>CM029926.1:23368666-25826791 GCA_017639245.1 Myiopsitta monachus | reverse complement strand
CGGTGGGACTCCTACGAGAACTTCAACGTCCAGTGCGAGGAGAACGCGGAGGGCACCTGGGCTGAGCCACCCCTGCCTGGCAAGCACCTGGAGAAAGGTCAGGGCTCACGGGCGGATGGTGACCAAAGTGTCACCATGGGAATCCCACTACCCCAAGGCAGGGGATGCTGGTGGGCAGCGGAGCTGGGGCAGGCGGCCACTGCTGGGAGGACTGTGGCCGTGAGATGGGAGAGGAGGACCTCTTGAACTTTCCCCCTACCGTGGTGCCAGGGAGCTCAAGCTTGTTTTTGTTTCAGCACTTTTGCTCTCAAAGCCCTGTTTGCACAGAGCAGGCTCCAGCCTCAGTTCATGCCCCAGAGCTTTGGAGACCCAAACCCTAAGTCTGTCAGGACTGGAACCTAATGGGGGGCCTGTTAGGTCTCCGAGCTCCTTTGTCATGGCGCAAGCATGGCGGGATGTAGCTATACCTGTTTCCCCTGGGTGAGATGAGGATGCCTCAGTGGCCCTGGAGGGTCTGCAGCATTGCTTGGAGCTGGGAAAACTTCCATGAGCACCCACTGGGATGCAGCGAGAAGGCCACCCTTGCCTGCTTGGCAGGAGCAGGCAGTACTTACATGTTGAGGGGTGGTGGGCCCCTGTGCCTGCGGCGAGGCCACCTGTGGCCCAGCAGATGCCTGAGGTTTCCTGGCCTGGTCTGGATAGCGTCCCTGGAGCTGGGACAGCTGCGGGCCCCGGTTGTCCCTGAAGGTCACCAGCTGCTCCGAGTGGGAGCTGTAGGCGGCTGGACTTGCTGGGGACAGTGGGGCTGGCAAGGGAGCCTCTGCCCATGGTGGGGATGTGGGGCTGGCTGTGTGGAGCTGGCAGGGGCAGTGTCTTGGCACAGGGCAGTAAACAGGCAACTCGTGACACATGGGCTCAGCTACGCGGCGGGGAGCTGCGGAGCTGTGGGTCTGTCCCCCACGGGAAGGGATGTGTGTCCCCACCATGAGCTCACGCTGTGGCTCTGCCCCTGCCCTGAGCCTTGGTGCATGTGGTTCCCTTCTTGCCCCGGGGCAGAGCTGCTGCGCTCCCAGCCCCTCACAGGGCTGCAAAGGAACCCCAGGGCTCCTCTCCATTCACTCTCTGGGACCTCAGTAAGTGTTTGAGCTGCAGAGGTCCCTCCATGTGCCGATACCCATTGGGAGGGTGGCAATGCACCTTGGAGTTGCAAACACTGCCCCTGTTCAGGAATGAGCCAGGACTGCTGGAGGGTGAAGCCACAGGCAGGAGGCTGCCGTCTGACCTGTGCCAGCACAGGCGGCAGTGAGACCGTGCTTCTATAGGGGGTCGCCCCAGCCATGCCATGGGGCACCTCGAACAGTGGTGAGGAGAGCCAGCGTGGGCTCAGATGAGGACTGCCATCTTCCTCCCTCTGTTTCAGCACCTTTCCTCTTCTCCGGGCCGGCACAGGACCCGGTGCCCGGCTGCGCGAGGGGGGGTCCCTGTTTATGGTTGTTCTCACCTTATTTGGTCAGGGAATTGCACGCCACATTTTTGGCACCACCAGGCGTGAGTGAGCAGCGGCCGGGAGCGGGGCGGGGGGTGAGGCTGGCACTGGGACCTGTGCCGGGGTGGAATTAGCCGCCTCTCATCGTCCCTGCCACCGCCTGTCCCCGGCGCTCGGTGAAGGCTCCCTGCAGACCGGTGCCGCACCCCGGGCCTTTGGGATCGGCATCGCCGTCGCCTGCCAAACGGTGGGTCCTCCCAGTGCCGCGTCTCCGCTGGACACAGCCGCTCTCAGAGGAGGTGGATGCCCTTTCTTTGGCAGCTTGTTCTTAGTGTAGGGCACCCATAAGGGCTGGGGGGTGCCTGGCAGAGTGGGATGAAATGAAGGGACCCTGAAGCTGGAGAGATGTTTGGGGTGGTGCCTGTCCCGGTGTTCCCCTTGCCTCTGCTGTGTTTATCTCTGGGGCCTTGGAGAAGGGGAAGCTGAGTTGTAGCAGTGTCGCTGGCTGACCAAGCTTGCCCAGGGCAGGGGGCATGAGAGCGGGATCTGAACCCTGACATTAGCCCTCTGGCCAAGGGGACCCAGCTAAGTCCAGCAGGCAGGGGCTGCTCTGCAAACCCCCCCACTATGGCACAAGCTGCCCTTCTCAGCGAGCTCAGCCTCCTGCGTCACCCAGGCCAGGGTCCCTGCTTCTGGCTATGCTTGGGCTGCCCTGTGGTCCTTAGTGACAGTGGCGTGTGCTGGGATATCCCCACTGCACGGTCCCACTGCCCATCATCCATCCCCGTGCAGCGCAGGGGAGGCAGGCGGCTCTGCCAACCTCCCCTCTTCTTCCTCCTCCTCCTTCTCCTCCTCCTCCTCTTCCTTGAAGGGGCTTTGGGGTTGGTGCTGGGTTCCTGCTGCCGAACCACAGGCATTGGTTGGCTGAGAGTGTGTTTGGATGCTGAAGTGTGGTCATGGGGTGTTTCTTCCTTTGGCTGTCTTTGGGGTTCAGGCATCCCTTATTGAGGGTGGATGGTGCTGGATGCTTTGCCAGCACCAAGGTAGCTCTCCTTGGGGGCAGGCTGGCTCCAGGCAGGCAGGAGGAGACTTGTGGCTGGATTCGGCACTGCTGGGTTTGTGACTGGAGGATCACCACAGAGAAATTTCTGGGGGTCCTGCAGTGGCAGATGTGCAAGTCTGGATGGGGATCATCTATGGCCTGGTTTGGATTTGCTGGGAAAACCTATGCTGATGGAGAGCAGGATGTTGGAGCTGGCACAGAGCTGGTGGAGGGGTTGTCCCCAGGGTCTATATGTGTGACTATGGTGGGGGGACACCAGGACACCATACTGGGGTGGTTGAGACAGTGTGAAAGGGCTGAGTGTGTGTCCCCAGCCCAGCAGCTCCCTGTAACGACTGGCCCTTGGACTTACCCTGGCTGCTTCTGCTGCACCCAGCACCCCCCACTTCACCTGTGTACCATCCCTGTCCCCACCACGGTCTATCCCTGCCCGCCCCCACTTTTTACTGGGGCTGAAAAGGGGGTGGCCATGGCCTGGCCAAATCCAACATCTGCAGGAGACTTGCTAAATCCCCACCTGAGTCATGGTTCTGGCGGGGCTCCCCTGCAGCTCAGGGCTGGGCTAGTGGGGTGGGGAGTGGGGACTGGGATGAGCATCCCACCCTTCCGGGGATGGGAGGTCACAGCAGAGCCTGAACCCCGTGTGCAGAGGCCAGGGGTCCCAGAGACCCTGGTACTGAGCTGGATGCCGATCCTGCACAATTCCGTGGGGCAGCACATCCCTAGATGGGGTCGCTGTCATCAACCGGTCCCCCAGCAGGGTGGGCACCCCCTGGGTTCATTTCCACAGTGGAGTTAAATGCTGCCCCACTTCTCTGGGGCTGAGGCTGTGCAGGAGGGCGAGCCAGGTTGTGCAGAGGCGGGAGCCAAACGGGCCAGGCTGGAGCTGTTAAATCCATCGCTGGAGCTGCCGGCGGGCTGCCGCTCTCCCCCCGCGGCTGGATCCATCCCCTGGCGGGGCTCGGTGGGGAGGGGAGCCCTGGCTCTGTTCTCGCCTTCACCAGCTGACTAAAGCTGAAGGAATCCGCTTCCCCCTCCCCATCCCGCCCCTCTACGCCGCTCTCTGCTCCGGTCGCGGCAAGGTAAGGACTTGGCGGGGAGGGCATTTAGGGGGACAGCAGGGACCAGCTGGGCTGGATGGGGATCCCCAGGGAATGTCTCCCCCTTGCTTCTGGTTACTCCCTATGGGAGAAAAGCTGGAGCCTCCACGGGCTTGGCTGGACATTTCAGCTGGAGTGTGGCTGCTCCCACTGTGGCAGCAGAAGGGCTGTCCTCTGACCTGGTATTTGGGGTGGTGATGTGGGGCAGAGGTGTGATGGGGTTTGGTCCCGCTGGGACTGGGAACCAGGCAGGGCTGGGATGCAGGGAGAGAGGGACGGGCTAGTGGAAGGTCAGCCCCTTCTCCTTCCCCTTTAAACCATTCTTGAAGTCAATACGTGCAGCAGAGTGTGTTGTGCATGGGGCTGGTGCTGTCCCAGTGGGGACAGTGGGGAGCTCTCGACCTGCCCTCCTGCTGCACAACCAGGGCAGAACCTAAAAGACAGAGGAGCAAGCAAACCTCGGAGGTTTTGGGAGGACGCTGACTTGGTGTGTGCTGCTGTCTGGGAGCAAATGGGGCTGTGAGTCAGGGGCTGGGTGGAAACAGTGCTCTCATCCTCTGCTGTCACCCATGGGGGTGTGGGCAACGTGATTTGGGGGATTATAGTGGAGGGAGCCTTGCGTTTTGCTGAGTGTGTTGCATCAATTGAGGAGTGAAAGCGTGAGCATGGGTTCAAGCAGGGTCCCGAACACGGGGTAGGCTGACTGTTGCCTGGACCAGCAAATGGTCAGCACCATTCCAGCACGGGTTTTGCCTGGGATGGAGCAGTGCAATTGCAGGCGGCTCCTGGGTGGATGGGATCTGTGCTGTGCTTCCTGCCATGGGACAAGGTGGCACATGCCGTCCTAAAACCAGTGATGGCGTGTCCATGTTATGCTGTGCCACTGGTGGGGCAGGGGAAGGGGGTTGTGAAGGTGGGTTGGGTCTGGCACTGGTGGTGTCAGTGGCTTGGACGCAACAGGTTTCCACTCCTGTGGAATTTATTTAAGATAGAAAAACTTAAGTCTCCAGCGACACATCTGCGTCTGCAGACCTGGCTGGGTTACAGCATCACTCGTGGCCTGAAAGGACATCCCCACTGTGAACATGTCACTGCATTTTGGGGACAAGTGTGATGTGTGCACACAAGAGCCAGGCAGGGCTGGGGGTCTCAAACTGGGGGGGTTGTCCATTGGGGTGATGCTCTGCACCCGGTGCGGGGTGGGTAGGCTATCCGGCTGTCTGTCTGTATGTCTGTCCTGCCTAGGAAACAGTTAACGTGGCACAGCCCTGCCTGTGGAGGAAGTAGTTAATATTCATAACCAGGAGCTGTCTGTCGGGCTGTCCTCCCTCCATGGCTCTCGCCCTCCCTGCACCTCGCTGGGGTTAACCCGGGCTGGGGCTGAGGCTTGGGCGGCCCCATTGCCTTCCCCAGCGCCTCTCCCCTTCCCGTCCCGCTCGCTCATCCCTGTGTGGTCTGGGCAGAGGGGAGCACAACCGCACCTCCTCGCCTCCCGCTCATCTGCCTCTGCTGCCTTCCTCTTCTCCATCCTCCCCTCTGGCACCCCGTGTCCTGGGGGTGCCCCGTGTCCTCGGGGTACCCCGTGTCTGAGCACCTTGGGCACTCCGCTGCTGTCAGGGTGTCCCTGTTGCTGGCCCCGTGGGACACGGACGCTGGGAAGGGAGTAGCTCCCTCTGCGAGAGGGAAAGCAAAGCCAAAGGGACAAACGACAGCCAAAGCCAGATCCAGGCTGTCAGCTTCTGTTCTGGACGGACACACGGGGCCGGCTGCAGACACCATTGGAGCTGCTACTGGGCCAGGTGACCCTGGAAGGCTCTGGTGCTGGAAGGGGCAAAGGAAAGCGATTTTGCTGCCCGGTCCTTCTCTTTGCCCAGGATCTTTTCTTCCCTGTCCCCCTTTGGTAAGTCCTGACTTTGCTTTTCTTTGAGCTGGATGGGATGGGGAGAAGGGTCCAGGGGATGAGAGGGGGATTCATGGTCCTGATGACACACAGCTCAGAGGCTGGGGTTACTTCTTGCCATCGCAGTTGGGCACAGGATGAAACCAGAGCTTGAGGGGATTGAGCTTTTCCCCATGGGGCTTGGCTTGCATCCTTCATTCTACAAAGGGTCCCAGGACCCCACAATCTTCCCTACCAGCTGATGCTCCAGAGGTGCCCTGGGGCTGGGCTCTGGGTGGTGGGCAGTGGAGGCAGTGAGTGGAATGCTGTTGGGGACTAGGGGAGATGCTGTGGTGCATCAGCCTTATCCTCTGCACTGTGCAGAGCATTTGTGCTGGTGCATGTTGCTGTATGGTGCACCCCACTAGGCATGAGGTGGACAGCTGGGATTTTGGGGATACGAGCTGACCCCCGCTTTCTGTTGTCACGTGTGCCCTGGACCAGTTTTTCTCCTGATCTAGCTGCAGGGTGCTGGGGAGGGAGAGGGCAGAGCATTGCCCTGCCAGGGTAGCGAGCCTGGCAGCAGGGGTAGGATCAGACTGGGCTCAGTGCTTCCCCCAGCCACCTCCATACAGCCGGAGCAGAGCTGTGTGTCCAGGGCTTGAGCCATGCCTGGGCAAACACAACCCACGCTGGGATGGCACAGACTGCCAGGCTGGAGCTGCTCTGAACTTCAGGGACGGAATCTGACCTTGCTGGGAGCTGCAAACAAACAGGGATCTGGGAGCTGCTGCATTGGGGATGGCTGCTTTGGTTAAGGCAGCTTGTTTCCCCTTCCCTCGGTCAGTTTTTGGGGAGTTTTAGTCAGTTTCTCAGGTGACAAGCAATAGATGGTCATTCAAGTGATAGCGTGGCCCAGGGTTGGTGGAGGGGAACTGGGAGTTGTGGGGAATAGGAAGGAATAGGGACCATGGTGTGCATGGGGCTGAGGACAGAGTGGGCAATTGGGTGTGGGGCAGAGCAGCTGTGGGACAAGGGCTTGGCTGATGGTAGAGGTGTGATGGCCCCTTCATCTTCTTGCTACTCCAGCACTGCTCTTGGGTGGTGCCACCAGATCCCCATGTCCCTGTGGTGCTGGAGGGTCCAGGGAAGGTGGGACAGGGTGCTCAGGGCTTTTTGGTGCTGCTGTGAACCAGCTTTGCACCCCATCCTGACCCCACTTTGAGACGTTTCTCCCAGTCATGGGTGGTGCCCAGCCCACAGTCTAATTAAAGCCTTTCCCATCTATTTTTCCCCTTGGCGCCACGTGCTTTCATTTATATTTATTTATTCCCTTTTCCTTTCTATTCCCCTGCCCTATTTATCCCAGCCCCCAGCCTGGCTCCTGCCCTGTTTCCTTGGACTGGCCAGCACCCATTGCTGGCATCACACAGGAAGGCTAGGCCTTTTCTCTGGCTCCCAATGATGTCTCAGACTCTCCAGCATTGTTGCTGCCTCTGAACTTGCTGCTTTTCCCCTTCTCTCTCCATGGGAAGAGATTCTCTCCCTCTCTCTCACTTTTCCCCAGTATGATAGGTGTTGTGGAGTCAAATGCTGCTGGTTCCTGGGTAGACTGACTGCATGAAGGAGCTCTGAGTCTCTGGGAGAAGCTGTGGATCCTCATCTGTGGAAACCTTGTCTTTTCCCACACCGAGTGCCCAGAAAGGAACTTGCAGCGTGGTCCTGGGGCATCTTCAAGCCAAGAGGGGCAGCTCTGGGGTTTGGCTGCTTCCTTGGGATGCTGTTGGCAGGGATTTGGGAGTGGAAATCAGCAGCAAGGAGGGGCCCTGAGTTGGTAGGACTCACGCTGGGTGTTTTTGCCCTGCTCTGCTTTCCAGTCAGAGGTGCAGGAGCTGCCGGGGCGCGGGTGTAGCGGCGTGGGACTGGTTAAGCCATCTCGGCTCGGGGCTGGCTTTCGGAAGTGTTTTGCTTGCAGATAGGAGTTCTCTGATTTCACACTATCGTGTTAGGGCCATCTTCTGTTCCTGAGTCAGCTGCCTGGCCCCCCGCCAGGGAAGAGTCATTTTTTCCTCCAAAAGAAAGTTTAACGCTGCTTGTGGGACCTTCCAGGAAACCTCGGCAGGGAGCTGGAAAAACAAGAGCCTGCAGCCCGGCTGGTGCCGTGCACGCTCTGGTGGGGGGAACGCAGCTTGGGGGCTGTCCCCATTGCTACCTCAGTGGCTGGGGTCCCTCTGTGCCCCCAGAATCTGGCTGCCCCATCTGGAAAGGTTTAAAGGGTGCAGCTGATTGTGGTGTTGGGGGCTGCTGTGGGTGGTGGGAGTTGGGGAACACAGAGCTGGGGTGCAGCATTGATGGTGGTCATGCTGCCATGCCCTGGCTGCCACCCAGCCTTTTGGGGCTGCAGAGTGGAGCCGGCTGCTTGCACTGGCCTTGAATCATGGTGCTGAGGTGCTCAGTGCCTCCCTAGAGAAGAGATGCTTCTTGTCTCGGGTTGAGCAAAGGCACTGCCTGTGTAGGAGCTTCAGGGCAGCCTCCAGGTTGAGGAAAGGTCTGGGGCAGATCCACCCGTCCTGAGAGAGGGAAAGGGAAAGACAAAGTGTGGGAGCCTCTCTGTAGCCAAGAAAGAAAATGTCAAGGGTGGGCAGCTGGCTGGATCCGTGCATCATCTGGGAGGAGAGTGGGCAGGGAGGGGGAACGGGGGTCTGTGGTTCATGTGTCCTTCACCCGTGGGCTGAGTACATCATCCAGCTGGAGACACATGGAGCTGCGAGGCCAGATCCTGACCTCCTCCACCCGTCCTCCTACGGCCTGCGGTGCATCTCCCACACCCTCCCTGTTCACCACCCCAGTACCGTGTGGCCCTTTGGAGCCAGCTGAGCCCTGTGGAGCAGTGATGGCAGACTGTGTGGGCAGCCCTGGCCCTTTCCAGCCATGGAGGGGATTTGCTACACATGATGCCTGGAACCGGGGTGGGGGATATTCGGTGAATCGCAGTGGGGCAGGTGGTGCTTGCAGGGCAGGGCAGGACAGCATGCGGAGTGGGGGCATGGGGACGGGGGGGTCTGGCTCCGGTGTCTCTGCATGATGGCGCCCGTGGGATTGCGGAGGGTGCCGAGGAGACGGTGATGCTCATCGTTAAGCGTTCCGGAGGCACGGAAGAGATCGAAACGACCGGCTAATGGGACCCATTAGCTCTGTGCAGAGAGCCAGGAATTGATCTGGGGTCTCGTGTTCATTTCTCCCCTTGCAGAGGTTGGGCACACGCAAGGGCCCCTGGACGGGAGCCTCTACGCTAAAGTGAAGAAGAAAGATTCCCTGCACGGCAGCACTGGTGCCGTCAACGCCGCCCGCCTCCTGCTCTCGGCAGCGCCCAACCACGTCGAGCACACGCTCTCGGTGAGCAGCGATTCGGGCAACTCCACTGCCTCCACCAAGACCGACCGGACCGATGAACCGGGGGTGCCCGTGGCGCCCGGCGGCCAGGCGGTGCTGAGCCCCGAGGAGAAGCGAGAGCTGGATCGTCTCCTTGTTGGCTTTGGCTTGGAGAGTGCGCCGCCCATGCACAATCACGTGCCTGGCCCCGTACCGGCGTGCCTGCCCACCATGCCGGGCCGCCATGTGGTGCCGGCTCAGGTGCATGTTAATGGGAATGCTGCGGCGCTGGTGGCTGAGCGGGAGACAGATATCTTGGATGATGAGCTACCCAACCAGGATGGGCACAGTGTAGGCAGCTTGGGCACTCTTTCCTCCTTGGATGGCACCACCACTGCCAGTGAAGCTGGCTACCAAGAGGCACCCCGGGGGGGCAGCCTTTCCTCCCTACCCAGTGGCCCCGCAAGCTGCAACGGGGCTGAGAAGCTGCTGAAGGATGGGCTGTACGATGGTGAGCCGCTTTCCAATGGTGGCTACTCCTACAACAACCAGAACGCCCTCATGGGCCACCACATCCGCGACCCGCTGCCCCCTTTGCGGTCCTCAGCATCTGCTCAGGAGCACCTGGCTGGCTACCCTCAGCGCCCACAGGGCTCCCATGCCCCGGGCTGGCACCAACCCCATCCACTGCCTGGATCCCAGCCCTACCTGTACAGCTATGACCCCCCTGGCACCTATCGCTCACGCTCCTTCCCGGCGGTGGACACGGTCAAATACGACACGACCCCAGCGCTGCCTCAGGCCCCGGCTCGCAGCACCAGCAGCCGGGAAGCTGTGCAGAGGGGCTTGAATTCCTGGCAGCAGCAAGGAGGGAGCCGGCCACCTTCCCGGCTGCAGGAGGGTGGCATGGAGAGCCACAGCCCCAGCGTGTCCAGCTGCAGCCCCCAGCCCAGCCCACTGCAGCTGGTGCCCCCACACAGCCACAGCATGCCTGAGTTCCCCCGGGCACCCTCCCGCCGGGAGATTGAGCAGTCCATTGAAGCCCTCGATGTCCTCATGCTGGACCTCACGCCTGCCGTCCACAAGTCTCAGAGTGTGCCTGCTGCCTCCCGCCAGGACAAGCCAACGGGACCCCTGCGCTCCTCCCATGTGGCACAGCCTGGTGCTGGTCTCTATGCCCGGCCAGCTCCACAGGTGGCCCAGCCGAGGTCCTTCGGCACCTCTGTGAGCCCTGTGGTGTCCGAGCCTGGGGTTAAAGCCTATTCTCCAGGGGAGTTGGACTATGGGGTGCATGAGTACCGGGAGACCTATTCGCCCTACAACTACCAGCCGGCACCGGTGCCAGAGCTGAGGAGCTACAGCCATGTCCCAACTGGATCACCCATGGGCATCCTCCCACTCAGCACTTCCTACAGCCCTGTGGGGTCTCAGCAGCTCCTCATCTCCTCCCCGCCTTCCCCCACCGTCCCAGCACAAACCCAGATGCCCCTCAAGGGACCAGAGAGCTATGAAGACCTGTCGAGGTCGGGAGAAGAACCCTTGAATCTGGAGGGCCTGGTGGCCCACAGGGTGGCAGGTAGGATGCTTTGATTCCTTGGGGGCACAGGGGTACCGCGTGTCCTGAGAAGCTGGTACCCGTGGGGGTGGCATGCATGGTGGAGCTGGGATGGGAGATGCGGCGACTCCTTGTTCGTGCTGGATCTGGGCTTGGGACTGAGTGATCCACTGCAGGGGCACGCTGGGCAGGGGGGCAGCCTGTGCTGCTCTCCTTTGCTGAGCCCCCCCACTTGCAACTCGCCGTCTGCAGCAGCATTGCCCAGGGGTGGGGAGAGGGGGTGGCCATGGTGGTCGGGCTCCCCTTCTTCGCCCTTGGGGTACAGGCTGGTCTGTCCCCTGCGGCTTGACCACCTGCTGGGTCTTGGGGAAGAACTTTTTCTTTTGGGGAGAATATGGCTGAGTTTGGGAAGGCGTTCTTAGTTCTGGTTGAGGGTGTCCTACCTGGACCCCACTTTGGACAGGATGGATGCCCTGCCTGCAGCGTGCTCTGGTCTGAGGTCCCAGCAGAGCACTTGCCTTGTGTTTAACGTAGCTGTGTTCCTGCCCAGTTTCAGCCCCTGCTTTCCCTGTGGATTGCTGGGTTGGGCGCATGGCCCTCCTCCCTGAGCATCCAGGGTGCTGCTGGAATGGGGGTCAGGCTGTGGGCTGGCACCAGCATTTCTGCCCCAGTGGCCCAGCCAGCTTGGCCCGGGGTGGTCTGAAGCTGGACTTGGCCTTGAGGCGGTGGTCAGGGGCTGGAAAGGCATTTCCCAGCCCTGCCATCAGGGTTTGGTGCAGTGCTTGGCTGAGTGCAGTGCTGAGCATCGGCGCCCTAGCTGGATGAAGGCATTTGCTCCGTGCTGCGGAGGGGAAACCGCGTCCTTCGATTTCCTCCCGCAGCTCTGGCTCAGGGGCTTTGGGGATGCAGAGGACCTTGTGGCAGCTCCGTGCCCTTCTTCCCTGCTGCTTTGGCTGCAGTTGTTGAATTCTAGAGTGACATTTGGGAAGGTCTGGGGCCGTGAACAGGCTGGGGGCCAGCTCGTGAGGCTGGGGCTTGGCAGCTCAGTCCCTTTCAGCTCTGTGCTCAGTCCAGAAACTCGCCTGGCATTAGAAGGAGGGGGAAGAGCCTTGGCTGGAAAAATCCAACAGCGCCAACCTCCCAGGCGTGGGGCTGAGTCACTGCGGCACTGAAGCGGGGGGCAGGAGGGGTGCCAGCCATGGCGGGGGGGAACAGAGAAGGTTGCAGAAGTGTTAGGGGCAGTTTGCGTCCATCTGAACCTGACCTCAGCCATCCAGGCCATATCCACAGAGGGTCCCAGGGCCCGTGCAGAGGGTTTAAATAAACCCGAGGACACACAGATGTCCAAATCACACTGTATGTCTGAATTGAATATTACAAGGAGCAGATTCTTCCCCCAGACATGGAGGGGAAAATGGGAGGAAAAGATGAGGGTCCTCAGGAGAGGAGGAGCACATCTGAAATGGTGGCAAATGGGTGTTTGATGGTGTCTGTCCAAAAATCGCCCCCCAGCCCTGGGGTCAGGTCCTCAGAGCTGGGCTGGGGTCACTCAACCCCTGCAGTCTCTGTGTTCCCCGGGAGGAGAGGCGTCCTGGGGACCGTCCCCAGCCCGCAGCCACCTGTCCCCTCTGGAGCTGGGACAGCGCAGGCAGGATGACCTCCGTCGGGAACGACGTGTCCTGAGGCCAGGCCGGGAGGGGATGGACCATGGGATGGTGGGGTATGGACGGGTTTGTTTACATTCTCTGCTGCTATAAATTGCTTGAGTGTCCTGGCACAGCAACGAGGAGCACCTCGCACCTCCTCTGTGGCTGGTGGGGCAGCGCTCCTATTCCCATCTCCACTGGTGATGGAGGGGAAGAGATGGGACAGTGCAGTGTTCATGTCCCCACTGCCTTTCCACAGAGAGGAGCCTGTCCTGCTGTCCTTCAAGTCCCTTCATCTACAAGAGGGGCATTTGGGGCCATCCCTTCTAGTCCCATGGTGGAGGGGCTTGGGCATGGTGCCGTCCCCAAGGGGATGGTGATGGCATTTGTGGCATTGCACAACACAAGGCTAGGTGCGGTTGGGATCCACCATTGATTTCCCATGTGGGTTTGAGTGGTGGTGCCCGGAGCCAGGTGATTTGGATGATGGGAAAGCAGCTCCCAGCAGAGTCTGAGCTCCCTTGAACCCCAGGCGGCCTCAGGCTCATGTGTTGGAGCCCAACTAATATTTTCTCTTGTTTTCTCTCTCTCTGTGTCCCTATTGTGTCTCGTGACATTTGTCCTGTCTGCCCCCTCTTCTCCCCATGGGTGACTGTGTCTGTCCCCTGTGACCTCCCACCTCCTTGCACTCCCTGTCCTGGTACGCTGGCAGAGTACAACGCCAGGCTCAGGAACCTCAACAAGAGCACCAAAGTCCCCCGTCTTCCTCTGAACAAGCAACGGTCCTTCTCTGGTTTGTTCATTCCACTTCCCTCCTCCTTGTCCTCAAACCTTCCCTATCCATCCTTCTTTTTCCCTGTCCTCCATTCTTCCTTCTCATCCTTTTCCCCTTCTTCTTTCTCCTTTCTCCTTCCTCCGCATCCCTGCATGCTGAGTGCTCCGTGTGTTGCATGGATGTGTGATAGAGGGAGGTTTGGGAGACCATTCCCCAGATCTAACTAGTGTTAGGGTTAGTTAGGGTTGGGGTTAAATTGATCCCCAGGATTGATCCCCTTTCTCAGCAGAGTGATGCTCACGGTCCCCTTTGGCCTCCCCAGTGATGGGGAAGCCCCTGGTCCTGGGTACAGCCTCCCCTGCCCACCACACTTGGTTTTGCAGCCAAACCTGTCTCACCCCTCAGTGAGGCAAGGTCTGGGGTACGGCTCCACAGACCCCACGGCTTTTGCTCCTTGGAGATGAGTCTGCCCTGAGTGGTGGGTGCTGGGGACCAGCTGGGTGCTTGGTTTGCACCCTCTTGTCCCAAGGTGAGCAGAAGGAGGGGGATAGAGTGTGGCTGTTGGCAAAGAGTGGGCTGGGGAGTCACCAGCTTTCTGGGTGACCTTTCTCTCCCTGCTAGCACCTTAGGTGTCTCCCCAGGAGGACCAAAGAGGTTTGAGCCCTCCCAGTCCTCAGTACAGGGTAAGGTGTTTTGTCATGCCTGTTTGTGGTGATCAGGGGTGGGAAGTGTAGGGCAGTAGATGTGTCTGTGCTCAGTGGGGCAGGTCGAGTTGTGCTCTGGTGTAGGGTGGTACAAGGCGACAGAGAGAGGTACAAAGCAATGTCTGCTGCTGTTCCTCATGCAGGCAGGGAGCAAATTGTTACCTCTCTTTTCCCTGGGCATCACGTGTCCCTGTCTGGCTTTAAGTGCTGAGTGCTACATCCCAAGGGCCATGGGATGCTGTTTTGCCCTCTCTTCTGCACTGTGGGGTTGTCACCCAGCTCTTGCATGGCTGTAGCTCCAGCATCTCATGTCCAAAAAGCAGCTGTGTCCTGATTTTGCCTAGAAATCTGGCTTTCCAGCCACAAAACTATCCTCTTGTTTCCTCCTCCCCTGCTGTTGTGCTCCTGCCCTTCCCCAGCCCTAAAGCTGTGCTGAGTCCAAGGGCAGGACCTTGCTGGGGGAGGGTTGCTGCCAGGTTACAGAGCTAAATGGGCAGCAGAAGGGGTGGAAGTGCCAGATGGGGTGAGGGTAAGGAGCAGGGTGAAGGCTGCTGTTCCCACTTCATGATGGCAAACAACCCCTCCTCCACAGCCAGGCAGGGTGTCCTTGGGAAGCTGATGGTGGTACCATGGTTAAGAGGGGCTGTACCTCTGCTGAGGGGGCACACTGAGCAGGGGAAAGGAGAGTTTGTTTTCCAAGCGTAGTTTCCAGCCCATAAATTACCCTGGGGGGCCGGGGGAGCCATGCTTAGAGCCTGGGTTTCCTCCAGGCTTTGCTCTGGGCGGCCCATGAAATTTCCCACTCTCTGCTTCCGAACAATGAGTCCCTTTTTCCCCCCTCTCCTCCCTCCCTTCTCTTCTGCCCTGGTTGCTTTCCATGTCTGGGGAGTGGAGCAGCCAAAACCTGGTGAGCTCCTGGGTGTCCCAATGGGCCACATGCAGCCCACTGCAGCTGGGTGATGTGTGGCCCCAGGGATGGAGCAGGGGGGGTCCCACACTGCAGATGTGTGATGTGCACTGAAAGCTGGGCTCTGACAAACTGCTGTTTGTGCTTCCCAAAGCGAAAATGCAATACAAGGCAGGCATGCACGACTGGAGGAGTCAGACCCTGCCTCTCTGCCGTGCTTGGTCCCTGCAGCTCACTTCGGGATGGGCCGAGGGATGCTTCTGGTGATGCTCCTGCAGTGTGCAGGGCACCCCACAGTGCACAGTGTGGAAGGACAAAAAGAAAATAAAGAGTTTGCTTTATTTTCCCAAACATTTTGTTCTTCCCTATGCTCTCAACTCTGGGCTCCATTGCCTTAAAGCAAAGATCAGGGCAAAAGACACAGGGTGGCCCTGTGCGATGCTGCCCATGCCTGCAGGGTGACTTCCCAGGGACCCTCTCCGTCCCCCTGTCCCCTCCACGGGCCATCCCGTTTATTGCATTATTGGCCATCCCCTGCGCCCGCCAACACCTGCAGAAGGGATCGGGAGTTGTGTTTCAAAGCTGCTCTTAGTGGAATTTTCCAGGCCGCCTCCGCGGCTGGAGCCGGCCCCGTTGGCTCAGGTCCCCCGCCTCGCAGCCTGGCTGCCTCTCCCCCCCAGAGCCACGGGTTTATTGTTGCCGCCGTTCACTGGGCTGATTATTTAGGCGCCCAGGACACCTCCCTCCCTGTCCTGCTCCCAGCCCTTCACCCGCTCCGAGCCTTTTCCCTGGGGCCGGCAGAGCCCCAGTGCAGGGTGCTGGAGCGGGGAGGTCAGCGTGCACGAGGCGTGGGCCCCACCAGGGAGCGAGGGGAAGCAGCTGATGGCTGGTTTTCCTCCACCAGCCCGTGGGAAAGGAGTTGGTGTTTGAAAAGTGCATTTCCTGGAGCGTGATGCTGGCCTCTCTCTCTTTTTTTTTTAATCCCTTTTCCTCTATTTTTTCCCCCAATGTGCTGGCCAAGGGGGGTGCGAGCACTCCCTGGCTCCGCGGGAGAGGTGGAGCGGACAGTGCTGTCTTTCTGCTGATGGGGCTGACACCAGGGATCACCCCACTGCTAGGAGGGTCCCAGGGAGGAGTGGGCTCCTGCTGTGCCTGTGATGTTCTGCACAGTTCTCCTGCACAAACCCCAGGACCATTGTCCATGAGCCCTAATTAACCTCTTCATTAGGCGAGATGGGGTGGAGAGTGTGTTTCAGCGCCCTGCTGGGTGCTGGGAAAGTTGGGGTTGCACCCTTTAGCCCACTCGGCTCTGTGCTGCTTTTGTCTCCGTTTCTGGGCTTTATCCCAGCCCATGGGGATCACCAGTGGGATGTATTAGACCCTGATGGCATGAAGAAATCCATTTTCCTGCAGTGACTTACTCATTCCTTTCTTTCCCCCCCGCCAGGCTATGGGCACTGGTGGCTCCTGGCGCTGGGGTCTGGGAAGGAGATCTAGGGGGAGATGGAGAGGAGATGCTGATCTCCCTTTCTAGGAAGACTTTGTGCTGGTAGTAGATCAGCAGTGATTTGTTGGGTTTCCCTGCACCATCCCTCTGTTAGGGTCTTTCCTCCTGACCCAGTGCTCCCTCTGCCTTGAGGACTCTGAAAATCAGGTGTTTTCCCTGCTGTGGTTGAAGCCACATGTGGATGTGGAGCAGCAATGCAGCTGAACGTGGCTGCCCTGGTGCTGGAGGATTTGTTCCTCTGCCACTGTGATGCTATTGAGGGGTCCCGGTCCTCCCCAGCTCTGTGTGGTTGGGCTGCCTGGGCTGCTCACAGGATGCTCATGCCTGTTGCACCCAGTGCTGGGGGTTGTCTCTGAGCCCAAGCCTCATGATGCTTGGGAGGGCTAGTGTAGTGATTCAGCCACAAGCCATAACCCTGCCTTGCCTTATTATTTGGCGCTGGGCCACCACTGTAGGGTATATCTCCCTTAGCTCAAAACTGGCCATGCTGGTCCAGGGGTTAGATGCAGGTGAGCGCCGAAGCTGCCATCTCTGCTGGGTAAGGGCACACAGCCTAGGGGAAGCTCTTAGAGCAGCCCCAGAGCATCTCCTGCTGGTCCCCATTTCAGCCAGCAGCTCGTCACCTCTCTCCCATCCTGTGCTTGCCCTGCAGGGGTACCATCCCAGGAGAAGCCCCTGGAGGAGAGTGTGGTCCCTGCCCATAAGCAGACCCCCAGCGACAGCCACTATGAGAAGAGTTCCCCGGAGCCCAGCTCTCCCCGCAGCCCCACTGTCCTCTCGCCTGAGGTGGTCAGCACCATCGCGGCCAACCCCGGAGGGAGGCCCAAAGAGGTGTGCTGGGGTGGGGGGCATGCTGCGGTGGTGGGGTGGCTGATGGGGGGGGCACATGCCTCAAGGGAGGGAGGAAGCTTGGTTAGCATCTGCAGCATCCTGGAGGGTTGTGGGGTCAGTGTTGCTTTTTGTGTCGGTGGCTAGCAGGAAGGAAGTGGAAACCTTCCCCTTTCCTCCTCTGCTCCCTCCCCGGGGTTTCCTGGAGGTTTGTGCCCATCGTAGCTATGGGACTGACCCTTTCTCCTGCTCTCTCCAGCCTCACCTCCACAGCTACAAAGAAGCCTTTGAAGAGATGGAGGGTGCCTCCCCCACCAGCCCACCCTCCAGCGGCGGTGAGATTTCTCCCCCCACCCCAGCCTTCCCTGTCTCACCACAAACCCCTTGCTCTGATCCCTGTAAGTGCTGCGGCTCCGGGAGGCATTGGGGCTCGGTGGGTGGCTCTCAGCAAGCCAGAAATTCACCAAGGGTCAGACAGCTCCGGGCTCCAGACACCCACCACCACGTTAATCACTCCTCTTTTCTCCTCTGCATCCCACCACTCCACCCTGACATCCGCATCCCACTGCCATCAGCATCCCATGCTTGGTACCATCCTTTCAGCTTTTTCCTACCCTCCACTCACTGGGGAGTTCTTGAATGGGATCCCAAGGGGGGATAAGGAGAGAGGCAGGATCTGAAAGACAGTGTCCTTTCACCGCGTCCTGATCCTGAGCCTCCTGATCTTTCCTACTGGCATGGTGAGAGAGGCAGGGAGGCTACAGTAGCAGGTGACTGGGAGGGAGTCAGGCAGGTCTGGAGACCAGGAGGAAGCTCAGGCAGACCCTCACATGCCATGCTACTTCTTGCTCACTGTTCCAAGGGCAGGAGGGAAAAATGTCTGGGAGATGCCAGCCCTCTGCATGCAGCTTGTCTCCACCTCTGACGCGGCATGCTTGCTTTCTGACTAACCCTGACTGCGCAGCTGTGGTGGGTTTGTGTGGACTGGGTTTGTGTGACTGGCTCGAGTGATGAACCCTGATGAGCAGCCTCAAGTCAGCACAGCACGACTTGGGCTAAACCGGTGCAATAGAGCAGCCAGGCAACTGGGAAACTCATCAAAAAGGCAGCAGTCCCCCCAACCCTCCATTTCTGTGGGCTGAAAGCTGAGGGATGCTCTAAGGCTGGGGCTGGGTGCAGCCCGCTCGGATGCCATGTACTGGTCGTAAGGTCATAATGGGGCCATCATGCCTTCCATAACTCAGCTGTGGAGCTCAAGGCTGTTTTGTCCTTTGCTGCTGCTGTTCCTTCCTCCCGTGCAACCCACTGACGTTTGAGCCTGGTCTCATGGGATGCAGTGACAGGAGTGTGGGAGCATCCCTGAGGCGCTTGGCAGCTCGGAAATGGCCCTGTTGTTCCAGGGGACAGAGAGCTTGGCCCTGGGGCAGCAGCTCCTTGGCAGTGGGACAGTGGCTTGTGCAGGGGAATGATTCACTAGCAGAAGTGAGAGGAGCAGCCTGGCTGGGGACGTGGCCCAAAGGCAGTGCTTCTTATCCAACGCCAGCTGGGGAGGCCTGGGAAGTTTGCAGCTGCAACTTGCAGGCTTTGCCAAAGTGCCGCTGGGGGGATACAGAAGTGATTTCCATCCATGGGGAGATGATGGTCCCCGGACAATTCCTGTCCTTGGGAGGACCCTGCTCCTCTTTAGCCAACCGAGACACAAGCTGACATCGCGGCTTGTGGCTGACCAGATGCGAGGAAGTGGGACACCCACTGGGGAAGGTGCTGGTGTCTGGTTTCCCAGGGACTTGGCTGCTCCGCTGCTCCGGCCCCAGGCTGCTGAGGGGACCTGGGCTCAGGTCTGGCTTTCCTCTGGAGCTCCCACCACCCATTGCCTCCTGGCCTCGCTGCAGGCACCGTGCCTGCGCTGCCAGTCAGGGATGTTCAAATGCTGCAGGAGGGATGTGCTCCCTAGCTGGGGATGAGACCTGGTGTCTCCACTGGTGTTGGGGACATGCAGCACTGGGGAGATGGGGCAAGGAGGGGAGAGGAGTCACATTTGGTGGGGCAAGTTGGCCCTGTCCCATGAAACCTTGCTGCCCCGCACTGACAGGGCATCCATACCATAGCCATATGTACATATGCAGCTCTTCCTGGTATGTATATATGGGCACAGGGGTACAGACCTCATGTGTTCATTGCCACCCCTCAGGGAACATGCTCCATGTGAACATCCTCACCTGCCCATTGAGCTGTTCTGATTGGGGGAGTGGTGGGGTGGAGTGGCAGTCCTGCTGTCTCTTTTGCGGGGGTAATGAGCTGCTCTGGGACAGCCTGGTCCCAGCTCAGCCAGATGTGGGGATAAGCAGGGGTGGGTTTAAGGGGTGGGGGTATGGCTGCTTGCATAGGGGCAATGAAAGAGGCTTTGTGCCTTTGTACATGGTGGGGCCATTCCTTATGGGGATGGTGCTGGGAGATGGGGTTTGGACCTACGCTGGTGGGAATTGCCCGCTTTCTCTGTCCTGCCAGCCCTGCGATAATGGCAGGCTGCTTGTTCTCAGGCACCTCCTGCCCTGTGCCCTCTCCTAAGCAGAGAGGGAGATCCATCTCCTTCTCCGGAGCACTGCTTTATGCAAGGACAGCAATCCCAGCAATCCCCCATTGCACCTGGTGGGTGGGTCTGAAGGGCAGCTTCAGCCTTTCTGAAGCCTTATCTCCCTCTCCTCTACTAATGCTCTTATGTTCCCCATTCTGACAGTGCGCTCTCCCCCCGGTCTGGCCAAGACGCCGCTCTCAGCACTGGGGCTGAAACCCCACAACCCGGCCGAGATCCTGCTGCATCCAGTGGGAGGTGAGTGTGGGCAGGGAGGCTGCAGGTGGTTTGGGGGTGTGGGGTATCTGTGAGGATACCCATGGAAAGGTCCCCTGGCTGGAGAAGGCACTTCTGCACCCCCTTTTGGGGCCAGATGGCCCTGGGGTCTTTGTCACCTCCTCTGGGGACTCTGGTGTGAGGGTGAGGGGGATGCTGGTGCTGCCCTGGGGTCTCAGCCCAGCAGGGTCTTCAGCGGTGGAGGGTGAATAGCCCTCAGGTCTTGCCTCCTGCCCAGCCCTGTATTCTTCCGTCCCTCAGACCCTCTATCCTCCTCCTCCCCAGCACAGTTGGAGGTTTGCTTTCCAGGAGCCAGCCCTGTCAGCTGGAACAGTGTCCAGAGCCCTCTCCATTCCAGAGAGCGGTCCCCGGTTGCAAAGGCCCTGCTGTCCTGTGGATGCATCCCAGAGCAGCCTGTCAAGCCAGACCTCGCTGCTCCCCAGCACCAGGGCCCCTTCCTGAACCATCTCAGGGCTGAGTGTAACCTCCCCAAACCCCGACTGAGCCTGAGGGGCATGAGTCCTGGCTGAGCCTGCCCAGCGAGACCCTTTTTGGTCTGCCCCCAAGGTCGAGCTGATGCTTTCTTGGTGCTTGCTGGACTTCTTGCAGCAGCCCTTCATGGTGGTGCTCTGCTTGGCTGTTCCTCTTCCCCACCCAAAACCATCCTTCTGAATTATGGACATTGTCTCTGGGATGCCCAGGTGGACCCTGGGGGTGTCCGAGACCAGGGGTCCAGTTTGAGGTGCAGTGCTGGGGAGGCGTGGAGCTCTCCTTTGTGCTGTGTGCCCCTTCCTGAGCGAGGCAAAGCTGCTTAACTCTGATTTCTCTCTCTTTCTGTCTTACGCCTTCCTTCGTCCTTCTCTTCCTACTCCCATTGCTCTCCTGCCCCTCCATCTCCCAGAGGTAGAACAGGAGGCGGGCAGTGACTCTGGAGGAGGTAAGAAAGGCTTTTCTTTCTCTGTCTCTTTTCCTCTGTTATCCTCACTGTTGGGATTGTCGCTCAGAGCAGGCTCTATCTGTGCCAGCAGCCTTCCCTGCACTGTTTCTCAGGGATGTAGGAGCTTGAGTCTTGTCCATCTGCTTCCTTTTGAAAAGGGGAACATCATGTCTCGTGTCGTGGTTGGATTCCCTGATGTCCAAATTGGACCTGGAGGTCTGTCATGTTGGGTGGCAATCATCCATGTCGGCTGAGAGCTCTTTGTCGGTGTATGGCATCCTTCTTGGTGGCATGCAGGGCACGCTGGCACATTGTGGCCAGCCTTGGATGAGCCTGGCAGGGGATGGGAGCACCAACCCCGGTTTTGGGCTCCTGCCCTCCCCTTCTGGCTTTGCTACTGCTGTTTGGAGCAAAAATAAACCCAAGTGCAGCACAAAAGGTCAGCAGGCTCAGAGGCCACCAGCGTGCTGCCGGCTCTGCAGCAGCACAGCACCGGCGGTTGGTGCACATCCTCCTCCAGCCAGGAGGCTGCCCAGATTCCCCCCACCTCGCCTGCCCCTGGGCTGTGCCTCCCTCTGGATGCCAAGGACAGGGCTGATCTGGGACGTCAGCTCAGGAGTGGCTGTGCTGA
The DNA here is from genome assembly GCA_017639245.1 of Myiopsitta monachus. NCBI lineage: Eukaryota > Metazoa > Chordata > Aves > Psittaciformes > Psittacidae > Myiopsitta > Myiopsitta monachus. The sequence goes on along the minus strand of CM029926.1, from coordinate 25,805,553 downwards.
TGGAGGGGGCACCATGTGCTTTAGGGTGGCGCGTCTCCTGGAGGGGACAGAGGCTTTGGGAGCGGGTGTGATTCCCTGGAGCGCCACATGCAGTCTGACAGTTGTTGGGTTTTGCTTTCTTTTTTAATGACACTTTGGGCCCTTGAGGCCAAAATGGGGAGCTGTATGTTTAATATGGGTTTTGGGGAGAGGATGTCTCTTTTTGGCGAGTTTGTTATGCTTCTCGTGGCTCAGGGAGCTGTCAGCATTTCTGCTTGGGAGCTCCTCAGTGTGCGTAACCCAAACCTGAATGTTGTATAATATTTAAGGAAGTGTTTACTTAAATAAAGTGTTCTGCTTCCGGAGCTGATTTTTCAGCTATGGCTTTTTGGGTACATTGAAGGATGAAAAGCTGTGATAAAACCAGGCTTTTCCCTCTGAAGTCCCCCTCAGATTTACCATTTTTGTCCAGCTTTAAGCCTCCAAACACCCAAATATCGCCTCTCCTCACCAAACCCTCAGGAGCTCAGGCTGTACTGCTTCTCTGTTCCTGTGGCACTCAACTGCTTGCAAGGTGGTTGATCCAGAGCAAAAATGTCCAGTGACCCCGCACTGCCCAAACTGAGTGGCCACTACCAGCCTCTTGCTCTGCTTCATCCTCTCTAATAATATGATGGCTTTGGGGATGTTAAATGTGCAGTCCTGAGGGGGAACATGCGTTTTGGCTTAACAAAGCTTTGGCTTAGCACCCTCTGCACCCAGGCACAGAGCCCAGAGGATCCCTGCCCTGCCAGGCCCTGCTCAGCAAATCCCAGCCTGCATTGCTGGGCTGTGCTTGGGGCTGGAGGATGCTCTGGCAGTGCAGAGGCTTGGGATCTGGCTGCCACCTCCGAGGAGGCTTTGCAACTGTCCTGCGCAGTCGCAGCGGTGGTGATTCCTGGGCTGAGTACAGCCCGGCTTGGATTCAGGATTCTCGAACCGCTGCCCACCTCCCTGGTGACTCAGAGCCTCTCTGTTTTCCCACCGTCTTCCCGTCTCCGGAGCCTCTTCCAAGAAACCACCAGGAGGCAAGATCAGATTTTTCAACCTAAAAAAATCCTGCCTTGAAACTTCCTCTTGGGTTTTTTTTTTCCTTCTTTTTTTTTTTTTTCTCCATATTGAACCAATCGACTTCAACCCGTGCTCATGGTCACACGCCTCACTGTGGCACACGTATGCTGTCCCCCCTCCCTGAGCCCCCGTTTCAGGCCCCACCTTTGCAGGAGGGGCTGGCATTTTCGCAGCCCTTTGGTCTTAACCTCTTGCAGGCTGACTCATACGTGCTGTCTGGCTAATTTTAGTCTGGGGTGGGCAGCTAGGGGAGAAAAGTGAGTAACTGTGATATTAATTTAATTACCCAAGCAGCAGTGAATTTCTCGCAGCTGCCCTGGGCGTTCCCCTGGGCAGTGCTTCATCCCTGTCACTCAGAGCCACATGTGCTGCCTTGGATGCTGCTACCCAGCCCCCGTTGAGGTCCTTGGTCTGGATTTGGCTCAGGTCTTTTCTAGGGTGGTTGAGCAGGGCTGGGCAGGGAGATCAGCCCAAAGGATGGACTCATCCTCCTCTCTCTGCAGGCGGATACAGCACAGAGATGCTGTGGGGGAAGGAGGGAGACCTGTGACTGTCTTTTTCCTTGCAGCCCCCCCCGTCTGGCATTGAACATGGAGCTGTGCATTGGCATCGTTGGCTGTGAGCAGGCTGGCTTGCCGGCAGACTTAGCTGGAGCCTGGCTGTTATGACTAATAATAATAATAATAATAATAATAATAGTAATGTTTGTCATGCTAATTAGTACAGCAGAGCTGCTCAAGCATGGCCAGCCTGGAGCCAGAGTACCTGCAAGGATGCCCAGCCTCTACCATTTGATGCCAGCAGGTCTTGCTTAGGACATTGTGCCCCAGCTCAGAGGCAGTGGGAGGCACATACCGGCTGAGGTGTAACACAGCTGTAGGGGACAGGGCTGAAGCTGCAGTTCCTCCTTCCAGCACAGCTTTTGTTGGGGCTGAAGGGCTATCTTAGGGATGGGGACCAGCCTGGATGGAGCAGGAAACAGAGGGGAAAGGGAGGAGGGAGCGCTGGGTCTGGCGGCTGCTGTGGCTGGTGATGGCCAGCATAGCCCACTGCTCCTGGCATGGGACAGCTTGGCAGCTCCAAAGGAAAATTGCTGTTCTTGGTCATGCTCATGGGCTCCGGTTTCAAGCTGGGCTGGGAGTGACTGTGTTGGATGCTGCAGTGGAAATATCTGGAGCTGCTCTCTGGTCTGCTGCTGGAGGTGGCAGGCAGAGGTGGGCTGCACAGGGCAGGGACAACAGGTCATCGTCATCAGTCCCGCATGAGTCAGCGCAGGCTGGGCAGTGTCACTGGCTCAATTTTTGGGGCCTGAGGATGAGCAGAGAGCACAACGTATGCTGTGTGGCATCCCAGGCAGGGAGGGGCACTGACTCAGAGCAAGGTGGAGGGGCTGTGGCAATGGAAGGAACTGTGGTCCCATGTGCTCTGGTCCCCTCAGGAGAAGGGGTGGGTATGACCCCCCTCCCTGTGCTGGGATCTTCAAGCACCCTTAGAGCAGCCTAAAGGCCCAGATGAACCGTGTGTTTCTGCATAGCCCCTGTGGGAAAGGGATGGAGGAAATGTGGAGCTTGAGGAGCTCAGCTCAAGTGGCTTCACTGACTGAAATGGGGATACTGGGAAGGGCATGGCCCTCTCCCAAAGCGAGCTGTGCGCTCATCTGTTTTCCCTTCTCTTTTGCTGCAGAGCCCAGGAGCTATGTTGAGTCCGTGGCACGCACAGCCACAACAGGCAGAGGAGGGAGCCTGCCCACCACCCAGCCTGTGGGCCCAGAGGTGCCCACCAGGAATGGCACCTTCAACAGCTCCTTCACTGCCCCCAGCCCTGTCTCCACCAGCAGCCCCATTCACAGCGTGGACGGGTAAGGCACTGGAAAGCAGGTCCCTGGGGCTGGTGGGGCCAGGGTCAAACCCTGCTGGGTGCACAGGGTTGCTCCCACATTGAAATTGCCTTTGCAAGATCCCCTGTCTCTGCACATAAGGTTTAGGGGTCCTGATCAGCCATTGGTTCAGTGCCCTGGCAACACGACGTTAGGTCACTTGGTGATCACTTGGTGGTCAGTAGATCTCAGCAGCATCTTGCTGGGAGCCTGGCCCCTGGGGTGAGAGGAGAGATGAGGTCTTTTCTAACCCTAGCACTGGGTTAGGCTGAGCATCAGTCCCCTGTGGTGTGATGGAGCCACCATCCCTGTCCCTTCTCTACCCTGTCCATGAGGTGTACTGCATCAGCCCAGCCTGGCAAGGCTGGTAGGGAGAAACTATTTGAGTGTTTTGCTAGGAGAGGAGCTGGAAAAAGGCTCTGTATCCCAGAGTAGTATTTTGAGAGGGAACTGGGATGCATGGTGCAACTAAAGCTACTTCTAGCTGCTTCCATGCAGCTGGCAGGACCCATCCTACCATTGCCTCTGAACAACCGAGCAGCTCACTATCAGAGTGCCTCAGTTTCCCTGTGCACCACTCGAAGGAGGGTGCCAGCCAGCAGCAGTAATGAGCAGTGGAACTGAATCCTCCTTCTCCTGTCTCCTCAGGACCTCCCTTCGCAGCTACCCCTCAGATGGCAGCCCCCATGGCACGGTTACACCTCCCCATGCATCGGTTGAGCCTGTTTACCGGTCACCTGTCAGCTCGCAGATACCCTCTGCTCACAGCAGCTACCAGAACTCGTCTCCATCTTCCTATGCAATGGTCCAAGGCGGGGGCCCGAGCTCGTCATACTCCAGCCCTGACTACCCCGATAGCCGCGCTGCCCTCCAGCCAGACCCCCAAGCTCGCCCGCAGCCACAGGTCAATGTGGTAGGAGTTCATGTCCTGCCAGGGAGCCCTCGCTCCCTGCACCGGACAGTGGCTACCAACACGCCACCCAGCCCTGGCTTCGGGCGAAGAGCCGTCAATCCTGGCATGACCGGTGCTCCTGGCAGCCCTGGGCTGGGCAGACATGCTGTGGCAGCCCATGGCAACCTGGTGGCCTCACCGGGGAGCCCCAGCCTGGCCAGGCATCAAACCGCAGCCATCCCCCCTGGCAGCCCCTTGTATGGCTACCCCAGCCCAGATGAGAGGCGCCCAACGCTGTCCCGGCAGAGCAGCTCCTCTGGCTACCAGCCTCCTTCCACGCCATCCTTCCCCGTCTCACCAGCCTACTACCCTGGAACGAGCACGCCGCACTCCTCCTCCCCGGACTCGGCCGCGTACCACCAGGGCAGCCCCACGCCGCAGCCCGCGCTGCCGGAGAAGCGGCGGATGTCGGCTGGGGACCGCTCCAACAGCCTCCCCAACTACGCCACTGTCAACGGCAAGGCGTCCTCGCCCCTTTCCAGCGGCATGTCCAGCCCCAGCGGTGGGAGCGCCGTCACCTTCCACACCCTACCAGACTTCTCCAAGTTCTCCATGCCAGGTAAGGAATGCTCTTGGAGGTCCCTGCGTCCCCCTGCCCTGCCCAGGGCTTTCTTCCCTCCTCCTCCTCACCAGCCAGTGGGGAGGCGGTTGCAGCTGTGTCCTGATTTACCCCTCCTGCCCATCCGTGCACCGACGGCATCGGCTTGGGCCATTTCCTGTGCTTTCTGGCAAATCCAAACAGGAAAAGCACTGACCTGACATCGCTGCTGTAAGCAGCACCCAGAGTTGTGTACAGGGAGATCAAAGCACCCAGAGGCAGCTTTTCTCTGCCGTGGGGATGCGCTGACCTCCTGGCCCTGTTCCTGGCAGGCTTTACCCTTCTGAAACCCCACTGTGGCTCTGCCTCCTCATTTCAAATGGTGTGTTGTGCCCCAGGTGCCACTGGGCCTGGAGTGCCTTTGCTGGCTCCGTTATGGGACACCTTGGTGACGCCAAGATCGGACTGATAGAATCAGGGGAATAAAGCTGTGGGGCAGCAGTGGCTCCGGCTGCTGAGCTGGTTTCGCTGCTGGGCGGGCAGTCCTTTGTGAGCACACTGGCTCCCACCCCAGCCCCATGACTCCCTGTGGCTGGGGACCTTTCCCAGCGGGGAACCATGAGCAATTAAAACCTGTAACCATTAGAGAGTGGGCTGGGGAGAGGAGCGACCGCCCCGACCCCCCCCGCAAGGTGACCAGATTGCAGAGGGCTGATAACACGTCTCCAGCAGAGATACTACCTGGCCTTTGGGGTTCTTTGCTTGGGCTTTTTGGCAAGCAGGTGGTTGGAAGTGTTGCCCCAGCAAAGCGACAGCTTCACGGCCAGAGGACTGGCTCCCGTCAGGGCTGTGCTATTGATGGGCACTGAGTGAGGCAGGGTGGGGCTGGGGCTGCTTTCCCCAGGGTAGGTCCATCTGTCCAGCTCCTCTGCACAGAGCAAAGGTCAGGGAAGGAATTTATTTTTAGGATGGATGAGCCAAATCTTGAACATTACAGAGCAGTGAAGGTCCTCTGAAGTCAGATCCTCCCACCACCCTCTTGGTTGCACATAATCTCTTTCCTCCAAGAGCTTTCATTTCACCTGGCCAGCTCCCTTTAAAATGATGAATTCCCATTTTGTTTCTGGTTGTGTGGCAAGAAACTCATCAGGTGCACATCCCTTCAAGGGCCCTTGTGCTTGGATTTAGCTTTAGATGTGCAACAGTCCCCATAAGCTCCAGGTGATGGTCAGCCTTCCTGGGTATGGAGGATTGGGTTGAGGTTAAACCAATGTGCTGGGGCTGAAAGGAGGTAGAGGTGTTAATGCTTTAGCTAGATCTGCTAAAAAGTCATGTGGAGTTTTAGGTAAGCATCTTTTAACTTTTTTCTTGTCTTCCCTTCCTTGCAGACATCAGCCCTGAGACCCGTGCCAATGTCAAGTTTGTGCAGGACACTTCCAAGTACTGGTACAAACCGGAGATCTCCAGGGAGCAGGGTGGGTAGATGGCACAGAGCAAAGGATGTGGTCAAATGAGCCATCATCAGGATTTGGGGTGTATCTGGTATCACAGGGATTAGTAGGGGTTGGATGAGGAGTGAAGGTGCACTGTGGATGCTCAGACCACTGCAGAGGGGGGTTGAAGCCCAGCTCAGCTGCAGGCTTTCACTCCAACCTTCCCCTTGGTGGAGGAACACCGATCCCTGTAGCGTGCAGTTGATCTATGCAGTTTGGAGTGCAGAGCACTCAGGTCTTGAACTGAGTGAGCTCAGAGGGTTCTTGGAGATATGGCTAAAACAGGAGGGGAGAACAAGGAGGAGGCAAGGTATCTTCAGGGACATGGTCCCAGCACTGGGTCCCTGGTCCCTGCCTGCTCTCCAGTGCTGAATTGCTCAGAGCTGGGCTGGGTGGGAATGGATGCTCTGAGATGCCCACACAAGGGCAGTGGAGCTGGGGGTACATGAGCCCCTGCCTGGCCACACACCCACTTGAGACCCCCATCCAGATGTGCAGGGGGGACAGTAACGTTGCAGTGTCTGACTGCAAGGCCATGGAGCCAGGATGCCCTGTCCTGACCAACACATACTGGTTTTGAAGGTCATGTTGGCTCTTGCTATGCTGGCTCTGAGGTCTGCTGTTCTCTCCTGCAGCCATCGCATTGCTGAAGGACAGGGAGCCAGGGGCTTTCATCATCCGAGACAGCCACTCCTTCCGGGGAGCATACGGCCTCGCCATGAAAGTAGCTTCTCCACCTCCCACGGTCATGCAGCAGAACAAGAAAGGTATTGTGTGCCCTTCTCCATCCCACGCTGAGATGCTTTCCATCCTTCGGCCAGGGTGAGAGGGCAGCTGTGTCTGCTGAGCCAGTTGTGGCCTTGGATATGTGCTGATGTCACAGGATCCCTCCCTCCAAGCTCTCCCCCACCAGGGCACAGGGAAGCACCAGACACTCTCTACCCTGAGCTGTGGAGGGCTCAGGACATCTGAATCTTGGGCTTGGCCTAGTGAAATGGGCACAGCCTCCCCAGCCCACCAGCACCATGGGGGAGCCTGGCTTGGGGTTGACCCTGTGCAATGGTCCAGATTTGAGGAGGGTGTGCTGAGTCGTAGGGACCCCTCCCTCGAGCTGGAGCACTGGTTTCTGTGTGGGGCTACAGAGCATTAGTTGGAGAAGGCTGGCTCTGGTGCGAGAACATTCCATCTCTTCCCAGGAGACATCACCAATGAGCTGGTGAGACATTTCCTCATCGAGACCAGCCCACGGGGTGTGAAACTAAAAGGATGCCCCAATGAGCCCAATTTTGGTGAGTGCCCCCAGTGTGCTACTACATGTGGGGTTGGGTGGGGAGAGCCTTGTCTTTGCTGGACTATCAAAGCAGAGCTGTGAGGTGTCTGAGGGAGCCTCCACTGGGTTACTTGTCCCTGTGTAACCAAGCCCTCTGGGCATTTGGAGCCTCGGGGGTCATGCAAACAAATGAGTGCGCACAAATGTGCCTGTATGCATGGGTACATACCTTTCTGCACACGTTGGGAAAAATGATGCTGCTGGACAGGGTGGAGTGCAGGGACTCCCTGCCTTGTTCCATTTATCTCATGGCTAACGTGCTCCAAGGCCATGCACCAGGACCTCTGCCACATTCCTGTTTCTAAGGTGGTCCTGGCATCTCTGCTACCTCCCTGAGCCCTCCGTGGGCATGGTGGCTTCAGTAAGAGGAATTGCCATGTGTGGCATTAGGACGACAGTGAAGAAATCCAGCAAGAAAGTCTTCTCCCATCCATCTGGAGCACCAGTGTCCTAACACCAGGGAAACCTGTGTTCCCAGCCCCATGCTCACTATCTCTTCTCTCTCCCCAGGCTGCCTCTCGGCTCTGGTGTACCAGCACTCCATCATGCCCTTGGCCTTGCCCTGCAAGCTGGTCATTCCTGACCGAGGTAAGAGGCAGGACCAGAAGGGATTACATCTGATCCCACAGCCTATGAGGATGGGGTAGGTTTCCAAGCAGGGAGCAGCAGTAACTATCTCATGTCTTCTAGATCCCATGGAGGAAAAGAAAGACACCACATCAGCCACCAACTCATCCACAGACCTCCTCAAACAGGGCGCAGGTGAGTAGAGAGGGGCTGTCATGGCGCCAGTGTAGCTTGGAGCAGTGGTTGACTCCATGCCTGCTGTCTCCCTTTCCAGCCTGCAATGTCCTCTTCATCAACTCAGTGGAGATGGAGTCACTGACAGGCCCCCAGGCCATTGCAAAGGCTGTAGCTGAGACACTGGTGGCCGACCCCACGCCCACCGCTACCATCGTCCACTTCAAAGTCTCTGCACAAGGCATCACCTTAACTGACAACCAGAGAAAGTAAGAGCCCCCATGGTCGCGGCCCTGGATCTCCAGAGCCAATGGGACTGTGATCCAGGGAGTGTGTTGATGAAGGATGTCCTTGGGGTGGCATGAACCTGGCCATGGGCAGGGCTGGGCTTTGTCCTTGACTCCTGAAACATCCTAGGGAAACCTATGAGAGTGTCCCTTCTGATGGGGCTGGGCTGTGGTGGGGCAGAGGTGGGGGCTCGCTGGCCCTTACACTCCCTGCCTTGTGTTTCAGATTGTTCTTCCGACGACACTACCCCCTCAACACCGTCACCTTCTGCAACCTGGACCCCCAGGAACGAAAGTGAGTGCCCTAACCTGGGGAATGCAGATGTCCCCTGCCCCTTTCCCTCATCCAGGCTCCTGGCTGCTTGGAGCAGGATCTTTGCTTGCTCTGTCCAACTTGCTTCTGTGGAGAGCAGGGATTGAAGGTCCCCTTGGATACTGTGGGGCAACACCACTTCTGGTGACTACTTGGTGTCTCTAAGCATCTTCATGTTGGGAGAGAGGTGCAACCGGTTTTTTCGATAGAGTCAAGCCTGTGCAAAGCCAGGCTGGCCCTCCAGCATTGGTGTGGTGGCCCCCATAATGGCCTTGTTTCTGTGGGGTGCAGGATGCACCATCCCTCACACCTCCTCTTCTCCTTGCAGGTGGACTAAAACTGATGGCAGTGGCCCAGCCAAGTAAGTATCTGCTGTGTTTCCCAGCCGATTTCTCCCAGGGTGTCAGGGTAGCTCCTACTTGTGTTTGAGCATTGGCTGGGAGATGCACCATGCAGGGCAGCCTCTTGGGTGTCTGTCAGATGAGCTCAGCTCCTCACTGCAGGAACGTTTCACCCAAGAATGAGGGCTCGGGAAGCATCTTTCACCCCCAGATTCCCAGTTAGAGCAGGCATGGCCCTTCCTGAACTGGCCAAACTGGAAACTGCCAGAGGAGCCTGTGGGAGCTAGCTTGGGAAGCAGAGCCAAGGGTTATGCTGATGGCCTGTGAGCCACTAGCCAGGTCTTTCCTTTCCTCCTGTCCTCCTTGTTCTGACACACAGGAGTACAGAGCTGGTGGCCGATCCCATTTCCAGGGACGAATTCCCACTAATTTTAGCCATTGTGTTAGCGAAGGGGTTTTTATTAGGAGGTCCAGCTGCTGGGATATTTCCCCTCCCCAATTAGAAATGCCACGGCCTGGGCCTGTCTCACATTCTGTTCCCCTGTATTTATAACTTGAGTTTGCACGTTCTAATTAAAAAAAAAAGGGACATTTTATTCACTGGGGGAGAGAGATGGAAATAACAACATGGTCTCACCCAGCCCCCCTTGTCCCCATATGGCCTTCCTCTCACACAGGGTCTGCCCCAATGGCCAGCCTGTCACACCCCTGTGGCTTCAGGACATCACACAAACCAAAGCAGTGCTGTGATCATCTGGAAGGACGCTTCTTGGGGATGGCCTGTGGGAAGGGTGGCAGGGATGAGCGGAGCAAGGGGGGTTTGGCCAAGAATTGATAGAAACACAGTGTTGGCCTTCAAGGAAACTACAACAAAGGGAAGAATAGATGGGTCTTCACGCAGTCTGCTTTGGGATGTCTCCCTTTGTATTGTGTGAGGTGGATGTTAAAGAGGTGGACAAGACCATGCTGGAAGAGGGTGGTGGTGGTTGTTGGGTGAGCAATGCTGGCAAACCTCACTGAGTCTCTTGTCTTCTTCACACCCAGGCTCTTTGGCTTTGTGGCCAGGAAGCAAGGGAGCACCACAGACAACATCTGCCATCTCTTTGCCGAGCTGGACCCAGACCAGCCAGCTGCAGCCATTGTCAACTTTGTCTCCAGGGTCATGCTTGGCTCTGGCCAGAAAAGATGAGCTGGTGCTTGCGGGTGATTCTTGAATTTTGGAGAAGGACTTGGAGCTGATCCGAGAAGGAGTGTGAGGAAGTGCATTGTGGGAGAGGGAAGTGAATTGGGGGGAAAAAAAGGGTTGGAATTCTGGAGGAAAACAGCAAACAACAAAAAAACCCAAAACCCAGCGGAACCCCTAAAAACTCAACACAAGCCAAACACACACATAGAGGAACCAAAACACGCACCTATGTAAGACAGCCACAAAGTCACGCCAGACAGGATGCATGTCCCACTGCAGGGAAGGTGACCAGAGCAAAGGCTTTCGGCATAATGGTCCTGACATCTGCTTGGGACCAAATGCAGGACCATGACTGGTTGTTTTCCATCTGGGGAAAAAAAAGAAGAGACAACCGGCAAAATCCATGCTTCATCCCAGCAGCTCTGTCAGCGAACGTCTGCTTTGTGTTTGAAACGATCTGTAGAAGGTAACAGCATGGCTGGGTCTGTGGGACACCAGAGGAGATGCCCTCGGAAACCTTCCCTTGCCCGGCTGCAGTGGAGGGTCCTCACTTGTCCATGGCCTGGCAAGTTGCTGGGGGGTGGGGGAGCTTGGTCCTGATCCGTCCTGTCCCTGGGGAGCTCAGCCATGGGCTGACCTCCATTGCTGACCCAGAGCCCAGCGCTGGTCACAGGTGAGCTGCTGTGAGCTGACCTGGAGGGGGGGTCACCGCACCTTCCCACCTCCCCAGGGTGCTTGTGCCCACCAGCCTGTGAGGAGGTGTTGGGGGGCTCCTGCTGCCCCGTGTGTGGGGAAGGCAGATGCTCCCCGGAGCCTCCCCAGAGGATGCACTAGTCCTCTCCTGTCACTAGTCCTCCTTGGCAGTTTTCTCCTGCGGCCTGTCACAAGTTAACAAACAAACAAAACATAAGAGAAAGGAAAGAAAAGCAGTGTAATAATAATAATAATTATAATAATAGCGGATGCTGGCACAGGTGGGTTCCCTGTGCAAAGCAGCAGACCCGTGGCTACCCCTATCTCTTTGGAGACACGCAAGCGGTTTTTAAATTGCATGGACGTTCAAGTTGCACGAGAGGCGAATGACTACAAGTAACTCAGGCGCTTTTTTCTCCTTTTATTTTGGAGGCCACGTTAAAAAAAAGAAAAGGAAGAAAATTAAAAAAAAAAAAAAAGAAAAAAGGAAAGGACCTGCGGTTGCCGGGTGACTTTGGCTCAGTGGGGAGGTAACAGGTCCTCCGAGAGCCACCCTGCTTGGCACGCATGTACCCCCAAAACCGTCTGGCTGGAGGCTCATGCCCCTGAGTGCACTGTAGTTTTGCAGTGGCTTCAGTGCTGTCAGCTTTTCCCTTTGCTTTGGGAGGTAAGGAGGGTCAATCAGGGAGCAAGAGGGGTGAAGGGCCCCTGTACTGCTGTGGAGGGGGGAAGCATGGTTGGGGGCAGCAGGCAGAGGTCCCAGCCCATGGAGCTGGGGAGGGGGAAGAGGATGCTTCAGTTGCATGTGCAGGTTTGGGGCCGGAGTAATGTTCTGGCTGGAGCTGCGGGGTCATTACTGAGCCCTCTGCTGCAAATATCCCCCTCCACTCCACCTTCCTTCAAGAGCTTTTTGGGAGAAGTTTTCAGTGCAAAGTGGCCCAGATAGTCTACTGGGGCCAAAAACTAGAAACAGCACTGCAGCCCCTTCCCCCCGGAGAGTTTTTCTCCTTCAGAACACCCTTGCCTTGATAGCTATAATATATATATGAGCTATACTGATGACATACTGTAAGCTAACGAAATTTGAAGGAGGAAAAAAAAGGTTAAATTCACACTCCAAAAATATTTATTTTTTGCCATATTGCTTTCTGCGCATCGTATCTCCCGCGTTATATCCGCCCCCTTCCCCTGCCCCGGGGAAACACCTGCACGTTTAAAGAGAATCCAAAGCAAGGCAAAATACAGATGGGGGAAGAGGCGCGGGGCCCCCCTCCCGAGTTGGGGCGGCGTGCGTGTGACCAGCGTGCATGTATGTGTGCATGTGTGTGTGTGCGTGGGGGAATGAGTGGTGCGGGTGCCCGAACGGAGGCTGTTCTGATGTACTGGAGTGAGCCTGAGAGGATGCGTAGCGAGGAGTTGGTTGTGAGATGGTGGCGGGATGGGGTGTCCCGGGGAGGCTTTCCCCCTCCCCAGCTCCCTGGCCGCACGGATGTGGAGACCTTTTCATTTTTGATGTTTCCCTCCTTCTGCGAAATTCAAGCGAGATGAGAGATGATCTCACCCGTAATCTCCTCACCCTGCCATTCACCGATTAGAGAAAACACTGTGTTTATAGATATATAAAGATATATTTTTTGGAAGCCTCTATTTTTCAGACTCGGTTTTCGCACTGCTAAGAAACTAGATGATAATAATGTAATTTTATTTTAATCTGCTGCCTCGGAAAACGGTGCTTGAAACTCCCATTCCTCTTTTTCTCCCCATAAAAACAAAGCAGATCTAAGCACCCTAGAGGTGTCGCGTAAAAGCTGACCCCAGCAGATACCTGCCAATGGCATCACGCCTGCTTCGGGCCCTGAGCCGCTCACAGCTTCCCCACTAACCCACTAGCTGAAGATTTAGACCGTATCCAAATCTCGAACACTAACAAAATCGTCCGATTGTATTGTTTTTTAACACACAGCTAATCACCTTCCAATGATGTAGCCGGGTGTTTGTCAGCTCCTTTTAAAGGCACTTTTTTTCCCCCCCTTTATATCCTTTTTTAAGTTACAGTTCTAGGTGTAACTACTCTTTCTGTCCCAGGGAGAGTCCGTCAGCTGGCATTGAGGATCACCCAGGTCCCAGGGCTGGCGGGGACCTAGTGTTGATATTTTTTTCCTTATGAAAGGGACAGAAACAATTATTTGTGTTTTTTCTTTGGTTTTTAAATGCAGTCATGGTATTTGAGATTCGAGCTTGTGCGAGTTAAGCCCAGCATATGTTTTGTTGTAATCACACGGCCGTTGTCAGCAGCCAGATGGTATCTCTCTCGCTCACACACACAAACATATCCCTCCTTCCTGCACAAAGAACTGCATATATTCTTGCCAAAGATATCCTTAAAAACGCACTTTTCCCCACATATATATATATATTTTTTTTTGCGTGTGTAAATTTGTTGTACGTCCCCTTTTTATGTTGGTTTGTTCTTTGGAGAAGCCCCTTCTCATCCATCCTTCCTTTGCTGTGGATGTTGCTGTCTGTTGGGAAATGCTCTTGGGGGGTGGGGTGTGTCATTTGCTACCTGTCCCAAATTGCAGTGCCCACAGTGTGCAGAATGTGGGGTTCCTTTTCAGCATGTGGGTTTCTCATTCAGCAGCGCTACCTTGGGCTCCCTCCTGGGAGATATTTTGGGGGATGATCCATGCCATTATTGCCAGTGGAGATTGTGGGTTTATGGGCTTAAGCACATTAATAGAGCAAAGTTTGGGGTTGCTCTGGATGCAACATTAGCTGGCTGCCCCCTGGTCAAACCACACACGGAAAACAAACCAGGTAGGGAGAAAAACCCAACGCAGCCTCCAGGCACCGATTTTCCAGTGAGTTCAACCATCTGAACCGAAGTGCAAAGTAAATCCCCACCCAGCAGGTCGGGCAGGTAAAGAAACCAGTTGCCCCAAAAACCCCAGACAGCAGCATCAACAAAAGGCAACCCTTCCCGTTGGAGCAGGCAGGAGGATCAGACAGCAGAGGAGCCCGCAGGGGCTTGTTTCATTTCGTTCGTTTGTTTTGCAAATTGCGAGGTTGGTTTGGGGTTACTCTTTTTTTTTTTTTTCTTTTTTAATTATTTTTATGCTCCTTAAAAAAGAAAAAGAAAAAGAAAAAGAAAAAAAGGAAGCGACCCCACGTTTCTGTTGGCAGTTCCTGTACCACCGTGTTATGTGTGGGGTTTTTTTTGTTGTTGTCTTCGTTACTTTGGGAACGTTACAGATTTATTTGCTAATCAGTGTTAATGAACAGTTTCGAACCTTTAGACTTGCCCATTTCTGTGTATTTATATAGATGGAAAGAAAAACAACCCACGTTGTATTTTGTATCTTTGTGCCCATAATGTTGTCGCGCGTGTAAGGATGACTTCGGTCGCACCCTGTCCGTGTGTGAATGTGACTCCGCTGTTGTCTTCCCATTGTACAGATGTCAGATTCTTTGCAGTTCATTGTATGGCTTTATAAAGTAAAAACAAAAAAAGAAATCAGTTATATAAAATACACTGTTGCTTGGAAAGCCAGCTTGGTGTCCGGGTCGCTGGAAATGTATCTTGAATTGAAGGGAGCGCAGGAACAGGGGAAACCAAACCCAGCCCCAAACCAATCCTGAACCCCAGCGGGTGCTGTGTTTCCTCTGGACTGTCGTTCCCTATTCCTCGATGGCAGATTGTGGCCCCCAGACAGACGCTGGGCGGTGGGCGTGGGAAGAAGGAGGGGTTGTGCTGCTGCTTGTCAGCCTCCAGCCGCAGCTTGTGTTCACCAGATGCTGGCTAACCAGACAGCCCCCAGACTTCCTACATGGCTCCAGCTCGGGCTTTTGTTTACCAGGAGGGATCTCTCCAGTATGCCCTGCAGGCACTGGGTGCCTTTCAAATCCTGTTGCTTTCTCTCAGGTTGCCTTTAGGTGCCATCTCTCCAGCTGTGGACATCCTCTTTGAGGCCATCCCCCACAGGGGATTAGGATGGGATGATGCTGGTACGGAGTCCTTTGCCAAGGTGGTACTTTGGGCTCTGCTCCCATTAAATCCCACTTCCCTGCCCCTTTTGGAGCCATCTTGCTCCCTGTGCCTGGCAAAACTTTTCCCAAAGTCTCAAAGGCCTGGTGTTTCCAGTGTTCGAAAAACAATTCCCAGCATCCGTTGCAGCCCTTAGCCCCCGGCTCTCTGGCTCCACTCCTTCCCCTCCTCGCTGAGTTGGTGGCCAAGACCCAGCCCCTGGGATGGATTGAGTTTAATTATACAAGAAATATCAGCCAGAGCAGCGGCAGTTTCCCTGGCGCCAGCACTGCTGCGGCTCAGAGGCTCAGAGCTTCTCCCGGGAGCCGGCAGCACTAAAAATACCTCCTGCCTTTCTCTAAAATAGCTGCAGGATGAGGGGCGGATTGAGGGGGCTGCTCGCGTGGGGACCCCGTGCTGTGGGGCTTGTGAGGGGAGGCAAAGGCAAGAGGGGTAGAAACAGGAAGGGGGGGAGGAGATGGGATGGATTCTGCCCCCCCCCCCCCCCCAATTAGATGTGGAGCTATGGAGATGTGCTCTCCGAGCCAGCAGCACCACAGGACCTTGGGAGGTACCTGGCATCTGCCAGCATTGGCCTTGGCTGTCCTCTGTGTACCCACTGACAAGATGGGACCTGCAGCCTCCTCTCCCTGTTTGACACAAGAGGGATGGTATTTTCCTGCCAGCTTCTCCTGGTTTTGTTTCTTCTCTGGTTCCTGCTGGAATCGACCCCATAGGATCCGGCACCAGCTGCCTGCTCGTTCCTGGTGCTCCTGCCTCACCCGGGTGGCCTCTGCTGGATGTTCCCTGGACTGGACAGAGAGGCCGTAAGTGCCCGGTAAGGTGGTACGGACAGACTATTGTGAGCCATAAACTGTTCTGCATTCCCACCCTCCCTTCTATGGAGTTAATTCCACATTTCCTTTCCAAAATTCCTCAGGAGCTTCTGGTTTATGTTTTTCCTCAACATGTTCTTATCTGCCACCCACTTCCCCTCACTAGCTTTCACAGAGCAGGTTTTTTAGGGTCTCCCTCTTTGCAGCTTGCTGCTGCCTCCAGGCCAGGCTGGTGGCTCTGGTGTGGCCATCAGGAAAGGCACATGCCGCCAGCTTCATCCTGGGAAGCCTTGCTTCCATCACACCTCCCCATGCCTATTGAATCCCCACCTCCAGGTTCCCAAATCTGCATTTTGTTCTGATTTCAGCCCCTGTTCTGAAGGCTCTGGGCCACCCGGGGAGTGTTTCTTGTGGGGCTGTGGAAAGCAGCAAAGTTTCTCACTTCTCTCTACCTCCTGCTCCAGGAGAAAAGGGTGGGCATGCTGTCAGACAGCCACGAAACCCTGGGATGGGGTTGGGACAGGGGCACCAAGCCTTCGCTGAGGGCACATATTTGTATCTGGCTCCCTTGCAAATATGGTCAGACCCTCAGCAACCTTTGTTTAATGAATTTTAAAGCCCATGGAATCCATGGGCTTATTGGGTTGTGGGGTGCAGGTAAGAGCTAGCTTCAAAACCATGCCCCAAGCCCAGGGGGAAACCCCAGCAAGGAGGGGTGTTCCTGGGAAGAAACCTTGGAGGTGGGTCTGCCCCTTTCTGCCCTCATCATTTTCCCTTTACTAAGCTAGAAACAGCCTGCAGATCTGGAGCAAAAGTGGGGTCACGGTGGTGGGGATGGGGCAGTTTCACCTTCCTTCAATTTTACTCTTTCCCAGGCTGAGAAGGAAAGAGAAGAAGGTACTGGGCCCTCTCAGAAGTGCCCCCAAGGGACAGAAAGCATGACAGAACCTGGCTTTTCCCGAGCACCATTGGGCAGAGACCAGGAGCCAGCCAGCCAGCCTCCCCAGGGTGAGAGGAGTGGAGCAGACCTGAGATGGGCAAAAGCCATCCTGGGGCTAGGGTGACTGGTGCTCACATCTGCACTCTATTCAGCAAAACAGTGTCCCTGTCCCCTGCCCTGTTGCAACCACTGATGTTAAACCACCCCAGACACGTCCTCCCTGCCAGTCTGAACCTGCCTTCTCCCTGTTGCTGCTCAACGGAGTGACTTGTCTACGTGGGGCCTGGCTGATGCCGCATCACTGCCTGTTGAACACCTGCATCCCACTTCCCAGATGTTTTTGTAAAGGCTCTGCAGTGCCATGGGCAGGATGGATTGGTACCTCAAGTGATAAACAGTCCCTGGCTGTTGGAGTCACTAGAGTGCTAGAAGGTTTGGTTGGTGCTCCAGAGTGCTGCTGGCGCTCCAGAGTGCTGCTGGCCTTCCACACGTGCACCCTGTGCAACACACCACACACAGATGCATGTGGGCAGACATGGGAATGGCACTGCCTCCCTGCAGGCTGCAAGGATGGAAGGGATGTTGCTGCTGAGTTACTGCATCCCTCTGCTGCTTGACCACTGTGTGCAATGGTAACACCCCAGCCCATTAGTGGAGAGGCAGTAGCCCCTTGCCCAAGTGCCTGGGCCTCCTATTGAGACATAGACTGGAGCTGAGCAGCACCAAACCAGAAGCTTTAGAAGTAAAAGACAGGGGTCAGCCAGCTTCCCTCACCCTAACAGCCCACTTGGAGCTCACTCTGTTCCCTGAGCCAGACCCTCAGCCCTTCCCTGGAACAAGGCAATTTTAGGGCACACAATGTGTGAGTGCTGCCATCCAACCCAGCAGGGCCTGGGGAAGTCATCATAGGGCAGCCATCCCAGAAATGACGCTAGGGGCTTCATTATCATCTTAAGGGGGCTATACTACTTGGAGAGCAGCATCAACATCCAGCTTGTGGTGCGGCAGTTACCTACTCTCCATGGCTGTGATGGGCAGGAAAAGGCAACAGAAAGGGATTTGGGTTAAATATTGAATAAAAAGGGACTATGCGATACTCTGGAATGGTTTACCTGGGGAGGGAGTGGAGTCAAAACCCTGGAGGTGTTTGAGGGCAGGGAGGAGAGGGGCTGGACGCACCCCTCTTCAGTGCGGAGCGATCTCTGTTTGGTCTCTCCGCCGGAGAAGGGCGATGGGTAAGACGGGGCTGTCCTTCTGCCTTGTGAGGTTCTGGCTCCACCTACAGGGATGTGTCTCGAAGTGACAGAGGCCTTGGACTGATGCACAACCCGAAGCAGGTCGGGTAGGAGAGGATGTCTCCTCGCCTGCAGCACAGCCCTTGAGCCACTGCTCTGTGATGGACGGACAAGCTGAGGTGCAGTTGGGTTTGTACACCCCTGAGGTAAAGGGGCTGGGAGCCTGCTGGATGGCTGCAGGACTGGGGTGCAGTAGGGGCACCCTGAGCTGGGTGCAGAGCACTGCTGGTTGTACACTTGCATGCTCTGTAGAGCTGTTGCCAGACCCTGCCTGCCTGAGTACAGCCCAAGGATGCCCTGTGCAGGCATTCAGCAGCTTTTCCCACCCCACAGCATTAACGTGCAGCCTTGGATTCCATGGGACCATGAAGTCCATGCAAATCAGGCAGGCAGCCTAATTCAAAAGCTCAGGGGAGTACAAGCAGCATTAGTCAGGTCTGTTCCCTCTGGTTAGTTGATGCTCCCTATGTTGCTGTCCTTCCTTGGATGCCCCTTACACCAGGAGTTTTAGGCAGGCATGAAGTAGTGACAAGTAAGAGTCCAGACTGCCCCAGCATGCTGCAGCCAGGCTGAAGAAAGTAATGTGAGTTAGAGAAGGGATGTGAAGCCCCTTGTTCACAACCTTTCTGCCCCAGCCCAGGAAAAGGGGGTTCTTCTAACATGCTCAGTGGCTCTTAATTTCCCACTTCATTCATGCTCTGCCTTGAGTCTGCTTCAAACTGTAAAACCGACGGCTTTCAGCTGGCTGTACCCACGTGTCCTTATTGTGGGACAACCCAAGTGGAACTGTCCTCTGCCTCCTGATGCAGGGTGTCAGGGTGGCTTACACCCTCCTACCTCTTGGCTACCACCCCATATTTGCTGCACCCTTCATGCCTACATGGGGGTCAGGCAGTGCCTGTCAGAAACAGGCTTGCAGTTTGTCTCCAGTCAAAAGCAAGCCTTACCCACATGTCACCTGGGGCTCAGGGCAACAATATGTCCTGATGGCAGCTGGTCCTAACAGAAAATTCCCTGTTGGTGGCAGGGAAAAGAGTGTTTGGGCTCATAATGGGTGTCATCTTTTGTACTCTGATCTCCCTCCTCTCCATGTGTCTGCCTGCCAGACTGAAGGCACAGAGAGATGTCTCTATCCTGGTGACACTATGACAGCTGAGTGGCCTTAGCATGTGGCATCTTCCTGGTGGTGGTGATAGGGGTCCTCCTTTGAGCTTTCCTGCCTGAGTCAGGGCAACGTACACGTGCAGTCTGCAATGGTGCCAGACAGCTGGGAGAGTCCTCTGAGAGGGCAGGTGTGAGACACGTATGCACATGCTCACATGCATGTGCATTCACAACAGGACAGAAATACCCTCCTGGTGTCTTTTCTCCTATCTGTCCTAACCCCAAGCTCCAGGGGTACCCCCTGTCTACCTCCCTGCCCCCTCTCCTCACAAAAGAAAAAGGAAGGAAGTAAAAGAAGGAAGGAAGGAAGGAAGTAAAAGAAGGAAGGAAGGAAGGAAGGAAGGAAGGAAGGAAAGGAAGGAAGGAAGGAAGGAAGGAAGGAAAGGAAGGAAGGAAGGAAGGAAGGAAGGAAGGAAGGAAGGAAGGAAGGAAGGAAGGAAGGAAGGAAAGGAAGGAAGGAAGGAAAGGAAGGAAGGAAGGAAGGAAGGAAGGAAGGAAGGAAGGAAAGGAAGGAAAGAAGGAAGGAAGAAAGGAAAGTAAGGAAGGAAGGAAGGAAGGAAAGGAAGGAAGGAAGGAAGGAAGGAAGGAAGGAAGGAAGGAAGGAAGGAAGGAAGGAAGGAAGGAAGGAAAGTAAGGAAGGAAGGAAAGGAAGAAAGGAAGGAAGGAAGGAAGGAAGGAAGGAAGGAAGGAAGGAAGGAAGGAAGGAAGGAAGGAAGGAAGGAAGGAAAGTAAGGAAGGAAGGAAAGGAAGGAAGGAAGGAAAGTAAGGAAGGAAGGAAAGTAAGGAAGGAAGGAAAGGAAGGAAGGAAAGGAAGGAAGGAAGGCAGGAAGGAAGGAAGGAAGGAAAGAAAGAAAAGAAAAGAAAGAAAGAAAGAAAGAAAGAAAGAAAGAAAGAAAGAAAGAAAGAAAGAAAGAAAGAAAGAAAGAAAGAAAGAAAGGAAGGAAGGAAGAAAGGAAAGAAGAAAGAAAGAAAGAAAGAAAGAAAAAGAAAAAAAGAAAGAAAAGAAAGAAAGGAAGAAAGGAAGAAAGGAAGAAAGGAAGAAAGGAAGAAAGAAAGAAAGTTCAGGGCAGGAATGAAATATTTGCAATCTCATTGTTTTAAGCCTCCAGCAACTGGATAAAACAAGCCACCAGTGAACAGCTTCTCGTGACTGTGCACAGCGGCCTTGCCAGAAGAGGCAGGCTCTAATGAAAACAGCATGTGGGAGGGAGGCTGTGTTGAATCAAAGCAGAGAGCAGCAGCAACCTCGGCCCTGGTGCAGCGGGGCTCCTCTGGGATGCACTGCAGTCACTCAAAGAGGGCTG
The DNA here is from genome assembly GCA_017639245.1 of Myiopsitta monachus. Lineage (NCBI taxonomy): Eukaryota > Metazoa > Chordata > Aves > Psittaciformes > Psittacidae > Myiopsitta > Myiopsitta monachus. The sequence goes on along the minus strand of CM029926.1, from coordinate 25,785,151 downwards.
GGGAGCAGAGAAGAGCAGTTTATTGCTGAAGTACCTCGTTGGCTTGGCTGCCTGCAGGGTGGCTTGTGTGAGAACAATCTGTCTTAGTAGGAGATGCTTAGCAAATGCCTTTGGCTTTACTGAGATCTCAGTTTTTCCAGTGCTGCTGGGTATATTTGTTGAGCCGCCCTTGCCTGCTTCTCCAGCTGGGAGAGCAGGGGGAAAACACTCATCAGCATCGGGGTAATCTCAAAGGGATTCTGCTCATGCTAGCTCCCTCTCTGGGCTGGGATTTTGCTAGTGCACTAGTCTGAGAAGGGGAAAACCAAGGAAGAAAGCCTGCGTGGGGTGGGAGAAAATGGTTATGGTGACTCAGCATATAGTCTTCTCACTGTGAGACAGCTTAGACTGAGCCAATATCTTAGGACAGTATGAGGGGATCTGGTCTCTCTAGGGTTTTACCGTGGTATTTGTATGATCTTTGGGAGATGACTTCATGGTTTTTGTGCATGCAGTGGTTTCCAAAACACTACAGCTTTGCCAGCCTCTAGCTCCTCATGAGCATTCAGGATCCTTGGACACCTATGGCCATGATCACCACAGCTGAAATATCTTCTACTTGTACTAGAAAGTCAAGTTCATTCCCACCAGCTTTGCCTTGTACTCCTCAGTTCTGCATGGATCCCTTGCGCTCACTCAGGGTGGAAGGGAGGAAGGGAAAACTGTGCACACTTTGTCCAGCACTGTCTTCAAGGACCTTTTCATGCATGTCCTCAACCCTTTTTTGGCACTTCAGGAGAGATACTCCTCTTGCTCCTTAGCTGGGGAGATGGTGCTCAGGGGCCACCAAGACCCTACACCGCTGAGAGGAGAGGCTGTTTGTGGAGGCAATGATCTCCCTGGGAGCACCGGAAAGGTTTGTAGGACATGCCTGGGATGCCTCAGACATGTGGAGCAGCCAAGTTGGCATTTTGGCAGGGGGCCGCTCAGTAAGACGTGAGGAGGAGCAGGAACCCATGCCAAGGCACTATTTTAAAGCAGCCCCCTTGAACTCTTTGATATGGATAGCACTGGAGATAGGGTTTCGCACATCTTTATAGCTCACACTTCCATGTGAGAGAAATCTCAGCCTTGCTCAGGCAGGCTGCTATCTGCCTCAGCTTGATGGGGTGCAAGTGATGGCTGTCCTTTCATTCCCAAAGGCTCTAGCCTCAGCCCCACTCAGATGGAGAACCTAAATGCCTTCCAGAAAGCAGAAAGTGCTTGGCAGTGAGCATTCTCAGAGCTCTGGTGCTCATTACCAGCTTTCCTTCTATTTACACTGCTGGGAAATAGCAAGTCACCCCTCTGCAGTCACTTCAGGAACTGCACTGCAGGAGGGAAGGAGAAATGACTATGCAGAGCATGGGGCATGAACGCAGGGACCCTAACTGTTGTCCACCTGGCGTCACAAGTACCCTCCAAAGCCAGCACTCTGCTGTCCCATCTCTTCTTACTCCTGCAACTTCATTTTGACCAAACGTCCTCTCAGCACCTAGAGCTTGGGGAACATCTCTGGTGGAGATGCTGGTGTGTTTGGTAACGCAAGTTCCAAGGCAATGCTGGTTATCTGAGCTCTTGTGGCTGCTTCCCTCTGCGTCCAAGATGCTCTCCCAGCCGTTTCCTCCCTTTCTGCTTTCTCCAGTCATGCGGGATCTTTTATCGTCAAGGGGAGACAGCCACGCACACAGGTAGGGTGCTCTGCTCCGAGTGTAGGCTTCTTCCCCGCCTAAGGAGAGCCCCGTTGCTGGAGGCGAGGGTTCGCACCACTAGAGGTCGGCCGGTCCCCACTGACGGAACCGCTGCGAGCAGGAGAAGGGAGCAGCAGGCCAGAGATGATTTCAAACAGCTTGGCTTTTGGAGCCTGGTGTGCATGTATATGACAGACACTTCCTCTCGTATTGACAGTTCTCCCGGCCCCGGGCCAGTTTTCCAGGCTTGGTGCTGTTCCTCTTATAGATTGGTGTATTTGACAAGCTAGAAAAAAAAAAAATTGAGGTCTTTAAGGGCAGGGCAGTGCTGGAATAGCGGGAGTGCCAGCTTTTCCTGGAAAAAAAAGGGAGATTCCAGCAGGCAGCCAGTGCACACAGAGCTCTGGCAGCCTCAGAGGCAGCCACAGCCTTTGGAAAGGTGAAGAGTGTCACCTTCAGCCTCACGGAGAGGGATCTCAGCACTGGTTGCATCCCCCATTGCTAAGTGACCTGCAGGACCTGGTCATGCCCTCAGGACCTTTCACTGATTGTGAAACCCTTTTAACTACCAAGTGCTAATCCCACCCCTTGTCAATGCAATTAGGATTAGGAATTCATAAGAGGGGAACAGCCAAGGGTTTTAATGAAGATCCAGCTACTCCTTTGCTTCGTTCTACATGTCTAGAACAAGGGAAGAAGCTGGCCTGATGTACCTGGAGAAGGCAGGTTGCAATTAAACTTCATGTATTTTTTTTCTGAGTCCTTCTCCAGTTCAGCAAAACTGTGAAGAGCAGGGAACAGGTTTGTTATGAGTGTTGCATTAACTGGCTAATGAAGGACAGGAGCTTTGGTACATCAGCCTGCAACCCTCCTGTCTGTGCGGCTTGTGTGACCCTAGCTCTTCCAGTGGTGTTTTACCCAAGTAACACCTGAGACAGGTCCAACAGACCTGCACTGCTCTGTGAGAGACAGAGACTAAAGTACACTGAGGCAGAAAACACCAGCAATAGTGCAAACGGTGTCTTGGGCCAGGGCCCAGCCACCTTCCAAGCTGGTTGGAGACGGGATACTGCCTTAGGCAGCCCAGATCCACCGTCATTTGCTTATATGGACAGCACAACAATCTTTCTCACCAAGTTTTAAAATTCAAGGACTCTCTCCCCTTTCTAGAACATTTTACCCCCATATGTCTGCGCAGGGTCTTTCCTGTACTGTCTGCCCGCAGCTAGACACATCTTAGATAAGTCTGGTTTTATTTCTCCATAGGTTGCTTGTGTGCTTGCATGTCTGAGATTGTATCTATTAGTCATTGGTTTCTCAGTTGCCTTGCAGGATGCTACACACCCGCAGTGATGATGAACCACAGTTCCATGGAGAGCCTACGGAATGATTTTTCACCACATTTTCAGGTCTCAGGGAGTTGTTGGAAAGGGGATGTGGTTCACTCATTTACCTGTCTAAGTCTTAGGTCACTGCAAGAGTGAATCACTTGGAGGATGTGGCTCAGTCCCCTGGGTACTGAGGCACATCCAGCAGCCAGAACTGATTCCACCCAGATGCTCTCTAAATGGCTTTCAGATTTCTCTCCTTTAGGAGAACAGCTTGGTACCTAACGCCTAGTTTGATGCATGGCTCAGACAGGCTGCTCCTTGTCCAGTGCTTCCAAGAACTCAGCGATCCAGTGGCTTTAAGTCTCCAGGAGCTCAGTCCTGCCAAGCCTTCTTTGAGGAGATGGTGATGACAGAATTCGCTTTATGGAATGGGAGAAGCCAGCCTACCTCCAAGCGCCATCCCTGCCAGCTATGGAGAATTAGGTGAAAGAAACTGCAAAGTGCTGGAAAATCAAATCTCTGCACTGGTCATGACTGCCCCAGCCACAGAGGGAACCTTGCTGGATGGAAGTCAGCTTTCTGTTGCTGGACTTGGCTCTTAACTTCAAAAAGGGCTGAGCCTTAGCTGGTTTGAACTCAGTATCTCAGTTCTTCCATTTGTTACCTAAAGCGGGCCAATTTTTGTAATTTTTGGAAACTCATTTCATGTAATCATAACTCTATGGTACAAGAAAAAAAATACTTTAAATAAATACCAGCGTGTTTTGTGACACAAAACCCAGATAGAGTGTATGGAAAATATAACCTCCTTCCATCTGGAAATGGCTTGGGATTATCTACTTTTTCTTGCAACTTATTTTCTACATGTGTCTGCTTCGAGGGTGATTTACTGCAAACATCTCTGTGTTCCCTTTGCTGTATTGATTCATAAGAAATCCTTTCACAATGAAATCATATTTTCCATGCACCAAAGAAAAAAAAGTCAGATAGAAGATGAAGAATATTATTGTAACAGGAAAATGGTTAGGACAAAGAAAGCTTATAATTTTGTAAACAGAGGTTGGGAGGAGGCTTTTGGGATTGAGTTTCTGGGCAGCGAGTCAGAGGGTTTTTCTTTTCATATTTTGAAGACTCTACTGGCAATGTCCACATCCCAGAAAGGAATAAATATAAACAATTCTCCCCACTGGCTTTGATAGCTCAATTAGCAGAATTGAGAAATTGATGGAAGATGTGCTGAGGAACCTTGGCTGTCTTGCAGAAGTGTTATAAACTTAGAGCTCTTGTCCCACCACTCCCAGTTGCCAGAGAGGACTTAGCTAGATGCTATCTTCTACTGTTGAATATTTAAGTGACCAAAGCCAAAGGATTTTGTGCCACAGATGCGATGGTGTCACTCATCCCATGGGGGCGAAGAGGAGGCAAATAGAGCACTTGCCAACTAAACATAAAGTTTTGGAGTTAAAATCCATTGGGAAAAAAGGCATCAATCTCTTTTCCCTCTCATTAGTCACACTGAGTAACTGGGAGAAGGGGGTGATGGTTGTGAAAAGGAATGACATTTGGCTAAGAAAAACATTTCATGCATTTGCAAACACTTAGCAAAGCAGGTGATTACTGTTGTTTTCCTTGCTGAAACTATTTTTCTCTTTTGGATAACCCAACATTTTTTTTTGTGGAATGCTCAGAAAATATGTGCAGGAAAATGTGATTTTTTTTCCTGCTATTTTTGTCCATCTCTACAATTGCCAGGGATGACCAATTTGGTTTCTAAACATTGCCACTCTGCTGGAATAGCTTACTGGGAAGGCGTGTGTGGAATGGCTCCTCCTGAGGGAGCTGTTCTGCATTGCCTGTGAATCTTCAGCTTCCCTGTGTTCTGGCAACAAAGAACATGGAGAGGGAGAGACACTAGCAAGCAACTTCTGGGCAGCTCCAAGCAGCTCACCTGGAATTGATTTTCCAGGGACCCATCTTCATCTGATGTAAATCAGCACAGCTCCATGGTCTTTGCTTAGTTTGGTGTTTTCAAAAAGTCTTGTATCTGGGAAGGCAAAAGGTTTGTCTGCCACAAATGGTCTTTCTGCCCCAGTGTCCTGCTCTTACCCCTTCAGGTTGTGTCCCCCAGGAGGATTTGAGATGTTTGTGAGTTCTGAGTATCTATCTCAGGCTTTTGCACCACTGGGGAGACAGCTACTTGGCTGAGAGATACTATTTTCGTGCAGAAAAATTCTGCTTGGACAGAACCAGGGAAATTCCTTTCTGGGGCACATGGCCCTTCTAGGTTCAGTGCCAGTGACACATTTGGAGCTGCTGATCCGGGAGTCTGGGTCTTGTAAGCTCTGGCTCTTGTTTCACAGCTTTTGTGAGTTGCCTTGGAAAAGCCTCCAGCCCTTCTGTCCAGGTCCACCACCTCCTTTCCCAGCTGTAAAAATAACCCATGGTGGGATGGAGAGCTACACCCTCTCTTCTTCCTGTGGACCTCAGCAGATGCCATGGTGGATGATGAAAGCCAAGCGTGTGGAGGTGTCAATGGAATTTGGCTGTAGAAGGACTTCTTTTATTGTCATTCATCAGGTCTGTGATTGCTGCCTGACGACTGGCAAAACCAGCTAATTTCATTCAACCAATAGTGAAACTCTACATCTTTCCTTGAGCTCTGCTTGGAGGTCTTTCTAACTGCCTGCATGCCCCTGTTCTCTGACTAGCTCCAGCCACCCAGGGATGGCCAGCACCTGAGATTTCAAACCAGTGATGAAGCTTAGCTCTCACCTAGGGACAATTCGCCTTCGATCAGTTTCACAAAATTGACAAATTAAGTCATTCCTCCTTTGCCTCTTTCCATGCAGATAATATTTATTGCTGTCAACTCTGATCCAGAAAGATGTGGAGGTCTCAATACTGATTAAAGAAAGACTTGGAAGTAAAATCCCAACATCCATGCTTTGTTGGACCACGTGTTTCTGCTGTTGCCTGTGGAGCAGCAATGAAGAAGAAAGTGTTCTCCCCAGGCATAGAGAGGGCAGTGATGCCTTGAAGTCACTGGTCGTCTGGAAACATGGGACAGAGTTCCCTACACATTTGGGTTGAGTCTGAAAACACCTGTGCTTCCTCTACCACTTCATCTAGTTTCTCTTGATATTTTCCTGATTTTCTTAGATGTGTGAGCAGGAATGCGAAAGAAGAGCATCTCAAGAGTAGGAAGCAGGGGACTGGTTCCACATCATGGCATCATTTTGTCTTCCTTGGAAGACTCTTTGGGTTAATCTTGGATCTCCCTCTTTCATTTCAAGTTTAGGATCCATGCTCAGGAAGAAGACAAGAAGTCCTGAATTGTGGTAGAATCAACAAGTTTTTTCTTCCATGGATCTCATCATGAGCTGCAGGACAAAAGTACTTACCATGCTGAATTTCCAGGACTCTTTGAGACAGCTTTCACATTCATCTGCCCTACTCATCCCTCTCAGATCACCACTGGAACACCTGACTTTGGCTTGATGAGACAGCTACAGTTGCAGTGGGAGGTTCAACAGAGAGCTTGGGGAAGCTGCCCTAGTCCTGTGCATTGCCAGTCTTCATGGCTTTCATTCTCCACTCTTTTTACAGTTGTAGCCCCTGTCCTTGATATGTCCAAGTTTCTACATCCCACCTTAGCCACAGACAGAGCAGTGAAGCAAAATGCAGTGTTGCAAGGGTTCTTGATTCATCCCAGTGCCTTTCATCCTTCACTTTGTACATCCTTGGAAATGGTGGTAGCTTGCTCCGTGAGGCCAGGCTGCCTAGCCCACTTCCCAAAGCTTGAAGTCTCAAGCTCCAAGTTGATGGTTATCCTTGCCCACTTGCCTGTCATCACTTGTGATCAACACCCATGGCTCCGGATAAAGAGATAAAAATACCATAATGCGTATAATTGAGCAGCACCATAATATAGGTATAGGGAAATCCCATGATGCTGCGTCTTGAGCCCAGGCTAGTGGTTTGGAAAAGATTTGTCAGTTTTGGATGGCTTTCAGGGTCTGTTCTGCTAACAAAATCTCTGTTCTGTCAGAAGACATGTCTCTTGGTGGAAGTGACAGGCAATGTGGGCTTGTGGTCAGAGCACTTCCTTGTAATTGCCTTGACTCTACGCATGACCCCACACATGACCCCATCTAGGCCTGAGCCACTCACTGAACTCCGTATTTCCTGAAGCATCCTGAAGCATCTTCTCAACAGAGCTGCCTCCTGGCTTTGAGAAATGGGGCTCTTTGGCTGATGTGGTTTCTTTGTCTGCATAGCAAATGCTGACATGACCTGGCATTCAGCTGCATGGGTGAGGTTTCAGCAGTCCTGTCCATTACGGACACAATGCCTAGGGTGGTGGAAGAAGAGTACTCCTGTGCTAGCTGGATGGTCCTGCCAGACCTGCTTGTGCACTCTGGTTGTGAGACTTGCTGAACTTTGCTTGCTCATCTGAAACTGTTCTGTTCAGTCCTTTCCCAGTCCCCCCTAGTCCTGCTCTCCCCCCTGCCTCCAATCCCACCATGTGCCTGTTGGTTACACTGTCTGCACAGATGTTTCCAGGCATCTGAGTGAGCAGCACATTCCTACCTCCAAAAATACAGCTCCACAGCTGTATTGCAAACAGCCGGTTGTGGGGCCGTGCCTTCCTCACAGGAGGACCTCCTGAACACTGAGATGTGTCCTCAAAGCCCATCAAAGTCTTTGGGCTTTGCATTAATGTAGTGGCAAAGACAAGAGTTGGATGAATCTCCTTAGGGTCCTAGAGGGGTGAGGATTCAAACTTTTAATGCCAAAGCAATTGAAATTTCTTGGACTCTTCATCTTGCATGGCCAAGCCCAAGTGTGAGTCCTTCAAAAGACAGGTGCTGAGCACAACCCATTTATCCCGAGTACAGCAGGCTCCAGGCAGGTTGGAGCATAGGGTGCTCTTTGGAATCAAGTGGTGTGAAGTGCCTGCAAGGGGAAGAAGCTTAGAGTGCTTGAATTGCTGAAGAAAGTAATGTCTCCATCATTCTCTTAGGCATTGCTGGAAGCCACACTACAAATTAAGGTATGATCCCTAGATGTACGTGGATTTTTGAAGGTAACAAGGTCATGGGTAAAAGCAACCTTTTCAGGGCACAGCGTGGTGTAAAGAACTGGTAGTCAAGAAATGATGGAAAGATAAGATCAGTGCCAAAGGAAGGACAGAGGGTTGGGTGCAAAGAAAGCTGTGGATAGATGAAAGAAAGAGGGGTGTGGAAGAGCTTTAGGTAAGAAGGATAGTGGTGTGATGGAGGAATGTGAAGGTAGCAGTTGTGTTCAGAGAACAGGAGGAGTAGATGGCATCTGCACCCTTGTGATATGTAAAAATGGCAGATTCCATCTCATCCCCACACAGCATGAGGTGGAACCTGCTGATCTGCAGCTGCAGAGAGGGATACCCTAGCCAAGGAGCACCTGGGAAGTTGGCAATGCCATGGCTGGGAAATCTCTCCCAGGAGCAGATGTCTTTAAAGAAAGAAAACAAAACCCAACCAAAATTCTATGGGTTGGAGAAAGAAAGCGGAGAAGTCCCTTCAGCTGTTGAAATTGCCTTGTCAGCATCTGTGAGCGGTTGGCTGGCTTGCTGGCTCTGACAAAAATTGATGGGGACCATGTGGCAGCCAACACGGGAGAGGGTGGGAGGCTGCCAAGTTTTCCTATGTATGTGTGTGTGTATATATATATGTGAGTGTGTATTTATTATCCCATCTCTTCTGCAGTTGCCTATGTGACTTGTGCCAGCAAGCTGTGGAGATGTGGCCTTTCCCTGGAATGAGGAATGCGTCAAGGAAAGTGCGGTTGCATATACTTATGAACATATGGAAGCCCTGGAGTCACGCCACATGGTTTGCCACTAATTGAAATAGGCTGGCTAACCTCTTATTGTGGCCACTGGGAGCAACCCTGGGGAAGGCATGGCGGAGGGGGAGGGGAATGCTGTGCATGGGCACAGTACATCTTCCAAAGCATGACTGGGAGAAGTAAACACCTCCCCTTTCTCCTCCACCTCTTCGAGGATGGATAAGGGAAGCTGCAGGGATACAGTTGGTCCAGAAGCAGAAAGGGAAGGCTGTGCCGGAAGAGTCAAACATGGGCTGAGGCTGCCCCAGAGTAAGGTTCTTTTGCACTTGGATTAGATCTGTGTTCCACTGAGCCTGTGCCTGGTCACCTACCTCAGAGATGAAGTGCTGTGTGGGCAACAGGAGATGGAAAGAGGTTCCCAGTGGAAGGGTAAGGGACAGGAGGAGGGAAAATAGGAGGCAACGTACAGAACAACTTGGATATTGCCTACAGAGGAATGGCATGGGAGAAGAATAGGACCAGCAACACCTGGGCTGTTCTCCAGGCACAGCAAAAAGCATTCAGAGAGACAGATAAATTTTTGGCTGCTCATGTATTGCTTAATTTTCTGACTGTCCCAGTTGTGCCCACACAATCTCTGAAGGAAGCTTGGAAGAATAAGCTCTACTACTGTAGGCTCAAAGACATCCTGGTACATCATGGACAGGTTGCACAAGCTGGGTCTAGGCTGAGGGACTTCTACACTTGAGTAGAGTAGAAGAGTGTTTGGCTCTTCCTCCATGTACCCTTCCTTTGGATTCCAGTGCACCTGAGCTCTTCATCTTTTCTAAATCAGGCTCTCTGCTGCCTGCTCCTTCCCACAAATGCCCATGTGATTCCTGAGTGCTCAGACACATCCAGGTTAAAGTGTTCCAGTGGCTGAGAAAAGGTCACCTGCTTTGTTTCTTGCAGGTATTGCAAGAGGCAACATTTGAAGTGATGGAAGAGATGATCCTCCACCATTTTTCCTTGGGCTGTGTTGATGTTGTGAACTCTTGAAGACAGCCAGAGAGAAATACTTGTGGGTATTTTAACCCAGAGATTTCTGGACTGTCCTGGACCCAGCATCACACCCTGTTAGCTTTTCCCAACTACAGAGTGGAGTACCCCCTAGGACAGCTGTTACAGTTTCCTGTCCAGGTACTTCCCCTGAAGCTCTCTTGCACCTCAGCCCTCAGTGGCTCAGCCTGCATCTCTTGATCATGTGGAGATTTGGGTATGCCAGAAGGCTGACTCCCTCAGGGAAAATTCTTCCAAATTTTGGTGATATGTCAATCAGTGAAATATATAGTTCATGTCACCCCTACTTCATCATAACTATCTTAAGGGATGAATTCCCACCAGCTTCTCAGCTATGTTATTTTTTCCCCCACATCTCTTGTGTTCATTTCAGAAGGATTTAGTCTGTCCTTGAGGAACAACAATGGGAAAACATGGACTGTCAGCACCCCTGTGATTTTGTCAGAATCTTTGCTTAAATGTGGAAGAGCTCGGATGAATCATAGAATCATAGAATAATAGAATAGTTAAGGTTGGAAAGGACCTTAAGATCATCCAGTTCCAAACCCCTGCAATGGGCAGGGACACCTCACACTAAACCATGCCACCCAAGGCTCTGTCCAACTCAGCCTTAAACGCCGCCAGCGATGGCACATTCACAACTTCCCTGGGCAACCCATTCCAGTGCCTCACCACCCTCACAGTAAAGAATTTCTTCCTCATATCCAATCTAAACTTCCCTGTTGAAGTTTGAACCCGTTTCCCCTTGTCCTATCACTACAGTCCCTCATGAAGAGTCCCTCCCCAGCATCCCTATAGGCCCCCTTCAGATACTGGAAGGCTGCTATGAGGTCTCCACACAGCCTTCTCTTCTCCAGGCTCAACAGCCCCAACTTTCTCAGCCTATCTTCATACAGGAGGTGCTCCAGTCCCCTGATCATCCTCGTGGCCCTCCTCTGGACTTGTTCCAACAGTTCCATGTCCTTTTTATGTTGAGGACACCAGAACTGCACACAAGACTCCAAGCAAAGTCTCACAAGAGTGGAGTAGAGGGGCAGGATCACCTCCCCCGACCTGCTGATCACAATACTTGAGGCCAGCCAAGCTTGTGCTGGTTCAAGGCATCTCTGAACCCAAGCCCTGGATTTTCTTTTTCCTTTAGAAATGGAACAGAGACAAGCTAAAATTGAGACCAGTTCTGAGCTACCTGTGCAGTGAGGACATAATGTGTAAGGATGTGAAGAAAGATGGTGTGGTTTTCTAGAAACAAAATTGACAGGAACATAGGGAACTTACATAAGGAATTTCCAGCAATGAAATGGGACACCACTGTTATTAAGGGAAACTAGACTTCTAAAAATTAAATTTTCAGAAAAAAAAAATTTGCAAGATGACATCGAGAATATACTGCTCTTGTATCATCAGTTTTTCTAATGGAGGCAATCATAAAATGTCCTCCATGTTGTTAATTATTTGGATGTAAAGGAAACAATATGCAATATGTTTTTCTATCTTATTTATAGTTCTTGTAATGAGCTGAATGAGTATTTTCCTTGAGTTGCTCTAGGAATTTGCTTACTGAAAAAGAATAACGTCTGATTTTGATGTATAACATTGTTAGAATATTTTAATGGAGGTTCAAAGGGTTTTCTAAAACATATGCAGGCTGGTCTATTCATCATCAGACATTCTGGATGTGCCCAAAATATCTCAGGGTACATCACTGGTGATGGTGTGAATTTGTACTTTATAGTTCCTTAACTCCATTTCCCTTGGGCTGCTGAATCTTGGGTAGATCTCTGACTTTCTCTTTATGAATATCAGCATACAAAGTCAAGTTTGACAGTGCCTTTGAATGGAAATGAGTATGTAAATATTATGTGAATATTATTATGTAAACATGTATGTTAGGAGGCAGCTGAAGGCTCCTACACAGCTATCACCATACTAATTGAATCTCCATGTCCCAGAGATCTAAAAGATGAGAGACAGCAGCTGGACAACAGGGTAAATAGGACGGGCGAGTGACAGGGTTGTGTGACCAATAAATATGATAGGAGATGTGCAATTCCCAGCTGGCCAGGGACAGTAACCACGACTTCTTGTCTGTTCACAGCTAACCCTACACTACAATTCATCACCCACTGCATGCATTGCCAGAGTTTCTTTCATTATTGAAATCTTTAGATGATATAAAACAAAGGAAAGGAAGCAGAAAACAACTACCTCTCCATCCCCCATCTCTTTCTGCGTACTTGTGCCTGGTCTAGAAGGAGATCAGGAAAGGAAAAGGCTTTTTGCACCTGACGTAGCTGGACAAGGAAGCCCAGGATATAGTAGCAGAGGTAGCATTCCAGGAGTTAGTATGAAGGGAGTGTTGTGTGTGTGGTGAGAAGCAGCAGGTGGGACAAGGAGATGAAGTCTTCTGCTGTATATGGCCACATGCTAATTCTGGTGGGTCTCTTCTTGCACTAGCCTCTGCAGGGAAAGCTGGGAAAAGCTGAAACTGGGAGCAGTTGATGTCATCTACCTGGACTTGTGCAAAGCGTTTGACACTGTTCCACACGACATCCTTGTCTCTAAGTTGGAGAGACATCAATCTGATAGGTGGACCACTCGGTGGATAAAAAACTGGCTGGATGGCCGCATGCAAAGAGTTGTGGTCAATGTCTCAATGTCCAGCTGGAGACCAGTGACGAGTGGTGTCCCTCAGGGATCGGTGTTGGAACCGGTCTTGTTCAGCATCTTTGTCGGTGACATGGACAGTAGGATTGAGTGTGCCCTCAGCAAGTTTGACAATGACACCAAGCTGTGTGGTTTGGTTGATACGCTGGAGGGAGGGAATGTCATCCAGAGAGACCTCGACATGCTTGTGAGGTGGGCTGATGCCAACCTGATGAAGTTTAACCATGCCAAGTGCAAGGTCCTACAGCTGGGTCAGAGCAATCCCAGGCACAGCTACAGGTTGGGCAGAGAAGAGATTGAGAGCAGCCCTGCAGAGAAGGACTTGGGGGTGTTGGTCAATGAGAAAATGAACATGAGCTGGCTTCAGTGTGCGCTTGCAGCCCAGAAAGCCAACCGTATCCTGGGCTGCATCAAAAGGAGCGTGACCAGCAGGTCGAGGGAGGTGGTCCTGCCCCTCTACTCTGCTCTAAAGAGACCTCACTTGGAGTCTTGTGTGCAGTTCTGGTGTCCTCAACATAAAAAGGACATGGAACTGTTGGAACAAGTCCAGAGGAGGGCCACGAGGATGATCAGGGGACTGGAGCACCTCCTGTATGAAGATAGGCTGAGAAAGTTGGGGCTGTTGAGCCTGGAGAAGAGAAGGCTGTGTGGAGACCTCATAGCAGCCTTCCAGTATCTGAAGGGGGCCTATAGGGATGCTGGGGAGGGACTCTTCATGAGGGACTGTAGTGATAGGACAAGGGGAAACGGGTTCAAACTTCAACAGGGAAGTTTAGATTGGATATGAGGAAGAAATTCTTTACTGTGAGGGTGGTGAGGCACTGGAATGGGTTGCCCAGGGAAGTTGTGAATGTGCCATCGCTGGCGGCGTTTAAGGCTGAGTTGGACAGAGCCTTGGGTGGCATGGTTTAGTGTGAGGTGTCCCTGCCCATTGCAGGGGTTTGGAACTGGATGATCTTAAGGTCCTTTCCAACCTTAACTATTCTGTGATTCTATGAAAACCTGTCCTCCAAACCAGTGATGTGATCGGTGGAAAGAGAGTTGCAAAAGAGGGGAGAGACAGGATTGTGGCTGTTTTCAAGACAAGTTAAGAGTTCTATTTGGCATCAGTGCAGTGGTACCTCCTCAGGCATGTAGTGCCAGATAGATCATGCTTTAGTGGTCCCATGTTAGCACTACCCGCAGTAACTGACACCACGCTGATCCCTGTGCACTGCGATCTGCAGCTTTCACTCACCTTTCTATGTTTCCTTTTGACCAAATGATGGTCTGCAGCACCCATTTTGAGAACTCTTTTCAACATTATTTAGATTGCCTTTTTTTTTTTTCTATTTTTTGAACACTGCTTTTTGTTCCACAGGAAATTGTACTCAATGTGTAAGTACATGGGGTTTAAGCAAATAGATTCCTTTACATTAGAGCTTGTGGGATGAAAAACAAAGAAAGTTCTAACAGAAAAATGAGATGAGTGTGCCCAAATCTGCGTCATTCTTTTGGTGTTTAAGAATATATGGATTTTTCCCTTGCTGCTTTCTGAACATGAGCTCCACAAGCCTTTTGTGCTTCTGAACTTATATGTCCTGCCCTGCAACATCTTTTGGGCTGGCTTGATCTATCTCTGTCCTTATCTGAACAAACAGATGCATTGCATGATAAAGGGGACAAGGGCCCTCATTTATTCAGAACCTGAAGCCTAAAGTTGTCCTGAATCATTGTGTGAACAGCAAAACCAAGAAAGCTTCGCTTCTTACACAAAGTGAAGGTAATCAGCCCTGTGGATTCTCTGAAGCCTTGTAAAGGGCTGAGGTCATGCAGCAGTGGGTGTTTTTATTAAACCTGTACATTTTTTCTTCCACTTGGCCAGTAATTATCATGAAACTCATAGAAAGTTCCTATTTTTGAGATTTATATAATTCTGTTATATTTTCTTAAAACTTACACGTGAGTTAAAAACCCATTAGGAAGGACCCAGACAAACGCATTGGCAGACTAAAAGACACTATGATCTCACATGCCTGGTTTCCTAAGTAAACCTGTCTAAAAGCCCCAAGGATCATTAGTACATCATCTGTTACTTCCATCAGCAATTTTTGAATGCAGGACTGTGATTCCTCCCAGAGCAGATGGGACCTGGCATCTCGTTAAAAAATTTCTTTGTAGTGACCTGTGCAATATTCTTTTATCCCAAGGGAACAGTGAACAGGAAAGATAGCTCGATTTTCCATGTCCACCTACTTTAAACCCAATGATATAGTCAGCTAAAGTGGCTTGCAGAGCCAGCCTACATGAAAACTCCTGCTTACTGCTGCAGCTCACCACAGCTCCTATGGGTTTGTGATAGCTCAGCAGCCACAGGACATGTTTCTTTGGCTGGTGTGACACCAGTAAACCAGCCCTCTGTCTCTCTTGTGTTTGGAGATTTCCCCATCAGGCACATTTTGGAGCTCTGTGGTTTTCTTTGTGGGAAAAGTCCCTGCAGAAGTAGTTCAACAAGTGGCAAAGGTAAGGCTACTTACAGGGGCCCCCATAGGGAGTTTTAGCTGCCTTGGCTGCAACTCCAAGAAAAAACATCTCTAACATCTCTGGGACATGTTAGGCTGCATTAGCATCTCTCAATCTCTCTCCAAGCAGGGGGTTTACATGGCTCCTGACTAAAGTAGGCAGCTTTCCACTGATCTCAATAGGAGCCAGAGTAGCCCCTGTCACATAAAACACACAGGAGGCCCAATGGTGGCAAAAAATGAAAATGGAAATATTTCCAATGGCTTTTGCTGAGGTTTGACTTGTGTTGTGGGCAAAGCTGGTTTCTGATTTTCTGATTGTTTTTGTCCCTCCCTGCCTGATGACCACATTACACAGCAGACAACTCTTTAGCCCTCTGGCCTGACACTTTTCCTCTTCACCTCTTCTTTCTACATACGCAGACTGCCTCAGTTCCCAGCCAGAGCACATGCTGGTCCAAGCTTGCTTAGGAGATGCTTTCTGCCAGAAACTTCCCCTGGGAGATTTAAGAAACAAACAAACAAAACAAGCAGCCCTCAGAACATCGCAATGACAAACAAGCAAACAAACAAACAAGCAAGCACACACCCCCTCCTGTTCCCGAAATGGGGGCAGGAGGCGTACCTTAGGCATAAACACAGAGCACTTGTGTCAGGGTGATCACTTGGAGCAAATTGCAAACCACTCTCTTCTTCCCTGGTAAGGTAAGAGGAAAACTGCAAAACCAGTTTTGTGTGTCCAACCCCTCAAAATGGAGCAGGGTCAGATGCTGTTCCTACAGTGGTAATTTCCTAGTAGACCAGACCTGTTATCTTTACCTCTTTTTCCTTCCTTCTCTGTGAGCAAGCCAAAACCCATTTCTCCAGTTGGTGTTGTCTCTCTCTTGGAAACCTGTCCCTCCACAAGTTCAGGTGGGATTGACAGGTTGTGTCAATCCCACCTGAATTCCCGGGAGCATGTGGGGAGACATACATATATTATACATCGCTTTCTGAAGTCCAGAAGGCTTCTTCTTGCTCAAGGTAGGGGGAAAGGTGTCTGCTCTTTATGGAGGGAGTAGCATAGTTAAAATACATCTGTCTTGCCATGGTGAGCATCTCCTACCTCAAATTTCCCATGGTTTTGTCCATCTAAATGTTACCCTGAGCTTGGAGGGGGAGGTTAGCTCACTGTATGCCCTTTCAGGAAGGAAGCATTCAAGTTAATTCATTCCTGTGGGAGTTAGCTTGGAGGAAGGCCATTTGTGTCTAAAGAGCGTGTATGTTACAGAGGTCTGATGCAGGTTAATGAAGCTGCTACACAAATCAAAGCAGGTGTCTTTTACTGGTGTAGCAGGCACAGGTAAAGCCATGGCTACAGATAGCACACCTTGTGTCCCCCTTTTCTCTCATGGGGAACATGAGATAATGTGATAGATAAAATAACAAAAGATAATGAGCTCTGTTCCAGGTGGCAGCTGAAGTGCTGATGTCAACACATAACATGAGATGTTATGCCATACTTTCAATTATTCTCCTTGCAGGAAAAAGAACACTCATAGAGGGAAAGCAACTTCTTCTACCATATCTAGATGGTCTGTGATGTTCTGATGTGTTTGAACTGTGTGGCTGAGTGTCCTGGTGCTGTTTTGACCTGTAGCATATAAATAGGAAAGGTACAGGCAGGGGCCGTCTTGCAGACCTAGCTGGGGTGCTTAGAGACTACACTGACATGAAGGAAATGACTCCAGTGCAGACTCAATACTCCACTGAAATCGCTCCTCCTTCCCCAACACCCTTGTGTTCTGTACATGCCTTAGTACAGAAGGCATACTGCTAGGTCCTTCTGTGTACTAATAGGCATTAATTGCCCTATATAGCCCTACCTGGGACCTTCACCCACACCCTCTACCAGGAGCCCCACCTCAGCTCTGAGCATTTAGTCCTATCCTAAGCTGTGTTGTAGGTATTGCCTGGCTGTATCTTTACCTGTGACCTGCCTCCTGGATAGACCTTAAACCTATGCTCCAGGTAACTTGGCTCCTATGTGTGTCCCTCTGGTGTGGGTTGTAGCTTGTCTCCAGTCCTGTCTTTGTTCCTTTGCCCTTTTGATGCTTACTTGGATTCTTTGCATGAACCCTGGACTGATTCATTGCTTGCCACACCTGGTGCTGTTATTAGACCCTGTAATTAGTGCATGGTCCTTCTCCTAGGCATAGTCCAGAGGACAAAATTCTCTGGAATAACTCTTGTCAGTGTATACCTTGTTCAGCTGGAAATCCTTTCAGCTGTTATTACTAAGCCCCTTCAATCTAAACTTTGCAATTAACAGACACAAAGCCTAGTCGTATGTATCTGTTTTCTGGTGCTTTTTGTTTACTACACAGGAAGTATTTTCTGGTCAAATTTGGGGGATTTCCTGTGTTGGAATGAGATTTTCTGTAATATTTTGGATAGAAATCTTGATGGTCTGCATGTAGGTTTGGTATGGACAATGTTATTCCACTGGGTCTGCCTTGGGACAAGAAATCCCTGGTAGAATTAGCACTTGGTGGCTAGATATGCGAGTCCAAAATGTCTAGGAAACACTGGACTTGCCAGGCTAATGTTTATTGAGGGTGGGTTCTTTCATGTTCCTCCTGTGATGCTGATACTCTTCATGCTCTTGCAGTGTGGGTGGTCTGGAGCTGCAACACAGTGCATTAATCTTGGGATCGCACTGTTGTTGGTCAAGGTGAAAGAGCCTGAAGTTCCTCGTCCAATTGGGGTTGCAACGGTGTGTGCTTTAGGTATGCTGTGGACACTGGGTCAGCCTGAAAGTGGGGATGAGGTAGAAAGACGAGTGGCTTACGCTGGGAGGCAGAAAAAGAAAGTGGGTGCTGCAACAGAAATAACGTGCAGGAGTGGATAGAAGGCATGGGGATAAATAAAATAATAAGGGGGTGTATAGGCAGATGGTCAATGTGGGAAGAGCTGATCGCTGTCACCTAGAAATCCTACACCAGCATGGACCCCCTACGTCTTCCCCCACACCATGCCCCATCCAGATTCTGAGTCTCAGCTGATGTTGCCCTTTTAGGGGCAGGCAGGAGATAAGCAGATGTGGAGCACACAGTGGATTTTATAATAACATGGTGGTTTTAGACAATTGCCTAATGAGGACCAGATGGCCAGTTTTATTTTAAGTTGCCCTTTAACAACATTCCCATCTAAGTTGTATATTTTAAGTAATAGGTTTTTAATGAGATGCCCATAAGATCTTGCAACACATCAGGTTTTAATCACGCCAGCCTATTTAAGTGGCAGTGTATGTCTTCAGCACTCCTTCTATGTTTTTATGGTGTTTAATTCCTTCCCACCACTGTTCCTCACGCTAAACCTCAAGTGGGCTGTGTCAAAGGGACTGTTCCTCCCAGCAATGGATGCTGCCCCTGCTGAACTCATCCGTGCTATTCCAGACTGAGACTGAGGACAGAACTCCTTCCAGGAAAGAGAAAATGTCTTCTCCCTCCCCTCTTGGGGGTCAGGGTGCAGCTCTGCTTCACAAAATAAAAGCACTGATTATAAATGCTGCTCCTGGATGTATTTCCCTTTGTTGCTGCTCGGCCCAATAATGTAAAATGCCTTGCTGTAAGAACTCAGATTGCAGCCAGGCAGAGCAAAAACCCTGCTGTCAGGACTCCAAACAGGCTTTTTTTGACCAGTCAGTCCTCACACAGTATCTTTGGGTTCCTTTCCTGCTTGTCCCACTCCTACAGACATCAGTAAATACTGGACAAAGCAATGCATGACTCTCACCTCTCGCCCCATCTGGGGATTTCTTTTTTCCTGTTGATGTCAGAGGCTCCATGAAATTGCAGATGAGATCAATCTCTGCTTTCCTTCCTGGAGTCTTGGTTGCCCTTTGGCGGAGCTTACACTGAGACCAAGGCTGTGTTAGCTGAATGACATCATCATATTTCAAACGGTTGTTTGGTTTGTTGCTTGGATTTGCTTTCAGGGTGTTTTGCATGTTTACCCAGTCACCTTCCAGCAGCCGCAAACACAGATGCTCATCGGCGGGTGGTACAAATGTGACTGACGCTGAGGTTTGGGGGCATTCACTGCCTTTCCTGTATTTGAAGTAGTTCACTCAAAGTCACCTCCAGCAAAATAAATCTTCCCCTTGCACCAGACTGAGTCCTGTTTGCTTAGCAGTTTTTCTGTATTTAAGAACTCTTGTGGGCAGGCACTGGGAAGCATCAAGAAGCCCATCCTGTGCAGGGCATAAAACAAAAAGAGCAGAGAAGAGGTTGTAAGAGATTATTTACTGAGGAGTTTAAGTCCAAATGTGACCTTGGTCACAGTAAAAGTGTGGCTCAGGTAGAAACTGTGTATTAGCTTCTCAGTCTCAGCATGGAGCCTGTTATTAGCGGCTTTCTTGGAGAAACCTAGGCTTTGCTGATCTGGCTCTGAGCAATGGCCATGGTGGAGTGTGAACGGCAGTGGAAGACACAACAATCCAGGCAGGAAGAGCTGGGGTGTGAATTCAACTAGTAAAGGTCTGGCACAAGCCTTGAGTACCCTGGGCTTGACAGCAGTATGTGTATATAAAAGGCTTCAGTGATTCTGGGGGAGATAACAGCTTTTGCATTGTATCAATTTTTAAGGAGGCCATGAACATGCTAAAAAATGATCTCTTGAGAGCTCTCCTAGCATCCTGCCTCATGCCAAACTTATGAGCAAGACATTTCACCTGGTCCCTCGCAGTAAGAAGGGAGTCTGCAGTTACTAATGCTGCTCAGTTTTAGCCTGGTAAGTAGGATCAGCATCTCAGATCTTCTCAGATAACCTCTGGAAGCATAGACTAGACAGTGTTTCTGGCTGATCAGTCCCTCATGGCTGATGGTTTTTGTCTTTCTAAGGCTCCCAGCTGAAGCCTCTGGCCTCAGTCCCTCTCCAAGTGACACCTGTTTGAGGAAATGGGAAAGAAGCAAAGCTCCAAGATCTGAATCTTCTCACAGCATTTTGGTGAAGCAGGAGCAGGAAATAGTCTTCTCCATCCTGGGGAGGCCAACAGGTGCCTGCCATCCCAGGAAAAGGCTGATGGGATTCAGCCACATTGCAGAGCGGTTCTGGGGAAAGAGAAGGAAAAAGCAATACTGGCAGTGATTGAAAATTGCTCTGCAGCTCGTGTGGGGAGGTGAAGTGGTTGCAGACAGAGGTTTGCTCTTGAATCACACCATCAGCAGAATGGGGGGAGATGCTCCCTGCAGGGACATCTTGCAGTGCAGCGCTGCTCGTTTACAGGTGTGCTCAGCCCATAGGGGAGCTGCTTGCCCTGGAACAAATAGCAGTGCCTTCCTGGCACTGTGGTGCAGTGCCTGCACTTTTTCTTCCTGACCTCCCCTTTGGAGGTTTGCTGACTCCTGCAGCCCTGTCTTTGGTTAGCTAAGCAGCATCTGTGCGAAGTGGAAAGTGTGCATGAGCCCAGGGACTGGGGCATAGTGCCACAGCTGGGCTCAGGGCCCTAAGCCATGTTTGTCTGAGCCGGTGGTTGCCCTGTGGGTTCAGGGAGTTTTCCTTGGAGCCGTGGCAGCCTTGCAGGGAAAACAATGGCAGCTGGAGGGAACACTGCATGTGTGTGTTTGGCACAGAGCTAACACCCCCTGCTCCTCTCCTCACCCACCCTCCAGTGATGGGGCATGCTTCCTGCAGATGCATGGAGTCAATAATTTGTGGTGAGGTCCCCTGCCTGATAGTGGATGGAGGAGCCTCAGCACAGCTGGGAATGAGGCCGGCACACGAGAAAGCGGCAGCTTTCCAGGGAGATGGAGCTTGGTTGGCAAAGAGGCAGAACTGAGAAAACATTGAGATGCCATCCCCCTGGGGTACCCCTTGCCAGGAAGTTAGTTGGCTTCTCTGCACCACAGAGCACTGCTTCATGCCCATAGCACCCACTCCTGAGGTGGTGCCAAGAAAAGGGCTGGCTTGCTCAGCTTTGCACTCACATAATGGTGTAAGAGCTGATGGGCTCAGCCCCTTCCCTGAAGCCAAGGCTTGTTCACCCAGCTTCTTTCTGCTGCAAGAAGGGGTGGCAGCTTGAGAAACTTGGTCTCCGCTGGTGATTCTGTTTGGGCACATCAGTAATGTCCCCAAGGCAAACAACAGCTCCTGAAAGAGTCTTGCAAAATGAGGGAGGCTGTAACAAATCTAGGGATGTCAATCCCAGTGTTGCTGGGACTTGAGCATTGCAGCTGCAGGTGCAATAGGGTTCAGAGGGTTCTGTTGGAAAAATGAGCAATGAAGGGGGTGGTAAGGAATTGTTGCTAACAGCACAGGTCCTATGGCCAAGTGGCTCTGAGTCCAGCCATGCCGTAGATCCATACGGCAGCTTGCTTTCCCCTTCTGTGATGATGGAAGCATCAGAGAGGCTGAGACCGCCAGACACAGCCCTGAGGTACAAGTACATTAAACCAGTCTGTGAGGGACATTACTATGAACTGTTTTCTGGGGGCCAGCTTAGAAATTTCAGCGGATAGTCTTTATTCTGCTTGTTTGGGGACTTGCATTAAAAGCAAGCCTCAGAGCAAAGCACTCGTCTTCAGCCTGAGCTTTGTAATGCCTTTGATTATGCTCTGCTGGAGATGCCCTCCTCTCAAAGAGTGAGGCCACCCAAATGCAGCCACCCGCTTCTGCCAGGCTGTTTGTAAGGAGGCATAGCTGTTTCTTCCTGTCCTCTGTGGGAAGGGACAACCCTAGCAGGGTAGTTGGGATGCCCAAGGTGAAGTCTTGAAGGCTGTGACCACTTTGGCACTGAGTGCAAAGTCTGCCTGTGGCTGCTGGCAAGGTTCTGCTAGCTGTTTTCCTCTAGTGAAGCCTTGTGCTCGCATGGGTGGCCCTGAAGCACCTCCAAAACCAACAGTGGCTGCATTTAGAGGAGTGCAGCACCTTGGATGCTGTGGGGAGCATGATTTAGTTTTAACTTGTTGCATATTAGCTCTTGCTAATCTTTGATCAAGGCTGTGAACCTTGGGCAGTCTGGCCTTAAAACCTAAATGTAATAAGTGATGGCACATCTGTATGTGGATTGGCATGGCTGAGTTTCTCTCTCACACTACTGAGCAGTAGGATCCCTAATACAGGCAGTATCCTCTCTCTGGATGCTTCTTCTAACAAAACTGGCAGGAGTTTCCTATCTTTAAGATCTCTACCCTTTGAGTAAGCACAGTGGAAAGGGTCTATGGGATCCAGAGATGCCAGGGAGGGTGATGAGGATGGCACGCAAATGGAGAGTGTGACATGCACGCAGTGAGATTGCATAAGCCTGTTCATTTGGGGAACCGTGTTAAAAATAAAAGGCACTTTGTAAAATAGGACGGACAGGAAGGTGGGGTTTGT
Source organism: Myiopsitta monachus (assembly GCA_017639245.1). Taxonomy (NCBI): domain Eukaryota; kingdom Metazoa; phylum Chordata; class Aves; order Psittaciformes; family Psittacidae; genus Myiopsitta; species Myiopsitta monachus. The sequence goes on along the minus strand of CM029926.1, from coordinate 25,762,699 downwards.
AGGCAGCCTGGCAGCCATCTGGGTCCTTGACTGCTTGATTTCAGAAATACAAAGCAGAGTTGTCAGCAAACAATGGACTATGAGCCCTTGCCACCCACCCCTCTGTTTATCCTGAGAACAGGGTTGTGGAAACTTTCCCTTTCTGTTATTGTTTCAATGGAAGCACTTTGCCCCCTTCAACCTTTGTCAGAAAGGATGCATCATGCATTTAATTAAACCTCTACACAAAAGCTTTTTCCTTGCCTAGCCAAAGCTTTTCCACTGCAGCTTGGCTTGACTGGGAAGGAGCCTTTTTGCCCTGCGTCTAAGTAGCCCTTGGGCTGAACCACTTGAAGGCAGGTTGGGTATCTTCCCATACAGGTTGGTTTGGTTTTGGTTTTTTTCTCCCCTCTTTGGCTATGCTCTGGTGCTACTGCTGCTTTCCATGCTCTGTCTCATCCTGCTTCCTTCTAAGAGGTCACTCCGCTTTGTGTTAGAAAGGGATATGACAGGATGGGGCAGGACAATGGGTACCTGAGCTCTGCCTCACATCCAGTTCACTTGGTTTCTCAGAAGGCATAGGCTCCTGCTGAAACTTGTCCCATGGCTGAAGTTCTTCAAAGGACATGTAGTGCCCCATGTGGATGCTCTGGTTAAATAGGGTTGAACTCTCCTCAGCCACACTTCCCTTATAAGTGAAGGATTCATTTCAAGATGAACACTCCCAAATGTTGGTGTCTACATATGACTCTGAGCGTCCTAATGGAAGCTGGTTGAAAGTAACCAACTGGATTAAAAACTATGTGTGACAGAGCAAGCATATGTGACACCAGTCTTGTGTTTTGGGAAGTCAAGGTAATGGGAGGTGGCAGACAAACAGGCATGATCTGTTGGTTTGTGGCTGCATGGCCCAATGTGTCATTCCCTGAGAGATGCTTATACAGTGCTCCTGTGAGCTTGGAGTTGATGTGCTCTGCTCAAGCAGAGCAAAATCGTGGAGACTTGTTTACTTTGTGTCCACAGGAGCACATGGGATGCTCTGGTTACCCGCTCCCATGATTACAGTACTGATTTGGCTTGTGCAGCTAGTCATGCTGGCTGGGGCTGTGCTTGCATTGCATGAAGGACAGAGAGCAGACAGCAGAAACTTTCGGGAATGTGATGGCTTGCAGCATGGTCAAGTGCAGATGTGCTTGTTTATCATGACACCTGAGGGGGCTTGCAAACACACTGCATCACGCCTGTATTTGTAACCTCAAGTCTATCTGTGATTGTGGACCAGCTGATGCCTGTGTTATGTGACCACTGGGATGGAGAATGCTTGGGAGATGCAGCTAACAAATACTCAGTACATAGCGAGGACTGGAGTTTGTACTGACAAGCTTGACAGGATCTTGAGACAGGTTTTGACTATACATGTATAAACGGGAAGATGTAAAATCCTTTGGCTCCAGAACTGGACTGGGGAGGCTCTGGAGAGCTGGGTTGTGTTCTTGGTGTCTGGCTGCTCCTCCTGTCTCATCAAAGATACTTTTTAAAGCATGCCTTGCCTCAGTTTCCCCTGGCCTCTCACAGTCAAATCACAACCATATTGATGGCCTCCCACACTTGTGATGATGATAAAGATAGCTGGTGGTGTTTTGGCAGGCATCTCTGAGGCATTCAAACCAGATGGCCTCAGTGTCCTTAGCTCAGCATACATTTTATATGGAAATGGGCAACATGTTATTCTCAGAAGGACTTCTGGACCCTTTCCAGGCATAACTGAAAGCCATTCCCCAAGCCCTTGCAGAAAACTCCACATGCCAAGGGCTAGATGGCTGGCTCTCATTGCTCTTCAGATGCTCTGACTCTGTTCTCGTGCCCCACCTGATTGCATGTGCTTCCTCTGCCTTTGCTGGGATCCTGTTCATGACTTCACTGCAACGTCACAAGGGCATTGATAAGAAACATTGTCATGGGTCTGGAGACTGCTAGCATTAGTTCTGAATGGAGCTTAAGTGTCTAGATGGAAGAAGGTGCAGTTGGGTCAGAATCTGTCCTATCTGAGAGGCTTCCATGCCTAGAGCAAAGATGGACAAGAGATCATTTGCTTCATTCAACCCAACAGACCTGCTGCAAGTTCAGCATTGTGGCAGGATAAACACTGGATCAGAAACATTTGGAGCCAGGCAAGGAGAGAGGAAAGTAATGAGATCTCAAGCATCAGTGGAGGGATCATCTTGGGAGCCAGGAAGGAATTAGCCCCTTCTTCTGTTCCTTTCAGCCACGCAAAAAGGGCCAGGTGCATTGTGGCAGTTTATTGCTTTCCTCCAAGGCATCAAGTTTTGGCTGCCATGAGAGAAAGTTATATCAGCACACTGGTTTGCAATGGAAATCTCTACTCCTGTGAGTGGAAGTGCCAATATTTCATTGACTAAGAACATACTGAGGCCAGAATAACGTTAGCCTCAGTGAATTTGCCTTTCCCAGGAAAGGTCTGTTTGAGGGGAACATCTGTTTCTACCCCATCTCTTTCTACCTGCTTTGCTGCGGGATGAGTGACTTTAGAGCATAGCGACAAGCAATCCCAAACTTCACTCCTCATCTGATCCTAGTTAGCCATCCTAGCTATGAAAGTAATCCCCTTTGGCTCTGGTTGAGGCTGTATAGACAGAGTTAAGCTTGACTGCCAAAGATCCCAATGCTTTGAAATACCTCTATTGTGATGTCTGTGCTTATGTTGTGGGCTCAGGGTTCAGGCCTATGAGAAGCTCAGGACATAAGTGAAACCACCGACTGGGTTTCCTATTCCACTCTTCTCACTTTCTTTGGCTGTTTGACCTTCTTGGGGTTAGTTTGGTTTTTTTCTGTTCTGTGAATCAGATTCAGACTTTGGTGTGACTGTGTAGGAGCTGGTGGAGTTACTCCCAGGCTGAATGTTTGTTTCCTTAATCTTATCTGAAGAAAGGAGTTCATGTGCCCCTAAATTGAGGCTGTGTACCTCCATCTCATGTGTTTTTGTTCAGCCCTTTGACAAATAAAAAGCTTTGTTGGGAAAATGCAAGATGAGTCAGATGAGAACTCAGATGACTCCTCTTCACTGCGGAATTCGTAGCTCCTGACTTTTCCTCCCAATTGTGTGCTCACTCTGTGACTCTCCAGATTGATTTGGCTTGCTCACTGCTTATTGCTTCAGTTAAGAAAGAAAAGAACAAATGCTAGAAATCGGACTCTGTCGGTGGCTCATGTTCAGCCCTCAACCTCTGCAGACATCTGACCCATTGAAGTGGGACAGCATTAGAGAAAAGCTCAGGTTCTATCCCTACAAAGCAAAGGAGTTGACTGTTTCCTAGACCTTAGTTTAATTAAAGAACAAGGTCAAATCTCTGTTTCAATGGGAGTGGAAATAAAAATTCCCCCTGAAAATGATGGAAATTTCATTCTACACACCCTGGAATCAACAGTGTGGGAGAGATAGTGGCATGAGGTGAGCTTGTCCTCTGTTGCCTCCCAGGTGTCACAACACCAAAGGTTTTGGCATAGCAAGTCTGAGAAAGTCCTGCTCCCTAGGACTGGTTCCACTCAGCCTAGGCACCCCCCATATCCAAAAAATCAGCCTCTGGTACATTGGGCATGAAATATAGCTGACCTCCAGACCCACTTTCTTCAATGCCTGCAGGGTTGGTCTTGTGTTGCCTTTCTGGCTGACCAGGTAGCAGTCAGTAAAACTCTTGTCTTGTCTGTGTCATGTTAAGATACCAAGAGAACATAACTAGAGATGTACTTGGGACAGAGACCAGCTGCAGTATGAAGTTCCTGCCTAGACCTGGCTCTTGGCTCCTTGGCTCTTTGGGGTAGAAACTCTCTCCTGTTACAGCAAAGCATGGTGCCTTGCTGCAGCAGGCATCTAATGAATTACATGTTGCCAATGACTATCAATAAGCAAGTTACCAGTCAAAATGACAGCACAGCCTTGACTGTCCCTTTCTCTGAGACTGGTGGAGTACAATACACATAGACTGTATCAGCCCATAGCATCATGCCATGCAATCTTCAAGAAAAATAAAAGCAAAGAAGTGGGTAGTGATAGCAAGTAGAGGGCTGAAAGGGAGAAGGGAGAGAGTAGACATGAAAGAGAACGAAAGCTGGGTTAGGAGGAAGAAGACTTGGTTTGCCAGGTAAGGGTTTTTTCCCCTCCAAGTACTCCCCAGCTCTAATTTATACAATATAAATAACTAAAAGCTGTGCAGGCCCAGTGCTAATCCTTGTGGTATTCCACAAGCAACTTCCTTCCTGCTTAGAAAGGATCCCATTGAGAATTATCCAATGGTTCTTGCCCTTCAGCCAATTTTCCTCTCCTGCCTGCGAGTCAGTGAGTGGAGTCCTAGCTCTTCTTTTTCTTGGTTCAGCCTTTCCCAAAAGGCATGGCAGAAAAAATCCCATTATGTGGGGTTCACTTCCTCTCATCTTGGAGCTCTCTGTGCTAAAATCTCACAGCAGACCTAGAGATAAGAGGAGGAGGTTTGTGGGAAAGCTGTGATTTCTGAAGCCAGATTCAACCGCACCACATCCATTTGGTCACAGAAATCACTTCTACGATAGTCCTGCCATACCACTGCAGCTGAAGCTTGACAACCTAAAATTGATATGGTGGTGTGCTATTTTCCCAAAAGCACAGGGCACTTATGGCAGACAGTTTAACCTGTTCAAATGCATTCTGTGGGAGCAGCAGTTATAGGATGGAGAACCTAGAATAAAGAAAAGGCTGTTCTTTCTTCCTTTTCCTGTACTAAATTGAATGGATCTGCCTTGATGTTACCAGATATATAGGCTTAAAGGGAATTAGAGACATGATAAAACTTAGTGCCATGTATTCTGTGCATAAAATAAAAGACTTATCCAGTGCTTTGGGCAAGATTGCATACTTCTGGCCTGAAAAATAATGGGATGTAATTCTGAATAAGGCTGTGCAGCTTGCCCAGAGAGGGAGCCAAGCCTCAAAGGCTATCAGCCATGTGTTGCTGAAAAGGCACAGAGCTAGTATAGATGACAACATTTTGCAATGGGAAGAGGGAGGAAATAAAAGAGTGTTTGGGGAGATGGATTGTAAAAACTGAAGGAGGCTTTTTCAAGCAAGAAACTACCTGACTATGAGCAAAGCTGGAAGATTACCATGCATTCAGAAATTCAGGATCCTTGCAGAACTACTGTGCTCAGGCTTCCTAAGAGGAAGGGAGTAAATTCCTAGTTGCTTAGTTGGATGTTAGGACTCAAGAATTTGATAAAAACTGGATCAATTGCAAGTAGTGTTTTCAATGGCAAATTTGAAAACCAAATATCACTTCAACAGCCAGTTCTACAAAGCTGCACCAACCAGCACTGAGCTGCTTGTGTTACCCTCTGCCCTTACTGATTTCATTACATTTCCAAGGCAGAATAGCCTGGGAACTTGGTTTTCCATCTAAGCCAACAGGCTGTTGTGGTATCTCAACAGGTAAAAACAATGAAATGCATAATACCTACAGACTCTGGATAGGACAGTGGTAGCCTCTGAATCAGGGCTCATCTGACCTCAGACAGATGGTCAGGCCCCTGCAGATGTGGTAGGTATTTGGGAGATGGGTGTGAATATTTGAATTTCTTGCTCAGTGTGAAGAATACACATGTGATTCAAAGGGGAACTATGAGTACATACTTTACAAAGTGACATTCGAGACTATTGTTTGTCACCAATAACAGACCATGGTCTTCTGCTCCAGCTTTGCCTTTGGCATTCCCTGCCCTTTAGATGCTTGACAAAGCAAATATAAGGGAAAGGCCAGATCTTCCAAGTGAGGATTCGTGGAGGACAGCAGTGAGGCAGCTGTGAATTGAACTGCACCAGTGTTCCTGCAGTGAGGACAATGCAACTGCTCCCATAAAAACCCAGGAGGTGTGCTGCTGCTGCAAGCCCTGGCCAGCCACCGCTAATGAATCATCCAGCTCCTGAATCACTCCCATGAAGGGGACGGAAAATGGATTCAATCCAGAGAGATCTTGGATGTTCATTGCAATGTGATAACCTTGTTTACTACTTGAAGAGCTCCAGAAATTCAGGAGGGGCTGGCAGAACATCTGCTTATTGCAGTATCTTGCCAGCCACTCTTTGGGGATAGTAGCTCTGTGCTTCATTTGTCCATTTGAGATGCCTTGGAAATGACACATTGTTATGTACCCTAAGAAAGACTGAATTGGTCTAGGACAAAGCAATTCTGCTTCACTTCCCAGTGGAAACTGAAAGCTCTGCTATATTTTCAGCAGATTTTTGCTCAGGTAATTATTCCAGGGCAGACCAGCTGGGAGCAAGGGTTCATATTGCCATTATAATATAGATGCCTTGGGAATAAATGCAAACCTTGGTTGCACAGTTGCTGTTCTACATCTTCCAAAGGCAGGTGACTACCCCACCATTCAGTGCAGCTCCTTGCACATGTCTCTGCACACTGGAAGGGGAAATTGCCATTCAGTGGCATTTGGTCTAGCTTCAGGTTCCTGCTTTGCTGCAGACATCTTGCAGGTCCTCTTTTGAGCCTGTATGGATACTAAAATGGGCTAAGGAATGAACTTGGGCCCTGCAGCCAAATGTAGCAGTATGTTTTTTTGCAGCCAGACTCTTTCCCTACAGAGAAGAGGAGCCTTGTCCAATCTTCCTCCTGGGAATACTTCTAGTCTGTGCTGATGTTGTCTGGGTAGGTGTCAGTGCTGGGAGCTATGCCCTGTGTGGTTACCTGTGCATTCTCTGATCTGCTCCAGCTGGGTCTGGCAACTGCAGGCAACACCACCTAGGAGCCTTGCTCTGGCCTTGTGCAGGGCTGGCCAGCTGCCTTGCCCTGCACACACTGCTGCCATGGTGGAAAACCATGGTCTTTGTCTTTCATTTGTGAATTAGAATTGAGAGGTGCAGGCAGGACCCTGACTCTGGGCCATCTTGTACATGGTCTCATGAGCTATATTGCCTGCTGCAGCCATGCAGTGACTGGAAACAGACATCATCTTGCTCCCAGGGAGAGTCTGGTGCAGAAGCAGAGCTGGGACCAGAAAGGGATCTGCCTTGTTGCTCTCATCCCTCTCTTGATCACGGCTCATTCCCCAGGGGTTGTGGGGCAGTCTGTGCCCACAAAAGTAGAAGAGTTGTAAAAGAGGTAATGCTATGCTCCATCAATAACGGTGGTCCCCTTGCACTACTGCGAACATCCGAGGTCCTCCGTGCTCACAAGTCATGAGGGATCTGGACTCCTGTCAGCTGCAGCTGCAAAGCCAATGTGATGCCTGCAGGCAGATCTCTCCTGGGGAACTGCTGGCTGGAGGCAGGGACCCTGTGGGTGAGTTTTGCAAACCCCAGGGTGACACAGCCTGATGAGTGCTCCTCCCTGCCCGCTTGCCCAGGAATGGGATGCTGGAAGCAATGGGGCTCTGTGGCCATTTTGGGAAGCTAACGTATCATTTAAGGTCAGCCCCTGTGCCAGTTGGAGAGGAGCTCGTATTTCCTTAACTGAAACTCCAAGTCCTGAATGTAATTACAGGATTAAAGGCATGTTCTGGAACTGAATGCATGATTTATAAGCAAAGATTACACTTCCAGTCTGTTTACAAGGCACTTTTGGCCCTGCTTAACCCTTTCTTTGCTGAAGACAAATAGCAATCTGTTATGGTTTGTGCATGATGAAGTGATGGAGAAAAGGGGCTGTCCCCAGTGGGGACAGACCAGGGAGCTGTTGGATACATTCATCCCACAGAAGGGGGAAGCAACTGATCCGATTTTGTCCCTTTGCCTGTCATAGCTGGCTAAAAACTCAAAGCTGTAACCCCAGCAGAAACTCCCCAGACTAAGTTTTGTCTGATTGTCATTTATCTAGTTGAAACTCTCCATGGCATTCCTTGGTTCCTCCCAAAGGCTTTCTGTGTGGTGGTCCATGAGCAGTGAGGTTGGAAAGGGTAATTATGAAGATGAATCCTGCATGTGGTAGATAAGCCAAACCTCAGAGAATTTTCTCTGATTCTTTTGTTGGCGCCACCAGTTTGAGGTGAAGCCAAAGCCTATTGTGCAGGAAAGTGGCCACAAGCAACTGAAGGCCAACAGTTCTAGGAAGCTAACTTCATTGTCATGACAATCTCCCTTCATTGGCTGCATAGGAATCAAATGATCTTAGAGCTCTGGAGAGAAAATAACCAAAATTTCTTGTTTTTCTTTGAGTGCATAGCACGTCCGATGACTAAATGAGGCATCAAGAGGACGTCACCTGAATATGGGCCCAGTCTTGCTCTGAAGACTTCAAAGGATGGAAAATCTGCTGCAGTCCCAATAAAATGATTCTAGAAGTGAGGGTATGGTATTCAAAACTTGCATTTTATATCCAGAAAGGTGTCAGATTTAATTTCCTGCTGTTGGCTCTAGGGATGACTGTCATAGTTTGCTGCTCACCATAGCATTTTAAGAGCTCCAGTAGACTCAGAGCTACCCACAGCCTACATCACTGCTACTTTAGATGCAGCTGCAGCTGCTGAAGACCTATGGGTTACATTTTTCCAAGCATGGGCACAGACTAGAACAGATATTGCTCTTTTCTTTTCTACTTTGTAACTTGCTATTTCCAGCTGGAATGAGATAGCAAAGCAATTCAAGTATTTTGCTGCAGCTCCAGGCCATGAGTTCAATTTTTCTTTCAGACTTTATGGCAAAGGCTTCCTGCCAAACTCTTAGTACAAAGGTACCTTTTTTGCTCTGACTGGGCAGGTCAGAAGTGGTGGGGTTCATGCTTAAAGTGTCTTGTGAGAAGTGGCTGATGGAAATAGGGTTGTATAGCCTGGAGAAAAGGAGGTTCAGGGGAGACCTGAAAGGAGGTTGTTACTCTCAGGTGACAATAGGACAAGAGAAAATGACCTCAAGTTGTGTCAGGGAGGTTTGGATTGGATATTAGGAGAACTTTCTTCACTTAAAAGGATGTCAAGCATTGGAACAAGCTGCACCGGGAAATTGTGGAGTCGCCATCCCTGGAGGTGTTTAAAAGATGTGTAGATGTGGCACTTAGGGATATGGCTAAGTGGTAGACTTGGCAGTGATAGGTTAATGTTTAGACTCAGATCTTAAATGTCCAACCTAAATGATTTTATGTGAAATTTGGCGTGCATGTGTGGAGTGTTTTATGGGCATAGTCTTGGCCATAAAGGGATTACAAATTTAACAGGCAAAGAAGCTCTGAAAAGAAATATTACCTGCAGTTTGCAAATGGAAATGGGATTTATTTACATTCTCCAAAATGGTTTGTGGTCCAGTGAAGGATGGACCTGCTCAACCTCAGTCTTGTGTCCCCAGAACTAGGTGACCTGTGATTCAGGGTTGCAGCACCCAGTGTGCACAGATAACGAAATGTCACTGCAGGAAAGCCCTGGCTAGGCCAGACAAGCTGGGCACCAGTTTGCAAACAAAGAATAGCTATGGCAAGTTTGTCCCAAAGCAATTGTCTTCTTTCTTCTCCTTTTGCAACCCCCTATCATCCTGACCTCCTTTGAAGAATGACACTTCTGGAGCTGTCTCTAGCCTTGGAGAAGAAAAACCTCTGCCCTTCCTTTGGCTTCCTCTGCAGTCTTTGGGGAATGGGACAATGTGAGTTTGCTTCTTGGGTTGTTGCTAACACAAGAAGGAGAGGAGAAATGTGGGCCTGGGAATTCATGTGATCTCTGGGCCAAATTGATGTCATGCTCCAAACGTGAGAATTTTTGTGTGGAGTCAACGCCTAGAGCAGTTTATGGTCTGCTTAATGTGCATTATTTTCCTTTTGTCCTTACAAACAGAAAAAATTTATGGAGCTGGGAAACCTTGACATTTTTATCCTAAATAGAGAGCACTGTCAACACAAGAGAGGGGGTTGTATCTCACATTCAGTTTTCCTTTTCAGATTAAGATTGATAGTCCACCTAAAAGCTGGATGTGGGCCCCAGTATTCAGTCCACATGTGGACCTACCATCCTGGGGATGTTTGTTGTGGCAGCAATACAGACCCAGGTTAGGCCTGGTAGGGTTTATTAGGAAAGTTGCAGCATTAAGTTGCATCTTCCTAGTCCCTGAATACCTGGCTGGGAATACAAGAGTTTCTCAAGAATTTAGAAGTTATTCATTCTTGGCTTAAACTGTGGCATGACTCAGCCAATTTTGTTGGCTTGGCAAGCCTCCAAACATCTAGCCACCCACCTATTTGTTTCGATAGTACCAGTGTCCCTAGTAGCCTAGAGCACCAGGTTGCAATCTGAAAGACCTAAACTTCTAGGGGGTGTTGTGGCAGAGATGAGAAACCCTTTCATTTGAGTGCCACGGCAATGTTGTCCTTATCACACGTTTGCAGTTCTTTGGCTGTTAATAACCAGCTGAACAGTGGTAGCTGGTTGCACTTGCAAGTGGGTTTTAACTGAGACACATGCATGTATCTATGCACATATTATCTATGAACAAAAAGGAAAGGCAAGTTGGAAAAAAGGAAATATGTTCTCCCAAAGATGGTGACTATGCAAAAGACATGGGTTTTACAGTGAATATCCAGCTGAATACACATTCCTAGTGCAATGATGTGGTTAGAAGAGCTAATACAATCCTCTGAGTAACAGAGGCATGAAGGAATTCTGCTGATATTACACCAAATAAAAATGAAGAGAAGAGAGTGCTCTGTTTGCAAAATCAAGGCCTGGAGGTCAGAAATACCTGGAAATAGGCTTTCTGTGCAACATTCATTCATTTGGATACGGTGGCATATGTTTCTATTTGCTTTATTTGAGGTTCCAAAAGGACCGTGCACAGTGGACATTGCTCACTGGTGTATACTTGGTGGCCACTTCTACTTAAGTTCAGCTGCAGAGTGAATGCTTGGCATTGCACTGACCCAGCACCTGATTATTTCCAAGGGATTGTCAGGAACCAGAGAGAATACATGGTGACTGCTGACAGAAGTTCTTTCCAATGGACTCGCCCAGCTTGATTCTTTCCTCTCCAGGGTACCATTCATTTCAACTTCCAATTGTGCTTCTTCATGACATTGCCAATGTGATGGCATGCAGGACTGAGGCATTCCTTCTCTGGACATGCAGATGAAATGGGATGGCTGCATTTTTTTTAGTGGTGTGGAAAGAATCTTTGTACAGGGTGGAGGAACCCAGACTCCCTGAGTTTCTAGTATCTGAGCAAGTGTCCTGGGTTCAGCAGTAGCAGACATTTTTCTCCTTCTTAGTAGCTGGTGCAGTGCTGTGTTTTTGACTTTCTGCCTGGGAACAGAGCTGATAACACTGATGCTTTTAGTTATTGCTCAGTCTGAGAGTCAAATACCCAACAGAAAGAAAGCTGAATACTTGGAAGGTGGGAGCAACTGCAGCTTCCTTGGGGTCTGCCAGTAAGCATGGCACAGAGTTGCAGAAGAATTACATCTTGGGTAGCAGCAAGAGCCCTTTCTATGCCACAGGGACAAGTCCCAGCATCACTTCAGTCTTTCTGGCAGGGATATTTTGGAAACCTACTCTGCCTGCAGGGTCCTGCTATGCCAGGGAGCTTTCAGGCCCTTGGGTGGGGCAATTGTTGTGATTGCAAGAGGGGGAGAGGAATGATCCTGTAGCTCAGCCGCTAGTCTGGGTCTTGGGAAGCATGGGTTTATTTCCTGGCTCTGCTGCTGGGTCCCAGCGGGCAAGGCTTGGAGTGGCACTCTCTCTAGCTCTGCTCCCCAGCTGCTCATTGCATGGTATCATGTTATTTTAAAACCCCAACCTGGCTGCAGTAAAATGCCTCCTATTACATGACAGCCCACAGCTTTGCTTGTGTCTTCAGTGGGTAATTCGCAAGGGGACATAAGCCCTAACCAAAACCCTGAAGCCCCTGGCCCCCTGACACTGGAGTCTGGATCCTGCAGCTTTCATGCAATTGAAAATGAGGTGCTGCAGCGGTTGAGTCAGCAATCTCTGATAATGCCTTTGTGGTAAAACCTCTCTCTTTGCCCAGAGTTTGCATAAAGCCTGCTCAGTACTTAACTCCCGTCTAATGCCACAAAGTATAGCTTGCATTGGACTTCGAATGAAGCTTAGGCCCTGCTGGAATGGGGTACACAAGGTCTAGGCTGGTGAGGTGGGGTGCTCCCAATAAGGGCAAGATATGGGCAGATTGGGGCTCTTAATTTCATTGATCTGGAGGGAACATTGGGGAACCTGAGTCATCCCCTGTGCCACTCCTTTCTCCTTTTGCCTGGTACTATTTGAACCACAAATTTAAGAGTAAGTTCCCATACCAACAAGTTTATAGTCTCAAGCAAGACAAAATAGGTGTATGTAGAGAGATAAACACAAAGGCACAGACAATGTGGTCTCAAGGTTTCCTGAAAAACTTTGTAAGCATTTCAGTGTTGGAGGCATCCAGGGAAGGATTTGTCAGGGCTGGTGATGCAGGCCATACCTGGGTCACAGCACTTGGCCTTGAGCATGTTTTTGACACAGGTGCAAAACCAAAGTGGGAGGACAGACAATCAAAAAATCCAGAAGTGAGCTGAAGAAGTTGTGGAATAAGGACGAGAAAGAAAATCACCAAATTGCAGGACAGTTCTTTGGGGAGGGAAGTGGAAGGAAGCTGTGCTGTAAACAAAGGATAGAACCTTCTCAGGAGGTGCTGTTGGTCCAGAATACAGTGTAGGAAACAGATCACATGGACACAAGCCTTGGTGGTACAGCCAGGCTCCCTCCAATGCTAACTACCCTCTGTCGAGACAATATTTGTCTGCTATGTCAGCACCTGTACACCCTAAATGGGACCAGAGGCACTTTGCAGCTGATGCTGGGACACCCCATGGCTCTGGTGCTCCAACCTGTGTGATGCAGCCTCATCAATGTGGGAGGAGGATGGTGGATGAGGAGGCTATGCCCTCCCAAAAGACACCCCAAAAACCTGACCCTGCTACACCATGTCAAAAAGAAGCTGAGAGGTCTACAGGTGAGTAAAGGGTAACAAAGCTTTAACCTCATGGATGGAATCAGAAGGCAAGTTTTACATTTTCTGCAGAAACTCTTTTTCAAGGAACCATCATAATTTGAGTTATTTTAAGACCAGTCTGGATTGAGCTCTAGGAAATATACAGTAAGAAGCTGCCCCAGGACTGGCAGGGAAAGATGCCAGATGGTCAAAGCCTTTTTAGTAATGATGCTGTTTGTATGAATGTTTATATTTCCTCGCCAGCCCTGTGGACAATTAGGAAAAGGCTTGGCTGAGATGGGGACTATCATTATTGGTCTAGACACTGGATTGGCTCCACATTATAAAAATCTTAAAGACTGAGAAAGCTGCATGAGGCAGTCATTTGCAGACTGTAGAGAGCATTTTTCAAATCTATGAACATGGCTGGTGAGATAAAAGAAGGAAACAACCCTTGTGCATCAGTGGCCAATGGCTTCACTGTCAGTCACTGGAAGACCGGTCAGCAGCTCCACTCTCAATACACATGCTTCCACTGAAAAAGGCAAAAAAGAAAAAGACAGCAGTAGCTCAGTTTTCTCCTCTGGCTTGGTTTTGAAAGCTTGTAGAGTCTCTCTGACTCCTGTTGCTGTCAAGTGGTGCTTAACACTTCAGAAAAATTGCTAGCACAATTGTTGCTGGAGCCTAGGCAAATATGAGGACTGTTAGATCTGACCACTGGAGACAGAGCCGTCTTACTTCCATGGGCCCAGCATCTAACTACACAAGGTGCAAGAAAGCTGGGAGAGGAGGCTGAAGGGAAGTGACTCATCAGAAGTCACTCAACCATGTCAAAGCTCTGCTGGGGACCCGGAGATCGACCTGAGATAAATGGGAATCCGATCTTTTCTCCCCCACTTGGCCTCCTCCTTGACTTTGGGGAGAGAGTTGTGTTAGCATTCAGTGGTGAAATTCATGGTTCAGAGGCTTGTTTTTAATTTCCTATTTCCACTGTGCTGGTTAGTGAAACTTCCGCCTGGAGAGACATCCAAAATTTGCCTGGGGTGAATGACATCAGCCTGATCTCATCTCTGCTCATTTAGTTGTACTCGTTATCTCTGGCTTCAGTCTTAACTCATTCAGATAATTGCATACACTATCCTTAGGGAACCTGTCCTATCCTTAGGAGCCTGTCACCAGCCTTGCCAGTATTTCCCTCCCCCCCCCCCATGTTATCTTATTATTATTCATGCTAACACAGAGGGGGGACAATTAAATTAGGGCAGACTGAGGCTCATGAACTGCTTGCTCCCCGCCAGCCTCTCTCCAGGCCCTGTCCCAGTACCACTTTATTCTGTAGGGAGTGCTTTTACGGTACTGTTCACCAACCCACTCTTAAAAACGTGCTTAGGTCTGGGAAATGCCCTTGGTAGATGGCTCCATCAGTGCTCAGATAATTTATCTTTGGTATTTGTTTCGTTAACCTACCCTGCAAATAGACTTTGAAGTCACCAGGTTATCTGAGAAAATATCTTGCCCTCTGCCTTATGATTTGTATCTTGCCTTGTTCCCTCCAGTTCCTATCTGTATTGTAAAACCACTGAGATCCCGTTTATAAGATGTGTTGTATATGTACAGGTACAAGCTTTGCCACAGTGGAAGTACGAACTGCCTTGCCTCACTTCTCAGACCCATCTGGTGGTAGGACTTAGTGATGGATTTCATACTTATGTCCTGTGGTCCTTTGACAGGGGTGGTCAGAAGCTGGGAAGAACTTTCATAAGAGAAATAAGTGAACTAGAACCCTTCAGCTGGGAAACCAGGTGGCCAAGGGAGAATTTAACAGATAGCTATAAAGACAGGTAAATTATGAAGGATGTAAACAAGCAAGGAAACAAATATAAACCCACCAAACTCCCAAAAGTTAACCAAATGTACTCCTTGCCACAGAATGCTAAAAGTTGGTGTGGGTTCAAAAGCTAACTGGGTAAATAAAGGGCTTTTGAGCACAAAGCTATTGTCTTTGATCACCAGACCAAGGGAGAGAGCTCCAGAGAAGCATCAGCATGCAGTTGCCTGACCCTTACATTCTTTACTGAGCACCTGTTGCTCCATAATGTCAAAGAAAAGATATTGGGCCTTTTGGGCTGATTGTATCTGGCTGTGCTCATGCACTAATGAAATCAGCACAGTCCTGATCATGGAGCAAGCGCTGAGGGTCTGGCCCAAAACATGGTCTGCAAGGTAGCTTGAAGCAAAGCAGGGAAATTAGATCTTGCTTGCTTAAAATCAAAACCAGGCTTAGGAAGCACTCCCAGAGCAGGAGTGCTGTTCTCCAGGAAACATTCCAAAACCAACTCCTGGCCTTGGAGAATAACATGGCAAACCACCAATAAATAAATAAATAGATAAAGAAGTAAATGCAAAACCTGAGTAGAAAGCTCCCTGAACAAATGGCAGAATATTTTCAGTTTTCAGGCCACCTGCTTGTCATCTATCACTTAGAAAAAAATGAGTGTTCTTTAAATATTTATATGGGGAAAACAGATCCACCCTCCTGGGTTTGCATGGTGATTTATGCTGCAGCATTTTCAAGGTCATCCATTGCCTAAATCCCCTGGCTGTCTGAGGTTTGGGTCCTGCAAGGAACCTGATCCCCATGATCATCTAGATTAGAGAGGGTAGGGCCTGTTTCCATGTGTGTCTTAGTACTGGCATCTGAATTTCAAATGAATTTGCTGATTCCTCAGTCTGTACTCAGACACCAGCATTCTCCTCTGGCTGTTCCAATGAAGGTCTTTATATGAAGGGTTTTCAGTTGAGGGGCTTTCAGTGGCAATATTCACAAAGGCACATCTTGGAGTCGCTTTTCAGGCTCTTGTGGCCATCTCATAAAACTCTCCTTGCGGGTTGGAACTTGATATGTTCAAGGTGTGCTCCTCTTCTGTGAGGAAAGGGAGCTGTATTAAAGGAGTTTCACCACTCTGGAGAATCGGGAGTAAGGTAATGTCAATATTTGTATCCATTAGTGTTTTGCTTGCTTGTTTGTTTATTACCAGAAATTAAGACCATATAGAGGAATATAGAGACATTTGATGTTTAGTAAAGGAAACCTTGGGATCAATGAATAGAAAATAGATTGTTGAAACTGGAAGGATTCATCACCTTTCAGGAATGAAGGAAGAAAGATTGCATAAACCTCTGTAGATGCTGACTTCCCTGTCTACAGATAGGGCTTGGGCAGCAGGTTTTGCCTTGACTGATAGTAGGTCTCCAGAGTCTTAGAACAGATCTAATCAGCTTAAAACTCTCTCGTCTCCAACCTCTACTGGAACATCTAGAAGTTCCATGTACAGGGTGTTCACAGACCAGGATTTATGCTGGAAAATAGGGAGAATTGCATGGCCAAATTCAACTGCACACTTAAAATTCACTGTTGCTTTCAGGATTTGAGGTTACCAATTGGAGTGTTGCTGAAAATCCAAAGGGGAACCCTGTTTGCATTGGTTTCAAACAATACCTAACCATCTTGACTAGAAAACCCCTAAAAGCTGCACCAAACGTTACCTTATTTTGTCCACTCAAATAGGAAATATAAACCAACTGTAACAAAAGGGCATTCCCAGGGTTTTTTGCCTCCCTCTCTTTCTTCCCCTGCTTAGGCAAAAATCTGCCTCTTCAGTACTTTTTTTCCAAGCACCCCAAGAGAGACAGAATACACCTGTCCGTGATAGGCCTCTCAACATCGGCTTTTGTGTTTTGCTTTTATGGGGAAAAAACTCACAACACCACAGCAGAGCAATTAACTCCCTTGGGACTGAGTAATGCATCAGGTTGCAACAAGGTGCAAAACAAGGGAAAGTACATGCTATATCCCAACTTGCTGATTGTGGACAGGTCAAGCAGAGCAACAAGGTGGCCCAAGAGCAGCTGGTAGAGATAGTTTAAATGCTTGTAGGCATCAGGCAATGCAATATCAGTTTCCTTGCCCTCCTCCAGGAGGAAGGACATAGGTTCAGCTGCCTGTCCTCTGAAGTGTAGTTTGAACTATCTGCGAGTTAAAAAATTTGCATTTGAACTTAAGACAGCTGAGGTGGGATAAGATCACAGTTGTGCCGCCTGCCTTGTAGGACACTCAAACTCCAATTCGAGTAGCAAACCAACATACTAACAGCCTACCTCCTGTCTTTGTCTTTATGTGGAATGGAACAGAAGCCAAAGAAAATAATCCAAAAGTTTTCTCCACATTTTTTTCCCCACTATCTTTCTCCACCGAGGATACACCTAGAAAGACTGTTCCTGTTTTCTATAATATTGGATGGAAATCTGGACTGAGAATTCATGTTGGGCTGTAAATCATGCATGTATTTGGTCCATAGCTGCCTCTGGTATGACATTATATAGTCATAGAATCATAGAATAGTTAGGGTTGGAAAAGACCTTAAGATCTTTCATTCTGAACACAACTATCAGGAAAAAAGCATGAAGTCCATACTTTCTTCTACACCAAACCATTTTCTTTGATTTCCTCCCTTGTTTGAGTTTCAGCTTTTAACACATATGTCTAGAGCACAGCATTGACCCAGTCAGGCTGACATAGAACTGAACGTGGCCCACGTAACCCATGTCAGAAGTAGAGTGAGTTATCTTATGCTGAGTTCAGCTCTGTCACAGCCAGCTGGCACTGAACACTATGTCTGAACAACACTTCAGTCACCACAGCAGGGTCAATTTAGCAAGCTGGTGTCCATCCCTCCACAGCAATGTCAGCAAAGACAGACTGGTTTGTCAGGGCATCACACCAGCCGCAAGTAACTGGGTGAAGTGCATGGCCCAAATTGACCTCTGGCAGGTGGTGAGCTCTTTCCACTGGTTGAAGACAGCACCACCATGGCTGAGCACTTGTGTTAGAGAGAACAGTTTTTTCCTGGGAGCTAAAGCACCTGTCTGTGTCTCAGTGGGGCTGTATGCTCTCTCAAGGCACCTGGGATGCACTGGAAAACCTGATCCAGGGAAACAGGACCCCAGTTTCAACAGCTTGGAAAAGATCAAGGCTTGAAATGTGTGAATACTGAGTTTGAGACTGGTACACCGAGTCCTTCTTGAGGTCAAAAGGAAAGCAGCCCATGAGACAGATTCTTTGCACTGATAAGAGGATCCCTGGAGATGGCAAATAAGCACAACTTAGGGTCAGCAGACAGGTGGGTATCTTCACCCCGAAGTACTCCTATCACACAGCAGAGATTGGAGCAGAGACATCAGAGGCAAGTCCCTGGTGTGCCTCAGTGAGCCTCACTCTGCTGACTTCCCGGGCTCCCTGGTTTGTTTTCCCTTCAATTTTGGACTTTGTCCAGATTGTGCTTGGACTGTGAATGCTTCCAGATGTTCTCAGCCCTCAGGGGGACAGAGGCACGCCAGGCTGTAACTGGTATGCAAGCAAGCCCCATGCAAGAAGTGTATAAAACATTGCCTATCCCTTGGCCAACTCCTCCTGCCTGGAGACTTGTTGGTTGCCAGTGGCAAAGGGGAAAGAAAACATCACAGCCTGGTGGAAGGGTTTCTTTCATTGCTGTGTCCCTGGGCAAAATGGCCAGTGTGCTAAGTGGCACCTGGATGGAAAGGCAGGAGAATGCAATAGGAAGAAGCAGTGAGAATGCAGTCCAAGCCAAAAGCATTAAAAACCTGAAGGAAAACATTGCTTCGCTCACCACTGCCAAGTTTATTTCAGTATGCTGTAACCTGGTGAAGTACATTCCTTTATAGGGGAGGAATTAAAGAGGACAAGACCTTAAATTCCTCCCATTTGCTCAAGAACTCCAGCAAACACCTCCTTCTCCTTCCCCCTCCTGCTGGTCCAATTTTAAGGAGATTTTAATTTGAGCCCAAAGTGCTGGAACATGGACAGGAAACGGCTTATAATTTGCAAAAGTGTATATAGTTTCATGGAAAAGCAACATATATACCGAAACCTATGCCTTTCAAATTCTTCCCAGCAGCCATCTCTTCTAGCCTTAGGACAATGAAGTCTCTGTGTTCAGGTCTGTTTTCAGTTGAAACGGTCCATGACTGCCCTTTTGTGACCAAACAGAATGCGAGAGCAAGCCGTTCGGAGCGCTCAGTGCCTTAATTACTTTAGGTCATGTGGCTGCCTCCACTGCTGCAAGTGGCAGAGCACACACAGCTGAGGAGCATCATTTCTGCTGAGGGGAGACTTGGAAAAAAAACCCAACAGGAGGGAAATTTGGGCATTTCTCAGAAATCAGAGACAGGGCTGTCATCAGCTTGGACAGGACCAGGACTTCAGCCTCTGTGCTGGGATGGATAGATGTGTGCTTGCATTCACTGTGATGAGGTTGTTGAGACTTAGAAATGTGTTTGGCTTTGACTGCTAAGAAAATCAGGAGTCCCAAAGGCTCTTCTGTCCAGGCTTTGCATTTGCCCTAGAATTTTTGCAGGCACAAAGACAGACCAAGCAGACAATTGCTTGCTTGACTGGCAAGCACAAATGTGAGCTTTTGCACGTACAAAGGATTGTTTGTGCAAGCAAAAATGTTGTGCAAAATGAGGAGCATGTGGCCATGACAGGCCGGCCTTCAGACTGAAGAAATCATATCCAAACCCATCACCAGTTTGATTAAGAAAATCAGGGCAACATTTTGAAGTATGTAAGTTGGCTTTGGAGTGAGATTTCTTGCCTTGGGTGACCAAGAGACACAGTAGCTCTAGGACAGTGGGGGCTGCAGGGAGCTTATAATGCTGCTGTTTGGATGGGGACATTTAAAAGAAACCATCTATATAGAAGTGAGACATACCATTTCAGTATAGATCACAGTGCATCCTGCTCAAACACCGATGGCCTTACGCTGTTGGCAGGCATTAGCCTGGAACCTGATTCTCAGACAGTATAGATGTGTAATTGTGCATGCAAAGTGCATGTCTAATTGCTCAACTAATTGCTGTGAAGCTATCAAAATTGCATAAAATTGGGAGCAAACAGAGACTTTTTCTTGTCACTGCATTTGCAGTAGTGGCTCAAACATGCTAGATGTTCGATTTCCACAACATTAGACATCTCAGACAAGATCTGGTTGTCCCAAAGCATTGTACTGTTGGTTGGGAGTAAGAAAGGCTGACCTGATTTCCTGGGCTATGATGTTCCTTGATTTGCCAAAGACACTTGCCCGGAAACATTCAAATCTGGTTTTGAAACCAGTGCTGCAGCGTCCAAACTCAAAAAGATGGTCTTTGAAACACCATGCAACATGAAGTGCCCTTGGGCAAAAAACTCAACCTGCATGTTTTCCTCCCTTCTTTTGGAAATTACACCTAACTATCCTCTTCAATTAGGCATAGCTTAAACATGGATGGACACTCATTTTCCCTTTGGAAGTGTTTTATTCCTCTTTAATTTACAATCCCCTCTTGTTGCAACTGAGGCTTATCTGGCCACTGTTTAGCAACAGCTACCCATGATTTTAAGCTGCTCTCTGTGACCCCAGGAGCCACCTGCTGAGGCCACAGAGGCATCACCATTATGTCAGGCCTATTTGAAAGCATGTACTGAAACTCAGATGGAGGATGCTTGCTGTTTGCAGATGACATTTTGTAGATGAGGATTCAGGACTGCTGTCTCACCTTGACCAGGAGATGGTGGCTTTGGGATTCCATGGCCTTCTTGAAAGTGCTCCTCAGCTTAATTGTGGGTAGAGCATCACCAGTGCATGAAACCCAATTTAAGAATTTAAAGCATACATCAAGAAGAACTCGCTCTGAGAAGTGTTCAAGGTCAACTGCTGAGGATGCCTTTGACTTTAAAGAGGAGGTACAGAGAGTGGGATCAGGAATATTGTAACTCCTTATGGGCCTTGAAAAAGACACTGGGATGTGTTGGCATTTGTTCACCTAATTACCTGCAAGAAGAAAGCCTAGGGCTTGGCTTTTGAAATGCAAAATGAGGCATTATGCAAAAAGAGAACAGAATTTAATCAAAAGAAAAGTCAGATCCCTGTGGTTTGAGGAGCACTTTTCCTGCTTAGATTGTCTGGGCTGCTCCCTGTTGGGATGAGAGGCTTTGTCTGGCTGAGGCTGTGACCACAGCACCTGCTAGAATGGAAAGGTTGCATAGAAGACCAATTAGGGGTGAGCAGCTAGCTGTGCGTGCAAGAGATGAGCAGGGCACTTTTGAACCTGCTTTGATCGAAACAGCTCCAGACTCTCTGCAGCACTGAAAAAATCTTAGAATGCTTTTTCTGTAACAACCAAACAGTAGCAGACTCTTGACTTTCCAAGTAGCACCCTTCGGAAAGCCTGGTGCTTTTGCCTGAGCAAGTAGAAGACTGCTTCCAGGTTATCTTCCCTGTTCCTCCTGGATTGTCTTCTGCATTTCTGGGAACTGCTGTGGGAGAGGAACAAGAGCCCCTACAGGGTGTGGGTGAAGTTCCTGGCCTCAAGAAGATGTAGAGATGTTGCCATGTTCTGCAGATGCACCCCTGTATCACAGCACTACCATGGAAGTCTAAGTGCAGCTGTGCTGTAGGGAGCATGGTCCATCTTTTCAAGACCTCTCACAAAGGCAAAATGTGTGTGTAGAGGTGAGGTGCAAAACGAGTCACATGGGCCTTTCAGAACATGCTGAGATCCAGAGGTTCTGCAGCTGGGAGAGAAGACAGATGCCAGCAGTCTGTGCTTGCTGATATGCAGGAGGAAAAACAATGGGCCTGATGAATCTGGTCCGTTTTCAAGTCAACCTATCCTTTCAGCTGGGGGGAAGCAAGGGTTGTTCGTAGTTTTGGACATTAAACCAGCCAACTCATGAGTTGGGTCTGATTCCAGAATTTAGAAGCTTTGGAGTCCCTGGGTGCAGCTGTGTCATTTCTAGTTATTATAATATGGTTCAGATCTGCAAAGAAGCCAAATGGGCCCCAGATCTCAGCAAAATTCAGCTTATATTTCTGCTGCAGAAGAGTCGAGTAACAATCAGTTCATCTGCAAAGGTCTATTACAATGAGAGAGAAAAACTGGATCAAATCCTAGCTTTGGAAAGCCACAGAATGAGTTTCTTGGTTATTCTTTCATTAGCCTGACTGCCCCTCAGAAATATATCTGAAATGGTACAACATTTCACAAGAAATAGCTCATTGATTTCTATGGGACTTTTGCACAAGTAACCAGGTGCAACAAGATGTTTGAGTGTAACTGATGACCACAGAGATGTTGTATGACTGAATGAGTGTTCTTGAAAACAATGGCAAAATGACTTTGGTCCTTTCCTAGTGAGGAGGTAGAGTTTTGGAAAGTGCCATTTTACCTCTTTTTGTTGTTGTAATATTGAAAACCATACCAGTTCTGTTCTAAGCCAAAAGCTACTGATTGTCCGTTCTTCTTTCCTCACCCACCCCATATCTAATTCCTGGGATTAAATAGGAAAAGCCAAGCCATTTCCATGAATATAAATGCAAAGATGACATTGTTTAAGGTCTCCAAATTTTTGTAGGAGCTTTTCTTTTCGACCTTCTCTAGTAGCAAGAGTTGAATGAAGAGGTTGAACATCAGCTTCTTGGAGACCAGTCCTGTGAAGTGTTTTAAATTCAAATAAGGAGGTCTTCTGCAGCTTTCCTCCTGCAGATATTAGAGACATTTACAGTGCCATTTAACTAAAATGTTAAATGATGTAACTCTCTCCCTTGCCCCCCACATTCAAATAAATATGCTGTTCTAGCATCCTTAGCCCATATTGGCCATACTTCACCCTAGCCTGTTTTATTAACTGCTCTGTGCTCATCTGACATCAGGAAAAGCTGTACAGGGGGTTGCCCTACAGTAATAAAAAATTCTAGATCCCTCATCACAGCTAGGATATTCTTGTATGATGGATGCTGATAAATTTATGGAGAGGGTACCACTTGGTGGCCTGCCATAGCAGAGATCTGGATTCTGCAACACAGTAGATCCCTTCACATCCTTGTGCTATTGCAGGTGTCCAGGATGGCCTGGGCTGAGAAATTAGCAGTATTTTCTTGAGACGGTCAACAGAAGCTCTGTGGACCTGTAGGGAGAGAAGTTCCTCACTGCCGTCAAGGTTAGGTAGAAGATGGAAGAAGGGCTTTTCTTTCTGTTCTGAACACAAACCCATCTGATCTTTAATACAAGGAGAATAAAAAACTGCATTCATAAGTGAATATGGGAAGGGGGGGCCAGACTAATAGTGGTGTTCCTCATTCTTCATGGTGCTGCCGCAAACCTGCAGCTTTGAGATTCATGTGATCTTCATAAGACAGGGTTCTTTGGTTTCACTTTCTAAGAAAGAGAACAGACTTCTAACTTCTGCAATAAGGAAGAAAACCTTGAAGTAATGACAAAAACCACCCATATTCCAATAAACAAATGAAATTTTGCATTCCTATGAAGTCGCATGACATCCAAGACAATCCAGGGATTTTCTGATCCTCTTGGAGGAGAGCCCACCTTATGTCTGGAAACACTGCAAAAATCGAAGGGTCAGACCAGCTTCGGTCTGATCTCAGTCCTTGGAGCTGGTACAAATGCCTTTCCAGATCAGAACTGCAACGAAACAAAGTGACTTTCACCCTCCCCTGAACTCCATGTCCTTGCTGTGGAGTCTCTTGCAAGCATACATGTGCCTTGGGCAGGCTAAGCTGGCCTGCTTAACAGATCTGAGAGTGTCGCAAAGGACCTGAAAGCCATGAGGAGCCAGGAAACACCTGCGACCTGAGGGTCAGTTGGTGCTTTCCCTCTTTCTATCCCCTCTTCTCTCTGCAGTGGACTGGGACAGAAGCAACCCATCCTTTTCCCAGCCTGCCTGTACTCTGAGCAGTAAGCTGTAGAGGGTGCTCTTGCTCTGCCTGAAAACAAAAAGTTTGTGCACCTCCTGTCCCATCTCCTCCTCCGTTCCTCCTTCCATTTCCTCCTTTTAAACATAAGCAAACAAGCGAGACTGCTGCGACCTGAACTCTGCATTGGAACCAAGGAGTCAACGATGAAGAGCCATTTCAAAACATCCCCCTCCCCTGGGGGAGGCTGGGCTTTATGGCTGAACTTTGAGGGGCTGCATGGATCCGAGCCAGGTAGAGAGGGCAAGAGGCTGCTTGTTGTAATCTGCATTGAAGAGAAAAGCTGTCAGCAGCAGTGGGGGACAAAAGGAGAGCTGCCGTTCCCTCACTTCTGGCCTGGGACAGAAGGGGTGTGCTGGAAGACCTTGAGCTGGCAGCTCAGACATGGGGCCAAGCATCTCCTCTAGCTGTGCTGTCATCGTATTGCTGCCATGTTCTGTGGAGGTCCAAGCATGCTGTTCTGCAGGAGAAATGGACTGTTTCTTAGCCAAACTTAGGCCAGTCTTGGGGTGCTTCAGCATTTCCGGGTGCTTCCGCATTTCCAGGTGCTGGGCACAGAGCTGGCGTGCATCCTGCTGTCGTGTGCCTGCTGGGAGAGCTGCTGTCTCTTCCCCAGGCTCTGGCTGGGAGTGGGACTGGTGTCAGTGGAGGCACTGGGCTCTTATCTCCTCAAGGCGAGGAAGTACGAAGACACCTACAAGGATTCCAGGGATTCATCCCCATCAGAACTCATTCTAGCACGTTACAGCTGTTCCAGAGATACTCACTCAAAGGAGTGCTGCAGCAGCCGAAATCCCTACCTGTGGTGAATTTTGCTATTCCCCTGATTATAAAATATGTGTTTCAGTCACCAGTAAACTATTTAGCTTTCTAGTCAGGCAAGGCAATCTGTCAAGAGAGCTTTTACTCAGTGTGCTTCTCACCTCTGGAGCACATTGGTGCATGGCAGCTCTTGTATGCAAATGCACTTTTAATACTTCAGAGCAAAGGAAATTTTTAGAGCCGCAGAAAACAGAAGGGAAGGATGCTGAGGCACTTCACTACACTGACCTTCCCCAAGACAATGGCAAGTCAACTGAAAGCAGTCTTTGCCTGGACTGCTATTAAAATCCATTAGTGATTGAGATTTCACAAACTTTTCAGGCTATCTCTTATAGAATTCCACCAGAATTGCTTTGGTGGTAGTATCTGGATTCTATTTCTCATTCCTCATGACTCTTGGCTAATCAGTCATCAAAGATAGAGAAAATTTTGTTTCCTCCATTATGTGAATCTGCAAAATAACTAGTAAGTAATAAATCAGTGTTGTGTTTTGCATCTCTATGATGATTTGGAGACATGGACAGTGGGATTGAGTGTGACCTCAGCAAGTTTGCCAATGACACCAAGCTGTGTGGTGCGGTTGACATGCTGCAGGGAAGGGATGCCATACAGAGGGACCTTGACACGCCTGAGAAGTGTGCCTGAGGTGGGCCCTTGTCACCTTTCCTACAGGAAATCTGGAGAAGGACTTTTTACAACAGACTGTAATGATAGGACAAGGGTTAATAGCTTTAAAGTGGAAGATAGTAATTTTAGATTAGATAATAGAAAGAAATTCTTCCCTGTGAGGGTGGTGAGGCCCTGGCACAGGTTGCCCAGAGAAGCTGTGGCTGCTCCATCCCTGGAAGTGTTCAAGGCCAGGTTGGATGGGACTTTGAGCAACCTGGACTAGTGGAAGGTGTCCCTGCCCATGTCAGGGGTGTTGGAACAGACAATCTTTAAATTCCCTTCCAACCCAAACCATTCTACAATACTATAGTTAATATGTTTTGTGTGCACCAGGTATTTGCATTTCTCCATGTGGAAATGGATATACCACTGCAATGCAATGTTGCTGGCAGCGAAGTCCCCGGCTAGCAAAGAGGCCAATGTGTCCAGGTACTGAGGATCACCCTGAAAGACAAAGAGGCCCAGTCTTCTTGGAAAAGTGCTGCGCGGAGATCTCTAATCAGTGAAGGAGCAATCACATTTGACGATGGCCGTGAAATGAAACTTTCCTTTAATGTAAATCTACTTATGGATAGGAGTGAGAAAATGCTGCATAGGATGAAATTAGAGGTGGAATTTGCTTCACAACACTTTATCCTAAGGTTTTTTTTAAAAAAGTAATTTTTTAACGTTCTCTAGGCTCATGCTATAGTCACAGAGGTGAAGGACTGGTGCCTCTAGAGGATCTGCTTCTCCCTTCAAAGTGAATTTTAGGTAGTAATGGGAGCAAAATGAAGTCACTTTCCATCTATTTCCTTTTGTTTTACAATACAGACTTTCAAAATTCATAAGGCTTCCCATGCATTAATGCCAGGCTAGCCAAACAGTGAAAAACAACTAGTAGTCTAAACCACTTGGAGATATTAATAATTTGTGAAACAGAATTTGCTTGCTTAAGAAATTCACAAATAAATGAATGCCCCATACTGAACAATTTTGAGAATATTGAAGTCTTGGTTATGATCGTTTGCTATGAGAAAAAGCCACAGTCACCAAGTAAATCTCTTGTGCATCATTTGAACTTCTATTATATGTAGCCAGCCCTCGAAAGCAAGCTGCTTTCTACCATCCCCTGAAGACCTGTGGTCATGGAACATTTATCTATTTTTCTACACGATTTCAAAATGCATTATTATTTACTTTGATGAACACTCAACATGAGTACCATGTTTATGGAATAACTGATATCAAAGTAGAGATGTAATAAAGCTATTAATCTTCTCATCTGTTCTCTCTGTCCACTGAAAGGATAAATCATTAATTATCACAGCTATATGATTAGTTTAGTTTGGAATGTTTTCGAAAATGGGACCAATGTTTTTTTTCCCTCCTGGGAGATTAATCTAAGGCCAAGTCATTAAGTTTAAGGATGTTTGTCTTAGATCTTTTAACAGGAGGCACACTATGCTACTTCTGGTTAATCCATTTCATAAGTGGGACAGATGAAAATATTCCTTGCAGAGAAGGGGATTCTTATGAAGGCCAACATCATACTTTTGAATCTCCCACTAGTCCATTGCATGCTCTCAACTTGGTTTCATTTGAAGAAAAAAGGGATTGAAAAACCAACAAAGTAATTTTTCTTCTCCAAAATTTTCTTTGTCAGCTGTGACCAGCTGGCAATTTCCACTTGGATTTATTTCTATGTATTTCCATCCTGGTGCAGAGATTATGGCATAATATTATTTTTTATCCTTTTATACTGCAGAAAAAAAGTTATTTTCTTGCCAAGTCAGACACACATTTGTGCAGAAACTGTCACACCTACCTTCTCTCAGCACTTTTCAGTCCATCATGTGAGCTGTAGCCGGTAACCTACACAAGGCAAACACCTCCTTTGTATTGTCAGATTTTATATAACAAAGTCTTCAGCTGGAAAGTCTTAATTTTGCACCCTCAGATAGGCTCTGAAATACAGATTTTCCATGGTTATCTACTCAAGCAGTAGCTCGGTCCTCTTCAGTGTCCCTTTTAACAACAAGTGGATCTTCAGTCTACTTATGCAGAGACCTGAGAAAAAAAGTAGCTTGGCATTTTCAGTGGACGGATGGATGGACAGATTGATTGATCGATGAATAAGATCCCACATTCTAGGAGGCTGCTAATTGCTTAAGGATGTCATGACATGAAAACATTTGTTTTCTGTATTCGTCTAGAAAAGTTGGGTGTAGGAGAGTCACATCTGAAGAGCCAACACAGGCTTTATCCTTTGTAGTTTAGAGATTGGGAAAAAGGTGGAAGAAGCATCAGAACAACATGTTTGGAATCTGGTTCTGGTCAAGATCAGATTTTGCATAAATATGACTTAGCTTTGATCTCAGTCTAGAGGTTTTATGTAATAAAATACATCCCACAAATTTTGGAGTCCTTAGGAAGAAGAAGATTAAGGGAATATTTCCTATCCTACTCTTGTTCTTTTCCTTCAAGACTTCTGCTCCCTGGGTCTGTAGAAGCACCATACCAAAATGGGGTCTTCCCCCTACATTCATGTCACTACTTTGCCAATTCTGGACAATGACCAATGTCAAACCATGACACTTCTCAAGGCAAAATAATTTCCAGATGTACTGGTCAGTGGGAAGTCAGAAAGGCTTTGAAGAATTGAAGCTTAGTGACAGCTCTTGCAACACAAAGTACTTTAAGTACTTTAAACTTGAGTATTGCAAAGCAAATAGAAGGAAGGTGGGGATGGGCTGTACAAGTTTTCCTGCTTTCTTATCTCTTCAAAGTTGCTGTAGCCCTTCTAGCAAGGGGAAGAATTTGGTATACCTCACCTTTCTAGCTCAAGCTTTTTGTTTGTTGAGTCCCTTGTGTCTCAGTCAACAGCTTTCTCCCCACAGCTTTCCAAAAGTAAAGATCCCCCATGAACTCCAAACCCTGCTAAGGAAACATGGGGCAGATGTCAACATTTCTGAAGTTATTCACCCTCTGCCAAAGCACACACATAGCTGGAACAGCTGAACTGTAGCAGTAAAACCCAGTGAGGTCAACAAACAAATGCAGCACAAAGTCAGTGTCTTTTACTACGTCGTCTGGCACAGGGACAGGTGAAAGATCAATAGAAGTAGGCCAGGTTCAGCTCTCTCCCATGGGAAACACTTGAACAAATCTTGTTAGCCTGGATTGCTAAAGATTCTCCTCAGTGTGTTAGCATTGGTGAGATGGAGCTGGAAATGTGATGGAACAGACATGGGCTTAAATTGTAAGTGGACCAACTTTTAAAATAAAATGTTCCTAGAAGAACTTTTCAGTTTTTTTTCTCAGTAGCAAGTTCTGAATCCTGCCCCACCTGTCCTATCCCAGCTGTAATTCCCACGCAATGCTTCATCAGGCATCTCTACAGCTGGCCTCCAAACTGTGGTATTTCTATGTCCACCACACTCATGGGAGAGGAGAGAAAAACATGCCCTGCAGGTGAGAAAATCTCTGCCCAAGCTTTTTTTGGGCCAAGAAGATGACCCCAAGGAAAAAGGATGAAGAAAAGCAGCTGGAGAAAGCGTGGTTGTTCTTAAAAGAAAGAAGCAAGGGGTCATAAAATGTTTGCCATGGGTTTGTCATCTGTTGCAGGAAGTTTCTCACCTGTCAGGAAAGTCTCAGAGAGGATTCCTGCCTGCTCTCACCTCTGTTTAAACTCATAGTTTTTTCCTCAAGGTGTGAAGTCTCTCTCTCCCTCATGTAATACCCTTATGATCCTTGCATGTCATGGACCTATTCAGGTCTCCTTTACTCAGGTCCTCATGCTCCCTGTCTTCGTAGCAGCCTGTTTCAGCGGTCGATAAGAACCAAATAAGCAGAGACTTTTTCCCATCTCCCTGTTCTTCTGACAGTTTAATATATTGCTGATGGCTGGGCAGAAAGATAAGAAATAAATAAAAGGATATTTAGCAATTAACCATTTCTCATGCTGAAGGATCTCCCACTCTCTGGATTCAGTAATTGCTTTGCAGAGTGGAGAACTGCTGCCGGGTGGAATGTGTCAGCTGCTTACCAGGTCACATAGCCGTTGGAGAAGCACGCTGAGGAGGTGGTATGAACGCAACCATATGCTTAGTGTTAAGCCAGTGAGAAATTCCACTGAAGTCAAGGGGGTTTTTGCATGTGCTTAAGGGCTTTACTGGATTGGGGCCTACAGAGGGAAGAATGGACTATGGGTCCATCAGATGGGATTGGACCAAGAATCTTGCACCACTCCTCTTGCCAAATCCTGAAGGATGCCTCTGATTCACATGTGATAGCAGTGAATTGGGACTTTGACAAGAAGGGAATTCAGCTGACCAGCTGGCCATAATGTTCCTGGTTGAATGCTGCTGTGAAGAAAGTGACTTTCTCTTACAGCCACTTAGGTGCTTGCTGTAGGGTTCTTGTGTGTGTGTATTTTTATTTGTCAGTTCAACTTTCCAAACTCAGATAACTCATGTGATGGAACAGGTTCCCTGCTCATAGTTGCTTGGCTGTCATTATGGATGAAAAAGCATCAAATCATGATTAAGAACAATATTTGCAGAGTCAGCAGCTAAGTTCCCTGACCTGCTACAGTTGCAGAATTACAACATTGCACCAGGCAAAATATTAACCACAAAGACTGTTGAAAAGAAAATAAAAAAGAGGCTGGATTTGTTAGATCAAAGAGAATAAACTTGATGATACTTAGAGATTAAATTGTCTTAGGATGATATATGTAGCGATAAAAATCTATAGGAATAAACTGGAACTCAGTTTCTGAGGAGCTGTCAGCAGCCTAAGCCTAAGGACATTGTGTGGTCTTAACTGAGTAAGACAAGAAGCTAAGAGAAGAAGGGGCATTTGTAGTCTCAGATCAGGAAGTGAGTCTCTCCATGGCTACAGACACACCACTTCTGGCTCCCATTTTCCTCTCCCAGCCAAACCAATAAAACATACAGATGGAAAAACTGATTCCAACAGGAAAACTGCTTCATACTTCCTTCTCCTTTTGGGTCCAAGTCTCTCTGTGATATGTCTCAATTTCAATGACACTGCTCTGCATAGAGAAAAGGCTCACTAATTATCTTCTGGGTGCTTTGCAAACCTCTTCTTAATTCTCTGTAAGGCAAACCTTGTTTTCCCTCCCAGAGGTCAGTTAGACAGAGAAAGATTAATCCCAAAATAAAGATTTCAGCCAATATCCTAATCCAGAAGGGTGGTCTAGGGTCAAATCTAGCAAGTGAAGTTGGAAGAAATAAATTCATGGTCACTGTGTTCTTTCATGAGCAGATTACACATGTTTTGGAAACTCTCATTGCAGAGGTAGTGAAATGCTGCTAGTTTGCTATAGGCAATGTCTAATCTCCACCCCCTCAACCCTCTTGTGAAATGAAAAATACAACCACCAAGGTTTCAAATAACTGATGAAGAAACAGTCTTCCTTTTCCAGCAGTTTTAAACAAGAGGGGAAGGGCAAAGTGTTGGCATTGTGAGCAGAAACACAGACCTATGTGAGCTCAGCTTTTAGGGGGTGGAAGTCAGCCATGAAGACAGAACTAGTAGAAGTTCAGCAAGCCATTTAACTCCTGGTACTGCCCATTTGTGTGGGACTTACTTTCACCCTTTGGGACACAGTGGTGTTTAAAGAGACAGGGCTTTGAGTGATGAAGTTTTGTAAATTTACAAGAAGCTTTGACAAATGGTCAAATTCAAGTGATAGGAGGAATGGATGGACTTGGAAAGAGTCGAAAACAGTGGTCCACTTCCTGATTCGGCTAGGGACCTCATCTGAGCCTAGAAAAGTAACTTAGCCATTGGACTTGCTGTCTGTGGTCTATGTACCTAACCTAAGCCAGTAGTGTGGACTCCTTATAGAATCATAGGATGGCTGATGCTGGAAGGGACGTCTGAAGTCCAAGTTAATGGAGAGAGACAGGCACCTCCAGAACCTGTCTTTACCATTGTTTCTATGGCAGGATATTTTCCTTTGGCAAATATCACCACCTTTTCATAGCATTATCCTCTCTGCATTGTTATATTATCTTCAGTACAAAGATAGCCTCTCAGTGAGTCTATGCACTGCACAGCTCAGTTAGACCCTGGTTATTTGATGGCATTTTGCCATTACTTCTCTAGAATCTACTAGAGGCAAGGGTGCTAAATCTGGCTGGCTGGACTATCCTGTCGATCCACACATACACTAGTTTAGTGGCTTGGAAAAGAGAAGATGCTATCTCCAAAGAGTCTTGTAGTGCAGTATCTGTATGGTAGTGCAAATGGCCTGAGCAAATGTTTGCAGTGTAGACTGCAAGGAAAGCAGTGAAGTCTTCAGCTGGGTACTGAAGAGGAGGTATCTCCAGGAACTCTGACCTTAGTTTATTGTTTTTCTGCATCTAGTTCATCCAGACGAATGCCTGGCATCTCACTGCAGCACTGATAGCTCTGCAGTTGGGGTTGATATGGACTCCTAGTTCTAGTCCAGACACAGCTGTTCATGCAGTGGGTGAGAAACAGAGGTGGATCTTTGCCTCAGAGGCACCTACCAATGCATAGCAAAGGGACGAGCTCCTTTCAGTCACTAAGAGCACTGTGGAAAAATGTTGCAGGAAAGGATTCTGTTGCCTTCACCTGCCTAGGTAATTATGTGCTGCTCTTCCCAAAGAAATTCTGCTTGTTCAGCTGGAGAAGTACTTCTGACCACTTGGGTTAATCTGCTGTATAAGCTTGAGAATGTTTAAATAGCCACCATGTTTCACAACCTCGAGATAGCTGCTATCCAGCAGGGAGGAGAGGGTTGCTATTGAAAACGTGTGGGATCTCTTGGGAGACAGGTTGTTGTGGGAGCTTAGCTCACTCTCCAACCTGGAAGGAGAAGGGAAAGGGAGAGGAGGATGTGCTGTCTCATGGTCAACTTGGCCATGAGTGCACGGGACATAAAGCATCTCAGACCCTCCTGGACTCATTTAATAATCCCTGTACTGCGGTATCCTGGAACAACTGGTCTTAGAGATGATACCTATTAGATCTTACCCTGGAAAGGAAATATCTCCTTGAATGTCCTGTATCCTGTCCAGATTTTTCCAGACTTAGCCTTTGATACATGTGAGGGCACAGACAACTGGAAATTACTCAGATGCAGAGCTGAAGAAAGCCATTGCCTCTCTACTTCACACAATAATCCCCTGAAGCTTCATATTAGCAAAAATCCATGTGATTTCTTGCAGTGTGGTGTCACATGGAAAGACATCTCCCGTGGTGCTCTTTTGGAAATACAATAGTTGTTTTTGTTTTATCTGCTGTGCCATCAGCCCCCCCAGCTGGGGACTCGAACATGCATTAATTCTGCTTACGACTGCCAGGAGAGTTTATTATGGCCAACAGCAAGAAGCAAGTAGGAATCTGTGAGGTGTGTGTGTTTCTGCAGAAAAAGAGCCTTGCTCCCTGATTGCTGTCGGTTTTCATTACAGCAGGAGAAACTTCTTGCTGGAGAGGGGATCATGTAGTAGGCAAACATTGCACAAGAGGGAGAGAGATGTCATGTAGGACTGTCTCAAAGGCTGGGTTCTTGTAATGGGAGAAGGGGAAAAAAGAGAAATCCAGAATCTGAAATTCTGGATTCTTTCCCTTCCCTTCCTTTCCCTTCCCTTCCCTTCCCTTCCCTTCCCTTCCCTTCCCTTCCCTTCCCTTCCCTTCCCTTCCCTTCCCTTCCCTTCCCTTCCCTTCCCTTCCCTTCCCTTCCCTTCCCTTCCCTTCCCTTCCCTTCCCTTCCCTTCCCTTCCCTCCTCTTCCCCCCCCCCCCCCCCCCTTTATTTTTCTGCCAAGAGAAGCTCTTTTGTGTTGACTGGGACAAGTTTGGAAAGGATTAAATAAACCCAACAAATGGAGACTGCCTTTTCCACCTTCGCTGAAGGCAGCTGTCTTTCAGCAATCAAACTACCACATTGCTGTGGAGGCTCAGCATATCACTGCCTGATTGCATCCAGACATCAGGAATACTGTGGCACATCTCCAGTGGTCACTGTCCTCTTAGAGAGACACAGCTTAGGCTGGGTCAGTTTAGGTTGGAAGGCATTTCAGGAGTTCTCTAATCCAAGCTGTTTCTCAAAGCTGAGCTAAGTTCAAAGTTAGGTAGCTCAAACGTAGTTCAAAGTTAGGCAGTTCAAATTTAGGTAGCTCAAAGTCAGGCTGCTCAGGGCCTTATCCAGTTCAGTTTTGTTTTCTTGCTAAAGTGAGCAGGATAACACTGATGCCTTACAAGCTGCTGAGAAAGGCTGGAAATGTATCAGGTCTGGGAGTCCCTAAGAGCAGGACACAGAGTTTGTCTGACAAGGATTAGTAGAGTTGACTGTCTCAGATGTAGACCAGAAGTGACTGGATTCTCAGAGGCAGTCATTTCAGGGAGGGCTGTTACCTTGTTCGCTCCGGTTCCTAGAACAAGAAGACTGCACTGTGTGGGTTTGTCTTTCTTCTACCGTAACATCATGATCTTATGGGTCATATTATGAGATGAGCAGCTGGCTGAAGGAGGGAAGCTCCTTCAGTGCTGATGTCCTGGGAAACCATGTCCATGGGCTCTGCCTTTTCTACCATCAACTAATTGAAATGGGTGATGACTCATGACACACAAAGTCATAGGAAATCAGGATTCATCAGTCATTCTGGGTGCCAAATGACCTGCTAAGCTACTCATTGCCTGCAGGCTAAATTAGCCTGACTCCCTGCAACAGAGCCAAGGATAGGACACTTGCTGGGGTATGAAAATCCACAGAGTTGTGTTGTTTGTTATTTCCTGATCAGAACTCGCAATAGTTATATAGTATATCGTAGATAATTGTGATTGAGTCCAACAGCACTGTATCAGACCTAACCTTTTCTCATTCATCACATATATAACTCCTCTCCCACTGAAACTCTGGCCATTTCTCTCACTGCTGCTGACAAGATTTCAACCATCTAATGCCATACAGTAGAAAAAGTGAAACATTGATCTGATTAGCACATCATCCAGTTCTGAAGTCCATAGAATTGCAGAAGGTGCACTTTTGCTCTGTTTCCTAAACATAATCTTCACTCATCTCCTTTGCAGAGCAAGTAATTAATCAATCGGTGGGAACCCATGGATTCAGGCTCCCCCATTGCTTTGTGGACCAGGCCTTTACTGGAAAGTAACTTTCAGTCTCCCAGTAGTCAGCCCTGGAGGTACAGCTCACACTCCCACAGTGCTGGCTCCTTTTCTCTCTTGGTAACTGTCTTGCATCTTTGCAGTTTCTCTCCTGCAGACATGGCTTCAGTCTCATCTTTGTCCTGACTTGCTGCTGTGGAATGTAAGGCTTTTATTATTTTTTTCACTCTAAAACAAAAATACTAATCTAAGCACACCATGTCAAGACTTCAAGCTTGCATTTTCTGACTGGGCCCTTTGTAGAAAGTTAGAGCACCACCTTGTTTTTGCTTTTCTTTTTACCTTCCCTTTGTCCTCCTGCTCTCAGGAAGATTTATGCCCTGTTGTGAAAGCACTGTACCTAGCAGAGACAGCTCTCACAGTTTCACTTGCTGTGCAATTCTAGTATGATCTTGCTTCAAGACATACTTGGTTCAGGAACAGTGGGGTGTGTTCAGATGGATGAAGCTGATCAAACATGAGCCAAACTCTTATTTTATTGCAGTTTATTTATTTAGGAAGAGGCAGTGTTGAACTAGGAGTTCATTGAGTTTTAAGCTAACACATTTTCTTTCTCCGCAGGAGCAGGCCATAGGCATATATGGTTATTTACAGCAGCTCAGCTGAGGGAGGGCAACCCATAAATAGCAACTTCTTGTGTTCACTCACAAGCATATGTTCTTAGAGAAGGCAGAAACCTCACGTTCCAGCCCATTCGTTAACATTCGGCAATAGGATTTTTTAAGGAAAATGTCTCCCTAGGTAGGATATCCTATAACTCCTGACCACAGGGGTTTCCTGCAACTTCACCTCCAGCATCTGGTGTTGTCTGTTCTCAGAGACAGGCAGATGGGGTAGATGGACCCCTGATCTTATTTGGGAGGACAGCAATTCCCATGGGCTAAATGCAACACCGGAGAAATATGTCAGATGCATTCCAGATGGATATCCCTGGAGAGTAGCATCTTAATTCATAGACCAGGCAAAGAGACTCAAAAAGGAAATGGCTTTCCCTCATCTCAGTGGGGAGCCTCGAGAAAGGAAGGGTAGATCACCTTCCTAGGCTGAGATAGCAGGCTTGGTCTGATAGCTTTGGTGATGGAGGTGTCTCTGATCTGGGCTGAGCAATCTCTTCCACCTCTTCCCTGGCATATTTCATAGGGATACCTGTAACTGTCCT
The DNA here is from genome assembly GCA_017639245.1 of Myiopsitta monachus. Classification (NCBI taxonomy): domain Eukaryota; kingdom Metazoa; phylum Chordata; class Aves; order Psittaciformes; family Psittacidae; genus Myiopsitta; species Myiopsitta monachus. The sequence goes on along the minus strand of CM029926.1, from coordinate 25,727,126 downwards.
TACTGGTGTCCTCTTTCTATTATTGGTTAATTCAGAGCTACGAATGAACTGCCCCCCCCCGTGCGCTCTGCCTGTCCTGCGTTTTCAGATCAACTATAAAGCTGATTTTTGAGGTGCATTGTACTGAGGCTACCCATATATTTATACTACCCATATATTTATATGGGTAAAGTTCCCTTATTCCAGGATGTTTCATCTTTCCCTTATTTATAGTGACAGTACCTCATTTTCTATCAAATCACCTCTTCTGCGGGAAGGAATTATTCTGCTATGCTCTCTCTAGCCAATATTTTTGTTTCACAGATCTATGAGATATGCTACCTCCTCTTCCTTTTCTCTAAGCGACATATTTGTTTATTTTATAAACAGATAGGGTAGACACCTGAGTTTGATCATCTGGCCAGCTCTCTGGTTATGTATTGACAGTACTTATTATATTTCCAATTATTATTTGGGAGCTTTGTCCCATGGCTTGCATATAGATACTGCTTAGGCTCCGCATCTGTAAGCATCCCAGCCTGAAAATACCAAGACCATTCCCAAGAGCAGTCACTGCCATGATAAAGTATTACAGTATTTTCATGTGACATAACACTTAGAAGCTCTTCTGATCAGCATAGCCTCACTGTGCTAGGCCCTGGACAATAATACTGAACTCTTGATCTCAGTATTCATTAATTAAACTGGTGGAGCTGGAGAAGAAAAGATTCAGAGTCAAGTTCTGCTGCTTTGACCAGGACAGAAAGGTTGTAAAATACATGATCTATTGCAAAAATCCATCTCTGTTCAGTGACAAATGCAGAAAAACTCCCACACGAAAGAACTGCCCCCAGTAACCCCATTGCTGTCTTCCAGAGAATTAGATCATGATCCTAGCAGCTGACAATTGATGTCCATCCCAACAGAAAGGCAAGGCAAAGCATAGGCTTGCCTTAGCACTGTGCCATTGAAGAAAAACAGATTTTGCACTGGTAATATTGATATAAGCCATGCTGAATGCTTAAAGCGGAAAAGATTGAGGACTTTTAGGAAGTATGTACTTTGGAGACCCTCTTGCTGCTGGCTAGCCTTGAACACATTTCAGTCCTCTCTCCTAGAGGAAGCACATTTTTATGTGTGGTAACAATGCATTTTCCCTCCCACAGTGTATTTACAGATCAGTGCTGCTTTTTGGCAGGTTGGTTGTGGATGACAGATTGGGAGGGATTTCACTTTGCCTGTATTTTCTCTGTGGGGTTAAACAGCATGTGGGTGTGGTGTTAGATTCCCCATCTCTTCACTTAGTTCTTATGTTAGAGGATCAGGAGGATCTTTGACAGGTGCTATAAAACTGTCCTCTAAAGGGGATTCTGTTTGTGTAGTTGTCAGGTCAAGCAGTGTTATTTAAGCATATGTACCATGGTGGGTGTTATAAACAGGCTCCTCTAAGATGTTCACAGCTATGAAACCATTTTGACTGACTTGGTAATGCTGCAGTCAAGCTGGCTCAAAGCTCTTGATTAGGCTACAAACATTTTGCACTTTTTTTAATGCAGTCTTTCCCTCTGACTTGTCAAGTGCCTTTTTGCCCTATTAATGCCCATACTAAATTCCCTGTTGGAAGTCACAGTTCTTCTACCTTGACCAGGTGGTCATTCCATTCAGAAAACAAAGGGCCAAGAGGTTATCTTCAGCCTGATGCAATCACACTCTTCACAGTTGGTGATGATCTGCAAATGGCTGAGATAATGCAGAGATAACTGGTGATTTAGTGAGCTGAATGTCCAAAGTTTCACCTATCATAATGATGATTTGTGATGTGTATTAAGGTCCCTGGAAGATCTTATTTTATCAGATACAGATAAGTTCATGATTCAATTAAATTCACAGCCTAACAAACTGCATATGTTGGGGGAGCAGGGAGGAGAGGAGATGAGGAGGTGCCCATCTCTTTCTAATCATCTGAAACCATGACAGTTTCCTGTTTGGTAAGGAGAAAAACTGAGGAAGTTAAAGATGGCTGCCTAGTGCCATTGCACCAGGAATTTACCTTTTGCCCATATAAATTCCCTCCAAACCTGACAATTTGCCTATATGACTTTGCCCATATAAAGGTATAGAGAAGTTTCTTGTGTCTAAATGAACATCATCAAAATGTCTCTGATAAACACATAGAATGGGATCCTTGTAGCCTCTGAGATTACTCGGATAATTGTGAGAGCTTAAAACAAATGAAGGAAATAATTACTGGCTTGAGGAAATAGCAAAATCAACAGGAACACCCCCCCCCCTTTTTTTTTTTTTCAACCCTGATGATAGGAAAATTTCATCAGCCTTAAGAGCTTTTTTACCCTTTTATTTCCACCAAAAAGCTGTATTCCCCTGCTCATGTGTGGTTAGATTTCTTTACTGAAACTATACCGTGCTTGTGGTATTTTATTATTTCTAGGGCTGTTAAGCTAGTGCCTCTAAGCTCTGCAGGGGGAACAGCTATAGCTGCTAGGCATTGTACAAATACAGAGGAAAAAAACCCCACACCAGGATCCTCTGCCTAACGATCTCACGTATAATACACTTGGGCACAGGGCAGTTGTGGAAGACAGGAAGGAAATGGGACAATGTGTGAAAAGGGCACCTGCAGCCCCATCTTTGTCACAGATCAGGAACTCTTTCCACCACCCTGGGAAAAGCAGTTGGGAAAGGCTGGAAGTTAAGGGTCTGCCTTGGCATTCAGACCTTCCTCTGATCCCTCGGGACCTCTGCTGCCACTATGGAGAAAGGAGTAATGACACCATCCCATCTGTCCTTCCAGGGTGCTGGAAACACATATGCATTGTGTTTAGATACACAACTGTCTTGCAGCCACATGCAGCCATCCTGCTGCTTCAAGACTTGGAGATCCCAGTCCGGTGCTCCATGCAGTATGTTAGACTGTTTTTGATGGTGAGCCAGCACTGGATATTTCAAAAGACGAAGCCCTTTTCCCCTACGCAACTCAGCATCATAATTCAGATCCTTGGCACCAGCTCCGCATGATGCAGGGGAGGAAACTCTTGCCTGATTCCAGTTGATGGGCCATCCAGACTTAGGAACATGAGGATTGATGGCCTCTGTAAACTCCTTTGCCGTTAACATTGCTGCCTGTGCTGCTACATGGTCTCTGCCTGTCCCCCCAGGACCTGCTTCTCCCCTTCCTTGCTTGGTGCTGATGCCTCTTAGCAGCTGATAGATCACCATCTCTTTACCTCTCACCCCAAGTGAGACATATTTCACTCACGGGAGGTTTCAGTGTGAGGAAGGCTCTGAGACACAAACCTCATCCCACAGGGCACTGCACTGCATCTGGGGTTATTTTTCCCCCTGCTTCCGTTCTTTTAAGTAGTGTTTTTAAGTGGGATAGGAGATGAGCCCAGAATGTATTTATTGAGCCCAGGGGAGGTGCATACATCTGTTAAATATTATTAAGATATCACTGATGAGTGGGTTTCACCTAAAGGCTGGAAGAGGTATGATGTTTACATGGCTCCCATGGGATGGTGCAGGGCAGGTGAAAGGGCTGCTACTCAGTGATAGCCCTGCATATCCGAGGGAGGGGTGGCACACAGAGAGGCTCCAGGTTTCAAAACACTGAGACTTCTGTGTCTTCTAGTTGTATTGGATGGGAGAGAAGGCTGTATGCTAGGTTTTCCAGCATCACTCAGTGCAGGATTTCATTCTTCCTCCCAGATTTGTGTTTGCCCCATCTCTCTTGTGCCTCCTACAGGGATCTGCCTACTTGCTAAGGATCATAGGATCATAGAATAGTTAAGGTTGGAAAGGACCTTAAGATCATCTAGTTCCAAACCCCCTGCAATGGGCAGGGACACCTCACACTAAACCATGCCACCCAAGGCTCTGTCCAACCCAGCCTCAAATACCGCCAGCGATGGAGCATTCACGACTTCCCTCGTCAACCCATTCCAGTGCCTCACCACCCTCACAGTAAAGAATTTCTTCCTCATATCCAATCTAAGCTTCCCCTGTTGAAGTTTGAACCCGTTACCCCTTGTCCTATCACTACAGTCCCTCATGAATAGTCCCTCCCCAGCATCCCTATAGGCCCTCTTCAGATATTGGAAGGCTGCTCTGAGGTCTCCACACAGCCTTCTCTTCTCCAGGCTCAATAGCCCCCACTTTTTCAGCTGTCAAACTTTTTTTCTAGGGATTTAGAAGTACATATCCATTTTCTCTTTTTCAGCTGCTTCCTTCTCAACTGAGCAAAACAGCAAGATTCACTGGTCCTACCTCTTAGACAGCCTTGGTAAGCTGGGAGGAAGCCATCATCCCTCACTGTCCATGCTCATCCCAAATGATTTCGTATGTGGGGTACAGCTGACCCATCCCAGTTCCAGAAACGTTACTGGTCAAATTATAGCTTCCCCTTTGGAAAAGAGCACATAACAGGATCTGGATCCCAGGCTAAGATATAAACCAAACTTTTCTTGGGTGAGACCATCTTCTAACATTGATACTTTCAACCCCTTCCCTGAAAGTTAAATAAACAGCAACTACAGTCCTGTTGTGACAGGAAATTCCAGCCCTCTGCTCAGGAGAAATGTTGTCCCCCTTCAGGCTTTGAGTCTCTTTATGTTTGTGTAATGACTGAAGATCCTGACAATAAAGTGTAATATCAAAACCAGAGAGAGGTAGGGAAGGGGCAAGAAATGAATTTTTTCAAAATGGTCTCAATATCCACTCAATCCTTTTGGTCCTTGCAGGGGGGGACCTGTATCCTGTCACACACCTGACGTTGCCCCTAGCAAAATTAGTCACAATGGCCCCATGCAGGTTTTGGATTTATTGTCTGCAAATTTGGCTGGTCTGACCACTGGTTTGAACACCTGTGGAGCCTCAGAGTCCAGACTATTAGATTAATCTGTCAGTCACTCTATATAACAGCCTGTCCTCTCCATCCCAGTCTGACACTCCCTTCCCAAGCTTGGTGTATAGCTTCGAGATCCAGTTTCACCAGAATGTAAACAGTGTCTGAATCCCCCAACTTCCCTGCTTTGTTTCCGCTGTGAGTGTGCATTGGGTATATTGGCTGCTTGAAAAGTAATTATCCTCACTTCCCACCTGATAAATTAAAGACCCCCAGATTCTTTTCTTAATGATGCAGAGCAATCCAAAAGTGATTCTCCAGCAGAAGCTGTTAGGAGAATGTCCTAGCAACCCCACACCCCTCTGGACCTCATTGTGCTGGGAGGACAGCCTATTAATCAGCCCGACCTGGCTTGGAGATGGCAAAGGTCGTGCTGCGCCAAGTCTAATCGGAAAAACAAATTCCACCCCTCTGGAGTACTTCCTGGCAGGGATGAAGGGGGAGACTCGCTTGGTTTCACACTTAAGTACCTTAAGTATTTTTCCAAGGCTAGAAGACAACTGATATAAAGGGTTTGTACTTCAAACAGAGGAGCACAAGTCCCCAGAGCTATGTTTAAACTACTCTGAAGTATGTTTTTTTGGAAAGATAAGGGAGAATGAAGAGCTCTGTTTGGCCACTTTCTAGGGAAGCAGGGATTAAGCCTGCTACAGCACATGCAGCCCTGGATTGGGTGAAGTACGACCTTGGACCATGCTAGCAGACCCACTGCCTACAGTCGGAGATAAAAAGACTGGTCTTAGGCTCAGGATAGTCCTGAAAATTCAGTGTGGCTTGCAAGTGGTTTCCACATAAGAGAGACTGACCCACACCAAAAAAGAAGTCCAGTTGCCCCAACTCCCTCTCTGACAGAGGCCAGCAGTGGGTGCCTGGGGAAGGATGATGCTTCAGAGGTAACTCTCCTAGCATGTGGTGGCTCAGAGGTGCTGTATATGTGATTAGAGGCACTTGATGGATTGCCTTTCCATTAATCTGTGCATTCAGGTATTGAGTCCATGCAAGCTTTTTTTGCTTCCTCAGCGCCTAGTGTCAGACTTGAGCTGTTAAATGATGCATTATGTGAAGTGCTTTGTTTTCTTTGTTACAAGCCTGTCTCCTTTCAGCCTTACATTGTGGGGGCCAAGCTACAATCATCTCCTATTCATCTTCTCTGTTTAGAACTTTGTAATATCCTCTTGCAGTTGTAGAGATGTGCTCTTGCACTGCTTGTGACAGTACTGAAATTTTACACCCTTCTTAATTCTAATCTGTACTACTCATGAAACTGGAGTAGTTTATTGCAGTGGTTCTAAAATCTGTGAACATAGGAAATAAGAACATAAATTAGATGATCTGTCGTGAAAACATGTCCTCCAACCTAGCAGGTGGTGATGTTCACAATTTGATAAGCCAACATAAAGTCAAGCCAGGAAAAACAATGCATAAGTTGCAATATGTTCTTGTGTTGGCTTAGTATAGGAAAAAAAAACAACCCAACCAAACCACAAAACCAAAAAAACAACAACCAGCACCTCTGGTTATCTAATATCATGCTTTACTTTCTGGCCCAAGAAAGTAGTCCTGTAGATGTAGGATTGAATGCACTGGCAAGCAAAGAAGTTGCTGTCATTTGGCTCCATGACAAGGATAGCATTGTATTATACTTGCTTTCCCATAGACTCTGCAATAACTGTACACAGTTAATCTTCTGATCTGTGGTGTAAAATGGCATGTTCCTTCATGGGTGAGAAGAAAATGTGTAGCACCAACACCACTTCAGGTGTATCACTCCACAGCACCAACTTTACCTCTGGCGAGGGTTTGCACGTATCTAGCAGTGACCCCAGCAGTGATGTTTTCATTGCCGTAGGGAACACAGATCAGCAGCTTCTGGCTTGTGATGATAGAATCAGTTTACACTTTATATTTAGTAGTTTCATCCTCTTGTTCTTGTTGTAGGTATAATGTTATCGTGTTCGTATCGCCAGCATCTCTGTTGCTAGTTTGTGATACTGAGCTGTGTTTTATCCACGTACACTCCAGTTGTATAACAGCAATTTAAAGGTAAGCCATAGATGCCACTACTCGCTTTGTTTTTTGTCATGTGCAAAACCCTCCACATAGCCTTTTAGTCCAGAAGAGCTTCCAACTAATTCTGACTCATTCTGTATTTTTTTCCATTTCTGTTTGTACCAAAGGTGTTTTTGTTTGACTTTATGGTCGTCTTGAAGTTATGCCTCTCTTGAAGTTATGCCTCTCCTTGTGTACTTGAATATATCAATTTTCAGGAGATGGTAATCACCTTCCAGCTCTAGTATGTTTGAGACAGCAGAGCAAGGTATGCAGCCCTCAGCTCTTCCAGCAATCCCAGACATGATTCAAGTTCCCCCAAACCCTTGGTGGCAGAAAATCTCAATTGCTTTTTTGAACTTTGACATCACAGTAGTCTTTAAAGTCTATTTTGGGTGCTGTGGGAGGCAGTTTGGATAGGTCCTATCGTGCCCCATCTTCCGTGGGTGAGAAAAAGCACTGTCCTATTTCATAAATGGGTTGAGAAGTCCTATCTCCATGCAAGCAGTGACATATTCAGACAGTAGAGCTGAGAATCAAAGGGAAATGTTCCATGTTCAGACATAGCCATGTCTAAGTGCCTTGACACAGCATCATCATTGGAGCTTAGGGCTTGCTACCCATCTTGCAGTGGAATGAACAAATGGGAGTGAAGTAAGCAAGAAGCAGAGTTTGTAGAGGTATTACATGAGCGAATAATGAGAAGGAAGAAGCTGCACAGGTTCACTGAATGACAGGCTCATGTGGAAATTTCCCAAGGAATGGTTCTGACTAGGCACAGGTTTCGTCTTCCTGCTGGTGATCTGTGTTTTAGTGGTACATGTAGCCAGTGGACTGCTAAGCATGGAGTGCCCATGTGTGACTCCTGGTTCTGTGCCTGCCTTTTTTGCCTTCTTCCTTATTCCTGGAGGCTGGGAATATGTTTGTACCTCTGGCTTACAGCTGTATTTTGGGCTAGCTGAACAGTCCCTCCTTTTTAACTTGATGTGAATTTCTCTCTTTTCCCCAGAGAAATGTCCCCATTATTATAGGCCAAAGTACACACAGGCTGTCTTCTTCTGCTCTATACCAGCTTAGGAACAGAAGTGAAGCATAGGGAACATGCTGACAAGACATCCTGCTTTCATAAAAGGAAAGCAAATTTCTTCCATTCCAGATAACTGGATCCTCACCCCACATTTCTGTGGATTGCCACAGCAACACTTGGGATGGCAATCCTTCTTGACCAGCAAGATGAACTTTGTTGGGCTTCTAACAATTTAGAATATGTTGCAGGTGGACAGAGCTTAGGCCCTGGCTGGACCCTGCTGTAGAGGCTTATTTCTCTGGCATTGGGATCATCTGAGCAAAGGCTGCTCCTTGCCCTTGGGAACAGCAGTTCCTAACAGTGAGACCTGTTCTGTGAGCTGAGCTGAAGATCCTCTTGCTTGTTTCCTCTCAAAATGAGTTGAGGCCAGCAGCAGCTTTCATGAAAGTCTGCTACAAATTATGCCCTTAGTGCCCTGATTTTTTGGCTGATCCTTCAGTGGAGTAGGCCATGTAGCTGTGGCCATGAAGTGGCCATGCAGCTCCTGGGGAGAGGCAGCTGAGGCTCTCTGAGGGTTGACTGATGAGCTTTATGTGTGAGCCTGGGGTGAACAGGTTGGAGAAAACGCTGGGCAGAGGCTCCTTGGAAGCAGCTGTTGAAAAGAGCTCTTCTGGAGGGAAGCTGAAGCAGATGAAGTATACTGGCTAAAGGAAAGGATCTGTGGCAGGTGTTTCTCAGTTGGAAAGGGTGGACTTCTACGGACTCATATTCTGCTGTCAGTGGGGAGAAGGAAAGCTCCTGCTAGATATAATGGCTTTAGCTCTGCTGTAGTTGCCATGCTGTTTGTCTTCTCACCATACTGTGACATTCCTCCATGCTAATAGCATCACTGCCTGCAACTTGTGAGTGGGGCGTGGTGCTTTGGAGCTCAGGGTACTGATACTGGTTAATACTGGCCTGAAAGGAATTGGGTTGTGAGAAACTGAGTCTTAGGCTATATTCTTTACTCCTGACTCTCCCAGGTAATGGCTCATGGACCACTACTGGTCCATGAGAACTCAGAAGATGGCCTGTGAAACAGCAGCGGGAAAATGTGACTAGAGCAAACTGACAGATGCCTTCTTGCATAGCCAAGATCCAGTTTCTGTCCTGGGGAAAAGCAGAGGGCGGCTCCAGACTCACTGGAGCCTGCTGGACACAAGGGGTAGCAGTGAATGGATCAAGGTGCCCTTCCTTGTGGAGAGCATTGGCACCAACTGACTGCAAGAGAGAAAGAAGAAGGATGTGGGGAAGAGCCTGCCAATGCGTGAGGAGCCAGAGGGAGATTCCTGAGAAGTCCAGAAAGTATTTTGAAAATGGGGACCCAACCCAGCGTGGCAAATGCAGCATGACCCTCCCTAACACAGCATGGGGAAAGCAAAGAGCAACCCAGCTGCTTGGATACTCGACACCAGGATCACGGTCAGCAGCTCTGTTCCCTGGTGCTGCTTGCAGTTGATGACTGAGGGTCATTTCCAGCATGGGATTTCACATGTGAAGCCTATTCAGTGTATGGCAACTGCTGAGACTTTTGGAGGCAGTGACTCGGTTATGGGCTGGGAAATGAACACAAGGAACTGCTGCTAGAAACCAAGCTGAAGCATGTGAAGATAATAAAATGGATGTCCAAACTGGGACCTTTCCTAGGGCTGCATGGTGCTGACAAGCTGACCCTGGATGTGTCACATCTCTCAGCTTCACAGCTCCTGACGCACGGCACTAGCTCTCCCATATGTCAGGAGTCACATTCCCCACTGCTGGAATGCAGCCACCTCTGGAGCAGAACCCAGCAGCTGTTTAAAGAATTGACAGAAACAAAACAGGGACAGGATGAGAAGACATAGCTAAAGTGCAGAGAACAGGGAAGGGAAAAATGCCAACCAAGTCCATAGGATGAGTGGGATGCTCATAGTCAAATGATAAAGAACATGGCAAGTTTCCAGGCATTAGCAGATCTAAAAGAACCACCTGAGTGTTTCCTGTTGGCATGAAGCAAGCACAGAGTAACACAGTTTAGGCCCTTTTACATCTTATATCTTGCCATACTCCCTTATGTTATGTTACTTAGTTAAGACTACTAATGTAGACTGACATGCTCAGTAACTCATGAAGCCGTGATAACCTGGAAAGAAGCATGACCCCTTGGTCTCTAGCAGATAAAGAATGTGAAGTTTGGTTTCTCTCTTTAAGCCAGTCTCACCATTAGATCAAGCTGTTAACCTTTTTCTGCTCTTCCAACACTATTCCTCAGACCCTCTTGGACACTAAAAGAAGGATAACCTAGAAAATAACCTAGACACACCTTAAAATGCCATCACATGAGTCAGAAATGATTGAAAGGCAGAGCAGCTTGTGGTTTGAAGGTACTTGTGTGAGTTTCATCTGCTGAGACATGAACCATGCCAGGGATGGACCACTCCATGTAAGTCTTATTCCCCAGTGACCTGTCCTAGGCCTCTGTTGCAGAGAAGGTACCATACTGGATCATCATATAACTTAATTGGAAGAGCCCTCAGGAGTCCTTTGGATCCAGTTGTTGACTCTGGGGCATCTGTGGAGTGTTGGTCTGGCACAGCAGAGCTCTTCTTACCTCCTTCTCTTTCAGGCCAGTGCTGGGTATTCATCTGAGTTAGTCAAGAGTATCTGGACTGGAAATTACCTCCAGGCTCCAGCTTAAAAGGAATTAATTAGAATGAGCCACCAACTGAATCCAGCAGTGAAACCGCTGTGCGGGAACATCTGGGGCTTTGTGTGGTGGCACCCATCTGAACAGGCTGGCCCTTGAAAGGAGGCAGGGGGGAAGAGGAGTGGAAGATTTTGACATGGATAATGGAAGCATGAAGAGACAGGAAGTCCTGAATGCCAACACTGCAATTGGCCCTGCCATTTCAGTCTAGAGAAAGCTACCTGCTCCCCGCACAAGGACTGCCTCTCATTACCATTGTGTTTGGCTACTTGGAAAGCCATTTGCAAGCCTCCCCCATTGCATTCAGTGTGCAGCCACAAAAACAGCAGCTGTCTGGATTCCTTCCAGCTGTCCAGTGAGAGAAAGGGAAAAAAACCATTTAGTAGTAGCAGAGAAGAGGGGAAAGGAAAAAAAAAAAAGAAAAAAGAAAAAGGCCAGAAATTTTTCCTGCCACACTGACACAGATTTGGGAATGAGGGTTGTGAAAGCTTTTTGTTTAGCTTATCCTTTTCTGGTCTGACAGCTGATAAGTCCCACAGCTCAGAAACATCTGACAGGACTGGCTGAAGTAAATTCATCTTTCATCTGCTCATCATGCTCCTGAAGTGGAGAGTGACAGAGCTGTTCCTCCTCTGCCTGAGCACTGCTCTCTCTCCTTCTCCTTCTTTCGCGTGCTGTTGTTTGGAGCTTGGGAAAACTGGTTTCCTTCCTGACTACAGTCCTCTCCCCAGGTTCAGGGCAGCATCCGTCTGCCCTTGCACCTGCTCCCTGCAGCTGCAAGCTGCCTCTGCTGAAGCCATTTGCACCCTACCCAGCAGCAGGCTGCTGGGGCCTCTCCAGCTTCCCCTCGACTCCTTTCCCTGTCATATTTTCCTTGCTGCTGTTGCAATTAGCACGCTTGTTCACTGCTCTTCTCGATAGCTCCTTCTGCTTTCCCGGCACACTCCCCTTTTAACCTCACCCAACTCCTCACGCGCTTGCTACAACAGGGCTTCTCAAAGCAGCTTTTGAGACACCGCTCCTCGTCTTTGCTCTGTGCCTTGTCCCCCAACCTGTTGAGCATCCACCTCCTGGGTGCAGAGGTAGTCCTCATGAGCAGTCCTCATGATCTGCTCTGTTTAAAGGCCTTTAGTATCTTCCACAGACTGGTTAGATCTTCACTGGCTCTGGCCCTGCCTAACCTGTCTCATAGCTGCTTCTCGGGGGAGAGATACAGCTGATGTCAACAGGCCACAGCCTTCACAGTGGCTCAGAAAAAGCAGACCCACCCCATATGCACCAGTTACTATAGCATAGCTGGTGAGGAATAATTTGCATGCCCTGCAAATTACCACCCCAAGTTATCACTTGTGATGATTGGCACATACTCTGATGCACCCATTGGGTTGGTCTGCTATACCGGCTGATGTAGCAACACCAATGGTGTTGTACTTTGGGGAAGACTGCATCAAGACAGTATACCTTTGGCAAACCAGGAATTGCATGGGATGGGAAATGTGAGTGTTTTCATGGTGCGTGCTGGGATGACAGTGGTGAAAGACAGCAAGGAGTTGTGTCTAGAATTGGGCTACATGAATATGTTTCCATGTGGGGTACTATTTCAGTGTGCTCTTTGCTTTGTTGGTGCTCCAGTATTCTTGATTGTAAGGGTAGGTAGCAACCTTTTTGAGGCATGGTCTAAGTTTTCAGTTGAGGCCATGTATCATCTAGAACAAAGTATAGGTTTTTGATGGGGCACTGGCTCACTAGCCCACTAGCAGGTGACAGAGAAGTATTAAAGGCGGCAAAAGAAGGGCCTAAGATGCCAAGCTACTGAATTGAGCATGTTTTATTCCAAAGGTGGGGTTCTTTCCCACAGAATGGTAGGAAACAAAACAAAGTGAACAATTGGTTGATGAGAAAATGAAAATGAGCTGGCAGTGTGCACTCACAGCCCAGAAAGCCAACCATATCCTGGGCTGCATCAAAAGAGTGTGACCAGCAGGTCGAGGGAGGTGATCCTGCCCCTCTACTCTGCTCTCGTGAGACCTCACTTGGAGTATTGTGTGCAGTTCTGGCATCCTCAACATAAAAAGGACCTGGAACTGTTGGAACAAGTCCAGAGGAGGGCCACGGGGATGATCAGGGGACTGGAGCACCTCCCGTATGAAGATAGGCTGAGAGAGTTGGGGCTGTTGAGCCTGGAGAAGAGAAGGCTGTGTGGAGACCTCATAGCAGCCTTCCAGTATCCAAAGAGGGCCTATAGGGATGCTGGGGAGGGACTCTTCATGAGGGACTGTAGTGATAGGACAAGGGGTAACGGGTTCAAACTTAAACAGGGAAGTTTAGATTGGATATAAGGAAGAAGTTCTTTACTGTAAGGGTGGTGAGGCACTGGAATGGGTTGCCCAGGGAAGTTGTGAATGCTCCATTGCTGGCGGTGTTCAAGGCTGGGTTGGACAGAGCCTTGGGTGGCATGGTTTAGTGTGAGGTGTCCCTGCCCATTGCAGGGGGGTTGGAACTAGATGACCTTAAGGTCCTTTCCAACCCTAACTATTCTATGATCCTATGATTCTAATTAAAACAAACAAACTAAAAATTATTTGGATTACAAATAGCACTGTACTTAGACATAAATTTCAACAGCTAGGAAAAATATGAATGATAATAATAAAAGCCCCAACAAAACAAACCACTCTCCAGGCTGCTGGGAAATCTTGTTTTGCTTCCTGCAGCAGAAAATCAATGATCTAATTTCACTTGAACTTGACAGGCTGCATCTCCCAAATAAGGCACACCACTGGATGCGCTTGAAAATGAAAAGCTGTTTCGCCATACTCCCTCCTTTGCATCACAAGGCTGTCATTTTGGTCTCCAGTGATTTGTTTTCTCATGCTTGTGTTTTGCTGGAGAAAAACAAGCACCTGTTTTGTGAAATGGGGCCTCTAACATTTAATTTATTAATCTTTTTTTAGCAGGCTGCACATCCTGAATTTTTCTGCCATGGGCTATTCAGTCCTTTATTCCCACAGCTCCCCCACTCATCCCTTCCCAGTACTAAAACTCTGTGGCCAGGTTATGTCTGGCCACCAGCTGGGCCCCAAAGTCTGTGCAAGAAGCTTAGCTGAATCCTCCCAGTATCTCATGGTTGGTCTCACAGTATCTGTTTATATCCTGTAAATTAGTGCAATGTGGCCCCTAACCAGGATCCTCACAGTTTTACAAGCAGCGACACAAATCTTGCCAGGCTAGTTGAGAACCTGGATGGGCTGATAAAAGCTCTGGTAGAATTGCTCTCAGCTTAGTATGCCTGATGGATCTTTGCAGTTCAACTTCATCAACAGAGGAAAAGAGGAAAAGAAAGAGAGGAGGGGGGTCAGGGGAGGGAGAAAGTGTGTCAAGTATTTTGTTGAGTTGCCGGATCTGGTTCAGCACCATTAAGAAAGGGGATATTGAAGAGTGCTTTTCATTCCACCATTTTGCAGTGGGTAATTGCTTTCCACACAGAGCATTGGGTTTTGATGTGAGTCCAGCTGCAGTAACGCAAGTTACAGCAGGAGCTGTTCCAGTGCAAATGTGTTATTTGAGTATCTCTTTGCTCACACTATGACTAAACAGAAGCAGCTGTGGCCAGAGGGCCATCAGTGCTTTGTATCACACAATCTGGCATTTAATGGAAAGTTTTTGTGTTTTCAGTTGGAAAAACTTTCTTTCTTCCTTCCATGGTTTTGAAGAAATTTGTATTTTGCATGATGCAAACAAAAGAGTGCCCTGAGAAAAATTGTCCTTTCTGTTTGAGATACAAGCCTGGAACCATCTCAGCCTCCAGTATGACTTCCACATATTAAGAGCCTCAGCATGCGCGAGAGCCACCAATGTATGTTGGTCAGGCAAGCCACCTGTACATTTTTGAAGGTTATCAGTTTAAAGAAAATGAGGTAAAACTGGTGTAAGGACAGCTCAGAATAACATGACTACATTGCTAAGCCAGGCAAGAAGATCCTGTCAGTCTGCAGCCCTATAATCTGCAGGGATGAAAATTCCCTATTGCTCAGCTATTCAAAACTAGCCTGGAGAAAGCACTGAAAGGGAACAAGCTTGGCTTAGCAGGAAAGTGTAACAGATGTCTCTTACCCTGCTTTAGCTGGGAGTTGCACAAAGTTTTAGCCATCAGCAACAAGGAGCCCAGGAGTTTGGGTGTGCAGCTCTGTCTTCAGGAGAGTCAGTGAAGTAAAGATACGTCATTGTGAAGTAAAGGTATGGTAGTTGTGAAATCTGGAGCTGGCTCACAAGAAACCGCAGCCGAATTTTTGGGAAGAGATTTTGTACATGAATCTGGGCATCTCAAAAATAGTTTTTAATTTTTTTTTATAGATTATTCTTAGGCCCTTGGGAGCAAGGCATTCTTAATGGGTCTACTTGCAGCCTGGACCACTTGACAAAGCAAGCAAAGAAACAAGCAAGTGAATGGAAACATAAAGATGGACCAACTAAATAGGCACATTTTACATTTATTTTTTATATATATGTTACCCTCTTTATAAAGAACCAAGGAAGCAAGAAAGATCTACTCATTAGAACACATGGTTCCCCAAAGGTCTCATATTCCTTAATTGCAACTAGAAGCAAGTGACTTTCTCAGGTTTGGTGCAATGACCCTTTGGGAACCGCTGGGATTAAAACTCAGGATCTTGAATCCAACTTCTATTTCCCTCTTGAAATCCTAGACCACACAGCTCTTAAGTGTACGGGCACATCAATACATGTGGAGGGGAAGCTCAGCATCACATAGGTGGTCTTCTCTCTTTCTGAGAGGATACATATGGTAAGAGAGATGAAAACCATGAGTCAGTATAGGGAGGAAGGATGCTGGTTCTGACAAGCCATCAGCTGCCTGTAACTGTCACCTTTCGAACCTTCCATCTTTCATTTTCTCATTCAAGCTGTTTCTTTTTTTTTCCTTTTTGACTGGCCTTGATGCTTAAACCATAATTTAGCAATGGCTTTCCTTGGTAATTCATTTCACACGTTCATTACAGTGCATTTAGCTATAAACACATGTGGATTTCCTTTTTAACTCTTCATTTCCTAAGTTTTCAATAGAGAGGTTCTAAAGCTAAACCACAGGAATGGTCTATGCAGCTCTGGTTTATTAAATCTACCCCACTGTGTCAAGTGTCTACAGTGCACACAATTATTTGGGCTAAGCTACAGTTATGAGAGAATTCATTTCACCCAAGGGTAGATTAAGTCTGTAGGTGTTTTGTGTCATAATGGTGATACTCATGTTACAAGACGAGATGGAAATGCTAAAAATGCTAAAAGTCTTAGGGTCTCCTCAGATCCCAGTACATGCTCTGGAGCTCAGGACTTCCAAAGCCAGGTTCAGCCAACTACTTCCTCTCCATACATACTGCATAATCCATGTGCATAAGACTCTGCTAAAAAAGCTGTATAAGTGCTAAAGGTCAAAGTCCTTTGGGTCCATTATGAGAAGTAAAGCCAAGAAACAACTAACTGCAAACAGGCAGAGTGTCTGAGTGCAAGAAACAGCAGATGGAAATATATAGTCGGCTTTATCAGCAACCATTTTTATATCCTCAAGTGATGGACATTTCAGACTACTCAGATAAAATTAGACAGGAAAAAGGAGGATGGGAAAGTTGTTAGTATCTCAGTCTAGTCGTATTTGGTATTTAGAACGCAGCAGACAATTGCAACTACAGATTAGAGAAAGTCCCAAATTCCAAGAGAAGTCCTGTGGTTTGTGCCTAGAGGTGATGAAGTGCCTGAGGAGTAAAATAGTGAAAGTTGCAGTCTGACGCTTCTGCTATTGAATGTAACTATGTGAAGAAGAATTCAAAAGTCAATTGATTTCTTTGTCTCCCAGGATTTATCATGTTTCTCATTCCTTCCATTTTGAGACACCTGCCTGTAAAATAAAGTGACAATAAAGCAGCTCCTTACAGTGGATATTATTTATTGTGAGATGAAAAATCTTGCTCATTTAGCTTAGTTTTGTTTTCTGGGGAATGTGGAACAGTGGCTGATCAGTTTTATCCTTGTCAAAGAAGTCTTCACAGGAAAGTTTCTGTGAGGAGACTCTGGAAGGAGGCCTGCTGTCGTTTGCCATCAGAGTGGAGAGTCTCTTTAGTCCAAATCTAGAGGGGTGGCTCCTGCTTAAACACAAGACTGAGACCTAGCAAATATAACCTCCATGACTGTCTGTCATGAGAGACAAGGAAAACAGAACCAGATTACTGAATGCCTCTTTTTTTTTTCGCAGTTCTCCAGTGGAATCCATCATAATCTGTCCAACGGGAGATCTGGGGTCTGGGACGACAGATTCCTTCTGATAAAGGACGTTGTTCACCAGTCGTCTTATGTTCTGAAGATGGTGGAGGTCTCAAACCCAACCTCTTGCCTCAGTCTTTCCTTGGACATGGTGTTCATGCCCTCTGGCCATCTCAGTGACTCTCTGCTGACTCTCTTCACCTGCCCTAAATTTCTCTTATACAGGGAGCCCATAACTATCCAAAAGAGTTCAGATGGAGCCTCTTAGTAAAGAATGGAGGGAAATGATCAGTTACTTTAATAATTTAAAGTCCACTCTCTCACTGTCTCCTTGGCTGTTGCTCCTGTCCATAGACAGTCACTTAGAGCTGCTAAGTACTGTGCAAATCTCTTATTTGCCCCCAGACTGGGCTGCCAAAGACTCTCTGTCTGTCATTGTTACAAGCTGACAACACCACTGCAAAGACCTGAGGATTTCCCAGTGGTTTCAATGGTTTTGGCTAGGCTGAATTTTGCTGTTTGCATGCTGCATTAAAGCTCATTAAATCAAAGCAGTGATTCACCAGGGAGGAGAGAGACTAGCCAGTTGTCCAAAACCTAACCTGTAAATATCATGGGATATGTTTTGCTTTGTTTTTAGCTGTCAGATGAGAAAAGTAAAAGGATTTTTTCCCTGTATGTCATTGGAGGGAGAGAGATTCCCATTGGCAACTCATACCACGTAAAAGTTAACCTTTTCCCTCAGCCTGGGCAAAGATTTGTGAGAGCCAGAAATCATCTTAACGGCTCCTTTTGCCGCATATCCCTCCCAGCCACAGCTCAGTCTTCTTGAGAGCCTGCCTCTCTCACAGGAAGTGTCCCACTGCCTGACAAGCAGGTATAAGACAGCATGAAAGAGACAACATGTTCTTAGATTAAATGTTCCAAATAAAAAAAAAGACTATTTTTATTAAATTTGACCAAAGGCCTCCCTACTTCCTAATCAGAGAGCCTGGTTTGCTGACTCTCCCAGACCTTGCTGTTCTGGCTCATTACAGCTGCATCATGGGATAGATTTACGTTTTCATAATGACTCAAATCTTTACCCAAGTTCTTCAGCATTTTCACAAAAAAGTAAAAAAAAAGAAATAAGGAAAGTAAATAAAAAAAAAAAAAAGCAGACCCCCCCCCTCTCCCCACTCCTGTAAAATCCAGGCACCAACCCTGAGTTGTGTGTGGTCTTTTTTGTCTTTTCTTTTGGCTTCCCTCAAGACACGGCTTACTGCATTGGTCTGGATGCTGTACTACCAGCACAGTTTGCTGGCCAAGCCCTGATCCCAACAACAAAGTCACCTTGGCAGGTGCCAAAATAAACGTCAGCCTCCAGCTACCTGTGCTGACCACCGCTGACACTTCTGTGTGTGTCATGGGCCTCAAGGATGGAAAGGCAGTGCCTTCGCCTTCCACTCCTCCTATCTGTATCAGTCCTTGGACCTGGTCTTTTTCATTCAGGGGGTTGCTTCAGGAGAGCTATTGTAAAATGTCCTTTATTTAGAAAAGTCTGGAGTTGTCCAGTGAGAAATGGCAATGCAATGGACAGAGGCTGAAAATTGTGTATGCTTGATATGGAAACTGCGTGTGCGAAAGCATGGTTCGTGCCTGCAACTTCAGCTTTCTGTGTACCTTTAGCTCATGAGGGGGTGTGTGTGTCCTCATGTACAGAGTGTATGGGGTGTGTGCCTGTGGGTTTATTCCAAAGCAACCCATTTTTGATGTCAGCCATATGGTTTGCAACTGGAATAGCTCTTTCGGGAACCAGTAAAAGGCTTTTCAATCACACAATCACTTCCATTGGATTTGTAAGGTGCAGTTAAAATTAGGAGGCATTTGAAATCATGAGTGATGTGAAAAGGGAAGTTACAGGTCATGCTTAAATTGGTCAGAAAATCACAGGAGTCAAGTGGGGAAGGGGTGCAGTCTGGCTGGTTGCAGGCACTGGTTGCATGCACCGAAGGGGCTGGGGAAGCCAGGGCTGGCAGCTGCACAGGAGCATTGCTTTGTTCCCCTCTGCTTTGCAAGCTGCAGTGGTTGTTTTTCCAGATTCCACCAAGTAAAACAGATCTGTCTCAAAGACCTGTTTCTAAGTCACTTGAAAGGCTGCTAATGACTTGCTTGGGCTCTAGAGCCTGCTCTGCTCAATATGGCTTCAATTTGGCTCCTGCTTTGGATTTTGTGAGTAGGCACACTTGACTGGATCAGGAGACTTTTCCTGCCCTGGATGCATGCCACACCTGCAAGCTGTGTTCTTTGGTTTCCACTAGAATTATTCCCTATAAAAGATGAATTTCAGTTTAAATAAACAAATGCATAGGGTCTAGAAGAGCCCAGCACTTTCTCTGCATGCACTGCAGAGTATCTATTTAAGGTTGCCACTTTTCAACAAATGAGGGCAAGACTAAACTTTGGAGATGACTTCCAAAACCTATGCAGATGTTAAAGCACTGAGGACAAAAATTACAAATAAAAAGCAAATAAATAATAATAAAAAAAAATCAGAATTAAAAACAGAAGGAGAAAGGAGAAGGGGAGAAACAGCAGTGGGTTTTTTTTTTCCCCAAAGACTTGTGGAACAGCTGATTGAAATGTCAAAGGGAAACAAGTTTTGGAAGTTGTTTTTCAGCTCCGCAAACTTGTTTCTGTGCGCTTTCCTGATTCAACATCTGCAAGCCGTATTTCATCCCTGTAGCTCTTGTTGGAGGACTTCATTTCCCAAAAGCTGGGAAGGTGACACGTTATGTTCAGAATACATGGGTTCAGATGTTGATTAGAGTTCACAAGGAGAGCAGCTTAATGATTTCAGACGAGCAACAAGACCTTCAGCTAATGCTGGGCCTGAGCATAATGCTCTAGAAATGGGTTCAGAAATCCTAGCATGACTGGAAGCTGTTGCATGATTTATACTAGGTGCATGGGTTTTTCTGGTTGTTTTAAGCCTTTTTTCCTGAGGAAGCAAAGTTTATGCGTCTGTGTGCAAGGATGTGTGTGTGCTGGTTTGCCTGTGCTGTTCCCAGGACTTTCTGGGTCCCAGCTCACCTCCTGTCTGAGAGAGAGCATAGCTACCAGCAATGTTACATCTCTAAAAGCTTGGCTGCTAGTGAGACCAGGGCTCTCACTGCTGTGCAGAGGGGAGCGTGAGGATGCCTCTTCTTATACACCACAAAGACATGTTGTTTCACCCACAGGGAAAATAGTGATGGAGACTTGTGCCTAAAGAGACAGTGACAGGGCAAAATCATATGAAATCAGAAGTAGTGCCAACTGTTACAGAGCTACTGTGAGCAACAGGTGATGGGAATTACAAGTATACAGGGAAAATAGTCAGAAGTGCACTGTTGGTATTCAGTGAAGGGAGTGGATGGAGAGCATAGGTTCCCAGGCCACCAAGACAGTTGGAAAGTTTTATTGCTGGTCCCTACAAGCCCAGAAGAAAAACTGCCAGGATTTATTTTCTTCCTGCAGGGATGTGAATGAGTGAAGTCCAGAGGCAGTTAACCTGGGAACACTTAAAAAAGAGAAATCTGTTGAAAGTCAGTATTCCCCTCAATCAAAGAACGTGAGAGAGGGATTTTTCATTTAAAAAAAAAAAAGGGGGAAAAAAAAAGGAAAAAAAAAAAGAAGCAAGAAATATCCATTTTGCCAAAACAGTGCAACGTTTTGTTTAAAAATATCAGGACCTTAACTTGATTTTTGCCATTCTTTTTTCCTCAGCCCAGTAGAAGAAGTTAGTATTTAGATTTGTGTTTTAATTTTCTAAATCATAAAGGAAGAAATAATTCTGTATCAGGAAACCACAATAATTTTCAGAGCAATCAGTTTTCTCTCTACACCAAAATATAGGATATGGTCATAATAAAATGATGCACATTTCTTCACATAAGAAAGCCCCAGATCGCTTCCTGATCAGAATGAACCCACAGCTTTTCCGGTGGAGGGAAAACCTTACAGTAAGTTTTTGATGAAGACTGCTAGGCTTCTCTCCTGGCCCACCTTCAGCTGGGATACTGGGTCCTTCATAAGGAAGCAGTCACCCTGGCAGGTAGATGTGGTTAGCTGCAGCCATGTCATAAGCAAACGTGGTGTGTCTCTGGGGAGCAGGAGGAAGGAGAGTTCATTTTGGAGATAGAAGGCAGCTGGGAGGCAAAATCCAGGAATAGCTATACTGTCTTCTCCAGGAGCAAGTTCAGGCTCTCTCTTTGCTTGGCTCGTTGGGTTTGCTGTTGTTTTCTTGTTGGAGAGACCAGGAAAGTCCCAGAAGGACACAGAAGAGCTGTGATCAGAAGTCAAAGCAAAAAGAAACTCTATGAGGTTCTGCAGAGTAGAGAGACATTTACAAGGATGTCCAGGTTTTCAGATGGGCACACAGAAGTTCCTGTTTGGGGATTTGCATTTTGGGAGCCTGGCCTGGCAGCCGTGCTTCCTGCATAAGCTGGCAGTTTCATTTCATGACTTAAACATGGTGTTGTCTGCATTTCTGTAGTGAAAGCTGATATTGCAAGAGAGGAAAAAACAAATCAAACAAGGGAAGTGTGTTTCATTTGACAATGGGTCTTTAGAGCCTGCATTTTTTAGAGCCAGACTCTTGGAGCACAAAAAATAAAAGAACAAACCAAGCCTGAGATATGTGCAAAATATAGCTCAAATTTAAAGGCTGTAACTGTGTGAGAAAAGTCAGATGTTAAACAATCACAGTTTTATTTCTCCCAGCAAGACAGCCCATGCACCTGTAGCCATTATTGTCTCTACTGTATAAAGTGAAAATGAATATCACATTGTATTGAAAACCCTCATGGAATACAATTACTCAACAGGAACTGTCCTAAATCTATCAGCTGTAACTCACTCGTAATTTTATGGGACTAATGCAGAGAAATGTTTCTCCATGCATGGTTTGCCCCTAACCTTTCCCCCCATTAATATATTTCATCCACTTTTGCTTACGATGGCTAAATTACTTGTAAAAGATTAATTACCTATGGGAAGTGTCTGTCTTGGTCTATAGGAATGACATTAGACTGAACATTAAATGCTGACACTATTAAACTCTGCTGGACATGTTTTGATGTAGTAACTCTGCAGACCATAGGTGAAATGGGTCCCTCACCAATTCACTACCTCATAGGTTTTCTGTCATCATCAAACTTTGGGATATAGTCTCAGCTGATGTAGCTCAGAGTTTCATTCATGTCAGCAGAGTAGCTTATTATGGCTTATTTCTCTGGAAGTTTTGCTAAGTTTGTAGCTGCAGATGGGAACGTTTTTTACCAATAACCTTGACCTGAGATACAGAAGCTGCTATTTTCCAGGCAGACCTGTGGGCTAGTTGGGAAACTGAGGCCTTATCAATTAAAATCAACTGTTTAAACCAAAACACATTTTCCCTACTGTGTTGAGACTTTAGAAAGTAGAAAGTGGGTTTTTCTTTGGTGTTCAAAAACTGTGAATGTGTTGGGTGGCAATTTGGGGAACTTCTGAAAAGCAGAAGAAAGAAGTGGGATACAGCACTGGTGGAGGGACTCTGACTTCCCCCTGCAGTGAGAATAATAGTTTTAAAAACTGAGGAGATTCAAAAATCCAGTTTCTTTCCTTCCAGCCATCCAGTTTTTATTTATCTATCTGTTGTCTTATCTTTCACTTAGAGGAGTTGTTTTCAACCTCCTGTTGATTTGCTGACCTCTCTACATTTTCAGTAAAGGAACAGCTTTACCTCACTGGATTTTGGCTTGTCTCTATTGCTGCTCATGATAAGACGTACATGTGGATCATAGGTTGTCTTGCACCTGAGAGTGCAGACCCCACTTCCATGCGTGGTCCTATGACCCTTCCTTCAGCAGGAGCTAGAAGAAAGCATCTTCCAGGCATCCCATATCTTTGTCAGCACTGTCAGATATGGTACGTCTGTACTCTCTCGTCACCAGAGCACTGGTGACTGCTTTTGTTGCTTCTCTGCATGCATAATTTCCCCCCTCCCAAGTGCTCATGTGCTGCATGCGTGCAACTTTCACTGTTGACCTCCTCCTGTGCCATACTCTCCAGCTTTGTCCCTTGGACCTGGTTGAAACTCTGGTACCCAGTAGGAGTGTGGATGTGTTCGGCTGTCTCACCATAGCAGCATGGTAGACTCCATATTGCACTGCTGAGCCTGCAGATTGTCTGCTGACATGTCCTCATTGTGTGTGATGGTTTGCAGGCTCAATGGTACTTAAAAGCAATCCCTCTGACCCTCCCCCTGAGGAGATTATGCTTGGATCTCTTGGCTGCAGATGTACTTGTGTAGAACAAGGAGTCCAGGGGAGGAAAAGAGAGCATGGTGCATCTTTCAAGGATCAGCATTTTCAACTGTAAAACCTTTGGTTCTGTAATCTGGGTTATTTCCTAGCAGTCCACATGGAGAAGAAAAGGGGCATTGTCTGGTGAGTGGCTTCATTACTAATCTCTCCTGGTTGCATTTTAATTCATTTTAATGACTCTGCCTCCTGTCAGACCTTTCATTTGTTAAAGGGGTTTGTTAAAGAGATTAACTGCAAGGGGAATATGAACCTCAAAACACTAAGTCCCCTTCCCCCAGTCCCTTTTCCCTTCCCCCCCAAGATTAATATTACACCAAAAGGAAGAGTAAAGGTAATTTCTGTGAAACACATTACAAGACTTTTAGAAAGAGAGAAGGAGGAGGAGCAGTGGAGCATGCTGGACTCTTTAACCCTTGGAGGAACATTGATGCGATGCCTTTCCAGCTATATTTCTCCCCATCCATGTGTCTATTGAAGCTTTGTGCAAACACAGCTGTATGTTAGGAATGCCATCTTAGGGAAACAAATCATCTGCCTCAAATGGCTTCTACTCCTGTTTTCTACTCAGATGGGAGCTTGGAATAACCTGGAATAAACCCACCCCTGAAATACAAATGTATCACAAATGCAGTTTTCTAGACTTTCAACTAAAACCCAGGCTTCAGGCAGCTGAAGCAATAGAGACCTTCTTGGTTTCCCACATCAATGTCCTATCCAGCAATCTCAAAGCCCTTTGCACAGTGTGGGAAGTGGCAAAGTCAACAGAAATCGTATGTGAAACTATGAGTTTATTTTCAATATTTGTGGTCCCAATCTGATGAATTTACTAGAGAGATTCTTTCAACTAGCTCAAGGGAGGATTCCAGTCCCTCTTGCCATTCATAAGATCGGGAAGGAGTTCAGGTTCTTATACTACTATGGAGACTTGACCACTCTGTGGCTGGATCAGGCTTCAGAAGCTCATGAGGAGGATAAAAGAATGAAGTGCCATTGTGTATCCTGGTCAAGAACATAGCTTTCTACTTACATTCCTTTAATGTCCAGTTTGTAAATGATGCAATCTAAGTAGTGCGTGTTTTGTGCAGAACGTTTACACAGAAGATGCATCGCAGCCTCATTACACGTTATAATGTAAGCACAGAGTGCATTCTTTCTATTGGCTTTGGAGGGGACTGAGCCCGGTCTGCTTGTAGGGGGAAAATAATGTTTTCCTTAAACAAAAGGGTTGGCTTAGTTGGCAGAGGATGGAATAGGATTGCCTAGAGAAGGTCAGATGCTGGGCGTAATCCTACACTATCGTGGTGTTGGGAAGGAGACAAGCGCCATATTGTCATGGATAAGTGGGAAAACTGCCTGTAAGTATGAAGCAATTCTTCCACTCTTCTTGCCATTAGCAGGGACTTAATTTTACTACTGTGCAGTTTTGGTTAGTGCTTTTCAGGAAAGATGTAGAACAGCTGGAACTAACAGGAATGATCGAAGACCTGACTTAGAATGAAAGATTGAAAGAAGTAGGGTTATTTAGTCTAGAGAAGAAAAATTGAAGTGATCTGTGATAGATGTCTTTTTGCACACACAGCGCTGCACAGAAAAAGGAACAACTTGTTTTGCCTGTCAGTGCAGACAGGGTAAGAGTCAACACATTAAAACTGAATAAAATAGCATTAGAGAGTTGAGGAAGATGTGTCCATTACTGAGGGAGATGTGTTCATCATGACTTGCGGAATCACAAGCCCTAAAAACTGGAAGAGAAGCTTAGAAATGGTACAAGTATAACCATCCTGCATTGGAGTGACTTTTCCTAGTGACTTTTGGAGATTGCTGGCAGTCTTGTTTGCTATGATCCTTTGTGTTTCAACATAGCAAGTCCATGATGTCTGATTTTCCCACTGCTGTTCTAGCCCTAAAGGCTGAACACATTCCTGAAAAAGCACATGAAATGGTTGTGGATTGATTTGGGGTGAAATGGTAAATATTTAAGAAACAAATCAAAACCATAAAAAGCCTGATGGAGAAAAATAACAGTCTCCCCATCTATTATATTTGCTTCCTGTATTTGAAGTTTCTGGGACAAATCCATCCTGCCATCATGCAAGAAAACTCCACACCCTCATAAAGGCAATATAATAAGCAGAACATGGTAGCTAAACCTCTGGGTTTTGTTTTAGTTTGGAAGGCACTAAAAAAAAGTGTTGTGTAGAGGGAATGGAAATGTTGCCCGGGTGCCAATTCCACAAGGGCGTGTTCTTCTAGAGCCAGGTATGTCACTCAATGAAAAGCAGTGTTCAGCTCCTGTCATGGTTTGGGGGTTAGCCAAAGAAGTTGGACAGGGGTGGATGGAAGGAGAAAGGAGCCTGGTACTTCTTGCCGCCAACTTTCTGCTTTTTGTCCAGCTTCCCCTACGCAAATGACATCTGAAATGCAAGCTGGCCCCTTTCTGTTACGGAAACCTCAAACTGAATTTAATCGTAGGGGCTTATATTCAAGTGTCCCATAAAGTGTTGCAGAGAATTGTATCATCACTGGAGCATTTTGTGGTGTGGTACAGCGTCTTCAACCTGAAACCTTCCCCACCCTAGAATTTTGGACTAGCCAAAGTGATTTGGATGCATCTTCTATTCACTCATGTAGACATTTAATAATTTGCATTACTTCACCGCTTTACTTCCTATAAACAGAGTAAGAACCCATTATTCTAGATGGTGGCTAAGCAGAGGCTACTTAGAGCCCACAAGGATGTAAGATGATGTACACAGCAACATGTAGATGAATGATGGTAAACCGAAGGGGATCTCAGACAAAATGTGCCTGTGTTCACCCTCCAAAAGAAAGACATACTGGCAGAGAGAGATCAGCTCAGCACCTTACGAAATTGGGCTTTTATAGATTGGGCTTATACAAGCAGGACATACACGGTACAGTGTGCCTGCTGCTGGGCTGGGCTGTAGTTTGACAAAAGTGGCAGTAGTCCTTCCTAGCTTGCTAGGGCAATGGATCTGCTGCTGTGATCAGGTCAGCTTTGCAAATCTCAAATAGTGGGGCATTTCCCCTGCCTTTTAACATCCATAGGATCTGAGAACAATTTTCTTGCAACACCACTCAATCCCTATGGCATCTCACTGCTTTTACCCCTGTTATGTGCCGCAAGACTTTCCCACAATAGTTTAATCTTTTGCTGCCTCAACTGAGAAATCTGTGGAAGCAGAAAGAGCACAAGACAAACCAAAGAAAAAAGAAAACACATTCAGGAATTATTCAGCCTTGCTCCAAGATGCCCTGTCTCCCTGCAGCTGAGATTCTTCTGAAATTCACTGGTACTAACTAGCATTCATCACTTCAACCCACAGCAATTTACTGGTGGCGATTTTCTGCTTCCAGCTGGTGACCCTCTGACCTCAGAGGTTATGACAATTTTTATTCATGCTACTGAACTTGGCATCTGAATTTTAAAGTCATGCTTTTTGCTTCCCTGCCTTTTCCCCACCCCCCCCTCTTTTTGCTGGTGGAGGCTTAGAGCCTGTGGAATCTTTTCAGAAGAAATGTAGGAGTAATATGCCACCCCAAAGCATGACAGCAGAACACAGCAAAAGCATTGCTGCATGGTAGTGCAAGCCTTATGTTTTTAGGTGAGTGCTGTGTTGTTGGGAGAGAATGCACACTGTCCAGCTCAGCTGTCCAATGTTTTAAGTATGGGTCACATTGTATGGAAGAGAAGTGACTGTATGTAAACATTGAACAGGCACTAAGAAAAAGACATAAGCATCAAGACGATAGAACTATATTTTGAATTGACTCCTTCACTGTGCTCATTCAGCCATCAGGGAACAATTAACAGCGGAAGCTTCGTGCTGTCATTCAGGCTCTGGATAGCAAAACCCAGGGAGACTCGGGCACTGAGAGGAATGGGACCTAAATATCTTTGCTGACCTGCAACTGGGGGTTTCAGTGTTCTGTACGGGACCAGTGTTCTCACAAAGACCTTTGAAAACACTGGGAAAAAGAAGCCAAAATATTTTAATTTTCTTTCTGTGAGTCATCTTCAGCTTCACCTTACCCTTGTCCACAGCTCCTCTTATGTAAGGTCTTAATCACAGAAGATAAAGCCAGAAAGAGCCTTAAGAGCTCCCACTGAGAAATAGAAGGCTGAATATGCTGTTTACTTAATACCTGGCAATGAGGCTGGAGATGGCTACCTGCCAGAGTATCACAGCATACATTGTCACCATCACACTAAGAGAATATGAAACTTCTCTTTTACCACTGCTGTCCTCTATTTAATGTCCTTGTACTTGATCAATTGGTATCATACCCTTTAGCATCCAGAGTTCCTATTCAGGAATGCAGCAGTGTTTCTGGAACACAGGACAAAGGTGTTGACACTGGCTTCTTTAACTTGGGTGAAGCAAAATATAGAGAATTGGGGTCTATGATAATCACCTCCTTCAGCTGAAGTGCCTACACTGCTCACCCAGCTTACCCAGGCACAAGTGGCATTCAAGGCCAACCCTTTCTGAATTCAGCCTTTAATCATGAAAACAAAAAACTGAGCAACAACAGCAACATTTACTAATTTGTTTTTCACACTAACCAGAAGATTCCCTTTCTGCATTAAAGTGGAATCTCTGAAACGTGAAGTTAAAATAGAAACCTCCATCTGTGCCTCCATGTGTTCCCCTGGCCTCCCTCCTCTGCTCCAGGGTAGCTGAATATCAGAACAGATCAGCACTGGCAAAAGAAAGAAATGCCTCATTTTCCCACAGTGTTAGGGTGGGGATCATCCAAATACTGGTTAAGTCAAGAACAAAACAAACAAGAAGACAACCCCAGGTCTCTGCTGGGGAAGCAAAGTAAACTGGCCCTGGATACACCTTCAGTTATTTTCTTACTCATTGTAGGTATCTCTGATATATTCATTGCTGAAAACACTTCATTCAGTGTGGACATGTCTGCTGGCCAATCTCAAGTAGTGAACCAGAGTCTTTGGCAGCTACCAGTGCGGCTTTTCATGCGGTGAAGGAAAAGCCAAGCTAGAGCTGAGACTGAAGGGTAATCAAAAGCAAAAGACCCTCACAAAGACTTCGAAACATCATCAGTACAGTGGACCTTTCCCCATAACTTCTTTCTCTTGTTACATTTCTGTCCTCCTTTCACTGCCAGCAGGAATCCTCTGAATTTCCAATATTTTGAAAATGGCTACCTTTGGGCATGCTTTGTTACTAACTTCCATCTGGTGCTGTCATTTAAACTAGGGCTAAATGGGTTGTCACACGCTCAGAGATCAGCATAAATGCCCTGGCATCAAAGGTTCACAGCCACAACACACCAGGCTGCTTCTAAAAAGACTGGAGGATCAAGTCCATTGCAACGCAAATGTGGCCGATTCCCTAGCTGGTATTTTGTTTCTGTCTGGGCTTAGAGAGAGGAGGCTGAGGACAAGAAAGGAAATGTTCTGTGGGAAGATGATCTGGCATTTTTTCTCATTCTCCCCACACATGCATTCCAGAGAGTTATACACCAGATAAGCAGCAAGCACTGTTTGGCTGGCTAACTACTACACAAGCATTATGGACCATCTGGGGACTTATAAAGCCCGCAGGATATGAGTCGAGGTTGTGCTGGAAGTAGAGGTTGAGCTGGTATCCTGTGTCTAGATACTAATACAGCTGCTTGGAGCAGGAAAGGGGAGCCCTCCAAATGAACAGCGGCAGGGGCTCTTCTTTATAGAGGATATTACTCTTGAGTAACTGAAATTGAATTGGTTGTGACTCCCCCATTTGAGTCCATGAAATGAGGTTCCCCCCAACAGAAGGAGGTGGTGGTGGGGGGGAGGGTACAGCAGCAGACTCAGAAGTTGTTATTATTATTACTATCATCATCATCATTATCATTATCATTGTCATGTGTTATTATTTCATTTCTTAAAGAGCCTCTGAAGAGGTTTTTCAGTGTTTTGATGTGCTGGCCCTGGAAAGGAGTCAGTGTGCTTCAGATGAAGGGAGGCTTGAAAGACAGCATTTGGCATAGTCTGAGGAGAAGGAGCTTACTGGCTTCTACCAAGTGCCAGTGTTACAGGGATAGGAATGCCGTGGATATGGTTTCTCATGAGCTTTTAACAGGTGAACCAGGCTGAGTGGGAGGGAGGAGTCACCCCTCAAAACAAACACATGTCCGAGCTTGTGATATTTTATGAACAAGAGATATACTCAGGGCTCTGGGGTGCAGGGAGTTTGATCTAAAACAAACAGGGTCTTTAGTCACGTCTGGAGACCTTGTTAAAATTCTTTCTGCTTGCAAATCCCTCTGATAGAAGGGAAGCATGCTTACCTCCAATGTGACCCCAGGCAGGGGTTTTGCCAAGGGTGAATTTGCCCCTCTGTGACTATTTTCTGATCCTAAGCACATACTGGCTTTTAAAAGGCCTTTTCTCAAAACACTAGACTTTCCACTTTGCTCCAGCTGTTCAGCTTCATGCTGCAGCCCAGCCTCCCCTTATGGCTGTTCTTCACCAGTGTCATTCATCCAAAGGCTGCAGTCTAATACCATTTCTAAATTAAGACAGTGCCTACAGTAGGTCCCAGCAACGGTTGAGGGCTTCCTGTGCCATGGTGCTGTGTGAGAACAAGGCATAACAAATCCTTGAGTTGAAGAGGCTTCAGACAAGGAGAGAAAGGAAGGGCTCCAGGGAAATATAGGGAGGCTCCCAAGATTAAATGAATTGCCAAAGATTACTGACCCCCAATCTGCTGATTCTCAGCCCATGCCCTTCTCCCTGTAGTAAACAGCTGTGTTATTAAGAAGTTATTTAACCGGCTAATGAAGGTGACTGGCATCACAAGAAGTAGTTAAGGTTGTGCAAGCAGTATGCCTTCGACTTGGACAGGTGCTTGGTAGATCTCATAGAAACTGAAACCACTGGGGTTCAGGTGAAACTACATGACACACTGAATAACCTTCTGCTTTCTTTTGTTCATGAATGTTGAATGATTTTTTCAGCAGAGACATGTTTCAAGTTCCAGGGAAACCCTCAGCCAAGAGGAGATAAAAAAAAAGGATCAGTCATACATCATATAATTTCCAAGTAACATTTGAAAAGTAAACATTGCAGGGCATATGTCTTTGCAGACAGATTTCCAAACACCTAATGTGAGAGATCCAGCTAGACCCAATGCCAGTGCACTTCAGACACAGTTTCTGCAGAATGGTTTCAGATGGAGTGCAGAATTTGTTCTCCCTGCTCCACCAAAATGCTTATGGGTTAGATCTTTTGTAAGTTTTTGGAAAGTACTTCAAAAGGTGCTTCAGTTGAAGAAATAATTATATAAGTTACAGCTGAGCATTTGTAGGATAATTGCCTTTCCAGAAGTATACCTCTAAAACACCCTGGCATAGATGTTTCCAATGAAGACCAAAACTAAATGAGATCATCAGGAAATCCATATTAATTTCAAACTCATTTAGCTACCCCAGGATATAAAAATAAAGTCTTATACAGTCAAAGAGGGAAAATCATTATAATAAGAGAAGTATGGTCTACATGGAGGTAAGTGATCAGGTGTGTGTTGGCAACCAAGGGCTTTTCAGGAGAAAATCAGTCCAGATCTTGTCTTTATTTGCAACTACCACGTTCAAATAAAGATTATCATTCTATATAAACTAATTTAAAAGTTTCTGCAACCCATTTGGTCAAGCATCACAAATTAAAGAGGAGTTACTCAAAAGGTGGAAAAATTGGAGGGCATCATGCAAAATTAAAAAGCAAGTATAAAGCAAACAACAAAATATATAGTTCATGTTAAGTTGCCAAGCTGTGGAATTCCTTGCTGCATGATGCTCTGTGCTAAAGATGTTTCTTTAATCTCTTTGACTGGCTTTTCAGTCCATTAAGGGCTGTTCAGTGTGAAGGGATCAAAAACAGCTCAGGAAGTCCAAAAGCCTGAAATGTCATGAGCCTGGGGTTGTATTCTGGAAAGGTGTTGGTACATGCTTGCTCTCTTCTTGTGACTCTTGTTGGGTTTCTTCAACCCTCATGGCTTGCTGGAGAGCGATCCAGAGCTGGCCCTGGACAGCTCCAGCCATTCCCACAAATCCCGCACAAAGAAAATGCCCCTTTAGGATCTGTACATTGGTGCTATCCTCAACTCTGATTTCCCCACCTCAACTCTGGGTCCTCTTGCTTACATTTTACTTTCTTCAGAGTTGTTGTAAGGGGACAGGTTCAACAGAGCATCATCAAATAGAGCCACATGGGCCAGGATGCAAATAACTGCCTCTCTCTAGTGCAGTGGAGGTCAAGAACATGCCCTTAACACCTATAAGCAGCACATGGTGGGGGAAAAGGTGTTAGTCCTCTATCAGCACTGGTCCCAGGATAGCCATGTGCGCTGAAGAAGGTTTCAGGGTGTGCAGAGAAGATGATCTATAATGACGCCAGGTAGGTACAGCTGTCACAGAATCTTAATCTTCAGAATATTTTTGTGCAACCAGAGCATCCTCAAAGCAAAACTCTGGTTCATTCCTTTACCTGGTGATAGGGAGCAAGAGCTCTGCTTGGAGGTTTTGTTTAGGTGGTGGTCCTTTAACCAAACTCTAGGGGCTGGTGTGTTTCCAGTGAGGCAAAGATCCCCCTTGGTGAACTCATTTTGCTCCAGAGAGAATCGCTGTCCTTGTCTGG
This sequence comes from Myiopsitta monachus, assembly GCA_017639245.1. Lineage (NCBI taxonomy): Eukaryota > Metazoa > Chordata > Aves > Psittaciformes > Psittacidae > Myiopsitta > Myiopsitta monachus. The sequence continues at coordinate 25,695,155 of CM029926.1, read as the reverse complement.
ATGGAAGGGCTGGGGATTAAGGGAGTTTATGGAGGATGAGGGTGAGAAGGTAGTGTAATCGCTATTCCACAGATGGGGAAAAGCTCTTGGCTCCAGATGGATTCCCCAGAGAATCAGATAAACCATTTAGCAAACTTGTTGGTTCCCCATCAATTTTAAATCGCTTTGCAGCTGGGTGGTTCTCCCAAGGAGTTTGGAAAGACAAACTATGGGGATAAGTCAATGCCATGAGTTCAACAAGGGTGGAAGATCTGCTCCTGACACATGGCTGTGGCTTGCTCCCAGAAAGAAATGTGAGGACTAATAATATTTATTAGGCAGGGGAGAGTATGGGGGAGGTGTTGTCTGTTCGTAGGTAGCAGAACAACAGCTTGGGAGTGTTTCTCAGGCCCTGCTCTGCAAGCAGGTGGTGAAATACCCTCTTAGCTCAAGTTGCAGATGAATCTGGTGTTTTGAGATGGAGGCAGGCTAACTAACAGCTACAAATACTTCCTTCTGGGCAGCAGATTTCACACATCAGTGTCAGCAGTAGCTGCTGTTTCTACTTTCAGACTCAGACAGACCCAGAAGAATACTTCTTCTTTAACCTCCATCTGTCTTCAGGCAGAAATACTGCACGGAAGAGCAGAGTTTGATGAACAACATGAAGGAAGCAGGCAGGTATGTTTGTGCCCTGGCCCTGGAGCATGCACACCACACCATGTCTACTACAGGTACTACAGGTACTCTGTGCAATTTCTCTTGGTCTTGAAATGTCACATAACAAACAGCATTACAAGCAAGCATCTAAATTTAAGGGATGCTACCTCATTCCTATGTTTAACAAGCAAAATGCTATTTGGAAGCAGAAACTCTGAGAAAACTTGAAGACTCCAAAGTTTAGTGTCATTAAGTGGCTGTTTAGACTAAACAAGCAAAGGAATGATGAACTGAAAAACATCCCATCAAAAGGAAAGCTTTGTACTCTGTTTCCTGTCTCTGTAAATCATGTTAAACTGCTGACACGATGTTTTCTCTCATTTTGATATGGGGAGAAGCCATTGTTCTACTGGGTGTTGCATTTGCTAATGTTGTGATGGGAGCTTAATAACATCACGTTGATTTCCCCCTGACTCACTCCTTTCCTCTTAACCTTTCTGCAGCCTTAAAAAGGAAACCTAAAAAGGGCTCTTTCTTATGCTTGAACAATCACTTTCAAATGCCAGATCTTAGTCCAGAGCCTCCTGGAAAGGAGTCAAGCTCTAAGGAGTCTGTTTTCATATATTTTCTCTTATCAGTCCCCATCACAGATCGGGGTTTGTGGTTTTACAGCTGATGGCAGGTTGCCTGCATATCTCAGGGCTGAAATGCAAAAATAAGCCAAGCATGAAGACAGTATCAGCTTGACGCTACATGCCTTTCTAGGGCTATTAGATAAGAGATACTGTTTGTACAGAGCAAACCTGTTACCTCAAGAAAACAAAACTGCTTTTAACTGTGGCTTGCTCTAGCTTTTCTCTTAAACAAATCTGCAAAGTATATGACTCAAAGAAATGGACAGCCATATCATCAGCTCTATACCACTGACCCCAGTCCAGCAGGAGCAAGCTGAAAAGCCTCACCTAGAGCTGAGCCGCTCTTAGATGACCACAATATGTATCATCTGAGGGATTCACTACCAGTCTGGAGATCAGCCTTCATTTGATCTTAAGCTGAAAGACCTTTTAACAGCACAGCATTTCGAGGGGATGGTCTTGATGCCATACACAGTGGTGTGTGATACTCTGGGGAACTCTGTGGGAGGAGTATACACGGGAGTGCTTGTTCCTTAACGGTCCAAACTGAGAACTCTGTTGCTCCCTTCTGACTCACATGCTTGGTTTCCTTCCTGTAGAAATGATGGCACTGGCATTGCAGTGAAGACTGGTGCACACACAAATCTCTCTGCAAACCACACGGTCCAGATTTGTCTGGGCATGCTTTTGCAGGCCCCAGTTCAAATATAGCCTGAGTACACTTCAGCTCTGAACTACCCTTTTAGAAAATCCCTCTCTCTCCTCCTCAAATCATTCACTCTAGACAACATGGAGACCTCCAAAATGTAATACAAGCCTTTTTGTGCATTTAGTGTTCTTATATATTACCTCTTTGGTAAATTACGTTTTTTTCTTTACCACAGTTAGCTACTGTTTCAGAAATCATCATATCCCACTAGACCACAGGAGGTTTTCTTAGTCCTGGGTGAGACTATTTCCATGAGAAAAAAATGATCTATATTCTTTTGGATACCCCCACACCTACATATGAAATATGAGCTCTGAGGCTGTAAATATGGACCCTGTACGTCCAGGGGAAAGGTGGTGTGTGCGACCAGCCATAAAACCTTCTTCTAAAAGGTGAGTTCACTGGAGTGGCGTTTGCTGAAGAATCAATCAAGCTGACTTCCTAGCTATCCTATCCTCTCATTCCATTCTTTGCATCTGATGATAGTATATGTGCTGCTCCAGTTGCACAAGCGTAACAAGAGTCTTCTCTTAAAACGTGTTGTGGTCAAGCCTCTTTCTCAGGATTTAACAGCTCATATTTGTATGTATCGTCTGAGAATTTTGACATGAGCTGAACTTAGAAAAGCTTACCCTTATACCATAAGGTATATATATATATATATATATATATCACTCTTATACCACATCAAAACCATCTGCAGAGAGAGATAAACTTTATAGATTAATGCTGACTGATATGAATAAAAGTTCTTGGAAGACAAGTCAAGTGATTTGGCAAAGCAGGAAATGAGTTAAAACAGACATTCAGCCCTGAGTCTCTTGAGCTGGTGTGGGGTGAAGCAGTTGGACGCTGAGCATCTGAACTGATACTAGGAAAGAATGTGGGTACTATGCTTGATCCTGAGTTTGGCTTATAAAGTGTCTTAAGAGTTTAAATGCTTAAGATGGCACTAGTCTGGTGTACTAAGCTCTCAGCTCCTCCATCAGAGTTAAGGTGGTTTAAGAATTTACTGTCTTAAAAGCTGCATGATCTGCTAAACTGCTTTTAAGATTTAGGAGGACTTAATTCTTTAGACCAGTTTAATATCTTAAAGTGGCTGAGCCACTTTTGCTGGCTTAAAAAGCTAGCAGAGTTGAGGCTAGGTGACGTTGGAGGGACACTGTTGTGCAGAGGATCGGATCAGACCAGTGCAATGCAGCCTTCTGGCTTCCCAGTCTCTGAATCTGCTGTATGCTTTTCAAGGTCATTGCTCAAACAATTCCAAGCAGTTGGCAAATAGAGACTGGAACTGTTTGCCAGTCAAATCTAGTTCAAGTATTCTTTGAGTCAATATCCAGCCATTGTGTTACTTATTTGCTCTTCTAATCTTCCAAATCCCCCATAAAACCTATATATTTTTGCTCTGCCCTCCTCTTCTTACATTTCAATGACAGCATGTCTGCTATTTCTGGAGCCCCTTGAAAATCCACACCAAGTTTTCAATTGATGCCATGTTTGTCTCCCACCCTTATGCCTTCCTGTAGGAGATACTGCCCTTTTTCACTTGCCTTCACACTCCGAGAACATGATACCAGCTTTTAGATCTGGTGCCTGGCAATAAAAAAGTGGTGTGGGTAAAACAGGAGCATCTGAAAGTATCTTTCAGAGTTTATCTCTCTGTGCCTGTCTGTCAGATTATTTGCATGTGCCTCCTGCTGAAATCAGGGTGACCCGGGGTACTCCTGGTGCATTTGAACGTGAGGTTCTCTTCAGGGGTGGTTGACGCCAGTGTTTCAGATGGGAGGTCATGGAATCCTAAGCAGACAGCTGTTGGATGGTCTGTCTCTGTACTGGGAAAATTCTCAACTGCTTGTAACTAGGCAATGGCTTAAACTTCATCCCAGTCTTCCCGTGGCAATGAGTCCCAATGTCACATGAGAACAAAACATTCATTTCTTTTCATTAAATGGAATTTGTCACTTTTCTGTTCTCCTGGCTGAGCCTTCCCTTATCACTGGAAAGAGAGAGAAATTGTTTCTTCTAGATTTGTCTCTGCTTTTGGAAAGTATTGCTTTAAATCACTTTTTCTTTGGGATAAACAGTCCTATTTGCTTGACTTTCTTTTTGCATGACCTCTGTAAGACCCAGATGTTCTCAGCATTTTTGAACCTGATATCTAGACCTAGAAAAAGGGGCTCCAGGTTAGATACTTTATCTTGGAAATCTAGGCCACAACTCCACTGTCCTGAAGATCTCTTAAATGCAATGTAACTATGTTTATCATCAAATTTATATTTTAGGTAACTGTAGTTCCTCTGTCCTGGTACCTAGAGTAGATGTATGCATCCAAAAATGCATACATCTCTGTGCGTAGATGCATACATCCCAGGGATGTGGGGTTATTTACACTTCAGCCACCTAAAATTAGATGCCATCTTTTTTAGCAAGTCAGTGGAAAGCAGTGTTTCAGTCTCTTTCTCCATGTAGGATGAATTGCTTCCAGAGGTGCTCAGCCTAGGATAGAGCCTGATTATTAGTTGCTAAACTGGGGAAGAAGAAACCTATCTTACAGGCACTCTGGCTCTGGTGAAATTAAATACAGGGCCTCCTGTTGGCCAGTTCTGGGATATGTTCCAGTTCAGCGAGCAGGTTGCTTAGGATGATCCTTAAGGTTGTGTGAACACCTACACACAGAGACCTGCTGTAAGGCTTTACCTGGGCCAAGTTTAAGGAAAAAAAAAGCCCAGGTAAAGCAGTTTAAAATGTGTCTCCGGTGCTTGTTACTTAATTTTCACTGGGGGTTGTTTATCAGCTCTGAAGAAAGGGAGAATAGGCTGTCAGGATCAGCCAACTGTGTATCCTCGCACTGTCCCAGTCTATGGTCATGGTCCCTGAATCCATTGTCACACGCTTTCCTCTGCCCTGAACACACTGACAAATTGTCCAAATTGTAACTCTGTAAAGAACGGCCAACCACCGGATCTTCTTTCAGGGAAAACAAAACAAACTCCAGCTTTTTTGTTTTATTATAATCAGAGGCTCCCTTTTTAATCATTCCAGTTTCTAGTCGCATGGAACATGAACTGTCTAAGAGAGCTTGAGGAGAAAGCGAGCGTGAGAGAAAGAAGGGGAGCTTAGACAAAAAGCTTCCTCACTGGCAACAGGAAGGCAATGGAATAGGGACCTTTTGCCTCAAGGTCAGGGTTTCAAATGCATCCATTAGTTAGCTGTTTTGTGAGGTTGTTCCCGTAGACTGAGAAGAGTATGGGACAGATGACATCTGCCCTTAGACTCCAGCTGGGTCCAGTCTCTACATCTTGGTCCATTTATCAACACTGAGGTCCTGTAACACAGTTCAAGCTTTCAGTCATCATCTATATAAAACCTCCCAGTTTGCCACTGCTGGGTGATTTGTCTGTAGTGGCTAACACAGATTTTAACATTACCTGTGAGAAGAGGGGATAGGGAACAACATGCAGATCTCAGAACAAACTCCAGGCTTGGAATCTGGAAATCTGCTTTCCTTCATATTTCCCAAATATAAGTAATTATTTCCCTTGTCCTCAGGCATAACCAAATCCTGGGATCAAAACCTGGCTACACATGAGTCAGCTTTTCTGGAATGCCCCTGGAATTTCACACATTCCTCTTAAATGCTGAGCAAGCTTTGCAACCATGATGGACTTTAAAGCTTCTTCAGGGTGGAAGGCCCTCTCCAGAACTTCATTAATGTGTGTGACAGATAAGTCTGCAGTAGCTACTTGTCTTTTGTAGCATGATCTTCGTAAAGAATAAGATCTAATGAAAACATTAGTGAAAGCTCTCCCAGAGAACAGAAAGTGTAGAAAGAGATAATTTTGATGCTTTTCCCTACTTGAAAATCACTGTTTTTTACATGTGCCTATATGCTTAAACCCTCCCTTGTTGTAGTGTTCACCTTTTTTAATCTACATCATTCCCCTGGGGTTAAAAGATGACTCTCATTTCCTTATGCAGGGTCCCAAATCCATGCAAATCACTGCATGAGGCCAAAGACTTGTACCACGCCAGCACAGGACCTCACTTGAACAATGCCTCAGGTCCCTTCTTTGTGAGCCAAGGAGCTCATGCTTAGTCATATTTAGCAGCTACCAGGAAAGCTTTGCATGCAGTTTCTCTCTTTACAGACTCCCATCTGGCCTCTGTGCTTGACAAATGTTTGTGAAGCTTCCTCTGACCTGATCAGCCATGCTGGTGTACAGTCCCTTCCCTCTGTTCATCTATGCAAAAATCTCTTTCTTTCCATACATGTAGAAAACAACTTTGCCCTAGCATTGGAGAGGTCACATAGCCAGGGCAGTGATGGACACCAAGGCAGAAGACCTTTCAGGATGATGATCTGGAAGACATCTTTCTTGCTGGTTTATCTGGCTTTGTGCTTAACATGGAATGTAACATATCATGTTCATTTGGGCTGGGACCAGGGATGTCATCCCATGGCTTCAAATTATGGTAAACCCACCTTGTTCCTTGGGGCGCAGGTCTCCCAGTACTGCATTGCTCTTCTGAGCACAAACATGCCGTGTTTTTCCTCTGTGGGCTTTGCTGATTTCCAAATTCCAGCCTGTGGAGTTTCTCATGCCTTTGGCTGCTAGATCAAAGATCTATTTCGTATCAAGAGTTTTTCACTCCGTAAGTCCCCTAATCACTTATTAATGTGCTAGCCCATATGCCATCTCACAAATTGTTCTCCTTTCCTCTCTCACTGGTAAGCATGTTTACCAGTCTATAAATCTTCCTGGCAGCTCTCCTTTGAGTTTTCTCCATATTTAATTTTTAAAGTACCAGCTCTGTAACTGGACACAGGACTTCATTCTCATGTGTTTGCCAGCAGCTGGTTTCATAAACTTGCTTGGAAATACATCTACCTTATCTTTATTTCTGCCAGTTCTGGGTGACAAAAGAGAAAAGGAGGAGGAAAGTGGTAGTGTATGATGTTGTTTCTTTTAAGTATGTGATCCTAACATGAAGGAATCTTTCATGGTATTCTGGGGACCACTCAGTGACTCTTGTAACACCAAGCTGCAGTTACCATCTTATCTTTATGAGATTTAACAGCAGATATCCAGAAAGAAGCTGGTTTCAAATGTCCAGAAAGAAGTATCATCCCCACCTATTTCTCCCACCGTGGTGAAAATAAAGGTTGACCATGGCTTGGTTGAAAGGCCATCCTCCCAGTTCCCCTGTAATGATTTTCATCATCAGACACCTTTTTTAGCCCACGTGACCTAGGGAAAGGCTCTATTGATGCCTGTGACTTTGATGCACCATACCCTGGTCAGAGATGCATTTGCCAAGTCTCTACATGGGCTTGTGCCCACCTCTGCTCTGGAGATTGCTACTGGGCACCATGATATATTAACCCTGCTTCTCCTCTAGTCTCTGGGGAAAGAGTTGCTTCACCCACCAGAGTCTTTTAAGAGAGGATATTATAAAAACCCAGTGAACTCGTAGGGTCAGGCTGGGCTGAGGGCAGCAGTCAAGTCTCACACATGGCAGGGAGGAGACTATTTTTTTTAGAATGAGTTTTATTCTTTTTTTTTAACTGAAAAAAAAGAGAATTGTAAATGTTTCTAGTAGTCTCCATTTCTCTCCCACCCATATGTATACATATCTACATGTATACCTTTGTATTTGAAAAACGCAACCCACAACTTTTAGTTTAAATTTGATCTGACAATATCCCTTTAACATGAAACTCTAAAGCTGTAATTGATACTCCAGTTGGACATTATCACAGATTATTTCCTGTCTGTGTTTTGACTGTCCTGGTCGAATGGTTTCCAAACCTAACACAGAGTCAATTAAGAGAAACAACCCTCAGCTACTATTATTCCTGTTACTTATTCCACCAAAATAATAAAAATAATGAAACCACAGCCTGCCTTGAACAGTAAAGATCTTTTAAAAGCCCTTCCTAAGCTGGGCCTTGACGTATCTTGCATATCTTAGGGAAAAAAATAAAGTTGGTAGGTTGGAGGGTGGAATTACCAGTGATGTTTCTTGGCTGGGCTTGTATCCACGTTGTTCATAAAGCACCGCCTTGGGGGCATATGTGAGCACCGGGAACTCCCTGTCCCACCCAGGGCTGACCATCCAGCTGCCGTGAGCCCGCACCACCACCAGCACCATATGCGGGCAGCCATCTGTGCAGCCCCGTGGTATGTGCTGGTGACAGCAAACCTGGTCTTTAGGGGGCTGAGCAGGGACCTGCCAAAGAGAGTTACGGACTCTCTCTCTCAGCTATCAATGTGGGTAAACATGGTTGGTGATGCTTGAGGTATAATCCCCAGCAAATACAGGACAGCCTTGGTGCCAAAACTGAGCCAGGTGATATTTTTAATCTAATGCTTTTTTTTTACCAGGAGAAAAAAGAAAACAAAAATCCCCTCCTGATTTAGTAGTACCAAAACGTTTTATGATTTCATGCCTTTTCCCCTGAGCAGTTCATTTAGGCAGGGGAAAAGCACCCAATAATAATACCAAAGCCCCTTCCCGTCCAATCGTTTCATTCCAATAGTTTGGAAAATAAATGTTTTCCATTATTTGCCTTGGAAATAGGTCTTAATTTAAAAATAAATCAGTTAATTTACCTTTCTGTATTTTTACATGTGTTTAAAGATGGCTGACACTGAATTTAAAATGTTAGTATAAAAATGCTTATTTATTTTCATTCTTATTTCATAAAAATATTCTTAAAAATTAATTTAAACAGAAAAGGAACTCTCTCCCCCTATTTATTTGGTCTTGTTTTATCAACCTAAAAAGAAAGACAAGAAAGCAGAAAGGGTAAAACCTAATATAATCTAAATCTCCTCACCTATTGTGAAGCCTGTCTATGAGGCTTCCAGTGGGGCTGCTGGGTGATGTGGCTTTTCCCCAACTCCCTTTGCCGTGTTTTTTCTCTCAGCCTGGGACTGGTCCCTTCCTGTCTCCTGGGCATGGGTGTCTCAGCTGAACAGTTCAAGAGCCACACTCAGCTGTTGCTGATCCTAGTTTGGTTCAAAAGACAAAGCACAAGAAATTAGAGTGCCCAGGAATCAAAGAGGCTTTCGAACATGACTACAAAATCGATCAATTTTGTTAGTGTTACCCAGCAACTTCACAGACTAATTCCTATTTTCAAGAGGTGAGATATGAAGCTTTTTCCTCTCTTCAACTCCAGACTTAGGTCTCTAAACTACTCATGGACTGTTTTGAGAATCTTGTTTAGACGTGATATGAAGGCCCAGATTTTTCTCTGTGAAAAGCCTCTCTCCAGATTGGGAGACCAAAATGATGTAAACTGACTGGATTTTTTTAGCTCGGCGTGTTTGGGTGGAAGTGGTAGGGGCTTCTCCACTCTGATACCAATCAGAAGCTCGGCTACAGTTTCAACATCTAGTAAAAGTTAGCAGCTATCTTAAACTGGAGCAGCTTATAGTGCAAGGGATCTCAGGGCACCCTCAATTAAACATTAAGTAGTCTTATGTACAGTTTTGTGCATGTCCTACCAAGTCAATCCCAGGAGATCCAGGTGAGGATCTCATTGCCATAGTTTCATACAGTATATTTGTCCACTGCATGTTATGTTTCTTTGGGTTCATCTCCCTTTCCTTCAGGAGATATTCTTCTCAGGAACTGGGTCATAGTCAATTGTATTCTGAGGGCATAAACCCAAAAAGCCACACTCACATCTGGTGAAATTCCAATGTAGTGGTGTTACAGCTGGTAGAATTGGTCCACAAGAACTTGAAAGTGGTAAAAGCTCTCAGAGATTGTTGAGCTCATAATCCTTAATGGGAACGATCAGCAGTGACCAAGCAGGAGGAGCCTCAGGGCAGCAGAATGAAAGGAAAAAGTGCTTTCATTTCTCATGATCTTATCGCAGGGAGAGAGAGCAGTTGGGGAAAACTGAATAAAATAAACAGGCATCACACGAGGTACAGTGAGAATAGGGGTGAAAGAAGGTAAGATGGATAATTAAGCAATAAGGCACGACAGGCTGTGTGCATTTCTGGGTGATTATTGCATGGTTGCTATGATGCTCTTTAGGGGTGAACTTTTGCTACACAAAAACTAGAATCACCCCCCAGGGACAGGCTGGCAGGAGGCTCTAATTGCTGTTATTACAAAATTAATTATGAAATAACAATAATAATAATAAAATAATAGGAAGAAAAGGGGACAACCTCCCTTTGTGCCATGTTGTTAGAACCTGTTATGGGAAAAGAGATGACATCACCCCAGTTGGTCACTGGAGGCAGGGCAGTGACGTCACTGCCAGCCAATCCCAGGCTACATGCTGGTGGTGTGGTGGCTTTTGCATGGCTTTTCTTCTTTCTTTCTTGTTCTTTGGTCTAGGTTGCCTGCCTCCAGATTGGTGTGCTCAACTAACTTCCCCTTGTGTCAGGAACTTCTATCTTTCATCCCATTCTGAAAGATCCTAGTTTTGCCCCTTGCCTTGTTCTATCTCCCTCTGGGTAAAAAAAAAAAATAAAACAAAACAAAAAAATAAAACAAAACAGAAGAAAAACCCCACACCAATAAACACCACACCAAAACAAAAAAAACCCCAAACAAACCCAAACCCAAACCAAAAACCCCTCAAAACCCAACCTGTTTGAAATATGAAAAGTAATGCATAACATGCCTGTGATTCAGAAGCATGGGTTTCTTTGGGATTTCATCTACGAAGACTGTTTCTTCCTTCTAATCTGCCACCCCCCAGCTCCACCTGCTTCAGTGAATCTGTAAATGGTTGGGTTTCCATACTTTCTCTGCATTGAATGGGAAGGAGTATACCAGAAGAGAAGGGTTTCTTTCTGATTGTGTAGCAGTGGATAACGACAAAGCAGTTTTTCAGGTAGGTGCTCTTAGCATACCTGGAGTTTCATCAGCACTCATTGACATTTTTTTATGCACAGAAATTCTGTTTAAATTAGTTTGGTTGTGAAACATTTCATATGAAATATTGTATGTTTTTTGGAGACTAAATCTCTTAATCCTATGTTTCTGAATCAAATGCTTTCAGGAATCCTTACTTTAGAGAAATTCACCAATGACATTTATCATTTTAGATTCCATTTTGCAAAGGAAAAGAGATTCTGAGATTTCCCTGAGCATGGAATTTCTCTTCTTTGTAGTTCCGGTTGGTTTTAGTTTATTCCCAAGTAACCTGTTGTCCTACCAAAGACTTCTTGTCAGATAATGATTCAAAAACTTCTAGTTGCCTTAGATACATGTCTCTGAGCAGCTCTAGATTTAGAGTTTTTACACGTGCTGGGTTTTCACTTAAAGGCACAAACGTGTCAAGAAAAGTAAATAGGCTCCCTCAAACTGGTCTCCAGACTTCACTGTCATTCATCCAAGCTGAGACTCTACTATCTACTGAGAAGCTCTATATCATTACCTGCTGAATGGCGATACTGGGACTCTGTTCTTGATAGCTGCTGTACAAAACAGGAGACAAGCTAAGACTAGATGAAACAGAGGTCAGCAGGAAAAGAAGATGCACACAGAAGTGAAATGGCATACCCATGTTCACACCAGAAATAGTAGCAAGATCAGGATTGGATTTCATGACTTCTGAAACTCAACCCAGAACTGTGCTATTATGGGATATTTTGGTTTGTTGTCATGGGATGTGGGGGAGGACAAATCTAGTTCACCCTTCTCCCCAGAATCAATCATGTTTGTGCAAGTTATATTTATCAAAAGGAAAAATTGGTCAATAGAACGGTGTTCTCAAAAATCACTCTTTGTTCAATCAAAAAAACAACTCTAAAAGTAATTTCAGCCCTATATCTCCATGGTACTCGCTACATTAGGAGATGAGATGTTTTTCAAATGCTACTGCTTATTACCATCATCTTATCAAATGGCTGAAGCCTGTGACCTTTAACATCAAATCCGAGACTCCATCATTAGAGTTAAGGAATGACCTGCAATGATTATTATCCTTAGGTGACTCAACCCGTGTAATAGGAACATGAGTTATATAAGTGTTTTACATACATACATACATACATATATATATATACACACACACACGCACATATACATATACTGCAGTAGAAAGAGGCAAAAATGTATTTCAGGAGAGAAAGAGTTAAATGAACCACCAGTAAGTGAATGCAAAGTTGCTTATGTAGACATTTTCTTGTAAAGATCTGGTCTCTGTGTGTTAACTACATGCAGAGACTCGCTGTATCCAGGTTGACAGCTCTGGTGTTATACTTTTGTGGGGAAAAGTTAAACAGCACCATTGCACCACTTGGAAAGACTTAATAGATGGAGTTGTACCTTCTTAGCCTCCCACATTTTCTAAGCTAAACTGAAGAGGGAAATTCCACAGGGCTAAGAAACAAATATCTACTTAATGGAGAGTGTTAAGACATCATGTCAACAGTCTGGGAGTGGGGATTGATCCTTCTAATTTGAAAGGAGGAAAGAACAATATTCAGCATACCTCAAACAATGCGATTCTCTTCCTTTTCTCTGGCTGTGTAGAAGTTCCCTTGACCTTCTAAACACAGCCCATTGACAAGGAAACCCAAAGGAAATTAAAAAACAAGACAGAGATGGGGTTGGATCAAGGGCAGGAGGGAAAGAGAATAAAAGTTTTCTATATATTGGTTGGGATAGTCAGAGAAATGGGTGCAGACAGATGATACTTGTCATCTTCTAAACACAGCTTCACAGATACTGAATGCAAAGTTTTTTCCTACTGGGATAGAATCACCCATCTGTTGAAACAGTAACTTTCCACTTTTCAGGGGCAGTTCCTTGCTCTATCTGAGATTTGCTGTGCTGAGTGAGCCTGTGCATCTGCCGAGGCTGGTGCTACAAGGTGGAGATCTGGCGTTCAACATGCTTAACTCATGACTAGAGTCTCACTCTCTTCCTCTGTCGCTGGCTTCCTCCCTGCCATGTCTAACCTCAGCTGAATACTTTAAAAAGCTCTGTCTCTTGTCTGAGACATATTCTCAGGGCAGGCTTGAACGTTTGCAACATGGTAGGGCAGATGAGTTAAGTTTTGAAAGGTTTCCGACCTGCTGGATCCTCAGGTGTGAAAGTTCAGCAGCTGCCTCACCTTGCCAAGGATGTTCTGCTCAGTGATGTGGAGGAGGAAGCTTAAAGGGAGCTGCATGGGAGGATAATGAAATGGATAAGTGTGGAGGATTTTCCAAACAGAAGAGCATAATGGTAAATACTGTGAATCTGTACTTTTATTTCCAAATACTGCTTTTATTTCCATTGTAAAATGATGGTTTCAGAGCAAACTAATAAAGCCCAAGTATCCAAATCAAGTACAGTGTATAAACCCTTCTCCTCCTTTTTTTTATAGAATCCTTGCCTTCAGGCAGCTGGACAAAGAATGGGAACACCCAGAGACCAAGGTTTTCAGTGTGCCCATCAGAGCGTCTCTTACCTGTTTGCGCAGCAGGTGACAAACAGGTTTTCTCCATCAGATCACCTGGCAGATGTGTCTCTACTTGTGAGGAAGGCGGGGCAGAGAGAAAACAGAATCGACCCCCAAACTCAGTTCAGTTGAAAAGGTGTTGGAAATGAAGTGCTGTAATTCAGTTGTACTTGGGCTCTGCACAGAAGTGATGCTGCCAGAATGACTGGTACTATTCCTGGTGCATTGGGCATGACAGTACCAGCAGGATCTGCCTGGAAGGCAAGGTAAGAGATTAGGCAAACATTACAGGAGAGGACTGTGGGCTCATCCTGTCACAGAAACATGGCAAAACAGACCTAAAATCAGAAACATCTCATCAGGCTTATTAGCACCTTAGAGCAGTTTCTCCCTCCAGAAGTTCCCTGGGAGAAAAATGCACCAGCCATCTGCAAATCGACATAGTAGCCCATGGCTTATTTCAATTCCTATGAAACAAATTGTTCTTGAAAGCAGCTTTTGCTTTCCACCCTCTCTCACTTTTTTGGCTTCTCCTGCTGTCACTTGCACCTTCACTGAGATGTTCCCACTACCCCCTTATTTCTATGCTTTAATAAAATTGTTTAATCTGATATTTTTTTTCTTTCCTCACTTCTTGAGGCTGGAAATATTCTCATTACACTTATACTGGGGAGAAAAATAATAATAATAAGTTCCCAGGGTGGTGGAATTCTAACCATCTAATTCAACAAAAAGGCAACCAACAGCAGGAAGAATCCAGCCCTCTATGACGCCCTGCTCCCCCTCAATCTTTTTCATGATTTTCAGGTCAACCATGTATTTGGGAGCTTCCATGTAACAAATTTTCATTTGACTCATTCAAGTAAATTTTCTTTGCAAGCTTTCCGCGTAGCCTGAAGCCTGCAGCTATTTTTGAATCTTTTGAATCTTTTTGAGGGCGAGGCAGAGTCAAGTTACCTTGTCATCAAATTCTCATTTTGGCAAGAAGGGTGGTGGGGGTGAAGAAACAGAGGACTTTATAGCAATAATCACTAACCAAAACACTTCAGAGTGCCTGAACTTGTTACTGTGTCTGTTCAGTTCTTCGACAATATGTCAAGCACAAAGAAAACAGCTTAATTTTTCACAAGCCTGGTTGCTTTCTGAAGTTAACAACAACACGGCAACTTGTTTGAACTAGTGAATGGAGGGAACATGCTACTAATATCAGAGTCACAGCGCCCCTTTCCCCACAACCCACCAGATGTCTGAATTTAAACTGTCACCTCACGTATCACATCAGTTTCTGTGGGCAAAATCTTGGTCTGTTTTCCAAATGCCCTAGAGGCACTGAGCTGTTCTTGCAAGGTCTTTGATATGGTCTGTTAGTAATACAGTTGTAAAAAGCCATGTGCATTTATGGTGTATCGTTATTAATATAGCTCCTGTTCCCATCATTGTTTTGTTATTATTTATGTATTATTTCCTATTGGGCAACTAGATTGCTCTGAGGACTGGTAGATCATGCCAGTCCTTTCACCTTCTTATCAGCCCATTTTGGTGTCCTGCCTGCTCCCTTGCTGGTAGATTGTATGGCACAGCTACGTGTTCACATCAAACACTAATATTTCTCAGAAAAGAAAGACATTCTGGGAAAACTCTGAAGGAAACCAAAATAAATCCATTCCCCCTGGAATCTGGTTGTGGCAAGTTTTGAATGTCTTGCCTTCCATATCCTCCAAAAAAAGATTCAAAACCCCCAGATGTTTAGGCCAAAACTTTTTTGGTCTTCATCAAAAAGTCAAAATTCCTGTGGAAAGAAGACACTTTTCAATAAAATGTACATTTAATCGAAACTCCCATTTCCCAGCAAAGCCAGTGTTGACTACAGCTGTGCCAAAGCTGAGAGAGACTGCAGGGCAATAGTAAGTCCTCCTGCCAGGGGACTGTCCTGGGGCACTTGACCTGATCCGTAGGTATGTCATGCTGGGGAGAAGAAAGTCAAAAGCTTTGCTCATCTGAACCTTCAGGTAGTAACAAAAAGCATAGCCTGTGCATAGGGAAAGAAGCAGGGAAGGAATTGGAGACTCAGTAGAGCTTATGGGCAGAAGAGGAATTGAAGGGAGAGAAGAGGCCAAAGGGATGAAAAAGGGTGTCCTGGTTACAGCTGGGATAGTTAATTTTCTTCCTAGTACCTGGTGCAGTGCTGTGTTTGGCTACAACCAGAGGATAATGCTGCCAACACAACGATGTTTTAGTTGTTGCTATGTAGCTCTGCCAGTGAGGAGGGGCACAAGAAGCTGTGAGGGAGCAGAGACAGGATACCTGACCCAAACTGGATAAAGGGGTATTCCATATTACAGTACGTCATGCCCACTACATAAACTGGTGGGAGTTACCTGGAGTGGACTGATTGCTGTTGCGTATTGGTCAGTGGGTGGTGAGCAATTCTATTGTACATTGCTGCAATTTGAATCCAGGAACTCCTGTTTACACAGCAAAGGATTTGTGTGGAGGGAAGCAGACCTTCACACTGCCCTGGATCTGTGCAAGTTCATCCCAGCATTTTGGGTCAGAGTAACCCAAACAGGTCTTTTGTTCCCAGAGCGTACAGCTTCCCTAGAACTCATACTGTGGTGAAAACACCCACTGATGCCACAGGCGCCTTTTCTCCATGGCAGCCAATAGCCTGAGGAAAGGAAAAGCCATTGGCGGTGGGTCCAGAAAACTCTTGTATGCACATACCTGTGCATGAGGGTCAGTGCCACTCCCAGAGATGCTGTGCATTTCTTCACTCTTGATGAGTCCTTTTTTCTTTTCTTTTTTCCCTGAGATCTAAAATTAAGAAGTCATGCAGATGGAAAACATCTGCCTGTTCTTTGTGCGTGGAAAAAACATAACACATGGCAGGGATGATAAATAATAATAAATAACGATGATGATGAAAGCATTTTGAGAGGCGCAATGGTTTGATTTGTCTGAAGCAAGCATCACACACTCTCTGTCCGGGCTAAGAAGGATAAATAGACAGTTGTGGTTTGAAATTCTGCAAATGGCAACACAATTTTAACGCATTTAGAAAGAACAGATGCTGAGCATGGCTTGGCTTTTTGTGGATTCGCTCATTAGTGCCCTGTCAGAGGCCTTTCAGGTGTGCAAAAGCAGCCTGACCTCTCCTGAGTGCAGGTCTACTTATGTATGAGTCACAAATCACTGTCTCTCTTAAAACTAACACAGCTAGACCAAAGAATGACATAGCCTCCCAGTGATGTAATATTATTCTTTTCTACGTTGTTACTTAATACAGGGCTATGAAACCAAATCCATGGGACAAGTAATTTATTTCCCTAGGCTATCACAAAAAAAGGATAGCTTTTCACCCAGAAGATATAATTCTTGGTGTCTCCCAAACATCCATGCAAAAATTAGCTCTAACTGTATCCCTGTGGATGACACCTAGACCTTCGTCAGGGTCCACCTAAGAACTTCTTCCAGGGTTTGGGTTGTGCGAGGTCATCTCAGACTGTAGGTAAAGACATTGTAAAACCCAGTGAGCGTTATCTGATGGAGAGTGACAAAGGGGATTATCTAATGATTTGTTGGGTCTCAGCTGAGTTTCCAGAGTGCAGGTGTTCTACTTAATGTCTGCCAGCAGGTTGGTGCTCTCCCTGCCTTTGTAAATAACTAGGCCCAAATGACTCCTGATTCTGAAAACATTTGAAACTGTGAGATGTCTGCAGACAGAATAGCCAGGATGGTGGGAAAAGAATACTGTGCACCATCAAAGGTCCATATCTATGTGAGGAAAAAGCATTCAGACAACAGAGAGGTGATTCATGTACACATGTGAGTGCAGGTCTGAACACTGATAAAGGGAATGTGCCAGTACAGGGTGTATTTATGTCTGACTGAACAATATGATACCAAATATTTCAAAGGACAGTGACAGTCTCACCTACCTTCTGCTGTTTACAGGAGGTACTTCTACGTACCTGGGATCTCAGCTCCCAGCACAACCATCCTGTAAGGTCTCAGGCAGGGTGATTCACAAATGGAAATATCATTGAAAAAAGCCCAACACTAACAGTCGCGACAAGCCATGCTGTGTGTGTGTGTCTCTGTGCACTTTGCCAGCATGTTTGTCTGAGCACACTGAGTGCAAATACAGTGCAGCATTTACTTTTCTGTGTGTGTCTGCTGGAATGATTGAAGATTAAGACCAAAAAAAAAAAAAAAAGAAAAAAAAATTGCAAACAAATCGCAGCTGAGCAACAGGAGAATGATGATGCAATGATATTGCAGCAGCAAAAGCAAAATGATCTGCTAAAAATACACCAGAGGGATCTAAATATTTCCATAAACAGATGGAGGTCAGAGCCCAAATGGAAGAAAAATATGCAAGGAAAGGAAATTGTATTTGACAGCCATAAGGGTCTATAGTTCTTCGGTGTCTTTTATCCCAAAAGGCTTTTTCACAGATGCTCACAGTTGGGCAAAGGAGGAGCCTGATCCCACTATGCTTTACTTACACGAGTAACCCTAATTTATGTTTGCAGACTCAAAGGGGCCAATGGACCTGCCACATGAGCAAGACCTTGTATGAGTTCTTTTAGAGGAGGCATCTGGCAGCGCTTTATAGTGAAGGCTGCAGAGCAGTTTCCATGCTAAACCTCTCTTTTATTCATTCTCATAAATTTTTTTTCCTGTTTCAGAGCATTTACATTTTCAGCTGAAGTTTTCCAAACATAGTCCATGCCTGAATGTGAATTTTATTGGGATGCATGAGGAAGAACAGCTTCAGCCTGGCTGGAAAAATATGTTTTTCCTTAAACATAAAAGTCCAAGCCTCTTCCTGCCTTTTTCTTGCCCCTTTATCTAAACAAATGAGAAAGGTCTAAAATTTAATTTGCCGAGTTGGCCCACGGGGAGTCTGGGATAGTGAGATTTGGTAAGGCTTCAAAATCAAAACCACCTAGAAATATTTTAAATCTGTAGATACCTGAAATCCTGAATGTGTTGTTCAAGGGTGAAATTCAGCTGCTATAGAAAAAGTACCACAAAGCTGTATGACATGTGCTCCTTTGAAGCTCAAGCCTTGCTTTCATCTTGCCCAAGTTCACCACCTGCAAGTGGCAACCTGACTTTCAGACTGGGAAACCAAAACCAGGTGTGATACCAACTGTAGCATTTTCTTGTGGCCTTGATGGACCACCTTGGCTTGGGATAGATCTCAGGCAGAATTAAGAATCATCAGCATAATCCTCTTTTCTGGAGGGAAACTGCAATCTCCCTATTTGAACCCAATACGAAGACTGAGAGGTATGCAGCTAAGGAACCTTGGCTGTTGAACTGCTGCAGCTCATCTTCCCAGCAAGGATAAAACCTTGTGAATCCACACAGAGATGCATTTTGGGTGGGGGCAGGCACAAGCATATTTAAAAGCTGCTGCACAAATGTTTTCTTCTGTACAAAGCGAACTTATTCCCTCTCCTGAAGTAAAAAAATTCTTCAGGTTATTTTTGTTTGTTTGCTTTATTTCTAGCTCTCAGTCATGTCCAATAATCAGACTAGAATGAAAGGGGTAAAATGTTGTTTCAAAGTGTAAAAAGCCCCAAAACCAAACACACAGAGATGACATATTTTGAGAATACTTGGCTTTAAAGCTCTGTAATTCACACCCTTCTTTCTAGAAAAACATCTGTCCAAATCAACACATTTCTAGGAAAATGTGTTGTTCAGCCTGGAGAAAAGGCTCTGGGGAAGCCTTATAGCAGCCTTCCAGTATCTAAAGGGGGCCTAAAAGAAATCTGGAGAGGGACTTTTTACAAGGACATGCAGTGATAGGACAAGGGCTAATGACTTCAAGCTGAAAGAAGACAGATTTAGATTAGCTATTCAGAAAGAATTCTTTGCTGTGAGGGTGGTGAAACATGGGACCATGGTCCCCAGAGAAGTCATAGATGCCCCATCCCTGGCAGTGTTCAAGGCCAGGTTGGATGAGGCTTTGAGCAACCTGGTCTAGTGGAAGGTTTCTCTGCCCATCGCAGGGGCTTGCAACTAGATGATCTTTACTCTCCCTTCCAACACAAACCATTTTATGATTCTGTGACTCTACAATTTCTTTTAAATGAAGTTATTCAACAGGAAAATATCTTCGAAAAAACGTGTCCTGATCTTCAGACAAACAAAAGTGACTATTTCATACAGCATTAGGAAGGCCAGGCTGGTCCTGTCCAGCCATTCATATGGATGACTCCAGACAGTTTAGCTAATATGGTATTACACAGTTTAATCCTTGCTTTGAACATTGCACAATTCTTCCTCGGTACATTGTATGAGTGTGGAGCTGAACAAGAAGATGTGCTGGGTCCCTTCCAGTCTAAATGTCTTTGCGCACAGCATACTGTACACAACACATGATAAACCCACCAAACTACCTTTAAGCCTACTGTAATAGAACTGTATTAATGATGAGAACTAAGCATCTGTAATTATACACCCTAAAATGAAGTTCAGATTGTCAGATACGAGACTTGAGGGGCTCATTATAAGACACTCATGTTAAAAGGACCTCAAGTGCTCTTTTGAAATGATGAATGATCAGTACAGTGCTCTGTGAAGATACCAGAGGAACTGCAGTTTCTGTTGTCACTTCAGACTTCGTCTAATGCCAAACTGGATATTTCTGTTTGTCTGCTGCGGGAATTGCAGATACGAACAATTTAGCTTCTTGGGTCTTGCTTTTTTTTTTTCCTTTTTTCCTTCAAGAACATGTCCTTACAGAAATAAAAACTGTTTGCAAGCTATAAACATGTCTCATGTTCTGTCCCAAGGCAGGAGAGGTTTTCTTCCACAGCTCTCAACAGGAACAGAAGCAGTCAGACCTCCTGCATAACCCAAACTAAATCCTTTCGAGCCTCTACTTGATGTTTTTACTGTTGTATAGCTGAAAGTAACTTTTGCTTCACCTGTTCTACACTCTGGATGCCTTGTCTCCATCCAATGATACATGCCATGTAATTGCCGTAACTTCAGGCAGCACAAACAGCGTTAGGAAAGATGCTGTGTGAAAACACAACAAAGATGTGCTGGTGATGTCTTAAAGCTTTGTGTTGGGAAAGCCCCAGTTTGCTGCAGACATCTCTTCCTTTACTATGTACTGAGGTAAACTTCCAGCCCAGGCTTGGCTCACTCTGCCTTGTGAAGAGTCATTGCTGATGTTGATTTATTTAGCGGTTGACTGGTAGGTTTTGGAATAGGCAGGAGGAAGCTCTCCCTTCCTGTTCACACACAGCTGTTCTCCTCTGAGACCCATCTGGATTCACTGGAGGACCACTGGCTTCTTTGCCAGAGCTCTATCGCAGGCAGCGTTTACAGCTGTCCTGTATGGAAAACTGGTGTGTGGTCTGAAGCTATTGATGGAGAAGTAAGACAAGTGCATTCCACAGAATTTATTTTCTCCACACCTCTGGAGCTCCACAGACTCCTTGGTATGAGCTGTTATGAACCCCTCGAACCTGGCTGAGTCAGGATAACAGTAGACTGGCTGTGCAGAGCTACCAGTACTCCTTGCAGGAGCTGTTGTTTTGCACACAAGCTGTATCTGTTGGGAAGGACTGCAAGAAGGCCTTTGCCTTTGGAAGCAGCCAGCTCCTGCAGTATTTGGAGCTGTAAAAAAACCCCATGTCTATCAGAGAGGAAGCTGTGTGCATACACAAGCTCTCTGTCTCTGTGCCCGGAGAGCTACAGTAAAGGTTACACAAGCTTTAGGAGTACTTTTTTCAAGGAACTTGCCAAAGAAAAAAGAGTTCTGCAAAATTCATGGTTTTAAAACACAAGAACAAAATTAAAGTGTCTCTGAAGCTTCTGATCTGTGTAGCTGAGGAAAGGCTGTGAGCAAAGAATTTATCTGCTGTAATGATGTGGAAGAGTAATGCCCTCACTCATCCCAGTGCAGATGGCAATCCCACCTCTTGGCCCAACCCAAAGCCCATGAGCAGGCCTGGTTTCAAAGGCTTTTTGCATGCAGAATTATCCAAACTCTGCTACTAATAGCGGTTAAGAAACATGGGTGGTTAGTTGCAATGGGTGGATGCTATCATTAAACTTCTAGTAGTGGCATTGCCGCACTGGCGGTTTCAAAATCTTCCAGAAGAGATCAAAACCTATAAGCTCTCCAGGTCAGAGAAGCCAGGCTTCCATCACAGGCAGCAGGCTGTCCCTAGTACTGTCTGCAGCAAGACACCTCATGTAATGCTTGTTCTCACCAAAATGGGTAGGCATGCATTGTAAGCAAAGTCACCAAATTGCTCACGTTTCCTTGGGACATTTTGTTTAACACTTGGAGTTGGACGTATTACAAAAACTCTGCTGTCCTGATTCAGTTTTCACCTCCGTCCATATGTTTATCCATTTTGGACCAAAGAGAGGATTGTATGATGAAGGCTGAAGAGCTGGATAAAAGATTCTGTTTTCTGGATTGTTGCAACATCAGCACCTGGGACAGGTGCACAAGTTCATCACTGCTTTCAAAGTCCTTCACTGAAGTTCACTCTACCTTATATTATTTTCAATTATGGACTGCCACTTCATTTATTAGTGCTCTCAGAGAAAGGCAACAGTAGGATTCAGGATAAACTGGGAGATTTGTGGAGATGAGTTCAGGTCTCAGTGGCATGGAGATACCATGCAGAAATTTGCTCAGCTCTAAGTTTATTTTTGGTTTGTTTTAACCCAATGAATTCCATCCTATGCTGAAGGCACCTGAAGTGGTTTGAGTCTATGTGAGTATGTATGATGGAGCTCAATGGATAGTCCTTCTGCCAAGTCAGAATTCAGAGAAACTTCATTTCTATCTGTTAGGAGACTATGCATAAGGATCCTCTGGAGGTTCATTCATTCAGTTTCATACAAATATATCTCTTCCCTGTTCTGAATAACACCCACTGACTCAAGCCAAGCTATGTGAATGATAATAACCAAAAGTAAACAAAGCAGAATTTAACTCTTTTTCTCATGCACTTCTCAGTGTATATTACAAGTTGAGATCCATGAAACATTAATTCTGAAAATATCTCTTTGTGTTACACAACATAGGTCACCAAATGGAAAGATGGAGATTCTCCAGGATTAATAACATGGAAAAGTATGCTATTTGATGTGATAAATATTTGGAAGGCCACTTTATTGTCAGGAGTATAAAGACCCACCCGTTACTTGGAAAATCAGGACAAAGCAACAGAATATCTCACTTTAAGAAAAACATCAAGGAGAAAAGAGGAAATTATCCAAGAACTGGGGAAACTTGACCAAGGCCTGTAGGGATTTTGAGTTGCAAGACTATTTGTTGTTTGAACTGAGTCACACCGATGCAACAGAGAATTTGTCCTTGGCAGCAGAACTGTTAGAATGGAGAGTTAATGCTCCATCATGTCAACCCACTGAATCCAGGTCATCATGTCTTAATTAAAGTGTTCATGCTATGAAACACCACTGAACGTCAATCCATTTCCTTAGTGTATAGAATACTATGTTTATTTATGGGGTTTGGCTATAGCTTCTGGAAAACAGAAAAAAGATATTAAAATATAAAGATTTCCCATTAACAGGAGAAAAACACTGTCATGCCCTAGATTCTCTTCTCAGCTGTTTTTGGTGAGATTCCTGCCTATGGGTCATCTTTTCACACATTAAAGAGGTTTTTCCCTACCTAGGCCAGGCACAATTCAGTCTTATTGGGGTGATGATGCATGCATAGATAAGACAGAATTTTGGTTTAGAATAAACTCCCTATGATGGGCTAACTATGCAGCATGAAGTATTTTCAGATTCTCCCCTATTGAACTCTCCTACATATCAAAGTACCCATCAAGTGTCTGAGAGCTCAAATGCCTGAGACACAGAAGAAAAAGCTTTCCCCTCCTCTCATGCCAAGTCTAGAAGAACCTCTGCTCTGGTTATCTGCCCAGCCCTGGAGCAGAATTCCAGAAAACCTGGAAGTTAACCCCACTCAGAATCATTCCCTGAAGTTTACTTCACAAGGGATGGACAAAGCAGCAACTGCACTAGCTATACATGTTAAAATATTACATACGTCTATGGAATAGCTACTCTAGTGATGCAGCCAGGAAAAACAGCACAGCGAGTCAGATTGGTAAAGATGGGATAGATAGAGAAAATGCCAAACTAAACAAGGTTTGATTATGGCTACACACTGTCCTCTGCCTCTAATTTTCTCTTGCAGGGAATTTCCTAGAAGAAGGCCAGCATAAATGGTCCTGCCTAACTCGATAGTTCCCTAAAGTTAACCCTTTCCTGAATTGTGGGGTTGTGTCTTCAACTGGCTTACAAACACACACACATGTGTCAGCTAAGTTCTGCTGATGTTTTTGAACAGAAAGCCAGTTGGTTTTATTGTTTGTTTGTTTTCCTTTGCAAAGGAAATTAACATGCAAATTAAATGTAATTAACAGAAAAACTTTTTTACCTGCCCTGTTGATGTTCTGCACTTGGGATGCTTAAAACCAAGAAGTGCTAATGGTATAGAACACAAAAGTTACTATAGTGACTGCAGAGTTGTATTCCTTCTCTGGAGCTTCATCACATTAACCCAAGATGGGTCATAGCGCCACAGAAGGTCTCATGTGTTCCATGTTCTCAGAAGAGCTAGGGAAAGCCCAGGTACCCTGCCTCAGCCCCTAAGTGCCCAAGTTATTTTCCAGCTGCCTCAGCTTCTCTCTTTATTTTTTTTTTAAGTGACTAGTAAGAAGATAGATAGAAATTTTACCATGTGGCTTGATTTGGGTCAGTTTTGTTGCACAAGGGTCAGAGCTGAAGCAAGCAATTCCCAGGGCAAAGTAAAGAGAAGGCCCTTGTGCTGTGTACCATGCTGAATAGCCATACTGCAACTTCTTGCAAGCTACATTCAAAGCTGGTGTGCCTAGATAGCAGCAAAGACAAGGATCTTCTGGGACCCCTGCAGCATTATAGCTTCACAGTAGCCTATGAATTTAGAGATAAACTGTGAACTGCTTTGAGAGCAAGCTGAAACTTGTACTGGACAAGAAGGTAGCCAGTTAATAAATGGCACACAGACCATCTTACCTCTGCCCCTCGCCAATTAAATTAAATACATATAAATGGACTTTGCTCCATCTCCTAAAGAACTTTTTTCTCAACAGTCTGAACTGGAATAATGAGAACAGTGGAAGGGCAGGCTCAGAAATTATTCATTAACTGCAAAACAGAGGAAGATTCATACCAAATGTTCTTGTAACTGCCCTGCTGCTTCCAACAGCATTTCCTGTTTCCTACAATGGAGGGGTCAAACCTGATGTTAAACTTTCACATAAGGTCTGTACATATAAGGATGGAGACTGTTTGCCTGTAAGATGCTCCCTATCAGCATATAAAGCCTGCTGTGTACTGCTTTATTAGCCAGCTCCTGAAGTTGCCAGGTCTCCACGGAAACATAAGAATAGCCATGCAAATTCAGGCAAGTATCTATGTGGGCAGGTAACTAGAACATGCTGAGGGAAAAGTACAAGACCATGGCAAATGCACAATGGCACAACCAAAAGTTACTCCACAGGTTCCATAAATCTGAAGATTAGGGAAAGCATCACAGATTCACACTTGGGAATTTCCATGCTAAATCACAAAGTAAGAGGCAGAGCCATTAAAACTTCGAGATGTTTAATTCTCAAGGCCCTCAACATTGTGGCCAAAAGAACTATACCTCAACACCTAAGCTAGGTGCTGTAGCAGCTGCAAAGCCTAAGTGGAAGAGAACTGTGAAAGAATCAGAGTGCCTAATGCCTATGCCTGCTTTTTGATAATCTATAGAGAAAGGCAGACCTCATTAAAAGAAAACCAAATTTATAAATCTCATTTTGAGCCCATCTTCAAGAAAGTGTGGTCATGGTGGATATCTCCAGGGAGCATGCCATGCTTGCAGCTCCAACCCCTTTGAGTGCAGCAACACTAGAACTGCTGACATGTCTTCAGATCTGGAGCTGCTAATAGAGACCTTATGCAACACTGTAGCTGTTTTATGCAAAAATTCATAAAATTATTGAAAGCTTCTGCAGAATCAAAGAAAACTCAAGATGAGAATGGCCAACAGTTTCTTGGATCAAGCAGTATTGTCAGCTCCAATCTCGTTGCCAGGCTTGCCGCCTTCTCTGCTCTCTCGATTAATTTGTTCAGACTAGTTTGAAATGAGTCAGTGATGCTGCTTCCCTTGAACTGGCTCTATGACTTTGTAGCTCTTGCAGTGAGAAACGTCATCCTCATGTTTGGCCTGCCTTTTCTTTAATGATTAACTCAAATCTGTGTCCCTTCCATTTTCCTGTCTCTCAATGAACACACCAAAAATCCCACCCTCTCTTTTCAAATGTCTCCAAGTAGCTTTTGGGCTTTTATTACCTTTTCCCATCACTTATGCATTTCTAGATAGAGACATCTGAACAGCTTTACTCCTAGTCCAAGCACTTCGGGTACATGGCAATTCTATTCCAGAAACCATGAACCTTCATTGCTGAACCAGAGTTTGGATTAAGAAGCCAAGCTAGGAGGCAGGATATGGTTCAGTTTTAAAGCAATACCGTTAATGCATATATACAGCTTTAGAAATGTATCTGTACTGTTACAGTGACATCTAAGGTTTCCCTAAGCATTCCTGCTCTTTCCACCCTGTAATTTTATATAGTGAGCCAGTAAAATAAATGAACAGCAGGCAGCAATCTGCCTGGAAGTACAATGATCCAAGTACTGAGGATCTGGACCCAGCTATGGGTCTTGCTTAGGGACTAGTCCTTAACTTTTGTGGACTCATCAGCCTTCTTGATTTCATATCTGTTGAAAATGCTACTACTTCTTTATATTAGTATTATTGGTAGACAAGTAGTCCATAAGTTGGAAGTGTAGCCACAGAAGTTGCTCAAAATTTAGACACTCAGCCTATTTCCTTCTTGTTCCCTTCTTTTGTGCTAAAGACTTCACAGGGTTTTCAGCTGGCAATTAAAAACACTTCAGCAGTTTTATTAGCCCTGCATGTCTTCTTGTTCTGCTCATGTTATTTACTTCTGCTAATTGGTCAGGTATTAAAGAACAAGCACAGCAATTAATTAGTGGTCTGACAGAAATTATAAAGAAAAAAGGGCCTTTCGTGGGTGTCAGATTTGAGTCACCCACAGAAGCTTTGAGAGTGAAAGAATGAAGAAGGATGAGTCATGGTAAAAAAAATCATTTTCAACCATGCAGTGTGGCATCCAGATGTGTGGGGATTGACTACACTTTTAGTCCAGGATAAAATCAGTCTTTGAAGAAGCACTGTAAGGGCTCTGGAATGGCTAGGCTTGATAGGGAGCACCAAGCCGTGGAAAGACTATGTTGTTCATGGAAGCAAGAGTGATGTGGTGAGCTCAGGTGTTCAGGCAGGTTATCTTGGTCAGAGGAAAGACACCTCATCCCCGAATCAGGACACACACCAAGGACAAGAAGAGCTGCAACATGGCTTCCTTTCTCAGATATCCCTGGATGAATTTGGATGGGTCCTTTTGGCACTCTGGCCTCTATTTTCCTCTTGGAAAACTGAGGGACGTCTTTTATACTGTGCTCATTTTGTCCTATTTGCCAATAAACTCTTCAGAATAAATAATTTTTATTTCTCCAGTGCAAAGAGTAGAAATTGCAATTGCTAAGGAAATAATCAGGTCTGGCCCACCTAACAGCAGACATTCTCCAGATCTGCCTCTCCTCCTTGTAACACAGACCATTTTATCTCTAAGGGCTAATTCACCAATGGGACAACATAGTTGGACAGCTGGGAGCATTACCCACAGGAAAAACCTCCCATGGGAAACACTGAAAAGGGCTTGTCTTAAAAGAGCTGCCTTAATCACATGGGTATCAAGCTTTCACGTAACAGCAGGGAAGGAACTTCTTTATCCCAGGGAAGACTGCAAGGACAAGCAAGGTTCTTTGGGGCGTTTCTACACTGATCAATAGCACCTAGTGATAAATAATGAAAATAGAGGAACCTGGATTCAGATGTAAGCTCTTGGATGGACCTTTACTGAAAAAAAACGGACTTATAATTTTGGGAATGACTCTGGGCTAATAAGGCAGTTTATGAAAAAACAGTGTTTCTGAGGTGCCTTATGCCCTGCGGATGTCACATCTGGGAGCCCTAGTCAAAGTATCCCTGTCCTTCAATTGTATGTACAATGTAAACATCCTACGCTGTCCTCGAGAACAAAAGCCATTCAAAGCGCATGACAGTTTTAAAGTTTATTGACCCCTCTCTTTGATGACCATTTGGGAAAAGGACTTCCGCTCCATAACTGTTGGGCCACAGAAAGGCTGTTAGGATCCATCTTATCATGAAAACATGGGAAGTTTTACTGAGGGAAGGCAGACAAGTGCAAACTTGCACTGAAAATTCAAGCATCCATTTCTGTATGCAAAACCTTTACAGTCACCAGCCAATGCTCACAGCTCAATACGTGAACAGCTCCGAGGTTATTTTAGGTGATCCAAAATGGTCCTTCTTGGCTTTGTAGTCCATGACTCTATTACAGAAAGATTTCACACCAAAAAAAGCCCTCTGGTAACCAATTCAGGCAGATAATGAGTCACCCCTCAGATAACAACCAGTGATGCCCAGGAGAAAACAGGATTTGAAGTAGAGGCTTCTGAAGACTACAGAGAGCAGGAGAGAAAGATGAAGGATGAGAAATTACACAGTATGCATGCATATACGTGTGTGAAATGAAAAAGGTGTTTCAAACTCTAGGATGTTGCAGTTTTTGGCTTCTCCAGCTCAGAGTCTGCAAAACCTCTGCTGAGCGTTTGAGCACACTGCTGTTGCTCTAAAGCAAAGTGATGAGGAGAACCAGAGGAATCTGGCATATATGTTGCCGGGCCAGAGCACAGTGCAAACATCAGTGGATATGTAACCCAGCAATGACCTGCCAAACAGCTGAGAAGAGTAACAGATCTGATTCTCACCCAGGGAAAGGTTGCTAGCCCCATCTGTTGCTACTGTTGGTGCTACTGCTATTTTTCAACATCCCTTCTTGCAGGGTGTTCTCCAGCCAAACACCACATCCTGGAGGGCAGCATGGCATCTGCAGAGCTGCCAAAGAGACAGCAGCGAGCACATCAAGGAAAAGTTTGAGGGGTCCCTTCCTCTTGCTTCTGCTGCACATGCTCTTTGAGGAGACAAATCAGTCAAGGAGCTGAAAAACATCCAAAATTAGACTAACCTCAGAACCAAAACACTCTTCCACTCTTCAGAGAGGTCTCAGATGCTTGAGGTATGCCTGAGGATGGCAAAAGTCAACCAAGGGTTGCAGTGTCAAGGGCAGAGGTGGAATTGGAGCTGCCTGTTTCTGGAGGAAACATTCCCCCGTTAGTTCACAGCCATCATTCCCTATGCTACCCTCTCTTTTGATGATCACTTCTAGAGTAGAGTGAAGCTCCCACTACCAGCCTTGGGAGTTGAGGGCACTCAGTTGATGCAATGAAGAACCCATATAAAAGGTTTAAGCTTTGTAAGTGACTTCAGGTGATGTGGGGCAAAAAGTATTCAGAGAAATACCACTTCTCAGAGCAGTGCAACTGTTTTGAACTGGAGATGAAATCCATGCTTACATGGATGAGAGCATTGCTATGACTTTAACACTAAGAGAGTTTTCAACCTTTCTATTTCCTGTTTTAGCATAGATATGGTTATTAACAACAAAATTGACATGAATTTAGGGCAGACATGAAACAGGGCCTGAACTGAACATGTATCATTTCTTTTTTTTTTTTTTTGTTTTACTGAGATAGGACTTCAAAGAGTCTCTTCTCCTGCCAGCTCCTGATGGATATTACTTCCTTTTTATTTCCATGGAGCTTGTTAGCCATAGAACAGGACTAAAATAGGTCCTTCATACCCAGTTCAACCCAAGAGAAACATGTAGCTTGCATTGTGGGAGAGGGACCTAAGCATTCTGCATGGCCTGTTTGAGATGGATGCAAGAAACTTTTTAGAGCAGGGAGAACTGTAATCACAATACTGGGATTTAGCTGGGACATCAAAATTAATTTTCTTCCCATTATGAAAGCAGCAAAGGAGGTATGTGATGTGCATGGGACAAATAAGGATTTTGAGGGTCTCCTCTAAAAATGCAAAATAAGTCTCTTCTCTATTGAGAAGGCTGGGTTTGGCTGGGCCAAAAAACCCCAAATCTGCCTGAGGAAGACAATCTACAGAATCATAGGTAATTTCTTGATGGCTCTGGATCCAGTCATTAAACAGGCTTGACATTGTCAGTGTGTAAGAGCTAGTGTTTTTGCAGCTTGTAATGGCATGGCTGGGAGCCACATATAGAATTATATAGACAGGATGAAATATTTCCAAGGGAAAGCATGCACAATGAGAATATGCTCTGTTCTTCCCTAAAGCAACAGGCACCGTTGCCAAGCCATGCTCAGTCAAGCTGCTATACGTACCAGGAAATAGGCTTCCTTCCAAAGTAAAGCTATAAAACAAGACAGATAAAAGGGGTTGAAATAAAAATAAAGTGAAAGTGGAAACCTTCTCCTTGCTTATATTCCTTTCTAGACATGGCTAGCTTTTGGAAGATGCTTCCATAACTATCTCCACCAAGGAATCCATGAGCTTCCCCATGCCAAGCTCTGGCTTATTGCTTCAGTGACCTTGTCTCCTACAGCTCAGTAGGTGACCACACATTCCTCGTGCCTGCATAGCACTTTGTAGGCGGTTCATTGCAGTGTCACTGATCTGATACCCAGTGCCTGCCTAAATGAAAATGAGAAATGACTCCCCTGAAACAGACCTCTTCATTCTGTGGCTTTTCATGAAATTTTGAAAGGGAAAACTGAAGATGTTGGGGAGTAACCATAGATGAATCACTTCCCTTCCCCAGTTTCAGTTTTCCCATTATCTGTTGAGTGTGAATATTTCACCCAACAATATGTCACTCAGTACACAGCACTCTCATCGTTGCAGGTTACTAACACATCATCATAAATATTGATATATCTTCCCTTCCCCTAGCCTTGTTTGTAATCTATGATGAAAGGAGACATGTGCCACATACAGACATTCACTTGTTTCCCTACAAAGTCCGTCAGAGCTTAAGTGTCATATAAAGCAATTATTTGCTATTAACCATTATCTGCTATTAACCAACGTTCAGGACGCTGAAGCTGTCTTTGTAGGGATGGTGATGCCATTAACGACAGGGAGGGAAGGAGAATGGATGAGGAGGTTCAACATTGCTCTAGTTTTCCCCCTCAGAATAAAAATTTCCATTTGAAAACACCAAAATGACACAGTTTGGCAATGCCAAATATTGCACGAAAACATTAAATATAGCAACGTAAATGTTGTATAGAAAGTACCAATACACATGGCATCCTCTGCCCAGGTATAAATGTGAGCTGGACAAGCAGGGACTGAATGATGTGAGAAACTTGGAACAAAGTAAGTCTTTCTTGCTGTACTAGCAGCCCAATTTTTTTCAGTCACAGTTTTACTCAGTGCCACATATTCCCAAGAAACATTTTGCCTTGTAATGTCCCTTTCCAATGGAAAACATCTTCTGTCACAATTTTTTTTCGCTCATCTTTGGCTGTGGTCAGCAAGGTCCCATGGGGATCTTCTGGGGAGAGTTCAGCGTATGTGCCTGGGAGTACAGCATCCCCTCAAAAGATGGTGCTACAGATTAAGAATAGACAGCATGGGACCCAACATCTCTGCTGCAAAAATGAGAATGATTCTTTTTTGGAATTGTTTCAGTACAATGCCAGTGTATTCTGAGAACCTTTGTCAGCATTGCTCTCCAAAACCTGAGGCACATGCACACATGGGCTGTGGTCTGACATCTCAAGAACCAGCACAATCCCAGTGGAACAGAACCGTGAAACAAAGCTTTGGAGAAAACTAAATAAAAGAGGCTTTGAGCAGTGGAAATAGCAAACTGAAAGACACGAAGTTTTGGTAAGGGGGACTACCTGTATTCTCTTTTGTTTAAGGAAGTACACACCTGTGCTGGTCTGATCTGTGTCTGGGAATTTTCCTGAAATCCCGTCTCACGTAGGTTTTCTGATGTCTAATAGCGGTTGTGCTCCCTCACAGCCTGTCTTTGGGGATGACTAAAAACATACTCTTGATGTTGTTCTGTAAAAAACAGTAAAGATTTGGACACTTCCACTCCTTGTTCATCTTCACTATGGCGCTAAGAAGTTCTCTGGAGATGGAGGATAGACAGACTCAAGTTAGACATCTCCTTTGCCTCAGGTATGTAAGGGACTGAGTTGTGCAGAGCCATGACTCAGTGTGAGAGCAGCCAGCAGAGAGAGGCAAAGTTGAGGTTGTTTCAACAGTAGAAGCAGCAGATGGTTCAAACCCAGTGAATGTCTTTACAGGGGTAAACTATGGGTGAAAACCAGGCCTGCCACCTCTGCCAAGGAGGGCTTCCTCTGCTCTGGTCTGTATCAGGCACACAGGAGGTGAGAAGATGTGGGCTTGTTTCTCCACAAGTTGAGCTAATTTTCAAGAACCTCAATTGCCAGTTTCTTTACCTTGGAAACAGTGGAAAAGGGGTGACCCAGGTGCTTTGATCAAAGGCTTCATGTGAAGGTTACTCTTGGAAATCTAGCTCCAGCTGGGAAAAGCCAAGGTTTCCCTGCCTGCTCTGCAGGTTGGGGGAAATTGGGCAAGAATCCATCCCAAATCTGGACCAAATGGCCCTACTGTAGTAAGCACTGTTATGTGACCTCTCTGCAGTTATGCCAAGCGTGGTTGGAAAGTGATAGAAAGCATGCAGGAGGAGGTGTGAAGCTGAAGGTTCCTATATGCTGACAGTGCAGACAGAGAGGCAAGTATAGCAAAAGACATTCATTCTCAGGAGCTGCTATAGGCTTGAGCCTGGGGTCATGACAAAGGTATGATTTACATTTGCAAAATAAGAAATGCACGTGCTTGAGGTTTTCTTAGTTGCACCTGTGCTATGCTACATAGAAAGTAGCATGGTACTCCTTTAACAGGCTTATGAGCCCTCTACCAGTGCACACCATCTCCCATTTTTGAAGCTGCTGGGAGTAGGACAGCAAAGGGGAGTTGGGGAAGTATGTATCTGTTTTCTGGGACAGATACATACCTGTTTTTATCTTCTTCTTCATTTTGCTATGTAAAGTCCTGGACACACATTTAAATACAGTAGCACTGTGGAGTGTAACCAGTATAAGCAGGTGAGAAGCAAGATTAGAGGTGTGGAGCTGAGATTTGCTCCCTGAGAGTTTGGCTGGTAGTCTGATGCCATTATGAAGGCTTGTTCAGTTTGTTAATCACAAATTCTGCATCTTCAGTCTGTCAACTCCCCTTCCCAAAAGCACCCTCAGACCCCCAGAATTGTCTACTGCTGCAAAACCAGATCTTGGTGTGATACTGGGAGACTACAGGAGCAGATGTATGCCTGTTAGGAGGGAAGATGGATAAGTGACAGGATTTCACATAGTGAAAGAATCTGAAAAAAAAAAAGGAATGAAGAAGACAAGCTTTAAGAAAATGCAACCAATAATTAATACAGGGATTGAGCTTGCCTGAGGTTAACATGGAGGCCGAGTGCTTAGGAGAGATAAAAGAGGATTAGGTACTTCACTTGTAAGAGCAGCATCCATCAGCTCCAGCAGATAAGATAATAGCTACAAGGGCTGTCAAGCCTTGTGCCCCCTGCAATAATGACGTTGACTGGCAGCATGAATCAAGTTACTACCACTCACCCACATGGACACACAATTAGCTATGTGCTGCAAGCAGGGCTGCTTTCCTTGGGAAACAGAATTGGACTCTGCAGCTGGAGGCCAGAAACTGAGACGTTGAGTCTATTCTAGCAGGGTAATCAATGCCGTTGAGTGGTATGGGACTGATGCTGACTTCACACCTGCACAGACAGAAGGAGCTAAGAGTCTAGAAACAACAGTGGATTTCTCCTTTTGGTGACATTGAGTAGCAACACAAACTCAGAACTGGGACAGAGTAAAAATGCGCTTGTTTATTTTTTCACTGAGGATATAGGTGGCTGCAGAACTCTCTGCCATGGGATGTGCCTACAAAAAAAAGAAAAAAAAAAGAAGAAAGAGCAAAGTTAAAGGGAAAACAAAAAAGTTGCTGCTTTTTCTATTGAGTACAAGCTTCTTCACAGTTACTGGAATGAATTACTGTGAATTTGAAAGGTATTTTAGACCCATTGCTACATAGTGCCTGCCAATTTTGATTATTAAAAGTCAGACAAAGGCCAAATTTAGGATCTGGGATTGTTTCATCCCATGAGAGTGATTCTAACATTTTACCCCTTTCTGGGGCTCTGCTGGAGCTGCTATTTAAACCAAGACATGTCATTAGATAGACCATGATTCTGCTCTTACCTGTGATCCAGTGAAATAATCTGTCCTATCTCTCTAGAGAAGTCTGAAATGCATCTTTTTGGGTTATATGATATCTTGTTTCAAGAGTCCCTCCCCATTTACCTGGCTCTGGATCCCCAAAACACATCACCAATGGTAATTCTTCATCCCACTGACAAAACCTTTCCTTGATGTCATGGTGCTTACTCATTGCTTGGAAACCTGCACATGCTTTGCCATTTGAATCAATTTTTAGAAGTGGCTTGGTGCCATTTGCCCTCCCTTGAGCCTTCCAAAAAAAGAGATTCCTTCCAAGCTGGGCAATGGTGTCCCCCTTTGTCCAGCAGATTATTTATTTATTTTTTTTGAGGACACAAAAGCTCTCCATCCAGATCCCCAGAGCTATATATACTTGGTGTGCCTTGTTCTCATATTAGGGCTTGCAAAGAAGGAAAACATCTTGCTGTGCTAGCTCAAGCATTTCACAGCATTGTGCCCTGGCTCCCAAGATGGTTTGTCTTACTGGCCAGCTGCCTCTGCCTGTGGGTTCAATTGCATCAGCCCCTACTCGTGCTTAGCACTCAGTGGGCCAAACACTGCCCTTACTGGGATTTAGGGACAATCTTAGCTGAGTTGCAAAGATAAAAACAAAGTTAGAATTGGACCTCCTCTTCCATCCTCCTTCCCTCCCTGGAGAGGCAGAAGATTAATGGGAGTTTGCTTTGCCTGGTGTTTTCTCTCTGTGAAAAGCTCTTCACTTTCAGGGACTGTCAGCCTTGGACTTTTCAGATCAGTGTGGCCATACCAATGCTTCCCTGCTGACCAGAAAAATTTATTTTGTTTGTGCATGCTAAAGGACCAGTCTTTTAAAAATACATGCCCCAAAAAGCCAGGACACATAAAACACTGGTGAGAATTGTGGGATTTGAAAGTTTATTTCAATAAATTGCTGCTGGAGGCAGGTGTTTCTTCACAGATTTCCATTTTTTCATTGGTAGCCGGCATAGCTTCAGAAGAAACCCTAAGGGAAAAATTAAATCCCCTGAAACCCCAGCACCAGAAGGCAAATAAATCTCTCTCTGTCAAATGTATTGCTTTTTGAAGTCCTATAGTTATTCTGAAGAAACACACACAGAGTTAAGAGTGAAATAAGTTTGGTGTGCAAACTATCTCCTTAGTTAAGAATTTACTAGCATTGCATAAGCTTCCCGTAACAAAGTAACCAGATATAAATTGGCGCTAAAAATAGCTTTACTCTGTTAGTCTATCCCTAATTAACTTGGTTCAGCTGTCTTCAAAGATGTTATTTAAATCCATCCATCTTCAGGAGGCATGGAGGATACTGATACACAGACAGAGGTACATGTCAGCTCATGATAGTTTGTGTTAATTACTGGGCTATATGTGTGTTTGAACATAATTCTAGAAGTGATGGAAATCAGCCTGAAGGGAAGAGTTTGACATCAGGCTTGTCCTGTGATTCTTAAGAAAGATAAACTAAGATACTGAAGGGAAATGGTTGGAGGGGCCTCCAAGTTCTGATCTTTGCAATGTCAGTAAATAGAAATGCTGTGCATCTTACTGGAACTAGATTGCTTTGTAAAGAAAGATTGTTTAAGTAAACCATGTCCTGATCCAGACAAGTGAAATGTCCCTTGGATACAGGGAGTCATGAAAACTGTTTCACTATGGATTTGTGCCAAGTATCCCCCCTGTCAGTCCCTACCTTCTCTCTCCTCTCTCCTGTATGGACCTCTTGTCATGTCCCTACATTCTGTATCCCCTTCATCACCTTCTCTCCTGTTCCTAGGTCTTGGTAAATGGTCACATACCTATAGCTGATTCCAAACTCTGGGCCTTCCGGCCAAGCACAATATATAATAATTGGGATTACACTGTAGCTTTTCCCTTGCAAGTGGACATTAGCTGGCCTCTAGCTCCTCTAATCTGCCTTTGTTTACTGGGGAACATAATGTCTTTGAGATTCCACTCAAAAACTGGTTGAAGTTTCTTGATTGAGTCAGATGGCCCACATGAAAGCATAGGC
Source organism: Myiopsitta monachus (assembly GCA_017639245.1). Taxonomy (NCBI): domain Eukaryota; kingdom Metazoa; phylum Chordata; class Aves; order Psittaciformes; family Psittacidae; genus Myiopsitta; species Myiopsitta monachus. The sequence continues at coordinate 25,659,297 of CM029926.1, read as the reverse complement.
TGGAAGACAGCAATTTTGAGATCATTAATATTATTTCCATTTAGAAAGCAAGGATACAAATATATGGCAGACCTGGGAGCTGGAAGGAAAGCAATGACTCTGGAAAGTGGTTTGGAATAGTCATTTGAACAAAAATACTTTTTTGTTTTTTTTCACTCTCAGGGGACCAAACCCAGGAGATGTTAATAAAAATTATCATGGAGGCAGCCTAGGGGAAGGGTATGACTTGTTCACAAATCACTCTCTACCACTGCTACAAGGATAATTTTTGCTTCAGTTGCCCACACTTCAAAAAGGGCCTTGAAGAACACACAGAAGAGTTCAGAAAGCAAACACTATTTGACTCAGAATCTGAGAAGCCTGCTCTGAGTGAGAGAGCAGATGGATGCTGTCTGATTAAGTGGTCCATAAAACAGCAAACAAGACTTTCAATTACCTGTATGAGGACTATATTCCAGAGAGCAAATAGTTCTCTGATAAAGTAGTGCCAGAGTAGAACAAGGCCTAGAAGTCACAAGACAAACTTATACTAAAAATTGCCAGATGCTGGAGCATAAAGGGGAAAGAGTTGCCTGTTCTTCAACCCAGCTCAGCTGGTCTTGCTTCCGATAGGACAGAGTTTGCTGCACCCTACATGTACGACCGAGATGCAGAGTTGCCCCTGAAGGAGAATATTTATTGCTCCATGCACAGTATTACCTTCTCCGAGGTCCCATCATGTCAATATTTCTATACAGATTGAGTATGATCTCTCATAGAAGGTAGCGGATTGGATTTGCAAAGGAAAATGCCAAGACTTGAAAAAACTCCACTATGAAAGAAAACTAGGCTTTTATACCAGCATTTCAGGGGTACTCAGCTGTTGACCTGGAGGTCCTTGCTATGGGCTCAGCACAAACCCCTTTACATGGGCAGCGCTGGCACATTCAGTCAGCACCTTGTTTTCACAGCTTGGTTCCCAGCTGTCCTGACCCCTGTTTCAAGAGCGGTTTGACTGTGGCAGCAGGAGGTGTACAAAGTGGCTTTTGGAAGGCTCTACAGAGTGACTCAGCAGCTCAGCTCCAGTTACAGGACCCAGAATCCACTTGGCACAAATCCTGTCTCTTCTCACTGCTAGGCTACTGCTCTGCTTGCTGCAGCGCAGCTCATCCTTGCCCTTGCTCACCCCCACGCTTACTCTGGTACTCTGCTTCACCTTCCTTTCTGTAGGAACCTAAGTTTTGCCAGGGCTTTTCCCTTCCGGCTCTTCCACATAGGATGGATATAGATGAGTTTCAGTCCTGTTTGAAGACAATAGGTAGAAGGTATTTCCCCCCCACTCCCTGGCTCCCCCTACCCTTCCCTCTCCCATGCTCCTGTTCTGCATCAGCCCTTTGGAATTCTTTTCATCTCCAACCCTTGCAACTTGACTGCTTCTTCCTGTCTGGATCGAAGTTGAAAGCTCCATTTGTTTAATTTGGCTTTTAATTGACCTCATCCAATGCTCGTTGATGTCTCAGCTAATCTGTGTTTCTCCCCTGCTTATCTGGTACAGTCCTTTGAAGTCCCCAACACGATAAAGTGTCCTGTAAGAAGACAGAACAAAAGATACCTGGGGCAAAATTTCCCATCTAGCTCTTACTGTTCAGTCAATATTTTAGTTGTCCCTCAACTCTGACACAAGCAGGAGAAGGAAATACAAAATAATTTGCATCTATCCCCACTTAGCTGGACATTTTGGTGACAAACTGCTAACCAAGCACATCATTCAGCTCTCCATCTGTCAATAAGAGCAGGTAGTACCAGGCTGCTCTTTGCAGGGGTATGGCGAAGTTCAGATACCTCAGCATTCATGAAATGTTCAGGTGCTGTTTTGTACGATGCAAGAAAATATGTTGCTGTCAGTGTTGTCTGCAACTATCAGGTTTGCCTCTGGCAGCTGGGGGAGTTAGGTGTGCAAATGCCACTGAAATGAGAGAAAAGATGGATGAACAATGTGTGAAGCACCTAAGGCTACCTGTTACCTAACATATTAGCTAAGCCATTCCCCTTCATCATGCCTATGTCTGGAGAGGCTAAAATGGGGTTTGCCAGCCTCCCTTTGCTTGCCAGAAGTTTGAGCTGAAGAGGTAGGCCAGGTCTGGCTTATGTGTCGAATTCAGAATTTCAGTCAGGTATATTAATTTCTGAGGTTGTGAAACTTGGCTGGGACTTGGGGTCCCACCTTAAGTGCAGGTGCCACCATCTTAAGACATTTTTTTTTCTGAACTCAAGTACTTGTCCTGGAGACAGCAAAAACACTGCTGGAGAGCTTGGATTTAAAAAAGAGGCTTAAGCATCTTGGACTGCTGCTATATATCTAAAAAGCATTGTTTAAGAACCTGCCATTAGTAACTGGTCTCCACTGAAAGCTAGCATGATTTGGGCTCCTAAGTGATGGCGTGTGTTCTTGCCTTCAGTGACGAACGCTTTAAAGCTTCCAATTTTCAAAGTCCAAAATGGCAAGACAAATGCATCCTTGGTGTAATGGATACAGCTCCCACTGATTTCAGCTGTTGGGAGATTGCAGTTATGAAAGTGTTCTGTGCAAACTTTGCAAAGAAATAAAAGACTTTGCAGAGGCACAGCAGGGAGCATTTCAAATCAAAGGATATGTTCTGCAAAGCTGTTTGCTCATGAGTCATTGCATGAACGGAGTCCAGGGCTCAGAGGAAATAAAAGGGTCTTACTAAAAGCAGTATACCATTGAGTGTGTTTGTATATATGTGCAAAGCCCAATCTTGGCTCCAGAGGCATCACAAAGAGTGAAAAAGTCCATGGCAGGATTTTAACTTGGTTCCGTCAGATTTAAGCCTGTTATTTTCATCCTGAGACAGCAAACTCCACTGTTCACTGTGCTACCCAATTCTGAGTTTAAGAGCTTGACATTCTGAGCTATTAATTGTTGATGTTATTTACTCATAAAAATCACTGTCTGAGAATGCAGAGAGAAATGCATTAAAAAGTGTAATGCAATGGAAGCATAGGATTAAACTCAGATCTCTGCCAGGAGAGGGAAAGATTCCACCCACCAGGTACTCTCCAGATGTACAAAGCAAGGCAGTTATAGATGGAGACATGAGCTTTTATATATATATATCTTGCAGTTCCTCATGCAAACTTTTTGACAAAATTGCAGCATAAGAATCCATTGCCAAAGGGCACAGTGAGAAATGTTTCAGCTGAAATAAAATGTTCTAAGAGCTGGTTAGGCACTTCATGTCCAGTTGAGAAAAATTACAAGAACTCTACAGAAGAAAAGCTGTGCTGGTCACCTTTGCAGAATTAAATGGGGATCTCCTGTATCAGGTCTTCTTTAAATGACCCTCTTTTCAGATTCGTTTGCTATGTGGTTCCTGGAAGAAAGAGAGACTAAAAAAAAAGTGGTGCCTGTCTTCATCCTCCCTCATACATACCACTCAGATTGCAGACAGCTCACACAGAGGAAATTTAAGCTTGGCAGGGAAAAGAAAGCCCTTCGTGTATCTTTGATATTTCTAAATGGATATTTCAGTATCTCTGTTTTACACCAACTGAAACGAGCCCAAATTTTCTGGTAGCACGTGTGTGTTAACATGGCTCCTATTTTATTAAGAAGAAGAAAAAAAAAATCATGGCAGTCATTTAGCTGTAATGGCCAAGATATAAAATGTCAGTTTTATTTATGGCAAGTAGCTGGGTAGAAAATATGTCCTGGCATCACTTGAGATTTCAAGAACTCTGTTTTTCTTTTTCTCTTGCTGCATGAAATAATGCTGTATTCTTAACAAACAAACAAAGCAAAACAAAGACAGAGACAGCCCTCCCCAGCAAGAGGGATCATGCTCTTCTCCCCAGATTGCCACCTCCAGAGTGAGGGGGCCTGCTAGAGATGTGGGAACACAAAAGTCAAATCAGATGCAACAGGGACTTAAACCCATGCTTTCTATCTCTGAGTTCACACACTAATTACTGGAGAAATTAGCACTCTGGAGCTGCTCTTTTCTGCTCTGTTTTTTAATAAAATTTCCATGCTGGACCTGAAAATTGTTCTTGTCAAGAAAAAAAGAGGAAAAAGAAAAAGAAAAATGTGTCACTGAAGTCAGCCCCCCCTTGCCACGTGTGCAGCTGTCGATGAACCCACATTTTCCGACAACAAACACTTCCATTGGAAAATTCCTTCTCAGTTCTCAATGATGAGCATTAATTTATTCCTTCTCCAAGTCCCCAAAGCTGCTCACAGAGTCAGCAATGCCCAGAATGTGGCTGGTAAAACGACAGCCACACTGAGACTCGCGAACAGCAGCGATCTGGCTTTGTGTTGCTAGTACGTGAGCGTAACATGTGTAGCGTTGCTGTTACTCTTGACTTGAACCTCTGACAAGCTTTAAAGCACCATCTGAACCAGCTTCATAAACAGGTTTTACCAAACTACAGCTGTTAGCATTTCTGGCATTATTTTTAGCATAGGGTTTCACTCTCCCTCCATTATAATAGATTATCCTGCGGTTTACATTTATATATTATATATCTTGTTTCCAAGGGAAATCTCCTTACAAGACCACCATGTCACTGACCACAAACAGATAGAAAGCTGCCCTGGCATGCTCTTCTTATCTGTAGGTGAAAAGTGACATCAGGCAGAGCCCTGCCTCTCCTTACACTGGTAAATTAGACAAGCCAGGTTCTGTAAACACTTTTTTTTTCTGCTTCAAAGAGACTTTATCTGTCCAAAAAGAGCCAAGTATGGATTTCTGAAAGCAGGCTTAGATCTCTCAGCCAAGCACATGCTGAAACCTTGGTTCTTCTATCCCATGACAGCAGAATTATAAAAAGCAGGGCAGTCCCTGCTACTTTTAAGCTTCTGCTTCTACTGGCATCCCAGGGTTTCCTTTTCCATACCAGCAGAATTTTGGGTGATGGTGCCAGAAGATGGATTTTCAAAATCTGGATCTGGACATTGTGTGGCCACAGTTTAGACCATCTTCCCCACCTCTGGACTGGTTAGTCTGTGAGGCTAATGCGACTTTGTTAGCAGAAGGGTAAGACGGGTCTTCTGGATGCTTCTCAGTAGGCAGGCGCTGACTTCCAAAAATAACTTCCTTTTTCTTCCGTTAATTAATGTAGTGTTAATTGCAGTGTTTTCCTGAGAGTGAGAAACCTCATCATCTGCAGCATTTGCCAGACCTCATGCACAAGGACTGGATGTGCCAGGCATTTTCAGCTCCTCTAAAAATGAAGCAGTTTATGGAATTCAATACCCAGGGCAAAACCACTGGACTCCCCACAGGAGCCAGAAGCCCAGCTGCTGGCAGAGGAGGTTATGAGCTGAAGATGTTTTGTACATAGGTTTTTGTCAATGCCATTTAGGAGATTGGTTCTTATAGAGGAGTCTCTGAGAGTGTAAGCAAGCAATTCCCAAAGATCATCAAGCAGGAGCCTCACTGCTTCAGACACCTAAGACAGATGCCCAGCACAGTGCTGCTGAGGCATCTACTGTGTGAAGTAGGGCTTCCTGCATGAAGAGCCACCACACCATCAAAATAGCTGAAATATATAAAACATCCAGAAGAATTATGACTGACGTAGTAAAGACAGATCTTGCTTACAGGCCCTGGGAGATGGCACGGTCATCACTACAGGAGGTCTTAGGAAGGACGCAGGAAGAGTGGACAGGGAGATGGGCGAGAGGATCTCTTGAGTTTCTTCCAGCTATGTTTGCTAGAGTGCTTTATTAATGCAAGACTCCAATCTAGTGAATGAAGACCTTACATAATCCAGACACTAATATGAGCGACAAAATGAGGGCAGAAATAAACTGCACAGTTTTTGACAGTGGAACAGTTCATCTAGAAATGGCCTGGGTTCTCTTTCACCTGATGCCTACATCAAGATTAGATAGCATGCTGATAGGTATGTAGTAGCTCTACACAGTTATGAGTCTAACACAGGCTACATGAGGTCTGCTCCTCTTATGCTCTGTTAGTGTTTAATTCTGATTTTCAAGTGGATTATTGTCCTGAATTAATTAATTGCTGATAATGTGACCATGAAGAGATTGTAGCAGAAAGACACTAGAGTAGGTGGACTGTAGATGGACTTGCCTTTACTACCGAGCACAAAAAGCACAGGAAAGTTGGCTGGAAAGAAACGGCTCCCCTTACTACTTTCCCTGTCAAATGTAGGACTCTACATGTCACCCTTGAACTGATGGACTGCAACTGACAAGGGTGTTCTCCCAGATCCAGAAGAAAGGCCTTTCTTTCAAGGCCATTCTTCAGTAATTATCCCAAACAGATCAATCATCTAGCAAAACAAAACAAAAAAAACCCCAACAAACCAAATCTCCATATTTCAATCACAGCCAATGCCTAACATGAATTTGTGGAATATTTACAAGAACTGAATTTGTATTGCAATCTTCCCAGTTTCTTTCCCTGGTATTGCAGTCACATTTACCACGGTAAATGGCTGTTATTTACCATGGTAAATGACCTAGGAAGAAATTGCAACGTCATAAAAGTCATGGATGTACATGTTATGTGTAGTGAATTGTTGGGGAGGAGCAAGCACATTCTCTTGATGTTACCCCATCAGAGCATCATGGCCCAGCCTTGAGGACCAATTCAAACTAAATGAAGACCTAGTCCATGTATCTGAGCATAGTTTAAGCATATTAACAAATTCAGTGGCAACATATGGGAAAGCATCTTAGTACAAAACATAAGTGACTTTAGTGTTTATGTATTAAGAGCTATACTGTGCCAAAAAATGCTCAATGTCAGTCTCAAGTAAGTGATGAAGTTGCTCAGATTATGCTGCTGTCAGAATTGATCCTAGTAAGCAAAGCGCAAAAAATAATTTCAGGATGCTTTGCTGTACACATACCTCTGGGAATATGTTAAACCAAATAGCAAAATATCTGTGTTGAACCGTTGCTGTCAATATTGTAGAATTGCAAAAGATAGTATACTCTCTCTTAACTGTTGAGGGGAGACATTTTCCTTAAGAAGTTATTTTGCAGCTTGCAAAGGACCAGACTCATCCATATCCAAAAGCTGCAGCATAGGCCATGTTAAAACAGTCGTTTATTTCTGGAGATTACAAACGTGTAAGAAATACAGTTTTGGAACCCAGAACAAGGGTCTTCTGTGTTCGCTTACCTGAAGAATTGCCATAGTTTTAAGACATTATTCTCCCCTTAGGTCTTGGTTCAGCAAAATTCTTCAGCACATGGTTAATTCTAATCACTTAAGTCATCCCATTTGAATCAGAGCTTAAACACTTTGCTGAATTGTGTTTGAAGTGGGGAACAAGTGCTTGAATTTTCAAAAGTCTCTAATTGCAATTAGCTATGCCAGGGGTAGTTTTTCATCTTTTTTCTGTATTTGGTGGACAGTTTAGATTAGAGACGACTGCAATTCCTGTTTTATATACAAAACCCTTCTGACTACATGATTGGAGATTGTAATGCAGAGATTTTTTTTAGAGTAGTTTTGCACTGGATTTTATCCCAACTTTCCAAAATAGAAGCTGTAGTTATCTTAAAATCCCAGTTTGTCTTATGAGAGCCTAGGCCTTGTAATTAAGATACCACAGTTTAACAAGTTACCAAGCACCAGCTAAGCTGAGGTAATTGTCTGGATGCAAACCTTACAGTAAATGTTTAGCCTAAATGCTGAGTCAATTTATCCTTAGGCAAATGCAGAATAATGTAATTTAACATTTCAGACTAAGCTACAGTGAATCATTGTGTTTGTCACAGGCAAAGAGAAAGGATGGAGGCAGTTGCCCCAGCTGAGGAAAGACATGATAACTTACAACCCTGGTCACTTGATGAGGAGTTTGAGCCCTTTCACGCTTCTGGGAATGCAAAACAACTGATGCTTAGCAGTTTTGCTGTATTCTTCTACAGGGGTTTACCATTTACTGATCTAAGGAGATAGTCCAAATCCAGCACACACTGGTAGTAGCTGGAATGACTGTTTGATGGCATTCAGTAAGGCTGGTTCTCAGTCCGTTTTTGGAGGATATGTGTTCATCACAGGAATTGTTATAATGAAAGTAGAAGAAAAGGAGCAATTTGCCCACCTGAACAAAGCTAATGAGATCTCCAGAAGAAAAGATAATCAAGGAAAGGTATGGTAGAGACCTGCAAAGTCATAAATGTCTTTGAAAGAATGGATAGGGAATGATTGCCCACTGTCCCTTCCCATTCAAGAACTAGGAGACATGAGAAGAAACTAAGTGGTAGGACAGAAAAGGAAGACATTTTTCCAGACATTTTGCAGTTCAGCTGTGGAATTTCTTGTTGCAGGTTTCCGTGGTTGTGGAAGTTTTATTTGGGTTCAGAAATATCTAGACAAATCCGAAGAAGTAAAATCCATTAAAGAGCATTAACAAAAAAGAACATCTTGGCTCAGGAGTTCAGTGAGCCACAAATTGTTTCTTCTAGAAGTACCTGAAGAAGAAGGAGTCAAGCACAACCTGGCTTAATGGGTGAGCAAACATGCATGTCCATTGAACGGGGCACAGTGTACATGGTGTGGGTATACCATGAAGGATGATCACAGAAGTTCTTGCAAATGCTACAGCCTTTGGAAAACATCATCTTGTGTATAAAATGTCAGCCTCAGCAGAGAATGAGTGCCAAGACTGTGCCGCAGGGGTGAACTCATCTGTTGCTTTAAACCAGAGGCATTTTAAGGAAGCAATTCCTTCAAAGTGATGGTAAAGCACTCTGATGTGGTGCATGGAGGGGGGGTTATTCTACTGGGAATTTGGCATGTTCAAGTGTGTACAATCATCTCTAAGGCCTCTAGGGTTTGCATCTGATGGGGGTAAGAGGTAGCTGTATGCAGATTCATGAGTAATGAAGTCAGGAACTGAAGCAATTCTTGCCAGACACCTTTGCCTGGCAATTTTACTACTGGCATGTAAGCAGCCAGGGGAATTTAAGATATATATCAGGAATCATTAGGTTTGATCTATAGACCATAACAACAGTTCACAGGATACTGGAAGTAGCACAATACTCTTTAAATATTAATTTGCTGTTCAGAAAAGGAAGAGAACTTGTCCAGTGTGGTTCAACAACAGACATAGAGGATCCTTGAAATTACTGTTTTCCTAAAGCGAAGGGACTGATTTAAACCCCATGGAAGTCAGGGACAAGCTTAATGACGGAAATGTGCCGAATTTAAGTCAACGGAAAGACAGCTGGAGAACAGAGAATGACATTCAAGCATCTTTTCCAATGGTTAAAAGCTTAAAAGAGAGTTTAACTTGAACCTTGAGGGTCTGAAAACTGACACAACTGTCAGCGATGAGATGGAGACTGGGATAGAAATTTGAAGAAGTCTTTCCCAGTTGGAGCAGAAGACTTGAGATTTCCTTCCACGAAGATAAGCATAGAATTTTCACTTATGAAGGTATATCCGATGGCTCAAATAGGGAATACACAAGACGGGGAATAAATGGCTAGGCAGCAGTTCCACATTCCCCAGTATGAGTTGAGGATGTGGTCCAGACAAAATAGGAGACAGGATTTCAAGCTGCTATGAAAAATGGATGCATAAAGGGGTACAGTGCTTTGCAAGGTGTCCAAAACTATAATCTCTATCCAACTTAGCATCAGTAAAGTCTTGGCTAGAGTACAGTGCCATTTTATGGGCGTCACAGTCAAAAAAGGGACAATGCAACTGGTGATAAAAAAGGAACAGCAGACTGAAGATCTAGAAGACTGTAAAAGAAGGACTGAAAATTTTACAGTGTTCAACACGCTCTTTGCCTTCATATTTAAAGAGGAATGGATATAGAGGAAGATCATGGGTTCTGTGGTGAGCAGCAAGAGAAGCGGCAGGCTTAAACAGGCAAGGGAAATGTCAGCTTTGCACTGGGAAAATTGCAAAGCAAGTGAAGCTCCGAACTGCCTGCCTGGTAAGTTGGAGTATCGCCATTATTGAAGGCTTATGAGGACAAAATAGGCAGATACCTGTGAGCTGTGAAACAGGCAAGGCATGTTCACTTCAACAGCCTTCACACAGCGTGCTGCTCACAATGACCCCAAGTTACAGCTACAGAGTCATTCCCACCCAAAGTCTGCTACTGTCACTGGCACTTCTCTGTTGTACTCTATGTAGTGGAGCAATGGGTGCCTCTGTTATTTAAGATGCACTTATGCCATTCTTAGTCCAGAAGCCATGCATACCAGGAGATGCCTCCAAAGGTTTATGCAGCCTGTGGCTTGATGCCAGGACAATAAAAAAAACCCTGCACAGTGGAAGAAAAGTACCATTCTTTCCTCTTTTTGCCAAGTTAATACTTTCAAACTTTGTAATCTTAACTTTCTGCCATGTCAGAGGCCTTTTCATAGTATCTGATTAATAAAACACTACTTTTGTTTGTGTAACCTCCCTATTGATGTGATTTGTTGAAGGCATCAGAGGTGACGCATTTAAACCACCTTCAGTGACAAGTACTTGGATATTTATAGGTCCCTTTAAATCACCTCCTATCATTGGGTGCTGTATATTCAACTCCATAGCCACTATCCTGCTTTCTGCATTCTGAAAGTCTAAATCTCCTGGCGTTCCTGGATAACGTTTTTTGCTGTTTCTCACGTAGGGGCAGTGATATCAACAAGACTGTTTTAAGATGCAGACACTCAGATGGAAACTCCTCAAGGCTGTGGATGGGAAAACCTATTTAAGTGTCTAGTTTGACCCTTCTCTAACTCTGGGTGCTTCTGAAAGGAGCAGAGTCACCAGACACTTCGTGCATACATTTGTGCACACAAAAGACGGGTGTTTCCTAAGGGAAACATATCTAAAACAAACCAAATTTTGAAACATCATAACTGTCACTATGGAGTCCAGGTATGGATCCCCACTGGATGACAATCCTGACGTGGGTACTTCAGTTTTAAGCATCTCAGAGATGACAGGCTGCATCCAGGTTCATTTAATGCTTTACAGAAATTAGACTTCTGTTTGTTTCTTGTTCACATAACCTCATCTGAAAAGACCAGCTGTCAGTTCTTTGTCTCATGTGAGGGTGCTTTCCCTTTAGACTTTGGATTTCTCTGCCCCTTTTGAGGACAGTACAAAAAGGTTTCCTGAAGACCCAATGCTACTTTCTACTGTGTTCCCATCACTACCATTCCCATGAACAGAAATCTGTGGTTTCTACTTGGCTAGTAGAAAACCTGCCTGTCCCCTCAGAGTCAGTGCTTTCAGAAGAATCATCACAAGGTCTAATTCTAATCTTTAGTGAGCAAGGGCAAGCAGACAGCAACACAAACAGTATAATGATGTGAGTGCTTTCTGGTGAAAACAGAGTTGCAAGTGGAAGTGGGGCAAAGTCATATTTGCTTATGTCAAATGTCAGCAAGCAAAGACCTACACATTTCTAGTTCCTATGTCAGGGAGAATGCAAATGACCACTCTAGTTCTTCAAAGTCGGGGCTTAACTCCAAGCTAAACTGACCTTGGAGGTACTAGAGGGTGCCAAACACTGTATACATTGTTTCAGGGTGTCCTGTTAAGCTGTGACAGTAATATTCAGTTTGACCACCCAGGAGACTTTCTTGCATGAAGAAAGCAAAATAGTTGTTAAGTCTCCCATCTGTAAGGTTCCATCAGGGAAAAATGAGCAGTTATAGCTTTCAGAAGGCTTAATAAAAATGTGTTTTATTTTCTCTCCTTTGGGATGCCATAGGGAGATCATCACAAAAGTCCCTGGATCATCCAGTTTATGGCTATGATGGAAAACCTATTAAAAGCTCCTTCTGTGATGATACCATTTATTTGGTTCTCCAGCCACCTCTTTTCCCTGCTGTCAGTCTCTGGTGATGAGTTCAGGTGCAGCAGGCACTCAGAAGAAGTATTGTGACAGCAGGTTTAATTTCAGCTGGGGACTAAGATGATGCCAAAACCATTAAAGGTGATTTAAGGTAGGTGGGGCTGAACCTGTCACGTGTGTTTCAAAATGCTCTGTTATTTCTAATGTATGATTACACTTGTCCCAACGGATCATCCCTGGATTTATGATGCTTGCATAAATGCTTGGCTGTAAATTAGGTGTTTTGAGTTGTGCTTCTCTTAGCTGGAAGACACAGATTTGCAGTCCCTGCTGAGCCATCAACCATCCTAGGGGAGATAAGCTAAGAACTTAACTCTTGGGTTCAGCAGTAGTGAAACATGCAGGACTGCAATGTTTCTGGAAGATATGATGTCTCTTTTACAGATGAGTTGTGCCCCAGTGCTTGGGCAGGGACAAGGAAGGTAGGAGGCATTTGGCTTCCTGGTTATCTGTTCTTGTAGCTTAGTGGAAACCATGACTAAGAGTGGATAGTATCTAAGTTTGTGTCTTTGGAATTCCAGCTTGCTTTCATCTGCTGAGTGAGGACCTTTCCCAGGGGGCACAGTTTCAGGTGTGCTACAGGTCCTGCAGGCTGGTGCAGCAGCTGCTGCTGGATGTGGTGCTAGTTGCATCTCTCTCAGGCTACAGAAACTAATGCCTAACCACGCTGCCCCAATCATCTATTGAGGCAGACCTTTGGGCTATTTGTTCAGCTGGGGCAAGTTTTCCTTCTTAATCTTTTCAGCTTGGCAGGAACACTGCTGAGCACACAAGGAAGCTCATCAGTTGCTGGCTGGATGTTTGGACAAGGGGATAACTCCTGCTGAGGCTGGTGAGCTCCAGTCCTATCTAATTTACATTGTTATTTATTCTGCAGGCATTCCTCTGCTTCCTGAGTACAAGCTGGCTTTTCAGCACGTTTACAGCCACACTCCCACAGAGAGCTCAGCAGTGACAGACAACTACACACAGAAGCAATAACCCCCTTGCATCATGGAGGACTAATGCTTGCAGACCAGCCACCCCCTTCTGTGGAGAACAAAGAAGACTGATTCACCGGGGTCCATCCATTTCAGGTTCTGGGCCTTGTATTTTGTTCAGATTGCTGCAGGTTTCAAGTCAATTTTCCAGGTATATCTAATTCCCAAACAAACTTGGAAAGTAGGAAATAGTTTGCTTTTTGCCCTCCAGATGAAATTAAGGTGACTTGGTCAATGGTACTTGAGCTAGTGGCACAACGCATGACCAAATGTAACTGTTAGATCACTCAGAAAGTCAGACCTGCTTGTCCACCCTGCAAGCTCAGCTGGAAAGGTCTGCACAGGGCAGGCATGTGCAGGCCTGCAGGACAAAAACATGCACAGCATCTGAGTGCAGGGCTTGGTGAATTCTCACCAGCTGGTGGATGGCAGGTCATCTGTGGGGACTGCCTCCAACGTGTGACACAGCCGAAATTGCTAGTCTTTAGCTGTGAGAATGGATGACTCATCTCTAGGGCTGTGTCCTGGGTTCAGCTGTAACAGTTATTGTGTCATATCTGAGGTTTGATTATGCTGTAAGGAGCAAAAGTCACTTCTCAGTACCAGAGGTAACTATCTGCACCATTGGTAGTGGATCTCTCCAATAAACAGCAGAAGAGACAGAAATCCTTCATAGCTTGAGCTGAGGGGCCTCTCCATGAGCTGTGATATCTGGATCTCAGTGAAAGAGGAGAAGAAAAGATCGGCTGCTCTATTACTCCCACTGGATCTCTGCAGGTCTTGGTACTTGTTTCAGTCATACCTGTGAGGTGATAGTGCTAGGAATTTGCACCCCAACAGGACTGTGCATATAGTAGCATGGGTTGGACACCTCCCTGCTGACCAGGGAAGACATGTGGATAGTGGGTCATGGGGAGATGGAAGACAAGCACCATGAGAAATCTTACTTTAGCTCCTAACCTCTATCAAAATATCAGTGAGACAGTACTTGATTACTCCTCTGTGTGATGAAATAAATGTCTCTCTCCAGACTAAGAGGAGTGATCTGGAGGTAAAATCCTTTTGCTATCTCAAAGTACTTGAAACTCTTAGGTGCTATGTGGTCATTCGAATGCCCATTCTGCCCAATAAATTTCCCTGTTGGAATGAACAGGAAAGAAACATCACTGCAGACACCCTCAGCCAGTAAACTACATTCTGCAGAGTCTGATGCCCATGATCAAAAGCCACACTTCGTCCTTTCACTGTCACTGCCTCCTCTAGGTGTACCCTCTCCTGCTTCTGTAAGTCAGATATTAGTTTGGAGTGGCCACATCCTCTTGTCAGTGGGAATGGAAATCAAAACGTGCCATTCACTTTGAGCAACGCATCGAGTCTGCTGGGATGGAGTCAATCCTTGACAAGGAGAGTATGGCTTTGGTGTCTTCCGTGGCAGCCAATTGCACCTGTCTGAAACATTGACAAGACAGTTAAGAACTGGTAAATGAAATATCACTGCATAGACACAGCTTGCTGTAAGGAAAAATCCAAACAAAATATTGTCTCTTGTAATAGCAACAGCCAGTGGGGATTTTCAGTCCATGCTTGTTGCCTCCTGGAATAGTCTACCTGCCATGTAGTGCTCATGATGGGCACAAGCCTCAGACCAGGAACTGCTGGTCCCTATAGAGTATCACCTGGGAGGTGATGAAGACAAACAAAGGCACCTCTTTAATTTTTATAGCGCTGCTAAGCCCTTTCTTTTGTAGGGTTGGATTTAGCTCAGAGCCCATGGCTGCCTGATGACGTGTGAATGGGATATCAGTGAGGAACTGACCTTAGAGGTGATGACAAGTTGTACTGGCAAAAGCTGGTGTAGCTGAGTGAAGGCAGAAGCTGTGTAGCAGCAAAACCAAGGCTCGTTTGGTGAAGGGTGCATGAAGCAGGCACAGATATGTGGCATGGCAACTACTGATTAACACAGCAAACACCATGACACAGGGGTGATTAGGGCATGGATAGTTCAGGAGAGAATAGCATCATAGGAAAAAAAACCACCAAAATCAAAGAAAGTATGGGACTGTGAAAACCAAGCTGAGCTACCACATGTGCTGTCTATACCACACTCCTAATTTAAGTGAAATTTACAGCAGGAATTATACTTTTCCCCTGCCTCCTCCTTTCTTGTGGAAGTACTTGTTTTCCTTTACCTGGGAACAGAGGACACTCTGTCTGTAAATCTTTATGGCTTTCCTGCTGTTTTATATTACTTGTGTAGCTCTGAAATACCCTTACTTGTCCCTGCCTTTCCTCAGGCATATTTCCCATGTTCAGATTTCTATTCAAAGTGACCCCAGCACTTCTGGAAAGCAAGGAAGATATGGCTTCTTGTATCCTTCCTGTATTCTGGGCAAGGATTTTCATGTCACCTAGGGAATTCATTTATGCGATTAGATATACATGCACATAGATCTACATAGTCTTTTGCAAGCAGGCAGGACATGTTTTGCCCACACTCCAAACTGTCCAACAGCCATGGAAATGCAATCACAAGGTGCTGAGTGACAACTAATATAACCTACTTCTCAAAAGTGCTTATTAGCTGGGCTCAGAAATGCACTAAAATGACTGCATCACTTCCCACATAGAGCTGGCTTGTGCTGGGTCAATTCAGAGCACAATATTTCATGAAGACAGGCCTGACATTTCATCCCACAGGGTATGGTCTTCTTTTAATAAGGTTTATCAGATTCAGATAGAAAAACAGAATCACAGAAACAGAAAAGTCTCCATAGACCACCAGCTTGGAGATCACAGCTGAAGAACCTTTCTGTAAGAACTAGCAAGACCCTCTAATGAAGTGAACAAGACTGATGTTGACAGTTTATTACAGTTCTTGGCTGGATTAGTGAACACATATATACTCCTTTTCTTTTTTTTTTGGTAAGGCATTGTATTGTAAGCCAAAATCTGCTGTGATTTATGTATTACTTTAAATTAGAACTAAAGCTCATTGGTGTGTTTTCAAAATAAGGAAATTTCACAGAACTATATTGTTCTGGAGCCAGAGTATGTCACAAAGATGTATCTGTCTGTGACTACTACCCTGAGTCAGGGTAAGCGAAGCCAGGATTAACCTGTAGGAGTAAGTCCACCTACCCCACATTTCTCCCATTCCCTTCTCTGCAGCAGTGGCATCCCTGCCTCATGATGAATGGGGTCAGGGAACTGATCTGTTTGAAAATTAGTGTAAATAGAAAAGCAGTTCAGTTTCAGTTCAAAAGAAGTTCAGCACTTCAGTGTCCTTGAAGTTATTTCAGCAAGGATAACTTCTTTGCTTTCCATTCTTAATTATCATGTGGCTGGAGCAGGACTTTCTCCTTCAGTGACACCAGTGTTTGTGCTGAGTGCTACTGACTAGATTAGGCTGAAGTTTTCCTTATGGCTGCTAATGCTACACCTCTCAGACCTGGTGTACCAGACAAAAGGCACAACCTACAGACTACAACTCACATATGACAGTCATCTGCACTGGTTTCTTCAGGGCAATCCCTTGTGCCTTCCAAAGCCTCCTTGCTTTGTGCAGTAGTAACAGACTCAGGTATGGTTGTACAATGGACCTTGAGTCCTCACAAGGCTTGCTGACCATAAAAATAAAGAGGAGACCCTAGGAAAAGGGTTGATTTAATGTGTCTAAACCAACTGAGCTGGCTGCCTGCCTCTACCATTCACCTATTACAGTCACTTCTGAGAACAGGGAGGAGAAAAACACTACAGACTCAGAGCGTAGTCTGGTAGGAAGTATGTTAGAACATGATCTACATAACCTACATGGAATATTCACATCCCAGTGTCTAGCTACAAACTTGTAACTTATCTGTCCAGGTGTCTTCATTTCTGTAGATCTGATGCAGATCGGTGATTCAGAGCACAAGAATTATAGAATGGTTTGGGTTGGAAGGGACCTTAAAGCTCACCTAGTACCAAGCCCCTGCCATGGGCAGAGACACCTTCCACTAGACCAGGTTGCTCAAAGCTCCATCCAACTTGGCCTTGAACACTGCCAGGGATGGGGCAGCCAGCACTTATCTGGGCAGCCTGTACCAGTGTCTCACCACCCTCGCTATAAAGAATTCCTTCCTAATATCTCATCTAAATCTATCATCTTGCAGCTTGAAGCCATTAGCCCTTGTCCTATGACTGTATGTCCTTGTAAAAAGCCCCTCTCCAGATCTCTTGTAGGTCCCCTTAATGTGCTGTAAGGCTTCTAAGGTGTCCCCAGACTTTCTCTTCTCCAGGATGAACAAGCCCAACTCTTCTAGCCTGTCTTCATTGCAGAGGTGCTCCAGCCCCCTAATCTTTGTACCCTCCTCTGGATTCACTCTAGGAGCTCCATGTCCTTCTTGTGTTGGGGGCCCCAGAGCTGAATTCAGAAATTAGGCTCCTGCCCTGAATCATCCTCTAAAGGAACTTCTGCTTTGGTTTCAAAGGGTGGTGAGGCCTTACATATTTCTAAACTAAACCAAACCACACCTTATGTGTTTGGGAGAGAAAGAAGCCAGCTTTGCTCAGCTTTCCCATGTGAAAAACCTTTCAATTGGCAGCATTTCCCTCACACATTAGAGATACCTCTTCTGAAATCACCAAGCTGGTCTGCCATGCCCAAAGCCCTCCATCTAGATGTGCAGGTGGTTGAGGCCCCAGTTGTACCACGGATGTTTTTTTGTAGATCCCATGAAGCTTCCTAAGACCTTTCACTGAGGTTCTGGATTTGTTCTCCATTACTGGAGAGTCACAGGATTTCTCCTTCAAAAACCATAAGGCCAGATCTGAGATAACCATCTTCAGAGCAGGGAAAAGGAGCAGGCAGGGCAACTGTGGGGTCTATTTTACCTGTTTTCCTGATGCAGACTAAATACTACTGGACAGTACTGACAGAGACCTTGGACTTCTTTATGGAGATGTTAGGTGTTGTATAGGAGCTCTGCACTGCTATCCCCATGCCACCCTCCTTTTTCTGTTTTTGTCCCCTACCTGCTGCCAAGTCTTTCCTGTGAAAGGGGTTTTATTATTTTTACTTGTTTGGGCAGGCTCAGGACTCATTGCTGAGAAATTCAGCAGGGAGAGCAGTTACCACAGATGCCTGTAGGGCAGCAAATGAGAAAGCACTAGTGCACAGAAATAATGCTGTGTGAAATGCAAGTTCTGCAAGGGAAACTCTGTAGAATAAAGACCTCCTAACCCAATCAATCCAGAGTTTCAGACTGTTCTGAACACTGGTCCCATCCTACCTTTAAAATTGTGAGTCCTACAGCAAGGGACAAGGAGAACAAATAGTTTGAGAATTAAGACACAATTTGTAAGCCTGGGAAATCTGATTACAATTCTTGGCTCTGCCAAGAGCTTCCTTCCTGACCTTTTCCAAGTGGTTTCATTCCTTCTGTGAAGCAGTGCTTATTGACGGACTCTCCTTGTCACAATGCTCAGACCCAGGCATGGAAAACTCTGACTCTGTGACTTTTCTTTTAGATGTTCGTCAGGTCAACTTGGATGAGAAAGGTGTTTGGAGGGTGGAAAATGAATGACAACAAGAAATTCAGCCTAATAGCATATTCATTCAGCTTTGGCAAAATCATAAACAATCGAAAGCAACATGTGTTGTAATAGGAGGTACTGGGGAGCCTTGCGAGTGGCTAGTGCTCCCAAGTCAAGCCTCTAATAAAGTCACTGAGTTTCAAGCACATCATCAACCTGATTTTTGCTAAGGCTTTTCAGTGATGGTGTGATGCCAGTCACAGAATCACAGAATGGTTAGAGTTTGAAAGGACCTTAAGATCATCTAGTTCTAACCGCCCTGCCATTAGCAGGGATGACTCACACTAGACCATGTCACCCAAGGCTCTGTCATCTCAAACTACAACACATCAACTACACGTCCCAACACAACATTTCAAACACACTGTGGACAGAGCAAAAAGGGCACAGGGTGGCAAAAACCTCCTCATCTGATAGTTTCAACTACCATGTAAAAACCTGTAGTCAAAAAGTATTCTCATAGTTGTTGCTTGTCTCCCAGCACAATTCATACATGCTCTTTTGAAGCTTAAGACCTGCTGTAAAATGCTGAAAAGGTATGAGGATGATCAGGTACTCAGGGTGAGAGCTAGCACAGAGTGTGCACCTGGTTCCTTCATTTTCAGGGAGGAGTTATTTATGGTGGGAGTCCTGAACAACAGATTATACCCCTACTTCATAGAGAAAAGCAGAATCTCTCTAAATCCATGCCAGATCTGAGCAATGGGAAAAAGAAACTACTTCCTGAAGCCAAATCTGACAATGGGATTAATCCGGATGGCATGACCACCTCACACCTGCTGTGCTTCAGGGGTAACTCTCCCTACCTCTAGCAGCACCAGAACATTTGTCCCACATCCTGTCTCTACAGCTCAGCCCCAAAGTTTCAGGAGAAAAAAGGGTAAAAAGAGACAGAGTTGGGACTAAGAATCATGGGAAATAAAATCCTTCTTTTCCCTCTGTCTAGCTGATGTGAATTCCCCACAGCCTCTGTAAGCAACAAGTGCAAATAGGATCAGCATGATGTCAATAAAATACTCTCACACACTCTTGCAGGAAGACACGAACGACCCATGCGTCTTCTCATTGAAACCTTTCTGAGCTCCAGGTTTGCCCTGAACCTGCCCCAGGCTCCTAACCACATCAGGGTCCTTTCTGAAACTATGCCCTTTCCTTTCCAGAAGACTCTTTCAAACAGGCATGCAGACTTACAGCTGTAAATGTTTCACTACTTATTTAGACTGTCACTGACCAGGAAGCATCTGCAATGATTTTGTATGGAGGAGGCTTGGCAGCAGTAAATTATCATTTGACCTGATGTTGTGGTTGTTTAACTTTTTCTTCTTTTTTTCTTGCTCCTCCAAGGAGATCTGGGATCCGGGACATGTTAAACATTATTTTGCTGACTTTAAATTGTTTTGCAATACTGCAGTCAACTTGAATGCCAAACTTAAGCCTGTAAACTATTTTTAACCTTGACTTTGTCAGTGCAATGGATACTGTCATATCAAAATATTTAAGGGTTTGTGGTAAAACTTCCTCAAACCAATTTTTTCTCAGATGAGAATAGTCTTACTGGAAGCCTATACAGATAGGAGCTATAAAAATTGGGTTGAAAATTGAATCAGGCTGCAGGAAGAAAACAATCCTTTTGTATCACGGCAGCATAAAAGCAGGCGTTTTTTTGGAACAGGGATGGGTTCCGTTCATAGCATACGCATAAAACCAGTCTAACTCTAATGTGGTCCTGAAAGGATCTCATGGATGAAAGCTCCTGTTCTGCAACACTTCTGCAAAATGGTGCTGTATGCATGTAGCAGAACTACTCCTTGTCACCAGAGCCAGCACTATTATTTATCTTCCTAGCCCTTGAAAGATGGACACATACCAAATTAGATTTTAGCACCTTTGTGGCAAGGGCCCGTTGCCCTGAGAATTATGAGAAGGGGTGTTTACCACTAGACAGGTGGCTGGTTGGGCTTGCCTGTGGGTGAAGTCAATGCTGGACATCCCATACAATGGAATCCAACCTTTGTCTTCTGAAACCAGGGAGACAACTGCCTGTGGAGCAGGAAGTCATGAGTGCAGATGCATGTATGGATCACTCCTATGCAGACAGCTGTCTCTTCAGCACAGCAAGAACACAGTGCAGTAATTTCTCTCAGGAGCACAGGTCCACTCTCTAGGAACCAGTTACCAGAAATATGATGCCACATGAAAACCCTGAGCTGTCACTGCAGCAGAGTAAAGCTGACAACTGCGTTTGAGCTTACTGCTGTTTTAGACCAGAGGAACATAGGGTTGGATGTTCTTCATCTCCAGGAATAAATATCACTGAGAAGGTTGTTTGGGAGTGTGTATATTTTTGTTTGTTGGCTTGGTTCTTTATTTTGTTGGACCTTCTGCACTAAAACACAATCAAACTGTGTAATTAGAAAGCTGTGGGAGAACAGATTTTACCAAAAGCACCTGTGAAATTTGATAGATGCTCTTGGACATGTCTGAAAAATAGGAAACTTTTCAAAGTAAATGCATCATATCAACCCAACAGTGAAGAATATAAATGGGGCTCATATGATTACAGCAAGCTGGGAAATACAGATAGTAAAAAAGTGAGACATCAGGATGAGGAAAAAAGACATTACTGATGAAAAATTGCCTTTGAATATCATAGCAATTTACTACCTACTTAAAATGCAGGAGCCTGTCAGGATATCCTAGCTGGACAAAAGGATACTGCCACTGCTAGATTTTTATCTAGTTATGGAAACCCTCAGGTTTCTATTAGGGCAGAGAGATGATAGGATGAGGTCTGGTTCAGCTTCTCTTGGTGCTGCTGGGGCTGCAGATACTTTATCTTGGTGTCTTAGCTTCTTATTCCACACTGGATGGTGGGCAGCTTTGAGTTTCCAATTGTCCCCCATCCTGTTTTGAATATATCTGCACTGCTCTCATGCAGGATCCCATAGAGCAGCCAGGAGAATGTCATCCATTTCACAGCCTGGCTTCCTTATGGACAAGATTCAGATTGCACCTATTTTTTGGTTTCCAACTCACTAATCACATCATGGACTGTGAAGGCATTAGTCACCTTTTGGTACACAATGGTGCATGATCTAAAAAGCACTCTGGACTTGTTGGCTTATTGTCCGAGACAAGACTTTAGTCCTATAACAAGCATATTTTTACAGAACAGGACTCTGACTGAAAGTTTGCAAGACGAATGTAAGTGCTACTTGGGAAGCCACATACCTATTAGAAGGAAATGCAGTAATTAAAAGGTCTTGCCCTGAAAAGTCCCATGTGTTCAAGCAGGGCACATGTGCAATCCGACACAGTATGCCCAAAACACACATTTGTGCTTGTGAACTGTGCTTATCCAAGAAAGAGCTTAAAACCTGGCCCAGGTCAAGTCTCAACTGGAATAAATTTACTTAAATGATCCATCTGGAGGTGTTCAACCACCAGGCTCTGCTTCTGGGGTATAAGTGTTCCTGGCTCTGGGCATGCATTCACAGGCAAGCCTAATGGTGCACAGCTGAATCACACCCCCATGAGAAGAAAGCTCACATCTGGACAACAGTCTGTCAGACCCACCACCTTGAAACCTGGCTGTGCTAGATACACCTTTCCTGTGTTTTTACTCTTGAATGACTTCTTGGCTCTGCTTCATGATTCTACACTCAAGCTATAAATGACACAAAAAGATACATTTTCACGTGTTTATGCAATGGTGTGTCCTCTTTTTGCCCAGTGAAATCCCCAAGTCCAGTCCTTTCTCAAAAGGAAATGAAAAATGACAATAGGAAATGCCTGGCTCTGGCTCAGACAACTACATGGTTTTCTTCACTGTATTTGGGCTCACCAAGTGGTGCTTAATCACCTTTCAGGACGTGGCTGGTTTATGGCATCTGGATTCACAACAGTAAAATTGGGTCCCATCATGCGTGATGCGTGATAGCCATATTTAATTTTCATACCAGCACCAGATGCCTTAGAATCTGGCAGTTTGTGTAAGCACTGAACCTCCACTTTTCTTTAACCTCAACACAATTTCATCAGCACCAAATAGGCCAGAACATTTTTGTGAAGTGACCAATTAAACCACATTAATTACTTAATAATAAAAATAGACAAAGTGGGGTTTTTTTCCCTTGTGTAGTCTGAAGCAAGTGCTAGAAGGAATTTCCACCCCCCAATGAAGATTTATTCTCTGAAACATCTGAAATAAAAAAATGAAAAGACAAAAATAAACTCTTTTCATCTTTTCAACTAAAACTGCCTTTGAGTAAATTGGAAATAATTCAGTCGTTTTAATTTTAGCTGGAGGTGATGATAGCCTGAGAGATCTTATGTGTTTGCACATGGCACCTCTGTCTGCAGGGTGCAAAAGTCTGCACTGCAGTTTTCTGATAGAAATGTGGTTTAAAGTACTTTTGTTTATGAAGGGAGAGGGCACAAACAGGCTATATGCACACATCTTTCACTGCTCTTATTTAAGAAATAAAGGAATGCAAGAAGGAGCTCTCATTCCTTCTCTTGTTAAACAAGCTGCAGTGATTTTTCTGGTGAAGAAAGTGACCTATAAACAATGCTGGGAAAACACATGTTAGGAGTGCATGCAGCAGGAATGGATGGTCTCCTTTGTAGGACTGTGTAATTATTACAGGGAATCCATAGCAGCGGCTATTGGATTTAAGCTCTTCAGGTTAACACACACTCACAGGAAACAAAAACCAAGGACAGATTAGGATTTTGGTGAACAGTTACAAAAACTGTGAAAACAGTTTTGGAAAATTTGTTACCTGATTAGGAAGAATCTGAGCATCTTTTCTCAGATTCATAGCAAAATTTCCATAGAATTTGAGAATAATCTCTCTCCTCCAAACTCAGTGCTGTATAGGAAAGTGAATTATCACTCACAGAACACTGATGCTTTTGGGATCCTTAAGTACATGCTCTTTATGAGATACAGGCGCTCTTCCACAGCCTTGAATTCAAAACTTCCTGTTAGAAATTCAGAAAAGTTTGGGTCTAATGCCCTAAAGCTGTGTGCCCTATGGTCTCCCAAGAAGCTGCAGCTGATCTGGAAGTACCAGATTTTCAGATGATGGGTTTCAATTTCCATGAGCTCAAATTGCAGCGAGTTAAGAGTCATGACTCCAAAGGTCACTCAGTTGCGCTTACAGAGGCACAAGGGTTGGCTATGGAACTGGAAAACACCTGAGATGTAAATAAACCCAGGCAAATATTTTATACCCAGGAGAGGTCTCATCTGTACCACTTATACAATAGGATACTAAATGTGCTACCTTTACCTTAAAGCTCAA
Source organism: Myiopsitta monachus (assembly GCA_017639245.1). NCBI lineage: Eukaryota > Metazoa > Chordata > Aves > Psittaciformes > Psittacidae > Myiopsitta > Myiopsitta monachus. Next base: position 25,635,575 of record CM029926.1, on the reverse strand, counting down.
AATTCTCTCTTTTGCGTTACCCACTACAATAACTGAATATAAGAAAGATATGTTTGCTTTCCTCTCTGAGCATAAGCCAATGGAAAACAAAAGAGCTCATTCAGCAAGCATCCCTAGCAGGAAGCATCAAGAAAAAGGGGGAGATTGCAGACAACAGCAATCTGCGCAAAACAGAACTGCTGCTGCTGAGCAAACGTTGCAAGATTTACTGAAAAGCACCAACTGCTTTTATAAACTCCCATTCTCCCTTTACATTTTTTCTTCCCTCATCTGGCCACAGAGATCTCAATCCATCCTCTTCAATTAATTATCTTTACTTTTCACCTCTCCCTCAGCCGGGTGCTGGGAATTTGCTCAGTGAGGCACTTTCTATTTTTCTATTTCTGTTATTCCCAAGTTCTTCTCATTTTAGTGTGGAATGTGCTCTAGGTTATGGTGCTTACAGTGAGTTGCTAGTCTTTTATACAGGTCCCAGAGCTGTCTGCATTCACTCAGAATATTAATGCTCAAGTTTTATAGGGAAGAGAAGAAAAACCTTGGTTCATTTTTCTTTCTGTCCTTGCTGCAAGACAAATGCTTAGCTGCCTTCGTGTTAGCAGAATTCAGATAATCCTCAGTGGGTAGGCTTTCAGGATAGACTGAGGGGAGAAGATGAGAGTACATATGGAAGGGTCTCCAGACTCCTACTAGCAGGAATTGCTAGATTAATTCTCTGTGGTCCTTCCTAGATGTTTGGCTCTAAATATTCCAAAAACAACAACATGAAAAAAAAAAAGAAAAGAAAAACCTCCCCAAACTTTATGATGTTAATTTGGCTCTTAATTTTCCAGTTTTGTCTCATGAATGTTGTCCTGTTCCTTCACATGTTCTCCAGTAATGTAGGCAGATTGAAATTTTACCCTTCCTGACTTACTTGGGAATTCCAGTCTTGTTTCTATTCCTGCTTCCTCATCAAGTTTACTAAGGGTCTTATAGCACACTGTAAACTGGCCACGGACACAAAGGAATGCATTGAATAAGCAACTGCCCCAGCTATCCAAACAAGCTCCCCCTTTCCCAACTCATGCTGGGGCCTTTGGGTTCATCCCCCGAGTACAGGCACTCTTATGCACTCTTTCTGGTTGAATTTTCAGTGATCCAAAGACTCTTCTTCCAATGAAAAATCATAAAAAAATGCACAGCTGGATGCAGTCATAGGCTAATTTGGAAGATGACTGAATAAAGACATGGTGCCATGTGACAGAGTGTAAATGTGTTAGCATCCCTTAAAAGTTCTTGGCTGGGTGAACCTCTTACCATAAATGTAGGTGTTTTCAATTAAATTGCACCTTTGTACAGTTGTCTTGAGGTTCTTTTTGACCCATATTCCTGAAGCTCAGGATGTAGGAGGGGCTTTATCCCAGAATACTAAGGGTACTATGTAAAATCTGCAGCTGTACTTGATGAGAGCAACAGCATTAAGGTGTCTTCTTAAATTCACATTGTTTCACAGACTCCTCCAGAAGACAGAGCTCTGGTCAACACTGTTGGGATGTTGCTGGATGTAAGGCATTGTTGTCTTCCTCAAACCAAACAGGTGTTACCTGATCAAATTTCTGACTGATTTCCTTTACTGGAACCACCTGTAGCTCTGTCACTAAACTAGTTTCAGAGCAATGCTTAGTCATTTTCCAATGCTGTTGACAAAACCCCACCAGTTCAAAGCAGTGAGGCAGCAGTAACAATCCTTCCTCAAGATAACAATCTGAACAAAACAAAATTGCAAAGCCAAGGAGCTGCCCTGCTGTCTGACCTCATTTGACCGCAGGTTATTGGCTGTAGCAGGCCGAATGGCTTTGGTAAGCTGCTCAGCTTGGTCATCTTCACTGAGAAGCCAATTCTTAGACATGCATGCTTCCATCTTTGCTTCCTTACAACACCAGGAAGGGAAGCTGAGTTTCTACAATCTCCATCACTGTGCTATGTCAATAAGTTGGCTTAAGTTGCTACGAATTTTATTGGATGTGTTATTTTGCTCCTGTTACTCTCAGATTCAAGTTTTGAATTAAAATGTTCAGAAGTCTTTTTCCTTCATCACTGTAGTTAACAAAATAAGTTTGATTACTAGACTCCATATTACTTCTCTTCATTTATGGCATAACACTCATGCTAAAGCCTTGGAATTAAGCTCTTTTGGCTATATGAGCCTTGACAAGAAGAATCTTGCTATCAGAAATAAATTCCTCAAAGGCTTTTGAGTGCATCAGTCCTGCAGAAATCAGTGGCAATTTAGGAATGAAGTTCTTAAAGTCCTAAGCCTAACAATCCTAAACAAGCCTAAGGATTCAGGTGATCTTTGTCTAGACTCATTCAATATTACTTAGTTCCTTATCTTGGATTTCCTTGGACTTTAGTTATATTTTTCCTTTAGGTCCGAGTCAGTTGAAGAGTGTGACAGTAGAACCTCTTGGCTATGGTAATTTCTAAACCTCCCAGAGGGTGGGGTTGTTTAGGCTGTGCAACAAGAGGGGATGAAAAAAGCAGACACATAAGCACAGCCCTTGAGATAGACACAAAAAGGTCACAGACCATGAGACAGTGGCTTATAGACAGACAAGATTGTTGACTAAAAGTGTTGTCATTAGAAAATGTTGCTGTTCCAACCTTCCCCCCCCACATCTGTTTAAAATAAAATGTCATTGTTACATACTGCAGGCCCAAACATTCAATAAAGGTGGGTTTTCCTGCTTGATAATGGAATTTCTGATCATCAGGGTAGATGTTTTCAGCTCAGAACAACTGGTAATATAGAGGATATATGTCTTGGAACAAGTATGACCAGGTCTTAGACTAGGAGGATGATGTTTTGTGGTCTTACCACCTCATTCATAGTCATCAAAATTTGAAAGATTGTTTTAAGCCTCTGTTGACTTCGTGGGGGTAATGGCTCCCTCCCCAGATGATCTCTTTGATATTTTAGTCAGCTGACTCTTTTTCAGAGAGAGATAGGTTTTTTTTTTGTTCAGGGAGAGGATGTGAAGAGAGAACAAAACCCCCAAAAATCCCAAGTAAATGAACCAAAACCACTACAAAGGAGTTTGGGTTTATTCTGTGGTGGGACACAAAAAATTTGAAGTCTCAGAAAGCTTCACAGGATGAGAAAACCATTATCTACAAAGATTTATTTGCAAAGAAACATTCACAAAAAATAAAGAGGAATCTGAACTGGCTTTTCCAAACAAATTATTTGACTCAAAATAACTTGGACAAGTATATTTGCCCCTCAGGTCATTAAAATACCATCTTACAGACACTTTTTTTTCTAAGATTTAAGTCATCAGCTTCACTCCCAAAGTGAATTATGGTAAATCACATGGAAGCTATAATAGTTCCAAACGAGATAGGTTGACCGACTGCTCAATGCAGTTTAAACACCAGCTTTAAGTTCACCCCACTGCTTAATTCACATGAACAATGCTGCAACCCCCTGTTTAGGCAAAGCTGTTCTGGGAGTTTCTGACAGTCTACTGAAATCCATAAACTTCCTTTCCTGCTTACACCCTGCAAGGAATGTGCTTTGGAGCCAACACTAGTAAATTATCAAGTAGTCAGCAACATCATGTCAGATTCTTTTCTTGTTTTCAGCCACTGTTCTTTAAGGGAAGATAGTGCCACTCTGTGCCTCCACGTACCCTTTCAACGATTCCCTGATCAATCTTTGGCATGCCATCAGACCCACATTACCTTCACTCACTTTTTCTTTTGGGTACCTATGCGTTGCCAGATTTATTCAGGGTATCTATTTCGGATATATATTCTGCAGAACATGATCCTGTGTAGCTCACTGGCACAAAAGTATGATTGCCAGCCAGGGTTTTGTCATGTTCAGTAAGAGCTTGAGCATCTGGGATTACAACAGTGAATCCTAAACCAAAAGTAAAATACATCCTACAGCTGTAGAATACGATCCATTCTGTCAAAAGTCTCCCCATGACTTATGGCTTTTTTTTTATGGGGTTTCTTGCAGTTATATCAGGTCTGCTGCCACTGGTCAACATCATCAGAGAGACCAGTTATCAGGAGCAAGAGCTTGTTGTTGCGGATGTGAGTGGCTTGTCTTATTTCATATTCAGTGCTAATACTATAATCAAATGCACTAACTTCTCATGTGGCACATCTTGGAGCAGCAGCCTGTTTGTGAAGGCACATGAATGAGCTTGAATGGCCACTCACAAGTCTGGATCACAGGCTCAGACATGGCTTCCTTGCACCTTCAAATTCAAAGGCAGTCAACTTAGTTTCTTGGCTTGCTATAGCACAAGGGAACATACTTCTCACATTTTATTCATAGCTTATTTTTTAAGTTCTCTCAGCAACATTCTCTGCTCCCCTCATCTACTCTTCTCTCCTTTTAAAGTGCAAAGCTTAGTCAGATAGAAGCCACTTGGGCCTCTGGTATCAAATCCAAATTGTGTCTAATAAGAATTTGACACCTATATCTAAATTAGCAGATTCTATGGATAGATGTGAGACTCTCATGTCTGGATTACTATGCAGTAGTTAGTAGATTTTCATTGCTTTTCATATTTTGTCAGGTGCAATGATATTTCTGCTGTGATGGGGCAGATGCTGGGAGTCAAACTGCGGTTGTTTATTGAGAATTACTTGAGATATCCAGGAAAAATGTTGTCAAACTTCATAACTCAGACCTTTGTTGGCTAACCAGGGGATGACCATGGGGTGGACACAAACCTTAGTGTGAACTGTAGAAGGTTCTACAATATCTGCTGGTCCTAATTGGGGCACTAAGTTCTTTTTTCTTCCCTGAGAAATTTGCAGTCATGATTTAGGCAGGGTTAAGTAACAAGGGGACTGCTCTGCAGTAAAGAAGAGAGCTATTAGGTGGAATTGCCTGCTTTCAAAACTGCATCAGATAATTGAGGAATGGAATTAAAAACAAACCAAAAAACAACAAGAACAAAAGGAGGAAATACTCTTTTTCTGCTTGAGCCTGCAGACTGTTTCACTGTTTGGACTGTAGGTCCCTCGGCTATCAGAGGTAATTCCAAGCATCACAACTATAGCTGAGAAAAAATTCTGCATCTCCATCCCATGGGAAAATCTGACATTTTAAAATTTGATTCAGGTTCCAAAACATGAGGTTAAAGAAAAAGAAAAAAATTCCATATTTTCTAATCTGCAGAAAATGTCGAAAGAATTTTTTATTAGGAGTAAATGTCAAAACATCTTGTTTTGACATTTAAAATGTAAATAATGGAAGCACGTTATCCTCGAGGCAGCCTGAAAAGGATCCCTTCCTCCGAGGTCATTTCAGCACTTAAATTCACACTTCAGCAATGTGTTGTCTTCTGGGAGTTGTTGTCCCAGCCTGTGTTGTCTGCCGTGCACTAATAATCAGATTGACTACATCTCCCATTAAACTACTCAGCTAGGAATGACATCATGTGCCCCCAAAAGCTCCAACATTTGCTTGCTTTGTGGGATATGTAGTTTTCTATTAAATCTGCACCCCTAGGAGGAAACACAGATATCTGATTTTCTGCAAAGTACCACAAAGAAACATACCATTAAGAAATGTGAATTCCTGTTTTGTTGCACAGATTTAGAAATAAAGCACTTTGAAATCATTTAAAGGACACATTTAGGCTGAAGTTGAAGCAACTGAGACCTACTCTGATTTTCTCCCTACATTTTTCACAGAAAGTTTTAATATTCATGTATCCCTGTGGAAAACCTTGGGTAAGCTTTCAGTGCAGCATTTCATACCTTTTGCTAGTAAATATACAGCTACTGTTCAGATGCTTTTGGCCATCCAATACATAAATTGGGGGCAGAAGAGGAAAAGCAAGGAAGATCTCTTGAATTTATTCCTTGAGTCAACACTGTGATTTAGAGGAAAAGTTAAGTATCTCCTGAATTTAAGTGCATAGCCTTGTGTTGCTACTAATGTCTTCTTTTTCCTTCTTACCCAGGAACCTCAATGTAGTTTATAAAAGGTAGAGAAACCATGGTCCAGAGAAGGAGAAAGCGACCTACCCAGAAACACTGACCCAGTTCAGCAACCTAGTGACAGGTCATCAAGCCTAGAAAGCTAGAAGGGGGAATCCCAAAATATCAGTGCCACATCTCCACATCGGTCTTCATGGTGTGAAAGATTAGAGGAGAGAATGCAAATTCATTGTCTTCAGTATTTAGCAAGGACTAGGCCATTTCCTCCTTTGAGTATAATAAACTGAGAAGAAAGAATGTCAATGGAGATTAAAATCCATTCAGAAAAGGAAATCATTCCTTGATGGATTTGGACAGAAAAGAAAAAAAAAGCATGGGAGAAACACTTTTTTAGAGCTTGTCTGTTTTAGCTGGCATGAACTACTCACTAGTGAGCTGGAGGTTTGATTTGTGAAGTATTAATGACTGTAGAAACACAACTGCAGGCAGGATGGGGCTTCGTCGATATTGAGTATAAATGGGATGAATTAACAAAAAGGATGAAAATTTCAACCCAGCATCCCAAGGCTCCATCTTCATAACTTCATCCCCAGAAGGTGCCAAGACCAAAGTAGAACAGAGCAGCTGAGATGGGTGGAAAATGTAGCAGGTGGGTGAAGAAAGTGGGTCCCTTGGGCAGAGATGGATTTACATATGGTCTCAGCTGTACTGTAGCTGGCTGTGCCATTGAAAGTTGACGGCAGATTGCTATTGAAATCAAGTGGATGGATTGGGCTCACAACTTGGAGCCCATTCCTTTTGAAAGGTGAGATCATCGCACTTGTTCATGTCATCTCACTGGAAAAGGAAGAAACCTTCTTGTCTTCCTCAAGCAGTGCCTGAGAACTTCTCTAGGCCTTTTTCATCTGACCCCCAGCAGGTTGACTGGCCACTGGGGGCTCCATGAATGCTGACAGCCCTGAGCCGTCTGCCAGCAGAACTGATGGTCTGGGTCTTGCTGGAGAGAGTGCAGAGCAATAAACATCCCAGAGATGCTGCTGAGCCAGTCCATTTCCTGCACGCAAGCTGCACATTGTAAAAACTGAGCCTCAGATTCTTTTTCCTGTTTGCACTGAAGCAGACAGCAGAAATTGCACAATCCTCCAGGCCAGACCCAAGGTGAATTGTGAGACGATAGGTTCCAAGGCAATATTTCACACTTGCTGAAAAAGTGATACAGCCCAGGGGAGGGGGCTATAATTAGTGAGAGCAGTGACAATCAACAGGTGAAGTGGCTCCATAAGCAGAGGAAGAAACAAAACTCTTTCCAAAGTCTCTCACTTATGTGCATTCTCTAGTGTTCAATAAAAGGTGTGATCCCTGAGTAAGAAAGTCTTTCTCCTTTCTCCACTTGCTTATTTTAATGAGATACGATAGTCACAATATTTTTAGGCATCCTTTCCTGACTGTCAGGTTACAAAGCTGTTGGCTGGAAGTTGTACAAGCTGACACATAAACAACACGATCACATTAGACTCTGTTTCTAGAGGGGAAGCCACTCTAGAGTAAAGGTTTTGATTTAATGGAGACTTCTGCAGGGGTGGCAGGGAGGAAGGTAGCAACTTTCAGATAAGTAATAGTAGAGGGTTGAAGAGAAAATAAAGTCTTTTATTCTGTCTTTAAATGTGTTCTGGAGGGAGTTTTTCTGAGGACTTTCTAAAAAATGCTTGTTTAATGTTGCACTGGAAAAAAGGAAGAGAAATCAGGTAAAACCAGAAGAACACCTGTCAGAATGATTTGTTACATATTTCTCAGTGAACACAGATAAACAAATAGATAGATAGAAATACATAAGTATTTTTTAAAACTGCAAAGTCAATGTCCAAACATGCATATTGAAATTATTCAGCAATCGTTTGTCTTGTCTTTTGCATAACCTGAAAAAGGCTGCACAAACCATCCCTCAGAAGAGCAAGCTCCCTCGGTGCCTGACTGCTAAACCTAGAGCGTCGAAGCTCAGAGAAATGCTGGAGCATTACATGAACCATCCAGCATTATCAAGAATTCATTCAAGAGCATAGCTATGTCCATGAAATAAATCTTCTCTACTACTTTCACTTTAAGGAGGCATATACTCCTTAGGGTGGTAACCCTCATCTATGTGACAGTGCTTCCAGTGAGTGGACAACTGTGCTATGAAATCCATGGTGCTGTTTAACTAGCATGAAAACCAAGAACTACAAAACTGTCAGTTTACTCCTGTACATGAGGGAGACAAAATTTTAACATAGAAAAGCAGAGGATGAAATTCATGCCAACAACTGGAAACTGTTTGAGAGACCAGCAGATTGGCTCCTGCGGAGGTGGAGACAGTAGACAGGTTTTGGTCAGATGGCATTTGTCTGTCTAATCAAGGCTGATTCCATGTTCTGGGAAAGGATGACTGATTCTGTTGGTGTTCAGATCTTCTGGGGTGGATGGGGTGACAGACTACTAGTAAAAAGATGAGACTTGTACTCTAATGGTCTTAGCTAAAGTGCCAGAACTGTCACTGAATGGCATGGCAAAATGACCGTGGCTATCTTGACCTTGAAATGCCACTGTTTTTTTTCCATTCCTCCCACTCAACAAAAGGCATTCATCCACAGATATGCTGTAGATGGGGATGCTGGGGATGAAGCAGTATAATGAATTTAGAAGTCCTGTTTTACTACCATCTTTACTGCTCTGACTCTGTAGCTTGCAATTCTGCTAACACCTGTACTCCCTGTACATCTGTACATATGCACATCCATCTCTACAGCTCTAAGCTCCACTTGGCAGATGTAGAGAGTCAGAAAGAAAATGAAGTGCTGTGCCAAGGTAAAGAATATGTGTTTCTTCCAGTCTTGGGGGCTGATTTCTGTTGCTTGTCCGGGCACAAATCTCAGCTGTCTATTCCTGCAGGGACTTGGTATCACCCCATTCACAGGGGAGTGCAGGGACTGTTTTCTAAGGCCCAGAAGAGAAGACGTGTGCTGTCCTGGAGCAAGGTTGTTTGCATACATTACCTGAAACATTTCAATGAAAAACAAGAAGTGACTCCATCTCTCCATTCCTCCAAAGCAGGAGCAACCAAAACCATGCAAGAAACCATGATGAAGAAGAATATCTTCTGCAGCAGATTGCAGAAAACCTGTAAATAAAATGATTGCCAAGCCTTTGAAAAAATAACAGGATTGTGACCAACACAAGAACCAGTGTTTTCAGTATCAGACTGAAAACTGGGAAATTGTTTGACAGAGTCAGTGACACCCTTCTCTGGAGAGGCAGATCTAGAAAAGAATTATAGAATCATGGAATTATAGAATAGTTAGGGTTGGAAAGGACCTTAAGATCATCTAGTTCCAGCCTCCTGCCATGGGCAGGGACACCTCACACTAAACCACATCACCCAAGGCTCTGTCCAACCAGGTTTTGAACACCGCCAGGGATGGAGCATTCACAACTTCCTTGGGCAGCCCATTCCAGTGCCTCACCACCCATACAGTAAAGAACTTCTTCCACATATCCAATCTAAACTTCCCCTGTTTAAGGGGTATGACTGACACTAATACCTTACACAGACTCTCCTCTTGAAGGAGAGATGTTTTTGGTAACTAATTAATCACATGTATTCATATAGTCTCTCTCAAGAAAAGAGATATTTATTTCCTTTTCACTGTCCATAAACCCAGCTATTTTGCACAGAATATTTTCTTTCAATGGTGCATTGCTAGAAATAAGTAACAAATTTGTAATAGCTAAGCAAATACCCTGGCTCCACATATCCTTTCTAAGATTCAGTGTGAACGTAAAACAGATGTGATCCCAACAAAGAGGCATCCTCTGATGTACCAGATGGTACTCCTGCATCACTTTCCCACTAGCTAAATATAGTTGGGTGAAACAATAGTACCAACACAGACCACTGAGGTCGAGTGATATGAGGCAGGGTTATTTCCTTCATTCCGGAACCTACTGATGCATCTCTGAACAGGCATTAAATGGGAAATAAGAGAATAAATTCCCCCCTTTTTTGCCTGCATAATTCTTCTGCCTTTTTGGGCATTATGGACTGCAAAATATTTCCTAGCATTTTTTTTGTTTTTATTTGCAATTTTCATCCCCATTTCAACCTTAACTGCTATTGTGGGCCTTTGCTACTGCTGAGTTATAGACAACAGCAGCAGCAGCAGGAATTTTAAAAATAAAGCAGGAAATTTAACAACTGTAAGAATCTCCTTACCCCAGAGATCCATTGTTCATACTCTTTCATATATGCTAGCAATAATTATACTAAAGACTGTTTAGGAAAAAAGGTCCATTTTACATCAGAGGGGAAAATGTAAATTCTTTATTTTCCCTCCTAAACTGAATACAAAGACTGCTTCATTAAATGTGGCTTTTTGGTAAAAAATGGAACAAAATGTCTACCCATAAAAATTCCCATATGAAAAAAAACCTTTTTCCATCCAAAAGACTGAATAGAAAATGTGGATCTCTTCTGCAAAAAAGGGTGGGGGGGAAATTCCAAGTTGACCTTAGTATTCTCTCTGTTATACAGGGTTTCTGGTTGAGAGAAACCTCACAGAAACACCACATACTCCAACCTCCCACATGTGTCATCCAAAGCAGGACTGTCAGGCTCATCTTTGCTGCATTTATCTAGTCTTCTCTTACTGATGAAATTACAGGTTTATTGTGAATATACACCAGCCCTGGTGATCATGTGCCCAGAAATAACAGTGAAGTAGTGGGAGGTCTGTGGCTTGAGTGGCATCATTCAAATACTGACAGCAGCCTCATAGACCTAAACTGATCATTAACGTACCTTCTCAAACTAAGGAAGTTTTTCACCATCAGGTTGGGTGACCAGTTCCCAGCACTTCAAACAGAACTGCACAGGATGGGTTCTTCTTGTTTCACAGACAGGTTTCACCCTTTGGCAAGTCACAAGACAAAATATTTTCATTGCCTGAATTGAGATGAATTCTTCACCCAGCATATCGACCTTTTCTCTAAACCCTAAATGGCTGCCGCAGCAATGGAGCAATTAGGTTCCACTTTGGGTGGAATGATTCATGCTTCAATAAATTCAATTTCAACAAGACATAATTATGGTGAGTCACATAATCACAGATTAATCGCAGCACCTCCCATTTAGCAGTCAAAACATTGGCGGATTCCAAATGCAATGCGTATGATACTTCTCCTCAGCTTTTGTTTTGATTAGTTTCTTTTCTGCTTTATAGGTTGATCCTACACAAACTCTAGGAGAAGGCTTCTGGAACTGCACACAGATCTGTAAGACAGCATGGGGACTTCTCTTGCTGCCTTCCATGGGGTGAATGAACCTAAAAGATAGCAAATGTTGCTGTTACCAATGATATCAGCAAGAAACTGAGGATCTCCTGTTTTCTGTTGAGCTCCCCTTAACTCCACAGAGTGCATTGTTAGTGAGGATTGAAGATACCCAGTGCCTTCTGGATCTGAGTGCACACAAATGGGGCCTACCATCGTGAGTTCTTCTGTTGAATTAGTTCTTCAGAGCTACAGGGGATGGAAAACTTCAGGATATCTGAGCATCCTGCTCCTATCAGACATAATCAGGATACTTAAAAACATTTGTTAGGGATTCCCTCCTGCTCAGTGCTGCTCCTAATCATCTTGCGGCTATGCTGGCTCCTGTTTTAGCTGAGGTATGGTACTGTCTCCTCTCTCCTTACTCCGCTTTTACTGTTACTGAATGTGGAGACTGAGTAGGGATGACTCATCTAGCAGAAGCTGTGCTCAGCTCGTCTCATTTGAACATCACTCTTAGTCTCACATACATTTACCACAAACCAGTGAGGGGGAAATTCCTTCTTTGTGATTAGACAATTTGTGGCTGCCCTTTACCAGACCTCAGGTAGGAACGTATGCAGTGGTTTTTCTAACTATTGTAAACCAGCTTGTTCTGTGTGACCAGCTTATTTTGAATTGCAGTTGGATCATTTTATGGAATTGTTCTGCTTTCAAAACTTTCATTCTCCAAAGTGGTTAGAAAAGGGTTTATTTTATTTTCTTTTTTATTACATTCATTTTTAAGGTAAGAGTGGTTGTGGGGGAGCAGAACAGCAAGGTGTGGGTTTTGACAAGAAGAGTGAGAGGGAAGGTTATTCTTTGACATCTTGTTTTACACTACCACTGATGAGTATAAACCTTGACAGGCTGAAATTTACTTCTCTGTGCATCTTGTGTGTTCTCCTTAGAATTCAGTTTAGTTTTAAAAGTTGGCTAAAGGATCTGTGGGGTGGATGAGGTGTTGATGAAGGTGTCAGTAAATTAACATAGTCAGCAAACTAATAAAACCTTTAAAAGAAAAGCCTTTGAGGGCAAAGACAACATTTCTTTCATCTTTTCTTCTCTCTCACCTCCACCTTTTCCCTTTGTGAAAATTGATTCTTTATTAATTTATTTTTTAGAAAAGATTAAACGGGAAGTTTAGATTTGATATAAGGAAGAAATTCTTTACTGTAAGGGTGGTGAGGCACTGGAATGGGTTGCCCAGGAAGGTTGTGAATGCTCCATCCCTGGCGGTGTTCAAGGCTGGGTTAGACATAGCCTTGGGTGGCATGGTTTAGTGTGAGGTGTCCCTGCCCATGGCAGGGGGGTGGGAACTAGGTGATCTTAAGATCCTCTCCAACCCTAACTATTCTATGATTCTATTCTATGATTAGTCTGAAGGCTTCTTTGAAGTCATGACCATGGTGACTTTAAGAAATGTTCTTCACTATCTTCACAGCCAGAGGTACTGTTGGGTACCTCTGCGCTGGGGATTTCTGAATTAGATGGGAAGAAACCAGAGGAAGTTTCTGACTGCCTGTTTACACTCTCCCGCCAGCAAGCGCAGGGTGCGGTTTTGAATGGAGAATGTTGCTCAGGACGACTCTAAGCCCAAAAAGCCACATTTATTCCATGGCCCAAGACTGTATCCACGGTCCCAAGAGATTATATTACTCACAGAAAAAGTTATTAAAATCTCCCATGCATCATAAGATATGCCACGCAACAGGAGGTGGTGATTCTGTCTCAGTCGTAGTGGCATCTGAATTGTAGAGAAGAAGAGAAACATCCAGAAATGACTGTATGCTCCCAATAGGACCTTCTAATTTCCTAGCGTTTACAGGCTGCAACAACAGACCTCCAGGGAGAGGTCTGCTTTAGCAATGTGGCCTCAGTAATTCCATGGACACATTCTTCTCTCCAAGTTAAAATTAATACTGAGGTGGTTTCAGAGGCACCATGCAGCCAAGAGGTCTGATGGTCCTTGAAAGACAAGACTCTAATTTTTTTAAAACTAGAGTTGCGATGTCATTCCAGCTAAGCTGTGTGAATTCCATTTTAAACAATACCATGTGCCCCTTGAGCCCTGTATTGTACTCATTTGATGGATTATTCTGAATTTCTTCCCAAACCATTCCCTGGGTTTGCTGCACACTATAAACCCATTGCATTCTACCCCCAACACAGCCATCTCTTAGCTGGGGTAAAGATAGTGATGCAGAGATCCCTGCTCCTCAATTTGGCTTGATTTTGTCTGATCAGACTTTTGGCCTTTAGAACATTTTGGGTCTACTTCCAAGTCACAGATCCAAAGGAACGATTCCCAGTACCCCTGGAGGTGTGCTGAGGGTGGCATGGAATCATAGAACCAGCTCCACAGCCTAGTATCAAAAACAGGAGCAGACCTGGAAAAATATTACAAAACTCTTCCACTGGCACCAGCAGGTCAGTGCCATTACAGGCAGTAGTGTTGTTCTCAGATACTGTTTCACTGGCTTCCTTCTCCTTTTTCCTCTCCCTTTTCTGAAGCACATTTTCTTTTCCTTGTATTGCATGGTAGGGCTGTATCCCTGGAGATTCATAGTGATGAGGAGGAGTAGGCAGAGATCAAAAACACTTCTAGCTTTGAAAAGATTATTCCTGGCCTCAAATCAAGTACGGCAAGCTCTAATCCATCCATCTTCTTCAAACGGTGTTTCAAAACTGGTCACCCAACCCTTTTGGATTCTGCTTCCCTTTCAACTTTATATGGCACACAGAATTCTTTGATTTTACCTTTGAAAGCATGGCACTGAATTCTTTAATAGCACAACTGACTGCTCTTATTTTTCAAACCTGAGGCTGCAGACTTCTGTGGTGTTTTCAGTCCTGCTCCATGTCTTTCAGGGCCAAAATCTCTCAGTTGCTTCACAAATCAGCTACACTGATTTTGCCTTGGCTCACTGAGCTTTCCAGGGAAATTAAGTGAAAAAAAATCACTGCATTGCTTTGGAAACATCCTCCATCTGCAATCTAAAGTACCAAAGCAACAACAAAAGAGCCAATGATAATTACAAGAAGTTCACCAAAGTAATGGGTATGTTCTGCCTAGAAGAATGACAAGATCTCCATATGGTTGAAAGGAAATTTAATTTTAACAGCCGTGTGAATGATAGTGTTAATAGTAGGAGATGCACAAGTTGAGTGCATTTCTGGTGCGTATAAAATGTACTGTATTTTCAAACAACTTTCACATTAAAAGGATGGATATCACACAGGAAGAGATCAGCAGAGTTCATCTTGTCCATGTCTGAATCACAAGTTCAAATGGTCGCAAAAAGACTCAGGTGTTTAAGAGTATGCTCATGGGCTGTAAACTACTGGTTTCAGAAATCACGACTTCTTTTTCTTGTGTACTGGAAGTGTTCTTAGCTCCAAACCTCCTGAAGTAACAGGTGCTTAGAAGTCTATCCATCCATGCATGACTGCAGTGAAAAGTTAAAAGTTATTTGGCTGGTTAGTTTCATCTGTGTATCACAGACCATAAAGAAGTGCAAATGGAAGATGTGCCTTAGTGTCACATCTGCTGGATAAAATACTAAAATGCATCCTGCAACTTATTCCAGAGAGACAGATCACAGTCTGACCATGCACTGGTGTGCTTGGAAAAATAATGATTATCCAACATTGCCTAGTTTTTGGAAAACAACCAGAAAAAACTAAATTGCTCAAGAAAACAACTCCTCTCTCAAATTCAAAATGTTCTGAATGGATTAGCAAGGAACAATATCAATGAAATCAGTCATGTTATTTCTCCCACGTGCCTTGGAAAGTAGTAGGTCATGAATAAGTCTTTGAGGATTTTAGGAATGAGACATGCACACATATCTAGATACGAGCACTCAAGAAATGCCAGAGAATGTAAAGAAAGTTTTCAACAGTCAGGATAAATGTATCTAATATGAATTCTCCCAAAATACTGACGTGTGGGGAAAGAGGGGTGTCTGTAGAAGGGAACAAAATATGGGCCAAGCTATCATGGTGATTCTGCTGCAAGAGTATTGAGAAAGCCACTCACTTTCTACAGTTTTTCTTACACAAGATAAACCCAAGATATCATATTCGTACACTTCAGGAGGCCACTGTCAGTATATACAGCCAAAAATGTAGCTAAGAAAAGAAGATAGCCAGAAGAATATGGTTTGGATAGATGCCATTAAAATTACTGAATATTTGGTGTTGGTTTTCCTCAGCCCAAGAAAAGGGAAGACAAAACAGAACAAAAAAGTAATTTCTTCGAGAGATTTGCCTTATCAGTAGCAATAAAAAGATTATTAACTACTGCTGTTAAAAGTTCAGTTTTGTTCAAATAATAACTGTCCAGTGTGCCAGAGTTGCATGTAAACTGTTACAGTAGAACCTGCTGATCTTGTGTCGTTTCAGACTTTTTTTTTGTTTTCACCTGGAAAGAAGAAGAAAGAACAAAATACATTCATATTAGTCATACTAGACGACTTTGTAAGGTTTGTCTCGGCCTGTTCAACTACCAGTAAGTCAATCAATAACATACTGGCAGCCAAACTTTCAATGAATGGTTTTAAAGCATTTTTTCTCAAGAGCATTAGCCACAGCTAGGATGCAGAGGTCAAATAAAATTTGTTCAGAAGGTTAATGTACTATCATGAAATTAAAACATCACACATAGCCCCAGTCAGTACCAGACAGGTCTTAGTTAAAACCTCTGAATTTTGGCCACACCATGAAAGTTACCTGATTTGACCACCTGCATGGTTCATGAATATAAGATGCAGTTTTTCTTCCAGTCACCATCTAATGAAATCCATTAACACTGCTCACTGGAAATGTGTTTTCTTGAGGAATGCTCAGGTCTTATTTGGAGAAAACAAGACATGAGAAAGAGTTCATTGTTTCTTCTGGCAGATTACTCCAAATAGCTAATATTTCTCCCTTCTTCCTCACAGTTATGTAATGTGACAAGTTTTAATTCAACTCCAAGCTACTGATTCTTGTTCTGCATTTCTCTGCTGAATTAAAGACTTCTTTAGCAACTGCTACTTTTTCCTTGGGAAAGTAATTATAGAGTAATCAAGTTACCCTTCGTCTCCCCAGTTGCCTTCATGATTAGTTAAACAGATTGATTTCTTTAACTCTCCTATGGTGAGGGGATTTCTCTAGACCCAGGATAACCATGTGGGTTCTGTTCTGCAAAATACTGTGGCTTTATATCTTTTCTCGGGTGTGGATTCAAAACTGGATGTAACACACTGGCATCAGTAAATGTCATCTGCAAAGGTAATGATATCATCTGTTAGGTTATTATTTCTCTTTCAATGTACCTACCCTATGACCTCAGCAGTCCTGTTTAGCTTGTCTTCACCACCAGAATGAACAGCCCTTTGCTAAATTCAGTCTTTAATGATGTTTGTGGTGAGGCCCAGTTTTTCTGTACATATGACTTACTGCCTTTCTCTTAGACAGAAACATTTGCTGAAATATTTCATTTGAATTTATAAATTGACTGCATTGATTATAAATTATTGTTACAATAATGCTTGTGTCACCCAGTAGCCATTATCAGCAGGGATTTCATACCCATTACTAAATCAGTGCTGAAAATGCAGATCCAAAGTGAGCCTCATCCTAGAATAGGAGCACTAAAAAAAGAGTCATTCAGGGCTTTTTCCTGGACTGAAATTTTGAGATATGTCAGTCAGTTTTTAATTAATTCCCACTCTATATAATGTTCAGTGCTCATTTGTTTTAAATCAATATATGGCACCCTGACAATTCAGTATAAGTAATGATGGGAATCCAAACAAACAACTTTTCTAATGAGCTCTTTTATGAGCTATGCTTAATTAATGCTACTAAGATAGTGGTTGCTGTTTTCAGAAACCATGCTAACTTAGAAGTTTTGGTAAGTTTTCAAAGGATTTCTGTGTCCTCAGTGAGGACATGATTCCTTTCTCAGGGTTGGGAAGTTTGCTGCATTAATAACCGTATTTTTGAAGGGTCTCACATCCTACCCTCCATGGCCATGCCTGGCTCTTAATTTTGTCAAATATCAAATCACAAATCTTCATCACCATGTTCTAACAGAGGATTTGGGATGACAATGAAAGGTTAAGTATATGGGAACCGTAATAGTTTTTTTGCTGACTTGACTTACCTTGTGCTTTTGAGTCAGACTTAAACAATAGGCAACCCTACACAATGGCATCAAGTATTTTACCAAGACCTGTTGTCCAGACTACTTACTTCTATATTTCTTCCACATTCCTGTAACATTTCTTTAATCAGGCTACTTTATATATATTTTCTCTTTTTCTTTTTCTTTCTTTTTCTTTTTCATGTTAATAACCTTCTGAGGACAAACAGGAAGGGTGAAACAGTTTCATGTGGCTCATCAGTGGTAGAATCCAAGGAATAGAGCTATCAGGAAGTGCCTGTACCTGAAAAGATGCTTCAGTATTCAAGTTACTTTATGAAAGGCTACTACATCTCCATCAAGGATGAAGGATCTACCTTAAAAAAGGAATAGTAAATAAAATTATAGTAATGTATTAGCACTAGAAAACTCTCAAACAAGTACATTCAGGATTAAAAAATCATAATATTTAAAAGTGTTACAGTAGTAGAATGAGCAAATGACAAGAATATTTGTGGGAGATAAATCAGATGAA
The DNA here is from genome assembly GCA_017639245.1 of Myiopsitta monachus. Classification (NCBI taxonomy): domain Eukaryota; kingdom Metazoa; phylum Chordata; class Aves; order Psittaciformes; family Psittacidae; genus Myiopsitta; species Myiopsitta monachus. The sequence continues at coordinate 25,617,618 of CM029926.1, read as the reverse complement.
ATTGAGCAAACTGACTTTTGGATGCATGAGTTAATAGAATGATTTTAAAGCTTGAGGAATGAAGATAGTTCAGTTCACACAGTAAAAAACTGAAGAGGGAAAAGGGATGTTTCAGGTGTCTCACAGCGGTTTATTCCCTTCCATTTTTTAGCAAACCCTACCAGCTTTTAGCCCTGGATATATTGCAAGCTATACCAGCGGCTAGAGAGAAAGGCTGCACAAGGCAGTCCATGTTATAGGAATTTGAGCAGAACAAGAACTGAGAGTCCCTCAGGTAGCAGAAGGGAAGACAAAGCCCCCTGCAGATTTGTCTTCACTGGCAGAGGTCTCTGCAGAAATAATTAATCCATGTTGTGGAAGTGAAGTTGATGCTGATCAATGCTCATTACTCAAGCTGTTGAAAGACCCAAAAGTGAAACAAGACACTGGGGAGGGTGAAACTGGTAATGATCTCTAGGAAATTATGAGAAAGAATATTTTGCTTGCCAAGAAAGCCAGCCCCAAAGATTCTGGCAGGTGAGCATTTAAGACTTATTGTGTAGACAAAAGGGAGATGCAAGCTGAGCATGCTTCTCGGCAAAGAAGGATGGAGAAGGCAGTTGTACATGATCCAGGAGGTAATGCTGACATTGTGACAAGTGTCCATCCTATATGTATGGGAGAACTGTTCCCTGCCTGCTGTCTCGCAGCAGACAGCCATTTTCTGGTCCTTGTGCCATTCTCTACTGATAGACCATCAACTTCAGATAAGAGTCTGGCTTACAATTGGTGACCATCATGGGAATGCAGAATTATTGTTGCATGAAAGATACAAAAAGTGACTATATTTCACTCCATCTCACTCTGGAAATGAAGGACAGCCTTCTTTCAATTGCTACCTGTCGTGGTTTAAGTACTTGCTGAAGGCCAGTGACTTCTTTAGCTGTAGCAGACTTTCCTAAGTGCCTTACCATCTGTTCAGTGCCTTTGACAATGTGTTTATGTTGTCAGTCACATAAGGGAAAAAAATCAAAGTGCTTTATATTTTTTGTTAATCGAATATGTTGAGATGACATTAATCATACAGACAGGGAACCTTCTACTCATGAGTGAATGCATGCGTTAAATACTAGGGCTGTTAATGGACCCTGTTTCTGATCACTGCTGTCATAAGTGATAACAGGCCTGAGGCCAATTAAACCCCTTTTCACATTTTTCTCAAAGCCAGAGAGTGCTGGGAAGAGATCTTGGCACCAGCAAGTGCGCTGAGGGGAGGGTCTTAGTGCTGTTAGGGTAATGTGATCTCTCTCGGCTCAGACACTTCTGCGCTCCTCACTGCATGCTGCCCAGGCTCCTGTCTGGGGCTCAGACATGGGGCTTGGCTTCTCCGCAGCAAGGTGATGACAGAGCAGGGGGGAGTTACCAGTTGTCAGTGATCTCACCTAGCAATGATGGTGTCAGGGAATTCTCCAGTTTTAATATCCCATTCTAGGGTTTCCATTTGCAGTGGGAAACATGAAGCAGAAGCAGAGGTCCATCCGTTTTGGGGTATACTTGCAGTTGGTCATATTATCAGAAAAGCATTGCCTCTTGAGATGCCTGCTATGTTCTGAGTCTCTGTTTGACTCAGAATACCTCAGTGCATGTGCAACAAATCCAAACCTGCTGCTGTTTTGCACAGGAAGTTCCACCTTGCTGGCCAAAATTTGCCATTTTCCTCATGAACAATATTACCAGTGGGAAACAAAAGAAGATGCATCTGAAGAAGCTTAAAACCATGGTCACCCTGAATTTGTAAGGTCCTTGTATGTAGCTGGTAGTAGCACAAGGCAGGCTATTTTTTAATCAGCAGGAATTTGGTATTAGTGTATCTGTATGCTATGTGGACTATGTTTGGGCTTCGAAAGTAAAAGGCCTCAGCCACCCAACACACAATGCGACTTCTCAAAATCTCTTTATATCCTCACTCAGTCCTGTAGGAAGTCCCATCTTTCAGATCCCAAAGTGAAATCAACTTGAGATAATCTGTCTAACAGGCAGCTTTATGGATCCAAGCACTTCTTTACTGTCTCCTTTCCTGCCCTTTTCTAGAGTTAAAGATTGTTAGCCAGGCTAACACTGAGTTGAGATGGTAGTGTTTCACTGGTATTTCATTGGTATGAAGAATGCTGAATTTTTCAACAAGTTGTGAAACCCAAAGCCCTCGCCAACTTTCCTTTAAGCTTTTTAGATCCAGTGTTTGTGTTTGCTTTCTGTTTCAAGTGAGGAGAGACGTGCAGGCCAGCTAGGGTCTCGGTCCCTTTGAAAGTCCTGTGTCAAAGAAGGATACCATGCAAACACAGGAAAAAGATGGGAATGACTTCCTGATGTCCAGATCCCTGATCTGCATGTGTATTTCCAAGCTGTAATATATAACCATAATATAAATAAAATTTTTAAAAATCAAGACAGTCAGAGAGATTTAAACCCTCTTTTTCGTTGTATTGGGAGATCAGGTAAAAAAATCCTGTGTTTTTTACATGAGGCATACTTTTGTTTTGTTTTTCTTGCCTTTCAGGTTCTGAACCAGAGTTCATTGTTTGAACTAGTATAAACTGTTTCTTTTGTGAAGGTTTTACCCTCAGAGATCCTCAAAATCTATTGCAGATTTGAAGAGCCTATTTAACCTTTTCTGACATTTAAAAGAAAACAGAAAGCAAGCTCTGCCAGCTGAAAAGTGAGTTAAAGGAGCCACTCCAGTTTGTGTCCAACTGGATGAAGAAAGGATAATCAAATTCCTTCCATTTTACACATAGTTAGTCATGAAATTGTACAAGAGAAATAAAAAAAAGACAATAAAATAACTGTATTGTAACAGCTGAAGCAAACCTTGGGTAACTGTCAGCAGTGAAATGTCCAGAGAGCATTTGTACCATTCCATTTCATTAAGCTGAAGGGTGGGATTGCAGACTGTAAAAGATTATAGCAGAGCTCTTCAGAAATTTACAGCTCGCAGTGCAGCAAAGCACAAGGGAAGTCTCCTTTTCTTGTGTACACAACAGGGAGCCTGGGTTTTGTCTCTCTGATGATGATGATGTGTAGGAGAAGAAGGTTGCCAGAAGCACCAATGAATACTGAAGTGTGCTCCATGAACCCTTTTTTTTGCTTCCCTGTAGCCTACAAAATGCATTTGCACAGTTGGTTTTATTCAGTTCCCAAACTCTTGACTTTGTGGGCTGGATTAGGACAGGAATGCCTCAGGGGTGGCGTTTAGGATGATGTCTGATGCTTTGAGGGTATAATGCATAGCAGGAACAAGTGCAATGAATGCCACAGGAGAAGGGACATTTCTCTCATTTCAAACAGTTTACCCAGCAGGAACTACTCTGTTTTGTACCCACTGAGGTTCTGGCCCCAAGGCCATCACTGAGCTGCAGCAGGAAGCTTAAATTCTGGCAAAAGTAGGAATATGTGCCTATTGCAGCTGCAGCCTTTTGCTCTGTAACAGAGCCAGTACACTGGGAAGCTACGTTCTTCCTCCTCAAAAATCAATTTGGTTTCAGTCTCCTCTCTCTTTATAGGTTAGCATCCTCCCCTTACGTCAGTGGAACTCCTGCTAATGTGCCCTGGTGTAAAAGAACATTTAGGATAGCAGTTCTCTGTCAGCAGAAAAGACAGGGCTGGTGAGGAGAGGGTCATTCTAGATTACTAACTGTCCTACATACTTCTACAGATGACGTTTGGCTGTAGCAGCTGACTTCCTTTGGCTCCTTTTTTCCTGCCTGTTGATTCACCAAAAATGCTGTATTATGTTTGTCCTTAACAGAGAGGAGGAGGTATCTACCAGCAGCAGAGGTGGTCAAGAGATGTACACTAGTGCAAGTTTCCAACAGGGATGGCAATTTTCACCAAACTGATTTTCCAAAGTAAAGAATTTTCAAAATCACAATGGGAATAATGCAAAATGAAGTGTTGCAATCCAAATGAAATGCAACCCAAGTTCAGAAAAGCTTTGCTTTCCTTTCTATTTATACAAATAATTAATTTTTGTCTTGATTCAACGTGGCATTCGGCTTAATTTCCTTATTTGACCATTGTGTTTTGGGAGTTTTGATTCACAACTCTGCTCTCTCTACTATGGGCCCATAGTCCTTTGGAGGACTGCACCTCCCAAGAAATAAAATACACTAGGCTTGGCCTGAATCATATACTGTATTAGATACTCATGTGACTCTAATGCTGTATGAGAAATTCAATTTGGACAGAAAAGTTTAGCCCATAAAGAAATGTGGGGGTTCTGGCCTGCCTTTTAACTAAAAAGCTAAAATAGAGACCCTCACAAAAAGTGAAGTCCAGCATTAACTGAATTTAGGGAAAATTGAGCATGTGTGTTGAATCTAGCAAACAAAAGGAAACATTTCAATATAGGTAGTTTTCCATTCTCATTTCTATTCAAGAACAATGAAAATACTGGCAATCCTTAGCAGAAATTATAAGAAATCTTGGGTTTTGTGCAAATTTATTATTATGGAAGTACTTGCTTCAGCTTAGAATAATAAGTTTTGACACGCTGGAAGTTCCCAAGAAGCAGGAATTCTGAATTTCTCACTGCTGAAAGTCCATGTTCATTAATTTTCATGGTTTTTTATGTGCAGGCTCTCCTCTGTGGGTTATAAAGGCTTGAACAGTAAAGCCAAAACCTTTACTGAGGATTTATACATGGGTAATTGAAGGATTTAATTCTTAAAAGTGGAATTGTGCTCAGTTTGGTTTTATAACTAAAAAAAATTTAATATAAATTGCATAGGTCAAAGGAAGTCCTTAATCGTGCTGAAGTGATCCCACAAAAAACAATGTAAATGGATCAAAGAACCACCAAAGTCTGTAACGGAGCAGAGTTTGGACTCCTCTACAACCTTTTTTTTAGTTTTATGCTGCAAGTGATTAGTGGCACAGGCTTCTTGTGCAAAATAGTCGGTTCAGACTGGTTTCATGGCTAGATTTTGAATATATAAAGAAAAACATTTTATGCGTGCAGTGTTGTGGGACTTGTGCTCACTTTTGCAAGCATGTTGTTTTTTTTAACCTCAGCACTTCAGTTTCCACATAGCAGAGGTTACCCCTCAGATTACCGAAAAGACCCCAGAGAGTTCAAACGACCTGAAGGACTGATTCCCATTCTGCTTAATAGGAGTATGAAGCCCCCAAACTAAACTGTTTTGCCTTCAGATCTGGTTTTATGTCAAATAACCTTGATTTCAGATCAGCCCTCTGAAGACCTTCAAATACAGCAATGAACACAAGTTTGGTAACTGTGGATGAGTTCTCCTTGGTTACTTACTTTTCTGAGATGGAAATTAAAGAACTCCTGAAGCTGTTAAGAGGTCATCTATCTCCAAACTCAAATCTATAATTTATATCATGCCAACAGATTTAAATATTAGAGAAATTAGTGAGATAAAGTAATAAATTTCACCAGTTCTTCCTATGATGCATGTCAAAAGTGGCATGCAGCTCTCTGCACAGAGGTGAAGCTCCTCTAGACAAAGAAAGAGGAGGCAAAAGTTTATTCTCAGTTCATGATGCAAATAAAGAACACATTTCAGTGGTTTTCATGAGTTCCTGAGATAGACTTTGGCATGAAGTTGATTCTTCATGTCTTAGTGGTGACAGAACAAATGACCAGCCTACAGGGAACACGGGGAGATCTACCCAACACAAGGTAGACATAAAATAAACTTTCCTCCCCTTTCCTATGAAAAACATCAATTTTCCTTTTTTATTGGAAAAAAAAAATAAAATCCCATCAAACCAGGAAACATCCTGGTGCTTTCATGAGAAGTAGGACAGATTCAACACAGGTGTTTACTTCTCAGTAAAAAAAATCATGTTTGGCTGAAAGCCCCAAATAAATATATTTCCCCTGTTTTTACAATAGGTAAATTTAAGTCAGCCTCCTACAGTTATGCAGGACAATGACAAGAACTTCGACATCTGGGAAAAGCGTTGTCATTTTGACCACCTTGAAAAATTCATTCAGTCTTGATGGCTATAGCTATCATTGCAGGTAAGTACCTGAGACTGCATTTTTGAATGTCTATTCCCACCACGACCCTTGTTCTGCTACCATTCCACTGTCTGGTAAGGGTCCTGGTTCTTCATTGTGAACAGATTTGAGAACAGCATTGGTTTATCATGTTGTGGTACAGATTGAGCCCACAGCCATCCGGAAATCAAGCAAATAATTCTTGTAAAAAAAACTCTCCTCCTGCTGGCACTTGAATTTTGTAAAAGACTCGGGGGGGACAGTGGGAGCTGGTGGGTGAAGAACTCATTGTTGAATCTTTTCTTTTTTCCCCTGCAAGAGAAGAAGAAAAAATTGGGGTGTTGAGTGTTTGGTGGAAAGCAAAACAAAAACATAACATTGCCTCTACCAGGCATGGATCCAGCCCTGTGACACTCTGTTTTTTCCACTGGCTCTCAACATTTATGTAAAGAATAAGGCAAAGAATGTAGCTGTTCTCTTGCAGTTTCTGCTCTGAATATGCTCCTAATGATTTCCCCTTTTCAACCTGTCTAATTGTCCATCCTACCTTGGCACTCCCTTTGCCTCTGAGACTCCAGAGATCCCAAGCATCTGAAGACTTAAACCAGTGGCTTTTCACATTCCAGGAAGCTCCCAAACAGCCACTAATTTCCCCTCATCCCAGGAGGCTTTTGAGAATCCAAAGAACAGCCCCCACTTTTTAGGGGAACCAGATCAAACCACAGCACCAAGTAAGCATGAAATTGCCAGATATTTTCTCTTTATCTTGAAAAAAATTAAAATCAAATAATAAACCCATTTCTAGTTCCTAGTGTACTGCCCGTGTCTGTGATGCCAAGGGGAAGGGATACTTTCCTTCCATTAATAGTAAGGTACTGAGACACCAAAACTAGTGGAGCATTTCAAATTCCAACAGGAAGGGTGGGATGGAATCCCTCTGTGGGAAGAAACCAATTGTCACAATTAGGATGATGACAAAGCAAAGCAATTAGGTAAGTAGCTGGCTCAGATTCAATTTAGGCTTTAGATCACCTCAGCATTTCTCCTCCTTCCCTTTATATGTGCCAGCAGTATGCTAATATTTATTTCAAGTCCTCTGCTTACTCCATGCTGGTATATCTCTTCCTATTTGTCCCTCAGTGGAGCAGGATTTAAAATTCATTTAAAAGTCCATTCAAAGGGGGAAAAGAAGGATAAAAAGGTGGACTTGGACCAGATTCTGGATCTTAGATCCTCATCTGTGACTGGCTCAGTCACTGGCCAATAGGTTAAGCCAGGATCCTGCATTCTGGGAAGTTGATGCTGTTTTCAGCTTGTTACAGAGCACGCTGCAGGCACCTGCACCTTCTTCAGTTGTAGCTGATCACCCTCTGATGATTCGTGCTGCACACATCCTTCAGCCACTGCTGCACAGATGCTCCCTTTTAGATTTCACCTCAGACTCCACATACAAGGTAATCCCTGGAGGTGCCACATTTTGATGGCACCCTGGGAAGGGGGTAGGCAGCTAGAAAGGAAGAGAGGCTGCTAATGCTGATGTCAGGCTTCTAACCCCCAAGACCAAAAAGATGCCATTGAGATTCCAGTGGGGTCAGATTTCACCCTCTATATTGCTCCATCTTCCTACCAATGAAAACATTATGTTTCCGAGTCATTATCTAGATGATTTGGGGTGTACAAAAGCAACGTTTTCCTTCATCCTGTCATCAAGAATTGCAACAAATCCTCCTACCAGAAAAAATGAAAAAGTATTTGTTCAGGTAAATGGCTTCATTTAGTAAAACTATATCTGTGCCTGATGGCTTCTGGAGCAGATGGGGAATGAATAGCATCCATCAGGAGCACAGACACTGTGGCGTGGAGCAGAACACAAGTCCATGCTCCTGTTTACAGAAGTGCCCCAAAGTGCTTGCAATAAGCATTGCCAATCATTGTTTTCTCTAGTGAGATGTATCAGTCCCTTACTAGGAAAGTCACCCAGTCCCTCTTTTTTCTCACAGACTGTAGCACTTGGATGCAGCAGTAAAGGGGCAAGCAATGTAGTTTCAATTAAGGCCCACTAAAAACAGCTCTTACTATGTTATAAATTCTATATTTATCCTGAAACACCAGCCCCATCCTGAGCCTTTCTCCCCCTCCTTTAATTGTTCGCAGAAAAGTTTCCATTGTGTTTTCTTTTCCATTTTTTTAGGACCAGTATTGCAATATAAATAGTTTTGTTTTGTTTTTGTTGTTTTGTTTTTTTTTTTTTTCCTTTTCTTCTCTCCCTCTATTTTTGCTAATAGTTTGGTTTCTCGACTTGGCTGAATGTACATGACTCTGAGGTTTTGTGATATAATTGCATGATTGCTTCCAAATTTTCCAACCAATAGGGCATCTAATCAGTTGAAAAATTTCATTATCCACTGATATATGCTGGAGGGAAGGCAAAAAATTGGTTTCTCCACGTAGCATTTCCTTCCCTCTCCTCCCCCATATTTAACCTTCTCCGTCTACACCCAGAGTATGGATAAAGTCAACCCAGCTGCAAAAGAAGCAACTGCAAATATGTTAGCTCAGAGGTTTTGTGGTTGTGCCATGCTCCTTCACATGGAGATAACCCACCCAAACTCAGGGGCAGTTCAGCTAAAATATTCAAGTGTGGTCTAATGTGTGGTATAGAGGCAGGTATTATCCTTATTCCTTAGAGAGATGGTCTCTGGCTGGAAATGTCTGATTTCAACAGCTCTAGTTATTTTATTCAGTCTTGCAGTTTCAGGCCAAGAAAAAGGAAGTGGCACTTTTAACCCTTCATCACCCAACTTTTCCTTTTTTACTTGGTCACTAATGTCTTTAGCCTCAACAATTTTATTACCACATATGGATACTACAAAGGTTCTTGCATCTTTTCACATGCCATCATTTTTCTGCTGATATGTCTGACTGCAATGTTCTACTACATTTAACAAATCAGTGAAAACCATAGGTAAGAATAAAAGAGGGGAGGGAGAGTAAAGGTCACCCTCCTCCTCCTTCATCCAAAAGAACTCAGCTTTCTTAGGGGATTTATGCACACATGCTGAAATAGGAAAGTGAGCCCTCTTGTCTGTCCTTCATTTTGTCCTTGATGGAGTGAAGCCTGGTTTTGGTCCTCTTAGGATCACTGCATCCCTCTTCACCTCCCAGGCTGTCCCTAGGGCCTTGCATGCTGGAGGAGGCAATGGCAGGACTTTACCACCTTTCTTCTTCTGCCTCGATACTCTGGCTGTTGCCGTGCACAAAACATAAAAACTCCTTCCTCCTCAGAGGTCTATTTAAGGATCAAAATCTGAGCTCAAGGTTTCACCTCATTTGATCAGACTATGTAAAAAAAACAAAAAACCAAAAAAGACCCAAACAAACAAACAAAAAAACAAACCCAAAACATCACTGCCACTTCTGAAAGCTCCTTTTTAAGCACCAGCATTTGTATTATGCTTTGATGAGCCTGGATTATTTCAAGGTGCAGAACTCTAAACTTAAGGAAAAAAAAATTCATGCAACAACAATAAAAATGCCTTCTTCATTTGTCTTCTAATTGAAAGCATCTCACAAAAGTTGGAAATCTTCACTCACAATGAATTTGATCTCTGCTTTCCACTTTCACGTAAAAAATAAACCTCTTAGGAAGAGGAGAGGAGAGAGAGAGGAGAGGAGAGGAGAGGAGAGGAGAGGAGAGGAAAGGAAAAGAGAAAGGAAAGGAGAAAGGAAAGAAGAGAAAACTTTTAGTTTCTCTGAATAGTTCAAAAAATGATAATCAACTTTTCCTGGTTAAAGTTAGAACTACTCTCAAAACATTACCTCAAGTCATAGAATCATAAAATCATAGAGTATAGAATAGTTAGGGTTGGAAAGGACCTTAAGATCATCTAGTTACAACCCCCCTGCAATGGGCAGGGACACCTCACACTAAACCATGCCACCCAAGGCTCTGTCCAACCCAGCCTTGAACACCACCAGCAATGGAGCATTCACAACTTCCCTGGGCAACCCATTCCAGTGCCTCACCACCCTCACAGTAAAGACCTTCCTCCTTATATCTAACCTGAACTTCCCCTGTTTAAGTTTGAACCCGTTACCCCTTGTCCTCTCACTACAGTCCCTAATGAAGAGTCCCTCCCCAGAATCCCTATAGGCCCGCTTCAGATACTGGAAGGCTGCTATGAGGTCTCCACACAGCCTTCTCTTCTCCAGGCTGAACAGCCCCAACTTTCTCAGCCTATCTTCATACAGGAGGTGCTCCAGTCCTCTGATCATCCTCGTGGCCCTCCTCTGGACTTGTTCCAACAGTTCCATGTCCTTTTGATGTTGAGGACACCAGAACTGCACACAATACTCCAAGTGAGGTCTCCTGAGAGCAGAGTAGAGGGGCAGGACCACCTCCCTCAACCTGCTGGTCACGCTCCTTTTGATGCAGCCCAGAATACAGTTGGCTTTCTGGGCTGCAAGCGCACACTGAAGCTGGCTCATGTTCATTTTTTCATCAACCAACACTCCCAAGTCCTTCTCTGCAGGGCTGCTCTCAATCTCTTCTCTGCCCAACCTGTAGCTGTGCCTGGGATTGCTCCAACCCAGCTGTAGGACCTTGCACTTGTCATGGTTAAACTTCATCAGGTTGGCATCAGCCCACCTCACAAGTGTGTCAAGGTCCCCCTGGATGGTATTCCTTCTCTCCAACGTATCAACCAAACCACACAGCTTGGTGTCATTGTCAAACTTGCTGAGGGCACACTCAATCCCACTGTCCATGTCACCGACAAAGATGTTGAACCAGACCGGTCCCAACACCAATCCCTGAGGGACACCACTCGGTACTGGTCTCCAGATGGACACTGAGCCATTGAGCACTACTCTTTGCATGTGGCCATCCAGCCAGTTCTTTATCCACCGAGTGGTCCACCTATCAAATTGATGTCTCTCCAACTTAGAGACAAGGATGTCATGTGGGACAGTGTCAAACGCTTTGCACAAGTCCAGGTAGATAGCGTCAACTGCTCTACCCCTGTCCATCAGTTCCTAGCTCCCCTATAGAAGGCCACCAGATTGGTCAGGCAGGATTTCCCCTTAGTGAAGCCATGCTGGCTGTCACCAGCCACCTTGTTGTCTTTCATGTGCCTCAGCATGCCTTCCAGGAGAATCTGCTCCAAGATTTTGCCAGGCACAGAGGTGAGGCTGACTGCTCTGTAGTTCCCCGGCTCATCCATTTTCCCCTTCTTGAAAACTGGGGGTTATATTTCCCTTTTTCCAGTCATTGGGAACTTCACCTGACTGCCATGATTTTTCAAATATGATGGACAGTGGCTTAGCAACTTCATTTGCCAGCTCCTTCAGGACCTGAGGATGGATTTCATCAGGTCCCATGGACTTGTATACGTTCAGGTTCCTCAGATGGTCACAAACCAGATCCTCTCCTACGGTGGGCCTAGGGTCTTATTCTCCCAGTCCCTGTGCCTGCCTTCCAAGACTTGGGTGGTGTGGTCAGAGCATTTGCCGGTGAAGACCGAGGCAAAGAAGTCATTAAGAACCTCAGCCTTCTCCAAATCCAGGGTAGCCAGTTCTGATAGCTTCTGGAGGCATGAGCTTAAGTGCATTCATTTACCTATAATATCAAGAAGACATTTACAATAGGTAATGTAAATTTCTAGGCAGGACTTTTTTATTTAAATATCCTACGTAGGCTACTCTCTGGAGTGCCCTGGATCTCATTAGAAGTGTGGTATTTTCCTCTAAAATGAAATCTAGTTTCCAATTAAAAGCTGGCCTCTCTGACAGATACTTTGTTGCACTTTCAGATCCAGATTCCTTACCCCATTGACCCTATCAAATGCCTCCAGTGACTTAGAAAACTAATAGGGATTATACACAGCTGCACCGATCAAAAATCCCCCCAACACTCAATTGCTATTACGAGTCTCTTATCAGTCTGCTCTAGAATAGAGAGGGAAACAATTTTCCCACCCCATGAAAGTGAGATTTCATAAATGTTGCCTTTCAACATTATGGTGGAAAAAAAGACCTTTCACAGTTTTTTATTCCTTTTGTAAAAACACTCCACACCACAGGGGAACACTATCCTGGTGGTTAAGATATTCCCATGGGGTGTGGAGCAGCAGTAGGGACACGATTTCCACCTGCTGTACCAGGCTATGTGAAATGGGAGAACAACTTCAGGAGACCCACAGTCCACATACTGGTCCACCTCAGACTGTGTTCTTAGGCCAGTCTTTTCAGCTTCCTGCTCCTGAACCCCTGCTCTCTAACTTTTCTGTCTACCATTATCAAGGAGATGTTTAAAAGTTAAGAATGAGAGCATAAGGCAGAACATGGGCAGCTGTCACCTAGGATAAACCTAATTTCCAGAGCATGAGGTTGCTCTGATTACCAGCACCAAATCCACACTAAGGACAACTCTTGGCTTCTCAGTAAACTAGTAAACTTCTTTAATTCATATGTAATTGCATGGTGCCAGCTAATTATTAGAAACATAATAGCCAGTTACATAATCACGACAGCCTCAATAAATGTGGTTTGAGTTATTATGTAGTACTTTATTAACAGACAACAAATGCAATCTTAAATCTAAATTAAATCCTCATCTGGTAGGTGCTTCATTTTGAAAGGGTATCAGAATGTGTCACTGAAGTAGAATGTCAGCATATTTAAAGTCATGTGACAAAATCCTGTTCCAGATGTTCCAGATTTTCTTCAAGCGACAAGTGGAAGAATGTCCCTGGAGAACAGCTTCATGCAGTACAGTGTCATCTATTGCTCACGTATTTTGTCTGAACATTTAATTCTCATCAACACATAAACTTCTTGGAGTTCACTTTTGGGCAATATGCTCCAGAGGATCTTGGGAAACTGAGAAATTTGGTGTGGAAGCATGGTGGCATTTCTAGCTGGATGACCACCTGCTTCCTCCTATAAGATCCTTTGAATATACAAAACAAAAGCAGGCAGATTTAAAGCCAATAAAGAGGGAAGTTATTTAAAAGTAAGTGTCTTGATTGAGAGGAACAAGACGGAAATTGCTTGTTTCCTAAAACCAGATGCTCACAAGCACGCCTGAGGATGTCCCATCTCAGGAACCATAGGGGCACAGTGTCTTGTTCTAGGCGACCAAATGGCATTGCCCAGGAAAAAAGCTTTCTTATCACTGTGGCTGGCAAGGCAGCTCTAACCATTGCTTTCTGGTGATAACTCCTTCCACAATAATTTTTGAGCTTTCACAGCCTAGGGTTCAATTATTGCCATCTGGTCTACCTGGGTCAAAACCAAGAAAGGCAGGGAAGCCCTGCAGTCTGCACAAAGAAATTCGTGAATAGACTAAAGGCTTATGTGAAAATGTAACTGATTTTTCCACATAGACCTGACAGCTAGATTTCCATGTGCTTTAGAAATTTCCTGCAGGCTTCAGTTATGCTGACAGGCAAGGAAGAGAGGACAGAATATTCTGCAAATATTTACTCTCACTGAATAAACTCACTTTGAAGAAGTTCATCATAATTTTCCTTCTTTGTACACTGGTAGCCTGGCAATAGAGGAGAACGGTAGCAAAAAATGCAAGTAGTCCTACTGGCTATTTCTCCCATTCTGTTCTCAGGAATGTATCTGTGAAACCAGGAGCAGTTATGCAATCAACAACTTTCTTTAAAGGCTACAAGGGACTGTTTTGATTAGTCAAACCTCCAGAGAAGCCATGCAAGCTGGACCCTGAATAAAGATAGCACAAATAAGTAATGGTTCCTTGGCTATATAAAGAGGAAAAAGAAAGGAGTGACCATGTCCAGATGAGTGAAGAGAGACTCCAGGTGATTTTATGGTATAGGCCAAGTATCTACTGGCTCACCAGGACAGGGTGGGATGCAGGAACAAGGCTAAATGCTGGAACTGGTGGGCTGGGGATCAAGGCTTAAGAGGTACTATTAGTAAGTAGAAAGAGAGACCACATGACTGAATAAGCACAGACAGCAAAGCCTCCTGAAAGAGAATTTTAACAACTGATTTAGAAACCAAGTCTGTTTGACAGGCAGTTCTGCTAAACTCAAGCAAATTGCTTCCATGTCAGTTCTGAAGTTCAGGAGAAACCATATGGGCACTTTGCTTTGGTGTTCAGGAAGAGAAGACAATGAGAACTTGGCTAATGGGAAAGAGCACAGAAATGAAAACTTGCATGGATGAAGTGAAAGCAGAGTAAAAGTCGTGTGTAAATGAAGGGTTATTCCCTAAGCTCAATTCTCAGAGCGTGAAAGAATTAGCATAATCAAAGTCAAGTAATAAGCCTTTTTCAATAACATGGGCTGCTCAGCAGGTTTATAAATTAAGAAAGAAGGGAGGGAGGGCAGAGGTGAACTGCTCAGCTGCAGAGCCTTTCTTGAAGCAACTACAATAAGTGAGGTGTTGGTTGTGTGGGCATAGGGCAGATGGAAAACCTGAGCAATATGCAAAATGCACTCAAAACCATTGGATTTCAAACTAATGTATCCAGTGAGATACCCGCATTTCAAGCCTGGTGTTCACCCAAGGAAGGGATGTTTGTATAGTCAGAGTGATACATGCCTAAAAGAATGTCCAGCTGCTCTACTGCATGTGGAATGCCAAGGTCAATTACAGCCAAATTTGGCTGGATGCTAGTGTCTTGGGTAGGTAGCGTCTCCCAGTAGAAATAATGGATGTAGAAAGCCTTTCTCAACACCAGACATGCAAGATCTGTTTTTGCTAATACACAGAGGATGCCATTGTTTGCAGAAAGAAAATATTTCCTCATTATTAGGTTTGTAGGCACATTGTATGCCAGAGACTGTCAGCCAGTGGTTCTGGTATTAAACCCTAAAACTTCTGTCCAAAGCCTGCTGTTTAGGAAGGAAGAAATTCAGTCCGTAATGCTGGTGTCCTAGTGACTTGGACCAGTGAGCACATCCTTTGGGAACTTGTTCAAGTGGTAGATCACATGCAGGTTTGGAAGAGAATTTCTCACATAATTCGAGCTCTCAATGCTCTGGTGGAGATTTTAATAAAATTCAGGCTCACTAGTACTTCTGCGTGCAACTGACATGTCCCTGGCACTGTTGCAATGCATTAGGATTAGTGTTGTAGCCCTTTTGCCTCAGTCCACCATGATCATAGAATCGTAGAATCGTTAGGGTTGGAAAGGACCTTAAGATCATCTACTTCCAACCCCCCTGCCGTGGACATGGACACCTCACACTAAACCATGCCACCCAAGGCTCATGTCCAACCCAGCCTTGAACACCACCAGCAATGGAACATTCACAACTTCCCTGGGCAACCCATTCCAGTGCCTCACCACCCTCACAGTAAAGATTTTCTTCCTCATATCCAATCTAAGCTTCCCCTGTTTAAGTTTGAACCCGTTACCCCTTGTCCTCTCACTACAGTCCCTAATGAAGAGTCCCTCCCCAGCATTCCTATAGGCCCCCTTCAGATACTGGAAGGCTGCTAGGAGGTCTCCATGCAGCCTTCTCTTCTCCAGGCTGAACAGCCCCAACTCTCTCAGCCTACCTTCATACGGGAGGTGCTCCAGTCCCCTGATCATCCTCGTGGCCCTCCTCTGGACTTGTTCCAGCAGTTCCATGTCCTTTTTATGTTGAAGACACCAGAACTGCACACAATACTCCAAGTGAGGTCTCCTGAGAGCAGAGTAGAGGGGCAGGATCACCTCCCTTGATCTGCTGGTCACGCTCCTTTTCTCCTGGGGAAAAGATTTTACTTCCCTTCCCTGCTCCCTGAATTGTTTGTATAAGACCTTGGATATGGTTGGCACAAATGAAATATAGTAAGAACTAAAGAGAAAACACACCTTCAAATGCAGTAGGCTGGATATAACAAACACTTCAGCAAATGCACAAGGCATTTCCACTGTGGATCAGAAGAGGACAGGTAGAAGCAAGTGTAGAAATAAATCCATAACTGTATGTAGGTCCTGATCTGAGGTCTTGCTGGAGCTGATGGAAAAATCCAATGGCCTTCAAATAAGGCCCTTATTCCAAAAATGGGAGTTTAGAAAAAAAGAGTAAAACATTAAAAAGCCAAGAGGAAAAAAGAGATAAATAACTTTTACCCAAACAAACCAGATGTTTCACCTCAAATCCACTTTCTGTTTCCATGAGAATAAAGACAAAGAAAATAATGGCTGTTAGCCTTTTCTTTGGGTCGAACAGCAGAGACCCAATGGGTAACAGGCTATAAGACATGTGACCCTCACATAGTTCCTGTGTCATAAACGAGTCATGGCAGTAGCATACTCATAAATATATTGGAAAGAATAATGTTAGTCTAAATGGTTTGATTCAAGCAGAGGCAATAAAAAGCAAAAAAAATCTTCAGCTTGCCTCAAATTCCCATTTCCTTAATTATTTTTATTTTTTTTTATGTATATGTATATTAAAGGAAAGGTCTTGATTGCATTTTCTGTCTCCAAATGAGCAATGTGTTTTGGAATGGATGAGCAACTTGGGTTTGTTCACTTGAGCCATTGGAGTTACAGTCTCTATGGAGCTTTTAAAGTTGCTGAGGAAGCAAAGCCAAAGCAGCTTTCCTAGCAAAGATGACAGGACTGCACAAAGCTTGAGGTTGCAGTTCAGGGTTCCTCAAGCACATTGCTTTCATAGGACTTGCTGAGCTACAGATGAGGTCAGAAGAGAGCACTTAGGCATTTTCATCCTAACACCAGCCTTTGGTGCCTCCTAGGAACTGAGGGATAATGATAAGCCTTCATCTTTCCTGCATTTACAGGCAGCAGCAGGGTTGCCTCTATTTAAATGTGCTCAGTACACCTGAATAAATTGAGGGTTCTTGAGTTCTTGACTCACCATACAAATCAATGGTAGGATTTGGGGTGAAATTGGTGCTCGTCCCACAAAGAATGGGAGAACATTTGCATATGGCTCCCTAACAAGCAAGCCCTATGAATTCTTGTTTTGTAAGTGTAGGTAATGCAGTTAGTATTTAACACTTTTTCTTGCAGAAAGGCCTCTATTTTATCATTGCTTTTAAAGCTGTCACACTGAAATGGCTCAACCTGAAGTTTTCCATGATACAGCATCAGCTTCAGAATGATTTTCTTTGAAATTTCAGCTAGAACAGTTCCACTTCCACAGAAAAAGAAAAAATGGCATTTTTTTTGTCCAAGTGAAAAAAAGAAAAACCAAAACCAAACAAAAGCAACAGTTTGTGTTGAATGCGAATGTAAAATTTGACAGAAGGATTGCCCTGCTTTCAGGCAGGCGCTTGTACCACCTATGTGAAAACCAGAAGTCTACGTAAATATGGTCAAGTTGCAAAGTTCAACGAAAAATCCAATAGAAAGTTTGTCAGTGTTTGGCAGCTAAATTCTCTGTCAGCTCAACATGCCATGAGCATGCTCTGATCCTCTTACTGCTCTTATACATGCAGCATGTTACTGCTTTGTGTGGCAAAAACAGAGCAGGGTTTTCCTGCACTGGCTGCTGGAGAACTTTGTGGCACTGTACTGCAGGTAGACAGCATCTTCTGTGCTCCCATTTCTTCTCCTGTTAATACGTATCCAGACTAGGAGAGGAGCAGGCTCCACACAGAGAAATACAGATAGGACGAAGTGTCTTATTTCAAGTAAGTGAAGGCTGTGATAATGCACAGCAGAAAAAAAAAAAAGAAAAAAGAAAAAAGAAAAAGGTTGAGCTAAGCTTGCCCACGACACCTTTACATCTGGCTGTGCTTAACTTATGAATGTTTCAATTTTGCAGCTTTACTGTTAAATGTTGTGGGCTCTCCCCCCGCAACCATTTTGGCTGTTACATAGCCCCTAAACATGGGCAGCTGAATTTTAGACTGAAACTACAAGCTGCAAAATCTTTGTGTCCAAAACAGGTCCCTCCATCCTCACAAAAAATGAACTCTATTTGTTTCCAAAAGGGAGAGGGGAGTATTTGGAGTGTCCTTTCGCCAGGGGTTTAATAGAGAATTTTTCTCTTTCCCCACCCTTTTTCTGGGTAAGATGGGTGAAATTTCTTTTGCAAGAACAGCCTCTGGCTGGCCTCCTGGTAGCCTAGTTTGCTCGACTCTGCTCTTGGGTGACTGCCTGCCAGCAAGCAAGCAAAAGCATGGAAGCTGAAAGCAAGCGGCAAGCTGATGCAATGGACAGGGCCCTTTGGGATCAACTTTATGAGAGCTAAGCAAAATCAAACAGAATTGAAACAAGCTCTGCCAAACATAAGCTGATGGACAGGATTCCCTTCTCCATGCAGCTGATTAAAAATAAGCTAAAGTCAGGGTGTCTAAAGCAGGACCAGCAGCTGAATGAGAGAGCGGCAGATACTGCCCTGAATGCTGGAGGAGAGGGCAGGCATGGATGGCAAACATGCAGCTAAAGGTCATGTGGGCAAACTCACACATCACCTACAGAGCTCAAAACACAGTACAACAGGGAATAACTTTCAGATGATGCCCAAGAAAAGATTTTTCACAGGAAACCCTCTTCTGTCTCTCCAAAGCATCTTTGAAATATGACAGCCTTTTAAAAAGCATATCTATTAATCACTCGCTATCTTGCTATTTTGGTGTCATAAGGCTTATTATGTTAAGAGCCTTAACATGCCAACTTTCCATGCTGCAAACACACAAAAAGTGGGTATCTCTTAGAGGACCTAAGGCTGCTGATGTCAGTGCCATCCCAAGTTTCCCTTTTCTCACAGACAGGAGAATGCCAAACTGATTCGGATAATCTATGGTGTCCAGAGATAAGCTACCATAACAACTACATAAAAGCCTAAGACTTCATTCAGGACCAGACTTACTCCTCTTCTGCAACAGAAACCTTGGAAGAAACCACAAACCTGATCTCTGAAGTTCTTGAACTGGGAATTCAGCCTCAAAGCTTTAGCTCATGCCATGGAGACACTTCATGGGTAAAGCCAGATGTGCTCATTTCCCCCTGTGGCACAGCAGGATCCTTTGAGCCTGAGTGACAGCCATCAGTAGCATGTGCAAAGCATATGTCACAGCAGATGGTGCCTCTGCCTAGTCTCACATTAGTTACTCTCTTACAGTGCAGGCAGCTGCACCATTTGCAGTCTGAGCTTGGCAGATGTTTTTCCAGAAACATCAGCAGTCCAATTTGGTGAAGGGAATGGAGCCATACACTCGAATATGGAGCTGGCTGGGCTGCAAATTCTACAGCACAAGGTGAAATGACAGGAGAATGCCTTAACAGCAGTGACAGCAGTTCCTCTTTCCTTTCACAGCTTCTGTCCCTGCAGACTATTAACACAGCCCATTCCAAACTCCAACACTTTCACCTTCAGCTTATTTTAATTTATTCCTTCAGACGAGAGTTGGGTTTCACTTTTCAGAGGAAATTCCTGCTTGCCTGAAGACCCTCTGTGAGCTACATTCCACAGGTCTCACTAGAATTTGGACTACCTTGTTTTGCCCTTGAAAACCTACTCCGAGCTCCAAAAAGCGGGGGGGAAATGACTGTTGCATTTGTGTCTTGCAGAAGCTGAAGTTAGACATGCTTATTTTTAATACAGGAAAATGATTCTTTTAACAATATCCATACACTCTACCAATGAGTGGATTAAAAAAAAATAATCTTTATTACCCCTCCAGTGGCTGCTGCACAAATTATTTTTGCAGATGTACACGAGTCTGGTTCAAATTGCTACAGCATTACAACTTGACAAAGTTGCTCTGATATTGGGATATAATTTCCCACTAAAAGGGGGTGAATCCACCATTTTATTCTGAGTTGTTCGCAGTCACCTCTTCTTAAACTGTATACTTGTCACACCCGAGTATACAGTTCTGGCTAGTCCTCTTCAAGAAAGATGAAACAGGTACAGGAGATAGTCTAAAAGTGGAATTATGCTTTTATTTTGTAGTAGACAGAAGTCACTCATCAGGAGGGGAAAAGAGGTATTTCAGCCAGCACTGGCTCCAAGAAAGACATAGGGAAAAACTGGCTCACAAGAGAGTGTCAGGTGGAGAGTGCGGAGGAATTAAAAAAAAACCCCGAGGAATGAAGCCCTAATAAAGCTTTCTAAGAAAAGATGCAAGAAATTATTACTGCTGGAAGAAATACTAGATCTTCCTGGACAGGAATGTATGACCTTCTCTGGAGAATTACATGCAATGAACCAATATCTTTCTTGGTCCTAAACTTGACAATCAGCTGTCCTTCACTGATGTCAATTACAGGTCCAGACCAGGGAGTTACTCTCCTTCTGGACAATGCTGTTGCAAACCTGCTCAGACTCACATGGATCCCTCTGTTCTACTCAGCACCCATAGAAAGTTCCTTTTTAACTTTACAAATGTGAAGTTAACAGTCAAAGTGTCTAGAGCAGAAAGAAAAATATGAAAACACAGTGTTGAGGGAGGCCATTGTAATACAGGTTAAGATACTTATGATGGGAAAACTGAGGCTCAGAGGCAGTAAGAGTTCTATCAGGGACAGATCTCCTGTATTAGAGGCGAGTTTGCACTCATGGCAGATAAGATATTGCTCAGTAAAAAACAGAATGGTTGCTTACTTGGTACTGATGAATACATGCTACACTTATTTTCCCGATTTTTAAGTAATAGCCATGAGCCATCTTCCTTATCTGGGAGCCTGTTTAAACCATTACCATGGACCAGCGCTGGGTTGCTACCTCAGCACCTCCAAGAGGAGTTCTGAAAACAGAAAAAAAAAAAAAAAATCCAACTGGCAGAAAACTGAGAAAGACTTTTTAAAAAGAAACCCCAATTTAGGAAAAATCTGAGTTGAGAAGCACAGGTGTTAGCTCTAGAAACCTGACCTTAATAGGTGTTTTTATTGCAAATATGAGCACAAAATAGGACTGTATGCACTTTGTGCCCCATCCAATATAAAATTAACATTCAAGCTATACTGGTTAAGTATGCAGAGACAGCTTCTCCAAATAATCTCAATATTGAAAGTCTATTGCTATCATTTAGTGTACTGAATATTTTTCTGAGTATGTACAGAAGAGTTTTCAAAAGCTTCTTGTAGGGGCCTGCAGACAGAAGAGAAGCCTCACCCAAGAGCATTAAAGAAAAAACATTTCAGCCAATCAAATCTATTTACATGGATATTTATAAACTGGCATGATTTTTGAGCTACTAAATTTAGACTTAGCCTCCAACTTCCAAGAGAAATCAGTTCACCCTTTGCAAGAATGGTACAACATGATCTGAAATACACAGTGACAAACATTTTAGTCTTAGTCCTGCTGCCCAAAGAAAGTGGCAATTCAGTGATCACGCCAGCCAGCTGTCCTCTTTCCACCAATCTCAGCCAATTTAAACGCTGCTTGACAGAAATATCAGGACTGCTCCTTTTTACTCCTATCTGTGAGAAGGAACATGTGATCACAGAGACACCTGTCTTGCTGTCACAGAGGGAAGTAAAAAACTTAATAGCATCAAGATGCATATACAGAAGAGTGGATATTTTTGGGGTTTCGAGTGCTACAATTCAGTGACTTGTTTTCTTAATGAACACTGAAAGCAAGTACAGCAGAAGGCCTTTAAAAACAAGCAGAGGTGGAAGAACTACCACATGAAAATAGCAACACAGGATCATCTTGCTTCAAAAACATTTTACTGTTTTGAAAGAGTACACAAAGTCATAAAAAATAGCAATGGGGTTTGCCAAAAAAGCATCCAGATGAGAAGAGGCAAGGAAAGAACAGAGAAGGAACAGTGGAAATAAATCTTTCCAAACAAAGTGACAAGTCCAAAAATAATGAGAACTAAAGTTCAAAGAAGAAATCTAAACTGAAGTAGAAAGAACAATCATACACAGGCTGTGGAGGCTTGGGGGGCGGGGGCGCACGTATGCTGGTGGGGGGGTACACAGCAAGCATCTTGTGCTGCCTCCTCAGCTAGTGTTAAAGGTTCAAACTAGGACATCAGCATTTGACAGACATTATTTAGAAGTTCATGTTTATACATCCTGCTGCAACGTCTGGTCCTCAGAGTTTTCAGAGCCCATCATACACTTTAACCATTGGGATTGCTTTCTTCCTACACACAAAATTGAATTTCCTGGGTTTTTTTGTTCGTTTTGTTTGGTTTGTTTTTTTTTTTTCCAGCATGCACTGTGACAGTATCCCATACTTACATTTTGACACCTTCCAATCCAGTGACAACTGAGTGGTCCAGCTGGTAAGCTGCATTTTCCCGTCTTGGCCACACTTCTCAATAGCTTCCCTGTTACCTTTTACTCTCTCTACAATCAGGATAGAAAGAAACACAGAGCAGCAAAAACTGAACACTGATAGTATATGGTTAAAGACAGAGCTTTTAACTGCAGCTTCGGAAACAGACCACAGCATCACAGGCAGTGAATTAGTTCCTTAGGAAGGCACAACATTGCTTTGTTTTTCAACGCAGTATGTACAACGCAGGTGACCACAGTACAAGTGTGTTCACTACAGGATGCAATGCACTAAGAACAACTTCACTTAGCAGCATGATCTGTATTCAGAGCCTACAGCTCTCTGAAGAGACAAAAAAATAGAAGCGCTGAGTCACGGTGCATTGCTTTGGGTTCTGCTCAGTTCAAACACCAGGTATTTCCTTCCGGAGCTCAAGGGCAGACAACTAGCTTTCACACATACTAGGCTCAGCTACATTGGTTGTCATGGACAACCCATCATTCCCAACCCACTGCAATTAAGAACTCCTTTGCTGACTCCTTATGGATTTTTAAAGTTTGTTGCTCCTTCGCATTGTGTGCTCTGCACTTGGCCTTCAACTCAATGTACAAGGAGACTAAATAAGCATAAAATGAACAGGTACAAAAAAGTTTCTTTATGGAAAAGATATCAGGCAAGAAACAAGAGCTAATCTGAGAAAGTACTTCCACTAAGAGAGCAGTCTCTCACTGATAGCCAGATTCTGACATGATCCCCTCTCTAGGGTCAAACACCAAAGTTTAAGCTAGCAATGTAACAGTGAAAGACAAAATCTGCCTACCTATGCCTTCAGAAAAGATGTGATAGTCTTCCTTTCTGACAAAAATTCTTCCTTCTGCTACAGGACTGTTAACAACAACTCTGTAAAAAGGAAAAACATTCTCCTTTTCACCTATTTTCTTCCCTATTGAAAACACTTTCCACCCCCAAACCACTACTAACACTCCTCTTCAGTAAAGCATCACAAAGAAGCTAAGGAAAGCTGAGGGCTTATATAAGAGCAATGAACCACAGATGCTGGAGATAACGTTAACAAACTACAGATGTTGCCAGGTCCAGCTTTGATTTAAAAATGATGCAGGGGGGAGGTAGGGAACCTTTAGGGTTTGAAAAGAAAATGAAGGCTTATGCTTTTAGACAGTGGGCTGAGCTAAAAGGTTAATGGTTTGCTTTTTGGTGTTTTTTTTTTCTCTCTCTCAGAATTTGATCTTTTGTCTTCAATCTTGATTTTTTGTTGAGCAAGTCTGTATATGTAGACTTTTGTCAGAGCCTATAGCTGTTCAGGTACAGAGCAGCTAGTCTAATCTTTCCAACATAAATTTAAAGAAGGACTGGATATTTAACTGTAATCTTAATTTCTTCATTATAGCTTGAAAAGGTTAAATCTAGAAGAGCTTCAGGCTAGGTCCTGGCACAGCTGGTGGAACAGTTATCTTAATTGAAAGGGTGAGATTGCTCAAATGCTTGGAAATCCAGGCATGAAATGCAATTTATTAAGGCCAGAGCTTTTTTTTTCTGTTAAGTTATCCCATAACAAAAATTAGATTTAAAGTAATTTTCTACATAATATGTACTGACTTTCCCTATGAAGCAGGAGAGTAACTGATCTAAGTTTCTGAATCAGTTGTAAGGGACAACGGAAGTGTCCTTATTTGTGCTGTGTAGTGGCAGAAGAAAGAGCCATATGTTAGCTGATTTTTTTTTTTATATTGATTGCTCACAGTCCTTGTTATAAAGGCTAGCAGTTTTATTATTGTATCTCCTCAAAATAACAATGCTCTACATAAGACAGAAGAGAAAAAGACTTTTGACTTGAGGATATTTGTATTAAAATAGTGCCTGGAGGCCATGACA
The DNA here is from genome assembly GCA_017639245.1 of Myiopsitta monachus. Lineage (NCBI taxonomy): Eukaryota > Metazoa > Chordata > Aves > Psittaciformes > Psittacidae > Myiopsitta > Myiopsitta monachus. The sequence continues at coordinate 25,593,540 of CM029926.1, read as the reverse complement.
AAATACAGGACTCTTATGCTGGATCAGGTAGGAATGCAGGATAAAAGACGGCTCTGTTGCAATGTTAATATTTGTTTATGCTGTAATGACGCAAGAGTCACTAGGGGGCTTTTCTGTGAGAGGCTGAAGTATAGGTAGACTAGAAGATGTGCCTGAGGTTACATGAGAATTTTGAGGCAGAATCAAGAGATTAACCTGCCCCTCAAGTCCAACTTTGCGTGCTTCACCAAAAGACTCTTCTTTTTTTTTTTCCCCTTTAAAGGGCTCTAATTGTGCCCAACTACTGCCTCAGCTCTCTAAAGCTGGTAGCTGCTAGTAATTCAATAACAGAAATGTTCTGACAAAGTCATTTTTAGCTTGTTAATTATTCCCAAACACATTCTTTCCCCTTCAAGTGGAGCTAGATGACATCAAAGCTGTATGAGGGATGGAGGAACACTTGAAGTATTAGCAAGAACAATAGAACAGACTATCCATTTAATTTCAATTCATTTAAAGGGGAAAAGGCTGGATGTCAGCCAAGTTTCACCTTGAGAACTGATAACAGAAAATGATTGTAAATCTGGTTCTTACACTGGTGGTACTTGTACAAAAAAGTGTTGCAGGGTTCCAAGTTACCCACCTCTGTTGTGTTATGCTGATAGCCTAGAAAGGGAGGTATGGGGCTAAAAAATGTTTGGAGATTGTGGGGAGTTCTTAAAATTAGTGGGCTCCAAAATAAAGGATCTACCACACTTCTACAGTCTGGTGTAAAATTAAGAATAATGCAATTAGAGACAAACATGGAAAGAAGAATCTCCCTTGGTTTTTGTTTTTGTTTTTTTTTTTTTAATTAATATGACTTTAAAAATTGTATTTTGCTGATACTTCAAATGTTCTTTCATCCCTCAAATGCTCAGTTGATGTTTTTTCTGATATTACCAAGCAATAGCAAGTTAATTTTGGAGTGGGAATGCAGAGGCTCCCAAAACTTTAAACGGGAAGGAAAAAAAAAAAGAGACTAGGCCACACCTAAGCATTGTGTCTGGAAAAGCAATGACAATGGTAAAGTAGCCTAAATGTTCCCATCTTGTGTTCCTTATTCAATTACTGGTCTTAAGGCAAAATTAAATTGGCTTTTAAAATTGAAAATTGCACTTGCTAAGGCAATAGATTTTTTTTTTATATTGACATTTTGTATTTTCAATATAAATATATTTTCAATTAAAAAGTATTGGTATTTATTGTATGTCAATAGACACTGATTCTAACGTAAAAAGGCCCTAAGCCTGGAGCTTCAGCAACCCGATTTTGTGACTTGCAGCAAGACTTCCAACACTCAGTGAAGTTCATCTACCGGTGACTAAACTTCTGGTAATTCACTGTTAGTTTGTATTAAGAAGGAAACTCTCCATTCTGCCTACAAAGGACAAACTGTTGAGATAATGCAAAAAACTGTACTGCCTGAATCTATTATAAACACAGAAGGTACAGGAAATGGTGGGGAAGAAATGGTTTCTACAGCATCCATCTGGGATGAACATTCAGTTCCAGTGGAGGCTTACTCTGAAGTGGTGGATTTGCCTCTTTGGGTTTGACCTCCTAAAGCGCCTACTAAGCAAACTTGTGGACTGCATGAAATCCTGTTGGACTGATGCTACTAGCAGAATTTCTGAGTTAGGATTGAAAAGGGTCCTTTCTTAATGTCTTAATTTTAGCCATGTTTGCTTTCTAATGCTGCATCAAGCACTACTGTAATTACAGGGCAAAAGCCTTTAAGGAGGATTTAGACATTCAGCAGACTGCAGTATGGCCAAGCGTGTCACTTCCTCTTCACCTCTCTGCCAGTGCTAATTTGGTGGAAGGTGGTGCTCTTGGTGATGGCAGGAAATAGCTCCAAGGAGAAGTGGTAGAAGGAAAATTGAAGGAAGCAGAAGTAAGAGATGATAAATCATGCTTTTGTTTTTGGTAGGACATTTTGCAGTCTCATGTGGAGAAGGAGGCAATCACTGCTAGGAAGATCATGTTTCTACTTCCCAGAAAATGCGAAGTAAATTGGTTTAGTGGGTGATCCATTGTATGCTTCAGTAAGCCAGAGCACCAGATCTTGTGCTAAATCTTGTAAGCAGGCATTCAGAAGCTTATTGACAAACTAGCAAACACACTCCGGACAAGTGGTCAAAGACTGTGCATATAAAGTCCTGGTGTAGTTTGTTTACCTGGCCAAGGAGTAACACAGCAATGTGAAGATCCCTCTTTTAAAGAGTCAAGAGTTCATCTATCATGCAAGGCATGCAAATCCTTTCCAAGTGCATTGACTGTCTGTGTTACTTGGGCTCCCAAAGGTAGAAAAGCCTCATGTTAGAAATTTTCATCTGGTCTGAGACTTGAGGGCATGAGTATCTCTGGTCTGTTCCTGTGCTCTGCCTAAAAAAGTGTATTTCAGATATTGCCAGCCAGTGTCAGCTATGTGATGAGAAGCATAGAGCGGAATATTGTTGTTAGGTGACTGAATTTCTTTTCATAGTTAGGCTTCTAATTTTAGGGGCTAGAATTTAGTTGGAGAGCAGAGAGTTTGTTCTAACCAAACAACGAGGGTTTTTTTTATGCAATGCTTTTTAATAGGGTAAGTCTATAAATAGTTTTTTTTTCTTAATGTTATTGACAAGAAACATGCATGGGGTATATTAAAAGTCCATGCATCAACAACGTTGAAATGAAAATAGGACTGTTCGAATTACAGGTCTGAATGACTAAAGGCATTTTGATTCCTTTCAGATCAAAATGGCAAGAAAATGTCAACAGCAAAACAGTTGAATTTCATAGTCTAGTGGCATCATTTTATACTAATTTATGAATTTTTGGTTACTGGCTCAGCTGTCACAGTAACATGATCAAAATCACAGCTTTGCTTTTTGAGTTTCAGGGGATGCTGTTCAGATTACAAGCTCTTCAGCTGCTGCTTCAGTAAAGATGGACTTCTAAAATTATTTTAATTTTCCTGAATGAATATGCTCAGATTTGTTGCCAATAAATAAAGTAGTCTCAAAATTATTAGGGTATTTATTGAATGTGCTCCAATACTGTATAATACCAAATGTGATCTTCTAAATATAACTACCTGGTAACAGGGCAAGTGCTCATGGATATGGAGACTGCTGCAGAATTCTCACAGCGTCATTGTTAAACAGAACTTCATTTACAGCAGAGATAAAAAATCAGGATGTTTTGCAATTAGTACTTCATTTCATCCTTCTTGTAGATGTCATTACAATGGAGGGCAAATCCAGGTCACCTGTATGACCTAAAACTGTAGCGTAACCCCTTCAGGTAGGAAAATGCATATAAGTCCTGTCTCTACTCTAGAAATCTGCCAAAAATGAGTTTCACAGTTTGAGACCTGCTACTTACAAAACAAACTGGAACTAGAAGAATGGTAACAAACCAAGTTAGACCTCTACAGATGCGTCCCCATTGGAGTGGAGAAAATAACACAGCTGTACAGAAAACAGAACTTAAAAGTCTACAGTTTTAGAAGGGTACAAACTGGGGAACATGAACTGGAAGCAGTGGTAAATTCAGGGAACAAAAATGAAAAGAGACCCAATTTTCTCTCATCAAACCTGGTATAAACTTGGAAATACTCTATGAAGGCTCTGGTGTTAAACAGGCTTTATGGATTTCACTTGGAGCTCAAGATGATTCATCTCGGGGCTATCTCCTTGTATACCAGAGCAGCTCCCTAATGCTGGTATAAGTTAGGAGGGCTGAGACTGGCACACCTTGGAAAACTAAGTGGAAGCTGAGGCCTTGGTTGGCTTTTCATACTGAAGAGGCAAGCTTTATTTACTGAGCACTAAAGCTGCATGTCCTACCCCAGCAAAAAGGAGATGGGAGAAGAGGACAATGCTTCTAAAGGACCACTAACAGAATCTGAATGATGCACAAAGGAGCTTTTAGATATGAACATGGAATGTTTGAAGGTGGATCTGAGCAAGCAGAGGACAGAGATAGAAGCTGCTGAAGTGCCCTGAATTGGTGGCATGAGTCCTGGCAGCAGAGATAAAAGCATCAGGGGAGTGTTGGGAAAGTGATTTTTAGTGGCTGGTCCTGGATCCAGCTGTAAATTTTTTTACCTGGACCTGTTTTCTCATGTGTCTGCCTGTATCAGAAAGAAAGCAGCAACACTGCGATAAACCTGAAAGAGGATTAATATCCTTTTGTTCCTAGTAGGGTTTTCTCATCCAGTAATTCCTTAGTCTTTAAAGTGAGGAAAAAATAATATCATCTTGCACCTTCTTTTCTTCCTATGGTGATAGGATTTTGTTCCAGTAGGCACTCTCCTGCAGAGGGCCACCAGAATATAGTTGCTTCAAGAACAAGTTATTTAAAAAGATAAAAACATCCATGAGGAATTATCTTGGCTGCCCTTTAAAAATCTTCCTTCCTCATCTTCTTCCTTTCTTATTTTTTCTCATTCCTCTCCTGTAAAATGAAACTTTTTTGGCAGAAACTGTGGCAGATTCAAAATGTATGAAGTGAGGACAGGATATTGGATCCTCGGCAGGAGAGAGATGGAACCCAGTGCCTGTGTCCATGTGTGTCTACCATGTTCAGCGGGGAAGTGACCACAGCAGAGCCTTTAATTAAACACACTGTTGTTGCTGTGAGTTTTTATTGTTACAATTGTTGTCCCAGGGCAGCAGAGCTGTATAGAGGAGGTGGAACAGAAAATGCTGCAGATGGAGGGAAATAAATTTGTGGATTAATGTCAAGGCTAAGAATGGTCCTCTAGGCAGGGTATCAAACCACAGTGAGCTGGAGAGCTTAAGGCAATTTGTGAAGTAGAGTTTATAGTTCCTGTGGCTCTTCTAAGTTGAGATTCTATCCAAAAGATAAGGGCTTTCTTAATGTATCTGTGAGTAAATTGAGGACATCAGAATTGTGAAAAGGGGGAGGCAGGAAGCAATCTAAAATGGTGATATGCTGAATTTCATATGTGGCCCTGGAGCTTGTTGTGAATTCAGCATCCAGTCAAGGTTCACCGAGGCCAGCAGGTTTTCTGTGCCTAAGATTTTAGTCTGAGAATCTACTAGAAAACAAGCTCTGTCCAGCACAGCTGGTCTCTGGCATGTTGGTTGGGATGAGATAGAGACTTTAGATATACTCATGGTGGCTCGCTGTAGCAATAGGTGGATATAATGACTTCCAGATACAGATATGGAAATGCTGGAAATAGATTGTCCCACCAAACAATCTGCCCTGAGGGGTGCTGGAACAACAAGTTGTTTATTTAACTATGTTGCTGTAACACACCACAAGGTCACTGCCTGTTGGTTGTCAGTGGGTAACATGGAATCATAGCTGCCTTCTCAGTCCTTTATTGCTAATAGATTGCATAGTGAATCTGGCTGCCCAGGTGGTTTTTCTCTAAAAGACTGAACTTTTTGGCTCTTATCTTTAGTCCTGGGAAAAACTACATTTTGTCAGGCTTTTATTGTGATGGACACACTGCATCAGTGTGTGACAGGTGAAGACTGAACAGCTAGCATTTCTTTGTAGCTCTAGTATTGTCTGACAAGGCAACCATAGATACATTTTTTGATCTTCCTTGACCTCAGCTTCACTGTCTGTACAATGGCAGTAATAACAGCTGGTTTTGTATAAAGATGGGAGATTAAGACTGCCTGATAATAATCCTTCAATTATTAGTAATTGCTCCCATGCTTTATTGTCTTTCAAACCACCTTAATCCTTGTAACTTTTTCTCTCCTGGTTTGGTGGGGATGTGAGTGAAGGCAATGTGTTGGGATTAATCCAAACTATATGTCTTCAACTCTAACTATTCTGTGATTCTGTCTTACCAAAGTTAAACAATTCTGTAAAAAGTTTCGGTTCAGCAAGGCATATTTGGTTTTGAGCTCCTAGAATTAAAGTGAATGGGGGGGAACATGGAGGAGTGGAAGGAAATGTCTCCTTTCTTTGTGCTGTGACTTGGCAATGTGGTAAAGTTGAGGAGTCCCGTGCTCAGATCATCCTGTGTTGTCTCCTGTCCTCCACTAGTACAGAGTTTCCACTAGTTATGTGTAAGAGGAATTTCTTCCTACCCAGCTTTGTCCTGACCCATCCCTAGAAATTTCCACAAAATATTATTAGAATGAATTTTACTTGAACTAGCTGAAAGTTCTTGCAACACCTGGATTTAGCTTTCCAAGACATAAACTACTCCTCAACAGTACCATTTTTTAAAGGCTTAGCTTTGTTCCCCACAGCTTACATAACGGACCTATCCTGAGTTGCCTCCAGCTGAAAGTCTGCCTTTGAAAGGCTTGAGGCACATCAGCATTCAGAGATTCTCAAGGTACAGAAATCTGGCAGCATCTATACATGCCTTCACACTCCAGTGTCCTCCCTTGAAGGGTGAAGGCCTGCCGGTTACTGAGTGTTATTATACAATTAACCCTGTTGGGAGAAATGTTCATGCCATTGTGAATTGTAACTGTAAAGCTTGTAACAAATCATCACAATGCAATCAACCCTACCAGCGCTGAAAACCTTTCCCTTCTCCTCTGGGGCATTTAAAATGTCATTTGCTATGCACATTTTTCTTTTTATTTGTTTTATTATTAATAATAATGCAATAATGATGAAAAGGTCCTCAAAGAAGCCTCGGGAAAGGAATTTTATAAACATCACTGTGGAATAAAATAAGTACATTCCATTTTATCAGGACATTTTCCATTATAAATGGCCAGCTTTCTCATCACCCTGCCAGCAGTTTTGCCCGCCATCTGTTCACTGATGTCATACTATAAAGTTCCCTTGCAAAACTGCTTATTGGGAAGTTGGGAAGTCCAGAGTTGTGCTAGAGAAGTTTAGGAATAAATATGCTGGCATCTCAAGTTTTTTATTTTGTTTGTTTCCATAAAGAATGACTTTTTTGTTTCAAAGCTCAGGTTACTATTTTCAATACACAAAGATAATGACCAATATTTTTGGAAATTACTGGAGATTTTTGCTCTTCCTATTATGGAGGGATTAATGTGGGACGTCTTGAAAGAGAGAACCTAGGAATCGGGGTTTCAAAAAGTGCTGTACATTCTCCTGGAAAATACACTTAATTCAGTTAGGCTAAGTTGTACATCTGAAATAATGGATGCCTCAAAATACATGTAAAACATCCAATTAGGAAGTGAAAGGGGAGACGAAAAAGATAACCCTTAGGAATTATTTTTTTCTTTTTTTTTGGTTATAAAAGGACATGAAGCAGACCTCCCCTTATCTCCAGCTTTCAGAAAACTCCAAAAATTCCAGGTGGGAATTGAAATTATGTGTTTAGTATGTTCTTTTAACATGGAAAAAGACAATTGTACTTGGAAATGACAGCAAAAAAAAATAACACACTTGATATCAGGGTGCTGCTATTGCCAAGCTCAGCCTTGGCTGGACCCCACTTTCCATCATGCATCATCACTATTTTCTAGTCTTTCTAAACTCAGAGAAGCCCACAGCTTTCCTTTGACGTAGTAGGCACAACACCACCAAGAAGCGTTGACTGTGTCATCCCTTATTGTCCCAGCCCTGGCCAGCCTGCTGCTCCCAAATGCTTCCAGTGAACCTGCCCAGTCCTTCCTGGGAGGTGGAGGTTGCATGATATGGAAATCAGGCAGGTGAGACTGCAATAGAAATTAGGATGTAGCCTGGGCCAGGAGTGTCTAGGATTCAATGCAGGCAGAAAAATAAAGCTCCTGTGCTTTCAGGTGGTGGCAGTGCTAGAGCAGGCATCGAAGGTGGCAAAGGGGCTGGGAGAGGTAGGGAGGATGTGGATGCCACAGACATGCTGGCTTGTGTGTGGAGCTTTTGTTGTCCCCATATGAGGCAAAAGCAGTTTGGCTTCTGTCCCATGTGTGTCTGTAGAGGGTCTCTGATAGGATTTCCTTGCTAGGAAAGGCATCTCGCTGCTATTATATAACAAAGTGAGATATAGACTCCCTGCCTATGCCATGGAGGTTCAGAATAAGCATGGAGATTAGCCCAGGAAAGCACATGTCTACAGGCTTAAGATGCTGTTTCTTGGCGTGTATCCATGTAAAAGCCTATCCGCACAGTCAGAAGCTCCTTTTGAGCTTTTCCCCCAGGGCTTACTGCCAGGCCATCCATAGCACCTCAGCCTTGATGCTGTGGCCTTGATTAGGTACCTGTATCTAGAGCTTCTGTTTCACAGACAGACTTGTAGCCTATTTCTGTACACAATGAATGCTGAGATGAGAACACAAATAAAATGGTAGGAATCACAGGAAAAGGGGAATTGGAGACCCTATTTCATAAGAGAAGGTAGGGAACTTTGCTTGCTTTTTGTAGGAAAGTAAGGGTCGAGAAAGGATGGCTTAAGTTTCTGTGACTATGCTGAGGTTGGAGAGAGCAGAACGCCAGAGAAAGGGGAAAGAACTATTTAAGTTGAAGGGAAGATGTTTCATATCAGAAGACACAAAGGTAAATGTGGCCAGGAGTAAGCTAACTCTGGAAAGGAGAGGGTTTCTGACCATCTGAGGGGTAAACTTTTGGCCTCCTCAGAAGAGGAATAGGGATAAAGAATCCCGCTTGCCCTACGGTGGAGCTTCCCCCTGTATGGGAAGAGTGTAATATGCTTGTTAGCAGGTGATGTATGGTCGCGGGGGGTGTGTGTGTGAAAGGGATGTAGTATCCCAATGCTTTCTGTTCTTTTGCCCCACAGAGCTGAAGTGTTTGGCCTTGACTTCTGAATCATATCCCTGCTGAATCCAGCATTGTTGCTTATCTAAATTGGAATGCCACATTTGTAATTAAGTTACAGGCAAGATCTTTATTCAGTAAGTGGCCCTAAAAAGCCCTTTTTTCTTTTTTTTTTTTGTCCTTGGCCAAATCCCAGATCACTGAAGAAAGCAGCACAGAAGCTAAAAATGAGTCAACTTAATAGAAAATGGGAAATGTTCCTGGGTCAAGTGTGCATCTGTGCCTCTTTATATATCCTAGTCTAAATATAGGTGCTCTGAAGGCTTGCTACAGATAACTGGAAAAAGAAAGGTGAAAAGAAAGAAGGCACTTAATTTCCTCTTGCCCTTCCCCCAGCCCACACAGTGTTTGGAAACCACCAGGCTGTGCCAGTTTAACCTCTTGCAGGCTCTGGGTAATAAAGCCACAAAACTGGGAGGACTGGAGGAAATCCCACCTGCAAAGTCTAGTGGCAAGGAAAGGCTTTTTTAATCACTGTGCTTAATCCTGTCTTTCCTAAACACTGTAGAAACCTGCAGTTAGTCATTTGTTTTCTTAAATTACCATAAATTGGAATTTATGGGCCAGGTGATTCTCTTTGAAAAGAGTCCTTGTGTGCTGGAGAGGGGAGGGTGGGGCCAACCTGCCAGCAGGGAGCTTTTGGACTATTCCAAAAGCAATTCTTTGTTGTTCTCTCTTCCCATCAATGTTCCCCCACGGAAAAATAAATAAATAAAAGTATTCAACCTTCTTTTAACAGCTGCCCACAAAGGTTCCTTTCTTAACTATTTTTTTTTTCTTTTTATTGGTCCTCCTGATTCCTTGGCACAGCAAAGGAGGATTAAGAGAACTCCAGAAACAGTGGGATCCTCTTGGGGACACCTTGCTTTCAGTACTCTTTTTTTAATGTAGGTCATTCGGGGGACAAGTAGGTGTCGGTTTTTGGTTGGTGTTTTTTTTCCCCCTAAGGAAGATTTCAGGAAATAGGTAAAGAATGTCTTTGGAGTTGTGTTTTATGCCTCTTTATCATGAAACAAGTATATTCTCTTTGCTGAGAAGAGTATTGTTTTGTATTCCTAACATCAGTGCAGATTTCCCTGGGCTAAATACTCTGAGCTTCTCTACGTTGCAGAGCGTACACATTCTTAGTGAGGTTTATGCTAACATGTTTTACCTTGTGCTGCCTGGGGCTAAGAAAGGGAATAAATTGCTTTTTGGGTCTCTTATGGCTTGGACAAGAGGTAATGGGATTAAATTGCACTGAGGAAGAGTCAGGTTAGACATCAGGAAACACTTTTTCACCGTCAGAATAGTCAAATGCTGGAATACATTGCCTAGGGAAGGGGTGGAATCTGTTATTAGAAATTTTTAAGAAGAAGCTAGAAAAATATTTGGCAGAAATGGTTTAATAGAGCTGAATCCTGCCTTAGGACAAGGGATTGGACTCCACTGCTGTTCCTCAGCCCTTGCTTTTCCTCTCCCAATTCATCCAAGGATGACTTCACCTTTCTGATCTGGGGGGAACTACAGTTCGCCTAGTGCAATATTTCTGCAATAGATTGGACTTCCAGCCTACTGCAAACTGAACCGTGCTACTGTCGTCATCCCTTCCCCCCTCCCTGACTTCCTTGCTTGTTCCCACATGTGGAAATGAGTGTATATGCTGGAAAATTAAGTTGCTGCAAAGTTTCCTGGCTACTGCCTGATGCCTACCAGACCATGGACCACAGACTGAAGAATGCTGGCTGTAGTGACCTCCCGAGGTCCCTTCCAGTCCTAATTTCTCTGATCTTAGCAGCACTCATGCGGTTCATCACCATGGCTTTATTGACGCATGATAATTTGAGCCTTAGTAATAATTATGCTCCTGAGCACTGGGAGAAAAATGACTGTACATTGGTGAGATCGACAGTCTGGAAACAGGACAAATAACTTCACATCCTAGCTCCTTGGTAAACCTGCTGTTAGGAAGTCCCTTATGTCTAATCTTTAAGGTGTATTCTCAACAAAAATCAGACACATTGCCTTTCCAGCCTCCAGACAAGTGTGTCATTTCAGCCCAGGGACAAGGGAGATACCTGAAATACCACATGCAGGCAGCAACAAATTGCAGAGGCATTCACTGAAAATTAAAAAGCCATAGATAAAGTCTGTATACTTATCATTTGTGCTTGCTTATGTATCTAGCCAGGTTCTTCAAGGTTTCACAGGTGCGATGTAGTGGTACTCCTAATTAGTACAAACACCCAGGTGAATACAAATCAGAATATTATGTACCATTAAAACTTCTGTAGTTTCCCTGTAGAGAGAACTGTCAAACATGCTTAAGAAATGTTTGGCCTTCTTGGGACTTAATTCTTGGAAGAGGGGTTTATTTCAACCAAGTTTTTTGGAAAGGAAATCTGAGGCACACAAAAGACATCAACCTATGTTGTGCTCTGAAACATTTCCCAGCTATGAGAAATGGAAAGGAAGCAAAGGGTGAGGCTGAGGTCAGGCAATGGAAAAGTTTAATAGCAGCATCATACTGTTATGTATTTCACACCTATAGAGAAATGAGCCCACTTTTACCCTCTGACTCCAGAGGAGCTTGAGGGATATTGCCATTTGCTGCAGAGCTGGCTCAACAGTTTTCATGATTTAAGAATTTCGATCAATATTGGTTATATACCTGGCTACCCAAATAGGTGATATAGGTCACACAGGCCATCTATAGATACTGACTTTTTTTCTGCCAATGTCTCCATCATCCACCCTGCAAGAATCTGATGTATTCAAATCAAGATTGCATGAATCATGGTTCTCTTTCCAAAGCACTAGGGACTCCAGTTTGCCTGTCTGTCCTCAGCTCTAGTGTTGCATCCCTTAGTCATCTAGCTATAATGGTTTCTGGATGCTCCCTGTGAGACAGGAATGATACAGCACAACTAGACCTCACTCCAGGAGTCTGAAACAAATACACCAAATCAAGCCAGATCCTTGTATACTGGAAATGGGTTAGTTCCTCCAAGTGGTACAGAGCTCTGCTTCTTTATGCTAAGCAGAGAACTGTTGCTTTTATCCTGCCCTGGGTTAAGGACACTTAAGATACAGGATACTGGTATATGTTTGTGGATATGTGGTTCTTTCTTCAGACATAAAATCCTTCAGCTGTAATACTGCAATTCCTGGCTCAGAGATTTGTGTTCTTTCCTTGTGCTCAACACCACTGGATGCAATTTCTAGTAATCTCTGGAAGAGTCACATGTTTGCTGTTCTCCTGACCTAAATCCAAGGTGTCAAGAGGTATAATTCCCCCTGCATGTTCACAGCAGCTAAGGACATCAAGGTCTTTGCATTCAGGAAATGATGTAGAGCAGGGTACATCATTTCTCCCTTGCCTCTGAGCTGTGCTTTGCCTTCCCTCTGCAGGGGTATCCTGGATGTTTCACAAGGACAGGAGAAGTTGGACATGGGTGAATGTCTGTAGGGTAGACAGCAAACAGTGCCCTAGCAGGGAAGTTAGATAACATATTAATGAGAGACCTGACTGAGTGGATGATGGAAACACTGCAGCTTCATGTCTGAACTAGATTCAGGATTGTCATTTTAATAAGCGTTTTTTCCCTAACGGAGCTGAATTGCTGGGCAATGCAAAGTCCAGTGGAATACCCCATCATTTCTGGAGCACAGGAAAGGGATTTGTTGACCTTCATGGAGGAGATGATTTTAGAGGGCAGGCATTTGTATGGAACCCCTGGGATTCTCTTCTAGTTTTGCCACAGATGCAGGCAAGTCACTTAGGCCAAGACTTTCAGAAGCAATTAATGAAGGAGGAGGGAGAGTAGCTGAAAATGGCAATGTACCCACCCATTTAAAGTGTGAGCTGGCTTGTTTTGGGAACAGCTGACATACAGGTTTTGTAAAAGAGCCCAAAGGCAACATGGTATGAAGAGACTTTCTAAATAACGGAGAAAGCTTGACATATTTGCTAGGGAAGCATGATGGACTGGGATGACTGAAGCCTTGAAATCACTTTAACGGCCTTTTTAAGATAGAATTTCCTTTGATGAACCTCCAGCAAGGTTAATTTTTTAATACTTTTTATCTGATGTTTGTTTTTCCATGACAGCTAAGTAATGACAGGCTGCCAACCCCCCTGCTTGATACCAGGAAACATGCATGGTGAAGAAGTCATGACTCATGATATTATCTCTTTTGCAAACTTGAACGCTGTTTGTGCAAGTGGCTTTTCTGATGCCTAATACAGTGTTAACACTTATCTATCTTAGCATTGACTAAGTATCTTTAACGGGTCACCTGTTTGTATTCAGCTAAAATTGTTTCAAGATGTCTTCTTACTAGTTTTAGTTGTTCAATGTCTCTAACAACTGACCAAAGAGGACACAATTCAATCATCTAAGTCTTGTCTCCTTAGCAAAATGAGGTAAATATTTATGTATTTGATTGCTTTTAGTCATTACAATCTGAAAAGAGGCAAGGGATCCACCAAGACCTGCAGAGGGATAAGGTCAAGGCCTTAGGCCATACTCAAAGTTTCTGTTTTTATGTGGTGGAGCGTGAAAATATGAGAAGAATGTTCATATCAGTGGTATGAGCCATCAAAATAAAGGTGGAAGAAGAGTGCTTTACAAGAGAGGCCCTTTGTCATCCCTCTACATTGCCTATCCTGAAATGAGCAGTCTGAAGACTGCTGCATGGTTAAGGGGTTACTTCTAAAGAGCCTGGTCTCTGGCTTCCTTCCTGAAGGCATAGTGGGAAAAGGTGCCCAGAACATATCTTGCAGTGATGTGGGACACGTGGGGATTTTGGTGCCTCCTCTGAGCCCTACTACATTAATGTAGGAGGTGCCGTTCCAAGGGTGAAGTGCCTGTGACTTTCTCAGCCTTCCTTTTGTGTAAGATTTCCTGGTGGGTAGGATATTCTTTGCTGGGAAGAGGCAGGAATGAGAGAAGCAAGTGACTATCTTTCAAAATTAATTTGCATGACATTGCTGGCCTGATACCTGTTGAGTTTACAAATGTGACTGTGGCAGGGTTCTGTTGGTTGATTTGTTATTTGGTTTTGCTGCTGCTTTTTCTTCCCTCTTGAGCACTTTGGCTCATGTGTGTCTGGTTTATTCTCTCTTCATGCTGATACAAAGAACAGATTTACTGGGGAATGAGACATCTTCATTACACACTGCATTTAGGTCTCCTCTGTGAGCCTGGGACTATCCATGTTCTCTCCTGTGAATGGGAAAGAAGGCCTGGGTCATGACATATATCTGTCCCCATCAGCACTGCAGCTGCATTGAGTTCCATATGCTGATCAGCTCTGACTCATAAGAAATACCTCAGGGTCACATCCTTAGGTGCTCTGAGCACATACAGCCCCACTGGTTTCTAGATCAGAGGCCAGACAGGTTAGTCTTCAAGTCCATACATATACTTATAGCTTCTGTAAATAAGCAACCAATTAAATCGTCCAGAGCATGCCAATGTCTGTGCAGAAATATACTACTAAAGGAAGGGCGGAACAGGAGGGGAAGGCACTCTGTGAATCTTTGGGGAAAGAATATGTTGTAAATAAAGCTACATACCATTAATTAACTTAGCATAATCAGCCTGTAATTACACTGATAATCATTTATCTTGGGCTCAGACCAAGAACCTTAATGGGGAAAATCCATCATATCCAATTTTTGTCCAGATGCTTAATTCCACCACTGAACTAATCCTAACAATTCTGTCAGATTCATTATGCTGCCATTAGAGATAGAAGACTAGAAAGTGCCCTTAGTGTCTGCCTCCATCCTGTACTTGTCCTAACCAGTGGCAAAAAAGGATGGAGCGGAGCTGGAAAACCCAGGTTACCTTATTTCTAGTGGACCTCATGAGTAGTTGTGCAAAACTTTTTGGCAATACTTTGAAAGGAGATCACAAGTAGGGGACTGATTGGTCATTGCTGGCACTGAATGAGGAAATCCATGGATAGATGTTAACTCCAGGAAAAGTGGTGCATGAGGCAAACACATTGTTTCAATCCTCCTAAAGCCTCAGCAAAGATTCAGATCTGGGCAGCATGGAAAACGGGACTGAAATTAGGCTTCCTGAGAAAATGTCATTCTTATTGGTGCTAAACTTGGCCTTAAGTGCCATGACCTTAAAATAGCACTTTAGGCATGTCTTGATTTGATCACTTTGCCATTATGAGGACATTATAGGACAGGATAAAAAATTATCTGTAGGCTACATGAGGAACGGATAGTGAGATATTTGACCATTCTTCCTCAACTTGACACTGCTACAATTATCCGCATAAATTTAAAATGTATATTACTGTTGCAGGTACTGAATGCTTGAATAATTGGTTAATATTAAGTCAAAATGAAAGCAGGTCTTGACCAAAGTACATTAACTTTTATGGTTTGACTGTCAGCCTTGAAGATCTTGTCTTTCTATGGGATGATTTCATAAAAGATCTTCCCAGTCTTTCCAGATCCTTTTCTTAGCTTGCAGAACACGTAGTGCAAGTCAGCTCCATCATCTCTATTTTGCAACACTGTTTTTTAGAAGAGAGGCACTGGACAATAAAGTCCTCCTTTGAAGGTGGAGCTCTTGCTCCAGAAAGGAATTTCAATGTTGGCAGCTTCTGTTTCATTTAGGACCTGTACCCTGTTGCTTATTATTTCCTGGTAAATGTTGGTAAAGAGGTCATATACACTGATGAATGTGTCAGGTCTCTGCAGTTAATTATGGCTCTAACAACAAACTAGCCTTCAAGGTCCTGAAACTCATCACTGCTTTCTTGAAAAAGAGCACTGACTTCACCTTCAAATGCATTCATGCTGTGCTCCTGAAATGAATTCTCCCTCATCTTCTTGCTTTTATTTTATTTAGGAAATCAAAGCTGAGAAAAAGAGTGGTTTGGTTTTGTTTATTGTTGTCATAGGTTCAGCAGCAGCAGTCATTTTTCTCCTTCTTGGTATCTGGTGCAGAGCTGTGTTTTTGACTTTCGGCCTGGGAACAGTGCTGATAACACCAGTGTTTTCAGTTACTGCTTGGTAATGTTTTGGTTTGACCAAGGACTTTCTGAGTCTCATGCTCTGCCAGGGAGGAGTGGAAGCCGGGAGGAAGCGGAGACAGGACACCTGACCCAAACTGACCAAAGAGGGTATCCCATACCACAGCACGTCATGCCCAGGATGTAAAAACGGAGAGCAGAGAGCCAGAAGGGTGTGGGGGTGCACTGTTTGGTCGGGCTGGCTATAGGTGGTGAGCGATTGTATTCTTTTCCCTTGCATTTCTCTTGTATTATTATTGGTGGTAGCAGTAGTGATTTGTGTTATACCTTAGTTGCTAAACTGTTCTTATCTCAACCTGTGGGAGTTGCATTCTTTTGATTCTCCTCCC
Organism: Myiopsitta monachus; assembly: GCA_017639245.1. Lineage (NCBI taxonomy): Eukaryota > Metazoa > Chordata > Aves > Psittaciformes > Psittacidae > Myiopsitta > Myiopsitta monachus. The sequence continues at coordinate 25,577,416 of CM029926.1, read as the reverse complement.
CATCCCCCTGGGAGTGGGGAAGAAATAGGGGGGAGTGAGGGAGTGAGTGAGAAAACTGCTTGAGTTATAGTGGCTTAAACCACGACAATTGTGATTTTTTTTTTCCCCTGAACAGGGTTGCACTGAGATTCAGTTTGTTCTCTCCTATATAGAATTATAATTTGGCTGTCAGCTTCCTTGTATGTTGTAAGAAGATAGCCTTCACCATTGGGAAGGGACATATGGTGGAATGTGTTGCATGACAAAGTGGACCTGAAGAAGTGGTCTGATCCCCAGAATGTGAGTCTGTCTTCACCATACAGCCAGGGCGGTGAAAGGGAAAGCAGTGCTCGTGTGTCCATGGAGGCAACACTGACGAGCACTCTGTGTGAGGTGGAGAAACACCATGCATTGCTCTCAGTTCCTGCAAAACATGGACTTAGGGAAGGACAGCATGCAGGAGAATGGAAGGTTACACTGGGAAGTGATCTACAGACTAAAAACTGAGTCAGAAGTTGTCTTTGAATTTTTCCTAATTTGTCAACAGAGGTCAGCATTAGCTTCCTCTTCATACCTATTTTCTCTGAGATGCTTCATCAGCCCTTATGGGTAAGAAGGCTGGGAAGACCCTTATGCTTGGTCAGGCTGTTTTACATATTGGAGACCTTGCTTCTGTTCTAGTTGTTTGATCCTGGGGCTGCTGTTGTGACAAGGAGGCAGACAGCTTCACAGGCAGGTCAGGTCATTAACTGCCAGTGCTGAGGCCATCTTCTGGTAGAACCCAAGGCAAAAAGATAAAAAAATTAGGTACAACTATAATGGCAAGTATATTATTTATCATAAGTGACCCTTCTCTCACCTGCTTATAGTTTAAGCATCGTTAGTTGGCTCCAGACTGCAATTAACGCCGTCATCCCTGATGCTTAAGAATGTTATGCTAGAAAATTTCTGGCCTCTCCAGAAGGTCCGTTTACAGGTATGAAATTGTCTCCCTCTCTCCTCCACTCATGCACACACAGAGGACAGAGGTGATCAATGGAGACCTTACTGGTTATTTATTTAACTAGAGAAACAAACCTAAACACAAAGAAGGATGGTTAAAGAAAGAATTTTTAAACAAACTCCAAGAACAGCAGCTGATCCTTCTCTTTTCTAAACAAGGCCTTACTGTAATCTTTTTAATTCTTGCCACAAGCCAGATTTATCTTTGGACATTCTGCCCAGAAATCATTGCACTTCTTTGCAGCAGAATAAACATTGAAGGCACCCAGCCACATGCACACACACAGAGGAGGAGATAAGACTTGGAGATCAAGCTAGTGCAAAAATCTTTCATTACAATTGGAAGTCCTGGGCTAGAGGAAAAAAGAAGGGGGGAAAAAAGCAATGAAATCAAATCCCTGCCTTGATTGTGTGTGGGTGGATAACTCACTTCCCTCACACACTTCTTATCCACTGATGCTGCACACAGCATGCGAGTACTCCAACTCCTGTGCCTCCCAATCATCTACTTCTTAAATCACTGCAAATATGTACAGAAAAAAAAGCTTTGAGATAAAGCTGGCATAGGGGAAAAAATGTAACTTCCCCAGCAGAGCTGTGGTGGTGTGACAAGTTCTTGGATCCTGTCCAGCGAGCTGAAGCAACTGAAACTGAGGCCTGAAGCTGCTGAACGGCAACAGTTTGGTCTGGACCAAAATTTGCTGCAGTGACTGCAGGAGTGACATTACGGCACACACAAGATCTTGGGCCCCCTCCACCACGCCACTGAGCACCCCAGTAGGACAAGGAAGCACCCAGTACTATTCCTTTATGTTTTAATTTTCAAGTGCAAACTTCTGGGCGAATGCCCAGACAATCAGAGCTGGGTGCAGGAGTAATGGAGAATAAAAATTCCTTTGAGTTACAGTAATGCTGAGCTCTCTTCTATACCAGTCATAGAAGGAAGCTCACAGTTTTTCAAAAGGTTTATATTAGATACTATAATAACTTTCTAAGTAATTTGTAAAATAACCAATGTTACTATAGAACCTGGTGTTGGGGAGCAGTTATATACTGCCAGTTGACTTGATTGATCTGAACATCCAAATTAATTCCAGATTTTAGCAGTTTTTAAAATATTCTACTTCACCTGTCCTATCAGAACAGATAGGCATGAGCCTAGAGACCACTAGTGGTTCAGGCATCTGGCACCATGAAAGTATATATATACCATGGGTATGCAGAAAGCCTACATACTACTCTTACGTGTCAGAGTGGCATAAGGCTGGACAGGATTGATCAGGAAGACAGGTGGAAACATGGGACCGGATAGGAAAGAGACAAGTGAGTAAAGTACAAACAGGCTGGGCATAAGTTCTTGCTCTCTCCAGCCTGGCTAGGGCAAAGGGATTCCCAGGGTCAACCATCCACTGCGAACATGCCATTGATTTCAGACAAAATTCAGTTGCTCTTGCACTTGTGCCTGATGCCAGCCTCTGGCCAAGGGTGACATTTTTTTGACTGTGAAAGGAAAGGGAAGAGAGGCCTAGAAAACCCACATAAATCTGAATGGAAGCAATCAAAGATGTGTCATCAACTTTGGAGATGGCATGGTGAGGACCAAAGTTTTATTGACACTTGTTTTGGAGGGCCCATACAGCTTGTTCATGGCTCCACATGAGTAATGTGATTGTCCTAGGTTCCTGACAGTGGAAAAAGAATAATTATATTGCAATGTCACATATTTGTTCCCTCTTCAGTTGGTGAACTAAAAAGCAACAGGAAGTTCTCCAGCTCTGAGAACCATATTTTTGTCATTCTTTCATTGGGGAGCTGCTGTTTGAACCAGAGCTCTTATATTCATGAGAAGCCATCAATGGGGGCTTCCTCTGGTTTTCATTTTCTTCCTTACAGATGCAAAACTTGGGGCATCATCACAAGCAAGCTGGAGGAATGAGTCTGCGGTAGGAAGGATGGTGCCTGTGAAATGCTTTTTTAAAACGGAGTCCAAAGTCTCAGGACGTTATCCTTAGGTGACCTGGTAAGGACTGAGATCCTGCATAGCTGACGTGCATGTGACGCAACTGTTAGGAAAATTGCAGCTGCAGGATAGTGGCTTGAAAGTTTTTACTGGGGTAGCTTCTTTTCTGTTAACATTCTTCTTTATTTTTAATTCAAGAGTCTTCCTAAGACTTTTTTACTTTTAACTCTTTAATTTGGCTTTATGGATTCAAGCAACAGACCAGATATTTTTTAAGTCTCCAGATCTCTCCCATGCCTCTAAAGGCTGCATGTTGACTCACAGACATTTTTTTTCCTCTTTTAAGTTAAATCTGGTCTTTTTCAACACAAAAAGCTATAAACAAGCTATGAAGAAATCCATCTTTTAAAAATAGCTGGAGACAGGGCATGTGTTCTGCTACTCATGCAGAAAAGGAGAGCATCTGGTTTGAAAAGAAGGCTTCAATGGCTCCAGCAGCAGTTTATTGTCATGCAACTGTTGGCTTGCACCTGCCCTGCAAGCAGTAAAGGACAAGGGGAAAAGGATTTGTTGGTTTGGTTTTTTTGCATGTTTTTTGGTGGTTTTGGTTCTTCTTTTTTTTTTTTTTAACAGTTACCCAGTGGAACTCATTCTGGTGCCCCAACCCCCAAGTCTTAAAATGTCCAAATTTAAAAACTGTGGTGACTATACTAAGGTAAGGTATGGTAGCTAATGTGTACTTTTCTGCCATTGCTTTTGCTGATCTTGAGAGTGGCTGGCTTACAGGCCAGGAACATGATTTACCAGGAATAGAAAGAGTAATTTGGTCCCACTAGATTTACAAAACATGGCTCAGGTCTGCAGGAAGAAGAACTGACCTTTCCTTCTCCTTTCCTCCTGCTCTGTCCCTCTGCACCACTCTCTCTTTGCCTGTCCCCATACCTGCAGCGTCCACCTAATGTCTGAAACCCAGCCTCAGTGTCTGCGCAAACAGGAAGTGGATATGAAGGTGAACTTCATCCTTCAATACCTTTTATGTGGATAATTTTCTGGTAAAGAGAAAAAGGTGCCTGAAGTGTCAATCTACAGGAGAAAAACCTTATCAGCGCAGCAGTGAGCAGTGGAAAGTTTTTGTTTCTGTGAAGAATGCTGAAGAGCATTCAGTAATGCCATTGGATGCAACGATGGGACAGAAAGACCAAACTGGTGATTGGAGCAAGAGTAATCCTCCAGTTGGGTCCAAGTTCAAATTCAATGTCGAGCTGAACTTTGCAGATAAAGTTGTCAGGAATGTGTTTCCCATCCTATCAGAATTCCAGAGAGGGTTTAAATAAATTATCCTGGATTGATACAAATGATTAAAACCTCAGACAATCTGTAGAATGCAACTTCTGCAATTTCTTGACTTCTGAATTAGAAAAGTAACTATGTGGGAATCTTCTATTTTGGTACAGTCCAGATGCAATACTACACATTCTATATAAAGACATACAAATGGCTTAAAAAGTAATGTTAGCACTATTTAAATCCTTTAGCTTGTAAAAAAGTAATTCAAGTAAATTACAAGCTCCATTAAATGCTCCAAGAAGTCCAAATGAAAGTCTAATTTCAGAATGATTTACTCTCACTAGGAACATATTCCAGCAAAGCATGTCTATTTTGACAAAATGGCTTTTCCTAATGAAAAAAGATTCGTATTCCTTGCTATTTTATCTTTTCTGCTTGTTGACCTCATTTTTCATCTAAAATTGCAAATTCCTCTTTAAGGGAATTTTTCTTCCCTCCAGCCCCGTGGAGACAAGTTGCAATTAACTTTCCCTAGGAAAATGTAAAAGCTAGTCTCTTTAATCATGCATCTCACATAAAATGTGACTTGTCAGAAGAGATTTCAAGCAAGAGATATTGCCCATGTAAGAAAATGTAATCAAGTGCCAGGAACACGAAGATAGATTCCTAAATTAAGGAAAAAAAAAAAAAAGCAAAAGCAAAAGCAATGTAAGACTGAGCCAGTCTTACATGTCTTACATAAGCATCATTGTGCTTTGGCCTGGGAAGTAAAACACCCAACATACCATTTCCTGTTTTAACTAAGAGGGGCAAGGATTAATCAGCCCTTGAAAAAGTAATAATTTAAGAAAGTGGAATGCCAGCAATGCTCACTTTCAGGGGAAAGTTTATAGTGCTTATATCCTGTCTGCTTTACTTTAATAAAATGTAAAATACTTTCAAATAAACTATATTTAATGGACTAGAGATACATATCCTCTGGCACTTTTTCCCCTGTGTTCACATCCTGATTGTTGTATAATTCTGTATTTTTCATGTTGTGCAACTTCAGTGTTTGCTCTATCCTCCTTGGCTCTTGAGGGCTGGATTTCGTGTTCAATCAGGGCAGTAGCATTGCTCCTCTGGAAATGAACAGTGGTAGGATTGGACAAATCTAAACTGTATCCCACAAGCATATTTTGCTATAGATACATCTTTTTATTTCAAATTTCACATTGTTCTTTGACAGAGAGCACTAAGGCCCACACAGAGGAAGCCAATTTGTTCAAGGTAATGTTCTTTGTCAGAGATAATAGAAAATATAGCTGGTTGACCCTACAGTAACTGACTGGTAGTCACAGTTCAACCCTGAAGATTATTTATTTACAGATCTTATTTATTATGGTTGTGCTCAAAGGATACCAAAGTGCCTTTCTGATAGCTCTTAGGAAGACCTTGAACAAGACAAGGATCCCATAGATACAGGAAATAGTGGCAGTAAGGTAAATATTAATTAGGTGGTAAGAATTTCATGTTAGAATGCTTCTGGGTCACCAGGGTAGGAAGAGAAGATCTCCAGGCTTAGAACTGCTTTCAGTGACTTCGGAGGAAAGGAGCATGGACTGGAGATTGGAGAAGTCCTCAGGAAGTCTGTCAGGTGCCATCAACTACCCATGTGAAGCCTCTGCGACTGGCTCTGCTCAGAGTCAATTTAGTTTTAAAACCATAAAAACTTGATGTCTGTGCTCAGCAGTTGGAACCAAAATGCACTTAGGTTGGAAACACTGGAACACAACTGGAAACATTTTGCAATTGTGCAGTGGAGGAAACTGCTGGCTTTTTCTTCTCTTTTGCACATCTTGGTTAAAATACTGCTCTAAACCAGTGGTGACAGCTCTCAAGAGAAAAGAAAGATTTTGAATGTCATGAGTTCTGGGCGCATCATTTGAGCACTGAGAAAAGCAGATGGTTCAGTGCTCTTGATAGACACACATTCCTGATGCACTTGCTTTGTGACTGGCTCTCTATGAGTTTGTCCCCTGAGAATATGAGCTCAGCCAGATCCACAGTTTCTCAACAGGGTGTTGCCTGCAACAACAGGTATCCTAAAGGGTCCTACTCAGAGAATTTGTCTCCCACATGGCACCAGAGCAGATGGGTAGCATGTCCATACTTCTAGAGCCTGGTAACTGCTGATGAAAACAGGGAAAGGATTGAGCTCTTTTCTAGTATCTCCATATTCACCCAGATAGAAACTATGCGGGATACTACTAGGGTGTGCAGCCAAGCCAAAATATTATGTGGGCAAAAAGGATGATCATAAAGTTAGCCTATCATTCTACCCTTTATCCTGTTGTCGGTGTTATGGGAAACTCTTTGTATTTAAAAGAAATGGGCAGGCAAGAATCCCTTCTGGTGGCCTTATCATCTTTGTAAGGAGAAAAACCAGAACAGCTTTGAACAGCAGCAGTTGTGTTTATTTCATTCTCTTCACAGAGCTGCTATATCTCCATGTGCAGTGAGGTTAGACCCTGGCTTTCATCTGGCTATTTTGATGAATTAGCAAAGCCATTGGCAGATGCTGGCTGTGAGGGGCATGCCAAGATTCTTCTTCTGCCTGACTTATTTACTGCTGTGCTTTGTTTCCAGGGTGCTCTGTACCCCAAGTCTGAAGGCTTTTTTGTACAGCTTTCTTCTCAGGTCAGCACCTCTGAGATCTACATCCTATGGGGGGTTTTAATAGCATTTGTGACTTCAGGTGAAGAGTATCCCTGTGCTTTACAGTCATCCCACACCTAAATAATCAAAGGACTTCTAGTCCAGATGCAGGGGTTGTAGGTTGCACTAAAAGAAATCAAGGGAAGAGAGGCCAAAAATATATGCATGGTTTTGGCTTTGTGGTTTTAGGTTTTTTTTTTTTTTTGTTTGGTTGAGGTGTTTTTTTTTTTGGGGGGGGGGTTGGTTTTGGTTGTTTTGTTTTGTTTTTTTTAACCGCTGTGACAGTCTGAATAAAAAGAGGACAAGTGCTTGTTGCATGTCTTCAGATAAAAGGTTTAGGGCTGTCCTTGGAGTGGGCTGAGAAGAGGCATAAGGAAGAAGTTGAAGTCCTGGGAGTCTTTTGCAAACGTGGGACAAAATGTAGGAAGTAACTTTTGGTTCATGAAGAGCCACAAAACCTTTTGGAGAGGAAACTGAGGTAAATTACACATCCAGTGATGAAAGGATAATCTGATGGTGTTCAACAAGACCATGGCTACCCCTTCTGCCTTGCCCTTATTAGAAGAGCAAGACTGCAGGCAGCATGTGCGTATGCCAATCTTTTATCATAGACATGCCTGTGCTGTGAAAATGGAGAGTCTTGGACCTTCATTTTTTTGTGATTTTTCTAGCATAAGACTGGTATTTTCTCTGTTGAGAGAGAATTAGGCCAGGTAATATCCAGTTCAGTCCTTGCCAGCTACCTGTGCCTCTGTTGCTGCTGATGGGCACACAGGGTACATGACTCTTGCCCTTTAGAAATATGTTGTCCAGAGTAGCCAAAATATAACTAACAAGAAAAAAATGCTCTGCAAATAAAACAGAATGCCATAAAAGCTTCAGCGCTTCCAAACCTTTCCCTGGTGGGTCACAGCAGAAATATCCACCGTTCCTCTGGGACGAATCTCCTGCCATCTGCTTCTCATTCACTTTCCCTCTTGTGTCACCCCTTGGAAGGGTTCTAGAAAGGAGGGCTTGGCATCCATTGTCAGGAGATTTGCATCCTTCATTTTGATTTGAAGGGTTCCCTCCTCTTAGGGAAAAGTTGGCATTTTCCAGTGACACAAGTTAAAAAAGGAAAACAAAAGGATACACCCAGTTCTGCTGCAATTCTCAGATTGATTTCTGAGATTCAGGTGAAAGGCAAGGCAGTGTTTTTCCACTCAATGGCTAAGAAGAGTTTGTCTCCAGTGTTGAGCAGGAAAACTCTCTGTAGCTCATTTGTTTCAAAGCTGGCTTGGTTTGGCTGTATGTTGCGTCTGGGAGAGGTCTTAGCCTCTTTAGGTGACCTGTTACCTCAAGGCAACATGAAGGCTATTTCCAGACTCTTAGGTTAGCCCAGGACTGGAGGTTACAACCCTGCAAAGTCCCTACTTGTCCCTTTTGCTAGTGCAGTGGTTCCCTTGTTGCTTTATGGCAATTTACCAGGTGGCACAACAGAAAGTCGCCAGCACAACCCTGAGTCCTACTGCTTGGGTGGGAAAGGGTCGAGTGATCTGGCTTTGGCAGACCTTAGCCACACACTCTGCGGAAGCAAGAAGGGCTTTCAGTGCTGCTATGTTCCCATCTGTCTCTGCCCCAGCCTAGCCTGGGAGACCTCCCTCTCACTGCTAACAAAACTGTCAGTCTGTCTTAGGGGCATCCTTTGCCAGCCCTTCAGCTGACCAGAGGTGGGGATTTCCTCCAGAACAAGCCAGCACAACAAATCATACCTTTTCACCCACCCCATCCTGTCACTTTTCCTACCCAGGATACACGGGCATAATCTTCAGCTGGATTCTGACTTTGCAATTTGCCATCACATATTTGGGGACAAGGCAGTGGCAACCTCAGCCTGTACTTGTGTGTGTGTGTGTCACAGTGAGGCTTGATAAATCTAAGCACTGCTTGTGATTACACGTTTTCCTGTGTTGCTGCCCACATAACTTGTAATTAGAGAAATGACAAAGATGTACTCAGAATACAGTCAGATATCACCAGGCTTGCCATGAAACTCCTGCACAGTTTATCCATGCATGTGCAGGAGCACAGCAAGGAAGAGGGTTGGAATTCATGCATGTCCACAATCCAGTCCTTGTTATCTAGTGCTGACAAAGTAGGAACTTTTAGGACAATACTTCTAATCAGGAGTGGTATCAGTGCAGCCTTGGTTTACTTCATTCTTGGTCTTCTGGATGCATGAAATTGTTATTTATCCCTGGGATTTAGATCAGCACAGAGCTCAGCAGTCTCACCGTGGATCAAGCTCCCACTGTCCTGGCAACCAGGCAGCCATCCTCATCCCAGAGAGCTTCTCCCTGCACATAAGCCAGCAGCTTCCAGCAGGAAAATGAAAGGGAATGGAGATACAAAATCTGCCCAGAGTGAGGAGGAAGCAGCACAAACGACAAAAGGGGAGAGAGCAGATGCCATCCACATGCATTTGCTGGCTTCTCTTTGACGTCCTGCGATGAATCCCCATGACACATGCTGTACTCCCTCTGCTCACAGAGGAGCTTTAGAGGGAAGAAAAACTCTCCTACAAATACCCTCCATTTTGGCCTTCCTAGAAGCTGGAGATTGGTCTCAAACAGATGCTAGCAGGCCAGCTTCCCTCTGGTGAAGAAGGACTAATTGTTGCTTACTTACCTCAGAAGGTCTGGGTTCCATGTAACTGCCTTGCGAAGGAATTAACTCTATCATCTGACAAGTGGTTAATTAAGGCCTTGTGCTTCATTATTGGTCTCTCCTGTGAACATAAGGGTGTTATATAGCTGAGTAAGTGCCACTCATATACACTGAAGAGCTGGCAAAATCTTCAGCGCATCCAGAAGGAAGAATGTGTTTTACAGCTAGCCGGAAGCTGCAGCTTCCTCTGCTGCGTGTGCAACTAGAAAGAATAACTTTCTATACAAGCCTCAAAGACTGGGCAACTGTACTGAATGCTTCAAGCACTGCAGATTGCAAGCTGCATTCCCACCCCACTGCTGAACTGCAGTTAGCAAAGAATCTGAAGTATTTTGCTCAGCTCTGATGCAAATAACCCTGCTCCTTCCCCTTCTGAGATTTTCATTTTAAAGCTAGGGAAAAAAGCACTGAAGGAAGAGAGAATTCTTGGCAAGATATGCAACTGGCTGCCAACCAGAATCTGGGCTGCTGTAGGGTGACCAGTTTGAAACCAGACTGTCCCACATGGAGGATGGCACTCAGTGAATCCATGGGGATTTCATTCGAATGGCTAGGGAGGGTAGGCTCACCAGATGATGCTGATTAGCATAGTTCAGCACTACCCCTCTTTGTAAGTGCCAGGAAATCTGTCCTTTATTGTCTAAGAAACCAAATACATACACACACACAATAGGTCTCTGGGAGAACTGGTGCTGCTGACAGGTTTGAATGTTTGCTGCAAAAATTTTTGTGCCCAGTGGACTTCTGCGATCTTTTCTGAGATACTTACTTATATGTTTGCTTGTTTGCTTTTATGTAAGAGCTCAAGAGCTTTTTACCTTGTGCAAACAGAGATGATGATATCAGCCACGTTTGCATCATACTTTTGTATAGCTCTGCTCCTTTTTGCAAACAAACTCTTTCTAGGCCTGAGTACACAGTGTCTGGACAAATGTTTAGAATAATAAGGTAAATGCACGGGTCCCAATATTCCCTTTTGTGCCAAGCCATAGGGCTATCTCCGTTGTCATGCAGCTTCCATCATTCTTCCCAATGCTCAGATTTTTCGATTAACAATAAGAAATGCATAAAATTTATCTGAGAACCTAATTCATTAAGCCACTGATGACGCAAGTTGCTTTCAGGCATATTACCAGCGGAGGCTGGCAAGAGGGGCTTTGTGGGTCAGGATCTGTAGCTGAGATTTCAGGGTTTCTCTCAACAGAGAGGTGAGGAAATGCTGGGAATTGCAATGAAACTTGCAGGTGAGGAATTGCTTTTAATTGTGAAGTTGCTGGGGACAGCTACAGCATATTGAGGTAGCAAGTAAAGCGCAGACCTAGCCCTCAGAAATCATGACTCTATTCCTAACTCTACTAATATCTACATGTATTTGAGATGATCATGTCCCTTCTCCTAGGCCTCAGTTTCCCCATCTGGAAAATCAGGATCCTGTTCCTCTCTTCCATTGTAAAGCAGTCTGAGATCCACCTATGGCAAGTGCTATAGCATTTGCACCTGGTATGTTTTTACTCCCCTTATATATTTAACTTGAATATTTACAAATGTTCACTAGTCAAATATTTGAAAATTACAAGACATGTTTTTCCATGAATGCTAAAAGAAAAAACAAAATTGAATATACTCCGTCTACTTTTGGTGAACATTTGGCTATGTGTAAGCATTAGAGTAATTGCAGCATTAATTGCCTGTCTGAAAGCATTAATAACCTTTAAAACCAGACGTGACCATGTACTGGAGTCTGTGGACTCTCACCTTTACAAGTATGAAGATGGTATTGAAATCAGCATCAGAGTTTATAGGGATTTTATGAAGAACTAAAAATGCTCTTTTAAGCTGATACTGAGGGTCTGGTTTAGGCTTTTTTTTTCTCTTGCCTCCTTCTTTGCACCATTTTCCCTTGTGCAACATGACTATACATTACCATCATTCAAAATACTGAACATGATAGTTTCCGTGTGCTTTGCACAGCAATTCATCTCTGTGCAAACTGGGAATATTAGACATTTTGCAAGGGAAGGAACTTGTATGAAGTTTGTCCTCCTTTTTCTATTGAGTCTTGATGAGACTAGTATGCTTTCCAAACCTCTTCTAGAGGTCTTACAAGAGAACAAACAGCAAAACCAGAGCAGGCTCTGAGATTTTGATGGAGCGAATGTCTGTGTCTATTTCGGGTTGCAAACTTCCCCTATCCCAGGCTGTAACCATGGCTGTTGTTAACTAGAGGAGGAGAACAGAAATGCAGAAGCTTTGAGAGTTAACTTCTAGGGGAGTGGAGGAAAGAAGAGAAAAAAAAAAACCCCACATTTGCTTAGTGGGTAAAATCAGAGTGTTTCTTCTTCCTCTTCTTCCTCCTCACCAGTCAAGACAAAATAAATACTATAATTTCTAATGAAATCAGGAAGGGGGTAATAGTTCCTGGAAGAGGGAGACTGTGAGGAGATCCCTGCCAATGGTGTTCAGTTACTACAGAGAGAACACTGAGCAGCCCCAGGAAAGCACTTTGTGGGACAGATTCCTTTGGCTAACTCTGATCAGATTTTGTTTTTTCATTGGCTGACAAACTTTTTCACTTTCTTGCTCTGCAGTGTGTTCCTACCATGCATTTTAAAACTGGCCTGTAACAAACAGCCTCCATCTGTCCTCTCTTGCATGCCTGCAGAACAAAATGCCATCCTGCCCCTTCTTCTCTCCCTGCTGAGGTGCTCTGGGGGGGTATATTGCCAGGAATCAACAGTGCTTCCTCAGAAATGTTAATGATACCAATCAAAGCCTTGTTTGCAGGCCCCACACTGAGCCCTGGAAATTCTGGGAGTCAAATAATAGCAATGCCACCGCTAAAGATCAGAGGGAGCATCTGGGTGGGACTGCAGTGACGACAGCAGCATGATCTACTATTTCTTTGTAGTCTGCAAAGACTGTGACACCCAGCATTTCTAGTAAGTGATGCTGGAGTATTTTATCCACTCAGCAAACTGCACTGACATCTGTAGTCACTACCCACCAGCAGATGGGCTCCACCATTTCTTTTCCAGTTTACTGGCCAAGACCTGCAGCACTATGAGGAAAATGTAGTTTCTATCCTCTGCTGTGGCAGTGCTATTTATTGCAGTGTTCAGTTTGAATTCATGCAGCACCCAGAGGGTGCTCAGCCATGGACCACTGTGTTCCAGATGCTGTAGAAATGCTGAAGAGACAAAGACAGCCCATGCCTCAAGAAGTTTATGACTGAAGCAGAAGACAAGGATTAAGATATTCTATAGATAGATGGTGAGTAAGCACAAAGCAGGGAACTACATGTTGGATAGTGTTCAACATCATACTTGGTGGATGTCATGTTCACAAAGATAAAATAAAAGTAATTTTGAGGTCTAAAAATGGAGTCTGGATACCCCCACTTCTCCTTTTGCTTTAACTCCAAAGGGAATTTCCTGCCAGGGATTTCTTTTAACCATGGTATTTAACTTCTCTAAAGCTGTGAAGATTTTCTTTCTCAGTCCAAATAGTCGTTTCCCCAGGTCAGCATCCTGTGGAGTATTCCTGGCCCATTGCAGTGACTCTTATCTGGACAAAACAACTTCTTTCCAAACCTTTGCAAGAGATTCTCATGTGCATGAGAACACACAGAGATCACAGGCCACTTCTGATAGACTGGTTCTCCATGGTGATCTCTGGTGATCACAGGCACATCAAGGGGTCCCTCTCCTCTACTTCAGAAGAACATACTGCAGATGGAGGCAGTTCCTGGGACAGCAGGATGGTGGCATGTTGTAAGAAGGAGGCATGAAGACGAGAATGAACAAATTAAACGTACTGTTGAGGATCTGCGGATCTGTGCACTGTGGACAGGCACAGTTTGAGCCTCAAGCTAATGTGACAGTATCCCGTGGAGTGCAGACCGGGAGCACTGGGGAATTTTGCAAGCTGAGGGTTTCGACTGTGTGCCAAGCTGACCAGAGGAGGCAGGAATTAGAGCTGGAAGGCTTCACTCCAACATGAGTGTGCAATGCATACACAAACCCTGTTACAGACCTGAGCCTTGGAAAGGATTAAAGACACACGTTTGTTCCATTAACTGAAGTAGAGGGAGGTGTGTGTACAGGAGTGGGGAAGGGAGGCAGAGCAGAAATAGCACAGTGCATTAACCAGATAAGAACTAGACAAGGACGAGTAATGTATCGTTACACCCCAGAGACAAAAGGGCAGCTTCCAGAGGGATGAGGCTTACACTCTAATCATCTTGACTTTGTAATGTTATACAAGTAGGGGCACATTCTGTGGCTTGGGAGACTTTGCTGAGTAAAACCCTGCAAGCCACAGAAAAATGCTTAAGCAGCCTTTTAAAGCCTGGCAATGATCCAGTCCTCTTCCCTTCCCCATACCTCTCTTCCTCTACCCCCACCCCACCACTGTAACCCAGCCAGAGAAGCAGGAAAACCCTTGAGACAGGCAATCGTTATTTGTGATGATATAAAAAGCTTTTAAAGACAATGGGAGGATTAAAGCATTAAGACCAGTCACTGCATTCTTGTAATTGATCAGGGTGGCAAGAAAACATTTAAGCTCCTGTGTAGCCAAAGGCTTTGGGTTCAGGAGAGAAAGGGGGAAGCGGTTAGGAGGGAAGGGTTCCTGACCACAAGACTTGACTTGGTTCTTGATGCAACAGGGCTTGGCCCCTGCATGCTTTCCCCTAGCTCCTGGTGGAGGTGGGGAGAGGACGGAGGAAAGGATCAGGCAGTGAGGAGCAGCATCCTGATAGTCTGTGACCTTGGAACGCAAAGGCCATCTTGCAGCAATCCTGACTCCTAAATGACACCCTAACACTCCCAATCTGAATATGCTGTCCTTGCTGCTGCTGCTGTTTCAGGAGGTGGCAGCCCCCTCTGCATTTTCCTGGAGACACCAGCCTGTAATTTGAAACAGCAAAATCCCTTTTGGTTGAACTTTCCTCTTCAGGATAAGGCAGGATCTGCTCTCTCTCAGCTGCACAGTCACTCAGCACTTTCCCTGCTTCTATCTGCAACGCTCCAGCTCTCAGCTCCTTAGGGTAAGTGCATCATAGCCAGCTCCTGCCTGTACCAGCTGCTCCCCTTTGCCCCACCATTGATTACAGCCCACTCAGATCACAGGGCTGATGTACACCACTTTCTCGCTGGTGTTGGCGCTGGTGCTGGTGGAGGGAGCAGTTGCCAATGGCAAGTTTTAATGGCATGAGGTGGAGCTGTACGCATCCAGAAAAAAAGAAAAGAAAAAAATAAAAATCCAGGTATATGCTGGACCTGTCAGGATATGTGCAAAGTGGAGAACAGAAACCAGGAAGCCTGACATGGTTCTTCCAGCCTGACTCTAATGCTGACTGAGCCTGGCAAGACTAAACCCACCCTGAATGGTAGTCACCCCAGATAAGTTTCCCTACAGTTCCTGCTCTCAGTCCTGCTGCAGGCCAGGATGGTCATAGCTAGGCAGTTTCATGTGTCTGTGGGGAAGGTTTTTCTGAAAGGCTACTGCTGACAGTGCTCTGAGGATCCTCTTGGAAGATCTGCGGGGAGAGAAAAATAGGAGGCACTGCTTAGCTGTCAAGGTGTGAATAGACTGTACTCAGGGTGAGCAGATCGCAGGTACCCAGAGACTGGGCTGTAGATGCACGAAGTGTCTGGACTGTTTTTTAGAATGTTAAAATGCTGTCAAACACTCCACAGCAAGCAAAGACAAGGGAGAGAGGCAGACATGCTCCATGCAGCTGAAATATTCACCAGAACAAACAATTTTGGAAGACATCTGTGTTCCTTCTGTCAGGAAAAGAGTAGGTGCTGATTTAATTCTAAACTACTACATTTTCCCTGGTTTCAGACCCAATGCCCTGTCTTCTTCACATCCAAGGAATTTCACTCCCATAGAATACTTTCTCATTAATAAAAGGTGGACTTTAAAAGTTTAAAAAAAAAAAAAAAGGAGGAAACTCATTTTCATCCTCGATTTTCAAAGACCTGCTTTACCTTGCTGATGATTTTACTTCTTTTCTTTGCCAAAAGAGGAAGGAGCCCTGTTCTACTTTTTGGCTGTGGTTTATTGAAAATGGTCAAGCTCACCCTTGCCTGAGCTTTCATGGTGTTGTCAATTCTGAGTATTGGATCTGTGTGTAAATCTGCTGCACCAAACCAGATCTCCAGTGGCTACTTTTTTCCAATCACATTTTGTTGGTTTGTTTTTTTTTCTCATTTGTGGGTTGATGTGTCCTAGAGTTTGTCTCTTTCCCTCCCTCCTTTTTGCTGTCTCTCTCTCCCCATACTCCTACCATCAACTGAGTTAAAAGAACATATTCCTGTTGTCTACTGTTTATTCTTATGATAATATTCATAAGTACTGGCGCACTTCCCAGTTATGATTGAGCATTGCAAAGAGCAGGAGGAAAGATGGGAGTAGTGGAAGGTCATAGCTGGAGAAGGCTTAAGTAAATATGCATGCATTTCTGGGTATTTACACTGCAGGAGGTAAGAAGGAAATCACTTGACGTGCAAATGGACCCGAAGGTAGTGAAGTCTGGGAGGGTTCCCCTGTCCTGTGAGGATTTGTTTCAAAGTGTTGGACCCACTCCCGGAAAAAATTTTGTGTCTCTTCCACATGAAAGTTATCCTTATGGTAGAAAGCTCTATGGTTCCAGGGGAACAAAGTTGTCAGACACCTTTCATCTTTTGCTAGTAGTGTTGCTATGGCTGTGATGGCAAAAGGAGATCATTGAGACAAGATTTGTCTAGAGAAGGAGAGATTTTCCAGCTATAACAACTTCCTGATGTTACATGTCTGGTTTCCCAGCCTCAGTCTTCCAGGGAGACTTACAAAATACCCTGGAAATCTGTTCTGGAAAGCTAAAATCCGTAATTCCGCTGTATACAAAAATGGTGACTCTGGAAGAGATTCCTGGTGTATCACATGATATACATATATACAATCATAATTTAATCTGCATACTGCCAATGCTGATACTTTAGTATCTCATAGGCAATAATTGCATGCTAGGGGACAAAGACCAGTGCCAACCTCATCAACTTTTATTTTGTGAACATCACCTTTTCTTCAAGACCTGAAGGTTCCTTTCTCTCAGTGTCTAATTGATCCTGACTAGCATGTAGTAATGGCTCACAGAAATTGCATGTCCACTGGTGCCTGAGAAATCACCAGCATTTCTGAAGAGATGGTCATAATTTTTGTTCCCAGCTATTTAGATCAATGACTAATTTATACCAGTTCTTCCCAAAATATAATGGCTTGTACATCCAGAAGATGAACTTCTTTTTCTTGAAATTTCGAAAATGATGAAGCTTTCATAACCAGGTATATAGTTCTGCAGCAATCCAGTTGATATATGGCACAGGAATGAATAACTAACACCACGTTGTTTTCTGCTAGGAGCTTGTCTCTCCTGGGCAATTACTGATTTTGAAACCATAACTAATGTTTACTGCTGTATGAAGCTTGCATCCTATCTGTCCAAACTGTTCCTAATGAGTTCTTCACTAGTAGTAAGGCAGGAGAGATGAAGACTGTAACTCATTTTTTTGTGACAATAGGAACTGAGAACATCCTCATTTTTGATACGCAAGCTGAGAAGAATGGGACTGAGAACAACTGAGAAGAAATAAACTAAAAGACACGCAGTGTAATTTTTTGGAGATCGTGATTTTTTCAATTGCGGCCACACTACACTTCATACTCTGTTTGCTTCAATCATGGTTCCATTTGAAAATTTAAGAACAAACATATCTGGCGGAAGAGGGCAGGGGAATCCTTTTGGTGACTCACTTCAAGCAAGATGATTTATCGTGTGAAGAGCATTGTGACATGAACAGCAAGGGATCAATCAAGTGAGATATTACATGTGATGTGTTTCCCTATTTTCTTAGGCTACCAAGTAGTTATATGCTGGGATCATTCTGCTAACCAGTAGGAGATAGCAGGGTGAAATATATGTTGCTCTTTTTTAATGGCATTTCAGAAACTGGACATACTGGTGACTGAAGAAAGATTGTTGCATCAGCTCCCTTTGAAAAGGTTAGTCTTGCTATTCTTGAGTACTTTATTTTAAGTATCTTCTTTTTGTGTCCTGCTCAGGGCCAGAGGTCCTGATACTGTGCATGGAAATACAACACTATGTATAGTACAACATCACAGATATGTCCCACACTTTCTGAGGTCACGCAGCGCTGGCAGCACACAAAGCCACGGTAGTTGGAGATGGAAAAGAAGCTAATTAGCCCATCTATCTACTTTGAAGGCTAACTCCTTGCCAAATATTTTCAGGAATTTCGTCCAATCTAACAGAAATGTTTCAAGCATTTAAGATCTCCTCTTATCTCTTGGGAGACCATTTAAAGGTCAAATACATATCTAAAAGCACTATGATAATGTTTAAGCCACAAATTCCACTTCTTAGCTTCACCTTTTCACTAGAAACTCTGCTCCCATGGGCTACCCTAAGTAATTCCTTTATTTTCTTGACCCTCTCATGCCCTTCACGAGATTAGTGTAGCGCTATTTATACAGTCTTCAAGGCAGAGACTGGATATTCATTTGTCCTGGGGCTGCAGAAAAAAACATGGAAATAATCACCACAAATAGCTAGAATTAATATTTTCAGCTTCCCAAGAATTGTATGTTGTTGTTTTTCCTGTTGGTTTGTTTTATTTTTTCCACCTCCAATAAAGTTCTGAATTGATCATTTTATATGAAGATAATGTAGAATTCAGAAATAATCACTAAGTGGGTCAGTGGAGAGTTGCATGATTTTAATTTCTCAGCTGCTGGCCATGGACCCTTGTTAACACTTGAAGTTTCATCTGGCCTATTATGAACCATCTTTTCATGAACCTGCGTAAAAAAGGCAACAGGATCCCATGAATCTGCAGATCAATCAGAGTAACCTGGAAAGCTACTAACAGTCTTTCAGTGACAGTCTGGGAATCAGCTTCCATCTACAGAGTTATCTGCCCAGCTCCATCACAAGGTCTTGCTTAGCCACAGTGACCCATTTAACAAAGCACTCATGTCATCTGCTTTCCATGATTTACCTTCTTGATGCAGTTGCCAGCTTCAATTGGATGTGCTCTGAAGTTTCTTGCTCACCTATAGGTAGCATTTAAAAAGGGAAAATGCATGCCACTAAGCCTGACTTTTTTTAATTTGATTTTTCTTGACGCCAGTGTAATGCTAAAGCAGGTGGGGCTGCAGGCATTGTGACTGCATGAAAGTCTTTGGTTGGGGTCCCTGCCTCGTGCAGAGGTAAGGCACAAGATACATGTAATCAATGTCCAGCCAAGCATCTATATCACATCTACAACACCGGAATTGACCCTCCCTTCCTTTTCAAGAGGTATCTGAAAGAGTCCAAAAGGCCTTAAGACTGCTATCACCACTCATTTGTCCAGAGGAAAAGAGGAAATGGATGGATGGATGGATGGATGGATGGATGGATGGATGGATAAAAACAAACAAGTTGACTATCAGTGGAGGAGCCTGTCATGTGCTTGCAGTTGGAGCCTGCACCATGTACCTCTCAGTATTCACTGCCACCTTGAGCAAAGTCTGCTGTTAGCATGAACTGCAGTATAGGAGAACTCTGAGGACAGGAAAACATTAAGTAAGTGTAGGGGTCTTCACAGTTATAGCCTTGTTTCCATGAAAGCATCATGAGCCCTCATATCTAATAGATACCCTAGAAGAGAACAGAAGGAATGGAAGCTTCCTTGTGTCATTTTCAGTGGGACTCTTGATCCTCAGCCAAGCTTAAAACATTTCCTAGGCAGATCTTTTGAAATGTTCCTGTGGCACCCGAGTTTTTGTTCAACAAAAGGGTGGTAGCACATAACTCCTTTTAAATTTGTTTTGGTTTTTCTGTGTTTAATATGTTTAGAGTTCATGCCTAAATGAACTTCCTTGAGGATTAGTCACTGAGCTGGGGGAGACAGTTTTTTCCTTGGCTTCTAGTACCTGGATGCTGGAAATACCATGAGCTGATTAGATTTCACATCCATTTCTCCCTGTTCTCACTGAGGTATCAAATGGCGTTATGAGGAAATACACAGACTTACAAATACCAAGAGTGAGGTATTTCTTTTGGGTTTGCACAAGTCAGTTTATTTCCAGCCTCATTTGGGGCTCCTTATGGGAGTTTTTTAGGAATCAGAGTTCAACCCTCAGAGAAACTAATGATAATTTTGGAAGGAAAAAGTGTGCATGAGAATGAACTAAAACCCACCCAGTGCATTTGTGATCTAATAGCACCATATGAAGCTCCCCAGAGACAAAGAAATCAAAGTTCATCCCTTCCTGCACTAATGATGAATGCATGGCCTTCACAAGCAAACCTAAGAGAAGGAGCACCACATAGAATCATAGAATAGTTCGGGTTGGAAAGGACCTTAAGATCATCTAGTTCCAACCCCCCTGCAATGGGCAGGGACACCTCACAATAAACCATGCCACCCAAGGCTATGTCCAACCCAGCCTTGAACACCACCAGCAATGGAGCATTCACAACTTCCCTGGGCAACCCATTCCAATGCCCCACCACCCTCACAGTAAAGACCTTCCTCCTTATATCTAACCTGAACTTCCCCTCTTTAAGTTTGAACCCATTACCCCTTGTCCTCTCACTACAGTCCCTAATGAAGAGTCCCTCCCCAGAATCCCTATAGGCCCTCTTCAGACACTGGAAGGCTGCTCTGAGGTCTCCACACAGCCTTCTCTTCTCCAGGCTCAACAGCCCCAACTTTCTCAGCCTATCTTCATACAGGAGGTGCTCCAGTCCCCTGATCATCCTCGTGGCCCTCCTCTGGACTTGTTCCAACAGTTCCATGTCCTTTTTATGTTGAGGACACCAGAACTGCACACAATACTCCAAGTGAGGTCTCCTGAGAGCAGAGTAGAGGGGCAGGATCATCTCCCTCAACCTGCTGGTCACACTCCTTTTGATGCAGCCCAGGATACAGTTGGCTTTCTGGGCTGCAAGCGCACACTGAAGCCATCTCGTGTTCATTTTCTCATCAACCAACACTCCCAAGCCCTTCTCTGCAGGGCTGCTCTGAATCTCTTCTCTGCCCAACCTGTAGCTGTGCCTGGGATTGCTCCAACCCAGCTGTAGGACCTTGCACTTGGCATGGTTCAACTTCATCAGGTTGGCATCAGCCCACCTCACAAGTGTGTCAAGGTCCCTCTGGATGACATTCCTTCTCTCCAACGTATCAACCAAACCACACAGCTTGGTGTCATTGTCAAACTTGCTGAGGGCACACTCAATCCCACTGTCCATGTCACCAACAAAGATGTTGAACCAGACCGGTCCCAACACCAGTCCCTGAGGGACACCACTCGGTACTGGTCTCCAGCTGGACATTGAGCCATTGAGCATAACTCTTTGCATGCGGCCCTCCAGCCAGTTCTTTATCCACTGAGTGGTCCACCTATCAAATTGATGTCTCTTCAACTTAGAGACAAGGATGTCATGTGGGACAGTGTCAAACGCTTTGCACAAGTCCAGGTAGATGATATCAACTGCTTTACCTCTGTCCATCAGTTCCTAGCTCCATCATAGAAGGCCACCAGATTGGTCAGGCAGGATTTCCCCTTAGTGAAGCCATGCTGGCTGTCACCAGCCACCTTGTTGTTTTTCATGTGCCTCAGCATGCCTTCCAGGAGAATCTGCTCCACATGAAAGCCAAGGTGCAGGCAGTGGCAGGAAGCACCATCGTTACATTTTGTTCAGCAGCTAGAATGTGCTTTTAAGCAAAAATTGCTATGAATTAATGAAACAGTTGAGCTTGAGACCCAAAGTACACATGTAGGCTTGTGCTGAGCTCTGTTGCAAGTGCAGAGAGAGAGGAACTGTTGTAGTATCTTTTAAGGTTTTTATAAGCTCAAGAAAAGCTGCTTGGGGAATTTGCTAAAAATCATTAATTACTTTGGAATTTGTAGATTATTCCAAATTAATGAATTTTGGGTGAAAGTGATGGTTTTGACCATGCACTGTGTTTGAAATTGGAAAATATTGTTGAGATTTGTTGAAACATCTCATTCCAGCATTTTCAAAATGAAAAGAAGGTGGGAGTTGTTGGGTTTTGGTTCAAAACTACTCTCTGGCTGAGCTGTTTTTATATATTAAAATAAAAACAAGGTTTAAAATTGGAGTAGAACGTACTTCGAAATGTTTCAACTAATGCGATGTGAATACTTCCTAAATTATTTTTTTTTAACATGAGATTTTTGGCTTTGTCCTCATTTAGAGTGGGAGGGTAAAAAAAAGATTTTTGGTGAGAGAAAATTCCATATTCACTCTGCTTATATACAACATTAAAGTGAAATTCTTCTTAAACTCATCTTACAAAATTCTCACAATGAACAAACATTGCTTAAAAATTGGAGCTTACCACTGGAATTATACATATTGGATTTTTGTATAGCCTTCATCCTACAAGTGCCTTATTGTGATGCTAAAACAGCTTGCTTGAAAAGTAGACAATACTGAAAGTAGTTAAGTTGCTAATATTTAACTTGCTTTTGTTCAGATCAATCTACTTTACCTCTTTCTGAATAAACAGTGGCCATTTCTTCAATGACAAACATCCATTTGCTGTCATTATCTGTGAGAGCATTCCCATGAGCAATCTGTAACCAGCAGGTAAGGTTATATGGTGGCCATGTGCACTTTCTGTGACTTTTTCTCTTTCACCTTCCCTTCTGTTGGGGCCAAGTGCATTACCTTCAAGGTCTGAGTCACAGCATAGTGCTCCCCAGATGCCTTCAACTCAAGCCTTTTGTTACAAGCTACTGAGATTTGATCTGACGGGCTTTATGGGAGAATTTCAGGAAGTCTTGACTATACATCTAGTAAGGATTTTATTCCTGCTTCCAGGACACCCTCCCATTCCCCTGACAGAGGCCCTCAGGATTATGTACAAAGTCATCCCAGTGCTACCCAAGGTCTGTAGCACCATGAATTAGAGCAGAGCCCAGGGAGTTGGAGCAGGGCAGTTGGTTTTTCCTGGCTAGCATGGACAGGGAGAAGAGCAGGGAAACCTTCTTTGACAAGGGAAGAATCCTCTTCCCAGACTTCTACTCTGGGCAATTAATCTCTTTCTAGTCTATAGGGTATTTCAGAAGGACAAATAAACATGCCTGCTTCAGGTTGGAACGAGTCATTATTGTCATTCTTGCTAGCCTAGCCAGATTATAAATGGATTACATGAACAACAAGGAAAAAAAAAAATTGGACCTGATGTTTGGCTGATTATCAAGCTGTCCTCAACTCCCCAAAATGAGTGAAATTCTGGCAATATTACACCATCAGCAATCACATGTTATTGCATAGGAAATACACATGTTGACGGTGACGATAAATTAGGAGACTTTCCAGATGAATTGTATCTTTCTCTGAAAGCTCTAAGTTTTACTGAAGATAGAGTATAAATATTAATGTCTATATTATTTCAGTTTTGTTTGTTTGTAACATGATTATTTTTATGATTTTGTAATTAGGAAGAATCTGATTCCTCAAAGGTGTTAGCCAAATATTCCTCCAGTGATAATAAACAGCCAAATTTACCCAAGATATCAGAAAATGAGGTAGATTGTCATGCTGGGAACACAGTCTGTGGTACTAAAGCAGGGAGATCTCATGGCAGACCCTGCTTTGAGCAGGGGGTTAAAACAGAGCCCTCCTAAGGTCTCTTCAAGCTTAAGTTTTTCTATGTTTTTGTAATCCTTAAACTTTAAGTACCAAGCACCCTGTGTACCTCCTGTGTTTTCATTTCATTACTCTGTTGCTCTTGCTGCAGCCCACCTTGCTCAGAGACAGGTGATGAGATGCTGAATGTACTTTCTTATAGATGTACAAGGAGTTGTAGAAGGAAAAAAAGCCTCTCTGTGATCCTCAAAGCCAGAAACAATCTCAATACTAGATATTTGAACCCCAAACTGTGCAGCTACCAGTGTGTAGCTGCTTTCTTGCAGGAACCCCAAGCCCCATGGGAATGGAGCTGAAGGAATACTTTCTAGCCCTTTACATTTCAGAGCCATGTTGCTGCAAGAGTTGATGAATAGCCTTCATTGTGGATGCTCCTTCCCTGCCACGGCTCCCACCCTTGTCTCAACATTCCCATCTGGATATAAATCTTGCTTTGCCCTGTCCCCTTCCCCTACTCTCCTTTTCTTCTCTCCTGCAGCCCACTCCAGACCTCCCCCACCCCTTTGCCCTCTGTGGAAAACTGGAAAGCTGATAAATAAGCCATACCTGCCTTGCTGACCAGGGTGATAGTCACCCAATCCATAACCACTACATGATTTCCTTTACCAAACTTTGGAAAATGAGAAAGACACTGTCCTTTTGAACAGATCAGCATCTGTGTACATATAGAACTGTTTTGTGGGACTACCAGCATATCTGTGTTAGGGTCTATCATTTTCCACCACGTACTGACCCAGGCAAAAGCTTTTGTTGATCATGACTTACAATTCACTGGGGGACCTACTGTTGACTCAGGCCATTACTACTATTTTGTCTATAGGTATTTCCTGGTCTCTGCCTAAAGAAAAAAAAAAAGCAAACAGGAAAGAAAGTGCTTTAATTGAAAGCCACATCAGCTCTTCCAACTTTGCCACCATATTGAAAACCGTTTAAAAGATGAACTTCAAATAGAATCCTACAGGCAAATATTCTTGTACTTTTACTCTGCAGACCTTGGAGAGGCATGTGAAGAGCAAAGGACAGATTATAGAGTTTGTGCCAAATTTTTGACCTAGCCTTGAAAATTACACCTACTCTGCATTCTTGATCAGATCTGAATCTTTCTTCTATAGCAAGTGGAAAAGACACATCTCTCATACAAAGAGGCAGCGTTCAGAGCCAGGTTTTGAAGTTCCAGGCCAGTGTCTGGTGATCTGCATTAGTCAAATAGTTGCAGGGAATTAAAGAAAAATTGAACCTGGGAATGAGCATGATGTGGAGAAAATATGATTTGGAAAGGGACATTTGTGATGCATCATTTCCTAACCATGAGAGGTGCCAGGCTGCAGAATAGTCCCTGGAGGTAAGTGGTGGATGAGGTATTGGTTGGGCTATTTTAAAAGATGACTGAACACTACCATGGTGAAAAGAGGGAACATTTCTCATTACTCGTAGGTTCTGCTTACACTGAACTACGTGCTCTCACACAGCTTGTCGCAAGGGCTGTTCCAGGAAACAGGGCTGGTGTGTACATAGCAAATGAGCAAATTGTAACAATTTGTGATTCCACATTACTGGTGTGCTGCATCATGTGAGAAGCTGGCTTAGATAGTCCTGAAGTCTGCTTTCACTTGCAAAGAGATAACAGAAGAAAGTACAGCCAAAGGGAATATGCTGGTCTACAGGGCTAATTTGAATCTGGCCTTGGGCCTTTCCTCTAATTATACAACATTCAAAAGCAGTGAGGCAAAGCAGAGCCTCCCTCTAACTCAGTGACCCACCAAGGGCAACTTTCATCAACATCTGTAAGAGGGAGACTGGTAGATCCGAACAGAGATTTCAGTTCCAAACCAGGTTCAGTCATCCCCTACAAGTGCCTCTCTTCTCTTTTAGTTTGGAGAAGGAATCTGTGACAAGTACACTGCTAATTCGGTTGCTCGGGTAGGTCAAATGAGCATGAGTAAAAATATGCTTGCCAATTAAGGGCACTTCATCTTCATCTGACCTCAGCTCTCCAACGTGGACTTTCCTCTACAGTTCTTTGCTCAGCCCTGTGCACATTTTTACTGGTTTTGCTTTCAATCAGAATTTATGTAGAAAGATGGAGCTTTGGTACAGGTACCTCAGCAGCTAAGTGCATACACTGAAATTACTGAGCTCAGCACAGCAGCCCTGGCAATGATGCCACTTTATGCCAGCTGAGGACTGGGTCTGATTTAACAGAATGAACTTTCTCTGGTTTTGAAGGCAGGGAAGAGGGGGTGTCATTTTATTTTTTATTCCCTGGTGGATGTTTGGAAAGAGGCTGTACTTTCCTGGAATGTGTAGGATCTTCTGCATGGAGACTTGCGACGTGATCATGAGCAGGCAAAGTAATGTGTGCATGCAAGCACACACACACACATGCGCACACAGGCATACCTCAGCCCACTGGGCAGCCTGCCTGCTTAGCACTTGATGCTGCAAGTCATGATAATTAGCAGAGTTTCCTCCTGCAGCCTGCTTGATAACAGCGAGGTCAGCATATAAAGACACACCTTCAGTGTGAGTTGAACAGTATTTACTTTGTTCTGACCTGGCTTTTACAAGATCTCTTTGCTGTGACAGCTGACAAAAGGAAGGAGAAACAACATATTAATAAAAGGTGATGTTCTGAGGTGAAAGTGTCAGGAATAAAAAAAAAAAGGAAGAAATGTTAAATGCAGTCATAAGGAAATAATGTGCCAACGTAGTTTCTATCTTCCTTCCTGGTTAGACTAGCAGCCACTTTGTTTCTGCCATTAAGGCTCAGGATGTGATCTCAGTTGTGCTTTTGCCACTCTGAATGAACTCTTCAGCACTCAGGCAAAATCACTGCCATTGCTTGAGGCTTATCCTGGACAAGAAGACACTGAGATTTATTTCCTAGCCTCTTTCCTTACTATTTCCTATTTCCTTTGGGTTACCTGACATCTGTCTGTGACATAAAGAAAACCAGCAGCTTCCATGAGCTAAATTTTCCATCAAACCTATTGGTCCAGTGAGGGTGTCATTTGTGTAGCTGTTGGCTCAGTTGAGTGCATCCCTCTTCAAAATACAGGAGCACACTGAACATAAAGGTCTAGCCATCCTTTTGCAGCTCTGAGGATGGGTTATGTTTGCTCCACATACACACAGAATTGACAAGCCAGGAGGATGATGAGTAGGTGGTTTGTAGGTATTTGGAGATGTTAGTTAGTTAGTAGGTTAGTAGGTTAACTGTTAACTGTTAACTGTTAGGTTAGTAGGTATTTGGAGATGTGAGGCTTGTTTCAGCTGATATGCTGACCTGAAGCACAATCTTTAAGTCATTCCTTTTTCTGTTCAACTTTGATTCCTGATGGCTTGTGAGCAGAAAGCTTTACCCCATGATGTGCTGGAGTCATTTCAGCTTGGTCCAGATTTGTGTGATCTACGGCAACTCTCCAGACATCAGCTGTGCCACCAGGCAGAGGAACGGACAGTGCTATTGATCTTCAAAACCGCACAGTGCTGTGTCAAGCAGCAGAACAAACCTGCTGGCACAGAGCAGCATATAAAAGTGGGCATGTACAAGTGGGTTGTGCAGTTTCTGGGAAGTGGGAATTACAGGTATGAAGACAGCTTCCCAACAGCACGATCTGCTGGTTGGCATAGTCTTCCAAAGGAAGTGCTGGGTGTAGTATTAGTAGACAGAGAAGCTGCACTAACTATCCTTGTATCTTTTATAGATAACATCAGGCTTACCCTCACTGCAATCAGGATCAAATGTGCACAGTAGCTCAGAACTAGAAAGTTTCATCCAAGTATATTCTGGCAGACAAAACTCCCCGTCCTCCCAAACAGCTGGGGTCTAAATTTGACACTAGTGCCTGAGAACTCATAGAAGCTTTGAGTTTCTTGGTTCTCTCCAGAGGGCAATTAAACTGGCTAGAACTTAGCAGAGCACAGGACAGTCTCATCACGAAGGCTAAGTTTCCTGCCCAAGTCTACCTTAATGGAGTTTCCAGCTCTCTTTCAATCCTCCTGCTTTACTGGCATGCCAACTTCAGGTGTTGGCCTTGAAGATAACTGTTCTTACCTTCTCCATCACTTCTTAGAGGAGCAGCACACCCCAGCCAGTGATTCTCTTGCTAAGCCGGTATCTCCAGAAATAATAAGTTGCTGCATGAGCAGCTGAACTATTGAAGCCAGATTTCCTGTGGAATCATGTCCTCTTTCCCAGATGTTCCTTTCTTCTACCTCCTCTGTAATAACCTCATGTTTCTTATGTCCTTTCCACCTGGCAAAGAGATGATGAGCACTGAGGCCAATCCAGTGTGTCTTGAGAAAGTCAGAAAGATATGATCTTTGCGTTCCAATCAATCTAAGGGAAATGACTACTCATAAAGCAAATTGCCATGGGAAAAAGGTGGTTCTTTCTTTCTATTGGGTTGGTTATAAATGACAACTGATAACTGCTCTTCCTTATGGTGTTCTCTTCTATTTTGTTTGTATAAACATTAATGAGAGCTTTTATTCATTTGAGCATAATCAAACATGTTTATTTGAATAATCTGAAACACAACTTTTATTTTTACCTCATTGAAATGTGTTTTCATTTACTGGACAGCATACTTTGATACTATGACAATGAAAACTTTCAATAGTCCCCGGTTGAAATTTTTTGTGTGCTTTTTTCACCAGAAATTTCACAATGTTGGCTTTGTATTCCAACTTGGAATAAAAACTCTCCTCTTTGAAATGCCAGAGTATCCTAAGGAAAGGAAATTCTGGTTTCTGACCAGTTGTAATTATAATCCAAAAGCAGCAAATATTTCATCAGGAAAATAATACTATAAACATTGGGTTTCTAGCAGGGAGGAGTGGTAGTTAATAAAAGTGACTGGGAATTGGCTGAAAACCAGCTAGTAAAGTCAGTCTGACTTCATTCTCCAGATATAACCTTGAGATGAATACCATGGCAAAACATCTGACAAAGTGTTGACCTTCATCATTCCTACCACTTGAAGGTCTTGAGAATGGTCACCTAAGGCTGCTGTTCAGAGACAAAGCTTCAGCTGCACCATCCTTCCAATTTGAGGCTCACATTTAAAGCAAGAAAGATGTTCTTTAGGGGTCTCATATCTAGTCAGATAAAAACCTATACTCCTTGGGCTTCAGAGCCCTGTAGTGGCATGGAGCTTCATCTCATGGGTGATGTCCAAAGAGGAACAGCAATGTACTTCTGTTTCCTGTACCCCATGGGTTTTTATTCAGGATTTATTTATTTTTTTAGTATAATCTAAGTTTTCCCAAGGCAATGCAGTGTGACTTTGATCTCACTTGTTTATGTATTATCAATGCAGTGCTTAAGTATTTAAACCATGCATGTAGCCAATTAACTTTTTCAGTAAATGTTCCTGCTTCCTATCTGAGAAGGAGTTTCCAAGTTTTGAGTTGAAATTACTGTTTTAGTTGTTTGGAAAACTTCATTCCACGTATTCTTTGCCTGTGTGCTTCTTTGAAGAAGAGAATGTGAATCCCCTTTACTTGCTAAAAAAATAAAATAAAGGCTGTCATTTTAAGACTGGTAAATAGTCTTACAGTTTTAAGTTGGTCTGGTTATGAGGAAAACACAGTTACTAAATTGAGGCTATATATGCATATATGTGTATGGGATTTTCTATACATGCATGTAAGTATTTGTAAATGTCCAGAGGGACCTTCACAGGCTTGAGAGATGGGCCAATGCAAACCTCATGAAATTCAACAAGTCAAGTGCGAGGTCCTGCATCTGGGTTGGGGAAATTGCAAACACAAATACAGGCTGGGCAGAGAGTGACTGAGAGCAGCCCTGAGGAGAAGGATTTGGGGTGTTGGTTGATGAGAAAATCAAAATGACCTGGCAATGTGTGTTTGAGCCCAGAAAGCAAGCCATATGCTGGGCTGCGCCAGAAGAAGCATGACCAGCATGTTGAGGGAGGTGATTCTCACCCTCTACCCCTCCCTGGTGAGTCCCCATCTGGAGTACTGTGTTCAGCTCTGGGGCCTCCACATGGAAGGACATGGATCATTTGGAGTGAGTCCAGAGGATGGCCACAAAGATGATTAGAGGGCTGGAGCACGTCTCCCATGAAGAAAAACTGAGAGAGCTGGGCTTGTTCAGCCTGGAGAAGAGAAGGATCTGGAGAGAACTTAAAGCAGCTTCCAGTACCTAAAGGGGACCTACAGGAAATCTGGAGAGGAGCTTTTATGTAGTAGTGATACATGCATGTAATGAGAGGACAAGGCGGAATGGCTTTAAGCTGAAGGAGGGTAGATTTAGATTGTATATTAGGAAGATATACTTCACTATGAAGGTGGTGAGACACTGGCACAAGGAAGTTGTGGATGTCCCATTCTTGGTGGTGTTCATCCTTGGTTGGATGGGGCTTTGAGCAACTTGGATTTAGTGGAAAGTTTCCCTGCCCATGGCAGGGCAGTTGGAACTAGATGACCTTTAAGGTCCCTTGCAACCCAAACTGTTGTATGATTCTATGATAAATATATTTTTTTAAAATATTGAAACTTGACTTTTTCACTGGAAAATCTGGAAACTGTCGACCAAACCAGAAAAATAAAAAATGCTGTGTGGAAATTCTTTCTTCTTTCCTCTTAAAGCTCCCAGAAGATGTATTTTCAGAAATAATATTAAAGCAGTGCTTGAAACCTGAGTTCAAAAGCTTTTTTAGGCTGAAGTGAAAAATTTAATTTTGTGAATCTACCTCCAGCATACTGGATCACTTCTGCGCATCAGAAATCTATCATGTAATATGACCTCTTGCACAAGACAGGCTCAGGAACAATTCAGCAGAGAATTTTATCAGTCAGCAGTACAAATTTCCAGCATGTTGACAGCATCAAATGAAATTTTGGAGTGGGCTAGGGATGGTCTTATGTTTGGGTTAACATGATTTGCCAATATCATAGCTGTGGTTCGACATGGCATGGGCAACGGTTGGGAAGAAACCTTGCGTGACTTTGTTATATTTTCAGCAAAAATGAGTGCTGTGTGTATTTGTCACTTTCAAGGACTCGTCCTTGCAGAGTTTCTTATAGTAAATCTTATTTATTTGTTTGCAAACAAAATACCCATCTCAGTTGCCTTAATGTCACTGTTTCCTAAAATTAGACTTATTAGAAATTTCTACTTGGGAAGAGAATGTAGTGAAGTCTGAATCACCTTTCAAACTGTGCACTTTCATATGTAAGGTTTTTACATAAGCCTATTTACATACACACAGTATTTATAGATATAATAATAAATTTTTTTTTGTAGAATCATAAAAGGCAGAGGCAGAAGAGACTTTTGTGATTAATTATATAATCTATGCGACCCTCGCACAAGTCAAGATCTTTTTAAAACTGATTTTTGTTTGAACTAGAACAGGCATATAAAATAAATTTTAAAAGTCAGTTCAGTCCTGACTTCAAAATTGATGGTGAGGAAAACTTCAGCTACCTGTATTTTTTTACAGGCTGTATCTATGTACTCATATGTGCATAGATACAAATGTATATAAATAGGCACACTCACATAAGTGCATTAAAAACTCTGACAGCAGCTCAGTAAACCAGGAGAACTTGTTGAACACAACAAACCTCTCCAAGCTCCTAATCTTACGCTTGAAGCTGCTCTTTGCCAGGGCAATGTATGCAAGAGGATTTGGAAGCAGCCTGAAAACTGCACTTCACTCCATACCTGCATTGTGGTCCTTCAATTTAAAGCCATATGCTAATATTAAAAAAACAAAAGAGGGAGAGAAAAAACCCCAACATCTGGTAAGAGGGACTGAGCTTACAAAAGCCCATCCTGCAGTTCCAGCACTTGGACAGCGATGGGAAAAGGGAAATAGATTTCACACCCTCAACACGCCATCCATCAATGGAGTGTGAAAGAAATGTAAGGATTACTGCCCTAGCCTTCAGGTGCCAGGCATAATTATCTAGAGATTGCAGAGTTCAGTTTTCACTCTGCTCTGCTCATACAGTTGAGAGGTCCCCCTTCCTTCCCTCATTCCCTCCACTGCTCCCTCCCAGCACAAAAGTGATTAGGAGGTGCAGGAGGGGGAGGGGAGCAAAAAACAAAATAAAAAATATTCCAGCTTTGTAAAGAAAGCAGATGTTTCTGGGATCCTGAACACAGTGCTTTTGCTATGGGTCTTGCCTGGGACTTCCAGAAAAGCAAATACCAGAGCCCCTGTTTATTGGCTGTTTCCTTGCTCATACTGCAATATGGCTTCCAAATGGAACAAGGCACTGAGCCAAAAATCAGCAGAACTGGCTCAGAAAAGAGGGGACTTTTTTACTTCGGGGGGGGGGGGGGGGGGAAGATTTTTGCTTTCAGAGAATGAATCCTCCCACCCCCTGTGAACCTGAAAAACAGTCAAACACTTGGCATATCCCACTCTGTGTTTCTAGGAGATCTGTGGTAAAGGAGACCCTAGCCGAACCATTCAGTAAAGATGCACATGTCATCACTGCTTTTATTAGCATTTAATCAGTAGTGAGTGGAAGGAAAGCAGTACCCATCAATGGTAAGTGCCATAAGCCTGGTGTTTGTCAAAAGAAGGAAGAGAGATTTGGATTCTAAAGCTGTGAACATTTTTGCCAGTAACATTGTTTTTTCTCTACTTTTCAGCATCAGTTTCACTCTCCCAGTTTTTCAGACAGAGCAGCAAACTGCAACATCTTTGGGGTGTGAAGGCATTTCCTGCTTGAAACTTCCCCTAAAAGATTTCCATCTCTGCTCTGAAGTGAAGACATTGCTGAGTAGCTTAAGGATTTGCAGATAACAAACTAAAGCCGCTGCCACAACTTTGGTTCTGATGAACTGGTTGGGACATGGCCACAAAATCTACAATATTTTAGGAACTGGACTTAGTCTTCCTCAGGGACTTGGCCCTTAATCAACACCTTATCTCTCTCAGGGTGAATGCACTCCTTTTTCTTGTCACAGCCCTGGCCATAGGTACACCACCTCAGTGGGCAGTCTGTTGGAAAAGGGAACAGGGTCTGTGGTCTCAAACCACAATTTTCACAAGACACCATGGCAGCTGAAGAGGCAGTGGCTGAATATTTAATAGAGCCAATGAAGTGAAATGCTTCATTTGAGGAATGTGGAAATATTTTGTTTTGGTTGGAAGCTGTGTCTGTCCACTGAAAATGTCCTTATGGCAGGCTCGCAGCAATTGACAAAAGTTGGTATTCTCTACAGAAAGAAAATGATACTTTCACAATACAGTTTTCCATTGATGAAAACTCTCCACTTTCTCACAGAGGGAACAACAAACAGTTTTGGTAGAAAATTATAACCAGATACAATAAAAAGCTTTTTTTGTATAAGACATAACTAACTAATCGGTCTATGTGCGGCTGCTCTGTAGCAAGCAGGTTTCAGCCAACCCTGCGTCTCAGCAATGCCTACTCATAAAAGACTGCTGCAGAAAGCCAAGGTGAGGGTGTTCATAATATTACTGTAGCCATCTAGAGTGCTGCTTCACTGAGAAAATGCAATATGCTTTCCAAAGACCACTCTTTTATGTGTCACTCGTCCTGTTTGCACACAGGAGGAGTTAGCCATCAGTGGTGACAAGGTCTTATGGTCAGCCATAAGCACAGACATAATACCACCCCAGTATGTCATAGAGAAGAGAGGGGAATATTCAGATCAAAAAGTGGATGCACGTTATTCTTATGATCTTGAGATAGGCTTAAAAAAAGGTCAAGGAAAACTAAAGTCCTCATTCTGTGGTTACAAGACCACTGTTGTACTGTTTCTGTGTGTGATAAGCAGTATATGTCTCCCAAATCAGCAGATTCCAGCACTCTCTATTACAGAGCTCTTCCAGCATCAGAGGAAGACAGTAGTGGTAGCTCTTGTGCCAGACTATATGACAATCTTGGCAAAATGATAAACTGGATGGTAGGTTGCACGCAGATGTTATTTTTGTCTCTCTCTTCTGTTACATTAAATTGCTGACTACTTTTTGTGCACTGCTATGTCATAACTGGGCTATGAATACAGAAAAGCTTTCCCAGTTAAATCGTCCTCAGACAAAACTGGGAAAATTTGTGAAGGCCCTTTGAAAATGAATCTTTAAATGGGTGGAATGTATTACTGTTGAACCTCTTTTGTACAACGAGTCATTTATTTTAAGCAGAAAAGATGTAATCAGCTATGCTCTCTGGGATGCATGTTATTGTTAAGACTATGACAAGCTTGTTCCATTGACGTATACTGACTTTAACATTTTCTTTTTTCTCTGGACTAAGCAAAATAAATTCTGTCCAACTCCATATTCTGTTAGGAGGTCTTTGAAAAAGAAGTGTATTTATTATTGAGGTTTCCCAAGATTGCTTGGCTTCCAGATCAATATAAAAGAAAATTTTTCCTTTTGCCTTCCTTTCACTCTTACTACCTTTCTTTTTCCTTTTCCTTTTTTTTTTTTTTTTTTTTACTAAAATGACGTTAGGAAGACTGTGCATATCTGAGAAGCAAAAGCTACTGGTTTTCTATCATTTAACGAAAGAGTTTACTCAAGGAAATTGTATGGAGCACAACATTCATAAAGTGTTCTGAGGATAGAGGCCAAGACATCTAGATCTAAATGGGCTTGAATTATATTAGGTCTATTCTTGGGGAATAACTTGGTGCCTCCTGGAAGGTAATGAAGAATGTTAGTCTAGTTCAATGTTATAGGGCATCAGCAAGACCTTGGACTGAAGCTCAGGCAAAGATGGCTCCATGAATGTCTTCTAGAGTTGAAGTTACAAAGCAAAGCTCCTTCCCAGATTTAAACCAAAATTTATTGTAATCCTAGATGTAACATTAGAATTGCAGAACTGATCTTTCTGGCAACTTGTGTACACTGCTTTGTAAGAAACAAGCTCAGTGCTAAAGTTCATGTGATCCAAGGATCTTCTCATCTGTCACATCAGCATTTATTACTTCTACTTCACAACTGAGAAACAGACAAATGCACAGTCCCATGATTTTCCACAGGTCACAGAAATAATCTGCTTCATAGTCAGGAATTTAGCTGAAGAGTATGTTTAATGTTTTAGGCACAAAGCTGCTTGTTTCTGATGTCCCTCCATTTTCAAAAGCGCAAATCCTAGGCTTTGATGCACAGGAATGAAGGATTAGAACTTTCTAAATTATTTTTATTAACTTTTTAACACTTTATTAATTGTTGATAAGGGTGGCAAGGATTGAAAAAAAAATTAGAAAGAGAACATTTTTCTCTGTGGCTTCAGCCAAGAAAAATACACTTAATGAAGTTATGTACCATGACTAGCAAAGACCTATTTCAGCACAGGGAAGTATAGCTTGGCTAAACAACCCATCCATCTTATCTGGCCACTGGAAAGCTGTCACTGCAAATGTTAGAGGTCTCTCTTCTATATGGTGACTTACCCTTTTGTGTCATCTCTTCAGGGAGCCTTCTAGTTGCATCCAAAATATTTTTCTTTCCAGAAAATTAAGGGACTTCCTTTTGCAATTGATAACCAGGAATAAGTAGCAGGAGGCTGCATCCAGAGTTAACTGAAGGTAGAGGTAGCAGCAGGAAAAAGAAAGATCTGCTGGAGACTTGTTTATTTTTTTTTTTCAGTGCATCTGCAATTTTCATCTGACATACTCAGGAGAGAGGTGTCCCTCATTGGGCGTTAAGGCACATCAGCAAGCCCCCCCCCCCACCACACACACCACACACATGCACACTAGTTGGAGAGTTGGTGAATGATGTGTAATAGCCATTTTTCCTCTTACCGCTTCTTTATTTCCTTGCTGAATTTTTGACAAATAAAACCTATTTTAAACCTCAAGAAGGTTTGAAATAAATAACCATAAAGAATCAAACTTTTATGCTTCTTCTCTGCTTATCTGCTTTTGCATTATATTCTTGCAATAGTTTTAACTTCCTAACACATTTAATGAAATTTGATAGAGGTGGAGGTCTTAGAGAAAAGTTCCACCAAGTTTAGTGAAAACTTGCTGCTATGCATAGCCAAGACCCTAATTAATGTTTCTGTTATGAAAATCGATTGTAATACAGTTCAGTAGTTACCTACTCTCTGTGTGTGTCTGTGTGTGTGCATGTGTGTTCAATCTTCTCAATTTTTTACCTGACTGCTCAGTTAGAACTTATTCAGAAACATCCATAATGTATTGATTTTTTTCCCACTACTAATTAAAGAGCACGGGAGGAAGATGAAAGTATAAGGAAGAGCATTAACAGCCACAGGAATGAACTTGGAAGTGTGGTGGACTTCGGATGTGATAATGTGAAGGTACTCCAGGGCTTGGGACAGGGGAGAAGAAAGGGGGCAAATGGAGTTGTTAGCATCAGAATTTAGCATTGGAGGACACGTACCTGGAAGAAATCAGATGTCTTTTACTTCAGTCTGGGACCCACAAGGTTATTTGTTTCATTTCTCAGGAAACTCCGGTCCAGAGACCTCCAGGCATTTTGGCAGCTTCCACTGGTATTCCGACAATGTCTGAAGTCTTGAGGCAAGAACTCTCTTTTGCTAATTGTTGCATATACTAAAAGTCTTTGAGTCAAAGAGAAGACACATAGACCAGAGCACAGAGTCTGAAAATTACCTTGCTGAAGTCTAAGGTGTGCGAGACTATTAACTGTACAAGGAATGCCAAATCAAGGAGTTTCTCATTTGAGCCATGTAAGTATTTAGTATTGGTCAAATCACATGGAAATGGTTGGTGTTTACTAGAGAAAGGTGCTTGAATGACTTAGCTGTTGAATTTTTCTTCAACTCTGTTTTGGGCTCTACTTCCTGCATGTTCAAAGGAATTAATTTTACTTACTGAAAAATATGTTGTAGATCAATGAAATTCTACACAAATATTGCAGAATAGCCCCTGACTGAAAATTGGTTATGATTATTCTTATTTTTGTTGTTTGATGGTTAATCCTATGGGCCACACATAAGCATTGCCACAGAACCTATATACTCAATTATAACAGCCTGAAACACTGACCTCAAGTACTGGTAGTGAGTAAGTTTCATGGAAAAACTAAAGTCTACTAATAAGGTGCACAAAACTAAATTAGGTGCACAATTAAGTGAATTAAAGTTTTTCAAGAGCCCACTTAGAACACATCTGTAATAGAAAATTGAAAAATGGTTGGAAATGTTTTCAGGCACTAGAATGCGATTGTCCATATTCTTACACTGTTAGATGCTGTAACGTGTTACATGGTTCCTGTCAGCATTTTGTCCATGCCAACGAGGATGCAAAAATTTATTTTCAGGTGTTGTTCAGAGCTTGATCCAGAAAGCTTTTGCAGGAGGCAGTTTTCAGGTACCCAGTCTGTTTCTGGGGTCTGAGAGAGGCTGCAAGCCAGTCATTTGGTGCCAGTTGATTTTAGTGCCAGAAAACATTCCTGGGCACATATACATGCTCTGTTTATATCAAACTAGTTATGGGTGTGTCTGGCTCAGCTACTTAGAATTAATCAAGTTGCTGGGACTGGGGACAGAGGTGAATTTTTCCCCAGCTCAAATTAGCCCTTGTGTTCCTCTGTAGAAAGTAATGAGGTCTATTTTTTGAGTATCATATGACAAATTTTTTTTTCAGAACAGGATATTCACAATGTCCTTCATGGCTTCTGTTAGCTGTTGAGGCAGCTTCCCAACTTTTCCTACGGCCTTCACTTCACTGTGCATCGGAAGAATCCTGCAGCCTGTGCTGTGTGGGAACATCAGAAGTAGAAGATTTGTAGTTCTTCTAAGTAAAAAAAGCTATTGAAAAGCTGCTGCAATCATGGAGACAAGACTTGGTAACCCGGGCAATCCATCCTAAGTCTCTGTTCCTAACTTCAGGGGGAAAAAAAATCATGATCTGTTTTTCCTCAAGTTACTGAAGTTCAAAAAAGACAGTCTTAATTCAATTAACAAGTCAACTTGAAACACCCTCCAAAGCCTTTTTACTACCAAGACAAAAGCTTAAGGGGTTTAAACAGAGGTTTTGAATAACTCCCTGTTTTGTAACCAGATGAGGTTTATGCTTGTGCATGGTAAACATACTAATTTCTAAAATGCAGCGCTTTGGTAAAAGTTAGCTTAACCCTT
Organism: Myiopsitta monachus; assembly: GCA_017639245.1. NCBI lineage: Eukaryota > Metazoa > Chordata > Aves > Psittaciformes > Psittacidae > Myiopsitta > Myiopsitta monachus. The sequence continues at coordinate 25,539,953 of CM029926.1, read as the reverse complement.
ACATTTTGCAGCTGAAAGTAATTAATTAACATAATTGTTATTTTTGAGACAGCTAAATACAGGGAACAGTGAAATGAAACTCAGATTTTTTTGGAATTACCTATGATTTTGGATTTTCACTGGTGTCCCAGTACCTTAAGATTTGTGTTTAAACCTCTAAACACCGTAGCTGCTGATTTGCCTTTTGAGTATTTGTCAGCTGTGAAAAGGAGGGCAGGTGTCTCAAGGTGGCCATCTAAAGCTTTAACCAGTAGGCCTTCCTCCATCTCTACATCTGACTTGAAGCAAAGTAGTTGCGATTGAGGTAAAAAATATCCTCTAATGGTTTTGCAGCAGTTCTTGCAGTACTGATGCATGTTTTTTTTCAATGTTTTCAGCTTATGTTTCATGGTGGTGGTCTTGTTTCAAACTAAATCTGTTCTTATTAGCTCTGTGTCAACATAAAAAATGAACAAAGTCACAGGAAGGTATTTTTGTGGAGAATCAATTCCAGCACCTAGCCCTCTCCCTTTGTGCTCCAGCTGTCCTATAGCTGAGGTCTATTTGAGCAGGTTGAGTTCAGTAAAGGATGCAAGAGAAAGTTACACTCAAAGGAATTAAGGTGTGTGGGGGTGGGGGGTGGGGTGTTTGTGTGTGTTTTTTTTCTTTTTTTTTTTTTTTTTTCTTTTTTTTCTTTTTCCTGTTGCTCTAAACTGCCTAATCAGGAGAGGAAAAGATCCAAAACTTCAGGGCAATGTACAAGTGGAGGCTTAAATTCTCATTCCCAAAAAGTTGATTTATCTTTCAAGGTTTCAGGAATTTTTTTCCTCTTCTTCTTCTGCTATGCTTAAATTTGGCCTTCTAATAACATTTTTATAATATACCCTTACACAAAGAACACAGCAAAAGTCAGTTCAGCTCAAGCCTGGCTGCTTGTAAAGGCTGCATGAATGAACTGTTTTTCCTTTGCACTCTGCTTAGTGTGTTTCTCAACACCTAAATTTAATTATTTTAATTTTATTTTTTTTTAAAGGAAGAATTGGGACGGGATTTTCATTTTCAGTTTATAGGTCAGCTACCTTTCATCAGCTCTGCTCCAGAAGTGTGAGGAAGTATCTCTCAAGCTCACTATCTGGTGACACAAGAAGCCTTTTAAGACACATTGAAGTTTCTTGCAAGTTCACCATAGGAATTCACCTGAAGGATGTAATTTTTGTTAGCCCTGTTTGTAGAAAGAGGACAAAATGTGGGCATTTTGGATGCACTTAGATAATATCCTAAGAGGAAGCTACCAGAGATCTAATCGTTTCCTCTACACAGGCATGTGGTACATTTTGGATGCTGTAGTATATTCTTTGAAGTGCATGTCTTCTGTATTCCTTCATGATCCTCAGGAAGATGTGTATGCTACTGTAGGAGGTCAAATAACATGCTATGTCTATGGTTTAGACACCTGAGTTATTCCATTGGTGTGGGAAGGTTGACATGGTTGCCTAAGGAGAATATGCTCAACCACAGAAACCCCTGTATACATTTGGTTATACAGTTTAACCTACTATAAAACTATAGTTTCCAAAGCAGGAAGCCAAAGGAATTTCTCAGCACCTCTGCAGGAGCAGGGATAATGCACACAAAGATTCTTCCATGTGGAAAGAGTAAAGCAATTATTGGCATGGTGATGGTGAATAAGGAATGACTGCACTCTTTCATTGAATGTCTTCTGTTTCTAGTAAATTAACAAGAGCAAATCGAAACAATCAAAACAAGGTGGTTTCATGCACAATGCAGGAGCTGTGTAACCCATGATCATAGGATACTGTGGATGATAAAATTTACACAGCTTTGGGAAGAGTTGAACCGCATGAATACATGGAGGTAAAATCCATCTTGAGTTGTACTACTGGCAGTATCTTGAACATGTGGACAGTGGAGAAAATATAGGAACTGGGGTACTTGTACTCTCCTTAAGCTGTTCCTAGCAAAGTGAGTTCCTGGCAAAGAAAAACACCAGGTGAGATGGATTTCCTTGTTTTCTTAAAATTGTGTCCAAGAGAAAAATTGCATTTTGAAAGTCAAAATGTTTCACTTCCACTTGCCAACTTATATCTGATTTGTTTTACAACTGAGTCAACTTCAGTCTTCAGAAAACATTCAAAAAAGATTTTATTTCACAGCAAATGAAATATTCTAGGTTTTCTTTAAGTGGAGATTTTTGGATTTTTTTTTTCCCCATTTGGAAAGCAAAACTGTCATTTTTGTCTTCGGGTGACATGAAACTTCTCTTTATGTTTCTTGACCCCCCAAAATTGACTATATTCATGCATCTGTCCCTGAGAAAAGAACTGCCTTTTTTTCCCATGCTATCAAATTTGCTATTAAAACAAAACAAAGAAATAAAAGCAATGGCCTAGAGAAAGAGTCATGGAACACTGGAAACCAAAAGGAAAACCTTGCCAATTGCAGTCAGTTTTCAGCCTCGAGGGGGATGAGGGACTGAATATTGTTGTATAGTTTGCTAAGCCACTTGTAAAGCACTTTGGGTTTCTCCAGGATGAAAGACATTATATGAACACAAGTTGTTGTTATTAAGACTTGTGAAATGTGAGGACATTATTAAAGGTTGTGGTCAGATTTCCCTAGGCAAAAAGAAATTCCCCCATTGGTTTTGGATGTTTACAAGGTGCCTGTAGCTGGCCGATTCCCTCCTCAGTGTTAAACCCCATTTCAGTGGTCATGTTCCTTTTCGTTGGCAGAGTATTATTTAATTTCTCAGAAATGAGTTTTACTGGGCAGTTCCCTGTGCTGCTGGATGTCAGACACCCAGACACCAGGATGTTTTACACAGATGTAAGACATTAAGCACCATTCTCTGTTGACATTTCTTCTCTTGCCCTTGAGGGGCAAAGCTGGACCCTTCTTCATGGCTGAAGATTTGCCATATACAACATAATTATTTGTGGTGAGAATGACCCCAAAGCAGACCTTTCCCATCATCTTTCCCAGTATGTAGTAATCCATGAGACAGGGCAAAGACAGTAGCTTGTTGTCCTCAGAGTGCAGATAAAACCTATAGATTGAATCAGAAGAAATAAATTCAGCTGCTTTCCTTTCTGCAGCCCATTTCTGCCAAAAAAGACAAATGCTAGTGTTCACAATACTTGATTTGGTATATGGCAACCCTTCCTCCACTAGTCAAGCACTCCTGTTATACCAAACTTCTTCCTGCTGTTGACTCCATCTCAGGGGCTAAAGACTGACAGTGATGTTGACACTCTGACAGCCCTTCTTTGAAAATTATCTCTAGCACAGAAGATAAAGGACCTGGATTTAGTCCCTGTTTACCTGGAGAGTCACACGTTTAACAGCAAATACCACCAAGATAATGCGCTGCTAAGTTTTACAAATGAATGCACCCAGCAGCTGGTTTGTGGTTTCTGGCATCTGCCCAGAGCTGCTCTCCCAGAGGGTCACGATTGTGTGAAGAGAAAGGGATGAGTTAGCATCCATTTTATATGCCTGGCTGGGAGGGGAAGGGAATACATACAACTTACAGGTAGAGCAAGGGAGGACTGCTTCCCTATATCAATTCAGGGAGACTGAGGAGAAAATAGCTGGGCTGGGCTTTCACAATTATATATCCGTAGGGTCCCCAGATACTGGAACAGGAATGGAGGAACTCTTCTGATACTCTTACCAACCTCTGGGTAACTTGCTGGATGGGGCTAGAAATTGTTGTGTCTGTTGCCCTAATGAAATCATTCTGCCTGTCTTTGAACTGTCAGTTTTTATAATTTTAGGAAGATGAGCAATCAAGCCTTCTGGCTGTTGAAAGTGCAAATTACTCAAAATGGAACAGCAGCCCAGAAGACAATACTGGCCTTCACGTGTTTTCCAGTCTGCTGTCAGTGACTTCAGTGCATCCTCTCAGAGATGTGCAGCAGGTGCCACAGGTTTGTAAAGGAATTGTGCGAAAGGGCCGGCAGACTGGGAAGCACACAGGGATCCTTGTTTTATCTGTTTCAGCAGAGGGAAAAGCAAATCTGTTATCACCTCCTGCCCCAGGGTGTGACATTTTCCCAAACCTGGGGCAAACTATAGGCTGCTGAAGCAGAGGCCGCAACATATGTCACCATGGTCTTCTGTGCATCCACCTCCCTCTTTGGAAGCACCAGCTGTTCATCCATGGAAGCAGTGATGCCTCACTTGCCTGGCATCCCCTGTCTTTCTTCTAAACTTGAAATGATCCAGCATGAGCAGTAGGGAACTGGATTGACTCCATGGTAGAAAGGTGGATGAATAAGGGGGAGGGGGCTTTGGAAGAGGCTCATACTCTAAATTGATTTAAACTGTGCTTTTAGGTTCTTTGAGGTACAGATTCAACAAGCTCCTGCAGTGCTCTTACCATCTTTGAAAGCAAGTACTTTAGGCTATTTCAAGCCTCTGCAAAAGGAATAGCAGAGCAGCATGTAAAATTTTCTCAGCTGACACTCAGGGGTGGGGAAGCTGCAAATAAGAAAAAAAAAGCCTTTGAAAATTCACGCCTCCTCCACTTTGAGCCACCTCCGGAGTTGAATTACATGACCCACTGGGCTCCTTGCATAGCGGTGGAAAGACCCCTGAGGTACTTCATGGAGACCTGCCAGAGCCAGGCAGTCTGTGAAGAAGGGTGCTCTGTACAAAAAATGCCCCTTCCAAAAGGGGAGGAAGTGATCACTAAAATCTTGCTTTGCATTTGCACACTTCAATCAGGAATTAACAGGGGATAAAACCTAATCAGCTCCTAGCCTACAGTTAAAGTTTCTACATTCCTTTAAATTGTTGGAATCTTGAATGAACCTTCCTCTGCTTTGGTTTGTCTATCTTAGTGTACTCCAGCTTCATGGCTGCTCCAGAAAGTTAAGAAATGGACCTAGAGGGCATCTCTAAGAGCACGGAGGTGGCTGAGAAACCAGTCCTGAAGGATTCTTGTTAATACCAGATAGGTAGAAAGATATTGCATGCATTGCTACGTGTGGTATGCAAATTATGCGTTGAAAAATAAAGTAAGCTGCATTTTCATCCACGTGAAAATGTGATTCTCTTCAGACACAGAAGACTCTTCGCACAGTCTTGTCTGTAAGAAACTTACTCTAGAGAAAAGGGATCATCATATCATTAAAATAAAATATCAGAAACGGCCATAAGAAACAAACCCAAATTCTGATGAATATCCGTGAAGATTCATTTCATTTCTTCACTTGCTGCTCCTGAGAGCAATGCTCAGAAGCTGAAGCAGACTTCCCAATGCTGTTTGCATTTGATATGACAAACCCAGGGTTGTGACAGGTATATTTCAGACACCTAGTTCCAAGATTTCTTTCAAGTCAGAATGGGATGCCACCACCAAGCAACATGTTTGTGAATGCGGAGACTTTTACTAAATTAGAATAGATGAGTTTTTATACCACTTTCTCCCTGTATTCAGTTGCTTAGAAAATGGAGGAGTACACCACCTTTTAGCTCCATTTCTATTTAAGAGATCTTTGTCCATGTGTTTACATTGTCCTGACTAAGCATGGAGTACATAATTTAAAAAAAAAACAACAAAAACAGACATCCAAAAATGAACGAGTAGACTCCAATTCAGACAATTAGTCAACTGTGCAATTTCATTTCAATGATTAGCCCTGTTAAGAGTTATGTAAATGCTTAAATATGGAATTAATACCTCAGCTGTAATATCTATATGGCTTATTTCATGGTATCTCACTGAGTTGGGGCTCAGGCTAATCCCTAATTCCTGGTTCAGCAAGTGTAAGGTTTCTCAGCCTGCTTAGGTCACAACCCCTTTCTAGAAGTCAATCATTTTTGTGACTCCCCATAAAAAGGAAGAGTGAAAAATCTGCTGGTGATAACATGGTGAAGTCTTTCTAATGTATTTGTGCTCAGGCTTTCTGAGGTCTTGGCAGGGAATATTTGACCTTGAAGACAAAGATGACACAGGGAGGAGAATACCAAGATTTTCTTAGCCTTGGATTGTAATAACATTTCAATGCCTCATGAACCCCCTTGATTGGCTTTCTGACCCCTCACTCCCTTGTCCTCCCCTATCTACCCTGATTTTGCAATGCACAAGTTGAGAAACATTTGTTACAAAGACAGCTAGGCTCGGTGCAGAGGTTTCAAGGGGCAGAGAATTGACTGCTTTGCAGCTGTGAAATGCTTCACCCTCCCTGCTGGAAAAAGCCAAAAGCAAAACCAGGATACTTCATTTCTAGTCTAGATTGACTGAAGCAATGGGGAGGAGAAGATGGAGGAGGAAAAGGAGGAGGAGGAGAAGGAAGAAGGTGGTAGACACCCAGGCTATGTATGTGACTATTAACTAAAGTAGGGCATGTTCTTGCTATTGTGCTTATGCCCCTCTGCATCTTATGGGATCAAGTCACAACACAGGGAAAGAAACCTACATTCCTTTCACTTTTTCAAAGCAGGTTTTTCATATTTCAACTTATTCTTGGAGACTAGTGTTTCACAGTCATTTTTAAAATACAGGTATCAGAGCTGAACTCCAGATCTGTTCAAGTCTTCCTAAGGCAATATATGAAATTAATTTGGGTTTCCTAATCTTAGCTGGCATTTCATAGCATAGTGTTGCGTTTTTATAATATGAATGATAAGTGTTTATGCTGGCCAGCTACCCAAATCACTCTGTCAGGCTCTCTATAAATAGTGATAAAATTGGGAGAACATGTTTACAAACTCTTTTCACACTTCTCTGACTGGTTCTTGCTTCTCCTTGCTCAGAGGGTACCCATTTTGCTGAAACAGCCCAGCAAGAACTCTTGTTCGCTTAAAAGCTGAGAGTTTTAACTCAGTTTCAGAACATGTCTTTTGCCTGAATGTGACAGGGTTTCTCTGGTCTCTCTGCCTGATGATCAAGCCTTTCTCTAACCTTAACAGTGTTGTATTGGAGAAGGAGAAAAGGCCTAATGGCTCCATTTTTGACTATGCTTACATGCCCTCTCAGAGAAACTTGTTCATACTTAGTGCGGAAATCTGCCAGCAAAAGCAGGACCCAAACATGGATTTCCAAATTCCAAACTCTGTCCTAAAAGCAAGGCCACCTTTTCTTTCCTGTTGTTTATTGGCAGAAGCAGTACTCCCATGGTGATTCTGTATGCAAGCTATTCAGCCTTGCAGCTTGCACTTTTCCATTTAATTTCCACACAATGGTGCTGTACAAAGACACTTCCTCCTTAAGTGGCTAGCTCTGATTTGCAATTAGCTGATGCTGTTCAGGCAGCATTTATGTGGCACTGGGGTTTTTCTGTGATTTCCATGTCTACATTCTGCAGGTCGCCAAAGGTTTTATGAGCTCATACCTGCACTGCATTTCTCAGCAGTGACTCATGAGCAATCAGCCAGCCTATTCACTCCCAGAACACCATTTTACATTTGGAAACCTCCTTAGCTGTAAATATGCCTGAAAGTTACTCTGGATCCGTCAGTCAGTGACTCGTCAGGACAGATGTTCACAATTATTTTCTCAGGAAATATAGGCCAAGAACTGCAGTAAAGAATATGAATCATTTCTGTGCCCAGTTTATCATTTGGGGTAACAGAACCAGCAGCATTAGTCTTAGAAACTGCTGGCTAAAGCTAGCTTGGGCATTAAAATATTCATGAAGGCATGAAAGATTTGGAGGAAATTATTTTCTTGGTCGTTTGTAAGCAAGCAAGAAAATATTAGTCACATCACTTACACATTGGCTTTGTGGCCATTGTCACACACCTGGATTTTCATTAGCATACATCAAAGTAGTCTGTTAAAGCCTGGAAATCACTGCAATACATTTTATCAGAACATAGTAAAAGTATTGTGCAAACCTCCAAAAAAATTTTGCCCTTGGTTGAGTGTGGGTGGCCAATGTGACCATCCCACAAATCTTAAGACTGAAAATTACTAATATGTCTCTTCTTTTCACCTTTAAGGGTCTTCTTGGGAGAGTAAAGTAGCCACATATTGCAGCAGATTATTCAGAGTTTGAAATTTCTGGAGGCTTTAGAAGTTAGCTCTTTGATTCCTTGAATATTGGTGAAAAGGATACCATAAACACTTCTTTGAAATTCTTTTCTCTATTTGGTTTGGAATTTGAGATATTATTTATAATATTATTACTATTATTAATAATATTATTAATAATTATCTGCTGTATCTCAGTTTATATTGAGTACTAAATTCTTTTCAAGATGTAATCATACACAGAGTTTCTTAAAACATGAATGCAGGATTCATAAATTAAGCTTATACTCTGTGGTACACTTTATCTGTTTTGCTTCCATTTGGGGTTGGGTTTGGTTAGTTTATTTTGGATGTTCTTACATTACTGTCAGTGATGAGGGCACATATGCAACAGATCGTGTGCAAATGTGGTTCTGAGTTTTATACCTAAAGCTATTTAAAAGATGGGAAAATTGAGCCAGGGAGGAATTCACTTGTCCACTATCACATGTATAATTATTGCTGAGGATGGGAAATAGTACCAGAGCTCTTGAACTGGAATTGTTATATACTTATGGAAGAGTATCATGTAAAATCTAGGTCTTATAATTCCCTGCTTGGGTACAACTCGGTAAAATAGTGAGGTTTATTTTTGGCACTCTTGGTAGTTGTGGAGCTACAGTTAAAGGCTGTTACAATGTTTACTGCTGCTTCCTTGTTTATTTGTGTACGTTGCTCTTTATGCTAGACTCTCTCGTACATAAATTCTCTCACCTGTGTTTGCTCAGAGCAAGGAGATTTTGACTCTAGACTAAGGCTTGCTAGAAGCTACAATACTATGAATAGTTTCCAAGAGGTCAACATCATTTCATTTCCAGCTACACCACACCTTTATAAAAACTGTCCTCTGAAGTGTTTTTCTGAGCTCTTGAATGTGTTCCAGCCTTTTTCTTATGGGTGTGAAAGCTGATCAGTGTTGGTGTCTCTGTACAAAGGGATGTAGAGTACTGGTGAAAATCCCATAGGCTTTTAATGTGCCTTTTCTCAGATGGGCTCTTTGACAACAGGAGGGTCAGAAGGTCAAATTCAGTTTTCTCCACAGAAGGCAAAGTTGGATTTTAGCATCAGTTGGTTTCCAAATTGAACATGACCCCTTGAATATAACATACCATATTGTTCTTGAAGAAATGCAAATAATTTTAGTATGCATTTCAACAAGCAGCTTCTGGCTACTCTTCAAGACCTTCTACCCCAGACTGACTTTCCTTAAACTTGCCTGTCTTTGAAGTTAAAGATGTCACCCACCTAATTGTTGATCAGTGTCAACCATGCTATTTTTCATATGGGAAGGCTATTTCAGTAGAAAATTTATGAATTTTTTCCCTGAAAATGAGGTACAGCAACAGGGATCATGTATGGTGTGTTGCAATGGTGATAAGGTTTTTCCAGAGCCCAGATCCAAGTCATCATTGCACCATGCTGATATGTTAGTGTCAAGCGCCTCAGTATGGAAATAGCCATAGAGGCATAGCTGGCTCTTGTGACATGGCTGTGCAAAACAGGAGTCATGGCCCGTCAAGTTTGAAGTCATGGAATCGCAAGATTTCATGGTTCTTGTGTTTCAAATACGGAGCCATAAGGTCCTAGGACTTGTCAAAGAATAATTAGGGTTTTTTCAGAGGGTAGATTCACCAGTCTCTTCAGTTAAGAGGGCTTCTGGGGTCAATCAAAGTTCAGTTAAAGCAAACTCAACCCTATCTGATTTTAAGCATGTCCCTAATGTGTGCTTAAGGAAAGTGAATATCACAGCCATTTTCCACCTCAGCCTTATTGTCCTAATTATTTATCTCTCTCTGGAGCTGTTGCTGGTGCAGAAGCTGGAAATCTTGTGCAGGTGCAGACTTACCTATTAAAACACAGGGTTCATTACTCCTGTGGCCCATGTGCTGACTAACCAGATGTTTCTCCATCCTTGTACTGTTCCCTTATGGTTTTATAAGGTAAATGAACTTTCAGGACAGCAACTTAGCTGTGCTCCAAAGGTCTGTCCTGGATGGAGACATATCTTACACAGCATACTGCAGAAATCTGTATAGTCATGCAAGTCGTTCAGAGAAAAAGAGCAAAGACACCGCATACTTCACAGATTCAGTTTAGATTACAGCAAATGAAAATGAAGGGTGGGCGATCTTTCTGGAAAGTCAACTGTAAAGTAGTTGTTTAGGCTCCTTGCACAACAGCGGCTAGAAAGACTCATGTACATGACTTATCCCTCTATTTTAGATGCTTAGTAGGTTGGGATGAACACAGTCCTCTGATGTTAAGAATGGAAACTGTCACTCACTACGCGCAGAAACAATTTGCAGTGCTTTGGATTCCAACCCATGGTTAAGGGCATGGCTAAATGTAAATAAGAACAATAGTTGCTTGCAATTTGCAATCTCAGCAATGAATCTGAAGACCGCCCAAACAAAGAGACTGAATGGGAATCTGAATGCTGTCCAATCAAGGAGACTAAGCGATATGCTCTGCCTAAAGCAGAATCAACCAGCCAGGCTGGAGGCAGTGTTCATGGGGTAATGCCATGATAGCATAATTTTGAAGACATGATAGCTTTCTCAGGTCCTCAGCCCTTCTCTAAATCCCTTCAAAAGAATCCAACCTGGATCTGGGAGAAGGTGAAAGAAAGGCTTAATTCTTAAAGATCCTGCGGCAAACAATAACCAGAGTTTAACAGTCAATAAGCAGATTAAACTGGCTGTGGATCAAAATGCAACAGGAGCAGAGATTTATTGCAGAAAACAGACACAGAATAAACCCTGCTCTGTTGCTGGAGTACTAACTAATTGGTTCTACTGAGGAAAGGGAGGGGGAAAGAAAATTACACTGTCTATATAAATAGGCATCAGCAAAGCTGTTCCTGGCATGCTTTCCTGCCCCAGTCCATACCACCCAGTGGGGTAAATATCTCATTCCAATAATACCACTGATTAAATGGCTGTGGGATAAGGAATTTAATAAATTCCACACAGCATGTGAATGATAATCAGGCCAGGAGTTTTATGCACTTTGGCTTGTGACATATACCACTGAGTTACAGGATAATTAAGGGAATATTCCCTCCTGTCTCCAAATCTCTAGAGACTGTAGGGCATGCTGAGCCTTATGCTTCAAGGGGTAAAAATAGAGCAAATGGGATGAAATGAGGTGAGATACATAGTTTGAATACCAGTCAGATCTAAAAGGCAGGGGCATGGTCCTCCATAGTCTTGCACTTATGGAGCTTTAGGAGACCTGGTAAATTACTTTATTCATCCTGCTAGGTGTGTAATATGCCTTTATGCTTGTTTGATGAATCATTTCAACCCCTTGTTACAAGGGTAAAAGGCATTTTAGTTCATATGTACCCTGTGTGCCTGCAGCAAAGAGCAAGATGATTCCACTGCATTGCTATTAATCTGTTACAGGGATTTCTCATCTGAGACCTTCAACTCTAGACTGGATTAATCTAGTAAGAACGTACCTCAGACTTGAAATTCATTGACTGTGTCACATAATGTGAAACCCCAACTTGCATATCTCACATTTCAGCTCAGAATTCCCAAGCAGAAACTTGACTCATCCTGCAGCCACTGTAGATGAAATGTGCCTCTATGCATGCATGGAGGTCCTTTCAGTTTCTAGTTATAATGGAAGAAGTCCCCTGTGCACACCAACTAACTTTTGGTGGGATGTTCAGAAAATGTAAAAGAATTAGTAACATCTCTTTCATGTAAGTGTATGCCACATTATACAGTACAAATGGAGGGATTGTAACTTCTCTCCACAGCCATCAGAGAAATTGCCTTCTGATGCTGTGGTGATGCAGCCCAGGCATGTTAAACTTTTGGGAATCTGTTTCCAATGGACACTGAACTCTGAAAGAGTGTCTTGATGTAGATATTTCCCTGAAAGGCAAATATGTAAAAGAATTCAGGTATGTTTTTTGCTGCTTTGAGTTGTGTTTTTTCTGTGTTTTGGAAATAACAAGTTAAAAGTTGTGTGGTATTTGGTGTATCTCAAAGCAATTTTATCTATTATCAACCAGAGCTTTGGAGTTTTTAAAGCAGCAAACTTTCAACGGACTTCATGTATTTAAATGGGTAGTTCTTCAGAGTTTGCATAAAATAAGGGAAAGATTTATATTTTTCAAATAAAAAATATTTTGGTCTTCCTATGTACCAGCCAACTGCTGAGCCAAAATATCTATTCAGAGGGCTCCCTCTCCCTTTACCACAGCTCACCCCTCAGCTACCTGGGCTGTAGGAATGGCTGCCACTGCATTTAGCTTCCTGAGAAGGGGCTGACATATACTTTGCCTGTACGTTTCACAACTCATAAGACAGGAGATCACGTATCTTGGTTCTATCCCTGGCTCTGAGAAAAGAATGTGGCTTAGGGGTCTGATAGGGGGTAATGAAAGCTCATTCAGCCTGAAAGACATTGCAGCTAAATCGCGAAGATATCATTACTATGCTGTGGTCCTGCTTTCTGGCCAAGGTGACCTTTGGTAACCTCTACATTAGCATTGCTGTGAAATATGGTAGCAGCTTGAACTCGACTATCTTCCATAATTGGGATTTATGGCCTTGGTCAGTAATAAGGACAAAGAAATGTTCAGTATCAATCATAGCAAGTTATGAGTGCATGAACCAGAGTTAGCTCAGGCAACTGGCTCTGAAGTTTACAGAAGTACTGGTGTGGAGGCAACATCCATCTACTTTTCACACCTGTCCCTGAAGCAATCTTACATTAATACTGTGATCACTTTTTCATGGTGTGTATCTTTTCACCTAGGATAGGAAAAGGTAAGCTCAAAACATGCTGAATACTTTTTATTTCTAACGCGGTTGTATTCATCAGTATTTGGAAATCATCTCACAAAGTACATAGGTTAAAAAATCAAGGCAATCTGATGGAAAACTTGGGATGAAAAAAGCTTTTCTTTTAGAATTTGCATTCTTTTTTTCTTTTTATCAATTCCTTGTCCATCAAACGGATTCTACTCAGAGCTTCCTTTCAGGGTGGTGTTTGCCATTTTATGGAAATCTTTATATCACAGAAGTTTCTGTAAAAGTGAGAATTTCTGATTCAGCCTCTTCTATGGAATTGTAGCTTGTTATCTCTGTTACAACTGCTTCCCAGTTATTTCCAACAGTTGGTAAGTCCTCTGTTTTCTAATGAGAAACAATATTTTGTCTCAGAAAATTGGTACACAGGTTCTCTAAACCTCTGGTATGCAGAGCTTTGAAAAAATGGCTGCTATATAGTTGTTCTATTTTATTTGGGTTATATCTGGGTGTACGGACTGATAAACATAGGGTTGCTTTGTAGGTGCGGATATTGGTAAACTGTAGTCTCCAAAATGACTAATGGATTTTTCTAGAATTATGTTAGATTACTTCCAAGATAATATATGATTCAAGGTAATATATATTATCATATAATATATAAATAAGATAGTATAATATATATAATAACGTAATATATAAAATAATATAATATATAAAGATTACTTCCGTGATAATATATATGATACAAATTTTCCAAATAAGGCTAATCTTCACTTGTTTCTGTTTAAAAATTTGTGTATTTACAGTGCAGTTGAGAAGCATCAGCTCTGCTTCTTAATTATCCAATCTACCTCAGTTACAATGGAAAATTGTTCCGTTTCTAATCTTTTTTTCTTATTTACACTTTTTTTGCTTACTTTCATGTTGCTTTGCATGTAATTGCCTCCACTGTCGCAATGGCTTTCATAAGCCTGAAGGGAAAAACAAGCACCTTTCTGCCAGGTGTTTTGCATCTACTTCTTCTCTCTTAATAAAAAGCAGTGTTCCGTCAGCTCTTGAATGTGCACATCTCCACTGCCAGTCTTATTCCAATCTCACACCCCTCTAGCTGTGCACGTGTTTCTTATTACTAGTCAAGTCTGTGGAGGAGGATGGCAATTGTTGCTTGGTCCCCATCTGAAACAAATTCTCAAGATGAAGGATGGCTTCTTAGATTGAAAGTTCCTGTAAGAATAATAGTGCCTTTCAGGCCCTAACAGTTTAGGTTTCCTTGAAAAAGGAGCATCCCTCAGTAAAAGATGCTGTAGGAAACTCGTGTTGTGTTTAATTTTATTCTTGCCAAATCTTGTTATTGACATTAATGATCTGAGTGATGTTTCTTATGACTTTGGAATAACTGAAGAATGGACCATTCCAAAAAAGCAGCTGTTGACAGACACATCTATATATGCCTCCAAAATCACCATGTTTTCTACAGTCAAATCTGTTTACATATTTATTATGTTTATGTTTTTTTCTGTAGGTTCAGGATAAATAGTGGAAGCATTCTGAAAATACAGTCTTTCTTGCATTAGTTTTGAATCTGAAAGACAGAAATCTGGGAAAAAAGCTACACCTTGAAGTGCACACTATGTGTGTTCATATTTCTATAAATATGGTAGTCGTTCCTACCACTGACATGCTGCAGCGGACTCATCCTACAGGGGACCCAGCAGACCCACTCATGTATACATGAAAGCAGTATCGCAGTTAGATGCCACCAGGAATTTTGTTGAATCAATATGGTTGAAATTAATTGGTCAACTGCATATCCACAAAGTTTCAAATGGATTGGTATGGAAGTAATATACTCAAGTGTCATTTCACCTGGGAAAATGAACTTCACTTAAAACATATACTCATGCAAATTCTCAACGTACTTTCTTTTGTCTATTGTAAGTTTTGTTATGGTTCTGTGATATTTTAGTGCTTGTTCCTCCTCGCCAGAAATCAAATGCTCTCCTTTATTGGGAGAGGCTGAACCAGACAACAAAGTTTCTCTCCGGATATCATATACAGAATGAATTTGTCATATTTAAACATACTCAAAACTTCTATTTAATAAAAGTGTTAGTGTAAAGGAGACAGTAGAATTACCATAGTAGAAAGAAGGGGTATTATGAAGAGTTTGTGTCCTGTGGAGATGGGCAAAGTGTGGCAGAAGCTGTAAAGCACTAGAGAGGCAGATCTGGACAAGCCTGCTGGTCACAGATCAAATAAGAAGATCAGAAGGAAGAGCTGGAAGAGATGTCAAGTACCAACTTGAAAGCAAGGTAGTTAAGATAGTTACAGACATCCTTGGTGGTCCTGGGAGAATGGGGACTGTGTGGGCTCTTACTTATGTCCTTTTGGAAGCCTCCTTCTACTATTCAGAAGGTACGGGGTTTGCTGCAGTAACTTTCTGCTTGACCTAAGATTCCTGTTATTTATGACCCCATTTCCATTTCTCTTGGCTGGATTAATTCCACTGTGGTTATTCCAAAGGGATTAAAATTTCCTTTCTAAAATAAATGCCTGTCCTCCATCAACATTCTTCTCAGTATCTCCCTCAGTAAAGCAAATTGCATGGCTACAAAGTATGCTGGTTGTTGCCTTCTCCGGTCCACCACCCTCTTTTGTGAGAACTTCATATTGGAAACACTGCTTCTGCGTTCCCAACTTCTTCCTCTAGAGCAATGCTTTCCTCTGTAATTTTATTTCTTTTCTGGAAATGGCCTTTCTGGAGGAAAGTCGTGTTGTTTGTGCTGTTTTAGGAAAGCAGGGAGAGTGTTTGGTTCTATCCACAGCAGTTAGAGTGCAGTATGCTGTTTCTATATATGGACTGCTATGGTGTTTTTTATGAAACAGCCTTTGATGCCGGATGACCACGGTCTTACAGTTTCCAAGTATATTTCATCCTTCTATAAAAATGACAAATCTCTCTGTGTCCTCTGCATCCATAGGGTATGTACATACATGTTTTAAAAGCTCAGTTGTGCCATCCTGAAATTAAACTGAGAACTGCTGACTTAATTAAGAAAGACCAGTGTTATCTGCTTCTCTTTTCCATCTCTTCTGCTTCTGTTTTTTAGCTCCAGATCTGGATATCCTGTTTTTGGCTGGGATAGAGTTAATTTTGTTCCTAGTAGCTGGTACAGTGCTGTGCTTTTGGATTTGGTATAAGAATAATGTTGATAACACATTATTAATTGATACTTTAGTTGTTGCTGAGTAGTGCTTATTCTAAGTCAAGGACTTTACAGTCTCTCATGCTCTGCCAGTGAGGAAGGGCACAAGAAGCAGAAGGGAGCAGCCAGGACACCTGACCCAAGCTGTCCAAAGGGATATTCCATACCACAGCATGTCATGCCCAGTATATAAACTCGGGGGAGTTGGCTGGGAGCCAGTTGCTGCTTGGGCATGGGCTAGGCATCAGTCATGTGTAGTGAGCAGTGATATTGTGCTTTCTTGGGTTTTAAGTCCCTCTTTTTATCATTTCTCATTCCATTACTATTAGTATTATCATCAGTATTACTAATAATGATTTTATTTCAATTATTAAACTGTTCTAATCTCAACCCAAAGCTTTCACTTTTTTTTTTTTTTTTCTGATTTTTCTCCCTGTCTTACAAAGGAAGTGTGTGGGGAGAGCGAGCAAGTGGCTGTGCGGTACTTAGTTGCTGGCTGGGGGTAAACCATGACGCTGGACTGGTCAATTCTGGGGAAAAACCAATGATAAGAAATGATCTTGTAGTTGTCTGGTTATGACATAGATTCTCCAGAACTGGCATACTTTGTGGCCGTGCAATTTGGCACTAAAGAAAGAAAGTCAAGCATAGTCAGGCTAAGGTGTAGAAGAGCTCTGCCCAATCTTGATCCAAATGAACCTGAAATTAATTTGGAAATTCAAAATGAACCAGACTTTCAAAGACTGCTTTTCAAGTGAAGTGTGAGAATGCACTAGTTCCAGAATGTGACAGATTTATAACTATTGTGATTTGTGGCCATTTTATAGATAAGGGTTTTTTTTTTGTTTCAATACTTCATTACATTGCAAAACCAGCAAGGTTAGGCAGGGATGAGGAAAAAAGGTTGAAGCAACAGACAGAACACTGAAAATTTGTGAAACCGTTTTACTGGCGGAGGCACAAAAGATTTCTCCAGACTGTGCTCAGAGAAATGTCTAAGCCCTTAAGAGTTTGCTTTTCAAATTCCCCTTTGAGTTTTATGTGGTTTGCTCATCAGTGCCCCAGCAATGGGACATGGCATTTCCCAGGGATAATTAAGTACTCCCATAATGTTGCCAGGTGACCTGTAGGTCCCGCAGTAACATTACTCAGGCAGAGAGAAATGGGACCTAAAGTCAAAGCCTTTCCTTCAATCATCTTTTTTTTCTGTTTTCAGGAAAGCAGCAGGTCATGCTGAGCAAGAAGCTTATGAGCCAATGAGGAATTTTGACACAAAATGGTGCATTTTGGAGAAATGATTTGACCACTCATGGCTGGAGTCTTGCAAACATTTATTCTGCATGATGTATGTGGTAATTGTGACCCATAAACAAAGACATATGCCACAGGGCTCTAAATGTATACTCAATTTTCCATTTTCATCATATAACAATAGCAACAATGATCTATTTATAGACAATGGCAAGACATTTTGTAACTGACCGAGATCAGTTCAGAGCATCAGGTCCTGGCTAGGCATTAAACCTTCAGGAAATACCTCTCTGCTGCATTGTTATTGCCTCACTATTTACAGCAACTATCACAACCATTTGTATAAATATTTGCTTTCCTGATACTGGCACCCTGAAGGAGTTCAGGTCAGGACATTGTCTGCATATTGTATAGCGTTACAAATGCAAAGATTTTAGTGACTGTGGAAAAGAACAAGAGGCTTCAAATCTGACTGAGAAATGAAGGGGCCTGTCTTGGAGCGCCTGCTCTGCACAGTTGGCTTTTATTAAACAATACAACGTGCAACTCTGCAGGAGGTCAGAACAGATGATATAATGGGTCTTCCTGCCCTTGAAATATACAAACTACGCCACTTTAAAATTAGTGTCAGAGAAGCCAGTAAAATGAATTTAGGCTTGTCCATCTAGATTATTACAAAAAGGTATTTTGTGGAGCAGTTTCCCTGATCTCTTTTATTTCCAGTTTTGTTATGGTGTGTAGGAGATACTTGGATTCACCTAAGAAGTCTGCATTCCCAAATACAGTATTGGTGACCAGACACTGCAGCACTGTAATAGCATTGACTGAACTTTGCTCCTACTCAGTTTCACTTCCTGGGTGCTTTCCTTATTAGGCTGAATGATGAGCAAATTGTAAAATAAAAAATGCCCTAAATGTATCAGCACATTGGAATTTAAGAACTTTTCCTCATGTAATGGGCTGAGGAATTACAACACAAAGCACTCCTTTCTCTCAAGTTGACTGATTAACATAATAAAGTTAAACTCAAAGCAGCTTGTTCTCAACCTGTACTTAGCCTGAGGTGTTTTTCTTGTATTTCAGACCTGACAAAGGGCTCATGTGCCTGGAAGCACGTGCCTGCTATTTTCCAGCTGTATCATTTGGTATAATTAAAAACCTTACCTCTTCCTACAGACTTTGCCGCAGGAATCTGCATGGTTAAGCAGTTTTTTTTCCTGTGTCATTATTTAAATCTGGCACAATCTTAAACCATTAGAATTATGTATGATTTGCCAAATTTCTGGTGTCACTGACCATTACACCCACAGCTGAAAGTTGGTATCAGTTTCACATATGGAAAATATGCCTTGCAGCCAGATAATACAGGAGCTAGATAAACTTATTTTATGACAAAAAAGATTAAGGGGTGACTTGAGCACTGCCAATAAACAGATGTGCAGGCAGAAAAATTGGATGCGTAACTGAGTAGTTAAAGAAATTGCAGGATCCAGTCCCAGACACACAAGCCAGCAGTCTGTGAATATTGAACTGCAGGTTTTTTGTTTTGTTCTCCTTCCTTCAATTTTTGATAAAGCAGTTATATGCCAAAGAATGTGGTAAATCCTCCATCACTTAGCATCTACACAGAAGGTTTAGCAACTGCCAAACTGGTTTTGAAGTTTGTGGGCTTGACAGAAACAGCAGTGGAGAAGATGAAGAGCTCTTGTTCTGCTCTAGGATAGTGTAAATGATCAAAAAAGGCCTTCATTCCTGTTTAAATAAGCTGAGACAGAGCACTGTCTCTCAGACAGTGGAAGGCTATTTACACATCAAGGTGAGCTCTGCTCCAGTAGCTCAGTTAGAAGAGGCTGCATTGTCTCCCAGCAAAAGCATCCAGCTGACTTGCCCTAAGTCTTCGAAAAGCGGCAAGATGACAAGTTTACCTACTGGTTGTGTGTAAGGCCAACATCAGTCCTGACCTCAGACAAGTTTGGATTGGCCCCGTTGTGGGTGGGCACATTAAAATCTTTGTGTTTCATTAAACTGTGGAGTAGATTTTTTTTTGTGATTTTGTTTGCTTTTCCACCAGGATGCCTTCCTTAGCAGGACTGTGTGATGTGAAGAATGGGTGTGCCCAAGGACCTGCTTAATCCCTTGGTAATCTGTGCAGAAGCAGGGGCTGGTTTGTCTATTACAGTCAGGTAAGGGCAGAGTAAAATCTTGACATGGGATTAATGGTTGCCTGAACGGGGTTGTCCAAGTTGCTTTGCTATTCCCATGGTGTGGAGAGGATGCTCAGCAGATCTTTGCTGTGGCAGAAGGGAAATATTTCATAGCAGGATTTCTGACTTTCTGATAGCAATCCAGAGAAGTCTGTGCTGTGGGAACATGGAAAAGGAGGGAGCAGAAGGTTTCAGTTGTGCATATCAGTGACTAATGTAGCTCCAGGTGACTACGCTGGTTTCTTCTACCCTGACGCAGAAGCATTTTGGTCAGCTCCTCAGCTTTATGTGTTTGTAGACCCATATGGACTTTTCCTTGCTATCTGGACTCCTGGATAACTACTTAAATCTAACAATAATGGCTCTTTTTGTTTAGTTAGGTTTTGTTGATTTCTTAAAAGTCATACATTGAACCTACTGTTGGTTTCAAAGCAAAAGTCAAAGCTCCATTTCATTAAATGCTATTTTAAAATGCTATGGAAGTGACCTAAAACCCCTCCTCCTCTAGAGCTCTGTGCTGGAACTCATCTCTACTGTTTGCTTGCTAGCCTACCACTCTTGCCAGCTTTCACTCTTCCTATGCAATATAGCAGAAGCTAGTTTCTGTAAACTGGCACCTTATCTGAATTCCATCAGTAACGGTCTATTATCTTAAGGTCTAATCAGGGGTAAAGAGCTGAAATTAAGTTACAACTCAGAAATCTGAAGATTACTTGTAAAGGGTCCTCTGATGCACTGAAGATCCATGACTCAAGAGTTCTTAAAAGTTATAAGGCATACTCAAAGCCTATAAATTAATTACTGCCAAAAAAATGCAACACTGAAGTTAATTTCTGGTAGAAACTTTTGTTTCTTCTCTAAAAAATAAAAACAAAATGGTCGAGTATAAAAGAATACTATATGAAATTTTGGGGTATTTTGTTTGTTTTATCAAAACAATTATTATTATTATTTTAAGAACACAAGCAGTTCTGCTGAGGGTGTTTCTCTTAGGAAACGTAACTTATTGATGTATAAACTTAAATTCACACACCAGTGTTTCCAGTAGACCATTTCTGTGGACCATTCTGAGGTTTCTCCCTTAACAATAGCAAACCCAATAATTATTATTTGCCTAGAGGACTGTAATTGAGAACAGCACCTTCCATTCTTCTGTTTATTTTTCCTCTTCCAGATGTGAGATCAAGACCTGATCAGACTGACAGATTAAATTACTTTGATCCATATAATATTTAGATAAAACAATCACACAAAATTGAAAATATCTGTCCTAATCAAGAGTCTTTGAGAGCAAATTAGTCTTCTCTTCTTCCTGCTTCTTGCTTGTTGAGCTCACTTTCAAGGTATGATAATAAATGTGCCCGAACTTAATCTTTCCTTGCAACCCTTTCCCAGAAAGGAATCAAAGAAAAGTTGTTCAAGCCAGGCAAAACACCAGGACATAAAGCATAGTCTGGGCTCTTAGGATGCTTCTTGGCTTCATCCCTCAACAGTTTCCATTTAGGCCTCAGTGACATCTCTCAGAGGAGAAAGAGCCTCCTCTAAATACTTACTAAACTTAACAAGAGCTAATTTGCCCTGGAATGTACAGATGCATAAAGGTATTACCTTCTGACTAGTTGTTTATCTTTCTCCCTCCACCTCCCTATTAATTAGTACCTTTTCACACTTCTTTTGGAAGTTTTGGCTGCATATGTAATTAAAAATCACAAATCCTTAGTGCTGAAGGCATACTAAGATACATTAGTCTTAGAAAAATCTTACTTGATGTTACTGCAATGCTATGTCAAATTTTGACAAGTTAAAATGACTACAGTACTACTTTAATTGAACATAACAGTCAATTGATTTATACAGAAATAGGAATGAAAAACCAATCTCCACTGGGATCTTGATAAGTAACTGCATTTACAAAATATACGCAGAATATTGCAATGAGTTTCTTATTGAAAACATTAAGGCTGGTTGGGCTGGTTCTCAATTTTTGGGTTTTGGTTTTGGTTGGTTAGTTGGGTTGTTTTTCTCTACAATGGCAAGCACTAATTTAACACCCTGCCTTCAGATATCAGGTTTCATCCAAGTGTTTCTATCCTGGCTGGCATTAAGCACTTAATATTAGTTGACATGAGCATGTAAATAAGAGTACTCATGCACCTGTGTGAGTCTGGATCTTAGTCACTTATTCTCATTACCTACAACCGCTGCCTCTGTTGTCAGTGGCAAATCACACACTGAAGCCTCTGAGAGCTACACAAAGTCTTGTTTGGTGTGGGTGTTTGGTGGGGTTTTGTTTGTTGGCTTTTTTTTTTCCCCCAGGAAGGCAAAACAAATCAGTCCATATGCTCCCAACCTTATGAACTACTACAAGAGACAAATGGCCTTCTCTAAAAGAGAAAGGATACAAGGATTATATTTGTCCTTTACTGAGCTTAATAATCTTAGTGCTTCAAATGCCTATTTCCCTGCTTGTGTATGCATTATGAAAAAAAGAGACTTACCCTAGTGAACCTGAAGGAATCTAAGAGATGGCCTTGTAGAATCAGGCATGGAGTGCTCGGTTTATCCCTGGTATGACGATTATTGATGTTATTCCCTATATTATATACACAAAAAAATCTGGAAGTGCAGACAGCCCAACTCAACAGAGAGGTTCCTTCCCCAAAGACCTTTAGAGAGAAAAAAGGTCCTGGGACATGCAGGGGAAAGAAAAATATTTTGGGATGACACAAAGTATTTGCTTGTCTGAGAAGTGCTAGCCACAGTGCAAGGATGGATGTGAACACCTTGGTTCTTGAGTTCAGGCTGAAAGTGGCAAAACCTTTTTTAGAAGCTGAGTCCAAACTTGTTCACAAGAACTCCTGCTCTGATCTTCTACATACCTCAGTACTCAAAACAACCATCAAGAATAAAAGCTCCTGTTATGACAACATTCAATTCACCTCTGTTTTGGATAGCTTTTGCATGGAGCTTTATAGGACTGAATCGAAAGTTCTCCTGATGAATACACTGACTAGGGTATTGGAAGATGCTACAGCTTTGTTAATGTGTAAAGCCAAACACCACCAATTGCAAATATTACCATTTATATATGCATAGTCTACACTGCACTGTGAAGTTGCTTATGCAGGTAGCTCAAGAGCCAATTGCACTGAATATCATTCCATTTTTTACAAATTAGGTCAGATGAGAAAACTGTGAGGAAAGAAGTATGTGAGTAGGGAGTAGACTTGTAGGAAAGAAATAAACACCAGCCCACGGAAAGGGGAGGGGGATCTCCTGCTGGTTACAAGCCCTGAATTTCTATAGGAGTCCTCCAGGCCCAAGGACAAGAGTCAGCCTAGCTTGACGAACTGGGTGTTAGTGGATACTAGTGACCTAAAGGGGAAAGGTCTGCTTATACCTCTCTGGCTTGTGAGTATTCCCCAGGCCATAGCTCCTGCTTTTGTAATTTGCTCTTGTCATTTTTATTTATTGCCAATTGTTCATTTGAACGCGTCAGCTGCTGTTAGTGACAGGAGAGCCATGCAGTGAGAATGCTGGATGTGCACCATAGAGATATGTTTTACCCATTAGTGTCTGAGGAAGCCGATGAAGGAAACATTTGTACTAATTTTGAGCAGGTGTTTATGCTCTTAAAAATGAGTCTGTTAAAATGACATGAAGGGGATGCAGGCAGGCACAACCCCCCAGTTATTCTTTCTTCATGATGTTAGAGCAAATTCATTCCATTTACAAGTCAGACTATGATTCTTTGTAGCCTTTGTAGAGAGCTATGCTTTGTGAGGTATAGATCAAGCTAAGTCTGGTCTAACTCAAGTGTCATTGGCAGGAATCGGCACAGTCCAGAGCTGCGTATTCAGATATATGCCAAACTCTTTAGGGGGATAGATCTCTTCTGCTAGTCTCGTATTCTTTGGGGCACCTAGGGAAGATGAATTTTCCATGTGACCTAAAAGAAAAACTCACCCCTTTTCCAGGGTGTGTCTTTCTAAATGAAAATAGTAACATAATCTCCTTAGTTGCTTGTACAGTCCTCCCTAAATACTGATTAGCCAATAACCTTAAGTCTTTCCTCCTAACCTTCTTGCTTCATTCCTACTTCCTTTGACTTCCGATGAGAGACAGAAATGATCCATCTCAGTGAATCAGCTGATTCTTTGAGAAAATGGATGGCTGGACATCTCCCTTCAGGGAAGCTGCTGCAGGCAGCCAGTGACAGCGTTGCGTTTGAGCTCAGAACAGGCACACTTCTGAACACAGGCAGGGATTGGGTGTCTTCAGTGCTTGGAAAATGCTACCCCAATTCTAAAAGCAAAGCCTGTGCACTGAGATGCCCCAGGTAGGGCATGCTGTAGGATTACTGCCTATCACTTGTCCTTTCTGAACCCCACTGTCTTCGGCTAGATGTTATACAGATTTGGTATTGTTTAAATAGTCAATGATACAAGAAAATTGCATGAACAATTACAAGAACTAGCATGTATACTATTACTGTGCTAATTATAGTTGCACTGCTATCACTGTATTCTACATCCATCTGCCATTACTTGCCTCTTTTTCATCAACACATGCTTTCAATGGAGTTTGTCTAAGAGATGACAGGGTCAACCCAGAAAAGGAGCATGATAATGATATTGCTGCAGCTCATGAGTCATTTTCTCCTTTTGTTTTGTTAAATCCCACTATAAGCCTCAAGCCCTTGTCATCCTCAGCATAGACATGCATCAGTCAACATCCCTCTTCTCATCTGCTAAAGGGCTGTAGCATAAGGGAGGTCTACTGCTGTAATGTGAGCAAACTGAAGTTATATCTGCCTCTTTCATACTGATGGTAGGTAGTCAGTCCCAGGCAGCCTTCCAGTCATATTCTAGTCAAAGCAAAACACTGAAGAGAAAATGAGGTTAAATTAATATGGAGTCCAATTTATCAGAATTCTCACACCTTGGAATGTCCCCACTCTGCTTTTGGGGGTTGCTACATGTCCTCCCTCTGGGAAAATCTCTGGAACCCTCTGTCCCCAGGTCATTCTCCACTGCTAGCTGCCCTATAGAGCTGGAGATAACCAGCATCTTCTCAGACCAACCCAGAAATGAGGCTGTGGAGTAGTTAGGCTGTGGCTGGGGAGGAACTCACTGGGAAATAGCATATCTAAAGCTGTAAAATACCATGGTGATGTTTCCCTCCAAAAGCCCCTACGGAACATGAGGAGCTATAGTCCAGACCAGTGTAAGTGCAAACCACTGGCAACCTGCTCGGAGCTCATCACGTGCAGAGTTAATGAAACATTTCTCATTTACAAATCATTCTGGGGCAACTCCCCCTTGGTCAAACATGGTATTTCACCCAGCTGGTCAAGTGCCAGGGATGGCTTGCAGCTACAGGGAGTACAGCAAGTGGCTTGGATGTGGTAGTTTTCTTTATAGCATTACAATTTTTGTCTTTACAGCAAAGCCCATTAAGATATCGAGTGCTTTCTTGACCACAATTGGCTTACAGTCATCCTCGTTTAGCAGAAAAAGCATGATGAGATCTAGCAGTTGGATGTAAATTTAACAAAAATTTCATCTAGAAATCTATTTCAGATTAGTATTTTTTTAAACAATGGAAGGTGATTAATCATTATAACAAATTCCCTGGGCTTGGATTGGAATTCCCCAAACTTGAACTTTTTTCATCTTCTTAAATTCTTTGCCTTATTTTTAATAGAATTTACTAGCTGGATGCTAAAAGCTTCATTGAATTCTTTGACTTTTATACACAGGAGTTCAGATGACAGCCTATAGCTGCCCTTCCGATTTAAAAATTCACAATAATTAGTAGATCTAAACCCTTGTTGACTTCAGTTTAATCCTATTTGCTTATGTTTTCACTCCCAGTACGAGATCTCTATACACTGATTATGAAGCCTATTGATATTTATTTATGAACACTCCAGTGTACATTCTAGATTAATATCTGTGGGTGAGTATAACTCTAAAGCTATTGCCAGTGTTGTCCTTGATATATTTTGTTTGGATATCTCAATATTTTCTCAAAACGAGCATGGTAAATAGAGCAAGTTAGAGCAAGTCTCCCATGTCTAATCTCTGGCTCTGGCTTTTCTAGAAGGCTGGATTGTACTAGCAATAAGAAAAAACATAGACATGTTGCAGTCAGAAATGAAGGGTCAGAGTCTCTCCCCAAATCTAACTCAGGAAAAGGTGACTGTTTTTACCTCCATAATATACAAATTATTTCTCAAAGTATTCTCATCTGTAGTAAGCATAGTCTTTGCGGTTGTGCTTTGCATAGTTTACTTAGGTTCTTCTGAACAGGTTCATGAATGGTCTGAAGCAGGAAGGAGTTTGATACAAAAAAACCCAAAAGGTTTGCAATGCCTTCCTCCTGTTCCAGGCACAGCTATTATCTTCACACTCTGGGAGTAAAATGGGCAACAGAGCTGACAGGGACCTAAAGAAGCCATACAGTGCATCTTGCTCACTCATGGCCAGTTTTCCTCTCCTTAACCTGCTCCTGACAGATACCACTCTAATTTTCACCTTCTTCCTTAATAACATCTTCCCAGAGCTGCTGATAATAAGATATTTCTTTCTTAATGTCTAACCTGAGTTAATTATGCTTCTAGGGAACTACAGAAAAGTCTGTTTACTTCCTCTTTGCAGCAACTTTTATGACAACCCACAGTTCTTTCTCTTCTCTAAACTAAGTGTAGCCAGTGCTTTCAACTGTCTTGTTCTCTCCACTTTCAGTCAGCCTTGAGGGGCAGTCCTAATCTTGCTATCTGTTTCACTTCTCTTCCTTGTCACTGATGCCTGAGTAAAGGTACACTCATGGTCAGAGAAGGAGTCTATAGGTAAGGACCTCTTCTTTGCCAGAGATGATAAAAGAGTAGCTCTGGTGGCAGTTCAGCCTTCAAAGCTCCACTCCATGTCTATTGCAAGATACTATCCAGGAGCCTGGGCAAGGCATGTCTGTAAAACCCAGTGTGCCATCCACTCTCCCTGC
Source organism: Myiopsitta monachus (assembly GCA_017639245.1). Classification (NCBI taxonomy): domain Eukaryota; kingdom Metazoa; phylum Chordata; class Aves; order Psittaciformes; family Psittacidae; genus Myiopsitta; species Myiopsitta monachus. The sequence continues at coordinate 25,513,495 of CM029926.1, read as the reverse complement.
ATGCTTGGAGCCTTCTCCCAAAGTTGCACTTTTTTTCTCTGACTCTGTGTCATGGTTTAAGCCACTATAACTCACCGAGTTCGCTCACTTCACTCCCCCCTCTTTCTTCTCCCCAGCTCCTGGGGAGATGGGGAGGAGAATCAAAAGAATGCAACTCCCACAGGTTGAGATAAGAACAATTTAGTAACTAAGGTATAACACAAATCACTGCTGCTACCACCAATAATAAAAATGACAAGGGAAATACAAGGAAAGAGAATACAACTGCTCACTACCTGATACCAAGCCCAACCCAGCCAGTGCACCCCCACCCTTCCTGGTCCTCTGCCCTCCGTTTTTACATCATGGGCATGACGTGCTGTGGTATGGAATACCTCTGTGGTCAGTTTGGGTCAGGTGTTCTGTCTCTGCTTCCTCCCGGCTTCCCCTCCTCCCTGGCAGAGCATGAGACTCAGAAAGTCCTTGGTCAGAGTAAACATTACTGAGCAGCAACTAAAAACATTGGCTTTATCAGTGCTGTTCCCAGGCTGAAAATCAAAACCACAGCACTGCACCAGCTACTAAGAAGGAGAAAAATGACTGCTACTGCTGAACTCAGGACAAGCACCTTGGTATCTTGTAGCCCTTGCCCTCTCTTATTAAAGTAAATAAAATAATTAAAACAAACAATCCTCCCTGTATCATCTGCTGGAGAGAAAAAAGCTGCAGCTGAGTTTCTGTTGGGGGATTATTGAAATAAGGGAGCCTGAGAATCAATTTATTTCCTTAAAGTCAAGACCATGGTAGTTGTTAACTCAATATAAGAGTTTAAGGCATTAAATATGTCTCTCTAAGCACTTTGCAGTTCTTCATTTCCTTACCACAGGGAATCACTTTTCAGTATCAAGTCTAAATAGCCTGTCTTCTCTGGAAAAACACTCAAATGCATCTTCCCGATTTTAATAAAGTTTGGGTTAGAGAAGGGAAGTGAGCAGCTTATTAAACAATACATGAAAATACAAAAGTTGCCACTTGAGCCTTGGGACTGACGTCACATCATAAATCCATTGACACAGCTCTGCTCACCAATTGAAATGGGGCAGGCTGGGATTTTTGGGAAAGGATTTTTTCAGTAGATTAATTATTGGTTTAGATGTAGTCCACACTGTGACTATGCTTCAGGGATCTGTTCACTTGTGTTAAAAAAAATACTCTGTTGCTTTTAAATTCTTAAGAAGGAATCAGGAGAAGGGGCGTTGTGACTGTATTTGTCTGCTTAATGAAAGGTTAGAGAATTGTATCTTTGTAATCTAGGCTCTTTTTCAAAGAGTAGGCTTTTTTGTGTATGTGTGAAATTTGCAGTGTATAGCATTCTGCCTGCAGATGTCCCTAACCAGCACTGCTCAATCCAGTGCTTAGATTATCCAGATTTCCAGACTGAATATCAATAACGGTGAAATGAAGTCTTGAGTGTTTGGGATCTGTAGAGATTGAAGAACAAAATAAAAGACAACATCAGTGTCAGCAGGAGGCAGGAATCACTGTCTGCTGCAGGTTAGCACTGCATAAGTGGTCTGAGTTGGGGGCGGTGCTGGTGGTGATTGAAGAGTCACAGAAGTAGTGGTGGCTACTCTGGTTATCTTTGAGGCTCTCCCACAGGATTGAGGTACACTGGTATGAATTAGGGAGGAGTATAGAAGACACCAGAGAGGTTGTGAAGACAACATACTGTTTTATCATTCCCATTACTGATCTTGGCTGAGAACCAGGCCTTCAACTTTACAAGAAATAAATACCCATGATCACCTTGCAAAAGAAAAAACAGCCAAAGAACTACTATAAAAATAAAGGTGTAGGGCTGTAAATCCTTTCATTGCATACTGTTCAGCTTCTTATTTTGGGGTGATCACAATGGCACAAAAGTCCTAGTATCTTGACAAGTCACAGCCAATTCTTAAATGTTAACTAAGCAATTTCACCCATAAGCAGCCTGAGCTCTTCTGATCACAGTAGTTCATTTGTTTTTTTCTGAATGTCCTTTTCCAAGACTCATTGTTCGTGTGCATAAGACATGAAGGTGTTCTTGGGAAAAGTTTACTGGCATTGCTAGCTCTGGCAGCGTGGTACCGGCTACCTGAGACTTTCTCTGTACTACAGAAAGACAATGAGTGCTTACAGTGAAAGTTGCTGAGTTACACAGTGAGACAAAATCTCTCAAAACATGGAAAAATCAGGCAGACTTAGTACTGTTCTTTGCTTTCTGATGTATATTTTATTTAACAAAGCTCTTGTAAATAACAGGAGCGTCTGTGTCATGATGTAACCTATCTAGCCTAATGTATTCAAATGATTCTTGATATTTCTTCTGGAACAGTAACCTCTTATGAAATATACTGTTATTTTTGCTATGAGAACAATTAAATGAAATACCATGGGTTTTTTTATTTGTTTATTTTGTTTTGTTTTGTTTTGCAGGATTTACAAATTAGATAATCTTTTAAATGCTGCTGAATTTTGGACAATTGTTCCCTAGGAATTTGCCAGAGAACTTAATTCTTTGGGGGCTGAGTGGAGGGGATGAAGGGTAAAGGCTGAATTTTCTAAAAGAGCATTTACCATAAAGGACAACTGCAGCTACCTATGTTCTTGAGCTGATACGTATCATTTAAATAAAAAAGCGACCTGCAGAAAATGTCCAGGATTTGCAGCACTGTTTTTATCAAGGATGGAAAAACCATGTAAGGTTTCATCTTTTTCTGTTTATTACAGAAAATGGTAAGGGTACAAAATAAAAAAAAAGGTAACTAATATTTCTAGGAAGCAGGAACATGTCATGAACATGGGCTACAATAGGGTGGATAATAGCTCAGCCAAGCAGTCCCAACAGCGAACATGCTGGGAGAAGAATGAGCTGAAACTTAATGCCACTCCTTGTGGTCTGTGTGTTGCTACCAAATGCTGACTTCTGTCCTATGGAGATCTACTACCGTCTTTGCTAGCCCATAGGCAGCAGCACTGAGCACATGACATGCTGTAGGCCACATCTGATACTGTTTTCTTTGTCATATGGGACAGGAATGGCAATGGCATCATCTATACCAGAAGGTCCCATGGAGGTTTTTAATGAGCCAGGGACTGTTTTCCACTGCTCAGATGAGCAATTTTTTTTCCTCTGTGTGGGGGTGAAGGAGCGATTTGTATGTTTCCCAGCAGATAACAGGAGAGTAAGGTAAAGCTCAATGATCTGAGCAGGGCTTTAGAAAAGAGAGTGAAAATAAGAAGGGAGAGAATGAATCCACAGTGATGCATGGCAATTTGAGGCTTATGTGGAGAAATAAGGCTGGGGAAAAAAAAAAATCAGAGTTTTACTGCTCCTGAAGACCTTGAGAGCCAAGCATGATGGCAGGGAGTCTGTAACCCTTTGTAGGGATTCACTGCCTCATCCTGAATCTGTCTGCAGGCAACTGGACAAATGTCCTGAAAACGGGTGCAAATGTTGGGAATGTAATATGGAATTCTATCATAAAAGGTTGGAGTGCTTTGGCAGACTTTGAAGGAAGACATTTAATTGTGTCCATATTACCTGATCAGAGGGATGGGACACAGTCAAGTAGCGGGAGAGAGGGACTCCTTTATAGCTGGAGCACTGACTACAATGAAATAGGAATTGAGAGCTACGCTTAATGTTGTGGTAGACCCTCTGTGAGACAAGAATTGGATCTATTGTGCAAAGTGCTTTGAGGTTGTGCACAGGAATTTATGGTCATTATTAAGTCTAATAACATATGCTGCCTTTGTTGAGCATGAAGAATACCTGTTGTATTTTTCAGTGCAGGCACTGCTGAGGCTTTTTGTTCTGCATTTCTTGGGGCAGATCCTCAGATAATGTACATTTATGGACCTCAGTGTCAGAAAGGAGCTTTTCCTAGCAGATAATCTTCCTGCTGTATACTCTGCAGCAGCCATAGGGAAGGAAACTCAGCATCATGGCATGTTCTGTGCATTTGCTGGAGCTAAACAGGAAGCCATTTTAATGGGGTTTCTGTGGCTTTCACAACCTATGGATCTGGACCCTCTCTAATGAAACCACCATATTATATACAGCAACAAGCTCTAGGTTTTCATCAGCAGGGAAGAGGAATTATAATCAAGATGTGCATTCCCCTCAGCAGGGTCCTTAGAGAATGCCCTCAGAGAATTAATGGAGGAAGGTGAAAAAAGACTTACCAGTGCAAAGAAGTATGTTCAATGCTCTCTGCCTGTGAAAAAGAAAAGCATTCCCTGTCCTAGAGACTCTGTCTTTCCTTGCCTTTTTTTTTTTTCTGTCACCAGTAGCAATACCTATGCTTTCATTAATGGCCCTTCAGAGAGATTCAAGGGGCTCTGGAGGGTGCCAAGGCACTGCCAAGGAAAGGGTGGGGGCTCAGCCACACCACTTGTCTGCTGGACACATTCCCATCCCTGGAGGGAACAGGCTGTTTCCTGATAAAGGCTGGGCTGGTGAGGCCACGCCATGTCCATGAGCATCACCGGCGGGGCTGTGGGCGTGCAGCATGTTCTGGCAGATGGTGGGTGGGAATGGCTGCAAAACGGAGGGAAGCCACTAATGAGAGGAAGGACAGCAGGTGGGGAGCTGGACAACATCCTTTGCCATGGCATGCCTGATAAGGCGGGTGTTTACTTCTGTGGGAAGGAACAGCGTTCCAAATAAAAGATTAAATGCTAAGTGATCTCATGGTAACAGACCTGAGATGTTGCTAATTTAGCCACCCAGTGTAAAACCAGGCAGGGAGGAAAAAGGGATCATATTCCAGTCCCAGACACCCTGGCTGACATCAGTGTGTGATTCTTGCACTTCCACAGAGCTCAGTGCACTCACCATGTTATCATCTTTGCATCTCCAAGAGGCTAAAGCTGGTCCATATTGCTGAAGACTCTGACAAAGGACTGGCAGGCCTGAAAATACGATGGATTTTTTTCCCACCTATGTCAGTTGGTTTCAATAAAGACATTGAGTCTCCTGGCAAATCTTGCTTCACTGTGTAGATGCAGAGGAGGAAAGGCTGAAGGAGGATCTGTTCTTTTGTCTGTTAGCTGTGTACGGGACCTTCAAGAATCTCCAAGGCATGAGAGTTATCTTGTGTTGCAGATGTTGACCAGCTAACTTCTGTCAAGAGACTGGGGCAGATGTTTGGACACAAAGCAGACTAAGTCCTGCAGCTGTTTAATTGTGTTAACAGTCTTTTACACATGTGGCTAGATCTCACATGGCTGTCACCAGCAGCATCAATGAAAGGTCCCTCTATATTCACAGTCATGAGGCTCTTGCTTTGAAGAATTGTGTAAATCCTAGCTGTGAACACTGCTGACCACCAGGTTCAAACTGATATATTGTCTTCCTTTGGAGTGTGTAGCAGCTTTGGAAACAACAGCAGCTTCTGGACCAGCAGTCCTAAAAGGCCTTTCATGGAGACGATTCTGAGAAGTCTCTCCACGGTTATTCCAACTTCCATCTGAAGATACACCAATATGGACTTTGGAAAAGAGGATCCCAATAATGTCTGCATCAACAATACGTAAATCTCAGCACAGGTAAGAGAACCAGATGCAGGCTCCTCTGCTTTTTACAATAATGACATTTAAAGCTCTCTGCAGTTGCAGGAATAGCTGGTGATCTTCACCATCATTCCCTGTTTCTGCTGGTGACATGGTGCACTATGTCCTTTGGCCTTTAATTTGAGGTCTTGCAGTTTGTTAGAAGGCACTGGGAAATGTCTGTCCACAGTGCATGTTCAGAGGATACTCCTAGAATCATAGAATCAGAATAAAATGCCTCCCTTGATTGTCTGTGTGTGGTAAGGAATGGCTGTGATGACTGAAGCAACCCTGCCTCGTCTCGAGTTCCTTGTTCCTGAATTGTCAAAGCCACCAGTGCCTGGGAAGTATGGATGACTTTCGCCTGTAGTCCTTTCTGCTTCTTGCTTCAGGCTGTGCTTGGTTTGGAAGACAGCCCTGGAAAACACAGGCCTTCTGGTTCAGTGAAGGAGATGGACCTTCTTTTTCTCACATGAAGTCTGCCCATTCCTGAACCTGGTACTCCAGTCCTTCACTTGAATTTTGATGGGCAAGATCTCATCAACTGGGGAATTCCCTGGGGATTTTTTTTCCCCCCAAGCATGAGCAGAGAGAAATCCAGTGCTCTCCATGAGCAGTGTGGTTAGTGCTGGTTGTAAACCACAAGGGTTAAGTGGCATGTCAGATCATGGGCAGTGAGAAACTGCCACATGTTTGTGGTCTCCCCAGGTTACACACAAGTGGTTTTTTTTAAAAAAACAAAAAAAAAAACAAAACAAAAAAACAACAAAACAAAACCAACCCAACCCAACCAACCAACACAAACTTTTAAATCTTGAATTCCAGGTAAAGGCTTGACCTGCCCCTCATGTAAAATCACAATGGCGCTTGGTAGACAGTCCTTTTAACATCCCTGTGATTTTGTATATCCTGAATGCAACATAGCCTGGGGGTGCCTCTGGGTTTTCTTAAACTAAACATCCCACAAGTGTGAGCAAGTGCATTCTGACGAAAGCCTAAACCAACAACACAGCTCAAGGCAGCTAGAGGGAAAGCCTCTGAGGGGAGAGTGACATCTACAGCCTTGTTTATATGATATAATCCTCTCCTATGTTAAGACTGACCTGAGTTGAAAATTTTAGTCCAGAATTGGACTTTGCAGAATTTAGAACGGATGTTAACATGACTTGAATCACAGACTTGCTCCTGAGCTCCAGCTAGAAGAGCAGCCACAGTTTCTGCTAGGTGTTGCACAAAAACATAGGAAGAGTGAGGCCTGTTCCAAAGACCTTGCAATGAGAGTAGACACACAGGAGAAGGGAAGTCATCTTAGCCCCAGTATTTGCAGAGGGAGCTAAGAAAGGCGAAGTGACTTGCTCAAGGTCATGCAGGGATTTTTTGGCACATTGGTAAACCAAACCCAGCCCTCGTATGTCCCAGCCTAACACTTTAAGCACAAAACCATCATTTTTCCAGAAGGAGCAGCTGTCAGATTAAAAAGTGAGGTTCTTTTTTTGTTTTTATTCTCTTTTTCCCCTTTTCTTCCCATATTTAACGTACAGGAAAGAACAAATTAGCTCATTTAAAAACAACTGGAATTTTCACCCCAACTTGAGCATATTTTTCCAGATTCAGAGCCATTTGTTTAATATTTTTATTTCTTAATCTTATTTTCTATGAACATGAGATTCTCTTCCTCCCAGAACTGCCTGCGCCTATGAGGGCCAAACCACCACTTGAAAGGCTATTCCTGAAGTATCTGGGGCATGTCCAGAGCTGCGGAACACTGAAAAACATGAAGACAACCTTGGCCTCTCACCCTTCGTTGGCATATCAAGGCAATATGCAGAAAATATGTTCCAGAAAAAAGGTTTAGATTGCAAATGGGGGATAGAGAGACCTTTGAATAACCTCAGGACTTCAGTGGCTTCAAGAAAATGGAAGCTGACTCCAAACCCATTTCTGGTGTAGGGTTTGGTTTGGCAAAAACAAGGTCTGATTGATGAGGTTTGGCCAAACTGAGCCTCCAGTTTTGTAGCCAATCTCTGCTTCAAGAGCTCGTCAGTTCTTGGGTGTGCTTCCACACGTATGAATTTCCTCACTGTTTGTAGCCTCCAGGAAAAACAGAAATAGCCAACAGGTCCTTCTGTTTGCACACAGAGTCAAAATACAAAGTCAAGAGCAGTCCAGTTTTTTCTATTTGCGTGCAAACATGGTATCAGATCAGTGAACGCTGTATGAAACAAAGCACTGGATTTTACTTCTTAGCACAGAAACAAGAATTTTTATACTTTCGCTGTCCTTTATCCTGGACTTTCTAAGATACTCTGTCCTTCTGGGAGGCATGTAAGTGTTGAGCAGGATGGTGCTCATAGAGAAAATCAACCACTGCATTGTGACTTCCTTGGAGAAGTATACCCTGGACCTGTTAATGAAGGACACATATCAGATCCCAGATCCATACATACAGGCTTCAGCAGTTTCAGTTTCTGGCCTATTTGCTCTGTGCCTTTATTCTGGGATTGGTAAACAAGGCATCAGTTGTGCTGACAAGCTGTTGTCAATGAAGAAAACACATGGCTTTTTCTGGCCAACATGAAGGATGTGTTGGTTGTAACTCACATGAGTCACTGTGCTGGATATGATCTTCACCCCTCAGACAACTTGTACTAAAACACTGAAATAGCTGGAACTGTAAAAATTTCTCGGAAAAGCACCAGATCTGGTGCGAGGAGTGTTTCTTCTGGAGTCAACATTGCTGAGGGGGCTGTGAGTAGACTTTTCGGAGGTCTGCATTGTAGCCAAGCAAGCAAGAGTGGAAGGATCAATGTGCCTTAGTTTTGTGGAAGCTTACATGGGGTCTTTGTTGCACTGCTGGTAGGGCACAGAGGTATCCTTATGCCTCTAGAGTCTGAGCAGTCTCCAGCAATTCCTAGTTTAGGACCCTTAACACGTACTGATGATCTCAACTTATCCTGTTGTTTTGTTTTTTTTTTCCTTATCTTGAGGTCCACTTTCCAGGGCCCTCAATCCCATTAGAAGCCTTCAGATTTCCTCTGTACTTAAAACGTGTGTTTTTGCAGAATCCCACCTTGTTACTGAAATTATAAGTTTGTTTTTGCCTTTCTGTTGATAGCTGCAAACAAATGGACTCTTGATTATCTGTGGAGCAAAAAGTTTCAGAACTGAGAATTACTCTTCACTTTCAAGCATCATCAAATGCTTAATATTCCTATGAAAATGAACTTCCCCAACAGTGTCTTTCCTGGCAGTTCCTGACCCTATTCAAGGTCTTCCTTTGCTTATTTATCTCTTGTTAGTCTCCTGTGGTTTCTTTTCTGGACTTGGCTTTCCTCACAGCTAACCCAGATTCTCCACAACAAAATAACCCTGTTTACCACTTCTTCCTTTTCACACAGCTCTCGGTGAAGTTTCTTATTCCTGCCAAGTGCACCTTTCCTATAACCTGTTGCCTCTTTCACTCTTACTACTGCTCCAAACCCTTCTGCAAGTGACTAAAAAATCAGGCTCTTCTGGTTGTAATCACCTCCTTAGTATGTTCATTGTTGTCATTAAATTTAAATGCTCCTCATTATTCCCAGACTGAGGGGTGCTTCCTGGCCAAAGTTAATAAACACCGACAAACAAGGTTTCACAGCACAACAGTAACAATTTGGTAGTAAATACACAAACAAAACCAGAATCCATAAGCATGGATTGCTTTCCTGGTGGAGCGGTGCCCAGCATGAGGGCTGTCCCATGTGCACATGCCGGAGGCTGTATGCTGAGCCAACCCATGCTCCAGCCATAAAAGCCATTCTTCAGGCACTTGAAGAACTTGATTTTGGACTCTCCCTGTCCTGTGCTGGGTAAATGGATCTCCTGCTCCATCCAGCTCTGTCATGGGTTTAGCAGCAGCAGTCATTTTCTCCTTCTTGGTAGCTGGTGCAGCACTGTGGTTTTGATTCTGGGCCTGGGAACAGTGCTGATAACACCAGTGTTTTCAGTTACTGCTTGGTAATGTTTTGGTCTGACCAAGGACTTTCTGAGCCTCATGCTATGCCAGGGAGGAGGGGAGCCGGGAGGAAGCAGAGACAGGACACCTGACCCAAACTGAGCAAAGAGGTTATTCCATACCACAGCACGTCATGTCCAGGATGGGAAACCGGAGAGCAGAGATCCGGAAGGATGTGGTGGTGCACTGGGGGGTTCGCTGCTGGGGGGTGCACTGGCTGGGTCAGGCTTGGTGAGCAGTTGTATTCTCTTTCCTTGTATTTCTCTTGTATTATTACTGATGGTAGCAGCAGTGATTTGTGTTATACCTTAGTTATTAAACTGTTCTTATCTCAACCTGTGGAAGTTGCATTCTTTTGATTCTTCTCCCTATCCCCCCGGGACTGGGGGAAGAAAGAGAGGGGAGTGAGTGAGTGAGGAAAACTTTGTGAGTTTTAGAGTCTTAAACCACGACAAGCTCCCTCTCAGCATATTCACTTCAGCCCTGTCCTCCCAGCTCCTGCCTTACCTTTGCAACCTTTCCCTTGTCTGTTAATCATTGCCAATCTCACTCCCTGCCTCTCTCTGGAGGATCACTGCTCACTGTGAACTGGGAACCTATTCTGCCACTATTCATGGCTATTCTTCACCTGCTTAAACAGATTGTCTAAGAGCAGGGCTTGTTTCCACCTTTGGTTTTGAACACTACCTGGAAAAATAGGTTTGGGTTTGGTTTTTTTTTCATTGTCTGCACTAAAGCCTTGCAATAAATATGCAAGTGAGGGCTGAAAAACACATAAAAATCACATTAAAAAGAAGAAAAAAGGTCAGTGAATTCCCAAATTCCAATTAGATAAGTAGACACTGCTTTAAACAAATGCAATACCCTGTATTAGCTGCAGTCCTGAAAGTAACAGCCTAGGTCCAAGCACAGACTTCACAGGTGTCTGTTTCTTTTGTCAGAATCTGTTCTCTCCCTGTGCCTAAGTTTTAGAGCTTTCAGGGAGGATTGTTTGAGATTTTTCTCTTGCCAACCCATCTGCTGCCAGAAAGTCAGTGGGAGACAGAGAGACCCATAAAAGGTAATAGCTAAATAAGTAACATGCAGAAATTCCTCACACTCACCTCCATATTGGCAAGGGAAGGTGGATTAGCTGAGCATGAGTTTAGAGAAATGCTCAATGCAAAGGCCTCTAGACTTCTTTTAACCCTAAAAGCTCTGGAGGTAATTAACAAAACCCAAAACTAATTCAGCTGATGTATCCCTTTGTGTTTTCCCAGCTGTTGCTGTTGTCTTTTTTCTGTTCCCAGGAGAACATTTCTAGATTATAACTACTAATACCATGAAGATTTTGTTGCCTCTTGTGGTCTTATAATAGCCTCACTGGGCTTCTCTCTATTACATTATATCTCTCACTGCAGTGTGCAGGAAACAGAAGAAAAAAACCTGCTATCTTTATTTCTGCAGTGTCTGCCTTTGGGCTAGGCAAAAGTGAAGTCACAGAGACCTGCAGAGCAAAAGAAAGGGATAGGAAGGAAATTACACCCCTGCTCTCTTCTCTTCCCACTTGTAGCAGGGGGAGAAAAAATTTCTTGCTATGTGGAAGATTTTTCAGATGTTTCTTTCTTGGGAGTGAATTGGGGCTTAAGAAAAGCTTAGCTCACTTCCCCAGATCAGCTTCAATTCTCTAGTGTTCCTTTGTCCACTTGAGCCTGGGGTAGCTCAGTACTTCCTTCTTCCCTCGTGCGTATAGTTCAGGCCCTGTCCCCTCTAGGTGGAATGGGATAATTGAAGTTATCAAATTCATCACTTCAAGGTCCAGCAAATTCCTCTGTCTTCTCCAATTCTTGTACATCTTCCAGAGCCAAGTGCTGCTTTAACCCTTCTTACCCTTCCTCGCAGGCTGGGCTGCACCTGCTAGAAGCAGTGATGTTGAGTCCATAAAATCCCTCTCTATATGCAGACAACTCTACTTGAATGGTTATCTTTATTGCAGGCAGTGGATGAAGAATAGTGTTGTTCTCTCTGCTTTGCTGAATGAAGGTGTCTTTCTGATATCTTGCCAAGCCTAGAGAAAAAATAACCCTAAGTTCTGCAACTCAAGGGGACAAACTATGTTTAGCTGGAAATTTCGGATTCCCTCGGGAAAATTATCTCTTCTTTCCCTTTTTGTCCAGCTTTAGAATGGGAATAACACACCTCATCCATCTAGAATGGAAAAGTATGATTCCACAGCAGAGGTGAGAAATTTGTGCCTGTATAAATAATGTAGATTCAGAACTATTCCTAGTTACCCTAAGGAACCTTTTTGAGGTTACATGACTCGACAGATCCTGGACTAGTGAAACTTGTAAAGATTCTTTTCCTGGAAAGGGGGCATCCTCTTTAGGAGCTGTCCATGCTGTAGGCGTATGTGGTGTCTGAAATAGCCGATGATTCAGGTATCCTGGTGAGGACACTGCATCTGTGACATTCACAGGTAGTTGAAATTGTCCAGTCTCTCACATTGAGAAACCTACCAGTGTCCCAGCTGGCCTACAGAGAAGAAAAGCATACAGCTTTTACAGTCTAAAGCTCTAGACTTTATATTTTGTTTGCTTTGTAAAACTATAACGGAGTCACAGCCCCATGCTGCAGCATATATAACATATATGATGGACTGGAAAAAAAAGTATTCCCTACAGTTAGTGTTGTATAGGGAGGTTTATACCTTCCCTTGAATCATCCGACCACTCTTAAAGCAGAGCTATCAAGAGAGAAGGGCTGTCAGAATTACCTGGTGTAGCAATTTCTACGTCTGTCTTAGAGTGGGGGAACCTGAAGCATCAAAGTGTCCATCTTAATAAATTCCAGTAGGGTTTAGAGCATGGACTGAACTCTGTAAAGCAATGACATGATTAGCAAGCTTCCAAGAATTACCTCATAATAATTGCCACACACATGCAGACTGATCTCTGATTATATGACTAAATAACATAAATTAAAACCATCTTTTTCCAATATGTCTGGTAATATTGTTTCTTTCAGTCTGTGAAGGGTAATCACACATGAGTCCAGCCAAACTGCAGCTCGAAAGAATTGCTCTTGGCCTCGTTTGCTCTTTCTATGTGTTGATAAATGGATCAGTGTCACTGTGGTTACTTAACATTCCCCTCTTTTGTTCTATTAAAACTGCAATAAGTTTGAGATGATGTCTACTAACAGGGACTGGAAACAGCAACAAAACAAAAGCTGCCTCATCACTGATCAACACTTGATTTAAGCAAGCAGTGTTACTTTGTGGTGTAGCATAGCTGAAGGTTAGGACTGATGCCACTTGTTCTTGCTTCTTTCATTCAAATCTGGATTTCAGTGTCTAGCAGAAAGGATACCTCCTTGACCATTCTTGTGGTACCTGTTAGCCCAGTGGAGGGGAGGATTTCTGGGAAAAAGTGGCATTCTTGCTAGCAGGCCCAAGAAGGATATGAGTGATTGAACCAGCCTTTCTGTGAAAATATGAACTGTCTGTGATACCTGGTTTTTGTGGAGAAACAGATTGACATGAGCTTATTAGCTGTCTTTTTTGTTTGTGTAGGTAGTGGGACTAGCCCCACAGCTACAATAACACTATCATTAATGAAATAAGCATGGAGAGATTTGTAGAGAGAGATGACATCCTTGGTTAGAGAAACTGATAAGAAGCAAAGGCATTTCTTGGGCCTGAAACTGAAGAAGCAACATTCCAGCTAATAAAGATGGGGGAAACTTGCTTTGCTGCTTGAACTGTATTGTGTTAATCAGCTTGATATCTGTTGAGAAAAAGATATTTACTACCTATGAAAATGAAAGATATGTTAACAAAAGTGGTAAGTTTGATAACTTCTGTGTCACAGAGAAAGATGTCAAGTGCTTCGGCTATAGTGTAGGAAAAACTGAGATAAACCCAGATTCTCTGTCGTGATGTGATTTTTAGGATGAAGTAGGGTTAGGAATTAGACATCCAAAGCTCATCTTTTGAGGATGTTTTGTGGAATGCCTTTGAAGATCAAGACTCAGAAGTCAAACAGAGAGTGGTTATATTGTGAGAAACGTTCTCCCACTGGCTGTTTCTGTCTTTTGCACAGTATCTGCGTGAAAATCTTGTAGTGCGCAGTGGCAAATAGGTTTCACCCACATACTTTACATGAGGGCATTCAGTGCTTTGTATAAAATAGATCACGTTCTGGGATGAGTGCATGTAGAATGCAATGCTTTGGTGGTTTCTTTTGGATGGGAATGGGGCTCTTATTCTATGGGGTATGTACATGTGTCAGCAAGTTTGAAATCCATTGCTTTGGCATAGCCCCATTCTGCTTGGGATATGTTTGCCATGAGAAATTTTGCTTCAGATGCAGTATTTGGTGAGGCAAAGGCAATTTGGAAAGTTCAAAGGGAAACTTTGAGGACAATTTCTCTCAAATGTTCATTGCTAGCAAAAGCTGTAGTTTCAGGATGTTCTGGGAAGGTTCCAATCTAGGGTGAAATGTGATAGCTAAGTGTGCTGTTAATAGGGGTTTTGTTTTTATATTGTAGTGTATTTTACATAGATACTTTAGGAGGCTCATTTACATCTGTGATCTCTGTCTCTGGAGGAGTAGCCTTGTTTGCTGAATGTTTTGGGACTGCTACTGGGTTATCAGGAATATTGTCTTCACTGCCAATCTGATAGTGTCTGGAGGCTTGGCTGCATATTACACATTTCAGGGAGTGTTTTGGATTGTTGCTATGTTTCTGGAGGCAGGTGTGCTGGTCTTTATGTTTTTCTACATATGTTTATTTGTAGGCTTCCATTTCAGGGTAGGCTTGGTGCCTGGGAAGTATCCAGAGAGAAGTAGATGGTTTTTGACCTATGAATGGGTGTTGGGAACGTCAGAAATTCAGGCCAGACAGAAGGATATTATTGAATATTTGCAAACCACAGTTCTCCTGAGAGCACAGGTCAAGGCCCTTGATATCAGCTTTGCCCCACATATAACAGGAAAGGCTCATCTCAGAAAGCTTCAGTCATCAGTTCATCAGTTTCTCTGTCCACAAGGCTGCACTTGTGCAAAAAAAAGAAAAAAAAAAAAAGAAAAAAATGAAAAAAAGAAGCCTTTAAATTATTCATTAAAAAGTCATGAACAAAAACTCAGTAGTAAATCAGCCTTGGTAAGAAAGCCACCTTGTGTTGAATGCACCTGTCATGGTCTACAGACCTGCCATACACAGTCAGCCAAATCACTCCCCCTGGTAAGCAATGGTCCCAAGGCATATCATAAATATCACTCAGGTAAAGGCTTTGTGAAAAATGCAGCTGTGGACAGCTCAAGGGAGGCTGGATCAATAGTACAGCTGGTAAAAAGAGTGGAGAAAAGGGAAATGCTGGCAAATATCTGCCTTCAATTTAGTTTCTGCCTGATGTTGTGAATTTATGCTTGTCAAAATGGTCGGATTGCCTCTGGGCAATAGCTCCCAGTGTTGCATTGTCATGCAATATGTAGTTAGGAAGTTATAGTAATGGCAGTACTTAATGCCCAGCACTTCACCTGCAGGGGAAGAAAGTAAATACATTGATGTGAAAGTTGTATGGAACTGACAGACAAGGCAGAAACTGCAAATCACTCCTCTGAACCTTCTTTTCTGCTTTGTAGACAGTGAAATGATCCATTGTGCTAAATGATGGATTTGTCTTCCTTAAGAAAATATTTAGAAGTGTAACAGGTTCTGCCAGAACCAGGAGTCTGGATCTAAATCTTCCTTAAACGAACTCAAATCAATTCCAGAAGTTTACTCTCAGAAGACAACTGATGTGAAATGACAGCATCATACCTGGCAACTGAAGGTAAGACATTTGAGCAGATTTATCAGCTTCATGGTGGCTTTCAGTTGTTCTCTCCTGGTGGCGGTACTCACAGACAGCTTACATCTGGAACATGGTGACTGGTACTGATCAACAACAACGATGATCTCTCATTTTTATTTCTCTCATTTTATTCTTCCACAGGTGCTTCTAGGGCTTAGACCTGGCACTGGTATCTAGAGGACATTTGTGCCAAACAGAATTATTCCCAACTGATTTTTTTTTCCCCTACTGAATGTGAGGTTGGATTGTTCTCTCTTTTATTGGTGGCTGTGGTGCCAGGAGTAAAAGATAGTTCTGTTAAGGGCAATAAAATTGAAATAACCATATAGGTGAGCTTGGCTGGGGCTGGGAGCTGTAAGTATTTCTTTGTGAATGAGATTAAAAGGGACACTCTGGATGAGTATCCTGCACTGAAAAATCCTTTCCTGTTTTGGTAAGAACACTGAAAGAGTAATAAGGAAACAATTTAAGGCACTATTGTATTTGTATTGGCTTTTCACAAAATGGGTTTTTTCTTATATATCTTACCTCCTCTAGAGGTTTAAGCTAGGACACTTTTTGTGGTACATTTAGTTGCTGATTTACAGGTCAGGTTTTGTTTTCTGGCTATCCTGCTTTCTTCTTCAGATTATAAACATAGAAGAATTTCCTGTCTTAAAACAATGCATTCCATAAGGAATAAAGCTCTGAGAGCCTCAAACTTTCAAAAACATGCATCACCCCAAAATGCTGATTTTGACTGAAATTCAGAACATGTTAATATTAAAGGTATTAATGATGAAGAATTTTTTTATTTTTGTAAATAATCTGAGTATTGAATCAAGTTGCCCTGAAGCCATACATTTGCTATAGTTTCTCTGTGACAATAAAAACTGAAATTTAGGGGGTTCTTTTAATTGTGTTTCTCTCTTACTTGGTTGTTCCCAGGAAATTACTTTTCTTTTTTTTTTTTTAAACAAGGATTTAATATTGCAAATAGTCATGAAGGAATGACAACAATTTATAACTCTGACTTTGCATCCAATATCTGCACCCTTCACTCTTATCAAGGGTGAGTGGTATTTTTGAGAGTTCTAGTTTGGTATTTTCCCTTTGTGTCTTCTTTAATCCAGCATGTGAAACCTCTTTCTGAGAAAGGTAGCACCATATGCACCCTCTCTTCAATAATGAAAGTGTTGTGTTTTGGTTTTTTGTTTTGTTAGTTTTGTTTGGGGTCTTTTTTTGTTGTTCGGTTGGTTTTGTTTTTTGGTTTTGTGTGGTTTTTTATTTTTCCTTAAGGAAATGTGGAAATTCTTTTCTTTGTTACAAATTACATATAGGACCTAATTCAGCTGGCAGAATTTATCTGAAAGACTCTCTTTGCTTGAGAAGAGCCAACTTCAATATTCATCATAATTGGAAGGACATTGTCATCCATAAAAACCTACAGAAGTACCTTGTGCTACCTTGCAGGCAAAAGGAAATTACAGCACAGTCACATGGCCCCAAAGGTGGTTATTTCTGCTGTTCTTCTCCAGGTGGCAGAGATTATTCTTCCCTTGGACCCTGAGCTTCTCCTGCTTGTTCTCTGCCTTTTCCTGATGGACTTAAACTTTTCTGCATCTCCTCCCTCCAGCCTATGCTATTCATGACTTTTTCAGCCATAGGTGAGAAGTGACATATTCAACCACAAGGCTGGATTCCTCTCCTTCTTACTTAGCCTAAATCATACAATAAAACTGTGGAAAAACCTCTATCCGCAGGCTGTGGTAGCTTATGAGAGTAAAGCTACTGTGGTGAAGTCACCATAGAGTAATTTTGATCCGTAACTCTTTTACCACTTCTCATCTTAAGGGTGAGATATCAAAATAGAGACTTGAATCCAGGGAGCTTTCTCCTTGTCAGAAAGACATGGGAAACTGAAGGAAGCTTAGTCTGTACTTTCACACACCGGGATGCTGGAAGCTCTTTCCTGGATGTGATGTACAGACAGATCACAGGAAAGGAACGAATGTAGCATCTTGTGGTTACAGACTTGACAAGACAAGGAAAAAAGAACTGCCTCTAACCTCAGCACTGAAGTTTCCTACAAAGATGTAAAACAATCATGAAAAATAAGGACTGGAGGGACTAGTTATCTAATCTACCATAGTGCCCTTGGTGCATTGTGATGCCTCAGGATATTCATGTTAGAGGTATGTTTGTGAGGACTTCTAGAAAGTAAAATTCCTTGAAGTGCAAGAGAAGGTATTCACATTCACTGTTCTATTTTTGTTCAGTGCAGAGGTGGGTGGGGATTTTGCAGACAGATCCACTTGTCTCCTCCAATGAGAGCAAGAAAATGAGACTGTGCGTCTCCATGAGAAATAACCTCTAATGTGGTGGCTCCCATTGTTTCCCTCACACAAAATGGGGCTTCATCATGGGAAGACAGAGAGAGTGAAGGGGATTTTTTTGCCATCTGGTGGGGGCAGAAAACTACTAGCTCTTGGACAGGGCTATTAAATGAATGACTACTCCAGCTGCAGGAGATGAAAGAGCAGAAAGGAGGCAGCAGGGTTAAACCTGGCAGCTGGCTTAGAGTAAGCAGTGACAGGTTGCATCTGCAAGGGGGTTGTAGCAGGAGAGGCCACTGCACACAGAGCACCACACTGCTGCAATTTCTAACAGGTAGTGGAAAAGTCTCACACAGCTCTTTTAGGAGGGATAATAAAGTGCCATGCCATTCCCAGAGGTAAAATACAAGGAAAGGTCTTCAGAACTCCAGAAGTGAAGTCTCACCTTGCTAGTCCTAGGCACTTCGAGTCTGTTTTAGAGTGGGTATCTGTAAACTTTGGATAGTTCTGAACTCAAAGGAAGAGTTTTCCTTTGTTTTGTCAGAAATTTTAGTTAATATATTGTCCACTGTTGTTTTCACAGGACTGTAGATCATAAGCAGATCCTTCTGCTTCTTCATGGAGTTACACATAATCTTCTGGAGACAGAATGTTGTATGTAGTTCATTAATGTCGCATACAGATTATATTTTTTACAGTGCTATTATTTCCTTGCTGGCACACAGGCATAAGCTAAGACACCAAGATGTACCTCAATGAAATCATCACTGTCCTAAATGATTGCTACAGGCACCAGCCACTGATCAGTCCACTTTCCAAACTTTTTATGTCCAAAAAGACTGCTGAAATCTGATTTTCTTTCTTAGGGAGGAAAATTTAAGCACAGTATTAAGGATGCTTGATTTTTCAAAAGGTCTGTAAAGAAAAGGGTTTTATTAACAGCATTGTATGCTTTAATGCTCCTAATTTTCATTTTTTGTGACTTATTTTCCATGAAATGGAGACAAAAAAGGTCTTTGTTGGAGAAGGAGCATCATTGATCCTATGTCAGCTAATGCATCCCTGAAGAATGTGTCAAAGAAAGGTTACTTTCCTGTCCCAAACTACATACAAATCAGATAGATAGAAAACAAAGGGAAAGGAAAAAAAAACCTCAACAACCCAACAAGTAAACCAAGAACCTTTCTTTTTGAAGAGCCGGAGGAAATAACAGTCAGAAAGTATTCTGGAATTATTTTTGTTTTGCTAATATGTCATTATTTTTTATTTGTTGCTGAGGACATTACTCGCACAGGTAACTCTGTGATGCTGTTCCACACACGTCTCTGTCTATTGCCCTCTTATTTCATAGAAATATTATTTCTTCACCTTCTATTTGACTCTCCTCTTAAATGGATGTAAGCTAAAAGACTGTAGGGGAGATATCAATGTTATGAAAATTACCATTATCATTAGTGTTGTTTTATTCACTTCCTTGATAGTCTCAGCAGAGAGACCAATTGCAGGAAGTCATTGTATCTGAAAAATGGCTCCTGCAGGTTAAATTAGGAGTGTATTATAAGGCAGCATTAGGGAGGCTTTCCAGATTTCTGTTACATTAGGATAGTAAATGCTTTTAGGAGTTTGGCAACATGTAATAATGTTGTTTGGCTAAGTATGGAAAATTCGTAAATATTACATTCAAAGCAAAACTGCCTTTTCGGCTACATTTGCCCTAAATGTATAGGGTGCTCAGCTGGTACACAAATATACCTTATGTCTCTCCACTCTACAGAAACTACTTGGATGAACCCCAACCTCAAAATTAACTGCTCAGCACCAGAGACTAAAGACCATTATCAACTCCAGGTGCATGAGATCATTCTGCCCTTTTACCTTCAAACCACTCTGTCTACTTGTTCTTTCCTGGCACTTGTTCGTTTCTAAACCAGCAACTGAGCGATTAGAAACAAATGGTGTGCAAAAGGTAACCTTTGGAAATGAAGAACCTTTGCAAAATTAATTCCTCCAGTTTTCTTCTGACAAGGCACCTATCCTCAAATGTGTTTACAGACTGTATTGTCACTCTGTAGCATAGAAGTTGACAGCAGGGGCAGGGAGCATTCCTTGGGGTCGTGCACTTTGCAACAGCAAATACCTTATGCCTGAAACAAACCCAAAATAAATCCTAAAACCATCTCTTGTACTTTTATTCCTGCAACCTGATGACTACGAAAGAGAAGTAGTAGCTTGGGAGAGAGCAGTCTGGCTGGGACTGCAGCATCCTGTAACAGTAGGTGTGCTGCACCCTCTGAACTCAAAATCTGTACAGGATGAGTTTTAAAGATCAGTGCCTCTAAAGCAGTGAAGGGAACACTATCAACTCTTGTACAATCTCTGGGTAATTAGATATCAGCCAGCTAATCTGTGTGAGCAGGAGTTTCATGCATTGCTCAGCTCTTTTCAGTAAAGAAAATGTCTTGATTCTAGTATTGTATAGTATTTTATAAGCTGTGGTGACCCATTGCCTCTTCAGCTCAGCTGATATCTTTGACCATCTCAGTTAGAGAAAGAACTGCAGAAAAATATCAGGCTAAGTTTGTTTAATCTTTTCACAAAGAAATTTGCTGCTACATGATGCCTCTGCTCCTTCTCCCTGAGACAGTCAGAAAGCACTTTGTAGTGGTCATAAATACAGTGTGTTGCTTATAGGGGGAAAATTGCTCCTCCTCACTCTCTGCTGAGCATGATGGAAATAAGATAAATCAACCCATAATGCTTGTTTAATCTTTCCTTCCCACTATCCAGAGAGATGTAAAAATGAGTGAGAGAATGCTTTTTTAATGTTCAAGATTTATTGTTCTAAAGTCAGGACACACATTGAAATTCTAAAGGAAAGTCTGCACATGCAGTAAGTTTTGATAAGGTACACCTTAAAGGTACAGTGTTTTATTTTGTGAGTAATCCCTTCTTAAGAAGTTCAAAAGAATTAAAAGGTGTATTTCATAATAATTGTTTGTTGAAAAAAGTGGAAAAACGGAGGCATTTGATGTTCATGCTTTCTTTTCTGTAGTTGCTGGAATGAAGGCACGTCTTCAAGCTGATTATGAACGTTTCTGTGTTCATGCTCTGGAAGGGATTGCATCCCTTCTCAGCCAGCTTTTATGCTGAGGCAACTGAGTAGCAGGCAATTGGGAATGTTCTGAGATTTTTCAACCAGAAAGAGGAACAGTTGCCTCAGAAAACACAGCTGGTTTGCTTGGGCTTTTGAAATATGTTTACGCACCCAGGAGAACAGACACACTGGGTGAAATCTTTAGAGGATGTAACTCAGGCTAGTACTGTTGGCTTCAATGGTGCTGGTCCCTGTACTGAATTGGAATTAGTTCTTTAGGATGCAAAAATTCCATACAGAGCCTTCAACATTCACTTCTGATTTAGCCCACATGGTAATGACATAAAGTTACCACTTGATGGCCCTTCGTAAATTTAGGTGGATGAAACGAGTTAATGGATCCAGACCAGCCCCTCACACCTCACACAGAGCTTATCTTCAGACTCACCAGAATCGAAGGATTGTGAAGCTGTGAAACAAAGCCACTCAAAAGACATATTTCTCTTTTTCCTTAGTGGACCAGAACACCATGATGCAATCTGCCACTGCTTTCACTGACCAATCTGTGGATTTCCCTTTTTGGAGCTGTCTGCCCCAAATCTTTCAGTATTAAAACCAGATGCAAACCAAACCAGCAACAACAGAAGTTTGATAGCTTCTTTGAGTATTGTACACCAAATTCCAGAGGTGGGGGAGGAGCGAAAGGGTGAAAAAAGATCATTGGAAATAAGTACCCCCATGAAGAAATTACAACATAAAAATGCAATTCCCTTGTTCATGTTTTTCTTAGAAAGCAGCTCAGTTCCATCTGGCTGTGGGCCTGCAGCCAATGCTTACTTCCAAAAAACCGAGACATTCAAATATAAATAAATAAATAAATAATGGAATAATGTGCCAAGTGGCTCCTGCACCCATCTCTGGAGTGGAGACAAGGCAGGGCCTTCAAAGCTGATATTGTTCTGAGCCAGCTTTGCACCCCCATGCAAGCATAAATTTTGCTTAGGCTGATGGGGTTTCAAATAGAGACACCTTACACATGCATTCAAGAGAGATGGAGACAAAAGGAGAGGATTAGTCAGATGACACAGAACAACTAAGGTATTATTCTCGGTGATGGGTCACTGGAGCACCATAGATAGCAAGATACATGCTTGTTGTGGTGATGATTATTTATTTATTTTCATCACTAACCAGCTCTAAACAATGGTGTGTCATTAAATTGCAGACTGGGAAACTGCAAAGAGCCCCTGAAAGAAGTGTTTTGTCTTTGGCAGAATCTCCAAATATTATTTTATCTTTGAAATAAGAAAAGGAAAAAATGGAAAAGGAGGGGTTCATTTATTTCTATCTGCCTATTGCAATGTTTCAAATTGCTGAAGAAACATGAAGCTCATGCAGAGCCAGCCACTGCTTCTGCATCCTAAAAATGCACTCTGTTCATGGCAGTCAACAATGACTATGGATTTTAATTGTCTCTGGTTGACAGATTCTGACATGAAACTTCTTAAAACTTCTTGCTACACATTCTGTGCTGAGATGCAGGGATTTGCTTCATGCTGGGAGGGAGAAAACTCAAAGCACAAGCCATTGGAGCCACCGTTTCAACTGAGCTTGGAGTTTTGTCCTGAAGTTCTCTGAGTAAGGAAGGAAATTGAAAACTTTCTCCTTATTCTCATTTCAGTCAGGCTTAATGAGAACTCTCTCTATTGTGAATGTAGGACCATGGTCAAAGCAAAAGCTGATGTACAGTTCAGAGGGGAAGGAAGCTCCTAGAAGGAGCCCTAGTGGGGCTCAAACTCCTGTCAATAATTTGGGTGATGTCTACAGGGTAACATGCTATTTCTTAGTATGATACTATAATGATGCCATAGAGAAGCAGTCATTCTACTGATGATTTTTTTCTTCTTTTCCTGAGTCCTCCCAAAAATTGTCGGAGACAAACAGCTGGAGAAAATGACAGAGAAAGAAAAGAGACAGAGTAGGCAAGGGAGATCCATGGTATACCAGTCCAGCTGGCTGATGCACAGAAGTGGACTGATGTAAAGAAGGGAATCCATCCCATTCTTGCCTACTGTCCTGGGTTCAGCAGCAGCAGTCATTTTTCTCCTTCTTGGTAGCTGGTGCAGCGCTGTGTTTTTTGATTTTGGGCCTGGGAGCAGTGCTGATAACACCAGTGTTTTCAGTTACTGCTTGCTAATGTTTTGGTCTGGCCAAGGACTTTCTGAGTCTCATGCTATGCCAGGGAGGAGGGAAAGCCAGGAGGAAGCAGAGACAGGACACCTGACCCAAACTGACCAAAGAGGTTATTCCATACCACAGCACGTCATGCCCAGGATGTAAAAACGGAGAGCAGAGATCTGGAAGGGTGTGGGAGTGGACTGGGGGTGCACGGCATGGTCAGGTTTTTGGTACTGGGGGGTTCGCTGCTGGGGCGTGCACTGGCTGGGTCAGGCTTGGTGAGCAGTTGTATTCTCTTTCCTTGTATTTCTCTTGTATTATTACTGATGGTAGCAGTAGTGGTTTGTGTTATACTTTAGTTACTAAACTGTTATCTCAACCTGTGGAAGTTGCATTCTTTTGATTCTCCTCCCCTTCCCCCTGGGACTGGGGGAAGAAAGAGAGGGAAGTGAGTGAGTGAACGACTTTCGTGAGTTTTAGAGACTTAAACGATGACACCTACAAGAACTCAAGATTAGAAGCTGATTTTCATCTTGTGTTGAAAGATCAAGGAAGAGTGTTAAGTAGGAAATGAGAAAGACCAGATCTGATAATACATTACTAAATTATCTGTCCTTAATCTTTGGCCCAGTTGTTTGGACAGCAAGTCTACCTTCTTGCATGTACAACCTCTGGCCAAATGCAATCCAGAGTTAGCCCATTCATTTCAAGGACCTGGGGAAATAGAAGGAAATCAGTGCAATATAGCATTATGTCACAGATTTTAAACAGTTTATAAACAGAGAAGGTTCTATGGCTAGATGTGCATTTTCATGTGTCTCTGGAATTTAACTTAATGTCTAAAAGTGAGGCTAAATTGAAAATTTGATCATTGTCTCTTTCATTTCAGTGGGTGAAAACTAACCTTATTGAACATCTTCCTCTTAACACTCGCAATGTGATATGTTAGTATTGGCTAATCAAGGGATTTGTGAGTGCGTGCTTCACCAGTCTTACTTTTTGGGGTCAGTTGAGTGAGAGCAGATTTAGCATTAGCGCAGCTCTCACTGCCAAACCCATTAATTATCTCCATCAACCACTGCTAGATCTGTCATTGATAGTTTAAGGATTTGTCCTAAACACACTCAGATAAGCACAGAATTAGCCAATGATAAAAAGGAAGGGTGGGATCCCAGGCCGTCACTAGTTATCAGAGTGGCAAGACCAAGTAAGGCACCAGCTCCCTGGCTGCTAAGTACCAATGACGGTGGCCTTGTGTCTTTGAGCAGGTCTCTGCTGACGGCAAACCTTTCCTGCACTTGTTGGGGAAGAAAAGGGGAAGACTACAGCCACCCTGACAGAGATGGAGAGTGAGCTCTTGAAGCAGCTGAGCTCTGAAGCAGCTTCCTTCTCTCCTCCAAGGAAACTGTTTTCTTTTTTTTTTTTTTTTTTTTTTTTTTGAAAGGGAAAAAGAAAAAAAAAGTGGAGCTTTTTTTATGGGAAAAAAATAAGTCTTGGGTAAGTTGGGACTTCTGACAGATTTTCAACAAGATAAAAACATGACAAATTTCCACCATCACTAAATGCAGCCTATGGTGCATATTCTCAGGGGTAATGGGGGAGGAAGGGATAGGGGAGAGTGAGAGGGAACCTGCTATTTCCATCTGAAAATAATTTTAAGGGGGTATTTATTCCATTGGGTAGAACAACTTTTAACTAAAGCAATGTGCCTGGCCAGTGAGATACTATGAACAGGGAAAGAAGATCCCTCCACTCTGGGAGACAAAACACTCCCTGAAAAGGTTCAAAAGTCTTCTATAAGAAACACACTAACTGTGATGCATTTCTTTCCTCTGGGGAGAGTGCACTGCATGTTTTGATTTGACAGATTCTCGATTTTTTTTCCACCAAAGCAAAGAGGCAGCCAGGAGGTATGTGGAAAGAAACTGAATAGCTTGGAAGCTGCTTGCAGCCTCGGCATTGAAAAATTTTGCTTTATACCACTGTCATTTAGCCTTGCTGAGAACTGGTAAATTCTGGTGAAAGTTTCATTAAAACATGGAAAAAAAATGTGAGGAAACTTGAGGAAAATGAGGGATATGGGGTAATGCCAGTAGTGTCTTGACTGATACAGAAACATCTTCAGGTTTCCTTTCTAAATCTTTTGCTTGCTTCAATCATGCTTAGAAGGGAAGCAGGATCAAGATGGCAGATGGGTTGCCTATGATCCCTTTTACTTCAGTGTTGCTTGTCCCTTTTTCTGTAGTGTCATGGCATTGTATGCTCTGTGGCCAGGGATCGGCTTTCTCAGCTATGTTGATATAGCTCTGAGCACAAGAAGTCTGGAACTAGTACATGTTGCCACAGTGAAAACTATGTAGAAGCAGAGTAAAAAGGTATTTGCTATGATTTAGACTTTCTTAAGCGTTTGCAGAAATAAAGTGCCCTCTTTCCACTTAATGTAATCCTTGGATTTTCCCAGGAGCTTCTTTGTATGTAGCGTTTTTTTTTTCCCAGGAGCTCCAGTGACTTGATAGATTTTGTCATGTCCTTTTGCTCCTAGCTGGTGTGCTCACCTAGGGCATCTCAAACTCTTTTCTCCTCTTGGTAGAGATGCAGACATAAGGGACTGTGGGCTGAGATTTCTAGAGTAGCTGTTGGAGAGAGCAGGTGAAAGTGATTTGGGGTCTTCACCAGGGTGAAGCACTTGCTCCAGCAAGAGCAGTGTCATGTCAGATAGGTGAGAGCAGAGTCAGCTCCATTGAAACGCAGACAAAGCCTCTTGTTCACTTGCTCCCAAAATTCTGGATCCCAGAGAAATAGGAAACATTTATTTATTTTTTAAAAGCTCATGTTATCTTACCTTTCCTCTCCTCATTACACATAAATTGCAATGACTTTTTGACTTAACAAAGAAATAACCCATATTTTTTCATGCACAGACCTTGAACTCCTGGTGAAACACTTTTGCAGGAAAGTGCACAGGGCAGTTAGAACTGGTAAGGTTCATTTGGATGGAGGCTGAGGTTTGCAAGTGAGCGCAATTATTTCCCCAGGTCATGCAAGGAAAATTCCTTCCACACATGATAGCGGACTGCTCTATTCAGGCCGTGGACTAGCCATAAGCCAACCAGAGCTCATATACCTGCCTTCTCAGGAGATTATATTGCTTCTGATCCAAAGCCAATCCATGGCTCCTACTCAAAACTCAGTCAAAATGATCTTGTGTCTGTCTTCAAAGTACCATGTAGCCATACCCATGATAACAAGCTTTGGAAAATAAAACCTGAGCACTGATCTGCAATGCTTTGAAGAAATAGCTTTGAATGCCAGGACCACTCTTGCTTAACAGATTTTAGCCTAATGTGATTTATTTATTGTTTAACCTGCCATGTGCCTGCAAACCAGCTGGAAACACAGCTCGCTAATTACTGGGCTGTGCCAGCATAGGCTGCATTTTATTGCTTGAGACAAGATGCCGGTTAAGATGGACAAGATTTAAGGCACACAGTTATTGTCTATGACCCTCTTTTAGATCCTAATGAGCTCTGAGAGGCTGAGATGTTCTGTTGGAGAGGCAGCAGGGATCTGGCTGCATCAGGGCAGGGGCTGCATCTGGAAGTTATTTTGCCTTGGGCTTTCCCTGTCTTTTCCCTCATTCTCTCTCTTATACATCTGCGAGGTGGAATGTGTTTAAAGCACAGTCCTGTTAATCCCTCTAGATTTTCTTCTCCCCATTTGCATCTTTCAGGGGGCATTTGTGCTAACATGTTTCCCACTTTTGGTCTAGACAAATGAGACATCACTGGGTTTCTCAAAGGCTGTAAGAAATAAAGGAGATTTTTCCTTACTCTGAACATGTCCATAAGCTGAAATTCCCCTTTGTAAAGAAGACTGTTAGCTCCAGGAAGCAAGCTTATCCTGAGCAGAAATAAAGTGTACTGAGGATTACCCTAGACTGAATGTTTCATGCTTAGTTTAGAACTGTAATTGCAAAGTGAAATGACTCTTTATTCTACCTCCTCATGGACTGGTCCTTCCAGCTGCTTCATACACTCCCATTCTTATATAAAGAAGTGAGGGTGTCATCTACAAAAATCAGCACTTGAGTAAACTAGAGGGGTAGCTTTCTTATCAGCCGGTGTTTGAACTCTAATCCTTGGTGGGGGTTGAATATAATTATATGTATACTACTTTATTGCTCACATGTTGCTTTAAGGGCTATTGCTGGCTCCAAATGTTTAAAGAAGTTCACTGGTTCATGTTACATCTACTCTACTGAGAAGATGCTGGTCTGGCACAGAAAATGAGAAAGTACTAAGCAACTGAATGCATTAAAAATCACAAACCAGAACAGAATCAAAAAAGAAGAAGATGACCTCAATAGTTTAAAGTCCTTTTATTGGCCTGGAAAGGGTGGAGGAAGCAGGAGGATGGGAAGGGCAGGAAGCGATCTCTTTACTCCACAAGGGTTCTGGGAATCTGGCTGCCTTTGGGGGACTGGGAGAAATGGGAAAATAAAATAAAAACATGTTCAAAATGCCAAAAATGATAGGAAATGGTTATCAGCTTGAAAAGTTCCTCCAAGGGTTATTAATAGCTAACAGCAAGGAAATCATGACTCACTGGGCAGATAAGTATATCCCAGCCCCTAAAATGTGAATTGGTTCAAAGTTGCTTAACCCCAACTATTCTATCATAACATATACAGGGGGAAGGGCTATCACCGAAGTATCACCACATGCATAAAATTATCTCTATCTTGCAAAGCACCTAAACATGTGCATAAGCCCTGTTACTTTTCATGAACTGTAAACACATAGAAGTGTGTTAAATCTGGTAAAAATTCAGCATTGGATTTTGACTACATTTCAAAAAGAATTCAGCAAGTTTGCCGATGACACCAAGCTGTGTGGCTCAGTTGATACATTGGAGGGAAGGAATGCCACCCAGAGGGACCTTGACATGCTTGTGGGGTGGGCTGATGCCAACCTCATGAAGTTTAACCATGCCAAGTGCAAGGTCCTACAGCTGGGTCGGAGCAATCCCAGGCACAGCTACAGGTTGGGCAGAGAAGAGATTCAGAGCAGCCCTGCAGAGAAGGACTTGGGAGTGTTGGTCAATGAGAAAATGAACATGAGCCGGCTTCAGTGTGCACTTGCAGCCCAGAAAGCCAACTGCATCCTGGGCTGCATCAAAAGGAGTGTGACCAGCAGGTCGAGGGAGGTGATCCTGTCCCTCTACTCTGCTCTCAGGAGACCTCACTTGGAATACTGTGTGCAGTTCTGGTGTCCTCAACATCAAAAGGACATGGAACTGTTGGAACAAGTCCAGAGGAGGGCCACGAAGATGATGAGGGGACTGGAGCACCTCCTGTATGAAGATAGGCTGAGAAAGTTGGGGCTGTTCAGCCTGGAGAAGAGAAGGCTGCGTGGAGACCTCTTAGCAACCTTCCAATATCTGAAGGGGGCTGATAAGAATGCTGGGGAGGGACTCTTCATTAGGGACTGTAGTGAGAGGACAAGGGGTAACGGGTTCAAACTTCAAGAGGGGAAGCTTAGATTGGATATGAGGAAGAAATTCTTTACTGTAAGGGTGGTGAGGCACTGGAATGGGTTGCCCAGGGAAGTTGTGAATGCTCCATTGCTGGCGGTGTTCAAGGCCAGGCTGGACATAGCCTTGGGTGGCATGGTTTAGTGTGAGGTGTCCATGTCCATGGCAGGGTGGTTGGAACTAGGTGATCTTAAGGTCCTTTCCAACCCTAACTATTCTATGATTCTATAATGGTCTTTTTCAGACATTTAGAGTATTTTGCATTTTGGTGGCTAACCGGTAGTGTTCTGTCTTGGACCATGAAATAAGAAATGATCTTACAATTTCACCTCCCCACTTGAATCATAGGCATCCTTATTTTCTGGCATGTGTAGAGAAACTGAGGCACAAACAAATTATGGGCCATTCCTTCAAATTCTGGTTGCATAGATGTAGGTGCCAATAGTCCCACAGTAGTCCATTTCCAGCATAACAAAAGCATATTTGCCCATGAGCATACATGTGGGATTAACTACTGATCTGTAGACACATGAGTAGCAGATTTTTAATGTAACAGACATTCCAACAGAACAACCAGGAAGTCTGAGGGCTGGGAGGAAGCTGGGCTAGAGGAATCGTTGAATGGACAACTGTGTTGCAATGGAATGTGAGAGCAACCAGTCAGTTGGAGAATCACATTACCCACGGCTACATGTTAGCCTTGTCAAGAAAAATTCTTATGCTGATAGTTAGGCTAAGTAGAGACTGGGGTAGTGCAAAGCTGGAACTGCATTTTAAAGATCAAGTAAGCAAAAAAGCAGTGAGCAAATGGGTGAAATCAGCCAGGATCAGCTAAATTTTGAATCAAATGTATAAGCCTTAAAATTATTGTTTCCCTCTGTTGAAGTGGTTATTTCTTTTCACATTCAGCAGCTTTTCTGCATCATGTCTGGCTGCAGCAGAGTTGATAAAATTCCTACCCTAAAACAATGACTATGAAAATATCTTTCTGGGTATTAGATTGCCTAAAATATTCTCCTGACATAGCAATTGTTGGATTTTGATAATCACTGAATGGGCCAGAGGGAGAAGAGGCTTCAGTGATATCACAGCCCGTTCCTCTGTATCACCTCCTCTGATAAGTGTTATTCTACCTGGCATGTGAAACCTCCAACAAAAGGGTGTGCCCCAAACCCCCAGGTAGTGTGCCTGTGAGGTTTAATATCCAGCCCCTTTGAAGTTTTCCTAGTATCTAGCTTATACCTCCTTTGTGTCAATGTGAGTTCCTGACACTTCTCCTGCCACCAGTGAACATAGAGAACACGTTGCTGCCTCCCCTGATGCTGCCTTCTCTACGTTTGGGGCTGCTCCTCCTTTCTACCCTCACATTGTATTGCACTGGAAGCATAAGAACACGGGGAAAATTTTCAGTGTTTTATACAATGGGAAATCATCTTGATTGGGCTGCTAGGAAAGAGAAGAAAGGGAAGCTAATAAATCTTTTCCATCTCTCGGTACTATGGTTTTCTATTTTTGCATTGGAATGGAACATAATATCCTAAGTCCTTCAGCACAACAATATGTCAGGCAATTGGTAACAATAGGTTGGGATTTTGGGTGGGGGATGCTCGTTTTTGCCATCTGTGTGAATGATGATTTTCATCAAAGAGTTTTATGGTTTCAGTGAAATATTTGTAAAGTGGCTTCTGCAAATGTGACTGATTGTCTAGTTTCATTCTATTTTCTGTTTTCACTGGGTTATGTAAATGAGTATTATGTACGCTCTGCATTTGAAGAACTTTTTTACTGGGGTAAATTCATGGTTTCTATGAAATTCTTGTTTGCTATAAGTAAAAGCCTGTTTACCTGCATGCCAATGAATAAGAACATAAAAGATGTTAGGAATAAACAAGTTATTTTCTTTATTTCATGAGTGTCAAATAAATTTATTTATTGTACGCACTTAGTTTAAGCAAAGGGAAAATGTTCACTTTTTCATTTGCCATGTATTTCATGAAATGTATTACACACATTTAGAACGTATCAGACAATATGGAACATATTACAGCCTATAGCAGCTGTCATGATATTTCAA
Organism: Myiopsitta monachus; assembly: GCA_017639245.1. Taxonomy (NCBI): domain Eukaryota; kingdom Metazoa; phylum Chordata; class Aves; order Psittaciformes; family Psittacidae; genus Myiopsitta; species Myiopsitta monachus. Next base: position 25,482,895 of record CM029926.1, on the reverse strand, counting down.
ATATATTATGGGGAATGACATAAAATATTTTCAACATATTCTTATAATTTTAATGTATATTGTGTCGTGTCCCATAGTTTAAACAGCAGAACAATGGGCCAATTCTTTTTTTTCTTCTTTTAAAAATTGCATTTTATATATTGTCAGATATATTTTTACCATGTGTGCAATAAATTATATGAAACACGTAACACACATATGGAAAAGGTATGACTTTTTTGGGGGGAGGAGGTTGTGGATTGCTTAGCAAGAAACTTAAATCCTTTGTGCATTGTTTAAGCCACAGTCGGTATCTCTGCCCTGGTCTGCAGGCAGTGAGGTTTGTAAAACAAGCATTTGTGATTTCCAGCAACTGAGCTATTTTCTCTTGAAGTTAAGTTGGTAGCATTGAGTGAGTCACAAAAGTCTGTGTCCTGGAACAAACATCAGGAATAGCTTGCCACAGGGTAATCCATTCTTTGTTGATGACAAGAAAGTCATGAACGCATGGCCGTTTTCTGCACCAGGTCCTGGAAAAAAGATGTATCACTCACAGCAGCAAGTCTGAGCTAGGTGATGGCAGCCAGTGATGGTAGGGTTATCTATGCCACAAGCACAAGCCAGCTTCTGAGATGGCGCTGTGTCTTTGCCTTCACTCTGGAGGTGATGGGAAACTGCAGAATAATTTAGTTAAGCTAGCTGAGCCTCAGAGAAGCCAATGTCTATTTAGAGACAGTAATCAGAGTTTCAGCCTGTCAGGTAAGTGCATTGGGAACTGTAGTGTGCAGAAATCCTACGAAAATAGACTTAAGTTAGTCTCAAGTACAGTTTTTCTGTCCTAATGGATTTCAGATGCCTATTGGTCACATATTCAAGAAATATGTTAAAATATGGAGTAGTCTGAAGGTGATTTGGTCAAAGTATCTGTTATTGTCTGCTCTGTGTCTTGTGCAATCCTGAGTCGCTCTTGAATGAGTCCCACTCCTTAGTGCTTGTTTTCGTGGGCAACTTTCCCACCTTTCACCCTGCAGCTGCTCAGGTCTGAATAGTCTTCAAACCCAAGCAAGATGAGATCCAAGCCTTAAATTGTAATGTAGATGATACTTTCACTCATGACTTCAGGATGGGAGGTTGAATCAAGACTACACCTTCTCTGTGTCCTATGGACTATTACACCTTTTCTAAATGCCTGCAAGAGGTAGGTTGCAAGGCTCCTATCTCATTAGAAATGCAGAGAGCTCAAAACATACCACTGACGGAGGTTTCAAACCAAGGGAAATAATCCAATGCAGGATAACAGTAGTGAGTCTGGGTTTTTGTAAATATAAATCAGTGCTCTGAAATTTTTACCCAAGCTGTTTAATAACTGCTTAATTCGTCCACTAGGACTATGTATTTTATTTCCAGTAAGCCTAGAAGATCAAGGATTTTACTACTTGAGGCAAACAGGAATTAGAGCCAAGGGGAATTGTCTTTTAGACTTTGCATTTAGACAAACAATACTCCTTGTTCTATATGAGCATACCAGCTATAGTGAGGGGGCTTTAAGGTTGACCACTTGACATTTGAGGAGCGGACAGCCAGCTTCAGGCATCCCTTTATGGATTTGCCTAACATCATGGTCTTTAATAGTATCATCCTTGCTGCCTTCTCCATATACAAGCATGGTGCACAATGCTTGAATACAGAGAACAACTCAATACTGCATTTATCCTAATCCTTTTTCACTTTACTGGTCATTATTGAATGTATTCCATCCAAACATTCTCTTACATGCTTTGTGTTTTTTCTCTCTGTAACAGCTGCATTTGAGTGGTGGTCTTCCAGGAATGTCTTCCTAAGTCTCTGCTCCCCATGAAGACACCACACATGCAGTTCAGCTATGGTTCAGGAGTGTGTGGGAGGGAGGTAAAACACACCACTGATTGATGGGGATGGCGTATCAAAAGCATAGTCATCCTAGGAGTTGTGAGAGACCTGAGCTCAGGGAGCAATGACTGTGGAGATTTCAGGTGGTAAAATCTAAGAAATGTTGATAGACCATTGAGAAAGTCCAGGTTTTCTATTAAAATAATGTGGCCCATTTGAGTGGATGTTCACATTCAGGTATAAAAAATTACACTGCTTTTGGTTGACACAACTGCTTCTGCATATCAAATACCTGATGGGTAGCATAGGAAGTGAGGCCTTTTGAAAGAATAATTGCCATTTTTTCTTTGACACTAGAATTGTCAATGATAGGGTGTTATGTATCAGTGCCTTTCTGTCATTAGTTATTGCCAGTAGTGCCTTTAATAATTTTAAGGGAGACTCTTGGAATAGCTTAGTCTAAGTCAAGTGAATTAGCATAAGTGACACATTGCAAATCAATGCTGTGAGTCTAAGCAATTAGTCCACCACATCTCTGTCTTGCAAGTAACTAGGAAGTTTTGGCCAACACATGCACAAATACGTATGAACAAATAAGCATTTACATGCATACACACATACATAACAATCCTGAAGCAAGACATCCATTGGCAAATACAACACCAATGATGAAAACCTGGCGAAGTTGCAAGCAGATTTCCACAGCTGGAAGTGCTGAATAACCTTCCTGTTGTCCATAGGTCTCTTCAGCACCAGTCACACAGACAGACAGGCAGACACTCTGTCATGACTTACTCCTCCCTGAATCACCTTGACTACATTTTCTCCACAATTAATTCACACCCAAAATTACCCTGGCTCCCTCCTGCCTGCATTATTTCCATTCTGGCACTGCTGGAGCTGCAGCAAGAAATGAGGGAAGAAACGAGGCATGTGTCAGAGCCATTGCATTAGCTTTCCCATGTTAAAGATGCACAAGGAGGAAGCAGAATCTGGTAAAGAAAGAGGGTATATGTGTGGGACACAAACATTTGCATGTCAAATAGTAAGAGGAAGAGACAGCCCCCTCTTCTGTGCTTGAAGAAATAGGGGTTGCTCTGCCCCATAGGAAGCAACCTCATAGGTTACGCAGCTCTGACACAGATTATATGAGGCAGATAAAAGTGTTGTAGAAGCAGGAGAGGAGAGAATGGCTTCAACTTGTCCCAGTTTACTGACAGGATTAAGAGAAAGGGGGGAGGGAGAAGATAAAGAAATATATATGCTTCTGAGCTAGAAATGCAGGGTTGGTTTTGGATTTTTTTTTAATTATTATTATTTGCTTTCTGGCTTTTGAGCCTGCACCATGAATTTGGATCAGATAAAATAATAACTTCTTTTTTTCCCCCGTGCCTTTAGAAGTATTAGCCTTTCATTTATATGATATCATCCCCTTCCTGTCCCTGAGTTGTAATTTAGGGTGGACTGCTGGAAGCAGAAAAGCCTGTATATCTTCTCCTCATCATATGAATTTTCCATTCTGCTTTGTAACACACCTAGGACCAAGAGAGCACAGGAAGCATGGAGGAAAGGACTTCCTAGTGAAAAAAGTGCATTAAAGAAGAACAGTCCAGTGACAGGCTGACTGTGTGGCCTTTGCTTTACCTGGCTGATCAGGAGCAATGTGAACTAGGTCATGATCCTTACATGCTGCTCTTCCTGTTCATGGATTACAGATATACTAGACCTGAGGTTTTAAGTGTTGTTATTGGTTAAACAAATGGGTGTTATCTTGTGTACCCAAGCTTTTGGAATAATGAGAGATTGCACTTTCAATTCATGGGTTCTGAGACTTTTCATTTTTGTGGCCATGACTGGTCACTGTTATCTTCTTGTATTATTATCTATGTTTAATTAATATATATAATTGAGTTCTCTGAGTAATTCTTATTTGTACTAACAAACATCACAGAGGGGAAAAAAAGGAAAAAAAAGAGCTCATTCTTAATGATCTTTTTGCACTGATGGAGGTGACACCACAGTATTTAGTCATCACAGCCAACGGCAGGTCACTAAGAAAAATTCAAAGGCTATACTAGGCTATATAGAGAGGATTGTTGCCTTCAAAATGTTCTGCTTAAATGGTAAAGCCACACAGAGGTCTTTGTCATCTCTGACAGAGGTCATTGTCACCTCTGATGCACTGCACTTCTTAAGAAGTGATTAATGTTTAGAGTCTGGAGATGAGTACTGAGGGCTGTCAGAGTATTCAAAAACAAGAGTTATGAAGAAAAAATTGGGGTTTTCAGTCTAGAGAAGTGAGGAGAGGCTGCATAACCTTTTAAATCATGCTATCTTGGTTTGCCTCAGCAAATGAAGAGCACAGATTATATCCTCTTCACTGCAGTTGCCTTTTATATATTAATATTGCAACATGGTAGATGCAAGGTTTCTAAGAGCAGATTATACAGCATCTGTCATAAGCGACATGGCTGTTGTTTCCACAGTGGGCAGAGAACAGATGAGGATGTCTTTGAAGGATCATGCCACCTCTTCAATGGGATTCTGGAAGTTTCTTGATGTGCTAAACTTAATTATTTCCTTCTGAGGAATGTTTTCCAATGTAGCTAATCAAGCAGCTATACCATTAACCCTCTGCAAATTATCTGTATACTGCCTGAATTTCTAATCCTGAACTCCACTTCAGTTGTGGTTGCAATGATGACAAATACAGTTGTCTATTAGCTCTTCTATTTATTTTCAGTGTCTCTTTTTTTTACTTCCAGAAATTGCATTTTCCTTTCTTGGCACCATGTCTACAGAGGCCCTCAAATAATTACCAAAACTGCAGCTGCTATGTGTGGAGTCCTTTGTCCTATACGTAAACTCCATTACACTTTGTGTGCCTAGGTGGATAGCTTTACAGCTGGATGCATCTAACCTGTGTGGCATTGTTTTCTTCTGTTGATCTTGCTGGCTTACCCCAGGCAGTCTGTACCAATGACCAACCTTCACTATTTGCCATCTTCTGTTTCCCTAGCTAAATTTTCTTCTTATTAAGATTATGAACCCTATGAAAACTTTGCAGGTATTGCTTGCTGAGATCCTTGAAGAACAGTGGGACAGGAATAGATGCCAGCTGAGCCTTTCCACAAATGCGTTTTCTTCATAAGAGTGTTCTGTTTTACAGTTTGATTTGAGTCCCACGAGTCAGCCATTCATTCAACGAGCTGTTGAATGAAGGCCAACTGCATTTTGTGTCTTTCTAGTTTCTTAATTAAAACATCCTGCAGGGCAAACTCAGATGCCTCACAGAAGTCTGTTACATCAACAAGATTATCTTTAGTGACAAAGCTGGTAATTTTATCAAATGAAGATATCAAGTCAGTTTGACAGGATCTGTTACCCATAAAAACCTGTTGATTTGCCTAATTTATATTTCCTAACGTAATTTTTTATTAGCTGAGCTCATGTCATGTCATGATTTCTCTCAGGATGTATGGCAAGCTGTCAGATGTACAGCTATATTGGGAAATCACAGAATCATGAAATTTTGTTTGGAAGGGACCTCTGGATGTCAGCTTCTCCAATATTCACAACTCGAAGGACGGCCAAATTCAAAGTCTGCTCAGGGCCTTGTCCAGTCCAATTTTGAGTCTCTATGAGGACAGAGATTCCACAGCCTCTCTGAAAATTGCTTCCAGTGCTTGAATACAGACGTTATACAGATTTTGTTGTTGATTTGTAATCTGAATATCCCAAGAGGTGGACTGGGCCCATTGCTTCTTTGGTGCACATCTCTGAGAATTTTCTAGATCCTTCTTCTCTATAAGACTCCATTAGGGAGCTGAAGACAGAAATATGTCCCCCCCTTTGCCCTTCCCTCTTCAGGATAAACAAATCCCTCTTGCTTCGCTTTCCACTGTGCATTATGTGCTTCAGCCCCTAAAAGCTCACTGAAAATTATGACAGTAAAAATTGCTGATTGTGTCACATACCTCAGTACTTTAAGACCTTGAATGCATCCCAGGCTACACCTCCTACACTCCCTACTGTAAATGAAGATTGACAAACATCTTTGAGGGAGGATTATTACATCTAACTTTGGATGGGATAAATCACCTCAGCTGTAGCATTCATTGCAGCACAGAGAGTCTCAAAGGCTGGTTTAAAGAAGAATCCTAACTTTGAGACATCTGAAATGAGGTGAGAAAAAGCGCATGTACTGGCTAACTCCTTCAAATCTTATGGGTGTATGTTGTCTAATCGTAGTATCTACCCTTTACACTTGCTATTTACTATCCTTATTCTTGTTAGAAGATAGTGTACATACCTCATACAATACATTTTTTTCTCAAGTACCTACCCTGAATTGTCACATCTTAGCTGGTACCAGATCTTTTGTTAGCTTTTCTTTGGTGCTTCTTATTTTGAAACAGGTTACTGTGTTGTCCCTAGTACTCATTACTGCGTGTTTCCCCTTGCAGCTTTCTACTCACTTTTGTTGTAGCTTCTTGTTTTATGTCAATCACTGTTAGCTTCTCTTTCTTTTATTTACTTCATATAATATAAGCATGCTGGTGCGTGTATGTGTGGATGTATATATGTCTGTGACTGTATCAGACCTTCAAAGTCCCCGCTAAGCCAGCATGGCTGTATAACTTGCATGTCCTCTTTCTAGACTTACATCATTTCCATTTTGGGGGAATCTAATATGATTTTTTTAGAAGTGCCTGATTACCATTCATGTTTTTGTCACTGCTTTAAATTCTTTGTCTCTACTGGCTTGATTAATAATTAGTTTTGGCTTGGTGGACCTAGACCATTTGAGGCATTGAATGTATAAAATATCTGTTTATATATTCATACATACACTGCATCTGTACATATGAACACATCAGCACACATACATGAATGCACATGCACGAACGCATGCACACATGCACATGCACACAGACACATACAATATTTTTGCATACGTGTACAGCTCAGAGTAACTCAATAACATTCAGCATGTTATTGGGAATTCTACTGACTCTACCAATGATCTCTTTCCCACTTAGCATTATGGGAAAGAAGATAAGATAACCAAGAAACCTTCCTGGAATCACAAGTTAAGAATCCTGGAGCTTATAATGGTTCCACCCTACTTTAAAAAATATGAACTTTGTAATTCCCATGGTAACCAAAATGCCTGACCAAATCATCCTTAAATGTTCTGCGTAGTTAAATACAGTTTTTATTGTGCATAGAATAAAGTGAAATCATAAAACTATCTGATTATCCTCTGTGGTAAGCTATAAATAGAGCAGCCCTATCGTAGGAAAACTAAGAACTGTAAATTATATATTCATACAATATATGTTTTTTCATGTAGAACATTTTATTTTGGTTTTGTTGCTCAAAGGCCTTGTTGGGGGGATGTTTTATGAGAGTGTTTCCTTCCTAAGTGTTATAGCAATACGACTACTCAGACAGACTCCTTTGTTCTTTCTAGTGAAAGAACAGAATTGACAGAATGAAAGAGACACTTAGATTCCTTCCATGTTTTTTTATATTCACATAATGTCTCCTTTTAGCTATCTTACTTACAAAATGATCAGCTTTGAGGACTTCAATACTCTTCCTTAATATTGATTTTTGGGTGCAAAATGAAATTGTGTCACTGCTCCCTGTGCACTACCTCAAATTCTGCTTCATACTATGCTCTCAAAAATATGACCATCTTCCTTGTAAGACCAATGATTATACCAGTGTGAAGGAGGTCCAAAGGAGGTGGGATGTATGAAACAGTTGTATTGAATCTAGCTGGTTTGGGGCTTTTTGTCCTCCACCTGAGAAGCTGAAACACTGTTTTGCTCCTGCTGCTCGGTCTAATACCCTATTGGCCTGCACCACCACAGATGGAGTACCCCTAGTTTCCACTGATATCTATAAAAACCTTTTGTTTGCTTTCTGCTTAGGACATTTTTGATGCATTGAATATCTCCTAAAGTATATACATAAACCTTTGTAACTTGTACAGGTTTAAAATACTGTTTACAGATGGAAAGACTGAAATGGGGGAAAACCAATGGGCAATAGATTCACAGTTACACTAATATAATTATCTTGTTTCCAGTAGTTGGTAATAGACAATCAAACTTCTTGCCCTTCCCAATTGTGGTGTTTCTCTGAAAGAGACACAGGCGGGGTTGGAGAGATCTGACGGAAAAGAAAAAAAAGGTTTTTTTCAGCTGAGCTGTTGATAGAGCTGGGTTCACATCATGACACTTTGGACATTGGTCAAACCCATCCCCAAAATGCTGGCTTTCCTTTTGAGTTCTTTCCTCTGAGTAGAGCCACAAAATGATTGCCAGATTGGCCTCTTCCCTGTTGCTGCCCTCTGTTTTTCTTCTTTTGAGGGGTATGGAGACAGTCACCAGTGTTGTTCTCAGTCAGTGACGTGGATTGGTTTCATCAGCTCAAACATCTGCCCAGAAAACTGTTCAGTTAGAGCTGGATGAAACAAATCTTGCTTTTTTTAAAGCTCTCTTATGCTTTCTAGGAATTTGCACTGGGTCTGTTCCATCTCCATGCTCTTTTTCCGTACCTCACACTGGCCTTTGTGGTTTCTATCCAGGGAATTGAGCTCAGAGACAAAAAGCATAAGGAAAAGGAGTTTGATACTCTTGTTGCTGTGAATTTGGTGATTAAAGCCTTGAGAACAGATTAAGCTGAATTTGCAGCTTGGGAAATGCAACCTATTTAAATAGCAGACTTCACTTTCCCCTGTGGGAATCACAACCAGCAGCTATTTCTGATACACAATGAGATGTGGTTTCCACTCCCTATCCGCCATATTTTCGACTGCCTTTGTTGTTCTGTAAAGTTCGTGTTCTTTGCACATGTCAGACCTGAAACCTCTCCCTTGCTAAAAGGCAGTCTTTAATGAAATTAAGGAAGCTGCATGCAAAAGGAAAATAAAAATGCGTGAGACTGGAAAAAGCAAAACAAAACACAAAGACAGAACACGAGTGCCCTTAGCTTCTCCAAACCTTACCCTTCAACTTGGATTTTGATGACTGACGGTTGGGATTTAGGAAGCAATTTTTGTTTGTTTATTTGTTTTCACTACAGGCAGATGAAACACTTCGAGTGAACAAGCATCAACGCATTGGGAGGCCACATTTAGACATTATTTCCTCTTGACCTTAGTGCCTGCCTGTGTCTCCTCAACTGGAGATGCTGACTGAGAGACTGGATAGCAGATTTCCTTGGGAAAAGCTCCATTCAGAGGGAAGTGAAACCACTTTGTTCCTGTCCTGACAACTGTTTCAGAGCCTAACCAATCTGGTAGCTTCTTCCAGACCTGACATCGGCTGCAGATTTGCTCTGCTTCTAAAAGGCATGACCTTAAACAGTGATGTCCAGGCTCCATTTGCTATCCTGCAAGAATTTGCCTTAGAGGGGAGACCTTCTAGGTTCCTATTAATATTCCCAGGGGAAACCTCATAGCACACCAATCTCTTTTTCACCACCCCCACCAGGAGATAACAAGACCTGTTTTTTTGTGCAGCATCTGGGTAGACCATTTACTTCTGATGACAATAATCAGAAGAGATGATGAAGCTCCCTCTTATGAAGGCCCTGTTGTACCTTACATAAAGGAAAGGATTTGACATTGTCGGCCACAGAAGCAGGCAGTTTTTGTGGTTTATCTGAGGGCAAGTAACACACAAGAGACTGCCAGGATGGTAGGACTCATAGGACCCAGCCAGCAGAGGGGGATGGCTGAGATCATGAGCCCGTTTCTGTCTTGCCCAATATTTAAAGTTGCCCATGGGTATTGAGCTGTTGCAGCCTGACTGTTCATCCCACCTCCATGCTTCAGTTCACCAGGATCATGACACCGTCACTTCACAGGAAAGGGCCCCTGGAGGCAAAGCTTTTCTAGAAATTGAACTGAGTATCTTCAGCTCCCTGTTAGACAGCTTAGGCTGGGAGCCTCACTATGCCAAGAAATAAAAGTACAGGTCATGACTTGCCTTTCCCTTAATCAGTTGCTCAAACACATGATGACACAGGCAAACAGATCGGATATTTCTCCTGCTCCATGAAAAGGCAGATGGAGTGGCTGCTAACACCGCTTCTCCTTAGGAATGCTTGGAAGAGATGAGAATATCATGCTGAGGGGGAATCTAGTTGCTAGAGAGCAAGGAAGAGAAGATAGGACTGCTGCAGTACATCTGCAGAAGAATTTTATTATTATTAGTAGTAGTAGTATTACTTTGGAGTCTGTAGGGCACACACAGAGGCCACAAGATTCAGTCTGATTGCATTGCCTAGCAATGATCACACATACCTACAACCGCACCAGGCAGGATTTCTGTGTACATAGTTTTGTTTCAAAAGAAACTTTTATGAACTCCCAGTCTGACTGTGGCTGAGTATAGTGCTCGGGATCTGGGTCAAGTCTTGTTCTATCCCTGTGGATTTTACCTAATCCTCATTGAGTACTGCCCGAGCTTCTCTAACCCTTCTTTTTTTAACTTTGAATTCCTTTGATAACATCATGTCCCAGACATTGTTGTTCAGGTGTCTTAAGGGTTTTTATTCCAAGAGTAATGTGTGTATGAGAGAAAAGATGCCAAATATGAACTACCCCTACACCCCAAAAAAGGCAAAGTGGTAGTGGGGAAAGACTGAATATTAAAAGGAGAAACTCTTGCCTTTGATGCGTGCTTTTTCCAAGGAAAATAGAAGAAAATATAACAGACACCAAGAATAACATCCGATTTTATGCTGCCAGCCCATTTTATGACTTTAAAACCCAGTAATTTTTATCCAGCATAGTTTCTGGGAAGGAAAAAAAAGTACGGGGGGAAGGATCCGCACACGTCTAATCATATTCAAGTAGGCACTGTACAAAACATGCTGGAAGCCAGCAGTGGTGATGACTGGCTCATTACCATTATATAAATAGTATTTAAAGTGCAGCTGGGCCCTCACATGAGCAGAGACCTAATTGATGCCGAAATATGTTCATTTCAAGTCCTGTGACTTCACGTGGAAAATATTACACTGGCTAATTAATGGCAATGAAAAGAGATGATGCATTGCCTTATAAAACAGGCAACTGAAATGCTGAGCTTCCATCCAAAAGGAAAAAAGGGAGGGGAGAAGGGGGAAGAGCTCTGGAAGTTTAAAGCATAAAAAGCCCCAACAAAATAAAATGCATGCTCACATACTCACAATGACACACACACAATCAAGAAATGGAGACATTCAGGAGGAAATGACTTGCTATTTATTTAACAGCTCTCAGGACAAATCTGAGTTTATTGTATGTCCTTGACAGAGAAACAGCACAAAGCCCAGTGCTTGTACAGAAGAGTTCAGGAAAATATAAATGCCTCAATTCTGGCAGTTCTGAACACTACCTAACTAATACCCTTCTCAGGCACTTAAAGTTACATCTACAATATCATTATTTAAAACTTGTAAATATGAATGTCTCAAACTAGGAATACAGAGTTGAGTTAATGGAATAAATGCATTTGGCACTATTTTGCAGCACAACAGACAGGTAATTGTCATGGTCTCCTCTAGCCATAAATTGTACAAATGTGTGAATTGAAATCTTAATGAAAGCGTTTGATCTAATGTATGGTTAGCCATACTAGAAGGTGAAATGAGTTATGACAAGCTGTGGGCAAAAAGATTAGAAGTGTGGGTAAGCCATTTTTAGGTAAGGCCATTAAAACTAAATCTGTCACTGGTTAGTTAGGTGACTGTTTACAAATACTAATTTGTCCCTACCAATATATGACCCTTTTTTTACTCTAGAATACATTGAGGAGGAAATGCGTCCTGCAAGTAATTCGAAGGCACAGACGGGAGCCGCAAAATGCACACTCAAAAGTCACAGAAGTTAGAAAATCAGCAATAGGGGTCCAGAAGCTTCCCTGCCTTCAGAGGACTGTTATGCACACACATATTATCCACTCTTTGTCTCAGGATGGGGTCTGACAGTCCTAAATGCTGGATATTCTAATTCCCTCCGGGAAGACTTCACAATAGCGCCACTGACCTCACTTCAGAAATAAAATGGCTCCAAATTTCTCCTTTGTTTATGTTTTCTTACATTATTGTTTACGTTTTCTTACATTATTCATAGCACATCTCTTCCTATTTTCTGCAGTCTGAATGTTTTATCTTCCTTCCCTGCTTACGCAGTGCTTATTTTTCTGCTTTTTTCTTGTGTTTTTTGCATCTTCAGATCTTTATCCTTTTTGCACATATCATACTTTGAAGTTCTTTCATCATTTAAAGATGTTTTCTTTGACTTTCATGATCTTGTCATTGTCTTCCTTTCAAGAATCAAATTCACTGTTCTGGGTTTTGAGCTGTCTGCATTTTGTGGCTCAGTGACTTGATCCCTTTGACAATTCCCACTGACTTGTCTTGTTGCTAGTTCATGCCATAAACACTTGCCATAAAACCCTCAGCTCTTTATTTGTTTTCTTAATCTTACTTTCCTGCTAGTTCTTTGTGGTGTTTTCTTTTCTTATGGGCACCAATGAATAGAATTAGACTGCATCCTTCCTTTATGCCATTTACTCCCAAATTATACTTCTCAAACTGCCTTTTGTCTACTTTTCTGCTACGGTTGTTTCTGTGACTCCTCCCAAATTATTGCTGTTTGTAAATTTCATCAAGCGCCTGATTATTTACATTTCCAGAGATTAACGAAGATGTTAAATGAGACTCTTGCAGAATCCAAGGAGGCACATCTGTCTCCATGAAACAATGTTTATAGATAAGCAAGCTGCAATGGTTTTTGGAGTAGGATCTCAGGAAATAATTTCTGAAAAGCCACAAGTGTATCATCTGCTCAGAGTCATTTCTCAGTGATATTGCAGTACTAGCAAGTGCTGCTAATGTGGAATGTCAAAAGCCACACCAAACTAGGACTGGTTTTCTTTCCCTGCTTCAGTCTTCTGCAACACAAGTAGGTGTTACTTGGTTTGTGGATAGCTTGGGATACTGCTTGTAGCTAGGACATCATATGAGACAGTATGACCCCACTGAGGGATAGATTGCATTAGCATCTCTCTTCAATTAAATTATCTGAGCTTTGCATATCCATCCTTCTATCGTGATGGCTACTTGTGTCATTTGCTGTTCAAACAGTCAATGCACTCTTCTCCCCCCCAAAAAGAACCCCAAACCAAATAGAGCAAAACAAACCCTTGCAGACAAAGCTTTACACTCAGTGTGCTTCTCCCCTGGGGAAGAGGATAAAGCATGAACAACACCAGGCAGATGGCAGCTATGTTCTTTTCTCCCTTACTGGCAGAAAGTCCTCAGACACAATGGCAATGAAAATGCATAAGATCCAGGACAGAACAAAATCAAGTATTTTCTCATAATTTTCATCTCCAACAGGTCAACATTTCATTTCAGCAAATGAGAATATCATTGTAATGACCACAATGGTAGAAATTCAGAATACCTGTTTCTGAAACAATCTCTCCCAGAAAGACTTGCTTGGATGTTGTCTGCACATTTAACTTTATTGTTGCAGCAAGTGGGGCTAGTATGGAGCACCTGAAAGCTGAATAGGGGGAGAGTGAACTTTATCCAGAACTCCCTTATACACTATTCTCAAGCCTGCCCTGTATTTGTTGTCATGCAGTCGCACTTCCCAAATTCATGCCAGGAGTTCCTTTAATCACACCCCCACATGTTTTTGTTTATTAAGTGCTGACTGCATGGCCTGAGGCAGGCAAAGCAACTGAGACTTGCCACATTTCAGACTCACACCTGCATCTGGGATGCAAGTATGATCTTCCAAGTGTGGTGTGTCTCAGATACTGACTGTTCAATAAGCAATGATGGAGAGGAGAAGGCTGGGTATAGGCCACCTCTTATAGGTATTTACCTGGAGCTCTACAGCTGTCTGTGTCAAATGACCTTGTCTTGCAGTCTTGACCTTCCCTGTCCACTGCTCTGTTCAATGCATGCATCATTTGCACCTACCTAAGCCAGCTGTAATCGCTGTGGTATAGAGCCTGGATGGAGTCCAAAGTGTTTTGCCTGAGGCTGCGAGAAAGATCAGTGAAGAAAGCTTTGGTCTGAAGCATTATCTCCCAAATCCTAATTAATTTCCCTACTGGCAGGGATGTCTCTCCCTCCTCTTGTGGTTTAATTTGCACACCTGAAATAATGAATGAAAATAGAGCAGGAGTGAGAGGAGTGAGGCTGCTGGGCTGGTGTCAGGCTTTGAACACACCCTTGGAGGGGAGCTCCAGTGTGGAGGCTGGCTCACTTGCTCTGGCGCAGAGGCCTCCTCCAAATTCAACTCCACCTGGGAGCCCAGGTTACAAACCTTCTCAGGCCTCAAGCGTCTGAGATCCCATTGAGGCATTGCTTCCTTTAACCCCTGCCAAGAAAAAAGACCTCCATTTAGGGCTCTGTAGATGAGGAGCCTCTGTGTGCAGCTGTACATTTACATGGGCATTCAAGAAACGTGCACCCTTTGGGAGCTCTGTCTGTGAAGTTGTGGATAGGGCCATGCCAGAAGACTTCGGAATATTTCTCTAGCTTGAAGGCCTTTAATAACACAGGCAGTTATTGAAAATTTGTGATGAACAAGGGACTGACCTAATTTTCTTGCTGGATAGTGTCTGGCATGAATAAAACCTTCCTCCTGTCTCTTGTTTCTCATGTCTGGTTAAACATTGACATGGATGCCCTGTAAGTTTTATCTTCCACTGGCATGAAAACTGTTCTCCAAAGATTTCCGGTTTCATGTTGCATTTTATTGTACTGACAAATATTAACTCAGTTGAAACATCAGGCTCTTGTGGTCTATTGTTTCGGTGAACTGGGCACAAAATACCTATCTTAGCAAAAGTAAAAGAGGGAGCGAAATGCAGCAAGAGTTTTTACACTCCCCTCTGTTGTTTTTTCTCCATTATTTTTAAGTTATTTGGACTGATATTTTTTGTAACAATTGCTAGACAGGGATGTTTTAGAGATGAACTACATCGTTTAAACAGCTTTGACCTAATGATCTCAGAGAGGAAGAGAAATAGTGGCTGAAACCACCAGCAATCTCCAGCTGCATCTATGGCTTTGGACAAGTTTGATCCAAACCCAAATGCTGACAGATCAGGGCCTGTGCTGTGCAGTTTTTCATTTGATACTCTCTAGCTTTGATTTCTGGGGAGAGGAAAGGAAAGGGTGGGTAGGGGATCAAAGGCACCGGCTACATCCACACCCTCACGTTAAATCCAAACCTACTTGCTTTAGGATGTTAAAGAAGACATAGAGGAAAAACATTAAAAATATAAGAGGAAAAGTAGAAGACATAATGTCTGCATAAGGAGAGGGGGAAAAAGGGGGATTTGAAGCTCATATTCCATTGAAAGTTCAGCTGTGCAAATGTAAAACTTACAGAGAAACATACACTTTTTTTTTTTTCTTCATTTTTGGCACATATATCTCTTGTCATGCCACTGTCCAGAATGGAACAGGAAGGTCCGTTTTAGCCAGTCCCTCTTGCACCATACTGGCAGACTTATAATGGATCATTAGAGTGTCAGTGCAGTGTCTTTCCAGCTGGCAAAGAGTGGACACAAAATGGGAAAGGATCACAAGATGCTACTGGAAGAAGTGAAGTGGCATTAATAATTTCTTTGGGGAGACTAACCCAAGCGGTAGGTTGAGTTCTGGTGCTCTTTTTTGATCCATGTCTAGATATCCATTCCCTCACAGATAGATAGGCTGTGACTGTAGAAGTGGAGCCTGAGCTTACACAGCCCACAAATCCCATCTGCCTCTGGGGCACATGATCTCAAGCCTCTTCTAAAGTGAATTCTGGGGTGGGCTTATTTGTCCAACATTGATTGCCAAAAGAGCAGCTGGGAAACGCGGAGGCAGCTGGGTCGAGCATGGTGAATGTCCTTAAAGATTGATGTAGTAGAAGAGTGTAGTTCCAGACAGGAATCCAGACTAGAGGGATTTAAGGCCATTTGGTTGGCGTCAGGGCGGTTGTCTGACCTGGAGGGCATAGGTGGGAGAGGTGCCATGATAGTAGGCTCAAATAACCCAGAACCTGAAGGTATGAGACTGGTTGAGGAAGCAGGGCTGGAGTACAGCCTGTAAACCCTTAGAAGCTGTAACTAGATCAGAAAGTAAGATCTGCTGAAACAGATGGGCTTTGTCAAAATATTTCCTTTGCACTAGCTACTCCCAGGGCATAAGAAACTCTTAGGGGAGACCAAAAGCCAAAAGCCTTCATTGGGCCAGTGACAGTTTGGCATAATGATTGGATTGAAAAATATTTTGCATATATGTATGCTAGGGATCATAGACCACTGTGCTATAGATAAGGGTGAGTATGTGTTTGTTGTAAAGGGCCTTGATACACTTCTTGCACTAAACTAGGATTTGTCTTGCCCAGACATTACTGCAACAGCTGTTACTGGGGACAATCCTGCCTTTAATGGAAGGGAGCCAAGAGATAGTTTGGCCAAGAGAGAGTCAGTTGGGGGCCTCCATCATTGCACTAGGAAGAGGGCAAAATGAAGCAGGTGGTGTGCCATACTCTAAAGCTCTGAAAGAGCAACCAAAAAGCTTTTGAAAGGACATTTAAGGATGCTGAAATTAATCTATTAGTGATGTGACTTGTTGCTGGTGAAATATCATGAAGAAAGCTTGGGGAGACTCTTCAAGGGTCTGGCTTCAGGTGTTGTACTATTGCCTGTTTTCTGTGTAGCAGGAAGTGTTAACCAATGAGTTATTAACACAATAGTGTTTTCCTTAGGAGACAGAAACACTCTTCTACAGTGAAACCTTTTCAGCAAGAACTGTCTGACCCAAACTCTTTTTTAGAAAGAGAAACTTCTGCTGGCACAGACAGAATGCCAGTGCCAGTCCCCTTCAAACTTCGACACCATGAGAGGTAAATGTGAACAGAAACTGGTGGTGGTGGGCTTTCCTGCAAAGGCAGGGGGGTGTTCTGAAGATGTGATTTGAGCGCTGCTCAAATGTTTCTTTTCCATTGCTGCCCTCTCTTGTTTCCCTTAATTAGTCAGCTTACTTGTTACTGGATTGTCCTCTAGGAGGACGTCAGAGATCATATTTGTAGCGCCCCCAGCATGAGTGCTTCCTTCATATCTGCTGAAGCTACAAAAGCAAAAATGGGTCAGACTCCTTCCCTAATGTGCTGTCAGTAGTTACACTCCAAATGAACTTGGTCTAGTAAGCTGCTTTCCTTTAAAACTCCTTTTCCAATGCTAAATTAGACAGATTATAGTCAGTAGTTTCTGGCAGAACCTTCTTCAAGAAGTTCTCACTGTAGGGAGATGGAAATGCTGGCAGCTTTTTATCTGTCTTAATATCTGCATTTGTGCTGGTACTGGGCCTAACAGGCCTCTGTCCTCATTGCTAGAACAGCAGCAGTACCTACTGAAATACTTGCACAGTCACTTACAAATATACTTCTGCCCCAGCCTGGAGAGGTCTACCAGGGAGTTCATTCTGAATAACATTGTTCGTTCTTTGATCTCACTGATAGTGCCAGCAACGGAGGCCCCACTATGGGAGCCACTGCAAAAGCCTTATCAGATTGCATTAATTAATAAGCTAAACTGAGGCTGAGTGATTCATCTAGGAGGGAATGCATTCCGCTTCATAATCTACACACTAAGACATGAAACCCTTGCTTTCATGAGGTAAACTATTCCAAAAGGTGCAGGAGAAAAACATGAAGAAGGGAGGACTCAATTGGGAAACAATATACTAGCTGATGTGTAGCATTCATCTGATAAGAGAGTTACAGCTGCTAAACTACCAGCAAGCACAACAAAGAATGTCTTATCTTGTACAGAGCCATGAGACATGTTACTCCGAGGATAGCCTGGAACCCAGACATGACTGCCTGGCATTAAGGTAATGGCATAGAGCCATTGGGTGTAAAGACCATGTGGATTTAACAGAATTTGCCCAGATGGCTTCTGCCCTGTAACCAGTACAGTCATAAATATCATGTGCTATTTCCTCATCATCTAGCACAGAGGCTTCTTTTGGCCAGAGAGAGCAAAAGATTGATTATTCTTGGCTGATAGTTTTTTGCTGGACAGAAGCTTCCTGGTTCACATTCAGATTTAGTAGAATTGGTCTTGTCATTCTCAGATTACTAGTTCAGCTGCTCCGTTATGGGAACATCCAGGGATGGAGAAGAAGGGGAGAGGTTCCAAAACTTGAGACTGGAAAGTCTGAGATATGTGCATTTCTGTCTTTTTTTTCTTTTTTCTCTCAATATGAGTTTGAACCTTATTTAATGCAATTTCAGCTTGACAAGGTCATTGGCTGCAAAGTTCATCTCCCAAACCAAAGGTTCCTCTGGTAATGTGAACCATCATGCTTTGCATCTCCCATTTGCCTTGCTGTTTACATTTGCAATAAAAAGCAGTAGGTCAAAATAAAACACATGAGAAAAATGAAGCATGTTCAATCAGGGAAAACTCATGACACATCTGTCCTCTTAGCTGTCACCATTACAGATATGTGAACCTTTCAAAGTTGAAAGCTCACATCAACCTTGTTAATTCCATCAACAGTAGGGAAGCACCTCCAGCAATAAAGGAGATCAGATTCTTGATTACTGGAATTCTAATCATTTGTTTTTAATTTTGTAGGTATTTAAGCAGATAAGAGGAAACAAAGATTCTTTGCTGGATCTTTGCCTTGGAACAACTATTCATCTTGCTCCGTTTACCTGAGGCTAACAAGTTCCTTTCTTCACCTCTGTCTAGGTGGTACCTCTAGAGACCAAGTTCCTTGAACTAATACAAGTGAGCAAAAGGACTTCATTCAAAACCTCATACAGGAAAGGAGAATCTTTGCATGGATTTCCAGATGCTACAAGTTAGATCATAAACAAGTACTGCTTTACAATTCCAATAGTGCAGTGCTAATCACCTTTGTCTGCAAAAGCAGGGGCCTGAAAAGTTTTTGCCTCTCCAGAAAGTGCAATCTTAAATAGACACATGTGTCCCCAAAGCCTCTTTGTTATGTGACTGCAAAACCACATTCTACTACCAGTTCATTAGTTGCTACCTTCCGGAATACATGATGGATAGGAAACATCAAGCCAGAAGTTGATGATACAGTAAGCTGTAAGCAAAACGGAGTTGTAATTGAAAGTGTTTCCACACCATGGGTACTGCTGAGTGGCTGCCATGTTAATTATATGAGCCCTTCTTCTAAAGCAATCTTCCACTTGGATACCAAGTATAATTCCTACCAGGACATCTCTGAAACGCCATCAACAATTGTGCTTTCTGACAAAAAGATGAAGTTAATTAATTGTAAGCACCCTTTGCTGACAAACTCAGAAAAATCCTACTGGCTTCTCTTCCTGAAGAGATAACAAATAAATTGGGTCATATACATTAATATTTTTGCACTGACATAACTTTGGTACAGGCCTTGGGTTCTTTCCAAGGTTCCACCTGGAACCAGCAGCATACATTTAACACAACTCAGAGCAACAGTCACATAAAATTAAATCACAAGACCCTACGCAGCCCATTGCCTTACCTCTGGCAAAGGGACATAGGGGATACGTGGGGAAGAAGTACAGAGGACAAGGCACATATAGCATGATCCCCCTTTTAGCAGTCCTCCCTTGGCCTCTGTGTGATTTAAATTCATTCTGGGCTAAAGGTTATTTCTCAAGTTAGGGGCCACCAAGACATGTCACTGATGGACCAATCACGTTTTGAGCCTTGTGCAAGTTAATTTCCATAATCCTCTATGGGAATGCATTCTCTGATTTCAAAACATGTTGTGTAAAAAGGCACTTTTATGAGTTCAATGGCAATCCGCTGCCTGTTAACTTCACTAGTATTCTGCTAACTTTAGTATAATAGAGAAGTAATTGCTAATTGTTCCCTATTCACTTGCTTTATTATTCATAATTCTATAGGGTTCTATTATACTCCCCTCAGCCACCTCTTTTCTAAGTCAAAGTTCTCTAGCCTGCTCCATGTCTCCTGACTAAACCATAGTACTGTGCCTTTTTCAGCTTTAGAGTATCTTTGTTTTTTAGTGGGGTGGGACCAGAACTCCACATAAGCACCCTCAGTAAAAACACCATGGTGAAACTATATTCTCCAGTTTGGTCTCCACTATGTGCTTGATGTTCCGTGAGCCTCTGACTGCCAGCAGGCACAGAGCTTGCATTTTTACACAACAGACTGTCATGGCTCCAAGATCTCTTTGTGAATAGAAATAGCTGCATTATAGCTCATCTGGACAGTGATTCCTCCCCTGCCCCCATGCGCATTACTTTGTATTCATCAAAACTGTATTTATGGAACTGAAATCCCTGATCACTGAGTTTCATTAGTAACTTAAGAGCAGAGAAGCAGCTCATCTAGCAATGAAGAGCCATTTTAACCACAGCCAGGATTGTTGTCACCCGAACAGATTAGGGGTTAATAATTCATTGATATAGCAATCTACAATTGCATTTTACATATATGGCTAAGGTAATTTTTCACCTCTACTTTAATTTGAATCAGGCACTAATTTGCCAGGCATGCTGTAACATAATGTAGACAGTTTATAACTGAACCAAGGCCAACTTCATATCCAGATGGGAGCAGCACTGCTCTGGCAACTTGGGAAGTCTCCTCAAGAAAGAAGAAGGATTGAAATTGCTAGGAGAATCTAACTTCCAGTCTTCTTAGCAGTGGTGCATTCCCTGGACACCTCAAGATTTGGAAAGTTTAGCAGGTCTTTGCGCTTGTCAGTACATCTTTAGCCTCTTCCCTTTCCTGATTCCTGTTTTAAACATGCAGCGGCATTCATGAAATCAGCCCCTCTAAACTTCTTCTGAAAATGTAGATCTCTATATTGGCTGCAAAGCATTCCTCTGTAGAACTGTGTTTTAAATTAAGTACAAAATATTCTGGTTACCCTTCATTGTGTTACTTCCTCATAGTGACCTATTTCTGCAGACATTGAAATCTTGGATCAGGGACTGCCCTGTTTGGTGTTGGTTTGCATGAAGCCTATCCTGAAAGGTACTTGTTTTTAAAATATAAGGAAAAGTTGTTTTACAAGATGATGTTATAACTGTCACAGAAAGAATTGGTATAGTGTATTTTTGGACAAGGGATAAAAGAAAGAATGGTCAGTTGCATTGCTTTTCTGAAACAGTAATGCCCCTGCCATTATGTTTCTTATCAACTTCTCATCCTTTCCCTGTTAAATGTTAAAATGCTTTAACAACAATGGATTCTTTTCACCACTAATCTTGCCTCCTTTTCAGTAATTTTACTATAATTGACCAGAGTTAGAAATGGCAAATATGACATCGTGCCCTTCTGGCTCAGGCATGCTTTCAGCTTTCAAAAATTGTCATTTTATTCCTATCTCTTCCACCAGGCTAGTGATTGTGTGCCAAGATGTTTCCTTCTGTGGAAAATAAATGTAATTACTTTGGAATCTCCTTTGCAAGTCTGTTGTGAGATCTGCTGACACAACACACTGTGTAAGAGCTGGACAATATTATGATTATTTTTGTTATTCCTCCCAAAGTTTGAGAACTGATTTGCAGTCCCTCCTCCTTCTCCTTTTTCTTTTCATGGAGGAGGCAGAAACTGGCAGCTGACGGGAGCTGCAAAATTTATCTTTTATTATTGACCTTTTCCAAAGCCTCAGCAATCATTTCTTTCCCTTTCTAAAATACACATGCAGCATTAAGGATGACTCAAAGGCTGAAGTGCTATTTTTGAATGAGTTTCTACACTTACTTTTCTTTTATTCCTTTTTCTTTCTTTATATTCCTCCTGCTCCCCCCTTAAGAGAGACAGAAATGAACGGAATTCCATTTTGGAAAGGCATGAGAAACAGATGCAAACACACATGCATCAGGCAAGGCATTCTCTGAAACCTCTTCAGTTGGAAGAGCAGATTTAGAAAGACATTTGATGCTGGTAGCCTGTTGAACTGCTAGCAACAGGCACAGCAGGATAACTGTCCATCTAGCTATATAAATAAGCTAGTAAGTATCATTTACAAGTAAATATATATGTGTAACAGTGAGTATGTATGTTCTTCGGAGCAGAATTGTAAAGCTGGATTTAGGATAAGCAGTTTCTGTACATCCCTTTTAAATTTTACTTCCGGATTAGTATGCTGGTTTTCAACACCTTCTCTCCCTGCATTTTCATAGGATCTCGGTCCAAACTTAGATGAGGATATTGCTGGACTTCATTTAAGCCTGGTACAGGACTCATGAGATGAGTGAGATCCCTGGTGGGTTTTCATGTTCTCAGGTTTCCAGATGTCAGCAAGAAATTTACAACAGCCCTGCCTAGCCCCATAGTTGATCTAGCATTTGAAAGCAGCTCACTCTTTACATGGGATGTCTGTGGAGGGATTGCCCATGAAGGCAGCATGTCCCCTTCACACATGCACAAAATGGCAGTACGGAACCTTAAGCATTTTGTTATCAGGCATAGCACATCTGGTCTCTGGTGGATCTTTCCCCCAGATCCTGCAGATTTGGCCAATTTTATCTGCAGAGCAAACAATGGGAACTTTCTCCATGTGTGAGGCTTAAAGAAACTAGGGAAATCATCTCGCTTGGCCTGACAGCCTGGGGGCTGGCCGAGATAATGAATATTTGTACTCTCAGAATCAGGCTGTGATTCCGGTTCATGTGTGTTTCAGTTATGTGAAATTTGACTCACTCTGGCCCAGAAAGGAGCTGAACTGGTGGCCTAGCAGTGAACAAGGCCTTACAGAGGATTCAAGCTGCAGAGCTGTCTCCACATGAAAGATTGTAAATGCGACATTGTAGAGGCGGCCCTTCGAAGACCCTCCTGACTTCTCATACTGAAGGGGAAGTGGTTGAGATGACGGGTCCCATAAACTCTGCAGTGTCTGATGTTTTTTATGCAGCCCTGATGGATGTTGTTTGCTCAAAGCAGAGAGGGATCATTTCTGAGGATATCTCTCACTTGACTGTTGACAGCACATCACTAGTTTATTGTAATATGATAAGTGATGTTGCGGTCAATCTCTATGCCCACTTCTGTAAATACAACTCAGTGAGGCCCAGTTACCTAAAACCTTACCCACCTCATCCTTTTCTGGCAGGAAACGCCCCACTGCCAGGGTCTGGCATGCTGAGTGTTGATCCTGTCAGGACCAGGGATTCCTGTGGAGACAGGTTGCACAAGATGCAGAGAAAAGCAGACCAGACATAAAACAGCAGAGCACTTTTCATTCTCTTTGGACATTCTGTGGAGCTCCTTGCTGAAAAGACACTGCAGGACACCAGATTCAAGGCTGAGCAGGAAATAGACCTTTCCTAGGGGGTGACAGTAATGGGCAGA
Source organism: Myiopsitta monachus (assembly GCA_017639245.1). Classification (NCBI taxonomy): domain Eukaryota; kingdom Metazoa; phylum Chordata; class Aves; order Psittaciformes; family Psittacidae; genus Myiopsitta; species Myiopsitta monachus. Next base: position 25,459,661 of record CM029926.1, on the reverse strand, counting down.
GTTATATCAGCAAGGAATAAAATGGCAACGATTAGAAGGATGAAAGCCCTTTGTCCCACACAGCTCAAGTCCATGCTCTGGGAGGAGATGTACGCGGGACTTACCTGTGTAATGCTTTTCTATCCCTGGCCCTAACAGCAGGCTGAGATATTCTTCTTAGGGTGGTCAGCCAGCTGTTGTCTCCATGGAATTCCCCACTCCAGTGATGCCTTGCCAGTATCAAAATGAACCCATCATCCTCTGGCTGCTTTGGAGTGAAGAGAAATACTCTGACTGGCTCTCATCATCTGCTCTTAAGGTTCTACACATGCCTGTACAAGCTGTGAGGAGTTGGAGAGACAGTCTTTTACTCTGCCTCAATTTCCTCATCTACAAAACAGCAATCAAAACCTTTTAGTTCTCCTACCATTAGTGAGCTAGGGATCTAGTGTAATAAAAGGATACTGTCACAATAGTTTTATGTGCTGTGATTGCCTCTATTATTATAGAAGTTCTCATTTTCACTGGGGGTCTAATTTCTAAGCTCCAAAGAGCAGTTGTGATGTGGCATATGTTTTCTTATCTTGCTTAGGTGGTCATATACAGGGACCTTTATCATAAAAAGCATGATTTTGGAATAGAAGGACAGCACAGATTTTGCATTTAAATCTGATCCTCAGCTATACTTGGGAAACATATCTTCCAAGAGACAGCGCCACAGCCTTTAGTCATATCCCTGGTCTCTTTTTTCCTGCCTGGGTTTAACTTTAAATTATAGTGGCCAGTAATATCCACCAGGCGACGCTAAAGCAACCCGTGATCCCGGGGCTCATCGAAGCCCTGATCACACCCTCCGTGTCCTAATCCCGCTCTTCATTCTAGCTGCAGGCGGGCAGGGAGGTCAGCAAGGAGCAACCCTGTGCCGTAGAAGGGTGGTATGTTCTTCCCGCCTCCAGAGATTCAATTTGGTTAGTCCTGGTTCAGTTTGTTAGTCCAGCACAGTGTAGCCCCCCACCCCTTCCAGACTGAGCACAGGGTCAGGGTGTAAGTGACAATGATTTTACTATTACTCCTTTGCCTGTGTGGGCTTTATGGCTGGAGGGCTGCGAAAAGGAAAAGGAGTATGTGTGGCTGGCACGTTGAGCAAGGGAGGGAGCTCCAGGCACAGGCATGATGACAGTAGATGGTGAAATCATTAGCCCAGGATTATAGTGAGAGATGGGGCCTGAGCCACAAGAGCAGAATCTGTATCCAGAGCTTGGGGGTGGTGAGGTTGGGCTTGGGCCCATCTCGAATTCAAACTTCACTGCAGAATTCAACAAAAAGACGCACCAGGCCCAAGGGAGAAAAGGCAAATTATTCACACATGCAGATTAGCAATAACGGTGGAGAGGATGCAGCAAAATACCTGCCAAGTACATTTTTAAAATATTAATGATCTCTCCTTTTTCTTTTATATTATTCATTTTCTTTTTTTTTTTTCTCTAATGGGAAAGCCCCTCCCCACTTTTATATTGCATCTGGCTCCTTGATTTCCTTCTTGCTGAGACATTCCATCCATTCTCAGCACAATGTGCAACATAGCTCTGCTGTGCAATAAACACAGTGACCCAGCTCTCTGGATTCTTCCCTTGGAGAGCAAATGTCCAGCCCACCTTGAAAAGGACAAACTGCCTATGTCAAGGCACAGGAAGCTGCAGGATGATTCAGAGCCAGGGCACCCAAATTCAGCCTTCGTTGGGGAAATAAAAAAAAAAAATTAAAAATAAAGGTCACCCTTAGATTTCAATCAAGATTAGAATTTCCCAGGTTTAGGCTTGTTTTAATAAGGGGGCTGAGCCAGACTGCTACTCTGAAACTTCCTGGCCCACTGGGGATATTTCAGCTTTGGCGTAAAATCCTGTTTCAAGCTCCACAAGTTTGAATTCTTTTCTAGTAACAACTCCATACCCTGTTTGAATAAACCAGTAGTGAAGGTGGTGGCTAGTTAATATTGTGCCTGGTCCTGTGCTTTGTAACAGTGTCCCTTGCAGTGTTTAGGGAAGACTGGACAGTTGGGGGGAAGGCTTGAACATTAGTGCAGCTCTGGCGAAACATGAAAAAACCCCAAACAAGAACTGCTCTGTCTTGCCTCATTTACTGAAGATTAATTTTAATAATTTTTATGCTTCTAAGCTAGGATCTTCCTTGTTTTATGCCTTTGCAGTGATTTTCAGTAAGAGCCATCTGATGAAAAGAAAGTTGGTGGTAGATAGGATGCACTGAAAACCATCTGTGAGGCATGTATGCTTGTAATACTTTGATGAACCCACCTGAAGACAAGGGTCTATACCAGACAAGAAACTTCCCTTGAGGCTATTAAAATGCAACTGGACTGCTGCGAGGATGTTATTTCTACAACCATTTCTACCTTTTTCTCTACCTACTGGATACAAACTGATTGGAGGATTTATGCCTTGAAGGACTGGGATTGCTGCTCTTGATGTTTCGACCCATTGCCCTCAAGAATAATCTGATTGTAAGAACAGCTATTACAGCACAGGCCAAAAAACCATCCCCACCCACAGAAGCTCTCTATGACACTAGACACCAGTAGGTGCCTGGAAATGAGCATGGGCAGAAGGCAAACCTGTAGCAGTCTTCCCTCTGACTGTTTCTGCAGTTTCCAGTCACATGGATGACTGTTTGCAACGGCTTTCCATAGATTTCTTGCTCATGAACTAATCCAATCATTTGTTGCATTTGGTATCCTAAGGCAAGGAGTTCCATAGCTGAGTTACCTGTTACCACAGGAGCCACCTTTTTTCACTTGTTTTGAACCTGCCACCTACAAGTTTAACTTGATACCTCTTGATACTTGATACCAGCCTCACCTTCCCAGCATGAGCTGCACAAAGGGAAAGAACAATCCTCCCTGGGAATGGAGTCAGCTGGGGAGAAAATGTCCTTTCACAAACTCCCCGTTGTGCTTTTAAGCTGTGACAAGATGTGTTCACAGAGCTGCATGGGCTTGTATCAGAGAAGGCTTCGCACCAGGGTTGACGAGTGTGATAATGCTTGGGTTGGCACAGCAAGATGGCTACTCGCACATCTTCGAGTAAATCTGTTTTGAACTTGACCTCCAGGGCATTAGCTTCTATACTCACTAGTAAAAATCATTTGCTGTTGCTGTTCTTATTTTTTTTTCAGGAAATTAATCAATCCAGCCCAGATTTTGACCTTTTACAGTTAAAATGCAAACCACCACCCAGAGAACCTAGAAGGGATGGAAGATGTGGGAATACATCTCAGCAAAATACAAAGACATTAATTTTCCAACTGAGCAACTAAGCTTTCAGATTTTGTGGACTATATGACAGCAGTAATTGGCAAACACTAACTGGCAAATTTAGAAACTAATCCTACAGTGCAGAAGTAACATAGCCATTCAGTAATAATCCCTCTTGGAACTAAGACAGGAAATTCAGTATCTTTGCAGAGTCCAGAGTTAGACAGGGGCCATGGGTTTAGTGAACAGGTTCTCCAGGGATTGCTTTTATAAACCATAAACAGATTAAGAAAACCCACTCCTACAAAATAGCCTCATCACAGCAAATTTTTCCTTTACTTAAATCCTATCTGCGTTTGCGCTGTAAAACCTCCAAGAGTCATGGTAGGATGGAATCTTCCTGCAATGCAGTGTTTTGCTTCATGAGAAGGGAGGAGAAAACAGAAAGAGCAAAACAGAGAGAAAAGTCCTGAAAAACAAATAAATGACAATGTTTGGTTTGGGCTTGTTTTGGGGGTTTGTTTGTGGTGTCATGTTTTGTTTTGTTTTCCAAGAGCCCTAAGTGTTTCTGTGGCTCTGGGAGTCATGGATTGCTTGCACATCCATTTTTTGCTATCAGAGATTGCTCTCCAGCCATGTTATTAAAAGATACAGATATACTGGATACAGACAAAGACACTTCAGTGATTGGTTACAGAGGAAAGAAAAAGAAAGAATCTGTAGTTACATATCTCCCCTGAGACTGGTCATGATAGCCAGGTGAATGACACACAGAGTTGAAATGATCTTTCATGCACAATTTGCAGACATACCCCTTGTTTTTGTGTCCATATCTTTCACAGACATAAAGATCTGATCTTCATGAAAAGGGCTTATGAGGATGAAAGATGTATGACTGGGGAAAATCGTTGTACCCCTGTTTTTGAAAATTATGTCAGTAAGGGAGGCTTACAACTATAAGAAAAGAAAGGGGGAGGGGGAAAGAAAAGAAAAAGTCAACAAAACGGGGAACAATGGCAAAAAGACACAAATCTACATGTAGGGTTATGTAGAAAATTATGCATATTATAGATAGAAGAAAAAAAGCTTTTCTGGAAAGCAGAACCTGACCCTTACACTGCAGAATGCTTCCCAGCAGCCAACTCTGTGAACACCCTTCTCCCCAAAGAGTTGTTCTGGTCACCAAGAAGATGGAATGGACAGGACTGGAATGGTTAAATACTGTTGTCTTCAACTGAATGATGAAAACACTGTTAAAGAACAAATGTCTCTGCATTTCTGATGGAGGTTGAGCAACTTCAAGATATATAAATGTGGGAAAAATCAAGGACATTCAGATCTTCTTGTGAGCTTATGAAGTGAATAATTTAAGCCTGTTTTCATTATCAAAAAGGAAGCAAAAAGACAAAAAAAAAAGAAAAGTAGAATGAGAAAATTCCTTTGTTTGGTAACTTTCTAGGTGCCCTAAAGGTCATTCTGTCCTAATGGAGCATCTTCTGATATGGACATCTGCTCAGTGGGAACTGCGCTGAGCTCACTAATTCATTTCACAGCATCACTGGTGGGTAGCTACATGAAACAAAGTCCGGGTCATGTTCATGTAAACGCTAGGTTCATTGCTGAGAAAAGACTTTGGGGATAATGTTCAGATACTATCACACAGAGTTGACTTTCTTCTTTTCTTTTTTTGCTAAAGGCTGTTGTCACTGCAAGAGTACGCGGTTGATAAACTCCCTGGTTCAATCAGCAGGGGATGTGGAATCGTAGACATGATGACCCAGATTTTTGGAGGCATTCAACTAGCCAAATTGTATTAATTTCAGAGGGAGTGAGACACTCTGAAACTCTAAGCACTTTGCCATTTTTCTGTCATATTTGAGAATGTTCTCACCCTTCATGACTTACTCAGCTAATACTCAGCTAATGTCTCTATTAATATCCTTCCTGGATCCTTACTCTTAAGACCTACACATTGTATCCTAACTCTCTGTCACATCATGTCTTTCTCTTGAGTTTATTGCTTTTTTATATCCCTGTGGCATCACCCTATCACATCCACTGGAACTTTTTTCTTAGTCCACTATCAACAAATTCTTTTTCTAACCTTTATGATGTCCTTCCATGACCTGAATACAGAGAATCTGCCTGACTTATATTGCTTTTAAAGGCTATCAGGCTCTCTGTTGTCTTTTCTGAGTATTTGTGTTTCTGGGAACAAAGCAGGAAACAGGCAAGGAAGTATTATATCCATTTGAGAAAACTGAGGCAGACAGATGGAAAGAATGAGAAAGCAACTGTATATATGAGTCACCTAAAGAAGGCAGGACATCAAGCTGAAATCTGTGAAGTCATAGGATACCCTAAACCTAGCCACTGAGATTTCCTTCTATTCAGTGAATCATGAATGGCATGTTTCTGGTGTTCACCAGACTCTGTACCTTATTTTACCCTTTTGTCTGTGCTGATTTTTTCACATAGCATTACCTAATTTCATCCACATGCAATGTTTGAAACAAGATGTAGGAGGGGTACATATGTAGATGCACTGCATGCTCCTAGCTGATTTCAGCAGTATTGTGCTTCAAATATCAAATCAGCCTTTCCTATATGGAGCAATCAAATAGCTGTGAACAAGCTTTGGTGGTGGCATGACAAAGGAGGACACAATACCAACCAAAATCAGGGTAATTCTCTTCTAAGTGTAGCTGGACAGATACAGGATGAGAGTGGTAAAACAAGATCAAGGCCAGTGTTAAAGGCTGCCTGAAAAAGGGAAGTCCTTGAACCCTGTGAACCTCACAGCACCAAGGAGTCCTTCCATTGGGCCAACCTTGTGGAGAAAAACCACTGTAAAAAAGCTAGGGGAATATTGCACTGTCTTTTCCATTCATGCTGTTACGTTGTTTAAATGTCATCCTCTCAAATGCATCTGTGAAGCTGAAAAAATGATTGTTCCTCTTTTGCATTGTTTTGAAGTAGACTGAGCAGAAAATGTAAAATAATTCTAGTTATGAGTAGTGTTCAAATAAATTGATTTATATGTTCTTTTTATGTTTAAAAATCGGTAATCACAAGCACAGAATGCTGCACGGAGTGATATTTCCTATGTAGCAGTGTAGGTCTGGAATCTCATCCACGGGATCCTAGTCCTTGGCTTTGCTATCTGCTGAGTAAAGGTGATCCTGAGGAGCACTAGGACATACATACATTTCTACATACGTGCATACATACATACATTCCCACATAAACTGGCTGAAAGTCACCTTAAGTTTTTCCTAGAGTCACCCAAAACTTCATATAATCTCATATGAAGCTGGCACCAAGTTCCCTAGAGGGCATCATGGTCATGTTTCTTCGTATTAGTAATATGTAAGTAAAACTTTGCAGTCCCTGCATACAGAAATACGGGAGTTTGGATATTACTTATGTTAAAAAGCAACGACACCCAGAGAAGATGGTTTGAATTCTTGTTGCCACCTCCCCTTTCTCATCTCATCTACCTGCAGGTGCTTCTGAAATAGAAATCTTTTGGATGCATCCCATGGGAGTCAGTGGGGGAAACGTTTTCTCCTGTGAGATTCAGGCGCCAGCTCTTTGGGGATGTTCAGATTGTATGTCTAGACAAGATAACATCCTTTTCTGAACCCAGAAGCTAACCCCAGGGGGACCTATTATTCATGTATAAAACACCAAGAGAAAATTTTGCTGCATGCAGCTTCCTTTTTCTTTCCCTCCTCCCCCGTGGGAATTTGTTTGGTTTAACCCTTTCATCCCTATGAGGCAGCAGCTTCCCTGCTCAAAGCCGTGACTGTTTATCCTTCCACCTTTCAGGGCTCAGTACTCTGCACCTGCAAAAACAGCAAGGCTGGCTGAACAAAGCCAGGTGAGCCTTCAGCATCAGCTTTAATGTGAAGTCCAAACATAGAGAAACCTCCTCTATTCCCCACAGAGAATAACAGTTCTTGGACTAAATCTTCAGCCCTGCCTATAGTGCCCAGACAGCACAAAACACCTGGCAGTTTGCCCGAAGAAAGCACCTGGAATTGCTCCTGAGATAGGCGAATATTCAGAGTGTAAAAGAGTAAGGGGCGTATGCAAAGCACAGAAGGAATAAAAGATACCTTATTCTGATCTACTTGCAGTGACATCATGCCCCTAGAAAGTCTCATGAGGTAGTGTAACATTGGAAAGGTTAAGGAATGGCTTGCATTCTGGGTTACAGTAAGTGGTGATAAAAATCTCAATGTAAAACCAGTGAATGCCATCCAGGCATGTACTTACTGCTTTCTAGACTAACCAAAGGACTGCATATACATCTTTTGTGTTTGCCATAGCCTTGTGTAGCCCATGGACAGATGCTACTGATTTTACATGATTTAGCCTGTTGTACAAATTCATCAGCAGATCTTTTTTAGCTTGGTTTCACAATTGGTTCACAAAATGGTTTCACAGTTTTTTTGTACTTAGTCTTCAGCACTGAATTGTGACACACATGAGGTTCTTACAAGGTCCTTAATATGTAGAGGCCAATTTAGTGTTTCTGCTTTGTGTTTCTCTTCAACATACCGTCCTTTTTTGCCTAAGACTTTTTAAAGATTGGATCATAATGATAAGTGTAGGAAAACACAAATCAACACAGAACAGTCTTCTTTCAGATATTTGCTTTGATCTGTGTCTTGCAACATGGAAAGAGACATCTGTCCACAAAAACATTTGTCCCAAGAGCTCACTTATTGAAAGACATGCAGGAGTTGTGTGTCGTTATAAAGTCAGGTTGGCAGAAGAAACGATATATTTGGTCCCTAAAGTGACCTCTATATCCACAAATAATCTGAATCTATGATATTTCTGATCATTATTTGTGAAAGGCACTTCGAGGCAACAGTACTGCCAGCTGTTATTACATCTTGACTCTGAGTCAGAAAAGTCACTTCTAGGCAGGTGGATCCAGCACCTCTCTCCACTTAGAGGGACAATGAAAGAACAAGTGGCAATGGAGAAAAGGTAAGAACACGGGATCCAGTAGGTATAAATTATATTTATTGAACAAAACAACAAAATTTATTTTCCTCTGCATTGAGAACTTCGGGGTTTTCACAACATCACATCTGATTCATCATAGTGACAGAGGCCCATGGTTAGATCAGAGTAGTAAAATTTTTGCTAGCAACAATGTAGAAGAATCAAACATTTTTAATAAATGTTTCTACATTTAGAAAGAAGTGGGGTGTTGCAGTCCTATGGCATGAGAATAGTGAACTCAGATCCTAGTCCATTAGTAACTAAGCATGGTTTTAAACAATTTCATTGAGGGATAAACATTTTGAAATCAGTACACCTGGATAACTTGCACCCAAGAGCCCTAGAAAGGTTGTCTGAGGAGATCTCTAGCCAACTCATTTTAGTTTTGAACAAATCTTGGCTTACCCAGTAAATTCCAGTAGGTCAGAGCATCTAATTTTGTGCCAATATTCAAAAGGGCCAAGTAAGATGACCCAACTAACAGTAAGTCAGTTAGCTTGACACCAACCTTAGGCAAAATAAAAATCCCCACAAACCCAGGAGACAAATAATTAAAAATTAGAGAACAAATCTATTTAATGTCAGTCAACACGGTTTAATAGAAATGGGTCATGTAGAACCAATACAGTTTCATTCTCTGATGAGATAATGAGGTCACAAGTTTGGTTAGCAAATGTCACTGATGAAAGATAATAGACTATTGTAAGGACTTCATCTTGCCCACCATACACTCATGGTTTCACCCCAGCCAGCAACAAAGCACCACACAGCTATTCACTCACTCCTCATCCAGTAGGATGGGGGAGAGATTAGGAAGGGTAAAAGTGAGAAAACTCATGTGTTGAGCTAAAGACAGTTTAACAGGTAAAGCAAAAGCTATATACACCAGCAAAGAGAACCAAGGAATTAACCACTTCCCATCAGGAGGCAGGTGTTCAGCCATCCCTATGAAAGCATGGTACCATCATGCATAACAGTTACTTGGGAAGACAAATGCCATCACTCTGAATGCCCACTCCTTCTTTTGTCTTCCCCCAGTTTTGTATATTGAGCATGACACCATACAGTATGGAATAGCCCTTGAGTCAGTTTGGATCAGCTGTCCCAGCTGTGTTCCCTCCCAGCTTTTTGTGCATCCCCAGCCAACTCACTGGTGGGGTAGGGTGAGGAGCATAAAAGGGCTTGATGCTGTGTAAGCCCCACTCAGAAGCAAATGACATACCAGCACTGTTTCCAGCACAAATCCAAAACATAGTTCCATACTAACTACTATGAAGAAAATTAACTCTACCCCAGCCAAAACCAGCACAATGTTCATTTCAAAAACAAGTAGCTCTGTCCAATTCCAACAAATTTGACACTAAATGGGAGCTGATTAAACAGATATACAGCAAAAGCTTGTGAATTAGGTCACTTTTACAAATGAAGGTTTTCTGGAAAAGTTAGAAGAGGAGATATAGGAATCAAATCTGTCCCTGATATTATCCAATAGCTTGACCAGATAAAACTACAAAGAGCTGCAAGGAGTGTTCACTGATTTTTTTATTTTATTTTTTTTTTAAAAGCACAGAACCATCTTCCCATGCACAAACACTGCTGCCATGCAAGGAAGCAATGAAAAAGATGAAAAATAGGTAAATATATGAACCTTAGCCTAATTTGAACTTGATTTGAGAACAAACCCAGTATTTCAGCCCCTCACAAGATGTTCTGAGGTTATTTTTTTCTCTTGAAAATGAAGAGAAACTTTGATTTAAAAGGTAGAAATGCAGTGATCAAGATGCTTGGTAAAATAAGCCCATTCAAGTGAATTGCATCCATGACAAAAAAATAATTTTGGAGAAGACTGTTTTCTGAAAAGTGGTGGCTCCGAAAAGGTCATAGTGGGGAGGTAATATAACATGTGGGAAAATTGTACTCAGAGAGTAGTTATCAATGGTTCACTGTCAAAATGGAAGGATATGGGAGTGAAGTTCTACAGGGATTTGTTCCTGCTTCCTGTGCTAAATAACGTTTTCATTAATGACTGAATGATGGAATACAGAGATTTGTTATTAAGTTCGCAAATGACACCAAGCTGGGAGTAACTGTAAATGCTGGAAGGCAGGAGGACAGTTTAGTATGATTACAACAAATTGGAGAAATTATCTAAAAAGAAAATAAGGTGATCTTCAGTAGGAACGAGTACAAAGGTTCATTCCTTATGCAGCAATTATCATATTCCTAAATATGAGGTGGGTAATGCTTTCTGGGTAGTGAGGATCTGGGGTTGCAGTGGAGCAAAATCTGACATGATTCAGCAGTGTTATAATATTGCAAAAAAAGACAAACTGTTGCCTGCAATATGTGCGCCGCTCAACGCTGATAAAGCCTTAGCTGAAGGCTTTTCCAAAGTCCTATGGGTAAATTTTGAACATGTGATGCCAAACAAGATGCAGATCGACTGGAGGAAGTTGAGAGATGAGTGATAACGTTGGAGGACTAGAAAACATGACCTCAAGAAAGGGGCATTGTTTATCCTAGAGGGTGGTTCAGTAAAAGGATGCTGAAGAAAGGATGCTCTGTTTCTCCATGCTCCTGATAGATCAAAGTCATGGTTTAAACAACAGGAGAAGATTCCAAATAGGAATGAGGAAAAAAAATTTTCTAATTGAAAGGCAGTGAATCTCTCGAGTGCATTGCTTGGGGTGCTGTTCCCCTGGGAGGAGTACTGGAGGTCTTTAAGAACAAATTAGAGAAACATTTTTAGAAGTAAGACAATTGGAATAGATCCTGAGTTAGGACAGGAAGATGGGCTGGAAAGGGATCTTAAGATCCGTGTAGTTTATGAACATTTTAATGAAAGAAACAATGCAATGGATGTTATAATAGTACAGAAATGAGTGCAGAAGTAGAGTCATGACTCTTAATAGAGGGGTAAGGTCTACATGCAAAAGCTGCCACTGCTCCTACTTTCTTCAGCAGAATGATGTAAATTATGATAGAGTAAACATTTCATTGAGGCTTAAGGTTTGCAGGGGAAATGTAAGCTATTTGTGAATTTGATTCTCATATAGGTAATAACTGCAGTTAAAGAAAGTGGGAAAATTTTTAAAATCAATGAAAAATGTTGGTTTCACATCATCAAATAAAAATACTTAATTTCTTGTTTTGAAATTTTATTTTTAAACTGATCTTTTTAAAGACAACAGTTTCATAGAAGATTTTCAATGTGCTGAATCACCTCAAAACAGAGCCTCATTTTTTTTCTTTGGTCCAGAATTAATTTGAGTTTTTTTTGTTTTGTTTTGTTTTGTTTTTCCAAAAAATAAAAAAGGTGAAAAAAAATCTCAGCCCAAAATAAAATGGTTTTTTTCCCAAGCAATATTTTGATTGGTGGTGGAACAGAAAAAAACTTGTTATTCCCTAGTTCTATTTGTCAAACATTTTGCTACTTGGGAGAGCCTTGATTCATAGCAGCTGTGCACCAGACCATTTCAACTGCTTCTCTCAGGGCAGTCTTGATTAAGACTATTCTTTCTCCTTTGGGCTGCAGACTTTCTCTCTCTTGATTTGTAGTAGCCAGGGAGGTAGCTGGTAAGTCTTAATATCACACAGAGGGCATAAAAAGCAATGAAAATTTGGAGTGGTGAAGATAAGGGCCTTGATGGGCCAATACAAGAAATAACAGATGAAATGTAGTGGTCTCTGATACCTAGGAAAGTATGGTAGTACTTTTTCTAGATCTCAAGATTAATAGATGTATGGTTTGTCAACATATCCTTTCCTTCTTTCCTTTTTTTCCGTCAAACACATCTTGTGGATATCTCCTGTCAAGTGTACTTAATTTGTCTTGTGCTTTTCTAACCCTTCTGAGAGGAGCAAAATTGTACCCTGTGACTGCAAGCAGCCTCATCAAGCTCCCTTCCACTTCCTTCTCTGACTTAGCACTCACTCCACAGCCTGCTCTTTATGCTTAAATTAGAGAGCCTCACAGGTTTTGTGGGCTTTTTCAAGACCTTTTGCCTGTTTTCATCTCCCCCAGACTCCCTTCTCAGTCAAGCATCTCCATGAAGAGACACCAGACTTTTTCTCTCTAGGAACTAAGGTGCTTTATTCAGGGAAGAACTTCCTTTTGAAGTGAGGGTATCAGACTTTCTCCAACAGCTGTGGAGACTCCTGAAGGACACTTTCTGGTAAGAAATGCTGTGGGGTGTTACCTCTGTATTTGGGGGCCTATTTTATTTCTGCAGTTGCTCACTTGTGCCTTTTAAACATGAGCCTTGAAGAGGGCTCCCGCTTGAGGCAACTTCTTTGTAGTTGATTTCTGTATTTTGGGGTTTTTTTGAAGTACAAGGTGCCTGTCTTCTCTCAGGCAACACATGTGAACTCAAGTGTTTGAGTTGCATCTTCCTTGCACCAAGACTCTGACACCAGCTGTGAAACTCTGTGAAGCAAACCAATGTAAACATGCTCAGTACCATGCCCTGTGCATTTCTAGATATATTATCAGGCTGAATAGAAAAAGAAGTATTTAAAAAAATTCTCTGTATCCCCTTCCCAGGCAAATTTGTAAAGCTTACATTCCTCCTCCACTGCTTATTGAACTTGGCTTCCTTCCTACAGGTAAGGGAAATGAATACAATTATTTGTCCTTAAACCACTCTGCAGTTGTCATTTAATTCTGTGGCTTATTAATTCAAAGACTCCAATTCATTTTAGCTTGTCCCTGAAAATTATGGAAAGGATATAATTCTGAAGGCTTCTGAGAACAAGCCTACTTCAAGGTCCAGCCCAGGAGTTTTCAAGAGCTATATTTTCTGAATGATTCCTCCAAGTTCAGGGCATGTTCAGGCAACCTATTCTGGTGGCCAATAGATGAAACTCTTCTCCAAGCATCTGCAAACAATTCTAATCCTAATGAGTCTTGTGTTGCCCTTCATCCCCTCTCCGGACTTTACTGCCTGTTGCTGCATCTGAGTTTTTCCACAGTGTGAGTTTTGTTTGGAGTCCTGATTAAGATGTCAGGCCTTGAAGCTCATATTTATCTCAGATTGCAACCATGATGAGATACAAGAACGAACAAATACCTTTGACTGTCCAGAGCATAAGGCACTGGTATTAGATTATCAAGGTTATTTCCTGACCTCATCACTGCGTTCTGGAAGACTCCCACTCTCAACCAGAGCAGAATATGGGTGATTTCGAATGTTGGCAGGACCACTTTGGCTTCTTCTCCTCCATCACCTTGTTGAATTGTCCGAGGAACTTCCAGGCAAATTGTGACAATGAAGTAAAATTCTTCTTGAGTAAAATGGGGCATAAATTGTCCTTCAGAAGGGCTTCAAAAAGAAAGAGCAAAATCACCCAGGCCAGCAAAAGGATTCCTGAGGATAAATCTGGCACTGGGCAGGCTTATGCATTTCATTATAAAGTCTGTGAATACAGTAGATGGCATGGAAGGTCTCTTCCCAATATAATTCATATCTCACATGACACTGTATGCTGTTCCATTTCTCTCTGAATTATAAAAGCAAGTAATTCAACCCACCTGAGAGCAAAAGCAAGGTGCAAGGAATCTCGGTCTTCAAACAGGATGAGCGAGTGCTAATGAAAACCAAGAGTCCAGTGTGAGTGTGTTGCGAAGAAAAACCTTGCCTCTGAAAAAGGTTTTATGTTCCCCTGAAGCTAGGAGTAGCTGCATTTGTACCAACTCCACAGCCTGTTATTGATATGTCTGAGTAGTCTTTGAAAGCCTGGCTTTTTCTTCTGATAGATAAATATAAACCCAGATTATATTCAGCCATCTGCAAGAGAAATCATTATGAAATTAACCAGTGATCAACCAAACCACATGGGAAACTCAGAAAGGTTTTTTGGGCTTTTTCAAATGGCTGGCTGTTCTGTCTCCATCTGGATGTGTTTAGCTCTGAAATATAATTTTTGGTGCTGATCACTTCTGGGTAGAGCATACAATTAAGGTATTTGAAAAACAAACATTTCTAAACCACTGATCGTTGGGGAGATGGCTTAGAAACGACAGCCCGTTTTCCAAGAAGGCGGTTGGGAAAGGGAACCTGAAAGCTTAAGATAACATTAAAAAGGAAACAGAAGAAGTCCAGGGAGGGAAAAGAAAACAAAAGAAGAAAAAGAAACCCAACAAACAAACCCACCCTCAAAATATTTTAACTGCTTCTCTAGAACTTTCAGACTAATGTTATTTGAATTCTTTCAGGAATCCAGCCTGGTTTCTGTGTATTTCGATGGATTCATGCTGCTACATGAGGAATGTGTTACTGAGAAGTGGAACCTGCAACAGTTTGAAAACAGGAGATATTTGCAGTGATTGGAGAAATTTAATCCTCCAATCTTTTGGACTTTACAATATCAAATTTCAAGCAGGAAGGATGGCAGGACTGAAAGCCCAGAAACAAATTTGGACCTGCCTCTTCCTTCTGATACCCTGCTGCTAACTTCTTGTTCCCATATAAACTCAGCTCACTTTGGCTCACCTCCCATTATCCCCAGGCAGCTGCATTTTACTTCTTAAACAATTCCAAAACTGTTCATTGCAGAAGATATGTGCGTTCTCACCTGAAAGATGATTTTAAGCCAGGAAGTTTGGTAGAGTTCCATTTTGTCTATTTTATCAGTTAACCAAGAAGATAAGGGTCAGTAAAAAATAAATAGCGTATGATTCGGTGGCTAGTTCAGGAGTGAGCCAGAAATGAACAGCTTTGAACTCTCAAAGAGTTCAGATATAGATGTGAATGCTGCTGCGGCACTACTGTGTAATCCATTTAAATCAAACCAAATCAGGATCTACATCCTTGACTGAGCTTTCCCCAAACCTCAGATGAAGAGGTAAAGCCCATCTCCAGCAATAGTACTGCTACTGTAATCAGCAGTGTTTTGAAAATAATTGGATAATAAAAGGAGAGGATATAACTGGATTTCCTTGAAGTCAGTGGCTGCCTTTGACTGAGGAGAGAAAACGTTTTGGATCCTACAAAGGAAAGTGATGGAAAGGCCAGTGTAGAAGTCTCCAGAATCTGAGATAAGCTTTGGCTAAGCCTTTTAATACTTGGATGCTTAAGCAAAGATAACCTCCAAGCTTTTGGCAGCCCTGCCCACAACTAGCTGAAACACAGAAGGACCAGGTAATTACCTAATGTGGTAAGAGCAATTATGGCAATTGTGTAAAAGGTAAAGCAAATTCTACCTGACACCAAGGCTTGCTCTCACATCTGGGATTTTCATACCCAATGCAAGTTCTTTCCTTTCCTTTTGGATTTTAATGTTTACTGAAATGCATCTACTGATGGGGTGAGGCTTAGCATGGCTTTACCTCATTCCCAGTCAATGTTCCAAAAAGATGGAATGTCATGGGCTTTTGGAGAATGTGGAGTCAAGTCCTGGCTCCTTCTCTAAGTCTGTAACTAGGATGGGGAGGCTGTAATAATTCTTAATTTCCAATTTTTGAGCTGCTGCTAGTTAGAATGCAATTATAGTCAAATCCACAGAGCTAGGCCTTCCTAGACTTTGGGAAGACTGCATCCCAGCATTTCAGCTCTTCTAAGCAGTGCGCAGGAGTTGCTGAATCCCTGGAAAGCACCTAGGGAGCTTCCATAAACAACTTTTAAAATCATAATGATAGTTAATGACCTAATTTCCTAGCCAGCCAAAATACCTGAGGAATCAAAGTCCCGTATCTGAATTAATCTAAACTCCTGGGAGGTTTTGTTCTGGACTTAATATTCACAATTACTGCTTTGTGTCTGGCATCTTTTGGGCCAATTCAAGACCTCAACTTAGATACCCACACGGTTATAGATCATTATTTTCTGTAAAATGCCAGAGATTGCAGTATTGTGTAACAGGAAGGGGTCTCAAGAGAAACACTATTTTGCCGCCCTCCAGTGAGGCAGATGTATGTGCAGAACATACTGTATAAGCAGCAATGTCCTCCTAAATTTCTTGTTCCCATTACAGTTATGTGGTTCTTAATTTCCAGCCCAAATTTTCTTTGATGTAAATTGCAGGGTTTTGCCCCTCATCTTTTTATCAGTTGCTATAGTATGAGTTGCCATCAACCTCTTTATAACAACTTGCCACATATTGAAAGAGAATTTATCATGCCTCTCACCACCTTCTTTTTTTTCTTTCTTCTTTAAACTGGCATGTAGTGTGCAGTTATTTCCTGAATTTTCCCTATAATTTCTGCCTGTTCTAGAAAGGCATGCAAGCTGCGTTGCTGTCAGTTCAGAGTGAGACCTGTCTATGTGGGACTCACCAGGCAAACCTATGCAAACTAAAAAATCAGCATATTCTGCCTGCTCTTGCAAGACAGCTTTTTGTGGTGAGTTCCTCATAATTATCAGTTAATTGTCATGGATCCCATGTTGCCAAGAATTTAAAGATGTGAAGATTGGATGCTGGTACAATTTCCAGCCCACAGGATACTTAGCTAACCCAGCAAAGACTTCAGTACCTCCCTACAGCCATATGCACACATGCCTGTGCTCTGGGGTAAATGACATTAGCAGAGTTTCTGACTTGTGATATCACCCCGCTTTCCTAGTCACACTGGATAGAGTTAGTTGGTTTGACATAACCTTGCTTTTCTTGGAAATCCTCCTTTGCAAAAACACCTGTGTAGTTAAAAATCCCTAAAAGCGCATGAAATGCTTTCCAATAGCCTAAGACATTGATAGAAAGTCCTAATTCTAACGTAATGAGAGGAAACATGTTTTCCACTTCCTTGAGTTCAGTTTTCTGTAACCATCAGAAGAATTACTACCCAGCTGTACATGATAGGTACCTTTTATGCAGAGAGCTTTTGGTTTTGCTGGCCAGACTTTCCAGCCCAACACTTAGATACTTTTGGTGAAAAGACAAGGACTTGTGATCAGCTCTGGACAATAACTATTGGACCATTTACACACGATATACCAGACAACAGATCACCCATCTCCAAAATTGTACTGGTGAGATGAGGCAGATGTGGTGTGAAAGTCCCCATGCTTCCCTCAGTGGGAATACATGCTGTGCAGAAACTTGAGCAATATCCCATTGTGCATCTTCTCTAGGAGCAGAGACATAGGCCCTTGTCATATTCTGTCTCTCCAGCCAGAGAAGCACAGCTTCCCCTTTGTGGAGCTTAAGGGCAGATCAGTTTTACAGTCTGGTCACTAAAAAATCTCTCCATAGTTTTAATTTTAGTTATGACTAGTTAAAATGCCACCATCTTCCCTGTGTGTTTAGAAACTCTCATGTTTTCTCTGACTGGTCCATGCAGAGAAAACCAGTTTCTCTTGCTGAACTGATAAAAGTACATTACAATATTTTTAATTTCACATGTACTTAACCTGTTTCCAAGTTGCAGATGAGGATTATGTACATTTGCATTCTTAATGTACATTCTTAAGTACACATTCATTAGGAGGGGAAGTCACATAAACTCCATTCATGCTGTGTTTGTATTCATTTTTCTTTTAAAATCCATCCAAATGTGAAATAATAGACATTGCACCCAGAAAAAAAACAAAGATGATCCATAGACTGTTAGTGTTTTTTAAGGAATAAAAGAGATTCCTGTAGCCATGTGGAACGCATGAGCTCAAATATACCACACCATGGATTACACTTTATGCAATTGTATTTACATTTATTTGGTAGCATTAAAAAGTACAGAGGGATTCAATCAAATCTCTAAAACAGCAGGACATTAGGAAACAGCCAACTTGGACAAGTCCAGGACTTGATTAGCTGTCTGTTTGGCACATGTGAAATTGATTTTTTTTCACTTGCTACTATTATATCTTCCCCCTTTTTTAAGTTTTCCTGGCCTTGATCACAGTGAATCACCAGGAACTAAAACACTCAGCCAGCACACATGCTACTTTACCTGCATTGCTTTATGAGTTTGCAGGTGTCAGAACAAGATTCAAATGCTTCTTATCTTCAGTTTCACAAATATAAAACCCAGGATGCTCTGTAACCCAATATATTTCCCATTTAGAATGAAGACTTGTAATCTCTTTGCTTATACAAATCTTCTGACTTTCTAAAAATATGGTAATTCACTCTGTATTCTGCATGAACCGTATTAATGTTAAATAGTTTACTGTTGAGTCAGATTCTGAATTCCTTTCTTAAACCAAATTCCTATTGGCTTGCATGTGAGTTTTGTCTAAATGAAGATGTCAGATTCTAGAATTCGATTAACTCCAGGTTTCATGTAATTAATTGCAAAATATTTTTAAAAACTAGTTATATCCAGCTAGTAGGTGTACCATCACAGGTGAAATGCCATGATGAGTGGGATGCGCTACAAGTCATTTGAAAGACTCCACAGCAACATTTCACTGTGAGATATGACAAGAAACAAACAACATTACACCTTCAGTGAAAGTTTGTGTAAAAAGAATCAAGTTACCATGTTGGAAAAATATTTCAGTGCAGAGTTTAGTGACATTACATCTTGACACCAGCACTAAATGAGCCCAGCTTTATAAAATATCCTGAAGCTGTTCAGAGCAGGCCACTGACAGAGAACTAGAAGGTTCAATTTGAAGCTGGAAATAAATTCATCACAGAATAGACTTCAGCTTTGTAGCGTTCTCTAGAATTGGACTGGGAACTACAGTAACTCAGTGTTGGTCACTGCCAGTCAGGTAGTTGGACTAGTTGCAGGTCCCTTTCAAGTGAAATGTTCTGTTCTATTGCATATAAGGGGCTGAGAGAATTCATCCAGACACCCTGTACAGGACTGTTTCTCGACACTCAGTGTTCCTCAGTGTTTATCCTCAATTGCTGTGTATGTGAAAGACATACCAAACAGGAAATAGCATGATCCAGTAGCCAATTCAGATAGAGAACATAGTCTAGGGTTGTGGGATGGGATATAGTTGTTATCTTGATGAGCTGAGCATGGTTTCATGCATGCAGCTGTGTGCATCTGCTGCTGAGCACCCACTTTGCAGGTAGAAGTCCTAGTTCTAGTCTTCTTGCATTGCTGAGCGAAAAAGTAGCTTAGTAAAGACATACGTAAATAAATAAAAAATAATCACAAAACAAACCAACCAACCAAACAAAAAAAACCCAAACTCCCACCCCATTTTTTGGGTTGTGACTGTCTTGCTGAGCACTTCCCTTGTCATATAATTGCCATGAAATTGCAGCCCATATGGTTAAAATATTTAAGAGGATAACATTACACATTTCAATCCACAGCTGAGACAAAGCAGAGATCAGGGATAATCCTGCTCAACAGCACCATGTTTACTGTCTGATGTGGGAGATGTTGATTAACTTTTAAGTAAAAACACATTTTTTAAAGTTACATAATCTGATGCTCACATTCCCCTCCCTTTCTTTCCCCTTCTCCCTCCCCCCCCCCCCCCAAAAAAAGGTATAAAACTAAATATTATGAAAGATTAAAAAGTTATTCAGTTCTTTGTTTTCTGGGAGAAGGTGGTGCACCTGCAGCTGCATTTTTCCTTCACCTTGTTCCCAAACCCAACACTCAGTGAAGTATATTTTTGCAGTGTGTTGTGTAGAAGATCACACACTCAGGTCTTCAGAACCTGACTCAGCTGTTACTCAGTACTTCCTCTGGAAAAACCAATGGAAATTTACCTCAAGGAAGGCTAGGAATTGTGTGAAAATGGCAGGAGATATGAGGAACTGAGACATAGAAACTGGAAGGAGAAAGACTCTCTTACTTTCTTCATGACCCATGATGACCTGTCCCAGTGGTTTTGTTCCCTGGGACACCACTTGCTGGGCACTGGATAACTTCCTGCTGTTTTGCTTATCTTGATTTGTTCTTCCGTAGAGCTGTTTTCATACATAAGCCTTGGGCCCACACTAAATCAATTTTGTTGCTTGTTGGTCTTCATGCAGGTACAAACAGGCAGGACATGAGCCCTTCTATAATGGGTTTCTGGTTCTGCCTGCTACCTGCTGTCTTATATATAGACTGTGCTGGGAACTGGTCTTGAGTTCTGGCAGCAGGAATGATTTGAGAGGACAATGTTCCCCAGCCTTGATTATGTTGCTTCTTGGAGCACAGTGAATAAGGTCCTGGGGCAAAACATTTCAGCTATGATCCTTAAGGTAACATACAGAAATCAATGGAGTAAATCTATGCAAAAAAAAAATAATAATCTTTTAGAAATGTTCTTAATTGGGCATAGCTAGCCTAAGTTAGTCAACATCATTTAGAGCTCTAGTGGAGCCAAACCAATTCAGAATGGTTTGGGTTAGGCCAATAAAGGATCCTAAAGTTGAATTTGAACCTCTGTTGTAAGTCATCTCAAGCTAAGAATACTGCTTATTTTCCATTTTCTTCCTCTCTCAGTTTTTTTTTCCTTGAAGTGTGGACACCCCTGCCAACAGGCACCTAAATAAAATCAGAGGGGTTTCTGAGAAGTGCTGAGCACAAACAAATCTAATCAAAATCAGAAAAAGCTGTGGGTGTTCAGAAATTTTAGGTGCCGAAACAAGGATTTGGCTTCAGGGAGTTAGACGCCCTTGTTTGAGAACTTTTGGCTCAAAAATATACTACCCAACCCATTGTATGAGTGTAATGTTCAGTGAAATGTGAAATGTCAAGCTCTGTTTAAACCTCTGGGAAACTAATAAAGTCCATGTACACTTCTGCAGTGTTCACCTGGGAAACTAGCCCTTTTTCATTTCTTGCAATTACTTGGGAAATAAGACTCAATGCAAGAATCATAATGTTGCTTTCTGGTCCTTTTTTTTTCTCTGTCTTGATGTTTCTTTTTTATTATTTTTTTAATGTATATTTCTGTTTATTTATTTTATTTTTATCATTCTGGAATTTTAAGCACATAAAAGATGCCAAAGTAATAGTCCTGAAAACAATTTTCCAGGTTGAACTTGAAGGTTAAAATTCATATCACTCACCAAGCCTGAGCTCTGGGGCCAGGTCAATCAAGATTATGAAGAGCCTTCTGAGGAGCTGCATCATCCTTTCTTGCAAAAGTGCTTTGTGTAGTGGATGCAACTGGCTGCTACAAGCTAGATAGATAACAGCATAAACTGGAAGGCACAAAAATGACCCTCATTTTACAGTGACAGTAGACATTCAACTCCTTATGGTGAAGGAATGTGAAGCCCAAGGTGATCTAAATGATAGTTGGGTCTTTTCAGTGCAGGGAGAAATTCTTTGCAGAACAGAAGTTTTTTGCTCCCATGTGCAAAACCTCTGTACAAGAGGGTCCAAGGGCAAGAGGTTGTGATCTTGGGGAAAGAGAGAATAGAAAGAAAAGCTGAATTTCAGGCTGTGTCAAAACAACCAGGCAGCTGGAAAGAAGGCTTGGCTAAAAGAAAAAGGACAAACATCAATCAATATAGATGCTATTTCCAAGCTTCCGAGAGGGTATTGCAATCCAGATTTCTGGCCCAGGAGTTAGACCCTTGCCCAGTAGCAGATGTGTTTTATGTATGCGATCCCCCCTTAACATTTTCCATTTTAGACAAGTCTCTCTATAGTTCCTCTCTTGCTCTCTGAAATTCAGATGAAACAGCTGCAGGCTGCACCATGCCAGGCAACTCCTTCTTTAATTTTTCTCTCTCACAGCAATAATAAAAAAATTAAGCTGGTTGACGCTGCATGAATGAGAAGGTTAATCAAACCCAGACCCTTCCAGTGGCACAGTTCCAGTTCTGCTCAGATGGGTGGAAGGGATAGACCCAGCTCCATCCAAACTTCAGAATTAAGATTCATTTTTCTGGACAGGGCTTGGATGTATGGGACTGTGCTGAGAGGTCCTTTGCATTATAGGCTTAACCAAGGATGGGCACTGAACCTGTTGGTGATCAGCCCTCTGCTCAGAACATCTGGCTCCTCTCCTTTTCTTCCTAACTTTCAGCCTGAGGTGATTGCTCACTGGAAAACCACCCACTGACTGTTGCTCTTAAGTATGAACAAGCATTCTCAGAAAAGACCATCACGGGCCACAGGGAACATATGTATTTATTTATTTTCCATTAGTATTAATTACATTTTTAAATGCCAGCTCTTTCATTCCCCTCTTTTGTTGGAACTAGCAGAGGCAAGTCTGGTTCTGGGAAGCACAGATTTTTGTCCTAGTGTGAGTACAGACAGATACATGTGTTCAGAGGAAAGTTACAAGCCTATGACCCAGATGACCAAATGTCTCCAAGTTAGACTAATGAGCTCTGAATTAAAATCTTTTTCCTTACAGAAACTCACTGAAAAAGGTCATCAATTTGTTTTTGAGGAGTGAGAGGCACCTATCCACCCGAGTGAAGTCAACAAAAATTGCAGATACTTAAATCACCCAACTCTTAGACCCTTAGCCCAGGGTTCATACCATTAAACATTAGACATCAAACTGAAATGTCTTAATGAAGTGTGTAATAGCTGAAGGCTTTCTCTGTGGAACAGATATTGGCACAGAGGAGTTCAGAGCTTTAATTTTTCTAAATTGCTCTTCAATGTAGATACGGATGGAACGTATTGCTTCTTAACAGTGCAGTGAAGAGAGTGACTCAAGGTCTCAATTCTTCGGCCTGTACCTGCTCTGAATTCCTGTTTCCTACTCTTCAACTGGAATAGCTATGAAAATCTGCATCCTGCTGTCTCTGTACAGAGCCTAACACAGTAGTAATTAATATTTTAAATATTAAAGTAATTAAAAATTATAAGTAATTAAAGTAGGTGTTAGTGGGGCATTCTTTCTTTTTTTCTCTGAGGTCTTGCATGATATGAAAGGGTTAAACCAGTTTTAAAATAAAGCCCGAATTACACATTTCACTGCTGAATATGAAGGAGGGGAGCTGAAACAATGGGAGAGATACATTCCAAAGGTTGATAATACGAGAAAAATCTACCAGCTTGGCTTTCAGTCCCCAGTGAAGACCACTTGGGTAAAACAAAACAAAAGAAAACAAGATAAAATAAAACAGAACAAAACAAACAATGTATTCATCTGGAATTCATTGAGGCTCACTCCCTAAGAAAGAAGTACAAGGAAAGTGGACCTAATTATATACATATGATCAAGAAGAAGTAAGGTGTCCTCCTTCAGACCAGTAGCCAGGGAGGAGAACTACAATTTTTTACAGATCCTTCTAGAATTAGCATCTTAATAATACAAGGGCGATTTTCATCTTTAGTGGTTTGGCTGGATGCCCCAGCAAGAAAACACAAATCATGGAATTTTTTGTAGAGTATCCCAGCAGCCTTCACTCAACATATGTGCCCAGAAGCAGAATCATCTACTCAGTCAGGACCTTGGCACTTGCTTTTGCTAGCTCAGTTCTCCTGTAAAGAGGAGTCCTTGAACAGTATTAATGTTTTCTCCACTTACCCTCTGACAGCCCCTAGATCCATCATTACGTTGGTGCGTTTCCCAGTTCCTCTGGCCACGCTCATTGGCAGCAGCAAAATCCCCCAACATAGCTGTTCCTAATCCTCACCCCTGGTAAACTGGTAAAAAACCAGCCCTGCTATCCTGAAGATGTCTTCAGACCTTTGAGAAGAATTTTTGAAGCCTTTTACCCATCTATCACTTTCCTTCCTGCTATGCCAGGGGGAGAAGGAATTCCAGTGTATTTTGTACAATTTAGGGTCTCTGAAAAGTTGCCTGTATGCCACCATCTACTGAAGCAAAGGACTTTTCATGTGGGTTTGGCAAGGGACTGGCAGTGGAAACCTCCATGATACCTACTGCTACCCGGTGGATGTGCTTGTTTTCCATTTGGAAACATTCTGCTGAGTAAAATCCTGGCTAGGAAAGCTCCCTGGCTATCCCATTTATATTGTTTTTCAGAGAAAAATGAAATGTTAGGTTCCTGCAGCATGGAACAATTGCAGAACCTGCTTCTGTCCATTTCCACATTAATTCCTTTAGCAACCAGGCAGATCAGAACTTTTCCATAGTGAATCCCTCTAGGAGGGATTTATCCAAGTGGGTATCCTTTTCCCAAGGAGAACTCACCTCCATGTTACTCAGAAGTTACTTAGTGATACCTGAGTGACGGGCTTAATTTCCTCCTTTGTGAAGATCCTTCAGGACTCCATCTACTGTATAGAGGTAAACAAGACTTTGTGGAGGAACTCTGAAAGAAGGCTTGTGGATACCAATGCAGGTATCAAGGGAAAGGAAATGTGCATATGTAATACAGGTTACATTTGGTAGCATTAAAGATTGCTTAGAGAAAGAGGCAACAACAAACCCTTGGTTGTTGTTCTGAATGTTCTTCCTCAGAGAGACCAGTTTGCATGTTTGAACACTGACATTTAAAGTGTATGTGAAGGTCCCTACAAGTGTTCATACCTACAGGTATTTGAATTACCCCTTCTAATGATACTTCCATTTATTAGATCAAAGACCAGAAGTTAACATGTGTAATTCAGGCAAAAATTATCGAGCACTGCTCAGGCACTGGTTTCCCAGTACAGGAGAGTTTGCTGCTTGTTTGCTGCTTGTTGTCTGCGTGTTGTCTTTATGGGATGTTTCTAAATGATAAATGTTCCTAAAAGCAGAACTACTTCTTCAAGTCTACCAAGGTAAAAGCTAATCCCTTTGTTTCTCTACTTATAATGTACCTGTTCTTATTGTTGATACCAGTCCAGCATGGGTGAATGAATTGAATGTAAAAAGGGGAGTATGACAGGAACCTGACTTCTAAGTCCATTTCAAATTTAGAGTTCAAAACAAAAAGAAAATCCTACAGCTTCATACCAGTTTAACCCAAACTCAAAAGTTCTGATTTTCTCTGTAATTTTTTTTTTCCTCTCCATAAATTGAGGGGGTTTAGAGAGTTTGCAATCGTTTTGAAGAAAATTGAAAAATTTTCCCTCTATTTTGGCCTTCAGAAGACCCAAAAGTTTATTTCAGAATGAAAATGTGGAGACTAAAGTGTAAAATTTCCCAGAAAAATTGCTAGTTAAGAGAATGTCAATAAAATGTCGGTCTTGACCCAGAACTTTATTTTCTTTTTTTTTCCACAGAAAGAAGCTCTTTAAAAAAAATGTCTCCCTTCTTCTCCCCTAAACCTTGCACAGTCCCAGTTTCAGAGGAATACGTCTTGTTCTGCTCCCTTTTTCAGTCAGGCAAGGCATCCCCTTTTACAAAACTGCTTGCAGCAAGCGGCACCTTGAGCTGTTTGATCACAGAATGGATAAGGAAACTTGTGATGGCTAGTGAAGCTTGCGTTAGCACACTGAAGTAGAAAAATGCATGTGCTCTATCTTCTAACCAGCACAGTGCACTATAGTGCAAATGCATAAGCTTAATTAGAAAGCAAATCATACAAGCAAGGGACGCAGCAAAAATCCAAAGCAATAACCACTAGTGGTGTCAGGCTCATACGCAATTTACTTCCTCTGTGGTTACCTAACATCCACCATGTTCAGTGAAGCTATCTGTTTTTATCAGCTCTGATTTGGTGGAATTTCAAGTATTTCACATGAGCCATCTGTTCTGTAAAAGGTTTTTCAAAAAAACCCCGTTTCCCAGAATGACAAAGCCCTGGAAATAAGTTTCTGAATTCATTTGTCTGGCTAAGTTCCTGCTAAGATCATTCATATAATGCTACTGGAATTTCCAAACAATAAATTAAGTAATGTGTGGGAACTTTGGAAAAGTACATGCTGCATATATACATTTATACATACACATATACATGTACATAAACACATATCTCTTTGTATATCTGAGTAAACAGCAGACTATACTCCAGGGAAGTTCAGGGCTGAAGAAGCTGTTTATGCATCAGTGGCCTTGCAAATTCAACCACAGGATACTAGGGAAAGTGGCAAACCATGACAGGGAAACCTGGAGATGAGGCTGTTACTACTAGTGTGTGATACATTTTGTGAGTCAGAAGTGAATTGCTTCCGCAGAAATGGCTTTAGGAAGACATGCTCCGCACTCTGTTAGGCCTGTCCTTAACAAATCTTGATGCTCTCTCATTTTCATGAGTTTTACTTAATAATATTTTCAATAATGGTGATGTCTCCCAAGGCCAAATAATAAAAGGATATGGAAGCTGAAATATGGTAGCAATTTCATTCTTGGTATATCTCCAGGAAAAGGCTGAATGCATTCCAGGCCAAACAGATCCACTCACCTTTGTCTTCAGCACATTGCTATTGTGTGTCATTTAGCCTTTTGTGTTAGGTCTTGTTGAAACACTCCTTTCTAAGCCTCCTGATTTATTCCAAATGCCATCCAGCTTCCTAACAATTAGTAGGTAATAATGCATGCTACTATACTATTCCACTATAATAATACACTATTCATACAGATACAGTGCAAATATTAGTACAAACACTGCAATTCTTTGCCACATGTAGTTGTTTTTTCCACTAAATAAGATCATCAGTTTTAACTCAGCATTTTTATTCCCCTTTCACAGATGGGTCAGTTGAGAAATGAAGAGATTTGTATTTGTTTCAAAGCCAGAAAATGAAGCAAGCACCCAGAGACTTTCTTAGTGCATTTCTATGGTGCGTATTGGGTCCTTTTCCCTTTTGCCCCTCAGTCGCTAGCCTAATAAATATTTGTGAGAGTCTGAACCTGAGACTCACTGTGTTTTCCTGTGTTTTGCTTTCATGGGATGTAGAAGCAGGCTGCATGTCTTCCACCAGTGCAACCGAAGCACAAAGACTTGGAGGCTATCTTTGTATTTTCCATAGAAGTATGTGATAGGCAGCTGGCTGAGGTATCGCATGCTCTTCATCTGCAGTTTGTGTGAGCAGATCACCTTCAGCATGACTTCTGGTAGTCCTTTGCCTGCATATCCTCTTCCAGCCTCCTCCAGGTGATGTCAGATTACCTCAGGAAGGAGCCAAGAAAACTTCCCCTCCTGTTTTTTCATTTCCTAAAGTTGCAAGTATGTACAGGAAATCATGCATAGATGAATGCATGGTTGGAACCAGCATAAAGGATGACATGGGCCCAGGCTCTCTCAGCATCATATTCCAGAACATAACTAAAATCTGTTTCTGGGCTGAGCTTTCTATCCAGGCTGGAAGTGAAGGGAAATCCAGGATAATTTTGCTCTCTGAAGAAGTAGGAGAATTTCAGGCAAATTTGGGACAGCTACCTGGCAAGCTGGCATTATTGCAGCTTTGAGCTACAGGCACTAGGGAGATTGGCCCAAGCGAGTGGCAGTTGGCAGAAACTGGTGTTACAACATGATATGATGATACTTCTGCCATGATTTTAGGACCTCAGACATAGAAAGAGCCCAGCTTTGGACTGCCAGCATCAGAAGAAAGCCGCCTGCAGAAAATCACTGCAGGGAATCCTGTCAGAACAGGGGTCGAGCCTGAATATTCCACTTTCTCCAGGAGAAAAACAAACCAGAGGCCAGCACAGGCAGGTGTGTGAACACTGCTGAAATATGAAGTGCACTCTAGAGATAGTGCAATCAAAAGAGGGACTTGCCTGCTTTAGACCTGAACTCTGCATCATGTCTGTCTCCTGCTACCAATTCAGAAAGTTCATCCTGCCTGTGATCTCTGTTTAGTCCCCAGTGTATGCTTTAGAACCAGTAGTAATAGATTTCCAAAACAGGATTAAAATAGGGCTAAGCAGTATTGGCCCCACGGCAGAGGGCTGTGGTCAGATTTAGTGGAAGGGAGGGGAAGCCTAGAGATTGGAAAGGATTTGGGTTACACCAGTATATCTGGTCATCATCTCGCTGTTCTGCTTTGATGTGGTTCTCTAGAGAAGACTGCAAGAACAGGTTTTGCAGCTCTTGATAGATGTGAAGTTCTGAGCAAGGAGGCAAGATGTGGAGGAAGGACTAGGAAAATACCAACGTCCAGTCTCTTGGAGCTCTTTAGTGCATCTGACTGCTATTTTGTTTTGTAAATATCTGGGTACTGTAGCAATGGGCACATTCTCCTGGAGACAGACCTTGCATGACATGGCCTAGCAAAGGCAAGGTTTGAAATGCTCATCACCAGTCCAGTGACAGAAGTGGTGCTGTGCCTCACCTGGAGCATCAATATTATTTTATGGCACTGTGCTGTCTTATATGTACATCTATGTGTCTACAGAAGTAGTGCAAGTGTGGTGGTGGTGTGCTTCCATATATGTAAAAGAAATAATCTCTAGGGCCATATCTAGCTGGATTTCTTGTAGTCTGTACATTGTAAACTGATGCTGGATGCTCATAAGTGACAGAGGCTGGTAGGGCACATCCTCTGGAGCATACATTAGCAAAAAAGCCTAACCAGGCTAACTGCAAGCTATGAGCAACCAGAAACGAGACAGAGCATGCCACGCTCAGTCACTTATTAACAATGCATCAGGCTCAGGCCCAGGGTGGACCAACCTATTCAGAGATGTGGGCTAATTTCAGGACACGTATGTAGGCTGGTTGTGTTGGCAGGATGGGGCAAGGTGCCCAAAGCCGCCTGCTCCAGAGCAGCACACCTCCCTGTAGAAAGGAAACATTTCTTTGCCCAACTGACCTACCACAGGGATGACAGGATTACTGCAGAGGGGCAGATTCACCGCAGCATAAGATGAGAGGCAGGACCTCTTTGCATTCCCACTAGTGCTAATTCTCTTCCCCACAACCCTGCAAAGAGATCGCAGCTGTTGTGGACTGGGCTGTCTGCTCCTTCTCTTGGTGTGGTCAGGGCCCTCCCTGAAACACAGCCTCATGCCTCCTCTGCAGGAGGAGCACTTGGGGAAGTACCTGGAGTCAGGTCATGACTACCTGGGCTATGCTGACCGCAGCCTGGGAGTTACCGTCTAACTAGATCAGGAGACTGATGGCAGATTTCCTTTACCTTCTTAGAGAAAGGGAACACAGCCATAGATTGTCAAAGGTTTTTAGACACCTAAGTCCTAGCACGGAGACCAGCAGCTCTTACCCAGGGACTCCGGAGAAGAAAATTTTAAAGCTTTAACCTAAACCTGCCTCATCCTATAGGTGCTGCATGAACCTCAGCGATCCCAGTTTTCCAAGTACCTGTTAAAGGCAACAGCAGCTCTCAGCGCTGGGAGCATCCCCTTTTAATTCCCTTGTTACATTTGTTAACTCATTTGCCCCATGTGAGAAGGCATATGAATCATGGATTTCTTTTGTTTGCTAAATGTTAACAGCCCTTTGGAAAAACCCTCATAAAATATTCATCCAATCCTGTTCTTCTAAATTAGGCTGTTACAGTTCTAACAAGCCCCAGAGAAGAGTTCTTAGTTCTCTTATTCAAAGGTAGAGTCAAACATTTCTGCAGGCTTTTTTGTGCTCTGCATTACCCCCAGCCAAAGTTTCAGCTCCCCCAAGCCCTGTGCTGCTTTTGTTCTTGCATATCTTCTTGTATATAGGACCTAAAATAGGAGAAGTAAAGGTTTCCAAATGCATTCATCCTCATTCTTTCTTTAATGGTAAATGAATATATTTGCTATTGCAAATGCAATAAATAATGGGTGGGAGGGTATGAAGGGAGATGAAGTGAACACTTCCTACCTGGTGAAAGGAGAGGGAGGGGTCTAAGATGTTTTCAAATCAGAATGTAATTGCAAGACCTTGGACATGACACCATCCATTGCTTTCTTGAGTGAAAATAAATGTTTTTACTCTTTGGAGTGCTCACCCTCCCTCTTGATTGTGCCAGCAAGGCAGAGCAAAAATACCTGTCTCCCCATGTGTTTGCATTCATGCTTTCTCATCCCAAGCAGGGGTATGCTTCCATGAGGAGGATGGGCACAGCTGAATTGGACCAGCTCTCTCTGCCCATACCTCCTGCTAGCCTTTCCTTGTGTTTCCACTGTGCCTTGCTCCTGAGCTGATTTCTGATGACTCACAACAGGAGGGAAACAATCCTGAGATACTCTTTGTTGCTTGAAAGCACCAGGGAGTGAAAGGAAAGGGGAGGGGTAGAGGTTTAAAGTGGAGGAGAGGGAAGAGGGTTTTGATGCCAGCTCCCTTTCTGAATGATCATTACGGTTAATGATTTGCAGATCTCAAATGTGGCCTGTGTTACTTCAGGCTGATTTGTTCCATACAGTGACCTGAGCAAGCCTGCAAGCCTGGAGACACGTAGCTTGCTGTGTTTCAGGCTCTTCTTGGAGTCTGGATCAAGAAGTTGCCCTGACCAAGCTGGTGATGACCTCCTGGGTATGCCATGGGCTTCTGCCCGCAACTCAAAAGGTTTCTTGGTGATCAGGAGTGAAATACCGTGCATGGAGTCCTGTTCATAGCTTTGAGAGCTATGGTACTTGTTGCCACAGGTCAAAATTGGCTTTCCCAGCCCTAGGCAGGCTTCCCTGCATCCCTCAGCTCCCCCATGGTTACAGCCAGACAAAGAGAGAAAAGTTCAGCCTGGTTTGTGCAGGAGAAAAGATCTCAAAGGGGTGGCTCTAGTTTTCCAGGCATTATCATTTGCTGGCTATAACTAAGAGTGTCCAAGAAGCTTCTGGTAAGCAGCTGGCATGCAGAAACACCTCCCAGTGCTCTTTTTCTTCCCCACAATGAGAACATCATTGTCAAGGGTAAACTGCTGGCTGGCAAGGGCTGTCAGATTCTGGGGGTTGAGGGGGCAGTGAGGATAGGATGGTGCCTCTTTCTAGAAGATGAAGGTAATTGACTCAGGGAACTTCCTACTCCAGAGTTATTAACGAAGTACACATGTGTTTGTAAGAGAGAGCTGTTGGAGAGGGTGGTGTTACATCCTGGGGCAAAAATGAGCAGTTATAGCTCTGCTCCAAACCACTGGGAAGTGTCACGGGCCACTGGCAGAGCCACAGAAGCAGAGGAGCACTTGCAGAAACAACAGGAAAGACTTGGGAGTTATTCTTCGGGAATAGCTTGTTTCTGAGACCCTGCGGCAAACTTGTTGATTCACAACTGGGCAGAAGTCAGTTGACCTCTTCTGTCAGTTTTGCTGGCAGGATTTGATCTAATTTGGGAAAACACACAAGCTGGTGGGAGGGATAGAGTGTTTCAAAGAGAAGGAAGTAAGGCTCTCCCCTTCCTTCTGAGACACTTGTACGGTGTGTGCCTTGCGTCGGCAAGTGACTTTCCAGACTGGCTGCCGGGCTGCACTGAGATTAGCCAACAATCCCACTGAACTTTTCAGGAGTGGGTTGGACATTCAGACATGTCACAGCTTGAGAAACAAAGCATGTATTAAAAAAGAATACCCTAAATCCTCTAAAAAAACCCAACCCTCTGTTTTCAGTGTACAAAGTGCTTTTGCTTCCCTGGCACATATTCTATATGTGGAAAGCAAAAAAATAAAATAAAATTACAGATATTACATTTTTTAAGTGCAGAAAGGATTCTTTTTTTTTTTTTACATACAACAGTGCTCAGTAGCACCACAAAATTTAGAGGTCTATCAACATTTTTGTTAATAACTCTCCAGTTTTCATGAGTTTATTACTCAGCCCAAAAAGCCTGCTTCTCTATTTAACTTGCCATGAGTCCTCAGCTCCTGGCCCCCTCCAGGCTGAAGCCAGGGGAGTACACATAGATGTGATTCAAACCTTTACTACACCCTGATTTTTACACCACCAGAACACCATTGAAAAGACTCCTTATCTGTGTCTCAAAGAAATAGAAAAAGTGGAGGTGCAGGTCTTTATACCACAGAGGAATAGTGTTAGAATTAGAGCCCTTTTAACAATACAATGACATCAGTTTGGCTGTATTTAGAGCTGCAGGAATGCAAAATGGAACAGGAGGCAAATTTCCAGGGTAGCATTTCTTGGGAAGAAATCTAGCTTCATGCAGGAGTTGTGGAAGAGAGAGGGGGAAAGATTCAGTCTGATATTTTGGTTTCTAATGCTCTATTATCTCCCCTGCTGCAGGGGTGCTTTGAGCTTCCCTTGCTCCTCAAAGGTAAGGGTTATTTAAGGGACAGTAACCTTGAGAGACTTCTGAAAAAAAAAAACAAACCCAAAGCAAAGCAAACCAACAAATAAACCCTACCCCAAAACCGTTCAGTTCTCCTAGTCCAGTGGTCACATGTATATGAAGGTCCTTCCTCCAGATGTCTTAAGGCATGAGGAGGGCAATGGGTGAAAATGGGAAATAAAAGCAATATCAGTTTTTCAGAGTCAAAACTACCAGTTTGAACAGGAATAGGATTTGTTTTCCCTGCATCCCGGTCCTATGTTCCAACCACCAGAGAGTGTTGCTTTGTGATTAAAAATCTCCTTCTGACTTTAAAAGACAGCTCACTAATTGCTGTCTAAACCTAAGGGAAAACAAGTGTCAAGACACCAACACATCCAGGGCAAAAGTGCCTTGATCTTGAATCTTTTTATTTCTCCCTAGCAAGCCTGATTCAGGATTGATAAGCATCTTATTCTTATTTTCCTCTAGACAAGTTCGCTTTTGAAATGTTTTATACAGCCACTGAATCTGACCTGTTGGAGGATATTTGGCATCTTGCCAGGTCCCAAGAAAATGTCTTGTCCTAGTTGGGGTATGCAGCCATGAAAGACTCTTTGTGCTAGGAGCCATGGTACCTTATTTGCACAAAAATCAATAGTTTTTTCTCTAGGATACTCACTGAAAGAATTAAAAGCATTAGTTCAACTCCTACTTACTTATGAAGCATCTTGTATCCACATGTCCTAGAAGATGCTCCATATCATTATATGTTAATTTAGTCTTCTTTGAGTTTGTCACAGTCTCTAGCTAAGGGCTGGGCTGCCCTTTGACTCCAAAGTGTTTCTTAGATATCTCCTGCATAGTTGTAGGGCAATCAGATGTCCCAGTGATCCAGATATTCCTCAAAATTCATATTCTGATGGTTCAGCTCTATAGAAAAGAATTCAGCATCATGAGAACAGATTTGCTGAGCCAATAATCACTAGTGTGATCCCCAATGAATACCAGAGCTGTCTAGGAACCATAGATCAGCTTCCATGTGGAGGACTGAAGAAGAGATCCCCTGGTACAGCCAAGGTCCTGATTCTATTTCTAGGAAATACATATTCAGATTCCTTTAAATGTCAGGAATCTGGGTATTTGCTCTCACCATGGATTTAGTTAGGGGAAAATTCCTCTGTAGGCATGCCTCTGGCCACATAGGATTATGGCTTGGAGACCTGTTAAAAAGCTAATGTGTGGGACTGGATTTTGGAAGTGCAAGCACCTTCTGTTGCATTAGTGTTGAAGTTACCAGTAGGATTTCTTAGAGATTCTTTGTACCGTTTGCCTCTGCCAGGCTTACCCACTCCTTTCTGCTCCCTTTTTTTGGCAATATGCTGCAGAGACACAAAAAGGTGTCTATGAAAAAGGCTATTCATGGCCTGGCAGGTGGAAGATTAATTCTGACATAGGAAGTATTTCTTGATTAAGTTACTTCAAAGGCAAAATACTGTGGAGAGAGAGGGTGAAGCAGGCAACACTTGTGTGAAGGAAGAAGAGGGAGGCTGTGCCAGTTGGCATCAAATGCTAGAAGAATAACCTCCATCCTCAGGGCTGACACCGGTAGTTCAGCTTAGCGCACTGGCAGCTCTTCTTGCATTGCAGTTTCGGTTTCCCTCATCTCCTGGCTGATTCACATCCAGGGGCACAAAGGGCACCTGGCCCATATCCAGTGCCTACACTAGGTAGAGCAAAGAAAGCTTTGAAAGAAACAATACAGGTATGTAATAAATCCCTCCTGGGAAAACTGAGCTTTTTATCCCTCCTTCCTGCTCAGCCTGTTGTAGTAGAGCTGACTAAATCCCTGGTGTCCTTGAAGCCTTTGTGTAAAGTTTCTCTCCTCTGTCATAGGCTGTAATAGGCAGTGGAGGACGATGATTATTATCATCGTTACATCACATGATCTTCAGGCACACGAATGAGCTGATCCACCTGCCTTGGTGAGCACCAAGGGAGATGTCTGACTGACTACCGTCCTCCTTTCTGGATTGCCTTGCAGTGGAAATTTCTCTCATGAGGTGGATGTCTCAAGGAAATTATGGTGGCATTTGAAAAGAAGCAAATATGGAAATGCCAGAAACAATTCCCTGCTAGCAGGGGCCAGTATCTCATCTAAAACCACAGTTTCTGCAAGGCGTCCACACAATTAAAATTAGCAGCCTGCGGGAGTGCAGCAGGAATTAAGCATGAGCCTTCACAACTTTTCCTCCAAAGCACTCTTATTCTCTTTCAAGCCACATTCTTCCATGTCTCGGGTGTCTTGGATGGGTGAAGCTAGGCATACATGCTGTCCTGTGGAGGTAGCTGAATTTCATCCTGAAACATATTATCTGAAATGATCATACAGCAATCTTCAGTGTGGGAAGCAGCAGCTCTTGTACAGCAGAGATAAATGCTCATCTTACTCCAGATCAGGAAGTGAAGCAGAATGTTTTTTCAAGATCAAACTGTGGGAAATTGAAGGAGACAGAAGTTACCACATTAGCAAACTAGAGAGGGCTTTGAAATACATCTTCAACCCTTGTGAAAAGTGTCCTTTAGTATCTTAAGATATTTTAAAGTGTGCTACACAAATGCCAAGATAGTTCAGAAACCTCAACATAGTTCTACTCAGAAGCTTTTCGTTCAAGAGTTAAGTAGGCTCACGCTGGCTTAATCTACAAGGTTGTTAGCCATATGCAAGCCGAAGTCACTTAAGGTTCGCAAGCCAAAGAAGTCTTTGTCTCAGGTGACTTGTTAACATGACTTTCACATGACCTTCTTTCCTTCTCCTGTTGAAAGAAAATGGCTGACTGGTTTAGACAATAGAAAGCCAAAAGAACCCCCAGACTTTAAAGTAATACAGCCTCACCAATCTGCTGTGTAGGTTCTCTAACATACCAAACTCAGTATTTGGGGTTGTCTTAGAAGGTGGGTTCCACAGATGGCAAATTTCTCTGAGCTGGACTGAGCTTGGGGAAAGACCAAGGAAAATCAACATAGAAGATTTTTAATGCAAACCAGCAAAGATTATGTACACATGTCATGGAAAGCGCTTTCATCAACTTCTTCTACCACCAGGCCAGGAACAATTTTATTTGGCATTGTGGATTATGGAGACTTTTAACCAGATTTCTCTTTTGGTTAAAGCCAATGGAGCAGTGCCAAGTGTGTTGTTTCTGATAATGCCTATGGCCATATAAATGGATAATAAAAGCTCTGGTGGCTCAGCTGCAAAGGGTAAGGTGAAGTGTGAGGTAGAGGAAAAATGGGATTCAGAGGCTATTGGCAGCTAAGCCTGCAGTTTCATAAGTCTGAAGGTATTGAAACCACTGTAAGAGTTTCCTGTGGCACCATGCAGCCTCAGTTGCTCATTCTAGCTTCTGAACCACAGCACATTGCTCCCTCCATGTCATATAACGACTGCAATTGAGGTCTGTGCTCAGAGCCCTTTGTATTGCTATTTAGGACATATTTCTTTCTTATGATGGAGAAAGATGAGGGGACTGAACAGCTGGAAGTAAAGGGGTAGGGGACTCCCAGCATTAGTGGAATGGTGCTTGAAAACAACTTTGAGATGCAGAATAGAAAATGCTGCTTCTGACTTCTTCCACCTACTGCAGCCTTTCTAATGTGTTAGTGGCAGATCTGAAGCAATTGTACTTGAAGAGGTTGCTGTACTTTTATAGCAATCTCTGTAAACACAATGTCACAGAAGTGAGGCTAGCAGCCAAATTACCAGCTCAATGTCAGGGAAGCAGCAGCCAGCACCTCTTGTCCTCCTCCAAGAATGCCACAAAGTCCCCACTGACTCCTGTTGCTTGCTTTAGCTTACATGGTTTCTTCCATTCATGTGTTGTCTTCTAAATCTTGCAGCAACACAAGTGGTGATAGAAGTGATCTTCAGATCTCAGAACGTCTCTCTCTTTCCGTGCAGACAGAAAATACTCCAAGAGTAAAAGAATGGGCTACAGCCATGTCTTCAGATATAATCTACATCATAATCTGCCTTTTCTCAAGGGTCAGAAATTCCCCTCTGGCTCATTATAGATATGGAAGTTAGTATTGGCTTCCCCTGAAATTCAAAGGTTTTAAGGGCTGGGGCTTGATTGTCGCTTCTTGAAACAGAACCCAGCTGGAAGGACAGCTGTTGCAGAGGTCTGATGAGTGATGGCTTCTCCTGGAAGCCTGCAGAGGTGGGGAATAACATGTGTTTGCTCCTACTTACTATTACCAAGAAGAAAAAGAAGTCATAGTTCCTACAGCACTAGTAAAAGCAGAGCTTTGCAGTGTATGGCAAGGATATGATCCTGATTTCAACAAAGCTGAACAGGTCTCTAGTTCTGTAAAGAATCAGAGCATTGCTGCCAGGGAAAGGAAAGACAAATACGTTTTTAGACAAACAAACTAAAAAATTTCTAATATTTATTTGCAGGCCATAATGTACCTTATTAAACCTTAAAGGAAAAATATAATTCACAATGGTCTTGTGTGTCTTTGAGACACATGTGGACAACAATTCAAGAATGATAGGAACTGAAAGGAGAGACAAGATGCTAAAACAGGCAGGGATATACCATAGATGGGTTAGTGGGGACTGCTTTAGACCATCAGTGACAGATTTCATTGTATTAAACCTTTTCTTGTATGCCCTTGACACATATTCCTCCCATCAGTTCCGTAGCCCCATCATAGAAGGCCACCAGATTGGTCAGGCAGGATTTCCCCTTAGTGAAGCCATGCTGGCTGTCACCAACCACCTTGTTGTTTTTCATGTGCCTCAGCATGCCTTCCAGGAGAATCTGCTCCAAGATTTTGCCAGGCACAGAGGTGAGGCTGACTGCTCTGTAGTTCCCCAGCTCATCCATTTTCCCCTTCTTGAAAATGGGGGTTATATCTCCCTTTTTCCAGTCATTGGGAACTTCACCTGACTGCCATGATTTTTCAAATATGATGGACAGTGGCTTAGCAACTTCATTTGCCAGCTCCTTCAGGACCTGTGGGTGGATTTCATCAGGTCCCATGGACTTGTGTACATTCAGGCTCCTAAGATGGTCTCGACCCAGATCCTCCCCTACAGTGAGCCTAAGGTCTTCATTCTCACAGTCCCTGTGTTTGCCTTTCAAGACTTGGGTGGTGTGGTCAGAGCGTTTGCCAGTGAAGACCGAGGCAAAGAAGTCATTAAGAACCTCAGCCTTCTCCAAATCCAGGGTAGCCAGTTCTCCTGATAGCTTCCAGAGGGGGCCGATGTTGTCCCTAGTCTGTCTTTTATTTGCTATGTACCTGTAGAATCCCTTCGTGTTATCTTTATCATCCCTAGTCCATTTATGCAACACCTGTCATTTCGGATCCTACCATATGGGAGAAGTTGGATAAGAGGCCACCTTGTGATCCCTACTGGTTATATTATCATTAAGCTTCATGTACAGCTTGCAGCCCAGAATGCCAACCATATGCTAGGCTGCATCAAAAGGACGGTGACCAGCAGGCTGAGGGAGGTGATCCTGCCCTTCTACCCTGCTCTGGTGAGACCCCACCTGGAGTTCTGTGATCAGCTCTGGGGGCCCCAATACAAGAGGGATGTGGACCTGCTTGAAAGAGTCTGGAAGTCCAGAGGAGGGCTGCAAAGATGATCAGAGGACTGGAGCAGCTTTTCTATGAAGATGGGCTGAGAGTTGGGCTTGTTCAGCCTGGAGAAGAGAAAGCTCAGGAAAGACCTTATAACAGAGGACAAGGGGGTATGGCTTTAAGCTGAAAGAGGGGAGATTTAGATTAGACATTAGGAAAAAATTCTTCCCTGTGAGGGTGAGGAAGCACTGGCACAAGTTGCCTGGAGAAGTTGTGCCTGCCCCATGCCTGGAAGTGTTCAAGGCCAGGTTGGACAGGACTTTGAGCAACCTGGTCTAGTGGAAGGTGTCCCTGCCCGTAGCAGGGTGGTTGGAAGTAGATGATCTTTAAGCTCCCTTCCAAACTATAATAAACAAACTATTCTATGATTCTATGAAGTACTAGCCAGAATTGCAAGCTTGCCTGCACAGTGTCTTGTCACTACTGGGGCTTGAGAAGACATCCTTCCACTCTGTGTCTCTGAAAGGAGCTCTGATGCCAGGATCAACACAGATTTAAGCTCCTGTTCAAAGGTTATACCACTTGAACCACTTGTGAGCTACCAGTTTATAACTCTGGCCATCTGGAAGGGTGTAGTCTTCCCTGACCTTCCTTTTCCTTGCCTTTCCTTTCTTTACTGTATGATTGATGGTAAAATCATAGATGGGGTGGGACTTGAGTGAGTTAATAGTGCTCTTTTAGTTTTACATCCCTGGCCTAGATCAAAAGAGATTGACAAGGCTTTGCTGAAGTCAAAGAATTGAAAAGTTGCCTCAAATGCCTATCTATCTTCAGCATTGCTTTTCACTACACCTTCAGTTTTAATCTACTGTGTTTTATTGCTTGTTTGTAGGATGTTTACAACATCCTTGTTCTCTGATTCCCTCCTGTGTGCATTCAAATTCCTGATGTGCACTTAACCTGAGTTCCAGGTTAGCATAATTTTTCTATATACAAATATATATTTACTGAATAGCTCTTAAAAGTACTTGTGTGGGATTTAAGATAACATTTAAATTCCTTTTGCTAATGATTTATAAAGCTATTTTCCCCCTGTCTAGACACTTTCAGTATTTGCAATTAGCTGATGGAAAAATAAATGGTAGAGTATTCTTTCCAAGCCTCCATTGGAGAGTGGAAAAAAGGTCTCCATCATGCAAAGTAAATGCTCTTCTGTCAAATCAGCCAGGAAGAAACTTCTAAGAGGCAAAGAGTCCGGTTAATGCTGTACTCAGGTGTTGAACTTGGATAAGGAAAGGGACCGTATTTTTTTTATAGCTGCAGGGAAAAGAAGGAGAAAACAAGCTATTATGCCAGAGACATTTTTCTTGGGCTGATTACAAAATTAGCTGGAGCTGAAGTTAATTGATTGTGTAGGCAGATGAAACAAACTTGAGATGACTATAAATAGTAACATCTTGTTTTCCATGCAGCTGTAAATCTGAGCTGAAGATGTGTCTTAAATTCATTCCAAGCATTCGCAAACAATGGAGGGAGAGTAAGGTAAAATAAAATAAAATAAAATAAAATAAATAAAATAAAATAAAATAAAATAAAACAAAGCATGGTCAAACAGAGTATACAGAGAGAGAGCTCAGCACAAAGAGAAATTGTCAGGGTCAGCCCTTCCAAGACAGATGAGAGCTAGAATTTGATCTCAGAGATGTTGTGGCCTGATGTATTTTACCTGTCTCGCCCCCTCAACCGCCGTGTGGGAGAAGCAGGATTCAGCTATTTCTTTCTTTTGTCTTTCCAGGATTTTAAGTCAGATAGTATTCCTGCATCTTCACTAAGAAAGAGGGGGAGTGGAGCAAGGAGACAGGTCTGTTTGTCTGGACACTGACTGCTAGGGCTGCCAGAGAAAGAATGCCACATCCTATCAACCGCTGGAAATTGGAAAGACATTGTGCACTCTATGGAAACTGAATACATGTGGGCAGACCCTTGCCATGCCTTTTTTTTTTTTCTTTTCTTCTTCTTCTTTAAGGTGTGGCAATTGTATTGTTTTGGGGTTTTCTTTGTTTTGTTTTTCATTAGATTTAAGCTTCATGTTTAAACTCTGCTCTATCAGCTGGGATAAGCAATAGATGGATGAGGAGCAGTGATGGTTGAAAACTCAAAAGAGAGATGGCTCTCAAGGTTAGAGCCTCCTTTACATGTGGCCTGTCTCAGCTTTTAGTATCTGTACCTGTACCTCCAGCCTAGCTGGTTTCCAGAGAAGGTCTCCCTATGGTGTAAAGACTACAGGCATGGGTACAGCCTTCCTTGCATCACTCCCCAGAGAGCTGTAGGCAGACTCAAGCTTTCATCCACATGGGTCTGCTCTTGGTCATTTGTCTGTACATTTGCAGGATAGGGTCACCCTGTAAATACCAACTGACAACATAATTCTCACAGTTTAAGGCCAAAAGTGTAGAATGTCATCACCTGAAATTACAGAGTAATTTGAAGTAATAACTGCATGACTAGAATTCAGTTAGGATGAAAGATTAATATTTGGTCTTTTTCAAAAAGGGGTCATGGGTCCTTTACCACTAGAATTACCATTCGAGTCATACCTGTGGGCTGCACTTTGCTCTGTTGTGTTGGGATCTGTGTTTAGTAGGAGAAACTTCCCACACTGAGGAGTTATGGTTTACAGATACAAGCGAGACAAAAGGGTAGGAGAAGAAAAGACAAACACAGAGTTTTACCCAGCCATTTCAGCAGGCTGCTGGCTGGTCTGGAGGCTGTCTGCTTCCCGCATCTCTCACAGGAAAGTGACTGGAGTAACTGTTTTACAAGTAGGATGAGCAAGGAGCATTTGCATGGCAAGCTGGCTGCAGAGGGTGAGCAGTAACTTTTCCAGCTTGGGTACCTTCCTCGGTTAGGCACACTTCTGCTGTTCTGCTGGGTGATGACAAGGTAGTTCAGGTGCCAGTGAAGGCTGTGTGGAAAGGAAGGACAAGCTGGGGCAATATAGCAAGCCGCTCCATGCCACCATGTGCTCTGCTAGCCATGTGCCTGAGAGCCACCACCCTGGGAAAAGACTTCCCTGGCTTGGCTGTGCCACCAAGGTAAACAGAGCCCAGTCCAGCTCAGCAGAGCTTTTCTGTGATGTTCTTCTGCTAAGCACAGCATATTTGTATGAAATTTAGAACTGTTCATATCACAGCCCTAGGGAATGAGCCTCTCTGCTTACTCTCAGAACAAGCTGATGAGGTTTTGATGTGACTGTGATTCCTCCCTCTGATCAATTAAAATGTGCCGGAAGTCTGCAACCTCTGCAAGACACAAGAAGCAGGTCGATGTTCCTAAAATGGGTGTCAGATAGGCAGAGTTTATTCTCCTGGGTTCTTTCATGTGCCGGACAACTTCTGCTCAAGTACATATTGCCAAGCTTGCTGTATCAACAGCACCAGCTGTGGTAAGTACACCAAAGCAATGGTTTAACTACTAAAACACCTAGGGGAAAACCCTCTTGGATTGTATTTCTCACGTCCTTTGTTCACGGATAAGAAGATGCCAATCCAAGAGCCTAGGACTAACCCCTTCCCCCCAAAGAAATTATGCATGCACTCTCCATCTGACCTGTCACCTCCCTCCCGACAACTGAAAACATCTGTTTATCTTCTTTTTTACTGGGTATCAGAAGACAATGCTCTGCTTTCATGGGAAATTCTTTATCAGCTTCAAGACCAGGAAGGAGGCCCTAAAGGAGGTTAAGCTAAAAGAAGTTAACTTGGAGGTCACTTTCCAGCCACTTCACTACTCTGTCAGAAGTATCACCTTGGAGCTTCCATGTTTAATCAAGACATTTTTACAGCTTTTCTGCTAAAGGGAGAAGTGCACTTTGATTGAAGATAAAATCCATCAAATTATGCCTTTATTCTGGCGTCACAGAGTCTCTGTCCATTTGAGGAAAAGACTCTGTGCATGTGTATGAGTGCATCACGGAGAGGAAGGCTTCTTTTTGAGAGGTGGGGGAAAGAAGATTGTTGTGCCTGTTCTTCCAGTCCATTTTTAACATCTCTGTCCTACTGAACTCCATCTGACTGCTCTGGGAAGACAAACAAGGCAAGTAGCTCCTGTTGAATATACCCTGC
The DNA here is from genome assembly GCA_017639245.1 of Myiopsitta monachus. Lineage (NCBI taxonomy): Eukaryota > Metazoa > Chordata > Aves > Psittaciformes > Psittacidae > Myiopsitta > Myiopsitta monachus. Next base: position 25,417,835 of record CM029926.1, on the reverse strand, counting down.
CCAGGTCTGTATATCAAGTTTGGTCTCTGGTTTCACAAACTTCTGCAAGTGTGCCTTCCCTTTGGAAGACTCTCATTCCTTTGATATGACACTATCATTTCATGAGATGTGGGAATCAGTTACATAAATTCTCCTTTACTCGCCTCTATCTGCTAGTGCTCTGCATCATTCATGTTCTACTTGCAGAAAGCCTGCTCACCCTCATCCTGGTCACGAAGGTGAAAAGGAAAGTTTGGCTGTGCCATGAAGTATTTTTCTATGCACAGTCATGATTGGGATCCCTTCCCTTTGCTTCTGCAGCAAGAAGTATTCTTCCAAGTTTTGAGGTAATCTAATTTCTGTCTCATACCATGTGGTTCCAGCTCCAATGTGCGTTAACACATATATGTCTGAATGGGAATCATGTGTGTCCAAAACTCAAGGCCCATATCAGGATAAGAACAGAATTGCAAAATCCCTGAAATACCTGTATTGACACATTTCAACCAGCTGTGTAGCAAGCAACGAGGAAAGGCTTGTTTTGTGCCTCTTACCTACTCACACGTCTTTCATGTTTTGCCCAGTTGGACATCTGGCATAGTTTTTGCTACACACCCAATGCTGAGCTTTCATTTCAGGCGACCTCCTCTGATACTATCAGAGCTGACTTCTGCCCTTATAAATGCATGAAACTCAAGGCTTGTCTTGAGGCAGAGCCAAATGCTAGAAATGTTGCTCAGCAGTGGGTCAACCTCAAAGGGTTTGAAGCATCTGCTCTTTTGTGCTCCCAGGGATTCACATGCTGATGCCCACAACTGTCGGTCTCTGAATGAGGCAGATGCTATTGTCCTGGGTGTCTGGTTTGGCTGATTCCATCACTGTAGGATTCTTCTGCAGTTCATCTTACATCTATTTCCCACTGGAACCATGCAAGATGGGACTTGCTACCGGCATTATGTAAATGGCATGTGAATGTATGCACCTGGTCCGTCGGATTGTACTCAACAGACATCCCAGCTGAGATGGCATAGGGATCTAAAATAACCAACTGCCGAAAGGTCTTGTAGAAAGAAGTTGCAGGAAGACCTTATTTGGCACAACAGAAGGGAGAACATTATTGTAAGACCTAAAGAGAATGAGAAATTATTCTGGGAGGAGAATGTCAGTATGCCGAGACATTGAGACAATTTAGCTACACACATCACAGTGATTCAACAGGAAGCATGTATCTTAGTCCCTTGGCTCAGGTTTCCCAGAGAAAGGGACTTTTTTAATTGCAACCAACACTGACAAAATTAGCTGATCTTTAAGTCATACATACTACAGAACTGCAGCTGTGCCAGTACCAATCCCAGTCCAATATGAATTTCAGATGCGCTTTCTAATTCTGCCTGAGATCCCATACATGTTCAGCAATGTCATGTTATCTCTACTGAACATAAAAATATTGTCTTCAATATGAATTCAGCTTTGTTCATTTCACACCTTAATGTCTCATCTTTGTTAAGAGCAAAACTTGGGGAACTTCTGATTTTGAACATATAAGTAAGAAAGAAGCCATCCGAGATGTCTGTAGAACAGGCTGGGTCTCAGGACTGGAAAGGGAGGACCAGGGATCTTAGTTCAAGGCAGGCACAAAGCCTTGAGAAGAAAGTACAGGGGAGAGTGGAAGGTGCAAGACAAGCCAGTAGAGTGGGTGGGGCGGAGGGCATCTGTGAAAGGGGTGATGAAGTCAAACTGGAAAAAATTGACAGGTGGATCAAAGTCCAAACAAGGATTTACAAAAGGCATAAAAGAAATGTGGAGGGTGAATACCATGAGCAGTGATGGGATTCAGCCATATTCTGAAGGTTTTTGGGGTGGAGAAATTAACAGGTTTCCCAACAGAAGTTTGTCTTCTCTGCTCCTTTACCTCTTCAGTTCTTGAGAGCTCTGCATTTGTCCCTGTGCCAGAACCTCTATCTTTACCTTTTTTTGCAGCCTTATGCTTACTTGTGATTCTAGCCTTCTAGCTTCTTACCCTTGCTGCATGCCCTTATCAATGCCAATATTGTTTAGCACTGGCTTTTCAGTTCACCTTAGGCAGGCTCTCTCCTTATTATTCATTATTAATTTCCTCAGATCTGTCTGGTTGAGGGCCAAATGCCCTAAATTCCAAGGGTTCCTTTTTGTCTTTCTTTTCTCTCCTTGGTCTTAGTCCTGAAACATACTGGTTATGGAAATGGAGAGGGATTTCTGCCATGTCTAGTTCTTCATCATAGCCTCATGGTTCTGCTACTTAACAGCAACAGGTAGAATGAAAGAGACAAAGAAAACAAATCATTAAAAGTTCAGAAAATCTTGGGTACATTTTAGCCACCTCTGGTAAACAAAAAGTTCCTGTGACATCAAAAAGCAAAGAATTAATTCTACTAGTACTTCTAGAATGAAATATCTCCCCACACCGGCTCTTGTCCTCAACGGGCTTGGAAGACACAAGCTGGCTAGTTGAATTGAAAGCAATTAATGGAGACATTTTTACTAACCTTATTAAAGGAAGAAGGAGCCTTTGATAATAACACAATAGCCACTAGATGATGCAATTAATTTATTTGGCTGGCCAGAACTCTTGCCTGGGTCTGTGCATTATTAGAGGGTGGTGCAACAGTTGTTCTTCCCACTGCTTGCAGGCCCTAGGGTCAGGTTCTGCTCCACCAATAACATGACTCATCTCTGCATAAAACAATTCCTCAAGTGATACTAAAGTGACCGCAACATGAATGCAGTAATGATGGCTACTTCCCCAGAATCCTCTTTAGAGAAGCTCACACACTTGTTCCTAATCACAGAACAAAAGTCAGCAGGGAACATGCTGGTTTTCACAAAACAGAACGTGAGAAAGGCCCTGGGATGGATATCATTTACATTATGCCTTCCTCCTCCCTAATGAAGTAAGTTGGATGCCCCTGTAGGAAGACACACTTGTCCTAATGTGGGTGCATGTTGGAGAAAGTGATTGCACTGTGAAGGCAGATGACACACCCAACTTTGGCAATCAAACATAATCAAGTACCCTGAGTTTAATGAAGAGATATGGCCATCTAAGTGACAGCCCTGCTCCTAGTTGCACTTTGGAGGAGATCAGTTTGGACCAATTGGCTGTAGAAAGAACCAAAGGTAGCAACCAGATAGATGCCAAAAATTGATATGAAAACCCTTTTGCTCCCCACGCCTCCATTCTTTCTTTTCTAACTTCTCTTAAACAAGTACCTTCTAGGTCAAGTGTATGAGAGAGCTAATTACAGAGGGTGGGTAGGTTAAGACAACCCTGGAAAAAATAATCTTAGAGCATATCGTCTGACAATTTTCCACAAGATTTTTAAGAAGCAGAGACCTCAGCCAACCCGACCCTTAGTAACACAGTGCTGCTGCAGGGACAGCCCCACTGTGTTTCTCTTGGCTAATAGATGCTAGGGAGGGGAAAACAATGGGATGGAGAATTTGCATCCTCTGGGTTGACGAAAGCTCTGTGGGGCAAGTAATTCAACTGGATTTTTTAATTAAATTCTTATGGTCTGTGTAATTAGAACTACAAGTTATGCAGCAGCTCCAAAGTTCATTTAGGGAGGTCAGGTTCTTTATGACATGGCAAATGGACCTAAAAAAATAAGTTTTATTGTCAGGGGCTGATAATCTGAGTTTAGTTAGAAATCTGAATCCATAAAAAAATTCTTTTCAACAGCTCTGCGTCAAGGGCTTATTGACTTACTTGAGCCTAAAGAAACAGGGGGGTTCATTGTATATTTCTTGTATTCAGGTTATTTTGCTTCTCCATGATGGGGATAATTCATGAGCTTCTATGAACACATCTTAATACTTTGCCTCCAGCTTAAAACTTGTTTTGAACTTTACTTTCTCCTGTGTCAGGACTTAACTGTGTCATTTAAGGGGTTAGGAACAATGCTTCTCTTCCCTGTTAAGTAAAAGCTTCGACCTGGTTTGCTCGTGAAGGTAGGTCTTGTCTTTTAGGGAAAGAAACCTCAGCTATGATACTGTGAGAAGAAATCTTGACAGTTGTTAGAAAAGTTTAATCTTTTCTGGAGGTTTGGGAGAGGATACCCTGCTAATCAGAGTAATAAACCAACTTGGAAAAACAACTTTATTATTTCCTTGGATTTGCCATTATTTTACAGTGATGAGTTTGGCTTCTGGTTGTTCTACATATTAAAAATGGTGAGAGCCAGTTAGGCAGATGAATGTGTTCTGACAACGACACCTGTAAGACAGGACATATTTGCCAGGAAAAGTTCAGTATTTGTAGAGATTTGCTATTTTTAGGTGGGGTTTTTTTATTATTTTTGAGTATTTGTTAATATTTGTTCCACATGGGGTACAGATCTGACAAAGCCACAGATTCATGAGGATTCATTTACTCCAAATACTTTGGACATTTTAAGGTCTTGACTGTGCTGCATTCAGGATTAATCCCACTTTACAGGTAATTGTCATCTATTTATTTCACTGGGAACATGTCCAAGTTCCTACCAAAATCATTGCTTATTTGACCAAGAATAATCCAGAATAATTTGACCAAGGAATGTCCAGAGGTGAAGGTTGTCTCCTGCTGGATAGGTGTGCATGAATCCCTTTGCAGTGCAGGATATGATATTTTGGACTCTGGAAATCAAAGCCAAGTTAGCAGTGGACACACACAGTGGTTTGTACTCTCCCTGCCTTGGTTCAGGAACAGTGCCAGAGAAGAAAGGAAAAAAAAAAGTGATCTGCCTGAATTCTTCCTTCTAATGAATATGTGTGAGACTATGATCTCATGGAAATCTGTGTTTTGTGGTCATTAGACATTATGAACATGTCACCAGTATGGCGCTGCTACCTTGCTGCCTGCTCTGTCCTCTGCAACTCACCTTCAGCAAAATCATTTCTGTATCAAAGAAGGGATCTGTTTGAAACTACTCACACCACCAGCTTAACCTGTTGGTTAATAGCATCTAACTCATAAAATAAATGGTCAGCTACAAATGAAATCAAAGTATATACACGCAAACAGTATCTTCTAAACCAGGGCCAATGTTCACTTCACACAGAAGTATTATACTGCCAGACAAGGGATAGTTAGCTGTCCAGCACCCATGGGAACACCAGGTATTAGAAGTATGAGATTATTGCTAGTATTTGTTATTTATACTGTGCTAGTACACAGTGTACATCAGGCGATCTCCACATGTATGGAAAGATGTGACCCACTCATCATTTTGCCAAAAGCTCATATTCCGTGGCTGATAATGTACAAAGAGTGGGAAAAGACAAGGAGCAAACACAGCATTTGCCTGAATAACTGCTGTGGTTTTTTCCCCAGCTTTTGCATCAGCGGATTATGGTACAGCTGTCAGGAATCCGTTTGAAAGCTATAGCACTACTGTTTTGCTTTCCATGGGGGAAGATACAATTGTACCCTGCTGTCAACATACCCTGTGGCCATATTTTGACAAACACAATGTGAATGAATTTGATGCAGATTCAGTGCTTAGAGATTCATGTAATATGGTACTCACTTTTTACCATGTTTTTAGGGGGTTATTATACTGCTGAGAAAATAAACATCAGCTCTACTTCACTGCCTCTCAGCCAGCTGACACCTGTACACCCAAAGCAGACTCTTGAAGAGGCACATATGCTTCTGTTCCTGCCACCTATGTCCAGGCTCCAAACAAAGCTGCAAAATTAGGGAGAGAATCTTTTGAGTTTCCCTCCTTAGTCAGCTAATGAAGGTTCATCACAGCTAAGATCTGAAGCACTCCCTGAGGGACCTTACCTTTATAGTGTGGCCAACAGGACTAGGGAAGTGATTGTCCCCTTGCACTTCGCATCGGTGGGTCTACATATTGAATACTGTGTTCAGGTTTGAGTCTCTCACTACAAGAAAGACACTGAGGTGCTGGAGTGTGTCCAAAGAACAGCAACAGAAACAGGTGAACTGTCTATAGAGAACAAGTCCTACAAAGAGCAGCTGAGGGAACTGGGATTGTTTAGTCTGGAAAAAAAGGGAGCCTCAGGGGAGACTTTATGGCTCTCTACAACTACCTGAAAGGAGTTGTAGCGAGGTGGGTATAGGTATCTTTTCCTAAGTAACAAGTGATAGGACGAGAACGAATGGCCTCAAGTTTCACCAAAGACAGTTTAGATTGGATATTAGAAAAAATTTCTTCACCAAAAGGGTTGTCAAGCATTGGAACAGGCTGCCCAGGGAAGTGATTGAGTCACCATCCATGGAGGTATTTAAAAGATGTGTAGATGTGGCACTACAGTTGAACTTATCTTACAGGTCTTTTCCAACCTAAGTTGGATTCTATTTGCAGACACAAAAGGCTGCACAGAGGCAGTGTTTTGAGTGCTCAAAATTAGATGGGATGAATCTGTACATTAAAGCTGAAGTTGAAAGCAGAATGGACATATGCTCAGGAGCATAACTTGAATTTTAACATCTGTAACCCAGCAGCAGCCCATTAAGAGCCTTAGCCTGCAGTAACGGTGTCTTATCCTTGGTGCTTCAACCTTACTAGTTTGAACTGCTCTGTTGAACTCCTTGGAGGCATCATGTCAGTCTATAGGGTGAAGACTTTACAAAGAGTGAGGGATATCATTAGGCAATGGTCAGTGTGAAAGTACTGTGTGTGCTCCGAATCTCAAGGTGGTAATTTATGAAATCTCAGGGAAGAGACTACCAAGACTTTCTTTGCTTTTGATACTTTCATGTTAGGGTAATTGAGCATTACTTTCTCACTGAAGACCATAAAAACAAGGATCTGAGCAGGAAAAGTGATGAGTGGCTGACTGGTGTCCTAAAGAGAAGGTAGAACTACACAACCCTGATAAGCCTAGAATTTGCAAGCCCAGATTGGAGCTCTTGTGCTATTACAACCTTCATATGTGATAGTTGGGAGCCTCCTTAGAAATAGATCCACATATTTTTAGGTTATATTTGCCATCAAGTGGAACTTGTGCCATTCTGGACTCCCCTCAGAAGCAGATAGGTTCAAGCAGATACCAAATGATCTAACTTAAGTTTCCTATTGGAAATGCCCAAGCCAGGAGTAACCTTAAATCCTGCCTCCTCCTCTGACTACCAAGTAAATATCAGAATTCCCATCTTTCCCACTTTTCCTGGACATAAGCAGATATGCCATTTTTAATCCAAAACTCAACAGGAAACCTGTCTCTGCAGAGATGTTGCTACTTTGTTAAAATGGTAAGTGGAATTGGAAGAAAATCCATGTACACTGGGAAAAAAAAAAAAAATCACTGGCTCAAGACAGAATATTTTATTTCTGAATTGGCCCAAAACATTTTTAGTCAGATGAATTCAGTAATTAATTACTTTCCAGTAACAGTGCAGGGTTAAAGTTCATGACATTTTCCCAGTAGATGGGACACTCTTTGTTATCCTATAATGCAATGCAGAGGTTTCTTTTTTTGCCTTGTGTGAGGATGGTTATCTATATGAGTTTTCAGAGCCTTAAGGCATGAAAAAACTCAGACAATCCAAGTATGGAGACTGCAAAGATTAAACTTCCAAACTACGTATCCCAGAAGGCTATAACACAAGGGGAAAGCACAGTTTGAACACTGAAGTGACTTGAAACAGCGTTTTGGGGTCATTTTGATTTCATTTCAGAAACATTTTGATTTCAAAAATGTTGAAATATTTTGTTTTGTTTGAAAATGTCAGGCAAAATGCTTTGACTTTGCCAGAAAAGAAAGTTTCTTGGTTGTTTTTTGTTGTTGGTTTTTTTCTTAAAATTTCCACCCAGAGAAAAAGTCTTGACCTTTCAGCTCTTTGTTCCAATGTAGAATAAAAACAAACACTGCAGGATGAAAATTCTGAATTTTGCCCAATTTTTGGCATAATGCCTTGGCCCCAGTATTTCCATTTTGTTTTGAAGTATAAATGGATGTTCAGAAGGCAGGAGGGATTTTGTAAAAGGGGATTATATGTTCAAAAGAATCTAGAAATCTATGTGTTTCAGTCACTATGATGTTTTAAATGACCTCAGATTGAAATAAGCAGGTAGTCGATGCAAATAAACTGGAGGAAGTTGGTAACACAACATAGGAGTTCTTGTGTCTCACTTAGTTTTCACTCCTTTTATAAGCAGGTAAACTCTCTTTGGTCTGCATCTGATTACAGCTTCATTAATGAAAATCAGGAAAAATTGGAAGCTCTTGTCCCGAAGTCATTGGGAGTTTTGCCTGAGTGATGTCTGAGGGAGAAAAAAAAACCCTCTCAAATCAACCTTGGACAGCTTGGCCCAGTGCAAGCTTTAGGGACGTCTCAACAAGTATGGCAAATGCAGTCACATGCTTTATTGGCTGTAAGTAATTAAGCAGCATAAACCTGTATCACTGTCACAATTCACTCTGTACAAACATCCTTAGAGGGATTTGGTTCCGAAACATTGAACAACACATTGGTGGCAATAAGCTACAATAGGATTATTTGTGGATATTGCTTTATGGGGAATGGGCACAGTGACAATAGGATTCATGGTTTTACAGCCTTTGTGGATTTCTTAAGAAGCCACCTTCCTTTACATGGCCAAACACAGACTGCAAAGTAAAAAAATTAAGAAATACAGAAAACCTGGACTTTTTTTTTCAGTTAACTCTTGGTAATCCAGGTGTTCTAGTGGCAGAAGAACGATACCTGCTTTGGAGCCTTTCTTACACATGAGCACCCAGAGGTGGTAGTATTTCCCAGCTCTGAAGGCCAGGCTATGTTTAGGTGCAGAAAAGCACAGGGTTGATGAACACAAGAGTGTCTTTCTTCAGTCAGTCCCAAACCCTACCTACAAGAGGCCTAAGGTTAGTATTTAGCTTAGGCCTACAGGAAATGTAGCATAAACAGAGAAAATACTCCCAGTTTCCTCTGGACATCCAGCCATTAGCAGTGGGAAGCTGTGATCTGGCCACCACACTTGAAAGACGCTTGAAAGTGGACCTGTGCCTCATGAATTATCCTCACCTTTTTTGGCCACAGAGGCTGTTGAGTCTGAGCATGGGTGACGCAAGGCATTTGCCTGTTGGACTTCGCATGCTTCCTGACAGCCCTTGGCCATGCAAAGGTCACTGCATAGAGCCATCATCTAAAATCTGGAACTGGCTAAGAGGCACCCATTTGAACTTCCTTAAATTAAACAGTCCCTTTCTACCACCACACAAATAAAGTTGCTTTATCTCTGTATTTAACAGAACTGTGGATCAGCAGGTTCGTGGCCCAGAGCCCTGGAGAGGCGTTGACTTTCTGCTGAACAAAAAGCGGTAGCTCTCACCTCCAGTTCTAAATTTATTGTGTTACTGCGTTAACAGATCTGACAAGATCTGAACAGCCTAATCTAGGAATTTCTAGTATGTAGTCAAAAATGATCAGAAGGGTACAGACATTATAAGGCAGTTCTGAAAGACAGACTGAGGTATTTTCAACATCCTATATTGATTTCTTTTAAAAACTCTTTGACAGTGAAGTCCCAGAGGAGATCATTTTGAGTGCACAAAGAACATGCAGTTCTTTGAGTAATTTGTGGAGGGTGTATTCCACAGTGCAATAAAGATGATAGACAAGGTATGAGTGCTAAAAATCATGTCAAGGCTGCTAGAATTACACCCTTATTTATTTCACAATACCTCTGAGCTATGGGATGAACTGTTGTACATTCACATTAGGAAAAACATTTTTTTTCCCAAAAATATTTTTGTCTTCCTGTAACACACAAGATTTTTGCAACCAGACACGGGTTTCCTGAAGGAATAGATGATTGATCTCAGCTGGGCATGGAAAAAGGCCAACATTCCTCCACCTCCACAGTACTGTGTTTTGCCCTGAACAGATAGCAGTGCCTTGGACTGATAAGTTTTTCTGGCTTTAGGTGTTCTTGTAAAGAAAGACATGAGGAGAGTTTTCCAGCTAAAAGAGCATGAGCCCACTTGCACTCAAGGAACTAACTGAAAGTGTGTGGGACTTTCAGAAACAGAAGAACCTGCCTTTGCCTTCTCCCCCTGAGTTCATGGGGAAGCTGACATTTTAAAGATGGTCCCTTAACTATATGAATCGAACTGTCTGGGGATTGGACAACCATTTCATAAAATGCGACTGCATTTCTTAGGAATGACCTAACAAGCAAACTTCCTGTCAGGAGGCCATCTACAACAGTTCGTTACTTTGCATTAATGCCACTGTCACTCTGGGATGAAATCACCACATTCTCAGGCCTCTCAGCCCCTGAGAGAACTAAGACACAGTGTCTAGTCTGCTCTGGGTTTCACCCATGCCCTGAATCCTGGGCTGCCTCACAGATATCTGGGACCTGCCTGCAGACTGCCTTTGTGGGCATGCTAAGTCCTGTTCTATCCAGCTGGCAGATATGACCATGCGGAGTCCTACCTTCCTGAAAGGATGCTCTCCAGCTATGCAAGAGGGCATGGTGAAAGGCTTAGCATCTGGGCAGGAGGCAAGCAAGGTCTTGAGACCACCTTTAGCAGACAGTAAAGTCATATCCAGAAAAGCAAGTAGAAAACTCTAAGGATGCCAGCTCTGAAGACTCTGATGTTAGGATGCAAACTAGTCGGCCATCTCAGCATGGAAGCCAAAACTAACATGTGCTATAGAGCCCAAACAGGCCCTTCCCATTAGCCTGAGAGAAATTCCCTGTGAAACACAGCTGAATCAGTGCCTCGTATGTGAAGAGAATGTGTCTTTCATCCAAGATATCAATCCTTTGTCTAACAGCAAATTTTACATCCTCCCTTCCCTTCTGGAACACAAATGACTTCCAAAGATGCAAAATTGTTTTTCAGAATATTGATATCTCATTTGTAAGGCAGCAATTAGTAGTCTGGATGAGACATTAGTCTTCTTTTTTCCTAAGAGATGGTGAATCTAACTCTGAAGGATTTTTCTGTTTGCTCTTCCGGACATCTTCTAACGTACGTGACTTCAGCTTGGCACAACCTTGCTTAACACCGATTTTGACATTTTCACTGCCATAGCTTCAGTGTCAGACAAAACTTCAAGCTGTAGGCATCACCACAACAAACCTGTTGCTGTGAGGACTGAGGATTCATTTCATGGAGAGGGCTGGATTCCAAGCTGATGTTGGAGGCTGGTGAGGATCAACCAACCAATTTTCCATTAAAAAAGTAAACACTGGACAATCTTGCGTCAACAGAACTAACTAGCCTGAGGGGAAAGAAAACAACAAATGAAAAATAAAAAATCTAAGCAGTTCCCACAGCTTTTCTTCAACTAGAATGACTGAACATTCCCAGCTTCCTCACAAGGGAAATGATTTTATGTGTTAATGTTAGAGGAGAGTTTTGGAGACTGCTTTAGTGAACAGAGTCATGCAAGGTAGCATAAAAAAAAAAGGGGGGGGGGGGAAGAGTCATGGAAGAATAGTGATAACGAAACCTCTTAAAAATATAAACAGAGAAGTAGTGAAAGGTGTTAGCAGCTGAAATGCAACATGACTCACCAGAAAGGTTTTCAAAGGGAAATTATTGTCCCTTTTTGCCTTGAATGAGCAACAGGCTGTCTTGATGAATCAGAGGAGCACTGGACAAGGCACTCAACTGATGAAAGTCCTACTCCTGACATTAACTTCAACATACTGTTAACTCCAAGCAAGTTTCTTCTCTTTTTTGGGACTCACCTTTCTTCCTACTTTTTGCCTGTCTTCTCTACTGCAGCTATGACCTCTGGGGCAGGGAAGGAGACAATGTTCCTTGATTGAGAATATCCTGGGAGTGGCTTACTTCAAGAGAAGTCCTCTGAGCAGTCAGAAGGCTTGCTGGTGAAAGTGCTCCTATCTCCTGGCCTCATTAGCACCTTGCTGGGAAGCAGCTAAGCTCATGGCAATTCTGCCTGCTCCAGACATCCTCAATGTGACACTAGGAAACTGCTCTGAAGTTAGGGATTTCACTGAACAGCAGGAATCACCCATGTTTTCCTGGGATCCAAACAGTAGCCCTAGAATTCCCAGAGTTCAAGGCAGTTGGCTGATTTTTGGTTTGGTTGTTGGGTTTTTTTGGTGCGTTTTTTTGTTTGTTTCTTTTCTTTTTTTTAACCCCCTTTTCTTTTTTTTCTTGTTTCTTTTTTTCTTCAGAGAACAGTCAGGCAGAAGTTCTGTCTTCATTTCTCCTGTCCCTCTCCCCTCGAAAAATAAATAATGAAAATCAAACAGTAGAATTTAGTGCATGGGAAATTAGGTCTTCTATTCTATTCTATTTCTTTTCCTATAAAATAAGAAAAGAAAACCATTTTTTTTCCTAAATGTTGGAATTGCTCAGGAAGACCTCATAGCAGCCTTCCAGTATCTGAAGGGGGGCTATAGGGGTGCTGGGGAGGCACTATTTATTAGTGACTGTTGTGATAGGACAAGGGGTAACGGGTTCAAACTTAAACAGGGTATGTTTAAATTGGATATAAAGACGAAATTCTTTACTGTAAGGGTGGTGAGGCACTGGAATGGATTGCCCAGGGAAGTTCTGAATGCTCCATCGCTGGCAGTGTTCAAGGCAGGGTTGGACAGAGCCTTAGGTGGCATGGTTCAATGTGAGGTGCCCCTGCCCATGGTGCCCCTGCCCATGGCAGGTGGGTTGGAGCTAGGTGACCTTAAGGTCCTTTCAAACCCTAACTATTCTGTGATTCTATGATTTTAAGTTATTCCTGCTCAGGGCTATGGGATCCTTATGCTCCTCCTTACATTTCCAGATATGAACATAAGAATAGCAATGCTGGGGTCAGATCACAAGTTCAGTTGTGCTGGTATCCATGACCAGCAGATGTCAAGGGATATCAAGGACACTGCAAATATTTTATGAACCTTCCTTAGATCCCCTTTCCTGCCTTCAGCCCTCTGCGGCTCTTGCTGAGTCAGAGGTAGTATTTCAGAAAAAGTATTTTCATCCTAAGATCTCTCCAGTCATGTTTGAACCCAGGTAAACAATCTGTAGCAGTGATGATGGCTTAGCTATGCTGCTGGTGAAGAAATATCTATTTTCATTACTACTGAACCACCTGGTTTTGCTGTCATTGACTTTGAAGGCTAAGTTTAGTTATTCTAGACTCTGTTTATCTTCTATGCAGATAGATATGCACCCTCAGGGAGCAATTTGTCTCATCTTGGACTCATACCTCAGACACATGTGAAAGGCTGAAGGCACCCATTTCACTTCCCCACCCTTCACTCCTCCCTCCGCCTGTAAAGGCAGCGTAGTGTGACTAGCTCAGCTTTAGAAAACTAGATTTTAGGAATTCAGGCTGAGGTGATGTCTAGAACTTTCCCCTACAAGTATCCAGTTTCTCTGACAATTTTACCAGCCATCACATGATCACAGGTAATGGCACAGACCAAGAATGCACCATATTTTTATGACTCTGCTTTGTTACTCTGCTGGCAGTACAAATATCTGCCTCAGGTCCAGCTGCAAAATGCAGCTCAGGAAATCCCTGACCGGTATACCGACTGGGGCAGCTGGGAGGAGATCCCAAAGGACAGATCACTCAGACAGGCTCTGTTTCTTACTCTCTTTTCCTTCCATACTCTGAGACAGGATACAGGATCATGGACTGTAGATCTGTCTCTATGACAGTTACTTTTTTATTTCTTTCTAATGTCTTATTAGTCCAATTGGATACAAATTAATATTAATAATGACAGGCATGGAGAAGCAGAGATATTCACTAATGTGGGACATGTTACATTCAAGTCTTTAACATTATTTTACTCATATTATATTTTACTCATAGCAGCCTTCCACTATCTGAAGGGGGCCTATAAGGAAAATGGAGAGGGACTCTTCATTAGTGACTGTAGTGAGAGGACAAGGGGTAAAGGGTTCAAACTTAAACAGGGGAAGTTTAGGTTGGATATAAGGAGGAAGGACTTTACTGTAAGGGTGGTGAGGCACTGGAATGGGTTGCCCAGGGAAGTTGTGAATGCTCCATCGCTGGCGGTGTTCAAGGCCAGGTTGGACAGAGCCTTGGCTGACATGGTTTAGTGTGAGGTGTCCCTGCCCATGGCAGGTGGGTTGGAACTAGATGATCTTAAGGTCCTTTCCAACCCTAACTATTCTATAATTCTATGATTATCAGACACTTAGGACACAGAATTGCACAGAAGCAAGTGTCTAAACCCTACTTCAATTAAATCACTTCACAGCCACCACAGATCCTACATCTCTCAGGACAATAAGGACTGTGCCCTGTATTTCACCGTGATAGGACTGGGATGCTAGTCAGTACAATGCCAAGAAATCTGCACAGTGAAGACATGTCCAGAAGGAATTATGAACTTTATGAATAAACAGCTGTTGATTCAAGGGGATTCAGCCATACATGCAACATAATACATTGCTTTGCTCCCTCTCTCCTGTTTTACTCTAGCTGAACACTATGTTCTCCTAGAAATCCATTTTTTTTGCAGAGCCAAGCAGTTACTGACACAAGAGGAAAGCTATGAACATTCAATAAATGTACATAGCTGAACAGTAATACAAAGATTTAATGAAATAGAAATATTCATGACACAGAGAACCTATTTTCTGCATTAGAATTCTGCTTACTCTGGTAAATCACATTTTCCAACATTCCTCTCCAGACATGGTTTAGAACTGTCACAGCCAGAAACAAGAGGATTGTGAACCAGGGTCCAAAATCAAATGGAGGCTGTGCCTCGGAATGATCTCCTTTCCTTTCTCCCCAGTAGCTGTTTGAACTACCACTGTACCTGTTTAGAAAGACCCAGTCCTTGAGATAGCCCTAAAAATCTCCCTTTCAGACCCTTCCCCCATCACCATTGCTAAAAATGCCTTCACATCATAAGCACACTGCACTTAATTTGATTTTTGCTCCATGGGATTTACATCTTTGATGTAATTTTGTTAACATGAAAGGCGTTACGGCAAGGACCATCTGGGACCTTCTGTACAGCTGTTGTGTTCCAGGCTGGAGGAACTCACATCCCTCTACCACACCCAAATCTGCATTGGATTATCAATACTCTGATAAGAAACTCAATTGCCTTTAGACTGCTTAGGGAATTCCTCCACTCCTTATTCTCTTCCTCTATTTTCCCTAGGCTACTTTAACTCCACTTTAACTTTTCACTTTTCAGGCCATGACATTCCTGACAATTCCTAGATCTCCGGATTTCTACCTCCTCCTCCCATTGTTGCTAACACACAATTCTGTCTGGAGCCAGATTTAATTAGACCACAAGAAAAATGAACCGCAATGAAGTTATATTAAGGGTGTGACTTCAAGCCACAAGAGCCAGGAAACACAGAAGACTGGGAAAAAAAAAACCAGAGAGAGAGAAAAGAAGAAAAATTAAGAACAAACTTTGTCCTAATCCTGTGGAGTCCCACCTCTAGCACAGCTATGATGTTCAAGACAGTTTACACAAGAGGGAGTTGATGAGGAAAAAGCTTGGAAGGGGAAGGAAGGGCCTGGAGAGGACCTGCCGAAATGCTTTGGCCCTGTAGCATTATTGCACGTGGGTTTGATGCTGTGCCAAGCTTTATGACACTTACATTAAGGTTGTTCCCCACAGTGATGCACCGTCGAAGCTAAATCACCTACGCATAATGGAATTTGCAATGATTTCACTGTGCTTTGGTTGAGAACATGTTATCATTAACTTCCCGTTTTTATTACCCCAAATGCCTTTCCAGCTCAGAGCATACTGTGCTCCAGGAACATTTCTGCTGCCACGATTGTACGTCATTGTGTAAATTCAGCAGTGAATACAATAGAGACCTGGTCTATCCCAAGGCCTCCAGGCACTGATGTAATAGAAACAATAAAACATAATCAAAAGGAAGAAAATGCCATGAGTTCTGCTGTGTGGAGTAGGGAAATGGATATGGGTGACTGACACTAATGCAGTTCACTCTTACTGAATGGAGGCAAAGGGCTCATAAAAACTCCTCCTGCACAGCATCATCAGAGTTATGCCAGATCCAATATGACCCTTCTCTAGTCGGGGTCCTCTCATCCTACCTATTTTAACACAATGAGGTTTGAGTCTATACCTTCTGAGGTTTGGGATTTGGTTTTTTCCTTCCACTGATTATTGCAAAAAAAAAATAAATTACCAAAAGGAAAACAAACAGAGAAGACAGAATTGTCTGATAACTTGGATGCTCGGTAACACATTGGCAGGACAGGGATCTGTTCCTAGATCTGTTTCTCACCTCTTTCTCCTTCAGCTTCCTCCTTCATGAATAAAAACTAGGTAGAAAAGTTTACAAGCTCTGCACCTCCTGTGGGAATACTGAGCTTAAAAGGATGTAGCTGGTTTGGAATAGTAAATACTCAAGTGTTCAGTTAGAAATTGTGCCATGTAAAATGCAGAGGACTAGTTAACTTTCTATTGATTTTTAATGGAGCTTTTTTGTTTTCAGGTTGAATTGGATCTCTGTGCCAGTAAATTATTCCACTGAGAGTTTAAACATGTAGCCATTGATCCTGTCTCATTTCATGTAAAATAGAGTGTTTCTCCCACCTGGGAAACTGCTGTTAACCCAAACCTCAGGCTCATAGTTTTCTGGGACAAGCAGTTCTTTAGCTAGAAAGACTTTTTACTGGGAGGTTCAGTGTTGCGATTGGGTAAGCTCAAAACCGGAGATAGGGAATTTCTCTCTGTAATGAACTCCTTAGTGGAGTTTCCTGGTTAATTGCATCCCAGGTGAGATAAATGGCAGGCTGATTAAAACCAGAAGGGAACAGGGAGGTAAAGAAGGTAAGACTAGGCAACTGGGGTATCTATAAAAGCAAGCAGCAAGCTTTCTTTCCAGTAGGGTTCATTTGGCAGCTGGCTGGAGTTAACAGGAGATGAGAGAGACTTTGTTAGTGGTGTATGCCACCTACTTTTAGGTACAGTTCAGTGGGGAACTTTCTTTGTTGCATATGGGAGGGGTTTGGCTTTTGCTAGTTCTCTCTTCTCAAATGGGAGTCAGGCTCTTCAAAGAACAAAGTTAGTCTCCATATTATCTACCCTTCGGCATTTCTGCATGACTCATCAGTGTACTTAGTTGAATAGAGAACAGTTATCAAGTCAACCACAGGATTTTGCAAAACACCTTAGCATCGTTGTAGGTATCTCAGTCAGACACACCTACTCATCTACTCTTTCTGCAGGTATAAAGGAAGAAAACGCTAGAAATAAGTATGCAGTCTCCTGTGGCTCTATTTGTTATCCTGTGCAGTGAATAAAGGGAAAGCTATTGAAACTCAGCAATATGCTTCTTTCTTATTTTGAAAGATAGAGACTGGAAAAAGATGGCAATATGATCTGATCTAGAAGATCTGCTTGTAAAGAGAAACTGAAAAAAAAAAGTGGGAAATTGAATGTGCTGCTTGTTCCTCAAGTCTGTAGACAGATGTACACACAAGCAGCTTTTACAGCAATCAGGAGTAAGTGATGAGTTTTCTGCCGTTAGATGTTTTTTTGCCAAGTACAACAAGCTTTTGAGAAAGCATGAATCTTTCGGCAAGTAACAGAAACATTTACAGTTAGGAATATGCATTTGGGAAAAATGAGATATTATGGAAGAGATGACCCTCAAGATAAATCACACTGAGAATCAAGGAAGTTAGTTTCTTTTTCTGCTTCTTTCCCTGTCCTCCTGGAGGACTATGCATAAGACTTTTGCCTTCTGAACTTTTTTCCCATTTGCTTGGAACTCACAGCATAAGGACCTCCTCTGTGTGTACAGCACCCACATCAGCTAGCCTTTTGATTTTCACTGTAGTCTCTAAAAAAAACCCCAAATAAAAGCCAATCTTCATACTCTCCCTTTTGGTTGGAACTGGAAATTAGTTTCTCTCCTGGACAACCTGCTGGTGTTCTTTTCCCTCAAGCATCTGTTCTGGCCACTGTCCCTGTTGTCTCCCTCAGTGCAGACAAGACTAAACTTAGAAAAAGATCTGATGGGAACATATGCTTCTTGAGCCTTCTGATGCCACTACCATGGCACCATGACCCACCTCTCTCTCACCTCACTTTCCACCTATCAGGAGGGTCAGCTTGTCAGATCCAAGGTTTTCTCTGTAAGCCACTAAACCATCCAGGTTTCTGTCAGACCTCTGAGACACTGGATTATTGTCTGTTGGTGTAAGTGCTATCTTCTTGTGCTCTGCTAGCTTGAGGAATGAGTGTCTTCATGAAGAGACAATTTGTGTGTGCTGAGGAGAAATTCCAGAAGCAGCAGTTGGCAGAAAAAAACCCAAGAAAGTGTTTCAAGAGTTGTGGTGCCAAATCCTGGGTGCTAAAGCTGTGTCTGCAACAGGAATTAAAGGCACGCCTGAGCCTGTGGACATACTGACCATGCACACTGTTTGCACACAAGACACAACCCAAGATATAAAGTGGCCTTGAGGATAAACTTCAAACTCGGGCTTGCTGTCCTAATGTGGACGCATGTGCTCCCATAGTGAGTAGTCCAAGCGAAGCTGACCATGCTACAGTTTTGTGTGGCAGGAACTGGGCAAAGCATCTGGCACAGCCTGCAAGGGGCGTGAAGGAGTTAGGGTTGAAAGCCCTGACCATAACTCAGCAATGCAGAGAAGGTAAAGCAGACTCAAATCTGCTGCTTCTGGATACAGTGCCTCAGCATAAGCAATTGGGAGAGGCTCTGCAAATTAGGGTTTGGTCTGATTTCCCTTCACCATACTACAGATTTTTAGTGGCCTTAAAATACCTTTAGAAAGTGCAGGATATGGGTATGCAGTCAGAGAATTTTTATGCTGCTGGAAATGTTGTTGTTCCTGCATTGAGCTGCCCTCATTCTCCACTTTCTTCTCCCCTCTGAGATGGAAGTGCACAAGTAAGCATATGTATTATTTGCAGACTTGCATACAGGCCAGATCTTCTTATGGTTGAATTACCAGCCAGCCACTCAGCCTGTCTCAAAGAAATGCTTTCTCTCGTGAAACTTTCCAAGCTGGTTTAATCCACCTTGGGTGGCAAACTCCATGTGCTCTTCCCTTGCTGGCACACACTTTGCATTCACCAGAGCCTAAATTAGCTCTGGGTAATTCCAGCAATGCCTCGGTCTGTGGAACGGATTCTCCAGCTGAATATGTTGTGCTGCATGCTCCCTCACTACCTGGGTAGTCTCAGTTCATGGACTGGAGAGCAAAAGGACAAGAAGGAAAGGGGGAGTGCAAGCCAGTTCTTTGGAAATATTAGCATATCCTTTCTTTCCAAGGCAGGAGACTCAGTGGTTTGAATCAGAGATGCCTCAACATCTGTATCACAGGAGGCCACCACAGCTGGGGATTTCTGTCAGGATCAGGCAAATTTGTGCTCTTTCCTTCCAGGCAGGGGTGTCTCGTCTTTTCTCTGGTCCCCCCTATCTCTAAAGTAGTGTCCCACTTATAGACCTCTTCTGGGACACACTGTAGCTGTATCCCTCTTTGCATCTGTGGGGTCTGGGATACTTTTACGACAGGATTCACCAGAGGGTGC
This sequence comes from Myiopsitta monachus, assembly GCA_017639245.1. NCBI lineage: Eukaryota > Metazoa > Chordata > Aves > Psittaciformes > Psittacidae > Myiopsitta > Myiopsitta monachus. The sequence continues at coordinate 25,398,333 of CM029926.1, read as the reverse complement.
TATTACACATGGCCTTTTACATTTTTCCTAGCCTGAAAGGATAATGTAGCCTTTTAAGGGGACACTGAAATGTTACCACTTTTAGGATGCCAGCTCCTCTTCTGAGTGGGAAGCTGCAAAAGGTAACAGCTTCCTCTCTAATTGTTCCCTTCTAATTGTTTGGGGGGGTTAATTTTTGTTCACTTGGGGTTAATTTTTGTTGCTTTGGTTTACTATAACTGTCCAACGGGCATCAATTCTTGTTCCAGTTTTCCTCCTGACACCCAAATTCTTAATGTTTCAGGAGGAGTTTACTGACTGCTTCTGTTCTGGAACTGCTGCAAATAGCAAAACTAGTTGGTTTTGCACTCCTAACCTGCATGCCATGGCCTGGGGTTTTGGTTTTTTGGGTGTTTGTTTTTTTTTTGCCCCACTTCCCCCCTTTTTTTGGTGGTAGAAAACATCTGCATTTGTTATGGCTCCACAGACAGAAGGATGGTATAGTTTATCTTCATCACCACCATGAAGACTTATGAAGTTTTGCTTGAACCAAGAGGATCAGCTTCATTCCTGGCCAGCTGAGGGTGTTAGGGACTGGGCGCAACTGTCCTTGCTGTAGCATGGGGACAAGCAGGCTGAAGCAGAACACATTTGTCAATTCTGCCTTCCCTCAGAAAAGGAAGAAGGTGGCAAGGATGAGGCTAAGGGTCTGCTGTTCCAGTCAGCCAGGGCAATTTGACAAGCGCAGCAAGAAGCATGTTGCAAACAGCTCTCAGGCTTGCAACAGAGACCTGTTTGTTTCCCCTGTTTAATTTGGGAATCATGCATCCAAGCACACTTGGTATGTCTCCATGTGTAAGCCTATAATGCAGCCTATTGATTTCCTTCATCCTTGGCAAGAATATCACAGCAGATTTTGGCTTTGCCTGTAATCTCTTGAGCGGATGAGACTAGAAATTCAAACGAGAGCTTAACTTGCTGACTGTTTGCCCTGCCACACATGATGGCTGCTCCTTTGGCTCCAGTCTGGAGCAAGTCAGCTGTTTGTTCAGGCAAGAAAATTTAGGTACAGGGCAGGAATGGCTGATTTCCATCTGCGCTCTGCATCTACAGACAGTGTGGATGAAACCAGTTCCAGGGACTTGGCTATGCAAAACAGATCCGGAACATGCACATCTCCCAGAGGCCGCATAGGTACAGACTCAGTTATTTTTGGTATATATCTGGTTTTAATCTTGAAGCAAGCCCCTGGATGCAGCCACGTGGCTCCCCAGCAATACTACATGTTGCCTAGCAATATGAGCAGAAGATACTGGATCCATTTCTCTTCCTTCCTCTGCAAGGACCAACCATAGAAAAGAAGAGTTTATGATGAAGAGCTAATATCTTTTTGGGATGACCTTTTTATCACCATATGGCTTTACTGGGAGCAGTGGCCATCCTTGCAATAGAAGGTTTAGTGCCTATGGCTTCTTCAGAGAGCTGTTTTTTGATTACACAACTTTGTTTGCTATGTGGTTTCCTCTAAGTGTTTCAGTTTGAAAGTGCTGTCAGTCATCACATATTTTCCTACCCCAACTAAACCAACTGTAACAAATGAAAATATAGGCATATATATCCATTTGCGTAAAGAGATCTTCTCCAAGTCAGCAGATAGGAAGGCACCACTGAATTCAATTCAGCTGTTCGTATGCTAACCAAAACAGATTTTTCAAAATGACTTTGTAGCTTGAATGTCCACGGAAACAAGTGCCCTGAGCCATCAGTAACAGAAGGCAAGCAGTAATCCTAACAGTGGTAGGGTGTTTATCAGCTTCTAAGCAATTTTATTTCTTAGAAGAATAATGATTAAAATAAAGACAAGACTCACAGCAATACTCCCAGCTGACAGATACCTTTCTAGCTTATTCTAACTGGAAAGTGACTCTTTGTGAGTATTGCCCTATAGTTTCTTCTTTGTTTTGAATTGTCTCCAAAAATAGGCCTGAGTTAACCCTTCCCGTATTGGTAAATTTTAAATATCTTCCTGTTTTTTTTCAAGCTCTTACAAGAGATGTAAAGCTTTTCCAGCAATTGCATAGTGCTTGCAGTTACTGAAACAGTTGTCAGGATGATGGTTTGATTTCACTGGATAGAGAACTAAAGCTCCAGCTGTCAGTGCATGGGGGCCTGAATTCGTGGTACCGGAGAGAGGTGGGGAAGGAGGAAGTTTGCCTCTTTTGTGTGAGTCACCATATGGTGCTGTCAGACTCTGAAATGAAATCATGACAACCACATGCCTCCAGGAAGTGGAATGGAAAAGGTTGCTGTCAGTGAGATTCATTAAATCTCCATTCTCCTACACACTATGACCTTTTAAATGTTTTTAGGAAATCAGGGAATTATAATCCTAAAGAGGTTACAGTGGCTTATTTTAACAATATTGAAGAAAGCACCTTCATCTATAACCTCTTATGGAGTTTGAAAGGTTTCATTCAGTGGTACTTAATGAGCGCTGCACAGACAACACAACAAGCCCCAGAAAGGTAAAAAATCTTAATTTATTCCATTCATAACCACATGTGATGGGGAGAAACACAAGAAAAACCTGGATGCTCCAATAGCTTTTGGTGGTGAGGTTTCCAGAAATTCTCCTTGGGATGTCTCTGTGATTAATTTTTTTGCCTCTAAGAACTATGTTAGTGGAGAGCCTAAAGCTGGTATAAGGTCTAATAATTTCTGTTTTAAGAACTCAGAACAATCAATATAGATCTACCATGCTCAAATCAGGCTCAACCAATCTAATTGCCCTTTGTGATGAAATGACTGTGTGTATAAGGGGAGAACAGTAGATGTAATATACCATGATTTATTCAGGCTTTGGAGACACTCTGCCACAGCATTCTTGTTGTTAAGCTCAAGAAATATGGGTGAGATGATCGAGCTGTTAGGTAAAATATTGTCTGGAGTACTAAGTTAAAAGAGTAACTTGATGACTTGGTGTTCATCAGTGGTAGCTGGTAACTAAAGGAACATCCTTGAGATCTGTATGGTGGTCAGTTTTTTGGCAATGACCTGGATGATGACACAGAATGAATCACCATCATATTTGCAGGTGATACAGACTTAAGGAGCATGTTTGATGTTTGAAATCACAGAACTTTTGAATAAGATGGAGACATTTGAGGGCTGGACCAACTCCAGCTGTACAGCACTCAGGAAAGAGAAGTTCCCATAAAGCAGAACAACTCCATGCATTGGTCCTAACTGGGAAGCAATTGGCTGAGCAGCTGCCTTTTCCAGAAGGACTTGGGGATTATGATAGATGCCAGGTTGCAGATCTTCCAGTAGTGCACTGTCACTGTAAATAAGGCAAATTGTCTGCCGAGCTGCATTAGAAGGGAAGTGGCCAGAAGCTTGAAGGAAGCTGGGGAGTGGGGGATATACAATGCAGCATGGCTACAACATCTTGGTTTTCGGTGTTCTCTGCCTCAGCACACCTTGGATGCTCAGTCCTTTATCATCTGATACCAGCAGCACTACAGCTTTGTTCATGTAGGGACATGAGGCAGTAAGATCAAAGCTACATTTGGTACCATTTTGTAGGTTCCAGTTACACCTATGGTTGAAGCGGAGACATATTTACATCTTGATTTGCTTCTGGGAGTTCCCTTCTCTTCCTCTCTCACTCCTCCTCCGCACCTTGAAGTCTGCAGTCAACATCAGCTAAATACCAAAGACACCAGGAATGTGAGACAGCTGCTCAGATGCTAAAAGAAATGACCTGAGAAGAAAGAGCCAGGTGATGCATCCCAGGAAATGGATCCTGTCTGAAGAGGAAAATGCATTCATCATTCAGATAACTTCTACCACAGGAAAACCATCTGGATAAACAATGGCAGTTACATGACCATCATGCAGATCCTCAGCCCTTCCTGGCCAGTTGTAGAAAAGCAGATGTGGAAGAGGATTTTATCTGTGGGCAGAAAGAGGGCAATAGGAGACAATGGGGAAGACAGAACACATTGGGATTTCTGAGGTTAGCACCCAAGAGACCAAGTGCTGAGCATCCTTCATCAGGTCCTTTGTACAAGACTCATTGGTCAGTGGACGAAGTTGGTCAATAGAAGTCTTAGACCAACACAGTTATGATACCAGGAGACATAAAACCAAGAGAAAAGGGGAAGTGGGGATTCTCAGAAGTCCACCTGCAGACTCCCACTTTCTCCAACTTCTCCATTGCTAAACAAACCAGGACTAGGTATGACTGCAGGACTCACCTTCTTCATGCAGCTCAACCCCACTGCTGCTCAGCTAAGAGCTGCTTTTAACCTACTGGCTTGTTGGCTGACCACTCCGAATTACATCTCCTCACACAGCAGTCCTGTGTACCCACATCTCTTCTGGCTGCCTCTTACCCTGCTCCCCAGCCCTTCGGCAGGAGCTGCAGCATTTCCAGATCTCTTCTTCATGTCCTGTTTCTCCCATGAGGAAAGAAGCAGTCTTAGATCTTAGCTGGCTTGAGGAAGCAAAGGAAGAGTCTCCTGGAAGAGTGGGAAACTGAAGTTCAGTAGAAATAATTGGAGCATTGTGATAATTTTCTACAAAACCAGCATAGAGGAGGAATGAACTCTTGCTAATGATTCACGGGCTGACTAGAGCCTGTATTTTCTGTGATGTTCCTATTTAGAGCACAAAATAATAGGAAAAACATTAACCAAAAATAGCGAAATGTCACCTGCCTCCAGTGGAGGAGCAGACTATGAGGAAGACTCATGTTCAGTGCTGATCTTTCAGTTTGGAAATGGTCAGCAATCGGATAGTCTTGAAAAGTGAATGAATCCTATAAACCTCAAAAGCCATGCAAGATGTGAATACTGCACAGATACCACTTCCCCTCACTCAACAAGGAAGGCTGTCGACTAGGCTGGGAAGTCATGGCAAGCTATGTGAATTTGTATACTGGGCTGTATCCCTCATTAATAGTTGAATATTGCCAGAGAGAGGGGCTGTTATGAGAACAGGCTTGGAAGCTAGATAGAAGGTGGCAAATCTATCAAGCAGCTGAGATAACAAGAACGCACGCAGAAGAGTTAAGGGCAGAAGGAAATGGGTGTACAGTGTATACCATAAATTACAAAAGAAGAGTAAGCAGGGTGTGCATGGGAGACTGAATGCCATGAGCAAAGGTCAGGACCAGACACTAAAATGAAAAGGTACATGTGTGATGCAGCAGAAGCTGTAACTTAACCAGCTTATGGGAAAATATGCAAGGAGATGGGAAAGGAAATATTTTTTTATTTACTTTTTTCCCCCTCTGCCAAATACTGCAGGTCATTAGCTGTGACAAGCCCTGTGGATAACAGAACAGACTCTCCAGAGACCAAGTTCTTAGATCTCTGCTCTGAGGCTGCCAGTTAAAGCTGAGATATCTCATAGCACAGCATTCACAGAAATCAGCATTCCCTATAGGAAAGACCGGGGATGCCTGGCTGCGGTGCCTGCTTCTGTGAAAGACAAGCCAGGGTGGTTACTTATCATAAAAAATGAAGGCAGCAGGGTAAAAGGGAGATTAAATACCAGGGCTGGCCCAGGTGAGCCATATATTCCCTTCCAGCATAAGGGAAGATGCTATAGGTAATCCCACATGCTTCATTTCCTCCCACTTTCCTCTGGAGAGCTGGCAATTTCTGGAGAGTGATTTAAATTCCTGCTTTTGCCTCATCTACATTCACGCTGCAAAAGCCAAGGGTCTGACTTAGGGATCTCATCCTGTTTCAGTACAGTCCTGGTTCAGCAGGTTCCTCCTGCTCTGCCCTGGGGAAGAGCTTTGTAGTATTTAGTAACTTACACTGCAGAAGATACAAGCTTCAGTCTTTATTTACACTGTTCAAATTCTCTGTGTCCTGTGCCATGGTTCCTCATTTATAAACAATTAAAAATATAATTTCCTTGTTCTGAAGAAGATGCAGAACAAATACTATGATTTGCTCTGACACAGCTGTAGAACCATGGAGTACTGCAGCTGTGAAATATTGCCATGTTCATACATGAAATATATTCATGCATATTGCACAAGGGATATAAGAATCACTCTTTCAATACTTGTGTTGTTTCTTTAATCTCAGGATTCTGGTATTGCCTGACTGAAGATCTTGCCTTTAAAAATATGTATCAATACTTTAAAAGAAAAGCCAGACGTGTGTTCCCAGGCTTCCTTAGCAGAAGAGAGAAAGTTACGAACAATGACTGAATGTGACCTCTCCTCAAACTGGAAAGCAATTAAAGAGGATCTTTCTTAAAACTTTTATTTATATTTTCCCTAAACTCTTTGCCTGCAATTCAATGTTGTGGTCGTTTTTGTGCTCTATGGGGTTTGTGCTTTCCTAAAGTTTTCTCTGAAACACAGGCTCAGTTACAGAACCGCAGGCAAGGAAAACCAGCATGTTTTCATCAGGCACTGTGATAGTCTGAATCTAGCCTGCTCTCCTCCCCGCTGCCACCCTGCTTGACATATTTAAAATCTCCAAAGATCTTTCTTTAAGATATCAGGGCTTCCCATTGTGCTGGTTTTTATTGGATTTCAGGTGCCATTCAGTCAACTCCCTCAGCTGCTTGAATTCTTGAAATGCTAGGATCATATTTCACCTGATCTGGCACTGAACCATGCTCGCTATCTCACCCCGAAATTAATTAAACCATAAATTTTCGGAATAAACATGGAGCATCCACTATCACTGAAACAGTCTGGGCTTTGTTGAACAAACTGCTGCAAGAACAAAGCTGTTTCTTTCTCTTTCTTCCCACCCTGCACTTCTCTTGATGTGTATCAGCAAATACAGTAAATACAGTACCCTCCCTCCTGTTACAGAGAGATAATTCTGGCTCTGCTGCTGTCACCATTTTATAGAGTCAGGATAAACTGCAACAGCTCACAGGCTGAGATCTTACAGGAGAGCATTAACTTCACTGAGATGAAGAGGAGCTGTTCTCCAAAATGAACACAAGTATTTCCTTCATTTTTTTTTTCAGGTAGCCCTGGAAAATACTGCTTTAATTTGCCCCCTACCTCAGTTTCTCATCTGTATAGCAAGTTTTTCTGTCTGACACTAGTGCTGGGCAGTTAAAAAAAGGAGAGATGTTTAGATAATGAACCCAAGGAGACTCTTTAGGTATGCACAAAATTGTTAGTGCTAATCTTGTAGCAGTCTCTGAATCAATAACCTCTCCCTCTAAATCCTCCCTATCCCATAGCTGTGAAACTTAGGCTATGATAATAACTTTTAAAGCTTGGAAGATAACACTTGATATTCAAAAACTTAATGAAGAGAAAATAACTAAAACAGGGATTTCTATTTCCTATTCTGGACCTGTAGGTAGTCTGGAGGCTGCAGAATTTCTCTCAGATCTAAATAAAGCCTTACCCCCGAAACTTGCTTAATTTTCCAGGTAGCTTTGTCAGTCTGGTTAAAAAAGCACTACCTCTCCATACAGTTTAGGACCAAGAACTCTGCCACTTCACCAGCATAATTCAGAAGGCACCTTTATTCTTATCCTCTGCTCTTCCAATCCTGTCAGAGCCCATAAAGAAAACTGAATGGTTGCTTGGGTGGGAGACCTACAGAGCATTGCTTGGTTGCTAAAGGCAGTGTAACCAAAGGTGGCATTTTTATTCCTTGAATCAACTATCAGCCAACACCCTAGCCTGGTATTCAAGGTTGCTGTGGGTTGATAGATATAAATCTGAGCTCCTGACCAACTCTGATCTTTAGAATTTCTCTAGTACATTTGATTGCAGCTCTGGTGCAAATGCCACTGTCCTGGCTGTACTCCAGCTCTGCTGATTTACACTCTTCTGACTCAAATTTTCCCTTCTGTTTTGATGGGATATGGTACTCTTCTTCAGCTCTTAAGCTTAGAGCAGATAGATGTTGTTTCTCCTTCGCCAAAATAAAGCATGTCTTACATTTATCCTAGGCAGGTTCTGATGAATAGTGCCACAGACAAGTGAATGTGGTAATTGTTCTTTCTGGGGCCTCACATCTTTCATCCCAGATGAAATCCAAACTCCTGTTTTACAGGATCTTGACTGGGGACTGAGATCCCCCTGGTACAGGGCCTCAGTTGTACACTTGCTGCTGCCAGGATGCCCCAGTCAGTTAAAGGGCTCAAGTGTAGAGCCAGGTGTCAAGACCAAAGTGTCGTCTGATGTGGTACATTATCATTATCATCTGCTGGTTTGTTTCTGCTCAGCCCTGAGGTTTGCAGGCAGAGCCTCCCAGCTTTGCTAGCAAACTAGGAATATGATGTCTTTATGAAAAACACAAGAACAAGCTCTCTTTTAGCATTTCTGTTTCTGTTCTCAAGCTGGGACCTAAAAAATAAGACTAGAAAGAAAGGAATACCGAAGAGTTTTTACACCGGTTATTCCTTGAAACTTTGCAATTGGTGACTCATGCCAGGTCTGAGTTTTCCTTGAAGGATCCTACCGGATCTTGCCTACTTCATATTTTTCACCTGTTTCCATGGACAGATTGGTGAATAACTGTGCACTGAGAAATCAGAGAGCAGACCCATGGCTCCTAAGGCATTAATCAGCCCTAGTTTAGGCAAGAATATTTCCCTTCAGTCTTTTCCTCCCTGCAGCATCTCCTGCCAGGATGTCCCACTGCCTGCTGGAATTAATGTAGCTGAAATATCCCTCAGGATTCTTCCTGAGGTCAGGAACTCAGCCTCTGGATCCTCTTCAGTTCTCCTTTCTAGCCCCTGAAATTGGATGTTGCCAAGTGAATTTTGTTTTTCCATCCTATTTTTCATATTTTCCAAAGTCACTTCTCACTGGCAAGGAAAGACTTGGAGAGGAGAGACAGAAGGGAGAGTTCAGGCCTGGACTGCTTCTTTCCCTCTGTAATTTCAGACTCCCCTTCTCATCCCTGAGATCATCCTTAGTTGTTGGCGCTTCCCAGCCCAGTGTGTTGGGTTGTCCTCAAGTTTTAGGCATTTTATTTTTTTTAATGGCACTGAAAGACCAAGGAACTCTTCCTCTTTGTTGCATTTTTTCTTTTCACCTTTTTTGCTCAACTGAACCTACTATGTCCTTTCACCCTTTCTGTCCTATTCTCATCCAAAACTCAAAACTGTCTTCCAAGGAAACACATTCTAGACCAAACTGTATTGCATTTCCCTGCTTTCTGCTGTCAGTCACTTTGTCTAAGGAAGCCTATATATCTCATGAACTTTCCCAGGAAAATGGCTCTCAAGAGATTATCTTTTGACTCATGTTTCTCCTCACTGAAATCCACTCCAGATCTTCTAGATCTGGAATTAACTGGGAAGCATAGGGTTTTTTCCATCTTTGTTCAAGGCACTTTTATTGCTTCCTTCCTTTCCTCATCATATTGTGCCCAGTGAGCTTTTTAAGGCAGGTCAACATCCCATTGTTTGTCAAAAAAACGCTTGGCTTGCTGACACTGCCCAGATTTGTGTCGTTAATCAGGTTATGCTATTCTGACTGAAGCCTTCTTTGGGGTCCTCCAACTCCATTTTGCTTTGCCTTGTGCATTGTTTTACCTAGGCAGAAAATACGAGACATACAGGACACCTGGTCCTAATGTCTCCACCCTGCAGCCCACTGTAGCTCTTTCTATATGCAGACCTTAACTTTTTCCAATGTTGTCCAGCAAAGCTGAGATGTCTCAGGCTCCAGCAAAAATCTATGTGGGAAAAAGGTTAAGCATTATATAAACCCTCCAGGGTAGTCACTCTCCTGCTGAGACACATGCAGGATGATTGGATGAGGTGGATACGTTATGGATACATCCTGCAGGAGGCTGTGGCTCAGACTGGTTTGCTTCATGGGGCTGTCATGTGTGCCTGAACACTCTCATCTCTGAAGCTTCAGTCCAGCTACTGACCAGGAGCAGCAGGTCTGGGACAGCTTCTCCTGTCCTTTTCCTCCCAGGAAGTATTGCTCTTTCTTCTCTCATTCACACAACACTCTGTAACCATGCATCACCCCTTTCCCAGACTCATACCACAGAGCTGTGTATCTTTTACCAGATGTGGCATTAGTATGACTCTTCTACCCTCAAATTGCTGAAATGCCTGATCACTCACAGGGCTGGCACTGAGTAATTCAACAGGTTGTTTTTAACAGCATAGGATGAACAGCTGATCTTAAGACAGGCTGTTTCTCTGAGCAAGAAATTAAAGTGTTACTACATTTTGCATTTCCCTACTGACACAGGGAGAATTATAGAGTTTCTCTGCTGATTCATCTACTTTTACAGTTTTGGGTGTTATGTTTATTTCCCAAAGCCTTTTTTTCTTTCCCAGACTTTCCCAGGTCCCAAGGTCGGAGCTGATGTCTGCACTCAGAGTGTATCCTGTTTGTCATAGAATCATTTAATTGCCATTTAAGAGAACTTATGCAACTGACCTTTAACATGACAGAGTCTCCCTGCTGCACTTAATTCCTTATGCTGACATATGAAAAGAAAGAAAAAAACTTCCTTTTGGGTAATGGGAAAGTCTTCCCACAGGGAAGATGAAAAAGGCAGGTGGAGTGAGGGAGCTGATGCTGTTCAGCATAGTCAGTGGTTACACAAAGGGCTTGGTTTGGATGTTGCTTGCTTCCAGGGGAAACTACAGTACTAATTGCTCTGCAGTGACAGGGAGGATTTATTTTTTTTAATGGAGGAAATGAATGATGTTGAGAGTAAATAAATTTACGTTATTTGTACATCATTGCAGAGCACTTCCACAAACCCCCTCTCTAACCTCAGAATATCTTCTGTCCAAAGACAGTATTAGGATCTGGAAGGAAAAGGGGACTTGGGGTTGGAGGAAGGAACTCAATTGCTCTTGTCTGTCTGTCTGTCCATGTTATTTTCAGCCCATGACTTTGAACCAATGATCACCTGTCAATGTCTGGCAGTGGACTAGCTAGGTTGCCAGTCTGGACCCAAAGTTATTTGATGTTGCAAATCCTTCCTGACTGGTTGGCCACAGTTTTCAAAACTAGGGAATACCTGGTATGGAATAACAAATATGGTATATTTTATATATCATGTATTTTATATATACTTTACAAATAATGGATTAGATGACAAGGAGAGTCCTGAATACCTGACACTCGTGATCTTCCTTGTCAGTTGACTGTGAAATTCAACTCATAAATGGCAGACTGGCCCTAGGGCAAATAGTAGTATACAAAATCTGACACAGAACCAAATCATAGCTCAAGATTTTCAGCAGTGATCCAGTAACATTCCATCTTTCATGTGTCACAGGCACAGAAGCTGCTGAAGTCCCCGCCTTTAGGACTTTGTGGCTTCATTTCTCTTTAAAGTTCTGAGATACCTACTGCAAGTCAGACCTAGAGCTAAGGGGTGCGGTAGAGAGTAAATAGACTTAAATGGAATTCAGCCACTCTTCGTATGTATCAAAGTTAGGGAGATAACTCACTGGGCAGAAAAAAACCCACCAAAACACTTTTCCTTCCTTCCATACATCTATTGAATGATATGAAGTACAACACACTGATACCAGCATCCCTTGCCATGACCTCAGTCACCATAAACATCTAGGTTACTTCTCCCTGAAAAAAACCTGACCTCCTTTCAGACACCTTTTGTTTGCAACACAGAGGATTTACCTCTGTATCGGTAAGGGCATGTAGAGTTTGAGTGGGAGAAGCACACCTCTTGTTAATTAAAAATCCCAGGTTTTCTGCTGAGTGCTGAGTACAGGGATATATGCAGTGTTACTTAGTTGATTTGTGATTTGGCTTCTCACCCCCTGAGAGCAGAGGCATGGTCCATTTATCATTGGTCACAAACAAACAATGTGTATTTTTAGCTTCTCCTTTCAGGGAAGATAAAAAATAGTTTGAGTTAGCATGACATGACTTAGGTGGGGACCCTTTTATGTTTTTTATATTTGTTTAGATAATTGGGTCACAGGAAAGCACTCCTGTGAGAACCACTCTCATTCCCAGAGAGCCAGAGAGGTGAAGGGGTGGGAGAGAGTTGAGATTAATGCTAAAATAAAACATCCTGTGCAAAAAACCCATTGTCTACGTAGCACTAATCTCAACGTCATTTAGAAGGATGGCGGAAAAGTTCAGCCTTAACTCTGCCCTTTCTCATCACATATCTGTACCTTAAAATACATCATCTGTAGAGCCTGGCTTCATAGTTGTCAGATATATGTATAACTCAGTATGGTGTAACCCATTCTTGTTACATCTAGAATTTATTTCCTACTGTGCATTTGTGCACTGTCCAAATTTCATAATTTCACAATTGTTATTTAGCTTTTAATTTTTAAATTTTTTTTTACTTTTTCCAAATTTCAGCTTTTTATATGGTTCTCACACATGTTTTGATAAAATCTCTTTTAATCTGTAATCTAATTACATGTACTGTTTTTCCATGCACAGTTTGTGGGGTTTGAGCCAGCAGCTTCAGACTCTTGCAGCCAAGGAGGATTTCATCACAGAAAACTCACTAGCCATTTTGTAATTATACCTGATTTAATTAGATATCAATTCACTGATTGAAAAAAAAATCCCTCTTCTATTGTATTTTGAACCCGGTGGTGGGATCTATATGTGTGGCGGCAACTTCAGATAATTAGACTGGTGCCAAGTGAAGGCTGTTAAACCTCTATCACCCTGAACAGCTGACTAGATGGACAGAGAGGATGTTTTGACAGTAATTTTTGTCTTGACATGTCGCAAAAATGGCTTCTGAAAATCAGTGTGGAGGCAAACGTGTTTGCGTTTGAGCATATTCCCCACCGCCTCTCCAGAACAAGCCTGTGGGTTCACTAAACAGCACTTCTGTGGTATGGTCACAACTGTACCACGCAATGTGGTCCCTCTGCCCAGTTCCACATACTGCAGTGTTAAAGGGTCAGGGACATGATCCAGTTAGCAACTCTATTTGTGGCAGCACATGAGAATGTTTATGGATTTGTATTGTTCCTCTGCTTTGGAAAAACGCCAGTCAATAAATGACACCTCCCACCTCCCCATCCTTTCAAACATAAAATGTGGGAGAACTGAGTGTCCATTCAGCTCCTGGACAGCAATCACATCTATCCAAGCAGCATACGGAGGCTCTTCTTCAGAGCTCAGCTTCAGAGTATTCTCATTCTTCCGCCACTTGTGTCATGGGCATGGGACAAACAGCTCCATCCCTCTCTTCCAGCTGCTCAAGGTTATCCTTCCCAGCTCCTTCCCTCTCCGCCTCCTCATCCACGTTCTGTTGCCACACATCTGGCTTTAAGCATGGAGCCACTTCTTGGATCTGATCCCTTGCAGCTGTCTGCTGCCAGTGCTTTCCCACAGAGAATAGGGATGGGATCCAAAAGCAAGGGGAAATGGAGGACAAGCTGGGAAAGTCCACAGCAGGTGGAGGTTAAAACAGAATGGAATCTCCACAGGAGCAATGTCCCTTTCCCTTGTCTCCACTAGCTCCACTAGTGTCTGATTCTTTGGCATGTCTTTCCCACTTCTCTATTATTTCCAAAAATGTAGACTGCCTCCTCCACATCCTTTACCTCTGAATGAGCTCCTTCTGGATGCAAACTTCTACAGCAGGTTGTATCACCAGCACTGGTCACTGGGAGCACATCCCAATGGTCACAGCAGAAACCTTTTCTTTTGCAGGGGGAAAATGACACATCATGCTTAAACCGTTAGGATAGAGACATTTCTTTCATTTACACAGTCACAGATACCACTAGACACAGCTGGACAAGTCAGCACATGCAGCTCCTCTGCCTTATCTGAGCAGGAATATTTCAAGGGTTAAGAAGTGCCAACAGCAGTGACTGAGACCTGAAAAAGGGGAGTCACTGAGCCTGGAAATGTACTCTCTGTGCCATGTGGTAACAACAGAAAGTTGTCCAGGACTGTCAAATTAAACCTCTCAATGTCATTAAAGAACTCAGATTACTTTCAAAAGCATCCTATCTCAAAAGTTTTTCTTTGTGCTCGAGTAAGAGGGAAAGGCAGGAGAAAACGAGGCTTGACCAAAACCCACCTGAAAACTTGGATGCCTTTCTGATGCCTTCCACAGCTTTGGATTTGGTCTTCTTTCTGCCCTTTTGTGGGTTTGGCCTCATGATGAATTCCAGAGCCAGAGAGCTCTGAGCAGAGACAGATTAGCATATTGTTTTCAGAAGCCTAAGACTGGAATATATGGATCTGTTTATTTTGCAGATGCCAATAGCTAACACATCCATTGTGTTCAACTTACATAGTGCTCTGAAGCTGTTCCTAAAAGAGGACAGGCTTTTTAGCTGGCTCATTATCAGCCTACAGGCAGTGGAGATGGATCCACAGCTTTCAGTTCACCCCTGCTCTCAGTTTTATTTCATCACGTTGTCCTATTAATGATCAAGTGCTCTTTGAGCTGCATTTTATTAAGTTGCCTGGAGGCTCCCTGGCATCTGCAAAGTAAATATACTTGTGGTGATATTATTATTATTAGATTCATGCTAATAAAAGGATAACAACCCAGCAAAAGGCCTTTAATCAGTCTATGCTGTGTAGGCAAACCCAAAGCTTTTTATTGGGATTTTTTTCCTCCAGCCACATAGAGTCCTGTCCATGTGAGTGGAGAAAAAATAAAAAAGACCAACAGTTGAGTGATTAATTTACAAGGCTTTGTTTCTTTGATGAATTTTACTCCTTTGCTACATAATTGGTCTGGAATTTCCTTCCCCTTACTCAGAATTTCATGAAAGAACCACTAACATCCAGTAATAAAATGTTTGCTGCACCAGTAACTTGCAGACTTACCCGCTGAAAGATCCCAGCTCTTGGTTAGTGCAAGCTGAAGGAGAATGTCTGGTGGATCAAAGTAAAACCAGGACCAGTCAGAAGCCAACATCACGTTGAAAACACGTGTGGGTAGCGACAAAGGAAATTCCCCAGGGTAATTATTGAATCTATTCAGTGCTTTGTTTGTCTGGAAAAACACAGCAAATGCTTCCCTACTTCATCAGGGCATTGTGCGGATAACAACCAGTAAAAAGTAGGAATCCAAGCACTCATAGGGGTAAACTCCATGTGAACTCCTTCTTAGACTAGAATGGCTTTGTCCACTTCCTATCTCCTGCTAGCTCATCTGTGTCTTGGTGGATTCAGAGGTAACAATTTCCTCTGCAAAAGGACCTCAGTTGTATAGCTCTGAAACAGAGCCATAAAGAGAAACGTTAGTATCTACAGCATACACACAGTTGTGTACCTCCTTTCAGTCACCAGCAAACTGGGTCTGCAGCGCCTATTCTGGTACAGCCACAGCACTCTCCAGGGCTTGTGCATATTTGTCTTCTTTTGGTATTTATCACACCTCACCTTTGCTGTCTTTCTGCTCAGGACTACTCCATGCTGATAGTAAACATGTCTATTTTTCCTAGCTCTTCTTTTGCTCTGGGAAACGCATTTTTGGCTGATCCTGCACATCAGACACAGCTTCAGACACCCCTCCATTCCCCTTTTTATAAATCCAGTCCCATGTGTTTGTTTACCTTTCATGTCATCTCCATTTTCTTTATGTCTTCTTTCTTTGTTTGCTCACATGGGCCATTTGCTGGGGTTCCACTGCTCACCTGAAGAAAATTAATTTCAATCTCGCTCTGATTTTCAGTCTCAGACCTTGATTTTGTAACTCATTAAAAAAATGTGTGCTCTGAGCAGCTCAACTGCTCCTTCCAGCTGTCCTGCACTTTAAACAAAGCTACAAATTATTCGCCTGTAATAGCGATGAAACTGTTTTAAAACTGCAGGTTGTGCTAACATGGAGTTAAATGGAGTGAGTCTTCACAGATTGTCTTGTTGCATGGCAGTTCCAAGACACAGGGCTGGCACGGCTGTTGGCAGGTGTCTCCCCGGTTTCCTATGGGCTGTCTGCATCCTCCTGTCTCTGCCTTGAAATAATTTACCTGTGGCCTCTTAGCAAGTCCATAGATGGGTTGTGTGTTCTTGTGCCACACACCCCTCTGGGTTCAGTGGATGCTCCTCAAGGAGGCCTGAAACCTCTGGAGTGTGGACGTGATTGGCTCAAGCCTTCAGCGCAGAAGTTAAAGCACTTGTGCAAGGTTTTGCTATGGAGCACCATGTAGCCTAGAGAATGATGTGCTTGCAGTGGTGGGAATGAATATAACATTATATGCAGTGTAACATATAACTTGAGGTGAACCAGATCCCTCAGATCTGAAGAGCCTGTGTAAAAGCCTTCTTGAAGGACATCTTCAAGGACATAGTGATTATGTTTACAATAAGATGTAGGAGAGATCCTGAGGTCAAATATGTACTCTGTCCACATTTCTTGTCTGCAGGAAGGCCTTCAAGCTAACCATGGAGCAATCTAGTTGATACTCCCAGTATAGCAGCATGAACACTCTCAATTTATCCCCTACAGAAATCTGTAGGTACTGCCAAATTATCTGGCAAGAAACTAGACAGTAATAGCAGTCAATCCTAAAGACAACCAGTTATTGCTATCCCAGAATCTAGCGGGAATTGAATTCTCTCTATACATCTGATCTAATCCCTACCCTAGATCTGATCAACTCAAAGTCATTCCTCTCCCTAGAATGACTCTCCGTGCTGACTCTCATGCACCCTGACAGGCTGTGAGCCTCCACACATACAAAACCACAAAATTAGAGCAGGCGTGCAGGTGCTGGAATAGCAAAATGGATCTTCAGTTTGATCTCTTCAGAAAGAACTCCAAAGCAAACTCCAGAAAGCATAGCTTCTGGGGAATGGCATAAGGAATATAACCTGAGTGCTGAAGAGATCAGAATGGCTATTTAATTTCTATTCTTTGGAAATTCTTTGCTGTGTATCTGTGTGAAATAAAAGTTTAATGTGAAAGGAGCTTGCAAGACTATTTGTAGATTATGTATATTTTCTTTTTCCCTTTCTCTTTTCTTTTCTTTTCTTTTCTTTTTTTTCTTTTCTTTTCTTTTCTTTTCTTTTCTTTTCTTTTCTTTTCTTTTCTTTTCTTTTCTTTTCTTTTCTTTTCTTTTCTTTTCTTTTCTTTTCTTTTCTTTTCTTTTCTTTTCTTTTCTTTTCTTTTCTCTTTTCTTTTCTTTTCTTTTCTTTTCTTTTCTTTTCTTTTCTTTTCTTTTCTTTTCTTTTCTTTTCTTTCCTTTTCTTTTCTTTTCTTTTCTTTTCTTTTCTTTTTTCTTTTTTCCCTTCCCTCCTCTCCTCTCCTCTCCTCTCCTCTCCTCTCCTCTCCTCTCCTCTCCTCTCCTCTCCTCTCCTCTCCTCTCCTCTCCTCTCCTCTCCTCTCCTCTCCTCTCCTCTCCTCTCCTCTCCTCTCCTCTCCTCTCCTCTCCTCTCCTCTCCTCTCCTCTCCTCTCCTCTCCTCTCCTCTCCCCTCCCCTTCCCTCCCCTCCCCTCCCCTCCCCTCCCCTCTCCCCCCTCTCCCCTCTCCCCTCTCTCCTTTCTCCTTTCTCCTTTCTCCTTTCTCTTTTCCTTTCCTTTCGTTTGGTTTTTACCTTCCATTAGCATGTAATGCATACCATTGAACTGGAAGATGAGAAAAGGAGTAGAAAAGAAGACCACCCTATTTTTTTAATGGGTTTCAGTAAAAAGATGAGACTGGAGGAACAATTTATACACATATTGAAGAAGAAAGAAAAGTTGGCCATTCTACAGCCAGAAAGGGGGGAGGGGGGGGAAGTTATCTTCTAATTGTTCTATTCCCTCTCATGGCCTAGAAAGCCTCACTCAGTAATTCCCACTTTTATGCTTGTAATTTTGTGGTTGAACCAGCATGCAAATTTCAAGACAACTCCCTGCCTTGATTTCACCAAGTGTTTAGTGAATCTCTTGCAGCAGTTAATTATCCTCATGCTGAAACTCAGAAACTTGCAGCTCATTTTCTAGTTTACCTTCTGACTTTACCTTGCAATCACCAGATCACTGCTTTTGCTGACTAACTCAGAAAACTCTCCCCTACTAAACATATTCTCTGTATGTGTGTTTTAAGGCTGCTGTAGAATCTGAAGCTCACTAGGTATGTTCCAAAAATACAAGACAGGTCTGTGCCTTGCATAATGTTTTTGCAACCTAGAGGGAGAGGGGAGAGAAAAAGAGCAAAGAAAATGGATGAGCGATGCATAGTAAGACTTTCACTTTATAGAAGATCTTGACTTCTCTCAGCTTTGCTCTGCCTTGCTCAGGGTGGCTTATGTTAAGGGAGAAGGCATCTCAGAATCAAAGAAGTCTGAGCCCAAACCTCAGAAGCACTTTGCCCCATCTTCAGCGAGTGAGGAGTTAAGCTCATCGCTGTGTCTCTGCTACACATTAAAGACTCAATCTGTCTACCTAATTTAGAAGCTGGGATAGTTCCCACCAGCTGAGTTTACTCCCTGGAGCTGAGGTAACTTGGAAGACTCAGTCAGGTCTCAAGGTAAGCCTGGAGTGCCTAAATACTTTGTAATGTAGAAGCAGCACTTCAAATAAGGAGCTGGTAAAAACCTGCTTGCTAGCTATCGCTGCCTCCCTCTGCAGCTCTGGCTAGATGCGATGATGGGAAAAAGGGGGAGTATTCAAATGGGAGTTGAGGGCAGGAGGAAATTTTGTGACCTTTGTATGTTTCTCCTGGACCACTAAGCAGCACCTTTTCATTCTATGTGTGAGCTTCTTGTTATACTTTGACTAGTCTGCCATTGCTCTGTCCCAGCTACACATCAGCAATGTGCCAATTTTCAGAGAGTGTTAAACAGAGCCTTCTTGATAGGTCAGCATGAACCTCTGGGGGGAAAAAAAAGAAAAGAAGGTGTGTACTGTTAAATATCTGAAAAAGACTTGGACCAAGTCAGTTCACCTGCAGTGTGTATTCCTTTCTTCCCAAATAACACATCATTTAGGTAGCATTAGTATATCAGTAGCTGGCCTATCAGATGTGGAAGAAAACTCAATAAAATGGCAGCTGTATTCAGTCTGAACTGTCTATAAGTGGACTGGATCCAGTGAGCTGGGAATGACTGGCACCTCAGGTCACAGAAGGAGATGAGCAAAAGACCAAGGGATATTACAGATGAGGCAAGATATTTACTGTAAGGGTGGTGAGGCACTGGAATGGGTTGCCCAGGGAAGTTGTGAATGCTCCATTCCTGGCAGTGTTCAAGGCCGGGTTGGATATAGCCTTGGGTGGCATGGTTTAGTGGGAGGTGTCCCTGCCCATGGCAGGGGGGTTGGAACTTGATGATCTTAAGGTCCTTTCCAACCCTAACTATTCTATGATTCTATATTAATTGGAAAACCTGCTTGGTTTCCTGCAACTGAACAACGGTGAAACTGTCCAGGGACATGATGGTCAGGTCTGTGCAGGGAGACAAGAAAGTGGTCACTGCACAACTAGAAGGGAGCTTACTTTCACTATTCCCAAGTGCCAAGTCCTCTCCTCACAGTACAGAGGCACAGCTCCACATACAACAGACAGTGACAAGAGCAGCTCAGAGGAAGCTCAGAGCAGTGATCTCCCTCCTACTTCCCCCCAGCCCCAGTCTCTTTTGGACTGGGGCCACAACACCTTGTTGTGGTGGCGGGCCTAGGTTTGTTTTGATTCTAGCCTGTTGTTGCTAGTGTGACCTAAAGCTTTAATGACCATTTCCTATTGAACTCAAAATTTCCCAATTAAGCTGGACAGCAGGTAAACAGAAGAAAGAAAGTTTTAACAGAGAGCCTTGTCAAAGCTCTGCTAGATCAGCCAGAGTACTGGAGAACTTGGCAGGAGAAGAATCACAGGGTTGGATCAGGGTTATTCGTTTTTTTGCTAACTGACATTTCTCTTCTCACACAGATGCACAGCATTCAAATGTTTTGCCAGTGGTTCCTCTATGAAAGTTCGCATCTCACTCTTTGACTGTTCATTGACACAAACCTTGAAAGGGAAAAAAAAATTAACTTAATATCTCTAGGGTGGAGGGGAGAGAGAAAAGAAAATAATATTAAAAACATAACTGCAACCCATAGGATCTACAGGAGCTGTGGAACTAGGGAAGGGTATGCTTGAGCAAATGCTAGGATGTCATTTGGCCAGATGCTTCTACCTCCAAGGTCACCCAAGTTTTGACTGAATAATAAAATGTTGTGTGTCTTATCCTGAAACCTGGGAGGACTGGGAAACAGCAGGGGTGGAGGAGTAATAGACAGGGGAGAAAAGGGGAGCTGTGGGAGAGCAACTCAGTCCTTGTTGCTCTAAACCCTGTGGAGCCTGATCACACAAATATTTGCAGATCCTGGCAGTAGCATGTGAAACACAGAGTATGTGATCATCTTAGGACTGATCACACATTTATTTTTTTTACTTTAATTGCGGGGTTTTGCAGCCTGTTTTCCCACCTCCTGCAGGGGAGAGAAACAAGAAGCCAGAATCATGAGTGTTGAACTCTATACCCCCAAAATTATACTGCTGGCATCTCAGCTTGGAAGAAAAGATGGTCTAGGGGAGGAGTTCTTGTAAGGCGAAAACTTCCCACTAAGGACACATGTTCCTTCCCTGTGGGATTACAAGAAACCATTCAGAAAGAGACAGGAATTCTGCTACTAGTATCTCAAAGGAAAAGAATCAAGTCTACATTCATCCAAAATATTCTTTCCCATAAAAACCAAACCACCACCACACAGACCACACCTCCAAAAAATGCCTTCTAATACCCTATGTGAGAAGAGGGTGGTATCGGGGAACTTAAGTGCTGCCATCTCTCTCCCTCATGAAGACAGGCAGCAGTTCTTAAGCTATAAACCAGAGAAACTAATCTTTCCTTTGCCAGGATAAATATCCCAGATTCAGAGAATATTTTTAACTCTCTGGTCCTACAGCATCTCCTAAAAGGTGAAATTTTGAAGTCTTCTATACATTTTGCTTCTCTAATCAAGGAGGAAAAGGCTGTTTTATTAAACTTGGACTGCTTAATCCAAGTTCAAAACTCCCAATGAAGCAAGGTAACTGTAGATAGCAACTGAACAAAAGCCTATAGGGTGATCAGAGGTTAAACCTAGGCTGCAGTTTGGAGTGGAACTCTAGCAGCTTCATCCTTTCTGCAGATCTGTCCTGTGTCAGCGGCCTTCTATGATTGCCTCCATCTCATACTTCCCCCCCTAAAAAAAAGTGTATCTACTGTTCAGTGCTGCTGTAGAACGCAGAGAAGCAAGGACATGTGGCGCCACAGAAAGCATGGAAAAAAATAGCTAGCTCTACTCTGTGCCCTTAGTGTTGCACAATGGCTTTTAATGCAGGAGAGAGGAGTAGTGTTTGCGTGGAAAAACAGGAGTTAGGTAAAGAGCTTGAGATGTTAGCAATTCTTGCAAGTGAAAGCAAGCCAGGACAACAAAGTTAAGCAGTTTACTTTTGTAGAAAAGGGGGCAGGAGTAATGAGGGCTTTTTCCTCTCTTAATGTAATGGGGGCTTTCTCTATAAATACAGTCTCTAAAATATATTATTATTATTTATAACATTTGTCTTTTGATACACTTAATTTACATTTCTTACTGTGATCACATGAATCATGCAATCAAGAGCAGGATCTATTGAGTAGTTCCCAAAAGACAAGACACTTGTTTTTACCACTACTGCATTATAAACAGATCAGATCAGCAAAGGGAGCTATACTGAGGTCTGAGCCAGTAGATACTCATGATTAGCCCAGGTCAGCTGCTGACTGTGAGATCTGTTGTTGTCCATGTGTGGGTCACTGCCCAAGGTAAGATATCTCATCTGAGACTGAAACCTGAACCGAGGGACTTGAATCAAGCTCCAGTGGAAAGATTTGTAGGTGTGATCCAGATCTCTTCAAGTCTGTGAAAGTTTCCAAAGGTGAGTGGATTTAGACAGCAGAATTGCTTGGGCATAATGAGAGTGAAAGATTTCTGCTCAAGTGTAAAACCTTAATGTTGCCTCCTCTTGTAAGAAGACCTAGTGCAGGCTCACAGAGGAAGTCTTGTGACCTTGAACCAGACCCCAATGCCTTCTGATTATCCCATTTCTCCTGGAAAAAATGGATACAGAGCTGGGCAATGTCTTAAGTTCTTTGTGGCTCTTTGGAAAATGTCATAATCCCACCCTGACTCCAAAGAGAAACCTTCTGAACTGAAAAGAAATTCTGCATTACTTTAGTGGTGATTCTTCTGGTTGGTGAAACAGAGGTATTGACCAACTTTCTGTTACAGTTGTGTAGACTGCAGGTGCTCTTGTTGTCTGGATAAAAATTAGGTTCCTACTCACTGCAGCATGCCTAGTGTTAGTACAAAGGCTTGGTGTGCTTGGACACTTGATTGACTCTGGAGGTTGGGGACCTAGCAGTAGCAGTATAGTAGTAATTAACTGCTATGTTATATATGGTACTATGTAGTAGGGAGATTACATAAGAGGATGCATAAATAATCTCGCTTGCCCACTCTCAAAATGGTCATCAGAAGCAAAGGATACTCAGAGGAACAGGGGGATCACCCCACAGATTTCAAATAAGCTTGAGGTTTGAAGGTTATGCAAGCAAATACTATCAACTATGGCAAATCTTCTGGAAATGATACCAGCTTCAAGAGAAGTTGTATTCACCAGGGTGCATAGGACCAGTTTTTCTCCTAGTCTTCCACAGGAAACAGTGGCATAAAATGGTATGTTCAAATTGGAAAGCAGTGGGGAATTTTAAGAGGCAGGATAGTAACATGAGTAACAGCTCCAAGCCTGAGTTAGCATCAGCCACCACTTCCCCAGAAGGTGTTTGTCCTCACTGAGTAGTATAAGGAAGCCTGAATCTTTAGAAGTAATAATAGCTTTAATATTTATATTACAAGTGGTTAATCATTTTATGAAATACTTCACAAGGAGCCACATTACCTGGGTGCTGTTAAGTAATTAATTATTTGCTCTTAATGGTTGCTCCTGAGAAAGAGAATGGAACAAGTAAGGAATTTCCTTCACATTCTTTGTCAGCCTGTCAACTTCCCAATTCTACTGGCTCCTTGTCCTACTAGAGAAACTGGGGCTCCTCTGAACTATGTCCACCTAGACAACATCAGAATTAGATGCTGGGTTTGGAAGAGTAGCTGTCATTTCCTGTGCCCATATAAAGACCAAGTGTAATCTGAGGGTGTCCTTTAAGAGATCCTACAAAATAATATTGTTGTTAGTTTAAGCTCCAGGCCACTACAGATACTCCCTTATCTTTCTCTTCTGCTTTTCTCTGGAGTCTGGTTCATCCAGAACATGCATTTTTTTCGCAGCCTGAACTTGCTTGCTAGAGGTCAAACACTGATGCTTTTATTTCTGCCTCAGCCCTCCTGACTAAAGAAAGAATAAATATTTGCTTAAAATTAAGCCCATTTTGGTCTGGAACTTCAGCAACAAAACAGTTTGGATGCTCTGCAAAAGAGGAAAGGATCCAGCATGCTTTGCCTTCCCCTTCCCCCCTCATCACCCTGGGATTCCAAAAAGACTCAAAGTATTTTGCACAATGTATGAAAATAAATATTGCTCATCCTTGAGCTGATAGTTTGGAGCCCAGACGGGCTCAGGATTTATAACGGAAAGAGTGATGCAAGCTTAACGCTATGTGAGCCATGTGTTGTTACCATTCAACAACCAGCTCCCATCCGGTCTCCTTCTTGCATGAACGGTCATTTTCTTCCAAAATATTCCAAGGACCCAAAACACTGTGCTGATTAACCCATTCCTGAAGGGTTTGGATCTCAACAGTGGTCATTACTGTGCCTGAAAGGACTAGTCAGTAAAAGATAACATTTTATTATTGATTTTCTTTAGAAGTCTTCTTCTCAGAAAGGGCTTGCCTTTTTTTTTTAGTGAAAAGATATTTCTTTGAGATCAAGCAAAGACTGGAAAAAAGATCTGGGGAAGGAAATTATGGGATACCATTATTAGTTTGGAGGAGCAGGAAGACATAGTAAAGTCATCCATCACTCCCAACCCTCTCTAAAGAGAGCTATCATGGCTTGCCCACAGGCCTAATAATCTTCATCATTTTGAAAGGGAAACATCCCCAAGGAAAAGTCAGGGAAGTTGGAGGTATTGAACAAGCTGATCTATAAAGATAATTCGTTCCATATTTCTGCCGTTTTGACTTGCTCAACAGTTTGACTCATGAGAGCAGAATAATGCCAAGGTGTTATGGTCTGGAAGTGCAGCTCCCTGCAGATAGGGACTTGGCTGGGCCTTGAGCAGTTACCTAAGAGGAGCAGCCTGCACCTGAACACAAAGCTTCCTGTGAAACCATGCTCCATTAATCAGCTCCACCTGAGGCTATCCCTGCCCATGGCCTTACCCCAGCTGGTAGCATGCAAGACCATGTGCATACATGTGAACCACAGAGAGAGAAAACAGAGTGAGAAATTCCTCAGTGCAATCTTCTCCCCCTTGTTCCCCTCTTCACTCCATCCCACTCTACCTTGAGCCCAGACAGTGGTTTTCCCACAGCAAAGTTGACTGTGAAGGCTGGGGAGAGGAAAGGAGAGGAAAGGGAACCCCAGTCTCAGGGAGTAATGTCACAAGTGGAGCCCTGTGCCATGCACAGCCAGGCACATGACCATGCTGATGTACCAATTATCCTTTATAAATAGCTGTGAGCAGATGTTCAACCGGCAAGTATCTGCGTCGGTTGAAGCCATTACAGCTCACAGATACTTGGCGCAGCTCTCCAGCCAAAGATTACCTCTCCTGCAGCTCTGCTGGCAGTCAGCTCTGCTTCAAGCAAAAGTCAACTAGATTAGCTCATACCACCTGGATCATCTGCTCGAGCGGTGCTGGCTGACTCTGCACTGCAGCAGATTAGGGAGTGCTCACACGATCATTTCAGTTGGCAGTGACCAGGGGCCAGACACCTTTCAGGTAGCACAGCAATGGCTGAAGGAGAGTGTTTTGCCTTTCTCTGACCTACAAGTGTGCATGGAAAGACATGTGCATGCTATGCCTGCTCAGAAAGAAGCTTGTGTGGCAAGAAGCTAGTCTTAAAAGAAGCTCAAAAAGAAGCTTTTGCTTAGCCACCAACTTTCTGATGATTTCAGAGCTCCTATGACCTTCTTTCTTCTCTCTCCCTCTTTAGTCTGGATGTTAATTCTTGTGCAGGAATGGCTCTTTTACTATGATTTGTACAGCATCCAACACAATGGAAGACTGCATGTAAATCTATGACAAGTTAAGAAGAAAGGTAAGCAAGCACTTTTATAGGGAGGTCATTTATCCTGTGCATGTAGAACACACATCACAGATGGTCTAAACCTTATTCAATGCCTTTAACTGCTTCCATAGTATACTAGAAAAGAGTAGTTTGGTCATATTCCCCCCCTTCTTTTCTGTGCCTTGCACATCCAGTATTATACTCACAGGCACGTAATGAAACAGTAGAACAATGACGCGAACACATGGCTTTTCTCCTGTAATGCTAGTACATATACGATAAGATACACGCAGATGTGGAGAAACATACGCTTATTTAAGTAAAGCTTGCGAAGTGCCAGAGCACACAGAGAAATGCCCCCAAAAATGAAACAGATGTATTAGGTAAACTGCAAGCTGGGAGGGATCTTGTGTTTTCTCTCCCTTTTTATTTATTGACCTATTTAGTCTCTAGCAAAGTTGGTATCACTTGCCCCCTAGCTAGTCTCAGACAGCAGCACTATAACTCCTGTTTCCTAGCCTCAGCTGTACCATTTTTGCTCTTGTTAAGCCTGACATCCAAATTTAATTAGCACAAAAATTAAAATGAAAATAAACAAATCCTGAGATAACTGAACTCTGGATCACAAAAGTAGAAGGGTGATTAACAGCTGAGAGGAAAGGCTGGTAAATGATGCAGTTAGCTTCCTTCTGATTCATCCATTCACCTACGGGGGTTGATTCGTGAAAAATCAAATATGGTATCAGTGTGGATGCTGAGGCCAAAGCAAAAGATAAACTTGCACACACAAAGGAAAGAGATCCTATCTGTTCTGATGAATTCCCTATGAGAGAGCTTGGGAGTCTTAGCCAAGCCTCACAAAGCAGTGAGCTCCTGACATGCATCCAAGAGGTGTGAGTATATTGACATGCCCAGCACTATGTTTGCAAGCTGGAGCTCTTCTGTGAGATATTAGCTGCTATCTCACCACCTTGAGGAAACCTCAAGTGAGCCAAGCTGTCCTTGAAGATGAATATATGTGTAGGGTAGTTGCTCCACTTCGACATATCAAACAGCATTTTGTGAAGGCATGTAACAGAGGAAGAATTGGGGTGGTAAGGAAGAATGGAAGGAAACTGCTTTTGACAGACCCCATAAGCTAGGGTCCCACTGGCTATCATACCCTTTGTTACATGGCTTCATTCCCAGTCTGGGATGCTGTGTATCCAGTATGTTAGTCACAGGTCTGCCTGACCCATAGACTAAAGGACCAGCACAGTTCATTACATCAAATGCAGACTGGTGGAATTTTGTTATGAGCACTGTCCACTGGCTTACATAGGTTTCCCTGCTGTCACATCTGCATGAAGTATGGGGCTGCATGGGGCACCCTTATGTGCCCACAGCACCCTTCCTGCTCAGTTCATCTTTGATACATGGGGTACTCCACAAGAAAGGAAGCAACTCTGCTGCAGATCCATGATTTCAGATTATCCCTGCTCCTGAAGGCTATCCTGTTGCTGGAAATTAGAAAAAAAAAAAACAACCCACCAGCCAAACAAACAAAAAACCAATTCCAGGATCGCTATGAAGCCACATATAAAAGGTTGTCAAATTAATGTTACAAGTTTTTCCATGGGGAACCCTTCTATTCAGTCAGTCTCCAAAAGGAAGGAGGGCTAGGCTTTGCAATTCAGTGGAGTCTTCTGATTTTAGCCACAGGAAGAAACAAAGCAATCAGCAGCAGAGCGACTTTCCCCTGATGCACTTCCCAGAGACCTGTGTCTATTATACTTCTTGAGCATGAGCCCCTTGGAGGAGAAAAGATGTCCAGGTTGTGGACATATGCACTCTGGTTTGAGCTATTCAGCAGCAGAGCTGCTTGTATAAAAGTTTCTCAACTTGTTTCCAACCTAATTGGCCTAAGTTTGCAAAGACCTTGCTTTTTAATTAGTTAACTAATTCATCTCATTGTGGCTGAAACAGGTAAGGGAGCATGCAGTGGGAGAAGCTGTTGGCAGGAGAGGTGTGACAAGTACAAAGAGAAGTGATATCTTCCATCAGCACAGCTGCTGACAGAGGGCACATCTGTCTGCACCATTAATCTCTACCAGGATCTTCAGTGGGGTGCTGTGGGGAGGAAGCACTTCATTCCTCTGAAAGCTAGCACATTATTTAGTGTGGCTTCTGGCACTATA
Source organism: Myiopsitta monachus (assembly GCA_017639245.1). Classification (NCBI taxonomy): domain Eukaryota; kingdom Metazoa; phylum Chordata; class Aves; order Psittaciformes; family Psittacidae; genus Myiopsitta; species Myiopsitta monachus. The sequence goes on along the minus strand of CM029926.1, from coordinate 25,371,031 downwards.
TAAGTCATAGTTTTTAGCCTGAAATGCTCTCAGACAGCATATTTACCTCTCCTCATGAAGGAGGGAACAGAAAAGAAGTTGGGAACTTATGGTTGAACTGGGGACAAACTTTCAAGATGGTTTTGGCTTCATGGAGTCTCAGATTTTGACTCGGGGGGGCCATCAACCCTCCAGGAACTGGATTTGAAGTAGATTTCAGCACACATAAAGCAGCCCCCTGGCCTCCAACCCTCCCGGTGATGACTGCGGGAGAGATGATCCTGTTTGTGCCATGGCACGTAACATTGACGTGGCTGTCCTAGCCCAGCTTGCCAGCTCAGAAGGAGAGCTGAGTTTGTGGTGAGGATAGGCACCTGCTAACTCCCTGCAGGAGTGCTGGAACCTAGCCCTGGGGGATAGGCCAATGCCCGCCTCTGCAGTTGCTCTTCAGAAAATGAAATGAAGCTGTTGGAGCTAACAGCCCAGTCCCTTTCATGAGCAATAAATTCACAGTGAAAACAGCAGAAACAAAGCTCTTTTAGACATGCTTTACTTTTCACCCTAAAAAGAAAGAAAAAGGAAGTGGAGGCTTGTCTTAAGAAGGGTTTCTGCTGCACCTTCTCTGTAGAGGTAGGAAAATGCTCTGAAAGCATGATTCCTAGCACTGCAAAGCTGCTTGAAGGCACAGGAAGGCTGCAGACCCCAAACAACAGCCAGCTATACAGTCAAACAAGCTATTAATGGCAGTCATTCATATTGCTTGTGGCTGGAAGACCCTCCCAGTACGAGATCATCAGGGGTTTGCCTCGAATCACTGTTCTTGTCTCTATAAGGAAGAGGAGCACTGAACACATACTGGAACTGAACACAGCTGGGAGTTTTTTGCAAGTACCAAATCAGTTACCAGACCTGGAGCAGCACACAGGTTTCTTGAAGTCCAGATCACTGCATGACCCACAGTCTCTCCCTCCATCTGATCTGAGTGCAGAAGTCCAGCTGTGATCATGCAGTGCCGTGCCCAAGGCACCTTTGTTCTGAAGGAATAATTGGGGTTTACACTGTTAGGCACATTAATTCAGCCATGCTACTCTTAGACCCGGCAGTCAGTCCCCCTCGTAGTGTCTGTTGCTCTGTGAACTTACTGCCTTAATTAGGACTTCTTCAGAGATCTCTGGCTTGCCTTTCTGTTGCTGGGCGGAGACATGCCATGAGCTAGGGCTTTTTTGGGGTTTGAATTTTTCCCCTCTTTCTTTCCAGCAAAATTGCAACAATGCCTGTTTCATGTTGTTCCATGGGGCTTCCCTTTGTAAAGAAAACTCATCAGCCTTGCTAATATAATCACTCAGCAATGCCATGTCAAAATGTGAGTAAATGAATAACCACACTCTTTTCAACACATCTCGCTGTGCAAACAGATGTTTAGAAAAGAATGCAATATGTTGCAGGAAAAAAAGTCAGCAAGCAGTAATGTCTAAGCAGTTGGGGCCTGGAGCCCTATACTACGGGTATGGCCACGGCAGCCAATGGGGAGAAATGGAGATAAACTTTCTTCCTGAAAATTGAAATTCTAGGTTATCAGTATCATTAACTCTCAGATCCTGGGCGATTTCCATGTCATTGCCACCTCACCACCCCTCCTACAGTAGCGATCTCCCTTTCAGTTTGTGGATTATTTCATGGGCTTTCCAACAAAGGCACTGACTGTCACATGAGAAGGTTGTCCTATAGCAGAGATAAACTATTTTATTGCAGTCATCATTTATGCTCCCATTAGCAGTAATCCACAGAACCAAGGCTGGAAATCATGGACATATACTTGCAGCAGCATGCTGCAGAGCTTCCGTATAGTTCTGTAGTGTTTGTTGTGAAACAGCCATCATGATCCACTTCAAGGAAGGAATGGAGTGCCTTCATAGTGGCATCCTACCTTTGGGGTATGACTTAAGTCAAAAGCTCCCACTTACTTAGAGAGAAAGAGGAAATGAAGTACAATACAAATTCATCTAATGCAGCTACTTTTGTGGGCTCAGTGTCTGAAGTATGTGAGCATTTCAGAATCTTTGTAAGATATTTCTTCTCTTAGTATACACTGCTGTTAATTTCCCATTTTGCAGCTAAAGTATACCTCTTAACACTTCAGTGTTTCTTCCTATCCTAATTTTAGATGTCTGTGAGAGAGATACTGCAGGCTAAGCTAGTTATCCAAGCTTTTTTGCAAGGAGTGGAGAGAAGCCACTAGCAGAAAGTGATTTCCCTAAGTATACATGCTTAACCTATTCCAAAATATTTTCCTGGAGATTCCTTCACTGGCCTTGTCATGATTTTTTAAACCTTCTCATTAATGCATCTTCCTGTTCAAGGAACTGTTATTTGTTACCTGAGATGTGGGGCTCCTCTGCTATAGCATTTGCTGCTTGTAGTATGAAAACAAATGGATACTGCGTGAAGTAAGTATTCCTTTGGATGCCTGGCATTCTAGATACATAAAATATGGTGAAGATGATTTCTAATGAACCCAAGGAAGTTCTAAGAAAGAAAGTTAAGACAAAGGGATGTTTGTTTATTCCCAACTGGGCTTCCACAGGGTCAAAGTATCACACCCATGAATCCCTGGTGTGTTCATATGTCTCTAGGTTAGTGTAGAAAAAGATAAGGTGGTGCCAACATTTCCATTATGCTGCTTCGTTTGCAAAGTTTTGAAAGTAAGCCATAAATAAGAGCACTGTGGAAGAAACTTTGGCAGATGGCATCCTGATTTGTGAGTGAATCTGGTTGATATTGCTTTCCATTTACATTTTTTGTCCTTTTTTTCATAAAAAGAAGACAAGAAAATTACTCAAGATGAACACAAGACCCAAAACATTGTGACACAAAGCATTACTATGGGCTACAAGACCACTTAGTAAGAGAGGAAAATAATGATGTGCAAACAACTGAAGATCATCCAAGAAGAAAGATCAGTCATTCAGGGAGGTCCAGGGTGGAGGGGGGCTAATGCAAGATGTAGAGAATTAAGAGCAGTGGGTTGAGACTGAGTAAAGGAAAAATCGGCTTGAGGAAAACTTTCCTACAAGAGGACTAGTCTCCCAAGGCAGGAGATGGAAACCTGATTTTTTGAGTCACACAGCCCTGAACTGGCCCTGTTTCTGAAGAACTGTTGAAGTGAGCTATTCCACATGGGCAGGGAGAAGCCTGGGTACCTCGGAGACTGCAATTCCCCACTTGGATGACTCACTTCAAAGTGCAGGATGAAATTTAAGTTGGTGGGTTAACTGCCTGAGATATGCTTGCCAGGACACGTGTCTCTTCTAAGAGGGGAAGACTTCACTGCTTAGATAGTGCTAAAGTTTCACCTGCTCCACAAGCATACCAGAAATCATCAGTTGTTAAGCCATCTTTACCCACCAGCATGAAAGAAAGACAGAAAACATTACCTTCCCTCTTTCTGACCCTGGCAGCTGATGAATGTATGGTGCACAAGAGACTGTTTGAAATCATCAAATACATAGGAATGGAGGAGAAGAAGATGCTGCAGTGCCTGGGAAGACTGAAGGTGCAACTTCTATCAGTCCTATACAGCACTGTAAGAACCCCAAGAGCCATTTTCAAAAGCTCCTCTGTTCAGCAGACCAAGTGACACCTAGATTTCTTCCTTTCTCTCTCCCTACAGTTGCCTTACATATTGTTCAAGAGAGGAATCTTCTCTGCTTACCCAACCCAGGTGAACTCTATCTTTGACTGTATCATCGACTCTAAAATTACTAGCTCCCATAGCTGCTCCTGACTATTTTATCCAACCATGATTCTACTCCCAGCCTGGGGCTTTTTGTGGTGCAAACAGAGACTCCTTTTCTTTGAAAGCTGCTCTGTAATCTAGCCAGTGTGAAAACATCCCTGTATAGGACCATCACTTTCCCCCTCCCTTTTCAGTAACAGCTTCTTCAAAGGCATCTCTCCAAGTTCTCACTTCCTCCTACTGATGCTCTCAACTGATGGAAACAATTGTTCATGTTTACACTGAGTGGACGTACTTATTAATTCCAGCACTAAACACAGAAAGGGCAAATTCTTCAGGAAATGGAGACAGATTGCTATTACACATCTCAGTTTTACTTCCATACCAGAATGACACTTTGAGTTCTGAATGGGATCAGTGTCTATTTACACTGGAACATGCCCCAATATACTCCAAAGCTTAGTACCCTGGTATGGTATTAAGCACCATACTGGGCTAGTGGGAATGTCCAGGGAAGATGCTATAGGTATGGAAGACAGGTGGTACATGGCATATGCCATAATGTTAGCCATTGTTACAGTGCAGGTTGGAAGGTTGGGGTCTCAAACACCATACCATTGAAGAGAAACCAAAGCGGTAATTTGGGTTATTACGTATGGAGGATTGAGTTCAAGTGTGACAGAGAAGTGTGGCTCAGAGAGGTTTATCCAGACCTCTGAAATCTGGCTCACACTTGACCTGTTTGTTTCCATGAGGAGAGCATCTGCACGCCTTTTTGCAAATTTCCCAGCAACAATGATATAAATAAAAGCCTGGACTGCAGGGCTGTCCTGACAGCTTGTCCTGCCCTTTCCTACAAGGGGGGCTTATTCCATGTAATACTACTTATATCTACATGGAAACTTCTTTTTTTTTTTTTCTTTCTTTCTTTCTTTCTTTTTTTGGTGTGTGTCCTTTTATTTTCTTTTTTAATCTTGGCAAGGAAGCAGGAAAAGCTCTACCAAGCTAATGATTAATGCAAGGAATCACATCCTCACATATTGAACAAATAAATATAACTTAATATAAATAGGAAAATACTCTTGGAATTTGTCAGTCAGTGGTCTTATTATCTTGAGCTCCAAAGCCAAAATTACAGGCTATGGTTTACAGATGCTTTTCCCCCTCCTCCTCCTCCTTTTCCTTTTTTTTTTCCAAGGCAGCTCAAAGCAGCTTGTGGCTCCCTTGCTAGGAATTGCTTCTCTGACAGAAAATTTGCTCCCTTTTTCAAATGAGTTTGGCAAATGCTAATGAAAAGGTTGCTAGTAAATATTCTTTGAAAACATTTATAGGTTTCTGAGGGTGCATGAAAACTGTTTGAGCTGCAGTTCACAGAACTTCTACACACCAGAGACCCAGGAAATTTTCACCATGTTTTTTGCCTCAACTACTCCTTCGTTCCCAGAATGCTTGAGACACCACTTTCTCTTGAGAAGTCCCACATGTGAAAAAAAGAAAGGGAAATAAAAAACAGGGTGAAAAGAATGTGATATCAACCTGCGTTTTTATCCCTTTTTTCCTCTGGTTATTTCAGTTTAGAGGAAATTACAACCAGTCTTCTTAGACATTTAGGTGCTCAGCTCCCAGGTCAGAGGGATGAGGGGTTTTGTCTAGGATCTTTGATAAATGGGTGCAAGAAGATTTTTCTACTTTATTAGTTTGGGGAATTTTTTATTTGTAGCCCCCAAGTCAGATCCTTGATTTGTCTGAAGTATCATTTCTCCAATTTTCAAATGACACCAGTCTTACTTAGATGAACTACCCTGAGTCTTCACTGAGACCTTAAGTCAGAAGAGTCGTGGGATAACTGGGCATATTTGTCAGTACACAGCTATTCCCTGCATCGAGCTTTCAGCTTTGAACCAGTGCTATAGAAGCAGAGGTTCCTGTGGCAGCCTTCAGTAGTGAAAAAGACTGAATTTTCAAGTGACAGCTCTATAGTCTTTCTTCTTTAGTTCATGGGCAGTAGAAAGGGAGAAGCTGGTGAACCTGTTCCTATTTTACAGTTCATGAGGCTGAATGTGTGTGCCAAAATCTGTGGTTTTCATTATCAGGAAATTTTCCTCTAGATAATATTCGTTCTTCCAGAATTACTTATTAAAGAAAAAAGAAAAAAATCCCACAAACTACTGATTGTTCAGCAGAGAAATATTATCCAAGAGTTCCTCTACATCGGACGTTTTCATTGCGTTCCTTTTCCCCCCTTTGGTGCTTTGACTCTGTGAGTAGCACTTTGGTAAGAAGGACCTTTGGTTGTAAGTCCCTCCAGGATCTCACATGAAATGAGCATGATAGGTGTCAGCTCCCTCCTTTCTGGGCCAATTGTCAGGGTCACAGAAAACTCCCAGTACAGTTGGCAATCTCCTGTTAAAGATCTCAGCTGGGAGGCCATGTGAACCACTGGCCAAAGCTGCAAAAAAGAAAAGAATTTCAGTCTCTTTCAAAGTTCGAAGGAGAAGGAAAACAAGAAAATCTTTGCTAATTACCAACACTTCTGCTGACTCATCATCCAAGCAACTGGAAATTTCTCCTTGTCTGGGAGAGATGTGTCCAAACAAAAAGCCTGAGCCTGCCCACGCTTTTGTGTTGTAAGAAAGTTTGTAACCAGACCCCCACTCTACAGGTGGCCATAAGCCAGTACTCACAAAGCAGAATGAAACCCCTCTTTGATTGTTTAATACAGCCCAGGAACTAGAGCAAAGCTGGACACAGCCATGGTTTTGGATGGGAATATCAGGGGCCAAAGAGAATGCCTCAGATTGGGCAATAATGCCATGGAACAGCAAAAAACATTCATAGTTATTCACCTTCAGGGAAAAACCAAGGGTCTGTTTCAGCCAGGGACTCACTGTTCTGTTCTTCAAAGCAGAATCAGGGTCTCCAAGCAAGACCTTCCCAAATTCTAGCATGAATGTTTTGGATTGAGCAGAACTGTGCTCAGACTTTGAGCTCCAGGAGATTTCCATGTCAGCAGTTTTGCTAATTCAGTCCTTTTTCTTCACTTCCCTCAGAGACCTATCCAATAAGCACTCCATGTGCTCTAAGGTCCTGGGCTGCTGGCATTGGCCACGTAATCAATTTAACATCCCCAAGCTTGGCTGACTTTGATAAAGAGGATTTAGGGGGTTAATTTGAGCCCTCATATTTCTGAGGGGACGCTATACTTAGGAAAGTTTCTGCATTGCACTTCAGCATGGATTAGTTGTTCTGCTTCCCATAAAACCTTATGTCTGCCAGCTTGCCTAGGATTAGAACTAAAATGGAGTGTGTAGATCCCATTGCCACAAATAGAGCTTCTGCACTAGGGCTGCTTCGCTTGGGATATGAGCCAAAGTTATAAATATTGAGGGCCTGATTTTTCAGCCCATCACAGTTGCACTATATATATATGTATGTATGTATGTATGTACATATATATACACACATAGATATGAGCTTATGCATGTGATACTTCACACCCATGTTCATCCTGAATGCACACAAGAAAACTTTTTCTGTTGTCCTTGAAAGCTTCATATGCCAGGACAGAGCCATGCTACTATTAGCAATGTTTTGGAACACAAATTAAATTAGAATTTTTGTCCTTAGTGAGCCAGACTTGATGTTTTTAACTCTAAAAGGACCTACCTCCCTACACTATGGATTTCTGTGACATTCACAAAGAAAGATCACATGGACACCTGCTTGAAAATGAAGGCTTTTCCATTTTACAGTTTCAAATGATACCTCTAGCACTGCATAACAGTGCTATCTGCTTTCTCTGAGGGGAAGGTCTTCCTCGGGAATACAGAAGGAAAATGTCAGACTAGTCAGCTTGTTATTCAAAGTCTGTTGTCTCTGCCTCTGGCTTGTTTGTAGACCTTGATTAAATCTTGAAAGGGGCACAGCTGCTCCTGGTACTAACTGCCAACCTCCTCTTAAAATGAGCAACATTAATTCTCTGTGCTGGTTATGTTATGGCTCATGAAAGATGGTGAATGGGCTGCTTGCCAGTGGAGGTCTACAGACATGAAGGTTGGTGGTGCAAACACTTTGCAGCATGTCTTGAAGGGGAGAGTAAGTGAGGGAGAAAAGCCATCAGGGTCTTGAGGTGCTGCTGGTCATGGGCCAACTGTCATCTGACTACCTTTGCTGGACAGAATGGACCAGTGGAGAGAAGTTCAAAACCTCCATTTCTGGCACTCTCCATGTCCAGTGACTGCTCTGAATGGGTGTAGGGGCTGCACAGACATGTGGGTGCTCCTGAGAAACAGAATTACTCCCCACCTCTCTGAATTCCCACTGTCCTGAACAGGACTGGGATGGAAAGTCATCTCTACTCTACTGCTCCTGCAGTCCTGGGAGGAAGGAAGTGGAGACAACACGTGAAAAAGCTCCAAGGCAGAAATCTCAACAGCTTCCATAATAGTAGGCAGAGAACCCTCTCCTTTCCCACTCAACCTCACCTTCTTTTGCAGATTATGGTAGTCCAAAAGCCCTGCTATTGCAAAATCCCATACATAGGCAGAAGGGCATGAAGATAGACTGTTTTTTTCTTTTATAAATCCACAGTGGTATCATCTAAAAAGACCATCCCAAGCTCAGAAGGCCCCTGTAGATGGTATCATGTAGATAGGTTGAAGCAAAACCAACTATGCCTGACACTAAAGGTTTCTGGATTTGAGAGGCTTTTCCACGCATCTGTATTAAATCTGCCCACTTCTTGCTGTGTGGGTCATCCTTGTGCCAAGTTTTCCTTGTAAATCAGGAGCAAAAAATATACTCCAGGCTTTGTGCCATGCAGTGAAAACACATGTCTTGTCTGTACATAGTTGTACAGAAACTGGAGTCTTTTATTTTCCGTGAAAACAGGCCCTTGACAATCAAATCCTGTCTTCCTGAGACACTTATCTGGCATCTTGTCACATAGTTTCTTAGGATTTCATGCTTGACTTTACCTTCCCCAAACTCCTGCAAGGTTGGGAGATGCTGTTGGTTTTTTGCACTGAAGGATTCTTCCCAATATATACACTTTTTTGTTAATTTCTTCCCCAAAAAATTATTAATTTCAAATGACATCAATTATATTGAATTTGTTCAGTAAAAAAAAATAAATTGGTCTGGCATTTCAAAAATTCTACCTGGTTTTGTTTTTAAATGTTACACAGATGTATCTATATTTAACTTTTCTTAAATAGAGATAACACTTCTTCTCTTCTCCCCACCTTTTTCCAAACCATGAAAATTAAACAAAAAGGCTTATTTTGGACTGGATAGAGTATTTATATTTGACCTCCCTAATAAAACAAACTGCTTTTTGTTTTTGATGCTTTACTGGAAACATTTCAAATGATTCCAGTCTACATATTTGTAATGTGGATTTTAAAGCTTGGCTTATAAATCAAAACATTACCTTTATCCCATTATCACCTATTATATCAATGAAGCTTGTGGCATAGGTTATTTAAATTCCTTACCTAAGGTTATACAGGGCACTGGTGACAGAGAGCTGCACTGAGATCTCCCAATCCTAGGGTACAGCAGGAAAGTGCATGAACTGGGTCGCACCCTTCTCTCCAATTATCTCCTCACTCTGCAAACCAAGTGAAATTCTTTTCAGAACTCACCCAATGAACTGGACTGCAAGAACCAGTGCCAAGGATTTTTCATGTTTTGAGATATTCTTTCTTTCTTTTTTTTTTTTCTTTCTTTTTTTTCTGGGAAATTCTTGCAGAGATAGGACATGCTTTCGCTCTCGCCTCCCTTCCCTGCATATTTTCTGTTTCTGCTTTTTTTCACTGTAAATCTGGAAGATTTCTGATTTGAAAAGCATATTTCTCTTCTGTTAGGAATGGGTAGTGGTCTGGCAAGCTTGGCCTTGCCATCTGCCCTGTCAGTGAAAGTTCTTGCACTTCCAACTTAACCCACAGAGATGACCTACTACCCCCTCCTTCATTCAGCATGAGGTTTGAGGGCTGTTACTGCACATAAAGCAGACAGGCCTGGCTTTGTCAGGACCAGATCCACAGAGGTGAAACCCACAGGAGCCTAAGTGCTCTCCATGTGCCTAAATACCCTGCTGTGGCTGGACCCAACACAGCTGCTGACGGCAGGACACCCTGCCTCCACACTGCAGATACCCTGTTCAGTGTCCCAACCCCCTGCTGAATTTTCCCACCCTGCAGAGGGAAATTAAACTCTTTGTCAGAGCTGGGAAATCCCCGGAATGGCCTTAAACCACACTCTCCAAAACGCAGTTGACACTCCGCAGTGTGCTCTGTTCATGCCCGCGCGTGCACATGCACACAGCAGCCTGCTGCTCAGTCCTCCCTGGGGATAGCCGTGAGAGTTTATTTTACAGTAACTCTCATATGGTGGTTAAAAAATGGCTCTCACAGCCCTTCTCAGCCTTTGGATCTTCTTTCTGGGCTAATGCCATCACCCTTCGAAAGCAGCAAGAGGTATGCATTTCCTTGGTCAAAACCTCCCCCTCTCTGCTGTCTTCCCTGTTTACTCCCTGCTGCTCTGGATTGGACACACGAAGTAGGTTGTGAGGGCCAGACAGGTAACTCGCCTCTTATCCCAAATGTTCAAGGGTAGATTTTCGAGCTTTTACCAGAAAGCAATGGTTTCCAAGTGATCTGCCCTCTTGACATGATGGGCCACTCTGCCAGGTACTCCAGCGGTCTGGGTGACAAAGGGGCTTGAGATAATTCACAGATGACTTGCCTGGTTCCTCGGCAGTGTGGAGCTAGGTTGCGAGGTGACCTCATGCTGGCCCCCTCAGACGGGTTCCCTGGCTTGCTTCCTGTTCTCAGGAATGTCTGAGACCTGTCAATGGTCTCCTCTGTCAAACACTGGGCACAACCATGGCATGGGGCTGGTTTGCAAGCCCTCCTATCTTCCTCCCCTTCCCTCTTGTTGTGGGACATCATGGAGGCTATGGCATTGAAGGGAGTTGGGGGAACACAGGTAGGGCTTTGCACTGCACCAGTGACTGTAGCCCCTCCTCAGTGCCCCAAGAATTGTCCAAGCTCAAGTGGTGGGTGCTGACCGCAGTCAGTGCTGTTAGCCTGCTCATTCTGTGAGCTTTCAGCTGGTGCAAGGGAGATGTCCAAGGAGCACTAAATCACTTGGCTGGGCTAAGAAGCAGGTGGGATCCATGTGGCCTTTTGAGCCATGTAACAGTGCTTTGAAGTTTTCTGCAGGAATTCAGGAACCTGGACTCTGTGTGCCACTGGTTCTGACTGGTAAAAATGTTTCAGATGCTCTGATAGGTTCAATAAGAAGCTCAAGCTCCACAAAATACCATTGCCTGTAAATTCTGGCCTTTGCTAATTAGGTACAGACTTTCCCTGCAAAAGCCACTTTGCTGACCTCCTCTGGTTTTCCTCTGGTTCTGTGCCCTGAAAAAAGGATTTGTGGAGAGAGGCAGTTGCGTAAATGGAATCTGAGAAGGGGCAGTAGAGCAGGGAGAGGGAAGGTGTTTTAGCAGAGACATGGTGTGAAGCTCTCCGTGGTGAAAGGCAGGCTGGGAAGTGATGCCTTATGCATCCTTGAGATGGATGAAAGTAGTTTCCCAGCTGTGCTCACCTGGATGTTGCCTAAAGATCCAGTTGAGGCGAGAGCCAAAGTTTAATGAGAGGAGCATGCAGGCTGACAGCTGGGTCAGGAACCGTTCCCATGGTCACACGGAGTTTACAGGACAAAGCAAGAGACACACATTTTCTGCGAATGCCTGAGAAGAGAAAACAAATCGAACTGGGAAGGCAGAGGGGAGAAAGAAATGGCAGCCAGAAACGAGGTTCTGCTTCTGGTTGAGGTACCACAAGAGAAAGGTGGTGAACCAGGACTTGTGTTGGTGTGAACAGGTAGGACTATGCTCCCCTCTCCCTGCTGGAGCTGGAGAGAAAAGATGTGATGGTGCCTACGAGGTTAATGTTGGGGATATTTAAGCTTCAAAACTCTCTGAGGGGGCAGGTGGAAGCATCCTCAGCACCCTTCCTAAGCCTGAAGGAAGGCTTTTCCATAACTCACCAAGTGCTGGCTTGAAATTCCCCTGTTCTTGTGATGAGGATACAAGAGCTCAGAGCAGGGGTCAGCGCATTGTCCAAAGGCACGTAGCAAGCAGACCTCCAATGAAAATTGACCATTTTTCTGAAAGCAAAACTAAAAAAGGAAAAAAAATGGGCAATTTTCCTGACCAAAAGCCACATTTTAATGAGCAGGTTTTGCTGTCCAGCCCTGCGCTTGCTCCTTCCTTGTACACATCACTGAAGATGCTTGCACTGATATGTCCTGGTTTGTCCTCTTGCCTCTGGAGATCTGTTCACCTGTGGCTTCAGAGAACTTCTAGTCCTGTCCTCCATGGGGATTTTTCCTGTGTTCACACTAAAGTTTCAAGGATTCACTTGCCCTCTGGCCCAAAGGTTTGGACACCTGCCCGCCGCACTGAGGTGCTGCCTGGGATTTCCCCAGCAGCCTGCAGAAGTCAGGTGCCCAGACTGCCCACAAGGGAGAAGTGCCTCAGTTCCTCAGGCTCCCTTCAAATCCTCTGGGAAGAAGCCAGAGGCTGCGGGACCAGGTGTCCTGCTGGCTCCAGCACCCCCAAATCCAACCCCCTGTTGCCTGAGGGGATGCAGAAGCCACTGCTGCTGCTGCTGACAACCAGCTGACAACTGCTGATGTCCCCAGCCTGCCTGCAGATGTGCCTTCCTCGCACTCCCAGACCTTTCCAGACTGGTTGAGTTTGTCGGGTTTTGGTGTGGTTTATACAGATTCTTTGGGAAAGTTTCTCACACCAACTTGCCCCTAAGTTCCCATACAAAGAAAAAAAAAAAAGAAAATCCTGGCATTGCGCTTGCCAGAAACTTTGAGTTAAAGCAAAAGGCAGTAGCTGCTGCTTTTTTTTTTTAAGTGGCTGATTTAATTTTAAAAGATAAATAAATTCAAAGGCACCAGTCCAGGCACTGGTTTTAATTTCTGGGAGGAGAAAAAAGCATCTGAAATTACTAGCAGTTTTCTTTTTTTCCTGAGACTTGTAACTTAAAGCGACCAAAAATGATTGAATTTTTTAACAATGAGCAGAACATTGTTACAGCATCCAGGCATTCAGAACAGGCACGTTACTGGACAATCCTCAATTCAGACCCCTGCTTATAGCTGTGAATTTGGTGCTAAGAAATATCTAGTAAGTAGCTTACACCTTCACTGCCCCACCACCCACCACCCCCTTTTGTTTTCTGTACGAGTTTCAGAGTGAAACTGGGTAGAAATGACTTCTGGGCAAACAGACAGAAATCCTTCCTGGAGTCAGTCTTCAGGCTTTGAGGGAGAAGAAACTCATAAAGAGACTCTTTGCGTCCATCTCTAAAATTAAATGGCAGAAACTGCTGACGCATATGGGAGACTTTTCGCCCAAAAGCTTTGGCCCAGAATGTTTTCTTTTTCTGTTTAATTGTTATTTTTCTATGTCACCATTTTTAAGTGGCGTGCAGCTGATACATCTCTGCCAGTAAGTGAGTGCAGACTGAGTCACTGTTTTATATAGATCTGTCCATAAAGTCATGGAATTGACTTCTGAAATTTCTTTCCAAAGAGGAGGAAAGTTCAGAGGAGGTTAGGAGGAGTTGATGGAGGAAAGAGCAGAGGACACTACAGTCTTCCTGACCCCTTTGCTGAGACTTTGTGCTGAGAGCCTGATTTTTTGAAAATTGAATGGATGGTCAATCTTATGGAGGTGGTGTGAGGGCTACTCCTGATGGGGATGTTACAAATGAAGGTTTTCAATGGTCTTGCTGGATGCAGCATCAGAATGAAAGCTTCAGTCAGTTTTGCACTGTCTCCTATGAGTTTGCTCAGTTTGGGTGAGAGAAAGTTGACTCTTGGGCGTGTACAGTCAAATGTCTGTCCTTGTGCTCCAAGCACAGCCACTGAACTTGCTGTGCCATCTCTAATGCAGAGTAAGTATCTAACTGCTCTTTAAATCAGGACTCTCAGGCTTGTTACTTCCCAGTGAGGTATTCTCTAGAACTTCCCAGCAGTGAACAAAGGAGAGGTATTTCTGGGCTTTGTAGCTCTGGCCACCTGCAGCTCCTGGGTTTCACCCTGTATTGTCTCTCTGAGGACGGGGCCCACTAAAAAACATGAACTTTCACCCAAGTCTGGCCCCAAAGCAGGATGTATCCAGCTCCTAGAGTCAAATTTAGGTCCACTTCGCAGGAAAGCTTGTTCAATTGCAATACAGCATACATTTGACTAGCCAGTTTGAACTCCATGGAAGTAAAAGCAAGGTAGAAATGCCAGTAATTGTGGCTTTGCCAGAGATGCTTTGTGATACCAAGAGTCTAAATCTGCACCTGACCAGATGGCTTTGATAAGGAGACATCTTTCCAGTAGTTGCAGTGTTACAATGGCTTCCAGAGGTGTTTTTCCCTGAGCTTTGCAAGGCATGTTTATCTCACAAGAGGAGTTTTAACAGGCTGGTAGTGCACTTGGGCAGGACTCTCCCTTGCCTTTCTTTTTTTTTTGCTAAATCATTTTGTAGTGTTGGGGGGGGTGTAGTAGGTGAGACTCAATTAACTCAGAACAAGATCTCATCTGCTCGGGTAACACAGCTTCCGGCTTATTGAGGACTGAGGCACCCTTTAAAAACTTCTGTATTAAAGAAAAAGAGCAATAAAACTTCTGATGAAATGCCGTGAAAAAGAGGTCTCTGCTGAGATTCTAATTTGGGTAAAAGGGCTGTAGGTACAATTTGGTGAGCTGAAGGCAATTTTCTTCTTTTGAGCTGCCTGGCTGATTATACCTGCAAGGAGGCAGGGAGTGCTTGCTGCCGCCACCAGCAATGCAGCTCAAGCTCTGTGAAGGCAATATGCCCTGCCAATTGCCCACCGCTGAAAGAGTCTAGTCCCAGCCAGTAGGTGACTGCTGGCAGATTCTCTGGCTGCCTTAGGTGGGCAGCATATGGGGCTGCAATACGTGAGGTGTGCCCTGAGGATTGGGAAAGGTGCAGGCTTGCATGCCGCGGGCCTCTGATGGAGTTCTGGAGGCATGCAGGGATATACACAGCTGAGCTACCCTTCTCCAGGGCCTTCTCCTGTGCTGCTGCAGCTTGCTTGCAGACTTCTTCACACGGCAGAGGAGGTATAGGTAGATCTGGAACTAAATACATGTCCCTGTCCTGAAAAGAGAGGGAAGCTTTGCTTGCACGTTACCAAAGCAACCAAGAAACCAACCTCCTGACACTGCTGTGTGAGTCCTCAGCTCAGTTTTATAGCCTTTTAGCAAGGTCCTTCCCACCAAATTATATTACCAGAACCCTTGAGCAGAGCCACTCTAATGAGGAAAACTCCTGCTTTCTGCAACTGCTAATGTAATAACTGGCAATTTTATGGCTAAATCAGAAGACAAAAAAACAAGGGGAGAGGTAAGGAGAAGAAAAAATTCTATTTTAAAATGCAGCCAAAGAAATCTGCAGGATTCTACTGCTGCCAATTATTTTAACAGCTCAAACCTGTTTCCCCAGCAGAAGGAAAAAAATAAAAATACCCCCTCCAGCCCCTCCTTCCCTGTCCTTTGGGAAGAGAGGGGTTTGGATTAGCTCTTCAGAATGAAAACAAACACATCGGGGCTTTTATAGAGCCAAGCTGTTCCTGCATCTTGAGAGCAAGCAAGAAAAGATCTAACAGGTGCTGCATGATTTTATATGGCAGCATCACAAGAGGCGCTGGTTCTCACTTGTAAAAGGAGGCATTCTTCCCCCTTCAGCTGGTGCCCTCCTCTATTCCTGGAGCGAATGGCTTTAGTTTAACAACCTGTGGTGGTTATTTAAGCTCCAAGCAGTGCCAGAAGTCTAACCTTGTGTCTGACACATTCCTTCCACTCTGCCGAAGGTGGGTGCCAGGGTAAGGGACTCCCTCGATGGCTAGCGGCATCCCTGTTCCACTCCTGGGGTACTTGGTACATCTATGGTCAGGGACAGAAAATTGTTTTTCCCAAACAACCCAACTCTATCAACCCCCCCAAGTACATGTCCGTGTGAAGGAATCCTACAAAATGGGCTGCTGAGTGCAGCCCAGTCCTTCTCAAAGTCCCAGGAGTAAATTGCATTTCATGTCCTTACACAGCAAGAGCAATGCATCCTACAGTAACATGCAGCTCTGAAACTCCCATGAGCCCTTGGCAACCTTAAGACAAGAAGTCATCTTCCACAGTAGATGCGTAAGACTCTGGATAGAGAGGGGCCCAACCAACAGCAAAGTGGAAAAGTTTTCAAAATCCGATGACATATAAATGTAAGCACTGATGACATTTCCAGGGAGTCCCCAGATGAACCCCACAAACCTTGGCCCTGCCTTGCAATTTGCTAAGCAAGGAGCTACAGAGGCCTCCACATCCTTTGGAGGAGACATGTAGCGTGTGATCGCATCCCTGTGACACACGGTTACCAAGCAGAGGTGACGCAATGAGGATGGAGTAGGTCGAATCACAACTATTTTAGAGGGTCTGCTGGGAGAAATGCTTGAACTAAGCCACATTTGGGATTGGCCTTTTATTGTCTTGTTGCTCTTCCCATAAAAATAACCTCCAAATTAGCCCCAGCTGTTAGCAGGTTTCATCATTAAAACTTTGTTTGGTATCAGAGAGGAAGGAAGTAAGCCACTTAAAGAACAATATTGCATGTTTTATTTTTTCTCCCTCTCTTTCACACCCCCCACCTACACTATGATGTCTAGACCTGGGTTTTTTCCACTGGGGCTAGTGAACTACTGTTAGATAAGACAGCAGACACCATTCCACAAACTTTTTTATTCCTTTTAGGGGCCATTCCCTTCCCCCTCGACACACATTCTCATGCACACAAGCAAAGGCACAAATGCACTGAGGGAAAGCTCAATCTATAAACAAACCTTCAAAGTTTTAGCTGCATTTTTACTTGTCTGGAAATGTGGCAATACCACGCAAGGCTGGCTGTTGTTGTACAGATGCACAAGCAGACTAATAGAGTGCAGATCATCAGCAGCAAACATATGCAAGACACTCAGCTACGCATCCAAATAAATATGGAAGTCCTTTAGCACCTGGCTTGCTAGCAGTCACAGTATCCGCTTCAGCCATACCATACTTGGGAGGGTAGAGAAGCCTTCAGCAGAGTCAGGAGCATGTCTTTCTGATTAAGCTGGTAATCTGCAATGTTCAGCTTTTCCCTTGTGCCTTTTGACACTAGGGAGGGAAGATGAGTAGGCACAGACTATGCTCTGCTGGAAATCTGTTCTCTGCCTAAAAAAGTGCAGGTTTTGAGGACCATCTTAAGGATTGCAAGAGGAAACAGGAGGTGCTGTGGGGCTGATAGGGATATCCAAGCCTTGCAGAAATTCACCTAGGGATTTTCTGCATGTTCCTTGAAAGGATATTAGCAGTACAAATGGATCTTGCCTTTTTCGGCTGAGCTGCCACTTGGTCTAGTTCTTTGCTATGGGGCCCAACTGACTGTTGCTAACTAATCATCAAGGTGGGTATTTTCAGGCAGCATTAAAGCAAATTCCACGGAAGTGATGGATCATTCTTGTCTTACTTGTCCGTTGATTTTGCTTGGGATCTTCTGACAATACCACTGTTGATTTTTGTTATTAAACCAGAAAGTTTTTGAAGAAATGTACTGGTTTCAGATGAAAGTGTCTCTTACCCACAACAGCAGATGTGGTCAAAAAAGGAGGGAGTAGGTGCTCATTTGAAGTGGGGAGGTTCAACCTCAGATTCTGGCTGTTTTCCTGGTTTTCTGAGTGCAAACCAGGGTCATTTCACCTTGGTGCTCTTAAAAGTGGTCCCTGTTCACTGAGAGCTCCTGCTAGGCAGCTCTGCCCCCTCAGCTGAACAAGGCCACATAACGAGCAGACTCAGATGAAGCAGAAGTCTATGGCACAGGGATAAGATGAGTTTTAGTGGGCACAGAGAGCTAAAGCAGCTGGTTACTTCCTTGGAAGTAATGCAGTAGTGCCCCTGCCCCAGGGAGGTCTTACCCCTGTTGCCAAAGGGAGGCTGTGCTGTGTGGTCACTCCACTAATCTGTCCTGACATGCAAGAAATAACATGTTTTACTTACCCTGCCCCATAGTACAATGAATTTTCGGGCATGCAGACTTTAAAAGGGAGTAGGAACCCACTCAGGAGCCATCTGAGTCCATGTTTTCCATGACACAAATTGGCGCTCTGCTCTTCAGGAGGAAGGTGGGGAATTCAGTGAGGGGCAGGAGGCAGCAAGGGCATTCACTGTTTCTTGACAGCATTTAAAATGTCCCAGCTTCATTCCACGTTGCAGCAAAACCTTGTTTCTGAACTTCAGCATTTCTTTGCGAAATGACATTCTTGGCTTGCAGCCAGCCTGAAAAGACAGTCTCTAAGGTTATCAGTTCAGCTTCAGCCCAGGAATGATCAGGGAAAGGAAAGAAATCCATTACTGCTTGACGGATGGATTTGACTCTACGTGGAATTGGTTGGTGGGCTTAGGCCAAGTGGAGCAAAGTAAAAATCTTAGTTGCTGTTTTTTTTCCCAACTGATAGTAGTTGGCAGAATCCAAGGGCTGAGAAAAGTGCAAAAGAACCTGTATCACCCCAGAAAACTAATGTGAAACACATCTATCCCCAGGTACATGCCCCATGCTACCCCAAAAACCCCGTATCAGTACTGAATGGAAATATCTGACTATTACTGTAGCAGGAAAACAAAGAAATAAGGACTAGAAGGGGTAGCTGGGTCATTGAAGCCTGGTTCCCTGCTATTCCTAATAACTACTGCATATCATCGCTTGCACAGCTGGATCTTAATTGCAGGGCTATAGGCTCTCAAATATCACAGCAATGCTCCCATGAGAGTACCAAGGCAACAAAACCCTGTGGAAGGCCATGTTTGTCTGTTTCTTTTTCCTTAACCCTATATACAGCTCTTTGGAGGAAGTTAGAGTTTTCCCTAATATTCCAGTTCCAATTTGACAGCTCCCAATTTGAATCAAGCTTTTTCAGGGAGGACATTTTAAGGGGTAAAAAACCCCACGTATTTCACTTTTTCCTCCCCATTTTTCTCCGAGTTTCAGATGAGATGAGCCATCTCTGCCAGGATAATCTGTCAACAATATGACCCACAGTGTATGTGTAAAGGGAGAGCGTAAAATCAGGTCAGATATAATGTAGCATTTACCCATTATATCCTCTCAGCACTCATTTATTTAGGAACCTTTGAAACTGGAGACGGGATTTAGGCTGTTGTATTAATGACCAATGGGCTTGTTCTCCCTAAATTTATCTGGTTTTTAACCCATTTCTGCTTTTGATTTCTAAAGTAACCTATGGAAATGAATCCCACAGCATTCATTTTAAACATCTATACCTAGAAACCCAGAAGATTGGAAAAAAAATTGTTTCAAAAGTTGCTTTGGTGATGCCCAGTGCTTATAAACAATCAGATATTTGCATCTCCAGTGATCTACCTTGTCCCCCAATTCGTAAAGCTTAGATGAACCCAAACTGTAGACTGGGATCCAGAAGGAGAGCTAATGCTCAATTTTAGGATCCAGGACGTAGCAATTCTTTGCATCCCGCAAAAAGCAAAAGCAGCTGCAGAGCTGAGCTTCAGATGTGAACTTGCAAACTTCCTGAGACTGGTGCCACTGGGATTTAACTGGAACTCACAGTCCACTTCAGGTTTACAGTGCAGCTTTTCTCCAATTGCTGTCTCTGTCCTGCCTCCTTCTGTAACTCTTGCACTTGAGCATGTACAGATAACAAAGAATGAAACAGTAAGAGTAGAATGGTTTATAGACTCATATATATTCATGTTTTCCCATGAACCCCCCCAAAACCAAAAAAAGCCCCCAAAAAACCCAAAACCCAAACAACAACAACAAAAAAAAAAACAAACACAAAACAACCCCCTCCCCCCCCCCAAAAAAAAACCCAAGCAAACACATAAAAAATCCCCACACAAACAAAGCTCTGATAATGGATGTCACCCCTGCTGAATTCCAGACCCTCTTCTTGTGAAATGAGAGAGTCTTAGGTGGATGCTAGATCTCCAGAAGATCTAGGGGAGGTGAGGAAGGCAAATTTTTGACTGCTTCAAATACATCAGAATGGTTTGATTTTGATTTGGCTTTAGTCTACCCTTTTCCTTCTTCTGGTAATGTTCACTGATCCTGATACACATGCTATGCCACAGAGTCTGATGAAAACGGGTTAATAGGTTGCAACTCTGGGGAACACCTATGCTCTGAACTGTCATATTTTGCATTTTCCACTGTTCTTTACAACCTTTTCTGGCATCTAGGTGGGATGTGAATGAGTCCTGGAGAAGACAGCAGACCCATCCAACAGCAAATGTCAGACAGCTTGAAGTGACAAGCTGATATTGAAAAACAGCATATGGAGGACCTTAATGTGTGGAGATATACGAAACTGCTTCTGAAACAAAGTAAGAAACACATCCCCCTCATCCACCTCCTCCTTTCAACAGTTTCCCTCTTGCATGTCTGAAGGTCTGATCCAGCCAGAAGACAAGTTCTTAGTATGCAAACTACCTGAGAGGGACCCAGCCCCTGCAGCACCCTCAGCACTTGACAGTACGTGCTTACTGTCTCTTCTTAAACCTGGAATAAGATAAATGATCCATCTTATAGGTAACTTTGACACCTTGCTCTTTTCATGGGAAGTGCTTCTCTTATTTCTTACTCCCCTAGGCTTCCAATGAAAAGCAAAGCAATTAATAATTATTAATTAATAATAATATTAACTGAATTGCTGAGGTGAGTACCTCGAGAGAGGCCGCCTTCAACACCTGAGCGGAGGGAAGCTCAGCGTCCAGGAGCCTCAACCCAGAGAGCCGATAGCCACCGAGGGAGCCCTCAAGTCCTCGACGGGGCCCGCCCAGGAGCCGGCAGCTCAGCGGATGCGAGCGGCTGACTCAGAGGGGGCGGTGCCAGGAGGAGAGGCACCACCGTGACTGGGTAAAAACTGCCCAGGGAGCGCGCTGCAGCGGTTTGCGCGGGCAGGGGAGCGCTCGCCTTCTGGGCAGGGCGCGCTCCGGCAGCAATGCTCTGGCTGCCCCGGCGGTGGCCGGCGTAGGAACCCGGGCAGAGCCGATGAGAGGGGAAGCTGCAGTGAAGAACTCGGAGTGTAGAGAGCGCCTGCTCTGGTCTTGGAGGGGGGCGCGATGGGCAGGGCTGCACTCTCTGCTCCCTGGTGGAGGTCCTCCTGCAGCAGGTGGCTGAGCTGCGGAATGCTGTCAATAGGCTGAAAGATGTCAGGGAAGCTGAGAGGAAGCAGCACTGCTTGCTCCAGGACCAGACTGTGCAGGGGCCTCAAGCGTCCACTGTAGCTCATGGAGGGAAGAAGGAGGCGCTAACCCAGGAAGCTGGGAAACAATAACAAAAAACGCCAACAAAGAAAGGAGAAAGAGGACAATTAAAAGCAAGGGGCTTCCTCCTAAATCTGTTGTCCCCACC
The DNA here is from genome assembly GCA_017639245.1 of Myiopsitta monachus. Classification (NCBI taxonomy): domain Eukaryota; kingdom Metazoa; phylum Chordata; class Aves; order Psittaciformes; family Psittacidae; genus Myiopsitta; species Myiopsitta monachus. The sequence continues at coordinate 25,349,804 of CM029926.1, read as the reverse complement.
CAGAGCCTCTTTGCTGTCCTGCAGGTGGCTAATGAGGAAACACACTTGCTCCAGGAACAACCGGCTGATGCACTGGCAAAGAAGATCTCTACTGGTGCTGCCAGGAAAAAGCAGTGGGTCGTAGTAGGTAGGGGACTCTACTTTGGAAGGAACAGAGGCACCCATCCGTCAGCCTGGTCCACTCTCAAGGTGTAGGTGGGTGTGATGCCTACCAGGGGCATGGATGAGAGATGTTGCAAAGAGGCTGCCTGCTCTAGTCAGTCCCACTGACTATTATCCACTTCTAGAGGTCCATGTGGGTGCTACTGATACAGACAGCAGTAGCCCGGAGAACATAAAGGAGGACTACAGAGCCCTGGGAGAGGTGGTTAGGGGCTCTGGAACGCAGATTGTCTTTTTGTCTGTTCTCCAGGATACAGGGGAGGACCTTGAAAAAGCAAGGAGGATTGGACAGGTTAATAAATGGTTAGAAGGGTGGTGCCATAGTCAGGGGTTTGGGTACCTTGAACACGGGACACAATTTAGTAGGCCAGGTCTACTGGGGGCTGGTGGAGCTGGTCTGACAAAGAAGGGGAAGAGTGGCTTTGGTAGGAGGCTTGCCAGACTGGTCAAGGATGCTTTAAACTAGATGTGTTGGGGGAGGGGGGCATCATTCCATCCCAGTGCACCCAATCACTGGCCAGCACCTGTAATAAATGCTCAGAGCAATGTAGAGATATTCCAGCCACTCCAGCAGATGAGCCGGCTTCAACTGGAGCTTGGCTCAGATGCCTCTGTACAAACGCTCGTAACATGGGGAACAAACAAGAGGAATTAGAGATGTGTGCGCATCTATGGGGGTATGATATAATAGGCATCACAGAAACATGGTGGGATGGCTTCTATGACTGGTGTGTTGAAATGGAAGGTTACAGGATCTTTAGGAAAGACAGGCCCAGCAGGCGGGGAGGGGGAGTTGCTATTTATGTTAGGGATAGGCTGGAGAGTATGGGAATCTGTCTGGGGACAGGTCAATAGAGGGTTTGTGGGTCAGGGTTAAAGGGAGAACAGCGATGGGAGACATTATTGTGGGGATCTGTTACAGACCGCCTGACCAGGAGGACTCTGTGGATGAAGCGCTCCATAGACAGATAGGAACAGCCTCACGCTCGCAGGCCCTTGTTCTCATGGGGGACTTCAACCACCCTGATACCTGTTGGAGGTATGGTACTGCCCGGCACAAGCAATCCAGGAGGTTCCTCAATTGTGTGGAAGACAACTTCCTTCTGCAAGTAATAGAGGAGCTGACAAGGAGAGGTTCCATGCTTGACCTTGTCCTCACCAACAGGGAAGGGCTGGTTGGAAATGTGATGCTCCAGGGCAGCCTTGATTGCAGCGATCATGAGATGATTGAATTCGAGATCCTCAGGACAGTGAGAAGAGCGTGCAGCAAGCTCAGTGCCCTGGACTTCAAGAGAGCAGACTTTGGCCTCTTCAGGAACCTGCTTTAGTAGGGTTCCATGGGATATAGCCCTAGAGGGCAGGGGGCCCAAGACTGTTGGTTGATATTCAAGGATCACCTGCTACAAGCTCAGGAGCGATACATCCCTACTAGAAGGAAGTGCAGCAGGAGGGCCAGGAGACCTCCTTGGATGGATAAGGAGCTGCTGAGGAAAATTTGAAGGAAAAAAGAGGCTTATAAAAGGTGGAAGCAAGGACAGGCGGCCTGGGAAGAATACAGGGATGTTGTCCAGGAAGCTAGGGACCAGGTTAGGAAAGCTAAGGCGCACTTAGAATTAAACTTGGCCAGGGATGTGAAAGATAACAAGAAGGGATTCTATAGGTACATAGCGAATAAAAGACAGATTAGGGATAACGTAGACACACACACACATACACACACACACACCCCCCGGAACCTATCAGGAGAACTGGCTACCCTGGATTTGGAGAAGGCTGAGGTTCTTAATGACTTCTTTGCCTCGGTCTTCACTGGCAAACGCTCTGACCACACCACCCAAGTCTTGGAAGGCAGACACAAGGACTGTGAGAATGAAGACCCTGCGCCCACTGTAGGAGACGATCTGGGTCAAGACCATCTTAAGAGCCTGAACGTACACAAGTCCATGGGACCTGATGAAATCCATCCGCGGGTCCTGAAGGAGCTGGCAAATGAAGTTGCTAAGCCACTGTCCATCATATTTGAAAAATCATGGCAGTCAGGTGAAGTTCCCAATGACTGGAAAAAGGGAGATATAACCCCCATTTTCAAGAAGGGGAAAATGGATGAGCTGGGGAACTACAAAGCAGTCAGCTCTGTGCCTGGCAAAATCTTGGAGCGGATTCTCCTGGAAGGCATGCTGAGGCACATGAAAAACAACAGGGTGGTTGGTGACAGCCAGCATGGCTTCACTAAGGGGAAATCCTGCCTGGCCAGTCTGGTGGCCTTCTGTGATGGGGCTACGGAACTGATGGACAGGGGTAGAGCAGTTGATGTCATCTACCTGGACTTGTGCAAAGCATTCGACACTGTCTCACATGACATCCTTGTCTCTAAGTTGGAGAGACATCAGTTTGATAGGTGGACCACTTTGTGCGCAGCCATCCAGTCAGTTCTTTATCCACCAAGAGTTGTGCTCAATGGCTCAATGTCCAGCTGGAGATCAGTACCGAGTGGTGTCCCTCAGGGATCGGTGTTGGGACCGGTCTGGTTCAACATCTTTGTCGGTGACATGGACAGTGGGATTGAGTGCGCCCTCAGCAAGTTTGACAATGACACCAAGCTGTGTGGTTCAGTTGATACACTGGAGGGAAGGAATGCCATCCAGAGGGACCTTGACACACTTGTGAGTTGGGCTGATGCCAATCTGATGAAGTTGAACCATGGCAAGTGCAAGGTCCTTCGGCTGGGTCGGAGCAATCCCAGGCACAGCTACAGGTTGGGCAGAGAAGAGATTCAGAGCAGCCCTGTGGAGAAGGACTTGGGAGTGTTGGTTGATGAGAAGCTGAACATGAGGTGCCAGTGTGTGCTTGCAGCCCAGAAAGCCAACTGTATCTTGGGCTGCATCAAAAGGAGTGTGACCAGCAGGTCGAGGGAGGTGATCCTGCCCCTCTACTCTGCTCTTGTGAGACCTCACTTGGAGTATTGTGTGCAGTTCTGGTGTCCTCAACATCAAAAGGACATGGAACTGTTGGAACAAGTCCAGAGGAGGGCCACGAGGATGATCAGAGGACTGGAGCACCTCCTGTATGAAGATAGGCTGAGAAAGTTGGGGCTGTTCAGCCTGTAGAAGAGAAGGCTGCGTGGAGACCTCATAGCAGCCTTCCAGTATCTGAAGCGGGCCTATAGGGATTCTGGGGAGGGACTCTTCATTAGGGACTGTAGTGAGAGGACAAGGGGTAACAGGTTCAAACTTAAACAGGGGAAGTTCAGGTTAGAAGGAGGAAGGTCTTTACTGTGAGGGTGGTGAGGCACTGGAATGGGTTGCCCAGGGAAGTTGTGAATGCTCCATCCCTGGTGGTATTCAAGGCTGGGTTGGACAGAGCCTTGGGTGGCATGTTTTAGTGTGAGGTGTCCCTGCCCATGGCAGGGGGTTTGGAACTAGATGATCTTAAGGTCCTTTCCAACTCTAACTATCCTATGATTCTGTGATTCTATAATAAAGTGTAATTAATAAAGACAAAGAAGTATGGGACAGCTGTAGAAAAGGGTGGGCTTTGAAGACTTTTGATATAATCACATGGGGCCAACATTCCTGACCTTCCAGGCCACATACTAAAAGACACACACAGGAGCACCAAGACATGCATAACTTAGATCAGAAAGCTGGATAGAAGTGAAACATGACCAGAGCTCCACAGTGATATAGCAGTCTTCGGAAGAGCAAGAGCATGCACCCAGACAGCGGAGGTGTTTTGTGGCAGGACCAGCAGCTCATTTTTTTTCCATTGATTGGAGGATCCAGTTACTCAATAGGACCTGCACCAGCACAGCCACATCATTGGAACATTAGCTCCCATACAAGAGCTAATCAGGTGTATCTGTCCTGGTAAGAAAAGGTTTCCCCTCCTCTTATCTTCCGCCACACACCCATTTCACAGAGTCTTCATTAGATAGAGTTCAGCTTCCATCTCCCACTTAGGTACCAGGAGTCATCTTTTCCAATTTCTCTAGTAGCTTCTTTCCTTTAAAAAACCACATACATATCAAGAAGGCAAAGCATATGCTTCCTATATTTTTGGGGCTCCAGCTGCAAAAAAGACACCATGGCCTCTAACTTTCTCCACTTTTTTTTTTTTTTTTTTTCAGAGCACTGGTATGTAATGTCTTTACTTTTTGTGTAACTGTGCACCAAAACGTTGAAGGAGACAAGCAGGCATTTCAGTTGTAGTGCTGCTTTCCTGCTCTCATATCTTGCCAGGTCCTTTTGCGAGGGGGAGTACTGACTTTTTGTGCATTTTAAATCAGACTTATTCAGGTTGAAATTGTCTCTTCTGTTTGCAAAAAGGAAGATAGGAAGCATTTGCATCCCACTATGAAAGAGGAAGGCTGCTTATGTATGAATGTCTGAATGCTCCATAATCTGAGCATTTTGTCTTTTTCTCTGAAATAGGATGTTCTTTTCTCAGCCAAAAACATCTCTATCTCATACTTTTCCTCCTTAAGAAGGTTTCGGCCTCATCTGTGTTTACTCTCGTAGCCTGAACTGAGCCCTTTCCACTGATTACCCATAGTGATTAAGGTTAAATTTCAGCTGATTTGCACCCCAGGTTGCCTCTGAATAATCCTGAGCTCTTTTAAAGTGCAACCACTGCCTCCATGCAGTACAAGTGTGATTTGAAGCTTGCAGGTCCTTTGTAGGTGTTTTTAGTATGCAACAAAGAAATCTGAAGTAATTATAGGAAAACAAATGATGCTGAAGCATAATACTACCTGTCCAGTTTAACTGTGTGGTAAGTCTTTAAACTTTGTTTTTTCTGCCCATGTGTTTATCCTCCTTTTCCATCCCCTCATTAGGTTTATGCTAGTCAGAATTAACCCCACCTGTCTGCAGGGGATGAATGAATTTCCAGCACACTCACTTAGCACTCCACACTTACACTGCAAAAGCCCTACAGACTTAGTGACAGAATAGTCAACAATGCTATTAAAACATATATCTGTAAAACATCTTCTTCCAGGAGATGACAAGGTGAGTTCTCATCATATTATTCTATTTGAGTACCATTTTAGTCTGGGAAAGTGGGTGTTTCCACACACTTGAAACTGAATTCCTAACCTGCTTGTGCTCAGGTATAGACTGGACTATCTATCTATCTATCTATCTATCTATCTATCTATCTATCTATCTATCTATCATCTATGTATCTACATATACATAATATATCCCAGGTATAGCATGGGAGATATATATACATACCCTGGGAGTATATATTGGCCCCAGGGTAGGGCCAATATTTAGCACAACTGAGAAATGTTTCAGGATTTTGGTGGTCACAGTTAACCAAGTTGTCAGTACTTGGTGACACTTAATGCATTTTCTTGCATGTTAACCACCTTTTATGGGTGGGAAAATTACAGGCAGTTCCTTATGACTGCTGTTGGAGGCAAGATCCTTTCCTGGAAGGGCCTCTGATCTTTCATGCTGTGAGCTCGCAGTATGCGGTGGTGGCAGGTGAGGTCAAAAGAGGCTGTGGACACTGGGGGAGCAGTGGGATACTTGCGTGGCTCTGTCTTCTGAGACTGCAGTCTCCTCTTTTCTGCCACTAAGGCAATGATCCTTTCTTAGTGTCATTTTTCCAATGGCTCCATTTGCTGCAGCCACAGGGAGAAAGGGGAGCTAATTCTGAGTGCTGAGAAATGAAGGAGAGAAATAATAAACACTGGACAAAGTGCCTGTATTAAGAGGAGACCTGAAGGTGATAGGGAAACTCGAGTAATGGCAAGAGATCCTGGTGTACACTGATGTATCTCCTTTGATTTCTGTATATAACATTCATCAGGAGAGGACCAGGGCAAAGACTGGTGGGAGAGGGAAAGAAGGAGCAGACATGACTGAGTCCATATTCATGGCTGAGAGGCAGGAGTAGAACCCAGGGCTCCCAATCATGACAGCCCCCCACTGTCTTCCCTTGAATTATTGCCTTGATTAGCATGATGTCTTGCCCCTGGCAACCATGTGGCATTGAGTCTATGGAGGAAAATATATGAGTGTAGAGAATAATTGGTTCTTTGATATTAGATTGCACAAAGGTCAAAGTGTACTGGGGAGAGAGAGACAGCTGAAAAGTCACATTCCCTGCAAACGCTGTGGCACTGACCTCTTGTACCTATAAAAACTGGGAATCACAGACAATCTGTTGTGATACCATGGCTGCTTGTGCTGGGGGACTGCAAGATCTCAGTACATACACTGGTTTCTCAGCTGGCAACAGTGGAGTTCTGTGTAGCACTAGGTCAGGTTGTGTATAGGGGGAGTTATATAAGGTTTTCTTGTTATGTGATCTGTCTTGTTGCATTATTCTAACAAATTAGACACTAGAAAGATGCTCTGCTGTCTATGTACCACCTTAAGGACATCTCTCTCTTCCCCTGAACTCCGGCAACTCTGGTTTACTTAGGACAAACATGGTATCCTTGAAGGATCTTGCTGCTTATGTCTGTGGGCTCTGTGGAAGCCCTATGATTTTTAATGTCCCTCACTCATATCTCCATCAACCATGATGGAATTTCTAAAAAGCTGAATGCCTTTTCAAACTGCTGACTCCAAACCTCTCCACGTGGAGCTTTGTCCAACATGAAAGGATTTGCATCTGGAGTTTCCCTCTTTTTTGCATCTCCCATCCTCAGAAGGGTTCAAGTCTTCAAGATACAGCCTGTTTCAAGATATGGGTCGTACAGGAGAAGTCACAGTGCCCAGAAGACTCTGAATTTACTTACGAAACAGGCAGTAGAGGTGTGCAAAATCCACACAGAAGGTGGCGGTCCCACATACAGTACCTGACATACTGCAGCCAGCAGCTAATAATAAGTAACCATAGTAATTTCTAATATGAGGATCTCTAAGCAAAAGCCTTACTGTGGGCTGTAGGCAGGTTCTGCTTTAGTTTGCTGCATCTCAGCGAGCTCCTCCTTGGTACAGTGAGTAGGTAAGTCATTTAGCTGCTTAGTGTATTTGTCCTGTTTGTGCTATGGCAATGGAGTGGAAGATGGTTGGTCAAGATGCATTGCTTCTGCATCAAAGTGACAAGGGAAATTTATGCTCAGGCGCTCATATCCTACAAAGCCATGGCTAAAATGTAGCCAGGTTTTCTAATGTGAGATAGAGCCTCTCCAGAACCACTTCACTTGTGCAGACCTGTTATGTCCTAAAGCCTCTATACAATTGTTGTAGCACTTGTCTTCACAGACAGGCTCAGAGATGACGGATTTACAGCACTGTTTCACAGTGATTATCCATTGGTCCTGGCTTCAGTTTTGAGATGTGAAACTGCAGTGGAAGTCAGATAGGATCTCAAAGCAGGGGGGGATCAGAGAATGTATTGACAATTCATGTCCTATCCTATCGTCATTTATTTATCATGCTGTCTCCCTTGTGAATCAATGTTTAGGTATACTGGAAAAAGAGAGAGCCTTTATGGTGAAGTGGTTTAAAGCCAAGGCGTGCAGTGAGAGTGTCCTTATTTCCTTCCTCCTTTTCTTGACTCTTCTCTTGCCCTGCTGGACTACTGATCCCATCCCATCCCTTCTTGAGGTGCCACAAGTAATTTTTTGTAGTGTTTTAATTGAAACTGAATTTTTCCATATAATTGTTCAGGGAAAAGGCTGGGGTTTGAATGTAAAATGATTTTTACTGACAGAAATATCCCTGACCTGACTGCACCTAGGAATGGGCATCAAGCTGTCACTTGCCATCTCCCAGTCACCATGAGGAATGAGAAGGAATCAAGGGTATGGCTGCCTGGTGGTGCCTATTTCTTCAAAAAATAAAAGAACCTGTAGAGGAAACCAAAGGCATGCTGGCTATTTAGTTGCTTCCTAAGTTAATGGCACACAGTGCCCCCGGCATCACTTCCTTGCAAGATTTGCTTCTGAAGGCCATCAGTTGGTTGGTGACTAAATGGGAAGCCTAGACACGACGAGCCATTTCCTCCTGCTGCCGTGATCTCTATTCAGGTCTGTTGGCCACCGACGCATTACAGTCAAGACCGTGCAAAACTTCTCCCGGTGTAGTGTGAAATTTGCTCCAGAAAAGCAGAAACATCTGGTTAGAGCCAGGAAGTGGTTGCTGGCTGGGTTTGGCAACAAGGGAATGTGTAGTTAATACGCTCTTACCTCATCAGTAGGTGTCACTGCAGCAAAAGACAGGGTCCAGCGGAAAGTTTCAGAGGGGAATAGAGAGGGGTACTTCAGCCAGCCAACCAGATGCAGTCAGTTCAGTGCTTCCTGACTACAGCCAGAGAACAGCTATGGATCTGGGTTTATGAATTGCTTGTAATAAGGCCATAGGAAATGAGAGATTAAGGAAATGAGTCATTAAGTGATTACAAAGACATGTGGAGCACACACAGTTGTGGCCGCCAGTAACAGAGCGTTGAGCAACTGTAAATTTCTTCTGCGGGGGTTTTGGGAATGTTCCTGCTGAACTTGTATGCAGTAGTGAGTTACGGTTCGGTGGATGTAGTTGAAATGAATCGGTAGCAAGTTTCAGCCACTCTTAGCACAAAACCCGCAAAAGAGTTTTCTACAACTCAAAATCACCCTTTTGGTGCCAGGCCTAGTGACCAATCCCAGAAGAAATATTGCAACAATTAAGAAACAGTTCCCCTCTTGCACAGTAGGATTTAAGTCTGGTTTTCAATATGGATGCAAAAGCTTTAACAAAGGCTCAGTTAAACCTTCTTTGTCAGGGCCAATATCTGAAAGCTGACAATGTAGCCTTATGCTAGGATCAGCTTCTGATTCAGTTTCCGCATCATTGCCAAAAAAGCCCCCAGAGGCTGCTCCTCCTCAAGCAAGGTGTTTCTCTGGTGTGTTGGAACTGGCATTCAGCACTGTCACATGAGGAGGTATGGATAACCTGGTCTTGGGTCTGTAGAAAGCACAGGACAGAGGGGAGCAGCGTGGCTGCACTTGTTCAGCAGGTGCACTACCATCAGCTGGTGAGCAGATGCTCTCTGGTGTGCCTGGAGGCCTTTGTTCACACCACAGTGAACCTGCTTCCTTTCCCAGCCTCTTGGACAGCAACCTTTCTAGAGTGGCAGCCTCCCTCCCTCTGCCCTGCTGCAAAGCCAGCACTGGAGGTCCGTAAGCGAGGTCTAGTTCATTTTAAGAATCCATAACTTCGGAGGCAATATGGGAAGCAGAATTCAGAAGCTGTCACTCCAGGCAGCTGGGATAAGTCACATAATCCATCAAAATGGACCCTTCATGTGGTTTGGCATCAAAAAACAACTTTTTAATCCTATTTTCTGGGAAGCACAGTCAGTAAAAAAATATCCGTAACACAGGGCAGGTCAGCTGTCAAACCCGGACTCTCCTGCTCTGCATGACCTTCTTGCAGGTTCTTGATCAGGCATCCTGCTCCATAGTGTGCTAAGCAGCAGCTCCAAATCTCTTCAAGAAATATGTTGCCAAATAATCATACTATGGAAGGAGAAAATGAGACAGTCAGGTATCTTTGCTATTCTAATGGCTTTACTAAATACATACATAAAGTCCTGGTAGCTCCTGGTAGAAAACTAAACTGTATGAGATGGGCTCTTTGAGTCTTTTCGAAGACTTTCTCCACAGCATTTTGCCTCCAAAGTGTGTGGATTTTCTACCACCACCTCTGCAGTCTGCAAGTGTTGGCTTTCAAACCGACTCTAATGCTCCGTGCCTGGTTTCCTCTCCCATATGTCTGACTCCCTCAACCTACTCCCTACCCTTTCTCTCAGTTTTTTTTTGTATTTACATTCAGCCTCAGGTCCTTGCTAGTCTTCTATGCAAACAGTATTTTGTGTTTATACTGTATTGTTTCACACAGAAGTTAATCACACCTGAGCAAAGATTGGCTGCAGTGCTTATAGCCACAGCTTGGTTTCACCCACTCTACAAACTAACAATTCAGTCTCCACGTATAGAATGCAAACAAAACAAACAAACAAAAAACAAACCAAAACAACGTTTCCTGTTCAGTTTTGCTCCCTCAGTTTCCCTTTTATCACGAGCAAACTTAGGAGGCTGAGACACTTCCAAATTCTCTGTAATGGGCTGGTAGATGGGAAAGGATGGAGCAGAATATCCACCATTCTTGCTACTGCAGGAGAAGCTGTCATCTAAGCATCAGTGTGTATATAAGAGGCTCAGTATGTGAGAGTTCCTGACCCTATGACTTTAAATCTGACTAGATAAGAGAGCCAAAGAGTGGGAGGTGAAACAGAAGCCCAGAAAGTTGAAAAGATTTGTCACAGCAGATCTGGGACTGTTGCCCAGGCCTTCTAAGCCCAGCTGGGTGATGATATTATGGTTATTATTAATAATAATAATAGTTAATGTGCCAAAAACTGGTGTTAGGGTAGGACTGGAAGAGATCACCAAACTGAGCAGAGCGTGGTAAATATTTCTGGCCAAAGAGCGTATCTGTGTTGAAATCTTTCAAAATCTCCCAGGCATTTTCAGAACAAAACTTTCAGAACAGTCTTGAAATGGTACTTTACAAATAAAAATAGCCATTGCGTTTAAAAGCAACAAAAGAAAAAACAAAACCGACCAACCAAACGAAAAAACCCAACAACAAAAACCCCACCAACTTTCTAAATGGTCTAAGTGTAAAAAGCCTTTCAAGTTCAGTCAAATCCAAAATCAACCTTCTTTTTTCATCCAAGAACTCAAACGATCATCATGTTGGTTGAGACTTACTTCCTTTCCAATTTTCCATTTTGGTGACCAGACCAAAATATGTATCAATCACCAAGCTTCACTCATAAATCCTAAGAAAAAAATGTGTCCCATGGACTGCATTAAACTACTATGTAGACTTTTCAACAATGAAAATCTCTCTCCCGGGCATTTTAACTACATCACCACAGTAACTATCCTACCATGCTACAACTTTTACTACAATATTTCTTTGTTGTACAGATAACTGTGACCAAGCTCTTGCTAACGTAATTCATGAGAGGGAGCAGCATGATTGAAACAATACTCACACTTCAGGGTTGACCTCTAAACCTGTCATAAGTCACAAGTGTCAAAATCAAGCAAGGTTATACAGGGGAGGTTATGAAATTTCATCACTTATACAGATGTTGGATTTTCTATGCCTTAATGACAGTCAGGCAACTTGATTGTATATGTCTTGGTGCAAAGAACAAATTGATTTTCTTTTGACTGGTTTTCATTTTTAGATGATGCTCACTATTTCTACAGCAGTTTATTTTCTGTACTGTCTTTAAAGAAGTTCTTTTTTGTTTGGTTTGTTAGTATTGCTTGGTATGAGTGCATCAACACCTTTCATTCTGTGCAAATCCAGCCAAGAGGCATATCAGGGAGGTATTTGCTCCTCAATGAAATGTAGAGAGGAGTGGAAGTAGCTGTTTCACAGCAAAATGTTTATAAAAGCTTAGGAAAGATAAAAGGGATGTGCCTGCAGTTGACGGTGAAAGCAGAAAACTAAAGCAGAAGCAAATTGACTTACCTAACAAAAATCCTACCCAGATGCTGGTCATCTATTTTTCTTGCAGAAAATGCTGAGTGATCTTGAATGATCAGGAGCAACTGGAGCTGTGGTTATGTCTTTTCAGAAAAGCTGCCTCAGTGCTCTCTGCTAAACCTCCCTTGTGTCATGGGAACACTTGCTGTTCTCACAAACACATCAAGATCCACAGCCAGGACAGCTTAAACACTCTATTGTGTCTGATGTTGGCTGAGAGAAAAGTAGTTCCCACTAATGACTAAGCTTCTTCTGTCGGTCTTTCTGTACCCTCCAAACACTCATTTTACTCAAATGCCTAGATCTGCAGAGAAGAGTATGAATTTTTTGATATATCCAAATGCAGCTTAGGAAAACATGCCTGGATAGCCCCACCAGAGTTCTTTAACTCCTTGGGTTTCCCAGGATTCACCTAATTTCTTCCAGGGTTTCTCAGAAATATCTGGAGTTTCCCAGACAGAATGGCCTGTGAGAAGCTCCACTGTGACTCTATCAGGAGCCCATTAATTCTGCCCGGTATGAAATCATGTTGTCGAAAGAGTGATAACAAGCTGAAGAGATAAATCAGTTTGGCAGAGCATTGCCTTCAGCTTGCATACACGACAGTGTAATCCTTGGAGCTCTCAGAGAAACACACATGTATAATGAAGGAAGGATTTTCTTTTTTATTTTTTATTCCAGGAGAATTAAAATGAACATCAATAAATTTGAGTGTCAGAGCACAGAGAGGAAGAGAAAATAATAGTGCTAAAAACACAGTGTCAGCAGGAGACCTACCAGAGGAATAAAGATTGATAGCTATTCAGCCTGGCCACAATAGATGTCCTAATATAAGTCAGCACCTACTTCACTGATTCCAGAGGGAGCCAGGCTGACAGTCCATCACTGCAACTCACTAAGTATGATCCCAAACTGACTGATAACAAAGCTGCCTGCAATGTTTGCCATCTGAGAGTGGAAGCATGGCATGTATGAGATAGAATGGATGGTCAATCTTACAGTACTTTCATCTTGAGATGACAGTAAGAACTCTGGAGATTGACTGTCCTCTGCAGTCAGGATGGTGTGGGACAGCATTAGGGTGGCAGGGGAAGGGAATCAGGTTTCACCAGATTAAGTGGAATAAAGCCCCACACAAAGCACTTGATTTCCCATCTCCTGGGTGTTTTTACAGAACAAAATAGTCGGGCTCACTTGAGAAGTAATAAGCTGGAATTTGATGGCCCATGTTTGTACAAGAGGTGAAACCTGATATTCAGATGTCCCCTTCTGGCTTCACAGATCTGGATGATCCACAGATTTCTATGCACAAGGTTGACGTTCTAAAAAATGGCATAACTATTCTCTCCTCTACACAAAGAAATGTCATGCAGGAGTTAGTAGATGATATACTAGTCCTCGCTCTTCATCCCTGGCACTGTATAAAGCATGAGACCTCATGTCTCGTCTCTGTTCCTATTGTTCTAGTCCACCCCTCTCTCTCCAAATTTTGTAGCCCAGCTGATATTAATGACATTTCAAGATAATTCTGAAACCATAAATAAAATTAACGAGCATGGTGGGGATTTGCAGTCTCTGAAGGCTTCAGTTCAAATACTTTCTTTCACTTCCTTTTTCATATCCGTTCCAAGACTATACAGGGCATTCAGGTGATATTTAACACTAGCTGTACTGAGCAGTTGTTGCTACTGATACTTATGTTCCTTTGGATTCAAGAAGCACCACTAGAGATCAGGGGTCAATTATATATATGTGTGGAATGGCCTTTTGCTTGGAAAATCACCAGAGTGGTATCACAAGGCCCTTCAGACACAACCAAACACACCACTCAAGGTACAATCCATAATTCCAGGTAATGCCTATACTCCTTACATAGAAACAGCTTCAGCAACATGCAGTAAAGAAGAGGTAATATGGGTAGGGAAAGAGAAGAAATGTATCCTACCTGAAGTTTTCAGGTGAGAAAAGTCACTTCACCTCACTATTATAATGGCTGCATGAAAAAAAGACAAAACAGGTTGAAAGAAACCTTGAAGGGCTTATGGAATGTAGCTACACAAGGGCGAATCATATCTAGCCAACAGATATTCTTAAAATTAACTGGAAATGAAGACTCCATACCCTCCTTGCACAAATCTGTCCCAGACTTTCACAGTTTTTACTGCTTAGAACCTCTTTCCCTTTTTCTCATCTTGGGTAATCCATCATGGACATGGAGAAGAGGTCATCCCCCACCACACTGTAGCTGTCCCCAGTATTAGAAGACCCTGTTCTGTTGTAATGCAGTCCAAAGCAATTCCACAACATACAGAAATTTGCTTTGAAAGTTACTAAATTTGGCACATCAAAGTTAAAAATAAACAAGTAACCCCATCATGAAAACAAGTGCCTGTGTTTGGAGGCATTCATGCAAGAGGAAACAGGGTGAGTGTCCATGGGTGTGGAGGAACAAAGAAGCTCCTCTGACCACTGCCAGGATTAATGAAAGACCAGTCCTAGAAGTTTGCTCCGGCAATTTTAGAAACAATAATAACAGTCCTCCCCCTCCCAACGTACTAAATCTGATCCTTGCTAATGTGAATTAATACCAGGTTTCAGTGCAGTCATTGGGGTAATGTGATGCTCTAGAGTGCTGTAATCCTAAACAGAGCATTAGGAGAGCAGCTCGCACCACAGCTGTGCCTCCTTGCAGGTGTTTCTTCCCCAGGCAGCCCCTTCAGTAGCAAGTCTCTGACTCTGCATGAGAGGCATAGGGGGAACTCTGTCATGGACAGACAATAGGGTCTTCCAGGGTCTTCCACCATGGAAGAAATGGGCTGGTCCAGTGCTGGTGATGCCAGGAGGGGTGGGAAAGGGGGAGGTCTGAAGTGATATGGGTCTCTGTTTACTATGCACAAAAGGAGAGAGAAGTGGGTGAATGAACAAAACAGATACCTCTGTGTGACCCCCTTCCCCTGTGGTCTGGGCCCACACTGCCTGTGTACACATGTGCTCTTTGTTCTACAAGCCTTCCCACTGCCCCTGCCCTGCCCTACCACTTTCCCTTATCCTCTGCCTTAAACAAGCCCTGGCTCACACATTTCATCAACAATCCCCAGCATTCATTTTTCAGGGGCACCAAAGGGAAACAGAAGGCTCCTAAGCAAATTTCTGCCTCTTTTGGGACTGCCCCGGTTTCCCTCCACCCATCCTTCACCACCCTCCTCCCCCAAACCTTGCATTGTGCTTGTGTGCAACCACAACTCAATATTGGGTTACAGCAGGCCTCCAGCTGACCTGGTGGGTTCATCCCATAAAAATACTGCTTGTGTTGTTTGTCTCTCTGATTACTTCTGGTTCGTAACAGGTGGGGTCACCAGCTCAAAGGGGGAGGGCAGGATGGAAGAGCTCCTCTTTAGATGCAGGCCCTCCTCCTCAGAGGGGACAAGAAAAGCCCCATTTGTTCACTCTCCTATCTTTGTCGCCAAAGTCTTGTGTTTTTCAGAAAAGGGTTTTATGTGAGTCTATTTTTTCAAGTTCAGTGCCACTGGAGTCAATGGAAGGACACCAGTAGTACTTTTCTAGCTTAATTGTCAGCACAGCATCTCTCTGTTTAGATGCAGGTCCCCATCAGATTCCCAGCTGACTTCTGTAATCCTCTCACCACCGCAGAAACAGGTCAGGAATTTAATTAGTCTCACAACAAATTCAGCGCTTCCTGATTGTCACTTGGGCCAAGAACTACCCTTTTTGTTTGTTGTCTCTTGGGCTTTCAGTCTTGGTTGCACACAGGAGTGGAGAAAAAGTGCGGAAACAGCTATAAACTAACAAAATATTTTGAGTTCCAGAAATAGATATTGGAGGGAGGGACTTCTATTTAACTCAAAGTAGTAGGTCAGATTTGAGCAGTTTGCAGCATGGGTGTGTTTTAGATGTAGACCTTCACTCAATGGCTTGTTCCACTTCTGTGGTGATTTCAAAAGTGCGAAAGTTTCCCCCTTGCTCTTGATAGCAACTTTACATTCCTCCTGGAATAAGGTAGTTGTGGGCTGCTTGATGCCCCAGGGTTGGTTAGGTAACTAAGGAAATGCGTAAAAGATTTCTAAACAAAAGATGAGGGATTGGATAGCGAAAAGCTCATAGAAGTTCTTGAAGAAACAAGAATGGAGAAACTCCAGGGATGGAAATGGCCACAGTCTTTCTGAAGAGCAGTAGGAAGCGCATGAACGTTTTAGAGTTATGCTGGAAGACAGTTGAACAGAAAACTAGATTTGAAGCTAGAAACTTTATTTCCAAGCCCTTTCCCATGCTTTGAAATCATGCATGCAAGAAAAGTGAATGTTTCGTGGGGTGCAAGGCATAGGAGGGATGTTCACCTTCTTCAGCATGCAAACCTCTAATCAATATCCAGAGTGGAAAAGAGAATTTGCATAGCAGGTTAAGCCAACTGAAAATAGCCAGGCTTTTCTTTGTTGCCTTCCACATACTTCTCATTTCCTAATGCATTATTCCAGCTGAGACTTATTCAGTGTGGAAACACTGGGCTCATTAAAATGATCAGAGATGGTCAAGTAGCTGGCAATTTCCTCACCCCCTAATAGCTTGCACTATGTCTGATCTATGAGATCCAAAAGACCTTGGATGGAGACATTGGGAGCCGGGAGTTTTTCTTCCTTCTTTGCAAAGCTGTAATGAGGAATTATTTAACAATGTTGCCACCAAGCTTGATGTATCCTGCACAGCAGGGTGAAGCTGATGACAAGCACTGGCTTTGTCACCTTGGAGACAGAGCAATCCTCAAAGCCAAGTGGCACAGGAAGAGAGATCGATCAGCACCAGACAGATTGAAGGGGGACTTCAGAGCCATTTTTTCAAGTGCCCCCATCAAACAACCTAAGTACTGATGTTTTCTCTTTTTAGCTAACAATGACCTCTGTCTTCCCTTCTGCATTTTGTTCTATTTCACACTGAAAAGCAGCAAAAAGGTTTAACTTCCCAGTTCTCATTTTTCTGCTCAAGCAGTTCTACTTGGAAACTGTGGGCAATAGGAATTCATGTATTTTTCAAGCAATGCAGAGTTGCTGATTTAGTCTGAAATATAATTCCCGGCCATTTCTACACATGGATAGTTGCAGACTCCTTGAAAGAAGAAACTCCTTTCTTGCCATCCTTTCTTGCCCTGTTTTCATCGCTGTCCTTTAAATTACAGTGTCCCTCACCTAGAAAACCCCATAAATCTGCAAATTAGCAAAGGACAATGGTTTGTCTGTCTTTTACTTCCATTTTTGTGCCTAAATGAAGCACAAAAGACTTCATATAATATATTATACTGTATTATATTTGTTTCTACTTTACAGACTCAGGAACACTATGTCTCTTTATTCTTTTATGCCTCTCTTGCCTGTATTTCTTGGAAAAGGGAATTGGAGTTGTTGCTGAGAATTTGATAGGTTTTGTGTTTAAAATGGACACATTTTCACAAAATTTCATCAGTCCAAAGATATCTAAGCAGCTGAAAATAAATATACGTTCCCTTCTTCAATATGCATTACTTGTGATACCTCCATTGTCATATTTTTGCTAGTTTTCCATTTTTCAGAGAAAAGTAGACCAGAAATAATATGCATTTATAAATTACAAACATGTCAATAAATCAACCTTTTTATAAAAAGAAACAATGGAGTCCATTTTTCCAAGTTCTACAGATGTCCTAAAATGACCAAATCCAGTGAAGTTTTTCCTTTGCAAGTCATTTTTAAAACACATATTTCCTTGTTACAACTTTAAGTATCATCATCATCATCCTGACTACTTTGGCATCATAAAGCAGGTGACATGATCTACTGTGTTTGCTCTTGCTGTGCCTGCTTGGCATAAGCTTCCTAAAAGCCTCAGGAATTGCTCTGGGGATGAATTTGGCCTGCAGGGGTCTTCCATTTACTTTGATTTACTGTGATCATTCAAAGTGTATTCTCATTTGAATGGTCAGGGATTTACACACATAGCTTCCATTAACACTAAAGGGTGATACCATTAAGACAAATGTACAGTTAATCTCTGGCACTGTGGAGATAAAAATATACCTCAGAGAGTGCACTGGCTGGGCTGGAAATGTTCATTACCTGAGTTTCATTTCACATCTTGAAGCAACTTTAAAAGGCAGCTTTATAATTTCACCACCCCAGATCCTGTATTTCTTAGGAGGAAGGAGAGGAGAGAAAGGGGGAGAGATGGAGGAAGATGAGATTACTTCCTTTGAGCCGCAGCATGTAGACAGTGTTTCACTTGGATAGCAGGGAGGATTAGATGATTTTGATCTCTTACCCAGATCACTATCACGGCAGTATTGCCTATGAACACGAGGGCACTTGCTGCTTTTATTTTAGTAGTGTCACTGTAGCCCTTATAGAGGGAGCTTCCTAATTTTTCCCCAAATTCATGTCAACTGATAGACTTATGTGAAACAAGACATGACCATAGAAGAGCTTACAATAGACAAAACAGTAGGGTCAGATGGGAATCTAATCTTCAGAGGCAGGAAGCATCTTTTCATTGATTTTCATCTACCTACAGTCCAGCAGGATTTAACATCAGTGGTGTTGCATACTGTTTTTTTTCCCCCCAAGAAAATGTCTAAACAAAGAAACAATAACATGAAATTTCCCCAGAGAAGCTCTGGTGAATCATCTAGGAGGTTCAGATGAAGATCACATTAAAACCAGTAACAGAGGAGTGAAGACTCTCATTCCAGGGATACTAAGCCTAATAGCTTAGTTCTTATTTCCTAAGCTTTGGGTGCAAGAATTGAGTGCCAGTCCCTTCCAAAAGGACATCTGTCAGTGACAAATTCTATGCCAGCCTTTGTTCCATCATGACAAGTCTCTCTTGAGGATACAAACTGACTGGTTTGTGGAAATAAAACACTGGCTCATATACTAAGATATCTTTCTCTCAGATGTCCTTGTTACCAGCTCAAATGGCTCATTCTGCCATTGGGAAAGTAAAAACAGTATTTGAAAAGCACATCTGTAATCTAACCCTATTCACCAAGTGCCCTCATGGTGTTCGAAACTCCCAGCACCTTGGGTTGCTATTTCACCACTAGCAAATGAAAGTATGGCCAGCCTTATATAGCAAATCATGTGCAGAGAGGTATACAGACCCCAAAGGTCTGTCTCACAAGTCTTCTCTCCAAGTCTTAAATGGCCCCCTGCATGGTGCAGTCCCTTTCCATGTTCTCCTAACTGAAAAGACATTATTTCTGATCTGCGGACCACCCTGCTGCAGAACACCCATCACATGGCAAGATACCCAAAAGAATCAGCCAGGTTGTTAGGCTGTATCAAGCAACAAGAAACTGAGGTAGTGCCATGCAGTGCATGGGATAGTGACTTAATCCCTGATCTTGAGCAAGGAACTTTATCTTTTTATACCTTTTGCTTTCCCCCCCTCACACTTTCTCTGCATCTCTTTGATAGCCAATACAATTCATTGAAACTAAAACACAGGAAAACAACTTGTATGTGTCTACATTAGGGTCTGGCACTTATATTTTTCTTGGTTACTTTAGTGAAGCCATTTATATAGTAAAAGCACAGAGACACTGATTCTGTCTGTGACTTTATTATTACATTGGACACCATGACACATTTTAAGTGGCTCCCTGTCTTCAGCTGTGACTGAATATTGCATTTAGATAGCCCATTAGGTTCTCTTGCTATGGTAGTGTGGATTCTATATTTCAAACACCACTAAACAGTTTTCCATTCCTGTGGGTGAATCCAGGTTTGTAAATTTTGCTTTGGTGCACAATGTTATTCAACAACCTGACCCAGTAAAACTCCTACAGATCTCACAAGACCCCTGGCAAAATGCAGAAGAGAAAACATTCTGTGTAAACAGCAATTGCAAGCAATGAGGACGAAGAGGCAGGGGGAATGAGTGCAGTTCTCATTTAATTGCTTTTAAAGCTTTTTGTCATCTCATTTGCCCCCCCTTGCCCAAGACCAGAATATCATGCATGTAACAGAATCCGTTCTGATTAGAAGGTTTTGTTACAGCTGTAATAAGCTTTCACACATAGAAAGTCCCCTGAGACCTATATTTCATCTCAACGTTCCCCACTGTATTAAACAGAGGGATTGATTCTGGAAAACAGAGGTTGAAATTCTCTGTTCCTGCACTCAACACTGGGAAGTAATGAGAATCGACAATTCCAAGGCTCAATGTGAAACTAGCATGACCTGGACTGAAACTGCTTGTGTGATAACAGGTTTTGGGGATGTTTCCACTTTCATCTGTTTATTTATTATTCTTATTAATTATTCTTAGGCTTGTGATTTGGGGGAGAGAGGATCAGAGGAGGAAAACGGGATAAAAAAAGGGAGTCAGTAGCTTGGCAGCACACAGTCTAAATCTAAACACCACACACACTCGCTATACCCTGGAAAAACCTGGATCTTATACAACAATTTCTGTAACAGCATCACTTGGATAAACCAGCAACTTGGAAGGAATCTTTGCTTTCCTAGAATTCATGTAACTAAGAGATAAAATGACCTTGAGGGATGGCAGCTTTCGTTGTAAAATATATTAACTCTTTCAGATCAAGCCTCGATGAAGATTCTCTATCCATTCCATGGCAAATCAGAGAGGACAGAAGGGTCTGGCTGAAGCCTGACAATAGGTCTTGTTGCACTTGCATCACCAGGTTTCACATCCTGACTCAGTCCTGATGATTTAGTAGGGAAACTTCAAAAATCTCCGGTCAGCATCATCTGTGAGTGCTGACAAACTTAATGCAAACAAATTACTTGACCCGTCTTTACTCATCCCCATTCAAATGACCTCAGAGGTGATGGCTTTGACCCGCTTCATTGTCCTTTAAAATAAACTGCCATCCAGGTTAGCACAAGGTCTCTCCCAAAGTGCTAGTCCCATGAATTGCTCTCTTGAACTATTTCTGTTCCCATGGTCCTGCAACAGTGATTTTTAAGAGGAAAGTGAGGAATGAGACAGGCAGCAACCAGTAAAATCTGCTGTGCAACTGCTTCAGAAACGATCAGTCCCATGAAGAGCAGAACTGTCTGAGTATGGACTCTGGGGCATAATGTTATTTGGCTGGATTTTCTGGTGCTTAAAAATAGTGTTTTCCCTGCTGTAGCTTTTCTCTTCGCAAGGTTTCTCTTCCCTCTACCCTAGTTGCCTATTTTCACAATAGCAGTAGGAACACAATACTTCTTTTCACCCTCTGTCAGTTTTGATCAGCAGACAGATTCAAGCTTATTAGTGGGTGACTGACAGAGTGAAAGGTAATTCCTGTTTGCTTGAAAAAGAGTAAGGATGAAAATTTAAAGTGATCATGGAAGTAGCTCACTGGAATCATTTAGAGGGGATAGATAAAAGGGGCCACTTGGGAGGGAGAAGCAGCACAAGCTGAGGGCTGTATACTTTTTACTGGCTACTCTACACCCAGATGTTGTGTCTGTAAGGAAGACTGTTTCATGCTTCAGCATATTTCTATAGAGATTTTGACAGCTTCCACTTTTCTCTCATTTTTAGGTGATGTTCTAAGACCAGGTGCTGCAAACCTTTTGGAATTAACTCCATGGAGACCCCTTTCCCGGAGTAGAGATATCCCAGCTGTTCTCAGACAACACTGACATCCACGTTCCCTTAAATTTGTCAACCCTTTTGCTCAAAAATGAGGACTTTCCTCCCTTCCTTCTACACAGTCCTGGGTTTCACTGAGAGCTGGCGGCATTTTACTGCCAACTGAGCTGATCTGCAGCGATGAATATTCCCTTCTGCTTCATCAAGAAAAAAATGCTTAAGACATCAGAAGCTGGCTGCAGAAGAAATCCGTCTTTTCTGTGTATTCTTCAGCTGTCATCTCTCTGAAGACGACCATTTAATAAAGCTCCAGCAGGACCTTTGAAATGACAGGAACTAAGGGTTTACCTGGTCAGCCCTTGTCCCTGGCTGAGTCTGTAGCTGTTGGTGAGCAGTTCCTCAAGATGCTGCAGCTTCATCCATTTCTCTACAAAGAGAGAGCAGTGTTAAAATAAGAGCTGCTGATGGAAAAGCAGCCAAGAGCTAGATGTGCAGGGAAGAGGGGAGAGATGCGGCTCTCCCATCACTTCCGTGTTAGGGGTTTGCATGGCTGGGAAATGGAGAGACAGATGGACTATACATCCGCTTTTCTACTCCCCCAATCCTAGCAGAAAGGTGAAAGAAAGAGGTCTACAAAGCAACAAAGTAGTGATTTAGCCAGGCCAGAATCTTGTGTATCAACTCTGCAAGGGCTCATACAAATACACACACCTTTGGCTGCTGGAACCTGTTTGAAAGCCAGAAGGAACATGAGCCAGAAGACCAGGTCACCCCAAAAAAAACCCAAATATAAAAAAGAACCCAAAACCAACAACAAAAAGAATAAACAACACACAGCCCTCCTCCAAAATAACAGCAGAATCAGCCCCATGACAGCCCCACCAGGGATGAATTTGCCCTTGTGTAATTAATCCCCCTTCGCAAGAGCTGCCAGCAGGGATCTCAGATTAAAATCTCTCTCTCCTCCAATAGGAAACACCTCCAGGAGCTCAGCATCTTCCCTCCCTTCCCCACAGCGTGAAGCACCAGTCCAAGTCCCAGTGTGAGACTTGAACCTACAGTGACCTCCCGAGCCCTGCAGTGAAGGATGTATTAGCCAGTGAGTCATGTTGACTCTGGCTTGAATCTAAATGGGCCTCATCTCTCATACCAGAGAAACCACGTCCACACAGCCATGGATGATGCTTGTATCGGATAACTCTTAATGTAAGAGTTGGGTGGTGCTTGTTGCTGTCATCCTTGCCTGGACGGAAGGGGTGAGCAATGGGGTGGGGATGTCAAAACCCAGTTACTCCAGAAGTTACATCCTCTCTGTAATTTAGAATGCAGAAGAAATTATCATCCAATTTGAACAGCAGAGACTAAACCAGACCTCTGGTTAATGAAAATTATGACTTCTGTTTCCCTGTGGGTGGCCTTTTCTTTGTAGCGAGAGAGCATAGAATCACAGAATGGTTAGGGTTGGAAAGGACCTTAAGATCATCTAATTGCAAACCCCATGCCATGGCAGGGGTGCCTCAGACTAGACCATGTCACCCAAGGCTCTGGTCCAAGATCAAGTGATTGCTGCTTGTGTTGAGTTACAACTTTTTGAGAGGTCACTTTTTACACCCTTGCGTGCATATCCTGTACAGAGCCAACTTCCAGATTTTTATATGCCACCATGAAGGTGCATTTAGGCCTTCCAAATCACCTCCTGCTGTGGGCTAGCTGGAAGAGTTGGTGGCCGCTTTTGCTTACTTCTCTATGCTCCTTAGAGACACCAGCCACTTGGGATGTCTGTATCTCCTCTGCAGGTACTGGCTGAGTGAAACTGGAGCAAAATGTGAGTGGACAACCAGCAACGCTTCATGAAAATCCTAGGAAGTGCGAATAAGAGTTTATGACCAAATCAGCTGGTGACATTCCTGGACCACGGCTGGGAGGCAGCAGCTTTCAGATGAGAAGCAAGACAAAGTAAGTCTCCCAGCCATAGATGCTTTGTGAGGGTCTGTGTCTCACTGAGCAGAAGGAGGGAAGGTTATCTCCTGGCAGGATACCAACTTGACATTATATAGAAGGGATTTACCCACTACTGAAAAGCAGCCTACTCTCAGCTGGATGTTGCAGCTGGTCAGGACATTTAATCACACTTCACTTGAGGTGCTCAGGTGGTTGAAAGTTCAATGCAAAATAACACTCCATGTCTGGGTAGGGCATTCGGTATCCAGCTGTAAGTACAGGCTGATGAACTCCAGTTATTCACGCTGATATTTCCCAGGACACTGACCATTTCAAACAGAGGTTATCCTTTGCCTGATTCTCTCTATCTGCCTGATAAGCAGCAGGATATTTGTGCTAGAATTTTTTGCTTTTGCCTGCCTGCTTGTCTTTCTTTTGCAGCTGAACAAAGAGAGCATTGTTTTCAGGATATCAATCTGACTTTGCTTTGATGGGCTTAAATTACCAGCTGTATATCATGGGAAATCTATATCAGCCAGACCAACACCTCCTTTCTCAGCTCCTGTGTGCAGCCACCTCCTGCCCCCCTCCCCCAAACATGTCAACATCTACTCACAAACTCTCATGCAATTCTGAACCCTCACTGATGCTCTGTTACCCATTGACATCCCTAATGGTCTGCAAGGAAATGCAAATTGGTATTGATAGGAAACCTGAGAAAGCAACAGAGAGATTTACTGGTCAGGAAAACACTATTTTTTCCTTTCCTTATTCATATTGTGGTTCCTTGTGCTGTCATGTAATACAAATAACATTGATGGCATTAGCCTGTACTTAAAATAAATGTTTCCTGTGGTTCTTACATAGCTCCATTTCATTATATAGCATCTGAAAGAAAAAAGAAAAAAAAAGGAAGGAAAAACTTGTTCATTGCCTCCTGTACTCTACCTATGCACATGTTTGTCCTGCAGACATAAGTGTGTGGGCTGAACAACTGTAATTCTGGTTTCTGTGTACTGTGCCTTTAAATATGAGTAGGCAGCCGGCCTGTAGGGCTGGGAGGGTGTAAATCTGGAAAGGCGTTTAAGAGAAAGGAGAAAGAGGTACCTTTTGCAATGTCATTCCTGTAGGAATGTGCCAAACAGAACAAACTCAATGGGAAACTGTCCTCCAACCTGAAACCCAGGTTCAGCATTTATCCAGAGCAGGCGGAATCAGATTAACCTTCCAGCCAGGGCTGTTCTCTGGGGAAACCTCTTCTCCAAAAGCTGGCACTGCTGAACAGCCAGTTGGGTGACCCTGCCTAAGGCCAGCTGTTTCTGCAGCCAGGAGCCCTACAGTGGAACAGAGTGGGTAACACCATGAGCAGATCCTTCTGAGAATGACCACTGACAGCCCAGCTGGTGGGTCTCCAAAACACATTACAGCCACATTCTTCATGATGACCTGAAGAAAGCACCAGTCTGGCCAGAGCTGCACTCCTGCTTCCTGACGCGCACACACACACACACACACACACACCCTTGTGTTTTGCAACTTCATCCCATGGGTGCCAGGGAGTCTCCTGCAGATGTTCTGAGACAGCAGTCCCTGAGGAGGTTAGGTCTACACCACAAGGTGAAGAGTGATTTGAGATCAGAATTGAGAACCCTATAGCTTATAGCTTCATCAAACTGTTGGCTGCAGCGTAAGTTTAAAATGCCTCAGTTTAGACAGGCTAAACTTGGAATAACTCTTGATGGGATGGACCATAGCCTAAGGCATCATCTACAATTCCCATTTGTGCAGACCCACATGGATAAGAGCTCAGGCCCAGTTTAAGGCAACAAACAAGTTCCTTCCCTGGCAGTATGCCTATGTCCATGCCTACGCTCATTGGCCTGGTCCCATGCAAACATACCACAGTGGTTCCACAGGCACTGCTCTTTAGCAGTTACACTGAGTTCCTCTTACTTTATATGATTTCCAAGCTCTCTATACCCATGGTATTATATTCCTTTTTCTTTTTCTTTCCAAACGGAGAAGACAGATTTGTCCAGAATCCAACAGCAAGCCAACATCAGAACTAGGAGAGCAACCCAGCCCTTCTGACTCCATTGCTGCAGGCTTAATCTGCTAGACAGAAGTGCTGGTCATGTTTGAATAATGACATTATCTCTGCTAGACTGCTCAAATCCCAAAAGTGAGTAATTTTGTTCCTTCATCTCCTCCATGAGTTTTAATGGATTGCTGCATATGTCTCCAGGTGACATGAGCAGTTGCCTGTAACATTTTGGGTTTCATTTGTTGGGGTTTGGGAATTTTTTTTTTGCAGTGACTGCTAATGACCATGCTCTATATAAATGACGAATGACATCAAGAAACTGCCTCGTCATGTTCATTATGAGATTTGGACATATATTTGAAATTGGTCTTCACACACAGAGGTCAATGAGGGACAGAAGACACTAGATGGTCTTGGTTACACAGTGTTTTAGTAATATGGTTTAGGCCTATGCACAGGAGAAAACACAGCCATGCTCGATTACCTAATTGACTCACTTAAAGAATTAGCCGCAGTGTAAATCTCTCTGTTCCTTTCACCTCACACGGAGGGAACCAGAATTGTGTCGTTGTCAACAGAGGACTCCAAGTAGAGTCTGCTGGAGTGGATATCCAAGTGGAAACCAGTGATGAGTGGAGTTCCTCAGGGGTCAGTATTGGGACCGATTCTGTTCAATATCTTTGTTGGTGACATGGACAGTGGGATTGAGTGTTCCCTCAGCAAGTCTGCTGACAATACCAAGCTGTGTGGTGCAGTTGACATGCTGAAGGGTAGGGATGCCATCCAGAGAGATCTTGGCAGGCTCAAGAGGCAAAACTTCCTGAAGTTCAACAAGGGCAAGTGCAAGATCCTGCATCTGGGTAGGGACAATCCCAAGCACAACTACAGGCTGGGCAGAGAATGCATGGAGAGCATGAGGAGAGGGACTTGGGGGTGTTGGTTGACAAGAAGCTCAACATGAGCCAGCAGTGTGTGCTCACAGCCCAGAAAGCCAATCATCTCCTGGGCTGCATCAAAAGGATCATGACCAGCAGACTGAGGAAGGTGATTTTCCATTTCTACTCTGCTCTTGTGAGAGCCCACACGCATTCAGCTCTGGGGTGCCCAACACAAAAAGGATATGGACCTGCTTGAGCGAGTCCAGAGGAGAACCACAAAGATGATGGCTGGAGCATCTCTGCTATAAAGAGCTAGGCTTTTTCAGCATGGAGAAGAGAAGGCTTAGGGGAGACATTATAACAGTCTTTCAATACCTACAGGGCATATGCTCTGGAAGGGAATGCTACTTGTAAAGAATTGTGCCAGTGGTTTTTCAAATGCCTGAGAAGACATTTGCCAAAGTACAGTGAGTGATAGTTTAGGAAGAGAGAAAAGAGAGAAATGACACGTTAGTTTTGCTTGTTTTCACAGACAAGGACCTTGTGGATGGAAAATTTTCCCCCAGGATAATCCTGGAAAGAGGGAAAGCTCCTAGATATTCTTTTTTATAGTTCCCTGTCAAATTCACAGAGACAATCCAAGAACATGGTAATGTCATACTGGACATGACTTGAATGGCAGCCCCTTCTTGCATATCACGAGCTCAGTTCTTCATGTGGGGTCACACCTCCTTTATGAGGTTTTATGACCCTTATGAGTGGGATTGTGAAGAGAGGAGGTAATGGATTTTGGAGTGCTTTACTTCAGAAATTGCCAGGCTAAATCCGGTTTATACCTAGAGGTGCTGAAAGTGGTTAGCATCAGATGGCTGCTCAGCCAATCACTGTTCCCTGGTCCCCTTCCTTTGAGATGACTATCCAAAAATCTCCTTTGCTGCTGGCACTAATTCAGATCTTTTCTGCCAGTGTTAGGCCTGGGCTGCATGATCTGTTGTGCCAGTAAAAGCTGCCTTCTGTCAGCACAGCTTTTTTCCACAGCCAATGCTATGGCCTGGAAGGGCATAAAACTTTGTGTTTCTCTTAAATCCCACCCCAAAAAAACTTTCCTGGCACCACACCACCAGTGCAGATGGTGGATGCTGCATTTTCCCTGCCAGTCCAAACAGTGCTGGAGCAAATGTCCCATAATCACATTGGATCCCAAGCATTTTCAAGGTCTGATCACATCTTTAAGTATCACTGCTTGGAGCAAATGGAAGCCTAGCCACAAAGATCTCATCCATGCAGAGCCTGATCCCAGGTACTGCTATCCATTAACATGTTCCTGTGCTCCTCCAGCAAGGGAAGCACTTAATGCAGAATGGAGCCTGGGTCTCAAGTAAAATGTTTGCATCATGGACAGAGTCCTACAGACCTGGCATGCCCCACTGTGAGAGTAGAAATACCTTCAAAGGGACTGGGGCTCATCGGGTGATGAAGACAGAACGCCAGGCCAGGGCTGTGTAGGTGGAAAGGGGTGACTGCTAATGACCATGCTGTCAGCCTGCTGAAGTAAGACAAGCCTTCTCTCTTTAACACTCTTGTTAAGCTATTGCCAGAGGCACTCACTGACACTGAAATTCAGGAACTATTTGCAAGCCATCAGAAACACCTTGTGCAAAATTAATCCCCTAGCCAGTTCACAAAAAGCAATTGTTCTAGCTGCTTGTGGGACCTGAAAGTCCTGCCTGTGTTAGAAGTTGAGGAAAAAAAAAAACATATAGTCATGGAATGGTCCTTCATTACTTCATTCCTCCCCACAGTGAAAAAATTACAGGTGAACAGGGGAAAAAACAGTCTGCCAAAGCTTCTGCTGTGGGGTTCCCAGATTAGTGGAGAATGCTATTAGAGGGGAGAAGGGAAACCCACTTCCCAAGGTACTGAAAACATGACTGGGAAATGTGCAAGAGTTGTTATTTAGGAACAGCTTTCACTGGGGTGATACGGTTTAACATAAGCTTTGGGGGTGATGTGTCTTAACATGAGCTTTGGGTTTCATCAGATGTTTTTCCCCTTTAAGGGATGATGTCTAAATATGCAGGGCTGAAACTCATTTACCACCAGATGTCCAAGGCCAGCTCTAACACAAAAGACCAATTTAGCAAATTAGAACTGAGCTCTGAGTTATATATCCCAGAGGCTCCAGAATGTGGGTATTGACCCATCTTGAGAGCACCAGCCTTTCCTCTTAACTTTTTCCACATCCTGATGCAATCCTAAAGGACCAGGTAAGGAAAGGAATATATTTTAAAAATATAACAATACTTCCCGCTGCCCTTCACACTGGAAGTAGTTTCCTTTTCTTGAGCATATGCTACATCAGAATATGGAACTTGTGTATGCAAAGTTAGGCTATCAAATCCTCTTGTCAGGCTTTTGTATTTCCAAGGGGGTTGCAGATAGTTTATCTATTTTTTTCACTTTCCTCTAACTTTGAACATTTGTTAATTTATTTATTTTTTTCTTTATTACTGTTACCCCATTTTGTACCTGTAGGTTGTACACAGGGAGGTAAAATGCGGAAATAAAAAGGTGGGTGAAATGCTCAGACTTCTGGGTAAAGAGCCAATTGGTCTCACCTGTGTCATCTTTTCTCTTCTGCCTAGATCTGTTAAGAACTCCCTCCAAGGTCTTGCCATGGTACCAAGCTTGCTTGAACACACATGTATGAGGTGACTCCTTTAGTATGTGTGCATGTGTATAACTTAATGTTTAGAAAAGAGGCTGTAAAGTGAGCGCTATTTCAAAAGCCACTGTTTGTCTTGGCATCTTCCTTCTCTCCATTTTTGTTAATTATTTGACGAACTCTTGCTTGTGCCTGATGTCCTTCCAAATGAGAGGAGCTGTCAGCCAACTGTGCACCATTATTCAAACCCTCAGTTATTGCTCTGCAAAGCCTCTTCAAAGCCCAGCCTGCTGCCCCTGTTTCTGTTTATCAAACAGCTGTGTTGAGGTTGGCTGCATTTGGTCGAGTTCAAGGAGAAGAGCTGCCAAAATTATGAGAGAGGGAGCAGGGGAGAATGAAAATGCCTCTCACCT
Source organism: Myiopsitta monachus (assembly GCA_017639245.1). NCBI lineage: Eukaryota > Metazoa > Chordata > Aves > Psittaciformes > Psittacidae > Myiopsitta > Myiopsitta monachus. Next base: position 25,320,597 of record CM029926.1, on the reverse strand, counting down.
CACAGGGAGTAAGAAAAGGGAAAATGGCAGCCTCTGGTCCAGGATGCTATAAATAACCAGTTTGGCACTGCTGTACAAGAAACAGTTTGGCTAAACCTCTCTTCTCCTTCCCCACTGGGTTTATTATGTATTTGACCCTCTGCAGCGTTTACTGAGGGAGGAGGTTGTGTCAGCCAGAAGACCTTTCTCTAGGTAACTCTTTGCATACCATGTAGGTCTCTACCATAACCAAAAAGGGCAATGAACCTAGTCCAGGTCAACGTTCCTTGGCTTTTAAATGTTTACTCATGCAACAAGCTCTTAAACAGCATCACAGCAAGTGCAAAATTAAGTAGAGGTTGAAAAGTCATGTGTTTCAGTCCCTTCACAGTAATAAACCTACTGAGATAACTGAGAGGAAGGGAGCAGAAAACATCTCTTTTCTACTGAAGGAAATGTGTACTGACCAAGATGATGGGCAGATCTTATTTCAAAATGTATGAAGATATTCCTTCAGGTTAGTTGTTGCAGAAATTGTGCAATACTCCCGAGAGAATATCTCCAGAATTGTGGATACTAGGAAGGGGAAGTAGCTCAGAAATATCCAAGTAGGGGGAATGGGATAAACACTTAGTAGAATGCTGGGAAAGGGCCCAGGAAAGTGCTTCAAGCTCTCTGGAGGTTTTGGCAAAATACAGATTGGACCATCTTACAACAGGCAATGTGTTCTCCTTTCTGCAGAGTGTTTCTTAGTTTTGACAAAATGCACTCACCTTCTCCACAGTGTAAAGAATTTTAAATCAAAAGGGATTAGTGTCAAATTCAACAGTCCCTCTGAGCACAGATCAATTTGTTGTGTTTATTTGCCACTGGCACCAAGCTGGGCCAGGCAGAGTGATTAATACCCACCTGAGGCTGAGGGATAAGCCCCTATTACAAAGTCTTTGCACACCGTCCTCCAGTCTCTGCCTCAGCTGTATGTTGGGGAACAGAGCCACAGAATGTATGAAAATATAGATACATGGCTGGTTTGCAGAGAGCTTCCCATACAGAACGCACTGTAAGGGTCCAAGAGAGAGAAAAAATTCTTTGCAGATCTTACAAAAACGCAAGTTTTTCAAGGGGCCCCTCTGACTAAACCACTTTTTTCCTTTTTTTTTTTTTTTTTTTTTTTTCAAGAAACCTTTTTCACAGTTCTCTTCCCTCAGAACAGTTTTCTTCCATCCCTTCAAATAACCTAAACATCATTCATATCCTCACTGCAGGGTCCAAGGCAAGGCTCCCAGCAGCGTCTCCATTTACTGACCTCTCTCTCTCCTTGTCAGCACTTCGAAGGGGTCTTCTGGGTCCCTTTGTTCCAGGTCTCCCTGACCTTGGCTGCCTTTTAACAAAGTCCTTGGATCATCAGTCGCACACTTTCTTTGTTACTTCATTTGGCCAGCTGTCTTGTTTTCCATCCCCTCTGGTATCCTTGTCGGTCTCACAGATAGCACTCTTTCCCGCTATATTTGTCTTTATTCAGAGTCTTTCATGATACCTTTTTCCTAACTTCCCCAAAATTCCTTTCACTGCATTATTCTGCTTTGTGCAAGACCTAAACCACCACTGGAAATAATCATTCACTCATCTTGAACTTCCATTGCTCCTAGAAAAGGCTCCGTGCAAGTGATTGTATTTATTGTGGATGTGAATCCTTACCAGCAAAGAAAAGTGGTCCAAAATTTTAGGTACTTCCTTGAGTTCAAGGTGGAAGAAATACATTTTAGGGAATCTTTCAATTAATGCCTATATAAAAACAATTCAAATAGTCCTTGAATATAGCCTTAAATCAGAAATCCCAGCAGAGGTGCTTTCCTTCTCTGCCATCCTCGATGTGAAATTATCGTTCATAAAAGCTTGAGTGGTCAAGTTAAAGATCCATGACCCTTGAATCCCATCTGTGCAGCTGGTCGTAAGCTGAGATTTACCAAAGGAGTAAAAGCAAGTGAGGCCACATGGAGTGTTCATGTCCCTAGAAGTGCCCTTTCAGCTGCTGGCAGCATAAGGAGTAATGAAATAGAGATCTTGACACGTCCACTTAAGTGGACTAAGTAATGGAAAGCAACCGACCACTTCCAATTCTCCCAGAATAAATACTGCTCTCCTTAAATTATCAATGTCCAGAGGATCTTTTATTTTTTGCATCTTTTGGTAGTAGTTCGTGGAGATAAATTCACCTAAAAGACTGCCTGGTTGAAAGGGAGTCGTATATCTCTACCTCGGAGACTTGGAGCTGACATATCCATCTGGTGCAGGAATGCTAGCTCAGGTGCCTGAGAACAAGGATGTAAATTATCACACCAAGTTTCTCAGAGCCCCCCCCCAATAATTTTCCCAGTGTCTTGTCGGGTTCCCTCAGAAATAGCTGGTTTGCCTCAGATGTAGGTATGATGAGAGCTGATCATCTAGGGATATTAACTTATCGTTCTGGCATAATATTTAAAGGACACTCTTGATTAAGCCATTTTATCTTTAGGGATATGAAAATATTCTAGTTCGGCCTCACTGGAGTGAAGATGACAGCTAAACTCAGTAGTCTGGCATTAAAACTTTCCCCAGAGCAGAAAATCAGAAGGCCACTCAAGGGCAGCTTTTGTGCAGTACCTCGCTGGAGCATCCAGTCTTTTCCTTTTGGGATATTCCCTCAGTTTCTGGTTTCATTGGGAGTTTTCAGTAGCAAGCAGACTGGCTTATTTCAGATGTTTGTGGAATTGAACAGCAGAAAGAGAAATGCCAGGGCTCAGACCTTTTGCTTGAGAAACGTGAAACTTCCTTTTGATATATTTCCCCTCAAAACATGGTATTTATTTAACAGGCTCTCTGACTGACTCTGGAAACCTGCTATTTTGACTCAAGAATTTTTCTCAGTGAATTATATTAGATAAATATAACCAAAGTGTGTGATTATGTTGGGACGATTAACTCCTGATGCTGAAGCAGAACCATTCCTTTGGCTCTGTTCTCAACAGCAATTTGTCACTGGTTTATGTTTAAAAAAACCCTTCCTAAGACTGAGTGATGGAAACTTTTAAAAGCCATTAAATCTTGCCCAGCAGTTAATTGTTCCTGATGTTACATATTGCAGCTATTCACAAGCATATTATTCTCCTCTGCAGACAAGGTGCTCTCTGCAAGACCTGGAATTAATGCAGTATGGCCCTTTCCTCAATGCTTTTCCTGCAGTGGTAGAACACATATTACAAATCTCAAGTTCAATCCACTTTACTTTGCTGGAAGAGAGAGTCTGAACTAAATCCTGCAATGTGCTGATTATCCTCATCTCCTGCTGTCAGCATGAGATCCCAGAGGATGACTGCATGTGTGGATCATGCCTTTTCCTATAATTCATGAGTTCTAAACTGTTATTTAAGCCCTGCTTCAGACATCTTATATCACATTCCTGTCTTGTTTGCCCTTCTCTGACATTAAAATAGCATTTTTGTCTCCCTTCTCCCTTTTGGTTCTCCAGCATTTCTAGTAAGACATCTTCTCCTGCTCAGTGAATTGTTTCTAACTCTGAATACATCCTAGTCATGCTGGGGTATTCATACAGTCTTGGTTATACCAAGTTGCTTGCAACACTGATACATGCTGCTACTGTCAAAACTCTGTAAAAGTGCCAAATACCACCACAGCCAAACTGTTACATTTCATATTTGAGAAGAAATGCAATCTTGTAGTTTTAATTTTTTTTTTTTTTTGAAAAAGCATCGAGGTAAGGTATTTGCAGCAAGGAAAATGTACTCAGGGCTAGGAAGGGTGGGAAATCCCTTTGATTCAGTATTACAGCAACCAGAAAATTCCAAGGAACAGTAAAGTGGATTTAATAATCACCCTGGCTCTGTTTATTTCTAATTGCTAATTGGCTCTGACCCCTATACTTTTGGCTTGATGATTGAAGTTCACCTAAGCAAAAATTAATTTTATTTAAGGAAGGTTCCTGGAATGAGCAGGACATGGGTTAACTGTTGCAGGTTTGCCCGGCATGAGGAAACCAACCTGCAGCGTTTGTAGACATTTTATTCTACAAAGAAACTGCCCAAAATGTTTGTACTGGGGATCTGGGGAGTTACAGTAGTAACATAAGATTGAGCCCAAAGCCAGAAGAATTTAATGGACCTGGGTAAACAGGTCTTGGAGAAAGCAATTGCTCACCCAAATTCCCAGTCCTTCTTACAGGCCATGGTGTCCCAGCAGTAGACAGCAAACACTTTCAGGGGGAAAATAAGGGTCTTTGCAGACTGACGCTTTCTGACACTGGCTGAAGGAAGCAGAGAAAGGCAATTGTGGCACAAGGGAGTGAGAAAGGATTAATATTTTGTCTCAGTCCTTTGACCTCAGGGATTTCCATGTAGTTAAACCAGGAATATGGTTCCCAGGGATTTTGGGAAATGAGCGGTTGTCAAAACAAATACCACCCCCATGACACCCTCCCTCCCTCATTGTAAACAGTCTTTAATCGCTTCATAATAGGCTGCACCGATGGGAAATGGTGATTAATACTGTTTACCACTAAGAAACTCCTGATGCTTTTTTAACAAGGAGTCATTAGTGTTGAGTTATACTATGGATATAAGGCTACCTTCCTTTGAAATCACAATTCGGGGAGAATACTGCCCTCAATTATTGCCCTACGATGGGATTAAGATGGACGAAATGAGGAAGAGGAGGCCTCTTGCTGTCTGTGACTCTTCTCTGCATAGCTCGACAAGCTCCTTAGAGCTTAGTAAGCAGTTACAGGCACATTTGCAGGCTCATTTGCAGAAACAGAGATGTGGGACAGATACAGTAGTTTGATTTGCTCAGTGCTCACCAGTGCAAAGTCCATCTCTTAAGGTGTCTGTTGAAAACACTGACACAAAACATTTCTTAAACTGACATTGTAAGCTGGGTAGCTGGAAATAAAATATAATTCTTTGATAAAATATTTGAGTCAAAGAATGTAATGGATTTTAGGAGATTTTTTTTTTTTCCAGTGGTGGGATGGAGTTCAGATTAAATGGGCAGCTCAGAGGCTGTGAATAGAGCCTTGCGAAACATAATCTTAAAGCCCTGAACAGTTAGAAGGCAAATTTGCTCAGAAATAATTTGTAGTGACAGTGCTTCTCTAAGCATGCAAACTCATGTTTCTATATGTCATATCAGTACTCATGAAACACTCCCAAGCCAGGCCATTTGCTCTAGCTCATTTTCCTTAATCAGTAGGATTCATGGAAAAAACAAAACAAATGCATTTTTGGAAACATCACCACAGACTCAAACTGGTCTGAGGCAGGAATCTGGAGCCCAAAACCTGAATTTTGTTCATGCAAGTATGAAGCCAATGGAAATTATTCATCTGCTGGTTTGTAAGTTGTAGTCGCCTGCTCTCAAGAGTGCTCTCACTCTCACAAGAGTGTATCTTGCAAGTGTGCTGAAATGTCTTTAAAGCTTTCAGTGACCATTAAGACTCATAGGGTCTTACTTCCTGAGTAACACAAATGACACCATGTCATTGGGAAATCCCGTCTTAAGGCCAATAACTTAGGGCTGAAAATTATTAAATCTCATGATGGCAGTATTTCACCCTTGAGGAAACACATCATAGCAAAAACGGCTCATGTGATATCATGTGCCACTTCCTCCTCCTCTCTCTTTGTTTTGCTTCTTTTCTCTTTTTGCGTGTGTGTATTTTGTGAAAATAACAAAAAATTATTATTTTCCCCACACCTTCTGCAGCACTTAAGTGATGCAATCAACCTGAGCCATAGTGAGGAACCAGTGGTGTGCAGCTTGATGAAATACACACAAGATCAAAGCTGAGATGGTTCTGAGCCAGAGGGTGGGAATGTGGGCCTGAACTTTCCCAGAGTCTGAAAGAGCTGGTTCAGCCCATTGTGAAAGTCCTGGGTAGATTCCAGGTGCACATTTTCCTAAAATGTGGTGGTATTTAGACCATCATCTCTCATTTGAGCTTATTATTATGAATCAGCTTCCCTGTTCACTACCTTTGTAATTGGTTTGATTATTTTATTATATATAGTTTTTTAAGAAACTTTTATGGCAGTATGGTATTTGCTTGAATATGAACAGAAACATCATGTTTAAAGATTGATGATGCATAACATAAGTGAAAAGGGGTTCATAACTTTACATGGGATCTTAGCCTTTTCTGGTCGTTCCAAACAACACAGCAGTGTCTGCCCAGCAGATAGCATTTCTTCCAGCAGCTGCTGTGAGAGAGTGAATTCTTAAGGGACAGTAAATGCAGTACCGGCCAAAAGCACCTCTGTGAATAACAACCCCTACCCATTTATTAATGCATTATGTAATTAACATTGAGAATAACAATATGGGTATTAAACTATCCTTAACACTCTCTGGTGCAAGTTCTTCTTTTCAGGATTTATAGCTTTGTCAAACTTTAATCATTCGAACTGAAACTTTCCGTGTTCGTGCTCTGCCTTAGGCTGGCTTTTTTTTCTGCGTGGTTTTGTTGGGGATTTTGGGGGGGAGTGTTTTTTTTTTTTCTTTGGTGGGTAATTAATGTTTTAACAGTCTGGCCATTTCTGAAAAAAGAAATGGAGGAAAATAAATTACTTTTCTAAACCAGACATTTTTTCCCTAATTGTTTTTCTTGAAACAGTCTGAAACCTTAAGGGTTTCAGAAGGAGACTTGAGAGGGAATGAACTGGGGAAGAAGAAGGGGCTGTTATGCTTGGGTTAGGCCCCTGGACATGGCAATGTGTATGTGGTCCTTAGAGCTTGTAAGAGTAGTATGTGGTCCAGCCACCAGTCTCTGCATGTTGTGTCTGAAAAGTGCCAGTCTGTCCTATACGCTTTTTACATGGCAGGCAGATGAGTTAAGATCCTAAACTGAAGGGCATAACTGCAAAAAACCAGCAGTATAGGTGGTCACAACAGTGTTCTTTGAGTTACAGAAAAGTGTAGTAAGCTGCCAGCTTCAGGGAAAGTCATGGTTATTAGTCTCAACTCCTCATTTTTTCAGTTTTCCATCTAGGCCAGCCCTATATCACTGCCTGAAGAGACAGATAGGGACCATTTATACCTTTTAAAAGTAAGTTTGTAGAAAGGTTTTATAAGAGATGTGTACAGAGCTGAGATCCCTTTTATGACAATCTGCCTTTTAGAAAGATTGCACACTAAATCGAAATGATTGATTGTGTTGAGTGTACTGGCTAAGGCCACATTTCCTCCCAGAATCAGGAAGAGGAGCCAGGATTTTGAATATCCATCTATTTTTGCTGGCTAGCAGAGACATAAATGTATCACATCTCCCTTTAACCATCTGTTCTTGAACAGTAACAATATACTACCTCTGCCAGTTGTTCCTTCAATTCACACGGCAGATAGTAATGTGCATTCAAAGGTAGTGGGCTCTGACTGATGCATGAAGTTCATGTGCACCCTTCCTCCCTCTCCCCCCCCTTCACTAGCATGCATTTACCCAGAATAATTAAAGACCCAAGTCTACTGCAGAGTTCACTCCAGCTTGTTGAGTCTGCCCGCCAGTATGGAAGAGGAATCTCTGAATGTGCTCTCATACCCACCCTAAATCAGTTCCTCAGCACATTATCCATGGGCTCCTCTCTTTCAAGCTACTGGTTACCCACAGCCACTGTTTGAAAACCATGAGGAAGCCATTCCCAATACAGGCTTGTTCCCTCCAATGTGTTTTCTCATAGGAAAACGTGAAAGAGGAGAGGAAAGGACATAATCCAGTCTACTTCAAGAGCACTTTTAAGATGTTTATTTTAGACATACCTCCTCCCTTGAATTTCCTAAATTCTTCAAATGTTACTCTCTGCTAAAACAAATGTTCAGAGTAGCTGAAGTCAATAGCAGTATGCAGAGTTTGAAGACTTGGGCTAGAAAAGATGACACCCGATTCTTCCCATGCTTTTCTGTGACACTCCTCAGTTGGTGGAGGAGGAAACTTCATGAGAAACCTTGTCCTTCTGCCAATCTCCAGTGACAAATGACTGAGCAGCTCTGGAGTTATGGTTGAACATCCAAGGTGTTTGCTTTCCCCATGAACTTCAGGACCTCTCTTTGTTTCTGCCTGAATCAAGGCCTCTTATCAACTAGAATGTTTTAGTCTCTAACTTGTAGGTTCTACTCTCCAAATTCTGCTGTGAACAAAACAGGTGCAGCTATATATTTATTTTTCCAAATTGATTACTCCAATTATTCACTTTATTATATGAAACCTAAGGAAAAGATGAAGTGCACTAATTCCTGGCCACCTGCCAGTTGCAGCTCAGTCATTAGAAATTACAAATTGATGCTGGTTGTTTTGCACTGTTCCATGGGAAGATTTATGTCTTTATGTAGCCTGTGCTGATGGAATAAATTAAACTGGGCATGAAAAAGGAATAAAGATTTACTCAGCATTTGAAAGTCTGGCTTCAATGCCTCATGGAAGAGTGTGGCAAATATTCTGTAGACATGCAAATATATCACATATCCCTAACAAAGAAAGACTGGGTAACTTGCCATTAAATCTGTGACATTTCACCCTAATGCCCTCTCATTCCCAGAAAAGTCCTCTAAGCTGCTGGGAAAAAAACACTGCGTTCTCCCAGTGCAGAAAAAAATATCATACTGGGCTTCACAGGAGAAATGTGCTTTGTTGAAATCTAAACTGGAAGTTTTCTGGTCCTTAGGGTCATTACTGCTGGAGCACAGTAGACAGCAGAGGTGCAGAAGAGGACTAGAAGAGGAGCACGCAGGCAGACCATGGTTGGAAAAACCTGCCATGCCTCCCTGTGCACTCTGGCAGATAGTCATCTGGACTGCACTGTGTTTGCACCATACAGGGCTTTTCAGTGAACGTGTTGGCACTCCGATATTATTTTAGTTTTCATTTTGAACAAGAGACTGCCCAAGGAAAGAGACTAGACTTAAACAGATCATCTTTCCTCCAAGTCTGCTGCCAGCAGGAACTGAAATTGGTTTTCATTTGTGTCCTTTTGGCAAGCCAGGTCTGCGACTTAGCCTAGATTATGTGTTCAGAGCTATGTGCAGGATTTTAGTAATTCTGCTTGCACTGCTCAGACTGCATTGGTCACCCTTGCCCAGGCCTTTGCCCAGAGGAAAAAAGAACATTGGTTTTGCAAAAGTGCCAACATTCCAAAAAAGTCACCAGACAGATCAGGGGAAGAAAGGAGTTAATACTCATGTCTTGCCTAAAACATAAACCAGCCAAAGGTATGGGAGGCTTTTTCTGAATTTTGCATTAAGTGTCCATTCAGAAGCCTTTTTCCCATGTAAGACTTGAACCTGAAACATGCTGCCTCATGCAAAAAATTTTGCTATTTGAAACTTCTTGTTGCAAATGCATTTCTTTGTCAATGATTCATAGCAGGTTGTTTCTTGGATGACTTGTATTTCATTTTTCTGCTTTCAAATGTACATATTATGTGAGTCCAGCTGTGAAGTAGTTCAGATAAATAGTCCTTTTCCCTTGTCTGTTCATGGGCAATTTGTTGCTGGGATTTATCCATTCTGATTGGGCAGCTTGGCCACATAGTTAATTTTAATTTCACTCTTCATAACTGTTCTCTAAATTCACTTGTTTCCAGCCTGAAATTGGTTTCATCCTTTCATCATTTAAAAGAATGCCAAGACTTGTGGGATTGGATAAGCACGGGACTGAACGCAAAGTCATTTGCTGGAATGTTTAATGAGGAGTGAACAGAAAGGGAGTGAGTCAAAGTGAAATTGCTGATTAATACAAAAGTGTATGCACAAAAATTCATGTGTGTGACTCATCTAAGAGAGAGAGAGGCTCAGATAAGTTCACTTGCTCACTGAGAAGTGAAAATTAGGAGGAATCTCTTGGATAATAATCTCACAATCATCTTTCTCTTGATACATCTAGAGCAATCTGACTCCCACCATCTGCTGAGGCTTTGTGGGAAATATTGGAAACTCTCCTTCCTTACACTATTTAATTTTACAACCTTCCTTCTCACATAGCTTCTCCTTAGGTGCATCAAAAGAATGTAATCTACCTGTGGCGTGCTTAAAGACCAGAACCTGCCAGTTCCCAGAACATCCACTCAGTGTCCTTGCTGAAGAAATAATAGGGACAACGCAGCATAAGATATACTTTAGTCCCACTGGATAATAAGGTTGTCATACACTGTTGAAGACTACAAGAACATTAGGGAGAGCAGCAGGTGCTACAACATGGATGCACTGGAAACAGTTGGCTTACAGTACTGAAAGGAACATGTCATTTACAAACTTGCCCATGAACAATAGAAGAGAACTATGCTGGAAGAAGAGATAGAGACATAGATACTACCTAGACTGTTTTCAGGCCCATTTATGCAGCAAAGGTACCTACCACAGGACTGAAAAGTATCTGAATCACCTAGTAATTTCTTAGGACAACATTTTAACGTACCTGAGGAGGAAAAGGGTAGCTAGTCTTGCTAGCCCGTTGACTGCTCAGTGAGTTTGGAAGTTTTGATCCAAATGGGCATTTCTCATCCTGCTGTCAGCCACCTTACAACTGAAAAAACTGGCATCACTGGGAAGTGACATCAAAGCTGGAAGGACAGGGGGAAGAAGTAGTGAGTGAAGAATAGGACAGGATAAACAAGGAGAAAGTCATCCTGTTTGTTACACTTTAGAATCTACACTTGGCATAATATGTATGTCTTGTCTAAGGACTGTAAGTCTTTTGCCTGGTAATTGAAACAGCCCAAACTACTTGCATGGAAAGGCCATGATTGAAGAAGGGATCCTGTGGTCACTATATCTCCAAGTTTTCTCCTCCTCCCTCTTTTTTAACAACATCTCAAATGGAAATTTTCATCAAATCTGGAGATGTCACTCTCCAGTGATGACATTGTAAGTTGTAAGGTGGTTGCATATATTAGAGGAGGTAAGCAATTAATAAATACTTTCTTTTGGGCCAGAATAGGCTACCAGGCTCTATTCTCAGCCAAAGAACTGTACAAGTCTGGGGACAGGAACAGTTTGCACAAGAAATACTAAATGTGATGAGGAGCTGAAGTGTCCATGACAGGATCTTTCTCAGAAAGTCAACTTATTCACCATAACAGAGCCATCCATTGGTAATAAGTGTTCACTCCAAGGCTTTTTAAAAGAAAATCCTTGCATCTCAGCTCCTCAACACAAACAAAATGTGTGTTTATATCACATGAACTGCTTTCACATTTGGTTTTGTTTTTTCTTGACCAAAGTCCTCAATGAACTCTCAGAACTGCTGTTGCTATGGGTATTTGAATGGAAGTTTTACATGGAGGCTTAATATCTTGTTACGGCAGAATACAGAAAAGTCTAGTCAAGTCAAATAGTCATCTCAGAATAAATTGAAGGAATGAGTAGCATATATGGCAAAGGGCAAGGTTTGATATTTGTCCAAAGAATAAGCTTCAAAAGATTACTTAGTGTCACTTTCCTGTAATTTGCTTAGTTTTGACATTATTCCATTTTCCCATGAGCCACCCTTGAGCCGACATTAACCGGATGCACTCCATTAACCTCAATGAAGTCAAGGCCTTCAAAGCTCTTAGTATGACAGTATTTTACTTTACTCTGGGGTGTAAATTAGCTTTAATGCCAGGACTGCAGGCACTGTAATCTAAGCCTGGAAAAGTTAAAAGGGTGTTGCAAAGCATGTAAAATCTATATGAAATAGAAAGATGCTTTTGTTCCCCTGAAGGAAAGAAAATGCTTTATTGGTTAAGCACTCTGATGTTCCCTTGGAAAGGCAGTGGGTTTTCCTTTGTTTTTTTTTTAAAAGGAGAAAAAACAAGTACAAATTACTTCTGCTAGGAAATACCAGCCAATAATTGGGAGATGTAATTCTGCAAAGTGTTAGTGGTGGAATCTTTCTTCAAGAAGCACCCAGCCAGTTTTGAGGCCAATTCCTTCCGGGTAACCAAACCAAATCCCACAGCACAATGCTGCAAAACATTCAGCCCATCTCCAGGCTCCTGCCTCAGAGGCTGGCTTTCATAAGAAAGTGTTTTACTTCTCACACCCACCTCAGAAACTTGGCTCCTGCCACTAAATAGCCAAAATGGTTTTGAGATAATTCTGTTAAGGCCTGAAGCCACCGACCTCAGTGCTACCAAATTTCAGGCAAGATGTCCCTTCTAGTTTCAGTTCTCTTTAGCAGCCTGAGGTCAGAGGCAGTGATTGTGGGTTACAAGTACAAAAACAGAGAAAGCAAGACCAGATCCCTGCAGAAAGGAGGCCTTGAATGTGATAGGAAGGGAAGTAGCTGGATTCAACTGGACTTCTATTTTTATAGCTGTCACCAAAAGATTTTCTGATTCTTTTCTTTTCTTTTAAAGACTCTATTTGTCCATGGAAGGGGAAAAAAAAATAAAGAGAGAGATACTGAGTGCCTTGGAATATCAGCACTAGAAGGTGGAAAGAAATGGTGTCCAGCCCTTTTTAATAATGGCCTATTCTGAAGAAATGATGCAAAGATTTGGCTTTGATACTTCAGAATGCCAGGGAGAAAGCAAAATTAGCATCAGAAAAAAAATTGTGTCGGTTGCCCCAAGTAAAATTGATGGGTTTAATGTTAACATTATCAGAGTTGTGCCAGATATTCTCACTGCCACAGAAAACAAACAGTGGATATAGGTGAGATGCCCAGGAAAATGGCACCGAATATATGAACTGGAGATGAAGTGGCTCTCCTGAAAGAGAAACTGGGAAATCGTTCTCGCAAATAACAGTATCTGTCTTTGCTGCCTCTTTACAAACAGGGCTACAGATGAAAATTAATGCAATTAGCTGGATGACTTAGAAAAAGGCAGAGTCTCTCTTTTCAGAGAGTTTCTTGTGGTTGGACCAAAGTCCCATTCATGAGAAGAATCCAGCAAGAATTTCACAGCTTACTGAAAAGTGATTCAATGCAATCTGGCTGAATAGAATGCAATGTTTCAAATTAGTCCCGTGCTCAGTGGGATCCAATCGCATTTTCACCCAAGGACTACAGGGAGTCCTCAGCATAACGAGGTAGTGAATCTTGATTGGGTTCCTAAGGGATGAGTAACCACATAACACAAAGTATCGTTCAAAATGCTGAATTTCTTAAAATCTGCACCAGGAATGTTAATGTCACCCTGTGACAGAATAGCTTCTCACTGCCTCTGGTCACATACAGAGAGCAGGACTCACAGTACAGCTACATGTTTCCAATGATGACAGCACCCACAGGGTTAAGACAGCACTCATCCGAGAGTTATTTGTAGTCCTAATTAATTTCGCTTTTTTAAGACCTACTTTTTCTCACCCATAGCCTGGCATAACAATCCCAGCATCTAGACCCTGATATCTACTGCCCATGAAAAAAAAAGTTCTTTTCCCTCATTTCCTTTCATGGCCCCATCCACTCATGCTATTTCCCCCAGCCAGGAAGGCACACAAATGAGACATAAGGGAGCCTACTGTAACAAGACCCCATGAATCTCCTACCCCTGAAGAGCTTTACAGGCATTTTCCCTCCTCCAAGGACTCAAACACAGCATCTCCAAATGCACTTACCCTCTGCCAGCCTAGGTCCTGGGAACTTGAGTTTATTCCCAAACTCAGATGTTCCAGTTGACAGCATTAAGAAGTGGCTGCCAAGCCAACAGGCCAGTGAGTGAATGGGTTTTATTAAAAATAAACAATATTTTTTAAGGAAAGCTGAGTGAACTTTATCTTCATCTTTGAAATATAATGGATACCAAATCTCTGGGTTGGAGTTCATTCTTTACCTGTTGTCCCTTCCAAAACCGACATAAATCACTCCTTTCATTTATTTGATTTTTTTCTTTTTTTCACTTTTCTCTCCTAACTGATATGAAGAGAAACTTTTATGCTTTCACATAAGCTCTAGGGAATTGTTTTAAGCTCCAGTACAGTAAGACAAACAGGTTTTTAAGATGCACACTTCAAATAGTCATTCATGTCCATATTTGAATGCCTACAAAACTTAGCCTGACATGCAAAGATACATCATCTATTGATATATGTGTCAGCTCTGTTCTGTATGAATCTAGAAATTAAGCTACAAGCATTTTGTTTTGAACCTCTGGAGAAAACATAAAAACCTGATATCTAGGTGCCAATGAAGCCTGTTTTCATTCAAGTCTTTTTTAGTACTTTTTTTACTAAGCCGTTGAGAATATTCCTAGACAATGAAAAAATATTATTTCTATTAAATGGGGATTTGAATTGGTACCGTAAGACTCTGAACTAAACTTCACCAGAAGAACAGGAAAAGGAATGGATTTTGCTTAAATGAAGGCTTTTGGGTTAATTATGCGCTCCTTACTAATTAATTATTAGTAGTAATATTCAAAAAATACTTTAAGCGTAGCTTCTGGTCATTGAAAACATTTTACTTAAAAATAATTAGTCCCCACTGAACCCAAAGGACGTGGCTGTTTCCTTCCTATGAGTTTCTAGCCCAGGCTTTCCTGAACCAGAGAGGTTTAATATGTGAGAAAGGGGGGTTCCTGGTAATGAAGAGGAGGAGAGGAAAAGCTTTAAAAGAAATTTCTTTAATCTTGTCTTGCTGACTGTGTCTAACAGGGCTTTTAAGCCAAGTCATTCAGCCGGCTTTGCTGTGTCACTTTTCACTTATTGAGTTTTTCATAAAAGTCTGGGAACAGCTCTGGAAAACGTAGGAGTGGGTGCTGAAGGGTGTGTGATAGACCACCAGAAGGAAACCTCTTTGCCATCCAATTCTGAACTCAGAATTTACCTAATATCACCCGCTATGGAAGTTTCCAAATGAGATGTGAACAAAGTCAAGTCTCATCTGCAACACCCTCAGATATGCAGGTCACGGTCACCTCTGCATCCTGTACCAGTACAGAAGTAAATAACTCTTGCATATCCAGCATCCTGGCAAACCTTCCAGGAGGTTGGGAATAAGTATCGCAGATGGGAAAACAGATCCTTGTAGATCGAACTATTTTTCTAAGGTTCTTTGGCAAAACTGTGGTGGAGCTGAAAACTGATGTAGGTTTCCTGGAATCCCAGGGCTAAACTTACAGGGCAGAATCATTGGTGCTGGAGAAGATGTACCTGAACTGATGTTGTTGAGAACAAATCAATGTTCTGTAGTTTAACTTCTAATCAAAGATAACTAGACGTATTGGGGAGGGGGGGGAAGTGTGTGTCTGTGTATATGTAACTGTATCAATTTAATGCATATGCATACATAGGATGGGTTTTTAATGACTAGCTTCTCTACTTGTTTCAAAGTCACTGCGAAGAAGAGGGAAAGAGTTTGAAGCCAAGTTAGTTTTTTTGCAGAAGCAGCTAATATGACTGTGTAAAGTTTTCTAGCTATAGACCTGGGATAATACCCAGAAGTTACACAAACAGTGCTGAGCCAAATGCAAAGGCCTTATTAAAAGACAGGGAAGTATCTGGCAAGTAATAATAAAGTCAAGGTAAAACTCAGTTGATGATTCTTATTCATGTGTATCATGAAAATTATCACAGAATAGAAAAGCCTTCCCTCCACTGCTTATTTCTGTTTGGGGGGTGGAGGGTAAGGGGAAGAGGCATCATCTTTATGCCCCAAAAAAGCATTTTGAAGGCACTGTGGAAAGGAGTGATTTTCCTCTTGTTCTTTCCATGCCTCTTCAACACTCATACTTCCATTTGTTCATTCATCCATATTCAGTCCCTGTCTCTCTACCTAAAGCTCTATTAATCAGTCATTGAACATGTCACATGCTGGTCCCACTACTGTAACCAGAAAAAGAGATGATCCCAGTGGCCTTGTAAAAGTCATTACATGAGTCATTGGAGGGAGACAGTGGATTGACCAATGTCCTTGCTGAGAAGCCAGAGAAGTTGTAAGTCTCTTGCCAAATAAGAGCTAGAGAACTAGAATAGCTTTTAGCTGTGTCAAGTCAGACAGCTCAAGTCTGAATATCTTCAGATATGCTTTGGCTTTCCAAGTAAACACCATCTAGTTTCTGCAGGTTCTGAGGACTGTTCGGCTCAGATTCTGACCTTAGGCTACATTCTCTTCACTCCTGATCCAAAATAATTGCTGATTTCAGTGAACTGACTCTGGATCTGTGCCACTCAGTGCAAAACTGGAATTTGTCCTCTCAGAGACTAGATGTCCCTGCAGGGTTTATGTGTGGTACTCATTCAAGAAAAGCACAGCAAGTCTGGGGGTTCAGTGACATTCTTATTGCCTCCCTTGCATCACCAAAAAACAAGAGAGGTCCTGCAAAGTCAGCCGTCTAAAGCACTGGTTATAAACAATCCAAAGGGCTCTGTTTTCCCAATGCAAGGGAGGGAGCTTGGGCAGCTCTGAGATGTATGGATAGTGTTTAGTCTACATGCTTAAAAATAATAATAAAAATATCGTTCAGGCTGGAAGGAATTTACAGGCTTAGAGCATCATGGAAAGCAACTACCTTAGTCTGCAAAGTGAAAATATTCCAGAGGGACCTAAATAAGCTTCTCCTCATCCTATTAATTCCTTAAACTTGGCCATGCATCACGAGCCAAACACAGCACTCTTTCCTAGGCAATAAACTTCCTCTTCATGGTCAGTCATGAGCTATGCCAGATTTCTCCCACTCTCTGCAAACTTGATTGGCATTGGACATCAGGCAAACAGCCAATTTTTCCTCCTGGGATTCAAACACTCTGACAGCAAAAAGCCTCTTCCAACTATAGGTATAGGGTTTTACACTGCTATTTATATGAGGCTCAGATCCTCAGACCCCTTTCATGGGGAAGGGGATGTCTGAGATCACACTCTTAGGAGGATCTCATCACTTTGTAGTTAGGAATGCTGGCTTCAAGATAATTGGACCATATGTATTTCAATGGCAAATCATATTTTTCATAGTTCAAGCAGCCAGACATCTTTACCTCTATTCCCAGGATAAGCAAAAGTTAGAACACTAATACACCATCATTTAGCTTAGAGGCTTAAACTCTTTGCTGGGAGCTAATTTGTGAATACTAAGTAGCATAACTAGGCTGCCACAGCACCAACCTTTTGCAGGTGCAAAGAACCATTCAGAATCACAGCTGCATGCCTTTTGCCTTATCTTATCATCTGCCATAAATATTCCTATCCAACTTCCTTCATGTTGGGACAGGAGGCCGGAGATTAAACAACGTTGATGGCAAGATGTGGTCTGAAATTATATATAATCATTATAAGAATGATAATTTTGATTCTCTAGTGTTTATCTAGTGTTTATTGAATCTTGGGTTTGTTCGCGAAAGGAAATTCCTGGATGCAAACTTCAATTGATGATTTCAAATAGCCTTACCTTTCTACAGTGTCTGTTACAACTGTTACAAGGCAGACAGCATTAAGCTCTTGGATCCTTTGGGTGAAAAAACTTCATTATTTATTCTGAGCATAAAAATGCACTAAATCCTCTGAATTCACTTTGTGGATGCTCATTTAAGAGTGGTGAAAGTCAAGGTAAATTGAAGCACATGGGATGGGAACAAAGACTCTTTAAATTAGGGATCTGTTGCGATCTCATCGGTCACACATTTTCTAAAGCCACCATTGATGACCATTCTCTAAGATTAGGCTGTTTAGTGCAAAATGGCTTCCTGCTTCTCTGTCCTCAGTAGGCCTCCAGACTACCCAAAGGCAGAAGTGAGGAACAGTGTTCCTCTGGGGAGCCAGTACACCTTACTAGTCATCAGTGTTCCATCTGAAGATCAGGGGATGGCAGTCGGTGGAGAAGAGAGTAACACAAGCAAATAAATCGTAACACTCACTAGCAACATAGGGAAGCAAGGCGGGACCCTGTTTCCTTTTCATTCGCAGCTCAGCTCTATTGACTAGTCAACACTTTCTGCTCCAGAACCACAGCTATGACCAATGAACAGGACAGGACTTGATTTTGTTCTATCAATCATGTTGAGTATTTAACCGAGACACCAATTGAAGAGATGTTTCTGAGTTCCTTAAATCTGCTGCACAAGCCTGGGCTAAGCAAGGCATGGATCATACACGTAGGAACTAGAGTAATTTGCATTTTCTATTAAAATATGCATATGGTTCCAACTTATTTTAGAAGAAGAGGGCAGAACATTAGATTTGAGGACTGATAGCCTCATAACACATGCAGCCAGAGTACACATTTCCTTGGCTTACTCTTGACTTGCTTCATGCTAGGCAAAAAACCCCAGGACTTCAAGGAAGGTCAAAGATCTGTGGTGCATGGAGTCTTATGGCTTTCAACCAGCAGCATGATATGGGGGGAGCAATGTGTTTGGGGAAAACTTGTGTTCACTGTAACCTTGGAGACAGAAAATGCTCCATTTTTATTCCTAAATCATCTGAAGGTCTCTAACTGTCCACGATGGGGGAAAAGTAATCCCAACCACTCACCAAAGACAGTCTTCTCCAGGAAACCTATCTCATCTTGTCCCAGATTTTGCTCCTCTGTAACTGAAACCAAAGATCATTTCCAAGGTAGGTGTTGTGTGTCTGTAAATGTCTGAGTGTGGAAGGAAGTAGCCACAACTCAGAGCTGTAATCTCAGCAACTAAGATACTGGTATTCTGTTTACCATGGGGCCTTGAATATACATATCAGAACCAGCCTAAGCAGCTTAACTTCAGTACACAGAGCTGCCAGAAGACTTGCTGTGATTAAACCTGGAAGATTGTGCTCTAAGGGCTTCTTCTGACCCTGAAATGATGGCAGAAGCTTATTTTGGCCTCTTTGTTTATCCCAGCCCTACTATGGTAGAACACACAAAATAATCCTTATCTACAGATTATAGTTTCAGACTATTTGATAAGCAGAACTATATTTTTAGGCAATAGACTTGCCTAGAGAAGTTGTGGAATCTCCATCTCTGAATGGTTTTAATGTCAGGTTAGACAAATCATTTAGGCAAAGGGAATCTTTGAGGCATGCAGATTTTCCCAGGTCTGTTTTCCATGGCTCAATATATTATAAAGAGAGAGGAAGAAAAGAAACATAAATTGGCAAAGAAAAAGAAAAAAAAAGCAGCATAAATTGGCAATACTTGCATCTTCTGCAGCAGACAAGCAGTACTGTTTGGGGACAGATGGTGAAAAAGGAAATAGGAGAGGAAGTGAAGCATCAGAGAAAAAGCAAGGAGGAGGAAGGAATGGGTGGAAATTAAAACCCTGACTAGAATATGGAAACAAAGCAGTGGTACCTCTCTCCACAACTAAGGGACTCAGCAAAGCAGGATCTAATAAATACTGAATTTTAACACACTGATTCAAGAGCCTTTAAATCCCAGTCCTCCAAGCCAGCATCCTCCATGTGAGAGTGAGTGACCAACTAATTCTGGGTTAGCACAGTCAATGTACCTTTAACAAGTAATCTATATGCACACTGAGAATTTATGCTCTCTCCTCCATCCCCAGTTCAGTTCACTTAAGCTTTTTGCTGAAGCTGAATTTCAGTAAAACTATAGCTACAAAACCAGCTACAAGCCTTGTGTCCTTCTATTTCTGTATGCATCTGTTTGCTATGTCTAACACTTAGCTCTTGAGACATGATCCCTTTTTTTGGACCTGCCTGTGCAGCCCTTGGGACAAATGGTAAGGCAGCTCAGCAGAGAGCCGATCATGACATGAAAATCATACTAACAGTTCCTCTTTTAGCACATAGTATTCACTTTTATCTGCAGCCTCTTTAAAAGACAGGTTTTGAGCCTGATCTAAGGAGACTTTTTTTGATCTAAGATCATTTTTTCCCAGCCATGAGTGAAGCAAAAAGGGGAGTGGGATTTGGAGCCAGGAGGTTCTCAGTCTGCTCTGATTGTGATGGGGAGTGGGGAGATGGTGGTCTCTTTTAGCTACCTTATCTTCCTGCAGGTTTGGCTTCACTGTCTAAGCTGTCTTTGGTGAGGGCTTTACCAGCAATATCCTGTTCTCTCTCACTGTGTCAGCAGACCCTGTTGCACTTAATTAAGAGCTAGATGCTTCAGACAACGGCATAGCAGCCCCCAGCAGTATTACAAAGGAGCACATGTGTAAGGGGAAAGAGAGCATTTCCCATGCAAACCAGGGTTTGCATGCTCTGCTAGGTCAATTACCAGCTTTTGCAACCACAGAGGAAACAGCTCTTTCTCCTTTTTATTAAAATGGCTGCTCCATCCCCTTGCAGATTGAAAGAACTACTTGGCTGCCCTTGATCCAGCAGACCTCCAGTCACAGACCTTTACCAGAAAGGAGGGAGAACTATCAATCTCTAAATGAAAACATTGTCCTTCTGACTATTGTTTGGTTGATGATGGTGTTTGAAGCTATAGGACGGAAAAGAGTAGTTCCAAGATGGCTGTGAGTGAAGGAGTATGTCCCAGCATTAGTAAGGCTTTTATTCTGCCTGATGCTGTACAAAGTGCTCTGTCAGCAAAAGGTGTCTCCATATATTAGGCATGGATTTTCTGGAAAAGACAAAGACTGTTCTCCCCATATCCTCCTGCGAACACCACTCAGTGTAGAACACCACTCCAGCCCAAGTGTTACAGCACCATGTTGTGTCTGGAGGCTCTATCAGTATCTTTCCTTGTCTTCTCTTGGATGAACCTGGTCCTATATACCTAGAGAGTCAGTTCACAGAAAGTTTTGATAGATATGGACAGGGAACAGGCATCAGTCACTGGGGCTCACTGAAGTAAGGAGGAGATCAGACATTCACAGGTACCTAAGCCAGGGTAAAGAAGGTGTCCCCATAGGAAAGAAGCCACAGATTGCATGGCCTGGTCTTCTGCTTAGTTGCTTGCAATGAGGAAAAAAAAATGTTGGAATGGTTTGTATGGAAAGGCTTTGGGTTGGAGACCAGGAGGAACTGCCTGGAGCAAGGTCCAGGTTGATAGCAAGACTGAAAATCTTACACCAGTGAAGTCTACAGCAAAGCTCCAGCTGATCTCACTGAGGGCTGGGCATTATTTTAGGTCTTTTCTTGTCCCTGGTGAAAAAAGATATCTGTCTAATGAAAGACATGCTCTCACTGTCATCTACTGACTTACCTATCAGCGGGGAATTTAGTACTGACCTTGTGAAGAACTAGCTCATACCAAAGAAGTACCTTCTATCATGTTGGAGCTCTTGACCCTGATATATAGGATTTCTGTCTGTGAAGGCTGGAGGATGGGCTTTATGCACTATGTTTTGAGAAAATAACACAAAAGGATTCTACTGATGTCAAGAAGAAAGAGGCAGTTTATTCAGAGAATGCAGTCTGAAGGTATCACAGGCAAAGGGCAAAGCTACCATTCAAGCCAGGCATTCATGATTTTCTTGTTACCTTTTCCATATCTTTTCCCCTGTGCTCCAACTTGCACTTGACCTGCAAAGTTTCATACAAATTGCTCCGTCTTTCCCTTTTAACTGCCATTGTTGTGCTCTGTCCCAGTATTTGCTTATGTACTGGAGTCATTGTTACCAGCACCAGGGTCTAGAAGATGGAGACAAGCCTAGTCAATAGTCTTATTGAGAATGGTTCAGCTTTGAATGTCCTGGATTTTTTTTAAAACCACCTTGTAGTGGTGGTGTGCTTTGTCACTGAAGGTGAAGAATTAGTTTCCATCCAGTTCCTGGATTCACAGGAAGCATCCAACAACCCTTGTATCTGACTCTTCCACCAGCTGAAAAAGCCCTGGTGGCCTTGGCTACAAGTCGTTTCTTTTGGTGTGTGTGTATTTTCATCTTCATCGCTGTCTTCCTGTAATTTCTTCTGACTTTGGCGCCTTTATTGCAGTAGCCTGACCATTTAGCCTGGCACTCTCTTAAATGGGTGGTGTACCCATCTCTGCTCAGGCTGGGACAGCCTGGTCTTCGTGGGATGCAGACTGCCAGCTTTCAGGTTCACTGGTCCCTGAGTTAGCAGATCACCTAACTACATGAAAGTGTACTGCAGTGTTGGACCATATCACTTTTATGATGATCTATCATCAGAGAGTGCCCTATTTCTCTCATTCATGGACCTTCCTGAATTTGAAAATACTTGAGGGAAGATAACAGGCTTAAATTCCCTTTTGCTGTCAAATTGTATACATTCTGCCAAAGCGTACTATCACTCACTGTCCAAGTATGGTGAATCATACCATGCAAAATGCCCCTTAAGTCTCTACTTAGCACATTCTGGCTGAGCAGCCTCAAGATTTTCAATGCATCCTGTAGAAAACAAGTTAGCGTTAACAAGGCAGACACAGTAACTGGGGACCAAAGCTGCAAGAAAGGGCCTCCACTTTGCCAACTGCTGGCTAATGTGACCTTAAGAGGAGAATAAATTGTTGTTATAGGTTATGTCATGATTTGGCTGGTTTGGGATTACCAAAGTGTAATTTATAGTTTTGCTTGGATGTGACGTTTCTTGCTTCTTCCCTACAGAAGTTTAATGTGCTGTTCAGGCCACCTTCTCTGCACTAGGTGTTTCCTGCATTTCCTTCCTTTTCACCTCCAGTGAAGCATGGTGGTATTATGGCTGCAGAGGTTTATCATCAGCAAAGGAGAATTCTTCAGCAAACTACTTGTCTCCTGCTTGGTGTCAGCTGCTGAGACACATGAGCCTCATTCTTCCTCTACACCCAAAAACTTTTACCACTGCAAAGGCGTTTCACCACGCTTGCGTGCCTGGGACATTGCTTGGCTCCTGTTGAAAGTATTTAAGGGATTGCTGAAGATGCTGCAGTGGGCCACTGAAATCTTACAGACTTTCATCCTAGGAACAGGCACTGAGAAGGGCAGTTATGTGGTATAGAATCACTCTAGGTTAAACTGATAGGGTGGATGGCTGCCTCTGCTGCCAGTGGTGGCTGAACACAGACTCAAGCCAGGAATTTCCCCTCACGATGTTGCTTCCCTACTCAGTGACCTTTTTCCCAAATAGTCACTTCTGAGAAGAGCCGGATGTTTATTAGGCAGTTATTCCATTCATTACCCATCTATTCTTCCTCATGATAAGCAGGGATGTTCCCTACTGCACTGAAACATAGACCTTGAATTTTAGGACATCAATCTGAGCCCAGTATAATAAATAGTCCATTTTCCCCTGCACTAGCAGGGGATTAATAGAACATGCTGGTTTCCATATGTCCACAACATGGAGGGACCCAGTGTCTGTCATGTATGTGATGCTGGGGAGCTTGTATGTACTGTGTTCCTGTCATTACAGACACAAGGCTTTCACTCCAGTGTCACTCTGAGGCTCCAGCAGCTGCTCAATTTCCATTTGGGTAGGCCTGTCTATTGCTTTCCACTACTATTTCATCTCCAGTCCTGCCCATGGGAGGAATGATTAAGTGACGCAGAGGAGGTGGGCAGTGATGGCTCTGACAAGAAGTGTGTTTATGCTGGACTTTCATGTTGTTCCTCTGTATCCAAAGGAGAACAGTCCATCTCACCTGCACAGTGAGGGGTACATAAAGCATCTCTGTGTGTTTGGAGGGAAAAGCTGAGTTGTGTCGATATTGCCACTGGCTCATCGTGTGCAACTGGGAGTCTGAGGTAGTCATTCCTTTCTACCACTCTCACTGACTCAGATCTCCTGCTTGCCTTTGATGGGATTGAGCCATCTTGGCTCAGCTGTGTCCTGGGAACCATTTGCAAGCCTGGATCTCCTCTTTTGTTAGTACTTCAGCACCTGCATGGTATTGTCCATGTCATGACAAAGCACTGGCTTCAACTCTGAAGACATTTCTCCGTTGTATTTATTCCCTCTCAGCACGGCTAGGCAAATTGCTTCTTGTGGCATCCACTGGGATCCAAGAAGGGAAAAAATTGTGGAATTGACACCTACTTTTTCCAGATATATAAAGAATTATTAGATTAAAACACTCTTTTGCCAACTTTTTAATTTTTTAACTGTGGAGATGTTGTTTTGTTTTGTTTTGTTTTTTTCTCTCCAGAGAAATGAGTTCCTTCTTTTTCACATGGGATTTTTTTGCAAGTTTACACATTTCTTTTTGGCTGTACCCCACTGTTCATTTGTACTTGTTGTGTATTAATAGAAAATCTGAGAAGACACTGAACACCCTTTGAAACATTTAGATTCCCCTGTTCAAAAGAGTTCTTCATTTTTAATTTTCCACCTTTTATTATGCTTTAAAGTACTCAAGAATGATACAAGTTGGCCTATTTTGGAATAGATAAAATACTTCATCAATACAAAGTATGTTTTCCCACATTTTGCACAGAAACCAGCATGCATTTCTCCCTCTTCTTTCCTCTATTGTTTTTCTATTTCTCACAACCTCCAGGAAATAAGAAAATCCCCAGAGTTCCCCAGAGCCTTTGCTGCTGACACACACATTTACTAGATTGCAGTGCATTTCAAGATCCAAATGAAAACTACCTCTTTTTTTTAACACTTAGTGGATGGGCTCCAGCCCACATCATGGCTCCTTCGCCATCTCTTCCACCCCAATCTGCCTTCATCTGGCCTCTTCGCTGCTGCCGCCACTCTAAACAGGAGCTGCCCAAACGGCAGGTTTTCTGTCCTTTTTCCATGTTGCTTTGCTTGGAGCTATGCTGCAGCAGAGCTGCTGCTATAGATTGTTCCCAGCCCCTTTGGTTTCTTGTCTTTACCCACAATGGAGGGTGGAAAGTATCTTGTGTTATATTCAACAGGGTGTGGGGAAATAAAGGGAAGAAACCAGTCACTTCTGGTCGCAAGGGATCATCTTGTTTGCCAAAAACAACCAACTCAGCCAGGATTCCCATTTCAAGCCGGATGTGATGATTCAGAAAATCGAGTAGGTAACGAGCTGTTTATGAGCAGGTCCTGTTTGTTTACTTTGCTGCAAAGCTGTGAATGGCCTGTTCATGAGAAGCATCCTGGACTCTGACCTTGTAGAGGGAACCTGTGTCAGATGAGCAGAGAAGGACTCAAACTTCTGCCTCAGCAAAGGAAAACACACTGGTTTCTGAAAAGGCTACCTGAGAGTTGACCATCCCACAATGCTACACAGAGGACACATGCTGCACTGCAGTCGAATGAGCACATGTCCTTGTTGCTATGCCTCTGCTCTAGAAGAACACTGTATGGAATAGCACCAGTCCTAACGCATCAACTGACCCAGCACTGAGATTGGTGAAAGGTAGAGCAGATATTTTCCCCCAAATCAGATTTCTAGCTAGAATGAAAGAAAAAAATTATGTTTTCCTTTCCTCCTATGCTGGCATGCAGCCAGACAGCAGCAGAAGAAATATGGAAGTCATGATGCAGTTCTGGGAAACTGGAATACTTACTGCATGAGATATTGGAAGAGGTTACTCTGTCCTAACACAGCATATAGCAGTCTTCTTATCTAATTCCAGTTTGAAATACCCCTTATTCTTCAGGCAAACATCCAGCCTTGAATTAAACCTTCCCAATGATGGAGATACCATACCCAGCCCTTAAATATTTTTTGCTGTGAAAAAAAAAAAAAAAAATTGCATTTTCTCTTCTCTCTGAAATTATTTCATATTATCTCATTATTCCTTGTCATACTTGTGGCTACTTTACTGAAAAGTACTCCATTGCCACATTAGCATAGGGAGTTTATTGCCACAAAATTCCAGAAAGGGCAAGCACTCAGCAGGATTCAAACATGAGAAATATGGCAAGTCTTCCCAAATTTCTTTGTCTCCAGTGGTACATTCCAAGGAGCCCAGGCACAGCTCACCCCTCTCAAAAGCTGGAGTCAGGGCACTTCTAAATTTTTCATAGACTAATTCTGAAAAATGAATGTTCATCATTGCTGCAAAGAAGGGAAGGGCAATTGTTTGCCTTTTATAAAAGGAAAAAAGAAGTGCTGGCATATTTCAGAGTTTTGACATCGTGAGATTCTGCAGAAACATTTTGGGAGTTTTGCTCTTTGTTTGGGATATTGGGGAAAAGGAGAAAGGAAGCAGCAGTAGAACAGATAGGGAAAAAAAAAGACAAAAAAATAAAAAGAATTCTGAAAGAAAATCAAGTGGGAATGGAGAATCGTTTAGTGGCAAAGCTACTGAAGTTTTGGCTTTGAAGACTGAGGGTTCTGTTTTATACTTGTGAGACCTGATGAAGTAGAGCCCAGTTCTGAATGACTTTGGTACTGGTTAGTGAAATTATATAATAAAAGAGTAGTTACAAGAAATTTTCCATTAACAATCATGTTCACAGGTGATGCCTGAATGTATACCCTCAACTGCTCGCAGGCAGTATGTTTTCCAGTAATTTTTTTTGTTGTTGTTGTAAGATTTGCATGTGCAGAAAATTCCAAGTGTGCACGCTTTGTTTGCATAGGCAATGTAGGGAATATATAAGCTTACTAAATGTTTTGTTATTTGACTTTGCATGTGGCACTCCAGACACTCCAATCAGTACACCAGGCACTCCAATCACTCAGGAATTGCAGGAATACACCAGGCAAAACATATTCTCATTGTACAACCAACAGTTGGCATTTTTTAACTTGTTAAATTTTGCTCTTTTATCATGACGGGAATGATCTATTCCTCTGCTTTGCCTGTGAGTAATCTCTAAAATCATACATTTGTGGATGCTTCCTTGTAAAACACGGAAATGCAAGATCCATTTATGTTAAAATATAGACCACGCATTGACTGCTGCTCACAATGGAATATTCCATTTTTTTGTCAACACTGCTTTTATAAGTTAATTGATAGATTCTTGGAGATGGACCAAGGCCAAGCAATTTGAACACTGGCTTGAAACCACTGAGACATCGATCTGAGATATTTATTCATTCTGTTACAGGGAAGCAGCTCAAGTACATGCTGCAGCACAGGGTATAGACTCCAGTGTCTGTAGGTAACGAATCACATCCACATACACACAGGCAGTGCTATGGGAACAAAACGTAGCAGCCATGACAACAAAAACACGAGCCACTGTTACATTAACTAAAACAGTAAGTCTACTACCAGTGCATAGAAGGCCTTTCTTTTCTCCAGGGCTGGCTACAAGAGGAGAAAATTGAGTCATGGGTTAAATAAAGGCAGTATAAGAACATCTCCAGGAATCAAAGTTTTGGGGGTTTCCTAGTATTTGAGAAGTTGTTGATGTTGATAAGCTGTCAATGGCAATGATGACAGAATGGTGAGCAGTCAGGAGTGCCTCTCCTGTAAAAAGCATTGGCACAAAAGCAATTCCAAGATATCTAGGTAAACCAAGATGTGCCATACCTGATCCATGGCTCTTTCTGACATTAACCAAAGTGGAACAAAGCAGTTAACAGGAAAGATGGAAAAATCTGTCACTTACATACTTAAATTCTTTACATTTCAAGCTGCCTATCTTTCAAGAAGAAATTACCTTGTCTCGACAGGGGATGCCTGCATCACCTGATTGGGGGGAACAGAGGCACCTATCCGTCAGCCTGACCCAGTCCCAAGGGAGGTGTGTTGCCTACCAGGGGCTCGGACCACGGATCTTGCAGAGAAGCTGCCTGCTCTAGTCAGTCCCACTGACTATTATCCACTTCTAGTGATCCATGTGGGTGCTACTGATATAGATAGCAGTAGCCCGGAGAACATAAAGAAGGACTACAGAGCCCTGGGAGAGGTGGTTAGGGGCTCTGGAACGCAGATTGTCTTTTCGTCAATACTCCAGGATACAGGGGAGGATCTTAAAAAAGCAAGGAGGATTGGACAGGTTAATAAATGGTTAGAAGGGTGGTGCCATAGTCAGGGGTTTGGGTACCTTGAACACGGGACTCAATTTAGTAGGCCAGGTCTACTGGGGGCTGGTGGAGCTGGTCTGACAAAGAAGGGGAAGAGTGGCTTTGGTAGGAGGCTTGCCAGACTGGTCAAGGATGCTTTAAACTAGATGTGTTGGGGGAGGGGAGCATCATTCCATCCCAGTGCACCCAATCACTGGCCAGCACCTACAGTAAACATTCGGAGCAATGTAGAGATGTTCCAGCCACTCCAGCCAATGAGCCGGCTTCAACTGGAGCTTGGCTCAGATGCCTCTATACAAACGCTCGTAACATGGGGAACAAACAAGAGGAATTAGAGATGTGTGCGCATCTATGGGGGTATGATATAATAGGCATCACAGAAACATGGTGGGATGGCTCCTATGACTGGTGTGTTGAAATGGAAGGTTACAGGATCTTTAGGAAAGACAGGCCCAGCAGGCGGGGAGGGGGAGTTGCTATTTATGTTAGGGATAGGCTGGAGAGTATGGAACTCAGTCTGGGGACAGGTGATCAGTCAATAGAGGGTTTGTGGGTCCGGGTTAAAGGGAGAACAGCCATGGGAGACATTATTGTGGGGATCTGTTACAGACCGCCTGACCAGGATTACTCTGTGGATGAAGCGCTCCATAGACAGATAGGAACAGCCTCACGGTCGCAGGCCCTTGTTCTCATGGGGGACTTCAACCACCCTGATACCTGTTGGAGGGATGGTACTGCCCGGCACAAGCAATCCAGGAGGTTCCTCAGTTGTGTGGAAGACAACTTCCTTCTGCAAGTAATAGAGGAGCTGACAAGGAGAGGTTCCATGCTTGACCTTGTCCTCACCAACAGGGAAGGGCTGGTTGGAAATGTGATGCTCCAGGGCAGCCTTGATTGCAGCAATCATGAGATGATTGAATTCGAGATCCTCAGGACAGTGAGAAGAGCGTGCAGCAAGCTCAGTGCCCTGGACTTCAAGAGAGCAGACTTTGGCCTCTTCAGGAACCTGCTTAGTAGGGTTCCATGGGATATAGCCCTAGAGGGCAGGGGGCCCAAGGCTGTTGGTTGATATTCAAGGACCACCTGCTACAAGCTCAGGAGCGATACATCCCTACTAGAAGGAAGTACAGCAGGAGGGCCAGGAGACCTCCTTGGATGGATAAGGAGCTGCTGAGGAAAATTTGAAAGAAAAAAGAGGCTTATAAAAGGTGGAAGCAAGGACAGGCGGCCTGGGAAGAATACAGGGATGTTGTCCAGGAAGCTAGGGACCAGGTTAGGAAAGCTAAGGCGCACTTAGAATTAAACTTGGCTAGGGATATGAAAGATAACAAGAAGGGATTCTATAGGTACATAGCGAATAAAAGACAGATTAGGGATAACATAGACACACACACACATACACACACACACACACCCCGGAACCTATCAGGAGAACTGGCTACCCTGGATTTGGAGAAGGCTGAGGTTCTTAATGACTTCTTTGCCTCAGTCTTCACCGGCAAATGCTCTGACCACACCACCCAAGTCTTGGAAGGCAGGCACAGGGACTGTGAGAATGAAGACCCTGCGCCCACTGTAAGAGACGATCTGGGTCAAGACCATCTTAAGAGCCTGAATGTACACAAGTCCATGGGACCTGATGAAATCCATCCGCGGGTCCTGAAGGAGCTGGCAAATGAAGTTGCTAAGCCACTGTCCATCATATTTGATAAAATCATGGCAGTCAGGTGAAGTTCCCAATGACTGGAAAAAGGGAAATATAACCCCCATTTTCAAGAAGGGGAAAATGGATGAGCTGGGGAACTACAGAGCAGTCAGCCTCACCTCTGTGCCTGGCAAAATCTTGGAGCAGATTCTCCTGGAAGGCATGCTGAGGCACATGAAAAACAACAAGGTGGTTGGTGACAGCCAGCATGGCTTCACTAAGGGGAAATTCTGCCTGGCCAGTCTGGTGGCCTTCTATGATGGGGCTACGGAACTGATGGACAGGGGTAGAGCAGTTGATGTCATCTACCTGGACTTGTGCAAAGTGTTCGACACTGTCTCACATGACATCCTTGTGTCTAAGTTGGAGAGACATCAGTTTGATAGGTGGACCACTCGGTGGATAAAGAACTGGCTGGATGGCCGCACACAAAGAGTTGTGCTCGATGGCTCAATGTCCAGCTGGAGATCAGTACCGAGTGGTGTCCCTCAGGGATCGGTGTTGGGACCGGTCTGGTTCAACATCTTTGTCGGTGACATGGACAGTGGGATTGAGTGTGCCCTCAGCAAGTTTGAAAATGACACCAAGCTGTGTGGTTCAGTTGATACATTGGAGGGAAGGAATGCCATCCAGAGGGATCTTGACACATTTGTGAGTTGCGCTGATGCCAACCTGATGAAGTTTAACCATGGCAAGTGAAAGGTCCTTCGGCTGGGTTGGAGCAATCCCAGGCACAGCTACAGGTTGGGCAGAGAAGAGATTCAGAGCAGCCCTGTGGAGAAGGACTTGGGAGTGTTGGTTGATGAGAAGCTGAACATGAGCTGGCAGTGCGCGCTCCCAGCCCAAAAAGCCAACTGTATCCTGGGCTGCATCAAAAGGAGTGTGACCAGCAGGTCGAGGGAGGTGATCCTGCCCCTCTACTCTGCTCTTGTGAGACCTCACTTGGAGTATTGTGTGCAGTTCTGGTGTCCTCAACATAAAAAAGGACATGGAACTGTCGGAACAAGTCCAGAGGAGGGCCACGAGGATGATCAGGGGGACTGGAGCACCTCCTGTATGAAGATAGGCTGAGAGAGTTGGGGCTGTTCATCCTGGAGAAGAGAAGGCTGCGTGGAGACCTCTTAGCAACCTTCCAATATCTGAAGGGGGCTGATAAGAATGCTGGGGAGGGACTCTTCATTAGGGACTGTAGTGAGAGGACAAGGGGTAAACGGGTTCAAACTTAAACAGGGGAAGTTTAGATTGGATATGAGGAAGAAATTCTTTACTGTGAGGGTGGTGAGGCACTGGAATGGGTTGCCCAGGGAAGTTGTGAATGCTCCATTGCTGGTGGTGTTCGAGGCCGGGTTGGACATAGCCTTGGGTGGCATGGTTTAGTGTGAGGTGTCCCTGCTCATGGCTGGGGGTTTGAACTAGATGATCTTAAGATCCTTTCCAACCCTAACTATTCTATGATTCTATGAGTCTATCTTGACTGAAAGACTGGGTGAAGTTCTTCGGTGTAGGAATGTAGAAAGTCAGTCTGGAGAGTTCCTGGTCAGCTGGAAAAAAAATACTTGAACATGAAGAATCCTAAGAACAAATGCAAAAAACTACTTTTTCAGATTTGCAATCCAATAATACTTACACGTGCATACTGAACTGGCACCAGCCTGCAAAATGAAATATAAACACAAATCAGAACATAATCTTTGTGCCAAGGCAGGCACCATCTAATTAAGCTATTGCAAGACAACCTAGTTCATGTGCCACCAGGAGCTTCCTTAATGCTTTGCCACATTCTGATTCAAATTCCTGGTATGGAGTGATGCTTTTTATCTAAGTTTGATATCTCCCTATAGATCACTGGCATTATGGATCAGTTATGTCAATATTCCCCTATCAAAGCTCACAATGAGAAGGTGCGAGACCTCAAAGGAACTCAACTTTCACTTAGATAAGCAAACAAATAAATATTAAAAATTTTAAAAAAATAAGATACACTCCATGATTTCTTCTAAGCCTCTTAACCCTTCAAGTGTTGTAAGAGTAATCAAAGCAGGTGGATAAACTGATATATACAAAAGACCTTATCAGATGGCATTGCATTTGTTATTCAGCAAAACCAATTCTATAGTTTAGAGGATCAAGCAAGAAAAGACCCAGGGTACAACACTGTTGTGGGTCATTGGCTCACAGATGTTGTCACATGACAATCACTTAACTCTGGCGTTTTTGTGCCACTGTCATGCTCAGCTGGCGAGTTGGGGCATTAGTACCAGGGATTTGTGTCAAAAGGAAAGAAAAAAAGATGAAAAGAAAAAAAGGATGACCCACAGGTATTTAATCTGTCGGGTGCTTTCCTCGGAGTTAGGTAAGAAGGAAACAGCAGAAGAAAAAGGAAAAAGGAGAAAAAGAGAGAGAGGAAAAAAGGAATTAATAATATTTTCAGTCAAGTGAGATCTGCTTGGTATGACCAACCTCCCCCAAAGAAGAAGGGCAAGAATCTTACAGTGACACAGGATGTGTCACAGACAACTTTGCCCCAGTGTTGCCCAGGGCAACTCCCATGTCTTCAACAAAAAACTGTGGAGGAAAGAAAATAAAACAGTGCTTCAGTCATAGGGTGGCTCATTTGCATGGAATACTGTATTTCAAAACTTAGCCTGAGGTCTGGGTTTAGCTTCCTTTCCTAGGGAAACAAAGACAAGCATGCCACCTTGGTTTGTGCATGCATTCAGTCTGTCTTCCTGCACTGGCCATTTTCAATCCCTTTTTGCAAAGACTTCTAATTTCCACTGGGTTTGTGGACCAATGAGGAACAGAGAAACTAAAAAATCTGTAGGAAAAGCTGTGTTATAAGCTTTACACCCCCCCCCAAAAAAAAAAAAATAATCAGTGCTGGATAGCTAGCTCTGGAAAAACAAACTTCCTTGGATCCTCTTACTGAACTGCATGTCAAGATACAAGGCACAACCTTTCCAGTTTTTCTGCATGGAAAACTGAGCAGCTGATGCAGCTCAGTACTAGCTACTGTGAATTCCTCTGCATGGCCTTGTTCATCTCCAGCCCAGAGATTCCCTGACAGAGGTGCCCAGCTTGCCAGAAAGGCAAGTATCTTACAACACAGAGCCAATCTAGGAAATCTTCCCTAGGAAGAGGGCTAGCTAACTTTCAAGACACAGATGAACAGGAAAATATAAAGGAGGACTCAAAGGAAGTCACAAAATAGGATCAGTGTAGAAAGCGCTCCTGGAACTGGAATAACCCCCTCCTGGTGTTCGCACATGTCCCCCTTGCTTTGTGTGGGAAGCCCATGCTCTGTGCTAGCCATCTGGGATAGCATCACTTGCGTTCATGCTCTGACATTCAAGAGTGATTAAATATATTCCACGAAAGGCAAAACAGAAAGAGAAGCCAGTGAAATAGCAGAGATAGATACATTTCAGATCTCACCCTGCAATGCATCTATAAACAGCCCCTTCCAGTTTTTGTTCTGACTTTTCACTCTCTGTTCCTTCTTATTTGGACTCCTTTTAAAGCTGCTGTAGAAGGAAATATGTTTCATTAATGCTGAACTCGGTGGGATTTAAGTTAACTTATTACTGAGTGCTAAAAGCTTTAGGACCCTGTTTCCCAACAGAAAAGCTTTGCTGATATGATCCCATCATGCCTGAAGATGGGACTTAAGTTTCCAAGTCACCTAAGCACGCTTTGAAAATGCTATTTTCCAATACACTAGGGATTTGCCACAATTGTACACAGCTGCCCAATCCAGTTCCCAGGAGCTGGCCCACTGGGATTCTTCAATCACCAATTTTATACCTGCTGCATCAACCCTCGGGTTTATGTAGATTGCTCTAGCGCAAAGCCCATATGCTGCTGGTCCTTGTGAACAGGGTTCAGACTGGTACAGCTGCAGAGCTCACTGGTCATGCTCTTTGAAATCCCCTGTGTCCTGAACTGCATTGCATCCTGCAGCTAGTCCCTGCCTCAGAGCAGCAAGAAAAACATGTCCTTAGCTCAATCACCGGTACCTTGAACACAAGCACCATAAATCTTGGCAAGGCCTCGACCTTAAGTTCTTTACATAAGCTCAGCTTGGCTGCTGACTCGTGCACCTCTCTCATCAACCCTGGTGTACGCCGAGCTCACTGCGATGCCCTGTATTGGGAAGGGCCATGGCTCTGGCTGCTGGCAGCATACAGAGAAGATCACTGAAAATAAACAGAGAGCAAGCAGCTCGGTTTTCATAACCTCGGTTAAACGCAGGGGGTGAAGGATCCAAAGCGGCAAAGTCATGTAAGTTCAAGAGGGGAGGAGGGTAACCTCTGAGGGGCTCTTTTCTTTGGCAGCAGATTGGAGGATGGTGCACAGAAGAGAGGAGAAGGAAAAATTATGGAAATTTTTGGCCCTCTGCACAGCAAGTTTGTATTTTTTTCCTTCTGGGGCTATTATAACAGAGCTGGCATTCATCACTGACACCAACAAAACCGTTTTCCTGGGCTCGTTAGACAAAATGGTATCATAGCTGATCCCTACCCACAGAGTAGAGGTAAATTAAAACTGAACTTACCCTATGGGTTATCTCACTTCCGCTTACCCGCAGAGGCCTCAAAGCACCCTCCTTCCTCTCTTCACCTGAAGCATAATTTAGCTGATTTCTATTTGTGGTGGCAGGGAGAGATTTCTGTGCCCTGAGTCATGTTATGGTGGTGGGAGGTCTGACCTTCTTCACTGCCTATGGCAGGGGTTGGGGAGCAACTGGTCACTGCAGCCTGTGGTAGACAGTCTATGCATGGGGAAACGCTCCTTTGGGCAGAGATGAGACATAGCTATGTCCTTCTGCAGATGCTGGGGGAACAGAAAGCCTCCGTAAATCACAAGAGTAAGCTGGGCCCCTCCAGAGATTTTTGGTATTGATGGGAGCAAGCACCATACTCAAAGGAGGCAGGAAAAACCTTCATGGAGACCTAGAGCTTCCCACAACTCAGAAAACATTAAGTAAACCCACACCTGCCAGTAAGAACCTGCCTCCAAGTCACAGCAGTCCTGAAAAGTCTCCAGCATGCATTTGAATGGTTCTTATACAGCATATGTAATTCACATGTGATATAGCAACAAAGGTTATTTTCACAGAGTAAATAAAGTAAACAGATTTTAGTAGTAGCTCTCCAACTCACTGCAGTTTTTTTGAGCCCAGAGGTGAATGCAGTCTGCCATGACTGTGGTTAATGCTGAAAACCTGTGCATTTTCCAGGATCCTGTCCATAGCCTGCTGACTCTTCTAGTGTTAACAATCATAAGGTAGGAACCTACAAAGCGAGTCTCTCCCAACATTCTGGAAATACAGTTTTCTATCCACAAACAAACAGATTTGATTTGGTTTTGTTTTCACTAATTGCTTCTGTCTTCTTATTCCTTCAAGAACTTAGGATCATGAAAATGCAGTAATATTTTTTTTTCAGATACCAAAAAATATTCAGGTTGTGTAGAAGCAAAGTTTTGGATTAAGATCCGGATAAAGTTTTTGTTTTTCTGAATGTCTCATTTATCCAAACATAGAAGGGATTTCTTTGGCTGCTTGTATGTGACTTTACTTATTTGTGGAGTTTGGAGACCTGAGGAGGTCTCTGTGTTTGCTGTTGTGACTATGACATTTGATTGTACAGGAGGGCTTTGTTCCCCAGCAGCCTGAATTGCCCATTAGTCCTCTGAAATGACATAGCACAGTGATTTTCATACCTTAGCAAGAACCTGTTGTAGTTGATTCTAGACATTACACAAGGTAGAGCTGAAAGAGACTTTCTTCGGTGCCATCAATTCTGCCTGCTCACAGACAAAACCTGTCCTCCCCCTATCATTCCTGAGGCATGCTGTGTCCAACCTACCCTTAAAAGTCTCCAATGAAGTCCAAATCTTAGGCTACTCCAGGGCTTAATTATCTTTCTTATTATGAAGATTTTTTTTTCATGATATCTAACTTACATGTCCCTTGCTATTCTTTAAGCCTTCTCCTCTGCACCCTGGACAAAAGAAACAAATTGTTCTCTTCATCTATCTTTTATGTATTTAAAGACTGTTATCATATCCCTTCTCAGTCTGATCTTCTCCAGACTAAACAACCCCCCTATTTCAATCTCTCCTCATTAGTCATGTTCTCTAGACTTCTGATCCTCCTTGTTGGTCTCTTCTGGACATTATCCAACCAGTCCCATCCTTCTTGAACCATGGTGCCCAAAATTGGAGAGAAGAGAGTACAGCAGAAAAATCATATCCAATGTCATGCAGATGGTACTCCAGTTTATATATCCCAGTATGGTGTTTACTTTTCTCATGGCCATCTTAACTCTTCTGATTTCTTCCTCAGTTTGTGATTCACAATTACCCAATATCCTTCTCTGCTGGTTATTTCACAGCCCATATTTGTATATCTGTCTTTGCCTAAGTAACTTTAATTTGTCTTCATTGAATTTCATCCTTGCCCTTCCCAAATATCTGGATTATTCTTACACTTATATTTGATAATTCTGAAGTTCAAGACCGTCCTAGTTGTGTTTGCAGCTCTCTTCAAATTTTTGTCATCTGCTAATGTTCTCCATTTTTTCCATCTAGCTGATTAACAAAAATCATGAATAGTAGCAGGTTCAGAGAATATCACTGCAGAATCTTATCAACTGTGTTCCTGCAATATGATGATGATCTGAACCCAGCTTGTTGATATCTGAATTTGGATAGTACATGAACCTACAGCTACACACTAGCTCTCCCTGACATTGGTACAGGCTGAAGCAAACTCAAAACTGTCAAAGATTAAGCCATCGATATCACTGCCTATCAGGACATATGTATTTGTATGCTCTATATTTGTAGATTAATGAGTTTATTCTGTGTCAGTGTACTTCACCTTTGTAACACAGCAACACAACAGAAGACCATCAGCACACTGGTGCAGGTGTTACAAATAAACTAAAATGCTGTAAGTAAACCCTGATGAAAGAAACATTAGCAGATATGGGAAGGATATAAACCAACTCCTCTTGTCTAAAACATTCGTTCAATATGTCCTGATGAATACAGCTGTTGCTTCCTCCTCCTGTAGTTGGTCCAATTTCAGCAAATGTACCCTTTACTCATAAATATTTCATGAATAGGTTTGAAATTTGCCTATTGCACTCCCTTTCTGTACACCATTTCACTTTCCTGTAGACGGCAAAATTTACAGGGCATTTACAGGGCATCTGGTCAAAAACCTTTTCTGTCCCACTGGGGCATGAAGAGTAGTTCCCCATAACATTTTTTCAGGACTCTCAAATTGAGGCTTCACAAGATAGACTTTTATACTTATGATTGATCATGATACCTGAGTGCTATTCACCCGTCATTTCATCTGTGAATGCTCATGTTGCAAGTTGCTGTCTAGGGACAGGTCTGGACACTATGCTCCACCTGTTAAACAGGAAAACAAAAAATACTGACTCAGAGAGATCCTCACTGGCAACATGGCCCATGTGTGTTTTTATGCAGAGCAGCTTTTTCCTAACCCCTGGAGAGACCTAAGACCCATTTGTGTAAACACAGATGGAGAAAGCTGAGATGCCGGAGAAATGATCCTTTTCAAATTCAAGGAAATCTTGATGAACTCCTGTTTTGCAGGATTTGACCAGTAAACTCTGAGTCAGGAGGGTGAGACATCGACCTTCTTCTTGTGTCTGTGCGTCCAGCAATGAACAGTATCTATGGTTTAGTCCCCAAGGCCAAAAGTCTTGCAATCTGCCTCAATTTAAATTTTTACTTTTCCTCCCACAACTCCTCCTTCTGGAAGTCACTTATCATTACCGCGGGATTGTTGCCAGATTCCCTTCTGGCATCACTTCTCTCCCTCTTTTCTTCAATCTTTGCTTATAAGGTGCCTTAATCACTTCCCATGTCAACTACCACAAAGTTTTTTTTATAGCTCTCGTAAACACTCACAGGCTTTATATACATTTCCTCTCCAAACTTCAAGGGATACAGATCATTGCTTAGAATTGAAGAGGTAGAAACAAGGGCCTGATTCAGATTTCTACATGACCCACTCATGCCGAAATTTCCTGCAATGTGAGATGAGAGTAGCATTTGTATTAGCATGCAAAAAAACATAGTTTGCAGCCCTGGTTCTGTGTTACTTCCTCATTCCCAGACATCTCATTCTGCTCAGTGATGAATTTTTTCCCAAAGCATAAAGCCATTGGGTTATCCAGAAATCTGGCTTCACTTTTTCTTTTTGTTATAAGTTTGAGCATTCTGGTGATAAGTTCTGTTAGTCACTAATGCAGAGGTTTATAACTGTTTTCAAACAGCATTTTTTCTTTTTTTGTGCAGTACTTTTAATCCTCCTGGCAATCAGTCTTCTTTTTGTTTAATAGCCTCCTACAAGAAGTAGTGCATAGACTCCACAGGTCCAGGCACTGCAGGTCGAAACTGACCAGCTAGGTCTCTTAGTGACAACTTCTGCTATTTTTCATCAGATAAAGGATACAGGTTAAAGGCTCAGTCTAATCGGAAAGGAATTTCTTTTTCTCCTGGTTTGAAAAGCGGAACTGTGCTTTATTTTTCTCCATCTTTGGGCTTTATATCAGCTGTCTGTTGGGTGTTTCAAAAGTAATTGTCTTGTCTCACTGCAGTAAACTCACAAGCTAATTCCCATAACACTGGCGATACAAAGCAGGCAGGCCAGCCAAGATATTTGTGCTTCAGCGTTCCAAATACACTCTTGACTGCCTTCAAGCAACAATTTTATTGGGTTTTTCCTCCTGAAAAATCATCCAGTGATGACCTATATGAGAAGTTCTCTGTCTTATTACCATTTCTATCCAATTCCACATCAAATTTACTTAAAAAGCTGGCTTTGGCTAAGCCAAGAGTCAAATATAAGAGCTACAAGGCCCTGATTAAGAAAGCACTAAATCACTTTCTGTGCTTTGAGTTGGACAGATGCTTTACCCTGTCAAGGACTGTATCAGTAGCTGGGGGAGGACTGGGGAAAAGAGCTTGGCTTAAAGCCTATGAGAATTCACAACCGAGAGATACAGCTGCAGGACCTTACTGAAAATGCTGGTATTCTAGGACTATCAGGTGTCTCTCATTTTTCTCAGGACTTTCCAGGATACTTGCTTAATAAACTCAGTGGCTTGAGTTGCATCTGAAAACAGAAGCCACAAAAAGCCCTGGGAATTGTCCTGGGAGCACCTACCTTTCATGGAAAACAGAGAGGGCCCCAGAACAACTTCTGCTTAGATTAGATTGCCCTTACTAAAAATAGGAAACCCTTTAGTCCTCCATCTCTCTGATAAAGCTTTATTTTTAAGTGTATGTTTTGTTTGACCTTGTGGCTAAAAAAAAAAAAAAAAAAAAAGAGAAAAAAGAAAAAGAAGAGAGAATAAAAAAAAGAAAAAAAAGCCTCCTGACACAATTCCAAGTAATGCTGAAGATAAAGCTGTGCTGTAGTTACTTGCGATTCAGTGAGTGAGAGGTTTTATACAGTCCCAGAATATCCAGTCTGCATTGTTCAAGTCATTATTTCTTGGCTCCAAAGGTATGTCAAATAACACCTCATCCAGAATGTGTCTAGTTCTCATCCACAAGGTATTCCTTCTGCTTTCTCTGGCTTCCCTATATTTTCCCTGTTCTTCCTAACCCCCACAGCAAAGGCCAAGAAAAAACAGCAGTGAAATGGTCATCAGCACCTTAAGATCACAGTAATTTGATTTACTGGCTCTAGCACCATCAAATCAGGTTGTAGACAATACTGACCTCTGTGAAGACTTGACAAGTTCTCTTTGTAATCCGTCAGCCAAAGCAACCTAAATGGTCAAAGTCCATGTCTCTGTTGGTGTGACAGGAAATAGACCTCCTTTCTTAACCTACAAGGAAGATTTTTTGGACCACAGCATGCCATCATAATTGTGTACTGGAAACTCACACTGTCATTCGCAAAGTGTGAATTTTATTTCAGGTGTAAAGAAACATGAGACAAAATTTCTGATGGAGCTCGAAGAAGCTGCAGATAACTTCCACCTAGAAAAATCACATGTGCAGCAGCAGACATACCCAGCTTTTTAAAGGAAAACAGCCCAAGCATAAAATACATGTCTAGCCACAAAAGTAATTCCAGTTGAGTATTGGCAGATGCTTAATAAACAATTGAAAATGTTCACAGAAGCACAGGGTTAACATGTAGTTTCAGGACCAACAGGCAGAAGGATGTGAGTGAACCTTGCATGACCTTGTGAAAAAAATATCTCTAGTGACTCTGGGACTCCAGCTAGTGCTGTTTGTCAATGCAAAGCTGGTGTGAGCCATGCAACCCAATTTACCTTCCATCCCAGGAGGACGTTAATTTCCATTCCCTAGTCTTAGTACCAGCTGGGTCCCCATTGCTAGCACATTCAGGGTCCAGGAAACCCATGCAGATGTTTTCA
The DNA here is from genome assembly GCA_017639245.1 of Myiopsitta monachus. Lineage (NCBI taxonomy): Eukaryota > Metazoa > Chordata > Aves > Psittaciformes > Psittacidae > Myiopsitta > Myiopsitta monachus. The sequence goes on along the minus strand of CM029926.1, from coordinate 25,280,776 downwards.
TGGACATAGCAAAAGCCCTCTCTCTGCCAAGACTCACACTGGGCTTTCTGTAGGAGTAAATGTATCTGTCACTTCTAAAGCAATGTGGTTTTGGAGCAGGTCTAATTTAATCTGCAGTTGAGAAACAAAATCCTCCTGACCTAGTTGTTGCATTCTCCTTGCCCTAAACAATCCTGACAGTAAAATGGCTATTATTTGTGCCTAAACTTGGAATCTCAAGCTGAGGTAACCACCCTCCCTAGTTAATTTCAGTTCTGAATATGGTTTTGAAAAGTTATTCGTGTTCTTTTCCAAACCAGAAATGCACAGACTCTTCTGATTGCTATTAAATATTTCTAAATCTCAGGCTACTTGTAGTTCAAAATAAATAATTTCAGATTTCCAGACTTGTTGGACGAAAGTCTTTTGCCACATACACACATCCTGGGGCTTCGATTTTCCGATTCCAACCACAACCAGTTGAAACTGACAGTCAAACTGGGATTTAGGTGCCATGCTTTGAGAGGCATACTGAGTCCTGCAAGTGAAAAACCTGTTGGGGGTGCTCAGAGATGTTGGAACTTTTGTAGTTCACTTTTGCACAGCATTCATGCATTTTGGTGCATTCTGGCAACTTTCCATCAGGTCTGTGCTATGTTGTAAGGTTTTTGAGTGAAAATTCATGCCCCTTTGAGTGCTTAACACTCCAGAGCAAATCACCTTAACAAAGCAATGAAAGAGTTTTTCTGTGCAAAAGTGTTTTCTTAAGGCTGAAAATAAAAAGGTCAGTACCTCCCAGAATGATACTTACCTTCTGGTCATCAGCAATGGCAGTCGCCTATGAAGGTGGGAAAAGGCAACCAAGTCCTTCTGCACTCACGTGTGAGCATCAGCCACTGCAGTAGCAAAGACCATCCAGTAAAGAACAACGTATGTGAACAGATACTTTTCTAGAGGTGGAGGCAGAAGCTCGAGCTCTGAGTTCCGGGATCCAAAGGCAATGAGTATCTTTTTTGCCAAACTTGTACCAGGATCAGATCTGACTATCCTTAACTTTTTTAAGTGTCACACTGCTGTTTATCTGCATGTGTCTATGCTCAAGACTACTCCCATTCTTTATCTATGCAATTGCACTAGGTTTTAGGTGCTTTAAGAAGAAACACTATCCTATATTGGGTATAACACTTCAACAGGGCACAGATTTTGCTTGGAAAGTAACAGGTGACAACCTTTCAAATAAATATTACTAAAAAGAGTCAGCAAGTTTTATTTCAGTTTAATTCTGAATTTTGGTGACCTGTTCTGGAAATGCACCTTCCAAAAATTTCAGCACAATCTTCCTTCCTTCCTGCCTAAATACATCAGAAATTTAAAATTAAAGCAGGTTTTTTTGCAAACACATGCATCATTTTATATTGCGAATTTGCTTCTCTTTGGAGTTCCAGATACCAACCCTGGAAATCTTAATTCTGTTTCTTTCCCTTGTCAATGGTGATTTTCCTCTGAATTCATGCCTTTGCTTTTCTTGGTGCATATTCTTTCAGCTCCATCACAGAGACAGACCTAGTGCAAAGAGCTCTAATCCACGATTTCTCATAGACATAGTGCAGTATTAGATCAAATATTATATCTGGATCTGCTGTTACTCATGAAGCTGTCAAAAGAGTTAGAGAAGTCTCCAAAACTTGCCATCATGACTTTCTACACCATGGTGATATGTACCATGCATGGATCTTGATGCATACCAACAGAGAGAGGAAGGTTCTTTCGGTGTCACCTTTTCCAAATCACATCTTCAGCCGCTCCTTAGTCTTCCACCACTGCTAACTTCACCTGAAGAGTTTGACTAGCACAGTAGGTCCTCCCCTCTGTCTTGCGAAGAATTGCAGAGAGTAGAAAACAAAGGGTTAACAATAGGCCTATGTGCAAAGTTAGGAATACTGTGCAACCATGTAGAAAATACCTGACTAATAATTTACTGTGCATTTATAGCTCAGAACAGTTATAATAGGAACAATTTCTGCAGCAGCTTTTGCTTTAAAGGAAACTTGAGCTTTGCAAACGGCTCACTGAACAGATCATCTTAGCCATTCATTATGGAATGTGCCATCCTTACAAGAAAGGAATTTGCTGAGCTAGGCAACAAGCTAGTCTAACTGTTCAGTCCTGTAAAAGGCCTATATGCCAAATTACGAGGAAGACAATTCTCCAGCAATGTCTTCAGTGGTTTGGGCAGTAACTTGAGAGGGACAAGAATAGTGCTTAGGATTAAAAAAGAGAATTATAATAAAGAAATATTTCCCACTCTAGCTGCTTTTATACACATCACCATAATAATCAGAGGCCAAGTCACCTATATAGCTCATACCTCTTGACTCCATTGAGAAAGCATACCTTTAGCTTCCCAAAACATGAGTTAGCTCCTTTATTGTGCATCTCTGAACTACCTGGGTTTGTCCCCCACAGCAATGGCAGGTCCTCTTTGCAGAATTTGGATCATTCTTTGACTTGAATGTGAACTTCAACAGCCACTGGGCTTTGGGGTTTTATTGTTTTGTTATGAAGAGAAGCCAGCATATGATGTTCTAATCCTACCTCTGTCCCCATCCCTCTTTCTGACCTGCACATGCCTAAAACAGGTTAAGAACTCAGGCTCCTGTCTGGGCCTTAGTCCAGCCTCAACCTTATTTCAGAGACATGTGGTGTAGATAGATACTCACAGAATGAGAAGCTTGGCTGCCTGTGTGCTGGATCATACAGAGGACAATATGCCAAACATTTCAGCAGCCCAGTCCAGAGCAGCAAACAAATAAAGAAGCAGTAGCCAATCTGAGGAGTGGTGATGATGGAAGAGAAATTGCCAGAGGTGAAGGAAGCATTATCAAGAACAGTTTAGGTGGATTTGAAACTTGTTTGGTATTTATCTGCAAATTAACAGCTGCACATGAATTTGGACCCAAAGGAAAACTCCATCTTTCTCAGATGCACAAAATACCATAAGGCATAGCATTTGCCTAAGAGCCATCAACAGAAGTGCTTATTCCATCTTACAAAAATAAGCAACAACAGATATGATCAGTAATGATTAGAGAGGAATAGATGTTTCACTCATTATCCTCCATGTCTGCAAATTGCACTGAATCCCCAGCCTATCTCTTCACACAGCAATTCTTTCCAGAAGGAGTGGATGGAAATATGGAAACCAAGTTCTTTGGACTCTTCTTAAAGAAACTGCCATACTTTTGTTTCTGGAACCTCTTCCCTGGATGGAAGTGAAGACGGAGGTGGGGGGAATATCATCCATCACTTCAGGTCCTTCTCTCACATTAAAAAGTTTGTCACTGAGCTGAGCTTTGGCAAGTAGAAATACAGGTAGCAGAAAAGATCAAGCCTTTCAACTTACCAGAAGTGGGCTGGATACTACATACAGCTTTACAAGGTGCCTCTAAGTGATCTCATTCCACTGTTTCCCTCTTCTCTGTTTCATTTACCAGCATAAAATTTTACCTTTCACTGTTTTCCTTCTCACTCTAGAGAAAAAAATGCTTCTTTTCAGGAACTGGAAAACATAGACTCCTTTGCTTACCCCTTCCTCTTCTATTCAAGTGGAATGCACTCCTGCAGTAGCCTGGGGGAGCTTCAGTCCTTCCCACAGCATGTTTGAAGTGTGCATCTCCCTTGCCAAAGTATCTCAGCCTGAAGCACACCCCAGGAGCCATCTAACTGCGTCAAGGTCCACTTCATCTCCTTCGGAATGGAGCCAGCACCTGCTTTTCACAAACAGCATCACCTTGCACAGTGGAAGGATTACCTGGCCAAGACATCCTTGACCTCTTGCACCTAGGATTTTAGTCAAGACATTAATCTAAAGCAGTGACAGATGCTTTATAAACTGACATGTAGACACCAAAAAAAAAATCTCAAAGTTGACTGCTGATAGTTCACTCTCAAAGACCTGTGGGACAGGGAGAAGGGAAGGTATTTAGAGAGCAGACAGTGTATTCCCCTCTGCAAGCAGGTGAGGAAGAATGCAGAGGTGATGGTCACTCCCTGGACAGCTAGAACTGGTCACTTCTCCCCATTCACAATTATCTAGGAAGAACTCAGTTCTGTTGAGCTATACAGGCAGCTGGTCATGAGCGTGGTAGACACAGTCACGGTGTGCCTTATTCTGTGTCTTCTGTTTTCCAGTCCCTGCACTGCAAATGCATCTGGTTTTGAGAAAGGCTTGGGCATTGCTTACTGAGAACAGCAGAACCACTAGACAGCCTGGACCCATTTGCACCTAGAGAATCCTAATCTTGAAAACAGTTTCCTGAAACAGAAAGATAAAAGAAGGAGAGGAAGCAAGATGAAGACTTCATTTCCAAGCTTTGTCAGAGCATTCTTCTAGCCTTCGGTCCCTTTGGTTTCACAGCTCCCATTACATTCATAACAGGCATACATATATATATATACACACTCACACATATACATATAAATATATAATGGGACAGACCATAAGGTCTTATTTCCAGCCCCCACGGTGACATTGTAACCTGTTTTCCTTTGTGAACAGAAGAGTTTAGAGTGCTTCAAAACCATAGAAAGGGACAAACTAAGAGATGAGCTTGACGCACCCCTGGCTGTTTGATTTGCTGCATTGGGGGAGCCAGAGTTGTGGTTACAGTTCAAAACCAGGACAGGCTTTTTTTTTTCCTTCTTCTTTCTTGTCTTTTTAAAGCACTGACAGAACCCACAACCGGAGTAGCAAGGGGCAGTCACCCATGATATAAGCAGAGGATCAGAGTGCGAGATTCTGTGTCTCTTCTTTTCTAATGCCCCTGATAAAGAGGGGAAAACAGAGGCACAAAGAAAGTGAGAAAAGAAATCGAAACTCAAACTTCATTCCTACAAAGGAAAGCAGATGGTGATAAAATTTTAAACTTGGGAACATTGTTTACACATTTTAAAATTCAAAACACTCTATGATTCACACGCCTGCTAGATATCCCTGAAGACAGGTTTATGTGTACAACTGTGCACTGGTGAACCTTATTGCACCACCTTGTTGAACCTGTTTCTAAAAAATGTGCATCTGTGTAAGAGGCTGGTGTTCTAACTGCCCAGTAAAGGTGAATAAAGTGACTGCCAGGTAATTATTGCAGTTCAAGGGCAAGATGAATGTTTCAGACCAAGCATCCAGAGCACTGCTGGAAAGTGGCAGTTGTGACACCAAAACCAATCACTCATCATAAGTGCCTAAGGGTGGCATTCAGGAGGCCATCTGGATCACACAGATGACTCCTACCAGTAGTCTCTGGTCTGTATCAAGCCCTGGCAACTGGCATTGCAGGATACTTTGGAAAGAGTTAAGTGAGGCAGGCGATGTAGAAGATTTAGGGTGGGAAAAGAATTACAAAAAGATTAATTACAAGTTCTCCCCATGCTTTGGACCCAGCCCAATAGTCTGCTTCTTCCTCAGAACATTTGGTCCAGAATTTGGGGCAAAAATTGAGTGTTCATAATGTCTTTGTGGATGACCTTTCACTGTTACAGGCTACAATGACTCTTTATTGGCAGTCTCTGAAGCAAGATTTGGCTCTATTATTACTTGCCTCCTTGCCTAAAGTCTTTGGCAGAAGATATGAAAGATACTTTACAAAATAAAGCAGGAGGGGGTTCCCACTGCTACTACAGAGAGGCTGTTGCTAGCTCAGCATTAGCTTTTGTAATGTGCTTTACATGAGGTATGTTACCCTTTTGGCAACACCCCCAGGCCTGACTTTTCTCCTTTGTCCTCATGTGGATCTGGGATAGGGGTTCCTCAGGGAAAGGTTCTCACACTTTCCAAGAGAAAAGCTGCCTCCATGCTGTGACACCCCCACTCCTCTGGATATTTTCTAGTTCAGTCCCAAGTAAGCCTGAACTCTCAAGTTTGTTAACCCATGCTGGGTGGATGTCACCTGAAATTGTCTTCTTTCTGTGCTGTTGCTGAATTACTCCACTGAACCATGACTGATTTTTAATGTATTTGTTCAGGGCACTTTTCTACTATTCTACAGTACAAAGAGAAAAATTCAAAATGTGTGTTAACCATGGCCTCCTGAGGGCATGATTCATGGCATGCAGGACTCAGACTGAGATAGAGCATGGAGGTTATCATCATCTCTGAAACACAAAGAGAGAGTGATAAGGTGAAGGTACTTCTACAGGCTGACTAAAACTTAAAAACCTTCTCTGAAGGCCAGTTTCCTGCTCAAAAAAGCAGGACTGGTATTAAAGACATTAAGGTAATGATTTTTGCTTTACATCTGGCTTTCAGTCTTTGAAATCTCATGCTATCTTGTCCCTTCACCTGTAACTTGTGGCAATTGCAACAGCGACATTGATTTAGCCCTGACAGATCATCAAAAGCCTGTCTGTCTCCTTTGTATCGCCAGCCAGTACCTTTCACAAGAATTTCTTAAATACAGCCCAAACCTTTTGATTAGGCCAACTGTTGAAGATGTTAAAAATGCTGCATTCTGTAGGAAGAAAATACAACCCAAAAGTTTGTCCACAGGCTGGGGCTCTGTGACAGCAGTGAGCAGCTTAAGTGGTCTATAAAATAATGACTCCACTTGAGACCTACACCGAATGCGTAAGAGGCAAAAAACCCTTCTGAGCCTTTGCCAGCAGAAATAAGGGAAAAGCTAGCCTCATTTTTATCATGCTTTGGGATTTCTGAAGCCCTGAACAAACATTGCCCATTTGCCACTTTCCTTTTCCCCTGCAGTTCCTTGGTTCTTCCCTGCTCTACAGCCAAGTATCAATCTCCTTGTCCCAGAGGCAAGCTCCCATACATTTCCCAATCAAAATCTTTCTGGTACCTTGCTAGGGGGTTTGTGGCATTGGCACAAGCCTCCTAAGTACCAGCAAAACCAATGACAAACTCACAGCCCAGCCCAACACACACAGAGAAATACAAGGCTATAGCATAAATCCTTCCACTCTTAAACCAGGCTTAACATCTGAACTTCTCTGAGCTCTGTCATTTGCAGTCCAATTTTTGAACTACAAACTGAGGTCAAGGACTGCATTAAGCATTATGTCTTTTGCATCATATTACACATGCTCGACCAACTAATTAAAATCAACAACCTTATTAAATAAGCAGCCCTGAACTCTTTGGACATGAGCACTTTGGACATTTGGCACTAGAAAACTGTGCTTTCTGTTTTGTTCAGCAACATGATGCAATAAATATTTTTTAAAACAGGATGATTTAAGGTTTTGTTTATTTCAGAGTTATAGATTCATTAGGTAGGTACAGAACTAACAGGCTTCTATGTTCACCCAGATGCATTTTTGACTCATGTCACCAATTTTCTCAAGATTATAAGTAACATCTCCATAGTACTCTATTGCCTTACTGGTCTTATGCCATAAGCTTGGACAACTGAGACATGCACATCATCATTTACATCATGGGCTGGCTCCACCTGCTCAGATGTACATCATTAGCACCCCAGGCTTGTTCCAAATCAACACAGGACTACATCTGGGACCCATAATGTTATATGCATGCTCTGTGGTAAAGCCTTCTGTTGTGAATGGGAGCTAACAGCTGGCAAGCTGAGACACCTTCAAAAGCCTTGGGCACATATTTCTCAGCAGTCGTTGTGCACCCACTCTCTGAGGATCCCATGACTTTTGGTGCATCAAGCTGCTCAACACGTGTTTTGAAAACAAGTTAGCAAGTAAGGCCCCACTTTTCAAGTAAAGAGGATGACCTAACAAAGAAGGAGTCCACACACAGTCACCTTGCATAGATTCCAAATCTTCACCACCTAGTACTGATTCAAAAATTATTATCTTTTCAAGATCCCCTTTTTGACCAAGTCCAGCCAATGCTTCTTGTTAACTTTCTGGACTAACCCTGCCTGTGATCACAAAATTCTGTATGTGAAAACTAATGGATAGGTCGTATCTCCTTCCCTGACGGTTTCTAACTATGGCTTTCAATATATTTTTCAAGTCTCACTCTCACATGGGCCAAGTCCCTCATTAAAGTCTTGTAACCATTTTTACCATTTTCTTGTGCATACATATCAAGTAGAGCAGGCATTGAAAGCAGCTGATGAAGGGAAACAAACAGACCACGAGTTTTCTGATCAAATGATGACATTGCCAGATTGCATCTTTTTCCGAAATTCCTCTCTCAGCTGGAGACTGACACTGGATTTTCTTGTTTGCACAAATAAGGCTTTTGAACACACTTTTCAGAAAAGCTACAGATTGTATGACATGTAGAGAAATCTGTGATACCCAACATGGATTCTGCTGTGTGGAAAGGGAATTTGTAGTGGCTGCCTCCATCCTTTTAGAACAGTAGAAGAAAAAGCTTTCTTTTCTGATATTATTAAACTGCCTCAAAGTTGCATCCTTAGGACCAAATTAGAAAGACCTTTCCCTCACTTTCCCTGATCTGCCCTTTAAGGAGATACAATGACAGGAGGTTTCTAAGCAATCTGCTTCAAATTCTCCATGGGATCCAGTGCATTTTGGGGTGGCATTCTTTGGGTTATTTAGTTCTGTATCTTGTCAGCCTCCCTCTCAGCTAAAAAAAAAGTCTGTAAAAGCTACTGCTTCTTTACCTTTGGGCCAAGTCTTGAAGTGTTAAAGCACAGCTCCTAGTAACAGTGGATTACAATAAATTCTGAGTTTCTTTGGTTCACTTTCACTGATGGTTTATAACATTGGGACCCAAAAGGTTGTTTTGCAAACTTAAAGAGGACCAAGTGTCCAGTAAAATTTTTAATACCATGTGAAATCTGGAATCCTGAACAGTAGAGGCTTAGCAGTAGTGTCTCACAATGCTTGGGCATTTAATGAGTTGAATTTTATGTGTCTGTTTTTCTTGAGTGTAACAAAAGGATATATGAAAGGTCAGAGTTAGGAGAGTGTACCACAATGTATTTTGCCAGGGTTACATACAGCTTATCTCGCACTTTCCCAAGGGAAGGATGGATTAGGTCTGCAGCTATGGTGTATTCTGGGTGATTTTTAAAGGCTGTAAAATGAAAGAGGGTACTGTAGACCTCTTTTTGTGAAGTGGAGGTGGAGGGGAAACAGAGACAGACATTGGCAGGCATCTGCAACCTGTACGGTTCAATGCACAAATGCAATCCCAAAGCAAGTTGCTAGTGCCTGGCCCTAGTGATGTGCACCCCACTCCTTTATCTCATTACTTTTGTTTTCCATTTTTTCCCATCAAGGGTAAACTTGTGATGGGAGACCAAAATTTGTAGAGAAGTTCTCTAGGCTGGTGCATGAACTTCCATCTAGCTAATTCTTGGCTGTTACGAGTGTTGCAGTTATCACAGAGGTATCTCTGCTCTGGAGACTTCATCTACAGACAGCTGAAGCAGAAGTATCCCAGGAATCCCGGGCAAGCAACCGGTTTCCTAAGTCAGTTTGGATCAGTCCCTACTGAAGCTAAATTCCTACAGAATTAATTTTATTCATATGTATGAATTCTCACCTCAAAATTTTCTCCATACTGCGTTTTCTCGGAAAGATGTTTCCAAAATACATTTGAGAGGTACAAGTAAGGAATATGACAACAGCTTTTGGAAAACAACATCTTTCTCATGTACTTCTCTTGTTTGTGGGATATACTCCTGCAACATCTGAGAAGCTTTCTATCTCTTTCTGTCATTTTTTACATTTGGGAAGAGGGAAACTCAACATTTTGTGTATTATTAAGTAAATCCAATGTTCTTTCTATGCTTTTTGCTTATTATTAGAAGTGAAACTCTTGGAAATAACTGGAGGTATGGCAAGCTTTGAAAAAAAGCAACTATACATGGTCATCCAAAAGAGCCTTTTTCTCCTGTCAGTGTCCCACACATTTTACACAGTCACATGCATAGAATCATAGAACCATAGAATCATAGAGTTATAGAATGGTTTGGGTTGGAAGGGGCCTTCAAAAGTAATTTAGTCAAACCCCCCTGCAATGAGCAGGGACACAGAATCATAGAATGTATCTGGGTCCACATATTACCTTCTTTAGGCATGCACTGAATAAACATCATTTCAATGTTAAGCTTATTGACTACAGACTCTTGGCAGCAGCCCCATGGGCTTGTGGGTAGTGGAGAACATGTAGCTGGGTTTAAGCAGTGGCCCTTCAGTCACTGGGGAACAGCTCTTGCTGTTCTTGACCTCAGCTGTGCCTTGTTGAGAGTCAGACCCTACGAGAGTACCTCCCAGCTAGCAGCGGGTGGGTGATGAGTAACTGGGACATTTCCCTTTTTCCAGAACCAGCCCCTCCTTGCCAGTGATGAACCCACTGTGCTTGGACTGCTGCCCCCAGTGTTCCCTGCCTCTCCAGCTGGAAGCAGCTGGGCTTTGCCAAACCCCAGATTCATGCGGTTTGGCACCCCCTGTTCATCAGGAGCAGAAGCTCCATCCAACACATACTGCTGCATACAAGTCCAGCAATAGCCGCAGCAAGGACTGGGCCAGAAGCTGGCCCACAAGCTCCTCTTTAAGCTTCAGGAGGTGGGTTAGTAGCCACAGGAACAGGCTAGGGAAGGGCCAGTGCCAAGGGAAGGAGCCAGGGATGGGAAGAAGTGAGTTGCAGTGCTCACACACCCAAGCAAGCTGTGGCTTTCTTAGCAGTAGAAAGAGCCGGCTTTTGCCTCTGTTCCAGCTCAGGGAGGCTACGGGAAGCACAGCCAGCTTGCTTCCTGTAAACAAGTTGTTGTTCCCAAAGCCATGGCAGTAAGACAAGACACAGATATACAAGCAAGTGCGCAGGTGCCACTGTTGGTGATGGGCTGAAAGGCTTCGCTTCTCCCCATCCTTCTCCAATGCCCTCCTTCTCCCACCCTCTCACTCCCTTTTGCCCTCTGCTTTAGCTGTCTTCCCTTCTTTTCCCTTCCCACCTGCCTCCTTCCCAGGTTGCAGCTGTAACCTTATGGTAAAAACATAGGCAGCCCCCAACCTATTTTCAGGACCTAGCTGAACCTGAATTGGCCTTTTCTTAGTACCTCTCCATTTTTGGGTATGGAGCAACGGGTTATGTGGCTGTACATACTTCATCCCAGGCTGAAACTTGGCAGAAAAATAATCTTCTGAGGAATATTTTTAAAAAGGAGCTAACATAGCTTTACACAGGACCAAACAAACTGTCCTACCCATCCATCTCCCCTCTATTCTCTCTGCTTTAGTTTGACAATGAACTCAGGCTGTGCCATTGCAGGAAAAGAGTAGACATGCCAAAGCCACAGTAACTATCCAGTATTCTGCTCCTAACTTGTAGCAACAAGTGATTTGGGACCACTAGTGAATGTCAGCTCCTAAAATTTCTCATGGGCCATCAGACCTTCATATCTTGATCTCAGCTAAAAACATGAACCAGGTGATGTGGCCTTTGACACCAGTTGTGGCACACAGTTTAGGCATTTCTGTGACAAAGGACCAACAGATTCTCAATTCCTGTGATAGCTAGTGCTTTCCTTCAAACCTCAGCTCCTTGACTTCTCACTGGTATTAGGATAATCTTGGTTTTCCTTCTTTTCTCTATAAACATGGCATGCACACAGACATCAGGACTTTTGTCAAAAGCTCAATGATGTGAACAAAAATTATTCAAACTGCAAGCAAATAGATCTTGAATGGACTCATTTCAAAAACTTTGTTTCTTTTTTTGTCAAATCTTGTGATTTTTGCTGGTCTGCCTCACGGCAATTAATCACTTATTACTTGGCAACATTAAGGAGATGATGAGCTGGCAGGAATACTGGTGAATTCTCCAAAAGAAAGACATAGAGCTTTTGTCTTCCATCAAAATATAAATTCAGGATACATTACATCCTATAACTATGCAGTGCTGGACAAGCTGTTTGAAGCCAGCCGATGTGAGGGTGTAGGAAAAAAATAGAATAGGCTCAGGCTCTTGGCTGCCAGAACATAGGTAAGAAATGATCCTACACACACAAACCCCCAACCAACTACATAGGATTATTTGTGTTTTTTCTATTGATTACAACTAATTTCTTTTTTTTTTTTTTCTTTTTTTTTTTTTTAATGTAAATTCTGCTTTTGTACGTCAGTGACTAGCGATTTTTTAATTACGTTGTCCTGGGTTCAGCAGTAGCAGTCATTTTTCTCCTTCTTAATAGCTGGTGCAGTACTGTGGTTTTGACTTTCAGCCTGGAAACAGCACTGATAACACCGATGGTTTCAGTTGCTGCTCAGTAATGTTTGGTCTGACCAAGGACTTTCTGAGCCTCATGCTCTGCCAGGGAGGAGGGGAAGCCGGGAGGAAGCACAGACAGGACACCTGACCCAAACTGACCAAAGAGGTATTCCATACCACAGCACGTCATGCCCACTATATAAACTGGGGGCAGTTACCCAGAAGGATTAGATCACTGCTCAGTCAGGCTGGGTATCAGTTGGCGGGTGGTGAGCAGTTGTATTCTCTTCCCTTGTTGTTTCCCTTGTCATTATTATTATTGGTGGTAGCAGCAGTGGTTTGTGTTACACCTTAGTCACTGGACTGTTCTCATCTCAACCCATGGGAGTTACATTCTTTCAATTCTCCTCCCCATTCCTCTGGGAGCAGGGGGGAGGAAAGAGGGAGGAGTGAGCCAGGGCTGCATGGTTTCTGAGTGGCAGGCTGGGCTTAAACCACTGACATATGCTTTTTCTCCTTGAACAAACGGGCCTCAAAGTCATGAAGAAGTATATGCCATCCCCAGAGCTCCTGGATCCATACTTCCCTTCTATGGCCTCTATGTTCCCTAGTTTCTGCTGCTGAGGAGAATAAAGAAGGGCTCTGTCACCATGGCAACACAGAGCTGTACCTGTTTTGGAAAATAGGATAAGCACCTACAACTAAACTTTTCCAAGTCAAAGCCTGCCATAATATCCTCAATTCTCTCCCCATGATGACAGATATTGAGTGTAAAAGACATTTCAATATGTCTAGGATAGAAAAAACTGAGCAGAGCATGGTCAAAAGGCCTTTCTAGGGGCAAACTGAGTCAGTGAGGAGCAACCAAAATACACCCTGATTCTTAAGAGGCCAAGAAACCCAGCGCTTAGTTGTGGATAAATCACTGCAAGGTTCAGGTCAATTACTTTCAGATTAGGCCTGAAACTATCAGAGGTTCAGTTTTGACAAATAAGGTCAGTGGGAAAATCCAAAGGCAAAGAGCCAGCCTACTGTCAGTGCTGATGACACCCAAAAAGGTACTAAGCTTTCCCTGAGAGCTGTAGATCATCATTCCTAGAAAGGAAATAGCAAGGAAAGAGATGTAGAAACACTTAGAAGCCTTCAGAAAACAGCCTAAGTAAAAGATGGTGGGAAGGACACTTCTTCCTTTACTTGAGGAAAGAGTATAGCCAGGTTGGGTTTCTCCCCCATCCTAACCCATCCTTCTATCCTTGCTTCAGGAGGACCTCTAGAGAAAGCTATTTTCTTCTTTCTTATCACCTGGCATGGATTTGGGGCCTTCCCTCAACCTTAGCTGACCTTTGTTTGAGAAGGTGCCTCTTATCCAGTGCCTTGGAGGTCCTCCAGAAAGTTCTTTGTTTTGCCTTTCAGCAGGGTTTACACAGGATGCCACAGTTTGATCTGGCACTTGCACCGAATACTGTAAATTGTAAGTGTCCTTTAATGTATTTTTTTCCAATGCGGAAACCGGTGCTTACTGTCCCAAAGGATTTCAGGGCTGTCACTGAATGAGGAGCTCAGCATCTTACCGTATGTGTCTGCAAGGCTGCATTCACACTCACCTAGAACATCAGGCTGCTGTAATGCCTGTCCCGGAGGATTTTTTCCTATATTAACACAAAAGTTTTTGTATCTTTTTTTTTCTTGTACCCTTAAGAGGAGATGACCCTTTACAGGAAGGATGACAATTTTGTTTCTTTGTTTGTTTATTTAAATTTTGAATGCCACAGTCCACTACTGGAAATTCGAGATGGTAAAATAACCCTCCTTAGACTCACACACTGTGAATCCAAAACCAAAACCCAGTACTGGGCAAGCTCCAGATGTGATATTGGCCTCTCAGACTGAAAATAAACAGCCAGAGAGTTGTCTGGAAGAAGCAGTCTTCCCTCCTGCCTTGCATCCGTGAATCGCTAAGCATAGAAGCTGCTGATTCTCAAACCAATGCTGTCAAGGTGGGATGTTTAGGAGGGACAAAGTCTATTTGTGTGCCCGCTTTTTAAGTATTTGAAGTTCCTTTCATACCTGTGCTGCTTTCTGCCATGAGACAGAGCAGATCCCCTCTGCAGGATGCTCTACAGCTAGCTAGCACATAATGAAAATTGTTACCAGCTCTGGAGCAGCTCAGTAAAAAATAAGCTCATAAATGAATAATTGAAACTTATCCCAACACCTCTGAAAAGCACTGCATAGTAGCGTCCATCACTCTTTCTGCATCTCTGAAATGCATTCAAAAGCATCATGAGAGCTGTAATGTACAGGCCATGAGAAAATACGTCTGGATCGTCAGTTAAAATCCTGAGTTAGAACTGAAAGATTTGGCCTTTGAGACTCATACTGGCTCTGGTTTGTAATGGTTTCATCTCTAAGTAAGAATTGCCCATGTCTGGCAGTATGCAGAAATATACTGTTCTGACTTAGGAGGCAGGCAAAATAGCAGAAAGTGACTCTATTTGAAAATTTGACCGCAAATTTAAATACAGCTGTTCTGATCCTGGCATGACTTGTTAAGAGTAAATCAATGTATTTTTGGCAGAGATCATGAAAACAAAGAAAGTAAAGGAGAGAGAGAGAGAGAAAAAAAAGTAGAAATAGAAATAGAGTTTTATAGAGGAAACTGAACAGAGAGATACCAGTTTATGTAACCTGTGTCATAAATTTCAAGTCACTGGGACTCCAGCCTATTGACAGCTGAGATGAGCTCAGTACAACCAAGTAGAAGGGGGTCTGCATAGAGGCTCTATAGACTTGAATCCTGGTTTGGCATCTAGCTCACACTTGCCATTGATTTGCCAGCTGTCCCTGCCCTTGGCACTTCTACCTTTCCCCTGATTAAATGGCTGTATTAGGGTCAATTTGGGTAAGGGGCCAAAGCACCTCCAAGACCAGAAAACTGCATGCTCAAAACAGGCTATGCTGCTGCTTCTGAAGCTTTGGGAGGCAATGTAATGGTGCAAGCACAGAAGTGCAAATGCTTGGAGCAGGGAATGAAAGCCACCAGGACCTGGAAAAGTGGCCAGGAGGCCATGGGGCAGAGCAGCAGTCGTAAGCTCATGTGTGCATGGACAACCTGGTTTTAAACATCTGTAACTACATGCCTAATGCCCTAACTAACAACAGGCAAATCCCAGTATAAAAGGAATACAGGGATTCAAATTAAACATTGCCAAAAGTATAGCACTGCACTGCTCTGCTCACTGTGCTCCCATTGCTAAAGCCTCCCTCATCAGCTGACCAGTCGTATTTTAGCAGGAAGCAGCACTGTGGCAGGTCAGCACAGTGCAGGTATGTTGTGACAGTTGGAAAGGAACTTCCTGAGAGAGTTACTTAATTTCTCTGGACAAAACTGGACAGGCCGAGATGAGGGAATCCCCATTCATAGCCTCTGCATCCCCAGGCTGAATCCCAATGTAAGAAAGCAGAAGACCACTTTAAAGAAAATGTCCCAGATGTGGGAAGGGACTGGGCAGAGCAAATGTTTCCGAAGGACAGATTCCAGAAGTCCGGTTAAAGTGAAGTCCTGGAACAATATCCAGGGCTGCTAACCTGCTTCATGAAAAGGAGGCTTGTGTCACCCAGAGGGGTGGAGAAGGCAAAGGAAGAGACTATAACATGATTCACTTGGCGCTCTCCTCATTTCCTCTGCTGGAGCTTCACTAAAACCTGCGCAGCAGGCGGGGTTATATGACTACCTCTGATCTTCTATCATGCATGCCCTGCAGGAGCATTACACTTCCTGGACTGCTGCAATGCAGCTCGCAATGAATGATGATGGAGCTGCCCTGATTCACAGCAAGGAAAGATCTAGCCCAATAGCTGTTAAAAAGCGTAATTCAGACTCCAGTTTCTAAGAAATAGCTTATGAAGAAAAGCAAAGAAATTGCAAAAGCGCTGGAAGAATCTAGTTAGGCAAAATGCTATTTCCTTTGTATTTAAAGAAAATACTAGGTTTAGACTGCGCGAATAGGACATTTGTATCAGCCACATACAGATAGTTCCTTGCTTTTCTGTTCTACCTACCTACTGGTATAGTCCCGTGTAGCTCTTTGTTAGCAGCAGCCTGAAAATCAGATTAGATCCATACAAAGTGACTGTCTCATACTTAGATTGCCTTTAGACATTTACGCCTGTGCAACGCAAATAGTACCAGAAGAGCAATAATATTTGTAAGGCAATGTGCCAAGAATTACAGCAGTGGAAAGAGCTTCACAATCCTATTGTAGAAAAAAGCAAAGCATTTTACCCTTTCAGAGAGCCTGTCTTTCCTCAATGATGGTCACGTCATACCCATCTTAAGTAGACCCAGCAATACTAGAGGAAAATAGGGAAAGAACATAGCATCAGAGCTGAGGTCAACATCTGGTTGGACTTAGGCTTCACAAAGGAATTCACTGACTCATTGGCACATGTGAGGACTGTCATCTCCTCTGCAGTACTTAGTCTTTAATCATGAGAGTCCATTGGAGTAAGGCTTGGCTTGGCTTTCAGGAATATTAATGGAGTAATAATGCTATGAAAAATGAAAGAAACAAGGCAAGAAACTGAGTAATTCCCAAACCCACCAGTATGACTCCCTCCCTACATACACACATAAGGAGGGAGTAGCCAAACCATTGACACTGAAAACTATCTAAGTCACCCACTGGGTGTTTGAACAGGAATAGGATAGGAGTCCCATCTGTGCTCTGACCCTACCTGACCTTCAGGGGCTCCACCAGAGGTGCAAAAGTTTTGTGAAGTGACTGAGGTCTCTCTGTGACCTCAGTGGGGCGTAACATGGACTCTCCCGACAGGATATCCGCACCACCACGTCCCCACTGCTCTGGGGCAGTGGTGCCCAATCCAGGGAGAGGGAAGGAAGAGGAAATAGAGTAAGAGATGACGGGCAGGGATTTCCTGTTGCAATTGTTTGGAAGAACATGGGCCACAGTGTCACTTTCTGGGCAAAATGTGCTTTGAATAAGTTGGTGTGGGCACAACGTCTTCCCTCACACACCCAGCACATCCCTCTCCTGCACCATTAGAGAAGCACCACGGGCAAAAGGGAGCAACAGCTTGCAGATCTGTGCCAAGGCATGCTGCTTGGTGCAGCATGTTCACTAGCGTGGGCCACATCCTTCCCTTTCCACTCCTTGGAGACCTGTGCCTGCATAGGTCTTGCTGGCCTAGGAAAGGGACTCAGAGCTGGTGTGCTGTTTCATGCATCTGGGTCCACAATCTTGCTCTCCTGAAGATTATGAGTGAATTACTGAATCTCTTGAGGTTGACAGATCACAGGTGACCACAGGAAGTGATGTAGAACATATTTACTCATGACTACCCCATTGCTGTTCTTTGTTATTTAAACAAGTGTTTTATTAGTTTCATTCCATGTTGATCAGGAGGATTTGGAAATATCTGGTTTGATTGATCCTGCTGCAGTGACCTCATAACTCACAAGACCCTAGACTGTATTCCTCAGAGAGTTAAAGGATTTCTGGTGAAAGTTCCTGTGAAACTGGAAGGACAGTGTCTGCTTGGGCATCCCCTGCTCCATATGGGAAAGGCCTGAATAGAGGAAGAAATTTATATTCCTACTTGATTTTGCGTGATCAGTTCCACAACCCCCTTCTGGCATACTGCCTCCCCCAGCCATGGTTTCCATTTACCCAGAAGTAAATCACTACCTTGCTCCAATGTATCTAGTCTACTCCAATCTATTACAAGCCTGCTCCAGTCACACACTGCTGCATGAACTCGAGAGCTGATCTCTACGTAGCAAAAGACGGCCTTTCTTGGATAAGGACAATTAAAGCAGGACTGTGTCTCAGGCATTTATACTATGCAAATAATCAGCTGAGCAACAGATGACAGCTAAACATTTCTAGCAACTTCAGAGGCAGTTTTGTTCTCAGACTAAGATTGAACCAACCACTACTCTAAGATAAGCCTGAACTATTTGTTTCCCCTGATCTGGCAAATACTCCCAGTCCTGGACAATCCAGAACATCTTTATGTGCACCAGAAAGAAGGTCTCTGAGATCACATTCTAGTGATAACACACACACACACAAAAAAAGCAAAACCAAAAAAACACCAGAGAACAGAATGCATTTAGCTCCATTTATTGCAAGTCAGTTATGTCAGGCTGCTCTTATGCCAGGATCCTCCAAGAAAGCAGAGGTATTTTGTCATGCAGTCCTGGAAGCTTGTTTCTACACTGCAATACGTGGCAGATAAGGCAGTTAGGATCTCAATACAACACTACCCTCAGGGAAGCATTCTTCTTGCCTCCTGTATAAAAGAAGGTAGAGAAGCAAGGATGAGTAAGACTCTCCTTAGTCAAAGAACTGCTAAGGGCATTAATGGCAGCAGTTAATTGTCCAGTCTGCTCATGGCACAGAATGCTCCCAAGTACCTCTGGAACTAGAAATACAGTGGTACTTAGAGGAAGGTGTCACTGTGGGTTTCTGTTTGCTCAAATATGATAATCTAATAGTTTAACCAGTTAATCAAGGTTGCTGCTTTAAGCAACAGAGACACCTGTATTTTCAGAAAATGATCCATTTGATCTGTCTTAGTATACCTTAGATACCTGTCTACAAATCCAGCCAAATACTTACCAAGCCCTACAAATATTTGCTTCACCACTGGTTACGCTATATAATTGCAGGAATACACATGAATGTCTCCTGATTGCTCCTGTGCAGTCAGAGGTATTTTTTATGCTAACCACTTGCCATGATTTGGTGACTAGTGACTAGGGGCTGTACCATTTCTTATTTCCCCAAATTCCCTGCCCCACACTGAGTAGTTATCACAAAGTATTTATATATTACAGCCTGCAATCCTACGGCCATCTCAAATGGCATGAATGCCCCTACAGTTGTAGCCAATTTATGTCCATTCCAACTTTCATGTGGGCTCCATAGCCAAGATCTTAAACCCATCTTCCCTCAAAGGTGCTTTAATCCTTGAGTCACAAAAAGGTTTCTGCGTCTGGTCACAAGGTAGTCCCTGCAACATTGTAGTTTCACCAAGATTGTTCAGAAAGTCTCATCCTGGAAAGCCTTTCCATTACTTAGTCTGAAAGACCATACCTTTCACCTTTTTCCTCCTTAGCCCTTGTCTCTTTCCTTGCTTCCTGCCTCTGACTCTCTGTCTTTGAGTCCGCTGGAAGCGTTGCCTGTTGTGTTGCTTCCAAAATTGCCTATATCTCGCCATTTCTGCTCTCAAGATCTCTGACAGGACGGCAGAGGTGCCTGTTTCTCTGATGGGTGGCCTTGCTCTCTGTGACAGTGAGTGGATACGTACCTGGCCTGTTCTTAGAAGTCAGACACTACTGGGTATTTGTGATGCAAGAGTTCCTTTTGCCACATATGGAAATAGCCATATTTGGATGTTTGGTTTTTTATCACAATAGAAACTTCTTCGTGATTGGTCTTTGGCTGTGAAAGAAGAGCATTTTCTTCCATCTCGGGGTCCATGAATTTAGACTCACGGCTAAAATATTTACCTCTGGGCTTTCACTTTGGGGTTTTCACTGTGTTGGGGGGTGGGGGGGGGGGCAAATTCAGTGAAACTGAGGTCTGTAATCTCCAGAACGCAGCAGAAGCTCAGCAGTCCAGAGCCTATCCATGTGATGTCGTCTTCTACGAGGCCCATCTCTTCTAATCAGATCTGACATGACATGACAATGAAACAGAAAAAAAGAAAGAAACAGGGAAGTTTGTTAAGGATAGGAAACACAGACTCATAATTGGTTTCTACTAATTATTTCATTTTCAGTCCAAAAATCTCTCCCATTAAAGCAGTTAATGCCTCACATGTAAGAATTAAATGTCAGAAAATCTAAACCACCCTGTAACGACAAGAGTATTTTTTTCTGCTCTCTTGTTGAAGTGACATATGAATACTGTGAGGTTACTCCTGTTGTGCAACTGATGCATTGTTATACCACATAGCAGGATGGAACTGACCCTAGAAACTCCCAACACACAATAAATTGAGATCTTCTTTTGGAAATGACGCTAGCAATATGCATCCCAGTAATGATAGCCTTTGGGCCTTGTTCTGGAGTCACAGGGAGTTTATGAGATGTTATGCTCTCCCATTTCCTCCCTGCTGAAACTTCCCTGGGAAGGTCTTTCAGCATCAGGATGTGTCACTTCCAAAAGGATGTCTGGGCAGAGTCCATGGCAGAAAAAAAGAAATTGGACTGCAGCTCTGGAGCTAGGTAGGCAGAAGGATGCAGCTGAGAGCTGGAGCTGTTCCCAGGCCTGCGCCGCCTCAAAAACTTGGTGGCATAGTAAAACATTATCCGTCTTGGATATAGGTCTCAATCTGGCCAGGAAATATCACACCAAGTACTAAAAACAAGCCCAACATTCTCAAAGAACCAAAAGCATCTGGTATTTAAAGTAAAAGATGTAACAGGCACAGTTTGTTGCAACCTGAAGTCCTACACCAGAATATGGATACCGTAACAATGACTTTATAACAACTGTACATAAAGACCTTGTTTTTCTCTCATAGCCACAAAATCAGAGAAGTACTGTGGATTAATGAATTTGTCTTTTTATTAACTGTGTGTCAAACACATGGGCTGATGGACACAAGTTATTATTTTCAATAATGCAGCCAACATGAGGTGCAATTTTTTATAACTATGTGTACAATACTGCATTGTGGCCAACCTAATACTAGTCCCACAGCATGTGAACATTCACAGAATTACACTGTGGCACCTCAGTTCAACACAGCCACCCCAATATGCTGAAGAAGGTCTACCGATACGTCAGTCTACTTATCACCTATTCCAGAAAAGAAAAAACATTAAAGAGGAATGAGAGTTTAATTGCTCCACAAATTATCCAGAGAGATACTTGCCTGGAAGAGTAAAGCAGCTTTGCTGCAATTTCTCCGCAAATCCTTCATTTGTTAGTACAAATTTGTGAGACTGTCAATGAAAAGGGGACAGATGAATGATCACAGCAGACACTGCACCAAATCTTGTAGCAAATTGTACTTAAGACTGAGGTGTCCCATGGTTATTAATCGTGTGTAGTGAAACTGAAAGTCTCTATCCACATACAGCAAGTCAGTTTTCTGCTAATGTGCTTGTAAATCAAGAGCCAGTTCTTTACCATCAACAGATACCCAGTACATACAGCTGTAAAATGGGCATGAGATCACATGCAACACTCTAGCATCTGAGTTCTTTGGCTTTTTTAACCTTTGTTATTCGAGACATTAAGCTATCTTGCTTGTAATAATTGATCCAACAGACTAAATTCTCCTTTTAACTTTTCCTCTCTAAGCCAAAGAACGACACGAGGAATGAGTTTATTCCTCACTACCACCCTGTCTTTTGTTTTTCTGGTTTGATTTTTTTTCAGTTTACAGTCTTAAGAGCCATCATAAGAGAAGTTTACTAACGCCTACAGGATTTTACGCTTCAGTGAAAAGTGGCACTGCAAGTTCTCAGGCATTTTTTCAGAGTGGCTGTGGGCATAGAGTCATTCTTTTAGAATCACCAGTTTATTATCTTTTTTAGGGTGCTGTATTTTATGGTAAAGGAGGGCTTCTTATGAAAAAAAAGTCACTTGATCTTCTATAGAAGGAGCAACTATATTAAAACAAGGACAGAGGGTTGAATTTTTACAGGCAAAAGATGGTTTCTCATTGACATTCATATTCTTCTTACATTTTCAAGGCTACCCAAAAAATATGCATACTTAGGTGCAACTTGATGGCCATAATTGAGGAGGTGAAACAGTAGGAGTCCACAAATTGGAAATACTCTGTTTGCAGATTGCAAGCTCAATGTGGATAGGAAATAAGTATACACTGTGTAAGAAAATTAAGTCAAGTATTTTCATTTGTAATCATTGGGGGTGCTAACAGGTACCTGCATGCATAAAGAAATCAGATGAACACCAGGACATCTGGCAAAAATTCAGATAAAATTTATGCCCAGGTAGTCCAGCTGCCAGTGGCATAGCAACACAGCAAAGTTAATCTCAGAAAACAGGGGTGGAAAAATCCTACTGTCCTCACTATCATATATATCTGGACAGAAAAAACCAATTGCCTCTTGCAGAAAAGGACAGGGAGAGTCAGTCTTTCTATGGTTAGGAGTTTGCATGATCGGAAATGCACTTTCTGGTCTTTCAAAAGCACCATGCTCAGTGTAGCACCACCCTCAAACTTCAGCCAGATCTGACCCTATTTCTTGGCTTCAGCTGTGGCCTTAAAGCTATTCCTTAGCCCTGAATATTTCTATCTGTTTTCTATTTAGAAAAATGCTTCTAGGAAACAGGGCCTTCAGAGGGGGTCATATCTTTATTTTGTTGGTAGTGCAACATTTTTGAGTCCCTGGTTGATTATGCTGTTTACCTTCTGATAGCTGTGTTTCCTGGATGGCTGCCATGTGTTTTTACTTTCTAGTTAATCTTTCAGCAATGATCCTGGCCTTCAACAGATACAGAGTGTTTGTCCTCCTGGCATTCAACAGGATAATTTATTTTTTTTTTAGCATAAATACTTTTTCATGTGTTTCTGGGTACATAGCATTCAGAAATTAAACTTGTTCTTGAGCAGCACTCACATTCAACACTTGGCATTTTCAAATCTCTGCAGACACATGAATTCCTGCTCTCTCTACCTTGCAAAGCAGTAAAGTTGACATATAACTTTCCACATTTCCAGGGAAGAAAGCTGAGAAATTAAAAGGTCCAGGCTGCAGGAGCAAAACCTAGCCATATAAACAGATAACCAAACATAAAAAAGATAGCCATTTATTAAAAGGCATCCAAGGAACCTTTCTGGAAGAGGTAACCTCTCACAGTAGGAAACCCTTGCTTTGTGCTTTGTCTGATGACATCTTTCCTCAAGGTACATGTTGCTGACTTGGGAACGCTATTGATATTTTAAGTCTGGAGCTCCATAATTTTCCTTTTTTTTTTTTTTTTTCTGTCTTCTGCTCTTTTGCAGGTTTAGCTTTTGTTTCTCAATGAAGACTCCAAGTTTTCTGTAGCTCCTTCAGTCCTACACAGTGCTCTAGGAATGCTGTTAACTGAGTGAGACTTTCCCCTGACATCAACACGAAACAATGTTGAGCTGAGAAAGCAACAGACCGTGGCATCTTATTGTATTTGTCTGAGATAGGATTCAATATGAAGAATCAGCTCATTGTTTCAATGTCTGCACACCAGTTAACTATTAATGAATTCACAGTCAATAAAATATACTCTCTGGGTAATATCCGGTCAACAGTTAAACTAGTAGTTGTGTTTGGAAAAGAGTTTATGATCAATCCCCTGCTGCCACAACCATACAAGCTCTAGAACATTCACTTCCTGGCCTGAAACTTCCCAGAAATTTTAGGGTGACAAAATCAAATCTTACATGAAGAGGGGGAAGAATACTGCTTCCCAAAAACTCCTCTTCAATATTTTCAAGCCAGTGGTAAAAGAAATATGTACCAGGTTGGGACTAAAGTTTGCCAGGACAGGAGGGATTTTTTGTCAGAAATAATGACTGTCCTGGTTGAGGAAGGAACACGTATGGCTATCACAAAATTAGGAGCACTGAAAAAAAGATGCTGAGAATATAATTTTCTTAATTCTTTTTTTCTTACATGTGCAGCTACTGGAGCATTTCCTGAAGAAATTTTCCTATGCCCATTAACTAGACGAATAGTCCTCAAGACTGCTTTGCCAGGCTGTTCTCAAGTTTTATTTACATGACTGCACTGCAAGTCTTCAAACTTGACTGCCTGGAAATCCCACTGGGACCTTAAAAAGAAGCTAGGTTTGAATAAGCTTGGTAGAGGTATAAACCAATTTCAAACTTATTGACAATACACACATGCACGCACATGTATGGCTGAACCCAGGACAATTACTCAGCATTACACGGCCACTTGCAGTCTTCAAACACTTAAAATGTTAATAATACTGCAATGGTTGGCATTACACTTTATATCTAAATGCCTTAAAGATGCACAAAACCAAACAGTCAAAGCAATAAAAAACAATAAAACCCCCACAGTTCCTAACTTAGTAGTTTTAAAATTACTTATATTTCGGCAAAGGACCCAAAACCATACCCAAAGTGAACTCCTCACATTCAGAATCTGGTTCATTTTTTAACTGGCGTTGCCTTTCCACATCAAACTCTCTTGCCTGGTAAAGTCATATTCACATACATCTACATGGGGGAGCAGTGAAAGAGTGGGTACAAAGCAGTTTAGTGGGCTGGCTAGAAAGCTGTGATAAGGAGACAGTATAAACACGGTTTCTGCTGTGTTGAAGCTTTCCCTATGCTAATACAGAGTGACTTGATTTTGTTTATAGTGTGGGACTTGGATTCCCCACGAAGTTGTTTTTCATGGGATGCATTTTCTTGGTCCCCCTTCATTAAAATAAATCTGATTACATTTCAGTCTCTGCTATTTTTTAGAAAGGGGAGCTAGAGGGGGGAGCTGTAGCCACACACTTAGATAATTTCCATTCAAACCCAGCACAGTAGTCCTCTCAGCCAAGTCACACTTAGGCAAAGGAGACAGCAGGGGAAAATTTTGTTCTGTTCTTTGATGGGCTTCATTGGGTGGATGAAGCATGACCAATCATCCATAACCTGACAAGGCCTTGGAAGAGGCCGAAACATGACTACATCATGTATACCTCCAACACCAGGATAACAGGGGATACTGTTGTGAGCTACAGGGGTTGAAAGGAAGAGCATTTAAAGTTGTAGTAACAAGAAGCAATGATTACCTGGAAGGTGGTAGGAGGCAGGGGTGGTCTGGCAGAGGACATGAGAAGAAGCTGGGGGTGGTAGGGTGAGGTGTCTTGTCCCCTCCTTGCCCCAGCCTCCATCCTCCATGCTTCCTGAGGCATTTCAACATTCGTTATCCAAGCAGCAAGCTCATTTCTATGACAAGGAAGAAAGAAATCAATTGTGTTTTTAAAAGCTTCTTGGAGGCTACAAAAAGTGCATTGTTTCAAAATGGGTTGAGGGGGCTGGGTGCTTTGGGGGGAGAGAGTTGAGCTTACATCATCATTCTGTCTAATTACGCCTGTTTTTCCTGCTGTCATGTGGGTTACTACAAAGCCAACTGTCCCTGAGAGCAAAGATTAAACTGTTACTCTTACAAGGACAGGAGGCTTGTTCCCCTCTCTCCTCCCCCTCCCATGCTACCATGGGCTCTGGCTCTTCCGTGGGATACCCACACTTTTGGAAAAGATGTTGGGAAACATGGGGGCAGAAACCAGCTAGGAGGCTGGAAGATACCAGCCATTTCTGCCAGTTAGGAGACAACATCTGGGCTTAATCTGTAAAACTCCCTAGACAGTATCCTTTCATTTTCTGTTTGGACAATGCATTTCCCATGTCCACTTCCCAGTCCAGGCACACATTGGAGCTCATCCCAAAGAAACTGTCATCTCATCCAGGTTTGCTCTCAGATACCTGACTGAAAGGAAGCTGGAGGCCATCAGGGCTACCAAGGACAACATACTGCTAGCAGGAAAAGGCACAGGCAGCAGGGTAAAACAGAGTCTGCAAAAACAGGGTATCTACAGCTATCACCAATTTTAAATCTCAGATCCTTCAGTAAGTTCCCCCTCCTCATGTGAAAGCCAGCTCCAGCAGGTCAGTAACTTGTCTGTGTCCTGCTCAAACTGGCCTTTATCTTGTCAAGGTTGGGGACTTTGCTGGCTTTCTAAGACATCATCAGGTGGTGTTTAGAAAGCAAGAAGAGCTTGGTCTGTCCCTGAGATAGGTCTTCAGATGTGCATGGTATCTATAAACTGCCTCTTGCCAGTCTGGCTCAGCTTGTCCCAGGGAGGGGGTATCCCAAAGGGCACTCGGGGTGAGGGTGGACTTCCAGCTTTGCCCCTGGGTTTTACAAGAGCCAAACCAAAAATAAACATGGTCAGGGCCTGGTCCTTTGCCAGACCCCACCAGCTCAGACAGGGCCACACCCAGTAGCTGAGAACTGGTGAAAGACTAACACAAGGTTCACAGCAGTTAAGCAAAACCGCTTTCATTTAACCTTCATAGGCTGCACTCCCTGCCCTCTGCTGTCATCTTTGCCTAACAGGACACACTGTTTCATCATTGACTTGGACTAGACATTCAAAACAGAGACTGGTGTTTCTTCAGAGCTAGGGAAAAATCTCAGAGTGTTGAAGCACTGAAATGCACTGTAAGCATTGCCATGGTCTTTCAAAGGCCCAAAGGTCCAAGCAGGTTTTAAAATGTTCTTCTGTTTGCACATATCTAAAAAAAAAATATTAAAAAAAAAAAAAGAACAACCCAGAGAGAAAGAGAGATTATGGGAGAGAATAGCTTGGGAAAAATAAACTCTTTCGTGTTTAAGGAGGCTGCGCAAGGGATTCTTTTCTTTTACCTTCTTTAAAACTTCTGGTTTATAAAGACAAGTCACCTGCCCCGTTCCCAGTCTCATCTGAGCACTTTCTTCTGTGTGGTAAATAACATCTTTTCCACGACTGTTCTCCCACACTCAAATAGTGTTCTGCTTTGGTTTGGTTTTAATCTGCAGGGACACACATTGTCATACACTTATGCTAGAGATGGCAAAGTCAAAAAACAGAAGCTTACCTCTAAAAACCATATTTTTCACTCACCACCTTCAAATCCTCTTCATCACCCCTCTTCCTGTTTCCTTATTACAGTGGATTACAGTGAAGGACTTGGAAGACAAGTGGGTCTTGGAACCTGCTGGGAAACCATCTGACCTGGGTTCTGTAGGTCAGACATACTGGCCTTCAAAACTACACAGTAAAGCTCACCTTTACAAAGCAGCCTTCCCAGCTCCAGCAAATGGCTGTTGGGACAAACATGCTGGAAGCTGTAACAATAGCAGTATTGATGAGAGGGAAGATTTTATTGTAAGTTAGATTTAGGAATGAGTAATTATGCAAACAAGCAATTAATTAAAATAAATATGAATAGCTTCCTCTTTTGGGGAATGGTTTTAGTTTGATTTGTAGGAAGATCAGAAGCAGGAGATTTCTCAGGGCTGAACCAAGCCTTTAAAATGAAGATAAAGGCAGCTTGGCAATGAGGGAATAAATACTGTTCTGACTCTCCTATGCATCATTAAATGCTATGTGCATATATATGCAACAAGGCAGCTGTAATTTACAGAATCAGGAAATACATTAAAATACGGAGGATTTGAGGCCAGGTAAGGCCCGCTTTACTGACCCACCATCTGTGGAGCAGCACCATTCTGTTTATTTCCATAAATTTCACTGACGCAAGACAGGACACACTTTTTCTCTCGGTGGTACTGGCTGTTTTCTGATTTCTGTCTTCCCTGAGAAGGCAGGCTGCAGGCTGCTTGAAAAATAGCTGAATACATTGACACTGCTGTCTGCTCTGCAGCTTCAGCTAGCTCAGCTCATCAAACCAGACACTCTAGAAATCCAAATAATTCTGAGGTCAGCCTTCTCCTTCTGTAGTGCATCACCACCTTGTTTACAAGGCCTGTTCTGCCCCATACTCCTGCACTGATGGAAGGCAGCTGGGCTGAGAAAGCAGTGCCAGATTCCAGGAAGAAAGAGAGATCTTCCTGTAAGAGAAAAGGCAAGATTCTGAGTAGGGGAGGAGGTAGTGGCAGATAACATACATAATCATTCCCTGTTCAGGGACACTTCAGCAGAAGGAACTGGATCTAGGCTTCCCTTTGTGAATATCATGCTGATAAGCTCACAGAGAGAAATTTGCTTCAGATGCAATAGCAGGAATCACTGAAGCAATTTGTGAACTTGAAGTTGACAAGCAGGGGGAAAAGAAAAACATCCCACTCACCCCCAAAGATTCTGCTTTTACCTTTTGGAAATAAAATGTGTACAAAATGCATTTGCGTATGACTTTCTGTTCCCAAATGATTCCTTTCATTTTGATTTTTATCTTTTTGTAAGGTAGCATTTTAAAAATAAATAAATAAATAATCCCATATCAAAATGGTGTGTCGCATTTCAGGTAGAAGGAATGAAACACAGAATCATAGAATAGAGTTGGAAAGGACCTTAAGATCATCCAGTTCCAAACCCCCTGCCATGGGCAGGGACACCTCACACTAAACCATGCCACCCAAGGCTCTGTCCAACCTGGCCTTAAACACTGCCAGGAATGGAGCATTCACAACTTCCCTGGGCAACACATTCCAGTGCCTCACCACCCTTACAGTAAAGAACTTCTTCCTCATATCCAGTCTAAACTTTCCCTCTTTAAGTTTGAACCCGTTACCGCTTGTCCTATCACTACAGTCCCTAATGAAGAGTCCCTCCCCATCATCCCTATAGGCCCCCTTCAGATACTGGAGGGCTGCTATGAGGTCTCCACACAGCCTTGTCTTCTCCAGGCTGAACAGCCCCAACTTTCTCAGCCTATCTTCCTATGGGAGGTGCTCCAGTCCCCTGATCATCCTCATGGCCCTCCTCTGGACTCATTCCAACAGTTCCATGTCCTTTTTATGTTGAGGACACCAGAACTGCACACAATACTCCAAGTGAAGTCTCACGAGAGCAGAGTGGCAGGATCAATAGAAAAATTTGCCATTTACAAATTCATTTGTTATCAGCTGAGGTCTAGAGCCCCATCTCCTGGGATGAGGTGATTATGTTGGAAGCTTAGTTTGATTGCTGTTGATGTTTCTTGCCCTTGTGGTTTGGAAGAATATCTTGAAAATGTGTTTTAAGTATAACGAACACAGCGATGTCTGCCTGAGCCTCCATGCATCCGGAAACAAAAGTTTCATGCAGAGCTATCTGTTCCAAGTTTATCAAGACAATGTTAACTCCAAGGCTCACTTATGAGGCTCTGCTAGCATCACTCATGAAGAGCTTGCATAGGACCCGATGTTTTTATTCAAAATCTCAGATTTAGTTTATCCCCTCTGTTGACCCACTAGGGTACATCAGAATGAAAAACCTACCCAAAATGAGTAAACCTGTTCCTCTGCCTGTCAGTTACGAACACCATCCATTCCCTCATCAGCATTCAAACAGAGTGCTGTTGTATCATTTTGCAAAAACAGCATTTTGCTGTGCCCTTCAGGGATTTGCATTCAATCTTCTGGTTCACAGGCAATGCTAACACATATTGATTGTAGTTGAGAACCTGAAGAAAAGGAAATGACACTGAACAAGCGCCCTCATATTACCTGTGACTCCAATGGTGGTGAGTATAGGCCAGCCTCTGGTGCAGCTTCATAGAATCATAGAATCATAAAATAGTTATGGTTGGAAAGGAGCTTAAGATCATCTAGTTCCAGCCCCCTGCCATGGACTGGGATGCCTCATACCAGACCATGTCGCCCAAGACTCTCTCCAACCTGGCCTTGAGCATTGGCAGGGATGGAGCATTTACCTCTTCTTTAGGCAATCTGTTCTAGTGCCTCACCACCCTCAAAGCTTCACCCACCAAGCTTCAGGTGTGCAATGCACCCATTTTCAGTATGACCATCCGCATTGGTAAAGAGAACCATGAGCCTCATCCAGGACCTGGTCCGTGGCCACAACCATTTCCTTCTCTAGCCTTTATATCTATGCCCTTCAGCAATCTGGAGGTTTATCAAGACTCTGTCACTGGCTCTCTCAACTGATTTACAGTTATTCATTAAGCCATGGCAACTTTTTTGTGAGTCTTGAGTTTTTCACTGCCAGTTGAGCAGATTTCACTTTCTCAGTTACAGCTCAGGAATCAAGCTAGTTCAGTCCCCTCTAGTCATTTTGGTCACACTTCCTCTGAACTGCCTCCACTTTCTCTCTCTTGCTGTTAGCGACTGGAAACCCAGCTGCCTTATTATCACCTTTTAGCAACACACCGGCTAGAAAGAGGTCTTCTCTCCCAAGGTCAGAGGCTGACGCTTAGGATTTCTGAGCTCCATGTTGCTCAGTTCACTGAGCACACGCTCACTATCAGGCCTCTGGCAGTTCAAGCCCATCTCTGGTGCCTCAGTTCCTATTGTCAAAGGACAAGAACAATCCTTTTTTCTAACTTACAGTGGAGTTAAGTTTGTAATTCAAGCCCAGCTGAACTCAACAAAACACCCCTCCCACCCCCCAAAAAAGCACCACAACCCACCTTTTTGTTTGCTTGCTATTAATGCCTTTTAAATAGAACAGCCTGTAACAACTTTGCAATGAAGGGTTGCTGTCATCTCTTCTTATCTGTTCTATTCTTTCAAACTCTTCCCTACCACCCACTGCAGATATACTATAACCAGCACTACAGAGCTCTTTGCTTCTCACTTGAACCCCAAAAATCTTCCATGAGAGGTCTGATCAGGCCTTTGCCCCTCTTTGACTGAATTTTTTATCCCTCTCCTGGATGTCCAGCTCTTCCTGAGCCTGTATCTCCTTTCTGGTCCATTTCTCTTCCCCCTGCAATTCCCATCATCGCCTGCAAGGCATTTCATGAAGAGCATTGTACACACATGCTTTCCTCACAGCATCTTGCTCAGTTCAGATCAGTAATTAATGATTTCCCAGGGTAGTGCCATGGGCCTCCAAATTCCTGCTGCTGACAGAACATCCCTAAACATCCTAAGAGAACCTGAAGAAGAGACTGAGGGAACAGCGGGTCAAAAGGCTTCCTGCTGCGTTTTTTTCTGAGGCTTGTCACCCCTGGGCATTCAGGGGAAGGTCAAAAGAAAAGGAAGTCAAGAATGCCAAGAAAGCCATAGCAGCTGCACAGGCTGCTGACTAACAAGGAGACAGTGGCTTGGCACACACAGAGAGCAACCAGAGGCAAAACTAGAAGGCAGAAATGCATTGAGGGGTGGAAGAAGAGAGGAGCAGGAGATTCAAAGGAGATGGTGAGGGCAAATAAGGTTAGAGATGATGGAAGGATGGGAAACGTTGAGGTGAAAAGTGCTGGTTGAAGAGGAGGAAAGAAGGTGAAGGGCCACAGGAAAGTAAAAGGGCTATCCTCCTACTAGCTGCACCCAGATTAGGAATTATAAACTCATTTACTTGTCTGCCCCATACCCTTGCTTCAGACAAAATGAACAGGACACTGAATGTATCCCTATTCCAGACCCACAGAAACAGCAGAGAAAATTCATTTAACCACTCACGCAGCACTTGACAGTTGCTCAGAAAGGCCCAAATACCCTCAGAAAGTAACTTGGTTATTTTTGCAAGCAGGTATTTTTGCAATCCCCAGATGCCTAAAAGTCTAATGGCAAAAGCACGAAGCAGCTGTTTGGGATGACAGCATGTGTTTGGCAAGACGTGCTTGGATCAGGCAGGGCTGCTGGCAGGCCATGGCAAGGACCTCCCAGGGCCCACACTGGATGCAGAGATCAACCTTCAACCTTCAGGCCCAGCTTTTAGGCAAACAGAAGAGCACTGTGCATTCAGGACTCACGGCAAGCAGCAGCTCCAGGGAATCAGATTAGGGATGCCCCTCCATTCCAGTACCATCATAGGTCTGGGGAGCAGCTGGGCACTGACTGCTGAGTGTCCATGAAGCACTGACACAGGCTGTCTCATGGCCAGTTCCTGAGCAAGCAGCACTAAGGAGGAGGCAAAGTCTGTAAGGAAAATAATATCTTTGATTAAAACAGGCCCTATATGATTTCATCACTGCACAATTCTAACTGCCTCTGCCCCACAGAGATTCTAGTTGGAGTCAGGCAGATCATCTGGTGGGGGTGAGCAGATGAGAGTTCCTGTCCCACCTTGCCAGTTTTGTGCAGCTTTACTCTGGGGACTGCAACATCAGTGAAAGTGCAAGTGAATCTGGTTACTGGAAAGCCAGGACAAAATATGCATTTTGATGTTTTGGGGCATGGTGCTGTTTTAAGGATGATAGCACACCAGCAGCTGGCCTTGCAGCACTTGGAAAGGGGCTAGGAACACAGTTCCTGTTTATGCAGAAGTGACTGAGTAGCAAGTAATTTTGGGGAGGGAGCATTACACACTCCTAAAGAGCAGTCTTCCACTAGGAGGTTTTCAGTCTGTGGTCAGTCTTTGCAGGGTGAGATTCACAAGCTGCTATCCAAGATGCCTCAGGCTCGGGTCATAGCTGAACAGCTCAGAGAAAGTCCCTAAGAAGCAGCAGGGAATCTGATTCCTGGCAAATGGGAAGCAGATTTGGGACAGAGACATGACATGCATGTGGAGTCATATAAAAGACACACATACAGGCACAGAAGTCAAATGGCCCCTAGCAAGAAAGACATGCTAAGTCTGGACACATCACTGGGAGCAAATAGTGGAAGGAAGGAGCTCTACATTGTGACTCTGCCTGCACATGTGAATGGAATCCAGCTGCATGCTGCTACCCAGAATATTACACTTTCTCTCTCCTCCCTACGACTGCAAAATCTGGTCATATCTCTATCATCTCCCAGCTTGCTATTGTGGCTTTCCTGCCCACATCAGGAGCTGAGAGGAGCAGCACTGGCCCACGTTCTTGAGTAAAAAGGAAAAGGACCAGCCCATATTCACTTTGGTAAGGTTCCGGAGTCCTAGCAAGTCAGATGTGCCACTAGGATAAGTTTGGAGTTCAGCATTGGCCACAGGGATATCAGAAGTTGGAGGTCATGCAGCATCAGGCAGGTGATGGCTGCTTCAGTTGTCCTTCATGGTGAAAACTGCCCATGATGGGCCTCACTGAGTATCACCCATAGTCCCAATGCAGGCTGAGATCCTACAACAGGGGTGCTGTCTGAGCCTAGGAGATCCTGAAGACAAGGGCTTCTCAATGAAGTCATGCTGGGGAGCCAGGAGCTCCATCTCAACCAACACTAAGCCAAGGAGCCGGCCGTGTTTGAGACCCTGTGGATAGGGGACAGCTTGGTAAGAAAGGCTGCTTACTGTGCAGTGCAAAGGCAATTAGGTTTCAGATGAAGCAAAACTACCCACCCCCACCCGCCTACTAAGGAATCCATTATTGCCCATTCACCTTCTTTCTTTTATCAGTTCAATAATAAGCTCCAGACTTACCATTTTTGGGTTTCCACTTGTGCTGAGGTGAAGCAGAGCGAACTCAGGAGGAAAAATCTGATTTTATGAGTGTCAGGCTGCACTCACCACTGGCCTTGCTGCAGACAGGATCTTCTTCACGTCTCTTCTTTTTTCTATGGACCTTTAAGGCAAAGCAGAAAGATTCCCTCAAAATCTTGGTTTCCAAAATGTCAAATTCGTGCTACAACCCTCATTTAAATATCAACAAAAAAGAAAAAATCATCCAGAAGTGCCATCATAAGCACTCATTCAAAGGATAAACCTGCAGGAAGGGCTAGGTAGTGATTAACAGGGTGGAGGCAATTCTCCATTGGCTGGAGAGTTTCTAGCATGGTGCTAGAAAGTTTCAGCGGGAACAGAGTCTTGGTCGTTTGGAAGGGATAGGTGTGGGTACAGCGGTGTCTTGAAGTCTACATATCTAAGAAAATATAAATACATTTCGATGCAGAAAATATCTCTGCTGATGTATCCAACTCCACAAGTTTACAGTTTTGCTACATTTGCCCTGGAAGTCTGCCAACCAGTGTACAAGTGGATGTAAAACATTGCAGACTTGTGACTGTTTTCCTTTCTTTTTCAAGATCCAAAGTCAGAGATGGGACATTTTTCCTTTTCTACTTACTCTTCCCAGAGGGCAGAGACAAACCTATTCCTTATGTGAAGAAGCTGAGATCCTGGAAAGGTTTTTGCCTTTGCATGAGTGGCTTTACATGTCCTGCTTGCTGAGCTCTGAGAAGTGTTCTGCTTTAAAAGAATAGCACCGCATGCAGATGCCTATAAATGGAAGGTGAAATTGTTACTATTAAGCCCAGGCCCTGCCAAGGCAAACAAGTGCAGGGCAAACTGTGTGTGCAAAGGAAGGGAGCTGAGAAAACTTGAAGTCAGCTGAATCATAACTTCAGTTTTAAAATCACTTGAACTGCATAAACACAGCCATCTTACCAATAACAAAGCTAGCTCCTCAGTGGAGCTGCTGTTTGGAAAGCCAAGCCCATGCACATGGGTGCAATGGGAAGAATGTTGCAGGAAGGACATGCCTTCCAAAGCTGTGTTTTGAATCTAAAATAGTTGGGGTGTCTGAGATGCAGCAGCTTTGCGGGAGCCTTGAATAGCACTTAATGTCTGCTGCAGTTCACCAGGTCCCGACCTCTGCAGGGCCAGGAGCTTGTCACGACTGGCACCACAAAGAAAAGCCCCACAGAGACAGCTGCTACCTGTCCACCAGCAACGCAGCGCTGCCTGAATGGGAAAATGCCCACAAATCCCAAAGGCTGCCCAGTCTGGCTTTCTGCTTTCTTGGAGGAGGATGTGTTATGTCACTTTTGTCCTCCTCCTTTCAGGCTTCACAAGAGCTGTCAGTATGACTTTGAATGAGTAAATC
This sequence comes from Myiopsitta monachus, assembly GCA_017639245.1. Taxonomy (NCBI): domain Eukaryota; kingdom Metazoa; phylum Chordata; class Aves; order Psittaciformes; family Psittacidae; genus Myiopsitta; species Myiopsitta monachus. Next base: position 25,246,206 of record CM029926.1, on the reverse strand, counting down.
ATGTGTGCACACATTTTAAAGTGCACACACTCTGCACATGCAGAAGGGGTGCAGTAATATAAATCATCAGTGCATTTCTCCACATAAAGTTTTGACTTGCCTGTTGGGGGTATTCTGTGGAGTATTCAGACCCTCTCATTGTGCAGAAGTGAGCAGGCTCTGGGGGTGCACTGTCATTAATGCATACAGTTCTGCATTATGCTCTGTGTGCTGTTTAGTGAAATGGAGAAAATACCACCACTCATTTGGAGTCAAAAGTGATAAAGTCACAGCAAGGATTTGCAGAAGTTTTGAAAAACGCTGGAGCAGCAAACAGCAGAGCACAGCAAAACATTTTTACCACTGTCTTGCAGGACCAATTTGGTTTCTGCAGTGATCTGATAATCTCAGGCTGAGGAGTGAAAACACACCAGTACAAGGCTTGTTCTTTATTACTTCTGACATTTCATAAAGGCAGACTGGCTCAGCAACTCCCTTAATATATAGCCCCTAAAGCAGAGATGCAATTCCTAACGCGTTCCTAATGAAACTCCCCTGACTTCCATGGCCTTGTGTTAAGACTGGATTTGGCCTCGTCAGTAAAGTACATTTAGACTTCCAAACTGAAAACTGCCTCTGGTTTCCAGAGGGACTTGAAAAACTCCCAGAGCACTGGAGTGCAGCAGTGAGATTTATGCTTTTCCCTGACTTTTCACTGCTCAGTAATACATTTGTATGGCCAAAGTAAAGCCAGATCTGGCATTCTCCACTCCTGATTTCTTTACTACCCAGGGAACTAAATGACAGTGTAGACTGGAATGGTAATGCTCTAAGGCCCAGAACAGCTTTTCAGGGATATTTTCACAGCCTGTGGAAAGAATGCATATGTGAATGTTTGAAATATAAGGACTTGACATGTTAGCTCACCCCAATCTGGACAGCCACTGGTGACACAAGTTCCTGTGCAGAGGCAGAGACATGAAGCCAAAAATATCTCCTTCTAATATTTATTTGTAGGAAAGTAGCACTTCTAGTCTCTAAGAGGATGGAGAACTTGGTTGTTATCAGGCACTCTTTTTACCACTGCCAAAACCAGTCCCAGTCTGGAAGAGGATGCCCACTAAACAGATAAGATGAGCAGGTAGAAGAATAGGCACAGGGAAGATTGTACAGAGATTGTACAGAGCCAGAGCACCCAGTGCAGGCTCAAAGCTTCCTGGCAGTATGTGGAAGCTGGCTGTTGCTGCCACAGTCCTAAGGCAGGACTACAGGGACAGAGCAGCAGAGCTGGGACTGGAAGCCAGGGGCAAGCTTAGCCGCTCCTCCTGTTGCCTGGTGGGGAAAGGAGGTGGGGGCTTCATTTCCTCAGCCTGACCCACTACCTGATGACTCCTTGGGTTCAGCTGCCGTCCTCCTGGAAATCTGGTGTGGGTCTTCCATTCAGCCCCCAACAGTCAGGTGAGACTACTCATGGGAACATGCCCTGGCCTCTATCTTGTGTCCCTTTTGCTTGGTGGTGAGGCTAGCAGAAATCTTTTAGTTATTGCCACTATCCCACTCATACTTTTCACATTCTTTCAAGCCTCACTCCTTGCCTGGTGCTAGGAGATATTGTAAAGTTTGAGTCCTACTGTTAGCAGCAACCACCACCTCTCTCATGAGTATATCAAGAATGAAAGATGCTTTAGCTATGTGTGATTAAGCTTTAGAGAAGAGGATTGCAGTAGAGCAATATATCTCACCCAGTTATGCATGAAGCACTGTCAGGTTGGAGGTCTGTGAAGTGACTGGAAATTATTGATTTTAATATTTCGTGTTCTCATATGCAAATGTACAGCCAAATGTGGACCATAATAAGAGGAACATGCAGGGGATGGTCTTCTTTTTAGTAAGCTATGAGTGAAAATTATTGTGGCTGCACTGGCAAAATAGTCTCTGGCTTTTCTCTTTTAGGAGCAGTTGTCATATTACCAAAGGTTAAAGACCCCAAAATGAGCAGGTCTCCAGAAGCCTTTCTGAGTTCCATTTCTATGGCTTTATAATCTGAAAATGATTTGGTTTCTTTTATTTTATTTTTTTTTGTTTTCACTTTGGTATTGCTGTTTTCTGTCTGTTCCCATTGTCTAGATGCATTCATGGGCAGCCTGTACCCAGCTGTTCCTGTGCCAACATTGTACTTGAATTAAATAGCTCTCTTTCCTCCCCATTATTTAGGTCCCTGATGTATCTGTGGCAGCCAGCCCTACCCTTTTCAGCCTTCATTTCACTAAACTCAACAAGCTGAGCTCTTCAGTCAGCATCTGCAACATGAGTGCACTGTTGTCTAGACTGTTACTAGGACCCCTCCTCTGCACCTCCTCTTTCTTTAACACTGGTGAGATGATGGTGGTTCTGACAGGATTTTCTGCCCAGAAAATATTGTCTAAATGAAAGACAACCAGTTGAAGTTGGATTCAAAGAGAAATGGAATTGGGAAGAGAAACACCAGCATTTTCTGTAACAATAACAGCATTTTCTAGTGGCAGAACTGGCTATATATACAAGGGATATTATTGCTGTCATAGTCCTTGTTTTGCATTGTGATTCAATAGTTTGGATAGATAGTCAAGGCTACTAACCAGTTAATTTCTTTATTTCTGGCTTGGTACTTCTCTACCATAGTAGAGGAGCCTAGACTCCTAACTTCAGACTGGGTGATAGCATCCCACTCTACCAAGATAGATCAGCTGTCCTGCAAGCATTGCAGCCAGTATGAACCTGCTACCCTTGGGCTCCACATTCTCCCTGGAGACCTATTCTGAGGTTAAGTCTTAGTTTTCTGGCTTCCTTTTCAGGTGCCTCCTGGCTAGTGGCACAAACTGGTGAGGCACCCACCTTTCTGCCAGATGACATTATCCCTTGTGAGGCCATAAGCTGCAGTCCTCTCTGAGACACCAGAGAAGAGTCAGAGCATGAAGAAGGATTTGCTTTGCACGCTTTCCTGATTGGTAAAACCTTATGGAGGACAAGGTAAGGATGCGTCACTGTTTATACAGCACAAACACCTTGTTTCTATCCAGCTGGGGAGCAGCAGTAGCTGAGAAGGAAGAGAAACAGGCTGAGTATTGAAAAGTCACCATGTACTAAAAAAATATAGCTGCATTTCAAGGGAAAGGGGAGACTGACACTCCCAGAAGGATTTTATTGTTTGCATTTGTAAGAATTTAGGCTTTTTTAATGATGTGTTAATGACCATATTCTATTCACATGGGATTCTCCACACTGCCCTTTCTCTGTTTAAAAATTTAGCATCTAGTCTTAGATGGCCATTTAGGATCCCCCTTTGCTGAGGGGCAGGAGATCTGCCTCTCTCCAAAACCGCTGTCTATGACAGAGAGGATGCACTGCCATCCGCAGCTGTCAGCCTCTTTCCACAGGCTGTAGTAGCACATCCAAGCTCCATCTCAGCTGTGCCTTGTAATTGTCCCTTAAGCAACGGCCACTCTCTCCTGACATAGCCAGGGATTTAAAAAGAAAAAAAAACAAAACCAAAGTTTAATTTCCCCAGAGTTAGAAGCCAAGTCAAAATTAGATGATGTGAATCCCATTGTTAGCAGCAGTGAACAATAGATACGCACTGTCCCACAGGCTCAGAAAATACACCGCTGACTGTATGTCACGTATTGTTCTCCCTTCCCTTTAAGATTCATGTATTTGCAACCAGCATTAAGCTTGGAAAAATAATATTTGGAACTTCTTTGTCCTGTAAATTGCCTTTTCAACCCTCCAAATATGCTTCTGAGTGTGTTCCACCCTCTGCTGCCCTGTGCCAGGCTGGAAGGGCTGATTAAGGGCAAACTTCTGTGAACATTAGTTGATGGGTGAACCAAGACTTCCCAAAGGGCCAGGTGGTGTATTCAGCTCCCCGGTGCTGACAGAACACCATCCTGTGTGAAATCATACTCTTTTTACTCTCTATTACATTGGGCAGCCAAAACTGGAAACCTTCAAAGCCCTCAGTGATCTTTGAAGATGGCAGTCTTTGTTTTAAATACTTTGGGGAGCGACTACAAGCATTGGCTGCTATGACTATTGCCTCTATTTTTGGTTCTTCAGCGCTCAATAAACAGGACTATAGAAAGACAGAGCTAAATCAAGAGGCCTGGCCTCTGCCTTCACAGCCATTTGTGTCATTCATTGACTGATGCAGATCATCTTAAAACCTGACACCAGTTTTTACCAGTGCTATACCCATGGTTGACATGCTGCAGGCCTCCTCCCTTCTGCTGCTTAGAAGCCCTATTGTAATTTCTAGTTTCTAAGTTCATTCATGACTAATTCTGAATCCTTCCCCACCCCACCCCCCCCTTTTTTTTTTCTCTAGTCTCTATAAACAGCCCCCAGCAGCCTGGACAGTTTGTTAGCAGGACTATAAGTTGTCCCCCATTGAAGGCTTTAAGAACCCCAGACTTCAGCTCAAACAGGAACACAACTAACAAGCATTTGCTGTTTTTCACAGGGGAGGAGAGTGGACTTTGTGGTTCGGGTGTTGCTGTGACCCAAGTGTTGTGTTGGAAGACACATTTTTGTATAACAGCCATTTTATCTGAAACATTAGTCAGAGCTGAATTTCTCCATCCTTTGTCCTGGAGCTCTGGTTTTTTGGCATCACCTGACATTTGACTAAAGAATCAGTCAGTATTTCCATCATGATTAACCCACTGATTGTCAGCATTCACAGCTCAGTGTTAAATATGGGAATACTTTGATTGCACAGATGCCAAGTGACTGTTGCTAACCAGATAAAAACATCTCTTGAAAACCACCCTCCCAAACACCCTCAGTGTCGTGGGGCAGCCTCAGGAGGCAATCAGAGGGGCTCTTGCTTTTGGCTGTCTACACAGCACTTCTAATGCAGTAATTACAGTTCAGAGCAAAATGTGTGATTGGACTCATTGGAAATTTCAGGGAAGGAGTTAAATTAAAAAAAAAGACATTTTGGTGGTGGACGAATCAGAAGGAAATTACATTTTCAAGGGAATTTAGTTTCTTGAAATACAAAGTTTTGTTCAACTTTAAGCCATTTTCTGTCCCCTTTGAAGCCAATTTGACTCTCCAGAAATGGCAACAGTTTTCATTTTTAGCTCCTCTGAAATGCTTAGGGATTTTTTTATCTTCTGAATGTTTTCAAAAGAAAACGTAGAGCCAGAAAGTTATTTCAAACAAACAAATGAGAAAATAACAAAGTGCCTGATTATAGAATGAAATATTTCAGGTTTTCTTTCTCTTTTCTTCCCTACCCCTCCAAGAAACAAACAAACAAAATAATAAAAGGTTTCTCTCTGTGTTTTTCCTTAGGGAAAATTTCATCTGGGAAGTGTTTCTGGGAGCTAACCAGAGGTCCTGTGCATATCACAGGTGTAGCAGGCAGCTAATTCCTGTGCAAAGACAATGAGCTGGGAAATCTCTCTTTTTTTAATTAATTTGAGTCTCCTTCTTTGCACTCAGGCAGACAGTAAGAAGTATAATACCAGGAAAAGCCAAATACTTCAGAGCAAGTATTGATAAGGGCATGAGAATTCCTTCTTTAGCACCTTGCATCTTGCAAGCAGAAAAACCAGCTCTTTTCTTCCATGATTGTTGTTCTATGTTAAGTGGGTCGCTACACAGACTATGGTGGAGCTAAACTTTCCTAGTGTCCTGCAAGTTATAGAGATTCTGGGAGGAAGATGGCAGTGATAACAAACTCAGTCAGGAGAGGAAAGAATATGGTCGCTAGGCTCAAAGCATTCAAGGTAGGAAGAGTCTGCTGGAAGAGAGTTAAAAAAGCAAATCAGAATATGGACCTGCCACTCCAATGATGCAACTCTGACCTGGAATGACCACATAGATGGGTCCAGGCGATCACGGGATGTTTGTAAAATAGATCTTCTCTCTTGTGTAAGCAAGAGGATAAAATTATCCTGGCAGCAGCTGTTGTTTCCCAGAATGAGGATCAAGGCTGGCTCCTTTTCCTGCAGTATTCAAGACATCAGGCTTTCTTATCCCCACAATCCTGTGGTTGCCATCCTGTGCAAGTGGTCTCAAGCACAGAGACGTGCACGTTTCTCCCTGACACGGTATCCATGCTAGTGTGGCATAAGGTTCTTCTGAACATCTTAAACCATCTAAATCTGCTTCCCTACTCATTTCTGCAACATAAAAAGCAGTAGAAGGAAGAATGAGGAATGCAGAGAAAAGAAGGGAAAACAGAAGAGAATAACAGAGTCAAGTGACTCTGGCAATATAATATCATCTTGAAGCATGTCCAGGACTTCAGTGACAGGCAGGGTTGAAGCTCATTTACAAAGCTAGAGGTCCCATTTCCAGTGTTTAAAAAGGACATAGATATTCCTGAAGTCTCTATCCAAGCATGTGCTCAGCTAAAACAGTGAGGACAGATCCCATCAGTGAGATGGCAGACAGTCATTCAGCTGGCCAGGAGAGGAAAGGCGGTGGTTGGAGGAGCAGATGTTCACTATGTGACACCCTACAATCTGGCACCAGTTATGAGCCACATGGGGTTCCTGCTGCAGCAGGTTGTGGACTTCACTGGGGCTTGCTGCTCACTGGCTGGCCACCATCCCAAACAACCCATTCAACCTGAAGATCATAGGTCAGGTGTGAGCTCAGCAAAGATAAAGTGCCTTTCCACCATGCCATGAAATCATGCTGCTCCCTTTAACTCTCCAAAAGAGATCACACCCTTGAGTTTTTATTTTCCTGGGCAAAGAGGAGAGTGAGTAACAGATTTGCTTTGTTACTGGCAGTGCTCATGACCAAAGTGTGGGTCTGCATCTGCTGCTGAGATAAATCAGAGGAGATAGCAGGGTAATTGGGTGAGCACCTGACCAGAGCTTTAGCACTGCATTTAATTTACAAGCAGGGGGAAGGTTTAATATTTCCGTCCCTCTGTAAATACACTCATGCAGCATGCCCTCACCTGTCTCCTAGGGAGTTGGGCTAATTGCCACCAGGCAGAGGATCTGAGCCCAGACTGATTTTACAGGGCACTGCAGCCAAGCACGGCTGTGGGCAGGAGCATTAGGCATTGCAATATTGCAATAAGGGCCATGTTATCAGCAGCTGAGGAGCAAGCATACACCTGGCTGGCTAGCTTGCATTTATTACATTATAAAAGTTTATTTGAATTGTAAAGAGATGATCAGATGGATGAGGGCTATGGCAGGTAAGGTGCAGCAAGTTTCCAGCTTCAGTCTCTCCATCAAGACCCGGCTCCTGGAGCATGCCTTATATCACCCATATCCAGTGTACCTTTTTTGTGTCCCATCCTCAGGACACTCTCCAGATCACCCACTCCCAGCATCTCTTGATCCCATAACGCTAGCAGACTTTTCCTCCATGAGGATCAAGGAGAAGAACATCACTTCCATGCTCTCATCATGTTGTAGTGGTTTGTGGATTTCTTAGTGCCAAGGGCAGTGTCTCCAGAGTCGTGATTCACTGCCAGTGGGAGCAGGGGACAGCAAGGGTGTCTGTCAGTGATGGGAAAACTGCGCCTCCCTCTCCCAGTAGTTGTCTTCTGGGTGTATGGGAATAATGCTCTCGAGTACACTGTGGCTGGCTGGATTATCAAAGATCTTCAGCTGAGATCTTTTCACACGGTGCAAAGTGCCAGCCATGGAACAGCTAACCTGATATTGAAGGACACATTGCGTTACAGCCTCTGAACTGGCTGTGTTTTTAAAGTACTGCCTTTTGTCTGTAACTCTTTAACTTTCCATCTCTTTTTACCTTCTCTGGGTAGGTACCAGCTCTTTTTACCACTCTCTGTTTCCCTTTTTTAGACCTTATTTTAATTGTCCTCTTCAGGCAGTTTCCCCTCTCAGTGACATGACCATCAGATTGTAGCTTCAGCTCAGTGAACCTACATTTTAGGCATCTGTGCTAAACTGGTGATCTAAACTCCTATGGCTGCTGGAGAAAGCGACATTACAGGAAAGAAAGCTTCCCTTCTCATTTTGATTTCTTGGTTAGACTGACAGAAATAATTTACTGGAGTTGCCAGCATCTCTCCAGCAGCTACAGAGCAAGTTTTGGTTTTGTAAGCTGCCAGATTTTTAGGTAACCAGAATATGTTGAGATGGCTCCTGCCCTTCTCTTTGTGAAAGACAGATTTTCTCCTGTAGCTTTCTTATGGCCTTTTTAAATAAGCATAATCACATATTAAGCTTTAGGGGTTTTTAATTTTTAAAAACGAGGAGTTGATATGACCAAATCATTAAGAAGGTTTAATGCCAATATCAAATTTCCACTTTTGGTTCGCGTCAAACTGTTGTTCTGTTCATCTGTATCTAATGATTATGAGCTGCTATCAGTAGACATGACCGTTGCTGTATTATTTAGTTTACAGGGGCTGGACTGGAGCCTTGCAGAGTGAAAGCCATAAATTTGCACTGCTTCTCCCCAAAATCAGCCTCTCTCTACCACTTTGGACCCTCAGGACAGCCAAGAGCCTTGTTCAAGGTCTCATCGGTGGGTTAGACTGGAACTTCTCATCACCAAAGCCCACTGAATGCTTTTAAAACACAGTATCCATAGGAATCACTTCATGTAGAACTTGAATACGAATGCTACACAGCAGGATGAGACTTTTGTTTCTGACACAGATTTAGTGCATGGTCTATGGCCTCAATGAGGATGGTTCTGTTCATCCAGGTGCCCTCCTAACACGTAGACAGGATAATGGCTTTTTAACATCACACAGAGACATCATATTACCCTATCAGGAGGAAAAGGAAGGCTGTTACTTCTGATTTAAGCCAGTATGAAATCTGCATTTCTGAGATCAAACATTCAAAAGCAGGAGTTTTGCTGCAGAAATCAGAAATTATACTTTAAATCACAAAAGTTTATTTAACATAAAGAAGTATGGAAGGGACAGTGTTTGATTTCCAGTTTTTCACTCTTTTAAATATAACTCTCTAATTGCATAGGCCAACTCTAAAAGGCTAAGGAGCTCATAATTTTACTTAGCTAAACCAGAGATGATACACAGTCATCTGACTCCAAGAACAGGCCTTTTAGGAAAAACACCTGCAGTTCATCAGGGTGGGGGGCAATTTTAATAAAGAAATTTGATTAAAGGATGCGATTTTTCCATTCTCACCATCTCCCCAGGCCAAACCTGAAGGTAGAAATGTGAACACAGATCAATTTAAATCATGGCTTCAGGCTATGGGGTTTTGGCCTGCTCACTGCTTACTGTTAATATCAAAGCATGAAGAGTTTTGCATGCAGAGCAATATTTTTTCACCCAGCTAACACCCCTTTCTCTGACTGTAACTAGATGAGCTGCTGAGATGTGACAAAGCTGGGTGGTGGGTTGGCCATCCCTGGACCCTTGCCCTGTCTCTTCACCACTGCTGCTTACTGCTTCTGCTGAATGGCTAGCGTAGGCTGCTCTGGAACCACTTTCAGACCCAGCTCTCTCAGAAGAGCCTGGGTTGCTTTTCGGAGCAGTTAACGAGCAGTTGAGCTGATGGGTTGGAAACAGAATGGAGGGAACAGAGATGAGCAGCTGGAGAGTAATAACTTTCTAAGGAGATCGGCTGCCACTGGAACAGCCCGTCTGATCCCAGATTTGTTGCCAAGCGTCTGTTTTCCTCCTACCTCCTGATGTGGTCCAGCTTGTTTGCTCTGACTGTGCTCCCTCCTTCATTTTCAGACACTGTGTTTGTCAAACCCTTATGCATCCTTCTGGGTACAGAAAGAGCTCAGCTGCTCCACAGGCACTGCCAGTATGTTTGAGAATTGCCCCCATCCCCTTGTGTGCTGTTCTGCCTAGTAATGCCATGCCAAACAGGCTTAATCAAGTTCCCCTGAACTAGTCGGATCTCCAGGGAGTCCAAATTTGTATATTTTGTTAGGCAGGGTAATATCACACAGAGTACTGAATGACAGTTAGAAACCACATCTGGATCTTACTCTATTATAATACATCCATAGCCCTAAGGGGAAGCAGTGTGGTTTAGTGATTCATTAAACCTGGGTTTTATTCCCAGCTCCTCCACTGCCTTCTTGGGTGACCTTAGCTAAGTTATTTCACTGCCCTGTGCTTTGATTTTGCTGTCTGAAAATGTCAGCCTCTTCAGAGAAGCAGTGGTTGTCCCTCTCTGTGTTACGTGTCTCGTCCAGCTGGGACTTACCGAGACACAAACAGTTAAGCTCCTAAAGAGCCCAAAGTGACAAGCCATGCTTTTCCATTGAGAAATATTCCCATATTCCCAGGTTACAACCCACTAGATAACAACCTTGAGCTGAATGTTATCATTGCAGAGATTTGCAACCACAGCAACATGCAGGATACTTTTTTGGTTTACTACCCAGTCTGGAAAAAAAAAAAAAAAAAGGAAAAAAAAATGCATACAGCTAAATAAAGTGAAGGTTCACAGCTCTGACAAAGCCTTCCAGTGGGAATCTGGGATGCTTTTCAAGTGTTACTGACTGCTTTATTTTCCCATGGCTCTTTCCAAGATAATAATTGCTCCGCAGATGTTTCCCTCAGGACAGTGAGATGTTCAGGTACTGGGGCGAAAGCTGAGGCTTTGGGCTATCATTCACAAGGCTACTGTTACCCACTGTGCTCTTGCAGGGAGCAGCCTTTTCCCATCACAGAATTTCTTAGGTGTCTGGTTTATCAGAAACGCTGCGAATTTGAGCCCTTTGGCTAATTGCCTGATATATGTGAATGACACGGTTGTGTCTGTATGCAATGTGAATAAGAAAAGGGAAGGCGCTTTATTTCTGGCACATACAGTAACTTGCATATGCCCAAATATGCGATTCTGAAGTACATTTCTCATCACCTTGGGAAGACATCAAAGAAGATTGGGGCTCCTGGCTTTTGACACATTACCAGCTTTTTTACAGGTTCTGCAAAACCAAAAATGCAATTTTTTTTGTTTAATCTTTCACTTCATGTGTGCTTTTCTCTGTTCTCAAACTGGAAGAAGGAGTATCACCTCAGGAATAAGGGAATTTGCTTAACATCCCTGGCCTCACAACAAGAGCAATTGTAATCTTTCTTCCTAGTAACACTGCCACCTCTGCCTCCTTCACTTAAAAATAGGACCCATTAAGCAAATGACTTGGTCCTTGAGCACAGCTATCCTCTTACATGGTAATTTAAGGTCTGCAAAAGTCAGCCTCGTGGGCACTCACTCACATACCCATGTGAACAGTGTTTACAACTGCTTGTGATGGGTATGATTATACAAACTCAGGTGATATCCCTTGTATTTGTGGAACAAGAACTGGGCATGAGACTGCTAGGCTTTGTCTTACTGGGCAACCTGGGGAAGATATCATAGGTGCTCACTGAAGTACTGCTAAGAACTCTATGTGTTAAACTGCCCTCCAAGGAGCAGGGATGGCAAGTTTGGGTACCAAGTCAAATCCAAAAGCAGGCAAGCCACAGTGGAAGTGGGGCAGACACAAGCCAAAAGCAAATGAAAGGCTGCTTCATAGAACATTCATATCCCAAGATACAAGAAAATCACCTGCTTAAAGGAACTGATGGCACAAGGCCACTTCCCTCTTGCTGCCAAGTCTGCTTACAAAACACTGACTTTATCTAACTTGAGAAAGCCTGGCCCAGAGCTGTAAATTACTAATGCTCCTCTGTAGAAGCAGAGGAGGAGACTTCCTACCATCCACTCTTTCCAGATAGAATGACCCCCCAATACGTCTACAAGACCTGAACAGGAGTTCATTCTGATAATCAAGAACCCTTCCCACATGGTATCTTTTATGCAGGACCTAAGAAATTAGAAGAAGCAACTTGTTCTCTTTCCTCTGCCCATTGGAGTTCCAGCCAACATGTATGTCACATGCTTCCAGACACAACAGAGGTTCTTTTTTCTCTGCAAATGAAGGGGAGAAGAAAGGGAGTGAGAAACCCTGAATGCAGCTGCAAAACTTGGCTGTGACTTGGGCAGAATGTTGAGCACTATGGAGGTCTGGCCAAACAGGGATTTGTACAGAGTTAAAACAAAAATATACCCTGCCTTACACTGCTCTTTTAAACCAGTATTTCTTTGCTTCCCTTCCATATAATAATGGAGGGAATACTTTCTGCCTAGTCACATTCACGCACACACATACCAGCCTGGAAAAGGAGCCAGATATATCACTTGGGATCCTATCCAACAGTCTCCTAGAAATAGAAAGCCAACAAGAGAAAACACTTGGTCACCAGACTCCAGTACCTCTGTCGGAATCGAGCTCCTTGGAGCTAAAGTGGTCACTCGCTGTAATGTCCAGACATCAGTTCTCATCAAATCTGAAGTCCTGCTTGGGAAAACAAGTGAGCCCCAAAGTCCATCAGAGGGCATGGTCTTTGATCTTCAAAGTTTCCTGAGAGCCTGTGGTGTGGCCAACAGCCTGGTTTTGGCTATGAACAGCAATGCTTTTGCACCTTAGAAATTAGCAGGAACTGTTTATCATGCAAACCTCTCTTCCCAGAAGCTCAGGACTGTGACTTCACTTGAGTGTCATCGCTGCTTGCAACTTGCTTGAGTATGTACAGAGGTTCAGGCATAGCTGGCTTTGGCACCTGTCCTTTTCTAGAGGACACACAGACCAAAAAAAAACTAATAACATTACCTTTGTCCCCCAGTGTGCTGAGATACAACTTGGAGTAGCAGTTTGAGGGATCTCTTTAAACCTCAGCACAGGCACACATTACTGGAGAAGTTTTACAAACTCACCATGCTGGACTATTCCACAGTGGCATCTATTTTATGAGCAAGCATAAAACCTTCCTTCCCATTGCATAATCAGTCAGGAGAGGGAGAAGGTGAGGGGAACACCTTCCTCCAGACAATCAGCTAATTAATTAGCACATGCCTTGGTGTAATGCTTTCAGCAAAGCCTTGGCTGTGTGCTAATTAGCATCATTAGCTGGTGCCCCAAGGAACAAGCTTTGATTACCCTTCTCTTACTGATTATACAGGAATAGCCAGGCAAATGCTTTCACAGGTCATGAAATTATCTCAGCTCTTCTTAATGCTAATCTACAGCCCTCAGATCTCTGACCTGCTGTGCTGATGAGTCATCCATTAGATGGCCTGGCATGCAGGCATACAAAAATGCAGTCTTTTATGATAAGCTTTTTCTATAGATTTACACATAGTTTTTGTTCTACACGTGGTCTAATGGAGGAGGCTCATTTGCCTGGGTCACCTTCTACGAAGCATTTTGCTACTCCAGATTCTTTGGTTACCCCTGACCAGGCTGAGTAGGAAGAACTTCCTACATATGCTCTTCTCTAGTATTAGTTTAGTTTCTGCGAAGAGATTTGATCTTGACCTCTCAGATCTTTCAACAGTCAACATAACCCTGGATTCTTGGGACTTCCAAGCTCCATGAAGGGAAGAGGAAGAACACAGCATCTCCTGCAAAAGATCCCATGATCTCTCAGCTCTTTGCTCTGTGCTGGGACATGTCACACTGGTTCTATCCCTTTCACTTCTCTCTGGATTACTAAGCATAATAGGCACAAAAAACCTGTTGACTGCTCACAGAGTCTTCCTATGAGTTTTACTAGCACAAGTCACATTTCAAACCCATGTGCTCAAACATTTTGTGAAATCAAGTATTTATCTCTAAGACACTGACGCTTTATATGCTCACTCTCCTTCAGACTGGATCTTGAAGCTTGTGAAAACAGGCATAATTAGCTATGCCACTCAGCTCAAGATAAAACTTGATAAAGCCTACATTCAAATAAGGTGCCAATCAAACAAATGCAAAATAACAGCAAGTCATCCTTTCTTCACAGCTAGCTTAATAGCATGAATTAATAACTGCAAATTACTTAGTTCAAGGGAGCACTTCTGTAGTAATTAAGGACACACTTTAACAGTCATGAGCAACTCTTTCACCTCTCTGTGGGTAGCCGCCTTTTGTGCTGGATCATGAAGGGTGGTGGAGTGAGGAAAAGGGGTTCACAAGCACAAGAAATTAGTGATGTCATACAAAGAAAGTGAAGGAGATGAAAAAATGGGCAAGGTCAGGGGCACAGCACTGTCTCAGTTGTGACAGAGAAATGTGAAAGTGGCTGTGGTATCTCAGTACCCTTTTAGCTGCAAGATAGTACTGAAAATAGCTGATAGTGAATGCTGAAGAAAATGAAATGCAAGCGGGCATGGTTTTAGTTCTTTAAGATAAGTTCCACCATATGCAATGGTAGGGTTTGGTAGCGACAAGAGCAGAGCAGGAAGGATTCTGTAAAATCCTAGAAGTGCTTTTCAGCCCACAGAATCAGGAACATTGTCCAAGGAGATGAAAAAACAATAGATCAGTATATTGCCAAACTGCGCAAAATGGCTGACTCATGCAATTATCAGTGCCACTATCACCAAGCAGAACAATATGCCCAAATTAAAAAGGAATGTTAGAAAGACATGGGAAGACTCAACTGAACCAGTCACATGCCAGTTTCAAAACCAGGGCTGGAAGGAAGCCGGGAATACATTGTATGAGACAAAAATTTACAAGTGTTCTCGTTCATCTTCATGTCAGGCTGAGTGGGCACCCAGAGTGAGGGTCCAACTGCCTCCAGAGAGAGGAGCTCTTTGGGCAGGCTGACATGCCACCCTATGTCACCTAATAAGCTAATGAGGTGTAAGCTGGAACGTTATCTTACGGAGTTTCTCAAGAGTAGGATCCAGGACTGATGAAACTGCCTGGCCTTCTTGCAGCACCCATCACAAAACAAACCAATGAGGAACCTCAGCCAGCTGTTACCGGGCGCTGAAACCCTGTTTCACATGTTGTGTGTTCATGCTTTATTCAGGAACAGCTTTTGGGTCACATTCCACCAGTATTGCTACTGTCAGGCACAAGGTAAATTTCCTAATTTTAATAAATTAAATTATACTAAATGAAATTTTAACATTATTGACACAGTCTCACAGAAACAAGAAAAACACAAAAAAAAAACCCTAGGCCATCCATTCTCAAATTTCTGCTTGCAGCCTTGAGGGTATCCACAACCACTAACATTAGCACACACATATGTAATAAACGCACTTAAACCCTCTCTGCTACTAATAGTAGCACTGCTAGTGCTTAGAGCAAAGGTGTAACAGTGGAAAAGGAGTCTCTGGCTGAGAAGCAAAATCTCAACCTTGGAATACTGCACAGATTCAGTTAGTTCCTCAGAATAAATCATACATCCAAGAAGGAAGAGACATCAGTGTGTCATGGGTTCAGCAGCAGCAGTCATTTTTCTCCTTCTTGGTAGCTGGTGCAGCGCTGTGTTTTTGATTTTGGACCTGGGAGCAGCGCTGATAACACCAGTGTTTTCAGTTACTGCTTGGTAATGTTTTGGTCTGACCAAGGACTTTCTGAGCCTCATGCTATGCCAGGGAGGAGGGGAAGCCGAGAGGAAGCAGAGACAGGACACCTGACCCAAACTGAGAAAAGAGGTTACTCCATACCACAGCGCGTCATGTCCTGGATGTAAAAACGGAGAGCAGAGACCCGGAAGGGTGTGGTGGTGGAGCAGTGGGGGGTTTGCTGCTGGGGGGTGCACTGGCTGGGTAGGGCTTGGTGAGCAGTTGTATTCTCTTTCTTTGTATTTCTCCTGTATTATTCCTGGTGGTAGCAGTAGTGATTTGTGTTACACCTTAGTTACTAAACTGTTCTTATCTCAACCTGTGGAAGTTGCTTTCTTTTGATTCTCCTCCCCATCCCCCCGGGACTGGGGGAAGAAAGAGAAGGGAGGAAGGGAGGAAGGGAGGAAGGGAGGAAGGGAGGAAGGGAGGAAGGGAGGGAGGGAGGGAGGGAGGGAGTGAGTTTGTAAGTTTTAGAGGCTTAAACCATGACAAGTGGAAATCATCAATCCTTGTTTGTGCAACAGGCTGGTTAGTGGCCATGGACTTCATTGCATTCAAACACCAAGAACTATGTAAGAGGAGAAGCTACGAGTTCATTAGAAGAAACTCAAAGGGAGACTCCCTGTGTAGATCCCGTTGCTTGTGCTCACTCTTATTCAGCCCCTCACGGACATTTCTGGAGAGCAGCTATTTGGCTAGGCATCATTTCTTCTGCTCAGTAACTATCAGAAAAGAGCCAGAACATACCTCACCCGTCAGAAAATCAAATGGAGAACAGATTCATGTGGTCACAAGACAGATGTTCATTAAATCACCAGCCCACCTGTATAGTGTTAAGATGGGTAGAGAAGCCTTCAAAATGCTGCTTGCATGCACATGAATTAACACTATCCCTCCTCTCTGAGCTAAGCTGTAGTTATGTAGAACTTAAGATAATTGCTAGCATATTAACTACCTGGGAAGAACATAACATTTAAGATTTATTTTGCTATCTCTTATAAACAAGGCAATAAGGCTGTTAAAATAGATTGTGGCTATGGAGGGAAGGTGCAATGCTGAAGTACAGGCAGTGAAGAGTGTTTTACTCCTTGAGCATGCTTATTGCAAAATGATGGGTACCGCATTCTGCAATGACTTGTTCCTCTCTCTTCCTGTCCCAGGATTAAAAATACCCAGCACACCTGACCAAAACTGGTTCTTTTTACCTAATGACTTGCTAAGGTCCCAGAACAGAGAACGGTAATATTGCATGAAGTTTCACAACACAATAACAAGCCTCTATCTTTATCATCACCTCTCCTGACTGACTTGGTCATGTGGCCTACCTAATTTCTGAACAAAAGCTGATTTGTCTGTGATGCGGCTATTTTTAAGAACACGTTCCAACTGATTGCTCACAAAGCCTTCATTATTTAATTCGCAGTGATGGCTTTGCAGATGTGAAAAATGCTTTTATATGTTACACATAGCCGTGAGCCTGTATATTTTCTCTTTTGTTTTCAGAGCAAAAGTTGGAACAAAGATAGCAGGACTAAACTAGAGCCCCTTTTACTTCCTGGTAATCCTCTTGGACACAGTCCAAACCTATGTCGTTGAGTAACCCTTTCTTCTCTCACAGAGAAGAAATCCATTTTGCTTCTCTTTTTATTTTCTTAAAGAAACACTGCATCCCCGCAAGCAGCTGATCTGTAAATAGAAGCCTTGGTTGGCATCATCAACACCTTTTCTTATATTTGGGGCTTTTCTTAAATCATGTGAGTTAAATATTTCATTAACCAGTTCATGTTCCACCCAACCATAAGCTTCTTGGCCAATGAATATGTCATTCTGCTGCTGTAAGGGGGGAATCAGCAGTTGATATTTGACTATTAAATAATGAAGTTTACATGGCTAGGCTTTTAAATAAGAAGTGGGATCTGGAAATTTCCTCTGAAGAAGTCTTGTAGCCCTGCCTCAGTATTCCACTTTGGGGGGGAGGGGAAGTTCTTTTTTTATATATATTTTTTATATTCCTTTTATAATGTTTATTATAAAAATTTAAGCTACATTTTTCAGAAATGGGACATCTAAAAATCTAGTTTCTAACCAGAAAATGTTTGTTTAACCAAAAACTTATCTTGAAATAGACATTCATCAAAATCCATGTGTGTGCCTGGAGCCTTTCTCTTTTCATGCATTGTTATTTTATGAGAGAAAAGATGTTTTCTTGGGAAATTTCCAAACCACTTTTATTCAATATGTTTTCTGTTTGTCTAGTATCTGAACATTGGTCCTCTAAAATCAGCAGCAACAAATATTTGTTTAGGTTTGAATTCTCCAGTCACTTAAATCCTGTTTACTGCTGAGACAGATGGTGGGTCAATGCAAAATAGCAGTGAAGCCATGCAGGGTCAGTGGTGAGTTTATACTTATGTCTAGCATCTCAGGTCTAGCCGTGACCAGACCCATTTCTCTTTCAATGAAATGAGTAGAACCAAGATAATAGGGACTCATATATTCCCAGAACTTGTTATGTGGACTCAGAATCATGGGCATATTTCTAAGGAAATAAGACAACCTTCTTAGCAAGAATGCTAGCATAGGCTGTATCTACATCTGGGTAGAGAGGCACACCAAAAGCAAATACGTAGCGTGCACAGCTGGTGCAATGAAGCCAACACCCACACTATATAACATCCACACTATACACATTCTTGATGTTTTTCCTGTGACTACCTCCAGCTTGGCTTCATGGACAGAAATGTTCCAGTGTGGATGGAGAGTACTAGATTCACTTCTGCTAAGCTTCATCTGAGACCACTCTGTGACAGAAACCGAAATTTTCATGTGAAAAAGTTGGTGAGAATGGCTCACATAAATTTCCTGATCAAGACTAATGCACCATGTAGCTGCATGCAATATCACACTGAAGCTTGTCCAAAACTTCAGCACTTTTGAATAAAATTTTCTCCACTCACAAAAAGAGTTAGGTACAGTAATATGTTCTTTGCATCTCTTGTTTTAATTTGTAGCATTTCAGACATACTTTCAAGGGAGAACAAGAACCTGTCGTGCATTTCGTGTGTACAAAACCAGCTCAACCCATAATTGTGATTTGAATTACTCATGCCCTCTGGATTTTTTAAACATGATCTTATACTGGATTATGTGGCAGGCAAATGAGAGACAGTGGACTTCTTGGGTAGGTGCAGTAAGTTGCACATCAGCTCACCCTGGCACGGTGGAGATGATAACCGTACAAGCAAGATACTCCATATATTCTACTACCTTAGGTTTCTTCCTAAATCCTTTTAAATCCTCTACAGCCATTCCTGAGCTTATGTTTCACCAGTTAATGCTGGCAGCATTTATCAAGGTTGTACCAAGCCCAGGCAGCTGTGTCTACATGAGCTGTCACACTTCTGACTGTAGAGTAGATGTAACTCACAAGAGTTTTACCCCTAAATTGGTCCTGACTTCCTGAGGAGCTGCAGCAGAGAAAGGACATTACAGAGAAGAAAGATAGGATGAGAAATTTGGGGCTGTTGAGCCTGGAGAAGAGAAGGCTGTATGGAGACCTCATAGCAACCTTCCAATATCTGAAGGGGGCCTATAGGGATGCTGGGGAGGGACTCTTCATGAGGGACTGTAGTGAGAGGACAAGGGGCAATGGGTTCAAACTTAAACAGGGGAAGCTTAGATTGGATATGAGGAAGAAATTCTTTACTAGTAGAGGTGGTGAGGCACTGGAATGAGTTGCCCAGGGAAGCTGTGAATGCTCCATCACTGGCGGTGTTCAAGGCTGGGTTGGACAGAGCCTTGGGTGCCATGATTTAGTGGAAGGTGTCCCTGCCCATGGCAGGGGGGTTGGAACTAGATGATCTTAAGGTCCTTTCCAACCCTAACTCTTCTATGATTCTGTAGATCTACCTACTAAACCAGCAAGGTGACCAGCACTGGATGTTATAATCACCAGCTGCCAAACACTGCTGTGGTATTTCCTCTACCAGCCAGCAAACCCCATGGGACCACACATTTTGATGGTGGTTTCACAAACAGTATAGATTGTCTTCATGGGAGTTTCCAGCACCAGTCCTTGAGACATCAGAAGTGGTCCTTGAAGGCTCTTCTCAAAAAGACACTTTGTACCCTGCTGAAGCTTGCCAGCCAGAGGGACATTTAAGAACCAAACTGGTGTCTCAAAAGGAATAAAAATGTCCTCCTGATCAGATCACTCCTCCTCACCTGTGCTGGACACATTGGTAACTGTTGGTTCTACCTATATTTCATGGAAGCCAAGTTTTCTCTGAGGTTTTGTTTTTAAGAGCATGCACCAACCAGTTGCTCACAAAGCATCCTTTCTTTAACTTTACAACAGAAGCTTTGCAGAAATGAAAGTTCTTGTATATCTTGCACAAAGCCAAGAGCCCATATATACCTGTCTTTGTTTTCAGAGGGAAACTTGAAACATAAAGAGTAGGCGTAAATCAAAACCTTCTTTTCTTCTTTTTTTTTTTTTTCTGCCGTCTCTCTTGGGTCTGGTCCAGGCTCTTGAGTTTCTGTGCTCTCTGGACAGCTATGCAAAGCCATACAGTTATGTGTGCCATGCAAAGCCATATATTTATGTGTGCCATGCAAAACCATAGAGTTACGACTGTGCAATTCATGGTACTTCAGTTGATTTTGATGGTTGGGCTTGAAATGCAATGGCGATACAAGGAAGGATCATGCAAAAAGCAAGAGAGTGTCCCTCCTAACATAGCTACCTGCTTTTCTTCCCTGGGGACTGCTGCTAAACTGGAAAGAAATTGTATCAAGAATGAATGGAGGGTGTTTTTTTAAAGAGCAGATTGAGTCCATATTGTCAGTGGGATGACAAAGCCTATGTGAAATCCTGGGGTATTCTAAATTACAAATGTCTACTGATGCTGCTATGTAAACAACACAGGAAATGTGTCAGGAGATAATACTGCCCAACATTTCCATTTTTAAACATTTCCATTTTAGATTTGAAAATTATTATAGAGACCATGAATCTAAGCAGCTGAGAGACAGCTCTAGCTCCTACCCTTAGTGCGTCACTGGTCACGTCAGGGAGAAATTAAATCCCTGCCAACACGGGGGAGTACTGTGTTGAACCTGGGACTTTTCTTTCCTCCTAGAAAAAGAGGTTCTTAACTGAGAATCCGGGTGTCTCACAGAGGATTTGCTACAGACCCAGCCGCCATGCCCGCTCAATGACTCATTTGAAAACAACCATTTTCTGAGAGTCTTTGTTTATGGATATTTGAGCAAATAAATGTCAGCTCCTCCTCTCTGGTTATTAATGATGCAGTTGCTCAGCTCTGTCTGCACAAATTCTGCATCCTTATCTGGTGCCTCATCTTAGACACAAACTGAATGACCAAGATAAGCCGTGTGCATCTCCTATACTTCAGCATCATCAGCAACAGCTAATCTCCTCTGGGATCACCAACCACACTCTATCTGCCGGGGATCCATGGGGGTGGTTATTATAACAAGAGCTATCATTTATTCATGTCCAGATACTTTCCCTTAAAACCCATGGGAGGGGGTAGGGCACAGTCTTGTCTAAGAAAAGCAGGGTTAAGGTGACCTCTGTAGGGGTGGCCTAGACAACCCACCTGGTAGTCAGGTCAAGAAATTAAAGACTTTCTGGTTCTCCTTTCCCCTTACATCATAATTTTCGTAGGGTTTGGGGTACAGATCACTGAAGATTTAGGTACAAGAAGAATATAGCAAAGCAGGTTAGAATTTTTTTTTAATAGAAAATGCCATTTCATCTCTAGCTTAGACTATTCAAAAGGAAAGAACTAAAACTACTAAATTTTGCATTGAAAGTCCTGATTGCCAAATATTCTAGGCTTTTTTCTTTTCATTTTTTATTTTAGACTATATACTGTGGAACAATTTTATTTAAAGATTAAAATCTAAACAAAGGATTTAAGAACACTGATTTATTGTGTCATTTTTTAGTTCACCAATCTAAATGAATTGTTTGTTTCACATCATTTTGCCAGTTCAAGAAAGGAATATGAAAAATAAGTTCAGAAATTAAAAAAAAAATCCTTAAGTAAAGAGCTTTTTCATAGACATGTGTTTGTCTGGCAAGAGCAAATGAATAGTTTTGACTCTGTCTGATAAGTGCAATGACAGTGATGGAAAAATAGACCATAGTAAGACTGTATCTTCTAAGCTATGAATTTTGTCTCTGTCTCACTTTTAGCCATTTTTTTAAGCATGACTGATGTCTGTAATAACCTAATCTGTAATTTTATTCATGCACTTGTACACCGAAAAAATGAGGCTTTCTAAATGTCAGCGATTGAGCTGACTTAAGATACACGTTTGTGTGCATGCATCGTGTAGTGGGGAAAAGCCAGGAGACCTGCACCAGCCATCACCCATTCTCTCCCTTGCATCTTTCACCTCTTATGAACTGGAACTAAGTTACTCATTCTAAGTCCCTGATTAACTTCTTTCTACACTCACAGTTGCTGTAGCAAAGAAAGAGGCCTGAAAATGATTTTATTGTTTAGGAGCCAAAGATATGGATTGTCTTTTATTTCCTAGCTCTCTCAAGCTAGGAGACTGCAGCCTTAACCTTGATTGGTCCCAAAATGCTCATGAAACTTCTCATAGTCCCTGTTTCCAGACAGAACTAAGGACTGTCTTTTGTCTGAGACATTCATATAGACTTATTGCCAAACTGTCTGAGTGTCTCACAGTACTCCTGTATTTATTTTCCTGGTATCTCTGGGAGAACTCTTTTTAGCTAGGAATGAGACAGATTAAGGCTCTCCCCAAGATCTTTATTTGGTAACTGACATCTATTCAAATGGAAAAATCCCACTGATTTCCATGAAAGCAAAGCTGTTAAGTACACTGGGGCCCACAAATATGGGCACATAATTATGACGACTTAGCAAATTACCACTTCTTCCTCTGAGGTTTAAGGTAACCCTTTTCACCTCATGGTTAGGACCAGGTCAAACATTTTTAGGTGTACCAACTGATGTGCAATGACTCCATTCCCTTAGCATGTGTAGCTGCACTATCACATCAAAATTGAAGAACTTTTTTAACGAAAGGGACATGTAATCACTCTGAGGAAAAAACTAATCTGTAGGCCTGCTTGTGTAGTTTTTCTAGTTTGGTTTTCATCACAGCCCATTAGAGACCAAGCAGGACTTCATGTTCAGCTACTCACTTTATTTTCTCCCTTTGTGCTTTTTCACTTGCATGTATGGGACTTCACAGGTTAAGTTTGGGAGCAGAATATTAATTTTAGTTTTAATTCTCAGTCATTTAGGAACCACCTTCTGATGGATCAGTTTCCAAACATTCTTTTAAGTGACTTACCCATGGTCACACATATCATCAGGACCTATACCTACATCTGTTTCTGATAGAGGCTATACTAACATCATCTTTCCTGTCATTGCTCTGATGACATTCATATCGACTATTCCAAACAGCTCAAAAAACATAGCTTTTCAGCACTTAAGAAATACTTTTTTTTTGCAGGCAAAAACACATAAATAAAAGAATCATTTTCACTGTAGCAAATACTTTGGAATAGTGGCAAAAGCCCACATTTCCTCAGAGCTGATGGAGGAGTCCCCTTTGTGCCAGGAGCTCATGGCTCTGAATCACTTTCCTGTTCAGACTGAGGTTAGTTATTCAGACCAAGGCTAGTTATTGGAAGGCTTATGGACCCAGCTGCCTTTCTGTCCCTCAGCTAGAGAAGCAATGCCCTTTGGCAAAGGAGCAGGATGATAGGCTGTGGGCAGTAACTCCAACATGTACATAAGGCAAAAAAAACTGCCTGATTTAATTAGCTCAGCTCTTGCTCACAGTTTCAGTGTAGACCCAAAATAAGATAAACCAAATGTGTCTGCTTTAGTCAGTGATAGGAGCTTCATTCTGTTATTATCTACAAAGGCAGACAGATATTAGATAGATAGATGAACAGATAGATAGATAGAACAGCCTGAAGTCACTCTAGTGATAAATCTATTTATTTGACTGTATTTATACGTGATAATCTTCTTGGCTGAAAAATGTCCTCAAAAGACATCCCTGCGGCGTCAGCTTGCACAAACAAAGGCAAAGCACCAACAAACAAATAACTCCATCTCGCATGCTGCATGGGACATGAAACACACGGCAAACACTTTCCCCCTGGAATGCTTCCAGCAAAATTTTACCAGAGGCAGTTTTGAAGGAGGCTTTCCATGATTGCTTGGGGATCTGTGTGCACATGCCGCTATTCTGAGGGGAAGAGAAATGCATTTGTGAAGCTGCATCATGAAACGCAAAGAAGTTGGTGTAAGATCATCTCTGGAGTCTTGTGTGGAGTTTGATTTATTTTCTAAATCTGGTAACCATATATATTTTAAGAATATGTTTATTTGGATGGGAATAAATGTAAAGGGTGGGGAGATACTAAGCCCTATTTCTGGGGAATCTGCTTCAATGTATTTACACAGAACAGCCTTTGTGGGATGAAAAAAGGATTGGAAATAGTCCCAACAGAACATTAGGGGCAAGGGAAGGGTCACACTTTTCCTGAATTATATGTTATCATCAGAGACAAGATACTGATTGAGATGAACCTTGGCATGTTCTTGTCTGACCTCTTTAATACTCCTGTCACAAGAATATTTTACCTTTCTGGCCAATGATATCTTCTCTAGCTTTTACCCTCTCTCTGTTATGCAGCAGAAGCTGAAACAAGACAGTAAGCAGGGAGACGCTGACTTGAAACGTAGACAGGAGCCAATTGCTTAAGCTATTTAAGACCCTTTATGGTATCCTCAGCATTTTAATGAGCCTGCCAGACAGGGGTATCTAGTTCCAAACTCCCTGCTGCTGGTAGGGACACCTTCTCCTAGACAAGGTTGCTCAAAGCCCCATTCAGCCTGGCCTTGAACTTCCAGGGATGGGGCAGCCACAGCTTCTCTGGGAAATCTGTTCCAGTGCCTCACCACTGTCATAAGGGAGAATTTCTTTCTCTTATCTAATGTAAATCTCCTCTCTTTCAGTTTAAAGCCATTCCCCCTTGTCCTATCACTACACGCCCTTGCAAAAAGTCCCTGTTCAGATTTCTTGTAGGACCTCTTTATGCACTGGAAGCTGCTCAACAAGCCCAACTCTCTCAGACTGTCTCACAGGAGAGGTGCTCTAGCTCCCTAATATTCTTTGTGGCTCTCCTCTGGACACACTTCAATAGGTCCACATCCTTCTTATGCTGGGGGCCCACAACTGAATGCAATATTCCAGGTGGGGTCTCACAAGAATGAAGAATCACCCACCTCAACCTACTGGTCATGCTTTTTTCGATGCAACCCAGGACATGGTTGGCTTTCTGGGCTGCAAACACACACTACCAGCTCATGTTAAGCTTCTTGTCAACCACCAGCCCCAAGTCCTTCTCCTCAGGGCTGCTTTAAATTCATTCTGTGCCCAGCCTTTAGCGGTGCTAGGGATTGCCCCAACCCATGTGCAGGATCTTGCACTTGGCCTTATTGATCTTCATGAGGTTTACATGGGCCCATCTCTCCAGCCTGTCAAGATCTTGCATCTCTTCCATCCAGCACGCTGACAGCACCACACAGCTTGGTGTCATCTGCAAACTTTCTGAAGGTGCACTCAATCCCACTGTCCATGTTTCATATTTCGCTAAGGCACAGAGTCAGAGCTGTTCAGTCCGAGGAAGCAAGATTGAATACTTTGGGCCACCTGGCCTTCAAGGGAATCAGCCAATTCATCTATCTTACCATGCAGATGAGCTTTCATCAGACTTTTCATCATCTTACTTAAACACAAGTCTGGTAAAGTCCATCTTCCTTTTAACACGTTATTCATTTTACTCCTTTCCTCATGAAAATTCCTGCCTGGTGGTCAAACACCAGCAGCCAGTGTCATTGTCAGATGTGTCATTTAAGTCCCAGTAAATCATTATTAGTGCCAACGTTGTTTGGAAACATGGCTATTAATAGAGTGCTCCAATGGAATTTCAGAGAAGCAGCCAAGCGAGGGGTGATGGGTGAGCTGGCGTCACCCCCACTTTTCCAACATGGACTCTTTCTCCACCACTCAAGATGACCAGCAACTGTGAAGACCTGCCAAGCAGAATGTCCCATCTGCCTGGTTAGGGCAAATCCCTGTACAGGCCCATAGCAAGCTGAGCCTGTCAAAGAAGATAGGCTGTGTCACAGAGAAAGACATAAAAAATGGACATTTAAGTCCAAGCCTGAAGTGATGGTTCACAGCAGCAAGGCAATGCTGTTCCCAATTGCCTGTATTAGCAGCTAGCTCAGAGAGGCATTTTGACATGTCACGGCAAACAGGACCTTCTCTCATCCCCATGTGGGAGTGCTTACTCCCCATGCACTTCAATGTTGTGGTGATGAGTCAAGAGAGGGTTGATGGATGGATGTTTGAAACAGCAGGGTAGCACACGCTGAGCAGCAAAGCACGTGGAGACGAAGTGTTTATTTTCTGTGTATAGCAGCATAAATCCCAAGCACCCATCCCTCCCGCAAAGGGGAGTAGCCTGGCTCTCAATGCACACCACCACCCTCCATCCCACCTCCCCCTGAGACGAGCTGCCTGGATTTGCCATCTAGCCCAAGAAGCTGGCTGATAGCACTCATGAGGGGTCTGGAGAGAGGCAGAGGCACTGTCTGTGGAGGCACAGCAGGGAAGGAGGGAGAGTTTGCCATCAGTCTCAGGGAGCACCCAGGATGCTCACAGATCACAAAGTAAAGCTTTACCTCTGAATTGTAGGAGGTTTCTTCTGCTTTTGGCATAGACATCTGGCTCAGGAGACTAAATACCAGGGATTAAGATTTCCTGGGAATACAATATCTTTTCCCTCTCCTCTTTCCCATGTTCCTTCTCCAATAAAATGAAGATGCCCTCAAGATAAGCTCTCATCATGCTTTTTTTCCCTTGTTGGGTGAATTACAGTCACTTTATAATGAGATTCTGTACTATCAGGGAGCTTGGATTGCTTCAGGCTTTTCCTCCCAAAACACTGTCTTTTCAAACTACTTCCATCACAGAGAGTGACCCAAGGGACACCAGCCCAATGGAGCTCCCTTCTGGAGGCATTTGCTTCAAACCTATGGAAACACAAAGGAGAAGACCACACAATAGCACATGTGCAGTCTTGGGCCTTGCATGGCTGGCTGGGGAAAGGTGCAATTAGGGCAATCATAAACAAACCTCCGATCTCCAAGCGCATCTCAAGGAATGCTCATGTGTGCATGTTTTGGCAAAGGGGAAAAAGGATGGAGAGCAAGTCTCACAGCTGCAGGTAGCAACTGAGATACTTCCCACCTTTGTCCTCCCCAGATCTGAAACCATAAACATCTTGGCTTGCTTCTTCCCCCTCTCTTTTTTCTTGCACTTTCTAAGACTCTGCAACTCACACGAAAACACGCAGCCTGAATTGGCACTGTCATTTCCAGCTGACAGATCTCCCATAAAACACACCCAGCAATAAAAAATGTAATCCTCTTTCCCTCCCCCACAACGAAGTTCAGTTTAAGTGAGACGAGGAAGACTCCAGTGGATGGCTGTAGGCAGACTGCAGTTTGCTGGATTTATGAAAAAACATTGTAACCGTGCCAATACTTTGATGAGGACCACTTTATGCTAACAAAATGAGGTGGTATTTACTCAGTGGAAGACATTAAATCCCACTGAACTAATGGGTGGGTTTTAAGGCTGCCCTAGGTGCATCACCATGAAACCCAGTATGATTTACCAGCTAACATCAACTCCTACCCACTCTCCTGAGCCTTGTGCTTCTCACAAACACTCCTGGATGGTTTGCTTTCCTTCCTGTTTACAGCACTGCTAACTTCCACAGAATTAGGGACTCTGCATGCATTTCTTTCATCTGTGCAACTTCATGAAATCTTGCTGGTGTTTGTGTGGTGAACCATGCTCAGATCCAGACTGAAGAGAAGCATGGGATGCAAAAAGGAGCAAGCCCCTCTGGCCAGACCCCTCTATCCTTTTGTATGGTGGGGATCTTCAAGGACTGATTCAGTTTGGAGCTGTGCTCCATGACCTCAGCCCCTCCAATAAGAGAATCAGGTGGGAGGTATGGAGGAAACCCAAGCTGTTCTTACCTCCTGTCCCCATGATATTTCAGCCCTCCCCTGCATGCAGTCACAGCACCTCCTCTGCCCCCTTCCTGGCCAGGAGACAACACCGTGGTGCATGGAGGCTGCAGAGGAGAGGAGCATCAGTATCACCATGGCCGGGGGGGCAGGGAGGAAGGGATCAGACAAAGGAAGAGGGGGAGCTGGGCTGAGAAAGATGGGATGAAAACGCAGCAGTTATCTGGAGCCTTCCCAAGAGAAACCACAACCAGATGTGCTTGTGGTGCTGCAGCAGGACCTTGAGGAGAAAACTAACGGGGACCTTTTGATGGTCATCTCTGAGGCAGGTGGACTGAGGGGGCCAGGTTTGTTCAGCAAGTGGGAGGTGGGAGGAGGAAAGGGCAAAGCATATCATGAAGGCTGGTGGGAGCAAACTTACTCCTTGCCCTCTGACAGGGGGCTGAGATGAAATGACATGGCCGAGGTGTGAGGGAAAAAATGGGGAGGGCACAGGAAGTGTCCCAAGTCTTTGTTTTGTTGTCATCAGCCCTTGCAAGAAGAGATGAGGTCTTGCCTGGTGGCAGAAGTGGTCCCTGAGGAGGCAGGGCTGGTGAGCAGCACTCTCTGACACCCAAAGCCAAGGCTTCAGAAGCAACGTGGGTAACTCTTTTGGCAGCACCAAGAGCGAGTGAGATGCTCCTCCTGTTTCCCCACTGCCTCGCTTCTTGGGTGGCCACTTCCCTGAGGCGGAGAGAAAGTGCGAAGCGCTGTGTGATAGGAAGGGAAGGGCAGGGTTAGATGTGGGGCAGGAGGGGAGGGCGAGGAGGACTGGAGGAAATCAGGCTCCCCATCTCTGCTGCCACCTCAGCATGGTGCTGCTGCTTCCCAAGTGCCAGTTCCTTCCTTATCCCCACCAAGATACCTTCCTGTTCAGGTTCCATCACTGCCTAGAGCCCCACAGAGCTTGGGGCAGCCATGCTGGTTGGGACAAGGGTCCCAGTCACAAGGTCCAAGCCCACAGGTTTGTGCGCCTGCATGTGCTCTTTTGTGCACGGGCAGCAGCAAGGGGAGATGAAAGTCAGTGCCAGCTTTTCCCAGGCTTTGCACTGTGGCTCTCTTTGCTGGCAGCTCCGCCAGGGAGGAGGAGAGGTAGGCAGCCAGGAACGCAGGCTATGGGCAGAGGGGGAGGCGGAGGAGGTGGGATCCATCTGACAGGGATGCTGGCTTGTGCTGTGGGTCTTGGTGGTGATAGATCCCTGTGGGATGCCAGTGCCAGAGTGCCTGTGGGGGAAGTTTGTACTGTCTGGCGCTGCTTGGATGTTCTCTCATCTTTGATAGAAACAACTGAATTTGCGAACTTGTTTCCCACAAGAAAGGCCCTCAGTGTTCACAGGGGAACAGACGTGGGATTGTCCTAAAACCTCATGGTGGCCAGGGCAGCAGGGAAAGACAAGTACCAGATGATTTCCTTGGAATGCAACAAATCTCACAGTGTGATAAGAGCAACAATAGCTTTCCCTCCCTCCCTCCAGCCTCAGACCCAGCACCTCACTGGATCTTCCTCTCTGGGCAAGTGCTTTGCAGCAAGAGCAAAGCAAAGGTGAAGCCTAGTGGACTCTGGGGTGGATGGATCCAGAGGCACTGGTGGAGGGCAACAGGCTGAGCAGAGGAGGCAAGAGATGACTCCTTGCCACTGGTGCTCTGCTTGCACATGGCTCCTCTCTAGGCATGTTAAGACAGTGCTGGTAAGCTCCAGGCACTGGGGAAATCTCCAAGCAAAATTCTGAGCTCTCTCTGCCTCAACCACGAGTCTTATTCTCATCCAGAAAATAACTCTAAATACTGTATTCTCTTCTCAGCCCCAGCCCATGGATTTGGATCTCACATTCCTCCTAGGTGCCTGTAGAGCTCCGCTACTCACAGGTACAAAAAAGGCTTGGTGAATCTTCCTTTCTTCTTCCTTTCTTCTTCCTTTCTTCTTCCTTTCTTCTTCCTTTCTTCTTCCTTTCTTCACAGCATGATTTTTCATCTCCATCCACTCTGCCCTTGAAAATGGTCAGTGATGTCCCAGGGGTGTGTAGACAACAACATCCAAAAGTAAGAGGAAAGGGTAGCCTTGCGGCTGATAGCTGCTCTCTGTGTGCAAACTGAAGTAAATTACCCTACCACAACATTACACTCAGTTCCCAGTTTAGAAGTTAGGCCTAGACCCTTGAGAGCTAGAAATATTTCTTTAAAAAAATTCAAGCATTTTTTTGTTAAGGTTGATGTAGCCCATATATGATTAAAACCTCTATTCTAAGCATAGAAGTTACATATTACCAGAAGGGTATCACAAGTGATGGTGATGCTGATTAAGTGTAGGAAACTCTTCTAATCCTAATTATTGCCCTGCAAATGAGTCAGAAAAGCCTGAGGGGTATTATTTGTTAGAGGAACAGCCTGAACAGCCTGGACTCCTCATTGCTGAAGGAAAGGAAATGAAAGATTTCCCTGGGGTTGCCACAGGACATTCAAACAGCCATTCTCCTTGCAGTCTTTAATCCTTATAACCCAGTCTCATGTTTGCATTATCAACCACGGTGGGGATTATTAATCCTCATCACAACACAAAATAACAGGCTGGTCTCTATCATGGGAAACTTAACAGTGTAAGTCAAAAGGCTCCTGAAGGCCCTGGGCACATGCGGCAGCATGAAGTAGCCATAGCTAATGCAGTGCAATGGTCACCTTTGAACTCCCTGCTCCATAGTGGATCTGGTGCACTGCACAGCCTGTGATCCTCCACAGAAGCATCTGCACTTCAGCCGAAAGACCAAAGTTGCCTATGAAACCTCTACACAGAGCCCTGGGGGTGAAAATCCCACTGACCATATCACAGTTATTAGACTGTGATTCCCGCTAGTGGCAATGGTGGGTCTTAGATTAATTTGCTGTCATTACATCATTTACACTAAATACCATGGTTCTTTGATAAACATTTCAGGCCTTTTTCCAAACAATTTTTCCATTCAGAGCTGATGAAAACAGGCTGTCAGCACTCCCAGTAGAAACACCCTGCTCATGGCAAGAGTCACTGTCTGGACTAGTGGTCTCCCTGGAGAAAGTCCAAGTGGGAACACAGCCTCAAAACTCCATTCCTGGAGATGATCAGGTCTGGGAGAAAGGTGGCCACTGTTCAAGAAGATGATGATGCTCTTTTCCTCTGAGGGGCTTAGGGGACAGCACAGAGTGGGTTTTGTCAGCCTGGAGGCTGGACTGCACCAGCCAACCCATAAATGAGGAGGGGGACGGTGGTAGCCCAAAAGTGCTGGGGGAAAGAAACTATTTTCTCAGTACAAAGCGTGGATTGCCTTCCAGGTGTTGATGCTAGCTGCTTTTACCTGGTGAGCTCTCCAGAATCTTTTCCCTCCCTCCCTTACAGGAGGAAAAATGTCTCTGAGACGTAGGTGCAGGGCTGGTAAGCTTCCCAGACTGAGGAAGACAAGCATAACCCTTCCCTGGATTTCTGCGTGGGTCCAGCCCATAAAGAGTCCTGAAGCACCTTTCATCTGTGTCTCCAAAGTTTGCCCTTAGGAGCTGAGTTCACTGTGGCAGTACTAAAAGGCAAAGCTTAACTAGATCACAAAACAGGATGGAAAGGAGGGCAGTCTGTATGCTGAGTTATGAGAGTCTGGCAGTTTCTTTTTAGAGTATTTGTTAGGATATTGTCCAAAGAGTCCTTCACTGTTTATGACGCACCATAAATACCATCTGTCTCCCCATGCCTCCCAAAACAGTGAGCTGTTCTTTGCTGCAATGCTGCTTGCAGGTCATCTTGATAACCTGCCCCACAGGAGGAAGTGACAAAAATAGATCTCCCTGCTTAAAAAAAATCTCTTTATTTGCACCGAGCACCGATATTTTGCCTCTATTGATGTAATCAAACACCACGCTGACAGCATGTGAAAAGTCTAAAATAGAGACTCCCTTAATCTGGAAATCAGCACCTGGAAGTGTGCAATCAAGATAGCTTATGTGGAGAGAGCAAAGCTTGTATCCAGTATACTGAGGCATTATTCAAGACATACAGCTTTGCTGAGGGCCAGGGACACTGGGAGAAGGTTGCTCTACACAGAGATATTAACAGGGTTTTTTCCTGGCTAAGCTCCTTTTTCTGGGCTTCTACTGTAGGTGGATTTTGAGGTCTTTTGTTGGATCTCTGCTGCTCCACAGAGGCTGCTGTATCTCCAGAAATGTCAAAAACATTTGTAGTCTGTGCTTAGATTAATTAGACACTGTACAAGGAGCTCTGTGTGGACTTTGTAAGCATGACACAGCCACAGAGGTGTCTACAAAAGTCCTAAAGTTTCTGAGGAACTATTACACATGAACATTAGACTAAAAAATTTTGAACCTCATTGCTTTTTTCAGTCTCTCGTTGTCAGCAGGGTGTGCTTCTTCATACATGCCTTGCAAGCATAACTTTTATTCTAAGGTTTTATTTATATAGACAGGAAAAACTAGGCAGAGAATTCATAGATAACAGCTGCTCATATCTAGAAGTAGAAGTAACACAGCCAGGCCAAAAAGAAGGGGCAAATATTCAGGCAGAAGTCTGACTTATCCCTGAAGCAACCAAATTTTAGTCGATTAGTTGATTTTAGTTGATTTAGTACAACCTCCAGCACAGGAAATATTTTTCTGAGTATAAGGTGCTTTTTAGTAGCTTTTACACTGAAACAGAGTTGAATTAATGGAACTCCTCAAGTCTCAGTGTTGCAGAACTAAACAATTAGAGATGTCTCTTCCAACTTTATAATTGGTAAATTCAAGACCCTCTGAGAACAGCATCTACCTGGGATCATACTGGAAGGTCAGTGGTAGACAGCTTAAGTATCCAGCTAAAGGAGATCATCTTTTTAATGTTAACTAATCCCAGTGGACAGCTGACAAATGAGGCTATTTAAAGAACTATTTACTGTCATTATTCCAAATTGAAGAACAAATTGTTTTGAAAAAATCAGAATTGCTTCACATCTGATCAGAGCTGGGGAAAAAGACAGAAAAGGTCAGATGGCATATTGCAAACCAGTTTCCCTTCTCTGAAACTGTCTAATCAACTAGGCTTAATTACAGAACACAGCCCCCTCTGAGCCAAGACTGCAGCACAGAAAAATCTGTGGGCGACTTGGATACAACAAAAAATAGCATCTCACAGAAATTCCTTATGTCCCTATATTGTTTGCATGGGGACTAAGCTGTCCCATATACGCGAGTCCTTGTTTAGATTGTCTGCTGCCATCTTCAAGAGAAGATTGTGATGGAAGGGGGGAATGAACTACCATACTTAAAACCATTCCTTAGTCACTTAGCTTCATGTCACAGTAAGTAATGAGTATGGTACTACATCATGGCAATGTTATGACAGAAAGCAAAGCCTTTCTGACCTCGAATTAATCCTGTCTTCTCCAAGAGCTTTGCTTGAGGCTTCACTAGGGACATGTGTGTGTAACTTTAGATGATATCTGAAGGCACTTCAGATGCTAGCCAAAAATGTGCTTTATATTTATGCTGGATTTTGTTGCCTCTTTCCATCCAAAATAATTTTGGGGATGGTGGGGTGAACTCAGTTGGGAAATCTCTTGACATCCCCTGATTCCCAGAGTAACAAACTTAAAAATAATTATCAAAAATGTCACTACTGTGTGATCTGCATCTGCTGATATGCAGAGAGCTGTGCTTTTGATTTTGTAGACGCTTAAACTAGAGGCAGAAAGTCAAGACAATCGCACATTGCAGGAAAGAGCTGGCTATCTCAGATCAAACTCGGAATAACAAGCTGGTTTATTAATCTAGATCATAGAAATTAGAAATGAAAGAAGCCTGTGGGGTATTTAGATCAAGCACATGTTGTGCTGACGTCTATGGAAAAGTTCCCATGCTGATTCATGAAATAAAAATGTCCTGTTCCCTGTTGGTCTACAAAATATCTTCAGACCATTCAGTGTCAGCCATTTTCTGTCAATCAGCCTTCTCTTCCACGTATATTGTTTCTGTCCCTCTCAGGATGCTTGAGATATTTGTCCATTATCTGACCAGTGAATAGTTGATGCCTGGTTTATTTCAATTTTTGTTCCATCTACGTGTAACTAGAATGAATGAAGATGGAGGAAGCAGGATGCTCCAGGAAGAGTTTCTTTGCATACTACAAGACAACTCAT
Source organism: Myiopsitta monachus (assembly GCA_017639245.1). NCBI lineage: Eukaryota > Metazoa > Chordata > Aves > Psittaciformes > Psittacidae > Myiopsitta > Myiopsitta monachus. The sequence goes on along the minus strand of CM029926.1, from coordinate 25,212,519 downwards.
ACATTCACTGGGGGAGAGGGGGATGCATGAAGAAGTTCTGGTCTTTGGGGTCTGCAAAAAAACCTATTTGGATTGGGACTAAGACCAGGCTGGAGAAAACCTTTGAACCTTTAGTGTCACATGGGAACCCTTAAATGTCTGTTTGGTAGCTCTGGTCAAGTGTGCTTCTGTAATGATAGTGAGAGAGCAGTAGATGGAAATACAAGGAGCCATAAGACAACTATGAAGTTACATTTTTTTTTTGCATACAGATGAGCAGAAAAGGAGAGATGTGAGTCCCATGGTGGTAAGCTCAGGGTTAGCACAATACCCTGAAACTTCAGGAATTGAGACAGTCTCCGTTCCCCTGTCCCTGGGGAATCTCTACCTACCATGATCTTGGCTGCATTCAGATTCCTCTTGTAAGAGTAAGGAGAGAAGCATAAATTTCAACAAGGGGCAATTGTTTGCTTGTTTCCTCCCCCACTTTTATGTGAGTCTTTTTCATATGTCCTCTTGCTGCTTCTTGGAACAGTTGAATTCTTGTGCTGTTCAGAATGTTGCTATGTTGTATGGCTTGGCCTTAAGTGTCTGGTCCTGCCCATGCAAGGGTCCAGCTCTCTCTCACCTCAGGCATATAAATTAGGATCCTGCTAGCTTTCAGCTCCCTCTACAGTTAGCAGAAAGAGAAACCATCTGAGGGTTACGCAGGTCACCTGAAGCACAGCCAGAAGGCCCTGGTGTCTCTCCATTGACTGAATGGGGAGCTCATCTTGTCTGTGCTCCTAGCCGAGGCAGTTCAGTTACCAGCTGTGATTTAGGGAAATCATGATGTAAAGGGTGTGAGTAGGGAGTAACTGAGAGAGGAAGTACTTCTATCAAAGCAATGAGATGCACCAAGGACAGACTGGAAGAGGATCTGTAATCTTGCTTAGAGTTCAAGAAGCACATTTCCAGATATTTTGGTTCCCTTGCTGCAAGACGGGTGGTAGAAAGAGGAGCCACCTGAGAACATGTAGAGAGGAAACCAGCAATGGGGAAAAGTAGCAGGGGATGGTACTCAGCTTCAGAGTAATTTCTGGGTCTCTGTGTTATGCCAACAATGAGAGCACGAAGGGCAAGCAGCGCCTCATGTTTATATGTTTTTCACAAAGTGTTACAAGCTCTGCCAGTGCAGCAGAATTTCCCTCTCCTCTGAGAGGCTGCTGATCAAGCAGCCGGGTTGCCTCTACCATTAACATTGCATTCTTTCATCTTTATCCTTTCTTGAATTACACATCCCACCAAATGGGCAAGTGCTTTAGTGCAAGGTAGACAAGGAACTTCTGGAACACTTAGAGATGCTGTTTTATGAGGGGAGATGAAGAAGTAAGGTTTGGAAGTTGCAACCATTCACCTATAGTTTTATCATCAGAATTGATCTTCATGTTTCCTGGCTCCTGCTTGTGTGTTGCCTTCCTTAACTCCCTCAGCAAATCCTACAGATTATAGTATTTCCCACCCAGAACCAGTTTGTACTACCACTGTTTTCCATTAGACAGCCATCAAGCGGCTATTTCAATAGCAACAGTTTCCTTGAGTCCATGAATACCGATTATCAGAAATATTAAGCATTTATGACTTCTGATGACTTGAAAATGAATAATGTTCTCAGCAAAAGCCATCTTAGTCTCTTATATTTGGGCATTTCTTTTGCTTCTTTCACAGAGCTAGTCCTTTTAGATGATCAGATCATGCAGTGGAATGCAATTGGGTTTAGTTTGGGATTTTTTTCCCCCAAAATTTTGATTGTTTAGCATTCAGAAGACCAGTTAAACAGATTCTCCTCCACGACTCTATTCACATGCCTTCCTGAGGTATCTTTTCCCTGTGCCAACAAAAGGGCATGACATGAACCAAGCAGCGGGGACATAGCCAGCTAACTGAAGGAAGGTGAGAAATTACTGGGAGATCAGAAGGTGGCAAATTTGGGGTGAAATTGCACCCTCTACGCCCCCCAGAAAAGTCTTTCTGAAGCCAGAAGAGAACATTTCTCCAGGCTATGGAACAAGGAGCTCTGCTATGTCCCAAGGAGGAGGGATTTGCTCTCCAACCATTTTTGAGTGGGGTTTTGTTGTGTGGTTATAACGGAGGAGTTGAATCTGTGGCACTTGTCAACCTTACGTCTTCCTTGAGGAATTAAACACGCTAAAAAATATTAATTTGCCTGGTACATTGTTGATCCAAGAGCTTGCTGGCAGCCCACCTTGCTGTCTATGACGTTTCTGTGGTCAAAAGTAATAACCAACAGCAGTCGCTGGCAAGCAGGTCTCAGTATCCCAAGAGCAGGATTTTGTTAAGGAGTGCCATGGCTAAATGCATGGGTGTCTTTCACCTCCTTTTTATTTGAAACAGAACAGTCAAGAGAAACAGCCATTGAGCTAATCACCACCACAGCCTATTGGGAAGATAGGAACAATTATTTAAACCAGTCTTGAATTACTCATTGGCATGCATCTAATTAACAAATTCCGTTTATTCCTGTAACTATTGTGCAACAATTAGTGGGTGTTAAATTGAGCTCTTCTGCCGGCAATTTCAATGGTGTAATTTTGCCAAGATATCTTTGTTTTGCCTGCAATGCCTGGTGCCACTGAGAATAGCCTGGAGGTGGTCAGAGCATTTTGACTAAATTTACTTTTGCTGAAAAGTACCATTCCCTCAAAGCCTGGGGCATTTTTGAGTGGAGGACGAAGTGATTTCAAGCTAGTTTTTATTCTGGCCAGATTCTGGGACTCTGAAACCTGCTGGTCATTTCAGACAAGAGAGGAGGAGACATCTGAATAAAAGCACAGAGATGAAAACAGATGTTCTGACAGTGTCATGATTCACATGCGTGTTGGGTTTAAAATAAATCAATAAATATAAATAAATAAAATAAAATAAAATAAAATAGTGCTGATCCTGCTCCAGGGTGGGCAAAAAAAAAAAAAAATTTCAAAATCTTGAACAATTTCACAAAGCTGAATTGTGTTCCTCTGGCAATGCCAATGTGCCTGCCCTGCAGTGCAGAAATGCTTCTCGGGCTGGGAGAAGGAGCAAGCCCCGTGAAGAGCATGGGTCTCTGCCTTGCACTACTCTAGCCAGCACTGAAGACATTAAAAGGCTTTGAAGCCATGGCAATCAGCAGGGGGTAAAATGGGTCTCTTCCACAAACAAATCCAAAGAATTAGGTTGCTGTGAAATGCTGCTCCCTCCCTGCTATATTCAGTTTCCAGGAGTCATCTTCCTTCTGTGGTTCTGTGAGCTGATGAGGTGGCCTGAGCAGACGTCTCTCCTCACCTTGATGCCTGGAAGCTGGAAACAACAGTATGGATCTAGAACTATCTCACCTTGCAAAAAGGAGGCCGACATGAGGCTTTTTCACATATGCTAGGCTTTGGTTGTCCTATTTACAATTCATTACCCTAGCTTCTGTTTCACACAGGGAAGCCCAGACCCGGGCATGACCAAGCCAGATCCCATAGTGGGGACTGAGCAGTGGCTACAGGTATTTCACTTCTGGAGACATCATGAGGGCTCCTAGAGACTCGCCCCAGCTTAAGATATGTCTCTTCTATCATGGTTAAGCTAACACTGGGAGATGAATTAAAAAAATTAAAGAACAAGAAGCAGTGTCCCAGTACGAGCTGTATTTTGCACAGACCTCATAAGGATCATGCCATTGATACTCTGCCAACATGTGCCTGCCATCTTCTCCCCAACATGCACACCTAATTCTGCTAACAGTGAGCATAGCACCTCCTGGGCAGGATGAGTACCACATCCCTCATCATTTCCCTGATATAATTCCCTTTATTCATCGGTTTCCTATCTTGGCTAGGTTGAGTCTAACCTGCTCTACATGGGATCATGTTGCTCTTATATTAATTATCACTATGAGATCTTGGCTGCTCCCAGGACTTTATATTTTTCAGCATGAAATAGTCCCACAGTATTTGTCAGGCATTTAGGACACTTGCTACTTTTCCCTTTGACCATCCGCGCTCTCTTCCACTCGTTTTTTCTGTCTCTTCTATAAATAAAAAGCTCCCTGAGATACCCGAAGCACTGCCTAAAAAAGAGGTGGGGGAAGCTTACTGGGGGGGAATGGGCCATTATAGAAAACGCCAGGTGCTTGGCATGTCCCCAGCTTGCGAAGGTGGGAGCTGTCACAAGTCTGAAAAATATCAGTGTGGGAGTTATAAATAAAAGCTTTAAAGCCAGGGTTTTAGAAAGTCATCTTTAAATGCTGCATAATTTATAGCCTGCTGCAAAGAGAAGAGTATATGAGCTCTGGAAGCTGAGATAACCCATTCTTTGTTCCTTCCATAGTTGGGCTGTTTTTTTGCATGCAGTGAGGTATATGCTGGACATCCAAAATTCAGATTTTTAACCAGCATTGCCTCCTTCTGCAGGTTTATCTGAGTCACTGTGGCTGGGTTCCTTTCATCTCCTGGTGACTCAGTATGAACTGGAAATACATATCATTTTTCTCATGTTAAAAAAAAATGGAGTCATGAGTAGGGATGCTGCACTCAGGTAGAGCAGTGCTGAGAGATAGCAAGAAACTCAGCAACAAAGAAACGGGATTGCCCTGTGGTCTGTACAAGTGATTTTCTCCCTTATGGGCTCAACTCCTCCTCTTTAAAACAGGGATTATCCTAAGAGGTTGAGAAACTTCTTTCAATAGCAGCTACAAAATGCTTTGCTCTTCTCTCAGAGAACAAAGCCATATGAGAGGCAGGGGGTAAGGACCCATCCGAAGGAAGGCCAGAATAGCTGCCAAGCTGGCATTTACAGCAATCGTTTCATGAAGCCCTGGAAGTGCAGCTACTTCAAGGATGTAACATAGCAGCTGTGCTATCACCATCCAACAATAATAAACAACGGGAAGCAGAATGGACTTTCAAGGCAGATGAGTCTCATGAGAGGATCTAGCCCACCACAGTATCATTTCTCCCCCTTTACCCCAGCTGGAAACAAGTCTGGAAATCATGAGTCCAAAACCAAAACAAAGTAAAATAAATATATGGTGTTGGAGTTTTAGTAGTTATGGCAAATAGCTGTAAGAGTAGTAATGGCAAATAGACCTTCCCTGAAAGATGGTCCAGTGTATGCTCTGCTGCCTTTTTCACCATCTTGGGGCTTGCTTCTCTGGTGATGCGGGAGGACCAGTGCCACCTCTCTGGTCTCTCTCACCTTGCTTCTCCCCAGACATCTGCATCCAAGCCTTGACTTGTTTGGAGCTTGCTGAGCTGGTGAGATTTAATAGGATCGCACCACCCAAAGTGCTGTGGCTTGAGGCTATAGATTTAAGCAGAAGCATTAAGCACCCTGCTCTTTAACTCATTTCTAATCCATTTATTTAAACTTCAGAGTGGTTTTAAAGCACAAGAATCAAAGGCAAGAGCAATTTAGAGTTTTCCAGCCCAGCTCTGAGATCTGACCTCTGCACATACCCTGGCTGCCTTTAAAAGTGCACCGGCATAAAAGCACAGTTTGTGACAAAGCATCTGGAAGGATTAAAAACTTTCTGGGATGGAATATACTTCTGTCAAGGATCTCTTCCCTATCTCAACTCAGTTGCCAAAAAGAGATCTGTCCTCAGGGGGCTTCTAACCCGCCTGAGGGATTTAGAGAAGAATTGCTGAGAAGAGCATATAGTGATTTGATTAAAGGATAAATATGAGAGGGAGAGGAAGGGGGGTAAGGGATAGAGGGAGAAACAGGATTAAAAAAGAAAATAAAAGAAGTGAGAAGTAACTGAGCTGAATGAAGCTGTGTAAGGCAGGGTTTATGTATTTTGGAGTCCTGACTCTGGGGGCTGTTTTGCCTCCTGGCATGCATGACATCCTTCTGCAGTGCAAGAAGGTAAAAACTAAGGGGGTCTCAGGGAAGGTGGGAAAGGGAAGAATGGAGATGCAGAAACAGAGCAGAGAAAAAGCAGGAGGGCAAAGGGATTTTGATGAAGGGTTTCAAGCCCTAGCGTGGGCTGCTCACACTGCTTGCCTGCTTATGTCTCCTTCTTGAACAACGCTTGGGAAATCATTACCTGATCCCTCCCACCTTTGTTTACAAAGGTAATCTGGGTCAGTTAATCCCTGCTTCATTTCTTCCCATTCTGTCTTTATAGTCACTATGATGTAAGTGGTAACCATTCTCTCAGCCCATGGAGTCAGTCTGTCTTCTTATTTCCTTATTCATTAAAGCAGACACCTTATAAAGGTCAGAAAATATTACCAAAGCCCAGGAGACTCGATCTTCAGAATAAAGAACCAGTATTTCAGCCTCGGAGGCGATGTGAGTCCGGGACACGAGACAGAGCTGGATCTGAAAACAGGCCCTTCAGCCGAGGAGCAAGCAGTCTCTGGACATGCTGCCGTTTTCTTGGTTTGTCTGAGGTTTTTGTTGTTGGAGTTGTGGGATTTTTTTTTTTTTTTTTTTTTTTTTGCTTTTTTCTTTTCACTTTCTGTTCCCTCACCCCTCCACCCTGAATTGAACTGACATTAGAAACTGATGTGAAACGAAGAAGCTGCCTGCTAGGACAGTTTCTTCTCTCTTTGTGATCCCTCCTGCATGCGAACTCTCCCGCTGTGTTATTACAAGTGTATTTCTGTACACCACCATGCTAGGTGCTGTACAGTTTCAAGCCAAAAAAGAAGAAAGAAAGGAGAAACACTGGACAAACAAACTGTTTGTCCATGCAGTACTTCTGATGCCTGCTTTCCCACTGATTTGTGTCTGGTGATTAATGAAGACCTCTGTTTGAAACTTTTCCTGTTCTCAGGACTCTAATTTAAACATGTAAACTTGTGCTACCATGTATCTCTGTCTTTCTCTCTGGGTGTTTTCTTTCGCTTATACCTCAGAAAATCTCTAAGAATTGTATCACTTGGCCAACAGGTTTGACAGTTATTCAGATTGGCATGTACGAATGCAGACAATAAAATTGCTCAAGCCTAGTTTCCTTAGGAAATTGGGTGAAGAAGATCCTTCCCAACAAGGATGAGTCTTCCCATAGAAATGTTACTACCTTGCAGCCAAACAAGCTGGAAGATTTTGGGGCTCTTGTGGTCTGAGCTAAGGGACAACCAATCGAGGCAGATGGACAGGCAGGGGAGTTCAGCTGAACAGTCAAACAATATTGAGCTTAGTCAGCTCAAACAGCGCCAACAGGCACTTGAACTGCTTTTTCTCCTATGGCTATACTACTTGCCAACTATTGAGGCTTGGAAAGCATCTACCCTACATCTTTGCTGGGGTCAGAAAGTTTTACATTGGCTTGTTCAGGCATGAACATAGGGAGCACATTTCACTCCACTGGATGGATGCCCCAGTTCAGCTTCCTTGTGCTGAGTTGCATTTTGGAGAAGACATCCCCATTGCAACCTGGTGGTGGATGTGGCTTTGGAAGTCACATCTCAACTAGATTTATTCCTGAGGGGAGTATCAATGTGACGTAAGGAGTTTCAGCTGGAAGCTCAGACTGTAAAAGTGGACCAGAAGGTTGATGGATATCCTCCAAAACAGGATCCCAATGAGCTTGATTCAGTTTCAAGTCTGTTCATCATGAGCTGCAGACCTGTCTTTAGCTACAAGGCAGTTGTATATATGCTCAGTAACAGGGGATCTTGCTGCTATTCAGTGACAGCTGTGAAGGTTAAGGTGCCCCCTTTGAGTTCAGCGGCTGAACCAGAGAGAAGCGTTGAACTACTATAAGGACATAGAACTAGCAGAGGGAGAAAGTCAGTTACCAAGAAAATCTACCTTATGGTGACAGCTGCTCCATTGAGGAATCTCCCCAAAGGCACAATGAAAAACATTACGTTTTTATTACTTTTTTTTAGTGTGTGAACAGCACAGGAGGTGAGATCTGGAATGGAGAACATACGGCACAATCTACTGCTTTCCTCCCACAGTCTTCTGCTTTCCTCCAAGAACAGACTGGAGAGGGAGGTCTACTTGAACCTCACTGTTTCATGTTTCTTCTACACTCATGGATGGTTAACATGGTTCTAAAACAACTGTGGTTGTCATAGATGGCAGTTTGCTCCAAACAGCACAGTGGGGTTTCTGTAACATGGGAAGATATGAAGAGACAACCCATGTCAGACTGGGTCCTTCTGTCCCATAATACCACTGCTGACAGTGGCTAATAGCAGAAGCTAAGGGGAAAGACTATGAACAGGGTGAATAGGAAGTGTTTTATTCTCCCACCAGTCTGCAGCTTCAGGACTTCCAGTGATGGAGATGAGGGCTTTCTGCTTAAATAGCTGTAAGTACTTTTTTTCTGGCTACCCTTTATTTTTGAGATCCTGACTTAGAGCAGTTAGGGACCTCTACAGTGATAAACTGTCTTATGAATATTACCTCGTATCAAAAAATATCAAGGTTTAAGGACTGTGCTTGTATCTCACACAGAATAAATTTGTCTATATGTTGACCACATTAGTCCCTTCTTTTCAGACATATTTAATATGCCTATCACAAACAGATCTCATCAGCAAATAACAATATACCAAAAAATTTGTGGGATGCTAAAGGCATAACTGTATATTAACTCTTCCCTAAGATTTGGTTCCTTTTCCACCCTTTTCCCCAGTTTATGCTATCAAGGGCATGCTTTTTCCTCTTCTGACATGCTGGGTGGAAAGTGTTTTGGAATGCCTAACATTACCCCTCTGCTTTCTCTTTTGTCAGTCATGAAACTAATTCCCCTGAAAATAACCTTCCATGACACACTAAACACATTTGTTTTTCAGGTAAGATTTAAAGGAAATTTTATCACTTATATCACTTTTGGCATAACTCCTAAGTCTTAGAATCAGGCCCGAACATAACACAAATTTTGTCAAAGCTTTGTTTCAGGGGATGGGTTTTGATAGGGACCCTTTTGTCTTGACACTGTCACTCAACACAAAATTATCTGCTTTAATTTCTCTTCTTAAAATAGAGAGAAAGTTAAGTATTTTCCTTCTGCACCCCAACTAACAACCTAAAGGAAGATCATTACACCACAACATGGACCCAGCACAAGGAGACTGAAATGACACTGTGCAGGTGTAATTGTAAATGACTATAGAAAATACAATCTCTAGTGACAAATTCTGAGGGCACTGCCTTCACTTATCAGTTCCCAAGCTTACCTAGAACACAGGTAAGTAAACCAAGGAAGTATCACTTACTAGTAGAGCCTTCCTCAACATTTTCCCTCCCTCCCATGTCCAACTCATTCCCATTGAACAATTTCACTGACTTAGCCAATTTTGTCTCTATTGTCTTCCTGTTGTTTGACTAATTCTCATACGGAAAATTGAGCATAAGTGTAAGGTGGGTATTGTATCTCTTTGCAGTTTACAGACACAAATCCCCCTACTTCCTTTTCTCTCTTGGTCACTCTTGCCTTGGTGGGGACTGCAGCCTTAACTGTTCATGCTCAAGACCTGTTCATCCCTTGAATAGGTAATTTTATAAGAACTTTCTAGGGCAAGAGAGAAGAGAAAGTCTCGCAGAGACAGCATGATCTAAGACCCAACTCATTATGAGTTATTTTAATATCAAGATACTCTCTATATCATTCTTCATGCTGGGCTTTGCCAGAATCACCATACACCTCTGCCTTAAATACATTGACTTGTCCACTATAAGCTTTTGGCTGCCCCTGCGTTATGTGGTTTGGCATTGCTTGCTAATTGCTAATCCAGTCCAAGACTGATCCACACATGGGTGGGCTTCCCTGACCTCTCATGTGGTCCTAGTGTAATGGTCTGACTAGTTTCCAGCAATATATGGTTGCCACTCTCAGTTTCTGTGGATCACTGGAAGAACCTTCTTAATAGAAACTCAAACCTTGCAGTTTCTCAAACCCTGGATGGATAAAGCTGAGCTGAAAATTATTATTATTATTATTATTATTATTATTATTATTATTATTATTGTGTTTTTGTTTTCTTTTCCTGTGGAAAACATTGAGATTTCACCAAACAATGAAAATGTTTGGCCAAGAGCCCTCCATTTCAGTTCAGAAATGCTCCCCCATGGGAGTTATAGCTGGTATGCTTTGTGTCCTTGAACTTCCCTCTGAGCTTACATTCCTGGCTTGCCCACATCTCTCATGGTGCAGCATGGTCCCTTCTCACACTGAGACAATGCCACGCACCATGGAAGTTGTATCACCATGGTGCTTTGTGAGAAACACACTCCACGTGGCAAGTCCAGCCGCTAGAGCAGGATGGAGCCACATTGCTCCGCAGTGACAACCTCTGGTAGGACACTGTCTGAAGATTTTCAAGCTGAATCTCCAGGCCTCCTGCCACACTCTGAAGCCTTGTTGAGAGATGGGCCATGACACAAAACAATTGTGCTTTTATTGAAAGGCAAACTTTCCACTGAAAAATATTCTGATGGAAAATTGCAAGCAGCCCCCGAGGAAGTCCTTGCCAATTCCCTTTGCATTGTAGTTTACCAACTTAATCTCACTTCTGTTGGATTTTTCTGTTGTTTTTCCTTAATCTCTGACAATGGACAGAGAGCTCTCTTTCACACAAATTTGAGACTGGGGTAAGCTGACATATGTTACTAACAACATATGAGCGGGTTTGTACCTTTCCAAACAGACCGATTTACCAGGTTAGGTCTCTTAAGTCCCTGAAGACAGGAACACATTTGCCTGTCTTTTGTATGTATGAACAATGAAACAAAAATCCTTTCAGATCTAAATTCAGCAAATAAAGATCATTTCTCTTTTCTTTTTTTTTCTTTTATGTTTCTTTGCAAAGGGTTTTGAACCTCAGCATCCCATTCAACTTGTTTGGTTTTTTCTTTCTTTCAAATTCTTTTCAGACTAGTGGAAGGTGCCACTACCTGAGCTGGAGATCTCACTCTTTTCTTTTTTCTTTTTTAAACAGAAGGAAGAGAAAATCTTACGCTGAAGTTGAAGACCCCAACTGACTGGACATCACGCATGCTTTCAAAACGTTTACTTTTACAGTTAGCTTCTACTTTACTATTTCAGTGAGTTAATTCACTTGGGCTAGTAAGATCTTCCTTCCTCCCAGACTAGCAAGCTGCAGATTCCATTCACTCTTCAATGTTTCTAAGCAGAGCAGGACCAAAAGGGGTGACCCAGAGGTTAAGAACAGAGTATCCTTTAGCAGAGTGCTGAGCTACGTGGCATCCCACAAACGTTGCTTTCTGGGTTTTAGTTTAATCTTTTTTCTTCCTTAAATGCCTAACTTGTGTATATTCTTTTGTCTGAAGTGATGCTGCAGCAACTGCTGCTAATTACCCAGAGGCATTTTTGCTGTGGATGTGCTCTAGATCAGCTGCATTTCAGCATGGAAAAGGGGTAGGGGGCATATTTATATACTTGCAGGTGGGAAAATGCAGTAGACAGCATATTCTGTTCCAGGCTAGCTGTACTGTTCACCTCCAGATCCCAGGTTCCCGTATTAAAACCTACCCCCTGCCCCAGGGAACAGCCTGGCAAGCTCTTCTGACCCAACAGCACTGGCAGCTGTTTGGCAGCTTCTGAAGTGGATCCAATCTGCTATGAGTTTGCTACACTTTCATTTTGTCTACATCTTCCAAACAAATAACTGAGTCCAGAATCCCAAGCTGTGTTTTGCAATGGAAATGCTTCAACATCTGGGAATTGCTTCTGCTGCAGGGAAGATACAGAGCACTGTTAACTGTTTAAAGGGTCAGTGAAGAAGGGAAGGCAGTTCCATCTTTATCGGCTGAACACTTGCTTTCAGGGCTTCCTAATGAATGCCATGTGGTTAGGGAACCTGGTGAAACTGAGGGAGCCTGAGGATGTCTGTCTCTCTGAGTCAGTGCCCTCAACATTCTTTTTCTAACTTCCCATCTCTTCCATGAACCTTCATTTACTATCACAACATTTAATTGGAAACATTATGTCTTTTACTGTTCAGCACAGTTCCACTGAATAACTGTGAGTCCTATTGCACAGCTTTGTGGACAATCAACACAAACCGGGAGTTATCTTGGTTTTCAGATAGACGTAACTTCTCATGCTTAACACCACTGGACTTGGTGTGAGGAGCAGCAGAAAGGAGAACTCCGCAGTATTCAAGAACGGATCACTTACTGATGTACATGGATGCCTTTCTGTACCTGACATTCCTGCATAACCCAAGGCAAGAAAGTGAATCAAACAACAGCTGATGCAAACCTTCAGTTAAATCTGGAAAAATGTGGGGGAAACATGGCTGTAGGAAGGCCAGTTTTTCATTCTTGTTTGTGCAGTGCTTGAGAATTATGATAATTATGAGAGAATAAATTCTTATCTTCCATCCAGAAATCTCAGAACATCCACGTAATTGGACTTCATGGATTAGCTGGATTATGTTACAAGGTACATGTGAATGGACGGTCTCAAAACTTTTCCAAGCAAGTATGGTTGCCTTATTTTACAGCTGGACTATGGCAATGAGAAGAGACAGGGCATCCTGCCCCAATCCATGTAAGTAATCAGCAGTAACACCAGGCATGGAATCCCTGCCTTTGCTTTATTCCTACTACTGCTCCTCCAGATCCATCCCTCCTTAACAGAACACTCCTTTCTAAAATGTGATTAAAAGAAAGAAGGTTAATTTTTTGTTGCAACTTCTCTTTAGAATTTTTTCTATCTCCCCATGAGAAATCTGAACTAGACAGTTAAAAACCAAATCCATCAATATTTTTGCTTTATTAAATTACATGTCTCGCTCACAGCGCTAATCACAGTTCATTTAATCTCCCATTCCTTCCTTATGTTACTTCAGTGAAGCAGCAGAGGGACTGATTCAAAGTCACATAATTCCCTCAGGAAGGTATGCAATTCAGCGTGTGTATATCTTTAAACCAAAATTTCCCCAAATACAGAAGGATGACAGATCAGCTAAATGCAATATCTTTACTTTTTCTGCCAGATGAAGCTTTCCAGCTGCTCTGACTCAGGTCAGTGATTTGCCAAAGGTCAAAAGCTGAGTCAGGAGCTTGGAAAACCCACAATACTGCTGGCTTCCAGCTCAGCTTAGACCATACAAGCCCTTCAGGTCAAACCCCCCCCTCACTTCCATCAATCTCTCTTATCCCAGAGCAAATGGCTTTCTTCTTATAAGAGGTAATAACATTTCCAAGCCCCTAACTGAGCAGGATAGGCACAGCTGCACTGGAACACACCTGTACTTTTTCTAGCCAAGTACCTCACAAGTATCTTGAGAATGGCTGATGTCAGGTAAGTTCAGAAGAAAAAGAATAACTTAACCAGCTCATTTGCAAGACACCTAATCCCCACTGCATAACCAGCTTGATTCCCCTTTCATTCACAGCTCACCCCAGAGCACTGCCCTACCCCAAGCTACATCCAACTCCCCAGAAATTCCTTCTGGCTCATAATTGCAGCTCTTCTCTGATGAGTGAGGCCTGGGTCACATTTACATCCTTTTTTGGGTATACCCCTCTTCCTCCATCCCTGCAGTAGCTCTACCCTGATTGCAGTGTAGGGCATCCTGCAGCTCCATCACAGTTCTGGCCTAAGCTGTAATTGTAGCTGGTGGTGGCATGGCACTGGCTTGCAGCTCAAGGACTGACAGAATTTAGATGGGACTCATCTGACATGGTGCTGACAACCCCATCTCAATTAATCATGTTAAGTGTTCTCTTCAGCCCATTGGGATGTACTCAGCGGAGTCAGTGGAGACTTGGGCATGGATCACCACATCCAAAGTAACTGTTCACATTGATACAGATGAATTGTATCTGAAAGTGCCCACTTCTCCCTAAATGTGGCGGGAGAGACTAGTTCATATGGCATACTCCACACCACAGACAGCTGAAACAAAGTTAGTTAAGTCCTTTATTGCATCTGACTGCATCAAGCAATGGGCACATTTTATTCCCATGAAAAATCCTCTTCTTCTCTGCATTCACCTCTTCATTGCATCAGAACAATGGAGACTAAGATTTTCTCTAGCTTATGCTGTCTGTTAGAGTTCAGTAAACACCTATTCCTAATTCTCAGCTCACAGTCACTGCTGCATTTGTTCACAGAGCATCCATCATTTGATCTTAATTTTCTTCACTCAGAAAGCTGTTATTCCAGAACCTGTGTAAGTCATCTCAAGTACAGAGGTGGGATCACCCCCTCAGCAGCAGACTTGCCATTAAATTGGATTGTCCCAGACACAAATCCCACCTAAGTAACCCAGGGCTCAGTCACAGTTTCTCTGAAACCCTTGGTAGAAGGTGGAATAAGAACTTAAGGAAGCCCCAGTCAAGCTCAAGGGGTATGTTATGGTGATGATTCAGCAGGAGACACCAAGACATCAAGAGTCATCGAAACATAGAATAGTTTGGGCTGGAAGGGACCTTCAAAGATCATCTAGTCCAACCTACCTGCAATGAGCAATGATTTAGTTGGATATCTCCAACTAGATCAGGTTGCCCAGAATGACATCCAGCCTAGCCTTAAATGTCTCCAGGGATGACGCATCTATCACCTCTCTGGGCAGCCTGTTCCACTATTTTACCACCCTCATGGTAAAGAATTTTTTCCAAACATCCAGTCCTTGCTCTGTCCTGGGTTCAGCAGTAGCAGTCATTTTTCTCCTTCTCAGTAGCTGATGCAGTGCTGTGGTTTTGACTTTCAGCCTGGGAACAGCACTGATAACACTGATGTTTTTAGCTACTGCTTAGTAATGTTTAGGCTGACCAAGGACTTACTGAGCCTCATGCTCTGCCAGGGAGGAGGGGAAGCCGGGAGGAAGCACAGACAGGACACCTGACCCAAACTGACCAAAGAGGTATTCCATACCACAGCATGTCATGCCCACTATATAAACTGGGGGCAGTTACCCAGAACGGTTAGATCACTGCTCGGTCGGGCTGGGTATCAGTTGGTGGGTGGTGAGCGGTTGTATTCTCTTCCCTTGTTATTTCCCTTGTCATTATTATCATTGGTGGTAGCAGTAGTGGTTTGTGCTGTACCTTAGTTACGGGACTGTTCTTATCTCAACCCATGGGAGTTACATTCTTTCGATTCTCCTCCCCATCCCTCTGGGAGCGGGGGGGAGAAAGGCGGGGGGGGGAGGGAGTGAGCAAGCGAGCTACATGGCTGACTGGACTTAAACCACGACATACTCTCAAATAGCTATCATTTGATTTTGAAGCATTTTGATAGGGAAGCGTGACATAAAACAGAGGAAAAAGGAGGGAAAGTGAACAACCTATTCTATAAAATATGTTGTGTCTGTGTTGTGCCAAGTCATTGGAGAATGATTTGTCTTGGACTTAGTTTGGGGAGCTTTTGCATTTTTTAAACAAACGCATACAACCATCACTCCTCAACAGACACATTTGTACCCATGGCTGGTGACTGCAAAGTCTTTGTGATGATCAGATCAGAGGGTGGTGCCTCTTGAACAAAGAAATTCATAAAGGAAGACCTGAACACTACTTTGCTACTTTAGCATATTCATAATTATGTTTCCTGCTTCTTCATTTGCTTTCCCTACAGAGCTCTCAGAACATCTGATGAAGTTGATCAGAAGCATTATTGTCAGGGAAGAATCTCAGTGGGGAAACTGAGGCAGAGGTGCACTCTCTACCCTGCAGGTTGGTATCAGAAGCTTGGAAGAGACTCCAGCTCCTCCCACCTTTGTGGGTAGGGAGAGCCAATATTTCCTCAGAGTTTCCTCCACGGTATGCCTCCAAATAGATCCTCATAGCAAAGCTGGATTCATAGCCCAAAATAAGTGCCGATACCCTCAATGGAGTCTGCAATTATTCTCTTTGCTGCCTGGCTGCCCTTTCCCCTGCCTTCCCTCTGGGCCTGGACACCTGTGTTGCACCATGATTGCCTCCTCATTTATAGCAAACAAGTCTGGATTCTCCCACTGTATATTTTTAAGATATTTAGAAAAAAAATCTGTTTTCTTTTTTCTCCTTTTTTTTTGCCTTGGCATGTGTTTTTAATTGGATTCACTGCCGTTCTCCTGCTTGTTAATGCTTTTCTTTGGGGAAGTGCAAGTTTTTAACAGCCCTGCTAATACTCACTCCTCTTTGCAAAGCCAAATCCATTTCTTGGGGATAACCTGGCTCTGACCTGCTTGTAAGTTATACAACAAATACTCTGCTTTCAGATCAGCCTACTACTGTTCAAATCCATACTGTTCAGGCATCATTTGCACACCTGCAGGAGAGCGCAGGAAAGTCATGCTTGGCAGTTGGCCCCTTCAGGAAGGCTAGATGCTTTCCCTGGGGGAAATCACCCATCCATCCCAACAGCACTGACATTCAGAGATGTCTCTCATTGGTGCTCTCTTCTCCTTTCATATCCCCCTGCTATGCCTTTTCTCCAGCGCCTCAAACCTGAAGCCAGGCACTGGTGTCAAGGATTTAATCTTTTTCAGTTTGTTTCTGGTACCGTTGGCTTCGAGGAACATTCCTGTGGTTCCTGCCAGGCTCCTTTCCAGGGGAAAAGATTCAGGTGGCTTCGTTCCCTCTGTCTGTGCCAAACATTTACATTCCTGCTGACACTGCAGGATAGCAGTGTCACAGGCAGGAGCACTGGCAGGAGAGCCTGCCCTCTTCTCCCTGGCCTTAGTTACATGGCACAGGGCATGGATCGAATGAGAAAGGACTGATTTGCATGGCCTCCGCTATGAGATCCAGCAAGAACATTTCTTACTGATGACTGCATGCTAATTAGCAATGCTGCCCAGCCCAAAGGTAGAGAATTCTTTGACTCATTAACAATGGCAGTGGTTAACTGAATTCCTCCTCTATCTTCCGGTCAGAGCTTTGGGGTCTTTCCTTCAATACAGATTGCACTGAAGGCACTTAAGGACAAATTGAGTGGCTCTATCTATATTGTTCTGAGAAAGAGTTGCTGGAGAAGCACGCGCAGGACCTTCCACCTCACACCCCTCCTCAGGAGAAAGGACAGACATGCTCAGCAGGTCTCCCTGAGATGACTTTATGTTCTTACCATGGGAACAGAAAGGCAAATTTCTGCCCAGATCCCCTAGTACCAAAGATGCTCTTGTCTAGCGAGCTGCGATGTCTTTGCATTTTGCAGCTTGGTGACAGAGGTCCAAGCTGGACATCTTTCATGTTTCAAAAGCAGGCTTGATGGTCTCATCCGGACTGCTGAACTAACCCACTGACACACATATGGTGATTTAAGGCACAGTTGGGGGGGGAGATAGTAAGCCAGAAAGAAAAAAAAAAAAAGAATCACAGGTTATATGTGTGATTGGTAACCTCAGGAGCTTTCTACCCATTGCAAACAGATATGCAAGGAGTACTTCCAGGCCTCCATAACCTTGCCTTGCCTGTCAGATCAAGAAAAAGTGCTTGCTATGACACCACAAACCATATTTCTCAGGCTGAGATGTGCCAGAATTTCAAACAGATGTGGCAGTGCAAACAAGCATCCCCCTTGGGACCGTGCCAGGAGGTTCAGACAATGCAACAGCATCCGAACATGGCTAGAAGCCATTCAGAGCCAGCCCAGCACTAATGGCCTGTACATGTACTTTCTGGCCTGCCTTGCAGCCGAGCCCAGAGCAACTCAGCAAAGAGTGGTACTGGAAAGCCTTGAAAGAAAGTTGCTGAGTTGGGAATTCTGCTGAAATAGCACCTGTATTTTTTTATTTCTTTTAATCTGCCTTCTTTTCTTTCTCCCTCTCCTTTTTTTTCTCCCTCTCCTTTTTCTTTTTTCTTTTTTTTTTTTTTTTTTAGGGCCACGTTTATAGCTCTTTCACTGCTTGGAAAAGCTAACCCCAGGCCTGTTTGGCATTTGCTCTTGGCCTGAGCCTTCACATGAAGATCTTCTGTAAATAGGCTAATGCTGGTTTCATTTCCACTCTGAAAGCAAGAAGGGATCCTTCTGTTTCACTAATGCTTCCTTCTCCGGCTGTAATGGAGAAGGCTGGAGAGGGGCAGACGGGGGTGTTTGGCTGGAAACACCACCAGCCAGATTGGAGAGGCTCTGCGGGAACAGGTTGACTTTGTCAAACCGTTTGCCTGAAAGCAAGGTTTCCCAGGGAAATGTGCCAGCTCATCTTTCACATTGAAAGGTCAGAAACCCACTTCCAGTGAATTTGGACATTTTGAGGTTTCAGTCAGAGGTGAATGAATTATTTTTATTAGAAGTGGGTTTTTCAAAGAGAGGGAATTTCACTACTTAGACTAATGAGGAGAGTTAAAAAACAGATGCACTTTCAGGCTCACTAGCCCTTCTTCAGGTCTGAAACTGGAGTGCACCGTTTTCAGCTGCACACAGGTGGGAAACACTTGCTTTTGGTTTAACATCTCCATGTCAGCACATCTCCATGTCAGCTGTTTAGACAAAAGAATAATCGGCCTCTGGGGAATGAGAGGAAGAGATATTAGCAAAGAGAGAGGGGTCAAGGCGATAGTGCAAGACAAGGAGAGGTACAGGTAGCTGAAGCTGGTGTGTCTCTGTTGAATCCATACTTCTTATCTCTGGTTTTAGTATCTTTTTTTTTTTTTTTTTACCATTCTTTTGCTCTTTCAGCAATTCTGGAACCTTCCCGGGTGCAGGAACGCTGGGCTTTAGCTCCTTATCCTACACCAGGATTAAAGAGCAACAAATCTGCTGCTCTGAGAGAAGGCAGGAAAATGCTGGCATAAGAACAGACACTAGAGAATATTTTTTATCCTTTCTCTGAAGGCCAGGGAAGCCTGTGTAACCCCCAGAATAGGTGTTAAAGCAACTAGAGCTACCCTCAGTTTTATTCCAGCTATTAGTGGTTTGCTATCAGTTGTTCCATTAAACTGAATTAGTTGGTACATGGAAATCTCCTGGTCCTGATTTTTATCCAACCCCAGCCCTTGTCCTACCTTCTGGGGAGCCTGGTAGCAGGAGGGCAAATTCAGCTTCACTGAAACATCACTTGAGTGAGCAACTTGTGTGAGAAAGTGAAAAACAACTGTTTGGAATGGCTTAGTTCTGCTACTGGTGGTACGAAGAGGAAACGGGCACTTGCATTTGAATTGAGTGGGAGTTGAATGCCTGGGGAGAGCAGGCAAAAAAAGACCCTGATTACTGTCATGCATTTGGGTACCCAGGCAATTCTGGACACTGAGCTCCCTCCTGAATTCCCAGGAGTAGATGGGCTAATGCACTCCCTAGATCTCTACTTATTTTGTTGGGAGAGAATTCATGAGAACAAACTGTGGATTACAGACCTGTTCTCTGCTTTTTTCCAGGTGTGTGGGCAGCTGAGGACATGACAAAGGAGGAAGGAATGGTGCATGGTTGTGGGAAACCAGCTTGCAAACAGGAGGGTCAGTGTGGGGAAGCTTAAAAGAGCTGCTTGGAAGCATAGTGGTGTTCTTTCACGTTATGCGCACTTTCCATGAGAAATTCCTTTGCCACTGAAAGCTGAGGATGCCAGAAGCAGGAAAGAGGGGGATTCACTGAGGATGGTGCCTATTAAACACAACGCTCTACAGGGCAGCCTTCACAGCCAGTCCTTTAAGGAGCTGATTAATAGGAGCTGGGAGGTCCCAGCTAGAGAATGGTTAGCACCGTAACTTTCTTTTTTCTGCTCTTTCCCTGGGCAATTTGCCACTGACCACGGTAGAAGAGGCTGCTCAGCTGGGTGGATGTTCAGTCTGACATTTGCAGAGGACATTTGACAAAGCGCTTGGGAACTGGAGTGCCACCAGCACAGGCAAATGGGGAAGCAAAATGATTGCAGTGGGTTGCATTCAGCCAAAGGGATGCCTTTCTGCAATGAATCTGAACCCTTTCAGGAATAAACTTACCAAAATGAGAACTAGAACACTGAGGAAACTCAAGCTGGAACCATCCAGTGCTGTCTGACCCTGGTGAGCACAGAGATTTCACTAGCAAGAACAGGAGACAGTGAGTGACAGGCCTCACAAAGAGCAGTCTGAAATTCACTCCCAGGAAACAAATATCATGTTTACCAGTGCTGT
Source organism: Myiopsitta monachus (assembly GCA_017639245.1). Lineage (NCBI taxonomy): Eukaryota > Metazoa > Chordata > Aves > Psittaciformes > Psittacidae > Myiopsitta > Myiopsitta monachus. The sequence continues at coordinate 25,192,542 of CM029926.1, read as the reverse complement.
CAGCACCCAATGCCCAGCTCTGCACACCTGCAGATGACTTCCTACTGAATTTTACTGCAGTCCCTCTCTCCTCCTTTAGCTGAGCAAGAATGAAATTTATATATTTATCTATTTTTTTTTTTTACTTACTGCACATAATACAATTCTTCCTTTGCCACCCTGGCAGAGTTTCAGCAAGCAGGAGGATGCGTGGGAGCGGAGGCTCCTGAATGGTTGCACACAACTCTCTGCCTCCTTCCTGGCACGGAAGAACGGTTTCCCAGTACTGGGTTTCCATATTGCTCTGCTGGGAGAAACAGAGCCAGGCATGCTCTCTCTGAGCCTGATCTTATCTAAAAACGCTCCCATCGCTGTATTGCGTAGGTATGGGATGGCTGTGGAGAACCCTATCTTGGCAGTCTTCAGCAAGCTGGATGGGAGCTCTGATTTTCACATACCCTGCAGCACATTTTGTCTCCTTTACATCTCAACTTTTTTTCTCTCTTTGATCTAAGAGAGACAGAGCTTCCTCCTTTATTCCCTTGTTAGGTTTCAGGCCCTGAAGGATTTATGATCATTGAGTCATGATCATACACAATCTGATTCAAAGTCAGAGAGACCTCTTCTTCTATCTGCCCTCCCCAAGAAATGAATTTCCAACCTGAACCTAACCCAAGAGAGAGAGGAAAAATGACACAATCAGTATCAGGACAGAATCTGAAATTACCTGGCAGGGAAAAAGATAATTTGTGTGAGAATAACTTATTGGCATCTAACCCCAAAAGGCAATTAGTCACCAGAGACTCATGGTGTACTACAACCACAGTCTGGACTCAGCTGGATCATAATTTACCTCTGCCTTCACCAAAATGAAACCGCTGATATTTCTAAATCTGGGCTCCCGCTGGTAATGAGCCTGAGTCAATTTTGTAGGAGTGTTCAACCTGGGAAACCTTTATCTAAAGTCATATACTTCTTCCTTTGAGATTTAGCAATTAGGACATGGCAGTTAAAATGGATTTACCCTGCTCTCTTTTGTTTTCTCATGACAAAAGGCAGGTACCAGCAGTGTCACTCAGGAAAGCCAGGGGTCTGGAAAAGACAGAACAGTGCAAAGAAGCTGCCTGAGACATACGTTCTTCCTATGTGTGCTCCTTTTGTCCTTCATTCAAATTTCCTCTGCCTCCTCCTGCTGCTGTATGCTGCATCCTCACCTGCGAGGTACATCACTGAGCATAGCAAACAGTATCTAGCAAGGCACTGTTGGTGCAGCCAGGCAATCACCGGTCATTTCTGAATAAGGGTCTTGTGGCTCGGCTGAGGCAATGGCAGCTTTCAGCCATGATCCTGCCCTTTCCTAGCAAACCTACCTTCTGAATAGCAAATTGGCAGACATGACAGGTTGGCTGGACCCCAGGGCTTCCTGGATCCCTTCCCTGACTTCTCATCATGCATGTTTTAAATTACTGCTTAAATCAAAGATGTCAGTGATTTAGGCCAAAGGGTTTTGCTGAGAGGTAATCTCATACTTTTTCTCTGGCGTCCTTCCTTGTGCTGATCCCAGCATTGAAGGCCTGGGGATCATGAGAGGGCTGCCTTTCTGTGCACAGAGCATGGCCCACTTCTTTGGAGGACGAGAACGTTTCATCTAACATTTCCTGCTATAGGAAGGACATGGTACAAGAACTACATGCCAGATGTCTCCTTTTTTTCTGACATGTTGCAAGTTGTAGCTGTTCAGCTTGTTTGCTTTTGTTTACATGTTTGTTCTTTTGCAAAACAGTCACATTTGTTCCAGAGGCTTGGGAAGGTGTATGCAATGGTGTGGAAGATGTATGGACCATTACAAGAGCAAATTTTGTTTTGCAGGGTTTGGCTTCTGTGACCCAGCTGCTCTGGTATTCCTCTCCCTGGGTATGAGGTCACCTCCTGCTGATGTGGAATGCACCACAACCCTGCCAGTGGTCTATAAATGTGAACTGAAGGACACTTCCAGAGTCTCTGCAGACTAGAATGAGTGTTTTAGAGAACTGCCCAGCTCCTTTAAACTTGGACCATAGGACCTCAAAATGAGGGAGAAGGAATCTAATATCTGCTGCCAAACTCTGCAGGAAAGGGGAAACTCCTCTACAAGCATAGTGAATGTTAATGTATAGTCCCTCTTCTATGACAGTGTGTCCCATTAGGGACCCTACCTACACCATTGGTGATATTTGATTGCAGAACAATAGCCTCTCCTGGTTTGGAAGGTGTTTCATTGATGATCTGCAGTACTGAATTCCCTAGACTGGATAGAAAGGGAAAGGCATTTCCTTCCCTGTCACCTTTAATTGCATTGCACCTCCCACCCATTTCCTGGCCACAGAAATGCTAACAAGATGCCTCTGGTGGGATGGTTGGCATGGTGGATTGGTATTACATCCTGCTCCAGCTCCAAGCAGGGGCTAGCTGAGAAGGATCTGGAGGGGATTAATCTAGTTGTACATTTGCTCTTAGTCCCATGGATAAATTAAAAGTGTCTAAATCAGGTACTTGCTTTGACACAGCTCTGCCTTATTTTCAGCTTTGCCCAACAAGTTCTCAATGGGGGCTTATTTCTGCTTTACCCTTAGCCTGCCCTTCTGTAGCTACTTGTCTCTCCCAAGCTCCTTCTCTTGTCTCTCCCTTCTTGCATGTCTCTCTGTCTGAGCCTCTTCTGTTCAGCTAGAATTTTGCTAGGCCTCAGATGCCTTTTTATAAAAGCCCAATAAAATATGATAGTGGCTTTATAAAGTGCACGAACGTGAAAAAATCAACACTGTAACCACTACTCCAGTCAAAAAAGCTCAGCATACAGACCAATGCTCTAAGTCATGAGTGATGTTCCTGGAGTTAGTCTAAGGGGCATGAACCACTTTTATTTCTGGCCTTGGCAAATTCTTCAATCTCAGCACCTCAGTAGTGATCTCCACATCCCTTCCACAGGGGATGTTTCCCCCAGCCCCTAACTTGGCTATAGTGCAGCTCTGTTACTCTCCCGACTTCTATCCTAATCAGTCCCTGCCAGGGATTTGTGTCCAGACCAATCTTTTCTTGCTTTTCTTTTTTGGATTTTTTTCTTCCATCCTAAGGTCTGAACATCTGCATCTCATTCTAAGGAGCAAAGAAGTCCCCAGTGGGTGGGAAGGATGTCTCCTTGTTGTGATCTAACCTACTGTTGTCTTTTGACACCTGATTGCTTCTCTTCCGCTGACTAAATGCTGACTCCCAATGGACCTAGCTTTGTGCTGCCATTCATGTCTTGTTCTTGCACCATTTTACAAACTGGACAACACAGACTTCAAATTTACCATACAGCTTTGAAAACAAAAACAAAAAACAATAACAACCAAAAAAAAAACCCAAACCCACAAATATAGATATGTCAGTATAGTTCTCAGTTAAATCCTTAATTCCTTAACTATATATAAATATATATATATATATATAAATGTTGTCATGAACTCATCTCCTATCTGTTTTCTGTGGTCAGTCAATGCTTTCCCTGGCATCCTAGGAATTTTCATGGAAATACTCTGATGAACACTAAAACCACTCTGGTTCTATGAGATTCCCATGAATAGATGCTGTCCAAGCTTTCTTGCAAGTCTGAGTTTTAATTACATCCACTCACACATGCAGCTGGGATATCAGCAGTACTGAAAAACAATCTAGAGATTCTCTCTTTCAGATGGAACTGCATTAGGAGGGGACTTCATGTCACAGGGATATCTGCCTTTTCTGAATTCTGAAAGTTATTCTCATCAAAAATTAAATCACAGCCACATCCCACACTCCAACCAAGGTTTGGTAACAAAGGACTACTAGACAGTCATAGTAATAAGATAAATCCTATTACTAAGGATTGATCTGTGTAGAAAAACAAGCGTTACCTGTCATTCTCTGGAATCTATTAAAATTAAGCATTAGATCTTTTACATAATTTTCGAAGATTTCAGATTTGGAGCCAGAGGCCTAAGCTAAACAAGAGCACCAAGCCCTAACATCTCCCAGTTTGAGAGAAGGAGGGATAGAGATGTGAACCCATAGTCACAGACGATTTTTAATCAGTTTGTCCTAGGTAAGGATAAGTTGTCTCCTCTGTGAAATAGAATCTGAATAGTTTGCTAGGCCAATTCAAGTTTATCCACTATTTTTCTCACTTAGTCTACAATGTTTCTGAGATTAGCTTGTTGGTACTTCCTTCTTTCTAGAGCTAGAGCATCCATGCAAAGTCCTTATAGGACTTACATGTTAAAGGAAAGAGCCTGTTTTCAGTTTTGTGCTCAGAAGGAAGCTTGAATACCAAACCAATACAAATATGGCAAGAAAACATTGTTCTTTAGATCTGATACCCAACTGAAGTACACCAAGACAACAGTGGGGTCATATGCCCCTCCTATCTACTTTGCCCTATTGGTGTTTCTCAATTTACTTGGAATAGGCAATTCTAATATTTGAGAGAGGTATAGACTCCACATTTAGTCAACATCTCTGGTGGGCTGGTCAGTTAGTGACAATGGCCAAAAGGTAACATGCTCCATTTTCTGTTCCCCTGGGGTATCCATTCCCTGAGAAAAGAGACATGGCTGAAAAATAAGCATGGACACTATGTAAAGGCCAAAAGTTTATTTCTAGGGTTCACAGCAATTCAATCATCTGCATACATGATTAACCCTATTGTGAACTCTGTCTGGGAGATCTCTGGAGAAGTGTCTTTGTACATGGAGAGTATCAATGTCTATGGTTTCTGCCTGACACTCTTTCCCCTGGATGACCAGGTACCTCCAGATCCCCATGCCACCAATCTTTGGACCCATTTCACATCTTCTCCAGTGCAAGAACTGAACTAATGATTTTATAACTAATAAAATTAGACATTATAACTAATGAAAGAGCAGCAATTTCTGCGAGGAACGGGAGATCTTCATGTAATGAAGGTCTAAGGGATGATCAGCTCCACAGTCCAGACATGACCTCAGAGATTCTGCACCAATTTTCAGGGGAAACAACAGACTTGCAAACTACGTTAGCAGGGGTTAGTCCCTATTCTGAGGCCTCTCCTCTTCCTTCAAAAACATAAAACCCACGCACCTCTATACCTTGATGAGTTGAGTTTGGGAAGGAGATGCACAGGTTTTATTTTGTACCAGCTCTGTTTGAAGGGTTCAGCCATGGGCTAACCTCCATGCCCTGTAACATTTCAGAGCAATCAGGGAAGACACACAGATGGAAACACAGGGGGATGGAGAGAAGCTGATTTATATGCAGCTGAAACACAGCCGTGGGGCTGCTGCCAAGCCATATAGATGTGGTGGCAACACAAACAGAGACATGCAGAACAGCCTGTGCAAATATAAACACTGCCACACGTGATGAGGGTTCACCAAGTTCATGCAAACACCAGGGAAGGAAAAGAAAAAAGAGACTTAACTGGGGAGGCAAGTGTAAAGATTATGTCAGGCACAGGAGCTCTTTTCAACAAGAAAACAAAAAGGAAGTGCCCCTTCTCTTGTTCTGCAGAAAAGCATGCTTAGATAACAGGAATTTGAAACATATTGAAAAGACACAGACCCATCTTCTTGCGTCATCAGGAGATATTCTTAACACTCCTGTGCAAAGCAGTTGTTACAAGTGACACGTTTTCCTCTCCCGTCTAGATCTGGTGGCTGATAGTTCGTTGAATTATATGTCTCTGATCATTATGTTTGTTTCTCTGTTAATTCAAGAATGTCTCCAAATGTAAAAGGCTCATTACAGACATCTAGCCTGGCACTGGCCACTCCAGTGACGGGGCACATCTTCTCCAGCTTTCCCATGTGAATCTACATCAAGTTCAGCAGAAACTAGAAGTCATCATCCTGCTACAAGGGGCTTGCACAGAACGAATTTGTGGAGCTGTGTATAGTCCCTAGAGGTTACAAATTGCAGGGGAGAAACCACTGGAGTAATTATTGCTGACTGCCATCCTAGGACAGAAGGGACAAGGAAACTAAACACTTGGTCATAGTTGAGGATGTCTCCTCCACCACCATGAAGTCCTACTGGCCACAGATTTAATAACAAACTGTACTCTTGCTTTTGGAGTATCATGTTACAGAGATGCTAGTGTAGCACTTTTTAGCAGCACCAAACTGCAGAAAACACTGTATTCTAAATAGTTTATTTTCCAGGATGGTATGCTTTTCTTTCAGAAGAAAAACAATTCCAGAACTTCTATTGCACATACCCCTTCTATTCACACCCTGATGTCCCTCTAACGTCTGCCTCTTTGCTGCCATCCTTTGGCAACCTCCAGGTAGAAAAAAGGAAGTGCCATCTGTGAAACCTTCAAATATCCCCATCAAATGCTAAGTACTCAACAAACAAAGCTGTGGTGTCTTACCAAGAACCAACAGGGACACCGCAATTTCCTTTGGGCTGAGAGATTAGATGGTTAGAGTGCAGGACTGTGAGCCAGAAGGCTCCCATCCAAGCCCCACCACTGACTCAAAGTCCATAACCACCTACAGGCCTTTGCCAAATACAGCTATAAGCAGAAAGTTATATCCATGAGACTGATGAGACACAGTGTCCTCTTGTTTACTGCTGTCCATAATATTGGCCTGAGCAGGCCACATTGGTTAGTTGAAATTGGTTGAGATATCCCTGAAAAATGGGCTTTGTCATTTCAATACCCTTAGCTATGGAGATGGTCTCGTCTGTTGTCACGTCCTCTGCCCACCCACAAAAGTCAGCTCCATGGATGTGGATCATATTCCAGCCTTTTACTACTCCAGTCTTACCTTTTTCACAGACTGATTCTTCCCTGCAGAAAAAGGACAAGAATAAGGAGCTGAAGTTCCACCTATTTTGTATCACATCGTTTCTTGTTTCTGTGGAATCTTTTGATTCATACAGGGTTAGTTGTATATTCATCATTTGCATTCTCTATTCTACTGGATGAGGCTGTGCTGGAATCTCCCTTGTACTAATCAACCTGCTTGCAACGATAAATAAATACAACTATTTCAAGATCTCAGTCTATTACAGTGCTTTCCTTCAGATTCTTACTTTCTTGATGATTTTTATTTCAGTGTTTTAATCTCTCCAAGTCTTCCCCAACAGTTGTTAGGCACTGTTGTTACCTCATCTACTAGAAGACTTTGCCTTTCGCTCACCAGACAGATTGAGAAATGAAAATGAAGTGACAATTGTTTTTTTGCATCATATTTTTGATAAAGAGATGGAGTGAACTCTGAAATATAGCAGCATGAAAGTAATTTGTCTTTTCAGAAATGCATCAAAATGTCTCCACATCTGTTTACATTCTCCAGTTCTATATCTCATCTCCACAGGGACTGCGCAACTCTGATTGGTCTTGCATTGAAGTCTGGATATTTGTTCTGACTCCTTGTGAAGGCTGTACAACCCAAAGCACGGTTCTTTTGGATACATCCCCATTCCAGCCAGATCACATTTCACTTTTTTTTTTTTTGGATTTGTAAAGTGCTCTCTGTAGTGTGAAAACAGTGCAGTTGACAGCCCTGGAAATGGATGTCCTCTGCTTATCCATAGTAGATGCAATATAAGTTTCACCACTCCACCCACTGGCAACAAAACCTCAGCTTGGAACCTCAGCAAAAAGAAGAGCAAATAAAGTTCACTCTCCATGACCAAAAGTTAGCTCTTCTGGTGTTGCAATCACTAAAACTGGCAGTTTTGAAGAAAAGTTAGATCTGGGCAAGTCTTGCTTACTCTTTTTGGATGAGATCATAGAATCATAGAATCACAGAATCATTGAGGTTGGAAAAGACCTTTATGATCATTGAGTCCAACCGTTAACCTAACACTGCCAAGTCCACCACTAAACCATGTCCCTGAGTGCCACATCTACACATCTTTTAAATACCTCCAGGGATGGTGACTCAACCACTTCCCTGTGCAGCTTGTTCCAGTGCTTGACAACCCTTTTGGTGAATACATTTTTCCTAATATCCAGTCTAAACCTCCCCTGGTGCAATTTGAGGCATTTCCTCTTGCCCTATCATTTGTTACTTGGAAGAAGAGACCAACCTCCATCTAGGATGAGAAAGCTGGGGCTGTTCAGCCTGGAGAAGAGAAGCTGTGTAGAGACCTCATAGCAACCTTCCAATATCTGAAGGGGGCCTATAGGGATGCTGGGGAGGGACTCTTCATGAGTAGTGAAAGGACAGGGGTAATGGGTTCAAACTTAAAGAGGGGAAGTTTAGATTGGATATGAGGAAGAAATTCTTTCCTGTAAGGGTGGTGAGGCCCTGGAATGGGTTGCCCAGGAAAGTTGTGAATGCTCCATTGCTGGTGGTGTTCAAGGCTGGGTTGGAGAGAGCCTTGGGTGGCATGGTTTAGTGTGAGGTGTCCCTGCCCATGGCAGGGGTGCTGGAACTGGATGATCTTAAGGTCCTTTCCAACCCTAACTATTCTATGATTCTATGATTCTACCTCCATTCAGGTAGTTGTAGAGAGTCAGAAGGTCTCCCCTGAGTCTCCTTTTCCCAGGCTAAACAACCCCAGTTCCCTCAGTTGCTCCTCACAGGACTTGTTCTCTAGTCCCTTCACCAGCTTCATTGCCCTTCTTTGGACACGCTACAACACCCTGATGTCTTCCTTGTAGTGAGGAGCCCAAAACTGAACACAGTATTAGTGGCACTGAGAACAGACCGACAGGCCCGTAGTTCCCTGGATCATCCTTCTAGCCCTTCTTGTAGATTGGCATCACAGCTGCTTACCTCCAGTCAACTGGGACCTCCCCAGTTAACCAGAACTGCTGATAAATGATTGAAAGTGACTGGGTAAGCACTTCTGCCAGCTCCCTCAGTACCCGTGGGTGGATCCCATCCAGCCCCATAGACTTGTAGGTGTCTAAGTGGTGTAAGAGGTCGCTGACCATTTCTCCTTGGACTATGGTGTTTTCATTCTGCTTCCTATCCCTGTTTTCCAGCTCATGGCACTGGGTAGCCAGGGCACAACTAGTCTTTCTATTAAAGACTAAGGCAAAGAAGACATAAAATACCTTAGCCTTTTTTTCATCCTTTTTCACTATGCTCCCCCATGTGCATCCAGTAGAGGATGAAGATTCTCTTTAGCCATCCTTTTCCTGTTAATTTATTTATAGAAATATTTTCATTGCCTTTTTCGGCAGTAGCCAGATTAAGTTCTAGTTGCACTTTGGCCCTTCTAATTTTCTTCCTGTATAACCTCACAACACCCTTGTAGTCCTTGAGTTGCCTGCCCCTTATTCCAAAGGTCATAAATGCTCCTTTTTCTCCTCAGTTCCAGCCAAAGGTCTCTGTACAGCCAGGCTAGTCTTTTTCCAAAGGACACTGGCTTGTCTTTTGGCATATGGGGATGACCTGCACCTTTAAGAGTTCCTTCTTAAAGAATGTCCAGCATTCTTGGATCCCTTTGCCTTTCAGGACTGCTTCCCAAGGGGCTCTGTCAACCAGGCTCCTAAACAGGCCAAAATCAGCCTTCCAGAATTCCAGTGTAAGCGTTCTGCTGGCCCCTTTCCTTACCTCTTTGAGACTTGAAAACACTGTCATTTTGTGATCACTATGTCTAAGATGGGCTCCAACCACCAGATTACCCACAAGTCTTCCTCTGTTCACAAAAAACAAGTCCAGCAGGGCACTTTCCCTAGTTGGCTCACCTAGCTATCTTCCGCTCCAAGACCTCTCTATTTTCTCTCCTGTTGTATTGCTTTTCCAGCAGACATCTGGTAAGTTGAAGTCCCCCACAAGAGCAAGGATTAGTGATTGCAAGACTTGTCCCAGCTGCTTATAGACTATTTGATCTCCATCTTCATCCTGGCTGGGTGATCTATAACAGACTCCCACCATAATATCTGCCTTGTTGGCCTTCCCCCTGATTCTGGCCCATAAACACACAATGCTATCATCACCATCATTAAGCTCTGGACAATCAAAACACCCCCTTACACACAGGGCTACCCTACCAGCTCTCTTTCCTTGCCTGTCCCTTCTGAAATGTTTATAGCCATCCACTGCAGCACTCCAGTTGCACAAGCAATCCTGCCATGTTTCCATGATGGCAACTATGTCATACCTTTCCCTGTTTGTTGCCCATGCTGCATGCATTGATGTAGATGTACTTCGGTTATTGATCCCACAACCTTTTTGGGGAACTCTGCTAGCAGTGATTCAGACTTCCTCCCAAACCAATCACCAGCATCCATCTCAGTTCATAAAGTACTTTGAAGATCTGGAAGGCCAATAAGAATCCATATTTCTCTTGATTGACCTGCTCATACCACCCATCTCTTGCCACACCCCAGCTCAGCTGAAAGGCACAGCCAAGCCAAGACTGCTATGATGCACTGGGCATGTGGGAGGACCAGCAGTGAGCCAGACAGCAATCATGGTTTCATATTAATAAATTTTTTTAAAAGTTTAAAAATCAATTATGAAAGAGGATCATCTTCTAGGCAATTTTTCTTTTTATATTTTCAGACACCTCTTTTCATATGTTGCTCCCACATCCTTTAAGGAAGCCTGCTATGAATATCTAAAAAGTTATATTATCTCCTTTGAAATCCATCTTGAAAACTTCCCTTCTTCATAACATTGAAGGCAGTCTCAGCACTTGTTAGATCTCTGATAGCCTGAGGTACCTAATCACTGTTTCATTGTTCTCATTGTTCAGTACCTCTGTATGGTTTTTTTCTGTCCCTTCTGATACAGAGGGCTTTTTGCTTACATAGTTTATTGAATAGTAGTGGTGGCTTATGAATGAACTTCATGAACACCAATAAGTATAAATAAACCCCATTCATAACATGCATTTTAAATGTGATGAATTTATCCTCTCCCTCACTTTCAAACACAGAAAATAGATTCTATAGAAAAGCTGAGGTTGTGAAAATGTTCTTTAAAGAATAAGATGGGGAAGAGCAGGCTGGGAAATAGTTACAAGTGATTCCCCTTCTTTCCTGGAAACAGCCTTTAAAAGGCACCAGTAGTGGTGGCACTGGAGCTAGAGTTCAATAAAAGGAGGCCTTTGCCCACATCCCCTCTCTTTTTAGTAGAGCTCTGTCACACAGATGAAGTGTGAAATAAAATGTAATCTGAAGGGGGACTCTGAATTGTCCTCCTACTGTAAAACTTCAGGCCACTTCTGACCAGATGAAATAAAACCCATTGCATCTACATATCTCTCCCACCCAGAACCATTGTTTCAGTAATCAGAAAAGAGTGAGGACTGTTGTGTGGTATTTACAGCTGTCAGTGATTTCATGAGCTGTTGTAAACATCCCTGCCATTTAAAGGTCATGAAGCATGTTGAGAGTATGTTGACCATATACTGTCACAGTCAGTGCCTTTTTAGTAAAAATGAAAAGGTATTTAAGACCTCATGGCTGACAGTGATGGATTGGTTTCCATCATAAAAACTGAAACATTTTAATGAGAATGGGCTTTAGGAGTCTAGCTGTTAGCCGTGGGGTTGTCATCACACTGTAGCCTTCCAATTCTTTCCCTCTGGGATTAATCCAAGGCTGCTGGACCACTAATTTATTACAAAGACAGGTGCTGGAGAAAGAAGAACAAAAAAAAGAAATTAAGAAATAAAGAAAGAGTGAGAAAGAGAGAAAACAAGTGAGGAAGAAAGAGCAAGAGGATGCAAGTAAGCAAGACAGAGAGACTGACAAACTTAACTACAAGACAGAATTTGCCTGGGCTGTAATTTGCTTGCACACCAGATGTCTGTATGGTTCAGGCTGACAGCATTGCAGAGGGTGAGAAGCTCAGCACTGTCCAAAGACAAAAAAGAGGAGAAATTTAGAAAATTAAAACAAAAGTGACTTTGCTGTTTATTTCCTTCACCAGTAAAAATTGGGTCCCTCCATTCACATAGCAGGTCATGCCATGCACTAACACTTTCCCTCACCAACATGTCATTGGAATCGTCCTCAGAATTTGACCAGACCAGATGAAAAAAAAATTATTTTAATGCAGTAGGCTGAGAGAGTTGTAAAATGCATCTTTCTAATTAGTTTATCAGTTTGAGAGTGGAGGACTTGGGTGAAGAAATGTAATGATGTCAGTTCTGTGATATTTGAACAGGCTTATTTACATTCCTCACCTTATCTCTTTTCCTTTCGCACCCATCTTCCTTTCTTCACCTCTCCCCTTTCTCCCTGTCATCTGTGTTTCTTTCTTGCTTCTCACCAAGTTCATTGCGTACCTGGGGTCAACCAGACAGTTATGCAGATGGGTTGATGATACTGCAAAACACTCGGTATGTGATGTTTCTGTCTGGCCTACAGATGGGAGACTCATAAACACTTGATACACCCAGTCCCTCATTACTGGTTTAACAGCTTTTCTACTGGAAAGCCAAGAGCTTCCCCAGGCAATGCAAGAAGTTGCCATATGTTCCGGATACTAATTAATAGTCCTTCTAATACTCATGGGTTTTCAGGCTAATAGAGCAATTTAAATTTTTTTCTTCTTGGTATGTTTTCAGTGCTTGAGAAAGGATCCAAATATGTGGGCTGTTCCGTGGGTATAGCAGACTTTGCCAATTGGATGTGTACGAGTGTGAATGATGCTTTTTGTCTTAAGTCATACAGATTGACTGCATTTAAAACATATTGCATCAGTATCTTCTGTCCCTCATGATACCTCATCACAGTTCCTCAGAGACACCACCACTTAATCTGCCTGAGTCAGAGCAGTGTTTCTGAGAGAGTTGCATACATCCCTGTAAAAACCGAGTGAGAGAAAGAGGCAGCTTCACACCTCCAGAGCTTTACTCCACCCTGCACAGAGTAATGGACCTCTTTGAAGACAGTCCTGGAGTAGGAGGTAATTAGGAGCATCCTTTCTCCCCAGTGAGATTCCAAGTGTGAGCTTAGTACCTTCACATCTGCCAGAAGAGAAAGTCACAGAAGATTCTTCCATGTGTGAGGGCGAAAAGTGCTGAAATATCCTACTGGAAGAATCAGTCTTCCTGAATTCCTTTGGCTAACCTGAAATGGAAATGGTCAAACAACAATCAGGTGCCATAAGGAGCAGTGAACATAACAAAATACTCCTTTGTCTTCTCTATTTTTTCATGAAGTGCTATGAAGTGAACACCCTGCCTCTGTCTGATGGCACCCTGAGGACAAAGGACTTAAGTGAAGACCACATCAGTCTGGGACAGTGGAGAATTTCAGCCTGCACATAGTAGGAAAAAGCTCATCAGCTTTGGGTTTCTGGCTGATTTATTCCAGAGAAATTTCATTCTTCTTCCTGAATCCCTTTTGTGGTTTGAGATTGACAGAGCATCCTTCTTTCTTCACCAGAAATACTTGAGCAGTGTTGTTCCATACCACCTTCTATCCTAGCTATAGTTCTATTTTTTGTATACTATACATGTAAATCCCTCAGGAAACTGTAAAAAGTTCTGCAGACCTCAGTGAAAGTAAGCTGGCTTCTCAGTGAGACAGAAATGAGGTGTGCTGAGAAAAGAACACCTCCAAAGGGAAATTCAGAGAGTTGTTCTCTGAGACATGTGCCAAATTCTTTTGTAGCCTCAAGGTCTTGGTGGCCAACGGAGACTACGTCACTCTTAAGAAGAGACTAGAAAACATGACTGAAAGTGCTAAAATGCCATTGTGTACATAGCATCACTCCCTGACCTCAAACAGTTTGAATCTCCAGCCCTCAGAAAACGTATAACATAAAGAAAAAAGATCTAGGGCAGAAACATGGAAAGATTTCCATATAGAAAAGACTTAGAAAGGAGATCTCTGATGTAGATCATTGGCAAATAAAATACGAGAAGGATATAAATCTATGACTGGAACATGGCAATCTCTAATGCCCTCATCATCCCAGAATGAGGGACCTTCACCTCTCTCTGAAGCACATGCCTAGTTTGAAATATGCAAGCTGTTCTTGTAACATCTTCATGGGAACCCCTTGGATTATTCATAAGGTTTAAATTTTGGCATCTTCCTCAGGATGTCACTGAGTCAATGCCCCAGTGCGAAGAACTGCCAGCGGACAGGACTGCCCCATTCACTGTGGTGGGGCTCCATGGGCAGTGAAGCAGCAATTGTGATTTTCAGTCCCAGACCAGCAACGGATTTATCCTACCTTTGTTCTTGAAGTCTCAATTTCTTCATACCAGAGGCTGTTCTCCCTTCAGATTAATTCAATTTCTATGACACTGGCTACAGCCTGTGTACCCTGGGGGTGACATTCTCTGCCTTTACCTGAAGAGCATTTTAGACCAATGAGACCCCTACAATTATCCCCATCTTGAAAACAAGGAACATTTCAGCAGAGAAAATGGGGATTTTTATTCAGAAGAGCCTGATGCCTGCTGCAGAAGCTACACAAAAGTCATCTGTGATTAGATTTTATATATGCAAGCTGCCTTTAAAATTTCAGTTTCATAAATGCTCTGACATCCCCCCCCAAAAAATAAATAGTGAAACATTTACATTTAAACCAAAATTCTTGGAAATCTGTTTCTTCTGTTAGTTGCAAAGGAAAGAAGAAAATAGCCCACATTTGTAATTCTTTAGTCTACAATACAGCACAAACGGCTTGAGGTCCTCTACAGTGTTGTCAAGTACTTCTTATTGTTACTCACATGGTGAAAACAACTTTTGTTTCTTCTTAAATGTGGTGCAGGATAATATTTATGGAATGAATCAGATGAAGAAAGCTGGAAGAACTCATCTACACTGATGTTCATTCCATCAACTTCAGCCATTTGTAAATTAGGTGCCTAAATTAAGTGGCTGTCTAGATTATTCAGTTAATGAAGAAAGGTAAGCATTTCCAACCAAGAAAACCCTCTACCTCTGGGACAAGCTGGGAGAAATATTCCTCAGAGATACACAACTTTCTCCATTGCCTAAAATGGGATCTATCCAGAATCCTGTGGAAAATCCTTAAATACTATACAGCTTAAAATTTGATGAGTTCAACCCCATCTGGAGACTGGCCTCCTGTGTAACATTAATCATAACATTCAGTGACTGAATTTCTCCATTTTACCCTATTTCTCCAACCTTCTGGGTTGTTCCCTCTCTGGTAGAGCTATGCCAGACCCCTATGGGACACCAGAGTGAATTTGCTGTTCCCTAATGTGACATTTTCCCCCTTAGAGCCTACCACTGTGTTGGTAGATTTTGTTTCATGCCACCTCAACATCAATCTTCTTTCTACGTCTGTCCCTTTTGTTCTTGGTGTAAGTTCTGGGGACTTTCCCACCCTGTGTCACTTCATCTGGTCACAAAGCCACAATCCCACCACAGCCTCGTTTGCCAAATGTGTTGCATAAGGTTCAGCCTTGTGGGTTTCCTCTGGAGCAAGGAGACAACAAAG
This sequence comes from Myiopsitta monachus, assembly GCA_017639245.1. Lineage (NCBI taxonomy): Eukaryota > Metazoa > Chordata > Aves > Psittaciformes > Psittacidae > Myiopsitta > Myiopsitta monachus. The sequence continues at coordinate 25,177,183 of CM029926.1, read as the reverse complement.
ATCCTCTGTGGGAGCAGAAAAACCAGTCTGCTCTCTCAGGGTGCACTAGAAGGGGGCTTTGGCCTCTTTATTTTCAAGTGATTACAGAGTTTAATCTTAAATGGGATTACAGAACAGGCGGAAATGCTTAGAAATGGCTGAAAGTACTAAAAAGGAGATCATTTTAGTACTAACTTCCCAGTAACAACCAGGATGTGCCTGGGGATATTGCCAGCAGTGTCTTCTAGATGCCACTCCAACAACCTCACAGATGAATAGCTCCTGACCCTTGCTTGGGGCATGCCACGTTTCCCACCATCTAACACCTGAACTCCCTGCTGCATCCCCTGACTGTTCTCCCTGTACCTCTGACAATCCCTGCAGTGACTCTGCAGGGCAGTGCCATCTCCACCAAGCTTATTAATTTGTGTTGTGCTCCACACCTACCATTGAGCAAGAGGCTCTGGATTACAAGCAGGTGGCAAGATACTGGACACATCTAGTCTGGTGGGAGCAGAATGTCAAAAAGGTAGTGAGGCTGTCACTACCCAGCCCAGTGAATTTCCTGTTCATGAACTCATCCAGTCTCCCCTGGAAGCTCTTATCCACCCATGACATCCTCTAGCCATGCACCTGGTCACCCAGTGCCATACAGCCTACAGCAGGAAATCAGGCATTAGTGCACACACCTTGCACATGAGGAACCAAGGGAAAGCATTTAGCTGTCACGGTTAGCGTGGAAACTTCCTGTCCTGTTCAGCTACAGCTGAACCCAGGACACTTCCCCTAGTGTGTTTAAGCAATGTTGTTTCATGTACCAGCAGCTGTGTCTAAACACCTTGACCTAACATCAGGTAACATTTTTCCACTCATTCTGTTAATGACAACCAAGAGGGAAGCATTCAGTGTTCTCTAAGAACACTCATGACATACAGTTACAGGAAGGGCATCCTTAAGGTCTGTGGTCCATCCAGGTAAGGTTCAGCTTAAGTCAGCTGCCAAGAAGCTAGAGGAGTGTATAAGGACATGATGGCAGCTGAGCTGCATCTGACCATGTACATCTGGCCCTGCAGCCAGCAAAAGTAAGAACAGGATGAGTATATATGCTGCTTTTCCCAGGTCTCCATAAACATGTTTAGTCTCTGCATATTTACTAATCCCCAGTGAATCTCCTCTTCTTGAACTCATTCAGTCTCCATGGGAAGCTTTTCTCCACCATGACATTCTCTGGCCATGTATCTGAGAGTTCAGCTACACACTGCAGGAGGAACTGTCTCCTTTGGCTGGTTCTGAACCAGCCCCCCAGCTGCATCTGGTGCCCACCCCATGGATGCTCACCTCAGTCCCCGTGCATCTTCACTAGCAGCTCCAGATTCCCCTGCACTGGTACTGTTAACATATGGCAGCTGTGACCAATGAGCAGAGACCTTTGCAGTGAATGAGTTAAAGCTCAGCTCCTTGGTCATCTTGCTCCCATGCTCCAGCTCCTCTTTTGCAGCGTTAATATTGCACACATGGTTCTAGAAAGGTATGTGAGACAAGATAGGGATCAGCTGATGAATTTTGGAGTTACAAACTGCTGTTCTCTGAGACCTCCTCATGTATCAAGAGAAAAGCTGCTGAGCACAAAGGAAGAAGATAGCTCTGTGTCAGAGCACAACACCTCATCCTGCTTCTGTTCAGCAAAAGTAAGGAGGAAGGAAGAAAGCAAGCTTCCTTCAGGGTTTCCTAAATCAAAGTGTGTGAATAGCTGAGGTTGGGGAAGAAGTTGTCCCTTGCCAACACACACACAGGCACAATCGTTTCTTCCATCCATAACTCCTCGGGGCAACTGAGTTTCTGGTTGAGCCCAGTGCTGAGTCATTGAGATATAAATTCAACCAAGATGAAAACCTTCCTCCTTGACAGCAATCCAATAAAGCACAAATAAGCAGAAGAGATGAAGGAAAAAAAGGAAAAAAAAAAAAAAACAACAACAACGCAACAAAAAAACCCCAAAACCACTAGGAATGTATTAGGATTGACAGCCCTGTAGAAGATCCTACAGGAGGTATCTCAGCAACTTCTCCTACAACAGCCTGCCCTGGCAAGATCTGAGCCAACCCTTTCCTGACACTCCACAACAACAAACTCAAACAGATTGATGCTTGTTCCTGAGAGATGCCAAGCAACCCTCCACTCCTATTTAAATCAGGAGATTGCAGAGAGCTCTTCACCTGGCAGGATGAGGTCTTTTGGGTGTTGGAGGGAACATCCTGCTTTTATGGCTGAAGATGAATGACAGCCATCCGAGGCCTTGTCCCATGCTGTGATGGGTGTCAGGGCTGCTGTCTGAGCTGCTCTGGCCAAGTTTTACAATGGTGCCATTATCCACCAGCCATCTGGCAGGCGTAGCTTCTATTTTGCCTGCATCCAGCCCTGTGTTGGCAGATGTTAGGTGGAAAGGCAGGTTGGCAGGGGGAGACTGGAGATTTGACATCTTATCCCTTCTCCCCTTTGCTAACATTCCTTTGGCTTGTAAGTCTGACAAACCAGCAGCAGAAGATTGTTGTAAGCTCTTTGCAAGGACACAGGGTCACGTGTTTTTCATCCGTTCCTTTTAAGACTTCAATGGCAACATACAAGCTCCTTTCCCAGGACCCAGCAAGGAAAAGCCTGTTTGGTAAAGCAACAGAGGAAACTTGAGGTTTATTTTGTTGTTTGTAAGAATAAACATCCTCCAAAATATCCTTGAGAGTTGCTGATATTCTCGGTTATTAAAAAACCTCTCATGAGTGTGAAGGGCAATGCATTAGGTGTAATACAGAGGGAAAGCAGAGGGAGGACAAACGTCTTCGACACTAATGTGTCAAAGGTTTCACATTTAGGCTGCCAAGAGGGGCTGAGCTGCTCCACAGGCTTGTTTCCTTGAAAGAAGGAGTGCATCTTCCCCAAATATGGCCTGATTGCCTCAGCTGATGATGCTGTTAGTCATTAAGACTCAAAGCAGGGATTGAGTCCCATTGTTCTCAGCACTGTGCTAACAGAATAAGGACAAGATGATCTCTGGTAACCAAAGCCAGCAGGAGAGGGGATCCCTCACACCCAGCCCCTCTGCTGGGTGGTCTGAGCTCTTCTGGGGACACTGGGCTTGAGTGGCCGGCATTTCTCTGAACTGCTGAGTCACTAAAAGCAGAGGCAAAAGGAAAAGCAAGCAGGCAGAGGAGCTGCCCAAGGCAGTCGCAGTCACCACGAAGCAGTGCTCCTCTCCAAACGGGCTCGGTGGCTTCTGCCAAGGGCAGACTCATCGAGAAGCTTGTCCAAAGACAGCGTGTCTCACTCCACGAGTTTAACATGACGCCTTTTGGTCTCTGCAATTCCCCTAGCACCTCTCAGAGGCGCATGGATTTGATTCTGGCAGCTGTTCAGCGGGCCACATGTTCGGCTGATCTGGATGATGTGATTGTTTTTGGGAGGACTTTCCAGGAACATTAAAATCGCCTGGAGGATGCGTGTAGCTGGCTGGGGCAGGCTGGTCTGAGAGCCGAAACCCATCCAACTGTGACTAGTCAGGGTCCCAGGTGCATCCCGCTCCTCATATGGTGTCTTCAGCAGGGTGTGCCTCCACCTCCAGCCAGGACAGACACCCTCGAAACAAACCCACCCTGGCAACGGCAGCTGAAAGGACAACCACAGCTCTCCGCACAAGGTGTGTGAGTCCTGGTTTTGCTCTGTGTTATCTGGTAGAAGACAAGGAAGGGGAGGGAGACATGAAAGCGCAGCCTGGATCTGAATTCCCAGCCTGAAGGTAGGCTTGTAGCAGCCCTTTTCAGCTCACCTGCAATGCTTGTGTGGACACCAGTGCTGGTCCTGTTACCTGTTCACATTGCTTTCCTCCTCCAGCAGGGCTCAGTTTTTGGACCTAGGAAATGAAGCCGGGCTGTGTCCCCGCTGCAGCCATTTTGGAGAGGTGGCACCGAGTCGCACACCCCAGCAGTCACAGCCCAGAGGGAGGAAATAAGAGAATGTTTTTGAGTGCGCTGGTGATGAGGAACATCAAGTGAAGCTCTTTGGAGTGAGATACAGGGCTATTTTCCAGCGGAAGGATCTTGAGCCTTGGCCTAAGATGCTATCATGAGTAATGGGCAGGTGTCGCGCTGGCTGCCAGTGACCAGAGGCACGGAGCCCCCTGCTCTGGCAGGAGCACACTCGGATCACAGACTGCTCCTTGTGGGGGGTGAGTAAAGTAGATAGCAAAACAGAGATTTTCTGCTGTCATGCTTGGCTGATAACATGCCAGAAATAGGTGTCAGCATTAGGATTGTTTTTCTGTCCTCAGAAAAAGAAAAGCAGACAGTACTATGCCAGTTTCTCTAGACATTATGGAAAGGCAAATTTTAAAAAACTTACTTTTGACTAGCCAGATTTAAAATGACCAGCAAGTGGAGGATTTCTAAGTGGGGCCACCGGAGTAAAATGGGCACAGTCCTTCTCCCGGTTGCCTGCTCCTTCATCCCTGAGTCAGTCATTTCTTTGTGAGCCCTCTCAGCCAGTTACCTCCTGTCTATCTCCCAGCATCCACTATGGACCTGTTGAACCTCACAGGAGGGACACAGACAAATTTTTAGGTGGAGAAATACTGAGCTCACATAGAGACACCTTTTGCAGGAGTCTTCTGTAATACAAATCTCACACAAACACCCCAAATGTCCTTGGAGCCTCATCACATTTCTTCTTTATTTGTAATGGGCTTCAGCAAAACTCATTGTCCATCAAATCCATGTGTCCAAGATCATGTAGTAGGAATCCTGGAAAGCGTGTGAAAGAGACTGCATTTTGCTGTTGGATGTCTTAGCTAAAATGCAAATTAGCTGTCACTCTCCAGTAAATTACCCAGTACTAAGCTTTACTATGCTTCCTTCTTTTCCCTTGTGTTACAAATAAACATGCTGGAAGGACGGCCTCTCCTACACATCTAGAGATGCTGATAGCTCAGTCAGGCAGCAAGATTTGGCTGGGCTTTTCTGTTTATAATAGCTTACAAATCTTGCAACTTAAAATCTACAAGCCATATGCACATGCTGCTAAATCATGCTGCTCCACATGGCTGGGGTAACCCACCAAGCCGAAGCACAGCACAGAAACCCAACAGAAAAATGGACATCAGATAGGGTATGAAAAAAGCTGGGGGGAGACTGCCCCTGCACAGCTAGAAATCTGTTTGAAATTGCCTACGGTAGGAGCCATGGCCCTTTTCTTCACACATCTTTGCTAGAGAGATGTCAGCTCTCATCTTTCTGTGTTATCATGTGCTGGTTTTGGCACCACCAAAATCCAGGTGCACTCCCCAACTCAAGCCCTAGGTCTTCCTCTGAGGGGCTGCCACAGCTGCTCCCAAGAGTGCCTGCCTCTTGCACTGAGACCTTCTGATGGCTGAAAATATTGTTTTATTTCTAGCAATCATAGCAAAAGAAAATTAATTACTCGTCACAAGTCTGGGTTACAATAAAGCAACTGATGCTGGGTCTCTTGAGACAATTAATACAGCTCAGCTTGGAGAACAACATGACTGTGAGAGCTAACAGGCAGCTGGAAGAGTGCAAACAGCCGAGTAAAATGGCAAACTCAGCAGTTACAACCTTTTCCTGGCTGGTTGTGTACCTCAGAGGTGACAACCTTTGGTCACTGTATGGGCTTTAATCGCAAATGGTGCTCTCAGCAAGAAACCCCAACCTCCCACAGCTTTGCATACTCTACTGCAGTCTCATTAAGCACCCCGTTGCATTGCAGGCGACTAAACACAGACTGCCTGCCAGCACCTCAGCTGCATAAAGTGGGTGTATCAAAACTCAGCTCAGCAGTCTTTCTGTGCATAAGAGGACATTTGTTCCCAGGTTCAGCCACCTTTACAGTTTGATCCAGCCCTTGGAAAAACATGTGAGTGTGGTATTTTCACTCAGGCCTGAGCATGACCTCAGGTGGGAGGAGATCTGATTGCTGGAAGGAAGACTTGGGAGCCAGCACCAAATCAGCGTGGGTTAGGCCAAAACTCCAGCCAGAAGTATCGAAGTCTAGGGTTGTCTCATGCAATCACCCAGCACCTGATGGAGGAAAACATAATCTTCCAAAGCTGCTGCTCCCTCTCTGTTTCTCTAAGTGTGATGCTTGCTGAGGAGCTCTGCTTTGCATCGCTGGGGTCAAAAGCCTGACAGATAATGTAAGGCAGAAACACAACACAGTGTACAATTTTCTACCAGGCACATCTGGATGAAGTGTAAACTTCACCTTCTCATCAATGTAATAGTATGCATTTATTTCTCCCTCTGGGAAAAGCAAAACCAGTTCAGATCTGTGCAACAACAACAAAAAACCAAAACAAACTGTGATTAGTGATGTGGAAATGCTACAGGAGGAGACCCTGCAAAAATGTGGACTGGTTTAGATAAAGACAATCATAGAATAGTTTGGATTGGAAAGGACCTTAAGATCATCCAGTTCCACCCCCCCTGCCATGGGCAGGGACACCTCACACTAGACCATGGCGCCCAAGGCTCTGTCCAACCTGACCTTGAACACTGCCAGGGATGAAGCATTTACCACTTCTTTGGGCAACCTGTTCCAGTGCCTCACCACCCTCACAGTAAAGAACTTCTTCCTTATATCTAACGTGAACTTCCCCTGTTTATGTTTAAACCCATTAACACTTGTCCTACCACTACAGTCCCTGATGAAGAGTCCCTCTCCAGTATCCCTGTAGCTGTGCCTGGGATTGCTCCGATGCAGGTGCGGGACTTTGCACTTGGCATTGTTGAACTTCATGAGTGTGGCATTGGCCCACCTGTCACGTATGTCAAGGTCCATCTGGATGGCATCCTTTCCCTACAGCAAATCAACCGAACCACACAGCTTGGTGTCATCAGCAAACTTGCTGAGGGCGCACTCAATCCCACTGTCCATGTCACTGACAAAGATATTAAACAGGATCAGTCCAAACACCAACCCCTGAGGAACACCACTCATCACCTGTATCCAGTTGGATGCTGAGCCATTGACCACAACTCTTTGCATGCAGCCATCCATCCAGTTCTTTATCCACCAAGTGGTCCATCCAGCAAATTTATGTCTCTCCAGTTTAGAGACAAAGATGTTGTGTGGGAGAGTGTCGAACACTTTCCACAAGTCCAGGTAGATGACATCAACTGCTCTACCACTGCCCATCAGTTCTATAGCCCCATCATAGAAGGCCACCAGATTCGTCAGGCAGGATTTCCCCTTAGTGAAGCCATGCTGGCTGTCACCAACCACCTTGTTGTTTTTCATGTGCCTCAGCATGCCTTCCAGGAGAATCTGCTCCAAGATTTTGCCAGGCACAGAGGTGAGGCTGACTGCTCTGTAGTTCCCCAGCTCATCCATTTTCCCCTTCTTGAAAATGGGGGTTATATTTCCCTTTTTCCATTCATCGGGAACTTCACCTGACTGCCATGATTTTTCAAATATGATGGACAGTGGCTTAGCAACTTCATTTGCCAGCTCCTTCAGGACCTGAGGATGAATTTCATCAGGTCCCATGGACTTGTGCATGTTCAGGTTCTTAAAATGATCTTAAACCAGATCCTCTCCTACAGTGGGCGCAGGGTCTTCATTCTCACAGTCCCTGTGCCTGCCTTCCAAGACTTGGGTGGTGTGGTCAGAGCGTTTGCCAGTGAAGACTGAGGCAAAGAAGTCATTGAGAACCTCAGCCTTCTCCAAATCCAGGGTAGCCAGTTCTCCCATTAGCTTCCAGAGAGAGCCCGCATTATCCTTAGTCTATCTTTTGTTAGAGACATACATATAGAAGCCTTTCCTTTGACATTCCTGGCCAGACTCAATTCTAACTGGGCCTTAGCTTTCTTGACCTGATACCTAGCTTCCCTGAGAATGTCCCTGTATTTCTCCCAGGCCTCGTTTCCACCTTCTATAAGATTCTTTTTTTCTTCTAAGTTTTCTCAGCCTCTGAGCCTCTAAGTTTTGGGTTTTTTTTCAGAGACCTCCTGGCCTTCTTGTCACATTTCTTTCTTGTCAGAATGCAATGCTCCTGAGCTTGGAGCAGGTGATCCTTGAATATCAACCAGCATTCCTCAGCCCCCTCCCCTCTAGAGGTTTATCCCATGGAACTTACTGAGCAGGTTTCTGAAGAGGCGAAAGCCTGCTCTCTGGAAGTCCAAGACAGTGAGCTTCCTGTGTGCCCTTCTCGCTGCCCTGAAGATCTCAAACTCCACCATCTCATGATTGCTGCAGCCATGGCTGCCCTGGAGCATCACATTCCCTACCAGCCCCTCACTGTTGGTGAGCATGAGGATAAAGAAGAAGAAACATCCAACTCTGTCCAAAACAGAATCCAAAGCTTTTTGAAAACCCTTCAACAAGGTTTTTCTTTCCTCAGGGGAAGGAAAAGAGAAGTAATGATCTGCAGGACTGCATATGATGGAGATTAACCCCACCTGCTCCATCCTGGATATAACCCTGTGAGTTACTGTTTTTATAGTTTCAATGGACTTCCCATTCCCCAGTGTCCCATCCTGGTCACCTGTGATGTAACAAATTTGACAGCTTCTCCAGTTCCCAGCTGAGCAAATATCTTGTTCACAATCACAATCACACCAATGCATCTCCTAAATTTCTCCACTGCCTCCTCCCCTACCACCCTTCCTGCTTTGCCTGACATGATGTTGCCTATGCAGGATTCGCCACCCTCATCCTGCCATAAGAATCCCAAAAGATTTTCCTGTTGTCCTGCCATCGCAGTAGGTTTCACATGAAGCTGACACCAGGCTCTCCTCTCCTCACGTGGTCCACATCCAGCAGATTATGTATAAGCACAGATGGCTCTGCTACTTAGGAATTGTTCCTTTTTATCTTGTCATTGGGCTTGTCCTGGGCAGGGCCTGCCTGATTTCTTTCTCTTTGATTTCAGAGGGTTTTGTGAGAAGTTACCAGGCAGAACTGAAGGGCTGGTGGATGAGGCTTTGATGAATGCCTTGATTTGTATGGCCTGCTGGGCAGTCTGTAGCTGTGCAGTCAAACACACCAGTGGCTTGTCAAGGATCTTACCCTATCTGCACCGGGCAGCAGGGTTATGCAGGACGTACAGAAATGTGACCCAGCAAGTCTCTAATCCCCAGGACAAGGATGAAAGTGGATTTAGAGTAGGGATGACTATGTTTCTCCTACCAGCTCACCCCCTCTGTCAAGTCACTGAGTACCAGGGGTGAACAAGCTCAGCATGTGCCACTGGCCAGCATGTAATGAGCTGTTTTTATCACCCACTTCTCAGAGCTATGTAACATCCATGCACTGTTCTGCTCTCCTCCACTTTACTGGGGCTGATACATGGGAAAATTTCAGCTCAGAGTAGTTTATGCCTCCCTATAGTCACTTTTCCATCTCTGCCTGCCCATGGCTGTAAAGCAGGGACCAGGACAGTGCATGCAGAGAAGTGACTTCTGGTTGTCTTTGAATGGCCTTTTCACACTACTATAACTCCTGCTTCCCTGCTCTGCTTCCTTCCTTCCCTCCCTCCTAACCCAATTTAAACTCTCTGGTTGAGGCAGCTGGGACCACAGTGACACAGCAAACAGTGGGCAAAATGAAAAGCTATGGCACATCACCCAGATGGACAAAAAGAAAAGTATGGACACTGCAGATGTTGCAGAAGAAAAGCTTGCTTGGAAGAGTGGGAACAGCAAAGAAAGTTAGACAGTGCCCCAAAAGCCATCAATGTCCCAGCAATACCACAGGGGAGCAGGGAGGACAAGAAGATTTTGAAGCAACAATGAGCTCCAGCTCTGCAGGACAATCTGCTACAGCAGTACCCTCACGCGTGTCAAACTCATAGCAATGAACAGGCTTCACAAACTCCTCAGCACATCTGTCCATGCTTCGTAATGTAGCATGGCTCATCCCACCACTTCTGCTCCCCTTGTGGACACAGTCTGAAGGCGGTTCATGGGAGGCCTGAGCTGATGCTGTGATTCTTTCCTACATTAGTCTATAAGAGGAAAATAACCCTCAGCTAGGACATCCAACATCTAACAAAAAATGCCTTACAAGTAACTTCTGACAGTATTATCCAGACCTCACATTTCAGTTACACCTACGCACAAAAACTTACAGTGGCAGGGGCAATTCTTATGCAGATGAGGCTATTGGTGAGCGTTTCCCAATGCGCCACACCTTTGGCAAAGGAATGAACTGTCTAGTTGCAAAATATCATGCAGGTATTCCTTAGATGGCCATGACCAAACCCCCACCAACTTGGAATGAGCAAGACAAGCAAACAGACCTTCAACTCTGCTGTCAAGAAGCATCTCAGCAGGGGAGCACCCCCCTGCCCTTTCCGTGAGCATCCAGGCATCATTAGCATCCCTAGTGTGCAGAAATCTTCATCAAGGACATGACCTCATTGTTTCAGTGACTGTAAAAATGCAGCTAAAGAATGGTCTCTGACCCCAAAGAGCTCATAATCATGTGTAAAATGCTGGATGGGGAACATGGTTTGATTGAAAGACAGTGTAAAGGAATAATAAGATAATACTGTAATATATCCTTGGCCTGTCTCCCTTTCCTCAGTGTGTTACTCTCTCAACCCTGATGATGTGATGTCTCATTTACAATTCTGGAAATGCAGGCCATATATACTCTGTAAGTAAGAGATCAGGCACCGTACTCTGCAGTCTGCCTGGCACAAGTTGGCTCAGCTTGGCTTATAACCAAATTCCCTTCCCTCCTCCATGCTGTGGTAGCCACCTCCACAGTCCTTATTGGGAACGGCTCTGGGACATGCTATTCCCCAGGCCAAGCCTAGGAAACACAGCCAAGAGCCAATCAACTAAAACAAAATGTTTATTATGCCCAGTGTATAAAGCTAAGAAGTTGAGGCTGGCTTGCCTAAGGCCATGGGTAAAGTCAATGTCAGAAACCAAGCTTTCTTTTCCAAGGGTCAGACAAGAACACAAAGAGAAGCATTTTTTTCAGGTTAGGATTAGCCCTTATTGCATATCTGTTGCTTTTTTTTTTAACACATCATTCAGAATTAGCTGCCACCTAAGGCTCAACTTCATAAGAGTATGCAGGCACAATAAAACCTAATCTCCTGTGCTGTGCGCACTTGTGGGTCTTGTCAAGGTGTGGAGTGTATTGGCTGCACATTCAAACCACCACTGCCACATACAGTGAAGCCTTTTCAGTAAACATAAATGCTTTTTCTCAACCAGTACATGGTTGGCACTGCATATAGTGCCCTGGCAAAAATGGCCTGCAGCAAGTTATTGCAGTGTTTAGCAGAGGGTGCTTAAGGAGCATCAGGTTAGCTCCAGCTGAGGTCCAGATGTTCAGACACAGCTTCTGATCCTGCACTCGCTACCAAACTGGAGAGCAGTTGTTATCAAATCTTCACCAGTGGTGTCCTCAGCCATTTTTAAGTTACGGCTTGAAGTTAATCCACTGGAGGTGGTTTATCTCCAGCGTCATGGCTTGTAGCATAAGGAACTTGGATCTGGGAGTCCTGGACATGTTAGGGTTCCTGTGAATCACTACTTCATTGAATTAGGAGGCAGCATTTGTCACACTTCCACTAAGCAATTGTAATTAGCAACTTTAAACTAGAAGATCACATTGCCTAGACACGAGACTTTGCTGCATATGGCTGCAATGGCAGAAATGTTATGCTGTCTTCTTGCACTTCTGTCCTTCCTCTCTGCTGCTGTGGAGCATCTGCAGTGAGAGACCAGGGTATTGGGGGGGTTATATAAAGTGAGTGGGGAACAGTGAGAAGAAAACTGCAGATTTGACCTTGAATACTGGGAGAAAGCATAACACACAGTCTGTATAAAGTTTCCTCTATAATTATAATAACAACAATAATAATATAAAAATAATAAATCTTTTTGGTTTTCGACCAGAGAAGACTATAAAAATCTGCTCCTGCATAGCTGCAGTGGATTTCACAGCCAAAGCGAGGTCAGTCAGAAACTGTTGCCAGGCCAAGTTTTCACTTTGAACATTTTCACAGTTAAAGGAGGATCCAAAACATGTAAGAAAACACAGCCCCAGACTTTCCACTTTAAACTGCTTCTTGCTTGAACTATAAGGTGAAGAGAGGAGGAGGGGGGTGGCTGGAGTGGATGGGCTTGGGTGATTTGTTTATCCAGAAATTCTTTGCATCTCCTCTTTCGAGTGAAGTTCCCATTGCTTTTTTTCTTTTTTTTACTCCACTTTCCAGCTGTGTAGCACAAAGCCCAGGCAGGTCAAAAGCCTTGCTGAACATCACAGAGTGAGTCAGTGGCTCTGGAGAGATCAGAGCCAGGACACCACAGTGTGCCAGCTCTTTGTGCTTCCCTCTGGTTTTAAAATTCATTTCAACCCCAGGTGCTAAAACAAGGTGAAACAGGACAAATTCCAGACTGTGACTTTGGCAGAGGCTTACTAAGGACACAGTGACAATGCCATCACAATGCTGTAACACCAGACACCACGAACTGAACAGCGCTCAGTCATATTTATGCTTAGAGGTATGGGCATTTCTGTGTCTCCATGACTTTGCAATAGCTTTTCAACCCACTGGTCCATTCCAACCCAATCTGACAGCACTGTTGGTTCCTCCAAAATGTAACGTTTCCACAGTTTTAATGAAAACTGACAATCAGATAAAAGAGAGAGCTGGAAATTAAGTATGCACTATAGGAAAAGGTGACTAAGCCACAGTCTTAGCCACCAGCAAATCCACTGAGAAAGGGGGGGACTGGACTGGCACAAGGAAGTTAAAGATAACAGGGGCTCAAGCACCAGCATGTGGCTGTGCTATGTAACTGGTAGAACACTCCTTGTCACAGCTGTCGTAGCATCTTCTAAGCCTTGGGATAGGTATCACAGAGACAAGAGACATGCCCAGGCATAAGATGGGTGACAACCTCCTCCTAAGTGGAGAGCAGAGAATGAAGGCCCACAGATGTGATCTGTGCCATGCCACAGGATTTGGATCCTCCAGGCTGACATTTGGTGTTCCTTCTTTTTCCTGATTGAATAATTAATGTATTATACGTGATCTCTGCTTTTTCCCCCAAATTACCATTTCTTTGTGCTCATGTTAATCAAAGTTCTAGCCATAATGTTTCATTCCTGAAATGGGAAAGAAAAAAGAAAAGAAAAAAAAAAGAAAAATTCTTTAGAGAGCTGTTTTGAGGTATTCAGGAGAAAAAAAAAAAAAAAAAAAAAACAACAAAAAATCTGACTATTTTACCAGCAGTGGATCTTGATGTTATTGTAGGGTCACTCAAAAGTAATGGCTGGCAAGGGGAAAAGTAATTTGCAAGCCCTGAGCTACACTGATTAATTGTGGCCAAGTTGCGTAGTGATAGTGGGTCTTTTATTGGGAGGTCACCAAAGGGTATGGGGCTGAACAGAATGAACCATTACCAGAGGGCTGCTGGTTAACAGAAACTATAGAGCTGCTTATGAACAAGGGGTCAGCTGGTCTGAACAGGATATTCATGAAGGCTGTGCTACAAAATGCTTCGTTGTTGTGGTCATGCGCTCTGGGCTGCTAATATTCGTGGGTGCACTTGTGTGGGCATGTTCAGTTTATTTAGAAAATAAGGGCATTGAAGCACTTGTTTTCTGAGGGAGAAAAAAAAGAGCACTGAGTAAGAATTACACCGACTGTGCAAATATTGAAAAGAAAGAAAAGAGAATGTCTCACTCTCCTTTTTACAAGTTTTTAAATGACAAAGTAAAGATGTGAAACACTGGGCAGAGCTGTGCTTGCCATCGCCTGGGGTCCCCAACGCAGCAGAAGGCTGCTAAACCAATAATCTTGCTATGCTGACCTTGCAGCCTCCTAACAAATCCTTTCTACTTTAGCAGGATTTGTTTCAGAGAACTAGGCTGTGTAATCTGGAACTCTGGTAATGTCCTCATTTAACAGATTCAAGGCCAAATCCTGCTCATACCTCCACTGGCACGATCCCATCACTTTTGGTGCAACTGCTCTAGCTGAGAGCAGACCGTGACGTTTTTCCCATTAATCTCATTCTCCCTTCCTATTGTGTTTCATTTTACAGTGCCCTGGAAACTGGGAAACCTGTATGTCTTGAGCCATTTGATGTACAGGAAATGTAGTCACTTAACTAATCTTTTCCCTGGGCAGAGGTGGGGATTTTTTGTTTGGGTTTTTTCTTTCTTTTTTTTTTCATAGCTGGCCTCGCAATGCTTATGGAAACTGGTTATGGTAGAGGGGAAAAAGAACAGGGATGGTAACTTAGCAGCCACACACATCATGCTCAATTAAAAGAGTTAAAGCTCCAGGAACAGAAGTCCCGAGTCCAAACTTTGTCTAAGGCTACTCTCCAGCTACCCTTTCAGCTAAAAGAGCAGCTTTTCTGGCTCATCGACCAGCTGGAACGGATGCAGGCATGACTGAGCCTAAGACATCCCGTGCAGGCTGCAGCTGTACCAGGGTGACTGCAGCCATCTGCCCCTTCCTGGTCCTGGAAGCTGAGTGGCTGTCAGCCAAAGGGCTCCTGAGCCTGCTGAAAAAGCAGCAGAGTCCATGGCACAAAAGCCAGGCTGTTTTGGTAGAAGGACCAAAGGTGAGCCAGGACCTCTGAGCACTGGAGCAGTCACCACTCAGTCAAGTGACACCAGAAAGGACAGGATTTCTCAGCATTCAACAAAACTGGTAAGATGTCTGGGAACATCTCAGATGCCCCACACCTATCTTTAACCATGAAAAAGTTTAACGACTACCTTCAACCAGATAACCAACTTTTAGATGTGTAAAGAGTGGTGGTATGGAGTCTGCAAGTGTAGCTAGTTAGGCTGTACAGGCTACTACACTGATTTGGAAAACTCAAAGTTGAGAATGAGACGGTGAAAGGATGAAGATAAAGATCTTACAGGACTTGCACTGCGACCCTTCAACATCTTGCACCACTGCACTTGAAACACGCTCAAATTTAGGAAGGTTTCAGTGGACATACAGTACAAGGTCTGAAAGCCTTGCCTGCTTTTTGAAAAGATGGTATTTTGAGACAACGACAAGAAGGTCTTCAAGGAAGAGATGGGAAATCAGGCAACATGCGATTCACAGACTTGGAGACCTCAGAAAAGCATCAAGGATCTGGCAACAACTAGTGGCTTCAGGCAGAGCTAGAGTGCAGAGAACAGCTACAGGAGCCAGTCACCTGGGAAAGCTGCTGCACTAAAGTTTATATTGGATCAGGCTGTCCTGAGGGATTTCTCCAGGAAGATTGAAGAGGCTGCTGAAAACTCCAGAAAAAGAGTGCAAATGGGCCATAAAAATGAATGCAAGTGGGAGGCATGATTTTTTTTTCCCTTTGGCCTAAATTTGTGCACAAGCTTTTGTTCACAGATGAAATTCTTATCCTGAGGAAGAATCTATCACTCTGCTATATGAATGTCAGCAGAGTTGGCGTCAGTGTCAGGACGCTTGTTTACTGTGCTGCTTCCTAATGTGACATTTCAACACCAAGAACAGGCTTCTTATGCTTTCTTATGCTGCTCAAGAGAATCCCTGCTCCTCTTCCTAACTCTGTTGTAAATTGCCTGTTCTTTATGGCACTATGTCTATTAAGTCTACCCTGTCAAGTTGGTACACATTATTCTTAAGCATTTAACCCTCTGTTGCCCATTTTACACATGGGTTTAATCCCACACTCCTACCTGAAACGTAAAAATTAACAGCCTTAGAGGAAGCCCAATGTCTTAATGCATCATTTACACCAGACTTGCTCCAACACAGAGGAACGGTGACCAAAGGTCCACGGATCCCAGTGGAATGTGAGACCCATATCTATGGAGAAGCTTTCCTAGAATTTCCTTCTGTAGGAGGGCTCGGCTTCCCTGTCCTGTTCCCATTATCCTCCTCTTGCCAAGCAGCACACAGTTGGCTGGCGGTGTCCCGAGACCATTGTGAGAAGTGCCTTCAAAGTCGTGACGTCATGTGTGCCAGAGCATGACTCCAATCTGAGTGAGTTCCTGTCAGCCTTATGCGCGAGGGGAATACTGAATTAATTCCTGATGCCATCACATGCATCTCAACAGGATGATGTCACCCACTGGCATGAGCATGTTGAGTCACTACATTTCCCCAGGCTGCAAAAGCACAAGCATCATAACTGTTTCCCAGCACAGACCCATAAGGGTGCTGGCTCCTGCTAAGAGACTGTGTGCTCCACTCAATCTCCCAACAACTTTTCCAAGGAGTTAACACCAATGCAAGGCACAAGTTGGTCTGCCTTTCTGTCTCACCTTTTTTTCCCTGTGAAAGGAAAACAGGAAGAGTACAGAGAAAGCTGTGCACCTGCCCCAGGTTGTGAAACTTGGTTCATATAAGGCTGTGGAGATTCCCCCCTCCAAAATAAAAAAAAAGGGGGGGGGGAGAAAAAAAGAAATTATGGTTTGGACCAAGTTCAGGCCTTTGATGTGTGTTCTGAGTCTGGGAGCCCAAGAGACAGTTGTATGTTTAATGCCTCACTATTTCTGTACCGAGCACAGACTGTTTTCCCTCACCATCTCCTGGATTGCACCTGATCTTATTTCAACTACCTTTTTTATGCCAATGCTTTAATACAACTTTTATTTTTGTTCCTTTTAATACTGAGTGAAACAATTATAGGTTCTATGAGCCATTCTCAACCCTACAGACCAGTGTGTCCCAGGGCTGTTCATAAGAGGGTGGCAAGAACTTTTGCTGGGTCATCTGTAAGAGATGCCCCGATCTGCTGAGAGAGCCAGCAGGGTGGAAGTGGAAGTCAGGATGCTTCCTAAATAAAATGAATTGCAAGGGAAAAGATGCCTCTTTCACAAGGTGAAAATGCCTCCCCTCACCAATGGGGTGAGGTGGCTAGGGTAGAAGACTGGTAGCAGGGCCTTGCAGCTCTTGCTTTATGTACTTCTGCTACTACTGCACAAGCAGGACAACAAGGGAGACCACCACTGCAAGCCATTTGTCAAGAATGCCAGAGAGATCTGTCCCTGGCTTATAAAAAACACCCATGGCTCTCTTCTGTGATGACTATACCTGTCTATGTTAAGGAAGCCGGCAACTGGAAAGCAGAGGAGGATGATAGAAAAGGGGAACCTCTTGGTCCTGGAGGGACAAATAGGTAATTACTGCCTTTAGGATCCCAGGGGACAGGTAAATTGTAAGGGAAGCTGTAATATGCCATAAAACAAGTATCTCGTTGAGACTGTGATTTGTCACAGCCAAGATAGTTACAAATTTTAGTTCAAGAGTCAGCATTATTTTAGCTTATCCTTGAGGATCAGGATTCACAGGCTGGAGATGAATAAAACTGTTGTATAACATTTGTATAAAAAAGTTTCCCCACAAGTAAGTGGGTGTTTCTGCTCTTCACTCAGTGGTCTGTGTGATATACAGTTTAGGGAGGGCATTTGGCATAAAGCATAAAACATATCACATTACAGGTGAGAGTATGTGGGATCCAAAGTTTTCGACGGGTCTGAAGTGAGACAGCTTTGAAAATGCAGATAACTGGGTCAATGACAAAATGTGTTATTTTACTGCCTTTGAGGTTTTGTTTCTGATGAGTATTTGGGTCCCCATACCTCTGGCTTAGGATAGGAAAGGGAGTTTCAAGAAGGAAATATCAAGCACAGACAATGACAGGAGATAACCTGCTCTGCAGTGCAAGGGAGAGACTTATTGGGGATCTCAGCACTGCAGGAGACCACGGAGAAAGGTGGCCTCAGAAAGAGGCATTGGAAGAAGGGCCTGGTTGGGGGACAACCAGGTGCCTTTTGACATCTTTGCTCTCTTCCCTAATTGCTACACCTCTCTGCGAATGGTCTGACTCACAGGGGCTGCTCCAAATCACCATGTTTATCCATTAGACCCATCTACACAAGCGAATGTTCCTGCGATATCTGAATGAGGCACAGCTCAGCCCATAGCCAGGAGATGACATCCCTTAATTCTTCTTTGCCTTGAGTAACAGCTTTAGACAGCCAACTCCAGTCCTGCACCCCACCTCTGCCATGCTCCAGACTGTCAGGGGATTGGTTTAATGAAGCATGGCATTGAAATTCAGCCTCAGAGGAGGTGGAAAATTAGAAACACAAAGCTAGGACCCATTTGTGGGAGCAAGCTCTGCCATCGAGGGAGTAAAGCCAACTGCCCTCCCTACACATGTAAATTGTCCCCTCCATCCCACTGGGGACAGAGGAAGCCCAACAGCAGCTGTGAGTCAGCCACAAAGGACATGCTCTAGAGGAAAAGTAAAGGCAAAAACGCACACACAGGTTCTCCTGCAAGATCTGATCCTCCTGCTTGTCAGCAGTGTAACTGTCCGGAAAATTGTAATTATTGTAAATGTAATTAATAGTGATCTGGGAAGATTATAACTTTCTCTCTCTTCTTCTTCCCCCCTCCCCTCCAAACTTTCTGGTTGTGCTTTTTTTGGCAATCCAAAAACAGTAATTTGATGCAAACTCTGGCCACAAATCCAATGGAGCTTGATACACTTTAAATGAGGGGAGGGGGGATAGGCAGGGGTGATTGCTTTAATAACTGTTCTTGGAGAAAGGCCACTGATGTGTTTTCATTACTCGGAAGAAGAAGAAAGCCAGAAAGAAAACAAGTGGCAGGACAGCCGTTAGAAAATAAGTATGAATAATTATAGAGTGGGGGTAAGGGGAAGTCCAGGGAATTACTTCAGGGATATAATCATGAGCCCACATCCAGGCCAGTTACTGGTGGCTAAGAGGAGGATGTATTCAAGCAGTGTTTTAGGGCCCCTCTGGTTTGGGTCTGTCTCCATCCAGTCTTGCATGAGCCTGAGTCCCCATCACAGAACCCATGGTCCGCAGTGTCCGAGCAGGACCCCAAAATGTTACACACATTCTTGACCTCACAGTACTCTGCAGACCTTCAGGGATGAGGCTCTATGCATGTGTCTGGGATGGAATGGAGACAGGATATTTTCCTTCCACAACGGGGAAGCTGAGGGTCTAAGCTGCAGCCTGGATTAGACTGGTGAGAATCTTAATGGTCCTTTGAATGATGACTGCTCTGCTACTCATTGTGGGTATTTAATGAAGGAAGCTGTACATAGGTATCCCACCAGCAGAGAACTGCAAGAACTGGAGGTATTATAGTCAAGGGAGGAGAAAAGAGAGCTTCCCGTAGTCAAAAGGGCTATAAATGGGAACAGCCAGTTCTTCCATTCCCCAGATTCCACTGTAGTTTGGACATCTCTGAGAACTTCTGCAGCACCTTAGCAGAAGGGACAGCCTGGTTTCTGAGCACTCTTCAGAGTCAGGCTGCAGAGGTCCCATCTCCTCATCTCTAGAAAGCCTTCAAACCACCCATACCAATTCCTGTCAACCATGCAGCAAAAATCAGCAGGACCCAAGAGGTTATTTCTATGCCAACTCCTCAGGCGCTACGCAAAAGTTCAAGAATGAATGTGCACAGCAGGCTTAGAAGGAGGTGATGGTCACAGTCAGGCATCATCTCCTCTAAGTAAAACACTACTTACTCTTTGTTAATGGGGCCAGGCAGCAGATACGGGATCACAGAGGCAAAGGGCATCCCACATCACACCTAGCACACCCTGTAAGGGACATCTGGATTCCCAGTTAACTCCAAGCATATTTTCTATCCTAAATCATTTTCCCAATGCTCACAGCAGAGCCTGCAAAACCTTACAAAGGCAGAAAGGAAAGTCCTTCTGAGGACAACTGCTTGTTCCAGAAGATGCCCCTCTCCAGCCACAGCAACAATCTGCTGTATTCCTGGGTCACGAATCACCATGACATCCATCTGCACAGCAAGGTTTCTAAAGCTCCTTCATCTATGCCACAGAGACACGGCAACCCCTTGAATTTTATTACACTACAAGGTAAATAACCAGACAATACCTCCAGAAGACAGCAGACTGGAGCATCTGTTCAAGTTTCCCAGAGACCATCTGAATTTATACTCTTCCTTTTATTTACACCATTTTGTCTTCTGGTTATTGATGATGTTTCTCATTTGTTTTATTAGATGCAGGTGTTTTCTGCACTTCAGCTGGGAGCACTTTCCCTTTTCAGCCAATTCCAGATCTAATTTGTGTCTCAATCACCTTTTGACTGTGATACTGGAGAGGCAGAGAGAGAAAAAAAGAAAGAGATACTGGGTTTTGCTGCCTCAGCAGATGCAAGTTAAAGTGTTTTAGTGATTCAGCTAGTGCATCTGCCTGAGGCCAAAGGAGAGGCACTGTCTGAATCTAAAACAATTAATAACAAAAAAAGCCCTAATGTGGGCAGCATAAAGCGGGGGAAGGTGGAGGTGGAAAGGGAGCAAATAACAGGAATATTTCCAGCTTGCAGAGCACCTCAACAAGATCTCCAACTGCTTTCAAAGACAGCCCTGCAAACCTACCCATTCCCCTCCAAGATACAGAAGCTTCATCAGCCCTATTGCACATATAGGGGAAACTGAAGGTGCTCCTGCAACTCATCTCCAGTCATCTAGCATCTCTGGAAGAGTGCCAGACTCTCGCCAGAACCAGAAAGCACTTTCTTGATGCCCCAGGAAAGCATGACCCCATACAGAAGCCCATGCCTGCAGCACCCTGGTGCTGGCTGGGTGGTGGGAGAGTTGCAGCACCCACTTCTTGTTGGGCCACATGTGTTCTAGTAGGGACACAGCCACTTGTCTCATGCTCAGGGACCGCTCTCCAGTCCTTTGAGAGCCACCAGCAATGCAATGACCTCTGCTCTCTGCTCCAGCTGGGAAGGTGCAAAGGGAAACCTCTGCTGTCTGCTCATGATGAAACATCTGCCTTCTCCGTTAGCAGAAGAAACTGATTTTGCACTTTGCTCAGGCAAATCAGGAAATTTGTCTTCTGAGCCACTTCTGCCTCTACCATTTAAACATCCAGTACTGCCTTTATGCTTCAGTCCTTGTGAAAGACTCCAAGGACATCCCAATGCTCAGGATCTGATGTCCTTCACTTGCCAAATCCCCTCACCTTGCAAGCTAACTCAGGTGGGGCATGGGGAGATGAAGACACCAGAGTCACCAGTCACCACTGGAAATCTTGGCAGCCAAGCCTTGATAACATGAAACAGAGCCAACACAGCCCTGCAGAACACCCAGGCTCTGATCTGGTGGGGGGAGACTCCATTTCTACATGCGGTTTAAAATTGATACCCCCATGAGGCATGTTAGAAAGCAAAACATTGATGCTGTCTTCACTGGAAGCATCGGTTGCTTTGTTTTTTTAATGACACAGAAAGCTGCTTGCAAAGAGATAATTTCATTCAGCTTAGCCCTTGCTGGATGTGGAAGTCCTTGGAGGTGAGTCTCCAACGTATCCAGTATGCCACCTAGCCCTCGCTAGCTCTACTACACCCAATGATGCAGGACGGGTAGCTCACTCCTGCTGGAAGGGGGCTCCCAGTGTGAAGCTGCGCACATCTGCTGGGGTTATCATCACAAGTAAGAAGGCATTGTCCAAAGGAAGGACAAATATCTTGGGAAGAAATCACGTTCTACTTCTGACACTCAACCCAGTCTCTACACAAAGTGAAACACTATGTTGATATCTGCACCATGGGCTGTTGCTCATCCTTCCTTTCTGCACTTCTGTCTCAGACTTCCCCCATCAGTTCCACTTTTGGCACTTGTCATTTTTCCCTCCAAGGATGAAATATTGGCTCATTTTCATGACGATGCTTCGGGCACCTGATTTCACAACCTACTTATTCTCCTGTATAAGCATTATGTCGCTAATGAGTTTCAGATCTACACAAACTGGACAGTGGCTTTGGAGGAAGAAGAAAAAAAAAAATCTCACGCTTGTATCTGTGATTCAGCTCTTAATCTTTCTAGATTGCCTGAACTTGTTTGATGTTCTAAGTGCCTCCAAAACACACAGATTAGCCCAAACTGATTAAAGCATATGTTCCACCCTCTTTATCTTACCCTTGAAAGTCAGTGCTTTTGCACATTACAGAGAGTATCATAATGAAGTGTGACGTATCTGAGATGTAAAGAACAGTTAACTGCTGTCCAAATAATTAATTCTTTTTTTTGCAACACAGCCATATGTAACACATGGAGCCTATAGTAATGAAGTATATTAGAAGATGCTAATAGAAACCTTGGTTTCCTCTGAACACTCTCCCTTTACTCCCCCAGAATAAGAAAGTATGTCTTACAAACATAAAACATGATTGTGATCTGGTTTGGAAGAGCACAAGCCAGGAGAAATGTGATCTTTGTTAGCTGCAGGCTCTCCGACAGCTCACAACCAGCCGTATGCTGCACACTGCCCTGTTGCTGTCTTACTTTCCCAGGGTAGTGGGTATTTTTTGGTGTCAGCATAGGATGACGAAAAGACAGCCCTTGTGAGGAGCAGGGAAAGCGTGCACCAGGAGGTCACCTGCAACTCCATCCCAACTGCTGGGCTCAGTGGATCAATACAGGTGATAGCCCCATGATCCCCACAGCTGAGACCAGTTTCATAATGTGGGAGAAAACCTGCCACCAGGGCGCATCTCATAGCTAAAATCTTGTAATCTTCTGATTGAGGATATGACTTTGTTTCCAGGGGCGTTTTCGTAGATGAATGTCCTCACGGCACAGCACAGGAGTGAAATGAGGGTGGCCACAGGACAACTTCACCCCTCCTGGATTTCTGCCTGCTCTGAAAGCCCCGGAGAAAGTTCCTGGACAGCCCTAAATCAGAGCAGCTTCCCCAGGGATACCTTGCAGGATCTCTGCCCCACGGCAATCCAGCCGTGCCCAAGCTTCCTGTGCCAGGGCTTGCAGCTGGGCTCGATGGAGGCAGTTCTCTACACGCCTCACCATTTTGTGTCTCGCAGGCTGGAGTGGGAGTGAAACCTCTCCTCCAACCCCCCAGAGACTCTCACTGTCTCCTTAGCAGGTATGAATATACAGGGCACACTGTTTCTCAAGGCTTAGAAAACAGAATGAGGAAAGCAAATTCCCTCCTACCCTAAGACCTTTCACAAAGTGCTTCCAGATCTCCAGGTGAACAGTGCTCACTCTCTGCCCAGTGCTGCTTTCTGCAAAGCACCCATTCAGACCAGTGGCAGATTCTCATGAAGATCAGCAGCAGCATGTACTCAATATGCTGTGAAAGTCATGTCAACTGAAGAAACCATTTTAAATCGCTTCTAGATAAAGTCTTAAGGGATTGCTTTTCTTACCTTACGCATGCTTTTTTATTTATTTATTTTTCCAGTTAACGGTGCTCTAAGCAGAGATTAAGGTAGTATTAAATAAAACCTCTGGAAAACCCCTGGTAGAAAATAAAAATAAAAGGCTCAGAAATGCAACTTTCGGGGTTCTTTTAAGGGCAGGAGGGAAGGAGAGAGTTGATCTCTACTACACAGTCCACACGGGGTAGGAAGGCAGTAAACCAAGGAACACCTCAGAGGTGCAAAAAAAGCCTTAAGCGTGAAAATTTTGGAGAAGAAGGAGTTAACGCTTTTAAGTAACCATCTCTTCTCTTACCATAGATAAGGGTGCATTCTAGTGGCAAAATCCATGCAATGCAGCTGCACAGATGACTGATCTAAAAAGAAACCTGTGGAATATGAGGCTTTGGAGGAGTGTGTGCACATGTGGAAGAGGGGGGGAAGCCTGGAATCGCACGTAAACCTCACCAGGAACCGTCTGATCGCTTTTAATTTCCCACTGTCCTGGTCGATAACCCCGTGCTTGCGCTCCTGAGCGAGCCGGTAGCTCTGCCATTCCTGCCGGCGGCCTCAACTCATCCTCTTGCTCCAGGTGTTAGCACCCGGTGCACAGCTGCCGGGACTGGGCCGCACACCGCAATGCTGGAGATTCCCTTCCCCACGCTTCCAGCTTCCCCGCTCCTAGCAATGCATGAGCACTAAGGGAGGCAAGTGCGAAGGACCACGGCCCGGAGCGCTGTAACCCTTAGGTATGCAGCAGCGGAACAAAAGACAACAACCCCACGCTGCCCAGGACAGAGGATGAGCATTGCAAAGCGCTTTTTGTTTTCTTCCCTTCTCCCTCCCCACTTTGTGCAGGGCAAGAGGCAGAAAAAGAATGAGCTAAAACGTGCGAATTGGACTTCACATGGCAAAATTCCCCTTGTTTTCTGGCATGCCCTAAGCAGCAGCGAACTTTTCCAAAGAGGAATCTCAGAGTTCTTACAAGCAGCCCAGCCCTCCCTCCTGCTCACTGTCCGGCGGGGTTAACCCTTGCTGTTTGGGAGTGTCAGGGGCGCACCCGGGCACCGGGCAGCCTCACTGCGGTTTTACACCGGGCAGAGCGGCCGGAGACGAGAGCCGGAGCTGGGCACCCCGCGCACACACAAAGACTCCTTCCCAGGCGAGGGCGGGCGAGAGCGGCTCCTTGGCGCGCATCCAGCCATCTCCCTGCTGTGCTCACCTTGGGAGCTGAGGGGTAGGTGGGTGCGCCCAATCCCCGCTCCGACGGCCCCCAGCCCCCCAGGCAGCAGTTGGGGGTCCCTGCCCCACCGGCGCAGTGTACAGCTGGGGCAGGATCAGGCCCTGCTAACTCACCCCCAGATGCAGAGCCCTGACCTCTCCCTCCCTGACTCCCTGCAGCCCAGGCTGCTGTGCAACCCAATTGCAACCACTCTTCTCCTTTTTCCCTTTGCTTAAGCCGTGAAGATCTGAACTTCCCCCCCTCCTCTCTTCTCTTCCCCTCCCCATCCTCGCCTTTCCCTTCCCCCTCCTCCTCCTCCTCTTGTCTCTCCTCATAATATTATCCTTGATCAGTGCCCGGGGTTTGAAGCCCAGAAGTCAGGAGCGGCGCTCCCCACCCCCACCGGCTCGAGTGCGCACTGATAGGGCCCTCGCTGCTGGCACCTAGTCAAGCTGAGGTGTCATTGGGATCTCAAATTGCAGCGAGGGGCTGGCAGGCAGCCAGGGGCAGTCTATTTAAAAGACAGCCTGTTCTGCAGTATTCAGTCTCTTTAGAAACTTCTCCAGGGGAAAAGTGTTGGGAGATCTACAAAGTGGATTTTTTTTTTCCTTTTTTTTTTTTTCCTTTTTTCCCCCCTTCCCCGTTTTTTACCGCTCCTCTGCAGACTTTGCAACAAAACACTCCAACTTTGCAGAAAACTTTTTTATATTTTTAAATTTTTTGCCTTTTCTAGGTTTTGTTTTTTTTTTTTTTTCCTTGTTTTCCGCTTTATTTTGCCTTTGCAAATCCTGGAAGAGGAAAGCGGGAGGGTTGAACAGAGCCGATCGAAACACAACTTTGCTTCATACCAGGCTTCCCAGCACCTCGCTGCGTCGGGAGGGACTGTTTCTCTTCCTGCAGAAGAAGAGAGAGGGAAGGGGAGCTTTGCATCCCCTTTTCCTTCTGCTGCCTGTTGGGTTTCTTTTTTTCTACCCCTCCTGACTGCTTTGATGCATTAATAGCAGGACACTGGTTTTCAAGGAACTTTCCTCCCTCCCCAACCTGCCTCCTCCCGGCCCTTTGGCAAGAGTGTGTGTGTGCGTCTGTGTGTGAAACCGCCGTCCCACCTCCCCAAACCCCCCTGCTCCCCTCCGCC
Organism: Myiopsitta monachus; assembly: GCA_017639245.1. Classification (NCBI taxonomy): domain Eukaryota; kingdom Metazoa; phylum Chordata; class Aves; order Psittaciformes; family Psittacidae; genus Myiopsitta; species Myiopsitta monachus. The sequence goes on along the minus strand of CM029926.1, from coordinate 25,151,636 downwards.
TCCCCCTGCAACCTGTAGGCTGTGCAACCCCTGCAGGCTTTGCTCCCTTCCCCCCCCCTCCTTTCCCCCTCTTCTGTTCGCGCTCCCGCAGATTGCTGTGCGAATTCCCCCTTTAGAGGCGAGAAAAAGCAGAAAGAAGGAGAAAAACGGACAAAAAGACAAAAAGCAAACGTAGAGGCCCCCCCTCTCCCAACGCCAAAAGAAAAGCAGGAGAGTCTCGCACCCCGAGAATAAACCTCAGAGCGGGGCGCCTGCACGCAGGGGCTGCGCTTTCCGCCCCTTCTACTTCTTGAATTTTTACTTTTTTCTTCCTTGCCCCGGAAGGGGCAAGCGGGAAGCCAGCGCCGCCCGCCCGCGGCACCCCCCGCGCCCCTTCCCGCAGCATCCCCGCCGCGATGCTGCTGCGGCTCCTGGTGCTGCTGGGCGCCTGCCCGGGGCTGTCGCGGTGCCTGGGCTCCTTCGTGCAGTGCGAGCCCTGCGACGGCAAGGCGCTGTCGCTGTGCCCGCCGCCGCCGCTGGGCTGCGAGCTGGTGAAGGAGCCCGGCTGCGGCTGCTGCCTCACCTGCGCCCTGCCCGCCGGCCAGCCCTGCGGCGTCTACACCGAGCGCTGCGCCCGCGGGCTCCGCTGCCTCCCGCGGCAGGGCGAGGAGAAGCCGCTGCACGCCCTGCTCCACGGCACCGCCGTCTGCCTCAGCGAGAAGAGCTACCGCGAGCAAGCCAAGGCCGGTGAGTGACGCCCGCCTCGCCCTCCCTCGTCTTTCCTGGGTGCTTTTCCGTTTGCCCTCCTGCTTTTTCCACCCCACCACCGTCTCCCGGCTGCATTTTCCCCTCTTCCTGGGTGTTCTTCCGTCCCCTCCGCTTGCTTTTCCGCCTTTCCGGCTCCCTTTCCATCTTTCCGCTGGCTTTTCTACTCCCTCCCACTGACTGCTCTTCCCTGCTCCCCCTCCCCCCGCCCCCGGCTGCCTTCCTATTCTTCCGGCTGCTTTTCCATCTTCCCAGGTGCTCTGCCATGCACCCGCTTGCTTTTCCGCCTTCCCGGCTACTTTCCCGTCTTTCCACCCGCTTTTCCGTTCCCACTATTCCCCAGCTGCTCTTCCATCCCCCCTCCCCCGCCGTGCGCTTTTCTGCTGTCCCGGCTGCTCTTCCATTCCCCTCCGCCGCCACCACCAGCTGCTTTTCCATCTTTTTGGCTATTTTACATCTTTCTGCCTGTTTTTTTTTTTTCTCTCTCACATACGCACATATACGGACCCCAGCTGCATTTCCATCTTCCCAACTATTTCCCCATTCTTTCCCCACCTCTTCCACCAGCAGCTTTTCCAAGCCCGATGGTTCTTTTCCATCTTTTCTGGCTCCTTTTCCACCACCACCACTTCCCTTGTCTGCTCTGCCATCCCCCTATTGCTTTTCAACCTTCTTTTTCCATTTTTCCGGCTGCTCTTCCACCCCTCCCATTTGCTTTTCCATCTTTCCAGCTGTTCTTCCATGCCCCCCACTGCTTTCCCATCCTTCTTTCCATCCATGCCCTTGTTGAACCTCCTGTTGCATCATCTCACAGCCTCCCCCAACCCCTCTTAAATCATCACCTCTGGGTTGCCCTATCCCCAATGGAAAGCTTTTCTTCTGCCACCTCCCAGGTGCACCCTCTTAGTCACAGCTGTATCCTAGTCCTTCCCCAGTTGCATCCTTTACATCTTTCCTGCATCCCCATCCTCACCCTCTCCCTGACCCCTTTTCTCACCATATTTTCCACTTTGCTGTGGGGCCCAAATTGACCTCTGCAGTTTGACATACAGGGAAGGGCAGGGCGCCTTCCTGCACCACCTGCCTCATCCCCCAAGTCCTCAAGCACCTCGGGGTTTGTTGCTCAGACTCCCACTTTCCCCGTGCCATCACTGCAGCCCTCTCCTCCTACCTGCCCGCTGCTGGATGCCTTTGTTGGGCAGTGGGGTTTAGCCCAGGGAGGTGAAGAGAGCAGGTGCATTAGGGGCAGGGGATCTGCGATTACGAAAAACAATGATGGTGTCGCTAATAATCAGAACAGGTTAAAAGCAATCACGAAGGCTGGTGTGGTAGCACCAGTGCAAAGCCAGGCTTCTGGAATGTTTGCACCTTGCACGTGACAAAAGCACGAAAGTAAGCACTCCTCCTCTTTGGCACTCATTTAACTCCCGTTTCTGGATCCTGTAGTTCGTGCAAGGACGCTTTCCCTTTACTCCTCCAAATACATTTGTATTTCTGCCACACGGTGAAGAGAAGGCAGGGAGGGTGTCTGCATGTCCAGGGGACCAGGGAATCGCTTGGCACAAAAAAGCCAAAAACGAGCCCCTCGATTTTTTTTGTTCCATGAAAAACTCATTTTTGCTTGTTAGCAAGCTTCTGCTCATACCCGCGCAATGGGAATCCGTCCCTCCTTCCTAGCACCTAATAAATCTCGATGGTTTTATTATTTTTCCCCTTCGCTGCTTGCAGGCAGTGGTTGTGTTGCTACGCTCCATCCTTCAGAGCAAAACCAACTTCTGTTTGTATAAATTCCCCTCTCCCTCAAATGACAACAAATGTCCAAACTCCCTTAAAGCCATCCAGAAACAGCAAAGCTGAGCTTGGTTTTCTGAAGGGGAGCTGGAAGGGGTGAGGACTGGGAGGGGACCCACGCATGACAAAGCCAGGAGCTGCGTTCCTGCTGTGGAGCCCGGGAAGCTGGGCAATAACTAGCTGGCAGCAGAGCTATGTGAAGTATCTAGGAGCGCATCATCCCCAGTGTTTATTTACTCTGCGTGTGTGTGCGCGCAGCCAGGGCAGGCTCTGTGCTTGGGAAGGCAAAGCTGTGCAGCTGAAGCCCGGCAGCACCTAGGAGACAAGGGCTGATCTTTCCACTCATGACACAGGTGCCCCATGCAGACCAAAGGCATCTGAAAAAGCTGTGGTGCTTGGTTCCCAGCAGGAATCTAACTTAGTTCCACCTGCTTTGCTCTTCCCAAGGAAACTAGTCCTTTAGCAGGTGCTTTGTGTGCAACCTGGTAATATCACTGGGTTTGGTTTTGTTGGGATGGGGAGCACCTGTTGAATGAACAAGGAGAGGGATAGGAAAGAGGTTGCAGGTTGGTTGCAAAACCACCCCCCTGGCGCTACCTGCACTTCCAGTTTGGACTCCCTGAGTGCCGCAGGGGGCTCTTTTTGACAGGTTTTGTTTGCAGCCGGGAGATGAGCCTGGATCCAAAAGGCTGCTGCGAGAAGCTGTGGGAGACCAGCAGGCTCCTCATGAGATTTGTGAGATTGCAAAAAAGAAACAAAAAATAAATGAGGAATTCCTGAGGATGGGAGAGGAAAAAAACTCCTGGCATTCGACTGGTAGCGTGTGAGAACAAAGTATATTTTCATAGGCATGTTCCTAAGCAACGGGGCAAGGAAAGAAATGAAGTTTGACTTGAACTTTCTGGCCTCTGCCAGTTTGGCCAGCAGTGCAGGGACCATGCTCTGGGGAAGCTGGCCTGGCCCTCCCATCTATCAATGACCAAAATTGGCCCTGAGCTGCGAACCGCTGAGAAAGAATCAGCACTCTGCAAAATAAACTATGTGACAGCAGCGAGGACTAGATCAAACTGCCTTTCTATCTATTTCTGCTCTTGGCGCTGGCCGAGTTCAAAATCGCAGATGTCTTCCTCTTTATAGTTGAGGTGGATAAGCAACAAGCAGTATTACAAGAGTCCAAGCCTGGGAGGCTGGGCTTGGCTCTTCTGTAGACCAGATGTCTTGCCTGAGGACAAGATGCTCCTGGGTACCATGCCTCAGTTTCCTCATCTTTAAGCTGTGCACAGCTGTACTGACAAATGCTGGACCTACTGAGCAGAGTATCTTCATGGTTCTCTGAGAGGTTGGAAATGAAAGGAAGTGTGGGATTAGAGGGGTTTGGTAAGGCTCATTTTAAGTAGACTGATGTGTAGGTACTGACTGGAGAGTCCCTGTAATCCTTCCTGGCACAACTGTCCTTTACCGAAAGCCAAACATTATGGCTGTAATTGACTGTTGCTGGTAAAAAAGCATGAATGAGCTTCATTTATGGCATAGGCTGCAGGATTCTGGGTTTTCTCTGTTTTGTTTAGGTTTCCTTTGAAATACACCACGTCTTTCCATTTTTCTGCCCTGTGCTGCTGCCAGACTTCCTCCTGCTGAGACAGCAAGGTCAGGCTGAGCGCCGGGGAGCGGAGGGCACAGATTGGAGCCTGCTGCCCTTAAAAAGGCTTGTGGAAAAACAAAGGTTGTCAAATATTTCCTTCTCCTCTCTCATTCCTGCTCTCTTTCTAGAAAGCGAGCAAGACTTGGCAAGTTTCCGCACGAAACTGTGAGCCAACGATAACCAGGAGGGGAAAGGAGGGGGGTTGCAGAATTAGCCCTAAGAAAATCGTCTTTGCTGTGTCAGCTGGAAGTAGGCGGAGGAGGAGCGCTGCCGAGCCCAAGTTTCCTGCAGCTCGTGTTCGGTGCAGTCCTTTATCCCTCCCCAACATATCCCCCCCCTCTCCCCCCCACGTTTCTCCTTCCCGCTCTCTTCTGCTCCCCATTCAGGGGCACAGGGCTTCAGGAGCGAGCAATGGGGATGTGGCAGGGCAGGTGGGCAGCTGAGGTCTGGGGTCCAGGGTGAGGGTGAAGGTTAGGGCAGGGGTCGTGGGAGCGGGGCGCTTGGGATGCACCGTCTTGCAGCCATGTGTTGCTCAGACCCGGCTGGTGCAAGCGGCAGGTCCTTTGTGCGAAGCAGCTCCCGAGCTGTCAAGGCAAAAGCTAGTAGCAACAGGCCTGCAAAGCCTCAGATCCGAAACAGGAAAATCTCCATTTTTCTTTTGATCTGAAGTTTCAACAACAATAACAATATATTAAAAAAAAAAAGTGAAATCCATCAGGTGCCAGCAAGAGCCAGGTTTCTACGGTGTGTGTACGGGGGAGGGAGGGATGGGGTGGTTCAAACAGAAAAGGAGGGGCCTTGGCTGGAAAGATTTTTCTGCAGCCTGGTTTCTAAGGAAGGAGGAAGAATATTAAGTAGTTGATCCAAATGAAATTCCTGCCGGGTGCCAGCAGAGTTCACCGGAGAAAAGACGTGGCTCTGTGCGTGCGTGCATGCGTGATAGATCTGGTCCCCAGCTCCCGCGCAGTGCTGTCAGCCTGGACCCGCTCCAGGTGAATGAAGGGAGCCCCTCCAGAGCCTGTACTGCTGCAGGGGAGAACTGGGGCTGGCCTTAAATGGGAGCCCCCGCAAACCTGAGAGGTGGCTGCGTGCTTCCTCGTGTCGGTATTTAAGCACCAGCCTCCTGCGCCCAGATGTCCGTCGCGGCTTTGGCATGTCAGTGTGCGACCAGAGTTGTGTGCTACTGGAAGTGTGTGCGGGTGGAGGTGTCTCCTCAGGCCCAGAAGAAGGGAGTAGGAGAGCTCGGGTATGTTTTGTGCCAGCTTCAAGACAGCCCCTGGTTTCTTTTGTCATGTAGTTTGGCTCACGTGTGTCAGAGCAGACAGGGAGGAAGAAGAGGAGGAGAGGCGAGCAGGCACTGCCTTGCACACAGTATGGTCCTCTGCTTCCTCCTAACGTCCGCTGGAAGTTTTACTTCATGCTGGGCTGAAAGACATAGTAGATGTGAAAGTAGCTGTGTGAGTTTTTACAGTGGGGATGGTTCTCTCTGCTCTTCACCTAAACTGGAAAGCCTGGGAGCAGTCTGGGAAGGGGGCAGGAGCCTCCACCCCCTCCTCTGCTCTGCTGGTGAGCTGCTAAGAACAGTTGCAGCTCATTTCACCTCTCTTAAGTTACAGGGGAGATAAAAGGGCCCACGACACAGCAAATCCTGCCTGTTTTTTTACCAAGCACTTAGTAGTGCTGATTTAAGGTCAGACATAAATGGGGAATTTGGCTGGAACGCACCTGCCCTCGATGTGGGTTGCAGAGCAGCAGGATTAACATGAACAGGAAAGATATGCCTGTGAACATACACACACATGTACCATGTTCACACACCCACACATACCTGCACAATGGTTTAATGTATGCAGATACACACACGGAGCATTTTTGTCTCTTGGGCAGAATGATTTCCTGACAGCACACACAAACCTCTCTTAGGTGTGGTGGTTCTGCTTATGAGTGGCACATCAGTATTTTGACATCAAGTTAGATACTGGCGTACAGACCAGCCTATCCTATTCACCCACTGAGAGCTGAGAAATGAGATGCAGCAGGTAAGCATGTCAAACAACAGGAGGCAAGGAAGGAGATGGATGCAAGATATTCCTCCCAGACAGCTGTGTGGATCTGAACTCACCCCGTGTGCTTGGAAGTGGCTTGTTTTTGGGGATAGAGCAAGTCTATGTTAGTTAAATACCTTGAGAGATATCCCAGTTGAAGATGCAGAGACGTTGCAGTTTGCAGGTGGCAGCCAATCCACCTCCTGTCCCATGCCAGGGCTGCAGGATATGTGCAGAGGGCAGTGGTGCCTGGTGGCATCGGTGGAGGAGATCATGCTAGGGGCACTGACGGAGCTGGGAGCCTTCTAACCTTTCTTTGCCCAGGCAGCAACAACTGGCCTTTGGGAAAGTGAGAAGAATAACTTAATTGGGAAAAGATAGCAAAGCTGCTGAGGTGTGGCAGGCTGAGGGCAGGAGAAATAACTTCCAGCATTGAGGAGGAGGAGGCAGCAGGACCTGAAGACATGGTGCATGCACAAGTCAAAGATGATCCAAAGAGTTTGGCTTGGGTGAACTCACTGACAGCCAGCATAATAATCACCTAGTCATTTGTAAGGAGATTTTTTACAGGCAGAAAGATAGATACTATCTGTTTATCCTCAGGACGGGTGTAGCTGAAAGTATGAGGAAGCTCTGCTGGCGAGGAGGAGGAGGGATATTTGGTGCCTGCATTCTGGGATCCCCTAAAACGTGAATCTACTGGGTCCATATAACAAGAGCCTCCACACTGGGTCTCCTGTGGGGCATAGAGTGGGGTAGAAGGGGTTCCATAACTCCTGGGCCTGGGGGCTGCCTGTTTGAGCTCCCTGGGCATTGGTTGTGCTTGATGCCTCAGCCCTTCCTGGAAGGGTCACATCACATCTGGTGATGAAGGAGTGACATCCCCATCCTCTCACCACTCACACCACGCTCTACTCCCTCAGCTGTGTAGCCAAGGCAACTCTCAGCAAGATGTTGGTTTTGAGGTGGCTCTTTGATGCTAGTGATCTGAGGGAACCCCTCAAGTGTCAATCCGCTGCTTGCAGTTAATCCCAGCAGGAGCCAGCATAATGTGCTTGCAGAAATTTGGGACTTCTGTTGGTTTGATGTAGGCAAATTTGCTCTCAAGGAAGCTGTTTTTTAACATGTTTTGATGGGTCTCCTGTCTGTTTATTATCTTTCCCGGACAAGTGTGCTAACTGTCCATCAATCCACGTCTTTTAGATACCAGCTGTTGGCTAGGAGACCACACCTGCACTGAGCAGTGCCTGCAGGAAGGTCCAAGTCTCGCCTGGGGGGAGAGGGATCTGGTCGACAGGCTAAACCCTGTGGAGACGTCTTAAATGTATACCTATGGAGTCAGTGGGAATTTCATGTGTTGTACCCATAAAGCCTCGCTCTCACTATTACACTCATTCTGTAGAACCCTCAGATAGTCTCACAATTTTTTCCGATGCCTCCACTCCAGTGGTACCTCTTTCCTGCAGAATTTGGGAAGGGGGTGTCAATACCCAACACCACAAACTGGCACATCATTCCCTATTAGCCTGGCAGGGCTTCATCCTGCAAGATGCTGAGCACCAGAACATCACAAATTTTTGGGGCAGCTAACCTCCTCCATGGGAGCCAGCCACCTCAGTCCTTGAAGGTCTGCGAGGCCAAAGCAGAAGATAATGTTGGGTTAGGTAGGATTGGAAGGCTCTTTGCAGCTGTCTGCCTTGAGGGCTGTTGGTTTGTTTGCTTGTTGGACAGACACAGCTGGCTGACTGTTGGAGGTAATTGTTATGTCGATGGAGGTAACTGGTCTGGTTGCTATTTAAAGCAAGAAGATAATCCTGAGAGATACTTCAGGAAATGATCCTTTAGCTAACCAAGAGAGGGAATGTGTCTTAAAGGTAACTTTGGGTGCAAAGTTGGCCAATAGTCATAATTCCTTTTGTAGAAAACCAGTAGAAATATTTTCTTTTTCCAGATTCAGATAGGATTCAACCTCCAAAGACAATTAAATCAACAGACCCATTTATTATTCATTCTTAAGAGATCAGATGTTATGCATTGGACTAATGAAAAAAATCTAGTAATTAATTAAGCCAGGGAACAACTGGCTTATAGAACCTGCCTCTCATTTTTTAATTTAAAAGAGATGCTGAAAAAGAAAAGAGGTTTTGTTAGGGAGGGACTGCATAGTTTTTATACCTGTCCAGCAGTCAGTTATGGTGCTGCCACAGCCACAGTTATATCTTAATAATGTCTAAATACACAGTGGCATATAGTCACTTTGCTTTGACTTGTGGCTTCTGCTTTCCTAAAGAAACAGCAGACATGAGTGAAATTTTACTGCATCCTTTCATAACCATTTCAGTGTTCAGTTATTTGATTTTATAATAGCAGAGGTGGTGGCTTGAGGTTGCAGGAAGAACTAAGTGCAACAGGGATTTTACTATTCAAAAAAGGCTCCAGACCTGATAACCCTCTGGCAAAGGGTGATCAGTTGTCTTTCTTGGAATTTCACACCCCAAACTGGATGTCTGTACCCTTTGCTCCATGAAAGGACACATAGTTTTAATATTGAAAAGCATCTTTGCATTGTGTTGGACCAAAGGGAATTGGTTTATTGGTTTGCAGTGATCTAGTGTAAGGAGGGAAATGGTTAGGACAGACAAGAGTCATCTGCCAGGATCAAGCTTGGGCAAGTTACTGCTTATCAGTATTGTCAGAGTGTGAACATCAGACTTCTGCTACTTTTTTGCGGTACTGCTTAGGTGGACTGAGATATTAATTAATGTGGAGGCCTACTCCAGGTGAAGGCTTTCTGAGAGAAGGAGCCATTACAAAAGTAGAAGGGAGTCCTGAGGGCAGAGGTGGAAATCTCATCTCTCGGAACTCGTAAAAGTCAGGTTGCACAGTACATGTGACATTGTGTCATCTGGTGCTGACACAGAGTTGAGCAATGGATGATCTCACACATCTTTTCCATCTAGTTTAAGGCAGAGCTGTGAAAGTCAGGCTGAGGGCCTAGAAATTAATCCAGGTTAGGCTGGAGGTTACAATCACAGCTGCACACCTGAAATATTTGTGGTGTTCCACCATTTCTCACCCTGCAGCTGTTACAGGTGAATCTCCAGACTCCATCTGATGTGCCTTCACCTCTCTTTGGGGCAAGCAAAGGGTTTGGCTTTCTTGGATATTCGAGTTACTGGCTTCTATATATAACATAAGTGGGGATGGGTCTTTTGATGGAGACTACCAGCCTCCAGTGAGAGCAGCATCTCCTGGGTGCAGTTCCAGTAAGTCAGTTGTTAAAAGCTTCTGCTTAATACAAAACTAAATCACATTCAAAACGCTGACCAAAAGGCAAAAGCCACCTTAATCTGTAAGCAGGCCAGAGAGCTTAGCATAAACTGTAGTGGCTACTTTCATAGTACATCCTCTTGTCAGGATCATCTCCTTTAATACAATCTTCCCATCAGTTGCACAGTGTTCATAGTATTGCTACAATATCCACAGTGATATCCCAGCTTTTAATAGCCACCAGCAACAGTCTTCTTGGTTGTGCTTTTAGGGTCTTCTTAGCACCTAGCTCTACAATGATTTGTCAGATTTGAGTTCAGTGATCAGAATAGCATCAGCATCCTGGCAGCATCCTGCTTTCAAGTTCAGGTTTCTTGACAGCTCGCGTATATAGACACCAACTTTCAGCTGAGTTTTAGAGACAGAACCCACATAGTCCAAGAGGGCAAAGCTACCTAATCTTTTCCTGGTGACATTTCCTCCATCACTGCTGTAGAGCTGCCTGCATCCAAAGAAGTCTTCATGTCCTCTTCTTTCTCATATAATAATTACAGTTGATGGATGCTGTTGGAGTTCTCTTCCAACCCATTACACCTCCTTCTTTCCTAAGGACAGGCAAGATTTTTTTCAAGTGATCTCTGATGGCCAGATGAGCAGTTCACACCCTTTTGTTTCTATTCAGAAGATTTGAAGGCATGTGTGTTTTCTAAGTAGGGTTTCCTTTTAATGACACAGATAAGCCCCTTGGAGAAACTACTGGTAAACAATTCAGTGATGCTGTTAAGAGTTACTCCAGATTTTCCTCCTCTTCACTGTCAGATGGGCAGAAACTGTCATGCAGTCTTCTTCCCTGAGTTTTCTTTCTTCATTCTTTTCTGCTCTTAATTCCTTGACAGCCTGGTGGGGTTTTTGCCTCCTTTATAACAACCAATGGAATATGCCACTAGGGTGGATTTGTTGGAAAAGATGCAATACTAAGAAAGATGAATGATTTCATCCTTTCAGGAAGGAAGAATATGTCTTGGTCACTATGGTACTGAAAGATGATGAATTTAGATTTCTCTCGGTCATTCTTCAGCTCTCGGCTTCTTCTGCAGTTTCAGCATATGGAATGGGGAACATCTGCAGTCTCCAGATGATGTGAAGGAAATACGTTTTATCTTCCTATCATCAGTGCATCAGCAACAGGAGCTTCTTGATGTAAATCTAATCCTGAAATACTTCCTTCCCCTCCACTTGGCAGTTCAGTTCCCTGGAAGATAACTTTGTTCAGGAAATGTCAGGCTGATACCAGCAGCTATCTGGAAACAGAGTGCCTGCAATTTTGTATGATCAGCATTCATTTAGTTGAAATGGATGGATGTTTGTTCATGTTCTTACCAGAGGGAAAAGCTCTGGAAAGTTTCCCAACTCTTTTACTGGTTAGACATTTTGGGTTCTCTCTTGCATAGAAATGGTTGTCAGTGAGAGCCCAAAGTCTCTGGCCATGCAGCCTGTTGACCCAGACCCTTACCTGGTCTTGGTGTGTCATATATATGCATTGCAAACTCCCTTTGCTATGGCCTTTGCTGAGAATTGAACATAGCCAGATTTGGGAGCTCTCTGGAGAGAAAGAGATGGATCAAAGACAACACCTCTTGGTGGGCCCTAGTCCTTGTTTGTACATCCCAGATCAGAAGCAGTCAAGCCCACCAGCTGGTGCCCATGCTTGGCTCTTCCAGCACAGCAAGGATGCTTAAGAGTCTGTCAAACTAACATCTAACAATGTATGGGGAGCTCCTATACATTATGGAGCTCCCCATTTCTAAACCTGCTTTTCTCCTTGCACTGGAGAGTTGCTCCCAGGGAGTTTTATTTTGTGGCTGCAGCAACAAAGGGCAACTCAGGAAAGCATCATTTGGCACACAGCAACACAGATCCTTCTTTACACTTCCAGTTCCCATAGCTGTACATCTCCCACCTCCGTGGCACTTGCTGGCACTGCAGAGAAGTGGCGCTGACCCAGAGATCCGTTCCTACAGATAGGCTCTGCACTTCCAGAGCAGACCAAAACATGAGATAGTTCCCTTGAGAGCTCCTTTCCCACATGCTGAGCTGCATTTCTCCCCCATCCAGCTCTGTATGAGGACACCGAGGTCATCAGGACGATGATCTCCCTTTCCCATGAATCCTGTGTGAACCTGGGGGCAGCCCAAGCACCTGATATTCACGCTCTGCAGGTGAGCCCTGGCTGATGCAGCAGAATCTGCATCCACAGGTTTCTGCTGAGGAGACATTACTCTCCTGAGAAAGAGATGGTCTTCTAGGCGAGTTCAGCAAAGCCCAAACAATGACTTCCAAAAAAAGGCACAGTACGATAGCGTAGCGCATCCCTCTGCTATCCGTCCCTGCTCCCTGAGGCTTCTAAGGTATTCCTGAGCTGTTACCAAGCATCCTTGTGGCTCTTGGATTAATAAAATGGAGATCAGTCTTAACTCAGGGTTGAGTTCTTCCAGCCCTCTGGCAGCTTTTTCACCTCTTTTCTGAGCCTGGTCCCACTGCTCCATATCCTTCTCTTAAAAGGTGTCTCTGTGGGACATGAGAGTGAGGGCCCAGCAACTTTCAGCATGCTGTCACAGGGATATAAGGTACTGGAATACCCCAGAGCTCTCTTCCAAAAGCTTGTACGGTTTTGGAACATGGACTGTTTGGACTCTGATCATATGTCTTTGCAGGGGACTGGGCATGGTGGGGTATAGTTGGTGTTTTTGTGGGCACTTCATGATGCTTTGACTGCTAAAGACTTCCTTCTATGCTCTGCAAATCACAAAGGTGATATGCTGCCTTTGGCATTTGTTGGGATACCTAATTCCCAGTGAAGAACACAGGGTCTGGGTTTTCTTACTACCACCCCTGTGCCTGTAAAACAGTTTGTCACTGCTGCCCATAAGAGCTACGTAACAGACTGCAAGGGGACCAGTACTAAAGAGGTTGTAGGATTTACCTTTCTTAACTTCAGATCTTTGGAAGCCTAAGAATGACCATTGGAGGCACAGGAGGAGAGGCTGCAGCCTCCAGAGATACGTTGTTCCGCCCTAAAATCGGCACCCAAGCCGAATGATGGAGCTGGTCACAATTTGGAGGGTGCAGCGTCTCTGCAATGAGTTAGACACCAGTGTGTGGTGTCTCCTCCCAGTCTCTCATCGCCTACAAGCATCAGCAGCGTGCTCCCTTGCCAGTCCCTGCTAGATGAGCCATGCCGGCCTGCTGCCGAGTCCCCACCAAAGCACAAAAGTTCGTCAAAAGTCCAAGGCACATAGCAGCTGGCTCTGCAGCAGCCAACACCCTGGGCTAGCGGTGGACTGGCCAGAGCCTGCATCCCCAGCCCTGGCTGCCTCCTCCTCTGGTGGGTGCCAGACAGCCTTGGGCTGGGCGGGCGCCTGAGACCACTGCCTGACCTCACCAGGGCGGTGATCTGGGCTCAGTGACCCCAGCCCGAGGCACAGCACCTGAGCCGGCTCCACTGCCTACCCTGCAGGGCTGTGCACAGGGCTGGGGGTCATTCGCTGTTGTGCTAGGGTTGTGCCTGGGATGGGACCGTAAATGAGCTGTTCCTCATTAGGGCAGTGAAAGCTCCCTTCTGGGCTGATCCCTGTGGCCTCCAGGGAGCTCAGGAATGCTTTTGCTCAGTTGTGCTCTCCAGCTGCCAAAGGGCGCGAGATGAGATGAGATGACCCTCCTCGCTGCGCATCCCTGCCCTGCCTGCATTCTGAGCATGCAAACACAGCAGCTCACCCTGTGTGCTGACCAGGAGGGAGGGATCTTTATTTTCCTGTCATGGGCGCAGGTCCAAGGCTGGAGAAGAACTTGCCTGCCCATCCTAGGAGGTTTTGGTGTAGGTCTGGTACATCCCCTCCTCTGGAGTGGGGACAAGTGGGGAGGGCAGCTGGGTGAAATGCATGAGCAGGGCTTTTACCAGCCAGGGTCCTGAGCACAGACTTCTATGTAAGACTGAGACTGAAGAAAAATAGGTACACCTCTAATGTGATTTGCAATAAAACGCTGATTTCAGGGACAGCACTGACATTCCTCTTCTTCCAGCCACAGCAAGCCCAGGAAGCTGCTTTACATTGCCCAGCAAGAGCCAGTATCATAAAGGATGGGGGAGGAAGGAGAAATGGGAGGATCCTGCCCCTCTGGCAAGTACAGGGAAGAAGACAAACATTGATTTAAGCAGTTATTGCCTCTGCCTGCATGTGTGTGTAAAGTCCAGCAAGAAGATATAAGCAGCCAGCGTGGGGCTGGGCAGATAATGGAGCCATCGTAGATAGGAGTCTGTGGCTGTTTGTGCTGGGGAACTGTTGTTATGGGTGAAGCTCAGAGGGAGTGTCCAGATCTGGCTCTGATTAGCACTTTGGGGTCCTGATCAATGAGAACTGCAGAAAAAAATCCCTCCCTCTCTCTGCCTCTCCCATAAGTTTCTTCCTTTCTCCATCACCAGCACCGGCTGCCTAGGTGTGTTATCCCAAAATGTTTTCTCTCCCTCCAAAAAGAAAGCCAAAGTATCAGAGGTCACCCAGCCAGATTTGGGAACTACCGTGCTGTAAGCAGCAATGGGATGGAAACTGGGCCCAAATTCACAGAGCCCATTGGAGAAGTGGGGTGGTGGCATCACTTGTGAAGTCCTGCAAATGGGGATATACCCCTCATGGGCATAGTGGGAGGTGGTGCTTAATGTTGAGGGTAAATCCTCCTCCAGTGGAGAGTGGAGACATTGTGCGCTGTTGCACTGTGCTGTTCAGTGGGTGACTGCTCTATAACCAGTGATGTTTCAGCCCTGGATAATGTAAGCCTTGATTTCCATCTTGCAGTGAGTTCTTCTGAGCAGAGATGTCTGAGTTTGAGGACCGAGGAAGGACAGGGAAACTTCTCAAGGTCTCCACCAGTGACGTTTGTCATTCCTGTGCTAGAGGTTTAATTGAGATCCCCGTTAAGTCTTTCTCCAACTGCTTCCTGCTCAAGTGGTGTGTTATGTTAGTGCTTACACTGTAAATAGTAATAATCGTGTTAATAATCAAGAGGGCTGTTCATCAAGGTTGTGCTATGGTCGTGCTTGTTTTTCTTAAGGTGTATGTGGCTTTTTTGGGGGGGGTTTGAACAGGACAGCAAGTTCTCTAGCAGTGGGCTGTGGAAGTAACAAGCACGGATGATTACCAGCCGTGGTCAATAAGATACTTTTCCTACCTTTCTGCCAGAAACCAATGAAAACATGTTACAGAAATTCCAGCCATTTGGGTAAAGCTTCCTGCGCTGCTCTGTAAAGGCAGCAGGCAGGGAGGAGGCAGTGTTCCCACATGCCCTGCACCCACGTGTGAACACACACCCCTACCCTGTGGGGAACTCACACATCTCCAGCACATCTGAAGCGTGGAAGCGCCTGGGCTGGGTTTTGGCCCAGGTGCAGGAAAGGGCCCGGGCTGCTCTGTGTGGTGTCTGTTGAGGACAGCAGACAGACAGAAGCAGTTTGCAGCTTTCCAGAACTGTGCCTGGTATTTTGCTACACTGCATCCTTTCTGTGAGGGCAGAGCGAATGGGTTGGAAACGGCTCCTGCTAGAGAGCTCCCTCTGGCCAGTCCAGAGTGGGGAGAGGGACTGTGCCCTCAGCCTGGGGCAGAGGACTGTCCACGCTCTGCTGTATTTTCTATCTCTCAGGGCTCGTGGGAGCCCGCATGGATTTGGACATCAACACCACAGTCCTTCTGGCCTAGCCTGTGTCAGGACCATATGCAGATGCTCACCCCTTTTTCCTTGGATCCTCCATGGGCACTGCAGCATCAGATCAGACAAAAGGCCACAGGCTGGCTTTGAGCTGAGTTTAGTCTCCTGCTTTGACTGTATGGTCAACGCCCTCTTCAGGGGGCTATAGCCTAAGTCTCATCTCCAGAGTAACCAAGCATCCTTGTCTTGGCCAGCAATGTCATTGTCCTGTGTGGCCTGTGAGCCTGGGACCTCCTGTTGAGAAGGGATGGAGGTGTGAAAGCCACCTCCTGCTTCCAAGTGTCCCCAGGCTGGGAACACGGTGAGCAGGGCCTTCCTGCCAATGCCTTGTGCCCGTGGCCGAAACAGAGACATGCAGCATGCTCTGCCTCTGCAAAGAGCTGCCTGCCTAAAACCCAATTGCTGGTTTGGCAAGGTGGGTGGGAGCAGGCAGAAAAGGGCTGTGCGGCGGGCCAGATGACAACAGCAAGGGAGGAGGAACCCCAGCCTCCTTCCTCAGTCTCAGAGAGGCACAATTAGGGCTCTTTTGTGGAAACTGGGAGTTGCTGCTGCTGGCATCTCCTCCTCAGGAGCAGAGGTGCAGCAGTGCCAATGCTGCCTGCCACGAGCCAGCCAGGGTGGCAGATGGAGGTTAATGAACAAGCTGGAGGGTGAGGATGAGTGTAGGGGCTCTGGAGATGCTAACAGGCATGTCTGGTCCTGGCTGCTGGTTGATGCAGATGATCCAGCCAGGAGGCAAAGGAAGGCACTGCAGGGTGTAGTCCGCCCTGGCTCTGTCTTTCCCTCTCCTGTTGGCATCAGGAAGGTCCCTCTCCAGCTGCCTAGAGCTTGTCAGGAACTTCTGTGTCAAGAGACCTCTGCCCTTCAATTTGTCAGAATTGGCTTGTTAGTATCAAATTAGGGAATAGATAGGTGCGTGAGCAGGGAGTGCTTCATCCTTGTTGCTGAAGGAAATTAGGCTATAAAAATCATCAGAGGGTGGATGAAAAGGATTCCTCCAAGGCATCCATGGGGTTCTCACTGGGAATTAAAGACCCGAACTTGACACCACTGGTGGAGGAGTCCCACCACATCCCTTGCTGCATTGCTGCTTGACCTGTGGGTGCCAGGGAAGCTGAAGAGGGTCTCTTCCAGGTGCCTTTTTGGTCCCACATTGGACTCGGGCTGGGAGCTGGGTAGCTTTCCATGGATGCAAGCCCTCAGCTCCCTTTGCAGAGCACTGGGCTCCTGTGACTCCTTCCCATCTCCCCTTCTGAAAGGGCTCCACATTAGTCCTCAGCTTGCTCTGGGGCAGCTTGCAGGAAGCAAGCAAATAAGGTGTTTGCAGAGGGAAGCTGCTGACGATGTGAGCTGGCTGAGCTGCTACGAACACCCATTGCACCTCAAGTCCTGGGGCCTGGACACCTCGTGCTGTTTTTCTGGCTGACCCTCACTGCCTTGTTTGTTATTTTAGGTTTGTCTAGGTAGCCGTGCCTTTCGTGTTTATTATTGCAGAGGTAATGAGCTGTGTCCCTCTTGTGTGATTGCAGGGTTGCCTGCCCTGGTGTGAATCCTGCCCTTAATTATGGTCAGGAGGTGCCCTGGCTCTGCCTTCTGTGGCTCTGGCAATGCGTGCCAGAGGGGATTCCCGGGACAGATCACGGCTTGCTTCATTGCCGTGGAAGGGCTTACTCATTGTGGCTGTCTCTGGTCTCTTTTCGGACCTCGGATGCCACAACTTTTTTGAGGCAAAGCATGCACTTCTGCTGCACCTTGTACAGTGACATTTCCTGGAGAACAAGATCATTCCCAGTTACAACAATCTATTCCCTTTTCCTTGTCTTGTCATCCCTTTGTAAGAGAGGAGCCCTGACCTGTAGGGCCTTTGAGTCCTGCAGCAAGGAAGAAACCCCAGACATATGCACATCGTGGGGCAAAATGGCAAGAGGACGCTGTCCTGAAGAGATGTGTGAGTCCTGGGAATGGTGCATGGGGTTATTTAAGTGGTGTGGGCAGTTTGGAGGGTGCTGAGTCTGAGATGCTGATCCAGTGCTGTTCTTGTGGAAAGAGAAAGCAAAGCAAAGTGCTGCTTTAACAAATCAGTGGCCGTGGAAAACTTCCGGGTTCTGCTGGGAGAGGACAGGTTCGCCTTGGCGAGGAGGAAGAGACGGGGAGCCGTGGCAGGCTTGGGGACCCAGTGACCAGCTTGTCCCCTGGGCCTCCTCCAAGACCCCGCTGCGATGTGTGTGACGGGCCAGTGCTGCCATCTGCCGCTGAGCAGCGCGTCTGTCCCTGTCTGTGCCTGTGTCCGCCGTCGCTGGGCATCCCCAGGGCACCCCGGTGGGGCAGAGGCATCTGCCTTCCCCCTGGGTGGCATCTGGGCCCGAGGGAGCAGCCAGTCTGCAGGGAGGCTTCTGTTTGCCTTGTTGGGGAGGGAGGTTATCTGTCTTTATTCTCATCCTGAGCCTTTTTCATTTGTCCCAACAGTGATGTTGGTAGGAGGGGCAAAATAGGGTTGCAGGAGGGAATGAGCCAGGTTCACTGGCATTGGAGTCGTGGGAGACACCTTGCAGGGGGGGATTTCAGTGACTGTGCTTTTCCTCCTCCTGCTGTGGGTTTCCCTGTGCTCACCACCAGCCCTAGCACAAGCCTGGTGTTAGTGCAGGGCT
Organism: Myiopsitta monachus; assembly: GCA_017639245.1. Classification (NCBI taxonomy): domain Eukaryota; kingdom Metazoa; phylum Chordata; class Aves; order Psittaciformes; family Psittacidae; genus Myiopsitta; species Myiopsitta monachus. Next base: position 25,133,739 of record CM029926.1, on the reverse strand, counting down.
GCTGGGAACCAGGGGCTGGGAGAGCAGGAGCCTCAAAAGCTTTAAACTCTATTCCAATTTAGTCCAGAAATAACCCTTTTTCACTCTGGTGGCTGTACTAAATGTCACAAGTCATCTAAGTTTAGACTGTCACCAGCTCACTCCTATATATAACCATGCAGTGCCCCTGCCTGCATCCCACTGGCACAGGTCATGCTGGGACTATCCGAGGGATCTATAGGAAGGCAACTGCCATGGGCAGAGCCTAAACGTGCTGTCAGTACCATTGGCGGCAGCTGCAGTCAGGCAGCTTTGCTGTCACCCCCGGCTTTTCTGGCTGCTTAGTGCGTGCCAGCAGACGGGCTGGTTCAGTCCTGTCAACATGGGGCTGCAAGTGGAATTCCCAGGAGATCCCAGCACTTGTCAGCCACATCTTTGGCGTCGCTGCTGAAGTGTCTTCCCAGCTGAACGGTGGCTTTGCTATGTGATTGACCTTGACTTTGGAGTTGTCGCATCTTCAAGCATCCCTCGCTTTTGCTCTTCTATCTCAAGGCAGGGTGGAGTGTGAATTTATCACTTAATCCTCTCACCATGGCTAGCGAGGGGCTTCTCTGCCACATTTTGTGTCTCATCTGGTCCTTACTGGGTGTGAGAGAATCCTTCCACCAGTCTTTTTACACTGACACACTGCAGACGATGGTGGTCATATATGCAGGAGTCTGTCCTAGACTCCCAGCTCTCCCGTGCCCTCAGATACCTTCCTACCCTGAGCTTGGGGATCACACAAAAGCCATGCCAAGTCCCACACAGTGGGATAAAGCCAGGGCTGTAGGCAGCAGTTGGGAAAGGGATTTATTTTTTCTCTTGTTCCCATCCTGCCTGGTGCAAAGATGTCCTCTGGGGTTGGGGAGGATGCTCTCTATGCCAAAGCAAGCCCCAGTCAGCTGATGGAGACCTGACAGTTTGGTACCCCTTCTCTTCCAGAACGGGAGTCCCGAGAGCATGAGGAGCCAACCACGTCGGAGATGACAGAAGAGACCTACCCACCCAAGGCCTACCGGCCCAAGCATGGGCGCCTCTCCGAGCTCAAGGCTGAGGCCCTGAAGAAGGACCGCCGTAAGAAGCTGACCCTGGCTAAGTTTGTGGGCATGGCGGAGAACACGGCGCATCCTCGTGTCGTCATCCCTGAGCTCCGGCAGGAGTTTGAGCTGGTGGGTGCCTTCACCTTTCCTCCATGGGGCTCCTGTGGGAAGGGGGCTGTGGGGGGCTTTGTCCCCCTGGGGAGCAGGTGCCAGTGTGGGGACAGGGGACCTGGGGGCATTTGCAGCTGGAGGCTTGCTGTGAGGTTCTCCCCTTCTCACACTCCATCTTCTCCGGGCTGGCAGGGTCCCTGCCGCAGGCACATGGAGGCGTCCCTGCAGGAGCTGAAGAGCAGCCAGCGGATGGTCCCCCGTGCTGTCCACCTCCCCAACTGCGACCGAAAGGGCTTCTATAAGAGGAAGCAGGTAAGAGCCCCATGGAGAGATGCTCCCCACTCAGGGAGGCTTTTTTCTGCTGCTGCCCTGGATGGAAAGTATGGAGGTTTTCCTCTCCTGGGCTGGTGGGGAGGCACATTTAGTGGTGGGTGGCCTTGCTGATGGCTTCATGTGCCATTTGACCTGAAGTGAGCACACTGAAGGAGCTTTTTAGGGAGGAGGAAAAGTCAGAGAGCCCTAGGCTGAATTAGCAGCAGGGATGGAGATGTGCTGAAAGCAGAGAGCAGGAGCTGGGTCCTACACAGGGCATTGCATTGCTGAGGTGAAAGGGGCAAAGCACAGGGGTGATCCTGGTCTCCAGTGCAAGGGAGCCACACAGTGTCTGGTGGCGAGCTCCTAATCTCGCCTTTGGTTGTCTCTGCAGTGCAAGCCCTCCCGTGGCCGGAAGCGTGGGTTGTGTTGGTGTGTGGACAAATACGGCATGAAGCTGCCAGGGACTGACTACCTGAGCGGAGACCTGCAGTGCCACGCATTTGACAGCAGCAACGTGGAGTGAAGTCGCATCCCCTCCCTCAGCCCCATCACTACCTACCCAGGCTCCCTTCCACCCTCCCCTCCGCACCTCCCTGTGCCCCGGGACTCCGATTCCTTTCATCTCATGTAAGAAGAAAAAAAGACAGGAAAAGAAAAAAGAGAAAGGAATGAAAAGATAAAAAAAAAAGAGGAAGAGAAAGAGAGAAGTAAACAAAGGAAAAGCAGAAAGAAAAGAAAGAGAAAAGGAAGAAAAAAGAAAAGAAAGGAAAAAAAGAGGAAATAAAGGAAGGGAAAAGGAAAAGAAAGGAGAAAAGAGAAGAAAGAAAAAAGAGAAAAGAAAGGAAAAGAAAAAAATGAAAAGAAAAAGAGAAAAGGAGATAAACAAACCCAGAAGAAACTGAGGACTCGGAATCTGCAGCAGCCTCTTGACGACAAGGACTCAGCAAGGAAAGGACAGAGCCAGAGACCAATTGCGGCCACTCCACCATCCTGCACTGACCCATGCCTCTCCCAGTGCTGCTTGCGCCTCCCTGCTGCTTGAGCAGAGGCTTCCACTTGTAGGAAGCTCTCTGAGTTGGTGATTTTCCAGTATGGCTTTCAGGCAGGTTGATTTTATTTTGGAGGGAAGGAGGAGTAGATAGTTTTTGTCTAAACAGTCTCAAGAGAAAACCTTGTGGGCGCCAGCATCCTCCCTCCTTGCTGCAGTCCTCCGGAGTTTCCTCCCCGCATCACTGGGGCTCACTTGACTCTATTTGGTTTCCATCTCAAATGACCGCCCCAGATCGAGGCAGATTTCAACGCATCAGGAGCAGTCATGGGACTGCTGGGTTTTCGTCTGGAGATGAGCTGGGGAGGGAAACACAGCTCCTGCGATGGCATGAATACCCCTGCAAGAATATTGGTGGACTGTGAAATCATCCAAAAAGGAAAGATACCTTTCTCCATCCAGTTCCTCTGAAATGGGAGGTCAGAAATCTATTTGGACAAGCAGGACTCTGACCGTTGTCCATCCAGGTGTGGAAGCACTTGTTTCCTGTGCACATGTGTGCAAGCATGTGTGTGCATAGGCATGGCTTTTCCTCCTTGCAAAACTTTGCCTTGAAACCTGCAATCTGGAGGGTTTCACTCTTAAGCAGGGGGAAAGATGCTGCCCCTCCCAAAGAATAATGACCTGCTGGACTAAGCGTGGGAGCAGAGTTACAGAGGAGCATCAGTGCCTGTGGGATCAGGGTCACACCAAAGCCGAGGGCTGCATCCAAGCTGACCCCGCAGATACTCCTTCACTGTCCAGGTTGAAGCATCTGTACATGAGGACAGGGGAATCGGGGCCAAAACTCTTCACCACCCTTCGCTGCCATGAGGAAGACCAACTATGTTGATTTCTTTTTTAATTTTTTTTTTTTCCACAGCCAAAAAAGTGGTATGCTCCAGGGAAGGGGAAAACCAAACCTACATTTTGTTTTGCATTGGATTTTTGTTAAGGCTGGTTTATAGCCTTCCCCATGGGTAGGAAAATGCTGGTCTCCATCCTTTCGCTCATGTTGCCACAGCTGACTCCCACCACCCTGAAGTAAGATACTGCAACAGGCCCTTGCCTTAAACATGGGAACCTCAATCCTTGTTGAGTGACAGCAGCCACCGCACCATGGAGACCCACTGCCTCAGGCGTGCTGGCGCAGCCCTCGGCTGCATCCCTGACTTTGTTTTTCATTTTTACATTCAGTTTCAGGACTCCTGGCTTTTGCTTCCCCATGACAAGGGTCTCTGCGATGTTGCCGCTGGGAGGAGATCCTGCAGCAAAGGAAGGAAAGGAAAGGAAAGCAAACCATGGCATCTGGCTGCTGCAGTCCCGGTGGGCAAATACACACCCACCATGGACCACATCCCACTGCCATGGCTGGAGCTGGCAGCTGGCACTGGCCAAAGGACACAGCTGATCTCAGGGGGAAGGTTTCTGCACCCCAAAGCCCCTTTGAGCATCCCAGGCCTGGGCATAGAGGACAGGGAGTCCACAGCACCACTGGGTCCCTGCCAGCAGGGATGGGACAAGGGGCATTTAGTGACAGGGGGGTCTGGTGGAGGCTCCTCTCTGTCACCAGTGAGGCACCCTCATAACCTCCCATGGCATGGCATCGTTCATCTGGATGTCCCACAGTTATTTCATTTGGAGTTGAAACAGGGGCAAGTTTGCCAGCGGACTTCAGTGGAGACTCAGTGAGGGCATGTTTGGAGCTGGGGGTGATGTATCTTCCCTTGCTGAAAAGAAGGGAGGGTGCCACCAAATGCAGATCTGCCCACCTCAAAAGAAACTGCCAGAGCAGGATGATCCTGTGTTGCTGGAGGAGGAGGATGGCGGGCGCTGGGGCCGAGGGAGGAACCCCTCTGGGCTCTGCAGGGCTGATGGAGCAGGGTTGGTTTGACCGGGGTGGTGGGTTAATGGTGCAGTGAAGGTGGGGTGAAGAATGTAGTGATGACAGCAGATGATGGGGAGCTCATGCTAACCCCAAGGACCACAGGTTGCCATCGTTGATGCTGTCCCCATCTCCTCTGTTCACTGATCCCTGTGCAAAACCTCCTGTTATAGGCCAGTACCACCTTCCCCAGGACCCTTCCCTCCTTCCCCCTCTCTTGCTTTTTTGTTTGTTTGTTTTGTTGTTTAATTTCCCAAAACTTGAAAGCCTTTGGCTGCAGAGAAAGGAGATGTGCTGCCGGGGCGGGATGGGAGCTTCTGCAGAGTGAGGCTCAGCTCATGGGGCCTGATGTGGTCTCATGATATGGCCACCACAGTGACACTGGGAGGGGCGTTCAGGGTGCCTCCCTGACCTCTCCCTACAAAGCAAGTCTCAGCCATGGCCTGGGAGCCCAGAATCCATCCCAGGCTCCCTCCCACCGCACATCCATTGCTGGGACAGCACTGCCTGTCCTATCCCCACCAACCTGGGGGAGGAGGATGCAGGAGGGGGCTGCCCAAACCACCTTTGGCCCCCCAAACCACCTTGGCTCCTGGGACAGGGCACCACATGAGCCCCCAGCCACCCGATCCCTAGATGAACCCTGGCCAGACGAGGCTGTTTGCAGGCTGCACTAATATTTAGGACCAGAGTTGAAGCCTGGGTCAGGATCGGGGCAAGAACAGCTTTAGGAGGGGTGGCAATGACAAGGTGCTGCCGTTCTCAGCACCCAGCAGCACCCCTTTGCATTTAGGGTGAGAAAAGCAAAAGGGGGAGATGTGGGAGCTGGGGAGGATGGGTAGGAGGGGGTGAGGCATGTGGGGAGATACTGGCGATTGGTGCATAAGGAAGAGGTGTGAGGCTCAGGGGTTTCCAGCCACAGTCTTTGCACTGAGCCTGCACTGATAACCCAGTAAGTGAGCTGAGGAAAGGACAAGGATGGTTCAGAGATGAGGACAGCCCTTCTACCACATCTTCCTAGGGAGCGGTGCTCAGCAGCTGGGCTACCCCTTGTCTGTACTGCAGTGGACCTCGAAAACCACTAGTACAAGAGCATTTTGCACTATTTCTCTGCTCTCCCCCCTTCTCTTTTTCTCCCCCTTCCCCATGAAAACTCTTTTTTGCTGTTGGGTGTTTTTATTTCCTTTTTTTTTTGGTTGTTACTGATTTTAGTTTTTTTTTCCCAAATGGAGCATTGTATATTTAACAACCGACAGTTCACCTCACTTCCAGACCGCTGTCCTGGCCATGGCTAGGATCCCTGCCTACTGTGCCCCCCTCTCCAACCTCGCCAGCCCCCCACCACTGCCAATGGGACAGGCGTCACCGCGCACGTTGCCCACCATTGTAACACAGTTGTGAAAACACACCAGATTCCGAGTTTCCTGCCTGGTTTTTATCTTTAGCAATACTCACTACACATTTTACGGTAGCTTTTTATAGCTTTACATACATACGGTAGCTCTGTTGTTTCGTTTCGTTTTGTTTTTGTTGTTTTGGGTGGTTTTTTTCCAGTAAACAAGAAATACTCATAATCTTACTGGTGGGGAAAAAAAAAAAGCAGTTTGTGAAAAACTGACAATGGAAGAAGAGCTTAATGCTCTGTTTAGCATTTTGTACTTTAAAAAAATCTCACATTTTATTAAAAAGTGAAGATTGCTGTATACTATTTATTCAACTTATAATTTATGTTACTCTTTGATCTTTGTCTTTTCTCATGACAAAGCATTTATTTAATAAAGTTATGCATTCAGTTAGCTTGTGCCTGACCCTCCTGGAGCATCTGTGTGCTGGAGCCTGCTAGTGAAGGGCTCCGGCCCTGAGCGTCCCCTGGCCCTGTGCCCCTGGGGACTCAGCCAGCTCCATAGGGGTGCTAGGGGAGGTACAGGGTAGGGGGCAATGGCTTAGGAGAGCTTTTGATACCGGAGCAGTGTGCTTAGTCAGTGGTAAAACTGAAGTTTGAGTTTACAACACACTTAAGCAGAGCTGCCCAATTTTTTCTAGAAATACCTTTGCAATCGGTATGACAGTGGGGCACAGCACCAGACTCAGATGGCTTATGCAGGAGAGCGATGCTTAAGCCCCTAGATGCTTGCTCAGACTGAGGCCTACAGTTTGGGACTGGATGTGATGTTTCAGCCTCAGACCTCTGGGCAGCTGAAGTATTTACCATAGTGTCCTGGAGCATTCCTGTGCCATTCGTGGGGCAGCCCAGCCCAGCCAGGTCCTCAGACACCTCGTGGTAGCCCTTGGTGGCCCCTTCGCTCTACCCTGTGTCTTCCCCAGTGCTGGATCTGACCCTCCCTGTGCCCATGTAGACATCACCATCCATTCATCCCCTCATCTACCTCCTCCTGTGCCCCCCCATCCCCTCCACCCACCCAGCTGCCAGCATCACCCCATGTGCCCAGGGCAGGGTGGGAGGCGAAATCCTCCCCGCTGGCCCCCACTGTGCCAACACATATCCAAGCATCCTATTTGCAGCACCGGGGGCTGGCACAGCCACGCACTCCCTGCTCTCCCCATAGCATAGCTGGGGCCAAACATGCTGCCCCAAGCGGCCGAGGCGGGGGGTCCGAACCCCGCTGCACCCCCGTGCCACCGCGCTTGGCTGGACCCTCTGCCCCAGGCACCCCACGGTGCGGGAGCCGCACGGCACCGCAGCGGCACCAGGCGGCGCTGGGCAGCGAGGCGCTGCTGTTGCTTTCAACCACACAGGCACTGGAAACGGGCTTTCCACCCAAAAAGTTAATGCTTTTCTCCCCCGCCTTCAGCTAGCCGGCTAGTAAATTATACTCCTACCCTCAAGCTATCGCTATCTATATGGCTACAGATATGGCTATAGATAGGTATAGCTGTACATAGTCAGTCTTACACTAATTCTTTATAGTAAATATTACTGTATTACTGCATAATTTTTATGCTGTACTAAAACTGTAGTTTGCCACTGTATGTAGTTTTGTGTGTGTACACCAGAGCTGCTGGGGTTTCAGCTAGTACCCTGTGTGCAACTGGGTAAGCCTCAGTGCCCAACCAAATGTCTGATTCCCCAGAGCCCAGGAAGCACAAAGCTGGCCCAGATGAAACCCCAGAGGCAGGATCTAAGCCGTGACACCCACCAAACATTCACACACACATGCAGCCTTTAAGGCCACACTGCAACCCTGGGGAGACCTAAACAGGAGCTCTTTGCACCTCTTGCCTTACTGCTGCCTCTCTGACCCTCCACAAGGTGCCTGGCCAGCTGCAAGCTCCCTTTACCGGGCTGAGGGCTCCTGTTTTCCTCCAGCCCTTGACCAAGAGGGTGTCCCCAGTACTTGGTATTTCTGCCCCCCCAAAGGCAGTACCTGGCTTGGAGCACCATTGTGCCCCACAGTGCTACTCAGCATCCCCCAAGCCACCTTCAGCTCTCCCCAGGGGCACAAAGGACAGTATTAATTGTTAATTTTGCTTCCTTTTCCCTACATCCCACCCCCCATCCTATATCCATCCTTGCAGCCCCATTCACTGGCTGCCCTCTGTCCCCATACATGTTCCTGGGGCTCCTTGCCACTTCCCAACCCCTCAGCACTCATCGGTCCCACTCAGCGTTCTCACACGGGATAGGAGAAAACAGATGGGAAAGCAGCCTAGTGGTTTTGCCTTCCTTTGGGGAGGCTAAAGGGAAACCACAGACACCTGGATGTTGGCTGTCAGAGCCACATGGGGCCTCTCCTTCAATGCTGCAACTTTAATTGAATGCAGCATGGGTTTTTTTCTATTATTATTGTTATTCCCTGCCTCCCAGTGGTGCCCCAAGCACTGAGCTGTGCTGTGATGCTCCCTTCAGCAGCACTTCTCACCCCGGGAGAAGGTGCAGGCTCCTCAAGAGGCCTGTCTCCACAGCCCCATGAGTGGAACAGCTCAGCCAAGGCCTGGTCCCACCTGCAGCCCAGGCCTTTCTGCGCCTTCCCAGCAGCCCATGTTGGGGAAAGGCTTCACACAGAAACACTAAAGCTGGCTCTTCAGCCAGCTCAAATTTTGCCCTCTTTGCACAAGCAAAGGTCAGTCCTTGGAGGGCTTCTCCCTGCATCACCCCACTCAGCCAAAGAACTATTTGCACATGGGGCAGTGGAGACCAAAACTGTAGCAAGAGACCTAAAGGAACCTGGATGATTCATGGAGAACAGGCCCATCTGCCAGCTAATAAACAGCATGAACAACTCAAGAAGAGCCTGAGGTACCAAGGCTGGGAAGATAGAAAAAACAGAGCACCCTTATACTTACAGCCTTTGCCCAGGAATTGGCAAAGGTCTCCACTGTTCCTGTGCTGGGTAGGAGGGACCTTCCCTTGCAAAGCTGCTGCCCTGCTCAAGAAGCAGGAAACTCCTGCTCTCACACAGCCTCTCTCCAGCTCAGGCAGCTCTACAAGCATCACACTGGACAGGGCATTTACGCTGCTGTCCTCTCCACCCAGCAAAGTGGGACACAGCCACCCTTCTCCACCAAATCTAGCTGCTCTCAGCGGGAGGATGGTCTGCACACATATGCTGGCCAGATGTTGACTTGAGGGCACAGTTGCGTTTTGCAGGCTCAGAAGATACCACATGCAGAGCAGTAACATAGCAGGCCAGCCAACAAGTGACACCAGTTCCTCCCTGCTCATACAACTGGGACCAGTGACGATGAAAGGCCCAACTCCCATTGCTGCTTGTCAGGCCCAGTGTTTACAAAACCCCCCCAGACAAAAGCTGAACAGGCCCAAATTTGTGCGTGATGCATCAGGCAAGGAAACATTTCCTATGAGCAGAGGGCAGTGGGGAGGGGGAAGATGACAGTTTTCTGGCATCCCATTTAATTTATTCCAACTATACGCAGCTCAGCTTTTCCAAAAGAGAAAAAAAGAAAAACACAAAAGAAAACTTCCTGGTTCCTAAACAAAACAAAAAGTACAAACTGCAGATGAGAGCCAGCATGTGCAAGGTTTACATGAACAAGCAGAACACCCTTGGCTGTTAACAGAAAACAGGTAGCATCATTTTTACAGTTACTTGGCTTTGCATGGGGGTGTGGTTTGTTTTCTCTCTTGCTCCCTCTCATACACATCCTCACGTGCACGCCCACATCCCTGACTTTCCAAAGGGGTCCCCTTCCCCATGTCTTCCACTGCCACATCCAAAGCCCTGGAAACTTGCGAGGGGCTTAATTTGCAGCAACTGCCTGTGCCCTTTGCACTTAGGATCTGAAATATGGGGCCAAAAGGGGGAAAGCAACAAACCCCAGCACTCCCCTTCCTCCAGAGCCTGTTGGGCTTTTTGCATTTCCTTCTCCAGACCAAAGTCCCCAGATGAAGGAGTATCAGCAGTGGGAACCCTGATGTGGTGGTTCTTTAGCACAGTTTGGTGTTTCCGGGGCGTGCTGGCAGTCACCAGGGGATGGTCCATCCAGGCAGATTTGCTGCCTGGCACCCACCATGCAGGCACAGGGTGCTCCCCACCAGCACCCACAGACACCAAGGAACCCCTTTCCTCCATCCTAATTGAACCTAACCCCACGACGGACCTGGTACCTGGACTCTATTTGCTACTCAGAAGCTTTTGCCAAAAACTGGGAGATGCTTTATTCTCCACCTTGCCCCCTGGCCTTGATTTCATTTAGGGGAAGCCTGAGATTTCTACTGTAAGGAGAGGATTTTTGCAACTGCTCTGCAAATAGTACCCATATTGAAAAGGAAGGAAGGGAAAACAAAAGGTAGAAAACAAATCTCCTTGCTTAGGCGACAGGGAAGTTATTTATTCTCAGTGTCTGTGTGTTCTGTACAAGAAGAAATCAACAGGTGAAATAACAGCAGAGACATCTCTTCTCAGGGTGGCATGTCCAGCGCAAAACCTGTCAGAGCGCTTGGATTTCTTGGATTTAATCTACTCAAACGTGTGTGTGGGAAGAGGGGTGCATGTGTGTCAGGGCCTTTACAAAGCAAGATACATACTGTAATTTACTTACAAAGAAAAGATAAAGTGTGTGCTGAATAGCAGATGCTCACTCCAGTCCCAAGCGAAAATGGAGGGACAAGGGCAGCTGCTTGGGAGTGCAGGTTTTAGATGGGTTTTTTCCTATCTAGAAAGAAAGAAAGAATGAATAAGAGAGAAAGAGACAGACAGACAGAGACACTCCCTGGCTTGTTATCCTAAATCTACACAGGCATCCTTCCACCCAGCCCCAGCAAGTTCACTTTAGCTCCCTCAGCATAAGCTGATTCTAAGAAATACTCAGCAAGAGCCCTTCAAATCCCCTGGAAAACCAAGTGTTTAGCTTCACCATCACCCCAAGGCCCTCTCATCCCAAAGCTGGGGCTGGCTGTGCCCCAGCACCAGGAAGGCAAGCACCCAGGGATGCTTTAGGTGGTAGAGGGAGCTGTCTCATCCTTAGCCCTTTCCCTCACTGATGCCTTCTTGGGGGATGCACCCTGACTGTGCCAGCATGTTCCAGCTGGGAAGACAGGGGCTTTCCTTCTTCCCTCCCTCCCACACTGCATCCCATGCCACAACCAATGGCCAGGCGGGGGCACCAGGGACCAGCAGGATGCAAGAGGCAGGCCACACAGTATTTACAGTCTTTGGTCTTGGGGAAGGGAGGGAAAGAATGGGAAGGGTGGGTTTTTAACATTTTGTTTTGCTTTGTCCCACTCCCACCCATGACAAAGGGTTCTCTCCCCTGGGAAGTATCAGGGAGCACATGGCATTCTGTGCTGAAGGGTGCAGGAAGATGCCGCAAAGCAGCAGGGATGGCAGGGCCGCAGGGCGAGGAGCAAAAAAGACCGATTCTCTGGCTTACATTGGGTGAAAGACTATAGGAAAGCAGTCCCTTCTCCTTGCAACCCCCCCCACTGCCCTTCCCTTCCCGTTATCCCTCCCCTCCCCAGGAGCCGGGCAGCAGGGGAAGGAGAGCAGCACGCAGGACCCAACCCCAGTCTCTTCCAGAGCCTAAAGAGACACGCTGAAACCCATGTAAAATCCAGCACTGGGGCCACAGCGAGCCGCCTCCAGCAAGCAGGATCACGTCTGTCTACTGGCTTCGCAGGGCATGTGCTCCCCGGTCCTCCTGCTCATGAGCTGTGTAGAAGAGGTGGCACTCAGGGTCCCCACGGATGGTAGGTGCACCCTGGATCACCTTCCCATGGATGGGGTCCACGCACCAGCACTCGCCACGCTGCCCGTTCACCGACATCTTGCACTGCATGGAGACGGACAGGGCAGGCGTCAGAGAAGGAAATAGGGAGACAAAACAACCACCACCCCCCCAGGCCCACCAGCCCAAAGCCTTGACACAGGCAGAGCTGGGGTTTCTCCAGCCATTTGGCACTACTTTGGATTTAGGCAAGAGTCACGGATGTTGCACTCGAGACACCCCAAGGTCTGTGCTGCACCAGCAGTCCAGGCTGAGGGCTGGACCTCTTCCCCAGGGTGTCAGGGAACAAGAAGTCAATTTTCATGAACCACAAGGACAACTACCGCCAAGATGCACCACGTTCTGTCAACTGTGGATAAAATCATCCATAGAGTCAGAAATTCCTGGGGGACAAGACAGACTGGCACATGAGCTGTGTAAACTGCTTCTTACCTGCAAATTGGGCTAAACAAAGCGGAACATGGGAGCAAGACCCCCACAGCCAGATGCAAATAGGTTTCCAAACAGGGTTTCATGCTGTCACAGACCAGAGGTGGAGACCGTGGTGCATCTGGACCTTGATTCTGTCCTACACACAGCCTGGTTAGAGAGAAGTTTCTTGCCCTAATGGCAACCTAATATCCACCTCTTGCCCTGGAAGGGCTGCAGGCACTTTGAACTCGATGCTCATCTCTGCATCCCCAGCAGATACATTTCTGAATAGGGCGTAGTGGGAGACACAGAGGTTACTCCAGCAGACTGGCCTCCGTGTGCACTCTGTGAAGCTGAATTCAAGCCCTTTTCTGCAGCTGGACTGAAGTCAAAAATGCAGTTTTGTTCATGGGAATAAAAAAATCACAAAAAGAAAGGAGGAAAAAGCCTCCCCAGCAGGAAAGTGCATCCAGGCACCCTCCACCCGAACACTGGCCCACAGGAGGTGGGAGCAACTGGGAATGCTTTTGTTGGCATCCACTTTTCAGCAAATGAAAAGGAGCTGATGCTCAGCTCTGGAAACGCAGATGGAGGGAAATGGGTATCGCTTCATATTTGCCCTGTTTGCCCTTAAGCAGGAGGGAAGAAGAGAAAGCAAATTTTGTTCCCTCTCTTTCTCTGCAGCAGTGACCAGTGTGTCAGCACAGGCTGACTTGCTTCCCAGGCACAAGGAGCAGCAAAGACTGGCTTTTCTTTTGTAGCACTCAGTGCTTTGCTGTATTACCCAGGCTCATTCCCCAGACACGGCTCATCTCTTTAACAAGGAATTTGCCAGCTTTTCTCCATCTGCTCCTTCCAAGTGTGCTCATGCTGGGGGATCCAGCCAGCCCATGGGGCTCTTCAGGGGGAGGTAGAGTGTAAGGGGCCAGGCAGGACAAGGAAGAGAGAGGGGACAAAGGGAGATAATCTCAGAACAACCTACTTCTTTAATGCCCTTTTTTTAATGCTCCTGATCAAGGGGTAAAAGTAGCCCTAAGAAAAAGGCTTAGCCATGAATCAGGTTTCCTGGGGTCCCTCCAAAGGCTCAGTTACACACAGCTATAAAGGGTGCTCGTATTCATGTACTATTCACACGTGGCTGCCAGTCAACCCTGGACAAGCTGCTGTTCAGCTGCTCAAGAGATTTTTCCTGGCATTTTTTTCCCCATGCCTCAGCTGCTGACACCTGCTGATTTTGCATTAATAAAGCCAAGAAGTCAGAATTCAGACACACATTAAGTCATTTGAGTCCTGTTGGGTCCCATAAATACTTTCAGAAGCATGCTGCATCCTAACCCACATCTTGCCTGGAAGAAATCCCTCCTGGAGCTGTGGGACCAGCCTCGATTTGTGGAGGAAAACCAGTAAAGTGCACTAGAAACCTTCCTGACCTCAGGAGAAAGTGCTTTCTGCTTTGTCCTGTAAGACTGGCCAGCATTCAGTCCCTCCATGCTTTTATTCTGTAGCAGGGCCCAGCCAGGCCAAGACCTGGTTCAAAACACATGAAAATAGACCTGGACATATAAGCAGCTCTTGTGGGAAAGAAGGGGCTCTGAACTAGATAGATTCTCCATCTCTGGTCTGCTTGCAGCCACATGTGGACATGGGTCTCACACCTTCACTTGCTAGCCCATGGCTGCAGGTACACCTGGGTGTTACTAAACCTGTCCATGCCACATGTGATATTTGCACAACATCAGCCCAGGCCCAAGCATGTCCTCTGTGGCTGCACATGGTGGACATGTATGATGAGCTGAGGGCTGTTGCCAGGAGTGCAGCCAGCCCTGGGTCTCTGGCTCTTCCCACTTACCTGTTTGAGATTGTACAAGCCATGCTTGTCACAGTTGGGGATGTGGAGGGAGTAGAGGTGCTCCAGGGGACCTCGCTCATCTGGCAGCCGCATAGTGGAGATGCGTTCAAGGACCTGATCCAGCTCCTGCTGACAACGGGTCTGAAAAGAGCCCAGAAAGAACAAAACAAAAATCAAGGCAACGGGACTATTCAATGTCAACACTTTGGACAACAGGAACACCAGTAGGGACGAACACCTACGTGCACCTGCTCATGACACAGGTTTGCAACTGGGTCGTGCTGCAGACTTCACCTGCAGCCACCCAAAATCAGTGTTGCATGTCCACACATGCCAGTATGTGGAGATCCACACAGGAAGCCAAGCTCATCTCTCCCACCTGCCTCATATGGCCAAGAGCCAACATGACACCAGGTCACAGGCCCTGGAGGAGGAGAAGCCTCAGAGATGCTCCCATGGGTCCCACTAGTGAGAAGTGATGTGAAGCAGGACTAATCCAGACAGACCAGGAGTGTTTCCATGAGCATCCTGCACCCTGGATGCAGTTTTGGCTCAGAAGTGCCATTCCGAGCATGTAAGCGGAGGGGAAGCCCTGGGAGTGAGAGCACCCAGCAAAGCCAGCCTCTGGAGGCATCCCTCTTGCTCCACAGCAGCCCCAAGCCAGGGCTCCCAGCCAAGGCAATTTGGTTGAATAATGCCTAGTGTGAGCTGGAGTGAGTCCACACCTCTCTGCTTTTGCAGTTGCTGGGGTTGGTTTGTGGGTTTGGGTTTTGGGGTTTTTTTTCTTCCAAAGGAGCAGCAGTGTGGGAGCTCTCTAAGTTGACAGTGCCTGCAGCTTGTTTTGAACCTCTGCTTTACCTGTTCCTTGGAGGGATGAGGGCTCTTTTAAAGCCCCTTTCTGTAGAAACACCCTGTATGTTTACACATACACATATTACGGACCTTTTGGGATGGCTTTGCATCCCCGTCCCTTCTAGTTGCCTTGACCAAGCTGCCCACTAGAGGGAAACCACGGCCAAGGACTGGAGGGCAACGAGACGGAGAGCGAAGAAGGGGACAGGGAGGACTCCAGGCACTCTCCCTGCTACGTGACAGTCCCACAGACCATCCTCAGGGGCTCTGGGCCCCCTCAACCCGGGCTGGGGCTGCCTTACAGCAGGAGGACCACCATCGCCTATTCCCAAATCCCTTTGGGCTATCCTTAGCACTTGCTTGGGGGAAAAGGGTATGAGAAAGCCAGTCCATGGGCAAAGAGCATGCTCACACCCCTGCAGAGGTACGTGTCAAGCCAGCAGGACCCCCTTTTCCCTGGTTCTGCTGTCAGGAGGTGAAGATACAACGAAAACAAAGCCTCCTTGCCAGCACATCAAAGTTCATCAGATGGTGTGTTTGGCCTCAGCTTTAGGCCAAAACAAATGTTTGCTTTTTCTTTTTCTCTCTCTCCCTCTTCCCCCCCCCCCCCTTTTTTTTTTCCCTCCCTATTTTTCTCTTTTCAAGACATTGTGTTCCAGATGCCACCAGGGCCTTTGCCTTCAGCACTTCCCAGTGAGCCCACAGCAGCCTCTGTTAGCTCCCCACATCCCTTGCCCTCTCACCCTGCCCGTCGACAGCCGCGACTTCTTGGAGTCCTCATGGTTGTGATGAGGCTTGCCGACTTTGCCCATCTGCCGCTGCTGCTCGTTCACCTTCTCCCTCATAACTGCCAGCTCCTTCATGCCCGTCTTCATGGGCTTCCTCCCACCAGCTCCACTCAAGATCCCTGTGGTGCCATCCACATGGTTCTCAGCAAGGATGCTCTCGGACCGGTCATCGCCATTATCTGCAGTCGGCAGGGCAGACAAGGAAAGGGTCAAGCTCAGCCAGGCATTCTCTCCCGTGTTCCTCCCGTTCTGGATCACCTTCAAGTGTGGCTGGTTACCAAGCCATAAAATTTTTGCATGCAAAAATTTTAAATTGCATTAGCCCTTTCATCTGGAAGGTGAGAATAGATCCTTTCATTCTGGAGTTATTACCACACTAAAAGACAGTTTAGAGAGCAGGGGAAATTGCTGCTGGAGAAGTTCTTTCTAGTTTTTCTTTGACCTTGTAAATTACTTCCCGGAGAATGTAATTTTCCCATCATAAGTCCAGTTAGGCTGGGGATGCCAAGTGTACTTCAGCTCCAGAACTTAAAACCACAGTGATTAGTAACAATACCTTGAGTCCATCTATCATCCCCCAGAGTATCTCCAGGAACACTTGCTCAATATTAATGTGCTAAAATAAATTCTTAGTCCTGCTTTCAAAAATACCTTTCCTCTGTTTTATGGCCACCCCAATTTCCCTAGGAGATCCTGCCATTTCAGTGATTGTCCTTGCTGTATCGTCTTTCACATCATTTGTCATACAGTGCATTACTCATTTAGCTTCTACTTACTTCTGCATTTGGCCACTTCTGCTGACTGTGGAACAGCTCCACATGGCCTGGGCCCAACTCTGCCACCACGGCAAGCTGCAGGACCCCCAAGCTAATTCAGCCATTTCAAAGTCAGTTAACAGAAACCTGAGGATAAAACACTGGACTTTTTTTAACCTCCCCTACTCTCTGCTTTGTGCCTCTTCCTAGTTCACCAGCTGCTGTTTCTGAGAGCAATCCCTTCCAAAGTAGGCCACAGTGGTCATGATGCTGCAGACATGGGTCCCTCTGGACTTTGAAGTGGCAGTAAGGACAGATCTCAATTCCTCTGGCTTGCTCCAGGGAGACCAGAAAGTGACAGCTAACCCCTCCTTAGTCCCCAGTCTTACGAGGCTGAGCAAGCACATCTAACACTGTAGCTGGATCTAACATTAAGCTGGCTCTAATTTAAGCAGGGGCTTGGACCAAGACCTCTAGATGTCCTTTCCAGCTCAAATTAGAATTCAACCCCTGCACATCACCTTTCACCACAATAACCCAGGCTCAGTACATCTCTGTATATATCTGTGTATATAGGAGCTCTTCAGCGGCTCCACAGGGCCCACATCAGTGACAGTCCAGGCCATTCTGGTCCTACAGTGGTGACAAACATGAAGTGTCTTTTAGCGTATACCAAGAAGGAACTGTAACACTTAGCCTCCCAACATCAGCATTCTCTCCAGCACCTCTAGTTTCAGCTTTCCAGCACCCCAGAACTCAGGCACTTATACAGAAATAAAGAAATCATGTCCAACTGTGCACAACAGAGGGCAAGCAATATTTTAGCTCATATCACAATGCCTAATTTACATCTCTCGCCTGCTTCTTGGAAGCCCGAGCACACAGAACATTTACAGGTTTTTAACATTTCCTTTTTTTCAGAAGCTGTGTTGTGAAGTTTTGTCAGGGCATAGCTCTACTGTCACGACAGAGTGAAAAATCATAATAACAAGTGTTTCTGCCACAGCTTTCCAAACTCTTTTCAGGTATTACAACCCCAGGCTTACACAGGAGAAACTGCAAGAAGAGTTTTGCCTGAACTCACTGAGCAAATGTGCAGCTGCCTGCAAACCGATGGCCAGAGAATGGCTGGATCAAAGAGCCACCCCAGCCCAGCATGCCGTCCACAAGAGGCCAGCAGCAGCTGCTAAGGGACACCCATGAGAAGAACCAGTGTGTTGCAGACCAGCAGTAAAAGCACTTTCATGGCTGGAGACTTCATGTGACCCACAGGATTTAAAAGCTACCAACAAACCCATCCCTCAAGGGATTTGTCCTTTTGAACTTCCTCACCATCTTGGCCTCAGATCTCCTAATACCCAGATCGTCCCACTTCCCAGAAATACTAAATGTGTTTGGTCTGCAGGTTTTTAGCTGCTTAGGTAGCAACTGAAAAAGCAAACATGGGGCAAAACCAATCTGGCAAAGTCCATGAATTTCCTCAATACTGGTTCCAGATGAGAACTAGGACCAGGTCTGATAGCCAGATGGGCGAGCTCAAAGTCTGGGCTGCTGCCTGGCGATTGCCGTCTGGCCGTCATCCTAGGAGCCGGACAAGGAATATTTTGAGCAGGAATCTTCTGTTTATACACCAGTCTCCCTGTTAATTAGAAACACATAGTGAGAAGAGTGAAGGCCATGACGCCGCCCTTCAGACAGGATCAAATGAAAAAGCACCATGCAAGAGACGGGCAAGGCTGGCCAGACTCCGATTCTCAGTGAACTGCTTAGGAAGGTTTTAGCCTGACGTCTTTTGTGCTTCTCTCCTCAGTGTCCCACCAAGCTGTCAACAACAGCACAACAAGGAGCACAGCAGCAGGGCAGCATCTCAGGCACGTTGCAGTCCCCTGCTTCATTCAGAAAACCAATGGTACAACCAGACAGAAAAGCAGCAAACTGGAAGCAGTGCCTTCTCCCATCGACTCTCGCTCCTTCCTGCCTCCAACTAAAATATATAAACATCTGCCCAAATAAGCACTGAGGTAGTAAATGAAGGCAAGCTGGTAAGCCTCTTGTCGGCTGATTCATTCACAAAACCTGCTTCTGATAATATTTTCACTCATTTTTCTCACTTTCCAATGCTAACAAATATCAGCCCAAAGAAAACCACCGATGGGAGCCGAGTGTGCAAGCCCATGTGCAGGAACACACCCAGGGATCAGAGGGATTGGTCTTGGCTCCCCAGGCACCATCACAAGAGCAAGCCTGGAGCAGAAGAAGGGAACATCTAGCTGCTATGGATCGAAAGCTCTCTTCTCCAAGGCCAAGCCAACTGTGATACACCATACCTTCATCCTGCTGCCAGTCTGAACTGATCCACCTGAGGCTAGTGCCAGAGCCCCATCATAGCTCTTCCCTCTCTCAAATCCAGCACTGTTCATAGGAGGAGCTCTCCTGACCTGGGGCTTACAGGGATGACTCAACCACTGGGAAAGAAAGATGGGACAGGAGAGGCTGGCCTCACATGCAAAGCACTGGCATCTCCTCCACAGACAAGCTGCATGCACAGGAGGAGGCTGAGCATCAGGTATGATGAATCACATTTCGAAGAGCAAATGGGCTGGGTAGCAATGACAACAGTAGAGACATCAGGACCCAAGGTCAGGAGAGCACAGAACATGCCACAAGCCAAACAACACCTTTTTCAGCCAGATAATGCTTGTTAACACTGCCCAAAAGCAGAGCTGTGCATACTTGCTTATGACTATCCATGAACCAACTAAGCCACCCACCAAACCCTACTGGCATGGGATGGGCAGGTATGCAGTTGCCTCAGGTACACAAAACTAATGTATTTGTCATCCTGGCAAACGCCCTTTCGCTGACCAATTTCAATTCACACTAAATATATTTGTGAAAGGACTGGTGCCAAACTCCAATTGTGTTTTATAGTTCTTCCATTTTCCTATGGCATGTGGAAAACATCTCCTGGGCTATTTTGGATCAAAAGGTAGAGAGCTTTGTGAAGGGCGGGACAAGTGTGGCAGGAATCAAAGCAGATAGCTGAAGTTCTCCTGAATGCTCATGTGAAGCCCATGAAACACCTCTCCTCATGCCAAGAAAATGATTTCTTTATGGCCTTCTTCAAGGAAAATTCCCATTGGCTTTAACGGGGCGAGGACTTGGCTGAGGTGAAAGTGTATTCAAATGGCCATCAACTGATGTCTTTAGGGAGCTACACAGTCTCGCCAACATTTTCAACAGCGGCTACCAATTTCCAGTGCTGAAATTTGTGGAATTTGCTTTGAGACCTCTAGGAACGTCTACCGAGACAGCAAGAAACAGAGGGGCTTAAAAACAACCTGCCACTTCCAGAGCTACATGAAGAGAAAAGCACCACACAAAAAAATGCAGCTGCCTGAAGTTAAAAATACATCTTTATCCCTTTGAAGAGCCCCAAAGCGTATCTGGGCTGCAGGACGGGATCGAGCCAGTAGCACTCACTTAGCACAAGAGGGCCAGCCTATATCACAGGGAGCACACACTATGCCAAGGACCTCAGCCACCCTCTCCTGCACTGCTTTCTTTCTGTACTTGCTTTCCTTCAATAACAGCTTGTACAGAGGGTTTCACATGCATTTGCTTATCTACCGGGGTATTAGCATTGTATATCAGTGCTGATTAAGGTCCCAGACCCACAGAAAGTCTCACTTAAGTGGCCCTGAAACGCACTGCCTGAAGCCCTGCTAGCCCCAGATCCTGGCTGTGCCGTGGGCTGGATGAAGGCTTATATCTCCTTCCCACAGCCATCATACCCTCCATTGGCCAACACTTTCCCTATGAAGACATCAAAATGCCTTGCAGTTCATTAATTACACTGGAGAGGTGTTCATCCTGGGTTGCACATGATAAAAAACAAAGGCATGGAAAAATTCCCAAAGCCACGCAGGGAATTGATAAGTGAACCCAGAAGCCTGTGCTCCTGCCCTGGCACTGCACCATGCACAGGAGTAAACACACTTGGAGCTGCAAATACAGCATCCGAAGAGTGATTCTTCACCCTGAACAGTGTTGTTTGTCTCATCTAGTTTTGTTCGGTTTTTTATTCCCTCCAAAACTTCTAGGTTCTCGGAGCCATAAGTTCTACCACTTCAGGATAATTTAAGAGCCTGTTCTGAGTTTTGTTTGCCACTTTTCATTGTAAGGAGCAGAACTGCCCATCTTGGGCTGTCAGGAACCCAGCACTTGTTCTTCACACCCTGAGAGCACAGGCAAGGCCTTTAAACCTGACCTTTAACATGCACAACAGCCATGGCCAGACAAGCACTTGCAGGAAGGTCGGGAAGAAGCAGACAAACCCTGACTGCAGTCCTGATGACCTCTGCCTCATCAGACTGCAAAGCATTTCTAGGAGAGCCCTGGGCAAAGTCCTATGCAATAGCTTTCATGTGGGTGTTGTTGACCTGGAGCTTGGATTTATCAGAAAAGGTTTGCCAGCACAAGTTACCCCAGCATTGCAATTTCCTCACAGCAGGAGCTGCCAAGAACAAAGCTCCCCCCACCCCAGGCCCTCTGCCCCATCCTACCCCAAAAAGAACCAGGGTTTGCTGATCACCTCCGCCAAACTGCAAAGCGCAGAGCTCAGCATCTATCAGTGATCAGCTGGCAGCAGAGGAGGAATGTGGGGGCATGGTACATGGTCTGGCCCCAGGCAAAATCAAGCTGGGCTAGATGCAGTCCTCCAGAGGCAAATGAAACCAAAGCAACCCCTCAAGTTTCACTCTTCACGCAAAAAAAAAATCCCTGTGAAATGCCATAGAAGGAGCACAAGCAATGGACCATGTAGGAGAGGAGAAATGCACAGAGAAGGGATGCAGAAGGGATGTAGAGCAGAGAAGCAGCACCCCTGCCCAGAACAACATTTCTGACTAGCTGCCAACTGGATGCTCAGGGGAGGAGCTGAAGAAAGGACATCATTACAGATTAGTCCCTTCCCTAGCTCTCATTCTGGCAATCAGCAGTTCAGGAGCCAAAGGCTGCATCTAGACTGGGTTTCATAGCCACTGACAGGCTTTACTGGGGAGGAGTCATCCATGATCCCCTTCTGGACTCAACTAAAAGGACCCCCTCATACCTCCTCCAGGTCTCCCTCCCCAGCCAGCAGCCTGTTCTGCTTAGCCACATCCATTTCTGGACAGGAGACATGGATGTTTAAGCACTAGATTTGCTTGCAGAGGACACAAACACAGCATTCCCAGGCAGCCCAGGGGTGCCCATGCCACCCAGCTTTGGGGAGGGCTGGTCTCCCAGATCTCTCAGTCATGGGCTTCCATGAGACAGATGGAGATCAGCTGGGAGCATCTCCATCTGCCAAGGAGCTCTGAGGCCAGATTCCCAGGATCCTTTGCCTGCCTGCACTCCCCAGGGTTACTGAGCCAACTTGCTCAGTAACAGCAAGGCAACTGCACACCACAGCCAGAAAATTCCTGAATAAGTCTCCAAGAGCATGTTTTACCTCTGTGATAAGCTGTCCACAAAGCACTCTGAGAGCCCCTGGGGCTGAGAGCACTGGGGCTCTGCAAACACCTTTTATTTTTGCCATGAGATCTTTTCAGCCCATCTCTACCAGCAGGGAGGGCAGGACTGGGGAGGGAACGGCATGTTCTGGCCAGGGGTTGCTTAGCAAGTTCCTCTCCCTGCCCTGAGCAGCTGGCACTGAGGGGGGATCCAAGGGGCGCCCAGTGCCTTCCTTTGGCTCAGGCATCCTGCAGGAAATGCTTTATGCTCCTCCAAAGCACCAGGGACATTGACTCAGGGCAGCACAGCTTTCAGCAGCCTGCTGTACTCTTCTCTGCCCATTGCGGGTGGCTGGAGAGAGCAACTTTCCCTGCTCCATCCACGTAGGTCCAGAGCCAGAGAAAAACCTCTTACCCACTGCACAGTGCCCTATAGTACACAAACTCCTCTGGCACCCTCGAACAAGCACATAAGTGACACTGAAAAAGAGCTGGTGTCAGCTGAGGGAAGAAGCAGGACTGGGGTGTCCCTTTTCCTGGGATATTCCTCAGTCAAGTCCTTTTGTGGGTTTTTATTTTCAATCATGTTTGTAGACTGGTTTCCCAAGGATACAGGACTTGGGCAATAACACAGCCTGCGTCTATGTGTTTCTGCATGTGCATGTGTTTGCATGACTGCCTATCTCTCTATTAGCCCTCCTCCCCTTCCACTTCCCAACATATCTACAAACACGTCAGCAAATGCCAACTACATCTCAAACAGGAACACAATTCTCAAAAATAGCAAGTTTCCACCGTTTCATGGAAATGCGCAGGCAGGCTGAAGAGAGATAGAATAGCAAGGCTTTGTTTTGTTAGCTTGCTTTCCAAAGGATTTGACTGATGGGCCGTGTAGCACATCCCCAGCCCACTCTGTGTGGACCCAGCAGAGCACAATCCACTGCTGGGAAAGGTCTGCTCCAGCCCTCCTCCTGCCAACACAGAGCCCACAAATGTTGTTCGCAACATCCTGTTCCCTTCCGTGCCAGCTGTTCACTGCATGCCAAGAGTGATAAGGGAAAATGCTGTTCAGGTCCCTCAAAAATGCAGAACACTTCGGGTCCCCTTAGTTACCCATCTTCCACTTGCAATCCTGCTTTGCTTTCACCCCTTAAAATTCTTTCCCCAGGCAGGGGGCTGCTGAGCATCCCAAGGCAGAGACTCTCTGCAGAGACTACAGCAGAGACTCTCTGGAGTCACATAAAAGCTAAGGAGCAAGAGGGTCATCTTGTGTTTGATGACAGTGGTTTTGCACACATGCTTAACTTCAACATGCATGAAGACTAGGCTGCTCAGGGGAAAGACCTCAACATGTTTGGAAGGTTTATGCTGAGTGAGGCTCTCTGAGCTCCCCTGCTGCCATAAAAGCATTCCCCCTTGTTAGTGACCCATATCTCAGCCCTTTCAACACACTTCTCCAATTAGCCCTTCACAAAGCTGCAATCTTCCCAGCAAAGCCAAATGAATTAACTTGAAAACACTTCCAAGCTTAAATTAATTGCACTGCAGCTTCCCAATTTGACCTTGACCCTGTCTGTAAAATCCCCAGGGTACCTACTGCTGTCCTTAGGGACTCCTGCCTGAACGGAACAAGCCATTAAGCTTACCAGGCCAAGTCTCTGCTCTTCTTCCCAGCTACTCACATGCATCCATGTGGTCTTCAGTACCCCAACCACACCAAAAACCCTGCACTGACTTCAAGTATAACCTCAGCTCCTAAATCCTCAGTTCCTACAAATTTCCAGCATGAAACCAGATCACAAAACCACCTCATTCATTTCCTACAGGTTCTACTGCTGTGTTAGAATTACCTTTATTTCCTCAGTTTGTTTTAGGAAACGCAGGCTCATCTCTGACCCTGAGTCCAAACCCATCTGGGGCTTCTGCATCCTACAGTCTATACAATGCAAGCACAGAAGAGCTTTCTTTACTGCAGCCTCCATGAGGATGCCTGCATGTTAATCATTATCTCAATGATCTCTGTTTGGCATTGGGACGCTGCACCACTCTGCTGCGGGAGAGCCAGAGGCTGGCAGAGTTACAGGAGCTGTTAATCTTAATAAGGCTGATTCCCAGGTATGGTGCTTTGCGGCCCATCAGAAAGGTCTGATGGAGGACTGATGGACACACAGTCACAAACAAGAAACCCTTCTCTGAATTCACACTAAACATTTCCTCCTCCCTTGCACATTTTTGAGAAAAGTATAATAATATACAGAACCTGTTAGGGCTCTTCTCCTGTTTTAAGATTACCACCTTTCTATGTGCAGGCAGTGACAAGCAAATACCAAGTAAGCTGGAGACAGACTGTCAAAAGCCAATTTGAACCGGCACCAAGGAAGGATGTGCTACTGGAGAAAGTGCGCACATCTGTTCATTAGGGTCTTCGAACCCATGCAGTGTGTCTCTTAGATAGGGTGCTTTAGCCAAATACACCTTGCTCCAAGGAGAGGTGGCTGAGGGAAATTTTGTGGTCTCTATCACACATGAAGCTAAGGGACATAGTCTAGGGGTTGTTTCTGGCAGTGCCCTCTGCTTGATATGGCCCTCTCAAGGATGGCTTAGGTCACCAGAATGATGTCCTCTGGCTCTGGAAGCCCAACTGTGCCTTTTGGTACCTGTTCATAACCCTCATCAAGATCAATGGCTGGTGAAGAGGCAGCTCTGGACTGGACATTATGGGAGAAGCCCACAGCAGAGTACTTAATGCTGAGTACTATCTTCAGGGAAGGCTGTGTGCAGAGTGGCCAGAAGCCTGACCTTCTGCCCATCACAAAGGTGGAAAAGCTTCAAGATCAAGAAGAAAAAAAAATGTATTACATGAAAAAAATACTTAAAACCCCAAAAGGTCAGAGCAGTGCCACACCTTGCCTGCAAGAGCTCTCCCTCACCTATCTCTGGTATTGGTCCACTCCTTTCTTGGCCACATTGGCCTCTCCAGTTATTATGACTATTGCACGCAAATGGAATGAACTTCAGCCATTTGTATTACTAGTTTCTAAATAACATCTCACTTTTCCACAGTCGATTTTCCAGACAGTGGCTCAGACCAGGGCTACCCTCCCCACCCATCCAAATCTCACTGTGCATTCCCTCAAAGTCTGCCTTCCTCAAAACTCACTATTATGATAGTAATTCCTTTCTACCTTCTCCTCAGAAACCCTTCAAGAGCTAAATGGCAGTTACCACCAATGTCATGTCAAGATCTGCTGGACCCACTGTCCCTATGCAGCCCCTTAGCCAAGCACCAGCCCTTAAAGCTAACAACTGCATCTGCTTTTCCCCCAGGAACCTGCATTCTCCAGGGATAAAGCCCAAGTACCTCCAGAAAAAAACAGAGCACTGAACTGTAGCTGGAAAGAGACAGTATCTACTGTAATTTAATTGTGAGTCTCTTCTGCCCACCAGATCTCCCAGCTGCCTCCAGCACTAACAGACATTATCCTTCCCTCCTCATGGGGGCTATTACCAAGTTGCCATATCCTTCATTTAAGCCCCAAGTTTCTCTTCACAGATTACAGGGGTTTTCCTTATTTGATGTTCAAGCTAAACACATTGCAACTGTTTCAGGTTATCAAAACACTTTGTTCATCTGTTCTTGGGGCAGTATTTCACTCAGTTTTGCACTCAGTGGTGGGTTTATTTAGCCCTTGTTTTATCCTTCTCCCAGGTAGCAATAGAGCTGAATTTGAACCCTCATGTTACAGTAACCCATGAGGAGGGATGGTCTCACATGTGTATTTATTACGCATGTTCACTATTTATTTTACAATGTGCATTTACTGAAATAAGGCAGCTGCCACTCTCTAGGCATGAAGTCTTTATTGATACAACACTGCTACTGAAATAAACAGTTGTTTTGCCAAAATTAAGATTTGTGGATTTGTCCCACTGCTGAATGACACGTGTACGTGTGCAGTAATGCCATGAAGGGCTCAGACTCATGGCCAGGATACCAGAAGGCAGCAATTTACTACAGATGAGCTGGCCTGTAGTAACTGTGGCATACACTGGCCATGCATGTGCAAGTAATGCAAGTTACCTTTATGATCTTTCAGTGACTTCCAACCTCTAGAGCCTACAGCATGGTCAGATCAATGCCACTTGGCCTTCACCAGGGGAAGTTTCCTCCCACACAGGTGAGAGGGAAGCAGTGCAAGGCAGCCTGCGGCTTCACTCTGCTGTCATTGCTTTGGTCTCGTCTTGATAGAAATGGGCTGGATCGCACTTTGTTTGCAAACAACTTTGTATTCTGGGCCACCCATGAAGTCGCCCAAGCTCAGGAGTATGCAGACTCCACTGAGCAAAAGGAAGGAAGAGAGAGTCATAAAACTGTGGTGGAGGAAGGAAGAAAAGAAAAGGGAACATCGGTCGGCTGCATTCCCAAGGAGGAGGGGAGGCATTGCAAAGCCTAAAAAACAGACCACCACAAAACAGAGTGATGGCGACAGATGTGATAAGCCAGCTGAACCACTGGAAAGGAAGCTCAGACATGCAACAGTCAGCTCTCCACTCAAACAGCTCCAGAAAGCATTAAACGTACATACAGCCAGCATGCTCAGCACCACCAGGGCACTGGTGTGTTTGCTGCACACCTGGTCTACAGAGCACTTCTTTCCTGGAGGGGAAGACCCAGTTACCGCCTAAAGGATTAGAAGATATCAGCCTTATAGCAAAGAACCCTTTCACTGGGGAGCTGCTGGTATGTGGTGGGGAGGTGGTCCCCAAGTTAGAGCAAACCACCCCTGCCTGTGGTAACAAGCCAAACAGTTAAAACATTGAGCTTCTGCAAAAAAACATGAGGAAATTCCCTGGCTTCAAAAAGCATCAGTGCTCTCATGGAGTTCACCCCAAAACACTGGACAGCTTCAGCTGGCTTATGGCATACTGATGTTTAAGTCTTTCTCCGAACCAGCTCTGCACATGGTCTAATTTTTGCCCAGGTGAGCCTTCCCAGCCAAAACCCAACCAGCTGCTCTGCCCCAACTATCATTCACACTGTATATTGCAGGTGTTGTACAGCATGTGAATAACAGGTTTTACCTGGCCTTCATCCATCTTTCTACAGCCCAGACCATCTCACAGCTTTCTGATGCATTTCTGAACCCCAAAATTTGCAAAGCAAATGTGGCAGTCATTTAAGGGCATGTAGCTCCCCCGGCATAGGGTCTGGGGAAGTTAACAAGGGGGCCACCACAACCTCGCTCTGGGAGCATTAAGGTGGGAGGCTGCTGTCATTAGATAATTTCCCTGGGGGGTTATAATTAACCCACCCTCACTGCTCTCAGACAGATGACCTCAACTGAAAAGCACTGTAACTGCAGCCATCCCAGGGGCAAGGGACAGGAGCTGATTACAGTGGGAAACATCAGCGCTGAGCACCCACATACTCGCCAAGGGCTTTCATCAGCCCCCAGAACAAAAGCACTGCTGTGCCATTTCCCAGCCAGGAAGCAATGGGCACATACACCCGCCTCCATCAAACTCGGTCCATAAAACCCCACTTCATTAGAGCCACTGTTGCCACATCTGTTACTGCTTTAAAGCACGTACATCTGGCTTAATCGAGCACTTGAATTTATTGCTGCTTTATCTCCATTTTCTGAACAGGCCCCGGGGAGATGGGCTGTGCGCATTTTGGATTTGGGGATTTTTTTCTCCTTCTTCTGTTTTTACTTTTTCCCACTGAAATCCCACCCGAAGCAGGAACAAAACCCTCTGTGACAGTTGCTCACATGCTGGGAGCTGCTTTTAGGAAAGTCTCTCCTCTAAACAATGAACCCCATCCTACATACTCTGGTTTATGAGTTCCATAGCTGCAGAGCCTCAACACACCAATCCTCCCCTCCCACTTCCCCTCTGTCCCCCCTTGAAAAAAAGAAAATCAGGTTTACTGGCGGAAGGTACTGCAGAACATGCCAGGGAGAAGAGAAAGAAAAGAAAAAGGCTCTTGCTGCCCCTGCAGTCTCTGAAACTTTGCCTCTGCCAAGTTAAAACAAACAGGAAAAGCAGAATCAAAACACAGCCCCCACATCCCCCTTCATCCACCCAGCACAGGCTGCGCTACTGCCAGCTACTGCTCACAATCACACTGCAAGCCTCCCCTGGCACATCCTTCCATGTGGCCTGAACAACAGAAGAACTCAGCTCAGGAAGCCTGCATCCAATGCATGGGGTGCTTGAAATCCCCTCCAGGAAGGGCAGATGCCCTCCATGCCCCCAAACAGAGATGCTACCTGAAAGCCCCTCAGCCAGGTCCTACACTGGAAAATGCTTGTGTTTCCCTATTAGAGGGGAAGCCAGGCATGCAATACCTGGGAACAGAGAGGAGTACTGGCTACAAAGTTGGCTATTTTCTCACTAAGCCACCCCAAGTGCTTCCTAGCCGCTGGGAGAACAACAGGACTGGTCCCTCCTGCAGGAAGGAGATGCTGGGCTGCAGTATCCTCCCAGGGACCTGTGCCCAGCATCTTTCCACAGTTTTTAGGCCATGATCTGGCATGGGCAGGTACCAGCAGTATCTCCAAAGCCTGGCTTTAAAATACCGCCCTAAACAGCATTTCTCTCAATGTAGTCTGAGGCTGGGATCTCTCCGTGGGCAGCCTGGCTTTCAGTCAGTACCAAATGCACAGCAGGTGCATTGTGCTTATTAATGCTAACACAGAATACAACCCACATGTGCAGCTCAGGAGCTTCATACCTGCTAAATGCAGGACAACCTGCTGAAACCAGAACTACTACAGCTTCAAGTGGCTAGATGAGAAGTGATACCTCGTCACATCACCACGTATCATGGCTGTGATACAGCAACCCCCCCAGTCTGCACTGTCAGAAGACAGTCAGAAGCAAGCTCCTCAGTTACACCACTTGCTTTTCATGCCTGTCAGGACTGATGGGGGTGAAGAACGCACATCTTCCCAGATGTGTTGCCTTGACCATCAGCTACGTGTTCTCCTGCCCCCCACCCACAAGGGAGTCCTGTTCAGCCAGTATCACACCTTGTAAGCTCTGGCTTTCAACAATTCAGATGGAAGCAGGCCTCAATGTCCTGCCTGTCCCCCTTCCTACGAGAGTAAGACATTCAAAGCGCTGTCAACTTTCTTAACACTGTGTTCCAGTTCAATTTCATGCTGCAGTACTGAGACCAACCATCTTCTATCCCCGCTCCCTGGTATCTTTTCTCAGATGTCTGAACACAAAAGCCACCCCTGAAGCAAGCAAAAAGCAAGGCATACAAGCAGCAGCTGAGTGAGCTCCCCTGGTCCTTGCTGTCTTGGTCCAACAACACTTCAAGCCCAGGAGATGAAACATCTGAATAGTAAAGTAAAAGAGGGTCAAATTGTAATTAAGCTCTGCACTTCCTATCCCAAACTGTAAGTGGGTGTTGCTGGGGGTTTGAGAGTTACTCAGGCACTCTTGCTTCACTGGAGAGGAAAACCGTCCCATCTTTAATAAGTGAAGTTCTTTTGGATTCCTTGGGAGGAAGGCAATAAGCAAATTATAATTTCTAAATTTCTTCCTGTCCCTTCCCTTCCTCCAGCAAGGCTCATGTGCAGAAAGCAGAGACATCTTTCCTATCAAAAAATTCGCCTTTTGGCTTTCTAACTGAACCTAGCCTGGGCTCTACCCACGGGAAGACCAACTCATTGAACCCTCAAAAGGACACCCCATCTTCCAAAATTGGGGAAGGCAGAGAATTTAGATACTGCAGGACGTGAAAAGCAAAACTTGCAACCGGAGTCCCTCACTGCATGTCCTCTGCTCGAAGCCCACATGCCCCATGAACTGAGTATGGCTTACGTGCAACCCATGTTAACCCCCCCTTCAGCTGAGAGCCATGGAAAGTGGACAGTGGAGGGCATCTGCAGTGATGCTCACCAGTGAGAGAGGGAATGGGCTGTGGCAGTTCCTTGTGCAGACACCAGTCACGAGCCCAAAACACAAGCTGACCATGACACAGAGGCTCATCCACACAGAGGCCGAAGGAGCAGGGAAACCCAGCCAGCTGCACACAGCTTGTTTGAGGCCCCAGCACATGACTCTTCTTCATGCCTCCCTGCCAAGGCACCAGCATGCTCTTCCAGTACCAGGCTGAGATCTCTGTGATCCACAAGCAGCTACAGCTGTGGTCTGCAGCAGATGTTGTAAGGACTATAAGGACTGATCTTTCCCTCTGCTTCTGGAAACCAAGGGTGTAAGGACTTTTCAAGCCAGAGGCTGTACATGGATCTTCACATTTCATAGCTAGACATCTCTCTATGAATTTCTATACTGCCTTTTAGAAGCCATTTTTAACAAGGATATTTCCAACTTTCTACAGCAATGACTGTCATGGT
The DNA here is from genome assembly GCA_017639245.1 of Myiopsitta monachus. Lineage (NCBI taxonomy): Eukaryota > Metazoa > Chordata > Aves > Psittaciformes > Psittacidae > Myiopsitta > Myiopsitta monachus. The sequence goes on along the minus strand of CM029926.1, from coordinate 25,103,609 downwards.
TTAATTTTGTGCCCTGCTCCCCCAGATGTGCTGCCTGATCTCTGCATGGGATGCTGACCAAAACTGAAAAAAATAGCACCTTCTCATTCTTCCCCCTATTCACAGTTTCATAGCTCTCCATCTCAGCCCATAGGAGCAAGTCAGTAGAAAGACCTGAACACCAAAGTACAGGTCTTCATGCTCTGTTGAGACAGGTTTTGAAGACCCCCTAATCAGGGGGTGACATTCAGAAAGCAGCATGCACCTGCTGTGTGCCGCACATGCCTCCAAAATCAATCACAGCCCTTGTGAGCGGCTGGGAGCCAGGACACCTCTTCTTTAAAGAGAAAAAAAATATGCCCAGCCCTTTCACAAATACAGAAGGCCTTGGCACAAGCTGAGGGCACAGGAACAAAGCCAAAGCACATGGAAAACAGCAGCAGCAGCAGTTCTTACTGCTGCCTGTCTAATTGGAGAGCTGGGACACCACCCCAGAGCAAGGGATCCACTGCAAGCTCCTCACAAGCGGGACAAGGCACCCCAGCATGGGGAAAGACCCCTCCAGTGCTGCCCTGATGGCCCCAACCCATCAGCACTCGCTCTTGTCACATGCTGCTCTTCCTCAAAAGCCTGTGAAGCATGTTGGCTGAGTCCCAGTGAAAGCACCTTCTAATGGGATTTTTCAGATTTCAAGGATATCAGTGTCTGGCACAGGCTGAAGCAATTACGAGGACATCCAACAGGCGATCTGGCATTGATTAACTGTCTATTTACCGGATAAGTGACACTGTAAAACTCTGCACCAAAACACTTGCTTCTTCCTAATTGTTTTCTCCCTTGCCCCATCCTTGCCTTTCATAAAGCCCAGCTGTGGCCTCTCTCACACTACTCCTCCCTCAGCCTCACCACACTTTGCCTTGCTAAATAAACCATGATGGTGTCAGCCGGGCTAAAGCTGGAAGGCTTGCTGAGGGTTAAAGGGAAACGCATGTTGCTCTTGGCAAACAGATAAACCCAGTTTTCACTGAACAGGCCTCAAGATGGACAGCCACAGCCACATGTGCTTGCAATCAGCATGTTTGCATTTGACTCTTCCTATTAAATACTAGGGTAAGAAAAACTTTGGGTAGCTCTCATTTCTACAGGCTTCACTGGGCTGGTCCCTACACAGCCACAGATCTGTTCATGATCAAGTTCTTCCACACCAGAGACATCCCTCAAGCTGCAACAGCTGACTTGTAGACTCATTTCACTGTAACTCCCTCCTACATCACACAGAAAGTGTTCCCGGAGGAGCAGAAAACAGGTAGCCCTGGAGGGAAGGGTTTGTAGGCAGCTGTGAAGTTATTGGTGGCATTTAACACTTCGCAGGAATGGCAATGCAAATTCTGCAGGGAGAGAGCATTCAAAGACAGGACCAGTTACAGAAGCAGAGACAGCAGGTCCAGCTTCACCGGAGGCAGGCTGGGTCCTCCACCCAGGGAAAGACCAACCCCTTCAGCAGGCTGAGCAAGCCCTGCAAAGTCTGTTAGAGGTCTCATCATGCAACAGCCCAACACACAGAGAACCAATGATCAGTTGGGTTTTAAGAGCAACTGCTGTTTCCACACACAGACCAGACGGCATATCACACTGTATGGGCCACCTCTTCTATGCACCCCCAAGCAAATTATGACAGTACTTCCGCTCTCTCTGCATGAAGCATCACCAGGGAGTACATCCTCCCCTCTCTCTGAAAGAAAAGTAGGAAGGTTTTCTACTCCCAGGGAGCTCCACAGGAACAAAATGCACCCAGCACCTCCAGTATTTGGGTTTCCCCGTCAAAGCTATATTACCTTTGCTCCCAGTGCCCCCAAAGCAGCATTTGAGATGCACGAAAAGACTAGGAATTGGTGGGGCAGGACTCTGTCTCTTTTGAGGTCTGCGGAATACTATGGAAATTGATGGGGGAGCAGAAATATGTATTATTAAGGAAGTGTAAGGGGAGAATGGAAACTGCTAATCAATAATGAAAAGCAGAAGTGAATAAAACCTTTAGAGAAAATTCCCCAGAAGCTTCTTACTCTTTCCTAAAATACAGCTGTAATGGAGAGCCACAGAAGAAGGCAGGATAAATTAGTCAGATAGATACTAGAAAATAAAAAGTGCAACTGGAGAAAATCTGACCATCTACAGTTAAGTATATGAAGACCAAAATCGAATTTTAAGTACCCAACTGTTACTGAGATGAAGACTACTTACTGGATGAGGCAAACACAGTCAATCCAAATAATTAGCTACTGGAACAGTTTACAAAAGGGTTGATAGCATCTCCTGTTATGAGGAATTTTAAAGGCAAAACTGAATGGGTTTTGTAACACTCTAGTCAAAACAGCAATTCACATAGCAAAAATTCGTGGTCTGAACTTGATCAGGAGTCAGGCTTGAGGATGGAACACCCTCTTTCTGGCCTTAAAGCCATGAAAAATGAACCTGGGAGCACCAGAGATAGATGCATCTAGAAGGCCTGAAATTGCATGGGCTGAGCCCTCAACCCAATACTTCCAAAGAAAAAAGCAGTGCTCAGATCAGATCTGCTACTGCAGAGCTGGTAAGCATGGGATGTAAGCCTCCAGATGATGATTTCTTACAAAAACAGCCTTGTCAATTGCCACTACTGATGAGGTTAGCATAAATCCTTAAATCAGACAGGAAATGAGTCAGCTTTGATACAACAGAACAGCTCCAGAGATGGACAAAGGAACAATCTCTTAATAGAGCATCAGGTGGTGGAAAATGTGAGAAGTCATCAGAGAAGTCATCCAGACAAATTAACTGGAAAATGGCAGAAGGCTGATGAATATTTGGCCCTGAAACAGCCATCAGCCTCCCTGGGATGTTCCCAGAATGAAACAGTAGAATGAGCCATAAATAGTCTCAAGCGCATCTTGCTCCTTTGCCCCAAAGGCAGCACGGCTGTGCTGCAGGAGCTCCGAGGTGGGAAGAAGCAAATGCCTAAAATCCAGCTCTCACTGAGTCACATGAATAAATCACTCTATAGCAATCTACAAAGGACCACTGTAAGCTGGGGAAGAGCCTTCTGGAGAACTTACAGGCATGTGATGCATCTCAATTTCTCTCCTGCCAGCTTTTGTTTCATTTGCAATTAAAGTATCAGAGATGCCAGCTATCCTTTTCCCTGTTTCTGCTGGGGCTGTTGGCCTCAATGTACCTGATACCTCCTCTGGAGCAACCAGTTATCTATCAAGGGCTTCCTAAGTTTACCACATTATCTAGTAGTTGGTTTAGTTACATAGCTCTAAAAGAAGGGCTTTGTTTTAAAGTCTTCACCCATTTCCCCATTGCAAATATTAACTTTCTGAACACTTGCCATTTCTCCATTCCCTAAATCCCCTTTTATTGAAAGTTTAAGGTCACAAAGTACAGATTTCCTCATTTCTGTCTGCTCTCCTCCCCTTGTCCTCCTCTCCCCCTCCCACCTCCCTCCCCCAACCTGGTGTAATTTGGCTTGGCTGCAGGGCAAACTCTAGAGCCTAAAGAAAACAAATAGGACACTTTTGTTACCCTGAAATGCTGAGCAATAAAATCTCAGTAAATAAATAAATAGATGGAAACTTGCTTTAGGTCAGAGTGTGTCATCCTGCTTGGTTTGCTACAATCAAAAAATAAAAACTATTTAAAAAAACCAAACCAACAAACAAACAAAACCAAAAGCCAAACCCAAACAACAGACAAGCACCCTGGGGTCCTACACCTAGAAAACGGTATGAACAAAGGCAGCAAGAAATCTCTACATTCTTCATTCTCTTTGAAAATTCAGTACGGTAACTCACTGTGAAACGAGCACTGCTTCAGCCTAGGTCTAACTGCACTTTGAACCAGACCCCAGATCCTCAGAGCACAGTTTTATTTTTAATTGTGTGAATAGATCTTGATCTCGAACAACCACTCTCCCATGAAAAAACTTCCCTTTGCCAAGACAAAGGCACATGAGTATCACATGTGGCCTTCTTCTTCCCCTAGCAAGGGGGCTTTGGGGTAACATGCAGTGGAGTGGAACAAACCAGAGCCTGAAGATGACAGAAGCAACCTAACCTAGTGTCCCAATCCCTATGGCAGGAGGGTTAGAAGTAGATGAACTTTAAGGTCCAACCCAGACCATTCTATGATTCTGTGAAGGTTAGCTCTACATTTCCCAGTGCACTGACAAAACCTGCTGGAACCATAAGCAGAACTAAAAAGATTTTTAAATTCTTGTTTAGGTAAAAAACAAAACAGAACAAAAACCCAGAAAAAAAACCTCCCTAGCATTAGTGCAAGGGCCTCCTGAGCCACTGGCCACTGAGCCACAGCAGCAGAAAAGCAACTGCCCTGCCCTCCAGGTTCCACCTGGAAAAGATGTCCTAGAAGGACAGTGCTCCAGCCAGCAGAAGATGCTGTGTTTTCTAGACAGGATATTATTAGGACCAAGTTATGGCATGCTGCCCTCATGCCAGCACCCTTCTCTAGCTTACGGCACTTTTTCCCCTCCCTGTCTTTGTTTCCCTCCTGTACCTCACAGGAGCAGCCAAGTCCTCCCCTGCCAAGCCCTCCCATGGCACATGCTCCCACTTCCCTGGAGCTCGTCCCTGCACCTGTGCCTGCCCACATCCATTTGTTCAAGTTCATGACTGCAGCCCAGGGCTTGCCAGCTGCTTTCAAAGGGGTTAATGCTTCCTTTCCCATTGGACACTTCTCCCTGGATACAGGGTGAGTGTGGGTGCAAAGCAGGACAAGTTACAGTCTACTCTTCCTAATTCATCCTGGGATCAATTAAAACATACAGGTCTTAAGTGTCCACTGACAGATTTTGCTAGCAAAAGTCCCATTTAAGTCTTTCCAGCCCGATCTTTCACTGCCTGTCCCAGCACTCTGTGCTATTCAGTTTTATCCCATTCCTGACCCTGTCATTTCTCCACATCACTTATCCTAAAGATAAAGCTTTCTCTCTCCATGATAATAAACATAACTCAGTGCAATCACAAATATTCAACACCTTCACACCTATAGTTTCCACCACAGCCATCACTGCCAACCTACAGCCAGGCACACCTCACTTCTTATTCCAGGGAGGACCTCTGCACACAAATCCCACCATACCCACACAAGCCTCTGTCACTCCTTCACCATCGAAGGAATGATCAGGCAAACTGACTCACTCCTTATAATAGTGGCAAGGCATCTTCTCACATGCACTTGTATCTACCGCTCCATGGGAGACGACACACACAACTCGTTTTTCAGAAAAGTAGAGTGCATCAGACAACAACATCAGCTCAGTGAAGAGCTACAGCAGTCAATGTACCATGATCCACCTTTGCTTTATCTGCTTGGCATTCACCTTTATCACTTTAATATGGACTTCAGTCTTTTATTACTCTGTCCTCCAGATCTACCAGTGTCATCCATAGCTGAGGTTGGATTAATGGGTCTGTATTTGTCTGAATCATTCCCCCACCTTTGGCAATCTGAAATACTGGGTCCCTGTCTCCTATTTGCCACCATGAACTAAAAATCTTTGAGTGCTTATGGATTGTTTGATTTGGTTTTGGTTTTTTTTTTCGGACAGTTGGTTTTGTCCTGGTCCCTTCAGGAACTGGGTCTGGTGTTCCTGGCCTCTGCTCTCCAACCAATTTCAATCAATTTAGTTACCTGACTTTTGGGTTTTCCCCTCAGTTTTCAATGTTTCCATGCCTTCATCCCCTCCAACTGTACTGAACACTGAAGCAAAGTTTGGTTAATACTGGAGCCATACCTAGATCATCTTTAATCTCCAGTTGGTCTTCACTGCACAACGGCTTCAAGTCTCTTTTTATTTATATAGCTGAGAAACCTGTTGCTGTTTGTTTTAGTTTCCTTTGCCAGGCCTAACGCAGCTTGACTTTTGGCAATTCTTATTTTATCCCTACCCCTCCTAACCTCTAAGACATTGCTTTTTTGCCGATTAGTCTTTTTTTCCATTACTTGCGGACTCTCTATTTAATCCCAACTATCCTTTTTAAGGTGGCTATTCATGAGCTTCAGGAAGGAGCCCTTTCCTGCCACATTTTCCTCTTTTGCTTGGGATCCCTGGTCCAGGTAATTTCTGCATCCTCTGAATTACAGAGAGGCTCTGCATCCTCTGCATTCAAGTTTTCACATTTCTCTGCCAGGATGACTTCACCCTCCAGGTTTTCTTCACTTTTCAAAGTCTGCCCTTTCAAAGACAAGTATACTAGTTCCAGACGTACTTTTGTTTAGGCTTCCATTTAATTTAAAAGGAATCCATTTTATGAGCACTAAGTCCAAGATTCCTCTGTACAACAAGGCCCCCCTGTCACATCAACACTAGTTACCAAAACAAAACCCAAAATAGCACCTCCATTTGCTGGTGCTGTTACTATTTAATGAAAAAAATCTAGGCTATCACATCCAGGAATATCTATGTTTTACCTTATTAATACAATGTAGTTGCCAGTGTGTATTCCTAGATATTAAGATACATTCCTAAGCTCCCACAGCAATATTATTTTGGTAACATTATCTTTCTAACAACATCACAGACAGATCTATCCACACAGCTCCTGCCACTCATTTCACAGTCTGCAGCTTTGTCTATTTATCTATCCATCCATATCTATTTCCCAAGGTACGTTGATGAACTGCTGTCTTCTAAGTTATTCAGCTAATACCTTCAAGTGGCCCTATCACCAGGATGTCTCTCAAAACAACCAGCCCATCACAGGAACAACTATACCAGCTCAGACCACAGGTCCACATAGTCTTTTCTCCTACAACAGACAAATAGTGGGAGGAGACTGAGGGGATTTCAACCCCCATTAATTTCCCCAGTCTCCCCTTCAGCACTTGGAAATTTTGAGCATTCACAGCATCCTCTGCAATGCAAACCCACAACTCAGCTACCGATGCTATGGAAGTGCACATTCCTTTATTTGGGCAGCCTCTGACCTCTCAGCTGTGGTCCTCGAAAGAGACTTTCAAAAGCAAAGCTTGGAAACAAGCACTCATAACTCTGCTAGATACTAGAAATCCTGGTCTCAACAAGCAGATTGGCTTTATTGTCTGCTGTAGTTCTGTCCTGCCTCCCCCCAGCTAATCCCACATTCAACAGATGGTAATTATTTTTTTTTCTCTCCCACAGAAAGTAATTTCCTTCATTTCACTTCTTTTTGTTCTTTTTTTTTTTGCTAACAGTCCTTTTATATACAGGTATGAATTACCTTTCTCTCCAACAATCTATGAGATTAACCTTCCTCATTAAGCTTGGAGTATTTGCTCTTAAACTGAATGTAGCTTTGAAGATTGCCATCTGTGTTCCAGACTTCAACACATGTATCTGAAAGTTTGGCTAGCAGCCTAATAAGAAAAGGTATCCTTCCCCACAAAGCCTGCCTTGCTAATGTCCTTAGACTACTACAGCTAGGGACAACAACACTTGTCTACATAGTCTACATGCTAGTGCTTGTGGGGCCACCAACTCTGGGGCCCTTGACTTCTGTTCACAGCCACCCAGACCCTCCTCCTTTCTGACAATACTATTAAAGAAAACAAAACACACCACCACACAAAAACACCACCACTAAAACGCTTCACTGAAGATCATTTAAGTTTTTGCTGCTTGTGTCCTCATCTCTGGCCTGCTTGAGATGGAGTCAGGAGTGTTTTTTCAGTGTAAGGAACTGTGAATGGACTTGTCCTGGAAGTCACAGGCTCTGGCATGTTTCTTCATCAAAACCAATGTTATCCAAAACAAAGGGGAAATGCAAATGAGAAAGGATGAATTAAACTAAGACAAAAATAGATTCTGGTAGACTAAGAAAGTCCTAGTGCCCATTCCGTTACTGACTGTGAGGCCAAAGAGCTTTGCTTTCAGTACTGTCTTTGTTCCTGCTCCCACTCCAATTTCTGTACACTGTGTTTCACAGTAAAGTCCTTAAAAGCCGCTAATGTGGTCCTGGCCATAATCTCCTTTAGGCAGTTTACACTGCTGCAATATAGCCGACCTCAGGGAAGTAAATCCTGACACCAGGAAGGTCCCATAAACAGTCTCAGAGCCAAGTTCATGAACTGGGATTCGAGAAAATTGAATTCAAGCTGGTTTACCCTACTTCCCCCTCAAGGGACCTTGAGGAAGTAATTTTATCACTCCATCCAGCAGTAAAAATCTATAAAAAAGGGGTCATAAAAATCCCATCCTTGACAGAATGACTGTTAGCTTTAAGCCAGTAGATAGAAAGAAGTCCTTGTAACTACGGCAAGGACAGCCATATAGCCACACTGGATAGATATTCAGCTGCAGGTCGCCTGCTCTGACAATGACTGTGCTTTTAGTGCCATATAAATAATTCCACTTTATTTTCCACATTATTATCTCTGCACATACAGGTTAAAGTGAAAAGGGGGAGGAAAAAAAATGTCAGCTTGCTTTCCCTCTTCAGTCCTGTAAAGGCTGGAGCTGTTTAGTGAAACCTGAGAGGAAAAGGACTTTGGCAATTACCTCACCTACTTCACTTCGAAGATTGCCTCTTCACAAAATAACTCATACATTGCAGCTGCCCAAACTGAGACAGCACCCGAGATGTGCATCTGACCTGTGTTTTATCTCAGGCTATACAGAATAAGCAAAGCTGACCCCATGCAGAAACCCAGGAGAGACAGCTGCCTCTGTGCGCTCACCCTGACATGGCTCCCACCCCAAACCACCCAGCAGGATGCAGGAGAAATGCAGCTCTTTCCCCACTGCACCAAACACAATCCACCTAACCATATCACCTTGTTACCTGCTGGAAACTCCTATTCTTGCTTGGCACCAGGCCCCGTGATTACTGAGTGCAGCAGAAGTTGGAACTCCTCAAACTCAGGACTTTCAGGGAAAATTTGGATGTATCTTCTTTCTACCTCCCATAAAATAAGAATCAGCAATTTTGAAGAAGTTATTTGCATTTGCTCAGCCCAGTCATTTTTTGTATCAAAGAGATATACGTGCCAAAACACACATGAGCCTGGGCATGTAAGAGGTAACGGAAGTCTCCAACTTGCCCTTGAGAAAAGTCAGGCAGTAAGAGCTATTTATTCACGGGGAAAAAGTTGCTTCCAGTCAGTGAACAGCTTGAGGGACCAAGGTTTGGTCTCAAAAGAACTGAAAGACTCCAGGAGAAATGGTCAGACTCTGACTTCTAGATGTTATAAATCTAATTCTACACATGAGCCACTTCATTGAATGCTATTGTTATCACTTAAGATGAACATGTTGACCTGAGGTCTCTTCAGGACAACATAGGCCTATCTCACAATTCGCTGAACAAACCTATTTAGAGATAATCTTGTCTCCTAAACACTTCTTCATCGAAGCAAAACAGCCAGGCTTTAAGTGAAGAGATGAGCACCCCTAATCTCATTGCTTCACGACTGGATTAGCTAATGTGGATCTTCAGGTTCAAGCCCTGAAGCTGAGCTCCCTCAAATCCACCTGCTCCTGCTGGACCTCCTGGGGCCTGGCTGACTCAAAGGCTGCAGCAACCAGACATGTAACAGAGAAAGCCCTCCAGCCCAGAGCCTTCATTCTCCTTGGATGCATCAAGGTTTGTAAGTTCTCCAAAATCAACACTGCACCATCTCAATGCTTATATACAGCAGACAGGCAAGCTGGAGCAACTGAGGGTCATCTGCTCAAGATCACGCAGACATCCGTGGCAGAGTTGGGGGACAGTCCTAGCCCTTGCTTTTTCCACAGTGGATAGCATAACTCCAGGGTTAGGCAACTTGACTTGTGCAAGTCCAGACTGATTGCTCCTCCCACCATAAAGAATGCTCTTGCCTACTTTCCACTGTATGATCTGGATGGCCATGGGTTTGGAAGTAGGACAAAGCAGAGACAAAGGAACAATACAGCAGTATAAGAGAGCAGCCTCATCTCTCATGTTGCCCTATCTCCTCAGCTGGTTACAATCTCTTCTACAAAATGAAATAACAAGAGGATGACTAATGACTGGAAGATGACAACCCCTTGCTGAAGCAACACAGCAGGGCAAAGGACCCTTGCCAAGGGTAGAATCTTATTTCATTCCTTCCATGAATACAACAGCCATTTACCTATCTCAGCAGATCTTATTATGCCTTCAGTATGCTGCTGCAATGAAAAGAAAAAACCCAACCCTTACCTTCCACTGATTAGTGGTCCCAAATCATCTTAGTTGCTCTGAACCCATTTTTCCATAATGAGCTAGGCCAGCTCTATGCTGTTCCACCACAGCTGTTCACAAGCACCTATTAGAGGTATCTCAAGCACCCAGAGAAAGCAGCATGAACAGGATCAGCCAGGAAATCCCCAGATGGCCTAAGGGGAGGGAAAAAAGGCTGCATGATGCAACCTTTTACTGAAGTCAACCTGTTCTAACCAGTTCCCATCTAGAGTAATTTCTTCCTGAAGCAAACTAATTTCTTCCCAAGAAGAACAGCTGTTCTGTTTGGTCACTTACAGGGGAGGACACTCTTCCCTTTTCTCTTTGTTTCCCCTCCATATTTCCACATCTTGGACCAAACCTTCACTGTCTCTCTTCTGAGAGACACAGTAATTTGTGACCCTGTCCTTCCTTCTGCTCTGATGCCAAATACGGACTAGTTCAAACCCATTCCATAATCATGATTCCCACCTGGATGAACCGCTGGGGACTACAGTAGTTTCTGTACCAGCTTAGTTCGAACTTGAGGGTTGTTCAGTGCTGCATAATCAAGAAACACTTGGAGAAAGGGAATTGGGCTCGGAATGCTGAGGAAGAAACCAGGAAGGTCTGACAGCCATTAACTTGCCATCAGCATGGGTGGATGCAGCAGCTGGTCTCAGGAAAGAAAATGTCTGACAAACCAGAAAGTAATAAATGCCTTAAAATGGCCAGATTTCATTCCTACCATTACTCTTGGGTTAGGGGAAGATAAAGCCATTTTCTGCAGTCTCTTGTACCCAAAATAACAAACTGGTGTGTCCTCCAGGGAACAGGACTGAGGCCAGCTGTCCAGGGGACTGGCACAGATGAATGCTTTCCATGTGGTTCTCTGACATCAAATTCATAGTCTTACAAGGGTCTCATCTCTGCCAATTTTCACAAAATGAATAACAAAAAATGTCTTCAAAGGTTATTACATTGGGCATGCAATCGAATGATTGAAACATGGGGAGTATCACTACTTATGTTTAGAAACATGCTGAAAAAAATCACCCACAGGACCTGACTCCCCATAGTCTAGAAAGGCTGACAAGAAACTATACGTTTACTTACTACCAAATCTTTCCTTCCCAAGCATTACCCTCCCCAAAGTGCAGCCTAGCATGGAAGTACACAGAGCCAAGGTGGGGCTGGAAAAATTCCTGGTGCCAGGCAGTAGCTGCGTTCCACTGCAGCTGGACAAGGCAGGTAAAGGACTTGGCACACTCAACTAATGGTGCAAGATAAGCCAATGAGTCTGCAATGAATATCTTCCCTCTAAGAGGCCTAACACACACAAGAAATGTGATTAACACAAGGTGGTCCACAAGTTTTTCTTCCAGTCCTCTTCTTTAGCTCCTCACACTCACTGCAGAATGTGTGACCCTCATAACAGGAGCAGAGATGATACCCCAGGATAAGCTCCAGAGGGACCCAGAAGACAGACATCCATGCAATGGGAGCGTCAGCAAGTCATCTGCCACAGCCAGAAACACTGACTAATTAGAAACATCTTTAAATCCCCAACTGGGGAGATGCATGAAAAAAGCCAAAACATAATAATGATGATGATGATATTTGTAACTGCTGTTACTTGTTATCTTCTCAAAACGTTGACAGCAGCTCTTAACAAGCACACATCAATGAACAGCTTACATGCACTAATTCTCTCTTAAAAAGCACATGTTTAACCCTCATCAGCAAGAGCACTTCTCCATCCCACATGAAACCGTAGGAATTGCCAAAATTATTTAAAACCCTAGCAAACAAGAGCTCTTGGAGGTGATAATCAACCCCCTCTTGCCCACAGTGACACTGAAGGTCTGTTCCTCATGCTCTACAGTTTCCAGCTGGGACCCATCAGCAAGCTATCAATTGCCCCTTACATACAGATGAACAGATAATTAGTAAAATGACCTAATTAATATTAATACACTTGAGTGATAGAACTAACAAAGCTTGATCTTTGAGGTTGTTTTTTTAATAATAGCTCTTTCCTGAAGCTGATTGAGAGTTGGTTGTATGTTCTCTGATGCCTAATACTGGCTGAATTTCTGCTACAACCCACCAGGAGAGGTGAACAAGGTACAGCCCCACCACCCAGCAACAGTTTTCACAAAAGCTATACGAAACCAGTATCTTAGAGCTCAATCCCTCCAGTGAATTTTCTGGTTCAAAAGTTTTCAGGGTAGCCATAGAGACAAAGATAATCCACACGTGCCCACACACAAGGCTCATTTGGAAGAAAGCCAGGCTTAAAATGGGACAGCCAGTACATTGCTTTGAAACAAGAAAGAGGAGTCTTTATTGAGTAGAAGAGCTAAACAAGGACCATGTTTGCACTTTATCACCCAGATGCCTTCCCAGCAGAGTTAATACAGCATGGCACAGCACAGAGATGTTAAACGGGAAAAGATCTGTGCTGTGACTGTAATCAGACGCTCTGGTTGCACACAGCATGCATGCGCTCGACAGAGATCAAAAATGTAAGATTTTGGAATTTTAAGGGGTGGGGAGAGACAAAGAACAGGCACAGTGAACCCAGCCTTGCAAAACACAGGCATGCACTCGCCTGCACTAAGCAGAGACGCCGAGAATTTCGGCATCAGGTCCTGGAACAGCACAGGGAATCCTGCCCACCCTCGCCATCCCTGGGGCTCAGGCGGTGGCATGAATAAGCAAGGACAGGCACGTTATGGAGCAGCCCACAGGGAAGCAGAAAGCCAGTTGCTCACCTTGCAAAGCCTGAAGGCAAGGCTTGCTCACCGCCTGCCCCCAGCTGCTGCGGCAAGATGTGGTCCCTCCATGTACAATGCCAGTTGGGGCAGCCCCACACAGAGGAATGGGAAGCTTAACTGCAAACACCATCCAGCCCTGGAGGTGTTCCCATGTCTCTGTGACTCCAGCACATCCCATGCAGACAAGACCCAGGGACAAGGCTGGATCCCTACAGGGATGCTGCGGGGGACTCTTCATCAGGCACTGTAGTGATAAGACAAGGAATAACAGATTTAAACTTAAACTGGGGAGATTTAGGCTAGATATAAGGAAGAAGTGCTTTACTGTGAGGGTGGTGAGGCACTGGAATGGGTTGCCCAAGGAAGTTGTGAATGCGCCATTGCTGGTGGTGTTCAAGGCCAGGTTGGACAGAGCCTTGGGCAACATGGTCTAGCATGAGGTGTCCTTCCCCATGGCAGGCAGTTTGGAACTTGATGATCTTAAGGTCCTTTCCAACCCTAACTATTCTGTGATTCTATGGTTCAAATTAAGCAGGAAGACTTTAGTTTGAAATCACTTAAAGCACTTTATTACTCAAACAAAACAGGGCAGGCCTGCTGGACCCTGCCAACTGGGCTGGCCACACTGCATATGAGAAATTCAGGGCACCTTCTCCAGGGGCGAGACTTCCCAGACCCAGTGTCTGCAATAAGCAGTATTTGCCCCTGTGCCATATCACCAGAGAGGCCATCAAACTAGTCAGCAATTCAAATATTCTCATAACTCTCCTGCTCTCCTCAGGTTGCGATGGTTTTCAAGGAACATTGTCAAAGCTGACACAGCCCTAAAAACCCCACCACACGTCACATCCACAGCTTAAATCCTTCAGGAATGAGAAAGGGAGAGGACAGAAAGGAGAAAAGCTGCGTCAGGATGGAGGACACAGCACAAAGGATGCTAGCACAGGCACGCTGACAGCCCCTGGGAAGTGAGGGGCCAGGGGGTTGAAACGCAGCCCAGACCTGCTGCTTAGCAGCTGGGCTTTTAACACTTGTTGCAGCAGGAGAAATTGGAAACAGGAATCAGCACCGGGAGAGATGGGGGTGTCAGGTTCAAGGCTTGTGCTGCACCAAGGAAGGGCAGCAAAAGTGGTCTTTTAGGGAAGGGTTGATTGGCTTTGTTCAGCTCTGGTTTATATTTCTGTAAGCATTTCTTCTGACTCCTGACCACAGTCCCAGGAGATATACACCCTCCCTTAGATATTCCCATTCCACCATCTTGGTGCATCGCCAAAGCATGAACACCCTGGAAACGAGAAAAGCAAGTGAATTTGTATTATTTTCTCTGCTGGAGCTTTTAGGGAGTCAAAAGAAAATGCTTTTCTGAATGCCAACAGCTATCACTGTAGTCCTCCCCACTGGTCCTTATACAATATTGAAGGAGAAAAACGAAAAACAAAACAAACCCAAATTACCCCATCTCACAGCAGTTCAGCTCCAGCCCACATCCCACAGACATTTGGATTACCACTGTGAATCAAGTGCACTGGTGCTGCCCAGGCATCGCCAACTGCATGGCTCCTTCAACATGGGGCCACCCCACAGCTCAGAATCCCCATCCCCTGGGGATGGAGAGGAAACACATGGGAGTGAAGGCAATCAGGAGCCACACTCACCATCTGTCTCAGGACAACCCTACCCCCATATTCATAGAATCATAGAATAGTCAGGGCTGGAAAGGACCTAAAGACCATCCAGTTCCAACCCCCCCTGCCATGGGCAGGGACACCTCACACTAAACCATGCCACCCAAGGCTCTGTCCAACCCAGCCTTGAACACCAACAGGGATGGAGCATTTACCACTTTTTGGGCAACATGTACCAGTGCCTCACCACCCTTACAGGAAAGAATTTCTTCCTCATATCCAATCTAAACTTCCCCTCTTTAAGTTTGAACCCGTTTCCCCTTGTCCTGTCACTACAGTCCCTCATGAAGAGTCCCTCCCCAGAATCCCTATAGGCCCCCTTCAGATACTGGAAGGCTGCTAGGAGGTCTCCACACAGCCTTCTCTTCTCCAGGCTCAACAGCCCCAACTTTCTCAGCCTATCTTCATACAGGAGGTGCTCCAGTCCCCTCATCATCCTCGTGGCCTCCTCTGGACTTGTTCCAACAGTTCCATGTCCTTTTGATGCTGAGGACACTAGAACTGCACACAATACTCCAAATGAGGTCTCCTGAGAGCAGAGTAGAGGGGCAGGATCACCTCCCTCGACCTGCTGGTCACGCTCCTTTTGATACAGCCCAGGATGCAGTTGGCTTTCTGGGCTGTGAGTGCACACTGCCGGCCCATGTTCAGTTTCTCATAAACCAACACCCCAAAGTCCTTCTCTGCAGGGCTGCTCTCAATCTCTTCCCTGCCCAACCTGTAGCTGTGCCTGGGATTGCTCCCACCCAGCTGTAGGACCTTGCACTTGGCATGGTTAAACTTCATCAGGTTGGCATCAGCCCACCTCACAAGCATGTCAAGGTCCCTCTGGATGACATTCCTTCCCTCCAGCGTATCAACCGAACCACACAGTTTGGTGTCATTGTCAAACTTGCTGAGGGTGCACTCAATCCCACTGTCCATGTCACCGACAAAGATGTTGAACAAGACCGGTCCCAACACTGATCCCTGAGGGACACCACTCGTTACTGATCTCCAGATGGACACTGAGCCATTGAGCATAACTCTTTGTGTGCGGCTGTCCAGTCAGTTCTTTATCCACCGAGTGGTCCACCTATCAAATTGATGTCTCTCCAACTTAGACACAAGGATGTCGTGTGAGACAGTGTCAAATGCTTTGCACAAGTCCAGGTAGATGGCATCAACTGCTTTACAACTGTCCATCAGTTCCATAGCCCCATCATAGAAGGCCACCAGATTGGTCAGGCAGGATTTCCCCCTAGTGAAGCCATGCTGGCTGTCACCAACCACCTTGTTATTTTTCATGTGCCTTAGCATTCTCCTCACCTTCCAGGAGAATCTGCTCCAAGATTTTGCCAGGCACAGAGGTGAGGCTGACTGCTCTGTAGTTCCCCGGCTCATCCATTTTCCCCTTCTTGAAAATAGGGGTTATATTTCCCTTTTATTCCAGTCGTTGGGAACTTCATACTCCCGCTGCAGGTATTCTGCAAGCATTGTGCTCTGTGATGATAGCAAAGGCAAAGGAGAAGCCTTCCCTGCCATCCCATCAGCATGCATAAGATCCCCCTGAGAGCAGCATGGGTGCAAGTGCATTTGGGGCAGGAGAGGGCACTCACACCCCCCTCAGAGCAGCTTCCTGGGCCACCAGCTGAGCCACAGCAGCCTCCCCACATGCAGTGCTCCCAGGAGTCTCAGCACATCCAGCCCCTCATTTCCACCTTAGTTGGTTCATAACAAACTCAAGCGTCTGGTGTGATTTAGGCTAAACCATTTTGTTTCACATCTGGAGTGGAGAAAGAGCAGGCTTGTGCTCAACTACCCTGCTTCCACCAACAGGAGAAACCTCTGCTCTGCACAATACTGATGCTTGTGCCTACACAGATTCAAACCCCACAAAGGTAATAATGAAGTAATAATCTGTGCCAAACTATGACTTTAAAGTGATGCTATACTGGGTCTGCATGGCAAAGTTTTCATAGTGACGAGCTACAGAGGTGGCTTCTGTGAGAAGCTGCTAGAAACTTCCAATGTCCAATACCGCAAATGCAAGCCAGGTCCAGGATGGACCTGATGAACCCCTATTCCCATCCCCCTGCACTGCTGGAAGAGGTAAATAAAATCAGGAGTAAAGTTGATCCCAGGAAGAAGGGAGGGATGAGGGAAAGGTGGTTTTAATATTCTGGTTTATATTTTCTCATTATCCTGCTCTGCTTTGATTGGTAATAAGTTAAGCTAATTTCCCCAAGTCAGGTTTTACCTGATGGTAACTGGTGAATGAGCTCTCCCTGTCCTTAACTCACAAACCATTTGTTATACTTTTCTCCCACTGCCCAGTTGAGGGGGGGTACTGGGCAGCTTTGGTGGGCACCTGCCATGCGGACAGGGTCAACCCACCACAGATGCACAGCACAGGTAGGCTTCTCTTTAACAGGTGCCAGCAGCAGCTCAATGCTCTCCTACATCAGGTTAAGCAGCGAACACCTCCATCCTGCTTCTGAAATTGTCGGAACAAAATAAAGACAGAGCTTAGCCACCATCCATCTGAGCCAAATCACTGAAGTGACGGCACCTGAGCTTTTCCCCTTACATTGGGATCACATTTAGGTTATGGCTACAGAGCATCAGAGTCATCTCCTTCTGAGAGCTCTTCCTGCAAGGAATGTGAACCACTTGGAAACGCTAGTGGCTTTCCTACCCGGATGCAGGGAGGGAAGTCGAGACACCAGGCAACCGCAGCCTCTCAGAAAAGAATTTGTGATGAAAAATGATGGCTTCCCCTCCCAGCAGGAGTAACCTTAAACTAGGAGAGGCTCTAGACCCACATTCTGCACTGTAGTCACTGCTCCAAGCAGAGATCTCAGAGCACAGATTCGCCAGATAAGGACTGCACCTATACACTATGACTCATTCTAAAGCATGCCAGTCAATGAAGAGACTCAGGAGAAGCCTAGTTGGGCTGGTGGACAAAAGGGAGGGGGCAGGGGAAAACTGTGACAAATTGAAAATTCAACATGGATTGCATAACTGCATGAATAATTCCTTTCAAGCCAAATGGGATTCCTGCAAAAGAGGTAGTTTGCTGCAGTCCCTCAGCTCCACTTAATGAAAGAACCCTCAGACAGTTAAGTGGTTTATTGACTTTTGGGGGGTGGGGGGGGGGGTGGTTGGATTTTTGTTGTTCGTTGGGTTTTGTTTAGTTTCTGTTGGTGTTTGATTTTGCCTTTTTGGTTTTTGTGCTTATAACCCTGCCAGAAGATCAGCTCCATCTTACAGCCTATATCAGCAGAGAATAGATAGGAAAATCAACCAAACAGGCAACACTAGAGACAGATTTCCCTGGCTGGTTGAGAAACTTGCTCATAATGGCAAAGATGCTCGTTCCCTTTTGCTAGAGACAATTTTTAATTAACGAAAAACAATATGAGTTATTCATGAGGAGGAGGAAGATCTGCTAACAAATATTTTCTCTGTATTATAGAGATTTCTGAAAGTGTGGGATCACATCCCAGCAGGAAAGATGAATTGGTGAAATGAAGACAAGAAGGCTGGAAAAGCAGGATAAAAACAGTAAGATTTACTTAAGTTATTTAGTGCCATGTCCACAAGTTGGGAAGCCCCATATCTCAAGCTATAGGATGCAAACCTGGAACCACCTAACACGAGTCAGGGCCCCCTTCTCTGAGTTTCTCAGCTGCCATGGCAGGGTTAGGCTTTTTCCACATGCAAAATCTAACCCTGCAAGAAACTCTCCTGGCCACATCACCTGCAAGAGATATTGGTCCCACTCTATTACCATACAACCCCAAAAGCACCTGAACTGACTCAGACCAAAGGCCCATTTCTGCTCTGTATCTGCCTCCTGCCAGGGCCAACAGATTGCACAGGAGGATGTCCATACCCTGCAAAATCAACAGCCACCCCAAACCCCTGGGGCTGACAGGATCCTCTCAGCAACAGCCAAATGACCCTTCTGTAAAGGAGGGGAGGGGAGGGGAGGGTGTCCAAAGTATTGCACCTGGTGAGAATATAGAACCAGGGGGCAGAAGGGGGAAGAGGCCACCCCTGAATTGAGGAGAGACCTTATCACTCTACTAACTACCTGAAAGGAGGTTGTAGATTGGCAGGTGTTGGTCTCTTCTCCCAAGAAACAAGCCATAAGACAATAAGAAAGGGGCTCAAGTTGTGCCAGGGAACATTTAGATTGGATATTACAAAAGCTTTCTTTACCGAAAGGATTATCAAGCATTGGAACAGGCTGCATAGGGAAGTGCTTGAGTCGCCATCCCTGGAGATATTTAGAAGATGTGTACACACAGCGCTTAAGGACATGGGTTAGTGGTGGACTTGGCAGTGTTAGGTTTATGATTGAACTCAATGATTTTAAGGGTCTTTTCCATGACCCTTCTATGGAAAAGGCTCAAGTCTATGATTTTGATGCAGAAACTACATTTGTTTCCCAAAAGGAGAGCCAGCCATCTCAGAAGCAGTGCTACCCATGAGTGCATCTTAGTCACAAGAACTCTCATAGATGCCCTGATGTTTAACATGGTAGTTGAAACCGCACTACAGCCTTTCCTCTCCAAGCAGCCCTAGCAGAGCCTTTTCTCTTCTACCTGGCCAGCGATTTCCACCCAATCTTCAGGAAGGAAATCATTGGTCAGACCTGGGCACCATCCTGCAGGGAGCTGGTCAACTGATCAAAAAAGTAGTGGGAAAGGGAAAACCTTTAGAGAAATTAGGCTAAAAATGCATCCCCCCCAGTGGGATCTTTAGGAGCCAAGCCCACAGGCTTTGGAGCTCCTTCCTTGAATCCCACATCAGATTTTACGCTGTTCGCCTAAAACCAGATCCCCAACTCTGCCAAACCCTCATAATCCATCAGCTTCAAGGCCAGGACTGCAGCCCACTCCGCAAGTTCTTCCCCTCTCCCAGACAGCCCCAGCTTCTCTTCCCCTTCCATGAAGACCAGCCCCACACTGCTTATTCACCATTTTACATCTCCACTCCAGTTTCCCTTCCTCCTTCTTTTTGTTTCTCACATAAACTTCATGAGTCCTAACTCCTATTCCAGCCAAATCCAGATCCTATTTTATGCAGGAGAGCCTAGATGCCTATCATGAGCTCTGGGACCATGCATAAAGACCAGAGAAAGGGATGGGATGGCAGCTTGGGTGTTTTGGAGGCTGCTGCTCATTGGGAGGGTGAGAGAACACCATTCCTTTGTTCACTACTTGTGTTCCTATTTGGGGGTAGGGATGCATGAAAATGGTTCGGGACTGCCTCTTTCTCTAGCCCCTTGGTTGGCAAAAGCAAGTTTGCAGTTTTGTGCCTCACATCAGCTCAGGACGGCTCTGAGCACCCACACTGCTACCAGGAAATGCTGCTCCACGTGCTCCCACCCCACTCAAGACGGCGCTCACATGGTATAGCCCAGCCTCTACACTGCTCCTGTCCAGCTCAGCTGGGGCACAAGCAGCAAAACCCATGGCCAGACCTGCAGCAGCTGTGACTCAGGCATGAGCAACACCAGTGCCAGGGCATCGCCTGCCCTTTGCATCCAGGGCCCAGACAGCCTGCAGCCTCAGCCCAGAACATGCTCTGCCCCAGTGAATCACGCACCAATCCCAGCAAGTCCTTTCAAGACCCATCAGTCACCAGAGGGGAAAAAAAATATTACATGCACACAAAGTAATTAGAAGTGTAACCCTCTCTCCTCCCTCTGTGCAGGCTTAATGCTCCCTTTGTCCGGGCATGTTTCCCTCACTAAGTCATGCCTCAGGACAGCTTTCTTGACAGAAAACAAAGGTTAATTAATAAAACAAAAAGAAAAAACAGGAGGAGAAGCCCCTCATTTAAATGGGCACCCTCGCAGCATGGCTCTCTACCCTGACTGGTCCTTCCTGGAAACAGGAGAACTGACCCATGGCTGTGACCCCTCCAAAAAAGCCAAATTACACATAGCCAGCTCAGGGCTGTCTCCAGCAGTGGAGGGATGAGAACCCAGCCCGTGGAGCAGACCCAAGACACAGCAAGGTGCAAACCTGATGTTTGTTAATCCATCTCACCCACTGAAATCCCAGTCTCCCTGAACATTTGTCTCCAGTGAAATTAAAACCTTCCCCTGGTAGCTTGGTGGCACACATCCTGTGACCTACTGTAGCTCTGCTACCCCTTGCACCAACAGCTCTTGGGAGTATGTTACAGAAGATGTGGTATCAACTGCCAAAGATACTCAGCTCCATCCCTCTTTACCTGAGAAACTGAAACCACAGCAAACCTCACTTCCAGTTTACCACCAGCATAATCAAATGCTTCATCCCCCAATGGAAGTCTCTTATTACAGCACAGACATGAGAAACACAGGTAGAAGTCTGCCTCAAACCTGTACTGTGCAAGTGCAAAAACATCTCTCCCACGTACTCACCCAGTTTTCCTTGGGCACAGATGAGCACTTCTGATCCTGTTAGCTAGAGAGGTGGTGAAAGCACACACGCACGTGCATGCTCACCAGCCAGCTCATTAAATCTAATTAGACGGTCTTCCACGGGGAATTTTGAAATGCATATCCAGCAATTGCTGTGCACTGCTCATTCCTCAACCCTCTGGATGTATGAGCATGACTACTCGACACATGAAAAATAAAAACCAATGTGAAATTTAAGGGACTTGCCTTACGTGCAATTAACAGAGGCGCACTGTAGTTTAATCAGTCTTCCTGCTTAGAGACAAGTATGGTGGCAACAATACAGAGAGAGAACACCCAAGGCTCAGGTTCAGATCCAAACCTCTCCAAGAAATTGACTATCCAGCATACCAGAAGTTTTCCTTGGTGACTTTATAAAGAATTTACTCTGTTGACATTCTGGTGTGTAAGATGTGGAGCCAACACACATGTGCGCCATGAATACAACACAGCCAAAGTACAAGGGGCAGTTATTGCCAGCTCCAGGGACATTCCCTGTGCCCAGGACAGATGTCCTTTAAAACTTCTGCTTCACTGCATCAATTCACACAACAACTCAACTGGCTTGTTTACACAGGGGAAGCTTAATCTGAATTCACTTTCACAGTAAAGTAGCTAAACGGTGTTAAACATGCCAACATAATACAGAGCATCCCTCCTTTGAGTTTGCCTTCTTATTTGCAGGGAGAATTCTGCTTACTTTAAACAAGGAGCATTTAAATTCTGAATAAGTATACTGCATTAAACAGATAGATATAGATAGATGTTATATAGATAGATAGATATTATAGATAAAACTAATCCAAACTATATACACATCATTAATTCCTGAGAATCCCTGGGCACCCAGACCCAGCAGCCTTCCATCATGCCTAATTCAGCAGATCTCAGATAGGTTTGGTAAACTCCTGGTTTTCTGGCTGATGTGAAAGTACCCCAGCAGGATTGATCAGGATATCAATGCCAACAGCATTGCTCATCTGCAGCAGCCTATGGATGGTACTCAGGAGACAAAAAAAAAAAAGGCATCTCTTCTGGAGCCCATCATGTCTCTAAGCTATGCTCTTTGTTAGGGTGACTGGTCACCTAGAACTGTTCTACTGAAAGCAGAGAAATGGTGTCCATTGAAACCATTCATACACATGTAAAATATAAAAAAAAACGTATTTTGCACTGCAGGGGTCTTAGTCTGGTCTCTCCACAGTCTAAGTCTGAGCAACCAAACACAAGCATGGAAAGGCTCCCACTGACCTTTGGGGAGTTGGATATAACTTTCACGTAGATGCACTCACACAGGGCACAACTAGTTAAGCATAAGGCGGGTATGTTCAGCGAATTTGCAAGCTTGGCTAGTGAAGCCAAAGGGGTCGCAATTTCCATAAATGGAGCAACTCCCAGTTTTTTCACCCTTGCTCTGTCAGATCTTAAAGACAAAAAGGAAAATAGATACACTCACCAAAAGCTCCTGAAGTATGAGAAATCATGGAATACAATGGACTCAACCAACCATCACTCATTCATATGGGTGATATCCGCAGCATTTGCCTTTTGTTTTTCTTGCTGGTTAAGTATCTAACATGTTCCTACTGTTTTTCTTGCTGGTTAAGTGGCATGCACACATATGGCTGCACAGACCAAGCTGTTCTGTTTCAGGCTTATTCCAATAAATCAACTTTTTCCAGACAGTACAGTTTCAATTTAAAAAACATCAGAAATTAACTTTGAACTGCAGTATATAAAGCTAGAGAACAGCTAGCTGTCAAAACAAGACAAAACCCCTAAAACCTTTTTTACCAGTAAGACATTTCAGGAGAAGATCAAGATTTCAGTGAAGTGATACAGCCAGTAAGTGGTAGAAGGAAACTGTATTTAAAAAACCCCAGAAACTAAACCACACTGCTTTCCATAATTTGTTGTGACCCTGTATTAGATGACTTTTTATTGTGGATCATGATCAGAGATATCAGGTGACATTTTCAACTTTTTGTCCATTTTGGTCTGCAAGCTTTGCATAGCAGCAAAAACTAAAAAGAGAACCTGTAAAAATTGAGACACAGTATTTAGCTGTGTTAGAGTTGGCTTTGCTCTACACATGTGTTCCTTCTGCAAGAAAACTAAAAGAAAAGGTAATAAAACACTTACTCAGACTACTGGAAATTGCAGATATTAGCCCTAGATTATATCCTGTTAAAAACAAAAGCTATGGGAGGGGAAAAACTTTTAAAAGTGCTGAAGTCACAACAGCTTCACAGAGACAGAGAGAAGCAACTTGAATATAAATAAGTGTCCAAAATAGGTCAGCACTCTCTTCTTGGCCACGGAAGGTTGATACTTTTCACTAGAGGTTAGCCTGGATGGTGGAGGCACACGCACTGCAGGGACAGCGGCTGAGCCCATAGGCAGCTCTGAGCTTGGAGTGAGCTCCAGTGCCCCAATCACAGTGTCATAGTGAAAGGCGAGGTCTCACACATGGAGCATCACCAGGCACACTCAAGACAACCACCACACACTCTGCAGCAGTACCTGTTTCCCCTGACTGTATGGGCTTCCAATACAACATCAGTCCAGTTCCAGGAGGGGTTTGAAATGCTGTGTCCATAGCCAGTTTTGAGTTTATCAAGCAAGAAACATGTTAAGAGACAGGGGGGTTTCCACAACCCTCACCAAGAACCAGCAGCTCCATGCTTTCAGCCCACAGCATCCTAGTAATACCCTGGCAAGAAGCAGCTCTTTGTGCCAGGGCAGAATTGGGCCCTGCACAATCCAGTTACAGTTGACAAAGCCATTACCTCCCCACCAGAGGTTAGAGCATCTTAAACCAAAGCAAAGGGCAGTTTTAGACCCAAAAATCAGGACACATGGTGCAGAGCATGCATCTCAGCTGTTTTGCCATTGTTACCATGGGGGAGGCTGGTGAGAGCAATAAGGTCAGGCTGCAGGAGAGCCACAGGTTCTGTCTTTTGTTTTTTAAAAGGAAAAAAGTGAACAAGTTATTTCTACAGCATTGAGCAGCAAGCCTGCCAGTCCAGCCTCGGCAGCATTCCTGCCTAGCTCGGCTTGTTTACCACCAATAAAAACCCCATTAGTTGCACAATGCGCCTGTTAAAAATAACTCAAAAAAAAATCATTACTGGCAAATTAGTAAGACATCAGGAGGCACAGACACCTCAGCGTGGTGTTATGGAAACCACAGAGGAGTCAGACTTCCCTCAGGAACTTTTCCTGAGGGAGACAAGCCCGAAGATTTCTCTGCCTTTGAGTGGACCCAGCTAATTTGACAGGTTTGGGACCAAAATACAGCAGTCACCCAGCCAACCAACACAGGGTTTCAAATCAAGTGACTTCCAGAGAAAGTAAACTCACCAAGCTCAGATGCTGCTGGTCTGTGCTAATGAGAGTACAAAGTCCCCCTTGCACAAGGGCAGCCCATGGAGGAGGTTGCCATGCCCTGGGGCTTCCCCAGAAATTGACACTACCATGCAGGATCTGATACAGCAGCAGCAACAGGTGCTGACTCAGCACAGCCCCATCCCTGGCCCAGGGACAATGACCTAAATTTTCCCCATCTATTTTAACATAACTGCTGTAAAAAAATACCCAGCTCCCAGCCCAGGCCCTGACCAAATGAAACACAAAACTTAGCACTTAGCCTCGCCACCTGCCACACACACCACTGTGCTCCAGCTAAGGAGCTCGCAGCAGCACAGCTCAGAACTTGCAGACACAGCTTAGAGTACCTTTTCTGATCACTGCTTCCACGCTTGTGCAATTCAGGGATCACTCTGAAGTTGACCCTGGGGTTCACAAAGGCAGTGGAAAGAGTGGAGTTACTACCTGGCTTCCCACAACTTTCTTGAGTGCCCAGAGCCAAGGACACAAAGGCAGATACAGACCAAGTTCAGGAAGCTGCTATCCTGTGGGTTGTGGGCAGAAGGGTAAAGGTGTTTACAATACTGTTCCTCTCAGCAAACCCCTCTACAGACTGAGCATTCCCAGGAGCTGCTCTAAACTTAAGAGCAGTATTGCTTTGCCTCCCAAGCTCAACCAACTTACTTGGAGGCTGCCCAGACAAACAGCCCAAATCCCTACATCCCTGCCTAACCCACCATTATCTAGTTAGGGAAAACCTGAAGCTACCTCTTTGCAAGGATGCAACCTAACTTGATTCACTGTCTCCCCGCAGCAGGGGGTGTCTGTGACTCTTTTGCAATTTGTGTGTTTCCATGAGCACCCACAGCCCCTTCCACAAGCCCAGCCATACCTGTACACAGGCCCTTGAAAGGAAGCTAATTTGAGAATGTGCCAAGCAGAGGGACACATTGAAGACATTGCATTTCTGAAATAAGATGCGGGTCCCCTTCTGCTAACGAGATGATAAGAGGGGACTTCAAAAGCAGCTGCAAATATCCAATGCAGTGATTGAGACTGACCTTTTCAAAGGAGAAAGCTCTCTTCCCATGCTCACACAAGAGAGCAAATGTCTTTTTCAGACACACTGCTTTATCCTCAAGATTTGTAAGAATGAAAACGGGGTCACAAAAGCAGGTGAGCAAGCGCTGGGCTAAAGCTTCGCTGAAAATATAATCTCTTGATATAAGAAATAAAGACACCCATCAGCACAGAGGGTCTACAGTATCTTCGTAACTACTGCTAGTAACAATTCTCCTACAGAACCCTGAACACTGAAAATTCCCAAGCAAGACCCAAATGCCACGTCAGAAACACTCACCATCCTCAAATCAGAAGACAACAGTTGCATAAACCACACTAAGAGATGTATACCTAGGGGAAAAAGAGATTTTCTCAGCCTGGGAAGTAGAAACAAATAGCCAATCCCCTCCCACCTAACAGTTTAAAGTCAGGTGAGAGTTGATGCAGACAATAGAGGGATAAGAGCTACAACCAAATTAGTAGCCTGTGTTTTGGCAGGGATGATGAAAATGCTCACCTGCTTCGGCTATTATCATCTCCATCTGGAAATGGGTGAGAGGCACTCCACTCACAGGGTCTCTATTCCTAAACCAGTGAGGTTACATTGGGGAATATTTTGGCCTGCCAAAGTCCCTACCAGATATGTTTTTTAACAAACAGCAAAGGAGCTTCTTCAAACAGAGCCATCAAACTGTGGTGTGCTTTAATTCTGCCGTTATCTCAACCCTTCGAGCCCCACGTTGGGCGTCAAAAAGAACTGTTGTGGTTTAAGTCCAGTCAAACACGAAGTTTTCTCACTCACTTACTCTCCTCCTTTCCCCAGTCCTGGGGGAATGGGGAGGAGAATCGAAAGAATGCAACTCCCACAGGTTGAGATAAGAACAGTTTAGTAACTAAGGTGTAACACAAATCACTGCTGCTACCACCAGGAATAATACAGGAGAAATACAAGGAAAGAGAATACAACTGCTCACCAAGCCTGACCCAGCCAGTGCACCCCCCAGCAGCGACCCCCCCAGTGCACCACCACACCCTTCTGGGTCTCTGCTCTCCGGTTTCCCATCCTGGACATGACGTGCTGTGGTATGGAATAACCTCTTTGGTCAGTTTGGGTCAGGTGTCCTGTCTCTGCTTCCTTCTGGCTTCCTCTCCTCCCTGGCAGAGCATGAGGCTCAGAAAGTCCTTGGTCAGACCAAAACATTAGCAAGCAGTAACTGAAAACACTGGTGCTATCAGCACTGCTCCCAGGCCCAAAATCAAAAACACAGCGCTGCACCAGCTACCAAGAAGGAGAAAAATGACTGCTGCTGCTGAACCCAGGACAGAATGCCATGCAGGGATGGAGCTGGATGTTGCTATGTCAGAGCAAGGCACAGCAGAGCTTTGCTGGACCACTCTCCTCAGGGAGACCTCATCAGCCATGCTCCTGCTGAGGTGCCATCACCTCCAGCCCCGCCACAGTTATATATTCCCACATCATTTTAACTAAGAAGCTTATGCCAGAGGTTCTCCAGATGCTGCCTCCGTTCTGAGGATGCTTAAAATCACACCCAAACCATGATGGCCAGTGACCCACTCCTCCCTGCAGCATCCAAAGCATCCAAAAACGATTTCGGGGGAGATGGCAGGAGGGGTGACTCCACTCCAGCAGATTTCACGCCAGACAGAGTATCACATCATCTGTGCTGCTGTAACGTGAGGCCGGCAAGGTACCGTCAGCACTGCCGCGGCAAGGCAACGTGCCAGCACAAACACTGTGTCGGGTGCTCTGGCTGGTTCCGCAGCAACACAACCATATCCTCAGGCCAGATCCAGACCACAGCCTGCCAGCTGAGCCGGACACACGCGTCTCCGGTGCCGACAGCCATGGAAACAGGCCTGTGGTTTGCCCTGGTTAAGCCGTTTTTGGGTGCAGGGCTGTCCCCTGAGCCTGCACAGGGGAAGTGGAGGTGCAAGCCCCAGGAGTTTGCAATAAAGGAGATCTGTGTGGCTGGTGAGTGCAAGATCTCCTGGGAATGGCCCTTTTACTGGGCTCCAGATGCTGTGGAGTGATTGCTTATATGAAGGCAGGGGAGGCCTCTTTACTGTTTCTCATTTCCTCCTTTTCTGCTCTCCCCCCCCCCCCCCCGATTTCCTGGTTTTGTTCAGAAGCACAAGAGAGTCATTCATCATTTTTCTTCCAGCACAAGGAGCCCTCTCACCTCCCCCTCACCCCTAAATCCCTCCCCACCAGAAAAGGGCACACGTTCGCCAGCCAAAAAGGATCACAGCAAGGAAGGCAAAGCTCCCCTGCTCCTGCAAACAGCTCCGGCACAAAGGGCCACATTCTCAGCTGGGTTCAGTGGGTGCCAGCCCCCAAAGGGTGAAGGCCAAAACTCAACGGCAGCAGAAATGCTAAGTCAGAAAACTGGTATCAGCGGAGGAGGAAAGCAATTCGCACTGGTTTGAATTACGGGGGATGCAAAGCAGGGAGCAATTTGCATGCTGAGGAGACAGCACCGCAGGTAACTGGAAAGAAAGAGCTAAGAGATGAAGGTCTGCATATGTCTCAGCCTGCGTGCTCTGATGATCACTCAATTCACTGAAACCTGGGAAATATTTCCTTGCAGAGCTGTCCCCCACACTCCTCTAGAAACTGGACAGGCACTGATCCAAGTGCAGCCCAGGTGCTGGACTTGCACTGTTCTACGTGACAGCAAGCCATCAGCCCAGCTTTGGGATGGGCTTCCAGGAAAACCCTGTTCAGTTTGCAGGAGGGGGGAAAAGGGGCAGCTACAGATGCAGACATTTAACCCATCTGGAGGATCAATGACATCCCCAGGAAAACTTCACTGTAGGGCTTTCCTCCAAAGGCCACTTGGGTTCGCAATCACTCTGCTTCCTTCCATAGCTTCTTGACAGCCTCTCCTTGCCCCAGCATGGAGGGAGGGTGCCATGACTAGAACCTCTCAGTACAGCAGGAACAGGGAAAAGCAGCTCTCTCCAAATGCCCTTGAGGAGACTGAGTAGGAACACCCCAAAGTAGTCCAAATTCTTTTACAAAACTACTGAATGTTAGCATGAAGACCAGGACAGTGCAAACACCTAGGGTCTGTTTCAGGCTTCAGGGTTTGGCTCTTGACCTGGAAAAAAGGAAATAAAACTGGACATACAGAAAACATTATGGGTTTTGGTTTCGTTTGGGTTTAATCACAGCAATAACAGCAACCAAGTCAAAAAGATCTGCTTGTGGTCAAACCCAAGGTTTCTTTTTGGTTTTAGAAGGAGAAGAAATGGAAGATGGTGGTCAGTATTGGGGCTGGTTGGGTAGAGGGAAGCCTGTGTACCAGCAGCTCCACCAAGGGAGAACATTTATGGCACAATCTCGCAAGAATTGTATGAGCAATGAAGACACAAGCCACCATTTAGGACTAAACTCTTCCACAGCCACTGAGCCAGAGATCCTGGGGCTCCTCCAGCTACTGCTCATGTTTCGGGCAAAGGAAGAGTCTGAGGCCACCTTCTGCACATCTTGGGTCACTGTGTGAATTGGTGGCATGCTCCATTGGGCCTCTTTTGAGAGTCTTGCTATTCATTCCCTTTGCTTTCTTTAAAAATGCTCAAATGGTGAACTTTTTAGCTGCTAGTCTACCCCAGCATCTTTGCAAACTTGTTTTGAAGCCCCTTTGTGCTCTAAAGGACAGACACCAATATTTCAAAGTTACCTGAATAAAACCTTAGATTCTGCTCTTTTTTTTTTGTCTTGGTTGGGTTTTTTGTTTGTTTGTTTTTAATTTAATGGTTTGGCAGCCAAACCAAAAGGAACAGTCCCAAGCAGGAACCAACACGTGGGCTCCATTGCGCTCCAAACGCAGCCTATGTCACCTCCAGAGCTCCCAGACGTGCTCCCGCAGAGCCCTGTGCCCGACCCTCCCACCCTGGCGGGATAGCCCCTGACGGCTCCTCTCTGTGGAGCAGGTTTCAGCAGGTCTTCACCGAGCCAGACAGGTCAAAATGAGCCTCCCAGCACCCTGCTGACAATATGCAAAGTAAACCCGAGAGCAGGCACCGGGAGAGGTGAGGCCAGCAGAAAGGCGGCGAGAGAAAGCAATTGGAAGAAAGAGAGCGCAGCACTTTATAGCAGGAAAAAAATAAACTTGCTGACCAAAAAAAACCCAGCCATAACTGGGAAAATGTACAGGGCTCTAGAGGAAAAAAACAGCAAAGGAGAAGGTAAGAGGGGCTGGGTATAATGGTGTGTATTTTCTTCTCAGCACCAAGGAGATCCCCAAGGGCCCCTAAAAGCCTTTTGCAAATCAGGACCAAGCTCCTGCGTGCAGCAGCTGCTGGATCATTCCTTACCAGTTGGGCTCTCATCCCACAAAAGTCCAGACTTCTGCTGTTGGAAAATAAACTCAAATCCCAGTGGATTTTGCACTGGAGCCTTTTCAGTGTTTTCTTCACCCTGGCATCTTCAAACTAGGCGACATGTGGCACCATCATGGTTCTGTAGTGTTCATCACTGGAGCAATTAGCAAGCTGTTCAGGCTAAGAAACTTGCTCTCCTGAGATACAATCCCATCAGTGAGTCTTCCAGAACCAAAGGGTCAGCATCCCCAAGAACAACACACCCAGCAGCACCTGCCTCAGTTTCCTGGGCTGCCAGGTCAGGCTTTTACAGTGCAGCAAAGGCCAAACACAGGTGCCCACGGCCAGTCTGTGCCGCAGAGCAGCAGAACCACATTTAGGGAGGGATGAGATTAATTAAATTAATAACAAAAAGCCGGATACCAGCCCCCCCCCATGTCGTTCAGGCTGCGGCACAGGGGATGCTCAAAACACAGAAGAGGTCCCAAATGAGGCCAGGCTTACCCTGTTCCAGCTACAGACCTGCATCTTGGCCTTCACAAGGGCCAGGAAAAGCCCTGCACATTTTCTTTAGAGAGGAGCACAACAGTGAAAAGCCCCCAGTAGGAGTTTTCCTTTCAGCCTGACCTGGAGCATCCTGTGCATCCGTCACAAGGGCACGGCCACCAGGAGCCAGCTCGCCTGCTCGGGGAGGAGAAAAGAAGGGAAGTTGATTTTCACAGCCAACAGAAAATAGGGATTTCTTTTCAGATGGCAGGAATGTAACCCTGACATTTAGTCACTTAATATTTGTGCTTCCCGGGTACGTCTCTCTGCAGGAAAGCCCCTGGACAGAAAGCCCTCCAGGCAGCATTGTAACATATCCACTGAAGGTCACTGTGCCAGCTCCTTGGGGAGCTGCAGGGTTTTTGGGGATGTTCAGTCTCACCCACTCTGTGCCTCGGCTGCATGTGTCTAGTTGGACAAAGGACGAACCTGCAGCCCTGGCCTAAGGCTGCTCAGGGTCTGACTCACATGCTGAAAACAGTATTGCCCCACTCTCTCTATGACATGCATGCCAGGACAGGATGGCAGCATGCACTACACCTGCCCCTGCGCCGCTTGAAGCCAGGTTTAGAGTGGAGGAGAACCAGCACCACATCTCCAGCTCTGAAAAGCAGCCATTCACCACCATCATGATGGGGAAAATGCATTTGCTCCACATTGAGCTGTGAGGATGAACAACCCTACCTCATGGCATTGCTCCTGCAACACAGCTAGCACCCCCAGCTCCATCATGGGGACAGTATCTGATCAGCAGTGTCCCAGTCCCTGCCAAGCTGCGGCTACGCGCCCTGCAGGCGTTGCACCTACGCAGTTGGAGAGAGAAGAGAGCAGCCCAGCTCGGGGTTACTCCAGTACAGGGCAGGCTGCACACCTTGCACAACACACCCCAGGTACCAGCTTCAGGCAGACAGCTCAGCTCAGGTCATGCTGCTGACGCCACTCAGCGCATGATTCCAGGGATTTCCAAAGCACAGCCCCGTCTGCAGCTGCTCACAGAGGTATCTTCTTCATTGTGTTACCGCACTGATTGCGGTCTTGCATTGCAGAGCTTTCTGCCACACAGCTTCAAGTCCCACCCATTCACACCTCCTTCTTGGGCAAAATTTTGGGAACTTCCCCCATTAAAAAGGTTTTGTAAATCTGATGGGAGACCACTGCTTCAAGGGCTGCGAAAGCTTACTGCAGACTTTGCAGTTTCTCAGGGTATAGTTTATATGGCAGTGGGCAGCCCACAGTCGATTGTAAACATTCCCACAGGAGCATTCATATGCTCAACACCGAGCTCAGTGCCAGTCTTGAACATGGGTAATGATGACAGGAGACAAGCAAGATGCATAATTTAACTGCCAAAAATGCTGCTTCATCATGGGATGCCATGGAGGGGACATGCAGAATGTACAGGCAGAGAAAAAGGAGAAAACTACGGGGAGAAAAAAGAAACATGGACTCGGTTAAATATTTATAGGGGCTGCTGCATTTTAATTGCAAGCAGCTTTTTAGGTCAGCTGAGACATTTCACCTCTGCTGGTCACATCAGCTCCAGGGAACAAGACACTGCTGATAACCACAACACAGAGGCCCAACTCTCCTAGCATGTAACTCAGAGAAAAAACAGATCAGGGCAGGGTTGTGCTTCCACTGGGCACAGCCCCAGTGATGAGACCCTTCCTTCAGACCACGGCTGATGCTCCTGGATATACAGGTGGCAGGAAATGGGAACAGGTAGCAAAGAGGATTCACAGGAGCAAGCCCTAATTGGTCTCGTATGTGGAGAAATTCCTGTCCCAAAGCCTCAAGACCCTGCAGTGATGCACATAGCTGAGGGTTTTCTTGCCTCCCCCAGCACTTGAAGCCCCACTGCAAGAAGTCAGGAGGGCAGCTTACCCAACAAAGACAGTACCACTGTGAGCAGCCAGCAGACTGGGCTATGCATTGGGAGTCCCTGAAACCATGGACAGAGTGGTGTCGGCAGCTTAATGGGTTTCCATAGCACTGTTCCCACCTCACAAGGCTCACCCCATATTTTCATGAGTTCCCAGCTGGCTACCACCTAAGGGCAGGTTATAGGCTTGAGGGATCTTTGTCCAGGATGGTCTGCTGCCTGGTCGTATCTACACTGACCAAGTGCCTTAAGCGTAGTCTGCATTTGCAAATGTCGGTTTCAGCATGTACAGGACCAGCCTAATGGGCAGGGGTTAAGGTAACAAATCCTTGAAACCAGCCTGATAAAAAGAATAAACAAAAAAAATGGGGGAAAGCAATGGCTGAAATCAATAGCAAACATTACTAGAAAGACGGACGCTTTGCAACTGTCCAAGATTAGAAGAATCTATGTCTGCATTATTGGTTTTTTACTCTCTTTTTTGCCAGGCACATTTTGTTAATACTGAAAATCTTGCATTTCATCCCTTTGTCGCTCAGCTCGCCTCAGTCCCTGCAGGATGGGTCACAATTCTCAAGAGGGCTGAACAACTGATTTGTGCAGTGGGACCTGCAGTAACTTCACCACCTCCCTTATCAGCTTTACAGTGTTGGACTCACTTCATCCAAAACAAGGGAAAGAAAGCAAACAAGTTAAGCCCTGGTTTACAACAGTAGGGTTGAGCAGAAAGGAGGGGTTAGACTCAAAAGGAGAACCCCCTGTCCAAACACAAGTATCTGAAGCAGTATTCACAAAGCAAACACTGGAATGACCAGCAAACAGCGTACATTTTGCACACCTGCCCCTTAACATCAGGCAAATCTCAAGACATCAGCAGTTCTAAAGAGGGATTAAAATAAAAGCATGCTTTGTCCATGGACAACCTTTGCTCAAAAGCCACGTGAGAGGCGGTAAGTTTCTACAGGCTGACTCCCTGCAAAGTAAGTAAGGGAAAGTTATCAGCTCTGGGCTCCCAAAATATTTACTCAATCTAATATTATTCTGACTGCTCTCGAGAAGACCTTTCCAAAATCCCATGCTGTCATTTTTATGGCATACCCTTGACCAAAACTCAAATGCAGAGCACCCTTTCCCAAGGGCATTTCCAAGCACTCACTGCCGTAAAAGCAATGTCCTTGCAAGGCAGAAACAGCACTATGGAAACCCATCCCTTGGGGAGAGAAGGCTAAAGGTGCGCAGCCTTGCTGTGCAACATCCAAGTGTCAGACCTAAACACTGCATCAAGCTGAAACTGTGGGAGTCATTAAGAAGCCGAGATAAACGGCTTAAGCTGATCGAGGGACAAGAGGCTGAGAAGACACCCTCATGGATGCAGGCTGGGGTGTTTTAGTGGCTGCAATTCATCTAAAATTTGGGTTTAGATCTCATCTGGCCACAAGCCACATCTGGGAAACACATCTGGTGGAGGCTGTCGGTACACTCTGCGTGTTTCCTTACAAAGGCTTGGGATACCAGTTCTTATTTTTAGTACTGTTTTTATTTCTTCATGTAATGAGTTCAGTGTTTCAGGCAGCCCTGGAGGAGCAGGAAGGACATGTCCTGTAATAAAACTAATTAATTCATGTGGAATTTCTAGCCATTATTGTGAAAGTGGCCAAATTCCTCGCTCCTGAAAAGCTGCCAAAATGGCCATTAATCTGGCTGTGGTCATGAGCAGGATTCCTGTGGCCTCCTGCAACACCCGACCGGCCCCCTGGGAGAGAGACTGCAGAAACCAAAGTGGATGTTGTTATTTCCCCACACCAACTCCCACAGCCCAAGTTTTACTAAACAAGACAGTTGCCTCAGAGGGCTCCATGCCAAATTCCTCCCAGTGCCCCCAGACCAAGCATGCCCCAGTCATGTGCAGAGGTCTAGACCTTCCTAGACCTCCAAAGTCAACCCACATCAGGCATTTTAGCATTATTCAAAGCTCTCGAGGACCAAGTATTTCCACCTGCCCAGCCTTGACCATGCTGTCAGTGCCAGGTGCCCTGTAGAGAGCAGGGTAAAGAATCTATCCTAGAGACATCAGAGGTTGTGTTCCCACTATCCAGCTGGGTATACAAGGAGGCTGAGCTTTTCAGGTCCCATCTGCAGGCAATGGGAAGCTGGGATCCTCCACAGAGAAATTCCAGGCAAGAATCTCATTAGCTAAAATCCCTTAATAATGCACAGGAATTAATGGAATCTGTCTCTCACTGCAAGCTGGAGGTGACAGGGTCTGTGGGGACTGGCAGGGAAAAAAATCACAGAATAAACTTATTTTAGTCACTAAAATCAACAACAAAATTACTCAGAATACCCACAGGGATCTGACCTGTTGTGTAAGAAGGCACCATTTTGCCACAGTCTTTTTCTCTCCCAGTTCTGGATTGCTCTTTACACTCAGGATGGATTAGAGGGTTAGCCTCTAAATAGTACCTCTGATGCTGTCCCACCACCCAGTACCCAGGAATGGCAATATTCCCAGAACACCACTAGAAATTCAGACCTTCTGCCCCAAATGTGTAACGGACTGTCTGTCACAACCTGGATTTCTAACAGTCTAAACAAAATCCTCACAAAACCACTTCAGCACAAGCTGTGGAGGCAGCACTCGCTGTTCATCATGGCCAAAGGAAGAGGTCCCCTACCATGGCCAACCACTGCTTTAGGCCTCCTCATCCCCGTTTCCATCATGGAAAATGCTGTTCCTGTCCATTCACACCACAGTCAGAAGAAGATGGTGCAGCAGTGATTTCCCTGCAGTTCTATCAATCTGGATTCATGTGATGCTCAGAAGAAAGGAAGGTGCCCTTAACACATCTGGGATCATATCAAACTTATGGCCCTTGGATAGTGTGGGTATTATGCTAGAAAAAGAATGGCTGTTGGAGTGCAGCAGTGCAGAGAGAGAGAAGGTTCCAGCACAAGAATGTTGTCCTTGATCAGCTGGACTACGAGATACCTTTTTGGAGCATGGAGGAGTACTTCCAGCCTCCAGAAAGCAGTGGTAAGTCTTGTTATAGTGTTATCACCTGGCATTTTCCTCACAGTGGTTCATCTGCACACCTATAAGCGCTATGGTGTGGAGGGACAGCACCCCTGACAAGTGTGCCCAAGAAGTAAGACATAATTCATCAATAGAACTGGAATTTGTCTTCAGCACAGGCACTCCAAGGTGAGACAGGAGTCATGAAAAACAGCCATGGAAGGTCCCAGGACTGTTGGGTTAGCCTCACTGCAAACAGAAACACCACGATGGCCAACCACTCCGAACTTACAACCTCCACTCCAAACTCTCCCAGGGGCCAAGACCCAGCAGACACAAACCAGGCACCACATGGAGCCCTTGAGCCACCCACCTTGCATTATTTACAGCCTCTGCAACTACACAACCCGGCTGGAGCTATGGGGCAGTGCCCCAGCACCAGCTCCAGGCTCCAACGGCGCAGGAGGATGGAGCTCTCCGCTGGCCACCCTCCCTCTCCTCCTCCTCATGCCATTCCTCTTTGCTAAACCTGAATTCTTCTCCCCATTTCTGCTTGCTTTTGAAGAGCCAGATGAAACAGCACCAGATGGAGGGGAGCCGCTCACCCGCTGAAAGCAACAGGATATGAGCATTTCCACATGGGCTGTGCAGGAGGGCTGACATCGCACCAGTTGCAAACCCTCTGTCTACCAGTGGCTCAGCTTGCAGGCCCAATGGTACGCCAAGCACCGCACACAAAACCGCCTGGATTCAAACAGAAAATGATCCCCAAGGAACTTTCCCCATGAAAAAAAGAGGACAGATCCTGGCCAGTTTCACTGCTTCTGCTCTCCTGCCTTCACTGGGGCTGCTCAGGATCTGTCCTGATCCTCTCAAGAGCAGAATTTGGGACTTCTGAAATACAGAGCTGCTCCCTACCCTACAGGAGATAGGTCACACTGAGGGACACACTGAGGATCTTTGGAGGCATCAAAAAAGGTCTTGGAGGACACCCAAAACCACAAAAACACCTTCAACAGCTCACTGCACCCACCAGTCCCCCCAAGACTGATCAGCAAGCATTCCTGAGACACGGACACCAGGTGCCCACCCTTTTCTAAACCAGCAAGAGGAAAACATAAGAAGGTTATCAGACAACCTCCTCACCAAACCAAGAGAAGTCCATTAGCATGGAGTGGGTATCCTACGACTAGCCAGAAGAGCTGAGAACAGGCTGCCCTGGCTTAAGTATGAAAAGCAAGATGTTATGAGGTAATCTAACTGTGGTCTCGAGCAAAAATACTGGGCAAAGCTTTCTGAATTTTTCCCAACACTATAGGACTACAGGACTCTTCCAAAGACGACACTATGCAAGTGACTGCAACAGCATGTCACTGCTGTAGGCATCCTGCATCACCTGGCTACAAGGACAAGCTGCAAGGAGGCACAAAAACACCTCCCTAAAATTGCCTCCAGCACGTAGGGTGTTGAAATGCTATTAATTTCAAGGGCAGAGCATTAGAAATCCCCTCATCCCACCTGAGCTGGTTTATCTGCAGAAAATTGTAAGGGAAAGCAGGAATTTCAACACAGTCCAATTCCCACCAGCACTTTGTGTCACTCTCAATTACAGTCCACAATGAAATACCAAGAAATCATTCCTTGCAGCCGGCAGAATTAATGGGATCTTTGACTGCAGAGAGCACCAGGCAGTGAACTTGTTCCCTTACCAGCCAAGAGGCACAGTGCAGCTTTCTTCAGAATAAAAGCTGCAATGTCAAAGGATAGTTTAAGGCTTACAAAAGTGACCTGATGTTTCCCAGTATTCCAGTCCATAAGAAAGGCACATGATTACCAACCCTTTCCTTTCTAAAGCAATCTATTCCTACCATAAGCTGATGCAGCAAGAGACTTTATATTCCCACTGGTACCTAGCTAAATTACATGTGGGCAAAACACTGAACAGAAGACAATAATGCAGTTACAACAAGCTGTCAAATGCTGGGCTGCTGCAAACTTCCAATAACTGTGCACTAACCCCTTTCTCTTAAGCCTTTGCCTAGGATAGCCACCACATCACGTCCACTTGTAATTAGATGTTAACTTGCACGTTTAATGAGGTCACGCTTGGCCAGTTCGTGAATGAGAAACACCTCCCAGCTTGCTGGCAGTGACTGCTGAAAGTAGGCAAAGATGTGTCAGTCGGTCTGCTGAAGGTAGCTTGTCATTGTGGAAATAACAGTAAGACGGGATTTGCAATCTTTTAAACTGGCAGAAAACTCATCCTTACACAAAAGTGAAGATTTTGTTAACTCCCTGCTGTGGCTCATCCCGGGTCCAAAGACCAAGAGTTGTATGATGGAGCATGAGGATGGAGCACCTGGACAGGGAGGGAGTAGGGCATGACTGCCACTGTATCAGCTCAGCAGGGATGAAAGGCAACCAAGAATAATCTGCACAAAATTTTAGGACCCCCAGAAGGGTTTTTCCCTTCTCTCCCAAGTCCATTTCAGGAGCATGTACCATGGTTAACCTCCAAATCCCACAGCACACTCAACACCCGTCAAGCAGCATCTTTCGGCATGGCACACAGCAAAGGAACAGGTAACACGACTCCCTCCCCCAGGCAGACATTGAGCGCACTAACACAGCTTTCTCCACAAGGCTAATGCCATCAGGTAAAGCCTCACTCTTCCACTGAGGACAAATCCGCCTCTTCAGGCAGATGCAACCAGCAAGGACAAGTTGGAAAGTAAAGCCCAATGTATCGCTGCTACGGGACACCCTCAAAACTGGACACACACACACTGATTCAGGCAGCATCTCCCCAAGGAAGAGCCAAGGGTGAAGATGGGTGGAAGCAGTAGTGGAAGTGCATGCAAAGGCAATGGCTTTGCATCTCTCTGATACAGAACGGATCTGCTAAGCAGACACTGGATTCGAAGATGTATATTCCACCCTGATTCAGGGAAAGAAAGCAGGAATTCTTTCACCTGGAAACTCAGTACACCACCAAGCTCCACCCCCCTCCATTAACGTAAAAGCTTGAAAAGCACCTTTACATTTTACATTGGCCTTCCTCTTACTCTGTCTGCCTAGAGCAAAAGTTCTTTCCTGAAAGAATCACAGACCCAGGAGGGAAAGCAGATGTGGCCATGCTCAGAAAGCTGGAATTGCCCAATCCAAGCAGAAACACAAGAAATCCACCAGACAAACTGCTGTTCCTCCTTGCTCCTTAGTGCTGAACACATGACCAGGCAAAGCAGGTACAGGAGTGCTGCTGGTCACTGGGATGAAACCCTGCCTTCGCAAATCCAGCTGTGTTTGTGGACAGCAGTGACAGCTGCCTATCAGGCAGATAAATTAGTCCCAGCTAATACTGTAGCCAGGTCTAGAAGAGAGCCAAACACAAACACACCTCTCGCATTCCAGTTTTCACTGTTTTGCCTCCCAAATTGTTTACCCCAGCTCAATTCCTGGATGTGGATAAAACAAACGACACGGACTTTCTCACAGACAGAGCTTCTTGCTGTTCTCTTGACAAATACCATGCTCAGCGAGTATGAGCCTGAAACACAGAGGAAAGGAAACAACTGCAAAGGGCAAGAAGGAAACAGACCATTTGCCAAGGGACAGCATGAAAACATGTTCCTCCTTTGGGCCAGAGCCTTGAAATCTTCCCAGGCTTCCCCCTCCCTCCAAACCACCATTTTCACACAACCACCAACCAAAACACAGCAAAGTCCAGTGGGACCGAGACAGGGGTAGCATTATTTTCAAGCTGCTGCTCCACAAGGTGTTATTTACTGTCTTAATACTTAAAGACTGACAGTCAGTGCAGGGCCCAGCAAGCTGTTAGCTCTTGACCAGACACAGCTGCCACAAAGGAGCTTGGAGACCTGGTCCACCTACCAGCAAAGCCCCAGAAGCAGCGAGGACAAATGAGCTGTGTGGGTTTTCTTCATTCACATATTATCCTTAGAGCTATTAGTAACTGCATTTCACTTTCCATATTTTTTCCAAGGTAAGGAGCTTTGCAGACTTTTGTTTTATCCTGGGCAGAGCCACGCTAGTGGCTCTGGAGATAGGTATTAACATACTCCTATGGATTTGTTTCTTACAGTTGGCTTCTCTGGTGTCTAATAATGTCCAAGCTTGCTTAAGCCAGCCTGAACACATGGTTGCAGCACTTGAAACTAACCTCCCTCCTGCTCCTGTGCTTCTGCCTCAAAAGGCATCTACCACAGGACGAGGGAGACACTCACAGCCTAGCTCTCCTCTACCTCTCGCCCACTTCTGAGCAACACAGGGCCTTCAGGATGCTCATTGCTGTGTTAGACCTGGCCAACCTGACTAACAGGGTCAGAAGTTGTGGAGGCAGAAGGACAGATACACACATGCAGATTGTGATGGATGCTTCGTTTCCTTATAAAAGCAGGAGAAAAGCAGAAGTCTTCCTAGCAATTCAGTGGACATGAAAAATGCGCTCGTAGCATTACTGGCATGGTTTTCAAGTTGCTGTTAAAATTCCACTTATATTATGCTACCTCCAGCCTCGGAGCCTTCTGTGTTTTGGAGCAATACATTAAACTGCCTTTTAGCAGCTGCCTGCCAAGGGGAAATGCAGATTTTGACATTTGACCCGTAAGGAAGGATGTGTGGCATTTGGGGCTACCCAAATAAGGGTTTTAGCTGGATGCTAAAACAAGCTGCATCTTTAACAGTTAACTATTTTGACGCTGCTTCTATATCATGGGAGTTCAAAGTGGAGTCCCTTACCAGGTGAATGAGGCAACCCCAGTCCTCCCCCTTCAAGTTTGCCTGGGGCCACATTCTTTGCACAGCTCTTTCCATTTGGAAAGGTTACTTTGCACTGTCATGGACTAAAAAAAACCACATTTGTTTTAATAAAGAACTGAGATTCCAAAGCAGGACTCAATAGCCAGCAGTGGGTTCTGAGGCAGATCCCTCAGAATTAATACAAATATCCTAACAGCAAAATAAAACAATATTACAAACCCAAGTGAACTGCACTGCCAAAGGGAAAAAGATAATTCCCTCAACTGGTCAGTTCTGAACAGTGGCTTAAGAACCTTTTTTTCAGAGTGGAACAAATTTTATTCCCAGGGCCTTGTCTCCATTAGAAGAAAATGGATGATTTTCAGCTATTCTCATAACCTGGGCAAGACAATTTTGGACACTGCTGAGATCACTAAGATCTGCCCTGATCCATTTCCTAGCACAAGTTCCTGTCGTGGAGCAGTACTGGCACCCTGCTGCACCTTGACAGTTCAGGACATTGATCTGCCAGAACACCACTGACTTGTTTCCTGGGGCTGGCTTTCTGCAGGATTAGCTCTGAACCAGCCTACTCTGACACAAGGTGACATCTAAACCCAGCAGAAGGAAGGGAAAAGGACAAGAGCTGGACAAGCCCCCAATTCCAGTTCATGATGGCCAAAGCAGAAGGCAGCATCCCCACCATCCAGCTGAGATTGGAGAGGCTGAGAGACCCCAATGGTACCTGAAACACCTCCCAAAGCACGTTGTGTGTCCAAGACACATTCAGACCTGAGCCACCCTGACCCTGCTCGGGGAGAAGGTGGCTATCAGCAACTGGGACATTATCTGTCAAGAAACAGACTGCTAATGTGATGTACAGACAGCCCTAACTCTGCTCCCTGTGTCCTGGTGGACTTCAGGGACATCATTTACTCCATCTGCAAAACAGCATGCCGATCTCTCGGAGGTGCTGAAAG
Source organism: Myiopsitta monachus (assembly GCA_017639245.1). NCBI lineage: Eukaryota > Metazoa > Chordata > Aves > Psittaciformes > Psittacidae > Myiopsitta > Myiopsitta monachus. Next base: position 25,062,564 of record CM029926.1, on the reverse strand, counting down.
AATAAACACACTCGAGACTGGCATGAACTCTACGAGCTTTGCACACACAATAACAACCCTCTGTCCTCAGTTCAGGCAGTTCCAGTCAGCCATTGGGGTACGTGAAGTTTGTTACACGATGACCTAAAATAAACTGTTAAAGACTGTGGTCCAGTGGCATCAAAACTATTTTAGATGCCCTGATCCCTGGAGGTGCTGAGCCTCCATCTTGCTTCCACCCTTGGTGGGAGTTTATGCACTCGTCTCCCCAGAGGGGTACAAGTTCTCAGCCTGATTTCCACAGACTGCCGCTATTTAGTTCCAACATTCCCAACATCTTCAAAATACCCAAAGCCTCTTGAGCAATGAGCAACATCCCCTGCTTCCTAGCTACACGGTGGTTTATGTTACTTTCCGCCTACAACCATTTCAGGATTGGCTTTACAGACCCAAGTGGAAGACTAAACAATGCTGGAGCCACAGCAGGAGAATTTGCGGAGTTTTATTCCTTGTTTCGTTTGGGCAATCCTTCTGCCTCTCATCAGGGACAAAAAGCTTGCCAACCTCTTAATTTAGGAATAGTGAGAGCTCTGCATTCCAGTCCTGAACCAGCCAAAAGAGCTTTTTCAAGCTGGAAAGGGGAAATAGGGCAAATACCTTTCAGCACATTAAAAAAAAAGAAAAGGGGGGGGGGGGAAAAGGAAACAAAAAAAAAAGAGCCTCAACACCTGCCTTTTGCAGGCAAAAACCTGCTCTTGGGGCACTCTTGAAACTGGCCCGACATCAGCATTTGAAAGCAAATTCCAATCCCTGCTCTTTTGGGTGCCAGAGTCCTTTCCCTGTCACTGCTTTAAACAAAAAGCAAACTCTCCCTAGTATATGCTTTGTAGGCATGCTGCAGATGGAAGCACGAGTCTGAGCAGAATAGTATCACGTGAAGCTGGCAGACTGGGTTTTGTTTTTGTTGGGGGTTTGGTTGTATTGGTTCAGGGTTTTGGCTTTTGGGTTGTTTTTTTTTCTAATGGCTACAACAACCTGTTAAAAGTTTTGTCATCTGAAGAGAGCAAACCCTTTTCTGGATGTCCAAGATCCTTTGCCAAGACATGCTGAACTCTGAATATTCCAGCTGCATGTTTCGCATCATGCTGGTTAAGGATGTGCCAGTATTTTTATTATTAACCCCCCCCCTCAGCGCACCGCATACATTAAAGTGTTCTTAAACTGTGCTATTTATGTGTGCGGGTATTACACACAGAGATATGGTTAAATAAATCACACCCACTGTAACAGAATAAAGACAATAAAATCAAGCAAAATACCCAGTCAAGTAACATAATTCTGAAATAAAGTCCATAAAATCAAAAAAAAGCATCATTAACTCAGAAAGTCACCTCTCAACCCATCACTGCAATGCTCTCTCTCTCCCCACCCCAACTTCTTGTAAAAGCATAAGCTTGGAAGTCAGTGCCAGATTCCTTAAATCTACATGCCCTTGGCTTCTTCTAGAGTGTAAAATTCACTCCCTTGATACTCATATTCTGTAGTCAAGCAAGATTTCACATCAACTTGTTCTCCAGACTCGCAGCTCTCCACAGCCCTTCGCAGCCGGGCAAAGGAGGGGGAACAGGAGTGGGGACTGCAGCATTCGCAGCCTGGGTGCATGGAAGCAGCATCTTGCAACGTGCGATGTTTTCCCTGCTGCTGGTTTTCCTTCACTCCCCTCTCTCCATCTTTCCCCTTCAAGCAGAGCAGGGTGCACAGGTACCCAAACCAAAGTGCACAGGTACCCAGAGCAGAGTGCACAGGTACCTGGCTATGCTCCCATCCTCCTGGGGAGTAAAGCCAGGAGGTACAGCCTGGTTCAGAGCGCTTTTCAATAAAGCCTCAACAAGAGAGAAGGAGGAAGTCAAAGTTGTGCTGCTGAACTAGTTATGCAAAGGGTCAGAGCCCCAGTCATAGCCAGGGGAGCAAAGCCAACAAGGAGGCAGAAGTCAAGGAGGGGTGATTTCAAAGGAGAAAGTGCTGGTTTCTACTCCCAGACCTGATTCGGCAATTTTCAGCGTACCACGGAAAGGGAAAGAGCTTGCTGCCGATCGCAAGGGAGAGGAGGCATTAATAAAACCCGAGCTCTGCTGTATCGGCATCCCCAAGAGCGCTCCCTCCCACACACATTGCAGCAACAGGTCAGGAGCCTGTTGGCGTCCCCGTCCTCAGGGCTGTGCCCTCGGGGGATGCTCCTCTTCCTCCTGCACCCGATACCTGGATCGGGGGAAACGGAGGGGACCGGGATCCCTCAGCGGGCGCGGGCAGTGGCCACCTGCAGCTCCGAGGTGGGCTCTGCTGGGAAGGCACCCATAGGGAACGGGCTCTCCACAGAGCAAAGCAACGCAGTCCCTCAAACACCCCTCTTCCCACCGAGCAGCACATGGTCCTCCCACACTGCTGCTCCCCATATGTTTGGGGGTCCACCACCCTCCGGAGTGATTTTACACCACCGACCCCAAATCTGAACCTCCACCTCCCTCTGCTCGCTAAGGGTTCCCACTCCCCTCAACTGCATCTCCCCGAACTTCACCCTTATCTGCCCACAAGGGTTTTCTTTTCTGGAAGAGCCCAACCTGCTCCCCGCGCCTGGAAAGTCCCTACATTCCCCCCCCGTTACACCCCACCTCTGGGATTCCTGCCCCGTGCCAGGAAACCTCTCTAACCCCAGGGGTAGCTGCACCCCCAAAAAAACCATTTTCCCCTCTCCCCCAAGGACACACTCACGCTCCTTCGCCCCTCCATCGCCCTTTTCATTTCTGCCCCCTTGGTCCCTCCCAGGACTCTTCCCTCTCCCGCAGGGATCCCCCTCCCCTACCCTCCCGAGGGGTCCCTCTGCCCCGGGAGTACACCCTTCCGACCACCCTTTAGGATTCCGTAGACGTGCCGGTGCCCCACGGCACTGGGTCCCGGGTGCGTGGTGCCCAGCGCCCAAGCCCTGTGCCCAGTGCACACCGCACTGTCCCCGGTGCTTGTCTCCTGCGCCAGCCGCCCGGAGCGCGGCCCGCAGCGCCCTGTCCCCAGCATCAGGTCGCCGGTCCCTAGCACGAAGGGCGCTCGGTGCCGCGTCCTCGGTGCGCGGCTCTCCGGGGTCCGCGGTGCGGTCCGCGGGGTGCGCGGAGCCGGGCGCTGCTCACCTGCGGGGCGCTCGGCGCTGGCACCGTACTCGGCCGTGTCGCGGCGGCGGGCGCAGGTGCCCTGCCCCTGCACCAGGGCTTGCAGGGGCAGCTCAGCACCGGGGTCGGGGTAGCAGCGCAAGCCGGCGGCGCAGCGCGGAGTGTAGACGCCGCACGCCTCGGCCTCGAGGCGGGCGCACACCGGGCAGCAGCCGCAGCCCGGCTCCCGCACCAGCTCGGGGCAGGGCGGGCGGGCGGCCGGGGGGCAGGCGGCCAGGCGCTCCGCCGTGCAGGGCGGGCAGCGGAACAGCACCTCGGGCAGCGCCGGCCCCGCCAGCGCCAGCGCCGCCGCCGCCGCCGTTACCAGCAGCCGCGGCCAGGCGGCCCGCGCCGCGCCGCCGCGACCGACCCCGCCGAGCGCCATGGCGGGACTGACGGGCGGCGGGGCCGCCAGGTGGACGCGCCGCTCGGCCCCCCGGCGGCGCGGCACGGCGCGCGCGGCGCGCGAAGGAGCGGAGCCGAGCGGCGCGGCGCGGCGCGGAGCGGAGCGGGGACGGGCGCGCCTCGGCGCCGCCGGGTCCTAGAGCCGCCCCCGCGCCCGCCCCCCACCACCACACCTCCCTCGAGGGGGTCGGGGCTGCCCCGGTTGGAAGAGAGGGGCCACCCCAAAGCGGAGAGGGGATCAGACACAGAGGGGGTCGGGGGTGCTGCTGCGCATGAGGTTGGGGATGCACCAAAGAGGAAACGGGGGTGTGACACTGGGGGCAGAACACCTAACACAGGCAGGGATGGAGATCCTACGCCACAAGAGGGTTGCGGTCCTTCCCCACAGGGACATCCTGTGCTGGGGGGAACTGGGTGCTCTCCACACCCCAGAGAGTCCCGAGATCTGGGCTGGGGCGCAGGTGGGGGCCCATGTTGCCCCAGAAGTACCAGGTGAGCCACAAGGCAGCCACGTTTCAGGCCAGGTCCCACCGTGGATGTAGGGGGGTAAAACCTGGGCTCAGGGAAAGTCCCGCCATCCAGCCCATCACCAAATGCTGAGCCTGGGAGTCACCCTGCCTCCATGGGAGCTGGATCCTGATGTCAGGTGAGCCCCTTTGGAGACACAGGGTTCTGTGTCCATAGGCCTGCCTGCATCTCTAGCCTGGCTCTCCATAAGGGAATTTGCACCCTCAGACCAAGCCCGTCTGCAGCAGGCTCCGTGTCTCCCTACAGCAATGCCGCACGAGGTACAACTGGGTACAACTGGGATTCTGGTGTTAAATACCCATTTCAGACCTCATCTCTCCCTGCTGCTCGACTGTCACAGGCTACACAGAGGATTTTAAATACAAGGGGTACCACATAGAGGTGACTTTATTTCACAAATAAAAAGCCACTAACAACAAAGCCAAGGGAATGCAGCCCAGCTACTGAAGCTGGGAAACTCAGTATTGTTGTGGGGTTGGATGGTTAAAGCCAGGCACTGAGGCAGCCTGAGTTCCCTCAGCCTCCCGAATGTCAGCTTTAGGGCATTAAAGTTAACACTTGCTGCTGTCATTTGGTGTTGGTTTGGTTTTGTTTTCTCAAATTATGAAAAATACAAAATGCTGCTGTTGATGACTTCTGTGGCACAACTTTCAGCACAGGATTACTCATGGCCATAGAGTTATACAAGATGTTTGCGGGCTCAACAAGCACAGGGTGGGATGATGGCCTGCAGCGTTTCGTACGCCCCATGAAATGCCTGTGCTACATCCTAGGACCAAGCATGCTGTCCCAGTAACTTGGGTTTTACAAGAGTTTAACCAAGCATGGTCCCTTTCTCCGGCTGCCCATCATGCTGCAGATACCTCATTGTGGAAGAGCTGCCTGTTCATTTTCCTTTTAAAAGCATACCATTGCGTGTTTGCACCTCGCTCAAGCTGGGTGGAGATTTTAACCACCCTTGTTTCACCTCTGGAGGAATCCAGTTCGTTTTGGGGTCCCTATGGCAGCAGCACTCATCACTGCATACAGCACTCATCACTCCGAGCGTGGGGGACTCCAAAACTCCAAGCCAACAACAATGTTTCCCTGAAATTAGAAGCAAATTACAAAGATATTTTTATTTCACTGCATGTTACAGAATCCCTTTCTGTATTACAGAACCTGGATTTTATCCTGAGTGACTCAAAGAAGTCTCTTCAAGAAGATAACAACAACAAAAAAACCCACAGAAAAAGGCTCAGCGCAGGCTTTGCGCTCGTTACTCCCACAAATCTCAAAGTGGGAAAACGGGAAGCACAGCACACAAGCAGCCCCTTAAGAGCCTTCCTTTAAAACAGATTTGCCAGCAGATGTTCAATAGAAAATGGAGTGAATTATTTCCCCTGCACACTCACGACTTCTCAGGGATGGGGGTGAAGGAGGCTCTCGGTACCTTTTTTGTGATCTGCCGTCGACTTCACTAATGACTCACATTTGGTTCCAATGAGGTATTTTCATATGACTAATGAATCTATATTTGGAGGCGAAAGCGGGTTTGGTTAATTATCTGTTTCAGTCAGTTAAATATTCCAACTATTCAAAGTAGGTTTTCTTCCCGTGGCAAATGTTATGCCCCCATGGTTTGTCTTCTCCTGGTGCTTTAAAAGCAGCCCAGCACTTTGACTCGTACCAAGCTGACATCTGGGTTTCTGCATGTGTAAGCACAAGAGATGGCCTGAACTTAATTATACAGCGAACTAATCCTGCATTTTTTAGGTGGCCAATAGGTCATTCCCTGAGGGACGATTTAAACCCGATTTTTCAACAAGCACTTGATGCTTGCAGCGGCCCGTTTTGCTGGGGGCATTTACTGGGGTGCCATTAATAACTCCTGGCAGGGGCAAATTCCTTATAAGCACCGTTGTGTAGGCTGCCTGTGCACAAATCATTTTTCCACAGGGAGAGCTGGAAATCTGATGAGAGAAGAGAAGAGAAGGGAGAGAGGAGGGGGAGGGAAGGGGCTCCATCAGCTCAGCTGCCTGAATTGCAGGAGGACATTAAACATAATGATCCTGGAGGGAAAGAAACCGTACGCAGCTCAGATGTGGGAACGAGCCAGGATTTCCTGTTCATATGCCTCTTTAGTAGGTGCTTGGGCTGTGCTCCTTCTTTTATTGCTGTCATTTTCTTTGTCCTCCACCAAAGCAATAATGCTGGTGCAGATACAATGGATCAGATGTTCCCCTGCCCCTGCTGCTGCAGCCCTGGGCCAGGAGACCTCTCTGTGCTGCTCTCTGACTCAAGCAGAACAATAAAGAAGATTTTACAGCTGTTGCGGGGATGGGGGGAGGTGGGGAGGCAGAGGGAAAACAGCTTGAGTGCCCGTGGCCAGCTATAATTTCTCCAGTGGGTCTTTGCTGACAGTTTTAGGATTAACAAGTGAGCTCTGTTCCCAGGCATTTACCCCTCTGGAGAAGCTGGCCTGTTTGTTCTCAAGGGTTTATTTTACCCTACAAAATATGGCATTGCCAAACAGATGTAGGCTTGTTCCTAGAAAGGCAAGTTATAGCTGAAGCTGCATCTCACAGAGGCTTTAGCCCTTGGAATTGTTTGGAAATGCTACAGTATTCCTCCAGCCCTTTTCAGGGCAGTTTTTTCCCACAGACGTGCTGGTCGATTCTTTTATGGCTCTGTCCTTTGTCAAGAATGAATTAGGAAAAATAAACTCGCAAACAAAAAGTGGAGGCCCAGCACAGAGATCCTCTTGCTCCCAATGATTAAGAAGTATTTTACAGCTCCGGGTATGCAGGGGAAAGAAAACAATGTGTTCTCCTGCAGTTATTTTCCTCATTTTTAGGTTGGTGGCTAGTGGGAGGGGAAAAAGGGGGGGGGGGGGGAGAAGAAAGAAGAATAAAACAGTTTTATTAATTTTAAAGGCCTTATTTTCAATAGACCAATGCAAAGTGCTTTATGGCAAGTGCTGCAGAAAGCCTTCTGTGTCCCACAGCTGGCATGGTGAGGGGCAGGTGATGAGGAGGGGAAGGCTGAGAGGAAGACTGTGATGATGTGTGCTGGGCCTCATGTGGGTATCTCATGGTCAGGATCCTGTTTTCTTGCTGGAGACTCTGCAAATGTTGGCCATGAGTAAGGGTTTGCCACTGACTTAGAGTGAAAGAGGGCAGGGCAGCAAGGGCTCTGCCCTCCTGTACCCCATCCCTCCCCAGGGAGTGACAGGAGACATACCTAAGGTCAGGGTCTGTTGGTGGTTATGGCAGAAGGAGCTTTGCCCCAGTCCTTATCTTCTGCAAAGAAGACCTCAGCTCCCCTTCAAAAGGAATAAAGTAGCCTTAAAATCCAATTATGGAGATGCCAATTATGGAAACGTGTGTGCTTTCATGGTCTCAGGTGATGCCCTGCTTTTGTCAGCCAGCACGTTTTTACCCTCAGCAGCAATCATGCTGCCAGAGTTTTGGGGATCGGATCTCCACCTTGCACACTCTTGGAGGGAAATCCCATGAGCCCAGCTCCCCTTCCCTAGGCCGTCATTTGGGACATGGCTCTCTGTCCCTCCCTACATGTTCCCTAGGGCCATAAAGTCCCTGACACTTCAGCCCCATGCTGCCTTGCCCACCAGCCACAGAAGCGGCGGGGGTGAAACTTAACCTGCCTCCAGACACCCCAGTTCAGCAGCTTTGCCCACTGAATCAGGGTATTGGGAGTGAAGGTGAGCACTGCAGAGAGGAAGGAGGCACTATGAGCGCCACTTGGTCCAGCCTGCTCCTAGTGCTAGTTGCTCTCCAAGGCAGTCATGCCGAAAATGGCAAGCTTTCAAAGAAATAAAAGAATGGCCCAGAAATAAGTTCCCAGCATCACCTCTTCTTCCTTTCGCCTACCCCCAGGCTTGGTAAGCAGAGGTGGGTGAACATGGAAGCAGGAATGATTCTCAACTGAAATGAAACTCATGTTTTCTCACCTGGAGGAATGAGAGGGCTCATTCCTCCCACCGCTGCCACACAAGACAGGGACAGAGCTGCACCTGGGTTGCTGCAGGTCTCTCCAGCACACCCTCTGTCTATCCCTGCCCTGCAGCCTTTGCTCCTGGTGGTGACCCATGGTTGTACCTCAGCCTCTTGTCCTTGCCTTCCCACCAAAACTCATCCAGCGTTTTTCATGCTTCCCTCAGCATTTGCTCTCTGGAACTTGGTTGTCTCTGGTGCAAGAAGTGTGGGTACCCTGCGAGCTCCTGCAGCTCTGGTCCACACCTTAGATCTGCTGTTCCACAGGTCACACTCAGATGTAGGTCTGAACCTGCCTGATGCCCCAGGCCCCCCTCTCTATCCTCAAATTGCTTTCCCCAGGTGCATCAGACTGGCTGGAGGTCAGATGTCAGCATGAGATCAATTATAGGCTGCTTTCTTTGCATTTACCCTATCTGAGATGGCTTTAGAACAGCCCTAAACACACTATCTGTGAGCCAGATCCAGTAATTACAAATGCTTTGGAGTGATCCAGGCTAGTTTGTCAAGGTTTCTCCAGCACTGATTAGAGATCAGGAGAGCTAAAACCACCCATTAGCCAGAAGGCATAAAGCAGCAGTGCTTTTCATACCTGCACTCTGTCTCCCAGGCACTGCTGCTCTCCAGTAAGGGTGCAGGGGAGGGAGGCAGGGTGCCATGACCTTGTCTGGTCTGCAGTTGCCGTACATAACAGGGGATTGTGGATTTGGATACACTGGTAGCCAGACTCCTTGCTGATCTATAAACATCCCTCAAAGATGCCTTCGATAGCCTCAAGTGTTCAAAGGCAGTTTGAAACCAAACAGCTGACCAGGAGAAGGTGAGGCAAAAAGGGTTAAATATTGACCTAGGCTGGTCAGGCACAGTGACTTGGCTTATAGGGAAGATGAAACAAGAGCAGAGAGGATTTGTGTGGAGATTGTTCTTGACTTCAGCAGCTACAAGGATTAATTGCTTGTTGGAATAGGCTCTGGTAAGGATGAAGATGTGGCTGAGGAAGGAGAAGGAAGAGCCCTTATCTCAGTCCAAAGTAGCATCACATCTTCACAGAGATACTCTTACTTTAAACAAGCCTCTGTTTGAAGTGGGCCTTGGGTGCCTGAAGGACCTGGTACTAACCACTGCTTCTGTATTAGTTTCTCAGTTGCAGACCTCAGGATGTGAGCAGAAGGTGACCTCTCTGCAAAGACCCAAAAACTTCAGCACTTTTTCAGACATCACAAAATCCCAGCCTTAACCTATAGGGAACAGGATTAATACTCTCTGGGTTTGGTGGCTAACAGCCCTAGCTTCTTACCTTAGGACCTGCTTCTTTGGCCTCAGAGACCTTCCCTCTCCAGGCCCCTCAACCCTGATTTCCCTTCACTGGTAGTTCTCCCACAAACTCACAGGCCTCAGCATAAGAGCCACCATGACACTTACACCTACTGAGTCCTCCAGTGTGCAGTTTGGTTTCCATCAGAATTTAGATCCCCAGATAGAAGTTGGATTCAAATCCCTTTGTTTCAGTGAGTCCAGATGCTAGGGGGTCCAGCTCCTGGGAGAGGGCTGGAACAGCCTCCCAGCCCTGCGACACAGTGGGAATAAGAAACAGGCAGGATCCCCTGACAAATATGAGAAGCCAACGATCCCTCTGACATTTACATCGACAGGCTTTCCCTCAGTGCCTGGTACCCCTTGAGCAGGACAGTGGGATGAAAGCATTTCAAAGCTCACATAGATGCTGAAGAATTTTATCAGCAGCATCAGCCAACATTTCCACTTGCTTTGTATTTGCTGTTGGAAATGTAATAACAGCTTTGGAGAACCTACTCAGGAGAGAAAACAGCTATTTCCTAGGCACCACGCTGGGATACTGCTTTGAGTAACAACATTGCAAGCAGGGACAGAGTGACAAGGGGCTGCAGCCCCAGGAGGAGCAGGGATTGCTTACACAAGCCCACAGAAAATGCTTCAATGGAACAGGACGAAGGAAAAGAAAGCGTGGTGTGACTACACATGAAGAAAAGACTCCAGCTGCTGATTTCTAGCTGCCCATGTCAAAGCCTCCTCAGGGAAGTAACTTTATTCGTCTCCTGGGACAAATAAAACAAGTACTGGAAAAAAATACAGGCAATAGTCTTGTGTTGGCTAGGGACGAGGCAGACCATTCAGATTTTAACCCAAAGCACAGAGTTCTCCTAGGGAAAGGGAAGTATTTGAAGGTGCACTGATACTTAACCTCTAACACAAAGGAAACCCCACGCCCCTGCAACCTCCTGGCTGATGAGGAACAGGAGCTACTCCAGGACTAGGGAGTGTGCAGGCTGTGCTGCCTTTGACCTCCTACCAACTCCTAAAACAAGAATTTCCCCAGTCCTGTTTCCCTGGTCCTGTGTCTGCACCTCTCTTGGCTCTGACTAATGTCTGGAGACTTGGCCAAGACAGAGGGAGATCCAAGAGCTGGGGGGACAGAGCATCTTGTAGAAACAGGTCCTCATCCCGCAGCTCCCCTGGCAAGCTCTGTCGCTGCTCAGTGGTAAAGGCAGAGATTATTCTTAGGGCATCTTGGGGCAACATCAATTCTGCCTTTCTGCCTCCAGATAAAACCCCTTGTCTTCCTCAGCAACAGCACAGGAGAAAGACTGAGGAAACAATTCCATGTGTCTTTTTCTGCTAGCAGCTACAAATGAACATCTCTGGTGAGCATCATAGCCGTTCAACCGATAATGGTACTTAACTAAGAAACAAAGCAGAAAACCACAGGGCCTCAATTCAGAGTATTTAATCATATGCTTTAATGCATGCTACCTGTCAAGGCAGGTGTGGGAGGGGGTGATCTGGATGATCTTACTCCATGGCAACGCAATGAGCCCTCCTGCTGTGTTGCAGCCCCGCTGAGACAGCCAGGCAGCCTGGCAGGTGGGTTCCCCTTGAGGACACTGCCACAGCAGCAAAGCAAGTCTTTCCATTTCTTCAGTATGTTTATCCCTACCAGCCTGTGAACACAAGCAGTGACACGCAGCCCACAAGCAGGACCTCTTCTGCGACCTTCTACCCAAGAATCACTGTTCCCCCTCTGCATCCTCAACTGATTCTTGTTACACAGAAGGAGCTGGACTAAGCTCTCTCCTTCCTTGCTGACATGGACACCCTGCCAAAGAAAATGCATGACAATAGTAACAGAGATGGGCCACCACTGACCAAGGCTGTGTATTCCTTCCACCTCAATAAAAGATCCCCTGATGACTTTACAAAACTGTACCTTCTGGAGCCCCCCACCACAAGCAAACAATGCTGTGCAAAGCAGAGGGTTCATCCAGAGACTTCCAGAGGTCCCCTTCAAAGCTGGAAAAGGTTGCTCAGGGTCTGCTCTGGTCTAGCTTTTAGTAACTCCAGGGATGGAGATCCCACAGCCTCTCTGGGCTAAACCACTCTCCCTGTGAACTTATTTTCTTTTTAACTCTCCCATCAACTAGTCCCTGTTACTCCTTCCCCTTCCATGGTGCCCCTCTGAGAAGAGGCCTGTTCCATCCCTTGTGAACCCTCCCTTCTGGAAGTCAAATACAGCAATTAACTGTTGCCCTCTCCAGCCCACAGCCTCTCCTCATCGCTTGCAATCACATGCTAGCTATTAACCAGACCTTTTATTAAAGATTCTGGTGTCTCACTTAGCAGTACAGCACAATTTTAGGTTTATAGCTCTTTGTCTATTTCCAAGAATATTTTACTGGCCTAATGCACAAAGCTGCTTAAACCTTAAAATGAAGTCATCTCTGCTGCAGAGTACAGCTTGCTAATTAACCCTTCACAGCATGAGCACCAGCACAGCCCAATGAAAGGGCAGAGGGCTTTTAGAGAGATAACAGGAGGGATCCAGATCATGTGTTAGCCTGGACACCAGAGCTAAAGGAGCCAAGCTCTATCATGTTACTTTGAAAGCAAGCAGACATTAAAGACAAGGACACTCCCACGCAAATAAATTAAATTTGGATATTAAGTGCAGCCCCACTCTGCAAAGCAGCTCTATAAAAATGTCATTGTGGGACTTCCTGTTTATTGTCTCTTTTAGGCTCCAAATGAAATCCACCCCACCAAAAAAAGCTGTTTACTTGAATGCAGGTTCTCCTCCCTCATCCACCAGCTCTAAAACAAAGAGTCCAACTCTACATCCCCAAACCTTATGCAACATCCTGGCTTTTGGGATATCCACCTAGCCAGAACCTGCTAATCTGCTTTCTTGCCCTATACTGGATCCATACTTCTCCTTCAGCTTCTGCCTTTCCCATGGGTCACTGTGTCCCATGGGCACTGCTGCTGTAGCTGCAGGGGGGTATGGGGAGCAAGCACAGGCCTTATCTTGAGCAATAAACCAGCTATTCACTTTTTTACCTGTGAGCTGGAGTAAAGCCTACTTACCTTCACTGCTGGGGTTTTCCAGAAGAGCCTAAGAGAACCAGCTCTGTGCACTACAGGCATTCAAAGCAAATGAATATTTGATTTCCTACAGCATTTTTAACCCTCCCAGCCTGCAGCAAGTTATCAGTCCAATCCTGACCCTTTAAAGGAAGCAAATACACAACAACTGGTGCTGGTTTTCCACAGTGTCTTTTGAGAACTGAACCACACTTTAAAGCACTTTGATGATGAGCACACACTAATTTGTCCTGAGAACAAAGAGAGAGCACTCCCCTCCAAAATAGGGGAAATATCTGCTTTGCTTCAAACTTGCTCATTTGGGGGGTTTCAATTTTAATTTGCTTGTTAAACCTCATCCAGGTCTAAGGGTGAACAGTGCACATCCCCAGAAAAAGAAAGGGGGACTTGATTAGGTCAGTTTTGTCCTGCAGCACATGGGACTGCCCGCTAAAACAGTAAGAGGTGACAGTGTGAATGTATTGATGCACTGCATCAGTAAAGGAGAAGCAGGCACACTTTGAGCAATGCCTGCACACACCTTGGGAGAACTGCTCCTTGCTTATAGCTGTCATGCTGGGGAAACAGCTGATTACTTTTCCAGGTAATCAGCTTTCAAGACCCCAGGGCTTGTGATCCAAAGTGGACCAAAAAGAAGAGGAAGATGTCTTCCAAAACAGCAGGAGACAGACACAGGAAACAAAAAACATACAAAAAGCATCTAGCCACTTTAGTGAGGCTGAAAAATAGTTAAAAATTGTGAATATAAAATCATGCCAGTACCAATTTGGGTACCACTGTAGCAAAGCATAAAATATAGTGCTACTGGCCTGGAGAAGTGGCAAGATGCAACCAGGTGAAGAGGGGAAGAAAGGGTTGGATAATGTAATCTGGTCCACTGAGAGCCCAGAGCAGTCCCTAACGATCTTCCCTGAGCAGTCTGCTGGGTTTGCTGCTCTGGGCTGACCTGAGGAGGGTAGGAGGGGTGGCAGGACAAGGCTGCTCTCGCAGCAATCTTGCTTGCCCTCTGCCGGGTGCCCGAAGCTCGGCGAGCACAGCCGCGTACCCAGAGCGCCAGGGCTAAAGCCAGCTCTTCTCCGGCCCACTGCTGCATTTCTGCAGAGCTCATGCACTGGGAACTGCAAGGGGAAGGGGTAGGGAAAAGCTGAACTTAAGGCATGGCACAGCTAGAAATTGCAGTGCATACAGGAAGGGATGGAGTGGAAGTTAAAAGAAGGAAGAAACATCTTCCTCTGGTTACATGTACCTCTCTGAATTGCCCAATGTCTCAATGAAACAAGATTTTTCTAGCTCGAATTATCAAGATTTGGGTGTCTGCCTTCCTGAAGGAGATTAACACTGCTTTCTAGCGCTGTGTAACATGCCTGGAAGTGCAAGAGGTGGATGTCAAGAGAGTACTGCCATCCTTCTGTCCAAGCAGGACTGCACTGTCCCATGGAGAGGAGATGGGGGCACAGCTGGTGCTATGAGAAGACATCCAGCTTTCAAATTCCTCCAGTGTCCTGGTTTAAGATGGCATAGAGTTAATTTTCTTCTTAGTAGCTGGTACAGTGCTGTGGTTTGGGATTTAGTATGAGAATAATGTTGATAACTCACGGATGTTTTAGTCGTTGCTAAGTAGCACGTACTCAAAGTCAAGGACTTTTCAGTTTCCCATGCTCTGCCAGTGAGGAGGGGCACAAGACAGTGGGAGGGAATAGAGACAGGACATCTAACCCAAACTAGCCAAAGGGATATGCCATACCTACCAAAGAATTTCATGCTCAGTATATAAACTGGGGGGGGGGGGGAGCTGGCCAGGAGGCACAGGTCTCTGCTTGGGGTCAGGCTGGCATCAGGCAGCAGGTGGTGAGGAATTGTAGTACATCACTTGTCTTGGGGGAGCTTATTTCTCTCTTTGCTGTGTCCCTTCTCATTAGTGGTGGTGTTATTATTGTTATTTTTATTACTTCATTAAAAGTGTTAAACTGTTCTTATCTCAAGCCACGGGGTTTACATTCTTTCTGATTCTCCTCCCTGTCCCACCGGGTGGGAAGGGAGTGAGCAAACGGCTGCATGATACTTACTTGTTGACTGGAGTTAAACTGCAACATCCAGCCACCTAGCCGCTGCAGAAACAACCCTGAGCCCAGTGGCTTTTGTGGGCCAGCCCAACCAAGCAAAGCATACACACAAAAGGTCTCCTAGGAAATAGCTTCTGCTTCTCTTAATTTCATGGGGCAGGTCAGGGCAGGGAGCTGCATGGGAGCCAGCCAGGATTCCTGTATACACACACCACCAACAGCCTGCACATGAGCTCCCACGAGGCTTAAATCATGGTCTGTGAGAAAACACCAGCTTCTCTAGACAAACTATTCAAACCCAGTGGTAATGACAAGCACCTGGAGAGGTTTGACAGCAAGCTCAGCATGATCCACAGGGCACTGTGAAATCCTCCCAGACACGCAGAGGCTTTCTTAGGACGCTGCACAGATCCCACGCTGCTAGTAATGCACTAGAAAACCCACCCTGGTGTAGCAGAGACAGGACCCAACCATGTGGCTTCATATACCCAACACTACTGCTTGCAAAATCACCACCATTGCCCTCTACACTCACTTTTCCCCCTCAAAAGCAAGTAGATGCTTCCACTCCAGCATGACGGTAACCTCTCGCATGAGAGAGAGGTTACGGACAAAGGGTGTCTCCACATGCACATTGCCATTTTGCCAATAAACACAGTCATTATTCAAAGAAGGAGAAAATCACAGTGAACAGTATGAGGAGCTCAGTAAACCAGTTCGCTACATTGGTCTGAACTGGGAAGAGCTGTGAGAGATCAGCCTGCCAAACCCTCCACTGGAGTCTTTCCAATTACCCAAGGCAGGCAAGATCATGCAGATTGGCTAGGAAGCTGATGGGATGGGGCGTATACAGGCAGCTGGACTTCCCCTGTGTCTAGGCTCATCTGGGGGGCATTGTTGCACTCTGGGGCTCTCCCCAGGCACCTGGCAGCATGGCAGTGGCCTCTGCTGTCCCCTGCAGAACCCAGCAGCCAGGGTGGAGGAGGCTGTGTGCATGATCCCAAGGAGAACAGTCTGCAGCTGGGCCTGGGTGCTGAGATGCTCTGGCTGGGGATCAGGCAGTCTGGCTGCAATCTCTGTGCCCAGCTCTGAGAGCACAGGCAGACAAACCTGCTCCATCATTGTTCTGTCCATGCCCTGTTCTGTACATAACTCACGGATCAGAGGGGACACGACTACTCTACCTGAGCTTGTCCCCAGATTGGGACTCATCTGCTAACCACATTAGTCGCACATGAACGCATGCCTCACATACGGCCCGGAGCTCTGTAGCTGAGATCCAAGACTTGATTCATGTGTTCTGGGTGATCAGAAACACTGCTCCAGTCCCAAGCAGACACCCAGCACCTGAGCCCTTTGGCAGGTCCTTCAAACATGAGCAGGTCAGAGCTTTGGGTATCTGCTTTCAAACCCACTCTTGATCTGGCAGCATGGATGTCACAGCTAACTTGTGGCTATCACAGTCTAGTGTAAGCCCAGGAAGTTTAACAGGGCTGTGCTTCACACTAGAACAATAAAACCAACATCCTCTGGGACAGCATTGAACTGTCCCCAGAAAAGAACAGCTCTGCTGGTGTAACAGCTGGGGACTTCAGTAAGGCTAGCTAAAGCCACTCACAAATCATATCACCCACCACCCCTGACCCACATAGCTCTGCGGGTAAAGTCTGTACCATTGCTCTGGCCAGAAACATTAGACATAACAAATGTATTTTTAAAACAAGAGGGAGGAACATTTTTCAGGCCTAGAGGGTAGAGGCTGTTGGCTTGAACTGCAGGAGAAAGTTCAAGGTCAAATGCTCCTGAATGCAAACCAGCTTCTCTGGCAATGCTTTGCAGCAGAGCCAAGCATCAGTCCCGATTCTAACATCTTCCACACAAGTACCTCTCTGTTTGGGGCACACACGTACTTCTGAAAAATATCGGGCTGTAAATAAGTTCTGCTCCTACCTGGTAATGTCCTCAGGGTAAGGACAGTGTCCAAATCATACCTGAAAACCACACGACAGACAGCCGGGGGATGCTGCCTTTCTCACACCAAGATGCGGGTGCGCTGGCCTATGCTTCTCATTCAGGATCCCAGAGGAAGGTTTGGGCTTCATAACTGTTACCACCTCTCTTGCAAGGCTGGGACAGGTGGACAAGCGGATCATACATCAGTGAAATAGATCACATTTAAAGCACCTCTGACTCTTCACCATGGCTTCATCCCACTAAGAAGCCAAACTGAAAGACCCTGGGCCACACTCAAGGAACACCTATCCAAAACCCCTTTCCAAACAGATTGCCCAAAGCCGCAGTATTTGTAATGGTTGTCCCAGCCAACCAAAGGCCTATTTTGTGGATTGAGCTCCAGTCAGTTGACAAAAGCAAGAGCTAACACCAGGCTGAAGTTCTACCTTGGGCCTCACTGCCAACAGACATAGTTTTATGAGCTGGTTTTCTTGGGGTTTTTTTAAGTATTTTATTCTCCCCCTCATTGGAAGGAAAGCAAGTGGTTGAGCGTAGGGAAGGAAGTGAGGAAGCCCACCCCACTCACAATGTTTTGTTGATCTCATTTATCTTCCCTAGCCTGAGCCACAGAGGATACTGCACAAGTTAGATCTGTAAGGCAAAGTTATCTCTTAAAATACGTTTACTTGGGGAATTTGGTAAGCAGTATTTCCTGCAATGAGACCGCCTGTTGTAGGTATGCTTCCTCCCCTGAAGAAATGTCCTTTGTACAGCAGATTAATCACTGTCTCCTGGGCACAGTGTTCCTTCATTTTTATTATACTATTTTCAGGGAAAATACTGCATCAGGAAATTAATTGCTCTGCAGATGCTAAAAAATGTATCTTGTACAGCTCAAAGCAATTGGCATGGTCATTTTTCTGCTCTGCCCATTTTCAGTTCCCTGCCAGCCCTAAAAACAATTGAGGAAGGTGCATAGTAGAGGTGCTGCAATTTTCCCCTGAGGTCTTTACATGCTCTTTAATTCAGTTGAATCCTCAACAGAATATTTTTTGTGTGCCTGTCCGAAAGCAGTCCACCATTCAAGAGCTCACCTATGACTTCAAAACACTCATTAACTGCTTTCTTTATAATGCCCCTCACTGCATAGGTGTCCCTCATACTTCCCAAAGGCTTTGGGGAGGCAGTCACCCGGGGGTGGCATTTGGCAGGGCTGAGCAGAGCCCCACAGCAGGAGGGGGAAGCTCTGGACATCTCACAGGAGCACACCATCAGCGCAGCAGCGTGCCAGAGTCAACGCTCGTGCTGATCTTCAACTGCAAACAAGAAAATCCCATAACAGACACTGTGCCACAAACATCTGTGCTCTTGCTGCAGCCAGGTGGAATTACTGTAATGGGCTGCTAATTAGCCTACCCCTGAAACCAGTCCAGGGGCAGCAGTGCTGGGGATTGTGCAGTACAAGAGAAACGGTGGTTGTACTCTGTAATGTGCTCCCCATGTGGGCAGCCGCCACCTGAGCTTTCAGTGGGTCACCTTCAGGCCTCTCAGATCAGCCAGAGTCACCCCATCTCCAATGAAGCCCTTAATTCTAGGACTCTCCACTTGAAGGAGACCTGATGTGCTGATCCATCCTCCAGGCTGCCCATAGTGACCCACTAGTGGCTGGCTGGTCCAGAGGGAACAGATTCTCCCCTTGACAGCTCACCTTGCCCTACAGACATAGCAGAGATCTCCTTTTGCTGGTGGCTGGTGACGAGAGGGCTGCTCCTGGTGCCAGGTTCTCCTCCGCTGCCTGGCTGTATGCTGGGACATGCTGGCTTCATGGCCAAATTTTTCAAATATTTTGCTTTGTGGTTTTTCATGCAGAGCTCAAGATATTTTGCAAAAGGCACCTTATAAATTGACTCAATAAATACACATAAACCACCATGTTTAATCCTTCCTTTCACATTCTTCTTTTCATCATTAAAATCTCCCCAACCAACCGACTCCTTCCCCACCCTGTGTTTAGGCTGGTCCGGTCCAACTTGAAATACTTTTGGCTTCTACAGGAAGACTGGAAAATGACTATTTTATTTCAAGGAAGCTTGTTTTGGAGTAAAATCAGGCCTTGTAAATGGTCAAAGCAAAGAATGGCTGTAAGGGCTATCGCATCAGGTGCATGAATAACAACAGCACTGTGGTGTTTTCACACCAAGGGGCCCAGTATCCTGCAACAAGTCCTCTATGCAGGAGCCCTTCCTAATTGGGGCATCCTGAATGGGAAAAAGTACATACAAAATAAGAAAAAATTCTCAGGGATAGAGGCTAAAGGACACTCGGACATGGGTTGAGCAGTGCGGGTACAGCCTTGGGACAGGCAGGACCTGCCCACACCAGTGGTGGGACTGTCTCCCTTGTATGGGACAAAAAGGTGCCTGATTGCAGTGAATGACTTCTCAAAGGTGAGCTCAGCCCCTCCAAAAACCAGGTCAGGTGGGTACTGGTCTGGAATTAACTTCAGAGGAAGATCCATCAAACCTGCGTTGGTTTCCTTGTCACCCTGGTGTTCGCATCATATCCAGCACCAGGGATGCTCAGCCACCCAACTGTTCTCATCTGCCTCCAGCTCCCATCTCCTCCTTGCAGCCCAGCTCTGCTCAGCACCAATGGACCATTTCCGTACCCTCCATGCATTAAAGAAGCAATGGGACAAGCCAATAAGGAGAAGCCGAGGTCAAATTGTAATGACAGCAGTTTAGCCTGCAATGGCCCATGCTCTGCACCTCATAGGATTCCTCCAGCAGCTGAGAGATGGAGGGAGACAGCAAAGTACCAGAAGAGTATTTTGTACATCACCAGTTAATACCTGAATATTCAAGATTTCCCCTGCTACCAGGTGACAGAGCCTCATCTGAAAAATGAAAATTAAGCTTGATTACCTGCATCACAGCTACAGGGCACAGTGGGAGACTTATGCCATCCATAGGGGCAGGAGGGCACCCTCATCCTACATGACAAACCTCAGAGGATGACACAATATCCATGCTCTTTAAAAAGCACAAAGCTCCCATATAGGGTCCCATCAGCCAGGAGGTCAGAGCAGCTGAGAGACCACACTAGCCCAGATTTTGTTCCTGAAGCCCTAACCCTGTGGTTTAACTTTCTTAAGATTCCTTTAAGGATCACAATGTTCTGGCCAAGAGACCTTTGGGACCTCTTGGGTAAACGTGGGCATTTCTTGTATTCATTACCAGCCTCTGGCTGCATTAATACCTTAGCTATTTCATCACAGGCCTCTCATGCCTGTTAATATGTCTTTTGGACTCATTTCAGCCCGCAAGCCTCTCAGTACCACAGTTTTGTTGAACAGCTTTGTCCTTTTTCAGAAGGAGCTGAGCACTGTGGTCTGGAGGTTAAAGCCCTGGAGGCCTGAGCATGGGACAGCTGGCCTCCATCCCTGGCTCACTGCAGCCCGGGCACCCTGTTCACCCTTTCCATCCCTCTGAGCCTGATGGAGAAAACAGAGCAGCAGCAGGGTGACCTGTCCTGTGGTGAATGTGAGAGCAGGAATTACCTGTGCACAGTGCACTGTCCTCACTTCTTTGCTGATAACCCCAAAATATCATGGCAGCAGTGAGACCAGGCATGATGCTGGCTCAGACAGCCACATCAAACACTGGTGAAGCTTCACTTGAAAACC
This sequence comes from Myiopsitta monachus, assembly GCA_017639245.1. Taxonomy (NCBI): domain Eukaryota; kingdom Metazoa; phylum Chordata; class Aves; order Psittaciformes; family Psittacidae; genus Myiopsitta; species Myiopsitta monachus. The sequence continues at coordinate 25,042,343 of CM029926.1, read as the reverse complement.
TGAAAGAAAGATCAAGCTGTTTTGTCCAGTGAATAAAGGGATAAATCCAGCTTTTCACACAATTCTAATTATTTAAAGATAGCCACAGGCCAAATGGAGCTTTGTCCTGAAGGTCTAAGAGGGGAAAGACTTAAGAGCACTTTATCATGGGATTTTTCTGGATTTTTCCTTGCAGAAACAGTTTGGTCCAGGGGTCAGGAAGAGCTTGCAAGCAGAGCTAGAGAGAGTAAACCCAGGTCCATGTTCTTAACAAAACCCAAGCCTTAAGAAGTGGGCATGGCGACAATCTTCAATGTCTTCTTTAGGAGGGAGATGCACAGCAAAGATGAGGACCATAGCGCAGTCCCTGATCTGTGATTCCGGGTGGCCCGTCTCCCAGGATGACCATCCTCACTCTCTTTCCCTTGGAGGTGCAGAAAAACTGGAGCTCATGTGCAGCCTGGAGTTTCTCACCTCTGTGAGGGTCCAGACTCCAAGGCTTGGATCACAGGAGTTGGCAACTAAGTGATTTGGGCTGGCCAGCTTGGACTGGCAAGGCTGTGGCGCTGCCACTAGGCTGTTTGAGAAGCACGTTCCAGACAGCTGGCTCTGGTGCCACCTAAGCATGGAGGCTTTCTTCCTCTTTAAGGCTTCTAACAGTGGTTTAATGAACAAGCTGGTCAGAAAGAAAGGTTGTTAAAATGTTGTTCCTTTCCCATGTTAAAAAATGTCATTATCCTTGACCTCTTTTTCACATGTTTCTCAGGTTTAGGATGAAGAAATAAAACCTCGAAGGCTTCCAGCAAAGGCCCATAAATATGTTTTAAAAGAAAATAACCTCAGAGTTGGGGTTATTTGGTCAGAGTCCCATGAAAAATCTAGGGAAAAAATCCTCAGCAAGACATGCCCTGTTGAAATGCTCCATTTCACAAAAAGGACTCATTTTCATTGTAGAAAAACAAGTTCTGTAAGAAAATTAGAAGCACATCTGATGAGATAGTTCATACAGGTTTGGTTCAATAGGAGCAACTGGATGTGGTATTCTTATATTCTTACCCGGTCACACTCTTTCTGAAACTGCCAGTAAAGGAACCTGCACCCTATAACCAGGTGACTAAATGAGATTGACACATCTTTGCTCTTTTCATGAGAGACAGGGATTTGTTGTTCTTGAAGGCCTTAATTTGTAGTATTCAACGGCTTAACAATTTCCTCACCCCTTCTGCTCATTAATTGCATCAATGAAAGGAATGCATTTGATTTATATCCATCTACGTCAAAAACCATCGCAAGTGACACTTTTTAGTAGGAACAATGTATTCAGCAAGAAGAGAAATGTCACAGTGCTTTCTAGCATGACAATAAGCTGATAGGACTTGGAATTTTTAAAGCAGGGATAAGGTAAATTAATTCAAATTGTTCTTTCTTGTGCCAAGTCTGAAGCTGATGCCTTGCTAAATCTACTATAGAAGTGCAAATTGGTGAGGGAGAAGCAATGAAAGATATGAACGTGTCACTTTCCTGTTGCTCCAGACAGGATCTCAAACCATCTTGTCTGAAACAGCTGGATTCATGGCACACGCATACTACCCAACGAGAAATCCTTGAAGAAAGTCTTCCACCATGATTCACCCAAACATCCCTTTTTCCCTCAGCTCCCTTCACCCTCCAAGGGAGCAAGTACAGGTCTCTCCCGACTGTGAACTGCAGGTGGTGACTTCAAGGACCTTACCTATGGGCAGGAGAGTGAGGAAGGAGGAGCTGGAAAGGATATTGTCACTTCTGCAGGCAGATATGCGGATGCAGATAAACTGGCTTATTGCTATCCAAAATGTACAGCACCCCTTCAAGAGAACTAGCTGACTATGCTTGTGCCTATCGGCAAGCCCACAGGATACCCAGATCTGCCTGTGTTTCTTCCCATGAATGTTGTTGTGCAAGTCTGATCAGTGCAGACACTTCCACACCGGTGGCTCTGGAAACTTCATTCATTTTGCCTAGAGGAGAAGCTGGCCAACTGAGCTTCCTGCCTGAAGCTTCAGATCAAACAGAAATGGAGAAAGAGAAGCCTGTCTTTTACCGGTGCCATCTGCAGACAAGTTTGTTGAGCTAAGTTTTGGAGCTGTGGCTGAAGCATATGGGAATGAAAATGACTGAGAACAAAAGATGGATGGGGACAACAAATTCAGAGATATATCTTCAAATATGAAAGTGTGACATGAGCCATTCAGCCCATCAATGACACAACTCCGGGGTGACTTGGTTGAGGCAATGAGTTATGCACATGGAGAAGAAAACAGATAGATGGGGACTTTTCAGCCTGACAGGCTGCAGCATAATGCAATCATGGTATAGCAGCAAAATCGTCCAAATTCAGCAGAGAAATAAGCTTGGTAGAAGAAATTGCCCATTGGCACCATGCAGCAGCTGTGATGGCTTCCCCACCACTGCCAATTAAGAACAGTGGGTGGATATTTCCTTAAGAGACCTGCTCTTGCAGTCCTGAAAACTAGCACTAGGACTGTTAAGGGTACTGGATGATCAGCATCCCCTTCATCTTACCTGAGCCACTGTTCAGCCAACTGCTGTGGACTAGTTGAGATGAGCAAGGCAATCAGTTCATGAGAATGAACTGATGATCTACACTGGGAGAGGACTCTGCTTCAGCACTGGGCTCCTAAACAATGCAGCTTGCTGGCCAGATATTTCCCTCCCTCTGCCTATTCCATCAGCTCAGAAACCAGCAGAAGACACCAAAACCATCACTCAGTCTGAAGTCTTGCACAAAACAGACCACAGAGCCTGCCCCAGTAATTCCTGCGTGAATACACTGCAGTCCTCCAGAGCCACTGGGAATACAGGGCTGGAAACAATAGCTTCGGAAAAACAAATCGAAACTTATAAAACAAAACAAAAAAAAAGGGGGGGGGGAGCAATAAGAGTCTTGATGCGTCAAGGAGGTAATTATGTGTGATAGGACGGTTTCTGTGGCTGGGGACCAGTAAGAGACACTGTCTGCATCCAACCCCTGGGATGTGCATGACAGTGCAGTTTGTGCTGCAGAGAATTAAAAGCCTTCAAATGGGAGAAAGGTGAGGGAAAAGGCAGCAATCTGAGATGGGGCCAGGCCTAACTCAGACACGAACAAGTCATTAAGCTAATGTCTCTCAGCTAATTGCACACACAGACACATCCTGCAAGGAAAACAGCCTGAGAAACACCCTCATGGAACGGGCATTAAACAAATGCATTAAGCAGGAGAACAGTAATTCTTTTTCAGTGCCAGCAGGGTGTGAGGCATTTCTCATCCACAGGACCGCAGCCATTCAGTCACACTCAGCCCACGGGAATCCCACAGAGGCAAGAAGCTGCAAGAAGCTACAAGCCCCCCCATTGTCACTTCATGTACAAAGGCTCAGGGCAAAGAGGAAGAGATCTGGCTGATGATACATTCGTGCTGTTAAACATACCTCCCTGGAAAGAACTGCAAGCTCCACATTTAGGTTTAGTAATAAAATCATGAAATGGGAGCAGAGGAAGGAGGCCAAGATTTCTGGGTATTGTTTGCAGCTCTGCCCATGTTTGCTCAGTGATTCAACCCGGTGTTATTGGGTCTTTTCAGAAACAGGCCATGAATCATCCACACCATTGGTTCCTTTCCTCTCTAGAAACCCCTCAGTCCAGGACAGGCGAACATGGGGGAACAGCATTTTTCTTGATGAAACTGTTCAGCCTCCCGGGTTCCCCCATCTTTTCTCATCTGTAAACCTCAAGCTTCTCCAAGTAGGAATGGAGGATGGATACACCAATGCCCTCACATGTCAGTGCTTGGAAAGTGGGACCTGCTGGTTTTTAAAGCCAAAGCCAGAGGACATCACATCAGGAGGACAGTCTGCTTTCACTCCTCCAGTATCAGCTCTTTCTGAGACACTTCTGACAAGTGTTTGCCTAATCTCCAAGCTGTAACTTCCAGAGATGACGTTACTACCGCCTCGCTTCATCACTGTGGCCTTCCTTACTGCAGGGAAGTTGTTCCTATTGCAGAACTGTGTAACTTTTCACCTGGAAAGGAGCTCCAGAGGTCTCTGCTCCAACCCCAACTCAAAGTAAGCCCAACCAGGTCTACTTGACTAGATGTTGTCCAGCCAACACCTATCTCTCTTGCTGCAGTTTTAACCATTACTTGTGAGGTCTGCAATGGATACAGAGGTCTGATGAGACCCGTTCACCTTAGAGCAACATCTGTGTATTTAAAAATAATGCTTTCAAAAAGCCTTTCCTTCTTCAGATCCTTCACCCTTTCTGCGTAGATCTTGAGACCACTGATCTTTTATGCCTCCTCCCACAGGCAATTGCTAGTCTCCAGCCACGCAGATCCTGAAGCTGCCAAACTCATGAAGACTACTGTGACTGCAAATGGGAAGAGTTAGAAGCACGTACCTTCCTGCATGGAGAGAGAAGACAGAGAAAAGTAGGAAAAGCAGAAATAGCTGAACACCAGCCTTCCCTTGGGCCACTTTTCCTCATGTCTCTGATAACCTCTAGCGTGAAGATGCATAAAACCCCCAAACGTTCACTTCAGTTGTTGGTAGCTGTTGTACTTCTTGCTGCGCCTGCTCTTGCAGTCCTGAAACCTAGCACTAGGACTATTCAGGATACTGTTGCATGCCCCAGTTCTTCCCCAGGGCTAGCAGCATGATGAAGTGGAAAACCAAACGCACAAGACATTACAAGTTACTGATTTCTTAAAAGGTCCTCCTAAAAAGCCCTCCACCCAGAAGAAAGCTGTTTTGTGCCATGAACAGACCAAACACAGTCCAACTGCTGACCAGCAGGCTGGGAGGAGAGGGTTATTGTGAGATGTGTTCATTAAGATCCAGAAAAGTTAGGAGCAGGTCTCCCTTGGCTCTAAGTTCACTCTTGGGTATCCTCTGCTTTGCAAATCCCTTCTCTGAATCAAGCCTGGGCTCATACCGTCCTGGAAGCTCTGCATCCTTTGTTGCCTGTCACCATGCTCCAGAACATTTGTCACCTTCACAACCACCAGAAAAACTATAAGTTTGACTTCTCTTCAACCTGCCCTAGCCCTGCATTCTCCCCATGTCCTCCCCCTCCTCAAACACGCATGCATTTTTAGGGCTGAGAAACTCCAGTCAAACAGTAGGTGCTTAGGGAGAACAGAGCTTTGTAAAGACAGGGCCTTGCCATGTTAACTAGAGGCACCTGCCAGCCAACAGCCCAGCCTCTGAATGTGCAAGGAATTTTGACCTCACAGTGAAATTTCCTAGAACTTTAAACCTTTGTTGTTGTTGTTTTTGTTGTCGTCGTCGTTTCTTTGGCTCTCTCTCGCTTTTCAATTTTCCACTTGGCAACCACATTGAAATGATGCAAGGAAGTAGCCGCTGCTTAACTGCAAATTATTAATTAGATGCCAAGGAGTCTGTGCATGACTGCACGCAGGGCAAGGGGGGCTGTGTCCTACATTACAAAATCAGCAGGCTGGCTTGGCATTGCTTTTCTGCCCAGAGATAGAATTTAGTGGCTAGTCTCCATTTGCCCCAGAACCAATTCCTAAAAGAGAAGGCACTTGCAGAGTCTATTGAAAAGGAGAGGGGGAGGGAATAAAACTCACAACAAAACCAACAAAAAACCTACCTTTGGTGACCAAGGGCTGATCCTTTAGCTGTTGAAACTCTTTCCTAAGAGTCTCAATCACTGTTAAAACAAATACTAATTGTTCTAAGCTAGGGGCTGGCTATAAATAGCCTGACTGAAGACACTGCGCCGTAAAACACCTATGTGGTGACATTGAGAAAGACTCCAGGTACTTAGGGCTACCCAGGTCTCGGAGTTTTCCTAAGACTGATTGCCACCGCAGCGGGAGCTGACACCTCTCTGCTGAGACAGCGTGTCTGCCCACACTGCGTCCTCCCAGGCTGCTGCAGTGCAACTGAAAGTAGGTTTGCACAAGCCATGGCTGAAGGCGCTGCGGTTTTCAGTGCTGTACATACACTTTGCCCTAGACACGTCTCTGCTCAGAGGACCTCATAGTTTAAATACTGGAGACCAAGAAACATCCCGGGGGGGGGGGGGGTGAGGGGTAAAGGGGGGAGATCTGTTCAGTGGGTAATTACCCTCATTGTTAAAAATTAACAACAAAACAATAATCATAGACAGCTGAGCCTTTAGTGCCTTTTATAGCAACATTCCCACAGCTCCGCAAGAGACATTGTTTGGGATTCACAAATAAATTTTCACCCCAATTCAGGATAAATCCTTAGTCGACTGTTTCAGATGCTTTCCCAAGAGGGAACAGCCACTTCCCACTGTTACTCTCCCCATGGCATACCTTCCTGACATGCATATCCTGGGCAGCAGGGCTGAGGGACTTCAATGCTTGTAGGAGCCAAGCTCCAGAATGTGCTTATGCGCCAAAGTTGCTGTATCCTTCATTTTCTGGGTGTTTTTACTCACAGCATTGCCTGGCCTTGGCATTGACAGAGAGCACTCTCTGAAAGGTTTGCTGGTAGTGGATGGCCCAGGGCAAAGGGAGGCTCAAGGAGAAGTGTAAGCATGTAAAAAGCTGTAGCCAGCTCATCTTCAAGAGGTGACCAGAAGATGGGCTTAAACTGATGGAACAACCCCAGATCCTGCAAGCCAACCTGATAACCCTGCAAACTGCACAGGTCTGACAGGAAGGGTAGAGGGAGCTTGGTCAGCTGTAATGATGTGCATCCTTGTAGCCAAAAGAGCATGCTTGGCTTGGAGTGCTCCGAGTGCCAAATCCTGAGTGGTCTTGGCACTGCCATTTGAAGGCAGACCTCAGCTGCACTCTGTCCATTTCAGGCTTGGGTGTCCCCCCACTTCACCACCCATAACAATTCATATTTCTGTATGCTGGGAAGTGCTAACCAAGATTGGGGTGAGGGTTGCAAGTGGCAAGAAAACCCTTCCGCAGCTCCCCTAGGCACTGCTGCTGATCACAGCCGCTCCACAGTGTGACATGAAACCAGAGCAGAATGTTGCAAACCATCACATAGACCCTGTCAGGGTTAGCAGGAACAGGACAGTGCTCAGTCCCTGCCATGAGAATCAGAAAGTGTCAGTAGTCCAGACCAAGAAACATCCCTGGGGAATCTACTCCAGTGGTTGATCACCATCACCCTTACAAATTAATAGCAAAACAATAATAGTAGACAGCTGTGCTTTTCCTGCCTTTTATAGCAATGTTCCCACAGCACAGTGAGGGACATTGTTTTGGGTTCAAAAACAGCTTTAGGACACATTCATGTCTTCATCTCTTTTTCCATAGCCTACCTCTCACCTGCTTGGACTCCATTCACCAGACAGCGGCCAGCCTGGCAGTTCCGCTGCCATAAAACAAACCAGCCAGCAGAAAACCACATGGACTGCATTGGCTTTGAGTGGCAAAGTTTTGGTAGGAGGGGGCTACAGGAGTGGCTTCTCTAAGAAGCTGCCAGAAGCTTCCCCCATGTCCTGACAGCAGTGCCAGCCAGCTCCAAGATAGACCCACTGCTGGCCCAGGCTGAGCCCATCAGCAATGGGGGTAGCGCCTCTGGGATGACATAGTTAAGAAATGGGAGGGAAGAGGGAGCTCCATGCAATAGCAATCGCAGCCAGAGAGAGGAGTGATAATATGTGATAGAAACAGCTCTGCATACGCAAGGTGAATGAAGAAGGAGGGCAGCAGGTGTTCCAGGTGCCAGATCAGGTTTCCCTGCAGCCCGTGTTGCAGACCATGGTGAGGCAGGCTGTACCCTTGCAAGCCCGTGGAGAACCCCACACTGGAAGAGGGGGATGCCCAAAGGAGGCTGTGACCCCATGGAGCAAGCTCCTGGCAGGACCTGTGGCCCCATGGAGAAATGAGCACATGTTGGAGCAGGTTTGCTGCAGGACTTGTGACCCCATGGGGGATCCATGTTGGAGCAGTTCATGAAGAACTGCAGCCTGTGGGAAGGACTCATGCTGGAGACGTTCGTGGAAAACTGTCTCCCATGGGAGAGACCCCTCACTGGGGCAGGGGAAGAGTGTGAGAAGTCATCCCCTGAAGAGGAAGGAGCAGCAGAAATGTCTGTGATGAACTGAACACAACCCACATTCCCCATCCTCCTGTTTCACTGGTGAGGAGGAGGTAGAGAATTTGGGAATAAAAACAAGCCCGGGAAGGAGGGAGGGGTGGAGGGAAGATGTTTTTAAGGTTTAGTTTTATTTCTCATTAACCTACTCTGATTGGATTGGTAATAAATTTAACTAATTTCCCTAAGCTAAGTCTGTTTTGCCTGTGATGGTAATTGCTGAGTGATCTGTCCCTGACCTTATCTAAACCCATGAGCTTTCCATTTTAGTTTCTCTCTGCCTCTCCAGTTAAGGAGGGGAGTGATAGAGCAGCTTTGGTGGGCACCTGATGTCCAGCTACTGTCATCCCTTCACACAGACACATACAGTAAGCTTGGTCCTAGCCCGGGTGAAGCTTAGCATTCCTTCACATTCTGGGTTGTGGAAAGAATTGTTCAAACCAGGCTCATGGCAACCTTTTAGACATTGCATTCAAAGTTATGCTAAAATATTTTCCCTGCCTTGGTAGTTGGCAAACTTTATTTTATAAGACAAATGGAATTTATTAATGCAAAATATTTATCAAGTCTTTGTACTTTTTTTTCCAGGGGACTAGAGAGGTTGACCAGGAGTCTTTCATCTTTCGTTAGCTTCTGAATGTTAAAAATGCAGCTGATTTAGAACAAGACTACAAGCCAGAGTCTCTCTCATTTCCATGCAACCCTTTTTTCTGCAAGTGATGGCAAGTTCTCCCTTTGACAAAGGTACCACCTTCCTGCAGGATGGCAGGGAACGTATTCGCAAAGGCTTGGGTGATCTCCATCCTAGAGATGAGCAACAGAGGTAAAAGGCAGTGTGCATGGTTCTCTGTGCTTAGATCTCCACAAATGGGCAAAACATGAGATACACCATGCCTCAGAGCCCTCACGTCATCCAGGAGGGTGCCTGTAAGGTGAGAACACACCAAAAGGAAGGGAAATATTGGGAAAGGGGAAGACGGTACATCAGCCAGATGAAGTAGCCTGATCCCCACATCAACCACTCTGACCACTGACCTCCACCCTTCGGAAACAAAAGAAGTAACATAACTGGCAGCTCTACCACTGTGTCTAATGCCTTGGATTCTCCAGGTCAGCAATGAGAAATGACTTAGCAGTGTTTAAGGTCCATGTTGCAAAAATCATCACTGTCGTAAGCTGCTATGCACTGATTCAGTAATAACTCAAACCGAAGCTCTTGGCAACTGCCAGGCTGCTGATGGACTCAGATCACAAATGAGTTTCTTCAGGCTTCCACAGCTGTCTGATTGTTTATCATCATCTATCTTTTCCTCTGACTGTTTCTTTCTTCATTTTGATAGCTACCAGCATAGCCTACAACTGAGGACCATAAGGACTACCACATTTTTGTCAGAGATGGACCTACTTCAGAATAAGCACCTCTGCTTGCTAGAGGAAGTTGCATGTATTTCTTACTCCTCATGCACAAAGAATACGCCTTCAGCTGACTTAGGTTAAAAATAAGTTGGTTAATGCCTAGATAATTCATCTGTTCCCCTTCTCACCTTGCATGACTTCGGTTTACTCTGCATTTAAGGGGTTTTTAGATGTTCCTTTTACGTATTTGCCTTTTAATCTCAAATCCAATCTATTACAGTGCAAAGTTTCAACCCAACAGCTTGAATGGAAAGAGACGTGGTTGATAGAGACCAACATCGTATCTTCAAGCAATCAATTTGGACTCACAGGTGGGATATTGGAGACAGTCTTGCTTTTCATCAAGGCTTTTCCCTTCAAAGGTGAGGCCCAGTAGTAGGTAGTGACTTGGAAGAGCTATGTTCACTGACAAAGACAAGTGCCCTCTTGGTCTACTGCTTAGCATCTCCCATGAAATCATATTTATTTGGAGGAACTGTGTCGTCTCTCTACACTTTAAGAACTGGTGCAATTCCAGAATTGCCTGAAGGGAAGAACAAAGCATCAACTTGCAGGACATTTGTCTCAGAGTGGGCAAGGGCTTCAGAATAAAATGTTCTTCTTGCAATATGAGATTCAATTAAAGAAATGGAGAGGGGCCACAGAGCAAATTCCTGAAACCAAAGTCACAAGTTATAAATAAATCTTCCCTGGTGTGGACAGAAGTCCCTTAGGAAAAGCCCACCGATTCACAGCTGAAAATGCTCCAGTTTGGTGAATAAAATGGCAAAAAGAAGTTGTTATTGTTAACATGAAAGCTACCAGGTCCAGGAGAAGTAGTTCTCTGCTTTCTAGGTTACTGGGCCCATTTGACAGGAGTGGGCCAAAGTCACAACAGTCTGAGCAGAGAGAGTGTGAACAAGAAGCATCTTAGTGGAAAAGTGGGGAGTCATCACTTGGCCTGGACTACCCTTCCAATTGTCTCAAGTATGGCCTCTTCTGTGACAATGCCTGCTCTTGGCTTTCCAGTCCTCTTGCTTACCCCTTTAACGTGATAAATGCAGGCTCTGTGGCCCCACAGCTCACCTTCCTCTGCAACAGCTTCCCTGCATCTCCTGCTGAGTTCTGTCCATGAAAAGCAAATAGGACTGAGCACAGGGAGGGAAACTACATCCCAACTCGAACACAAACACTTGCTCCCAAGGTGTGTCCATCAGATGATGGGAGGCCAGGAGAGCATGTCGGAGGCAAAGCCCAGGAAACCTTTTGCAGAATTCACAGTTTAAAAGGCCAGACCAAAGCCTCAGGTGGTGTAATCTAGCAATATTGTGTGAGGAATTGCAGAGAAACAAGAAACCCAGGCAAGCTCTCCCTCTGCTGCCACAGGGGCAAGGGGCTCTTCCCCTGACTATGTACCAGGATACTTGGGCACTTTCCCATAGTGACTGCTCACACTCTGGGCCAGGAGGTGAGTAAGAAAGGATGAGAGAAGAAACAAGAGGTGGGCAGAGGTCAATTGAAAGTTGGGAATGCTGGCTCTCCAAATGCTTATGCAAGATTGTCTCTAGTGAAGCTCAATGGTGGTTTGTAGCCTGACATATCAATGGATGCCAGTGTCCTGGGAGAAGGGAGACACTGGGGTTTCAGCGATGCTGTGCTGGCTTCTCCTGGCTTACTATGCCTTGACAGTTTCAGATGCTAGAGCAGCGCTGCCCTTTGCCTGAGGCAGAGGGAGAGAAGCAGCCCAGGCCTAAAATTCTAATCTGCAGCTCTGCTTTTCCCTGCCTGGCTGTAGGAACCGGCTCCAAGACCGGTTCTACACTGGTATAAGCACTGGGGGAAACAAAAGGGGAGTACATAGCCTCATTCACTTGCTAATAGGCTACTGGAAAGAGAGACATCAAATCTACTACAGCAGTGAAAGGATGCAGTCCAACCTGCTAAAAACAGAGGAAAAAAGCAAGACAGGGCAAGGGAGGAGAAGAAATAAATCGTATTTTCCAGAAGCACCCCAAAATCCACGCTTCCAACTCAACAGGAGCCCCAGGAGCCTGAGCAGGGCAGTGACACCAAACTGGTGAACACCAAAGAGGCACTTTTTTCAGCTCCAGTTAGAAAAAACGTTTCTTGCAGAGCTGCCATAGTTCATATGCTCAGAGCAAGTGTGCAGAAAGGAGAAGGGTTCGGGTTTTTTGGGAAGGGAGGTGGAAAAAAAAAGAGAGAGCACAAACCGTGCACTGGGAAAGCCACACCGATGAGCTTGTTAACATTTGAAGAGACTGCTTGGCGTGATTCCTTACACAGACTCCTGCCAAGAATTTGCAAGAGGAAAGTATATTTAGCAATCCAAAGCATGCCAAAGCCTTGTCAAGAGAGAAAAAAAAAAACCGTTTTGAATATGTGGAATAGCAATTAGACATTTTCTAAGCAGCCATTTTCAAAATGCATCCAGGCATCTAACAAGGGCACCTGAGGCATATCCACAACTCCTCCACACTCCATGCCTACAAAGACATCCACTAAGGACCAAATTCTCTGAGGAGGGATATGTTACCGATGGCAACTGCCCATTTCCAGAACACTGGGGCTGGTTTCAAGCTGACTGTTCTCTGTGCCCCTGAGCCACTGTAAATGCAGTCTCATGCCAGTGCGTATCATTTTGTAGCATTCTTTATAAGGAATCATTTCTCTATAGCTGGGAAATGGAGAGGTGTTGCCTGCCCACTTCTTTCATGGGAGCTGGACCAGCTCTGCAATGCTCTGTGTCCCCAAGTGAAGCTGCTGAGCATCCAGGTGAGATGAGCAGCAGGTGGAAGCTAGGACAAGATGTTAAATCACATGGTGACCTGCAGCCTGTTGAAGTGGTGCTCACATCATACCCCAGCTCTGGCCGATTCTTGCCTTGTCCAGTGCTCTGAGCTGCAAGGCTAGCAATAAACATCATCACTAAAGCTCCTTTCTTTATAGGGAGACACCTAGAAAATTGTCCCAGGACAGGTATATCTGCCCCAGGAAGGTGACTTCACCTGCATCACTCACTCTTGTTTCTGAAGTGCTGTTGGGAATCTCCATAGGATGCAGCATGGAGGAAGAGGCATGAAGAAGCTCAGGAAGGCAATGGCCTCTTGTGCCCTTTATTGCGCACAAGGATGAAGGCAGCTGACCATACAGTACAGTAAGGCCAAGACATTTGCTGTTCACAGAAGCTGGAAATCACACTGGGGTATACTCCTTAAAACATGGTACCCATTGCTTATAAATGTCAGGCTATATTACAGTCAAATCCCTAGGAAAGAAACAAAGCCAAAAGGGAGTACCTGCCTATGGGCTGAATTCACACCACCTTCAAGTCAGGACACAGAGAAGGAACAACCGATGTCTGTGGCTGAGGCTTCTCATCCCTGTGGGCCCTAAGCCACAAGAGTCTTCAATATGTAGCATAACACAAACACAAACGGTATCCCCAAGTCTTAATATCCTTGTCTGTGACCCAGCACAGACCAAACAGGCTGTCAGTGAGCAAGAGGGCAAAAGAAGTGAAAACGGGGTAAAACCAAAGGAATAATTTTCTTCTGGAAACAGGTAGATACTTAACAGAGAAATCAGAATGAGGATAGTTGCCCTGAGCTCCTTCAGGTTTTTGTTTCCAAGTTCCTTTGGGCTCCTGAAACACCTTTGGGCACCGGAAATTGATTACAGCCACCATGCCTCTGGATTATGTGCTTGATCCTGAAAAAAAGCTCCATGGGACTGACAGGTTGTTCTGAGAAAAGAGGTTCCCTTCTCACCTGCTCTTCAAAAGCAACCAAGATTGACCAACCTGCTCAGCCACATCTACCGAACATTCCATCAGACTCAAAGTCTCTGTTTCCACCAAATCCTCCTCCGATTTCCATAACTGTAGCAATCCAGATGGGTCAGACAGTGCCATAAGCTCACACCCTCCAAGATGCTGCCAGCACTTTGCTTCTACTGCATCGAAGGCAACTCCATCCAAGTTCCTGACTAAAGCTCAACAACTGAAAGCAGTAAGTAAAATTGCTAAGAGTTCCTGTTTCCACCCTAGATTCCCAGGATCACCTGACCAAATCACCTAGCTGCTGATACAGCAAATTCTCCTAGGGTATATACAGGGTTTGGATAGAGCAACAACACAAATTCAGTTCTGTTAGAGGTGACAAGCCACCATAAAATGTGTCTCCATCCTCCTCATTCCGATTTCTACCTCCTCATCTCTTGTCATAGATTCCTGTTTCAGTCTAAAATCACCGTCACGGTCTATTTTGGGGGGAGGAAGATTAAAAGCCGAGCTAAGAAGCTACGGTAGCCGCACAGGTGAGCAGAGAGCCTTCCTCCTGGATGAAAAGGGAAGCTGCGAAGACGCAGCCAAGCCGCCGCCTTGCAGCACTGAGCACAGAGCGGCAGTGTCGCCCGCTGGCCGCTCGTAGCATTGCCAGCTCACAGCGCTCGGACCACGGCATCCTTCCTCTTTCCCGACCTCTTCACCTTCCTCCCTGCTCGTGCTTTGGGAAAACGTGCAGGATTGGCAGCCCTGAAGGTCCACCAGCACAAAACGGCTCTGCTCAGAAGCAGGCCAAGTCACCGCAGAGCTTCTGGGAGAACACAAAGCAGCCCAGGAGACCTGTGGGCACAGCCCATGCAGGGGCACAGCCCATGCAGGGGCACAGCCCATGCAGGGGCACAGCCCATGCAGGGGCACAGCCCATGCAGGGGCACAGCCCATGCAGGGGCACAGCCCATGCAGGGGCACAGCCCATGCAGGGGCACAGCCCATGCAGGGGCACAGCCCATGCAGGGGCACAGCCCATGCAGGGACGCAGGTAGGACCACGCAGTGCAGGTTTATCTTCTCACTCTGCCCAGCTTCCACCCTCTGCAAATATTAATCCCAAAGGTAATTAATTACTTCCTCAGCAGGAATAGAAGTCACCTTAGAGAAGATACCTGTGCAATCACCTTGGGATATCAACATAATGAAGCATATCCTCTGCATCTGTTAACAGCTACTTCATAGCAGTTAAGTGGGCTTTAATCAGAAACCTGTGCTTTAATTATGACCTCTGCATTAATGAAAAAGCACAGAGGTGTGCAGAGTCATCTCAGCTCCCAGGAGTGGGAGCAGAGAGAGACATGGAAACGTGAACCAAGCACACTGAGTCAAGAATAAAAGACAATATGCAGAACACCACCATCCTGTTTGTAAAAAGCAGGGAGAGCTGGTAACACACATCACACCACAGCTGTCACAGCCAGCTACAAGCCTTTCAGGCAGCAGGTAAATCCAAATTTCCCAGGAGCGAGCTCACTAGCTCACCACTTACATCTGGATTTAGTGGCTCAAGAACTCCAGAAGGTAGAAGGATGTGTTTAACCAGGGGACGCCTGCAGCTGTTCCAAGCACTGAGCAGTACTTTTCTCTGGTGATCATCAAGGCATAGCAGCGACTGTTTAGCAGCAGATGAGCCACATCCATTGCCCCTGTATCGCTGCAGATCCCTGTGAACACCTCATGTTTGCAGTGAGTAGGTGAGTAGGAACACCTCATGCAGGTGGTGCTGGAGTTTCGGACCTCTTCTGCAACTTCACTGGAAACAGCATTTGCCCCTTCCATCCTCAAGTCCACCACCCAGGAAGCTGGGTTGCTGTTTCCAGGCTGTCAGGCATCCCCTGCTTCAACTGCTGCACAGTGCCTCCTTGCAGGAATGAGGACTTCAATGAGCAACCCAAACCCCACAGAGCCCCTTTTAGAGGCAGAGCTGTAGAGCCGTATCACCAAAGGACGATGCACAAAGCATTTTACCGAGAGGCTTTCTCACAATTAAGTAGCAAGCAAAGTAATCAGTGCTCATGTGATTTCACCACAATTCCACAAAGAAAGGGCTCGCATGAAGACACCTTTAGTATAATGTATGTTGTCTCTATTTTGATGCAGTTTTTGAAGTGTCAACATTGCTCAGAAATCTTCTAGAAAGTGCTGAGGCGATGCACAGATGTGTGGCTGATATGTCCTGAGCTCACTCACCTCTGTGTGAGCTGGTGACTGGAGCAGCTCCCCCACATCCCCATCACCTGTTTTCCTGGAGGTCCAAGCAAGGACACAAAACTGTTTCTGGACATTCAGTCTATACCACTTCCCCAACCCTTCCTTATCCTTGAAGTTTCCCTAAAGGATGGCTCAGCTACCTGCAAAGCAGCCCCTGGACCACAGCACTCAAAAACCTATGCAGGAAGGAAAGCCTAAGTAAGGGGCACTGCTCCTTAATAAAGTCAGAGATGGGTCAGCAGCTGGTTTTCAGGCAGCAGAGTTGTCCTCACACTATCATAAGCCATCCTCATGCACCATTTACCCTATCTTCAGTGGGAGCAGCAGCCACTGGGAGAAAAGATGGCTCACTGAAATGTTCCAGTTATCCATACAACAGTGTGCAAGGCATCCCCAAGGGAGCAGAAACATCTTAACTGAAAAGCAAGTACAAGGCAGCTTGGAGATGGCATTTCAAGAAAGCTGGTTAGCATGAACCAAGACCAGCAACAGCAGTGCCCAGGACTAAGCTGGGAGGCCTGATGGGAAAGCTGCTCTCATGCAAGAAAAGCAGCTGCAAAAATGAGACAGAGTTGAGCTGAGAGTTTCATGAACTCACAAGGTTCCTCTGCATCACTGCTATACAAGAAGACTTGCACGGCAGGCCATGAGAGCATTCATCTACATATACAAAAATGAGCACCGTTTGTTAACATTAACATTGTTAACATAGCTAAGGAGTCACCCACTGCCATCTCCACTCTAAGCCTGTCACACAGTTCTTCACCTTGCACTACAGGTAGAACAAGGTATGTAAATGGAGAAATGTGCAGTGATCCCTCAGATTGCAGATTGCCATTCCCCAGGAAAGTCATTCGCAGGGTCCCAGGAAATGGCTCTCATCACTGCTGGGAGGTGACATGAAGCATATGTAGGTTGCTATGGATGACACTGGATACCTGAACACATGAATTTTGACGTTAGTGAAGGAAGTTTAGAAAACTAAATTAAAAAGAAAAAAACAAACCCAAAAAACCCCAAACTAGATAACAAGTTCAGGGATGCTGCAGTCAAACTTCTGGGCTACATGAGTTTTGCAGCTTGGGAAAAAGTTCCTACTTTGGTCCAATTCTGAATTTATTTTTCAAGTAGATCAGGTTCATTAATGGCATTATTGCCATAGCTCATGATCACCCAAATCCATTTAAAGTTTTAGCTGCAGCAAGGGTAAGCAACCACTATGCTTCCTGCTTACTATTCTTCCTCCAGCAGCTGACCAGGGTTATTAACAAGACTAATGTTTTCTGACCTGTATTAAGGACAGAAGAGATGCTGTAGTCACCAAAAACTCAGACAAAAAACAAGCCTCAAAACAAATCAAAACTCACCTGGCTATCAGACCATAAGAAATGCTCCAGCATCTTGAGCCTGACAGTCTAAAGAGGTGGTCTGGAGGCAATTATTAACTCAAACAGCAGCTTTTTCTCCAAGACTTGATGTCCCAGGAGTTGACTCAACAGGAAGATTTACTGTTGCAACTTAGCATGGATTAGGCAACTTGAACATGCAGCCCTGGGAGCCTGCTATCACACTTAGAGCAAGCCTTAAAGAGCATGCAGGTGGAATAATGTTGAGATCTGCAGGCAATAGGCATGCTACAGGCTGTAGTAAGCAATCATCTCTAGCTGGTGCTGGAAAATTAGTGGCACTGGCCAGCAACAAAGGATGATAACAGCTCTCTAACCATTCCAGCCTCTGCCACCAAGCCAGCTATGGATGCTCCATTTCTCTCCATCTTGCAGCATGTGCCCTACTCCCCTAATCCCTCTTCAAAGGCAAATGGGAAGAGACGGAGGAGTATTTTATGAGTTCTCTCCTCTGCCCTTACATCTGTGCATTCCTCCACTCATTGAACATTACACCATTCCTCAAGGCACAGACACAAAAGACATATCAAGATGAGCCAGGCTTCTTCAAGTTATTTAAGCTTTTCTTCAGGCTCACCACAGTGCATTCAAGCAACAAAGTATGCTATTACCTGGAAAGGAAAAGTGGTTTCTAATGGCTTCACCAGTAACAAGAGTCATTCTGTTGATGGATAACATTACTAATGTTGCCATAGTTATATAAATACAGTATACATGTATTGGATTTGTGTAGCAAGGTCCTGGCAGCAGGGCAGATACGGGAGTGGCTTGTAGGACAAGTTGCTAGAAGCTTCCAGTGTCTGATAAAGCCAATGCCAGGTGGCTCCAAGACAGGACCCACTGTTGGCCAAGGCCAAGCCAAGCCCATCAGCAGTCAGGGAGGTAACACCTCCATGACATATAGCAAAGAGGGAAAAAACCCTCCAAACTGTGCAACAGCCAGAGAGAGGAGTGATAGTATGTGACAGAAACAGCTCTGCAGACACCAAGGTCAGTGTAGGAGGGGAGGAGATGCTCCAGATGCAAGAGCAGAGATTCCCCTGCAGCCTGTGCTGTAGCCTGTGGTGAGGCAGGTTGTCGCCATGCAGCACATGCAGGTCGAGTGGAGCAGATTCCACCTGCAGCTCAGGACACCACACTGGAACAGAGGGATGCCTGAAGGAGGCTGTGACCCTGTGGGAAGCCTGTGCTGGAGGAGGCTCCTGGCAGGACCTTAGGCCCTGCAGAGAGGAGCCCATGCTGAAGATTTGCGGCAGGACTTGTGAACCCACAGGGGACCCTATACTGGAGCAGTCTGTTCCCGAAGGACTGCACCCATGGAAGAGACCCACTCTGGAGCAGTTCATGAAGAACTGCAGACCCCACACTGGAGAAGGGCAAGAGTGTTAGGAGTCCCCCCTCTGAGAAGGAAGGAGCAGCAAGGAATGTCTGTGATGAACTGATCACAACCCCCATTCCCCATCCTCCCGTGCCACTGGTGAGGAAGAGGTAGAGAATGTGGGAACAAGCCCAGGAAGAAGGGAGGGGTGAGGGGAAGGTGTTTCCAAGACTTAGTTTCATTTTTCATTAATGTGCTCTGATTGATTTTGTAATAGATTAAACTAACTTCCCCAAGCTGAGCCTGTTTTGCCTGTGACAGTAATTGCTGAGTGATCTCCCCCTGACCTTATCTCGATTGATGAGCCTTCTGATGCATCTTCTATCCCCGTCCAATTCAGAAGGGGGATAAGTGATAAAGCAGCTTTGGTGGGCACTTTATGTCCAGCTACTGTCAACTCACAACAGACAGCAAGATAGATCGGGATTATTGTAGAAAGATGATCATGATTCCACTCCATTATTACATTTTTATTGTTGAAATAAAAACAACAACAGGACAGATTTCAGCAGAGGGAAAAAAAAGGATGTTTCACAAGCAGAATGGGAAGTAGTTTCTACTGGTCTTTCAATTCCTTCAGCCTTCTGATGGCAGATTTGACCGTCACTGCAGACGTGGTACTGAAAGAAGCAACACAATCATTTGCAGTAGAATCACAGCAGTAGAACAACCCATGACAGTGTTATTTTTTTGAGAAACCATTAATCATTTCCAACAATCACATTCTGATTGCATGGTCAACAGGTCATTCCACTTCGATTTTCATGACAATAAAGAAACCTTTTAAAGATGCAACTTCACAATCTACATCTTAACTCAAATTAGCCAGTCACACATTGACCACATGCACAAGCATGAGGGCTAAGATTACTAGTGACTGTTACATGCAGGGCAAGTGTCTTTTACCAGAATTGTAAGGGAAGGAGCGTGAAGGAAGGAAATAAGCAAGAGAACCCTTACAAGGACTATAATGATTCAAAGCTTTTAAAACAAAAGGAAAACATGGAAATCATTTTTCTTGGAGTAAATCTGATTTTGCCTATTGTA
The DNA here is from genome assembly GCA_017639245.1 of Myiopsitta monachus. Lineage (NCBI taxonomy): Eukaryota > Metazoa > Chordata > Aves > Psittaciformes > Psittacidae > Myiopsitta > Myiopsitta monachus. The sequence goes on along the minus strand of CM029926.1, from coordinate 25,022,979 downwards.
CCTGTGTCTATGACTGAAAAGGCTGGGGGGGCTATAAACACAGAAAAAACCCCGCAGCTTAAGCTCTGAAAGAATAGTAAGAGCTCCCTCACATAATTAAGATTTTTATACAGTCAAAAGAATCAAGGAAGGAAAAATAATCCCAAGGCCTAAATAAATTATCCCCAGAAGCACGATTTATTAGCAGCTGTGGAAGCTCTTTTTGGAGTAAGTCAGCGGGACATCTGTCAGGTGTCATCCACCCAGTGATTCCACCCTGAGAGAGCTGGATGAACCAACCATTCTCTATGCTCCTTTTCTTCCATCACCAGAAAACTGGCCCAAGCCTAACATTTCACACAAGCAGCAACTGCAGTTTACAGCTCCAGAAAGAAATGCTACTACAGCTGAGGCACAGGAGAGACTATTTAAAAATAGCATTTGCATGTGTTTCAAATTCCTTATTTGAAGTTTGGGAAAAGATGCAGTGTTTGCTTTTTTGAATGAAACAACTGCTTTGATAAAGCTCAGCAAGATAAAGAAATTCTGGAGGGACCCACCAAAACCAGTAGCAGTAATATGGCGGGCAAAAGGCAACATTCTCAGAAGCTGCATAACAGACACTGGGAAGAACAGCAACCAAACCCAATTTGATCCATTCCGGTAAAATTTTAACAACGCCTGAAAAAACCCACATATCACTGACTGGAGACAGACCTACTTAAAGGTTAGTAGATTAACACTAAAAAAATTAAAAAGAAAAAAAAGGAAAAAGCTGTCTTATGCCTCAGCTGGGTGACAATAAATGCTGATAGGAGCCTCTTTATTTCCTTACTTGTAAGTCCAAGCACCACCAGCAACTGTCTTCATGCAGGATCCACAGTGCCAGATACCCACAGCCTTCCTCTTCATTTTGGTCTGTAATAAAAAAAAGGGGGGGTGGGGGGTGGGGGGTGGGGGGAAGTAATGCACTCTCCATCAGCTGAAAAAGCCAAACAGCTGGACTCCATTCGACTAGCATCGAACAAGTGAGGAAGAAATTCTTTACTGTAAGGGTGGTGAGGCACTGGAATGGGCTGCCCAGGGAAGTTGTGAATGCTCCATTGCTGGCAGTGATCAAGGCCAGGCTGGACAGAGCCTTGGGTGATGTGGTTTAGTGTGAGGTGTCCCTGCCCATGGCAGGGGGGCTGGAACTAGATGATCTAAGGTCCTTTCCAACCCTAACTATTCTATGATTCTAAGTGAGTGGTGAGTACTGAAGCTCTTTTCACCAGGGCAAGTCTTCATCACCAAAGACGGCAATCGGTTTGCCTAGACCTATATTGCATTTAGGCAGCTCTGCAAATGGGGTTATTGACATTCCCACATCAGATGAGCAAGACACTAAATATAAAATAAAAAAAGGCTGAAAAATATTTCTAAACTTCCAGCCACTTAAAGATACCCACTTTATAGATAAATAAAAATTATCTGGGTAAAGTACAAGCTGATGAGCCTCTCAAACTGCCAAAAAACCAGATTTAAGAGTCAATTTTGATTATGTACATAAGCAGGTAAGATTATTTATCAGAATTTCTTTTCCATACAGAGTTATACAGCACACAAACACAAGCAACAGCAATGAAAAGTTTTACGTGGGAAAAGCAAGCTCTCCTCTTCCTCCAGGTAAGCTGTAAAGTTACTGAAGAGGGGAGGAAGCTCAAATTTATGCCTTAATTATCAGAATAACAAGCATGTTGCTTTAATTCAGTTAGGTCTTTTCATTAGATACCTAAAATGTATGGTACGACAACATTTCTCACTATTTTATGTAGTAAAATACAATTTGTTTTCATTTAACTACCGCTAAATGTGAAATGTCTACTATTTTTATTTTATAAAGGCTCTGACAGTAGCCTAAAGCTCACAATAAACTAATCATTGTGTCAAAACTAGCGCAGTTCTCTTCAGTAGAAAAATTACCAAAGCATCAAATCACATTCCTAACATCAGTAACCCAGTTATTTAGAAAGCCTTTTTTAGGGAAGGAGGTCTCTCACCTTGCCACAGAAGGAGCAGGTATACTTGGCATGCTGGCTAATCTCAATCTTCTTCACCATCTTCCTAAGGGACGCACCGTAACGGGTACCATATTTACCCACAATCCCAACCTTCTTGGTGCGCTTAGCCTGTTGGGAAACAAACCACCACAAGTTCAGCTTTACTGACACTGCCACCTCCTCGGCTGCTCCCCTCTCATGACACATCAAGGCGCTCGGCACTCAAAACCGTGGCCGCAGCCAACCGACGCGTCTCCCTGACGCGGTAATTAAGCATGTTAGTTGCGCGAGGCTGGGAGGCCCAAGCTGCGCAGCCTCCCAGCTCCTACCGGGCCACCTCGGGCAGGCAGGTACGAGCAGAGCCACGTCGCCCCGCGGGCCCAGCCCGCTCTCACACGGAGAGCTGCAGCCCGCAGAGCCGCCCGCCAGGCACCACCAACCCCATCAGCGGTCCCGGCGCTGCGACCCGGCACCGCCTGTCCCCGGGACCCCCACCCGCGTCTCCCCATCGCTCCCTCAGCCTGCCATTCCCCTCAACTCGCGCCATCTCCCACGGGCCGCCCAGGCGGGAGCGAGCCCGTCTCGCAGGACGGTGCTAGGACAGAACCCTGACCCCACACAGGCCCCGGCCCACGCCCCGCCGCAGAGGGCTCCGCACCGCGCCACCGGGTGGGATGGCGGCGGATGGGCCGCGGCACCCCCGCGCCTCTCACCATCTTCCTGCCCGGCGCCGCCGCAGAGAGGAAGCCCTGGCTGCGCAGGCGCAGTATGAGCCGTCGGAGGAAGTGAGGGAGGAGTCGCGCAGAAGCGGGGCGGGATTCTGTGTGGGTCGCGGCGCTCCGTGTGTGTCCCGAGACCGTGGGGTTGCCTGGAGCCTGAAGCGCGTGAACAGGAACGCCGCGGCAGCTTGATGGTGGAAGGTGCGTCGCTTACAAACCACAGTGCGTCAGTATGAGGCCTCAGGCGGTACGACCCCGGCAGCGACGACGGGAGGTGCCAGAACTCGGGTTCCTGGATTTCCGTTCAAGAAGGTCACGCCGGGAAAAGGAGATCTTACAATCAACTAGGTTGGAAAAGACCTTTGAGATCATCAAGTCCAGCCTTCACCCCAGGACTGCCAAGACCACCACTAAAGCATATTACTGAGGGCCTCATCTGCATGGTTTTGAACACTTCTATTCAACTCATTTTTAAAGAGAATAGTAGGTATATAGGAGTTGAAAAAAGTGAGGATGAATTCTGATCTTCAGATACACCAGCCCAAAGCCCAGAAGTTTCAAGATAACCAGACCAGGTGCAACATGACACCTGCCTGGTTTCCATGGGGCCATCCAGCATTAAGACAACCAGCCATAAAAGCCTCCGTGTGCCACTTGGAGGTGGGTTCCCGATGCTCAGAGGGTGCTCTTAGATGCTTGGTGTCCCTGAGCTACCATCAGCACCAAAGTGCAGGGCCTGGACCCAGGAGGGCTTCTGCACTGCTTGGACCCAGTACACATTTTGCTTGCCTGTACCAACGCTACTGAGCTGCAATGCTCATAACAGGATTAAAAACCCATTAACAACCCCCTAAGAAATGTAATCCGGTTAGCCTGAGTGTTTTCTAATGCATAGAGCTGGCTGCAGCTCATCCTCTCCCCAGAAGGGAACCAGGGCTGCCTAGGTGCTTTTCCCCCCATGACAGCCCCAGCTGCCTCAACCCACAACAGCCTCCTCTTCATTTACAGCCCATATAATTAATGGGGAATTAACACCTAGAGCACACCCCACTACTGTGTTAGCCTTTTCCTGGCTGGGGTCTGTACCTCAAGATGCTCAAGGACAGATACCGCAGCCGCTCTTGCTCTGGAGGTTTGAATCCTCAGCATTTTCAATTCCCTCTGTCGCCAGCTCCCTGTTTCCCACTCATTCCTGCAAGCTTTCCTCCTGTCTGAGCAGGAGCAACTCCTGGGACCTGTTGGGTCAGAGCTCTGTTCTCTCTGAGGGCTCAGCAGGGCTTTAGGCAGTGGTATTTGTATCTCCCTCTGTTGAGTCAAACTCTGATCTGATATATCCTAGGAATATACTTACCCTTCTCAGATCCTTATGATGATGACCACAGGATACGTTTTTTTATACTAACATATTAAAAAAAAAAGTTCCTTTTGATGTTTTGGGACTATTTGGTAAAAAAACCCCAAACAAGTGCACCCAAACGATTGTCAGCCAACACACACAGGACAGAGGATCTGCTGCTGGTCTGTAGCTAGAGTTAAAGTATCATTGTGACAATACAGCATGTGGTCATATCCTTCACCTGTCAGCATTGCAGAGAGCTCTGCCAACAACTGCCACCCCCCTCTGATGACTGCCATTCCCAGCACTGCCAAAATAAACATACATTTCCCAGTGACTGGGAAGATGGATGGATGCATACAGGCCTGCACAGCTCCAAAAGCCTTGCATCAACGGTCTACCACCCTGAATTATTCTGCTTGCCTCAGGCCGGGCCAGCTTCACGTGCTGAGGAAGTAGTTTGAACTGCTCCAGTGTTCAGGTTGGTTTTCCTAACTGTTCCTGGTTTGGCATCCTTCCTGGAAACATACCTTTCTTTAAAATGGGTGAGAGCCCAGACACAAGCAGGAATTCAGTCACAGTTTATATGCTTCAAGTTCCAGTAACATGGACCCTTCCCTTTGCTCTACTGGGCTTCAGATAATGCCAAAATGTTACAGCTACACCATCACTAGTGAGCCCATGTCAGGGTGCCCAAAAGCACTGCATGTTCCTCAGCCTGCCTGTGGGTCTGACTGGCAACCTGCACACTACCTTGTACAAATCCCCATGATCAAGCCTTAGAGATCCTGTCTGAGCCTGCTGGCAGCTTCCCAGACATCTCCTCATCATATTCATGACAGACTAATGGTGTAATTAGGTTGAGGCCTGCACAATCTTTCCAACCCCTTGAGACAGAATGACTAAAAGTGTTTTCCTGCAAGATTCTTCTCTCTTCCATCTCAGTAAGAATAAAGTGAATCTCAAGTGTACTTAAAAGAGCCTTTGCAACTCTGCAGCAAACCAGCTGAGATTCTGTGGGTCCTAATGCAGAAAGAGTACACCTAGCATTGCTCCAACAGGGCTAGGATTTATCGATACATGGATAAAATGAGTTTATGAGAAGCAGAATTCACCAAGGATACTTCCAGCAGATTTCAGAAAAATACTGTTGTGAAGTAGCTGTATCTTTACAAGCAGTATGAAAATTACCCCCATAGGAGATGACAATATAGATATATAAATTATGTCTTCCATAATTTTTTTTATTTGGCAAACAGCAGCATTCCTCACCTCTTAACTCAGAGCAGCCCTCTCTGCAGGTTGAAAGATCACATGTCCTAGAAGCAGACTAAATACTCTGTGTTCAAGAACAAAGACATTTAAAAATGTTGAAAGTTGTCTCCTGGCCAGCTGTTGCAGCAAGAGAAATTATGTGTAACTTTCAGTCTAAAATCCAAAGATAAAGCATTTCCTCCAGTTGGCTAGCCACATGATCCTCAGTCCTACTCTGCTTGCACACACACCAAACCACCCTCTGCAGTCACGAATGAAAAGCAAGTCTCCCATCAGCACAACTGCATGCACAGTCTGTAGGGCATTTCCATGATGACACTTGCTGACAATGGGATCATCAAACCCTTCAATGCAGGAAAAAATATCATTAGTTATCAGGTGATCTTGTAGCACAAACTTTCCCTTCTCAGCCGTGGAAGAGAGATCTTGTCGTCAGTGTCTGGTATCTGCACACAGCCAAGCATGCTGCCTGCACAGCACGTTGGCTCCTGGCCTCAAGTTGCTAAATGTAAGCCTTCAGTTTGCTTTTCTCCACCCCTCTCTAGAGCTTGTGGCTGTAAAACATAGCTAACTAGTACCTCCATGTAATTCTCTCTTCTTACTCCCTAGTCACATTTGCTTAGCACTAGCCCATTTCCAAGTATCTGAGTACAAAGACCAGAAGCATGAAAGACATTAACTTGGGATCACACTATACAGACAATAATGCACACACACAGAAAATTGAATATGACCGTGCAGATGTGCCTGAGAAGATCAGTTGTGATAAAGAGCCATTCGCCTTTACATCAAGCCCGCATCAAGTGGCCTCTAGAGCTTTTGAAGAGGCATCACTGCTGTGAAGTGGAATCAGGGCATGCCTAAGGAACAACTGTATCACAAGCTCCTGAAAAGAGCCAAAGAGCAGGTTTGCTCGGGCAGCACCGATGCTGGGAGTAAGTTCATAGAGCTGAGGGCATGTTGGAGACTACTACAAATCCCAAAGCAATCGTATCACAACAGGCATTTTTAATCACTGCACCACGCAAGTTGTGCAGTGATTAAAAAAGCACTACCGTGCTGCTTTTGGCATTCTGTATAACCTGCACAGAACTGTGATGGGAGCAAATAACACATTCTAGGGTACCAACCTAAACGTCTTATAGAAGTTGCTGTTGAATCATCTGTAAGCATTTGCCGAGGTGAGCAGCTCCAGAGAGCTCCTTCAACCCCAGAGCGAGGAGGAGCCCCGCGCCCAGGACCCTCGGGTCCGAGCGGCGAATACCATCGAGGAAGCCCCAGGCCCTGGGGCCCGCCCAGGAGCCGGCAGCTCTGCTGCGGAGAGCACGGGCTCACAGGGGCAGGTGCCGGGAGGAACGGTCCCGCCCTGAGCGCGGAAAACCCGCCCCAGGGAGCGAGCGCTGCAACAGAAGGTGCGTGACCAGCAGGTCGAGGGAGGTGATCCTGCCCCTCTGCTCTGCTCTCGGGAGACCCCATTTGGAGTGCTGCGTGCAGCTCTGGTGTCCTCAACATAAAGACATGGAGCTGTTGGAGCCAGTCCGGAGAAGGGCCATGAGGATGATAAAAGGGCTCGAGCACCCACCTCCCATATGAAGACAGAGCTGAGAAAGTTGGGGCTGTTCAGCCTGGAGAAGAGAAGCTGCATGGAAGCCTCATAGCAGCCTTCCAGTATCTGACGGGGCCTACAAGAATGTTGGAGAGGGGCTCTTCATCAGGGACTGTAGTGGTAGGACAAGGGGTAATGGGTTTAAACTTAAACAAGGGAGGTTTAAGTTAGATACATGGAAGGAATTCCTTACTGTGGGGGTGGGTGAGGCACTGGAATGGGTTGCCCAAAGAAGTTGTGAATGCTCCATCCCTGTCAGTGTTCAAGGCCAGGTTGGACAGAGCCTTGAGTGACATGTTCTAGTGTGAGGTGTTCCTGCCCATGGCAGGGGGGTCGGAACTAAATGATCATAAGGTCCTTTCCAACCCTAACTATTCTATAAATCTAAGAAAAGTGTCATGGAAGTTTCCCTTTTGAAAGCTGATGCATTCTAGAAAGCACAAAAGAAGTGCTCCCCAAGGGACCTGTCTTTTGCAGGCATTGTGAATATTAAAAAAAGAAAAAATAAAACCCCACACCCTAGTATTTCCACTGCATCACGTATTACTCAAGCTTAAGTTCCAAATGGGAGATGAAACTCTAAAATACAAAAAGTACTAAAAGTTTGGGAAACATGACTTAAAACAACTCTTTATTTAAACAGCTCAGTCTAGTTTCTTACAAAGCAAGAGCAAAAGTCTGCACATACTCCCCTCTCCTCACTCATTTGTGGAAGTCAGCCTTGAGTATTTCCCCTTTCTGAGCAGCCAGGCTTAATCCCTGGCAGTCAGCATAAGCTTCACCCTCCACTGACACAAGAAGCACGTGCCATGGAGCAGGTCCTAAGATTTAGTGGATGAGGCCAATGATCAGGGTGCTCAGGCAGACCTGTACCTAGCAGACAATATACACCTCCTGGCAGACAGCTGTACTACTTGGTTTCAAAATACTGACTGCTCTGCACAGAAATATCTGGGGCTCTCTCTCTTCTTTCTAAACAAAACTGAACATCAGGATCTGTCTGGATCTTTTTTATTCACTGTCAAACTGTATACCAGAGAGCCAGTTTGTGAGTGACCCAAGAGCCAAACTTTGCCAGTGAACTGACTCCTATAAATGCAGACTAAAATTCTTGGAGGTGGAAGACCGTTATAAGCAATCTGCAGCTGCTGAGCAGTTAGTTTTCACAAGAGTTCTACCTTGTAGCCTGACAACCATTAACTGCTTCTTAAACAAAACAGCATATTACTTGTCCATAGCCCTTCAGTCATCAGCAAAACTAGGATCACAAAACATGCAGGCTGCTCATCTGTCACACTGTCAGACTGCCTTCTCACCCTTCAAGATGAAAGACACTAGAGATACAGTAAACATAGTCTTTTATTTCTGAAAACTCAAAATATAATACTTGATTGCTTTTGTCTTTTTTAATAAAAAAAAGTATCTTAGCCACAGTCTCTTCTGCTGTCACTATTACACTTTAAAAAACTCCTCAATACGCCGCTTTCTGGGGGGACTTACAGAACACATCTCTCCTGTATCTTGCAAGGCACTGCCAGAGTCAAACTTGCAGCAAGCATCAGCTGCCTCCAAAAGCAGAGCTTCATCAGTGTCATCCTGGCTCTCAGAAAAGGTCCTCTGGAAAAGGTCATAGATGGTCTTCTGCTTTGGATCTGCCTGAGAAAGAAGAACAGACAGAATCTGCATACACATTGTCATATAAAAACAAAGTGAGCAACTATCAGAGGGCACTCCCCCAAGACAGTGCACATGTTATGTACATATCATATGATACATGTATCATACATACGCACACACATAAATCTCAGACACATATATATGCTAGGGAGGCTATCATGTCTCCTTGAATGCAGCATGCTGGTTTGGGAACTCTCTGTGGAGAGTCCAAGTCGAGGTATGGATTCTGTGAGGAATTGGAGAATCTGGTCTGTGGCATTAAAGGCAGAGCAGGTGTAAGGTCAGCCTGCCAATCACCTGCCTATCTAGATGTACACAAGCCAAAGCCCATTCAGTGTCTCCTAGGGACCATCAATATTCTTTCAGGTCAATTACCTTAGGGCAGTAATTAGTGGATTCAGCTGTTCTGGAAAAACTGGTTTCTGAAAGACCAGCTTCCCCCAGCACTTTAATTTTCTCTTCAATTATTGGCCTAGGAAAGATAAACAGGTATTACTGAAAGGAAGAAAATATCATGCAAGGACATTATGTCATTTACTGTGGGTAGATGAAAAAGATAACATGGGTACAAAGATGGCTTTTCTACTAAAGCTTGTTAGTTCCTTAACCTATTCTGCTATTGTTTATGATGTCTTGGGGTATCAAGTCAATCCTATCTAAATAAGTGTCAATCCTATCTAAATAAGTATCAATCCAATTTAAATAAATAACAAGAAGAGGCTATAAATATTTGGAGAACACACATGTCTGATAGGGAAACCAGTTGACTGAGGCAACATCAATGGTATAAAGTCAGAACAAGAATATGTACCTAACCAATAGTCTGCATATTCAGCCTCCAAGGTAGGCAGTGGTAATCCCTATCAACACATTCATCAGCACTTCTAGAATATCTCCCAATGTACTGCAGGAGGAAGAATCCATCACTACCCTAAAAAATCCAAACCACACCTGTGGACTGCACACTTCAAAAGAAGCAAAGACTACAGCACACAATTAATGCATTTACTAAATAGCCTCACCATCTTGTTCGTTTTCTTGCCTTTAAAAAGGACACCACTGTCCTCCTTTGAAGAGCCACATTTCCTTTCCATTTAGCATTACTGACTGCACAGACAGCATTTCACAAATAAAGGCAGAATTACTGTCATTAACTTTCCATGAAACACGGGCGATGCATCAGTTTCCAGATCCCTGGATTGTAGGGTTATAATTATTTGCCATCATGATATTCTGGGAACTGCACAAGTTCACTGAGTTCATTCATTCTGTTAAATAAGGTAATAAAGATGTAATTTTGGACTTCAAATGAACCAGCTGGTGGACAATTTCTTTTCATCATTTGCAGGTCAGTTCACTTGCAGCATTAAGGATTTCCCAGATCCTCCTGTCCCCCAAGATGTCAGATTCCCCAGCCTTAAGGACCAGTGTCCACTGATAGCTCTCAATGCAGCCAAAAAGGCTCAAGACCATAACTTCCCAGAGGCAGGTCAGCAGCAGTTTTTTAGTCCATCCAAAAGACTCACTGAAAAGCAAGAGAAAAGCTATAGTGCAGTCCTCCTTCACAGCTCCCTTTCCAAGAACTCAGCAGCCAGATTGCTCCTCAGACCTAACCTACAGTACGCAACCATCTCCAGTATGTTGACTTTGCTTGAAAGTACTTGGCACTTTACAGTACCCCAGCACAAATGTTCCAGGCTGTATCTAAGACAACTCCTTCTCCTTATACAGAGGTTGTGAAGATTTTAGATACATCAGCTCTCCCAGAATTTCTCTCAACAGCTCCTTCTTTGTCAGGTAACTACTTCTCTTCCTCCTGCTTGTCATACCTACTTAGCTATGTCCACTGCGGTTACCAGCTCACAGCAGCCCTGATTGCCAGTTTTGCTCCTCCCCTTACAGGCTGTGGAAATCAGAACTAACATTAACATTTGATGGATTGACCGCACGGTGGATAAAGAACTGGCTGGATGGCTGCATGCAGAATTGTGGTCAACAGCTCAATATCCAACTGGAGACCAGTAACAAGTGGTGTCCCTCAGGGACAGATGTTGGGACCGGTCTTGTTCAACAACTTTGTCGGTGACATGGACAGTGGGATTGAGTGCACCCTCAGCAAGTTTGCTGATGACACCAAGCTGTGCGGTTTGGCTGATACGCTGGAGGGAAGGAATGCCATCCAGAGGGACCTTGACACACTTGTGAGGTGGGCTGATGCCAACCTTATGAAGTTTAACCATGCCAAGTGCAAGGTCTTACAGCTGGGTGGGAGCAATCCCAGGCACAGCTACAGGTTGGGCAGGGAAGAGATTGAGAGCAGCCCTGTGCAGAAGGACTTGGGGGTGTTGGTCGATGAGAAAGTTAACATGAGCCGGCTGCAGTGTGCGCTCCCATCCCAGAAAGCCAACCACATCCTGGGCTGCAACAAAAGGAGCGTAACCAGCAGGTCGAGGGAGGTGATCCTGCCCCTCTACTCTGCTCTCGTGAGACCCCACTTGGAGTACTGTGTCCAGTTCTAGTCCTCAATGTAAGAAGGATATGGAGCTGTTGGAGCAAGTCCAGAGAAGGGCCATGAGGATAAGGGTGCTCGAGCACCTCATGTATGAAGACAGGCTGAGAAAGTTGAGGCTGTTCAGCCTGGAGAAGACTGCATGGAGACCTCATAGCAGCCTTACAGTATCTGACGGGGGCCTACAAGGATGTTGGGGAGGGACTCTTCATTAGGGACTGCAGTGTTAGGACAAGGGGTAATGGGTTTAAACTTAAACAGGGGAGGTTTAAGTTAGATATATGGAAGAAATTCTTTACTCTGAGGGTGCTGAGGCACTGGCACAGGTTGCCCAAAAAGTGGTAAATGCTCCATCCCTGTCAGTGTTCAAGGCCAGGCTGGACAGAGCTTTGAGTGACATGTTCTAGTGTGAGGTGTTCCTGCCCATGGCAGGGGGGTTGGAACTAGATGATCATAAGGTCCTTTCCAACCCTAACTATTCTATGATTCTATTATTAAGCACCTTACATCATCATGTGACAAACAGCGAAAACAGGTGGCAGGAGAATCTAAGTGTCTTTCTCACTTCCTACCATAAGTAGTCATCTGCTGTGCCTTTAGCCACCAGGTAGTGAACGTTAACGGAGCTGGTCTGTCCAATTCGATGTGCCCGATCTTCTGCTTGGATCAAAACCTTTATGTAAAGACATGACAAAGAAAACAAAGTGTGAACTCCAACATCTAAGAAATAGTGTAAGCACTAGAGAACAGGGAGATCTCACTTCTCATGCTAAGCAACTATTTCGCATCTGGATCCTCTTAACACCCACATACTCAACCACAGACAAAACCAAGTGATCTGGTGCACCAGGTTCCCTAAAGGCATTGAGCATTTTTCAGTAGCATTAATGATGGACCCTTTCAGGTCCTGGCTGGGTGAGCAATTGAGAGCTCTGTCAAATTAAGAAACAGAAGTATGTTTCCCTTTCACACCATATTCCTCCAGGCAGCAAGCTGTGTAAGTAGCCTCACTGCTTCAAGCCCTGGCATCTGGGGGTGAATAGACAAGTAGCCATCAGAGAAAGAAAGAGAAAATCCCTAGGGAAACTTCTCTGCCTATTACACTTTTTCCTTAGCACCAATGTTTCTGCTGTCCAGGGAGCATCCAACCTCTGTCCCCTCCAGGATGCGTACCCCTGGGTTCCAGAAGAGCTCTGCAAACACCACCAGGTCTGCAGCAGACAGTGTCAGGCCCATGTTTGCAGCAGTGAGGGACAGGACAGCCACCACCTGCTTCTCTGACAACTGGAACTTCTGGCACAGAGACTGTCGCTCAGCTGAAGGTGTGGAGCCATCAATGCGAATGTATTCAACATGCTGTGAAAAAGCAGAACAGACTTTTTAGAGGCCGTGTGTCCCCTTTCCTGTATCCTCCTTCCATATTTTAGAGGATTCTGTTTTCCCTCCCCACAGCAGAACCAGGATATTAAAAAGGCACCAGCTGTCTTTTTGAAACCTTTCCTCATCTTCAAGGCAGAGGCACTGTAGCTCAGCATGTAACATACCTCCCCTCTGTTCACAATGCACGACTTGCTCTTATGTCCACTGCTCTCCCACCAGTTCTGAGCAACAGGAAGGACAGCAACAAGCTGGCAACTCAAGTACAGTGGAAATGCAATTGGCTTAATACACAGCTGAACACTGCTGTTATTACAGCTGCTACAACCTCCCCAACCTTCTTAAGTCTTCTCCTGTTTGCAATGGGAGGAGATGGAATCCTACACATCTTAGTTGCTCTGTGGTAGGCTCAGGAGAGGCATGATAAACTTGGGTAACACAGCGCTGTAACTCTCTGGTGTCCATCTTCCTTGCTCTACTGGATGATGCAGCCACAGAGGCAGCACTGCCACAGTGGTTTATGGTTTGGAATATTAACTTAAACCATCCTTTACACTGCCCCAGCATGACCCAGAACTCTTCAGGGGCATTCCATGAAGTCTCACATGAACAATTAACCAAACGTTTTTGAAGTCAGAGAGATGACTGGCAGGTCTAACAAGTCTCCCTACAGTATCCCAGTTCAAAAATGTAACAGCACCACAGAGATAAAGGGAGGCAGCCATGGCCGTTACATTCTCCCTCTCTGAGGAAAGCCTGGAGGATGAAGCAGAGATGGCCACACAGGGTAACACTCCAAGAATTCACAAGCTCCAGGGCAGATAGAGAGATTAAAGAACATTAAATACAACAAAAGCTATTCAGCTAATACAAAGTGCATCCTGTGAGGTATTCACCCTGACAGCTCAGCTCCCTCAGTAAAGGCCACATTCAGAAACACAGCAAGCAGAAATTATTTCTGCCACTAACTTTCATAAACTATCTGACCGGCCATAACTCTGGAGAGCTCTTAAACGGCTTTGAAGCTGGAGTAGTGATAAAGTTAAGATGACTCAGTCTATTACTTACTTTCTTCTCCAGCTCTGCAACTATTGCATCCAGCACTATCTTGTGATGAGCAAACACCAGGAATTTATTATTGCCACTTTCCAGTAAGTCCAGGACATATTCTCTACATAAAAAAGGAAAAAAACCAAACCAGAACTCTAAAATTACGTGCTGAGAGAATACAGGCTTTGCTCACAACTATACAGTTCATCTATACAGAGAAACTAGGAAATAGGCTAGCATAAAAAAGTTGCAGTAAAATGCAAGTAGCAAGTCAAGTCTCCTACAGATTAAAAAAAGACACTACAGGATAATCCACTTGTTTTTCTTCACAGCAGCTGGATAGCTCCCTGATCTATATATGGATATCACTGAGAATCAATTTATTATATCCCACTTGAAACATGACATCCAGACCTATCAGCTGGATGTCATCTATATGTATTTGATGACCTCATTCACCCTCCTGTATTTCTAACTTTTCACAATCACAGTATGTTAAGATAATCTGTGTACAATTCTCGTTTCTGTGTTCACTTAGGACTGTTTCTATTTTAGGAGAAAAGGGCTCTAAATGCACAGATCAGAGTATCCTAGAAGTAGTTTTTCTCACAAGGGTTCACACTGACAACTTACTATGGCTTAGCAATCTAAATACAAAAGCTATTTCTAGGAATTATCCATATGCATATAGATGAATGAGCAATAAAAGGTAACAACACCTCTTTTAAACATTTAAATGGTGCTAATAAAATGCACAAATCTGGCTTTTGCCATGGACTAACTGCAAAGCCACAAAACCCATTCCTATGTAGTAACCTATACTACAATCACATCAGCTGGAGCCTGAAAATCACCTATAAGCCTATACAGATGATACAACTTTCATTTTTTCTTTGGAATAGCAAAGTTGTTGCGAAGATCAGGAATTCCAAGTTCTTTGCTAAATACATCACAGCTTAGGTCAGCAACAACTGTCAGAAAACACCCAGCAGCATTTCCAGCCCTTTATTAAGGTGTATCAGTGCTTGCACATAGCTCCCAGGGTTCATGATGTTCAGATTCTAATTACATGATGATATCATTTAACAAAAAAAGCTGGGAGAGAAGCAGGATTGCTGGCTTTTAAAACAGATATCAAAGTGAACATTCAGTGTAGCAAGCAGATACCAACACATCACAACTATTTTACACCTCATTCTCCATATTTCATTTAACAAATGTCTACTTGCTTTGATGGAAGCAATGGAAATCACTGTCAACAAGGATAAAACATGGCAGGGGATGAGGATCATAGGACACTACAATTAACTAGATGGTACTGTACTTCAGCAGCTTCTAATAAGCAGTATTTTAAATGCTACTAAACCTCGAAAAAAAAAAATGGACTAGTCCCTAACAGAGAGTCAAGTAAACAATACTTCATGGCTTCATATTCAGTTCACACTTGCAACTGAAATAAAAGGAAGTCTTCTAACTGTTCACTAACATAAAAGGAAGAAACTCTTCTACAGAAATGAGCACTGGGACTCTGAAATGCAGTTCTGTGCTGAACAGGCAAATTCTGCAGCAAGGTCTGAGACTGTGGAATCACCCAGTGCACATCAGCTGGTCCTTATATTCAGAGATCTGCAAAAAAGTAAAGAAACTCCTTGCAGTCCCTGAAGAAAGGCTAAGGATGAAAGGGCACAGAAAGTCATAGAAGGAAATTATTCATAGGGAAAACAGAGTTAAAAGCACGCTTATGATAAAAAACTTTTGCTGTTGAGGTCCCATGTGAGCTCTGTGGAAGAGCAAAGAACTTCAGTAAGGTCTGTAACATCCCGACAGCATGCTACAGCTGAAGCTCAGCCCACCTCATAACCTTTCTGGCTCAGGGTTCCTGCTGAAGCAGGACTGCAGCATTTTTTTTCCTCAAATTCTGCTTCTCAAGTTGATACTTCTAATTTCATTACTCCCTTGCTCCTCAAATGGCATTTGCACCAGGGAACTTGATAGAAATTGCAAACATCAAGCAGTTTTAGATGGTTCAAATGACAGTTTAGATCCGTATCTGGAATGAAATCAGAAGACTTATTCCACCTAGGAACTCCAAGAGAAGAGAATGTTTAGTGCATTGTAATTAAAATAATTTTTTTTCTACACTAGCTTAAGGCTATGCTTTGTGTCCCTGCACTGTTATCTCTAAGGCACCATTTTCCTGTTCTCAGCGAAAAAACACATTTTACTAGGCAAGAATGAAGCAATGACATGCAGCTTACACGACTGAATGGATTTTAGCTTCTGCCGTGCTGCTGTAGAAGATGAGAAGTGCTTCCTTCTCCTGTTGTTTCTGTAGAGAGAAAGATAAATAAATGTGAGCTTCAGAAATGCCTTTTCTCCTTCTTGCTTACAGATCTGGGATGTCTGCTGCTGCCAATAAACACTTTGGTAGGAGGAAAAATCAGCCTAAAAAAGCACAACAAAAGGGGACTGGAGGGGGGAGTCTACGCGCTACTGTGTATGGCAGATACTCACACACTCCTACTTCTGACACTTCCTTTCCTACCTCCTACTCAACTCCTACAAGTTGGATGACAAGCATATCAAACATGTAGTTTTAGTTGAAAAAGCATTTCCAAACTAAAATGGCAAGGAAAAACTCCTAAGTTCTTACAGAACTGTATTGGCAACCTAGGAGCCTAGAACATTTGCCATCCATACAAGGAAAACGGAGCGGGGGGTAGAAAGGCAAAAATATACTTCACATTTTTGGCTACTGCTGTGCTCACAATGCAGCTTCAACAGGACTGTGTTTGTAGGGTGAATGGGATTACAAGGCACGACAGAAAAGTACAGAGGCAGGAGGTACAAAAGACAACTAGAAAGGACTAATGAGAGAGGAAAAAAAGAAAGAGGAAATGGTATTTCATACAAAAAGGGACAGAGTAGACCACTTAAAACAGAAAAAAAGCTGAGCTGTTTTGATTGTGTTATACATTCATTTAAAACCGTGCCTTCAACAGCCTTCTGCTGTGCCTTCACACGAGGTGCGGCTCTGACCTTCCTTGCAACTCAGGGTACTTCTTTTCCACTGATGCTTTAAATAAGGTACCTGAAACACCAATGGCTCATCACGAAAATAGCTTCCAGCTTACACTTTTGTATTTTTCGGTCATCATCTTTGCTTCAGCTGCCAAGACAGCTTTGGTCTTTGCACTAATCTTTTCGGGAGCAACCACAACCATTTTGCGTTGCTTTGCTGGAAGCTGGGAAAGCACATCTGATTTCAGGCGTCGGATCATGATGGACTCTTCCAGCAAAATTTTCAGTTCAGTTAAGTTGGAGGATCCAGAGTAGTCCCAACCCCACGGCATCTGGTAAAGATCAAAGCAGTTATCAGTGTCAAACTTACAAGAGGCTGGTCTGCAGGTGATCCAAGAGTCAAGCAAGCTTCCAGGAAAACGGCACAAGGCAGGTCGGTAGGGGAGATTTGACAAAAATGGCAATAATGTTGAACTGTACTAACTAATCCACCCAACATCAGAAGGTAACGTATAAACTTCCCTTTTTTTAATCTACAAACACTTGGGGAGGTGCAGGAAAGAGGACTATGCAGAAAGGTAGGGATCCCTCCCACAATGCTGTGCCCTGGTATTCATCCTCACACAACAAGGTGTTTCTGCTCTCCATTTACAGCTTTGGACAGGCTGACAGAACTCTGCAGTCCTGTGCACATTCACCTCACCTTTAAGCAGACACACGCGCACAAAATCTTCCCTAACAGCATGAGGACAAACATCCTTAACCCAAACACCTTCACACAGATGTAACACTTGTCTGACATGCCTGGTAAATGCTAGGTCAAAATCACCTGTTTTCCACTGTGACCTGTCTCTTGATCTGCTTCCTGACATAGTTGTTTCTGCCATTACGACATTTGGCTTAGACTCAAGCAAACCATAAATAAACTGTGGCCCAAAACATCTCTCCAAGTATTGTCTCTTCAAAGTATCATCACTTCAAAGCTCCTCTGAAACCCTTTGTTTACTCTTCCTTGAAGTACTCACTGCTGAACCTGCCCTATTCTCTAAGAACCTGTGTGCCAACAGTATGTATCTGTTCTATTAATCTCAGCTCATCACTTCTCCTGCTAGTAACCCCAGAGCCTATCATTTGTTCTTTTCTGGAAAAGAAAAGAATAACTAAGCTGATAAACATTGGCATCAAAATTGGTACATTCCCAAAAGAAGTATCTCTAACCAACTTTTTTTTTTGAGAGGAGACCAATAAGGTGTTTATGCTGAAGGATAGAGAGACTCCTTCCTGATGGAAGTTTTCACAAGTGAGTGCATGAGATATAGTTAAGGTAATACTGGAAACTAAGGCAGGGGAGAGGCCAGATCTTCCTCACAGATCTAATTCCAAGTCTTACTGGTAGTGTCACCAAAAGAAAGAAGCCAAAAAACGCAACCTCTGGTCTTGGAGTAACAACCCAAAGCAACCTGATACACCCTCCTGAAATGCATACAATGCACCAACCCCTCTGATCTGCTGCTCCACTCCTGAGCCACGTTAATGGCTAAAATAGATTTAGCCTCAAAAAAAAAAAAAAATCTATGTATTTCTTATTTTCCTTCCCCAAGAGAAACCTGCTGCAACACAGAAATGGGAGTAAAATAGGAAAACACTCCAGAATATTCACTGCACCCTCCATCCTCCTGTAGAATGCATGAGACAAAAATAAAATCATGCTGGCCATGAGCTTAGTCATGTTACTGACTGCATTAAGGGATAGTGCTTTGATGGAACATGGATGAGAACAAGCTATGAGAGAGAAAGAGGAGGAATCCAACAATTGCTTATGGGCAATTAAGATCTCCCTGTTATCTGGAAGTGAACATTCCTACTTCAGGTTGAGACATAACAGGACAATCTGCAATTCCATTCCATATTGTACTGATGTGAAACATTAACTGACTTCAGATTCTAGCATGGCCATCATTAAAACTCATTTGACTTAATCCATTCCTACATAATTATGGTACCATCTGATTATCTATAGTCAGCTCATTAAAGCAGGAAACAGTTCAAACCCTACACAATTTGGATCCTGTAGAGTTAAAACAGGCTCTGACAACAGCACAGTGGTATACAGCTAGAGGTAATAAGCCCACCTGGATCCAACCCAATGTTGCCTTCCTAAAAAAGGCAACATGGTTATTACTGCTCCACTTCCCTGAAACCAGGAATGCAACGCAGATATAACCCTCTGGTCTGTGAAAAGCTGGTTCAAGTTTAGCTGGGTCTATTAGCTTTAGGCATGCTGCAGGAGAGCCGACAATGCTGAGCCCCAGTCTTTGTACCCCTTTTCTACATTTCTTCAGGTTGTGCAGACCCAGCAGAAGAGATGTAAAGGACCAAGAACGACCCACCTGGTGCTGCACCCAGCCTCATAAGCCCTCTGCTCAGTGCACTGGTAGCTAAGAAGCAGGGATCAACATTGACCAGGCTGCTGAGCAAGACCTACTTCAGGGCCTGGACATCTCCTCAGGATACCTCATTCTACTCGTGCAGCCTATGTTTTTCCACTTCCATAGAACACAAAAGAAAACTGTATGTTCTATGTTCCAATACACAGAACATACGCATTACTTACTTCTGAGCAAGTAATACATACATTTGTGTCCATGTAGCACAAGTTATTTCAGTTCATAATACCATCATAACTGAAAGAGGAGGTGTAAATCAAAAGTCAATGTACTGTCATATTAAAAAGCATATACAGGCAGAATCCCTGAAATATGTTCGGATTACTCTATGTCTTTTATGGTGACTGTTGCTGGAACAATTTTCAAACAAGGAAACATGCCAGTTCTGTGCTGCACCTAATTAGCGATAAGAAGATAATTATTCTTGGAATTATTGAAAGATAGTTTAGTATATCCTATTGTAGAAAATTACACAAAAAGAGGACATGTATTTTGCTAAAACACACCTGGCTTTGATCCATAGCATTCCAGAACAAATGCTTTCAACTGTGATTTTGTTACCAAAGTGTCACAGCATCTTATGAGAGTCAGTAAACTTATTACAGTGTTAGTAGAAGCTGCCAAACTCTTACAAATTCAGAGCATGTATTCAGATAGAAATTATTTAATATTTGCCAACATCACCCAGTTTGAAAAATGAATTCACAGCATGTATTTTCAGAAACAGACTTGAGATATTTTGTAAATAAGCAGGTGACATTTCACTTGCTGCATTTTTAAGAGTACAGATGCTAGGAGGTTGAACTACAAAATTATAAACTTTTTTTTTCCTCTTTTCTCATCACATCTCCCAGATATTTGCAACTTTCTGTCATAAAATCTATTCTCTTCAAACAGAAACTAGTCAAGTTTAATTTTAAATTGAATGGTTCACATTTGTCAATTTTTCTTTGATCTTGTAATGCAATCAGATTTATTAGTAATACCAAAACATTTTTACGTAGCATCTTTCATCCTGACAGTTCTCTCAAAGCCGTGCAAAACCTCTCCGGTTATGTGCAATTCCGTTTCCACTCATAATGCTGCCATTTTCAGAACAGAAAGAAGCTATTTAAGTTATGACAGCAGAAGTACCACAACAGTTCTTCAGAGAAGATGTAACTCTTAACACAATCTCTGTTTCGAGTTACAAAAAGGAACATGAGGGACATACTACCACCATGAGGGAACAACTGAAGTCATCAAAACACCTTTTAATTCACTTATTGCTGAGTGAATCTAAGGCGACCTAATATTCAGCAGTACCATTTTTAACTCTAGTACTATCCACATCTCTATTTCCAGCAGTCCCATTTCTTCTCTAAATAACTAAATTCTTTCTAGGCTCACTCTATCATTTACTGACATTAACTGAAGCAAAATGTCCCAGGCGAGGACTGAAACCAGTAATGTTCAACTGTCTAGCAGGGGCAGGTCAGAGAAACAAAATTGTACTAGAAACCCTGCAGAGGTTTGAAGGGAAGCTGATACAGACTGTGCCCTCCATGCTGAGTTTCACTGTGGGTTCAAAACTCATTTACACAGAATGCAGTGTTACAACCTGGACCATGTAAAACAATTTTATTTCTTCCATCCAATTCAACATTTTACCTGAGGTCTATATGCCTTGCAATTGAAGCAACAACTAGTCATGCAGAACTTTACCCTCAAAGGGTTTATGAAACTCCAAACCTATTTAGAGTCATATGTTGCAATTCAACTTTCCTTTTTACCACAGAAAACCAACGAGATTAAACTGCATTTCTTAATTTCCCTCTAGGAAGCATTCTGGACACTACTCAAATAGAAATCCTTCAACAAAGATAATGAATTTCAGCAAAAAACATGGCACTCTCTCTCCATGTGATTCCTACTATGGATGGAGTAAGCTTATCCTGTCAGGAAAACAGCACTTTGCTAATTTGAATCTTCCAGAACTCAAGCTCTATATCTGTGATTCTGCATGCTAACAGCCTTACTTGAATCAGCCTTACTTTAATGGCACTAGCATACAAGTAACAAAGCCAATGAATTGCTCATCTAGCTTGCATATTTGATCATATGTAGAAGAGCACTACACTGGCTACGACAGTAAAAGTGGGCATTCAGATCTAGGAAAAAGGGGACTTGAGAACTTTATATAAGACTGCATTATGAATCTTCTTGAGAAAACTTGGCATATGTTAGCTTCCTCAAACAGGGAAAAGAAAACAAGCACAAAACCCCTACAAACAGCTATACCATATAACGATGTTTTTATACCATGTAATTTTTATACCATATAATGATGTTTATACCATTTTTATACCATATAATGGTGTTCAGATCTTCTGCATATAGTTTTTAGAACTGAAATGGTCATTTCCAGCCACTCTGCTGAAAGTTATTGCCTAGTCTTACAGAAAATGAGGCACAAGAAGTGAAATGGATTATTTGAGAACAAAGCAAAGTAAGCAAATTCATGTATCACAGGTCCATGTTCAGACTGCCAAGCCTGGGTTAATAGTTCGACTTCATGACCTTAAAAGCCTTTTCCAACCTAGCTAACTCTGATTCTCTGCTACATGCTAATTGGTACATGCTTGTCCTGGAGGAGTTGGAGGGCAAGCCAGATTGGAGGGCTCTTGCTCCAAATCAGAACTCAGGGGAACTTTGGTTCCCATTTTTGTGTCTATGCAACCAGCACAGTAGATCCTTGAGCCTCCATGTACAACAGGCTGCAGCAAGAGCTCTTAACAGCGTGTGTTTTAACACATGCAGCAGCCTTAGAGATGGAAAATCCAAGCACAGCTAAAATGCCTTTACACTGGGAGCAAGGCAGACACCTGCCATCATGGCTGCAAATGGTAGCTTCCTGCAAGGACAAGAACTTGCAGTGACTGGACTCAATGACTCTGCTGAAACCACTGCTGAGCAGCTAGCAGAGATAAAAGTTAATTTACTGTCAAAATACTGTGACTGAGGATCACATCTATTTCTTGAATTAGAAGAGGGCAAAATACAAGGATGGACTACGAGTCTTCATTTCTGAGTTACCTGGAGGTAGAAAATGCCAAGCAACCGAGGCCTTTGTTGAACAGTCACAAAAGCAGACCGCACACTTTGGGGAAGGGTTTAATCAATAAGCCCAAAACTGCAGCAGCTTAATCATCTCATAGTTACTCTGCCCATTTAAAACACTCTAGGGGCAGGTTCTCATTAGAATAGGCTCCTTTCTCCAGCTATGGCTTATTTATTTATTAAAGCTATCTACTTCTGTGGCTTTCAAGCCAGATTTTGACAAGAAGCATTACTGCCTCCATGTCTCAGGAGCAGCACCTAGAGCTTATCACGTTAGAGCTTTCAAAATGTTACTCTGCAGTGAGACTTTCTCAAAAAAAAAAAGACGTAACATGAGACAGAAAGAAAAAGCCTCCACATTTTGAAAAAAATAAGATGATGTTTGCTGAAGTACCTTCCTGGCATCACAATAGCGCAGCCCAAAGGAGTGGAACTGTGGGAAGAAGGCTGGTTGGACAGCTGCAATCTGCGTGTAGAGCTCTGCAGGCCGTGACATAGCAGGGGTTCCTGAAAGCAAGATCACTCTCCTGGCAGCCTGAGAAAGCAAAACAGAATATTGTCATCATACAGCTTACACTATAAGCAGAACCTGCAAAGTAGTCATCCCCAGTCCTGAAAGAAAGTCCTACAGCAATTATCCAAGCACTCTAAATGGAGGAGTGCTTCACCATCCAGATACTTGCAGCCTTCACTGCCTGAAGACACTTAAGGACAGTGCTTAAAACTTCCAGGAAGCAAAAAAAAAACAACAAACCATACTGTTTTTGATGAATTCTCCGCATGCTGTAAGGGAAGGGGACATGAATTTTTACGACATTACTTTCTGAATTGGTACTTACCCACTACGCATCTTAATAGCGTATGCCTGGCTCAAGATTTCATTTGTCATCAGATGTCACAGGAAAGTGACACCCTCTCAGGTACATCCTCACCTCCAAAATAAATTCTCTTGGAATAAACCTGGCACAGCAAGCCACAAATAGATTGTCTTCCTCATAAAAGCAGAACAGATCCAGAGAAGTAGGATTTTTTTCTTACTTTTAGTTCTTTTTCCTTTTAAAATTCTACTAGCAAGGAGAGAAAGATGCTGCTGCCTGAAGCAGGACCAGAAGATGCCAATCTGACAGCCACGGTGAGTCCAGGCACAGCTGACTGGATGCTACAACATGAGTTCATAAATACGAATCATGTATTAAGATTGCAAAACATGTATTGTAGGGGACACAGGAAGCGGGTGGGAAACCTGTATCTGAAGTATGTGCTTCCAAAAAGATTACGCTATAGACATAAAAGCCTTTCTACCCTCATACCTCCATTGTTATCTAATTCTATTACTGGATAAGAGCTATGAATTTTTACTGCTGTAAATTCACATAGTAGTTAAATTACACACGCCTTGTAATTTCCTGCATGGTTTAATGCAGGTTCATTAAAATAACAAAGAGATTCTTGAGTGACATCTGTACCAACAGCTTATTCACATTTAAATGAAAAAGAAAATTAAATTCTTTTATCAGTTCACTGAGATCTACCAGTCAACCCAAATCTATTCAGCTGATTCATCCACTCACCAACCAAACCTGGTAGAAAAAAAGAGTTCACAGATCAGCTACCGGAAATTAACTTCAGGACTCTATCAGTTATTTATATATAGGTTGTAGTCAAAGTGGGACTTGCTTTCTCCGAATAAATTCCCATAAACATTTAAGACAATTCCCATAAGCATTTAAAAAAGCAGGATATTTACTGAACTTACTAAAAGGAGAGGTCAAACCTTTGGATAGGTCAGAACGTAAGAGTTAGTTTGCACAAGACAGAGGAGTCCTCAAGACCACAGATACCAGATCCCATGAGGAAACACAGTGATAAAACAGAAATGAGGTCTGTTTTAGAAATTAAGATAACAGTGGAAGCAACTGAGCAGAACCTAGACAGTATCTGATCCCTTGCAGAAGCCTTTGAGGAGTAAACTGACACCATCCTGAGACATCTGTTGAAACACAAGAGAAGCTAGTCCCACATGTGCAAGAAACCTCCAAATTAAACTTTTTCCTCCTGGGCAAACAGAAAGCTACTTTTAGGAAAAAGACAACTGTGAAGGTCATGCAATTACAGATAGCTCATTTAAAAATAACTCTGGATTAAGCTAAAGCAAGAAACATTCACTCAAACAGACCAGGGACATACTAAACGCAACATAAACCCAACTGTGTTAAAACGTTTTAGGCTAATCTCAAGACTTCTCTCCAGAGGGTGTTCCCTAGAACTACATGAGACAAGGTTGGAACACTAAACCCACAGTAGTCAAAACAACTAGTCAGACTACTTCCCCAATCCCTAGATAGGTACCAAAAGACAGACGGATGAAGTTACAGGTTATTTGAATTCTAAACGCGTCCTCCTGCAGCTTTGCAGTGCACAACTTATTTCTGAAAAGAGCATCTAACCACTGCAAGCACCTACACCAAGGGCTGTGATACATCTTTTACAATTAACCATTTTAAGCAAATTGAGAAGTAAAAACAGCAAGAAGAAACCAAACCAAACCAACAAAAAACATTAGCTCTACAAGAACCATGAAGAACTTAGAGAAATTAGTTGCAGAAAATTGTGTGCAACACAGGTGATGCAATTCGTTATCCCAAGGGTCCCTTTAAGTTTTAAAATCCATGCCAGAAGAAGCCCAAGAAAGAAGGAAAAAAAAAAAAACCCTAGGAAAACAAGCTTCCAAGTGTTGAAGGCTTACTTAAAGTCTGGATGAAAGCAACAGCTTTGATTCACATTTCCTTTTCTAGTGGCAACTCATTTTGAATAGATGCCAATAAAGATTTGCTCCCGCAGAGAAGTCTCTGCTGATCACTGCTTAATTCTTGTTTCCTGCTGGAGCTTCTGTGCTGTCAAGAGTGAGAGCTTATCCTCTTTCTTGGGAGGTCTATAAGAGTAATATGGAACAGCAGCACAGAAAATAAGATTGCAGGGACCAGAAAGGACTTTCTGGCAAAACCAGATCTGTAATCAATTGATACATATTTCCACATAAGAGAACTAACACTAGGTGCTCATTAGCATTTAGGCATGAAATTAAATCTTCCCTAGAAGCACTCCTCTCTCATGGGTCTCTGTGACTGCTCTTAGAGCTACTTTCTTGTGAAAAAGGAAACTTTCTTGTGTTTAAGGGAACTCTGACAGTGGCTTGACTAGTGGAGACCCGGTCTATAGCTCATTTACTAAGTTACATTAAGACATTGTGGCTCTTTTGCATTATGCTTGCACACACAGTACACCAGCAAGAATTAATTCTACAGCTGTGCATTTCCAAAAGTTATTTTTGAAAGTCAAAGAGTAACTTTTGGCACTTACTTCAGAGTACAAAACCCTGCACCCAACTGATTTGAAGGGGAGTAGGTGCAGAAGAGGGGTTATACCACAAAAAAATAATTGAGCATCAAAGAGCCTTGTTAACTTACAATGGCTGTCCTGTGTTAAATGACTTCCACAGTATGAGCTCTGCCATATGCTAACAGACATACTTTTTTAGATAAGTGTGGCTGATTCTGGCTGTACAGTTACTTGTGTCCCCAGTTTTTGCTTACTCTGTCATTCTGAAATGCTTAGCATAAGGATACCTTATCCGGTGAAATAAAAAAAAATCTGACAGTGACCATAATATAATAATCACCTGATGAAATAGAAGATTTGATAAAGGGAAAGTTGCAGCTGTTTTCGGGAGTCTGTTTCTGTACTTGGGTAAGACAGAAAGGGCTCTACATTTCATAAGATGATCCTACAGTGGTTATTCACAAAAATATAAATGCCTTTCCCTATTCTCAAGTGAACATCTTAGAGAATGTGTGTCCAATGGTGATAATCAGCTACGACTGAAGCAAATTACACTACATCACTATTTTGATAAGAAAGGGAAATTGGAACGTAACAGCAGAAATGAAGACAGCCTTGAGGCTTCTCCACTTTCAAGATGAAGTTCCTTCTCTCAGCAGATGACAACAAGCAAAGGCTTACTTATCCAATCCACATGGATTTGTAATGCCTAAAGACAGCTTCTATTTATTTCCCACTGGAAAGGGAGATTTTTGTGGTCCCTCCTCACATTCTAACTTCAGCATTGATCCATTTCCCTCTATTATTTGTGTTTCTTTATTAAAACAAGTACAAAGAATATTAGACTCCGGACACACAATGTATCTGGACTTCCATAATAGAAACAAAGACCTTTAACCCTGCAAACATGAGGATGTGCACCATGCTATTAACCTGAACAGCAGCTCGATGGGAACAATCACATTAGTAATATTACCTAAATATTGTGGAACAAAGCCCATAAACAGCACGAGACGACTAAGACCATTTTATGCCACTGAAATCTTCGATTAGATACTGCTTTTTAATTCTCAGTTTCTAACCCTGTTCTTCACCAAGAACTTACTGACATGCTTCCAAGAAACTTATCCATGTTCCATTGGGACCTTCCCCAGTTCCCACTGTGTTGCAGTACCCCATGCAATTACAGAAGAAGAAAGATCATGCAGCACTTTGGCTGGTTGAAGGATGCAGAGTCCTCTTCACTCCAGTCCCCGAGAGATCCCACCACTGATCAGTGAAAAACTTCTTGTTTTGCTGTTTCTTCTTTATCTATGCCCCTGTGGTTTTGTTGTTCAATGGAGGCTGGTAGCAAACATCCTCCCTCTCCTATGATCATTTCTCTGGGCCAGCCTAATCTTGGAAGGCGAAAATAAAATGTTTACAGAAGGCGTAACACCATGATACTTTCTGCCCCTGAGATGCATGGTAGAGGTGAAGGGAACAACCAGCATTGTCACTACACCCGGGAGAACTTAGTCCCAGTCATGACAGTAAAGAAAACAGCAAGGTGACAAGTAGGTACTATTACTGATTGCCACAGCTCTGGATTAGGGGCAGGGACAAGCCAGGCATGATTAGGACTTCAGGCTACTCAACCAAAGCCCAACCAAAGCCAGCAGTATGAAGCTATTCTCACTTTGAAGTGTGGAAACAAGAGAACAGGACCACCTTGAATACAGGAACTTCTAGCTCTCTTAAATACCATGAGAGATGCCTAAGCTGGGGAGAGATCTCACACAGCTGCCGGCACAAACTGGCCAGTGTGAATGCTGGCTGAGCTTGAAATCAGGATTTTTGCCACATGCCAAAACATCAAAGGACTGCTTTCTACTACGGCTTTCAATCCATCCACCTCCGTAATTTTGCAGGGATGCACACAGACTGTGTACAAACTCTGCCACCTGGTTCCATGTAGGCAGATGAAGTATTCTCCCCCTTGTACAAGTCTGCACACCCACAAGTTTTCACATTGACTGGGAATGCGAAGGGAATAAGAAATGAGGCCTAAACATTTTATTGCTGCTAATTCAGCTCACCCTATCTTACTGTTTCTCTAACTATTACTTCCTCTCAAATTTTTTACCAACAACAATAAATTGGGCACAGCATGTCTATATACTTACACCAAACCAATGACAACCTATTGCAAGCCACCAGTAGTGATAATGGTTACTGCATACATCCAGTCACTGTAAAAGTGCACTAAAAAAGTGTTTCTGGCCACACTTCCCACTGCCCAAAGCCAAACTTTCCTAGATCTCTGTCAGGGTAGCAGCCAACTATGTTGCAAAAGCACTGAACACCACACACACCAAATACTGTGCACACACACACAGAGTTTGTAAGTTTTTTTAATATTAAAAGAATGTCTATACGCTCCCAACTGACAAAATTAGGCCACAAATTTAATGTATGGTTCTGCTTAATAATGCCATACCAGACTTGCTCTGTAATACATACAAGGAAGCAGAAAAAAGATGAATTATTACTGAGTGGCTAAAAATACCACTTCACTTTGAAAACCAGTAAGTGTCAGATATTAAGACTAAAATGAGGCTTTAAATTCTGTAACCATAGGTTAAGTATTTCAGAAGTGGAGATTCAGCTTGGCCAACAACGCAGATTCAAAATTAATATTCAAGGGAAGTCATCTTTATTATAAATGTATTGATTTAATCTGATTATTGTGCAGTTCTGCCTAAAGACAACAATTTTTATATGTTACTTATTATTCAAATGGAGAATATGCTCACAGGAGCAGATTCTATCAAGATGAAAAGAATTCATTAAGCACAGATGGAAGTGACAAACATTTCAGGCTCAGACAAAATTTAGCCTGGATCTGCCCAGTGTCATTATGGACTCAAGAGTCTGTAGTATGTAAGGACCAAGGATCACATTTCTTAGGTGCTGGGTTTTTTTCCTTTTCTGGCTGGAAAATTCAGGCCGAACCTAAGCTTTCATGCATGAGGATGTTGGGAAACTTGTTGGAAATATAAACAATTATGGCAATTTCAGAAGTTTAAAGTAGTATAATGCTAACAACAGTTAGAAATGGCAATGCTTGTGGCAATGCTCAGAAGGTAGACAATGCATGAGTTGACTCCAGCAGCTGTGGTTACAGCACTGGCATGGCTTCACACTGCCACCTTAAGCTAGAGACTGAGGTGCTAGAAGCAGCATACCTATCAAGGGGTGACCTATGGACACGTTTTCTTGGTCTCTTCCAAGAGCCCCAGTACTGCTCTAACCCTTTTAACATAAAGAAGGCAAGAGCAAGAATATTATCCCCCAGCAGCATGTTTCCATGTTTATCAATGTCTTTAATTTAATAATCTCAAAGCACCATGTAAAATACTGAAAATACTCAATTTTTACCACATTGACTACTAAAAAGATGACACAGTACAGTTGTTAAATCCAGTATTCAAGTGATGAAAATGCCTCATATTTTGGCAGTCATTCAAAGATGAAAGCACTGCTGTCATGTGCTGTGCCAATAGTGAACACAGCATCACTCACTAATACTTGAAGATAAAGCTGCCAAAGGGACTAGTTTTACAGGAAAACATCTGTATTGGAAAACAAGGAGGGCAAAAGAGTAGCTATTACAGCAAATACTCACTTTAGAAGTTATAGTCAGCAAGCAGAATAAAACTTACCTGAACATCTACCTTGAATTACTTAGTGCTGTATGCTGTTTACAGGTGAGATAATGCATGATATGAACATGAAAATCTTATGCTTTCAGAATACTGAAATTCAGTTTCAGAAGCACCAGTTCTCAATTCTTTAAGACCAGTAATGTGGCAGCATAAAACTGTAAGTTCTCAGTAAGTGCATAAAGGCAATTACTTCCTTAAACCTCATAAGGTTTAATTACTTTAATTATTTAATTACTTACTTAAACCTCTGCCTTACCTACCTTACTCTTACTTACCTTACTCTTACCTTACTTACTTAAACCTCTGCCTAACAGCCACCATCTTTCATCTTTTAGCCTGCAAATAATTTTGACAAGCTGATGCTTAAAAAGCTACACGTAAGAAAGGATGAGACCACTTTTTGAGCATTTTGTAAAGAAATGAATTTTCCTCCATGAGGAATTTCCTCCAATGAGGTTATTTTCCACCATTTTCAGATAAACACCCTAATTATTGTAATTCAAACTGCTGATAAAATTGGACCTCCTACTTAAGTTTCCAAATGTTACAAGCCTGATGTGATTTGAAAGCCAAGAGAAGAGTCAGGCCTTTAAAGGGAACAATGAAGCTATTCAAGGACAACCACCATCAGCTTGCCATTAAGAATCTTTCATATAAAAGTAGGTTGCAATAAAGCCATTACAAATCAAATCTCTTTATACACACTTGCTGATAATTGCTGAAGAGGAACTGCATTTACCTTGGCCTAATGTACATGTTCTAATACTCTGTAGTATCTAGAAACTACTGGTAACTTTAATCTGCTAAAGGCTACCAGGGAGACTTTGATTCTTTGATCCCAGGACAACAGGTAGACATTAAAATTTACATTTCTCCTGTTACTGCACAATTGAATATTGCCTCCTTCCTGTGGGCACTTGTCTTGCTAACCCCACATTTTGCCATTTCCTACTAGCTCTGTACATTTAACCAGGAGTGCTCCTGAACCCCAGCCACACAAATTCACTGAATGCTTGCAGGAACAGAGTAGACCCCTAAACCAAAGCCAAGGAACAAACCTATGTAATGTCACTTTGATATACAGCAGCAATTTGTGTGTCAAGAAGTAACTGACAGTGATTATTAAACCAGCTACATTGATACTACTGTTCTTTCTACTCTCCCTGAATACATCCAGTAAGTTTTTCCATCCAGTAAGATATTCCCTTTTTCCCATCGCCATAAAACTCATCAGTGGCAGTACTTCTGAAGTTCTTTTATTAGGTTTTACCATCTAACATTCGTATGGAAACAAGTGACTAAGCCAGAGACAAATTTTTCTCTGGGATCTACAACATTACCTGGATTTCACTTACACAACAGAATTCATCTGCTGGCTCCTAAACCTGGTAAATGGAGCAACACTGCTCTGGGAGCCTGATCTTAGCTGCTGGAGGTTTAGTACCCAGAATACACACCTTGAGTAGAGGCATGGCAGCCCGGCATCGTGCAGTTTTTATGTTCTTTAGGAAATGAGATTCATCCTGAAATGAAACAAGCATGAAAGTGAAGACAGTTCCAAGCCATAGTCCAACTGCAGGCTACAGGAGAAATTCCCAGTATTCTCTGCTATCTAACATTTCAAGCCTATCATCCCAGAGGATATTTCAAGCACTGGGATAGCCATATCAAATTTTAAGTGAAAAGACAGCATGGGGAATAGCAGGCTTTCCTACATTCAAACCCACAGCAGCAAGCAAACAGCACAGAAATCAAACCTTAAGGCTATGAATCTCAAATGACCAGATACAAGTGAGCAGAAGGGGCTGGAGAGGGAAGGAAAAAGAGGAACATTATTTCTACCATCAACACTCATTTGCCCTTATGTGTCCTTTAAATGCAGAAAATATAGGAGGCCTACACAGCGCCACTTCCCTAAATAAGGGGCTAATGAAAATGATGAGGGGGAAAAAAAATCTAATTAGGATCCAACTGTTCTGCTGATAGGGCTCACAAGGTGGATAACAACCTCCTACTTGAGATATCACCCCCAGACAGACTTCATTTCTACTGCTGCAGCAAGGCAGAACTTATACACAAAAACTAGTAGGGTACCTCCAAGGGTACATTCTCATATTTGCACGTGTGGATGAGCACATGACCATGCATGAAAAACAACACAACTGCTTAGCCTCTCAGGCACTGCCTTCTCCCTCCTGATTAACAAATAAGCTACATTAATGTTCCCAGACACCAAAAGAAGATTGGGAGAAAAAGCAGGGGAGCTCAGCACTCAGTAAGACTGCTCTCATCTGTAAAAATATATACAGGGTCCAGATTTGAACATACAAACACACAGAAAGAACATCTGCCATCTCACAGTTCCAGGGCAGTAGCCCTAGAGCCCAAGTCCCTTTACTCTAAGCACCAGCATATGGAAGTAACAATTCACATTTCCACCCTGACAGAATGGCTTGTCAGGGAGCAGGCAGGGGAAAAAATAAAAATGGAGGGGGTGGGAATCAATTCCCCCATAAGTAGTTCAATCTCCAGAGAACTCCATCTATTCCCACATTCCCTTCTGATGCTGAGAAACAAAAGGATTATTACATTTTAATTGTCATGATCTTAGGGATAGGTGCATATGTGTGCTGAAAACTAGACTGAGAACATCAAACACTCACAGTACGCTACAGATACACTTTTGGTCTCTATTGATACAAGCTGCATTTGAAACACTAGATGTTTTGAACTTTTAGCAACAGAAATCTAGAAAAATGCACTTTATCATGGCTCTGTAAAAGGTTAAATAATGGATTTAAAAGTAATTTACAAAAGAAATTTTACAAGTGATCAAAAGCGGCTGAATGCAGATTGTCAGTGGAACACAAGCAAAGGGAGTTTTTTTA
This sequence comes from Myiopsitta monachus, assembly GCA_017639245.1. NCBI lineage: Eukaryota > Metazoa > Chordata > Aves > Psittaciformes > Psittacidae > Myiopsitta > Myiopsitta monachus. The sequence continues at coordinate 24,990,911 of CM029926.1, read as the reverse complement.
TGCTTTATCCACATACTTGATGTTGAGATGTTATCTGGTTTACCAGATAAACACTAACACCACCCTAAATTCCAATCCCCTTAAAAGATATGATTCCAAGACTACTGTATTGAAACACCACATTAAATACCATTCTCTCCAGCAGAGGACATGCCCAACCACAATGTAATCAGAGAGGCACCATAACAAGTAAAAGAGAAAACACAGCTTCAGGAATCATAAATGAATAACTCTACTAGTAATCTCAAAAGGTTTCAGGAAAACCTCCTACTTCTACTCCTGAAGACAGCTATGATAGCAGCTCCAATTACGAGTCAGTTTCCGTCTTAAATAAGGCCTGCTTTACACTTCTCCACTGTACAACACAAAGGTCACCCCATTTGCAGCATACAATTAACTTCAAAATTTTAGTGTACCACTTACAATAATAACTACTTGGAAAGTGCTCTGAAGTTGCTTGTCCATCTTGCTGAGGAGGTCAAAGCTGACAATGTTGATCAAGCCTGCTGTTAGGTTGTCTTTGCCAGTCACTACTGACATTGGTACTATCCGGACTCAAGGACGGAAGCCACCTGTGAAATGCCTGGAGGAAGAGGAAAGCAATTAATTGTGTTTTGGTGCTTACGTTCTCTGTCAGGATCCCAAAGCACTTCACAAAGCATCCTTAGAAATGCTTAGAACATGGAGCCACCCCACCCACCATTAGACGTCAACTCGGGAGCCCAGTAAGGATAAACAATCTCTCCAAGGAAACCACCTCAGTAGTGGGAAGACAATGAACAAAACTGTAAGGCCAAATCTATCTTCCATAGCTAGGAAGGCTCAAACATGCTCTATTCTTCTCTCTTACTGAAAACCAAAATCTGATCTGTAACAGACATTTGCATGACCTCCTGATAACGTTACCTGTTTTGCCCACAGCCTGAGACAGTGACAACTACTAACAGGGACTGAATAGCAGACTCAGGCTGTGAAGCACAAACTTTTAAGTGGTAAACATCTCTCACTATGGCAATGTTTACTCCACAGTGAGGATGAAGTACAACTCATTCAGATCGAGAAAAAAATCATCCACTACCTCTCCTTCTTAAAGCATCTATGAAAAATACTCCAAACAAACAAACAAAATTAAAAGGTCAAATTGACAACACACCAGCTGCTCTATGATAGCAGCTGAAATACATGTGTCATTCAAATCAACCTCTTGAAGTGCTCCACACACCAGAGCAAGATATCCTCCCCCAAACCCATCTGTCACCTACTGAGCACCCACCATGTCCCTTGTTATCGTGTCCCAGATGACACCAGCCTCTCTGCATCGTTTGAGTTCTGCTGATGTTGCTCTGCAGAGAACCGGCTAGGGCTTCAGCAATCAGGATCTGCTACCCTTTAGGAAAATGTATCCAAGTGGCGATGAGAAATGGCATCTCTGCCTCTAGGCCCTTCACTTGTGGAAGTCCCCCAAGTGTCATTCTTCCCTGTTCAGTAACCACATGCAGCAGCCAGAGGAGTTAAATGTGAGCTGCTCACATTTCTCAGTATGTGAGAAACTAACAATTAACTATCCTTCACCACTTACGGCAAGCACCACAACAAAAAAATGGGCCAAGTGGACAAAGTTAGATCCCAACCAAAAACTATGCGACTAACACTAAGCCAAAACTTAAAGACAAATGTGGCAGCAACAGGGAAGTATATGAAAGCTCCTAGCTGTACAGCCCTCTCCTTTTATGAAGGCACATGATTAGTTCACACCATAAAAGTGATCCTATATTTATTACTTGATGCTGACCTCTGTCCACAAGAAGTGCTTTGAAATTGCTCTGAACATTAATTATTCAAGTTACATTGCCAAACTCTAAATGTGCATGGCTGCAGTACTTCTCATCCAGAGTACCTGACATTGTCCTGCCAACTTCCTATGGCACTTTGAACATACAGGCAGTGAGTGGCCTGAGCCCGGAAAGCCAAAATAAAATACTAACAACTCTGAGATTAAGACACTTTCCGGCAATTCAGCTCCAGAGACATCAGAAAACCTTCTACTATTACAGTAGAATACAGGTGCACAAGAGTACACAAGAATGCACAGAGTAGACAATCATGAGCTCCACCTTCTTCCACTGTCTGTGACACATTTTAATTAGACTTGCACCTTTTACACTCACAACACAACACAACTCACTCTAAAGCAAACAACCTAAAAAAACACCTCCTATAACAGCCTCCTGGGAGTAGGGGAAGGAAGCACTCACAGACATTAAAAACAAAACAAAACACCAACAAAGCACCCCACCTCATATTGCTTAAATCTCTTGAAGGACACCACAGTTTAGCTGGCAGGTGCCCAGTACTTCAAGAAACCAGGGCCCAGGGTGTTACCAGTAGGTACCCCACAGAAGCCTTGGATTTACATGTTGACCCAGAGGTCTATAAGCCTTTGAAACATCAACCATGATGAGCATCACTTCTTTGTTCAGAAAACAATTTTCTTTTCCTGTTGCCCAACATTTTGTTGCACTACTGGACACAGAAACAAACACCAAGATGCTCTAACAACCTGTTACAGCACAAAACCAGCAAATCCCAATCAATACACTTCTCATCAATGCAACATTCTAGGGAAAGCTAAACTCCCACCCCGTCTTGCTCAGGCACGAAATTACTGACCTAAAACCTCTGGCTCACCTTTTTCTCTCATAGTGAACATCTCACTAGCCTATGGCAACCCAACAGTCTCAGTGTATAAGTCATGACAATAATTTATTTCAAGATATATTTCCCAACTATGTAAGCTTTCTTGGGCTTCTGATCACCATTAATAAAGGACTCAGAGGAGTCAGAAGCACACAGTGGACAAGCCAAAACATATTATGACAGACACTTAATGATGATGAGAATGGAGCCTCTTCAACAAAGTGGAGAATTCCAGCATCTGGGCTTCTGTTCCAGCCAAGGGACTGGCAAATTCTGCTATGAAGGACTTGAACACAACAGAGAATTGCTTGAATGAAATTACTGTCTTTGGCACTGATGAGCAGAACACCCCATGAGAGGCAGCTGACTTGCAGAAGCAAAGTTAACAGAGGGTCAGGGAGATACTTCCTCTACATGTCCCTCTTTCCAGCAGATCATCGGGACCACAAAATGAAAATCAGCCAATAAAATCAAATATGTGTGTACCATGCAGTCAGTGCCATGCAATTCCCCTCTCCCCCCTTAATACACGTCTTTTTAAAATTTTAACTTATACAGAGTGCAGCACAGCACAACCATCACACATGCCCTCTAGCAGCCACCTGTGCATGCTCAAGCCCACAGTACCTCTGCCCACGTAAACCTCACAGAAGAAGGAGTCACCACCAGCAAGGGCCATTCCTTCTGGTAATATGCAGCAATGCAGATCGCCTGGACAGTCTTGCCCAAGCCCATGTCATCCGCAATAAGTAAACGTCCGTTTCTTAAAATTGCAAAACTGGGGAAAAGAGAGATGGGAATTAAGTAAGAGTCAAGAAATGGATTATTATGTGTCATGGCAGCCAAGATGAGCACAACTCACTGCCAAGCTTATAATGTGGATCACCTGGAAGTGATCTGGGTTCTTCAAGTAAAGCTGGAGCTCTTCCCTTAGTCTTAACATAAGTGAGCAACTCTCACAAACCTCTCAAACTTGAAAGCTCCTCAACAGTGGTTCAACCCAATCTTTAGAGACTTTGATTTTATGAGTAGTCATCTCAAGACCTATAGTTATTTAAAGCACATTCTTTCCACAACATTACTCATATTCTGTCCCAGAGCTCACCCTGGCTGAGCTAAGAAAATATTGATAACAATACCCTTTTAACACCAGTAAGTACAGGCTTTTGTGGATTGCATCTTGAAGTCAACAACTAATGACCATATATGATGGGGACAGGGACATTTAAAAGTTTATCTCTACATACAGTCAGCCACTTTAAATCTTTCAGTGCCCGGGTCCCATTGGCTGGCACTTTCCCATGTGCAGTTATTATTGAAAAAACAACAAGAGATGCACTTGGGAAAAAAAAAAGCCACAAACAAAAAACAATGACCTTAAAACATAAAAAAAAAATCATATGAAATTAGGCACACACTGAATCACAAGAGGGAGATCAGAAATGCATCATTTGAACAATTTTATGAGACTAACAAAATGACTCATAATGAAGAATTCTAGCTAGAAACAGAATAGATGTGTCACTCAAAATAAATCCACAACACCCCCCAACAAAACAAACCATACCACACCAAACAACCAAGAGCCCTGAGCAACAGAGCATAACAGCCCAAGTCTCTGAGGTAATGCTGAACCCTCCATAGAAGAAAACAAAGTCTAGGTACCAATATAGAGTATACAATTCTAGGCAAGGACTAGCTCTTAATAGCATGCAAAAAGGACATACTTCACACCTTCCCGTTGAAAGGGCATGAGGCTCTTCACAATTTTGGAGTCCACTACTGAAAGGTCAGCATCAGGAACATCTGTCTGTGATGTAGATCTCTGTATTTGAGCAGCAAAGGTTTGTATCACTGCCTCTGGCAGTGGCTCCACTTCCACTGACACAAGGCTCTGTAACACTGCCACTGCAAAGAACAGAGCATTTTATTAACAGAAAGGGGCAACATAGGCACAACTTACATTATGAATATCAGGGAACACCTTCAGCCTCATAACAATGTTGTTTCCTATCCTGAAACAGCTCAAGAAAGTACTGTATCATGCACAGCTGCTTACCTGGCCTTTTCCCTAAAGTCTGTTTCAGAGCCCCATGATGAATCACATCTCCTCTCCTCATATTTAGACTTGGTTATAAAAAAACAACCTGAGACTGATGCCATCATTCAGAGATGATTGCTACTAATACAGCTGGAGTTGGATTATTCACACTGAGTGCACCTTCGGGCGCACTATACGCAGAAATAAAAGTATTGATTTGAACAAAAGAGCTCCTGAAGCCTAGAAAGCAGGGGCATCTTTATCCTGATCTTGGGACTATGCATTAAACACTTACGAGGTCTCCACTGTTTCTGAGTGATCAGGAGTGACCTGAGACAGTTACCTAAAGAATATCATGCGACTTCAGCTTTGAAAACTCTCTTCTGAAATTCACACAGGTTTGGCTCTGTCTCCGCTTTATGATCCCTCTTTTACCACATAGAATTATAGAATAGTTAGGGTTGGAAAGGAACTTAAGATCATCTAGATCCAACATCCCCGACATGGGCAGGGACACCTCACACTAAACCATGCCACCCAAGCCTCTGTCCAACCTGGCCTTGAACACCACCAGGAATGGAGCATTCACAACTTCCCTGGGCAACACATTCCAGTGCCTCACCACCCTCACAGTAAAGAACTTCCTCCTCATATCCAGTCTAAACTTCCCCTGTTTAAGTTTGAACCCGTTACCCCTTGTCCTCTCACTACAGTCCCTCATGAAGAGTCCCTCCCAGCGTCCCTATGACACCCCTTCAGATACTGGAAGGCTGCTAGGAGGTCTCCATGCAGCCTTCTCTTCTCCAGGCTCAACAGCCCCAACTCTCTCAGCCTATCTTCATACAGGAGGTGCTCCAGTCCCCTGATCATCCTCGAGGCCCTCCTCTGCACTTGTTCCAACAGTTCCATGTCCTTTTGATGTTGAGGACACCAGAACTGCACACAATACTCCAAGTGAGGTCTCACGAGAGCAAAGTAGAGGGGCACAATCACCTCCTTCAACCTGCTGCTCACGCTCCTTTCGATGTAGCACAGGATACAGTTGGCTTTCTGGACTGTGAGCACACACTGAAGCCGGCTCATGTTCAGTTTTCTCATCGACCAACACCCCCAAGTCCTTCTCCGCAGGGCTGCTCTCAATCTCTTCTCTGCCCAACCTGGAGCTGTGCCTGGGATTGCTCCAACCCAGCTGTAGGACCTTGCACTTGGCATGGTTAAACTTCATAAGGTTGGCATCAGCCCACCTCACGAGTGTGTCAAGGTCCCTCTGGATGGCATTCCTTCCCTCCAGCGTATCAACCGAACCACACAGCTTGGTGTCATCGGCAAACTTGCTGAGGGCACACTCAATCCCACTGTCCATGTCACCAACAAAGACGTTGAACAAGACCGGTCCCAAAACCAATCCCTGAGGGACACCACTCATTACTGGTCTCCAGCTGGACATTGAGCCATTGAGCATGACTCTTTGTGTGCGGCCATCCTGTCAGTTCTTTATCCACCTGAGTGGTCCACCTATCAAATTGATGTCTCTCCAATTTAGAGACAAGGATGTCATGTGGGACAGCATTGAACGCTTTGCACAAGTCCAGGTAGATGACATCAACTGCTCTACCCCTGTCCATCAGTTCTGTAGCCTCATCATAGAAGGCCACCAGATTGGTCAGGCAGGATTTCCCCTTAGTGAAGCCATGCTGGCTGTCACCAACCACCTTGTTGTTTTTCATGTGCCTCAGCATGCCTTCCAGGAGAATCTGCTCCAAGATTTTGCCAGGCACAGAGGTGAGGCTGACTGCTCTGTAGTTCCCCAGCTCATCCATTTTCCCCTTCTTGAAAGTGGGGGTTATATTTCCCTTTTTCCAGTCATTGGGAACTTCACCTGACTGACATGATTTTTCAAATATGATAGAAGGTGGCTTAGCAACTTCATTTGCCAGCTCCTTCAGGACCTGTGGGTGGATTTCATCAGGTCCCATGGACTTGTGTACATTCAGGTTCCTAAGATGGTCTCGAACCAGATCCTCTCCTATAGTGGGCGCAGGGTCTTCATTCTCACAGTCCCTGTGTCTGCCTTCCAAGACTTGGGTGCTGTTGTCAGAGCATTTGCCGGTGAAAACTGAGGCAAAGAAGTCATTAAGAACCTCAGCCTTCTCCAAATCCAGGGTAGCCAGCTCTCCTGAGAGCTTCTGGAGAGGGCCCACATTGTCCCTAGTCTGTCTTTTATTTGCAATGTACCTATAGAATCCCTTCCTGTTATCTTTCACATCCCTAGCCAAGTTTAATTCTAAGTGGGCCTTAGCTTTCCTAACCTGGTCCCTGGCTTCCCGGACAACATCCCTGTATTCTTCCCAGGCCACCTGTCCTTGCTTCCACCTTTTATAAGCCTCTTTTTTCCTTTGAATTTTCCCCAGCAGCTCCTTATCCATCCAAGGAGGTCTCCTGGCCCTCCTACAGCGCTTCCTTCTAGTTGGGATGTATCGCTCCTGAGCTTGTAGCAGGTGATCCTTGAATATCAACCAACAGTCTTGGGCCCCCCTGCCCTCTAGGGCTGTATCCCATGGAATCTTACTGAGCAGGTTCCTGTAGAGGCCAAAGTCTGCTCTCTTGAAGTAAGTCCAGGGCAGTGAGCTTGCTGCATGCTCTTCTCCCTGTCCTGAGGATCTCGAATTCGACCATCTCATGATCGCTGCAACCAAGGCTGCCCTGGAGCATCACATTTCCAACCAGCCCTTCCCTGTTGGTGAGGACGAGGTCAGGCATGGAACCTCTCCTTGTTGGCTCCTCTGTTACTTGCAGAAGGAAGTTGTCTTCCACACAATTGAGGAACCTCCTGGATTGCTTGTGCCGGGCTGTACCATCCCTCCAACCGGTATCAGGGTGGTTGAAGTCCCCCATGAGAACAAGGGCCTGCGAGCATGAGGCTGTTCCTATCTGTCTATAGAGGGCTTCATCCACCGAGCCCTCTTGGTCAGGCGGTCTGTAACAGATCCCCACAATAATGTCTCCCATGGCTGTTCTCCCTTTAACCCTGACCCACAAACTCTCTATTGACTGATCGCCTGTCCCCAGACAGAGTTCCATACTCTCCAGCCTATCCCTAACATAAATAGCAACTCCCCCACCCCGCCTACAGGGCCTGTCTTTCCTAAAGGGCCTGTAACATTCCATTTCAACACACCAGTCATAGGAGCCATCCCACCATGTTTCTGCTGATGCCTATTATATCATACCCCCATAGACGTGCACACATCTCTAATTCCTCTTGTTTGTTCCCTATGCTACAGGCACTTGTATAGAGGCATCTGAGCCAAGCTCCAATTGAAGCCGGCTCATTGGCTGGAGCAGCTGGAACATCTCTACATTGCTCCGAATGTTTACTGTAGGTGCTGGCCAGTGATTGGGTGCACTGGGATGGAATGATGCCCCCCTCCCCAACACATGTAGTTTAAAGTATCCAGATCTAGTTTAAAGCATCCACATTTGGATAAGAAAACAGGAAGCACTTCAAGACTCAGAGAAACTGCTCCTGTACCACCATCAGCAGAACTTTGACAGCCATCCTTCAGGGACAGAGTACCAATAGCAACTCCCTGCTAAGCTATTATCCACTGCAGTTCTCTTGGACCGGAGTAGCTTGCAAGCCAGAACTAGCCTACAGGCAGTCACTTGAGTCCCTCACCACCACTATTGTTTCAGCCATGAAGCCTCTCAGTTTTATCTACAGCACAAAGCCTTCCCAATCAAACTAAAGAGATCCCTGGCCTCCATTATGCAAAGACCTTGGGGCCTTCTTATTTTCAAACCATGCATCACAACAAGCCGAGAGTCAGAGTAACTCTCCTCCTAGACGACCTTATTACAGTCCCCTCCAGCCACCTATATCCCATCCCAGAAAGACAAAAGTATTTCTTTTTAATCTAACAACAAATTTTTATGAAAACAAATACCAGTTTAAAACATACAGTGATTTTGGATGAGGAAAACACGTTTAGCAATCAATCTTTGACCACTGAAAATAAGAGACATCTCTACACTAGGAACCCAAATACATGTGCACAGATCCTTTACTGTAGGAGCCAACTCCTTTTTTTTAGTGGTTGGTTTGTGTATGAAGTCAGACATAAAATAACCCTTTGCAAAAATAACTGAAACAAGAATTCACTATACCAGCAGTAAATGCACCTCCAGAATCCAGTTACGTATTTTTATTTCAGCTATCACCAAGAGGAAAGCAGCAGGATGGACCCCTGCCATATGAAAGGGGAAAGCAATTCCAAGAAATATCCATATGAAAAGATTTCCATTTGTGGTTGGGCAACAACCGAACTTTTTAAACTCTCCAGTTTAATTTATACTTCCTCAATAGCAGGGATTCTCTCCACCCGAAGTGCAGCACAAGCTTGTTATTACATTCCAGACTGAGCTATGTGTTAGCATAATTGCTACAATTTGCTCACTGATAATTCTGTTGCTATTGTTCTGTACATGAGCTGGGAGAGTGATTAAGATGTATCTGCCACCAGCATGATTCATCCCACAGACATTTTTTACTGAAGTGACCTTTACATAAAGATGACTGAGCAACTAAGCAGAGACATTAACCTCCGCAAACAGTTACCAGCCAACAGATCTCTCTGCTGGAAATGGCAACCAGCCTTTAAAAAATTCTTTTATTTTGATGTAGGTAAACAAACAGGCACAAAGCAAATGCTGTTCCTCAAAAAGGCATGTGCCAGAAGCCTCAAATGCCCTCAAAAATTACACCCTGCAAGAAGATTTATGGTTTTTTTTTCTTTCCTCAAATCTGTAGGATTCTGAATACCTCACAGGATGTATACAACTGCCAGCCAGCATGGCTGAGAGAGTGACAGACTGGGAGATGATGGTTTTGTTCATACTGCCTACCACGTGCTACAGGATCAAGCCCTATGGACATACAAAAGGCTCTTATAGCAAACTGTGAGATATCAGCAGCTCTCACAAAATCAGGGTCTGTCAGCATCCCAATCCTGGAGTTTTGCAATAGCCTCCACCAAAACACCCTCACATGTTTTCAAGATCTGGCATTCCTACAAGGCCCGGCATTACATGCATCATAGGAGCATGCAGATATTCAATTATTAAATGCACTTCAGTATCCTGTGGATGCAGGAGCTCATGTTAGAGGAAAACTCCTCTGAGCAACAGCACTTCAGCTCTGTATCACACTGTCACACTTAAAAAGTGTGACATGTGGAGCACCTTTCTTATTATCTGCCTGAAGCTTACCCCAATCAAATTCCACAGCCACACAGCTTCACATGAGTACCAAGGCAAACAGAGCAGGTCAACTGGGTTGATATATAATAATTATAATACTTAGGACTTGCATAATGCTATTCATCTCAAAGCACTCTGTAAACATAATTAAACATAAACTAAGAAGCGGATGTGCTAGGAGCATGCTGCTGTGACTGGATTATTGCTCAAAGTGCCAACCATTAAAAAAAAACAACCCACAAACAAAACAAAAACCAAACAAAAAACCAACAAAACACAACAAACCACAGCTCTTCACTCTAGGACAGCGAGTCAGTTTCATCAGCATTACATAGTTGCATAAAGGCAGGAGTCCAATGGTCAACTTCAATCAAGAAATGAATGCTGTAGTAACACCACACGCTTAGATTCCACGTGCAGGGGAAAATACAATGCTCTTTTAAAAAGATTTTTTTGCTAAGCTTCCTTTTAAGCATCCATCAACCAGCTTCAAATAAATTTGGATTTCTATGAAATTTGAAATATGAAATTCTGCTTCAAGATGAAGGCCTCTGCTTCAAGCAGATATGCACACATCCACAAGAGAAACAAGCAGCTCTTGTTATCTGCCTCAGAATCAATTCAGCTATGGAAGCAACCTGAACTCTAACCTACCTTGTACATCAATTAAAAATGTAACAGCTGTGTGCTGTCTGCAAAGCCATTACTACCAGCTGTAACATAGGAGGCTGAGCAAAATCAGCCAGACAGCAACTAGACTTGTAACCGTGGATCAGCTGGTTGTTACAGAAATCATTTGACTTGAAAATCTAGCACTCTGACCTGAAACACAAAATGTGCTGTGAAATGAAATAGCACAATACCGTGCAAACTGCTTATAGAACTGGAAGTAAGACAGCCTGATATATGTCTGTTTTCTAAGCAAGAGGTGCCTGTGCCAGTTAAAAAATTGATATAGAATCACAGACTTGTTCAGTTCTACTATAAGTTCTGGATCAGACTGAAAAAACATTGCTAGAGATAGAATCATAAACTACTTAGGGTTGGAAAGGACCTTAAGATCGTCTAGTTCCAACACCCCTGCCAGGGGCAGTGGCACCTCCCACTAAACCATGCCACCCAAGACTCTGTCCAACCTGGCCTTGAACACCAACAGGGATGGAACATTCACAACTTCCCTGGGCAACACATTCCAGTGCCTCACCACCCTCACAGTAAAGAATTTCTTCTTCATATCCAATCTAAACTTCCCCTCTTTAAGTTTGAACCCGTTACCCCTTGTCCTATCACTACAGTCCCTCATGAAGTGTCCCTCCCCAGCATCCCTATAGGCCCCCTTCAGATACTGGAAGGCTGCTAGGAGGTCTCCACGCAGCCTTCTCTTCTCCAGGCTCAACAGCCCCAACTTTCTCAGCCTATCTTCATACAGGAGGTGCTCCAGCCCCCTGATCATCCTCGTGGCCCTCCTCTGCACTTGTTCCAACAGTTCCATGTCCTTTTGATGTTGAGGACACGAGAACTGCACACAATACTCCAAGTGAGGTCTCACGAGAGCAGAGTAGAGAGGCAGGATCACCTCCCTCGACCTGCCGGTCACACTCCTCCTGATATAGTGCAGGATATGGTTAGCCTTCTGGGCTACAAGCGCATAATGAAGTCGGCTCATGTTCATTTTCCCATCAACCAACACCCCCAAGTCCTTCTCCACAGGGCTGCTCTCAATCTCTTCTCTGCCCAACCTGGAGCTGTGCCTGGGATTGCTCCGACCCAGGTGGAGGACCTTGCACTTGGCATGGTTAAACTTCATAAGGTTGGCATCAGCCCACCTCACGAGTGTGTCAAGGTCCCTCTGGGTGGCATTCCTTTCCTCCATCGTATCAACCGAACCTCACAGCTTGGTGCCATCGGCAACACAGAAAAGGGAGTAATGTGGGCTGGCACTGAGGCTAAGGACAGTGCTGCTAAAAAGAGTAAGACAGAATTTCTGTAAGGACAGGAAGGCTTGGTAGCCACCGCACTGACCTCTTCAAATTTGGCAAATGGGAACAGAGGAATCCATTTTCCTGCACCTCCTTAGTTCAAGTAGAGCTGTTGTGTATGTAATAAAAATAACTTTGTGATAGTAAATACATCCATGAGCTCTAAAAAACAGCACAGGAATTCAGTGCAGAATCTGACAAAACAGAGCCATCTTTCCAATGGGTCCCTAAAGGACTGCCATGAATAACACACATTTATAAAATTTTGAGTCTGGACAAACAGTATAAATGTCTGACAAAACAGGAAGACACTTGCTTCACAGTTTGTTAGCACTTATCTCCCCACAGTGAAAAGGCTTAGCCTGAGAAATGAATCTCGAATACATTTGCCTCCCCAGAAAATAGCCCTAGCCAGGAAAATGCAGCTACTCACTTAGTCGGGGATACTCCTCCAGCAGGAAATTCCACTTTTTGGTGTTGATATCTGCAATAGTTACAAACACTGTCATAAGTCTCTTTTAAAAGACTGAATTCGCTGTCCCTAAGAACATAACTATCCATCTTTATCCTCTGCATTTCAGAGCTGCTTTAGAAGAATTTTTACTTATCCAGCAATCAATTCTCCTGTTTGCTTTTATATTAAGCAGTTTAAAGTAGAATTAGAAGTATGAGCACACATCTAGAAGTGGTGGTATCACCAGAGCAAGCCAAGGTCAGCTCCCCTAATGAACCTTTGCAAAAACCCACCTGCCCAAGGATTTTGACAACCACTTTCTCTTCATTCCAGGAAAGGATGAAGAATGTGTGTGAAGGTTCTTATTTGTCAACCAATAAACTTTAGCTTTGGTCAATAACACCATCGCTTTCAATTTTACCTCTGTATCTTACAAAGGATGTGCTCAGGATGGTACAGAGGAAACTCACCAATTCATCAATACCCAAAATGTAACTTGAAGACTTGTCTGGCAAGTTTATCCCTGGGTAGCACCTGCCTACAACTTCCAGGGAAGGCAGAGTGAATTCAGTCAGCTAAAGACACAATGAGCCAGCTGGGTCCCTGCCCAAACAAAAGCCCCAGGATTTGTTCTCCATGCTGTCACTGACCTCCTGTGACACTGCACGTCACATCATTACTCTGTCCCTCAATTCCCACATTACAAGGGGAAAAAACTGGTATTTACCACTGAAATCTGAATGCAAACAGAGAAGTGCTCTACAGTTCCACTTGCCCCAAAAACATCAGTAAAGCTGCTGGTAAACTGGATCTGCTCAGGCAGTTGCAATCATTATACATCATGGAAAAAAATAAATATAGGAATGTCTAACTGCATTTGATGATAAAGACAAGAACTTATGCATTGTCTTCATACTGCTGACAAGTTATCAGCACATCCAACTTCAACAGTAAATGTAATCGTGCCGAGTCCTGAAGTATCACCATGGCCCAGAAGAGTACATGTTCTGCCATGGAGTGCAGAACACAGATACAGCACTATACCATAACTACAGGAGCTCAAAATCTTCACCAAAGCACAGCCTCTCATGTTCTTTTAGAGGGATGTACTCCTACAATCTCTCCTCTGAAGGGTTCACAGCATTCCAAAAGCAGCCCAAACAATGTAATTAGAATAAAGCAGAAACAACAGAGACTCACCATAATTTCTGGAACCCATCTGCTTGAACACTCCAATTACTTCTGCAGAATACACAATATCAACCTCAAACCGCAAGCGAGAGATCAGCACACACTTCCCTTTGACACAGGCTGAGGGTTTCTTCCAGTTCTTACACATCTTCAAGAGGGATTTCACATCAATCCTATTGCCAGCAAAACAAGAGCCTGATGCCAAGCCAACTGCATTTGCTCCTTCCAGTGGTGCCAGAATTACTGACGAAAGTTGATTTGCTGCCTCCACTGGAGAAAAACATGAGATACAGAGAAAAGAGTTAATAACAAAGAACGCTGATGAACTAAAGACGCGCAGGATGGTTTGGGAAGATAAAAGACAGGAGGATGACAAATCATGTATCTTCAAGTTTAAAAGGCATGATGATTCCCTACTTTCACTCACAGGGATAAGGACTAGAGAGTGATAGCCTAGAGGAGCAGGTTGGTGGGATCTTCCACAGAGAATACATCAGGGGCAAAAGGCATATGTGACAGTAGGTGAACAAGCGCCTGTCCAGCACTGTCACTACATTAGGCTCCCCATTGGTAATTCCAAAATGTGGCTTATTAGGACAGGGGAAGCAATCTGCAGATTTACATGAGCAATAAATTACACACAGCCACACAGCATTTTCACTTATGAAGTCACAGGGATAGGGGCATGGTGATCAATACTATGCGCCTTAAAAAAGATGGAAGGTTACTTCTGCAAACAGCAATGGAGAAAGATCTAAAAATATTTGCCTCCTGCCTCATGTCAGTGCCTGATATGCAACCTCATCTAGGAGGACCGCTGTAGGTTCACAATCCTTTAGGAAGGACATCAGGAAGGAATCTAGTCCAAACCCCTAATACTCCTTCGTTACAATTTAAGTCCATAACCCTTTATTCTACTGTGTCTTAGAGTTAGACTTTTACTTCCCCCCAGCCATCTGCCATCTGCCTTCCAATCTTACTGCTGACTAGCAACTACCCCTGCCATGATGCTGGGGCATGGGGAGAGAGGGGACACACCATTTTACAGCCTGAAACCACAGCTATCCACCCTAGTAAACATTCCACTTCTCCCTGTGTTCCTCTGCCAATCTACACACACATGTTGTCTTTATTATTACAGCCAAACTGTGATGGTTAAGAATCATTTTTTTCTTGTATTTTTACAGCATCAAGATAAAGAAATTTATCCCCAAGACTCCAACTCATAGGTACTACAGTAAAACAAAGATTCATGAACATCTCTAGTCCATTAGACTCAAAAGCAAGGGACCCCTAAGCACATGTATTTGTAGAGAGAAGCAATCTTCCCTATCGGGTAGCTTTTTAGCATAAATCCAGTCCTTTCAGCATTAAGCTGCACATCATGATCCACTCTGCTTCTTTTTAAATAGTCCAGCTTACTGATATGCGACAAAAACATACAAAACCTAAGTTCAGTGGTTAAGATTTGAAAAGGGAAAAAAAGGAAGAAATAAATTCAGAAACTTTCTTCCTAATCAGAAATAAACAAATAAACAAACCATTTGGACTTAATTCAACTTTATTTTAAAATAATAACTGACTTCCAGAATAAACTCAAGGATTTGAGATTTATACTCCAAAGAAAAAAATAAAAAAAAAAAAAAAATCAAAGTGAAACTAACTTTTAAAGTAGAGGACTAGGAAGCCACCAATTTATACTTTCTACTCTCACTGCACCAAGCAAAAGATTTTAGATGTGATATAGCCTTACATAGTTAGATCTCACCTCTACAACAACTACTAAAATTGTAAAAAAAACAAAAACAAGCAAAACCCCAAAAAACTATAAAACTCAAACCAAAACCAAACCAAACTTTTTTTTTTTACTCTTTAATTTCAACATAGTTTTCTAAGTTTGACTACATGTTTAATTATTTATAGTACAAAGAAATAAATGTCGTACAGGATAACACTATTCAGAAGAACAAAATTAACTGTAGGAACCTTTAAAATAATTGTTTTTACACTTACAAATCTTCAAACCCAGGCCTTTTAAAGTCAGTTCCCTTTTCTCGGGGTATTTTTCTCCTGATATCATTGCCCAGTGATGATCACATACCGTCTTGTCAATGTGAACTTTCCAGAAGGAACTCATATTTGATAGCTTTAAGGAAAAACCCTCATTTCTAAAACCCATCCTCTTCTCTTGCAAGCTCCTTGGTGCAGAGACTCTGCTCTCATCTGTACGTGATACACTTCAAGCAAACCAGCAGCACTTAAATTATAAATGTGTGGCAACCCACATGGGAAGCTAAAATACCAGCACTCAACTGTGGGTTTTTCAAAGTGCTCAACTCAGGCCTAATTCTGTTCCCACTAAAATCAATAGTGATTTATCACTCACTTCAATACAATATGCTTTTGAAAAGCTTACCTGAAGTGTTTGCCTCTATCATCTCACAACCTTTCCAGAACAAAATGACAGGAGAGAAAGAAAAGACCATACTTGGTATGCCAAAAAATGGCAAATCCATTTTCAGGCTCACTCAAAGCCCTAAGGAGTTACTCTTTCCCCTTTTCTGACACCCAAATTAACAGGAAAATATGTCTGTTGTGTGGTTTGTTTTGTTTTTTTTTTTTTTTTTTTTCAAAAAAACAAAGCTGTTTAGAAAGGAAATATATGAATAGACCTAGAAATTAAGCATCAGCAAGTAGAACACAGTTCTCAATACAGATTCATATGAAGCACTTGCACGGTAGATATTTTTCCTATGATCAGGCTTGTTGGGCACTGGAAAATTCAGCAACATCAGAAACAGTTAAACGTATGCTTGGTATTTATATTATGTGAAAAATTAAGTTATTTCTAATCAACTACAAAGCGTTAGAAAAATATTATGAGGTAGATGCCTAAGAGATAGGCGTTATGTTTGAGTAGCACTGTTTTTGTTACTCCAGATAATAACAAAACTAAATAATAATTATGGAAGGCAGTGGAAGGGGGTCAAGATTTGGATTCTTTTTATCATTTACTTACTGAAACTGCTGTAATCTTTCAGGCTGAAATTCCATTTTTTCATATCAGGATCTAAAATAGGGCAGAATACAAATCATGTGGAGTAGGAAAAACATGATGGTGTGAAACACTCAGGCAAGGTAAGAGAGAATTCAAGCTACTCATGCAAGCTTTTTTATACACTTCTGAAAAACAGTATGCTCAAGTTTACAGCTACATGACACCAAAAAAAGCCATGGGGAACATATCAATACTAAACCAAGAAGAATCAGCAGCCATTCACAGGGAGCAGCAACACATGGGAAAAACAAAAGTGGAATATAACAAATAAAGGCAGTGAGAAAAGACCAGAAGCAAGCCAAAAGGTGGATACTCCACTGCTCTCAGTAACCCAGTTAATAGAATCACCTCATCAACTCTGAACTACAGCTGCAGTGACCCATTTTCCCATACCAATTTATGATAACTTCTTTTGCTCCCAAAGGCTCCAAGCAGCTGCTGTCACTACGCTTCTTAGAGCACTGCTCATAAAGCAGGGCTTCTAACTTCTCGGCTAAATCCAAGCCCAAGCTATTTATGCCCAGAATTTATTTCCAATTTCAGCTGTCTTTACTTTTTCAATCCCCATTTAATACCACATATTTTACCCCAGCAATGGCTACACTTCTAAGAGCATACAGCAACTATAGTTCCAGCAGATGCTGAAACTTCAATCCCATGTAAACAGAGATCATAGTTCAGGTTGGAAAGGACCTTAAGATCATCTAGCTCCAATCCCCCTACCATGGGCAAGGGACACCAGATAGCAGCAAACGACCAATTCTTACCATAGCTTTTGCTTGGTATCTTCTTAAACACTGCAATAAGTTCAGCATTATACCCTATTTCAACCTGAAATCGGTCTTCCCCATATTTCACGCATTTTCCTCTTGTAACACAATTTCCTTTCTTGCAAGACGCAGCTTCAAAGGTAGAGCCTGCACTGAAACAGCTGGTCGGCTTCTGCATCCTACCTCCTCCCTCTTCTCTTTCCTTTGGTCTCCTTGTGTTTATCAGCATTTCTGTATCACTCGGGCTGGCACTGCTTGGTGGTGTATCATATTTTATGGCAGATTTTTTCTGACTCTGTAAATCTTTACTACCATCAGGGTGCCCATTATCAATTAATCTGGGATGAGATGATTCTGTAGGGGTTTTGAAAGCTGGGTAGCATTTGGGCTGCTGGAATATACCAAGATTAATTAAAGCTTGTTGTCCATGTTCCTGACCATCAGCATCCATGTAATGTTTATAAGAATAACTCAGAGAATTTGGGATTGTTGTAGGCTTAATGCCACTTGCTTGTTCCAAGTTCTCAGAACAATTCTTCTGTTGCTCTCCATGCGAACCAGCCATCTGTTGGTTTGCAATGTAATGATTATAACCTTTCTGAAGATAGCTCTTCTGCTCCACGGGACTGTTTGGATTCTGTTTGTGCTGGCTAACGAACCTGACATGATTGTTCTCTTCCTTCAAGCTTCCCTGATGGCCTGGACTCTGTTCTTTCACCTGAGGTCCAGCAACCCCCACGCACCCACCTCTGTGGGCTGCTAACCTCTCTGCTCTCCTAGCCAAAGCCAACTGGCGGTTCTCTTCAATTCTTCTCTTTTGTTCCTCTGTAAGGCCTGATGACATCTTCAATAATTCAAACAATAAATCTGAATCAAAATTGCATCAGGAATTAATCACAGTCACGTTTCTGTAAAAGACAGTAAAAAGAGACAGGAAGTTTCAACTGTGTTCCCCACAAACATGCTTATTGTATTGATAACTAAGTATTATTAGAGACTATTACTGTAACTGATCCTACATAAAAACCCAGTAGTACAGCAAAGCTGTCAGACCAATGCTGAGCCATTATCAGCAAGCAGATGCTGACAGCCGTTGCTGGGGGTTTGCATAGATAAAACATATAGAAAAAGGAGAAAATCCCTATCCTGCTACAGTTCTGAGCATGCTTCTCTGCAAATCCCAGCAGAACTGGTAAAACAGCCAAGGCACAGGGATACCCTACACTGCAGGGCCAGCCCTGCAAAAACAGATGAAAGCAAAGCAATCCATTTCTGCACAGCCTTGTGTGGAAGTGTTTCATATTTCTGGTACCTAGCAGCAAAGACGGGGAAAAACCCTATCTTTCCTGATCACCTTCCAGTTTGTGGGCATCTCACAATGTGTGGCAGATACATACTGAATCCCAAACAGCAGAATTAGCTGCTGCCTTGAGAAAGGGCCACTCACAGACCAAACTCATTCTGCTAATAGTGAGGACCTGGCTCCCACCACCTCTCCCGGGAGCCGGCCTCACTCCATCTGCTCCCTGCTCCATGCCCCAAGGGGCTGCCCACCTTGCAGCACGGAGACCTATTTCCCTCATCCCCCTGTAAGAAGCGAGGCTCACCCCTTGCCCCGCTCCTTTCTCAGGCACCCGGCTCCCCTGTCCAAAACTGCACTGAGCTCCCGCCCCCACCCCGCAGGCTGGGCCCCCGCCATCCTCAAGCACCGCCGCTACCACACCACACTGAAGCCAGGGGGCACGCCCGCTCCCTCCTGTCCCCCGGGAGCTCCAGCCCCGGCCGGGCTGCTTCCCCCCGCCAAAACCCCGCGCACCCACCGGCGGACAGAGGCCCGGACCGCAGCCACAGGGCTCGCAGCTGCACAGACTACAACTCCCAGCAGAGCCCACGCGGCGGGACCCCAGCAGACCCCGGCCGGCGGCGCCAAGCACAGCAGAGCGCGGCATACCGGGAACTAAGACGTTGAGCGCGGGGCGCTGGGCCCGCTGGGAAATGTAGTCTTCCCCTCCCGGCGCCATTTTAGGGGCTCTGGGAGCTTTTCCGCCACGCTCTTGTGGAGGTATGGGTCTGGCGCACACACTGTGAGCAGGGACCCTGTTGTCGGCCACGGGATGAGGCTCTGCCCCAGACAGAACCCTGTGCTGCACGGCTAGGGCGGTGCTCCCTCACCGGCTGCTTCTGGTGTGGGGGGCCTGGTACGCCAATGTGCGTGGCTTTTTAATGGGTGACTATGAATGGGGAATAAAAAATGGTGATAATGTATAAGAAAGGATGAAGACACTGTTGTGAGCAGTAAGGAGGGAATCCACCCCAGAGTGTTAACAGCAGTGGCTGACATTTGTGCAAGGCCGCTGTCTGTAATGTTTGAATAGTGGTGGAGATGAAGGGGTGAGCTTCATGACCAGAAGAGGGCAAATGTCAGAGCTCTCTTTACAAAGAGGGCCCAAAAAAAGGGCAGAGAAAAATACAGGAGAAGATATTAAAGCGATTCTTCCTAGAAATGATCCCAAACCAAACGAAGCAGGTGACAAGGAAAAGCCTGGCAGATCATGGCAGTCTAACCTGATCACCTTCTACAACAAAATAGCATTCCTGTCCACATAGAGCAGTGGATGTTGTTTGCCTGGACTTCAAAGCGTTCAGCCCTGGTTCCCACAGCCTCCTCCTGGATGAACTGGCCAGATACAAGACTAGAGGGGTGGTCTGTGAGGTGGGTAGGAAATTGGCTCACAGGCTACATGCAGAGGGTTTTGCTAATGGGTTTTACTAAGGCTGGCAACCTGTCACAAGTGGGGTCCCTCAGAGGTCAATACTGGGCCCCATGCTGCTCAGCAAGTTGCACTGGAAGAAGTTTCATCTTGATATAAGAAAGAAATTGTTTACATTGAGAACAATCAATCGCTGGAAAGACCTCTCTGGGCACATGGTGGTGTCCTCATCACGGGAGGTTTACCAGGTACAATTGGACAGGGTGCTAGATAGCTTATGTAGGCTCCCTTTCCCGCAAAAGGCTGGACCAGGTGATCTTTCAAGGTCCTTTCCAACACGGGCTGTTCTATGGTTCAGTGAATACCTTCATAATAAGGTAATTAACTCATATTTGCATCAAAGTTCTGAATAAAAGAGTCTCCCAGGGTTTTAATTATATATGGGTCTTGATTACACGCATCAAGCTGCCCTTCCTGGACGATCATGATCCCCATGTGTATGATCAGAGCAATAGCTGGGGAGAAAGCAGAGAAACCCTGGGGAGAACCATAATCCCCTCCCATCTCTGACGCACTACCCTGCCCAGTGGCAGGTCTGGCACTGCCACCCTGTCCCCAGATGCCATTTTCTCCCCCTGACAGACCCTTTGGCTGAGGACACCGATGGCAGCTGGCTGTTTCACAGTTTATTCACTCTTCTCTCTGATGGTTAATTAG
Source organism: Myiopsitta monachus (assembly GCA_017639245.1). Lineage (NCBI taxonomy): Eukaryota > Metazoa > Chordata > Aves > Psittaciformes > Psittacidae > Myiopsitta > Myiopsitta monachus. The sequence continues at coordinate 24,970,034 of CM029926.1, read as the reverse complement.
AAAAGGTTATCCTTAAATTGCTTCCTGATTAAGCAGCAGTGACTGCCGTTAGTCAGGAGCTCATCAGCCTGAGAAAAACAAGGCAGGCAGCAAGAACGGGTGCAACTTGACACACAGCAAAACCCTGGGAGTGCTGTTACTCACCTGGGAATCGCACAGACACAGACATGAGCACACCACGTGCACGCTGCCCAGGCAAACACACCACTTCTAAGGAAAACCATGGGGCTTAGCAGAGGCCCAGGCCCGGTGTTTTGTCCCAGCTTCTCTTGAGAAAAAAAGTTGAACCTTTTTCCAGATCCAGGCTCCCTCACTGCACAAAGTGTTTGCTAAGAAGCGATGCTCAGCCCCATGACCTCTGCCATTGCCCTTTCTTCCCCTGCAAGCCAGCAGACTTCAGCTGACTAGGCAGCAGAAAGAAAAAGAAATGGATGAGGGACCTTATTTAATCCTCCTTGTCACACTTCTGACTGCCCAAAGCTAAACCAGATCCCAGTGTCACATGTGGGAGAGAAGGAGAGAACATGCAGAGCATAACTCTACAGCTATTTCCAGACACCTTCTCCCCCCCAGCAGCTATCCAGTTCCAGGTCTCTGGTGATGGCTCCTTATGCTTCAGGAGATCTGGGGCTGGGCCGGGGGGGGGGGGGGGGGGGGGGAGGGAAGGAGGGAAGGGGGAGATTTAGGAAAAGTGGAGAAAAGACCCTATCAGGGAATGTCCCCAAGTTATGAAAATGATGAGAGAGGGGAGCGTCATTTGCAGAGAGCTTTTGGGTTGCACAGTCAGGCAGACACACAGACAGACGTTGGAGCATTTGTTCCAAATGGCACAACTTCAGCAAGGCACAAGGAACAGCCCAGCCATGCAGCGAACAGACCTACAAAATGAGAGGCCATTTGTGAGCAGTTTGCTGGTAGCACTCCAGGTGTCCTTTCAGTCAGAACAAGCTTCCAGTAGTGGCTTGGACTCACTCTCCACATAGTGGGTCAGGGAGCAGAGATGCAGTGAAAAAATCCTGGTCAGACTGGGAGGGTTAGCACACCTCAGCTCTGTTGCAGAGGAAATGGTTCACCCACTTCTGAAGAAATGCTCCCACTGGTAAAAAAAACAAACAAACAAACAAACAAAACAACAAATAAGGAATTTGGGTTCCAATGCTGTTCTTAACAGGATCTTTCCATCACTTGGATCATGCTCTAAACATCCACTCAATGGCTGGACATCTGGTCCTGACGGCTGGCTCCCAAGTGAGGACAGAACTGCATCTTGTGTAGGCAGCAGCTAATATCCAAAACATGACTGACCCAAGACCCCGGAGCTGTTCTGGAATCTCATGGATTGTCCTCTGAGAGGTTTTGAGCTGCTCTTAGGAGGTCCTACAGTTGCCACAGTGAATGTGTTCACCCCATTCCTCTACCCTGCCAACACACCTTGGTGGTTCTCCACATGGACAGAGCTGGCTGCCTTCATACCGGGTGAAGGGCAAGCCTGCACTCTCTGCTGGGGCTGAATTGCATGTAGAGCTGCTGTGCATAGTCAGGACATCCAGCAGACAACTGGAAATCAGCCCAGACTAATAGTCCTCAGATGCCCCAACTTCTTGTAGGGTTTTGGTAGTTCATGCTGAGCTCAGAGACACCATTTACCAGTGCCCAAATGTGCCAGTCTTTGACCAGCTATAGAGAACCTGTAGAACCTTCCAAAATAAATTAATCCCATGCTAGTGAGCCTTCTCAGTTCCTTCCCAGCTACAATCAGTCAAGTGGCTGGACTGGGGACATGCAGGTCAGCTCTTCAGAGGACTTGGGGCAGGGAAGTCAGAGAGAACACCCTGGACTGGCAGAACTTCTAGTTGGAGAAACCCTTTCCTGTGGGCTGCTAGGGTATGACCTGAATACTTTCTACAGCTCCTGTCCTCTGTAGGCTGCTGTGTTGTGCTTTCTCTGCTCTGGTTTGGTGTCCTCAGTGGGATCTAAGCTGGCTGATGAGCAACCAGAGCCCAAGGCTTGGAGGGTGCTTGGGTTTGGAGGAATGCTGAATCTGCATATCCCCACCCCATGCCAGTTCTTTCTGGATATCTTGGACATCTGTTCTCTTCTACTCTCCCCCTGCCATCATGGCACATCAAGGACATGTTGGCCCATTTGACAGCCCAGCTACTACTGCAAGTTAACTCTAAATCAGGCCCTTTCTCCAAGCAGCTTTGCAGCACCAAAGACAAAATTTGGAGTTTGATGTATCTATCTGCCCTTGAAACTGATGAAAGAGAACCTGCAGAGGCTTTTCTTTGAGCTTTTCCAGCATGAGAAGGTTGCTCCCCACCTCTGACTACCAGTTCAGTGAAGACCACTTCTTTTTCCCTGCTCTTTGGCCACCCAGTGCAAGGAAAATTAGTCAGCCTCCACTCTTTTGAAGCAGCCTCTTTCATCTGCACAGCTTGTTCCTCCCTGGCATGCTGAAGCCCTCCTGCTCTTGTTTATAGTACAACCCCTCCAACAGATTGCAGGGTCTCTTTTTTGCCTTCTGTCCTTCTTGGCTGGATTCCTCTCCACAGCTCCAGTCCAGAGCAATGGTCTTCATAGCACATGGCCTCCGCTTCGCTGCCAGGCCGCTGCCACACTCACAGGGCTGCTGAAAATCTAAACTGACTCTTGATCTTATGCGGTGCAGCCCAGGTGCAGGGCTCAGTTCGCTGGCAGATTTTAAAGAGAAAAAACCCACATCATACACTGAGATACAGACAGTGCTTCCAAAGCTGCTGTGTCACCAGCATTTAATACAGTGTGAGCTGTGATCCAGCTAAGGTGAGGGCATCAGCAGTGTGGACTCTCCAGTGTCTTATAGTATGCTTAAGATCAAGGCAGGGCGCATCCTCCTGCTTTAAACAACTGTGGGTTTTTTTCTCCAGATGCTGAACAAACCTTATCTTAGCGAAGCACAGTTGAACTGGCAGAAGGGTGCAAAGTTAGAAGGAAGGACTTGCGTGCACACAGAAAATTAACAGCATAAGCTTTATTTCCATAGGAAACCAGTTTAAAACAAATTTGAATTCCCAGTTCTATTCTGGAGTTTAAATTACTGGCCTAGTTTTCAAGCTCAGAGTAAGCAGCTAATCCTATGGCTTTAGTATTGATGTGAAGCCAACTTTTAAGATACTGTTTGTTAAAGTTAGCCACAGTTTTCTGCCTTTTCTCTTCCTGTTGCATGAGAGACCCAGAGATATAGAGAAGTCCTTTAAGCAGGCGCGTCAGAGGTTACTGATGTTAAATAATTAACCACCAATGTAATATTAATGGTCCTTTGCCCTTGCATAGGAGCAGCATCTCTCCTTGGAGGATCTCAAAGCATACTCCAGACCAAGAGGAGCTCATGGAGCAGCTGTGGACTTCTGTGGGATGCAAAGTCTGATGTGAAGGGGACTTCGAAGAGGCAGACCCATGGCTGTGGCATGCCTGAGACTTTCCTAAAAGCTCTGAGCTTACAGCGGGTTCTGATATAACTTTGCATTGTCTGTTGTGACTTAGTTGGGAGCAGCATAAGACCACTGCTTTAATTAGGAACATGGACTTAGCACAGGACTCTGTTCTGCCTCAGTCTTCACTCAACCAGTGATGCAAGAAGGTTGCTCTCATCTTAGAAACCTCTGTGAATGCAGTGAATGGAAAGTGAGCTGGCATCTGGCCTTGGCAAATGGCATACTTAAGCACACACTTAACTTCAGGAGTGTGCTTAAGCTGATTGAGCCTCCTCCTTCAACAGAGATGATTTTCCTTTATGTTGGGAGTCTCATCTGCTACAGAAGGGGGGAGTCACTAGGTGATTTATTTGTTATACTTTGCATAGCAGCCTGATCTAGAAAACACTTGCCGTCAGCTGCAGTATTTTGCTACCAGCTTGTCTCAGTGACTTCCATTGGGCTCCATGGGATAGCAATTATTCCACAACAGGGAGTGCTCTTGAAGTGTCTGGGCAGCATTCTCACAAGGTGCTGATGCAGTCTGGCTGGGCAGTGCTATCTATCTCTCATTATAAATAACGAGGGTCATAGGCAATGGGAATGCACATGCCTTTATTGGGGGGGGAGATATTTCCCCATTTTGATCACAGTAAAAATTATGATAGCCAGATCCTAAGAAACAGCTACAAAGTTTCCATTTAAAAAAAAATGTGGCTACATAAAGCAGATGCTCATCAAGTTAAATAAGGAATTTAATTAGCCTGCATTTTATGTTGTTTTCAGCGATATGATGACAAATCACATCTTAATAAAATAACATCAGGGAGCAGCACAGTTCCAGTGCTTCAGGAAATGAGAAGCAGTATAAGTTATATGCCTCTTCCCACCCAAAGAAGTCATTCTCATTCAGAAATCTGACATGATGTTAAGATGGGTAATGTTTTAGCAAAATGGTCCTCCGGCATTTAGAAAGATTTACAGACCGTTTCATCTTTAAAAGGCTTAATATAAGGTGTTGAGGGAGAAGGAAGCAGCATGAATGGCTCAAGGGACTGGTAGTACAATGAATATTTTTTATTTTTATGGTGGCACAGGCATGCAGGGTTCTTTACAGGTGGATAAAGAGTTGTTCTTTCGGCACTGCGACTATACCTAAACGTAGACATCATACACTGTACAATAAGCACTGGGTTTACTGTTTGTCATGTAGTCGAGTATGCCCAAATTCAATTAAAAGCTCGCATTTGAAAAGAAAAAAGAGAAAAGAGTTTTGTGTAGCATCGTGAGGACAGGCCATGCCTCACCCTTAGAAAGATGATGAAGAATCCACAGAAAGTTTGCTCATGTAATGGTTTGGCAACTGCAAAAGTTTGTCTAAGATCAGTTGTAACTTCTGGGACTCATGAAACTAGCATTGTTTGGAATATTTCTGTCCAGTAAAAAGCAATACAAACCACAAAAGTTACCCCAGTAAAAGATTATGTGATTTAGCTTCATTATACAAGAATAAAGGAACTATTAATCCCATTCGGCATGATTGTCCACTGAATCCTTTCTTTTGTCTGTACGACGGATTAGATCCATGCTTTGGGTGATAGATCATGGGATTGTCACATGGCTGGCCATGATAAAATGCATGTTTTGATCCTGTGTGGTGTCTTGAGGCAGTATATTTCACTTGCTGATCATATGATGTAACAACAGTTAATCCTGGTGGTCTCTGGTATTTTCCATCTTTCAGATTCAGTGGTTGCTCCACAGCTTTTGTATTAGGAAAGGAGAAAAGTGCAAGAGTTGTCTGATTGGATCTCATGTCATGCAAGGGTGTATACATACACAGACAGCACATACATTGAGTTTATACATGTATACATATTTCCATGTATACAATAATATATATACTTGCTGATACAGTAATTTTCTGGATTTGTGATTTTGTATATTAATCTGAGATTATGCTGCTGCTGAGGACAAAAATGCTTCAGATGTTGTTGGTGAATTTGAAGTCTTCTGCCAGTAACTTCTTGGCCTGCATTTAGTTTAGGTTGATGAGGGCTGAAAGCTGTTGCTCTGACAGATGTTCACTGGTGTATGTGAAATGAGTTTATGATTCTTGATTCAGATCCTAGAAAAGAGATGTCTGTGCTACAAACCCCACCTTTACTACTGAGACCCTCAATAACACCATGTAGAGGGATAGTAATGAAGGTCTGTTCATTGCTATGGGGCAGCCTTGAATCAAAAGACAGTGTAGCCGTACGGGTTGGGAGTGTCTTCTCTTTTAACAAGCAACAGATTCCTTTTACACTTATCTTGCAGGAGCTAGATTTAAGGCTAAGTGTAGAAGTGTGAGGTTTTCCCTTCTCCCTGTTGGTGGAAAAATTTTTTAAATGTATTGACCTGGAAAATTGAAGCTCAGAAGCAGCAGCCGGGTTTTCAGCAAGTCCCTTGGTTCTTTCCCTGTTGTCCATCTGGATTCACTATAACACCAAGAAATCAAGCATTGTGTCTGAGATCAAGTAAAGTTTGGAAACGGCCACCATTTCCATACGGTTTTGCTAGGGTGGGTGGTGCTCTCCTGTGCTGTGGGAACGCTGCTTGCTAGTTGTCAGGGGCTCAGGTCTGTAAGCAGTTGTGGACATGAATTTTCTCATTTGCAGAGCTCTTTGCAGAATTGGGCCTTAAGCCCTCTTGGAGCGAATTGTGAAGCAATACACAAATCAAATCAAGACGCTGACTGTGACTGCATCACAGCACAGTATCATGCTGACAGAATTTGAGGCTAAAAGCAGTGACATTCATATCTAGTGATGTCTAATACATCATATGGTTGTAAAGTGACAACTGAGTCCTGGAGGACAAAGACTAACCCCCCTATGCCCTGCAAATATTTTCCAGTCCACAGACAACTTAAAGACTGGGTCTTTAAAATCATTTGATGCAGCGCCTGAACTTGATCTCTTAACAGCAGAACAGGTAGTTCCTTCTGAATTTGCACATGCTGGCAAGTTTTATTCATGGTCATGGCACCATGCGATATTAATGTTCCCTGTGGATTCAACCAACTTTTTAAATAGGTTTTCCAGACTTTTATTAATTACTTAATTGACATACAATAATACAAGAGACGAAGCGTATTCCTATAAGGCAGTCATACTTCAAACAGGCAACGAGCTTCCTGAAAGCAGAATTAAAAACAAACATGAGAAACATTTTCAGTTGTCTCTGCCTCTGTTGAAATCCCCGATTTCAACAACAAAGCTGTTATATTGCCAGTTACTGATCCCACTACCTGGGATTTGTCCAGGTTGAGGACTTATTAGTGCTTATTTGAGGGAAGAGGGAGAGAGAGAGAACACAGCTTGTATAAATCAGATTAAAGTATTGACAGCTCCTAAGTAATGCTCATTCCAGGAACAAGCTCACTATGTGATAACATCACTTCTATAAAAGAAGTGCATTTTGAATGCATGCTACTTTGCAAATACCTGGTGGGTCATGAGTTCTTAAGGCTTAGTTCCTAGAAGAGAAAACAGGATTGCTGTAGAAGTTAAATACTCTGGATGGAGATTATCGAAATGATAATTATTATATAGAGGAGAGATTTAGCAGCCAGTGGACCTGACATCTGTAGTTGATGGTCCAGAACCATCTTGTGTAAGAGCAGAGTAGTAATTGTTATAGCTGATACAGACTATATGAAAAAAATTAGGGTCTTGACTCAGGCCTAGTGGGGAAAGAACTCCAGTGTGTGCTGTGATTAGCTTTGGCCTGCACATTCAGTGGGAAGGGCATGGTTAAATGTGAACCTAGAAGAACAAACTCTTGTCTCTCCTCTCAGTGTGGTTGCTGGATGCCAGGGCCATGAAATATTAATAGTCAGTGTGTGTTAAGAGTCCCTCCTTCTGCCTGATACACAGACTATGTGTGCATTTGTCTCTGCTTTCAGCCATGGAGCTCAGCTCAAGCTGTGGACACTGGTGCTTTTTGCTTGGGAGCCCTCAATGCACATGGCAGCAGGGCAGCTTTGCCACTGGTGTTGAGTCTGGGCTTGGCAGATGCCTCCAGCTTCCTGACTGCCATGCTGGCATCTTGCATCAGCACTAAACCCCTCTGTAATATTTCTATTTGATACATCAGTCTCTTTTTTGCCTCAAAGCAGAACATGAGCAAAGGATTGGAGGCATTGTGAGATGATCAGAGGAGGGATGGGTAGCAGGTGAGTAGGAAGGAAAGGAGAGAGCTACAGCTACAAGGAGATCTTCAGTGGCTCTACCAGTATCCCATCCATTTTCCCCATCCCTCTTTCACACACACACAGGGAGTTGAGTAGTGGCAGATGGGGAAAGAAAATAGATAAATAAAAGTGTCAGTAGGATGGATCGGTTTGCACTTGGTTTCCTCTCATCTCTCCGCATATGTCTGCTGGTATGTAAAGATCATACAACCAAGGGACTTGGAACTGACCTGCAAAATTTATTCCACTGAACATAAAAATTAATCAAAAAGAAAAATGTAGGAAGGTCAGGGAAGAGAACAAAAAGAGATTAATTATATTTTTTTCCTGTGTACTTCAGGAAAGTAGGGACATTGGGACAGCAATTTTATGGGAACACATATTGCCAGTGCCACTGCCGGAGCAGCTCTGCCTCAATAAAAAAAAAGAGGCCTGGTGTGCAGTTTCCTGTGCTGAAATCGCTCATGGTTTGATCCTTATGTGCCTAAATGAGGGCTTCCCACAGGGCAGCAAAAATGGACAGGGGTGAACTCAGCAGCAGAATCCCAACACATGATGGCTTCAGATGGAAGAAATGCTCTCTCTGTATACAAGCTCTCCTTATATCACACATCAAAACCACACTGGGCAGGGCAGGAGGAGGATATATCTCAGGGTACTCTGGGCCAATTTTCCTGTGAGTTTCCAATTTTCCGGTAAGCTGGTGTGCCCGGAGGAAACACTTTCCCTCAGTGTGGTGCCACCATGTAATTGGACAAGCAGCACCCCAAGGAAGAGATTGTTTGTCTGCCTGCACTGCCTTTTGCGTGGCTGATGACGTCTCCAGCCATGGGCTTTGTTTAGCATGTGTCAGCAGCAGTTTCTCATCATCATAATGTATATATTGTACATAATGTACACTGCTGCAGTCCTGTCAGCTTATGATCTTGTTATGGGTTTCATCAGACCCAGGCCCATTCCCAGAGTTACCGTGGTACCACAACACCATGACCTGCAGGTGATAAAAGGTGGACCTACACTGAGCTAAGCTCACTTGACCTGTGCACCCTCCTGGGTGCGGGAAGCCTCGGCAGAGACCCATGACATTGCCACTGTGATGGGGTTGGGTGATGATTGGAAGCAGGAGGAACAACAGCCACCAGCTTCTCTGGTGGGACCATGGCAAGCGTGAATGCCCATCGCTGCTTCTCATGGGGTAGGTGGGGAGGATCTGGGACATCACATTGCTGGTTCTTCTATGTCTGGCATGGAAGCCTTACTTAGGACCACAGACAGCTTCTGTGGTGGGATGAGATTCAAATTTAGCCTGTGTTTTAGGCATGGAAACCTTCCTTTTTAGAACATGCTGGAAACTTTTTCCTAAGGCACAATTTATCCTCCAGGGCATCCTTTCCTCCTTCTCATTGATAGTTTCTACAGAAATGCAGGAATTTTGGTGCTTAGTCACTCTACCATTTCTGCTGTTTATTGCCTCCAACGGGCGTAATTCTCTGCTCGAGAGAACTTTGCAAGTTGCTGTGGAGGAGCTGTGGGCTGTTGTCATCCAGTTTCCAGAGGGCAATAAACAGCAGCAATCAAACTTCCATGGAACAAAGATTGTGTGATTATTCAGTCGTAAAGAGAGGGAAGAAAATCAGATATATATTGTGTGTGTGCTTATTTGCACATCACCGAGGGATGTGCAAATTACTTTCAGAAGAGAGCCTTGCTATGAGGTAAAATAGGTCCCCATGTAGTGCTTCACTGCTGACTAGAATGAGGAAATTCTCCTGCCTGTGCCTCGGTTTCCCTTTGCAAATCAAAGGGCTTGTGGCTCTTGCCGCGTAGCTTAAGTGCTTTCAGGGCCAGGAGTTTATTCATGCCCTTAGAGGGCAGTTCAGAAAGGCAGGGATGTGAGTTTGGGGTTGAGGCAAGGGAGGGAGATGTTTCTGGGGGTTAATGTCTTGTGTTTTCCCCCTCTTCTTGAATGAGAGGAAGCGTTTTTCTGGGAGGAAGGTCCAGAAAAATATATTAGTCTTAAGATGGAGGGGGCCGGTATTAGAGCCAGCCTACTGCAACAGCCACCTTCATCTGACCTGTGGGTTAAAAAACATCACCAGAGGATAATAAAGCCTGTTAGGAAGGAAAAGCCCCTTCAACAGCAGGGAATTGCTGCCTATGTGCAGAAAATGGCTCAGAAGCAAGTGCTTTTGCGGGTTTCCTTTTGGGGCCTGTGAGACTGAATTCAGTTTAGTGGGACTTGCTCATTAAGAGCTGCATGATCCCATGACCACAAAGACCAGAGGAGATTTCAGCTCATCAGCTGTGAGGGTTCAGCCTACTGGGAAACCCAGCACCTTCATGGAGGTGTTCATCACTTGACAGCATCCATCCCTAAAATGCTCTCCCCACTATAAAATGTAATTACAAAACACTTGAACTACATAAATTTCTAAATCAGTTTTCTCGGTAAGAAAACATATATGGTTTTGAAATCTCCCTTTAATTAACATAACGTGTGTTAGGAAGCAGTAGATCTAGGCTATCACTTGGACTTAACTGTCTCTCAGTTCACATGCTCCTGAGTCCCTGGGAGAGTGTGTCAATGCAGTGGTCAAGCTCCATTTCAAATGCTGTGTCTGGATCACATGCAAGGCCAAGACCGCTCTTTCAGAACAACGATTCCATTCTGAGGTACTATTGCAGGACCATCCTTAGAAGTCCAACTGTCAAAAATCAACTCCTGTTTCCACTGGTATAAATCCATCAACTTTTCCCACTCACTGCACTTCCATTTCTTGCTGCTTTCATTGCCGGCAGCACTCCATCTCTGACAGCCTTGCCTTTAAATCCATACTTATCCTCTTATCTCTGCCTTATCTCAGCCTGATGGAGCCCTCTGTTCTTTCATTGACAGACACTGCACTTGTTCTTTGTGCAGAGGCACAGGGAAAAGTCACCAAGGAAAGTGTTACCTGCCAGTGAAATCTTTGTGCACTTATTAGCAACAGTCGTGAGCTTTCCTGTATTTGTGATGTGCACTGGAGCATATGCAGGGCAAGAGAGAGAGGGGCGACACAGTATCTGTAAGTGCTGAGGCTTAGCCCTGTGTTTTGTGCCTGACATTTTCAGGCCCATCTGGAAACTGATTGTTCCTGATGTGAAGATGATGTGGAGCTGGTGCATGTGGAGGGTGCTGCTTCATCAAAGGGAGAAACTAGAATGTCCTCTTACAATGTTCATAGAGTGGATTGTAGAAACATAAGAATGGTTTGGTTTGGAAGGGCCCTTAAAGATCATCTAGTTCCAACCCCCTGCCACAGGCAGGGACACTTTCTACTAGACCAAGTTGCTCAAAGCTTCATCCAGCCTGGCCTTAAACACTGCCAGGGATGGAGCAGCCTCAACTTCTCTGGGCAGCCTGTGCCAGGTCCTCACCACCCTCAGAGTAAAGAATTTCCTCCTAATATCTAATCTAAATCCACCCTCTTACAACTTAAGGCCATTTGTTCTATCTATTTGTTCCCCCTTGTTCTATCACTACATACCCTTGTAGAAGTCGCTCTCCAGATTCCTTGTAAGCCCCCTCTAAGTACTGGAAGGACTGCTATAACGTCTCTCTGGAGCCTTCTCTTCTCCAGCCTGAACAAGCCCAACTCTCTCACCCTGTCTTTGTAGGAGAGGTGCTCCAGCCTCCTGATACTCTTTGTGGCCCTCCTCTGGACTTGCTCTAACAGGTCCACGTCCTTCTTGTGTTGAGGGCCTCTGAGCTGAATGCAGTACTTCAGGTGGGGTCTCAGAGAGCAGAGTAATTCTTTACTATGTGCCCTTCTCTGATCTCCAGTGTCCCCTCCCTTCTCAAGACCCACTATATTCAATGAGGGTCACTTCAGAGACACCTAAAATGGCCTTCTCTTCATATCTGGACCTTGGCCTCTGCCAACATGAAAACTCATCTACTACTGATGAAACTAATAAGATTATAAGGCTTGAAAGTGACTTCACTGCTTGCATTGTATTCATGAAGGATTTGTATATTTTCCTGCTGATCCAGAAAAAAAATGTTGTAGCTGAGAAATATATGTGGGCAGCCTAAGATGTTAAATCCTAAGATACAGATTTGTAAGAATTTGGGAAAACAAGTCTCAGATGTTCAAGATGCTTAGTATACTGAAGCAGAGTTGTATCTTAAGCACAGAATTCACAAGGTTCATCTCCTGGACATCCTGGCACGGTGTCACCACGCGTGACCCCTTTGTGCCACAAATGGGTCATCCGGAGGACTGACATACAAAGTTGCTTCTGTTTTCTTAAGCTGAGTATGGCAGCATTGTGCCACAGTATAACCATGATTGTCCTAAGGGGAATATCCTCAGTGTTTCTGTGTTTCATTATGAATGCTAGTCACTAAGCAAATGCCTGGTGGTGTGCTAGATCCTCTCAGTTCACCTTGATTTGGGGAACATGGCACATCTCTCAGGATCAGCCCCTTACAGGCTTGTTTAACAACATTGTTTTCTCTCTAAATCCTATGTCAGACAAGTGAGAGCTAGTTCTAGGACCTGTTGCATGTCGCTAAAATAACATACATCTGAGAATGCAATTAGGGACTTGAAACAAATTTGACTTGACTCAGGAGAGTAGTAGAAATATCCAAGGGACCTGTGATTATATACTTTCTCTTTTTTCTTTAATGTCTAAATTCCAGGTATTTTTAGGTTTGGGGTTTCATGATGATTATTGCATTCCTGGATAGTTAAAATCACTCAACATTTGGCTCAATGCCTTCTGAAGATATCCTGAAATGCACCATCTATTGCACCTGCTCTGCTCAAGTCAGAATTCTGACTAGTCACCCAAGGGGACAAGGAATTCCTTTTGTAGGAGTTAGTGTAGGACTTGTTACCAGGAAAGCTCTATGTTTAGGGTTGTCTAGTCCTGAAGAGAAGTGCTGTGGCTTTTCAAGTTTGAATTTGAAATCCAGATCCTAAAGGAGGAAAGGTGGGGGCTGTCCTCATCAGCAATTGCATCAGCTGTCTCACATACTTCTGCACATTGACTGGCCTCAAGACTGCTTGTAGAGAAAGCTCAATAAAACAAAGACCTGGATTTCTTACTATACCAAAGGCAATGCAGTTGTACTTCCCTGCTTGGGTGCCTGTTGTAGGACATGCCTGATTTTTCAAGAAAGAATAATTTCTTCTTGCCTCTTAGCAGAAAGCAAGCTGCCATGGAGAAAAATAAAACATTTTCTCTTTATCAAATAAGAGGCAGCCCATGATCCTTACAGGAAGACAATGAGTGGAAGTTCAGTCCCTGCTTGGGGAGAAAGCAATAACACAGGGGCTCCCTGTGTGAAAAGTATGCTTTTTGTTCTGGCCCAACGCAGCAGATATACTAAGGCACAGCACTCCAGAAGTTATTTCTGATCTCCTTTGAGATGATCATTCCAATCAATGTATGGATTATTTCTGGACGCTTGGAGGATGCATAAACTCCACAGGCTTCCCAGCAGCAGCATGCTTTGCATCAGCATATTTGCAACTGCCCAGAAAGAAAGACCAAAGAAAATCTGACAGAGCTCCTTCCAGCCCCCGGCTGTGTGTGCCCACAAGCTTTGTCAACTGAGTTATGGTAATTACATCACTTGAGATTTATTTAGTATGTCCATCCGGGAAAAAGAACCAGGAAGTCTGGCTGTGACAAGCAATCAGAGGGTACTCAGCTGATGAGCAGCTCCCCGTCACTAAGAGAGCAGTAGGAACCTGCGATGGATTTGAGTTAAAGTAATGGTTTGTCAGAGGGATGGGGCCCATGCCACAGCAATCAAAGCTTCTCTGCACCATTAAGGACCTGTAAGTGGAGCAGGAGGCACAGTGCAGCTATTGACCAAGTAGGTGGGCTTAAAAAATGGGTTTAGGTAACTGTTTACTTCCTGAAATATGGAAAACAAAAAGACATGTTTCTTTGCAGTTTTCTGGCTCTATGATCCTGGCTGTCCATATCAGCATTTATATTGTCTGTCTCTCACATACTTGTGCACAATGGCTGATATGCTCTGTTCAAGCTGTTCAGCTGCAGTCCGTGCAGAGCTCTCCTGCTTACTTTTGCCTTCTTGCTATCTCTACCATTTTTAAAATCTCTGACCCAACAATATTAAAAAAACAATAAAATATATGATTTTTTGTCAGACCACCATATAGGCAGATCAAGAATCGCTGAGGCAATAGCAGCCCTTTCTTCCTTTTTCCACCTCCTCTGCACCAAGTGATGGCTTGTACCGAGAGGTGAGTAGGAGGGACATAAACAATAATTCTAGAGCTCTGGAAGACAAGAGTTAGAATATCTGTTGTGAAACTGACCTGGCAGCTGAATCCTTCCCAATGCAGGATCCGTAACAGACAGGCATGCAAGGTCTGCGCTGAGATACCTGGCATCCCCCCTTCTGATTAACTAGTTGGTAGCTCAGATGTAGCCAATCATGAGGAACAGTTCTGCACTCTCAGCTGATCTATCCATGCTTTTTTTCTCTCTTTTTGTACCTGAGGAGAGCAGGGGTAGTGTGCACCTGAGCTGATGTCCCCAGTGTGTTTCCTCCCTGTCTTAACCTCATGACTATTAGTGGGCTCAAGAGACACAGCATACAAAACTCCTAGAGACAGGCCTTTCTGCAGAAGGACAAGGTGTTGAGCATTATTTGCTGCTTATTGCTTTCTGTGAAGCAAAGTTAGGAAGGCCACATTGGCTTCCTGACAGCCCCCTGCTCTCACTGGGATCTCACAGAAGTGTCTTGTGCCAGCTCTTTCCAGTGCGAGCATTTCAAGCAAGGCACCTTGATCCATACCAAAGGACTTGAATACAGCATCCAAGTGTGAAAACATTGGCTGCTGTCCCATTTACCTAAAGAGGAATAATAGTAGCCAACTCACCTCTGGGAAGCACATAGAACACCTCCAATTTATTATTTGTTTTATTTATTTTGTCACATTTATCAGCCATTCAACTCTCTGGGCATACAGCCCATACATTAAAAACCAGAGTATGCTACAAACATCTCTACCCTGAGAATATCCTTTCCGTAAAACCAGGCATGGGCAAGAGGGAAGGATGAAAGATGCTTTACAGAAGAGAAGAATGACAACAATATATATTTTTCTCCAATTCTGTTATTGATGGAACCATTCTAAAAATGTTGGCGACATCAAGACAAGATGTGGGCAATAAAAAGCATGGGGGATGTAAAGCCCTCCTGAAGCATGGCTACAGAGACTCGGCCTCTAGCCAGCCTGTCTCATGTTCAGGAAGTCCCTAGAATGCTCTTTACATTATTATTTCTCTAATGACCCCATTAAACACATGTGAAATTCTGGGAAGCCTTAGATATGTCGTAGAGAGCCACATTGGCAAATCTGCCCAGCTCTTCGAAGAAATGGCAGGCTGCAGCGATGAATATTTTAGCTTTAGTGCATCCCAATGTGTAATTTATTTGCTGGAAATTAATTGCATGTGCTGGTTTCATTTTCCTGTAGCAAATAATCAGTTTTGCTCCCTTTTTAATTAGGTAACAGCGTAGATTGCCTCTGCTGATCATGGCACAGTGGTTTATGCATGTCACGTCTTATTCTAAGAGAGACAATTTCAAACGGTTTTCTAGGTCCCAGCACAATTGTTGAGTGACATCAGATTGTCTATCAGGTGTAGCTCCTTGATCACTGCCAATGAAGACTTCATACGCAAGACCAACTAGAGAAAGAACTCAGCCTGGGCACTGGTGCATGTTCTGTCCTGCTGCAACAGGAGTGTGAGGAAACCCTATGGAGAAAGCAAATTGAGGACCCTGAAATTTCAGTGGTGTTGACATGATGTCAGGCCCAGGCCCAGCTCTATGTCATTAAACCTGGTGGGTGTTCACTTGTACCTGAGCCGTAACCTTACACTGACATTAGCCAGATTGTGTAGACTAGAAGTCTTTGGATCATCTGTATCATTGATACTTTTGGTCCACATCAAACCTAGCACCTTTGTTATCTCTTTCAGGTGAGATGGCAAAGGCAAAGCCCCAGTGGACAGCTGACTTTCCCTGTGCATTTGAAGGCTGGATGGGGCTGCATGGACACACAGGGCAGGACAATGTGGAGAAACCCATCTCTGCTGATGTTTGCAGAGAGAAGCCAATGGACTTAAGTAACAGTTGCTACTTAAAATTAATCAAATAGGCTGAAGAGAGTAAAAACTATCCCCTTTAGCTGCCGCTGGTTACTTTCAGCAAATCTCTAATCACGCGATAGTGTTCAGGCGTATCTGCCCTTCACTGGGCTACAAGGAACCCATATTTCCACTGAAATATATGCTCCTGAAACAAAACAAGTCCATCGGCGAGCAAACGCTGCTGGAGTGAAATGGAAAAAAAATTACCATAGCTATTAAACCATGGATTCCTCTGCAACTAATTAATCTGCTAGGGAAAAGTTTGTTAGTGGGATTTCGGCTTCCTGCTGGGAATCTAACGCAGACACCACTACCCGAGCAATCGCCGAACAGTCGGTCGCTGCCACCTGCCCCTGAAAGTTTCCACGTCTCGTAGGTCCCTGCAGCGGCCGGTGGGAGGTGAAACCAGCCTGAAAACGCGCCAGAGCGCAGAGGTTTCGCTGCCTTCCGTCTCCTCCGAGGCGGCGGGGCCGCTCCTGCAGTAGCCGAGCTCGGGAGGGTCGGCTGCGGGGCTCCCCGGCGGCGGGCGGCGGCGGGGCCGGGGCTGCGCGGCGCGGAGCAGCGCGGAGGCGCCGCGCCCCTCCCGCTCTGGTGCAGCTGTCCGCGGTCCGTGGTGCTGAAGCCGCAACGGCCGCCCAGCCCGTTCCTCGCTCCTCCTCCCTTCCTCTCCGGCGTGGGCTCTTGCCGGCAGCCCGGGGCATCGACGGTTGGGAAGGGACCCATTTCTCCCTTTGATTCTCCCCCTTTCACTCCGCCTTTTTCGCCTTTTTGCTGCTTCCTCCTCTCCCCCTTTTTGTATTTTTTCCCTTAAGGCCGGGGGAGGGAGGAGAGCGCAGCCAGGTTACACCCCTCCCTTCCTGCAAATCCCCGCTTGCACTGCCAACAGTCTGCCTTCCCCATTGCATCCGAGTGAGATAGCAACAGCAACATCATCACGGCAAGCCGGATGGGAGAGCGGAGAGGAGGCTGCTGCTGAGGGAGAAAGGCACACACACACACACCAGCTCGGTGTTGCCAAAGCGGTGGGAGCCGCACGAAAAATAAGCCATGCTGCCCCGTGTGTCTGGCGCATTGTGCTCCATCCGAGCGTTTTAGGAGGAAGAAGAGAATTATCTGCTCTGATTTTTCCCCCCCCCCGCCAACGAGAGTGCGACAGACTTGCAATGGTTGAATGTCAATGCCTGTGAGAGAGAACAACAGTCGGAGGAGGAGGAGGACAGAAGGGGAGGAAAATGAAGGTGGGGACGGTGGTGGAGAGAAAGAAGGAGCCTCGTCCAATGCATCAAAAGGAGGTCCCTGCAGTTGCTGATAGAGCCCTGGCCGCCTCGCCATCCACAATGGTCTGTACAAGCTGCCAATGCGTTTGATGACGTTCCTGTTTTGTGAAAGGAGGAAAGGAAACGTGACCATGTAAGATCCACGTTTCCCCGGTCAATTACATGCGAAGAATAGATCCGATTTCGACGGGATTTTTTTTTTTGGTCCAGGATGGTTACAGCTTAGGGAATAATACAGCCGCCCTCCCTCACCAATTTTGCTCTGATTTTATTTGGTGTGGTCCATACAGCTGCTGGAATAGAGAAGGTCAGAATATATAAATATATATAAAATATATATGATATATTATATATATTATATATATAAATATATTTATGTCAGTACGTCTGGGATTAAGCTCATTGAATGCTAATTATTTCTTTCAGGACTTTTAATATTTGAAATGAAATCTTTTAAAGGCAACGGTAAAATCTGAAGCCACCTGGGAGTACAGTATTGGAAATGTAGGGTGTTTTCCCATAAACAGTGTGAAGGTCTTTTTCTTTTTTTTTTTTCTTAAAGAGGCAATTTTGATAATAACAACAGCCACCAATTTTGCATTTTGATAGCCAGACCGGCTGCTATTTTGTCTGGGTGCACACCGGGTCTCGTGTGATCGGGCTTTATTTTTTAATTGAAAAGAAAAAAAGGAAAAGATATATATAAAAAATAGAAGAAAAAGGAAAAATTACTTGAGATGCCAAATACTGTCGAGAGAACCATATTCTTCCTGCTCCCCACACCCACCGGAGAAGACGTGGACCCTTCTTTTTTACAGGCTTAGGAGTTGGGAAGAGCTGATCGGGGGCTCTCTCCCGAGCCCGCCGCCCGCGCCCCGGACCCGCGGGCGTGGGAGATTTATTTCCTCCTCCCACTGATTTCTAACCAAACTTGTGGAGGGGGGGAAGGATCCCCCCGGAACGCAGAGCCGGGAGGGGGAGGGCTGGTGGGTTGGGATATTCTGTTTATTTTGGGGGATTTTTGTAATTGTCATCCTCGCCGGACTCCCGCGGGCTGCCGGGGCATTCACCCCTCGTCCTCGGCCCCTGCTTGTGTTGTTTCCCCGCCGGCCAGCGCTCCCCCCGCCGGCATTGAGGCCGCGGCGGAGCCCCCCCGGCCGCGGGGCGCCCGGCTCCTGCCCTGTTCTTTCCCGCCCCGTCCCCGCCTGCCAAGGAAAGGCACATGTTAATACCACCCGGCGCGGTCATTTTCTGTTACTGCTGCTGCGGGCTCCTCCGTCCGAGACAGATGTTGCGAAACCAAGGCCTCCTCAAGTGCCGCTGCCGCATGCTCTTCAATGACCTGAAGGTCTTCCTGCTGCGAAGACCCCCAGCGCCGCCGCCGCCCTCCCCGCCGCCGTCGCTCCCCATGCTCGGCGGCGCAGAGGCGGCGGCGGGCGGCCCGGCGGGGGCCGCACCGCTCGTGGGGCGCGGGCTCGGCTGGCGGGCGGCGGGCGGCGGCGGCGGCGGAGCGGGCAGCCCGGCCGCCGAGGAGTGGGGCAGCCCCGCCGGGGAGCCGCCCGCCTCCCTGCCCAGCAGCACCTCCTCGGATGACTTCGGCAAGAGCAAGGCCGAGGACCGCTACTCGCTGGGCAGCAGCGTCGACAGCGGCATCCGCACCCCGCTCTGCAGGATCTGCTTCCAAGGACCCGAGCAGGTGAGCCCGCGAGGGGCGGGGGATAACGGAGGGGCAGCGATGCTCTGGCCTGCGGGAACCGGGGCCTGCTGCTCGCAGGGAACAGGACCTCAAAACCCAGAGGGCATCTTGGCCTCTGCCCATGGCCTGGACTCCAGGTTTTTGCGCCTCGGTGGTGTTTCCCAGGGAAATGTGGGGTGGAGGCTGGCTCCATCCCTCTCTGCTGCCCGGCAGCCTTGCCTCAGGCGCCCATGCCTGGCCTCAGAGCCATGCAGCCCTGGCATGGAAGGGATTCGTGGACTTCTTTATGGGGCACGGTGTATGTTGTCTAGGGGGCTTTTTATCACCTGGGTTCCCAGTTGCAATGAATGCAGAAGTGACGCAAAAGATGTATTTAATGTGCTGTTTGCTTTTAAAAATACAACTTCAGTCTGTATAAACACGTGGCAGGAGGCAGCCTCACTTCATCAGTGATTCCCAGGGGATGGCTAGTAGGAGCTCTGCAGGTTTACCTCTGCTCCTGTGCTCCCAGTTGCACTAGCTGGAGGAGAAAGACCGCTGGTTGCATTTGGACCTGCTGAAGCTGCAGCCTTGAGATGCTTCTTGGTATAAACTGAGGTTAGGCCAATGAAGTTTTCATCCACCACACAGGAGAATGAACCAAATGCAACCTCACTAGAACTAAGGTGCTACCCTGGGGTGTTATTCTCCCTGTTTATGACAATTCAAAGCAGTTCACGTATTTTCAGTCTGGCAACTTCCTTACAGTGATATACACAGTAATATTTGTACCCAACGTGACATAGCTGCAGGTGGCAAGGAAGGCTGCTGACCTCTGCTTGTGCGATCAAGCCTGGATATGCAATAACCTTTATTTCTCAGGATAGCCTTGTTATCCTGTGGTAAGGGATCCTTGCATGAGAAAGAGTTGCAAGGTTTGACTTGGCTGATACCCATTTCCATTTTAGGCACAGATCCTGGCATGTAAGGCGATACATTGAAATCT
The DNA here is from genome assembly GCA_017639245.1 of Myiopsitta monachus. Taxonomy (NCBI): domain Eukaryota; kingdom Metazoa; phylum Chordata; class Aves; order Psittaciformes; family Psittacidae; genus Myiopsitta; species Myiopsitta monachus. The sequence goes on along the minus strand of CM029926.1, from coordinate 24,950,194 downwards.
TGAGCGAAACAGGCTTTGCCCCATGTCTTCTTTCCCCTTCATAGACCTGTGTGGTCTGTGGAAGAAAGCCAGTGCTAATCTGAGAGTGGCCACACTCTAGAACACATCCTGCCCGTCCCAAGGCAGTGATTGTGCAGTGATTGTGCCTTCCCTTGTGTTGGTCTGAGGATGCTGGTGATGGGAGCTGGGAGGTGGGGAATGGGCTTCCATTCTTCTTTGGGAGAAGCGAGGCCTGCCACCAGGCTTATCAGAATATCCACAGCCCTGCTGGATGTGTCATACTAAGGGTTCCATAGATCATAACTCAGTGTTCAATGAACTGTAGCCTTCTCTAATGGTTTATGCAGCTGACTGATAGCTGTGAGACATGGTTTTCACCATAGGCTTTGAGATGGGGGTGGGGGAAATAATTCTTTTTTGAAGATGCTGTATGCCTTCCTCACTTGACTGCCTCCTCCCCATCTCTTCTAAAAGTTGGAAGCCATGCGACTCACTCCATAGGAATTTGCATCATTCTACATTTCTAGTACTCTTCCTTGGCTTGCCATTCTGCCTGTGTACACCAGACATAGTGCCTGCAGGATTGGCTTACATGTCTGTGCAAATAGAACCTAAGCAGAATTAAAATAGAGGTAACTTGCTTCCTTGGAGAACATTAGTGCTTGAAAATAATCGGATGCTAATTTTCACACTGAAAACCTGTGTAGGTTGCATTGTAAAACTGAGACTTCTTGCTGACCATCTGCCAGCCTACCTGAGTGAGAAGCTGAGCAGACGTGACTGGCGTCTAACTGTATTTCACTACGATTTCTCTTTTTTGCTTCTCACAGTTTCTGACCGCTATAATAAGACATTGACAGCTGGATTCTGCCACTTGTCCTTGAGCAGCACCTTATTCCATAAATAATTTTTAATTCACCAGCATGTCCTGAGGAGAATCTGAAGCCCTTTTCCCTGCAGCAGCTGGGAAGTGCAAGTCCTCATGGAGGCGCAAGTCCTCATGGAGGCCGAAATCGTGGGATTTTAAAGTACATCTAGATCCTGACACAGCTTCCTAGAAGTATGGTTCAGAATAACTGAGAGCTGAATCAGTTCAGCTGATGTCAAAACCTGCAGTTTGGTTTACTTGGCCCTTACATCAATAAAACTCTAACAGGGCAAAATCCCAAATTCCTTGTTCCTTTTTACTATGGTGGCTATTACTGGTTTAGCCTGTATTTCCCATTCATTTTCCAACTCAACAGCTGAGCAAAGACTCTTCATGGTTTGGACCCTCACAACTATAGAAGTCATAGATGCATGTTATTCTATTCCACCCCTGCCAAGATCATCATAAAAATTTATCCACTTGGAAAGGAAATATAATTGCTAGTTCTTTACTCTGCAGATTAATAACAATGACAGATATAAACAGTGTTTTATTTACCTGTCAAAAACATCTGAAACTGCTGCAGCTGTGGGCAAATTTGTGAGCCTGCATCACAGTGCGAAGAACAAAAACCTTCATTATGAATTGACTGTTAGGCACTTTAAGCTTATTTACCCAGATAAAATGACAGCGAGCCTCCGAAAGATGTTTTAATCCTGTTTTGAGTTAAAAAAAAATAAAATACAACAGCCAAAGAGGTTTCTTACTAATCTGGCTTTGCAAGCAGGTTTTATTTAATATCTAACGCAAAACAAAATCGGTAGGGATTTTCACTTTAAATTTATGATTGCCCAACATGCATGATACTTCAGGCTACTGAATTGCTTATATCTTAAGCTCCTCATGTTTGTTTGTGGCTCTTCTGGGTAAGCTGATTCATTTAAAAATGTGCTGAGGACTGTAGGAAGGAGTAAAGCTCATTATTGTGAAACTGTTCTGATACTTGCATGTTACTCAAGAGAAGCCAGGGATGCAGATGAGAAAGAGTGGGTCTGATGACCAGGTGATCACAGCGTTTGGGCTCCTGTTTTGAGGGCATGAAAAGCAAGCCCTGCTCAGGCCTGGCAGTTGAAAAAGGCAACTGCTTTTATTGAAAATGAGAGCTTAACATCAAGAAAGCTGATGGGCTGAACTCTGCCCTTGGTAATGGCATTGCTTTTCAGAGGCTTGTTCGGCATTTTCAAAGGTTTCACTGATTGAACATCCTGCACCATTGTGTCAGCTAATTCTGAGACCCTGGATTGAATGGCAAAGCTCTGAAGAGAAAATGAGAAAGATAGATGCTGGAGTATTTGCTTCTGGTTTAGTTAATGCTCAGTGTTTGCAGAATTTTGTCTGCATTCCTGGATCTCTGACAGTGTTCTGCAAGAGAAAGAAACTCAGGCGAGCTCTGCCCTCACAAACGTTTCACGGTATTTGGTATGGTTCCAGGCTGAATGCAAGTCATAGAGAGTAGCAGGAAAAGACATGGGTGAAAAAGCCACTTCACATCAGTGGGTGAACTGCCCATGTCACAAGGAGTTAGCAGTACTATGGCGTTTAGGATCTCAAAGATGGTACTAGCTGTGCTGAAATTAAATAGAAAAGCATTCTTAAATGAAACTGAGTTCATTTGGAAATCAGTGTGTCTCAAGGACTGCTTGTTAGGTTGTCAGAGTGTGTGCACATCTTTTCTTACCTGTCAGTTTCTGTCTGCGTTTCTCTATTTCTCTGTTCTGGGAAAAAATGCTGTAAAGATGGAGATTTGAAAAGGCAGTGCAGATAGGACTGGTTGGGTAAGGAGGTTCAGAGAGAACTGGTTGGGTAAGGAGGTTCAGAGAGAACAGACTGTGAAGTCTTTTGCCTGCAGGCTGCTAGTTTGGACATGGCTTGGCATTCAATGGAAATGTTTGCAAATAGACTATTCTTCCCCTCAAAGTCCCCTCCAGACTTTAGGAACACCAGCTCATTAATGCAAGAACATAAAAACCTTCAAGAAAATTGGAAGGGAAGACAATTTATGATGGATATTGGGACATGCGATACGTAATGAGGCTATGGACATTAGCGTGACAAAGAACTAAAGTCTAGTGAAGGACTGCAAAGCCATGTGGTTACTAAGAGTGTCTAGAGTAATTGCAATTAATGATAACACTCCTGAAAGTAAAATTCATGCTTTAGGTCTGAAGCCAATCTAGAGATGATGTTAACACTGAAGAGGAGAGCCCTGGGGCTATTGTCTATTGCCTAATCTCACTAGGCCCTTGTGCATGGCCAGTGAGACCCAACTCTCAAAATGCCTGTTTGGACTTCATGCCTGTGTAAATGTAATGTCTTCAGCATGTAGACACCTGCTATGCTCAGGACCTCTCTAGCGCTAAGGTGACGCTGAATTACTCAGTTTGGATTAACACATAGTTCTTGGGGTCCCTGTGTAGGATTACTGAATGGTTAGTACCATCAAATGGTTGGTTGTTAGCATGTGTTGCTTGAAATAACTAGTGAGAATCTCAGCCCTATTCCTGTTACAAATGCAGGCACAGGCAAAAGCCATCATTAGCTTCCTGCCTGGTGGTGTCTGCAGAGAAGGCATGAATTAAGCCAGGAAATATTGCCACTCTACAGACTGGTCTCTCAGCAGCACAGAGGAGTGGATGAAGTCTCTGGGATGCTTGATTTCTGATTTACAACGTAAGATTGAGGAGAATCAGGTACCTCTTTACTGGAGTGAGACAAAGAGGAAAAGAGGTAGCCTGTGACAGAATTCAGGGCATGAGCATGATAATGATTGAGCGGAAGAAGAAATAACTGCAACCAGCATCACAAGCATGTCCAAAGCCAGGGATACTCAGGAAGGGGGATGCTGGTGTTTGCTGGGGTCTGTCCAAACTGCCTAGACCATCAGGACACTGTTTTCAAACATGTTGAATCACATAAGGATGCTGCAGGCTTCTCATCCATGTCCTTTTCATAGGTATGTTTCCACAGGATTCATTTACTTAGCGTGGAAAGAAGAATCATTTATTGGAAAACAGCCAGTACTGCTAAAAGTGAGCACAAGAGATGCCAGGATGCAGTCCTTTAGATTTCAATCAGTAGGTCATAATTTATATTGAAAAGGAATGGAAGATGCTTCTTGTGACGTTCAGTCCACCCCTCTACTTTCCCATCTTTGAATTTTAACACCTCTACAGCTAAATGTCCCGTTTCATCTGTCCCAGGATCAAATCTGTACTGTGCAGGCAGAACATTTTTGGCTTTGGTAAAACCTTTGCTTGATCCATCAACTGAATGGAGCCCAGGCTGTAATCTATTTTAGATTTGGACTCTATTGCCACAGAGTTGATTGGCAAAGCTCCCATTAACTTCAACAGCAAAAGGGTAGGCATCCAGTAGCAGGGACTTGACCCCTGTATTTCAGTAATGTTATGCACACAGTGGGATTTCTATAAATAATAGTGAGGGCCACTAATCCCATTGACTTTTAATTGCTCCAGGAGACAGGGCTTTCACCTTTTGTGCCTGCTGAAACTGATGCCTGACCCATTTATTTCAGTGCCACTAGCTAGCCTGAGGAGCAGTTTTTCTTTTCTTTCACTTTTCCCCATATAAAAGGCTTCATGAAGGAACTTGTCTGTGTTTGTGTCACTGTTTCCTAAATATACATTTCAGGCTATGATTAACAGTGGCTGATGTCAGTTAGTGACAGAACAAGCAATGCAAAAGCATGTAGCTCCATTGTTTGCATCTGTAGAGTCACTGTTTTTTCCACAAAGGCAACACTTGCTCCTGGAAGGGCTCTGTTCGTGCAAAACTGAATTGCATTCAGGTTGTCTTTTAAGTAAAATTCATTCTCAGTGAGGGCCTCCTCTGTGTCAGCCTTTTTTGCTCACACTGGTATTTTTCCATTCAAGGTTAGCCTAGTCCAGAAGTTAGGAATATGGTTGTGCCAAAAATCTGTGATGCTGTGTGTCTGCACATCGCTTCTATGCCTGGAGTAAGATAGCAAGATAGACTATAGCTGTTATTGGTCCATATCTGTGGCCACCACATCCCTTTTATTAGCTGATTGCTAAAGGAATAAAGCCAGGTGATGGTGTTAGATGTTAAGAGTTTATGTTCATCAGCCCTTCTCTAAACCTACTGGCCCATTTCAGCTAGATTTGCAGAGAATGCAGATCTGAAAGGAATTACATTCCTGAAAGTTCCATGAAAACTGTCTGGATGAAAAAGAGGAAACCTAGAAACATCATATTGTGGGACAGATTATAGCATTGGTCACACTACACACTAGGTGAAGTCTATGCAGGACAGAGCTTCAGCAAGAGCAACAGCTCTAACAGGAATGTGTATCCCATTAGACAAAAAAAAAACCCAAAACAATATGATATGGTTTCCATGGGAAACTGGTCTCAAATAATACTCACAGAATAGCTTGTTACCTTTTTATCTTTCTCCTTTTCCGTTGTTAATCAGGGTTACTTGCCTAAAATTAATTGCTTGATGCTGAAGACATTCTTAGTTTCACCATCTTTCCACAACTGACCTATTATCCTTTTCTGATTTATCACTGGTTACAGTAGAACAGATTTCACTGTTGGATGTGGAGAGTGATGAGTGATGCCTTTCTTCTGGTGAGAAAAATAACAGCGAGACCTGGAAACCTATATAGACAATAAATGGACTGTCCCTATGCCCCTCTGTGAAAAGTGATAAAACAAAATGTTGGTGGGCAGATTGGTTCTAATGGCAGGGCTTGGATCTTGAAATCCTCACACATCTTTTCTTCTGTCATGTAATTTCTTTTCCTTTGCATCCTTTTGTGGTTTTCTCTTACCTCTTCTTTCTTCCTCTTGGCCAAAGTCAATTGACACATCAGCTGTGGTTCCACTCATCCTATCTGACTCTATTCTGCACAGGTTGTCCTGTGGTCTATGTGTCTTCTTGTCCAAGCACACTCTGTTTGCAGCATGAACACTGTTGACATCACTCACAACAGTCACACAGGTTTAACCTGCTTCCCTGGGTGCGAGTGAGGGATGGGATAGTACAGATGGGAGAATGCTAAGCAAAAATATGGTTTACATGTTGTTTTGTTCTTTCTACATGTGGAGAAACCAGGATGTGCTTGGGGAAAACTGTGTAAACTCCATGAATGAAAAGGTTAATTCAGTCTTGAATGATTCCTGAGAAAGGTTTGTCTCCTCTGTAGAAGCACTTTGTAGGGAACTTCCATTGTGGTTGGAGATTAGGACTGTCAGCTATGTGTTTTACCATGGAGTCATAGATGTTTTAGATAGCCAGCTCCATGTACAAGACAACTTTGAAGAACATGAGAGAGAAAATTAACTTGATACTCCACCAGTTTAGGAAGCCAAAGACTCGTCCTCTCTTTGTGCTGTCCCATTGTACCATGTTGCTCTGAGCCAAAGTTTACCAAGGGTTGCTTGATTGACAGTGTTTATGTTTTAGGTAAGGCCATGAGATCACCTTTTCCGTGCAAAAAGGTTGTGTCATTAGCTAAGAGATCAAGTAAGAGGCACCTTTAAAGTTTGTAGTGCATTGAGCATTTGGAGAGCTTTGTCCTTACTGTATGCCTACAGTTCTGTAGCTGTAGCCTCTGTCAAGTTGTTCCCTGATGCTACCATCATAACCTCTGGTACTATGTGGGTTTAGCTTCTGTAACTTAATCCATGCATTGATCATGCCCAAGCACTAGGCAATGCCCAGGTCTCTAAAGATCTATTAGTTCACCCATCCAGAATCCTGACAGAGGCTGATCTAACCAGTTCTCAAGGGTGACCACAGTTGGAGGCTACATCTTTCCTGCTGCAACCCATTTCTTCTTGCCCTGCCCATCAGGAAGAAAGCAGATTATTTTTACTGTTTTCTTTTTTTTCCAAGCAGTAATTTAAGGTATTATACAGTGGTTACGTATAAATACAGTGAAAATTCATCCTTTGAGGACTTCACAAATTCAGGTGACAACTGAAGCCATCAGTCTGCTTGTTGTTCTCTAGACCAAAAAATCCAAATTCTACATTTGCTCTTATGACATGATTCTAGACCTTTAATAATCCTTGGTTTATCCTCTGGACTCCCACCAAATAGTCCATATTTTGCTTTAAATGCATTGTCTAAAGTTGGAAACTATTCTCAAACTGAGTCTTTCTCAGTGCTGAGCAGTACAGAAAGGTTTTGAATCCTGTTTAACAGATAACAGATGTCATCCATTCCTAGGCTATGTTTGCCCTATTTATTTATTTGTTTGTTTATTTATTTATGGTTCAGCAGATTATTGATTGTTACTCAACTCATGATCCTGTATAATCTTTATGCCCTTCAGTTCTGCTTCTGGGCCAGTTCTCCTCCATCCTGGCTCTGTGAATTTGGCATTACTGCCTTGGTGGAGGACCTGTATTTGGCCCTGCTGAACAGCATCTTTTTTTATCCAGTCCTCTCCTCCACAGTAGCTACCCCTTCCAGGTGGGCCTGCAGATGCAGTAAGCATCTTTCTATTGAACCTTCCATGTCATTAATGACTTGAGCTTGTCTGCCTTGAATCCTGAGGAGAGTTGGGAGGGAAAGGCCTGAAGAGGAGCTGTGCTTTTCTTTAAGGATCCCTTAGCTGCCAGAGATGAGACTTAGGGCTGGGGCTGGTCCTGCCACTGCTCCCTTGTAGCCACGTGGCGGAGAAGAGAATGGATCCTCATTACTTCAGTTCATGTGTCTGTTTTCTGCCCCCAGTTAAAGCTACCCTCAGCAAGATGGAATATGACCTTTCCTGACAGATGCAGACCTCTAGCCAGTCCTGCCTGCAAAGTTGCTCCCACTTACCCATTTCTCTCCTGCTTCTCTAATCATGTTGTCATTGATGGGGTGGCTCACATTTCCTCCACAATCCTCTAACAGTGTCCAACAAAGCTCCTTTCTCCTTGTCCTTCCCATCTTCCTTCAGCTCATCGACATCATCCATAATGTCAGCCCTTATGGCTGGCTCTGCAGTCTTGATTTGCTTCAGTCCAACCACAGATCTCCTTCTGTCTCCCAGTTATCTGTTACTGATTGCTCTGGCATTAGCCCAGATTTCTTGTGTCCAGCATTTTCCTCCATGTCCATCTTTTTTCTGCCTCTTTCTAGTGCTAGCACTGTCACATGGGGCATTAACCCTACCCTCAGCTTGAGCTTCTTTCCTCTCACTTTCCATCTGTGTATTCGTGTTGTGCCCAGATCTTTGTTTTCTTTCTTTTGGGTTGCACAGACACTTGCTTGGATGCTCATTTCTTGTCTTCCTGTCTGTGATCCCTTCTTCTACACCTTACCAGCAGAGGCATTGCCCTGCTTCAGATGAGTCAAAACCAAGGTGCAGAGATCACTTCTTTTACTGGTATTTTGGTAGAAGAAGTGGTTTTCCTGAGAACTTCCATGTGCACCTCTGCTCCCACCAGTGTTACCTTACCCAGGCAGGTCCTGTGGTGTTTTTTACTCCAGTTCCCAGTCTTTGTGAGATAAAAAGAAGGTGGCGCTGTGGATGGATCTGATGAAGACGTAACATACAGCATTGGCACACAGGAATCCTGTGGACACTTCACCCACATCACATCAGCACCTACCTTCACAATTTCATGCAGGTGGGGAACTAAAGCTCAAAGGATGGCTTGTACTTTCTGCAAGTAGTAGGGCCATGAACTAAAGCTGCCGCTCCAAGCACCCCAGCACTTTTAGTTGTGTCAGGTTGTCTTCTCATCCTGTCTGGTGTCGTGCATGACCTTGCCCTGATTGATGAATGAAGCACTTTTCCTTTCCTTTTCTCCTTGTTAAGCATGCTGGGACCTGTCAGGATTAAAGGTGCTGGAGAAGTACAAGCTGATTATTGTCCTGTTCCAAGTGATATTAAAAGAACATTAAGACAGATCAGATTCAAGAAAAGTAGGTAATAATAAAATACTTTATCAGAGAGAAATAGCAGTTAAGTAATTAAAGAGAAGGTTTGCACAAGAGGCAGAATTAAAGTTATGGGTGCTTCTGGCCTCTAGACCATTCTTTATTTTAATACCATGGTAACCTTTAAAGGATGTCGCTGTGTCAAGCATTGCACCACAAAGTGAAACAAAGGCTTTTCTTGCCCTAGAGTCCACATTTTAGGACATAGAACCCCAACATTTCCTTAACACTGAAGAGAGGTGAATTTTTACAACCCTTAGGGCCAGAGGGGGTTATTGGGCTAGTCTAGTCTGAAACCTTGCTGTAATAGCGGTGAAATAAATTCCCTCAATCAAATTCCTGCTTGAAGGGTAATAGCTGTGCAGGGACTGGAGAAGAAATACCCCATCTTGATTTTTAAACAATGGGAAATTGTTGCAATGCCCAAGGAGAATAATCTGGGGAAACATAGAACTGAAACTGTCTTTGAATATGAACTTCTGTGTTTTCTGTCACAGAAAGGACTGTGTACTCCATGCATCCTTAATAACCAGCTTCAGAAACTCTTGGGCTGGCTGGCAGAGAAGATTTCCTTCATAGAAAAAGTTCCGTATTTGAAGACAGTTTTATTCCACATCAGATTAAAAGCAAGAAACGTGCAACCTGGGAAAACACACATGGGATTCAGTTAGTTAGGAAAAACCAGTTCGTGGCCTCCTCTGACATGTGAGAGCAGAAGTGCTGTCACCTACATTTAACCCACATTTGGAAAATTTTCCTCATAGACAGGATGGCTACATCATTTCTGAGAAAAACATTTCTACGGCCCCATAGCCTGCAGTGAGGACTCCTACTTAAATCCAGCTTTGCTAAGCTGCCAACTGCCGTAGTTATTCTTTTTCCCAGTCCTTATGGATTTATTTCTTGCCCTTCTAGCAGACATGAAAATCTGCAGGGGATCCCCTGGCCTTCCCATCCTGTAGCTATTCAGGAGATTTCTTCTTTCTTTTCTTTTTTTCCTTAGTGTTGCTAGACAAGATCTTCATCTCTTTGAAGGTGTGCTCAGGCATGTGATACAAATGTCTGGTGAAGGTGACAATTCTGAGTGTTGTCATGGTTTAAGCCTCCAAGCCACACAGTTTTACTCACTCACTCACTCCCCTGTCTTTCTTCCCCCAGTCCCGGGGAATGGGGAGGAGAATCTAAAGAATGCAACTCCCACAGGTTGAGATAAGAACAGTTTAGTAACTAAAGTATAACACAAATCACTGCTGCTACCACCAGTAATAATACAAGAGAAATACAAGGAAAGAGAATACAACTGCTCACCAAGCCTGACCCAGCCAGTGCACCCCCCAGCAGCGAACCCCCCAGTCCACTCCCACACCCTTCCGGGTCTCTGCTCTCCGTCTTCACATCCTGGACATGACGTGCTGTGGTATGGAATACCTCTTTGGTCAGTTTGGGTCAGGTGTCCTGTTTCTGCTTCCTCCTGGCTCCCCCTCCTCCCTGGCAGAGCATGAGACTCAGAAAGTCCTTGGCCAGACAAAACACTACCCAGCAGTAACTGAAAACACTGGTGTTACCAGTGCTGTTCCAAGGCCCAAAATCAAAAACACAGCGCTGCACCAGCTACCAAGAAGGAGAAAAATGACTGCTGCTGCTGAACCCAGGACAGTGTTGTAGCTCAGGTCAAACAAAATCACACAACCCCAGAATAATTTAGGATGCAGGGACCTCTAGAGTTCATCCTGTCCAGCCCCCTACTAGAGGCAGATCTAACCAGATCAGGTTGCTCTGGGCCTTGTCCATCTGGAGTACTGCATCCAGTTCTGGGCTTCTCAGTACAACAAAACCAAGGAGCTACTGGAGAAGGTTCAGTGGAGGCTCACAGGGATGATCAGGGTCTGGAGCGCTTCTTGTATGAGTAGAGATTGCGGGAGCTGGGTCTGTTTACTCTAGGAAAGAGAAGACTGAGAGGAGATCTCATTAATGCATATAAATATCTCAAAAGCAGGTGCCATGAGGTAGGTGCCAGAATATTTTCAGTGGTGCCCAGCAGCAGAACAAGGAGCAGTGTCCATAAACTAAAGCACAAGAACTTTCACCTCAACATGAGGAAGAACTTCCTTACATTGAGGGTGGCAGAGCACTGGGACAGGTTGCCCGGGAGGGGTAGTGGAGTCTCCCTCTCTGGAGACATTCAAAACCCATCTGGATGCATTCCTGTGTAACCTGCTGTAGGTGGCCCTGCCTTGGCAGGGGGATTAGATTAGATGATATCCAGAGGTCCCTTCCAAATCTGGTCCAATATTTTATCCCCTTCATGGTGATTTCTTTCCTTTTTTTTTTTTTTTTTCTGATTTCTGGTCAGAATTTCTCATATTCCAAATTGTGTCTGTTGCTTCTTGTTTTATAACCATGCAGCTTTGAGAATAGTCTGGTGTTCTTTGCTGTACTTTTCCAGGAAGTGGCTGAAGACAGCAGTAAGATCTCCACTTAGCTTTTACAGTGATTTTAGGAGGAGCTGTACAAAAGATAGGATTAAATGCCTACTCTAGCTCCCCAGGGTGGATTTAGACAGGGGCTGAGATTTTTGTTATGGTAGTCAGATAAATACCAAGGGAAAATAGCTACCAAGCCATAGATTGAAGAATGAGAACAAGCATCACTAATAATAGCACAAGCTCAGATACTTCTGTTTGTCATAGCTAAGACACTTCTTGTTCCAATAATCACTAAACCTCCAAGAGGTGATACTATTTCAAATCAGAGTCTTACAGAAATACTGGTTGTAGAAGAGCTTGATTGAACAAGAACTGTTTCTGTTTAAACTGAACAGAAGGAGAAGCAGAAAGAGATCTGTAACTAAGGTTATCAACTTTTCAAAAGCAGATTTTGAAAAATTAGGAATCTTTAAAAATATGGAATATAGCAGAAATTTATTTTATGTTGTCTTATGACTAACAAATCAGCCATTAGTCTCTTTATTACAAACAAAAGCATTCTGCTACAACTGCTGTTTTCTGGAAGCTCACAGTCATTCTCCTTTTTATGGGTTATTTTTGCTTTCTGCCTTCAATTAATTTGTTTGGAAAGTTGTTCAAAACCTGTCCCAGGTTTTTTAATAAAAATGAAGAATGTTCTTTTCTCTCTTTCTAGCTTGCTTCCCTAAGCATCAGTACTTATCCATGTAAGTCCTATTTGTAAGTCCACAAGATGATGAACATGAGCTGGCAGTGTGCGCTTGCAGCCCAGAAAGCCAACTGTATCTTGGGCTGCATCAAAAGGAGTGTGACCAGCAGGTCGAGGGAGGTGATCCTGCCCCTCTACTCTGCTCTTCGTGAGACTCCACTTGGAGTATTGTGTGCAGTTCTGGTGTCCTCAGCATCAAAAGGACATGGAACTGTTGGAACAAGTCCAGAGGAGGGCCACGAGGATGATCAGGGCACTGGAGCACCTCCTGTATGAAGATAGGCTGAGAGAGTTGGGGCTGTTGAGCCTGGAGAAGAGAAGGCTGCGTGGAGACCTCATAGCAGCCTTCCAGTATCTGAAGGGGGCCTATAGGGGTGCTGGGGAGGGACTCTTCATTAGGGACTATAGTGATAGGACAAAGGGGTAACGGGTTCAAACTTAAAGAGGGGAAGTTTAGATTGGATATGAGGAAGAAATTCTTTCCTGTAAGAGTGGTGAGGCACTGGAATGGGTTGCCCAGGGAAGCTGTGAATGCTCCATCGCTGGTGGTGTTCAAGGCCAGGTTGGAGAGAGCCTTGTGTGGCATGGTTTAGTGTGAGGTGTCCCTGCCTATGGCAGGGGTGTTGGAACTAGATGATCTTAAGGTCCTTTCCAACCCTAACTATTCTATGATTCTATGATATGTTCAGTGGACATTTAAACTTGTTGGCCAAATTCAGCCAACTTTCATAAACAAAGGCTGCAGAATTCTTAAGCTCTTATGAGTTGTATGAAAATATGTAGCCAAGTGGGGCATACTCTCACTTTGGGTTTGTGATGTCATGGAGGGGAACTGTCATAAGAGGTCCACCACTACTAGACATCAAAAGAAGGTACAAGTTCAGAGGGCACGTAGACTTTGTTTGGCTCCATTGCTCTGAGAATGTCTGGTTTGGCTATTGTGTTTGTCCTCCACTCTTGAGCCCAGCAAGTTTGAATGCAGTACCAGGGTACTTCAGAAAAATATACATTTTAAAAAACCAAGGAACCAGGTAGTAAAAGTTTTAGAGTCTTCTCCACTGCTCACAGTCCTGGATCTGTTATTTCAGTTGGTCTCTCTCAAGAGTGCTCCACAACAGGGCAGTTACCCTGAGCCAGATGATGGTGTCTGCCCTTCAGGCAGCACAGGCCATGGAGGAGGTTGATGTAGACCTACTTACAACGGCCTGAAAGCCTGAAGCAGCATCTTTGGTAGTTGGTTGATGGCAGAACCTCTTCCCGGAGCCTACAGAACCCCATGCATCACTCAATTGCTATAGCAAACTCGACTGGAGTGGTGAGGTGATCAGGGGAATGACTGTAGCCCAGTGAAGTGAGCATGAATTGTGGGGAGAATATCAGACGTAATTCTGTGCAACTTAACGAGGGGAGGAACTTCAATCAGAGGCAACAAAAGTGTGTCTGTCAGTGGAAAGCAAACTGGGTACTCTTCTGAAGTTGTTATTGTCGTGGTAAGCCAAGAGAGGTACAGAAATGGCTACAGGCTTATGGATTTCCACAGAGCAGTTTGAGAGGCTCCTTATGAGAGATTGTGAACACAATGCATACAAATATGTGTGTAGCTGAGAGCTCTGTGTGTGTTTAGGAGGATAGGAAACATATGAGGCAAATGTTGCAATCTCCTCTGAAGCTGGCAGGAGGTTTGCTACCATAGCATGGCTCTGTTTTCTGCTTGGGTTCAATCCAGTTATTTTTTCCTGTAATGGATGTGAGGAGTCCACTGAGATTGGGTTTCTCCGATGAAACAAAAGGTTCAGGGGGATGATCTTGGGAGAGAAGAAGCTAGAAAATATGTGCTCTGCTTCTTTGATGAGCACATAGTTCTGTTGGACCTGATGGAACCTCACTCATTCATTCCTGCAGGCGATCGCTGCCTGTCACCGAAAGAGCCCAGTGATGCTCATCTGCTCCTTGCTTCTTTGCATCACTCACATTTCTGCTTTTCACCACCTGTGTGTCTCCTTCCACTGGATTTATAACTTCATCCCTTTCCAGATGATGTCTCTCCAATGAAGGAATGCAACTTTGTCTTTTCCCAATGGATTATCATAAAATCACAGAATAGTTAGGGTTGGAAAGGACCTTAAGATCATCTAGTTCCAACACCCCTGCCATGGGCAGGACACACTAAACCATGCCACCCAAGACTCTGTCCAACCCGGCCTTGAACACTGCCAGGAATGGAGCATTCACAACTTCCTTGGGCAACCCATTACAGTGCCTCACCACCCTTACAGTAAAGAACTTCCTCCTTATATCCCATCTAAACTTCCCCTGTTTAAGTTTTAACCTGTTACCCCTTGTCCTATCACTACAGTCCCTAATGAATAGCCTGATCCCCACCATCCCTATAGCCCCCCTTCAGATACTTCTCTTCTGCAGGCTCAACAGCCCCAACTTTCTCAGCGTGTCTTCATACGGGAGGTGCTCCAGTCCCCTGATCATCCTCGTGGCCCTCCTCTGGACTTGTTCCAACAGTTCCATGTCCTTTTAGCTTGGTGTCATCAGCAAACTTGCTGAGGGCGCACTCAATCCCACTGTCCATGTCACTGACAAAGATATTGAACAAGACCGGTCCCAACACCGATCCCTGAGTAACACCACTCGGTACTGATCTCCAGCTGGACACTGAGCCATTGAGCACTACTCTTTGTGTGCGGCTGTCCAGTCAGTTCTTTATCCACCGAGTGGTCCACCTATCAAATTGATGTCTCTCCAACTTAGAGACAAGTGTGTCATGTGAGACCGTGTCAAACACTTTGCACAAGTCCAGGTAGATGACATCAACTGCTCTACTCCTGTCCATCAGTTCCTAGCTCCACCATAGAAGGCCACCAGATTGGTCAGGCAGGATTTCCCCACAGTGAAGCCATGCTGGCTGTCACCAACCACCTTGTTGTTTTTCATGTGCCTCAGCATGGCTTCCAGCAGGATCTGCTCCAAGATTTTGCCAGGCACAGAGGTGATGCTGACTGCTCTGTAGTTCCCCGGCTCATCCATTTTCCCCTTCTTGAAAATGGGGGTTATATTTCCCTTTTTCCAGTCATTGGGAACTTCACCTGACTGCCATGATTTTTCAAATATGATGAACATCTTACATAATCTTCTACCCCTGAGTTCTGTGATCGGAGCAGCAATTACCAGCCCTCCCTAGGCTACAGGGGTGATTTCCACCTTCTCTAACTGCACCCTGAATGTTCCCAGTTTTTTAGCATGCTCTGCATTTTGGCCTGATTAGGCTATTTGTTCGGTTGTATTGCAGAGACAAGGAGTGGTGCTTAGGCACAAGAGAGTATGTTCTCTCTGTATCCCGTAAAATAAGGAGAAAATTTGCTCAGCTGGAAATGAAACAACCTAGAGTTCAAAACCCACTTCCACTGACAGCTGTTTTGCACTTTCATACACTTTCCAGCCATCAGTACTGGCCAAGGTCTTTACCCCTAGGTAATTGCCCCTAAAGCACTTAGGTTTTTGTATGCTGGTGATACTGATGAGTCAAAAAGAGGCTGTACAAACACATGGAGATTGGGAAACCATCCAGTTCCCTGATATCTATCCTGCCTTAATCACGTCTGGACCAAATATGCACCTCCTGAATCACCTTTCTCAGACTGCCCCGTGGTACTTGGTCCCCAGGGGTGAGATAAAACTCATGAGTCCTCCTGGTGGACACTGTTTGGTAACCCTCTGACACAGCTTTAGGTATAACAGGTGAGCTGCAGCATGAATAATAGCTGTTCCCATGATTTGGACCCTCTCAAGGGGTAGGGAGGAATTTTGGACAGATATCTATAAATGCATATGGTATAACTGCTGGGACATGGCTGCACTCATGTGACTGTCTTTAGTCTGTTTCCTTTTAAATCACTGTGTCTATATTGCCTTGAGTTTTTTTTCCTCCCTTCTGAAAATGTGCACAGCAGCCTTGGAGGTAGGTGTCTTCAGTGTTCCATTCCTGGACTGCACACCCTCCAGCACTTTCATGAGATGGTTGGAGGACCATGGAGGTCAGGGACCTTGGCTTCCACTAATACATTTCCTAACCCCTCTGTCTCTGAAAGTCCAGCATGATTTCCAGGCAACAGCAGGCCCTCATCCACTGCCTCAGGATGTGCTGATTCTGCACTCACTGTTAGGCAGGGATTGGCTGTGCACATGTTTGTGGCAGTATGGTTGGAAGGCAGATGCCACCTGGCTGAGCCAAAATGGATAGAGAAGCAGATTAAGTGGTCACTTGTGGGTCAGCTGTTCCTACAAAGGGCAAGCTTGGTGTCATGGTGCACATATGGGCTGTTGGGCAGATGCAGCAGAATTTCAGGCTGCTGCAAGGCATTTTCCTGGAAGCCTTTTCTGAGCTCAGTGCAGGATTGGAGACACAACACACCAACCCAGAGCTTCCTCAGCCACAGACCTTTCTGTATAGAAAGTGTTCCTTTGAAAGGTGACTGCTCTTTGCCATTACTGGTGTATTTGTCCTCACAAATTAACACTGACTGTTTTTCCCAGTAGCTTGTGCATGGCATGTCCAGTGCAGCATGGTGATTTGCAGGGTATCACGACTGGGCTGAATCAGGGAGGTTTGTCTTCTGTTTTTTCAGTCTCCATACCAGTGCTCTAGGTCCACCCACTGAAAAAGCTGACCTGGTTGGTCAGTTATGAGGTTTACCAGCTCATGAAAGCAGGATGACCTGGAAAGATCCAAGATATGAGCATGTTTCAGAACTTAGGCTTGGTTTAGCCTTGAGCACTTTCTGACTCTGGGATGTCAGGACTGTGACTGTGAAACAGTAGTGGGCCCTTGCTGGATAATAAATAGGTCCCAATCCAGGTGGAGGGTTGCTCACTGGCTCTAAAAAGACACACTTAAGAGTAGTTCTCCCATGGTGACAGCTTGAGTGGAGGAGGCTCCTCTTCCAGTTCAAGCAGATGAGCAGCAACCCAAGGATCTCTGTGTCTCCTCTGAGCTTTTTAAACAAGCCGTGATCCTGGGCATATCATTGAGGGGGGGACACAGCCCTGGATTTCAGACATCTCAGTGCGAGTGTTGCAACATAGGCGTCTGCATGTGGACTGGGGTCTAGGCAGTGAAAAACCAGGAGATCAGGAGCTTGACTCATGCCTACATAATAATTTCTTAGCGGAAAACATCTTGAGGTAGGTAACTGTGCCCCTAGTCAATACAGTCAGTGGAGCTGGAGGGCTAGACACCTACATTTGCTCAGCTGACTCATCCCTGGGTCTTCACTGGCAACATTGACTAGACCTCCACCGATTATATGGGAACACAGATACCCAATGCACATAGTGCTGCTGCATCTAGATAGAGTCTGTCTGGACCTGGATTCACCTGCAGTGATATATAGGGCCCTTTCATGCCACCATAAAGCAGGACTAGAAAGCTTCACTTCCTCCTAGGAAACCTGTAAGGGATCCTTGCTCAACTATAAAACACCTAAACCACTTCAAAGCTACATGCTCTGCAAATGCTGAGTGTTCGCATTATTGTAAGTAAACAGCACTTTGGAAATGCATGCACAACATTGAAGAGTAGTAAACAGATGGGAGAAGTTGCCAAGTAAGGCCATGCTGAAGCGGGGAGCAAAAATAAGTGTTAGAGACTGTATGACATTTTTATAGCAATACAGACGCAGCCAGGATTTGAGGCATATAGCAATGAAATGGGGTCGAGGAGGGGAGCTGCCTTTTCTTGGCCAAGTGCTTATCCTGTTGGGCAGTCCCTTCTATGCTCAGATAGCAAGTGTTCTTCATTGCTGGCCTAGCTGGGGGTTTTCAAGATAATCACAGCTCCAGTGGACAAGGCAGGAAGAGTGATACTGTTTGTGATGAGCTTCTGTGTGGGAGAAAAGAGATTTTAAACACAGCCTTGAAGTCGCTGGGTTACACCAGCACTGGGCTGAGTTGAACTGACAACTACTAATTACTGAGAGAAAAATGACTCACTAAAACCCAATAAAAATTGTCTTACGTGTAATTAAAGTGAATGATTTACAGTCAAATAGAAAACTACAGCCTTGGCACAGGGGACATGCAGAATGTGATGGACAGCCTGCAGCCTCGCATATCTCTTACAGAAAGAGTTCAAAAGTTGTGCAAGATGTACTGTATTTTAATTAACCAAAGCCCAGAGAGGCTTTTCTGTAGACCCAGGCAGAAACTGCCTGAGGACACTGTTCTCCTGGCAAGACACTGGAAGTCCAGTCTGATGCTGCTAACAACAAAAGTCCTCTGGCTTTTGAGGGGGTCAGTGTTTTTCCTTTTCCAGTATCTGACTGGAATTGCTGCTGGAAACTCTCCTGTGGGGAGGGGAGAGCATCACCAGGGAGGGTTTCCATAGAGAAATAGTGAGAGGGAGCAATTCTTGGGGACTGATGTGGTAAATGTGACAGGCAGTTCTGAAAATTCATGTGTCTGTCAGACTTTAAAACTATTTCCTGTTGGTGTGATAAGAATGTATGAAGTATTTTCCAGGGTTTACACAAGCACGGATTATGAGGAAAGCTCTTGTATTTTAAGGGATTACATAGTTTATTACAGTATGTGCTACCTAAGTAGTACTGAGAAACAGTTCTCATGTGTGTGTCTCTGGGCTACAAGGGAACAGTAAGCAAAAGGCAAATGGTGTTTGGTGGTCTCAGGTGTAATTTGGATGAACACGCATGGCTTTCCTTTTTCTGGCACCCAGAATGATCTTTTCACCTCCATAAAGCAACTCGATGTCTGTCTGAAAACTGAGCTGATGTTTTGGGGGTAAATGGCTCCACTATACTTCTTGGGCATCAGAGCTCAGGGGATCTGTCTCTGGTTCCCAAACATTTTCACCTTGAGCAGGGTGTTCAGCAGACCTTGGGTCTGAATTTCAAGCTTCTGGGCCCACTCAGCAGAAGGAGGTGTCTGCTGAGGAGCAAGGCACATGGCATCTCTGGAAACAGTGCCATCAGTTTGATGTAATTTTTGTTTTTTAAGAAGAAGTTATCTTAGTTGGCCTTTGCATTACTGTTCCTTTCCCATGCATATGTTGATAATTCCTTATTACTGAGTAATTTCTGGCTGTATATGAATATATGAAGTACAGTTCAACACCAGTGTGAGGCACGGTCTCCCCTAGTGGTGGTGGCCTCCTGTTTGCCTCCCCTTCTCCTTTTCTGTCTCTCTTGCAATTGCTTTAATGTTCCCTTGAGCCCTTGCTTGGGTGGTTCACCCTGGACTCAAAATAGTAACAGCCTTAATTCAGGGGACTTCTCTAATCCTGGGGTCAGAGTGGGAGGCATGAGTGAGTGCTCTAAGCAGCAAGCCCATTTATGCAGTGTTTCTGAGTAGCATCATTGAGGAAGGATGAGATTAGAAGGATATCACTGGCAAAATGACTAAGAGATTTATCTCATTCATAGGCTTGGCTTGTACTTAAGGAATTTACATTATTGGGATTTTTCAAAATCTGAGCTGGCTGAATCTATCCTTCTTTCAGCAGTATAACAGAAGGCTGCTTGTTTCCTTTCTAATTCATACCTTCCAGCACCAACACACCTCTCCCATTGCTTTCTCTCTTGCTTTTCCACACTTGTTTTCAAATGCCAGGAGTACCACAGCCTTCCTCAAGTCCCTATGAGATTAGCATAAGGCAGTTCAGTGTCAAGATATTTTCCCAGGTATTCAGCCTGTTTTTTTCTTTTGCTTAATTAATTTATTCCTGAACTGTCTAGTTAATAACTGTCTGGAAGGATTAAGAGGGATGCATCTCCCTCTGACACTAACATGTCTGGATACTTATAATTAAGAAGAGTTAGATCTTGAAACTTCTAGGTCAAAGATCCCCTCTAGAGAGGGAGCTGGGCCAGGCTATAGGATGGAGATGGAGATAGATATTTCTGTGCATCTTTCCAGAGAGAAAATGCTCAGAAGCACAGACCTCAGGGAGCCCTTACCCAAGCTGGTACTGGGGATGCCAGCATGACACCCCCAGCTTGCGACGCTGAGGGAAGTCCTGGAGTACCTTTACTCCATAGGATTGTGTATTCACACAGACTACTTGAGAAATCACCAAAACCCCCATACTCCTCTGCTAATGAAGACTGACACCTTGCTGGGGGCTTTGAAGGTTTGACAGGGCTGTGCCAGGTGAGGAGTGAGGATGGCTGGGCTGGGCTGGCACCAACAAGGAAAGGCTACGTGGAACAAGACAGGCAGTGCTGGAAGGCAAAACATGCACGGTGAGCAAAGTCAGGCTAAAGTCAGTTCAGAAAGTCCTGTCCTCCCAGTATGGCAGTCTTCCTGCTCAGCAGCTGAGCCAGGAGCAGCAGGGACGTTCCCAAGGGGATAAAATAGGTGTCACTGAAGTTGAAAGTGAGGAGGTAGTGGGTGAGGAAGGAAGGGAGTCAAAAGCCTATTCTGCAACCTTCCCTCAGCGTAAGAATGACTTTCCAGTCTCTTGGTGGCGTGTGTTCATGAGCACACTGAGCCAGTCTAAGCTCACACAGCTATAGTGAGCTGCAACCTCAGCTCTGCATTTCCACCCTTTCAAAGCTCTAGCACCAGTGACCATGCAGTCAGGGACTGGATCCAACAAGAACCAACTTTTACATCTTTATTGGCTTTCAGTTTGATCAGTATCCCAGTTTGACTACCCAGTCACCAGCATAGAGCTGGTGAAGGGGCAGGGCAGCACACCCATGGGGACAAGGGGAAGCGGGAGATGGCAGCATAGACTTAGGCATAAGTTGTGTGTGGAAATGCATCCCGATACTACAAATTTAGCAACTCCTATCTAGCAACAATTAAGTATAAGGCATTTTAGGATTCTCCTGGAAGGCATGCTCAGCCACATGAAAAA
This sequence comes from Myiopsitta monachus, assembly GCA_017639245.1. Lineage (NCBI taxonomy): Eukaryota > Metazoa > Chordata > Aves > Psittaciformes > Psittacidae > Myiopsitta > Myiopsitta monachus. The sequence continues at coordinate 24,929,282 of CM029926.1, read as the reverse complement.
CAACAAGGTGGTTGGTGACAGCCAGCATGGCTTCACTAAGGGGAAATCCTGCCTGACCAATCTGGTGGCCTTCTAGGATGGGACTGTGGAACTGATGGACAGGGGTAGAGCAGTTGATGCCATCTACCTGGACTTGTGCAAAGCGTTCAACACTGTCCCACACGACATCCTTGTCTCTAAGTTGGAGAGACATCAATTTGATAGGTGGACCACTCCGTGGATAAAGAACTGACTGGACAGCCGCACGCAAAGAGTTGTGGTCAATGGCTCAGTGTCCAGCTGGAGATCAGTACCGAGTGGTGTCCCTCAGGGATCAGTGTTGGGACCGGTCTTGTTCAACATCTTTGTCAGTGACATGGACAGTGGGATTGAGTGCGTCCTCAGCAAGTTTGCCGATGACACCAAGCTGTGTGGTTCGGTTGATACACTGGAGGGAAGGAATGCCATCCAGAGGGACCTTGACACGCTTGTGAGGTGGGCTGATGCCAACTTGATGAAGTTTAACCATGCCAAATGCAAGGTCCTACAGCTGGGTGGGAGCAATCCCAGACACAGCTACAGGTTGGGCAGGGAAGAGATTCAGAGCAGCCCTGCGGAGAAGGACTTGGGGGTGTTGGTTGATGAAAAAACAAACATGAGCTGGCTTCAGTGTGCACTCGCAGCCCAGAAAGCCAACTGTATCCTGGGCTGTATCAAAAGGAGCGTGACCAGCAGGTCGAGGGAGGTGATTGTGCCCCTATACTCTGCTCTCAGGAGACCTCACTTGGAGTATTGTGTGCAGTTCTGGTGTCCTCAGCATAAAAAGGACATGGAACTGTTGGAACAAGTCCAGGGGAGGGCCACGAGGATGATCAGGGGACTGGAGCACCTCCTGTATGAAGATAGGCTGAGAGAGTTGGGGCTGTTGAGCCTGGAGAAGAGAAGGCTGCATGGAGACCTCCTAGCAGCCTTCCAGTATCTGAAGGGGGCCTATAGGGGTGCTGGGGATGGACTCTTCATGAGGGACTGTAGTGAGAGGACAAGGGGTAACGGGTTCAAACTTAAAGAGGGGAAGTTTAGATTGGATATGAGGAAGAAATTCTCTCCTGTAAGGGTGGTGAGGCACTGGAATGGGTTGCTCAGGGAAGTTGTGAATGCTCCATTGCTGGCGGTGTTCAAGGCCGGGTTGGAGAGAGTCTTGGGTGGCATGGTTTAGTGTGAGGTGTCCCTGCCTATGGCAGGGGGGTTGGAACTAGATGTTCTTAAGGTCCTTTCCAACCCTAACTATTCTGTGATTCTATGATATACCTCAGCAATTTCAAGGGGATTATTCAAAATTCAGCCTATTGAGATAAAGCAAACTTTGGGTTCAGCTCTTCAAGGAAAGACTCTCCCTGCCTGACATCTGAATATCTGTCCCAGCAGGGAGCTCATTTCACCTTTGTAAAAGGAAAAAGAAGACTAGTGGCACTTTTAGGCATAGAGCCACGCCATGTTTGTTCTCATATGCTTTGCAGTTTTTCCCAAATGACACTGCTCATTCCCATGTCACAGATGCAGTGTCTTCTGGCAGCCCTGGGGGGAAAGGCTGTACTAGGGCTAGATGAGGCAGTTCCAGTCTGCAGTTTCAGAGGTTTGCTTCTTAGAGCCTAAAGAACTAGCTGGATGATGTCTCCCCACGACAAAAGAGAGGTTGATCATCCAGGATAGTCCAGTGGGGGCTGCTAAAATGGTAAAGAGGCAGAAGCACATAATGTGTGAGGAGACGTGTAGGGAGTTGGGCTTGTTCAGTCTTGCAACAAGGAGATGAAAGGGGAAATCTGCTGCCTTCTGCTACTTAAAGTCAGATTAGATTATAGAGACCACGCTGCCAGAGGCACAGCAAAGGACAAGAGGCAATGGCACAAGCTCCATCAAGGGAAATGCTTGTTGAATATACAGAAACAAACTTTCACAATGAAAGCAGTGCAGCTGTGAGGCCAGGGCTCAGAGATATGGTAGAATCTGAGTCTTCAGGGATCTTCAAGGTTCAGCTAAACAAAGCCCTGAGTAACCTTGAAGCTAGGCCTGGTTTGAGCAGGATGTTGGACAAGAAAATCCAGAGACTTTTCCCAACCTAAATTCTGCTATCTTATGAAAACCACAGGGCGCAGGGACTGACAAGTGGTTGCACTCATAGGATTTGAACACTTCTTGTTCTGGAGAAAGCATTTGGCAGAGAAGAAGACTTTTATGCATGCAGAGATGGGAGCCCATTCAGTTCCCCATTCAGGGGAAACCAGACAGAAAGGAAAAAGCACTTACATGACCAACCTGGTTTACTGCAGGTTACCCCAGGTCCCTTCAGTGTAACATTTCAACATTTTCCAAACTTAAACAGGGGAGATTTAGGTTAGATATAAGGAAGAAGTTCTTTACTGTGAGGGTGGTGAGGCACTGGCACAGGTTGCCCAAGGAAATTGTGGCTGCTCCATTCCTGGCAGCGTTCAAGGCCAGGTTGGACGGGGTGTTGAGCAACCTGGTCTAGTAGAAGGTGCCCCTGCCCGTGGTAAGGGGGCTGGAACTGGATGATTTTAAGGTCCTTTTCAACCCTAACTATTCTATGCCTCTAACACCAGACCCCTGCTCTCCTGGTCATCAAGCCCTTTATTTTCAATATTATTTCCAGCCCATCTTGCTTGTGCATGCCAGAACCCCATCCCCAGTGACTGCCACCTCAGAGCCACGCTTAGCAGCACCTCTCTTACATCCCCATTTCCAAGCTCAGTACTGCCAACGCACTTGTGACTGTTCTCACACAGGGCTCTTTCCCCTCTGGCACATCCCCATCACCTGTATATCCCCCATGCCCTGCTCTCCCAGTGGCTTTCCCAGCCCAGCCTCCAGCAGTTGTCCTTCCAGGTGCCCTCCCTTCCTCTTCATCTTTCTCCCTGGCTGGGGTGTAGGAGGAGAAAGCAGGCAAAACCTCTCCCGTAGAGTGGGTGTGCTTAATTTGGTGTTTGTTTTCAGTGCCGCCTGCTCAGTCACTGCTTAATGGAGTTAATTTCTGATGTTCAAAGTGAAAAAGAAAAAAAAGGTACATATCCCTGCCTCACTGCAGCACCTTCTGTCAAGGGAAAATACCTTCCCTGTTTGCCTGTGGATGCTGGTTTCTGTCTGTGATGCTCAGTTACCAAAAGGCTTCAGTGCGGTCACTTGAAGTGTATTTTGAAATGCTGCTTATTTTCTCCCTCAAGGAAGCAGGTGAAAAGGTTTTAAATCTGGTCCTGGTCTGCCAAGGGAGAAAATGGTGACAAAATGCAGCCTGCCTGGCCCAGCAGAGGAGCCAGGAGGAGAGGACAGCTCTGGTAAGGCAGCATCACCTGTCCAGGACTGGCCATCACAGGCAGCCCCTCTATCTCCTGAGCATACCCAGCATCAGCAGAAAGGGGGTTTCTTCCCCATCTGCTTTTCCTGGGGACAGACCATCAACATTCCTGTGCTGGGGATCGCCAGGAAATCTCATCTTGTTGCTAGCCTGCCCACAAGTCCAGGCTACTTGAGACACATTTCATTTTTTGTCCATAAAGTCCTTTATTTAACCAAAGTCAGGATTTAAGCCTCCAGAAGTGTGAAATAGATGATTCATGCTCCTTCAAATTGCTATTAATTTCCTCTTTTAAAGTCTCCCTCCCATTCTCCTGCACTATCTGCGTTTGGATTAGGTGCCACAACCAGACTCTCTGTTCCTGGACGGTGGCAGCTTTCCCAGCCTCCACATAGGGTTTGGTACCAGACCACTGATCTGCAGAGAAGCCACTTTCCTGACTGTGGCATGGGCTTTGACTCTTTCTCAAGCTGCTGTGAAAGCAGAGGCATTGGGGAATGGCTATAAGGTCCCCAGAGAGCCAGACCCAAGCAAAAGTGTGAAATGTCACTGTGCCGGTGGGTGAGGAGAAAGAAAGCGTGTTAATGCTTTTTAGAAGCACTGTCAGACCACAGACTCCATTTCTCAGCCATCCATCTCACCACCCTATTTAGCAAACCGCAGATAGTAACACCTCCCTTCATCCCTCCATTCCTCCCTCTCTCCCAGGAGCTGGGAGGCAAAATTAACTATTGCAAAGCCCACTGGGCACGTGAAACAAAGAGTCCAACGGGTCTATGAAAAAGCCTTGCCAAGGTGTAAATTCTCACTCAGTGTATTTTAGGCTTTTCATAGAATTAAAGATAAAGCAAGACAAGCCTGCTCCCAGCGCTCAGAGCCGGGTATGTGTGCAAGGCAGATTTCAGCTCAAAGCAGGCGCTGCTCTCCACAGCATGAGCAGCTTAAAGCAGCCAGCAGCCTTGCATTGTGCTTTTTGCACAAAAGGATGGATTTTGAGGTTCGCTGCAAAGGAGTAGCCACTGTGCTCCCCCCTTCATTATGGCAGAGTGCGCTGCCAGGAGCAATTAGGCAATACAAGTTTTGTTCTCTCAGAGTAAGAGCTCTCTTGTGGCGAGGTTGCTTCTCACTGCTAGAATGTGGCTTAGCTCAGGAATTTGCTGTGGTTTTTGAAGGGGTGTTGCCAGGCAGGGTAGGACCAACAGGTTGCATTATAAAGAGGATGAATGTGAAGCTGGGGAGGGGCATACGGGATGGTTAAGGGAGGGAAGGATAGTGCAAAGATGAAACCTCTTGCCTGGCACTTGGAAGCCTGTGATATAAATCCCTGCTCTGCTGGAGACCTTCCATGTGTCCTCCAGTGAGTCTCTGCCCACAAACCAGCTCCTGCCTGGGTGCTGGGGACACTAGGCTGCCCCTCTTTCCTAGGGAGACCATCAAGGTAAAGGCACTGACAATTACACAGCCCTCAGACAGTAAGAACAAAGGAGACATGCACACATGCCCAAGATAGCCACTATTAACCTTGCCTCATTTTATATATTTTTACAGCTGCGGCAGATACCTGTGTCTCCCTGGAGGGACGTTAGGTACTTAGAACCCTTTCAGCTCAGACAGAGCTGCCTAGAGGAGCTGACAGCTTTGGCCCCAGCTCCACGAGGCTCCCTCCTCACGGGCAGGCTGATTGAAGTCAGTCAAATCACCCCTACCCTTGAAAGGGACTTGTCTGTGAGAGTGCGGCTGGGTTGGTGCTGGCAGCCGCTCACCCAGATCTAATTGCAAGCTCGGGACGTAAATAAGACAGGGGATAAATAAGGAAAGATGTGCTGGGAAGCCCCACAAGAGGAAATAAGAATATTATTATTGATTAATAAAGATAATAACAGTAGCAGTTATCGACTTGATCTTGCAGCATCATGCGCACCAGCCATGTTGTGCTAATGGAGGGGAGGTGAGAGGTGCAGCAAGTCCTGCATGCCAGTCACACAGTGTGTTTGCTCTCGCTGAGCTGAACCAAAGAGAGCACATTTATTAAATGAATAAGCTAAAGTAACCTGCAGGATTTACCCACTGCACCTCCCACCTGGGAGCTGTTTGCAGCAGTACCAGAAATACTTTTCTGTGCCATCAGCCCAGAGGGTGGTGGCATTGCTGGGAAATGTGCTGAATTTGTGGAGCTTTGGAGCTGGCTGGAAGAGTCTTGTGGAAGGTGGAGAGGAATTGAGTTTTGGTGTCAGGGCACTGCTGGCTCCCAGTCCCAGGCTCTGTAGCAGACTGGTCGCCTGCTTTAAAACCCCAGCAAGATGGGTGCAAAGAAACCCATCACCCACCCTCCTAATGAGCTCTGCATAGATTCAGGAGGTGGAAGAAAACGTGTGGTTTTGATTGTGCTGTGGCCATCTCTGCTGTGCCCAAAGTGATTAGTTTTTTCCTATCAAAGATTATTTTCCCCGATTCTCCCTAGCAGCCTGATGATTGCCTGGCCTTGGCCAGGGCTCTCCCTCTGCAGCGCGTGGGTGATGTCTGAGCATCACACCTCCAGGCACCCTGGCTGCTGGGTTAGCCTGGCTTTGAGTGGGGACTTGAAGCAGCCATGAGCAGGACACCCTGACAGGCAGCTCCATCACCCCCTTTCCCTGAACTCCATCCTATGCATATATCCAGCAGGGGCTGCCCAGCCCCAGTCCTGCCTCTTTGCTCTGCCTCCTGTGTGTCCTCACTGGCTTGGTATGCAAAATGCTGGTTAGCCAAATGGAGGTCCCATTGTGAAGGGCACGTCCCAGCTTCTGGAGTTGCTCAATAGGGACAGGTTTGGCTGCTGGAAAGCCAGTGTCTGTGGCACATCCCAACTCCCTGCAGTTTCCAGCTGCTCTTTTTGCCCCAGTTGTGCCTTGTTTTCCCTGTATATGAAGTCTAAATGGGAGTAGTCAGCTCTGTTTGGTACTAGGATGCTTAATGTATCAAAGATCACACAGCACCTGAATAGCCTCAGATGAAAGCACATGGAAAATGGCTCCACATTTTTATTAAATACGTTTTCTACCATTCATTCTGTGCTTCCTCCCCAAAGCCACCAAGTCCCCTGCAGATGAGGCAGAAGTCTTGTACCCAGCAGCCAAGCCAGCCACAGGGACTTCCTGGCGGCAGAGCCATCCCTGGTCTCACTGTAGCTCCCTTGGCTCAGGGCTGGCACAGCCATCCCTGGACATGCTGTGTGGTGGGATGTACCCCTCCTGCCCCAGCTCAGTGTGCGCAGCAGACGGCGCAAGAAAGAAAATGCTGAGCTCAGGTAGCCCTCACCTACAGGGGCTGTGGGATGGACACAGCCCTGACCTGAGTAAGAGGCTTATGTGTGTCACAGCAAGCATATGTCATGCTGCACAGGAGCAGCTCATGTTTGCTTTGTCCTTTCACCCTCTAAATCTGATTTAGGGTGGCCTCATCTATGAGAAAACCTGCTTAATTCCCATTCCCTTGGTCTGTTTCAAATCACCCCGCTGGCCACCGTGCTAGTGTGTGGATGTATGTGTGTGTAGAAGGGTGTTAAGCCCTTTAGAGCATGAAATGTGATAGCTCTCCCTGCATGCAGTGAACTGAAGCTGCAAAGGGAGATTGGAATTAATTGCACGCAGCAGTAGAAGTTGATTGACAGCATCGAGGCAGTGGGGAGGTGAGTCTGCAAAGGAGTGAGCTTTATCAAAATGCTGGGAGTTGGCTTAATCAGGACAGTAGCTGGTAGCTGGGCAGAAAAAATAATGAAACATTTGGTTTGATGTGACCGTAATCAATTGGCCACAGACAAGACCCTGGGATGGGGGCTGTAAGTGAGGGCTTGGGACTGATCTCAAATACCAGATTTGAAAGTGAAGTTTGGAGGTAGCAGTTTTCAGAAGTTGCTGCCCCAGGCAGCTGAGTTGGAGGATAAAGGACATTTAACTGCTCATTTTGAGCAAGATCCATTCAGGCGGGCATTTCTGGTCCCAGAGCATGGAGCATGAACCTGCTGTGCCAGGGCAGGGTAAAGCACAGTTCTAGTCAAAGTTGTTTTTACTGTGCGGTGGGCAACACTGATGGCTAACCTCCAATCCTAGCTCACTGTGGAAGACTTTATTAAACATCTCTGTAACCCCAAAACCACTTTGTACTATATGTTGCTTCAGGGTCCCCACTAGGGCTAGATCATCAGTGACTCCAGCTTGGTGTCTTTACGTACTTGGTGCCATGGAGAGGTTTTACTACATGCATTGGAGATGTGATCATCCCAGCTGATCAGTCCAAGGCTGATAGTGACCATAATGAAAAATTACCCCATAGCTCTGCCTTTTGTTACAGGGCTATTGCCACCATGCCTGTGACATACAGATGAATCATTTTGCCCAGCGGTAGCGCACAGCCTTCCTCCAGAATGGCTGCTGGTTACTCATGCACAGCAGCAATACGTGCTGGCTTACTGCTCCAGGACTGTCAGCTCCAGCTGCCACTTCAAAATGCAAGAAGAGGGTGATTTAGACCTGCGCCATGCCATAGCTGAGTGGGGCCAAGCCACTAGGTGGGCAAAAAGAGGGGCAACAAATGGTCCCTGTCCCTCTATGGAGAGCAGAGTTGTCCAGATTCTACTGAGCATAAGGAAGAACCATGATTTCCATTCTGGCATAAAGTCATTTGAGCTGATCTCAGTGGGAAGCAGGACTGGACAGCAGGGCCCCTGAGCCCAGAAGTCAGCTTATAGCTGATTCACTGCCCGACAAGGGAAAATGAACTAGGGCTTGTCTGCACCAGAGAATGTCCCCCTGCACTAATCTGGTCTGGCAGAGGAGGCAGAGTGAGGTGCCAAAATGCCTTTTCTCTTTTGTTTTCTTTTTCTTTTCATCCTCTTTTCAAATAGTAGTTCAGCTGATGGGCAAAGCATGGTCTAGAGTAGCATTTCAGGCAGCAGAAAATTACTTCAGCTTTTACCCTCATTAGCTGATTGCCAGTAATTAACACTTTGTCATTAACTACAGCTGCTTACGCCTGGAAGAGAAGTTTGGTGTCTCCACATTAGTGCTCAGAAATACACTGATTATGTCCATTTAATTGGATATTTGTGCCTCAGTTTTCTTATCTGCTAAGGGGAAAAAAGTTATAATGACTCACCCCCACTCTCTACTTCACATCTCATTTTATAAGGGCTGTCAAAAGAGGATGTGTTGCCTTTAGATACTGGTTTTTTTTAAGGAAGGTCAGGTTCAGATGATGTAGTACTCTCCATAGCATGCCAGCCCTTTGCTTTAATGAGCCTCATTGTCCAATAGATCATAATCTCCTTGGCATTAAGTGACTTTTCATTGTGTCCTAGAGCTTTGTTCAAACTATTATCTTAAATAAGTGTGGATTCCCACAATTGCATTCTTGCCTGGTTTTGATAGCACCTGGATCTTTTGCAACTGCTTACACTAAGCTGGGGCTCAGGCGGACCATCCCATCCTGAAGACCCTGATACTTGTCTGAAAAAACAAGCATAGCCTAGCACCTGAGTCCAAACTCAGCAGCAAACATTCATGTCATCCTCAGGCCTTCTCCCTCTTAGATAAGCTTCTGCATCTCCCTGGGTTTTAGTACAAATCCTTCCATACTGCTTGTGTTCTCATTAAAATAAATACATTTATGTAGCAATGTCTTCTGCAGGAGTAACCCCACAGCAGTAAATCCATGTGTGCAGCCTGGCATTTCAGAGCAGCAGTGTAATGGGAAATAAAGCCAGCTGGAGTTTCATCAGGAGAGTTAAAAGTAAGCTCCCCCTCCCCTGTGCACACTACTCCTGCCTGGAGCACTAAGCATAGCCCCAGCAACATGACGTGGTTATGCTTTTCCTTCCCTCCTATTCCCAATTCAGCTGCAGTGATCCCAGAAAACATGAAAGGCAGCAGCATTCAGTGCAAAAATATGTTTCCAAGAGGCTGCTGTAAGTGTCACTGAGTGAACAGGGAGCCTGGGTAGGTAGGAAGAACTGGAAAATCATGCACAATATCCTGCCAGTTTCCCTTTGAAAGTCATTCCTGTTTATGTCCCCAGCACACCCCTCTCCCTCCTGCTGCTACTGGGAGCCTCAGCACTCTGCTTTCAGCCATTACTCCTTCTTTGCCTACGTAGCATTGCCACCTTTTGATGCTCTTTCCGAGCAGGAGGGTGCAAAATGGAGATTGACAGTGGTGTTCAAAGGCCCTGGGGATCAAGCAGTGCCACTTTCTCAGCTACGGTGACTCTGAGTCTCTTTCCGCTGGCTCCACATACAGGGCTGTACACCAGTGCCTCTCCCAGGTATAGCTACTGTCTCTGCAGGCTGAGACAAAGGCTGTGGCACTATCTGGAGATAGCGGCGCTTTTCAGTAGGAGGGAACATAGATTTTCAGCAGAGCTAAAGACAGCTGGGTGGTTTCTGGTTCACACAGCACGCCTGGCTCTGCATGGGCAGGATGAGCTTGTGTGTGCCAGCAAAATGCACATCGATGCAGCCTCCTGCACAGCAGCTTTGGCTGCCAGTGTGGTACCCACTGTATTTATATCCCAGTAGTGCCCGAGTCATGCTGTTAATAAGTATCAACATCAGCACAAGCAGGTTTGACTGTCCCTAGGGAGAGCTTGTATGAGGGATAGGAACATGAGGGCATTGCAGTACCAGGCGGGGGCTGCTCAAGCACACGATGGGGATGTAGCTTTTGGAGTCTGGGGACATGCTGTTATGCTGGGGACACACGGTACAGTCACACCTGATGTACTGTCAGAGCAGTGACCTATTGGGATGACTTGTAAGTCCCAGTGGCTATATTTGCCCTGCAAGTTCTGTCCTATTGGGGCAACTTTGCACAAGGCAGGAATCCATAGTCTCTGCTCTTGGCAGACAGGCTTTCCTCATATAGGAAAACCTCCAAACAACAGGATCCAAGTGGATGGAAGGCTCCCAATCTCCTTTTTGATGAAGTCTCTGCCTTCCCTGCTCTTCAGAACACCACCCAGTTGCCTGGGGTGACATAGCTGATTCGCAGGCAGCGAGCCAGCTCCAGAGGGGCCTGGAAAATGTGTTCTTCGTGTTTGTTAGATGCCTTCAAGATGGGAGGATCCTCCATCAACAGCCTCAGCAAAAATCATCTCCAGTGCTGGTACCCTCATCCTAGCTCCGTGGTTTCAGGAGGAGAAGACCCTGGGTCCTCAGTGGAGGTCTTGACGAAAAGGGTGGATCAAGGCTGATCAAGTCCGTGCCTTGCAGTCAAATTCTCTGATGCTTAACCGTGTGAACTAAAGCAATTTCCAGGACGCTATAGCATTTCTGACACTTGCCTATGTGTCCTCTCCATCTCTGTGAGTAGTTAAGAGTCTAACAAGGAATTTAGTCTAATGGAATTCAGTCTAATAAGAAATTCCATTGATTCTCATACTTTGGTAGGGTTTAATAAGGTTTTCTCTCTTCTGTGCATTCCCATATTTTTAAGAAATGTAAGAAAATTTCTTATTTTGGAGCCCTCTAATCCTTGCAAAATTTGGCTGAAAGTGGCCAATGACTTAAAAATGAGGTTTTGGGTGGTATACACAGACCCACATGTTACCAACAACGTAGACCTGTAAGCTTCATTTCCATTAAAACCATACAAAAAAAGGGGAAGATCAGATATCATCTGTGGTACCTGATGAGATGAGGAAAGTCATGAAGGGGAAGATCATAGAATCATAAAATAGGGTTGAAAAGGACCTTAAGATCATCTAGTTCCAACCCACCCCCCCCAAAATGGGCAGAGACAACTCACACTAAACTATGCCACCCAAGCCTCTGTCCAACCTGGCCTTGAACACCGCCAGCGATGGAGCATTCACAACTTCCCTGGGCAACACATTCCAGTGCCTCACCACCCTTACAGGAAAGAATTTCCTCCTCATATCCAATATAAACTTCACCTCTTTAAGTTTGAACCCGTTACCCCTTGGTCCTATCACTACAGTCCCTCATGAAGAGTCCCTCTCCAGCATCCCTATGGGCCCCCTTCAGATACTGGAAGGCTGCTATGAGGTCTCCACGCAGCCTTCTCTTCTCCAGGCTCAACAGCCCCAACTCTCTCAGCCTATCTTCATACAGGAGGTGCTCCAGTCCCCTGATCATCCTCGTGGCCCTCCTCTGGACTTGTCCAACAGTTCCATGTCCTTTTTATGCTGAGGACACCAGAACTGCACACAATACTCCAAGTGAGGTCTCAGGAGAGCAGAGTAGAGGGGCAGGATCACCTCCCTCTACCTGCTGGTCACGCTCCTTTTGATGCAGCCCAGGACACAGTTGGCTTTCTGGGCTGTGAGCGCACACTGCAGCCAGCTCATGTTTGTTTTTTCATCAACCAACACCCCCAAGTCCTTCTTCTACAGGGCTGCTCTGAATCTGTTCTCTGCCCAACCTGTAGCTGTGCCTGGGATTGCTCCGACCCAGCTGTAGGACCTTGCACTTGGCATGGTTAAACTTCATCAGATTGGCATCAGCCCAAATCACAAGCGTGTCAAGGTCCCTCTGGATGGCATTCCTTCCCTCCAACTTATCAACCGAACCACACAGCTTGGTGTCATTGTCAAACTTGTTGGGGCACACTCAATCCCACTGTCCATGTCACCTGACAAAGATGTTGAACAAGACCGGTCCCAACACCGATCCCTGAGGGACACCACTCATTACTGGTCTCCAGCTGGACATTGAGCCATTGAGCATGACTCTTTGAGTGCGGCCATCCAGCCAGTTCTTTATCCACCGAGTGGTCCACCTATCAAATTGATGTCTCTCCAACTTAGACACAAGGATGTCGTGTGAAACAGTGTCAAATGCTTTGCACAAGTCCAGGTAGATGGCATCAACTGCTCTACCACTGCCCATCAGTTCCGTAGCCTCATCATAGAAGGCCACCAGATTGGTCAGGCAGGATTTCCCCACAGTGAAGCCATGCTGGCTGTCACCAACCACCTTGTTGTTTTTCATGTGCCTCAGCATGCTTTCCAGGAGAATCTGCTCCAAGATTTTGCCAGGCACAGAGGTGAGGCTGACTGCTCTGTAGTTCCCCAGCTCATCCATTTTCCCCTTCTTGAAAGTGGGGGTTATATTTCCTTTTTTCCAGTCATTGGGAACTTCACCTGACTGACATGATTTTTCAAATATGATAGAAGGTGGCTTAGCAACTTCATTTGCCAGCTCCTTCAGGACCTGTGGGTGGATTTCATCAGGTCCCATGGACTTGTGTACATTCAGGTTCCTAAGATGGTCTCGAACCAGATCCTCTCCTACAGTGGGCGCAGGGTCTTCATTCTCACAGTCCCTATGTCTGCCTTCCAAGACTTGGGTGCTGTGGTCAGAGCATTTGCCGGTGAAGACTGAGGCAAAGAAGTCATTGAGAACCTCAGCCTTCTCCAAATCCAGGGTAGCCAGCTCTCCTGAGAGCTTCTGGAGAGGGCCCACATTGTCCCTAGTCTGTCTTTTATTTGCAATGTACCTATAGAATCCCTTCCTGTTATCTTTCACATCCCTGGCCAAGTTTAATTCTAAGTGGGCCTTAGCTTTCCTAACCTGGTCCCTGGCTTCCCGGACAACATCCCTGTATTCTTCCCAGGCCGCCTGTCCTTGCTTCCACCTTTTATAAGCCTCTTTTTTCCTTCAAATTTTCCCCAGCAGCTCCTTATCCATCCAAGGAGGTCTCCTGGCCCTCCTGCAGCACTTCCTTCTAGTTGGGATGTATCGCTCCTGAGCTTGTAGCAGGTGATCCTTGAATATCAACCAACAGTCTTGGGCCCCCTGCCCTCTAGGGCTATATCCCATGGAACCGTACTAAGCAGGTTCCTGTAGAGGCCAAAGTCTGCTCTCTTGAAGTAAGTCCAGGGCAGTGAGCTTGCTGCATGCTCTTCTCCCTGTCCTGAGGATCTCGAATTCGACCATCTCATGATCGCTGCAACCAAGGCTGCCCTGGAGCATCACATTTCCAACCAGCCCTTCCCTGTTGGTGAGGACGAGGTCAGGCATGGAACCTCTCCTTGTTGGCTCCTCTGTTACTTGCAGAAGGAAGTTGTCTTCCACACAATTGAGGAACCTCCTGGATTGCTTGTGCCGGGCTGTACCATCCCTCCAACAGGTATCAGGGTGGTTGAAGTCCCCCATGAGAACAAGGGCCTGCGAGCATGAGGCTGTTCCTATCTGTCTATAGAGGGCTTCATCCACTGAGTCCTCTTGGTCAGGCGGTCTGTAACAGATCCCCACAATAATGTTTCCCATCACTGTTCTCCCTTTAACCCTGACCCACAAACTCTCTATTGACTGATCACCTGTCCCCAGACAGAGTTCCATACTCTCCAGCCTACCCCTAACATAAATAGCAACTCCCCCTCCCCGCCTACCAGGCCTGTCTTTCCTAAAGAGACTGTAACCTTCCATTTCAACACACCAGTCATAGGAGCCATCCCACCATGTTTCTGTGATGCCTATTATATCATACCCCCATAGATGTGCACAGATCTCTAATTCCTCTTGTTTGTTCCCCATGCTATGGGCATTTGTATAGAGGCATCTGAGCCAAGCTCCAGTTGAAGCCGGCCCATTGGCTGGAGCAGCTGGAACATCTCTACATTGCTCCGAACGTTTACTGTAGGTGCTGGCCAGTGATTGGGTATATTGGGATGGAATGATGCCCCCCTCCCCCAACACATCTAGTTTAAAGCATCCTTGACCAGTCTGGCAAGCCTCCTACCAAATCCACTCTTCCCCTTCTTTGTCAGACCAGCTCCACCAGCCCCCAGGAGATCTGGCCTACTAAATTGTGTCCCGTGTTCAAGGTACCCAAACCCCTGACTATGGCACCACCCTTCTAACCATTTATTAACCTGTCCAATCCTCCTTGCTTTTTTAAGGTCCTCCCCTGTATCCTGGAGTATTGACGAAAAGACAATCTGCGCTCCAGAGCCCTTAGCCACCTCTCCCAGGGCTCTGTAGTCCTTCTTTATGTTCTCTGGGCTACTGCTATCTATATCAGCAGCACCCACATGGATTACTAGAAGTGGGCAATAGTCAGTGGTACCTACTAGAGCAGGCAGCTTCTCTGCAACATCCCTGATCCAAGCCCCTGGTAGGCAACACACCTCCCTTTTGACTGGGCTGACAGATGGGTGCCTCTGTTCCTTTCAGAGTAGAGTCCCCTACTACTATGACCCACTGCTTTTTCCTGGCAGCACCAGTCATGATCTTCTTTACCAGTGCATCAGCCGGTTGTTCCTGGAGCAAGTGTGTTTCCTTGTTAGCCCCCTGCAGAACTGCAAAGCTGTTCTGGGTGGGGACAATAGACTTAGGAGGAAGCCCCTTGCTTTTAATTGTCCTCTTCCTCCTTGTTTTGTTGTTTCTTTCTGTTACTGTTTCCCAGCTCCCTGGGTTAGCGGCCTCCTTTCCTGCATGAGCAGCAGTAGATGCTTGAGGCCCCTGCACAGTCTGGTCCTGGAGCAAGCAGTGCTGCTTCCCCTCAGCTTCCCTGACCCCTTCCAGCCCAGTAACAGCGTCCCGCAGCTCAGCCACCCACTGTAGGAGGACCCCACCAGGGAGCACTGAGTGCGGCCCTGCCCATTGCACACTCTCCTCTCAGGAGAGCAGTGCAGGCGCTCTCTACACCCCGAGCTCCGCTCTGCAGCCTCCCTTCCCGTCGGCTCTGTCTGAGTGCCTACAATGGCCACCGCCGGGGCAGCCAGAGCAGAGCTCCCAGACCAGGCCCTGGTCATAGGGCGAGCGCTCACCATCCGCGCCAACAGGCCGCGCACACTGCCTCCAGCCCGCCCTGTTCGCAGCGCTCCCTGGGCAGTTTTTACCCAGTCACGGTGGTGCCTCTCCTCCTGGCACCGCCCCCTCTGAGTCAGCCGCTCGCATCCGCTGAGCTGCCGGCTCCTGGGCGGGCCCCGTCGAGGACTTGAGGCTCCCTCGGTGGCTATCCCCGCTCTGAGTTGAGGCTCCCTCGGTGCGTGTTGCTGCTCCGAGGTGAAGCTCCCGTCCGCCGAGCCTCCCCCATCAGGCGCTGCAGGCGTCCCCTCTCGGGACAGTCACCTCAGCAACGGTCCGGTAATGGCCGATGATGCCCGAGTTGAATCTGCCGCTATAGAGATGGCAATAAAGACAGAGCAGAGGTGGGGTGGCTCTGACTGCAGGAGAGGAGGAAGACGAATTCATCAGTGCTGCTGAAATGATGAGGTGTATCTGACATATGCTGGCTGAAGTGTGTGCTGGGATAATCCAAAAGACTGCAGTTCCTGCCAAAGGCTGACATTTCAGGTGTGACAAAGCATTGGTTTGAATGCCTGCATTCTGAGATCTTGTGGATTTCCTGGAGTTCGAGCTAAAGAACTGGACAGGCCGTTCATGGTCACTGGGAAGATTTTAGCAGGTCAGGAACTAGTGCATTTCTGCCTGTGTCAGTGCACAAGCATGTTGTACCCTCAGGAGGGGCTTCAGGGCTGGACTGCCAAAGTGTCAAAAATGGTTTGGACAAGAAAGTCTCTGGCAAGTGCTCAGTGTGAGAATGGAAAAGCCCAAGGACATGTCATTGCCATTACTGTGGCAAATAGGAGAGAAAGTCCTTGATTCTCTTGGCCCTTTGGTCACCAGATGGATGCCAGCAAGACCATTTTGCTTGTTAGAACTTTTGCAGTTATTAAGAACAACTGCTTCCAGGTGGGGGTGGAAAGGCATCTGGAACTCAATGTGAGCCTGAGAGGCACAGAGATCCTCCTCACACCCCAGCAAGCACGAAGCCAGGGAGATACGCGTTCCAGACTGGGAGCCAGATGTTCTGGCTAGATTGAGATGCCTTTGCAGCCTCTGAGTGGATCCAGGGGAGGGGCAGGGAATGTCTGCACCCAAAAGATGTGGGGAGAAAACAGTGTGAAAAGAGAGCATGGGGATGGGCTGGAAGAGGAGGCAGGTTGTTCTGCTCATGTATAGGCAAGGAGCATATGTCATAGCTACTGTAGGACCCTTGAAAACTGGAGCAGAAGAGGAGGATTATGTGCAAGTGATTAAGAATCTGATTAACGTTCTTCCTTGGAGAACGTAACTGCATGATACACAACTCATGTCTGGAAGGCAACAGCTATGAAACAGACATTCGGAAGCCTTTAGGAAGCAAAGATAAATTAATGGATTTTTTTTAAGTGGGTCTTCTATAAACCAGTTAACCTGTTTTGTCTGTTGTGTGAAATTCTAGCAGGTTCCCTGTATTTCATACCCAGTGACACCTACCATTTCAAACATAACCAGGTTTCGTTTAAGACTTCAGGAGCTGGAGGACCTAGTGCCTCTCTCCACAGGTTCTTTAATGGCTAGTTGCTTTCAATGTTTCAAAAAAAAAAAAAAAAAAGCACTCTGTTTCTAGGCTGTTTCTGCTCACCTTGTCTTCCATCCCCTCGATCTCGTTCTGCCTGTCTACCAGATTAAAAAGCCCTCCACAGTTAAAAGCCTTCTCCCAGTGGTGGTACTTAAGAGATTGCAGACGTGTCACGTCTTCAGCTTCTCTTCATTAAACTAAGCAGATTAAGCTTCTCTTTCCACTCACCAGATAGGCAGGTTTTCCCAAACATGGACTCACAGTTCTGCTCTTGAAAATTGTAGGAGGGTTGTGGAGAGCCAGGGTATACTCCAGATGGTCCAGATGACCAGACTAACCTCAAGACATGAGGCTAAGGTGCAGGCTGTGTTAGAGAGGCTAAACACACTTTGAGATGCTGATTTGCTAGACCCTGGTCCCTGGAGATGAAATAGTGCAATATCGTCTTGGACACCGCTCCTCTCTACCGTATCCCCTTCCAGGATGCATTTACAGGAATGGGAGGTACAAGAACATTTCATAACTTTTGCAACTTGTGGTGGCTCCTCTGTGCATCTGGCAGTCCTTGGGTGAATCTTGCACTTGGAAGGTTATTGATTTGCAGAAATTTCCTGCTTATTTCTTTGATTTGTTAAGGATAGGCGCGTATGTCCTGTCTGCTCACCTAGTACGAAGAGGATTGACACAAGCGAGTGGTGCAATCCACATCCTGATCATACTTGGCGTCCTTGAATTTGGCAGAGGCTGTGGAGCTAGCTTTGAAAAAAGAATAAAGAAAAAACCCCTGTAAGATGCTGTCAACTCTGCTTTCCTAAAGGGTTTATTAGAAGGTGTAAGAATCTGCTCAACATTTTTGTGATTTGATCAAGAGTACCTCAGGGGGATGAGTGAAGCAATCCGGAAGGAATAAGAATTGATCCAAAGCTCAGCCTGAAACTTACTGGAAGTTTGTAAGTTTGAGCAACATCATGTTCCCATTGCTACTTTCATGAGCTCCCACCTTACTAACACTGAGACCATTACCCTGAATAACAGAACTACTCTAAAGCCAGGATGTGCCCTGCCTGACCTGACATGCCAAGTCTTGAACTGGATCTCTGCCTCTGGATTTCTGGCCAAGCCACACTCCTTGTGGCATGTTCCTCCCTCAGTGTAAATGTACAGTTTCTCATCCTGGCAGTCTGAGAAGATGCTGTCATTGCTGCCACACGGGAGCAGTGGGTGGGATAGGCCTCCGAGCTGGGAACTGAAAGACGTCCAACCTGTATGCATGCTGTTTATGATGTGGTCTGTGAAACATGGATGCCTTGGTAGATGATTTGGTTTAATGCACTCAGATTGTTTTGTGTCAGGAAAAGCCTCTCCTGTCCTCTCTGGTTTGTGAAGAGTCAGGAAATGGATGTTTGGCTGACCAAACTGTGCCAAAAACTGAAGAGTCCTCAAAACTCAGAAGTTCTCAAGACAACACAGAAAGATTTAGTGCGGGAGAAGACCAAGCAGAAAACAGCTCCAAGCTTCAGGAGGAGTAGGAAGAAGAATAATTGTTGGAAGTGATCCCACTGTCAACCACAATGGGCCTGCCTGCTGGTTGGAGACTTCTCCAGTCCGTGCCCAGCAGACTGCCTGAAGAAGTGTTACTGAGTTAAGGAGATATCTCCCTCCTGCCTTCAGTTTCCATTGTGATGTCAGGGTTTGTGTTTATCTCAAGAAGCTTGCTTTCAGTCAGAATAGCAGTATCTCTTCCCACTGGAGGGTGTGAAAGTTCTCATAATGCTTTTGGAAATGACATCCAAACAACAGCGTCCTGGCAAAAGGGCATCCAAACAAGTGTCTGGGCCACTTGCCAGGCTTGGGAAATCACTGTGCCTGCAGTTGCCTAGATCTCTCCTTAGTTATTAAATTGTGGTAGACCTGCCAACACTAGTGGCATTGAGAGTTAAATTACTACTTTTAGTAGCAGTCTACTGCCTCCCTGCTTTGGGCCCTAATCTGCCACATTTCCAGTTACCTATTGACATGTGTACGCCTTTTCTCCATGAGTCAGGTAGGTAAGTTGCACATTAAGCAATAAATTTGATGGCTTCACATGGCACTGTACTTTCCAGAGCAACTTGACTTATCCAGATGGAGAATCTGTTTTCTTAGGACATGAGATGGTGATGGTTGGGTGGCAGCCCAGGAAATGCCTCTGATGTGTGACACCAGATGATGAAAAAGTGGTTGTGGGATTTCATGCCTACTGCATGAAGCTTAGGAATACAAGGGTACATGTTAATTGTTGAGTTGTGCAAATACTATATGCATAATGGGGACCCAGTTCCCTTTCTGTCCTGTTAGTACAGCAGAAATGGAAGGTCTTAGCAAACACACTCAGTTTCAATGTTAAGGCTAAAAATACTTAATCCTCATGCATGATAAGTATAAGGAGCCGCCTGCCTGTTTGGTTATAAATCTCAGTTAAATGCATTTACCACAGTCACACATGTAATTTAACACTGACTAAATTTCTCTGTAGGCAAGGAGATTATTAGCTGTCTGGGCCAGAAGAATGGATCACAGTTCTGATCCTTACAAGTCAGTGCCCCGTGGTGGTTAAAATGTCCCTCTGTGTCCCCGTGGGCTTCCACAAAACACACAGGGTACGAAGTTTAACCATGCAAAATTAAGGTCAAGCCTCAGGGGACCTGAGAACACTAAGCCCACTAACACTACAGAAGGGACTGTTCAGCACTGAGGAAATCTCCCACGCAAAGGTCCTTTTCCGTGTAGCAGTTATGGGTGTTCACAGTATATACATGTATGCATTCACCTTCCTTTTTGTACCTTAAAAACAGAGAAGATGAGAAAGTTGGAAAAACACAGCTATAAAAATAAAATATAAGCAAAAATGAAAAGAAACCAAAATTATGTGTAACACAGGGAGTGTTGCAATCTCTTCAGCTTTCTCCATCTCTGGATGCTGCCAGAATAAGCACCAGAACTGCAGTCTCTGCACTGCTAGCACAACCCTAGCCATTGCTGCTGGCATGGTAGCTTTTGCTTATCAGGTTTCCCAAGGGGCAGGAAAAGCCTGACTGAAGGACAGTGGCTTGGTGGGCTATTACAGAAATGTGCTAATGAAATTTTCTGATGATACGAGGTTCAGAGGCATTGGCTGTGGAGAGGAGAATGAGAGTCTCAGCTTTGGATTACTCAGGGTAATAGAAATAATGTGAAATGGAGTAGGGCTACAGAGAATAACAGGCTGAACTTGCAGTGCTGCAGCTGGAAAGGGCAGTGATGGACGTTGTAGACCAGGGGTTTCCTGCAGAGGCAGGAAAATCATGAGCATGGCCTTGGCAATCTCTCCTCGGGAGGCCTGGGCAGTGGAGGGTTTCTGGGAAAGCCACAGGCATGGAAGCCTCATCGGATGACAGGAAGACACCAGCCATGTGTTTAGACTAAGAAAGCAAAGTCTGAAGAAGAAATGCTGTCCTATTCTAGCTCTGCTGGATGTAGAAGACTACAGGAATGTACACCAGTGGTCAGCACTGGTTCTCAAAGGAGAGAAATTCAGAAACAGCCTCTCAATAGGAATAACAAGAAGAGAAAAAATGCTTGTAAGAGGAGCCCTAGTCCTTTATTTGGGATTGAGGCTTGCCTTGGAGTCATGCAACTTGATCTACCCAAATTCAAAGTTCCCCTGTAGCAACAGTCAGTTCAGAAAAGTCTTGCATAAATCACCCACCATTTTATGTCCTAGCCTCTGTATCCCAGAACAGAGACTGTTCTTCACACACTCAGCTCCCATTTGCCAACGAGAATAAATAAGGTGGCATGAACAGGTAAGGAGGTGACATGTTTGGCTGGAAAAGAGGATTTGATATTCCAACATTAGGTATACAATTCTGTATGTACAGCTTGTAAATCCAGGCTGGATTTGTTTGGTTTAGTCATTAGAGACTCATCAGTAGTAAAAATAAAAACTTTAAACTTATGACTGTTTCATCATCTGTGGTTCCTTCTCCCTGACCAAAAACTAGAGCTACAGCTCATCTTTGTAATCTACATCTAGTTAAAGAAATGCTATCCTGGGTCTTAATCAGAGTAAAGGCACAGAGTATTAGATTTAGGAAAAGACTAGGTCTGCACACGCATTCTTCGTCCCGTGTAAGTAGCCAGGTCTGCTGTCAGGAGGCATAGAGAGGAGATTTTCCCTGGTCCAGCTCCTGCTGTCATAAACAAAGGCACAGCAAGCACAGACACTAAGACCTTGTCTCGGCCTTGTCTCAGCTCTCATGGCTTTGTAGAGAGAAGACAGATGCAAATCATTCAGGTCTGTGTTTAAACTTCCACTCACTGTCCAACTGGTGATCTCTCAAAACACGGCTATCTGAGGACAACATAACTGATCAGCAGGCAACTGGGTTTGGCATTACCTGTAGCTGATTACCTGCAGCTAGTGCAGGCTCTTCAGAGGTAGTGAAAGTCCTGCTGTAGTACCTCAGCCATCTGTGAAAGGCAGTGCAACCTCTTCAGCACCTAAAGTTACGAACATACCTAATGATCTCTGCTAGGCAAAAACTTAAACAGCCCCAGTGTTCAGTGCAGCTGGGACTCGAGCTCCCTTCCTGGGCTTGACCAAGGGGCAGCAGGCTTTCCATCTGGCATCAAAGGACTTACAGAGACTGTATTTTTCCACTGAGAAATTGCAAGGTCTCCTTTAAATGGGTAGCTTCAGCTTTCCTGAGATCTCATGAAAAGGTGGAAAGTACAAGCAGACAGTCTTTGGGGTAGCTGGTCTCCATGGAAGGCAGCCTCCTGTTGCCCCACACCATGTGGCAGACCCCTGCAGACCCCTCCGTCTAGAAGTATCTGTAGGCACTTCACAGCCCCACAAATCAGGGTCCAAAAAAGGTGGCAGGAGGGTAGCTGAGCAAGGGGCAGGCTGGCCATGCTTGCTGGTCAACCCCAGAATGATGCCCTGCATTTCTCCTTCATTCAGAGGAGGTTGCTGGCCTCCATCAGCCCCAAAGTAAACTCTGTATGCAGTTGTTCTTTCAGCCTTCACAGGTGGTAGGAGGTCATACAAACTCTTCAAATACCCCTCACTCAGTGTTCTCTTGTAACTTGCTTTCTCCTGGTCCCATCTACACCCTACACGTAAGACCCCTGGCTTTTGCTGGGTATCTCCATCTCTGCTAGAACTGCTTTCCAGGGCACAGCAGACCTGATGCACAGGCTGGTTTGTTCACCATCAAAAACCCAGTCCCCAGTCTGCTTCATCATGGCCCCCGTGCCGACAGAAAATCTCCCCTCCAGCCTCAGTGGGCCTGGGAAAGAGTTTGAACATACCCTTTGAGTGACCTGCCCTAAGACTGTGCTGTAGAGAGGCATAAATTACCCAGCTCCTGCTGGCTACACAGAGAGCATTAAATGACTCACTAGGCTTTTCTGCCAATTTTTTGGGTTTTTTTTCTCTTTATTATTATTATTATTTAGCGTCCCAAAGCATTTTTTAATCCTCTCATCTGCTTTTAATGGAATGCATTCAATTTACCTTTTTTTTTTTTCCCCCGCCAGGATTAATGCATGATTTAATGTTTAAACCTGGGCTGGTCTTTATCTCTGTCAAAGTTTTTAGTATGTCTGGGGTTCCTTTACCATGTGCATTAGGGAGAGCAGGACTTGAAGCAAGAATAGACATCTAAAACATTTATTCACCGTGCCTACCATGAAAGCCATTCCTGTTGGAAATGAAGTCTTGTTATCTCAAAGATGCCTGTTACTTCTGCAGTGGCAGCTGCCAGAGGAAATGCATTACGCTTCCAGGTTGTACAGGGGGGTTGTGGCTGCGTGTGTGGGAAGAGGCGTGTTTTTACTGGAAGAACCCTTTACCCAAGTGCAGATGCCTTTCCAGCACAAAATACTTGCTCCTGGGATGAGGGACACCAGGAGAAGCAAAGATGGAGTCTGACCCCCAGGAAAACATGGGAAGAGCAATTGAGATGAATGGTGTGAGCATGTTGCATTTTTAGGCAGTTTCTACTGTTACTTGGCTCTGGCGAAGGTTAACATGCTTTTCTGGTGGAGCAGAGGGCCTCCAAGAGGAGCAGCACAGCCCTCAGTGCCCACCTACACAGCAGCACATCAAGGTGTCAATACCAGCCTTTCCCGAAGCCTTAGCCAGCCCTGAATATGGAGGCGTGTGTGGATGAGACGGGTGCTTCTCTGAGCAGCATTCCGAGTTACGTCACTGGAAATAAACAAGGAATACAGGCACAGTGCAAGGAAGGGGGAGTGAGGCAAACTGGGAGGGTGAGCCCAGAAGCAGGCAAGGGAGATGAGAACAGCAGAATGCCAGAATCAGAGGCAAAAAGAGAGCTCAATGCTGTCATCAACCCAGGAGGATCAGGCATGGGCGTTCCAAGGACTGTGTGTGGCTGTGCTGGGACTTGTGGGTGTATTTGCTGTCTGACGGAGATTGCACAGCATCTTCATCATCCCTATCTAATATATTGATTGTGATTAATGTTATTACGCGGCATATCTGATTAATTAACAATGGCTTCCCACTTGTGACTGCTCCTAGACCAGCAAGTGCATCAGCTCTTGCCTGGCAGATGCTGGCACTGGTAGTGCTGGTGCTGACAGTGTGGCTGCCTGCACGGGAGCATGGTGGCCAGGGCACTAACAAAAAGGACTGGAGGAGAAGTGCAAAAAGCACCACGTTGGCGGCAAACTGAACTTTGTCACAGGAGGTGTGGGGTGGCCCATTCTGCCAGCAGGAAGGATAGCAAATGGGAGGATGTTCATCTGGTCAGATGGAGCAGGAGGCTTGGAGAAGTCAGGGTTGCCCCTATGCAGGGCCTTCATCTTCCTCACAGCACTGGCTCCCAACCACCAGACTGTAGGCTTTGATCGCCCATCCAAATGGAGGTCTCAGCACTATTTGGACAGGTGGATTTGAGGCTCTTCATAGAATCATAGAATAGTTAGGGTGGGAAAGGACCTTAAGATCATCTAGTTCCAACCCTCCTGACGTGGGCAGGGACACCTCACACTAAACCATGCCACCCAAGACTCTGTCCAACCTGGCCTTGAACACCGCCAGCGATGGAGCATTCACAACTTCCCTGGGCAACCCATTCCAGTGCCTCACCACCCTTACAGGAAAGAATTTCTTCCTCATATCCAATCTAAACTTCCCCTCTTTAAGTTTGAACCCATTACCCCTTGTCCTCTGACTACAGTCCCTCATGAAGAGTCCATCCCCAGCATCCCTATAGGCCCCCTTCAGATACTGGAAGGCTGCTATGAGGTCTCCACGCAGCCTTCTCTTCTCCAGGCTCAACAGCCCCAACTCTCTCAGCCTATCTTCATACAGGAGGTGCTCCAGTCCCCTGATCATCCTCGTGGCCCTCCCCTGGACTTGTTCCAAAAGTTCCATGTCCTTTTTATGCTGAGGACACCAGAACTGCACACAATACTCCAAGTGAGGTCTCAGGAGAGCAGAGTAGAGGGGCAGGATCACCTCCCTCAACCTGCTGGTCACGCTCCTTTTGATGCAGCCCAGGATACTGGGATGTGAGGCTTTCTGGGATGTGAGCTCACAAAGCAGCTGGCTCATGTTTGTTTTTTCATCAACCAACACCCCCAAGTCCTTCTTCACAGGGCTGCTCTGAATCTGTTCTCTGCCCAACCTGTAGCTGTGCCTGGGATTGCTCCGACCCAGCTGTAGGATCTTGCACTTGGCATGGTTAAACTTCATCAGATTGGCATCATTCCTTCCCTCCAACGTATTGACCGAACCACACAGTTTGGTGTCATTGTCAAACTTGCTGGGGCACACTCAATCCCACTGTCCATGTCACCGACAAAGATGTTGAACAAGACCAGTCCCAACACCGATCCCTGAGGGACACCACTCATTACTGGTCTCCAGCTGGACATTGAGCCATTGAGCATGACTCTTTGCGTGCGGCCATCCAGCCAGTTCTTTATCCACCGAATGGTCCACCTATCAAATTGATGTCTCTCCAACTTAGACACAAGGATGTCGTGTGAGACAGTGTCAAATGCTTTGCACAAGTCCAGGTAGATGACATCAACTGCTCTACCCCTGTCCATCAGTTCTGTAGCCTCATCATAGAAGGCCACCAGATTGGTCAGGCAGGATTTCCCCTTAGTGAAGCCATGCTGGCTGTCACCAACCACCTTGTTATTTTTCACGTGCCTCAGCATGCCTTCCAGGAGAATCTGCTCCAAGAATTTGCCAGGCACAGAGGTGAGGCTGACTGCTCTGTAGTTCCCCAGCTCATCCATTTTCCCCTTCTTGAAAGTGGGGGTTATATTTCCCTTTTTCCTGTCATTGGGAACTTCACCTGACTGACATGATTTTTCAAATATGATGGAAGGTGGCTTAGCAGCTTCATTTGCCAGCTCCTTCAGGACCTGTGGGTGGATTTCATCGGTCCCATGGACTTGTGTACATTCAGGTTCCTAAGATGGTCTCGAACCAGATCCTCTCCTACAGTGGGCGCAGGGTCTTCATTCTCACAGTCCCTGTGTCTGCCTTCCAAGACTTGGGTGCTGTGGTCAGAGCATTTGCCGGTGAAGACTGAGGCAAAGAAGTCATTGAGAACCTCAGCCTTCTCCAAATCCAGGGTAGCCAGTTCTCCTGAGAGCTTCTGGAGAGGGCCCACATTGTCCCTAGTCTGTCTTTTATTTGCAATGTACTTATAGAATCCCTTCCTGTTATCTTTCACATCCCTGGCCAAGTTTAATTCTAAGTGGGCCTTAGCTTTCCTAACCTGGTCCCTAGCTTCCTGGACAACATCCCTGTATTCTTCCCAGGCCGCCTGTCCTTGCTTCCACCTTTTATAAGCCTCTTTTTTCCTTCAAATTTTCCCCAGCAGCTCCTTATCCATCCAAGGAGGTCTCCTGACCCTCCTGCAGCACTTCCTTCTAGTTGGGATGTATCGCTCCTGAGCTTGTAGCAGGTGATCCTTGAATATCAACCAACAGTCTTGGGCCCCCTGCCCTCTAGGGCTATATCCCATGGAACCTTACTGAGCAGGTTCCTGTAGAGGCCAAAGTCTGCTCTCTTGAAGTAAGTCCAGGGCAGTGAGCTTGCTGCATGCTCTTCTCCCTGTCCTGAGGATCTCGAATTCGACCATCTCATGATCGCTGCAACCAAGGCTGCCCTGGAGCATCACATTTCCACCCAGCCCTTATATGTCCTCCTTGTTTGGCAGTAACTGTTTTTTCTCTCCTATAAAGTTCTCCAGCTTTGCCAGGGAAGAGGCACAATGAGAGCCTTCTCTCCCTGACCTCCATGGCAGGGGAAATCAGGAGCTTGCATGGCTGCATCTTGTCTCTTGTGCTCAAAAGCCATCTTGGCCTGCTGCCACAGTAACCAATGGGGGGTGGTGAATGTTTTGCAGCCTTTTGTGTGTGGAGGACGGCTCTCCCCCATCTTTCCCCTCATCCAGGGGCAAAGCCACCCTTTGGCATCTCCTTCCCTGCTGTGTGTCCACCATCCCCCTGCCCCAGTTGCCATCTCTCATTGTGATATTTTTTTTGTGGATGGTTTTTGATAGCTGATAACCTGTTACCATGACAACTGGCCTCTGTTGTGACATTGGTCTTGAAAGAAGCCCAGCCTGATGGTTTTCAAAGTTCCCCCATGCCTCAAGTGGTCAGAGGGCTGCCTCTGTGCCCTCCGTTCATCCCTGGCATGTCTCTGAGGCCAAGAGGAGGGCGTAAAGTTTCCCTCTAATGAGGGCAGTGGGTGCCTGGCTACATTTCTGTGTTGTAGCGAACCGGAGAGAGATTAAAAGAAATAGCCTCCACTAAAGGATTTGCAGATTTGGGTATTCAACTATCTCTTTAAATTATTATCCCTAATTATGAATATGATGAAAGTCCACTTGGTGAGGGATTAGAAAAGAGTCAGACGCAGCTCTTGGGGCTCTTGTGCTAGTGCTGGGCTCCAGGGAAGATCTCCATGTTGTGCTTTTGTGTGCTCCACTCTGCTCTTGCCTCTTCAGGTTAGAACAACCCACTTAACGGCAGCCTGATGTCTTGGTGTTCCCTTTCCTCCCCTCTGAACCCAGTGAGATGTCCCATGTACAGGAGAAGACAAAGGCGAGCAGGACCCTGTCCACTTCCTTGCTCCTCACCAACTCCCTTTGCTTCCATTTCTGATTGGACATGGTTTCTTTGTCTTCCCACATCATGACATAATTAGATCCTCATCATCTTTTGCAAATCCCCTTGGGGTCCTCATTTCTAGACAGAAAAATTATTAGTGTTTAAAATCCACTCTATATGTAGTCTTTGCTACATATAGATCTTTTGTATCTGCTACATTATTTTCCACCTAAAGGGCTCCAAAGTGGTTTTCAGGAACAAGACTCGGGTTCCTGCTGCTGATGGAACTTGTGGTGGCAGGGAAGAAGGTCACTGTCGCCAAAGACATAACGGTTCAAATGGATCCAGCCATTGGAAGTGCTCAGCAAATAGGTGAGCTGAAGGACAGGGACTTCTTCCTTGGAAGAAAGTTAAAATTGTGGCAGGAGATAGGGACCAACCACCTATGCCTGCAAAGTGCACACAGAGAGGTTTTAGGTAATTTTGGGGCATGCTGAACCCCCATTTTCCTGGGAAGCTAGCACATTTCTTCCTGGCAGCCTGTGGGATCCGGAGTGAGGGTCAACTATGATACAGTGCTGAGCACTGGGGACCAGAAAGGGGTCTAAGCCCAGGGGTTGAACTAATTAAGCTCAAATACCCTCTGGGGAGGGATGAGGCTGAGAGGGCTGGGGAGCGGGAGAAGCAGCTGGTATTCATGAGACTGGGTTTTGTCAGGGACTTGGTGGTAGTAATTCCATGGGAAAAGCAGACCTTACTGGCAGCTGGGAGAAGGACTGTACAACCCTGTGTTTGAGCCATGCCTCAGGACAGCTCTTCGGGACCCCCAAACCCAGGTGCGGCAGCCTGGGTTCTCTTGTGGCTGTGGTGTTGTGCTATAGATCTGACTGAATAATTCCTTTCTTTTGGTGTTGGCTGTTTAGGAGTGGGGGAGGGTAAATCGTTGGCAAGCATTTGAAACAGAGCAATTAATAGGATTAAAATGTCATGTTTTACAGGACTGTGTACACAACTTACAATAATGGGAATTGTAAAAGTTCTCCCAACTGATGGGGAAGGCACAACTTTGCGAGTTGGAGTGCCTTATCCAGCACACCAGAGCATCTTTTTGGGATGGGGAAAGAAATTAGCAGCAGTGCTTGGGAATGGCATCACTTGAGGGGAGGAGTTGGTATATAGGCTTGTTAAGGAAACCTGAGTGGGCCTATGTGGGGAATGGAAACCACATCCAAACCAGACATCATCATCACTGCAGAGCTCCAAGTTATGTCCTGGTAACCAGATCAGTATTGTTCTCAATGGGCTTTGTTGAGCTTCTTGCTGAGGAGAGGGAAGGAGGAGTTCAGAGGAATAAGAAACCACATTTTGATTACTGTGACTCATGGAGATACGTGATATAATGCTTTCCCTACAGCAATGACCTTAGGTTTGTGTATGTGGTGGAATAAGATTGAATGAACAAGGAGCTCTACATAGGAGTGAGCATCAGTGTGGTGAATCAGAAGTGCTCTTGTGCCCAGACATCTGCTGCTCTGTCACTGCCCTGTCTGGAAGACATGGTGCCTCCATGGTCCATGTCTTAAAGGGAAAGTCTTTGGGACATGCTCAGGGTGGTTAATTAGTATCACAATCCTTAGCCAAGAAGTGTCAGTAATTTGACTTTACCACTTCATTTCGTCTTGTCGTGGTTTAAGCTCAGTCAACCATGCAGCCTCTCTCTCACTTCCTCCCCTTCCTTCCCCCTGCTTCCAGGGGGATGGGGAACAGAATTGAAAGAATGTAACTCCCACGGGTTGAGATAAGAACAGTGCAGTAACTGAGGTATAACACAAACCACTGCTGCTACCACCAATAGTAATAGTGACAAGGGAAACAACAAGGGAAGAGAATACAACTGCTCACCCACCGATACCCAGCCCGACCTGAGCAGTGATCTAACCGTTCCAGGTAACTGCTCCCAATTTATATAGTGGGTCTGACGTGCTGTGGCATGGAATACCTCTTTGGTCAGTTTGGGTCAGGTGTCCTGTCTCTGCCTCCTCCCGGCTTCCCCTCCTCCCTGGCAGAACATGAGGCTCAGAAAGTCCTTGGTCAGAGTAAACATTACTGAGCAGCAACTGAAAACATCGGTGTTATCAGTGCTGTTCCCAGGCTGAAAGTCAAAACCACAGCACTGCACCAGCTACTGAGAAGGAGAAAACTGTCTGCTACTGCTGAACCCAGGACACATCTGCAGCATGTAAATGTGGGGATCTCCCAGGGGGATCAGTGCCAAACAGAGATGTATTTTTGGAGGGTTTCTGTGTTGGGGATGTCTCTGAGATTGGCTGCAACATGAACTCCTCTTGGGCCCCTGCATATGATTGACATCCAAACCTGGTTCTCCTGTACTCCCAATGGCCATGAGCTTAGCTGCTTCCCAGCAGGTAGGAGAAGACCCAGGCTTTATGCATTACCTGGGTAAATGGTGCCTCCTGAACAATGCTATGTTGTCCCTACCCTGGCTGATGTGAGAAACACTGCCTGGTAAATAAACTAAGAAGCTTGAGAGAAGTGATCCGAGTACTATTTCTACAAGCTTCATCTCACACCATTAACAACAAAAGATTAATTTTACCTGTTAGTTTGCAGTCCTGGAGCTGTTTTTGTGGTGCTGTCATGTAGCAGCAGGTTCAGATTCAACTGGGCTGACTGACCCAACCCCTTGTGCTCCACAGCATCACAGTGATTTAGACCAGCTACCGTGTCAGTGTTGTAGAAGCAAGCACATTCCAGCGGGATCTGCCACTTTTCTTTGTCTGCCAGAGAGTCATGGAGCTTCCCATAAATTGTTCCCTCACTACCACAAAGGTATAGTCCAAAATCATCTCACTTTTCCAGGAAAGAAGCCAGGATTAAGTTCCCCATAAAGATCAGCCTTGTCATCATCAAGTCTCCAGTTGAAAATAGTCAAGCTGGTGTCAACATTGTCTACTACACCAGGGCTGTGACCTCTGAATCAAATAGTTCCCAAATTAGGAGTCCTCTTAGCCAGTGGGGTCACAAACCCTCAGGAAATACATCCCTAGAAATGTAATGAACCCAGCAGTGCTGTAGGAAGTAGATCATCCGTGAGAAAGTCTGGATACAATAGGGCTAGAAACTGCCACCACATAGAAAGCTGAGATTGTCACTGAGGGGGAACAGGTCCCACTGGCAGGACAGGTGGCACAAAATCTGTTTAATTTCCGTGGGAAACACCCACTGTAGATGGGAGCAAAATATGTGTCCTTCTCCTGACACTAATCAGCAGTTACCAGGTTCTTTGTGTAAAGATCTGCGCAACAACACTACAATATTGGGGGATGCCAAGGGCAGAGGGTGGACTAGATTTATTCATATCCAATTTAGGAGAGATTTCTTTATGTGTTGACTCTGAAATTCACAGCAAGGACAGAACAAAGCTCATGCAGCACGGAAGCCTCACAGGAAAAAAGCCCAAACAAGTGAGCAGCTCAGCATGGGCGGTTAATCCCTTATTGTCAAGGGAAGTCGGAAAGCAAACCTCCTCAAGCTTGTGATGTGCCCACCTCCTGCCAGGCTGGTCTGTAAAATCTCTGCCCCCAGCAGAGACTCCTAGCTCTGTGCAGTTGTTGCTTCTGCCCTACTTCATGACGGACCTCTTATGTCATGTTCACAAGGTGCTGAAGGAAACCTGATTCATAACTCTCAGGTGAGGAGCTGGGGCTGTGTTGAATGAAAAGCAAGAGTTAGAAGCAAATGCTGCCTTGGATGAGATCGGTTGTTACAGGTTTGCATTTCTTTCAGATTTATATCCCTGTCCAGCCCTCCTCTGTGCCTGGGGGTCACTGCTGCAAATAATTAACAGATAAGTGAAATGCTGTGCTGAGATTCCTGCGTTTAAGCAGAAGCGCCCTGTTTTTAGTTTTCTGATGACTGGCAAGGAACGGAACATCTCAGAACTCCCTGTCCCTTTAGCTGAATGCTTTTCCGTCATGTTTCAGTAACAGCATTCAAAGTCACCCTCTTGCTGATTTAAATGTTTCACAGCTTGCAGGGCCTTAAATGAGTTGTGTATTATGAACAATAAATTACATCACAGCATGTGCAATCGGGTTCAGCCTAAACATGGACACTCCTTTTCTTTTCTTGAGTCAGTGAGTTTTCCTGGATAACTTTTAAGGCCATTTGTGTTAAATGTCATCTGCACAGAGGATGTGGGACCTGTCTCTTTGAATGCTGAGGTTAATAACTGTCTACCGAAAGCCAGCACGAGCAATAAGGATTTTAGTTATCCACAGTCCTTTTGCCAGGGAGATGATTGCTTTGTTCACAGAAGTCTGGACTGGCTCTTGAGCCCTGAGTTTGACTCTTAAGTCCACATTTAGTCCCCTGGAGCATTGGCCCTTACTATGCCTCAGTTTCCCCAGCAGTAAATTTGAGATAGTGGCTCTCCCTCCTTATAAAGTGCTATGAAGTAATCTTGAAAACAACTCATGTACTTTCAATATAGCGTTAATAAATACTGCAATAGGAATTATTTGGTAGCCTTACATATAATTATATACCCTCCTTAATTATTGAACAGATACTTTAATAAAACATGCAACAAATAATTCAAAATCTATTCAAGGAAAAAGATGTACAAAAATTCTTCCTGTAAATATGTACAAAAAATAATTTGTGTATTATTTAAAAACCAGAGTAATCCTTTGCTCTGTCTATAGAGAATAATTGAATAGAAAAATATTGAAGTTAGAAAACAGCAAATTAGTAATTCACATAGTATTTACAGTCACAGCACATATTTTCCACCAAATGTATGTTCTCTTCACCAGTGAACCAGATAGATGCTGCAGTCTAAGGCACTTGTACTGGGCACTTTTGTAAACCGTTTTGTGATTGGGAGATGCTGCTATCAGTGACTTATTAAGTTGCCCAGCTGACATTTGGGCTGGTGAAATCCTGCCAAGATGGAAAGTCAACCCCCGACTAGAGGTCTGCAACATTTCAGCTCCAGCATCCAGAGCATCATACAACCCATGCTTCATATGAGGACCAGTGGTCTCCTTTGTATGATCTGCATCCTGGTCCCATTGTCGTAGACTGAATCCAGTTTATGACTCACAAAGAAATTGATTTTAAATTATTTTCCTTGCTCCTAGCTCTGCAATGCTCAGTTTTGGAGGTGACTGTCCTATGTTAACATTTATTCTTCTCTGGAATTGTCTGAAAATCTATTGTTTGGCCTCTGCCAAAATCTGTGCATTGCTCAGGAGAAATAAGTGGTCATTTAGGCTCTCATTTTAAAGATGAAATGGTGGTAGAAACCAAAATTTGCCACAGATCTCCTGTGGGATCTTGGTGAATCACTCTGAGCCAACCTGAAACCATCACTAGCGTGCAAATTTGGGGGAAAATAGAACAATTTGGCTCACCTGCTCTCCTGAACCCTCCTTCTTGCCCCCCTAGGGGGCAATGCTGAGAGGTACTCACCCTCAGTACCCAGGTATTGGATGCTCAGGGCTCCTCAGCGCTGAAGCAGCACTGCTACAGGGGTGGTTTGAAAGCAACTGCTTGTTGTGGAAACATGAGACGGTGTCTCTGGTGCAGCTTGTAGACACCCAGGTTGTACCCCCAAAAGGCAGCCTCATCCAGCAGTGAGGGCATCACTGCTCCATCCCTGTCACCAGGCATGACAGGAAGGTGTCCTCACACCTTGCACATGCAGCAGTACAGGAGGAGACATACCAAGGGCAGTCCTGGGCCAATCTCCATAAGGTCAGACATCAGGCTGGAGATGCCTGCACCTGGCTGCAGCCCCCTGTTAAATCAAATCCCCACGCCTACTGCTGGGGAGGCATTTGCTGTGGCTTTCAACTCCCATGCATACAAGAGGCTGAAGCCTAAGAGTCAGATGGATTTAATGTGGGCAGACCTCTGAGGAGGATTTCAGACCTGAACTCATCAGCTTTTGGGCTGCTTTAGTTCAGATTGGCTCCAACCTTCCACTTTTGCCAATGACATTGCTCAGGGCATGTCTCTATAGAGTTCAGTGCCTTCAAAATTTGTGGCTTTTTTTGTGCTGAATCTTGAGAGACAAGGCCTTTTCACAAGTTCTTTGAACAGGTTTTCCTAAGATCTAGATTTCTATTGAGTTCCTTCCCTTTCTTTGGTCTGAAAATTAAGTGGTGCCTGACTTCTCCAGGAATTTATCCCCAGAATGGTGAGCTGTTGCTTCCTTTTGAAAACCCAGAGCATCCACAGCATTTGTGAGCTCAGGGGACTGGAATCATAGAATCATAGAATCATAGAATAGTTAGGGCTGGACAGGATCTCAAGATCATCTAGTTCCACCGCCCTGCCATAGGCAGGGACACTTCACACTAAACCGTGCCACCCAAGCCTCTGTCCAACCTGGCCTTGAACACCGCCAGCGATGGAGCATTCACGGCTTCCCTGGGCAACCCATTCCAGTGCCTCACCACCCTCACAGTAAAGAATTTCTTTCTTATATCCAATCTAAACTTCCCCTCTTTAAGTTTGAACCCATTACCCCTTGTCCTCTGACTACAGTCCCTCATGAAGAGTCCCTCCCCAGCATCCCTATAGGCCCCCTTCAGATACTGGAAGGCTGCTATGAGGTCTCCAAGCAGCCTTCTCTTCTCCAGGCTGAACAGCCCCAACTTTCTCAGCCTATCTTCATACAGGAGGTGCTCCAGTCCCCTGATCATCCTCGTGGCCCTCCTCTGGACTTGTTCCAAAAGTTCCATGTCCTTTTGATGTTGAGGACACCAGAACTGCACACAATACTCCAAGTGAGGTCTCAGGAGAGCAGAGTAGAGGGGCAGGATCACCTCCCTCGACCTGCTGGTCACGCTTCTTTTGATGCAGCCCAGGATGCAGTTGGCTTTCTGGGCTGCAAGCACACACTGAAGCCGGCTCATGTTCATTTTCTCATCAACCAACACCCCCAAGTCCTTCTCCACAGGGCTGCTCTCAATCTCTTCCCTGCCCAGCCTGAAGCTGTGCCTGGGATTGCTCCCACCCAGCTGTAGGACCTTGCACTTGGCATGGTTAAACTTCATGAGATTGGCATCATTCCCACCTCACAAGCGTTTCAAGGTCCCTCTGGATGGCATTCCTTCCCTCTAACGTATCAACCGAACCACACAGCTTGGTGTCATTGTCAAACTTGCTGAGGGTGCACTCAATCCCACTGTCCATGTCACTGACAAAGATGTTGAACAAGATCGGTCCCAACATGGATCCCTGAGGCACACCACTCGGTACTGATCTCCAGCTGGACACTGAGCCATTGAGCACAAGTGTTTGCGTGCGGCCATCCAGCCAGTTCTTTATCCACCGAATGGTCCACCTATCAAACTGGTGTCTCTCCAATTTAGAGACATGGATGTCATGTGGGACAGTGTCAAACACTTTGCACAGCTCCTGGTAGAATCAGGGAAAAGAAGTGTTTTTTTCTTTCTAGCTCACTGGTCAGCAAATGCCCATGCGGGGTGATCCTGTCAGGAGAACAGCTGAACCTTGTTCCTTGTCCTGATCCCTGGACAAGGCAGTTTCGAAGGAGTGAGATGCTTAAGACATGCTCATAGCTAACTATTAGCAGGGCTGCGATGGAGTCAGGGAGTGTTTGAGAGAGTCAGAAGGTTTGGTGAAAGGGGAGCAAGTGGTAGGTGGCTCTCTAGCGTGGGCTGTGATCAAGGAGAGGCCAAGAGCAAGGAAACGTGTCTTCAGCCAGGGCTTAGGAGTGCTAAACCCAAAACGAGTGGAAGTGTTTGTGCAGAGCAGGGGAAGGAGCCAGTGGCTGCCTCTGCATGACTGAGAGACCAACCCTCCGGGGGGCATCTGGAGCTGCTGATGAGGGTGGGGAGGGAGTCACTGGAGATTCGCATTGGGGTTATTTCTTCAATCAGATTCCTCTTGCGTTTCCCCCCAGGAGGCCCTGACTGACAGCTCTCCAGCAGGGATTCATGCCGTGCTGTCAGTCATTCATTACTGCCAGAGATTCTATGTGCTGACTGGCAGCTGCTGGTGGAACTGCAAAGGTGTGGGAGGTGTCTGAGGGGCTGGAGGTACATTTTACTCCATGTATCATTTCCCTTCCTAGCCGGGGCTCTCATGACTTTGTATCTGGCAAAGACGGGCATTATCTTCAGCTCTGTGACCAGACTTTAATGAGGCAATTCTTTCATTTCTGCTTTACATTCATTGAATGCCTGGATGCAGAGAGGAGGCATTGCACAGGGATTAAACCATTATCAAAACTGCCAACAGTGGCAAGTGAGAGTTGCCATTCGTGCTTCTTGTCCCAGATCTCCCACAGAGGCTGTGATGGCCACCCTGCCCCAGTAAGGAATTTCAGGAAGGGATGGTCAGGCAGTTTGGGGGGAAAGTCATTTATGAAAACCAATTCCTACAGGGTTAAGGCTGTAAGACCATGGAGCATAAAAGGCTCACAAATGTTTCACAAATGTTGCCTTGCCATCCAACAGGCGAAGGATGCAGGTACAGGTTATGACTGGAGTCTCCACTGGAAGCTCTTACATGGTGAAGGCTGGTGGAGCTGAGTGTAGTGATGTGGCCAAATACCCACTGATACCAGCAGAGACTGGCCCTAGACTGCCTCAGATGAGAACAGGGAACATTTGTTATCCTGAGGGTGCAGTGTGGCTGTATGTCAGGTCCATCCTGGTCAAAATTACCCTTTTGGTTCATGTCTTTTAGTGGATTTTCTTGGAAACTCGTGACCACATTAGGGAAAGCAGTAGAAAGTGAAAGGACAGGATCCACATGGCAACACCCACTATTTTTACTTCTTCATCCTCTCCCACATTTTTTGTTCACATCATCTGTAACTGCTTGCTTAGGTGAGGTCCTCACAGTCATGGCCTTGCCTTGGTTACAGGACAGTGCCTGGAGAGAGCTGTTGCAGGTTTTGTGTGGTTCATCTCTCCTGGCACCCCTGCAGTTGTCCACTTACAGGTACAGTCTTGGCATTGTCCCACTCTTTGGGTTGCGCATTGGCAGGGGTATAAAGTTAGAGCCTGGCTGTTGCTGATAGCAGTATACGTTCTACCATCCAGGTGGATCAAGGGGATGCTCTGCTCCTCTATAGTTTTATCACCTAGCGATAGACTCCATTACTGCTGTAAAGAACTTTTTCTGGACCTTTGGCATGTATTTAATGTATTTAGCATCTGTTTCATGCTAATGCTTATGTTTTCTTTTGCTCCTGAGAGCACCAAAAGAAGAATTGAAGTAAGATACAGATTTTCTTCTCCAAAAAATATAAAGGGCATTATTCACAGTACGGACATATTTAAATTGTCTGAAACAGTCCGTCTTCCCCTCTATATACATATAGTGCAATTTCAACTAAAATTTAAAAATGAGGGAAGTTATCCCTATAAAAGATAATTATATTCAAAGACAATTAGTGTAAATGAGACATCAACTGATCAAAAATATTTTTGCATTTCTAAAAAATGTAAATTCGAGTCAGCCTGATTGTGCAGGAAAAAGCCTAAAAATACCACATCTCAGAGTTCTTGATATGTAATTTCTGCCATTAAGATCAGAGAAGGGAAATTTCCAGGTGCACAGGGAAGGTAAGCACACTGCATCCCATACACCTCCGGAAATGTCCAGAAACTAAGTACTGTCCCTATGGATTAATAATGGATATGGCACAGCAAGGAAGCGTCAAGACCAGCTCATTGGCCATGTCTGGTTAATGGTTACTGCTACAGCTCCCAGCCTGAGACTCTTTCCTAACATTGCTGTCATCACATCAAAAAGCAGGTGTCCACATCTGTCCCAGCTTCCATTAGAGACAGCAGGCTGCAGGACAGGCATCACTCACCCAAAATAAGCCAAAAAACCTCTTCCCGCTCTCACCTGCCTTGACTCACCCCTAAACCAGGAGCCTAGAGAGGCAATCTCAGATGGAGATATCTGCACAGGAGCACTGCACATTAGATGTGATAAATCCCACCCTCATTTCTCTCAAAGTGTTTCTCTTGCTGTCAATGCCTTTCTCAGCGTCTCTCTTCATTGCAGATTTTAAAAAGGCTGGTGTTTCCACTATCTATAGGTTATGCAAATGTCTTTTTTCTTTTTCATACAAAATACACCATCTGTGGAATACACCTTCGCTGTGCTTCTACAAAGCAAGAAGCTGAATAACTATCTCACTTCTGCTTGGTGAAGGAATGATAGTGGGAATTACAGGGTAGAAATCTGTAACGTCCAGAATGGAGTGGAGTGCAAGAATAAGGAATGGGGTGTGTGTGTGTGTGTGTGTGTGTGTGTGTGTGTTGAACTAGATAATCTTAACGTCCTTTCCAGCCCTAATTGTTCTATGATTCTGTGATTCGCTGCTTCTTCCAAGGGTGCCCAGTTACCAGATAATTGGTCAAAAGGCACAATGCATCAGCTGGAAGCTTATATCCTTAGGATGTTGTGGGAGGAAAGAGACTAAAACAAATGAAAGAGGGATTAGCAGTTATTAAACTCAGTGGTCCAGAAGTGACCTCTTTCAATGAACTTTTGGTCTGACCCCATGCTTATGAAGACTGTCGCTGTGAAATATTAACCCCAATCACTCTTGCAACCCCAAGAGGAATACTAATTAAAACACAGCTGTCTGGTCTGGGGCAGACAGTCCCCAGTAGCAATGGGAGGAGATTCAACAGATATTGGTGATTTTAGAGGCAGCATCATCTCCTGTCAGCAAAGCAGAGGAGCCCAGCTGAACTCTAGAAATCGGAAGCTGATCTGCATAGCCTCAGGCAAACCATTTCCTTGGTATCGCTTCTGACCCTGGTCTGTCTTTCTAACATGATCATCACCCCTGTAGGGCAGGAGCAGTCTTTTACTATTTGTCTGTTCAGTTCTTAGGAGAAATGAGTTGATCTCTCAGGCAGTGCCTCTCACTGTGCTTGCAGTAGAAACCCAAATTGGCAATAATTATGTCTATTATGGAAAAAAAAATCCATTCCACTGTGTATTTTATTCTGTATATTTGAAGCTGTTCCATTTACAGGCACCCTCTATTGTGTCACTCCACTTACAGACTCTGATGCAGATGGCCCAATTATTTATTAATCTGGTTTTAAAATATCCTCAGAGTGTTTCAGCAGGAGACACTTTCTTCAAGGTCCCAGTTTCAGCAGAGCCAGTAAGAGTTTTGCTGTTGAATTTGCTGGAGAGCAGGATTGAGAATTCTTTTGTCCTTTCTAACTTCCCCTTTCAAATACTACCAACACCTCTTAGACCTGGGAGGAGCATTTACTCTTGTGGTGCATATATATTTTTAAACACCTGAAATGGAAGGGGTTACATCTTAAATCTTTGCCTACATCCTTGAGTGCCCTCATACTCTCACAAAGCCAAGGGAGCATGCATAAGA
The DNA here is from genome assembly GCA_017639245.1 of Myiopsitta monachus. Taxonomy (NCBI): domain Eukaryota; kingdom Metazoa; phylum Chordata; class Aves; order Psittaciformes; family Psittacidae; genus Myiopsitta; species Myiopsitta monachus. The sequence goes on along the minus strand of CM029926.1, from coordinate 24,891,022 downwards.
AAAAGCATACAAATTTCTGTGAATTAAGTGTTAAAGATCTGTGTGTTTTTTCTTACTGCCACATGTCCCAGAAGGCTTAGGAAGGTGGAATGTTTGCTACAGGCCTGAAAGAACTGGTTTTAGTGGCAGCTCCTTGGATTTTACCCCACTCTTTAAGCATATAAAGCTGACCAGGTGATTCATTCAATCCAGGCACCACAGTGAATCAGGCATCACTGTGACTCAGGGTTTTGCCTTGCTGTGACATGAAAAATGTTTCGCTGCAGAATAAGCACGATCTCCTTTAGCCAGCCATCAAACTGTCCACCAGCCACATTCATGGGCTAGGACATGTGTGCTGCGCTGAAATCCAAAGGCCAAATTCACCCAAACCATAGCAGACTTCAAACATCACCCTGGGGATCATGCGCTTCCTGAAAAAGCAGAGAAAGAAAAACGCTAGGAAACGAATTTGCCACCTTGGTGCTTTTCCAGCACCATTAGTTGAGCACTGTTGCTGATGTGCTTAGGGCATGTCCAGCATCAGAAGGGTCCAGAGAGCAATCGCAGATCTGTGCCTGAAACCTGGCTTTACAGAATAAGGTCTGAAAATAGCCATAGCCTTCAGAAAATCACAGCAGAAAATAACACACACAGGACTTTCCTCTTGTGCATCCTGTGAACTTGAGGTCAGGGTACAACACTGCTGTTGCCACAGCCAGCCTGAACACACCTGGGAGAAAGTCTGCTTGTACTGAATGGCACAGAGTGTATTTTAGAGGTCTGAACCTCTGCCTCCAGTTCAGTGCTCTGCCCCACATGCAGGAACATCTGGAGAGGCATAAATAATCAGGGCAGCAGGCTTTCCCATGACAGGTTCTTATTTGGCCTCATATCCTGACCTGCCTCTCAAAAGCACCTGTCATTTAAATTCCATCATAGCAAGGTTAAGCTCCCTTTTGTTGCACTGTGTAAATTTAAAAAGTCAGTTAATTGGTATACTTGGTTTATGACCATTAAGTTACAGTGCAGCAGAAAAGGTTTTCCACAATAATTGTCTTATTCTTGGGAAATTAAAGGAACTGTTTAATTCCCCTTTGTAATGAACTGTTTGGACAACACAACATTTGAACTAATGGGCAGGAAACAAAGGAATTCTGCTATTAAAGGGAAGCAAAAGTCCTCCCAGCGCTGCTGCTGATGGAGCGATCCTCCCACTCCCAGCTCCATGACTGAAAGCATCGCTACACATTGGATCTTGGAGGGAAACACAGGCAAGAGGGATATTTAGGACTTCTGCTTTGCTGAAGGAAATCTTCAGCTCATCTGGGCTTTTGCTGCCGTGCCCCTCTGTACTTTTTCTCCATTGTTTCTGGCTTTTTGTAGCCAGGGGTTTCTGTTGTTTAGAGATCCTTTGGCTTCAGGAGCAGATTAGATCCTTACCCTGCCGCTAAAGCATACAGGATTTGAGGGAGTAGTGTAAGGTTGAGTAACAGCTGAGATTTGGGCAGGTCTGGAGCTGATCTAGCGTGGAGCAGAGCCAAAGGTTACAAAAATCCTGTTGCAAAAATCTCTCAGTCCCTAATGCACAAATATTAAACATTTTATAAACTTTTGCAGCCTGTGTAAATTTTATAAACTTTGAGGCTTCCACCTCAAACGTGCTGGTCTCACAAGGCTCCAAAATATGCCTTCTGGTACAAATAATATTCCTACACTTGCTGCTGTAAAGCCCTGCACACATCAGAAGCATAAAGATATGTATTTCTTTCTTCCCCTAGAAAAGAGAGAAGGTAACTGAGCTCCTTGAGGAAGTCTGGTATCTGTGTCTAACACAAAGACTTGGTGTTGTCACAGAACATATGGTGATTTTGAATGAGGGGAGTCCTTCAACCAAGCAGCAGTGCAGAAACAGGCTGTGCATATAGCCACAGCAAGGTGGTCTCATGAGCAGGAGTTTGGGAGCCCAGGAAAAAGAAACAGCTGCCAGGGGACCCAATTCTCCCTGTAAATCATAGAATAGAATCATAGAATAGTTAGGGTTGGAAAGGACCTTAAGATCATATAGTTCCAACACCCCTGCCATGGGCAGGGACACCTCACACTAAACCATGTCACCCAAGCCTCTGTCCAACCTGGCCTTGAACGCCACCAGCAATGGAACATTCACAACTTCCCTGGGCAACCCATTCCAGTGCCTCACCACCCTCACAGTAAAAAACTTCCTCCTTATATCCAATCTAAACTTCCCCTGTTTACATTTTAACCCGTTACCCCTTGTCCTATCACTACAGACCCTCATGAAGAGTCCCTCCACAGCATCCTTGTAGGCCCCCTTCAGATACTGGAAGGCTGCTAGGAGGTCTCCACGCAACTTCTCTTCTCCAGGCTGAACAGCCCCAACTTTCTCAGCCTGTCAAAACACACAAGAGGGAGAGCTCTGGGGATTGGAGGGGTGGGAAGAGACCTGTTCAAGCCCCCCACATTATTTTGCAACAGGAATACTTAATACAGATAGAACTGGAATGAATTTAGGGTGAAAATCATAAGTAAGTTTCTAAATGACCAAGTACTGAGGGTTTGGATATTTGCAGAAAGAGCTGGGGCATTAAATTGAACTGATTTTGTAATGGAGCAGAGTACATTTGCAGGCAAATTTATATGACAGGCAGTGACAGGAGGCTGGAGCTGGCCACTGAAGTGATCTCTTCAATCTTGTATCTGTCTGTTCAAAGCAGGTTCCAATTTCTTAATGTAAAGGTATTTACCTTAGTTAGGATGGGAAGATGTGTGGCTGGCCACGAGAACAAGGACTCCTTCCCATAGCCCAGATCTGCTTCCCGTTGTCTGCTCTCTCTGTGGTTGAGCTGGAGGCTCACAATATTTGGTCTAAGGTGATACTGTCAAGCTACTGTTCAAGGCAAGAGAAATCACTGCACCAAAGAAACTCCTTCCTCTAAAGCCAAACCCAACTGTACTCTCTTTCTGGAAGAGCCTCCCTTGAACACTTTTAGGATTATTTTTTTTTACCTCTGGCTACAAGGGTGATGGTGTGTTACTCCTTACACAGAAGCAATCCAGAAAAGGCACCACAGAAACAGCAGAAGCATCATGGTTCACGACACATGAAGGCCGAACCAGAATCTGTGTGAGGGGAAGACTCTTCCCAGCCTAGGAGAGCATCATCCAGGCTAAGGTGGACCCTTGTCATGTGAGGATTTTTGTTCAGTTTCTCCCATTGCTTCTCCTTGAACTTAGCTAAATAATCTCTCTCCTTCCCCGATCTTGCAGCTTTCAGCAGGCCATGTGCACAGTGGGGCTACCTGTCCGTCTCCAGCCTTTTTGCTGGCTTCTACCATGGGCGTTCCCCTACAATAAACCCCCTCTGGGTTTTGTCAATCTGAAACAGGATAAGCAGCCCTCAGATCAACCACAATCACTGAAAGCAGCCAGCTCCAAGCCCACATACATATGATGGAACAAGTAAACCTCAAACTGGTAAACAGTTTATTGCTCATTTAATATTATCACTCAAAGCTCCCAGATTGCTAATCCACCTGTGTGATCCTGTTGCAATTACTGTTGAATTGCAGAGGGACATCCTCCAAAATAGTTCCAGGTAGACAGCACTTGGCTGGCAGACAGCTCTGAGTAGCTCCCAAGTGAAATATGCACTGTTTCCACCTAAACAGGGTCTAACAAGCCATTCAAGAGAATAGAGAAAAAGCAAAAACTCTTTGCCCTAAGGAAAAACATCCCAAAGAACTCAACAGCATCTCCAGCCTGCTCCTGCCAGCGCTTGTCTCGCAGATAATACAGGCAACATTAGTTGGTTTAGTGTAAAGGAAAATATAGATGTAAGTGGAGAAAGTCTTTGGGGTGCAGATTTCATAATTGCTCCCAAGAGTCTCAGTCTTCAGTTTCACAATATCCTATCCTGTTACACTTGCAAAAAAAAGATAGTTAAATATGGATTGTGGTGGTTGCAGACAGCCAAAGACAGGTCAGCTGAGTGGTGGATCATCTCAGGTTCATGAAGTGCAGGTAGCAGCGCTAGCACTGCCAACAACCACTTCACAACTCAAAACCACAGAATTACAGCAAAGTTACACAGAAGAAAAGTGAACACCTACCTGAAAGGCTGCAGGGCTGTGACAACATGCTTCTATGACCATGGGGGTAGGGCAGGGAGATGCAGTTCTCCATGCAGTCCCATAGTCCACAGCAAGGTTTGCAGAAAGTGGTAGTGGCTTTCACCAGCTGAGCTGATAGCGGTGAAAAAAACCCCAGCCTGACCCACAGGAAAACCTGTGTCAAGTAAAGGCCAGATACTTGGATGAATCTGGTGGTACAGGAAGAGGTCATGGTGGGCAGCCCCGGGAAGTAGCTGGGTGTTAGAATGGGGAGGGAAAGTCTGCAAGTTCCAAATGGAGAGAGAAGGATGCTGAGCGCCAGCCCTAACAGGGTAAGCAGCCCCATTGCTGTGGGCCTTAAACCTGAGAGAAACAGTGGTTCATGGAGAAAAAATAGATTTTTAGACATAAGATTATCTCAAAGTCTTGAGGATTAGAGAAGAAGAACAACAACAAAAGAAAACAGAGCTGGATGGGCTCTCTGGTGAAAAATATTCCCTGCCCATTAACTGGGTGTCTCTATTTAAGTTCACAGGAGAGGAGACAACTCTGGAACCTAAACCACAGCAAGCGTGAGGTAGGTTGGACATAACCTGCCATCCTTTGTATCTATGGCAGTTCCATTTTCTAGTCTTGCACTGTGTAGAACAGTCTTCTCTAGGGACTGGAGAACTGCGAGGGGCTTCTGAATCACAGAAGCTTAAAGATAAATGTAGTTAGCATCAGATTAAAAAGCTCATACCAACTCCCTGCTCTCGTTCAGCCATTAATCTGCTCTTGAGACATTTTGTACCTGAGAAACATGCAAAGTAAATATTGCATGCAGGAGGAGTCTCAGTCACATCATTGCAGAGCTTATGTTTCCATTTGCACTATATTTCCATTGGCTGCATTGTGGACCAGGACCAACAGATCTGTCCTCAGGAGCTCCAAAGAGGCCCTAGGGGCTGCCCAGCCAGTTTGGGGGAAGAAAGCAAATTCTGTGATGAGAGAGAGGTCTTTGTTTTTTTTCTGGTCATTGCAGGCACCAGGTGACTTTTTCTTCCCTATACAGTAGCTGTGATTTAGGAATAAAATGAGTTCATATTTTGTTTTTATACACTTAAGATATGTGCCTGGGAATGAGCACATGCAGGCACTACATGTCCATTGAAAGACAAGCAGAGGAGACATGGGAGGCTGAGGCTTAGAAAAATCAATGGTACCTGCTCTCCATGGGACCACAAGACCAGTGCAGTAACCCTCCTAGACAGGAGGTACAGGTTAACAGTGTGACTCTAACCGGAAGACTAATTCTGCATGACTCAGAGTAACATATCATGATCTACTGAAGCTAAATCAAGGGCCTAACCTTGCTGCCTAAAAGGGAGCACAACTCCCTTCCACTCTGCTTCTAAGAACAGATTCCCTTCTGTGTATCTAGCCCTTCCCTGGCCCACCAAAGCCTTCAGTCTTTCCCAGGTTGGTTTTCAACCAGATCAGCAGAGCTGGACAAGCATACAGCCACGCAAGTGCCAGCAGCAGCACTAAAGAGCCAGCAGAAAACTTCCACATATCCACAGTAAACCCACACCCAGAAACCTCTCTGCCTTAATAGCAGCTTCTAAAAGTACCTCCTCACAGGTGCTCTGGGATGGATTCAGCTACAGATGCTCTGCTCCTGAGGATGCTGTCACTGTTCCTAGGTGGGTAACCTGAGACTCCCACAAGAAAAGACCCTGCTACCACATCCAAACCCTAAACCAGCCTTACTTTCCACTCTTAAGGGGTGTACATAGGATGCTCAGGTGTGTCTGATAACAAGGGACAGGGCTGCGGAAATGACCCAAATGGCTTTCCACGGGTGCTTTTAGTAACCAAGTTAAAAGAGAAGGTGTGGGCAGGAGAAGTTCCGGGATGCTTTTTGGCAAGGTGTAGTGTTGCAGCTGCTGATAGGCTGTGATGCCGAGGATGTCTGAGCTGGAGAAATCTCACATTCTCCCCAGGTGGTATTTTAGGAAGTTAGGCTTCCGAAATTTTTTTCTGCTTCAGCCAGGATACTTTTAGTTCAATATTAATACTTGAAAACAAAGACTGTAATAAGACTGTTTTCATGTTCCAGGGCACTTTAGGATCCCACTGCTTGGTGGGAACAGGGAAGCTTTTCTTTGTGTGACAACATCCATAACTGAGTATCAACATGCAAAAAGCCTGGGTACACCCGCACTGATGAAGGATAACGACATTTCCCTTGCAGCCCTCTGCTTCCTGTTTGTCCCCACACTGCCCCCGTCATCTTTCATGGCTGTACCTTATGATGCTTCTCCCAAGAGAACTGTGCAGGTGGACATGGCATGGTGTAAGCAGCTGTCTGTTGCTATGTCCTCCCAACAGTCTGGGATGAAACAAGAGGAACTGGTGTATGTAGAGAGGTCATGTAAAGAGCAGACAGGGAGCAAAGGAAAGGTTATGGGGGAGTCATTCAGGCAGGTTTGAGTGATTGGCTTTGCATATCTGAGCTTGTTTTGCAATTGATGCAGGGGAAGTACTGGGTTTGGCTCTTGAAAGCAATGCGCAAAGGTCTGTGCAAAGTTGGGACAGTGCAAAGCCCTGCCCTGAAGGACTTGTGTCCCAGGACGATGAGCAGGTAACCAACCAGCCTTGAGATCCCCCTGCCCAAAATCCCAAGGCCTGAAGCAAATAGTCAAAGCGTCACCCAGGTGAAGGCAGGACTGGAGCTGCTGGCAGTCTTGAGGTGGTGTGACTTCAACACGTTCAGTCCTAGCCGCGGTTTATCCCTGCCTCATGGGGAAAACCAAACACAGATCTCCCTGGGCTGCTGCCTTGCTGTTCCTGCACAGCCAGCGCTGCTATCGACTGTGGCCAGCGTGCAGTAGCACCAGGCAGGGCTCAGCGCCTGCTGCCAGCCTGTGTTTACTCCTCGCACCGCAGCTCTGTGCGTCTGTTTCCTTTGCAGTTTCACACCTTGCTCCCTCTCATCGCATTACACCGAGGTGACCGCTTCCCCTCTGCCTCCCCTTTTTTGTGCTGCAGCCCAGGGGCTGAGCGTGGCCCCGTGGCCTTCATATGCCCTAGTTACCTGCAGGCTGTGCAAATAAAATCGTTCCCTCGGTGTCAAACGTGCCTGTATTTCTGACTCACATTGGGGAAACTCTCGCTTAGCTTATGTCCCTGATTCCTTGCAATCCAATCAGGTAAGGGGGAGGTGAGCTCCCCTCTGTAACAATGGGCAGAGCTAATAGTCACAGGCTTGGACGTTTATTATTCTTTTCCTATTAAGCAATGAATTTAACCGGGAAACAAGCTGTCAGGAGCAGCCTGGGCACCCTGCTCTCTGCAATATAGCCAGCCTGAAACACGTGGCAGTGTAGCTGAGCATGTTTCAAGACCTGCCCCCTGTGTTCATCAGTGCTGTTACCAGGCAGACTTTCATCTCTGACATCTCCAAAGAAATTAAAGAAAATAAATTAAACATTAAAAAACTGTTGCTCTCCTCCCAGCAGCAGGAGGGCAAAATTGCTGTAGATCCTGGACAGAGAAAACCAGGATGCAGGTCTCACCTGGAGATCCTGCTCAGCTTCCCTGGCTGCTGGCAGAGCCCAGGGATGGTGGCCAAGCACAAGGAGAGGATCTGGAGCATACAGAAGGAGCATTTCCTCTCGCCAGGCCCTGGGGCTGTCAGAAATCCTCCAACTTCTCAGGATGATTGCAGGTACCCTTGCCAGCAGGCACCACTGGTTTCATTTCCTACTCACTGCCCTTCAATCTCCGAGTGAATTTACTGCCTGTGGAAATGCGGGGATGTGAGAGGTGAAGACAGATATGGCCTGGCAGGAGCCATGGATACAGGTGCCATGTCTCTGCCAAGGCACCTCGACTCCTTTCTACCATCCCCAGAGCCAGGAACCTCACTGAACACTAGCACTTCAGGGGCTTGCATGGTAGCTGGAGGTACTCATTTTGGAAATTAAGTGTAAAAAGTTCATCTCCCACTGCCTGTTCTTTTCAGCAGGGACACAGAGATCAGACTGAGGACTTAGTGTAAGCATACTCCATAAGAGAAGCCCCCTCACTAGCAGGGTAATTTCTTTTCCCTCAAAGGTTCAAATTGCTTTAACATAATGGTTCCAGATGACTCAGAAGGATATGTTTCATGCAAACACTCTTGCAGGTGGACAGGGCTGTTGGAAGGGATAGGACCTTCCTCCAGAGTGGACATGGGTTGCCCCAGTGCTCAAGGCTGGGACACACTCTGATTGCCAGAGCAGGAAAGGCACGTGTGTGAAGATCAATGTTCATGCAGATGGGTGGCCAGCCACATTTAATCATTTGCTCGTCAACAGCCTTATTTATTCAAGATCTTAAAGCCCTTGAATAATGCAGATAAATGAAGTGTTTGATTGGCCATGTGCAGTGGATAAGAGTCATTACCCTGACACACAGAGCAAGGATCCCAACGTGGAGATTGCCCCAAACACAACAGCATGTTATCAGCAGAGCTGGAGGAGAGAGAGCTGAAGCCAGGACCTGCTTTTCCCATGCTGACCTCAGGCAGCTGTTCTTCCCAGTGTGCTGCAGCCCATGAGGAACATGCCTGGCTGCTGCAGATATTTCCCATTCCTAGAGCATCGCAGTGAAGGGTGATGGCTGAGTAATGAGTTTCTTTAGTCTTGCCTGAATGCTTTTGGCTCTGAAGACAACTTCTCAGCGTTCAGCACCAAAGAGCAGATGAGTAGCTGATTACATACTACCCTGCCCTCAACACAAATCTGAACAATTAGCGGGACTTCTTCCAGGTAATACACATCTGTGAGTAGTGATCATTCTGTGCTTCTCTCTCTACCAACCCCAGTTCTGCAAAGGCAAGAAAAAAACCCACGAACTTTCAAAAACTTCTCGAAATCTTCCTGGCATATTGAAGCCTAGGAGCACCTCGCTAAAAGGTCTCAGCTCTTGGGACCTGCGCCTCTGGACACTTTGCATACGTGACACCCAGGCCAAAGCAATGACACCGGCATCCCTCTTTCCTCTTCCTTCTCTGATGGCCCAGCTGGTGACCCTCTTGCTTCCCAGCTGTTTGCAGCATGAATGATAGTGAAAGAGTAACTAGTCCTGCCAGAAGACTGCAGGTCATTGTCAGGAAGCGGGCTGGCCAAGCATCACATCTCCGTGTTGCTCTTAGCTTGGTGCACAAGGAAGTGAAGTAGAGCAGCTGGGTGGAGGTAAATGACAATCCCATCCTAAAAGCTGACTGCAGGTTAGAAGGACAATAAAATCTCTACCCTGGAGAGTGTGGTGGAGTGGTGTCTGTGCAGCTTGAGTGGCTGTAACCTGTGGTCAGTGCACACCAACTTTTTTTCCCCAACGCTGCCCAAGAGCAGGGTGAGCAGCAGTTTCATTGCTTATGCCTTTGGCTTTATTACCAAGGCAAAAGGAAAGCCTGGCCAGGAGCAGGCACTTGACCTGTCCTGTGCAGAGACACAACTTGCTAAGGGAACTGTAAGTTGTTGCAGAGAAGATGTGTTGTTTCAGAGGAAGGCAGCTACCCTCTAGGTAAAGGAGGATGTTGGAAGACCTGTCACAGCCCAGTCTAACTGGACGTAGCTCCCTGAGTTAAATAACCTAATCCAGGCGTGGTAGGAAGAACCTCATGTGGCAGAAACAGGTTCTGTAAATCCCATGTGCGGGTTTCAGCAAATCTTATGGGCAGGGAGCAGGAGAAGCAATTTGACAAAGCACGATAAAGACCACCAACAGAGATGGTAATAATACGTATATCAATAGGGCATCTTTCATGCTGAGGGATAAAACTCATTTGGCCACTGTTTGAAATTCAGCCATCTCTGGATAACATCTGCATAACATCTAGCCATGCATAATATCTGACATTGCCTCAGTGTTGATGTGTTTGTTAATATGCAAATTACCAATCAGGGTATCTTCAAAAGTTTATTGCAGAGTCAGATCATATATCGGCCCTATGTAATGCTTAGTATCTTTACCCTGTCAGTGCTGAAACCTGAAAGCCCTGGCGCTATTTATATGTTCATGTCACTGTGTGTGTATTTCACTCTTACACACACAGTCATACGATCGTAGAATTTTTCACATTGGAAAAGACCTTTATGACCATCAAGGCCAACTGTCTTCCAAGCTGTACCAGAAATGCTGGTGTATAAACCTTACATTGTTCTTGTGCAAAAGGAAGACTGAAAGAAGAAATAGAAAGTGGCCTCTAGCCCACTTTACTGGTGTTACGGCTATGCTTACATTGATGTCTACCTTTTACTTCTATCTGGTTTATACGCTACCTGCAAAAGTGAAAGCTGTATTCCCCAGCTGGAGCAGGAAAACATGACAAGGCTTTTCAACAGGAGGTATATGCAGGCAAAGACTGAAACACATGGATTCATGCAGCTTCTTATACAGGAGGCCTTTGGCCAGGAAAGCATTGAAAACTCAGAATTAACGTTGTGAAACTTCCCCTGGCGACAGTGCAGCCAGCACCACTGCTACCTTCAGCTCTATCCTCTAGAGCTTCTCTCAGCTGGAAAGTTGTCATGCAAGGCAAAGGGATTTGGGGATTAAGCTACCTCTTCTCCTTTCCCTTGGTTTATTTTTGCTGCACTTCAACTAAATTAGCCTATGGATTTATGAGCTCTGGACCATTCTCTTGTAGTGGAGTGGAGAGGAGGGTGCTGAGAGTCAGCAAGAGCATGCTCACCCACCTCCTAATCCCAGCATTTCCCCAGGGGATTTCACCTACTTTTCTAGTACCCAGGATGCCTTTAAAGTAGGAAGAAATTGAAGGGGCAACGTGACCACTCTTGCTATGCCCAAGTGGTTTGAGACTCCCTGCTGTTATCCCCTCCCTCATCCCACCACTTTTTCCAGCTGCTCCAGGCTGCCACTGGTTGTCCCATTGAATTTGCAGCCTCGTGACTCCCTCAGGCATGACCCTGAGCTGCCAGCACTGCAGACACTTCCTGCCCCTGCCCATGGGTCCTTCCCCAGATCCCGTTGAAGATGTGTTACCAGCTGTGGTTGGTTTGGCCTGTTGGGGTTCGTGAGCAGCATCCATCACTTCTTCACAAGTGCATCCTGCAGGCAGTTGCTCTGCTGCCACTTCACCCGCCAGCTCTGCATATACCTACTGAAGAAATGTTTTATGTTTATGGCTGGCTTTTAGCTCGTTGCCAGTAAAGGCATTTCAGCTTCACTCTGTAACTGCATCGTTTCCAAAGGAGGTGCCTCTACCTCCTGTGCGCATTTGTGCCAGCAATCATTTTGACTTTCTGCCAAACATTTAAGTGACCTTATGGCAGGATTGGAAGGCAAGGCTCTGGAGCTCCACCATCCGTGGTCCCTGAGGTCCCTCTATTCTCTCCTCACTGCCTCCTTCGTATATTTTTGTTCAGCATCTCTGCTTTCAGGGTTGCCTGAGACATTGAAAATAAATGCCTTCTCCACTAAGACAGTCTATAGTAATGAGGAACTTGATCTTATATAAATTGGGATGTTCTGAGACCATTTTAATTTCTGCTAATCGGCAGATGAAAAATAAATTACTTCAGATGTCATGTCCTACTGCACGAGTCTTGTAACATTTGGAAAAGCCATAACAGAGTTACCCAGTAACTGAAGGGCTCTACATGAGTGAACTTTGTAATTGCATATTCTTCTCCTCGAGACCGGGAAGCAGAAAGGAGAAGCGGGTCAGGCCGTGTCTTAATGAAACGGCTTAGTCCTGCAGCACTACTGAAACTAAAAGTAAACAAACCATGCTCGTTATTTTATATCCCAGCTCGCTGGCCACTGCGACAGCCCTGTGTGTGATGTGCTGTCTCCCACTTCGCTGCCCCTTTACCACTTCTGCTTTCAACCCCCCACCATGCTGCCCTTAGCCCTGACGGCAGCCTTTACTCTGAGTGCACTCGAGGCCAGTAGCTGCCCCTGTCCCAGTGCTGCTCAACAGAGCAGCAGACACAAATGGCTTTGGAGACACGAATGGCTTTGAAAGGTTTCCATCTCTGAGCTGCTGGTCCTGAGCAGCTGGGGCAGAGCAGGAAAAGCTCCTGCGTAACTGTCCCCATCCAGACCTGTTGGGGTGGCCTCTCCTGCCAAATCTCCGTCTCCACCCCCAGCTGGGAAACACTGTCTTCAAGTACTTGAGACATGCTCTGCACTTCTGTATGCACCTTATTTTTGGCTTCCACTTATTGAATGTGCACACAGCTCCCCCAGTTCCCACCCCACTGCCCTTAGTCCTGTCTGGGGATCACTTGAGGGTACTATGGCAAACAGGAACCCCCAGATCCTGTGGTACCCTCATTTTCTGCTCCCATTCATTGATGAACTGATGGCACTGGCATGAAGCAGCTCTTCAGCAGTTGCTGCACTTTCAGGAAGAGGATCTCACTGCTGTAAGGCTGCCAACAGCACCTGACCATTTTCTCATTTGTGAAGGAAGTGGGGAGATGAGGCAAATAGAGAATAAAGTTTTTCTTAGCTCTTATGTTGAAAAGTTTTTCAGCTGCCTCAGGAAGAAAAAAAAAAAGAAAAATAAAAAGAAGAAGTGTATTGCTGTCTTTGTTTCACTGTCTTTAAAAGTGGGATCTATCATCTGGAGAGTCAAACCAGCATCCATTTCTGTGGATTTTCCATGGCTGCTGCTCCGCAGCTGATGGCATAATGTTTTCCGAAATGGCCATTAGCTGAGTATCTTTATAAACAGCTTCCCAGAGAAGTAGCTGCAAAGTTCAATTTGCTGAATTATAAGCACATCTCTGATAAGAATTGCATTATATGGTACTTCCATGCTGAAAGCATTAACTTTATACTTTGAACTTCTAAAATACGCATTGATGGATCTGATGAGGACTGAAGAAGTAGAAAGGTGAAGGTCCCCAAGGATTAGAGATAACAAGGAATAATTACTACCTTTTTTTCCCTATGAAAAGAAGTGGTATATTTAGAAGAATTCTATTTAGCTGAGAATATTTGTGCATAAAAAAAAATAAATAGAAGACCTCTTTTATTGGTTGAAAATTTATTACAACCATAGCTTAAGAGCACTTGATTTGTGTTGAAGAGCTGTTTGGCTTCACGGAGTCACAATAGATTTACCCCAGCAACCTAGGGAGTAAAATTGCGCTCACTCTTTTATCTCACACAGAATAAATCTAAGCGTTGTCTGAAATAACACATTTATTTTTTTTAATTAAGAATAACCAGAGTGAAACAACAGCAGATTTCACTTTCGGAAGAGACCAGATTGTTCTAGCTCACAAACCAGATGTGGTCTTCAGTAAATCTCCAGAAGTTTAAAGCTTCGATACTTTGGGTGAAAGTCCAGGAGCTACAGGCTAGAACACTTCTCTGGGATGCTGAGCCAGCTCCTCTGTGTATTCAGGATAAGGCTGGAGCTGAACTTCCTCTAACACCCAAGTGTTCTGGGTGTTCAGGTATCTCGATTTCACATGCACAGGGCTGTGATTTCTGTGCACTGAAGGCTCTTCACTTAATCGATGCTATTATCAGACCTGATGAGGCACAGCAGGTGATATTTGAGATGCTTGCCTTTTGATTCCTTGCCAGCGAGCAACATTTAGTGAGAATTACTTAAATCAGCTAATCAAAAATATGTTCAATGATATTAGAATGAAGTGAGCTCTAGAACGCCTGAGTAAAGACATTTTTCTTGTGGAAATCCTTCTGTAGAGAGAAAAGCAAATAAATCCCAATGTGATCTATATTTTGTAAGCTCTCTGCTCCTTGGGCTATTGATATGTAATTCCTGAAAATCCTTTGTTATTCCTTATTTTGGGCAAGGTTTGTCTTAATTCTGATGGAACAGGTTTTCAAAAACCTTTTCTACTCATATTTTGGTGGCACAGCTGAGACTGGCCGAGAGCTTGTGATAGCTGCCAGGGCAAGGGCACGCAGTATGGCTGGGCTCTGCAAACACACCTGTGCATAACCGGGGACAACCTGGTGTCTGCCTCCCTGTGGCAGGGAGACAGGATGGTGGGCCTCTCTGCAGGTGTGATGTCGTGGTACTTAGAGGCTGTGGTATGGTCATTTGCAGCATTGGTCCACTAGTTGCCTTTTCTGTTGAATAGGTTTTCATCCCCTAGGAAGGGTGTCCTCCACCTTTAGGAAATAAATTTGCCTGGAGTTTGGCTGCCCAAAAGGGCTGATTCTGACAGGACAAGACGGTGGAGCTGTAAAGGTGCAAAGTGTGAAGCTTGGTTCAGTGAGCAGAGCAGGGGGCAATTCACCTCCGGCTTCTGGTCACTTGCTCCATCCATGTGGAGGGGACCACAATGCTTCATGCCACAGAGGCATGAGGGCCTGGCCAGGTACACTGGGGACACACCACCAGACTGCACAGACTCTGCAAAATGATGGCTTCCAGTTTGCTGATGAGCAAAGCCAGGGACACTGATGTCAGGCAGCTGGAGAAAAACACTTGCAGGAAGTCAGGGCCCATGTTTTCTCCTCTCTGAAGTTGATAAAACCCTTGTGCTGCATCGCACCAATGCAGAACCAATGCCCCATCCGCTGGGCACAGGACTTGATCAGTCCCAGCTTCTTCTTGGGTTCAGTGATGGCAGCAACAGTGTGTCAGGACTGCTTGCAGGTCCCTGTGCTTGCTGAGTTTCTTGGTCGGAGGACTGATGGGTCAGGATTCCTCTTTAGAGGAATCTCTTCCTGGAAGGCTAGTGTTTTGGCAGGACCTGCACATAGAGGTGGAGCTCAGCATCTTCCCTCTCAGTTAAAGATACCTTTAGGGATTGTCCTTCCCTCTCAGTGGCTGTCCTAGGTGAGAACCAGCCCCCAGCATCCTTTTCCATGCTGTCCCCCTTTCATAGCTGAATGACACATCTTAGGGCTTTCTGCCCTTCGTCTTTCCCTGGCTAGAAACCAGGTGTTAAAATCCTCCATAGCTCATTGCACAAAAAATGATCTGTGATACTCTGTTTCTCACAAAAAATGTGTGATTTCTGCTCCTTTAAAATACTTTCCCTTGAAGGAAACTGATGTTAAACCATGAGACATCTTGTTCTACCTGTACCAGCTCCCTTTGGACGGGATGTGCCTAGAGCTGGTGGTTTGTGCCTGCCTATGGGCAAACGCATGAGCAGGTTACTGTCAGGTAAATATTGAAAGAGCCCTAGCCTAGATCAAACCCCACTCCCCCCCTTTTTCAAATGGGAAAGGGTAGGGCTATGTCCAAATATTTCATATTAAACTCTGCAACATTCCTGCTTATTCTATTTCTGAGGCATTGCGCAAATGCGCCCCAGCTCCCTGACAGCTCACATTAAGCTCTGTGGAGCTGCGTTCAATCATCTTCCCTTGGAAATCAGTGAAGGAGTGAGGGCAGAGCCATGCGGCAGAGCCACCACTCCCGACTGCTCCCAGGATGAGTCACAGCAGCAAAAGCTCCTCACTCTCTAATGTGCCGGGCTTCCTGCACCGCGGTCTGCTCAAGCCTCTTCCTCCTTCTTTCTTTTCTTCCTGAGTTTTTATTCCTTGCCTTCATTTCTCTTGAAATTGCCTTAAGTTTCTTGTCTTCATGCTCTCCTGTCCTGCAGAGTTCTTTAAGGTTTCAGCAATTAAAGGGGCAAAAAGCCATCCTTTTTTCTGCTCCCTGTCAGGCTGGAGGGCTGATCTGTGTGCAGAGGAGACTGATCCTGCCCAACCCCGTTGCACCATTGCTTACCTTGTGGGAAAGGCGGAGTACGGAGGTTGCCCTCAGGCTGTTTGAACATGGCCCACATCCCTGTTAATAAGTGGTGGGGGTGCCATGGGGGAACACAGGCAGTCTGTGGGGGTCGTGCTTTTGAACATCCTGTTCAGAGGTGGCAGAGGAGGAGCCAGGCAATTTGGTAAAGAGGACAACCAGTGCCATGGTGCAGCTCAGGGTCCCTGTGGGGCTTCTCTGTGCTCTGCTGACCAAAGCACATGCCTGGGATGGGGTTTGGCCAGATGCCTCTCCCCTGAATCCCTGAACTGTTGTTGGGCATGGAGGCACAGGGATTTTACCTGCTGTCTTCCTCCAACATAGCTGAGCGTCCTGAGTCATCCGCTTGAACAAAAAAAACCATCTTTTGGCTTAAAACTTGCTGATGCCCTGGTGAGCAGCCCAGATGGGTGATGGGCCTCTAGCTCTGCAGCAACAAAAAGTCCCCATGGGGATTAGTAAGGTTCAGAAAAAGAAAGTGTCCCTTCCTTCCCCCTCCTCCATCCCGCTCCCAGATCCTGAGCTGCCCCCTCTGGCTCTGTCCATCCATCCGTCTGTCCCAGCACCATTGACAGGCACAAGACACTGGAGATGGGACGAAGCAGAGATCACTTGAAATTACTCTTGGCCATGGTAAAGCCGAAGGCTGGGGGCAGCAGTTGCTCCGCCGGACAGTCGTGTTGCTTGCAGTAGTGGTGGGATGAGTTTTCCTGCAGAAGGGCTCTGCGGACCAGGTCCCACCCTTCCCTCCCAGAGCTGTGGCTGCAGCCTCTTGTATTTCATCAGAGAGGTGCAGAAAAAGCCTGAGCAGCATGTCAGCCTCGGCGCTCCTCGCAGCCTCTGCGGGTGGAAAGGCAATTTGTGCTGTTTTCGGAGGATCAGGAGCTCTGCAGACGTGATGGCTTTTCAGACAGGACTTGCTCTGCAACAAACATTTGTCTCAGCTCAGGACCATGCGAGACATATCCCTCTCCTGACCAGCACCCATGTTTCCAGACATCAACAGAATACACCTCATGGTCCCAGAGGGGTGCGTGCTGGTTTCACTGAATGCATTACAGCCAAGCTGCCTTTTTGCTCTCACACAGCCTGTAGGCAGAGAGATGCCTGTGTTTTGTTGCTGGATTAGTCATCACCCTGTTAAGGAGAAATGCCCCATCTGCAGGGCTGCCAGAACAGCTAATACCCATTGAAAATTGCAGAAAGCCACAAAAAGGCAGAGCTGTGCCAAATACACCCATCTCGGAGCCCCCGGGCTGCCATGCCAGGCTGTGGCTGCTCATACTGCCATGGGGATGAGGAGCAGGGGTGCACGGTCTGCGGGGGAGCTGTGGGATGAGCCAGTCCTGGTTGTGGAGGTGGCATGGCAGCAGTGGTGGCACCTGGGAGTGGGAAGGGATCTGCAAGGATTCTGGGTGGTGTCTTTTTGTATAGCATAGATTTTCCTATAGGTTCCTGAGGTTTTAGGAACTGCCCAATTGGTGGATCCCCTACCAAGAAAAATCTCTCAGCAAATTGCTGCCAAGACAGAGATTGGGGTCAGCAGCTGGCTCTGCCAGGGTTCCTGGGGAGATGCCAACTCATCACTGAGGTACATAACCTCGTCTTTTGCTGTTCTAACACCACAGGAGACATAAGCCTATTCCTCTCTCAGTCCACACTCTGCATCAATTTCCCACAATGCTGGAGAATTTAATGCAATATATATATATATTTATAGATACTTATTTCATGCTCCTTGTTATCTGTTGCTAGTTGGCACTGTGCTTGCACACAGGAAGATACTCATGGGAAGCGTTTGAGATGCTGATAGTAATGTCTGTGTTTAGTTTAAAATGATGGAAGTTCAGTTCTTGAAAGTGTGTGTGAAGACAGAGTGATCATTAGTATATGTTTATTGAAGTTTACCAGCTGTGTAACAATGGGGTTTTCTTTGCCATTGGACTTCACTCCTCTGTAATTATGTTCCTAATATAGAAATAATTTGGCATTTATTTGCCATAATAAAACTTCCCATTACATTTAAATTCAATGTGAAGATTTAAGTGTATTTAGGAGACTCAGCTGAAGACCTGAAATTAAATATCCCCGGTTTCTTCTTCCAAACAAGACAAACTCAGATAAATGCTAGCTAGTCAGATCCATGCATGCAGCTACTCCCTTGAGCAGTGGCAGCTGCATGAGCATATCCAGACAGAGATGGTAGCCCTTGTGTTGTGGACAACTCTTTCAGCATCTTCTCACTGCCTTGCTGTGGTCCAGGGCACTGGGTGGTGCTGATGACTGATGCTCCTTTGTACATCTGAGCAGGGAAGACACACAGTTGAGGAAAACTGCAGGTGGTAAACTCACCATCAGCCACCCCAGTTACCTGTACCGCTTGCACTGGTTTTCACATTTTTTGCTTTAACCGTTGTGGTAGCAAGGTGTTGATCTTTCCAGCTGAGCTGGTGCTCAGGAGCAGCCCAGGCAGCTCAGTATGTCAGCAAGCTGGAGCTGGGGTATGCCAGAAGATGACATCCTGTCCCAATGACATCATCGTCCCCATGTTCAAAAGAGACTGGGTGGGCAAATTTCCTATACTGCATTTATAGTTAAAAGAATAGGCCTGGAAAACACATCCCGCGAGTGCCTGCTGGTTTGGTGAGCTGCTGCAGCGTCGGTAGCAATGTGTGGATGGGCTTCCAGCGCTGACAGACAAAACATCCAGGTGAAACACCTGACATCAGCACTCAACAGGGGTGGTGCTGCTCCTGACATAATTTTCTCCCTGGATGTACCAAGCATCAGAAGCACATGCTGGCAATAAATTTTTTCCATCCTTTCTCAGAACTCCTCCCAGTAGGGCTTAAAATAGCAGGGCTCAGATAATTGTTAACCACTTTGACACACTGCAATGGGCACAGATTGGGAATTCATAAGGAGAGGACAGAGCTGGAACAGACCTACACTCCCCATTCTTCTCCAGCAGTATCATCCATCTCAGGGTAAAGCCAGTTCATCCTGGCCCTGCCCTTGCTGCTCCTAGAGACCAGCTCCAGTCACAGCCAGAAAGAGGGAATAATATTCTATATAATTGCTTAATATATTACTTTTCCCAGGAGTAATATATAGGGAAGAGTATTTCATCCATATGTTGAGATGGTTATGGTCAAAGCCAGAGCACCCTTCCCTTCTGTTAACTCTGGTTTTTCACCTTTGAAATGATTCCCAAGTTAGACTTGGATAGTAACAAAAAAAAAAGGCAGGTGCCCTGAGTCCAAAGCCCACTTGGTTATTTCAGGAGAGCAAGAGGATACTGAGCAAACTGAGGATGAAGCTTCAGCTGGGAGACATTTCTCCAGTAGTTGCTGACAAAGCAGAAATGCTGATCCAAGTAATGGGATGTAACTCTGAAGGGAAAACTGCCAAAATAAGTGTTGGGAAGTAGAGCCTTCAAAGGGTCTTTGGAGAGCAGTTCCCAAAGGGAATTGGTGGGAACATTGTTGTTTGAAGCCCTGGAGAATACGGTGTGCAGAGCCATCTTCTGCAAACCTACAGAAATCACCATGGGGATTTAATTTCCATCTGTAATTGCTGTGATCTGCACCTCATTTGGGGCTTACTTTTGTGTGCTTGTAGCTTTTAGCAGAGGTCTCTGTGCGACAAATCCTTCACATGTATCACAGCCAATGGACTGTTCCTGAGATCACTGTAGAGCCAGCAAGGAGGCTCATTTTCCTTTACTGTACAAGGGATTTATTCCCTTAATATGATGCTGGTGTTTATTTTTCTGCTGGTATAGGAGTGCATGCTTTGTGTGTGTGCATGTGGCAGTGTTTTACAAATGCCTGCTGTGGGCAGAATTTGGCTTCACAGCATGCAAAAATAGGTATATGCCATACTCAAGGATGAAATATTTCACATGGCTGGAGAAGATGTGGTAAATCAGGGGTTAGCTGGATTTGTGAGAAATCAAGGAACTGGGGGATTCATCTCCACAGTTGAGCCCCGAGCTCTTGTAGAAGCTGGCGGGACTGCGTAGATTGAAAGGGGAGTGGGTACCCTCTACAGTGTAGGGCGTCTGTGGACATCTTTTGGCTCTGAAGAGACAAGCTTAGATTTCACAGACTCATTTATTACAGAGCCCAAGAAGCCAGTGTGAGTCCAGGCTGCAGCTACAGCTTTCCTCTTCTGCCTTCGCCTCGAGGTTGTTGCTCCTAGTTCCTGCTCTGTTCTGCCCCGTTCCTGATCCCTCATCACCGGAGCCTCCAGCTGTTCATTAGACAAAACCCAGGTCTCTCACTCACCATTTTTAGCCTTGCAGGAGACTCGAGTGCACAGTGAAGGAAAAGGCAAGGATGCTTCATATTTCACCTCACACTGGGAGTCTGAATTCCAAGTGTCAATGCTCCTTCTCACATGCACCCTCCTCCCCTCTCATCCTTCCCTGCTTCCCTTCTTTTGGCTTGTCCTGTCACACCTTTCCAGGTGAAAAACGTTCACAGATCCTACAGCCCTCCTTGCTCCCCCTCTCCCTTTTCATCCCCTCCAGTGTGTAATGAAAAGTAGTGACAGGTAGAGCTGAGCCTGGCTCTGTAACGTAAACAGTTATTTACAGTTTTGCTCAGATTTTGTGGAAGGTGACATTTTTAGGTCACCTAGCTGAAGCAAATGAACTGATTAAACTGTTTGCATTAGGTTTCACAAAAAAAGCAGCACTCTTGCCCAATGTGGTTCTCAGTTCCTCAGGTTCTCAGACCTGATGTGGTACCCTGGAAGCTAAGGCAGTTTCTCACCAAGGTTAGCAAGAGCAGGATCTGGTTTCCTAAGCCAAGGCGGTTGGATGGACTCCTGAGGCTTCATCAGTGGTAATGATGGGGCTGATCTAGGGGTGTAAGAGGAAATATCCTCTTCCCGACACTGAAAGTATGATGCCAGCCTTCCCATCCTGTAGGTATTCCTATTCTACCCTTTAAAGTTTTTAAATCATGGAACACACTATTGGAATCTATACTGTGGTTTTTAAATGCTAAGAGATGGGGAGAAAAATGTAGTGTCTCAGTTCTTCCCTAAAGAAGTGATGGCAAATGACTGTAAAATGAGCTCCTGAGCTTGTGTGTGCAGGAAGGAATTTAGTCCCATGGTGAACAGGATGATAGCAGATGGATCAGAATAATACTGGGTTTTTGTGGATACCCTGTTTAAAGCTACACCAGAAACAAGGGAGTGAGTCAGGAGGTTCAGTGTTTTGGCCACCATTCATAAATATCTGTGTCTCACAAGCCAGGACTCAGTTTGTTCTTCGTCTCGTTTGCTTTTGGGAGGAAATAGGCAGCCTTATTGGCTATGCATCACTATGACTCACTTTCGGGACAGACTGTCTGGGGGAAGTAGGGGATGTGTGAAATTTGAGGACCTTTTCCCTGCTGGGCTATGGGTACACAAAGACCTGGACCCAAAGCACACCCCTGCCACTCACAGTCAGGTTCATCCTTCCCAGTCCAGGAACATTAGAAAGGAGACTCCTGTGTCTCACACTGCAAATGCCCACCGCCTGGCAAGTCCTGGGAGGTAGCACGTAGCACTGGGCTCAGTCCAGCTCCTGGGGTGGAGTGCCACCTCCACGGCTGGCACGAGCTGACCTGCACAGAAAGTCCTAGAGCTGCTGTGTCTGTGCCTGGCTGGGCTCGAGGAAGCCACCCTGGGCTGAGCAGAGCAGCAGTCCGCAGCAGAGGCTGTCCCACAGCTATCCCCACATCAACTGTGCTTTCTGAAATGGGGAGCAGAGAGGTAAACCTGAGCAGTGAAACAGTGGCATCTGGTCTCCAACAGAGCTGTGTCCACTGGTTGTGGTCTAGTGTGGGTCCTCTGGTGTCTAGTGGGAGTTGTGCTTACCTAGTTTTTCCTTCATCACTGATATTAGGCATCTCTTATCTACACAGCTGTCTCTTTCCACAAAAAAAAAATAATATAGGACCCGAGTATTTGAGACTGTATTTGAGACTGTTTGACTGTCAAACTTCGTTCACACCAGACAAGAAGTATTTGAGGGAAAGCAGGTGGAGGCAGCACAGTTACCAAAGCCAAACCAGGTAAAAATGAACAAAAAGCAAACGGGATGATGGAGGTTCTGCTATGCCAAGCCATGCCATGCCTGTGGGAGGAGTGGTGCCTCGCTGATGCTGTCTGTCTTTTTCAGGGGGAGTTGCTGAGCCCATGTCGATGTGATGGATCGGTGAAGTGCACGCACCAGCCATGTCTGATCAAATGGATTAGCGAGAGAGGCTGCTGGAGCTGTGAGCTGTGTTACTACAAGTATCACGTCATTGCCATAAGCACAAAGAACCCTCTGCAGGTAAAGGTACTAGAGACATTTCAAAGTCTATTTATTCTCATTTCTATTTTTGTTTCTGGGAGCAACTGGATCTTATCTGTGTGGGTCTTCCTTCCCTGCACACAGTGACCCTGTATGTCTGAGACACTTAGAAAAGGTTGTAAGGGGCTGGTCCAAAGCAGACCCATGTTCTGCTCAGTGGTACCGGGGGCATCCCTTGGGAGTCTGCTCCTGCTCTTTCTGTCCTTTGACAATTCCCACATTCACTTGCCTCCTGTTGAAACTGCCAGTGTGATCACGATAGTGCTGTTACACCTCACAGCCCTTCGAATGTGCTCATCCCCTGGAGACCGCAGGTATGCCGCTGTCTCCAGGGCAGGTGGGGACAGAGCAGTTATGGAATTTACTACAACAGAGCACACAGTCTGTGACAGTGCAGTATCTTGAGACTCCACTTGTCTATACTTGTGCCATTAGCACTGATCTCCTGCCGAGCCTCCTCTGTGTTGGCATGAGGGATGGAGTAGGCAAGTGGAGGGCTCTTACAGCTCTCCTCTGTGATCCTTTACTGTGATTCACTTTACTGCTCCCCCATGATCAAATACATCCTGGCATGGCGCAAGGGGTGTGTGATGCTCTGGCCTCTCCAAGCCTGATTTTCAGTGGACATTTGCAGATGTGCACACAACATCTTAATGTGAGCAGCTGTGAAAGGTGTCAGAGGAACCACCTTCTTTCTCTTGCGAGTTCAAAAGACCTGTGTTTTAACAATCCCCACTGCAGGCTGGTAATTTAAAATCAAGATTCAGAATGGGGAAACCTGTGTGACTGTTAAAAATGAGATCAATTATCCTTAATAGCTATTGATTTATTGTGGAGGCTACACCTGAAGATGGATTAATTGCTGCATGGCTTTGGTGAGCACCATTAGTGCCTCGGATGTAAGGAAGCACATTACATCTAGGTAGTACTGCTTAATTAGCATCATCTGGACTGGAGAGATATTACAGCAGCATGCTGTGCTTAGAGATGGGGATAATGTCAGTAATAGTCTGTCCAGCACCTGGTGGAGCTCTTTGGCTCTCTGCTGGTTGCCCTGCTCTCTAGCAGGAGGCAGGGACTTCGCCCCAGTTGTAGAGGAGTAGGATGGAATGCGAACTCTGCTCTCTTCTCCAAACTGCAGCCTCCTTTTCCAGGCCTGGGGTCACTAGCTACAGTGAGGAAACAGGAGCCCTTTAGGACTTCAGATTTAAATGAAGTAGTGAAATTAGTGTGATATAGTGGGGAACTTTTGCTGGGAGGAAGGCAAAAGACTGTCTGCTCTCTGTGAGTCCCTGCAGCTTCTGATTTGATTTTCCATGTGCCCTGCGATGGAGAGATCAGTAGTTTCATCCCAAGGCCCAGACCCAAGGTGTTTTAATTTCTTGGCTCTAGCAACTCAGAGCAGATTGAAACACAGGAGGAGAGACGTGGACAAAGAAGCACTTGTTTATTTCCGGAAAGCTGGTCTATGAGTGCACTAATGCTTCCTGTGTCTTAGATTGGGGGTGTGATGCTGAGCAGCATTGAAGGTTTGTGGGTGCAGATTTGTAAGCATGTGTAGCCGGTAACTGAATGACCTCCAAATGCTCTACATGTTCAGGTGGCTCAGGGCAATGGGTCAGTGACTTTCCTCCTGTTCCTCGTTCAGTTAACTTTTGTTGGAGCTATTCACAGACAAGCTCCCATCCTGTACGCACATTTCAAAAGCCTGAGCAAAGCACTGATCTTTCTGGGCTCCCCTGTTAGAAAGGGGTCTGATCTGATGGCCTTTGCCACAGATACAAGGAATAAGTGGCAGGAGCATTGCTCAGTTCCAGGAGTGAGGGTCCCAGAGGACCATACAAACCCTGGTTTCGGAAGCTTCGCATTGCTGACTCAGACTTCACACCACTTCTTGCAGAGGCACTGGGAGGTTTTGGGGGTGGGAAGAAGCAACTGTAGTGAAAAGCCACACGATCTGGAACAAATGCAGCATGTGTGGAGTTTCAGGTGTGTGCCCGGGTGCCCTGTCTGGTGCCAGCACAAAGGCACTTCTGGGAAGCAGGTGCTACACTAGCAATAGTATGTGAAATCCTGTGGGAAGTGGCTGATATACCAGGCCCTAACTTCTCATGAGGACTAAGGGCTTGGGCCCCCCATAACCCATTGCCACATACATCTTGTTCCTCCACGGCTCTCACCATGGTCTGACACTGGGAAAGGGAGGCAGAGAGCACCCAGGTGGCTGCAATGCCCTCACACTATGTGCCATAACAATATATCACAGCATGTGCGGGTGGGAGGAGCATCTTTTCTGCTCAGTCTTCACCCCACATGTGGATAACAGAGGCCTCCTGGACATACAAGCATGTCCCTCAGTAAAACAATAGTCCCTGACCTTCCTTCTCAGGGTCTGCTGGAACTTCTGCCCAGCTTTGTTCTTACTAGAAAGCTCCAAATTTCTCAAGCACAGGTTTTAGAGGGCAAATGCTGTAGAAAGTCATGGTTTTCTGTTAATTCTAGACCAACCATCATGGAGGCAAAGACCACACAAGCCTCACCTGCTTGTCAAATTAAACCTGTTTGGGTGATGCTCTGGGCCTGGCTAGATTTTAACCAGCAATGTGGCCTACCTGTCCCCTGTGTCCTCTCCTGTGACGGACTGCTGGAAAGCCAAACTCAGGCAGCTGGCAGGACCGGGGCTCCCTGAGGCATGTCCAGTTGGTCCAAGCACACCCAACACCCACGTGTTCCCCAGGACCTGCATGTTCCTCTGCCCATGTTCACATCTGCTGCCCTGGTTTTGGAATTCCTAGAAGCATGGCATGGGCCAGATGTGTGTGGAGACTCATGGCACAGGCAGAGAAGTTACAGCAGGGGGAACATGGTTCATGCATAATTAATGCAGACTTCTTCCAGCCTCCAGGCTGTTATGTTGTTTCATAGCAGAGAGAGGCCTTTAGTCTGGTATTTTGGCAGAATGAATCTCTATAAATTAAAGCCTCCCGTCCCATCCCTGTATTGCAGGCATTTAAGAGCAAAGGTCTTAAAGCAGCAATGGGTACAGTAAGAGAGTTCTTGGCCCTCCTTCCTCCCTGCTGCTTTTCCCGTACCTAAATAAGCCACAGCATCTGTAAGTGTACAGCAGGGAAGCTATCAGAGTGGTAGCATAACTTTGCTTGATGAATTCATAAAAGGAAAAGCCATCCTCTAGGAGATAATTGAGGAAGATGGCCAGGGCCTCGTGACAGCAGTGAGTGGAGAGCCAGATCTAAGCAGTGCTGGGAATGGTCCACTTCAACCTTCTAGGAAAAACCTCTGCTTGCTTGTGATCCTGGGTCTGAAAATTAAATTGCTGACTAGGACGGCTCAGGATGTTAATGGTACGTACCAAGGGGACGTGTCAGATACAGCAATAAAAATAAACTGAACTGCCTGAGGCAGGCATGGGGGAGCTCTCAGAGGAGTGCAGGGAGGCTTTTCCAGCAAGCAAGTTTTCTTTGCAAGCTGCTGCAGTGAGGACACAGATATCTTCTGCAGGCAAATATCTGCCTTGGATCTGCTCATGCTGGTGCTTGGGAGCCTTTGGAGACTGCTGGTGCCAAAGAAAGGGAAATATGTATCAGGACTTAAATACTATAGTAATGACATTATTAATCTGTGTTACATTAGCAGTGGGAGTTTTCCCTTACAAGCCTCTGAGCAGAAGCTCTGAAGCAAACAGGGAAATAGGTTTGTTCCTGTCCTGGTTTCAGCTGGAATAAAGTTATTTTTGATTCTTAGTAGCTGGTGCAGTGCTAGTGTTTTGGCTTTAGTCTGAGGACAATGCTGATAACACATCCGTGTTTTAGCTATTGCTCAGTAGCATCTTCCTGACTCAAGGACTTTTCGGTCTCATGCTTTGCCAGTGAGGAGGCGCACAAGAAGCTGGGAGGGAGCAGAGACAGGACACCTGACCCAAACTGGCCAAAGGGATATGGGTATTCCATACCACAGGGCATCATGCTCAGGATATAAACTGAGGGGATTTGGCCAGAAGGGACTGAATTGCTGCTTGGGTCAAGCTGGGTATCAGTCAGCGAGTGGTGAGCAACTGTATTGTGCATCACTTGTGTTTTCTGAATGTTCATTTCTCTCTTTTTTGGTTTGTTTGTTTGTTCATTTCCTATTATTACCATCAGTATTGTTGGTATTATTTCTATTAGCATTATATTTTACTTAATTTCAATTATTAAACTGTTGTTAACCTTCTTCAGATTCTCTTCCCCATCCCACCTGAGGCAGGGAGGTGGCGGGTAAATGAGCAAGTGGCTGCATGGTACTTAGTTGCCATGTGGGTTTAAACCATGGAAGTCCCAGGTACAAAATGTAGGTTATGAAACAGTGCACGAGAACAGGAGTGACATGACTGGCAGGCATTGGTCCTGGCTTGGCCCCTGCCTAAGGTCATTCCAGATGTTAGACCTGGAATTAGGGGTCCAAAGAAACCCTTTCTGAGGCAATGGAGAAACTTGGAGAAAATCAGTCTAGAAGAGCATTGTGTTTTGCTCATGCACATCTGGGTGGTGTGACAATGCACTCGGCCAAGGGGGGTGGAGCAGAGGACAGACAGGCAGCTCCTGAGTGAATGAGGACATTTCTCCAGAATGGTCTGGAGGGATGAAGCCTTTTTTCCAGTACAAGTGGCAAGCCGCTGCAGAGAGCTGCTTGGGCATGTTCTGAAGCCATTGTTACCCTGGCCCTCAAAGCTGCCCCTGTTGTCCTGCAGGAGCCTTTAAAGCTTTCTGGTTTCACCAAGTCCTTGGTTCTGCCCTGTTCAGCACTGGCAGAGCATCTGTAGAGCTTTCTGCCTGCCTAACAATCACATTCCTGATTGGCAACCTGGGTGAGCTGCCGGTTGTTAAAGGCGCACTTCAGTAGTAGCTCAGCAGCTACCTGGGACTCGACAGTCATTATCAGCTGAGGAAAGAAGGGCTCCCATTTAGGTTTGCTCTCTCCCCGCAAGGTGGGACTGCTTGACACTGTGACTTTGCTGGAGTTTGAATGTTTGAGCTGGAGACCTGGAGGGAGGGAGGTGTCTGCAAGACAGGCACTCACACAAAGAGCATTGGGGGTTTCAGATGTGCTGGTAAAGGGACTCTGCAGCGTAGCTGAGACCTTTCTTTGCAGCTCCAGTGGTGACCCAGAGACTATAGGGTTACCCACCAAATCGCTGGTCTGCTGGCCATAGTGGTGCTAGAAGGGAGTTAGGAAAATGTGTGATTTTACAAGGGCTGTTATGAAATCTGAAAGGCACAGCACTGTGATTGGGGTGAGCTCCTGAGGCCATCAGTGCAGGGATGCAGCAGGGCCAGCTTTTGCAGCTGAAATTTACCAGTGTGTTCCACCTCTGAACAGCTCTTGGACCCTTCTGTGTGTGCTCTCACTGGCTAACATGCTTTATCCTCTGTCTCACCCTTTTTCTTCTCTCTATGCAAGCCTCATACCATAAGATGTGTACCAAAATGGAATTAAAAGATTAAAAATGACTGCGGTTATTGGTGGCTCTGGCTAGATGTGGGATGCTAAATTGCAGCTCTCAGGGTTGCCAGAGAGGAAATACAAATTTATTACTTACTTTTTAAAATCTTTTTTCTGGAAAATATTGACTTCTCCTGCAAGCTGGTTGTTTTCCTCAGTGTTCAGCTCTGACCCATTTACCTCCTTGCCAGAGGGTAATCGCAACCCAGTGCCACCTCCTGAAGGGAGTC
This sequence comes from Myiopsitta monachus, assembly GCA_017639245.1. Classification (NCBI taxonomy): domain Eukaryota; kingdom Metazoa; phylum Chordata; class Aves; order Psittaciformes; family Psittacidae; genus Myiopsitta; species Myiopsitta monachus. Next base: position 24,863,074 of record CM029926.1, on the reverse strand, counting down.
GGGACTGCTGCTGCGTGTGTCACTATCAGTTAGTGCCAGATGCGGAGGAGGAGTCTCCTACCCCCTGGCAGGGCTGATGGACTCCAGCCTCTTCATTATCACCACAGTGAACTTCCCGGAGCTGCTGCTAGCTAGGCAGCCTCAGGCAGCATCCCTGCCTGTGTTTCAGCCTCTCTGTTCCCAACCAAAAGGAGCAGGACTTCTTTGCACTCAGATGTAACTTCTTTGTGCTGTGAGCTCCATCCCTTTGACAGTATATTTAGTACAGCAGTCTCTCTCTGCAAAGCAGTGGTGCTGGTTGTTCATGGCTGCTAGTTGTGGAAAACAGCTCCTTCTTTTTCTGTCTTTAATTGCTACCTTGGGAAGACCCCTTGCCAACACAGGCCTTGCAGTGTGCCAGACAGATGGTGAGGAGCCAGTCCATTGCCTCCTCTTGAGAGAGAAATGATGCAGAATGATTTGGCTGGCACAGGCACACGTGGGTCAGTGTGAGGGACCTGCAGTAAAACCTTCATACGCAGCACCAGGCACCAGGCTCCCTTCACTCCCATCCCCTCGGTGTTTGACAGTTAGTGGAAGGGAAGATGAGGTCTGGGAAAAGCTGCAGGGGTGAAAGTTCAACCCCATGCACATAGCCAAACCCCCTCCCTGCCACATGCCTCTAGTTCTGGAGCTCTGAGCTGATGGCACCAGTTGTGGATTTGTCCTGCATTGGCTTATGGTGGTGTTGAGACTGAAGCTGAAGAGCGGACAGGAGGACAGCATAGCTTCTGATCCCACCATCAGAATTCAAATTTGGAGGCAATGGGTGCTGGGTGGCCTTTGCTCTGTCTTATGTCAACAGAGTTGCAGAGCTGTGCATCTTCTGTGGACTCCAGCACCCCTGGATCTAGCTTTGGCCTGTTTCGACTGGCACCACCAAGCTTCCAACCCTAAGAGGAGGGCTGTTCACCATCCCAATTTCTTCATGGCACAAAGGGGCCAGTTGTGTGGCTGGATTTGGTGGAGGTGTGGAATACATGGGGCTATGGCAGAGTGGGAACGAGCTGTTGAAGGGATCACTCACTGAACATTCCCAGTGCTCGGTGTTTGTCTTTGGGAGGGCCAGCTCCTGCAGCATACGGCAGGAAGAGGACCGGAGTAAGCTGAGCCTGGGATGGGGATGTGGCCCAGTCCTGCTTCAGCAAGGAGCAAACTCTCTGCTCTGCAGCTTTATGGCCATTTACTCTGCGGCCGACTACAAAATAAGCTGTTACCACCCCCCTCACTGATGATGCACATCCCTGGCATATGATTTGAGAGCTGACTGGCCCTGCAGGATATAAGCCAAGGAGCAAGGCTGGCAGAGGCAGATGCTTCAGCTCACCTCTGAGCCAAGCCAGGCAATCTCCTTCCAGTTGCAAGCCACAGACCTCAGTCCCAGGCTGAAGCTCTCATCTGCCGTTCCAAAGGCAGCCCTTTGCAGCAGAGTGCATTCAGTTCAGGGGCTGGTCACTGGGCTGGTAGCAATGCCTGCCTGTACCACCACAAGTTGCCTGTTGTTTTTCAGCCAGGTTTCAAAGTCCTCCCTACCTGCCAAAATCACTGGTAACTCCTGGTTGGCCTGTGTATTAAAGAGGGACCCAGCAACTGAACTCCCTTCTTGCCCTGCAAAAGGATGGGCCAAGGCTTGACAGGTGACCCTGCTGTCGCAGGGTAGGTTTGACAAACATGCAGGGTGCTGAGGGCTTGACAGAGATGCAGCTTCACAGGGACACTGAGTTTGGGCTGAATCCAGGCTGAACATTTTCAATTCCTCTGAATCCTTTATACCTGCAGGAGGTTGAAGTCTGCATTTATCCTTCTGCCAGTCCCACTGAGATTTCAAGGGCATGTATCTCGCAGCTGAAGGTGGCCTATATGCTTCGATGCCAGGAGAGACTGCCTCTCCCCAGCCTGTTAATTCATTTGATTTCCGATCTGCAGGAGGGGCTACAGACCATGTCCCCAGGTCTTGTTAAAGAAAGTAATTTCTGCTCTTGGTTTTTACAGGGCAGTTCTCTCAGCAGTGTAAATCTGAAGGGGGAGGTTTTATGCTGGATGACAGAGAGGCTTTGGATATTTATACCGTAGTTTATACAAGGCTGTTTGACAGAGTGAATGGATTTGGGGAAGTTATTTCTACTTTTTTTTTTTCTTCTGGGAAAGAAGCATTGACATTTACCTTGGAACACAGCCTGAATGTGTCATCACCTAAAGACAGGGTGTCCTGACCACAGCAACTTGTGTTCTTTGTAGCATGTTTTGTGGGATGTGCCTACCTAGTGCTGTGATCCCGTCAGATCTCACAAAGTGGCACAGAGCCAGCTCATGGGAGGCTTCCAAAGGAAAGCCTGGCTCTCTGAGACAATTCTCTTGGTAGTAGGATGCCCTGGCTGAGGATGCTGCCTGGCCTCTATTCTAGGTAGCAACTGAATGTCCTGGCTTGTGATGGCCACCACAGACCTACTGTCACGGGGATGTTATATTTGGTGTCTTGCTCCCACTCCATCCTGCCTCGCTCAGGTCTCTGTGCTTTCCTGGTGAAATGCAGGATTCCTCCCCATTGCCTCCTTCAGCAGTGCTGTCAGGAAACATGGGGCCATGCGCTATTGAACAACTGCCATGCTCCACCCCAGAGCATGGGGGAATCTGTGGACCAGGTAAAAGCACTTATGCTCATAGATGCTCTTTGAGATGTCCAAAACCACCACCTATGATGTAAAAGAGCAACATGTCCCAATTAACTAACCTCTTCTCTTTTTCATTCCTTCTTCCCCTTGCCCCCTCTCCTCTCCCTGTTGCCTCCCGTTGCAGTGGCAGGCCATCTCTCTGACAGTCATTGAGAAGGTTCAGATTGCAGCAGCCATCCTGGGTTCCCTCTTCCTCATCGCCAGTATCTCGTGGCTCATCTGGTCGACCTTCAGTCCTTCGGCCAAATGGCAGCGCCAGGACCTGCTCTTCCAGATCTGCTATGGAATGTACGGCTTCATGGACATTGTCTGTATAGGTGGGTGATCGTATCTCATGGCACGGCTGAGGTCGCCCACCCGCTCACCCGTGGAGAGGAGCGGGAGATGTTGTAGAGTCAGCCTGTGCAACTCACCCCATATTGAGCCTCCCCAGCTTTTCCTCCTGTTTGCTTTTGGGGCACCTTTCTTACAGTCCACTCTGCTCATCTGGGGAGCCCCGGAGCGTCTCCTCGGCCGGGATCTGCAGATCTGCAAGATCCCAGACCTTGCAGAGGGATCTGCAGCACCCCCAGAGAGACACAAATCTCCCTTCAGAGCAAGAAGAGGGTGGGGAGGTCTGGGGGAGACTGGGGAGTGTAAAGCTTTTGATAAACAACCTCTTTCCTGGAATAGCTAGTCAGAGACTGCCCCATGGTTGGGCATGGCGGGGTCTCTCCGCATGCTACTCCTTGGTTCTCTACCAGGCAGCGGTGGCTGCCTCTTCTTTGGCCCACCCTGGAGCTGCAAGACCCAACCAGCCCAGGTCATGGCCCAGCCTGGAGTCATTGTCAGGTTGCTGGTACAGAGCAGCTCTGAGGACAAAGCTGCCCCACAGTGAGCAGGCCCAGGCAGCAAAGGAGATGCTGTCACGGGTCCCCAGCAGGGTCTCCCTGAGAGCTTGAGCTGTATTCCCAATGCAGGTCTGCAGGATGAGGGATCATAGCCGACAATATCTACAGGCAGAGGCACTCACCAGCCAGGCTGTTGAAAGGCTGATGTTTACCACAGCAGTTCAGTGAACACCAGCTACATCCAAACATGCTCCTGAGCAGCGTCCACCTAAGAGCAGGCCACCATGATAATGTCAGTTCAAGTGGCCCTGCCAGGAAGCAAAGAGGATCCCAGAGACCTCTTCGTGTCTGGGTTCTTCCATCATTCATACAAAGGCAGAAGGAACCTCCCAAAAACTGGGTGGGACAAAGCAGTCCTTTTGATTTGGTGTATATATGTTTGTGTGCCACTCCAGAGGGAAGGAGCACAGCCCCCAGATTCAGCCCTCAGGAGGAGCAGGGCTATATCACAGCCATCCTGTTCCCAGGAACACTAGAGTCATGGCTGGGACAGCCCCTTGTCTCATGGTCCTCCCTACACAGCTGTCAGTCCTGGTGTGCCAGGCCTGCTGGGTTGATGGCTTTTTCACAAACTCAAAAGCAAGGGGGAAGCATTGCAGATGCTGTGAGTTACCATGTCTGTATATGGCTTCTCTTGCTCAGCACCTCAGAGACTACCCAGAGGTGACTCCACCAGTTCTGTGTGCAGCATGCCTGCCTGTGCTGCCCGGCAGCCCTTCTGTGCTTGATCAGGAGAGGTGATGTTCTGGACCATGTGAGCCTTCATATACATTTCCCCAGAAAAGCTCCCATGTGCATGCAGCCAGCCCTAGTGTAAAACTTGCTTGTATTGTCCATACGTACTCTTTGCAGTCCCAGCTGCTGCTGCTCCGGGATCTGCAATGGAGGGGAAAAGAGCTCTGAGCCATGCTAGCTGAGATCTGGTGTTCTCCTCCTCCTCTTCTTTCTCTGTCCAGGTGGAACCAAATGACAAATGAGGTCTCCCTGGGGAGCTGTGACTCCCTGGTTAATGTAGTCAGGTCTTTTCCTCTGAGTGACTTCTTTCCTGCCTTGCTGATTTCAAGGGGCTACACTAGTGCTAGCCAAAGGCTGGTCTGTCCTGTGGAGAGGCCAGGCCAGATCTTAACCAGCAGAAGGGGCTGATCAAAGGGAACTCTGCAAGTGAGTTTAATTCCTTGTTCATTTTATCTATGCTGAACTGTGATGGATGCAGCAATGCCAGTTCCCTAGAAGACTCGCAGTATGTTCCTCACTGCGGAACAACTATTCTCTCCCTCTTTCTCCTTCTCCCTAACCTTGCAGCCTCACATAGGGTTTTTTGATCACAGCCAAGCAAAGCCAGCAGCAGAGATTCAGAGTTCTTCTCCTGACTGCCAGCACGGCCTGAAGCCTCCTATTACTCCTCCGTGAGCTTTAGTCCCACTTCTGCAAGTTCAGGGTACAACCTTTCACAGATACTTGCAGTGACAACAGTTCTTAAACTACCAGAGTGCTGTCTGTGCATTTTGGTGTCTCCTCCTCTGCAGTCCAGCCCTTTTCCCCTTTTGCTTTCCAGCCTGTGGGTGGGTAGGAAAGATAAAGGGACTAAGAAATGCTCAGCGATGGGGAAAGAGCAGGACATTAAGTGCACTCCGTTCTACTAAACTTGTTTTTTGGCTAGAAGTAACACACATGTTGTACATTGCTTGGTAACACGCAGTGCAGCTTTAGCTAGCAGAATGTTATACTGTAGGTCTAGACTAATTGTATGAATTCATATTGTTCCTTTCCCCAGTTTGACCCCAAGTTTTGCTTTCACTGGCAGAGTAGCAGAGGTTGGAAAGACAAGGTATTTACTAAAGAGCGATGTGCTGGAGCAGAGCTCCTCTGTAGTTCCAGCCAGTTCACACTTTGGTTGGCCTTGGATGTCTCGTGTCCAATGAGTTGCCAGCAGTATTTGTCCAGGAGGCCAGTTCTACATACCCTTGCACTGGAGGTGTTTGGTAGGACACTTCCTCTGGCACTGTAGAGTCTCACAGCTGTAGATGACACCAAATCTGCAAAAATCCTGACTACCATCAGGCAGGGAGTACACACCTAGTCAGAAACTACCCAGCTGTTTTGTGTGATCTCCTTTCTGCCAAGTCATTAAGGGAATTAGGTAGTAATTTGCTGAGACAGAGATATCTGTGGCAATTTGCATAGGTAATCACATTGCAGCACTATGCTTTCCATTGTGGAGGCAAAGGTGAGGACATGGATGCTCACTTGCATTTATAGCTCCCTAAGCACAGATCATTTGGTGGTTGTTATCTTCACTTGAGCTATGCTTGATCTGAAATGGTTACATTATCTCCAAGCTGAGTTCTCAAAATATGGCTGATAACTCAGACTATTGATCCATGCACCGAAATCCAGGGGTCTTGGGTTTCACCCTCAGCCACTCACATCCAGTAATACACTGGTTTTCTTTGAACTTTGCTGGATCCTAGCATGCTCTGTAAAAACAGTTATAAGGGACAGATACCATTTGCTACCCTTTCTGCCACCATGGAAACAAAACCACAATCAAAGTAAGATGAATCTACTCCTCATGGCCAGCAAGACAGATGGTATGGCCCCAAGTACTAGAAACTACGTCCATCTGGGCAAAATGTGCAAGATGGCCTTTCAACATTGTTCTCCCCCTTGCTCTCAGATGTCTTACAGGAGGGCAAGAAGCACTGGAAAGGGTTGCTTGGGATTTGTGGGTGTCTCCAATACTGGAATTTCTGTTAAGAACCTGTTAGAAAACATATGTCAAGAACAGGTTTCAGTGAGATGATCCCAGTTTGTGAAGGAGGAAGAGACTAAATGCTTCCTGATATCCAGCCAGCCCCAACTTCCTTGATTTTGATCTCTCGTGTCTGCTATCTCTGGTCACGTCTGTAGGAGATGATATGAGAGTTGGATTGAACTAGAAACTGGTAACAGTTCCAGCATAGGTATTGCTCTACTATAAAACCATCTATAACACAGACATTTGAGATCAGGAACCAGGAAGTGAATGAAAAGTTAGATGGGGACTGTTCATTTGATTAACTACTCTCTCCATGGGTCCATGAAAGGTAAATCCAGAAAGCTGGCATAGAGAGGGATTAGCAGAAATGCAGTTATCAAAATACAGAGATAAATGGAGTGAGCTTTCATAGGACTGAGTTTCTGAGTAGTGAGAGTGTCTGCTTAGAGCTGGGCTGTAATCCTGAGAGATACCTGCCTGTTAATTAAATGACAGTCCTTGGAGGGGCCAGGAGGAGTTTGCCTCTATCTTTGTCGAAGTGCAATTAGAGAAAGTCATAGTTTGTAAATTAAGGTGTCATGTGGGGTCAGGAGGACAGGAAACCATCTCTCTTTAAGCAAGGAGGAACTCTGCCACGTAATGAGAGCATATCACAGTCTAGGCTCAGGCATTACCAGATTGGCTCCAAGGGGGAAGCGCATCTCAGGAAGGCCATTAGCAGGCTGTGTGCGCAGGGCCATCATTGTGCCAACCTGCTCGTGCTCACACAGGCATATCACTGCAGTTGGTATGCTGTGTGGCTTACTCCCAGTGATGCAAAAGCAGTCTGATCTGCCTCCCCTTGGTGGATTCACTGTCTGGTGGGGATTGTTGCTTTGTCCATGCTCACCCAGTACTTGCTCTCTTGACTCACACTGCCTTGGTGCTGGCAGCAGTGCGCTTTTGCAAGCAGTAAATTGTCATGCTCTTTGAAGCTTTTTCCCTCGCTTTCCTTGGCAGCCAGTTCCTGAGGGTAGATGCCTTCACAACAGTAACTGCGCTGCAGCTCAATAGCACAAGAGACAGGCAAACCAGAACCATTCATCCTGCCAACGATTTTTGTTGGCACGCCATGGCAATCCATTACAGATCAGGAAGTGTGTGCCCGCTGTTTTTAATCCCAGCTGCCAGCAAGAATAATCAAAAGCATCCAGTATGTCTGACGGCATCTCAGCAAAACCGTAGGTAATAACATAAGAAATCAATAGCCAATTAAAACTGATCCACAGCATTTGATCTTTCATAGTGCAGTGGGAACAGTAATTAATGGAGCTTCCTTGAGACAGTCACAATTCAAGCTTCCTGCCAAGACTAATGTGGATATCATTTTAAATGAGATTTTTTTCCTAAAGGAAATGCCAGGCTGAGGTAGCCTCAGGGTGTTTTCTAGCAAGGTCACTTGGGCCCTCAGCATTCAAAGGATTTAGGAATCCAAGCAACATAAATTGAGAAGTTAGGTGTCTTCAAGGTCTTGGTCTTCATCTATATTGATCTGATTCTCAGAAGGAAAGCAGGTGTTTTCAGGTTCAGGTCTGCATAGGCCCCAGGGTACAAGGCAGGAAGATTTGCTACAGCAGCAGGGAATCAGTTTTGGGAAGCACCAAGCCCGAACATTGGTTTGATGACACCCTAAAGGCAGAGCACAAGGCAGAGAAGTTCAGCAAATGCCTCTGAAGGAGAAACCTGAAGCTAACAGACAGCAAATGTATATGGCTTCAACATACCTGCAAGAGACCTATGAAAGTACACAGAAACCTTCCATGCCCTTCAGCTTAATGCACTGCTTGCCATGCTGTGCATGCACTTCTTTCCCAGTTTGCCTGTAAACCGGAGCAGCCAGGAGCTAACTGGAGTGACCAGATTCAGACCCCATCATCAAAGCGGGCAGTTGGGATAAAGTCAGGCAGCCTATTCAGGCATTTTTTTCACTGTAAATCCTGGTTTGCATACATTCAGCCACGGGGTGCATGCTTGAAAAATCACTGAGCAGATCATTGATTTATCAGCTGTAAAGGGGAAATAGAGATGGGAACAGTCCCCAGAGGGCATCTCATGGGGCCCTGGCCCCACCTGGGCCAGCAGCAGCAGAAGCGATGCTGCACAACTGATCTGCTGACTGACTTCTTGGCTGCTATCCAGGGAGAGCGGATGCTCAGAAAAGTCAAGGCTATGCCACCCCTCTAGTTCCTGAAAGTTGGCACCTATTTTTATCTAATGCTGCACTGATTATTCAAGAAGAGAGCAGAGTGGGACAGCTGGCGTGTGTGCATGTGTGCTGCTTTCACCAGCAGGCATTCCTGCAGTGCTCAATGCACCTCCTGAACTCCAGTGCAGCTCCGGCAGCTCTCTGCAGAACAATCATGTCACTGCTGAGCAAAGAGCCATGGGGTTTAGACCTGGCCCTGAACACCCCCCCCCCCCCCCCCCCCATTCTTGCAGGGAAGGAGCTTGGTTTCCAGCACAGTCAGAGCAGCACCTTTCCAACATGTCCTTTCAACTCCACACTCCTTCACCACATCCATCCCCGTGCAGTTTCTCACTGTTGCAACAGGGCTCCAGAGATGTATTTTGTCATGAATAACCATATGGTACTCTCTGCTCCAAGTGGATCAATGTGTTTAGCATCTAATGAGGGCATCATAATTAACATTTTTGAGGGAGAAAATAAATCCTTTTGCCTTATGAACTGCATCTTGTGCTTTTGAGGGTGATATGTTATAATCAGAATGATGCTTCCCTATCACTAAACCCCATGCTGGAATCAAGTGTCTGATGTCCCCGGATTAAGTTCCCACCGATGGGCAGAGGCAGAAGCACTCACCTGCCTGTCATAGCTTCTAGGCTATGGCACGAGATTCCCCCATTGGCAGCTGGTGGGATCTCCTGCACCAGCTGCATAAATTGTGCTGTCTAGTAAAGGATGGGAAAAGTCCTCAGCTCTGTGCCAGGCTGTGTTTTTACAACTGCCTTCTGTCCCATTACTCCTCCTACTACAGCTTCCATCCCTGCAGACACATTACTCCTGGAGATGGGAGGCTGTGGTCCATGGCATGTCATTGTGGCCATAGCAAGAGAAGTCAACTCTGTAGTCAAAGATGAGGCTACAGGAGGCCATTACCCATGCATAGGGGATGAGGCTGGTTTTGGTGTGTCACCAGCTCTGTAGGGAGACAGAAGCAGAGGTAAGAAGAGATTAACACGAAGCCACATTAATCCAGCTCTGGGGTTGCTTCTTAAAGTAGTGACTGATTGGTTCTTTTGCTGGAGAGATGGCTACCTATCAGCAGAGACATCTGTCAGACTCAGAGAGGACAGTCCGTAAGCAGGAATACTGCAAGCAGGCCCATGGTCTAAATTGCTAAACCTCTTCTGCCTGGAATTTACTCCCTGAAGCAGCACTTTTCTTCCTGAGCCAACCTGAGTCCTTCTGCCCCATGGCAGAGCTGGATCCACAATACCCATATGACCATGCAGTGTTCAGCAGAAGTTGTTCAATAAGGTTAACTAATGCCAGGGAACCTGTGCCCGGTAGTGCAGCTGTCACTTTACCTTCTCAGAAGGGGTGCAGCCAGCGAACAAACCCACAGCAGTGACATTCAGGCAGAGCCAGTGTGGGGCAGGCAGTCATAACTACCTGCTGAATGCAGAGAAGCATGAAGAGCCAAAGGTCCAGGCCTTTACTATGCCAGGTGGGACAATTCACTCTGCTCAGCTATGGCTGTATCATGGACCTCCCTCTGTCCTACAAAGCTCTTCTCCAGACCTTTGCTGCTGGCTTAGCCACTCTCAGTTCCTTTCACTGTTTTCATTCTTGTCAGCTCAGCACTGACAGATCCCATCGGTGCATATGAACTCTTACCTGCCCTTTTCAGCCTCCATCAGCATTCACTCAGCTGGGGGCATTGCAGCCCCTGAAAAGGTCTTCAGATCTGCTGGAAGAAACCTGTATACCCAGAGCAGGAAAGCAAAAGTTTTGCCTTCCCAGAGATCCTAGCTAGTAACAGATCAGAAATGATAGACCCCTTGTCTTCTTGGCTCCTACTGCCTTCCTTAATTTTGTGTAGTGCCCCTGTGTAAGAGGTGAAGACTTTTGCAGGGGAGAAGGTGGGGACACTTAGGGGAGCAAACAGGAGAGGCCACAGCACCCAAGGTGTAAGGATCCTGGAAATCTCACAGGAATTCTGGGGTCTGCAATGAAAGATTTTGTCCTGGCTCTGGAGGACAAAGCAGCCAAACACAGGCTTGCACCATGGTGTGTCCCATTGCCCTGACAACAGGCTAGCCAAAAAGCACCATGGGCAACTTCTGCCTCATGTCCTTAGGACGCCTTCCTACATGGCAGAGGGGGATCTCACTCTAACAGGATAGTAGAAGCAATTGCATTGCACACACTGACTTGCAACTTCAGAGGCACTCCAGGTACATTAATTTGGTCTATGTGCCTATATGACCCTGGGGGAAGCTCTGTTAAGGGTAATCTGTACTCACCTTTAAGTCTATCCTAGCTGGTCCCTATTCCTCTTAGTGGAAGTGCACTTAGGTGGCTGGAGGGACTGGGCTCAGCCAGGACCTGCATCCCTTAGAAAATGAAAAACTCTGAAAGTATTCCAATTTTTTCTCACAGAATTTCATTTGCTAATAAAAGCAAAGAGGGAGGCAGTAGTTCTACCTTCAATAAGCAAATGTCATGTTTTGATCATTATTGAACAAAGCATTTAGATTTAGCATTTAGAGATGACTGCTCATGCTGAGTATTTTAAATTCAGTGTCAGAACCGGAATACAACATTTTAAAAAATTCAAGACCAAATGAAACATTCTCACCTGTCTGAAAATGCGTATTTATTCTTCTTATTCTGGGGGACAGCGTGACTTTTTCAAGTCTCACTCCAACAATGTGTGAAGCCCGATTTCCAAACCCTACACGAACCACTGTTGTTGTCTAGCTTTGCCTTTAAAGAAGCGCCCTAGAAATGGCTGAGGATCTGGCACCACTGCACAGGCAGTGCTTTGGTGAAAGTAGCATTAGCTATTGGATGGGAAGGTTTGGAATGCAGACCAGGAGGATTGACTGCCATGGTAGAAGCTTAGTGAAATGGGAGCCATGTGGTTTTGGTCCCCTCACCATGACTATCCACCTCCATGGACTTCTGTAAGGGAACGTCTGGAAACCTGAAGGTAGAAAAGATCCATAAAATCACTCAGAGACCAGGGTGTGCATTTGTCCAGTGCTCCCTTCAATCTAGTTTGAAATGATTAGTTACTCCCTTCTTTGAAAGACCTAACAGTATGCGCTGTGCACACAACTTGTGCACAAAGTCTTTTGAAGATATGGGGTGTTGCTGTCATCTCCATTTTAAATCTGAGAAAAGAAAGCATCAAGAGGTTCTATATAATCCCAGCTCCACAGCAAGAAGGGGAAACTTTAAGAGAGCAAGGGGGTATATGGGTAATGCCTCCAAGCCCTCCTATACTGGCACAGTTAAGGGTAGACTCACAAGTGGGGAATGCTGCTGGAGATGCATGAATCAGAAGCAAGGCTGGTGTGCTGGTGGAGCTCTCATCTTCATTTATTTATTTGCTTTTTCCAAGAAGAGTCTCATTTATTGCTGCCTGCATAGCTAGAGACTGCCCTTTAATCCTCTGCTTTATCGTGCGCTATGAATTAAATACCACATGAGTACAAAAGCCCTTAAGGGCACAACATCCATTTTGCTGTAGCTGTCTACAGCCAGCTGAGTTTACAGGAGTGCTTTTGTTTATGGTTTATCTGTTGCCTGAGCGAGGGTTTCTCTGGTTTTTATTTTACCTATTTTTCACTGTTATTTGTTGGTTTGTTTGGTTTTGTTCCAGTTTTGAGGCAGGGTGTAAAAGTGGTAGTCTGGGCAGGGCAGGATAAGGTTGTGGTGTTTAGTAGCCCATATGCTTGCAGTGGAAAATACTGCAGCATTTCTAAAGCAATGATGGTGCTTTGGTTGGTTCCCACAGTCAGCCCAGCTCCTCTGTCACAGATGGCATCCTACAGACAGCTGATGCTGTTTTTCCCACTGCAAATAAAACATGTGGGAGTTCTGAACAAAAAGGAATTTCCCCTCCCTTGGACAACTGCTACCAGCTCCTTAATTTTTCCAGTCTTTCCTCATTTAGGGCCCTACCAGCTCATCCCCACGGGGCCCAGCCTGTGTCTTGTAGGGGAACATGCTGTTGAGCAGAGGACATGGCTGAGGATGGCTGCTCTGCGATGAAGGCAGCACCTTGCAGAGAAGCTGGCATCTGCCTTCTAGCCATAAAAGCTCCCCAAATGCTCCTCCAACATACTGTCTCTAGCACCCACCAGCTCCACAAGCCCCATGACAACCAGCCATACCTGTCCTCTCAATTCATCCCACTGGATAAAGTGCTCCTTCTTTCACAGCTACAAATGCCATGTACGTGAGACGGATTGCTCCTTCTCCCAAGAGGAACCCATAGCATCTTATGCACATGGGAACTACTGCCACATACATGTATTACATGAACTCATGATGTGCTGCAGAGTCATGACCTGGAAATTGTCTCTTGCGGTATAGCTCAGCAGCATCCTGCAAAATCACAGTGATGCCTGCAGGAGAGACACTACCCTCTGTCACACCAATTGCTCTCCTCAGGAATAGAAGACCTGCCTCCTTTCTCTGGCCCCCCACACTTTGCCCCAGTGTGGATGGCAGTGAGGTCTGCCATTATCGTTCGCCTGGTGAAACAGCAACTATGGGGACCCTCTGAGATGCCGGCAGGCTGGATCTATCTCCTACCTGGCAGGGCTCTTGGTGAGTCTGGGGGTAGGTGTTAATGGCTGCAGGGAGTTTGAGGCATAGTGTAACCCCCTGCCCAGATGGGACGTGCTGCTCCTGTTGCTCTGCCAGGTGGAGTGGAGGAAGCAAGGAAGGAGAAGGGCTCTTGCGGCCTTTGTGGGGGGGTCCTGGCCCACCTGGGGCTGACGAAGCTTTGAGGCAGAAGCACCCTTGAGCCCCAGCTTGCATGAGAGGAGATAAGCTGTAATAAACACAAGGTTTGCTGGTTAGTTGGAAGCCAGCCTATTTGTGCTGTTAATGACCCAAAATGCAAGAGTTCCCACCTCTATAAAATACCTCCCCAAGGCAGCTGGGAGCAGCTTTTCCATGTACACTGGTGAGGGCTCTGCCCAGCCCATGGAGGTCTCACCCTCTGAGGGACTCAGTTTCAGTTTTGCTGGAGTTGTGGCCCCTGTGGCCTGAAGAGATCTAAGCACAGCACACACATCGCTGTGAAAGCTGCCTGCCAGTGGAGCCCCATTACAGCAAATGCACTTAAAGGGCAATGAGCAAAAGGAGTGTTTTATCTTGCCCAGACCCAAGTGCTCCATGATGGCACATGTCATCCAGTGATCAACAGTACTCAACAGGGTCCAGCCATGCCAGCACCTCAGTTCTGCCAAGCCAAAACACAGCCCAGATTTGTACGTATTTATTCAGTTCTTGAGAGATTTAAAAATGTGCGTGGAGAATGATTGATAAGAAGATGTCTCATTATAATCAGCTAATTATTTTTTCCATATGCCAAGAATTCACTCGAGCGCCGATCATTATGAACACGTTTTCAGTTTATACTATACGTCATTCAGTGCTGGCAATTGCTAAGCTTGCACAACCTGCTTGCATAGTTCCAGCATTATTCAGAGCAGGCCTTTGCTAGGTGTCTTCTGGAGTAGAGACATCCTGCTCACTGGTCCAGTGTCCTGCAGCTACTCTAAAAGACAGCACCAGAAGTTCCCATTCACCCGTTACCTGAACTTCTCCTGTATGCTGAATAAGCTCTTGAAACATTCTGGGGACAGAATTTGTATTTTGGGAAGTGTAGGTGACAGTTATGAAGGAGTCTATGCTTCCTGTTTGATTCCACCAGAAAGCAAAGGATCCCTGAAAAACCGAATGTAGCAGTAGTTTGTATGAGAATTGACTGTGTGATGAAAGCATTCCTGAGCTGAAGCAAAGTATGATGTGAGGATAATGGACTCCAGAAAAGCAGCGGCAGCAGCCTCAGGGGACCAGAGCAGGGAGTGTCTCCTGGGAAGAGAATCTGAAGGATAAAAGAGCCGTGAACAGCTCCCGGCTGCCAAAAGGGGTGATACTAAAGGCAGAACAGCAAACTGTGCCTATGCAGGGGAAAGCTCAGAAGCGTGGGAGGAGAGCACTGAGGCTGCATTAGGAGCTCTTTGAGGACCCAAAATCGGCAGTTGCAATCGTACAAGGGCGGAAAGAAGAGCCTGCAACTGATGAAAAGTCTCTAGAAATCACACAGGCAAGGGGAGCTGTCAGAGCTGAACCCCAGGATGGCCATCCGGAGATACAAAAGGCAGTAAGAAATGGGTCCATGAGCATACATAAAGTAAGAAGAACACCACAAGTCTAACAGCTCAAACAACATTTGATACAAAAAAGGGCCAAAGCATTGAATGTTGCTTCTGTTTCAGTCTTCAAAACTTAACTAAAATAATTTTAATGAGGAGAAAGAAGCCCAGGGCAGAATCAGGAAAGAGCAGACTCAAAAACATTCAAATGAGCTGGCTTTGTCCTTGTCAGCACGTCCTAATGAACTTCAGAGGGAGCTGTAGGGGCAGTCTGTGACCCATGAGCATTTCATCATCGGGAACTTGGGGAGGACACAGGAGGTGCCAGGCAGCTGGGGAAATGCAAGTGGAGTACCTAGCTTTAAATATAATCTCTATCATTAAAGAAGGCAGAACTGAGGATCAAGAAAATGAGGGGCAAATGAGCTTTACTGATTCGTAGAAAGATATCAGAGTGTTTTTGTAACTAACCGTGTGATGAGCATGAGAGTATAATTGTATCTTATCTGGGAGGGTAATTGTCCTAGGGGCTGAGGAGGAAGCAGACAGGTATGCTGTAATCTGGGCAGTGCTTTTGATGCTTTGGGTTGATACTCCTGAGCAAACCAGAGAAATGTGGTCTAGATTAAATAACTATGACACAGGTGTACAGCCAAACAAAAACCTGCTTTCTCAGGAGTTGTCGGCGGTGTGCTGGAGACTGGAAACATGTTTCAAGTAGGACTGGTTTGGACTCTGCTGTCTTCAATATTTTTATTAATGGCTTCAATAATGAAACAGGAAGTGCTGTTATAAAATTCACAGCTGACAACAAGCTTGGAAAGGCTGCAAGCATTTTGGAGGATCAGATCAGCAACTGAAATTATCTTGGCAAATTGGAGGAATCAACAAGATGGAATTGAATAAAGAGAATTGCAAATAGCTACCCTTATGAAGACGAAATCAGAATCCCAAACAAAAGCTGGGCCAGGCAGTCACACTGCCAAAGACAGCAGCATGCCAAAAACTGTGACATGCTAGTTTATTTCATCAGGGAATCAAAAAGGAAGGTGTGCAATCCTGATTCACCTCTCTGCTCAGGGGACTGCACCCTCCTGCCGAGTTCAGTTGCAGAAAAAGAGGGACAAAATGAAGAGGTTCTGGAGGTGATGAACAGGAGTGAGGAAAGGG
The DNA here is from genome assembly GCA_017639245.1 of Myiopsitta monachus. Classification (NCBI taxonomy): domain Eukaryota; kingdom Metazoa; phylum Chordata; class Aves; order Psittaciformes; family Psittacidae; genus Myiopsitta; species Myiopsitta monachus. The sequence goes on along the minus strand of CM029926.1, from coordinate 24,847,142 downwards.
AGGGCATTACCTGATTCTCCACTTGATCAGTGCCAATGTTCACATCTCTCCCAAATTAGCCCAAGTGCGGAGCTGCACTGGTGCTATGACATTACTTTCAATTATGAACCTACCTCTCCCCATGCTTTGGTACATCCTCTTCCTCATTGCCTGCAGAGCATAGCTCAGAGCATAGCTCTGCAGCCTCAAGTCTCAGCCACTGGAGGATTTAAATATGCTAGATTGTTTAAAGAACTTTTCATATTCAAGGGAACTGACCCTGCCACAATATGGGGGGATGCCCCGTACTAGGTCCACCTTTCCCACCTCGTATTTCCTGGAAAGGGTTCCTCTGGCTCTCTTTTCTCAGTTTATCAACAAGGACTATCCTGAGTCATGGATGAGGGATGAAGTAGAGAGGATTGCAGTGGAAAGCAGTATGATTGGAAGGGTCCAGTGGGAACTCGGTGACTCATATCACATGTACTGTGAGATACTTGTGAAGCTGGGATGAAGCAGATATTCATGGTTATTTCTAAAGCCCTTTTTGGAATGGAGTAATCTTATGGGGACTGTGTATGAGAATTTAGGAAGTGCTGGGGCAGCCTAACTTGAGTAAATGCAGAGCAAAAGTCTATATACTTTACTGTACTACACTAGGAATGTATGGTTAGGGTACGTAAATGAGCCAAAAGAGACCACCTGTGGCTAGGTATGGCCCCTGCAGTGTGCAGAGCCCATCAAGTAAACATCACTCTCCTGGCTTTGTTTTTACACCTTCCTTGTACTGTTGGCCACTGCTAGAGACTGGATGCTATAAGAGACAGACCCCTTGTCTGAACCAAAGCAGCCACTTTTCTACTCTTAGATTAAGATAAAAGACAGCTAGGATGAAGCATATAGGATGAGATTAAGGCAAAGAGATACGTGAGGGCTGAGCTGCAGGAGCTTCGTAAATAAAAGTGGGGAAATTTGAGATTGTCACAAAAGATTAAAGAATTCGCAGAAAGGGAGAAAAGGGTTTGTGCAGATGTCAATAGAAAGGCCAGCAATGAATGTGTTATCTCCCAGGAGGGCTGGTTTACCTTGGCCTAAGTCACCTCTTCTAAGGATGCAAACCTTTGCATGCTTTGATCAGAACTGCCATAATCTTCCCTTGATACCCAGCAATGAAAGCAGCAGAAATGGGCTAAAGCATGGCAGCTGTGTCTGAGGTGAGATTGCATTTGGAAAGGAAACTGAAGGGTGAAAGTGCCGCTGAAGGTGCAAACAAGAGGTGACCGCTCAGGTGGCGGGACAGGGCCTTTATGAGAAGCAGGATGGAGTAACTGGCTTGAATGAACTATGATTTTTCTTCCTTTAGGTAACATGAATGTCAGCACTGTACTGGTGTACTCACTGTCAGCAGAAGCCTTATTTTTAATGGTTTCTGTACTGGTAAATAGGAGAAACAGTTCCTGCCGCAAGATTTTACCCATCTCTTTCAGTAAAGTATGTGGCACGTGTTGGAATAATAGGAAGGTTAATTAGAGGCTGAAAGTCCTGGTGGCGGGATCACTTGGTGGCAGAGTCTGACAATGCGAGAAGGGGGCTGCTTGTCATTTCTGGAAAACTACTGCTCCAAAGCTGCCTTAAGTTGGAGGCTCACAGCTGCTCAGGTTAATCTCAGGATGGTGGTACATCAACTGACTCCCCCTTGCCCATCCAGAGGCACAAACATAATTGCCCTTATTACATCTGGGGTTTGCCCATGTTCTTCCAACAGCCCTTCTAGCTATCGGGCTGAAGACCTCTCTCTTGACTGGTCTTGCCACAGGCCCCCTGATGGCAATGCACCTCTGTCCTGACTAATGCCAAGAAACAAAGGGCCACCTGCACACAGCCCATATGTGTCCATGCTCAGCACCCAGAACATTCCCTTGCACAGAGACTGTCCACATGGATCATGTTGTGATGTGGGCAGGTATTTCAAGGCTTAGAGAAACCCTGCAGTGACATGAGCCTTACCTCTGTGCTATGATATCCACCCTTGGTCTTGCTTCCCTTTATAACTCTTGTAATAGAAGAGCCCAGCTCAGGATTAGCTGTGGCAAACAGTAGAACATAGAAATTAAACTGCTTTCGCCAGTGCTAGCTCTGTTGCAGACTGCATCTGGATCATCTGGAAAAGAAACGGTCCAGTTATTCTTGCTCTGGGATGAAAAGGGGTGGGAGAGTGGTGATAAGTGGAAAAGATGTCTTTCCTCAGAGCCAACAGTTGTCAGCTTGTTCTCCCAGATGCTGTGGACATGCACTGATTTGGCACGCAACTGCACTGACACAACCCTTGCCTAGCTAACCTGTATTGATGTTGCTTACCTGTTGCTTTAAATCAAATCTGGCACCTGGCTCTGTGCACTTTGGAGCTGGGTCAGTTACTGCGAGAGTTTTGCATAAGAGCTGTGGTGAGGTTCTGGGTACTCTCCCATGTATAATAAATGAAAGGAAGAGTAAGATACCAGTGTAAGCAATGCGTGCAGGTTTGGTATGACCTATTGCCAAGGTATTGTTCGGTTTGACTGTGCTGTGAAGCACAAAGCAACTTCTCAGCTCTGGGAAGTAATCCCTGCACCTAGCACCATCACTAATCCTGCCTGCCTGGACTCATCTGAGTTCCACAGGGCTGACCATGATCTGTCCCTCTGCATGGACTCAATAACAAAAGAGCCACAAGAGGAAGAGCAAAAAAGGCTAATATATAGAGAGAATGAACACAGTGAGAAGAGATCAATATGGTTTCCTGTACATAATTGTTTCAGATTCAGCATGTGTTAATTCAGAGCACTGCACTGGGTTAGCCCTGCCATGTTAGCTCGGAGTTATTATGTCTTGTTCTGGGAGCAGCACAGCCACACCAACATGACAATGCAGGCAGAGGCATTAGAATTACTTTTTTTGACTTTGCTGTCAGGTTAATGATTCGCACCACATCGTATGGGCTGCCTCCAGCTCCAGAGCCATCTGGGAAATGTTTGCATGGCACAAGCCATTGCAAGCAGAAATGTCTAAGAATATAATGGCCAAGTCTCCATCTTGCCAGCTGCCCTGCTTCCATCATTGGCCATGAACAGATATAAGAGTGAAATAAGAACAACACAAGTGTATGCTATAGTTCCCCTGAATATTTCTTCCAGCATTCAACAAATTTTCAGCTCAAGGAATTTCTTCTGATGCTGGTCCAGCCAGGTCCCTTCATGAGAAAATGGGAATGAGAACAGCATGTCCCCATAGGAGTTTCCTTTCACCAGCACCACAATCAACAGATTTCTGGACTAGCACGTTTTGCATAAAACAAGAGATTTTCCTTCTGAAGAGGATGGTTTTCATGGAGGATCCATTGAGAAGAGATTTTACGAAGCAGAGAGGGCAAGATAAACTCAGGAGGAGTGCAAAAAGATCAGGCCACTACCAGAATCCCTCTGAAGTTCTCATACAGACATTTCTGCATTGAAGAGAGAGAAGTGCACAACATGTAGCTCGCACCAACCTGCTATCTTCCCCACATACACAGGATTTTGCTTATGGAATAATTACTTCTAGCTGGACAATCCTAGTTAAATACAGTTCTTCCTGAAGGATCTCCCACTTCAGCCTGGCCTTTAATTGGAAAGTTTCACCTCTGTAAATAAGACTGATGCTAGAGAGAGGAGTGTTTCTATAAAGGGACGCACAGAGCTGAACATAGGAATTCCAATCCTAATTTATCTCAGGCAGACAAAATTTGTTTCGATGGGAGCATTAAGCATCCTGCAGCTTGATATAAACTGATGGGTTCTTGCTTACTCTTGGCATTTACTCTTGCAAATGAATCACTGTTACTTCCGCCTCCCTGCCCACCCCTCCACTTGGTTCCTTTTTAATTTTACAGCTTCCTGAGCTTGACGCTGGGAAATCGATAAGTAATTTAGAGCCCAGTAAATACAGATGAAAACAAGTTACTTTATACTTTTATAAATATTAGGAAACCAAAATCATCTAAGAAAACAGGTGCTCCGTTGACTCAGCAACCCATCCATCAGCATCACACAGTTAATTGCATAAGATCATAAACATTTATAATTAGAAGGCAAACAAACAAGAATTTTATAAACAGCCCTCTTGAATCAGGCTGCACATTAAATATTTGTGATAAGGTAATTAAGAATAGATTTACAATTCTGGCTCAGTGTTTAATGCTTCGGAGAATGGATTTGATTCTGTGGAGAATGTTCTACAGCCAAGGAGAAAACATTCGATTTCGGCTCTTTTATCTGAGGCTTAAAGTGGTCTCAGAGAAACATTGGCTCTGTCATTGATCAGAGAGGAATTTCATTCATTACAGATCAGACAGCTCATTTAAATATATGTCTAATGTCCCTTGTCATGGGCTGATCCACTTCAGGCCTGCTTCAAAGCTCTGTCTCCTTGGCTGGATGTGCAGGCTTTCCCTAAGTCCTGCTTTTTATGCTTGATGCTTTGATCAGAGGATGTCAGAATTCTCAACCATGTTTCAAAGTAGGTAGGAACCCCCATGTTTTTCTGTTAATACATCATGGTGCTTTGTTATGAAATGCCAGCGTAACTACAGGATTACAGCTGTGTAATTTCAGTGGTCTGTGGGAACCACAGGGAAGATTTCTCTCATACTGTAGTGCCCAGTGCCATTCCCTGTCCCAGAATAGCCAGATCTGCATACTTCAACTATCCAATGTAATTACTTCTACAGCCAGTAAGCAGGCTCAGCACCCCAACACAACAAATGTGAGAGCCCCCCTGAAGCTAATCTGTGATCAAGTCCACAGGGCTTCTAGTTATGCTTAAAACCAGAGAGGCTAGAAACAAAATCTGTACTTAAAGTAGGGTTTAAACTCTGAAAAATCAGGTGCAAACTCTAAGAAACCAGGGGGCTGCACCCCATCAGTCGTAATGGGGAGATTAGTTGTAAGGGTAAGGCGACCTTCAGATATTTTGATTTTTTTATATAGCACAGGTTTACTCCAGTAATTACTTGCCATCAGAAACTAAAACAGTCTCAAGAAGGTGGGCGGAGATTAAAGCTGTAGCATTGGATTCATCAGGGATAGCCATAAACCACTTTATTCTGTGGTGACCATCTTCTCCCCACACATTGTTGGTTAAGACAACCTCCTCATTCAGGCATGATATTGCTTCTTATTTCTCGTGGGTCTTTTGCTCTTTGCTGTTGCATTTATATGCTTGCAACAGGGCAGGGAAGAGAGCTGCTCTTCCTAGAAACATTTCTGATAACCTTGATCCTGAGCGAGAATGGTGAAGTCCTTGTTATTAAGAACGATGAAGCTGTCCATGTGCTAATTTACCCAGTCCTGTCTTGCTGGTCTAGCTTCAGTTACATGAGACACAAAAGCACTTTCTCAACATGCAGATTGCTGCAAAACAAGGAGATTCAGACCCCCTCATTCTGCATAGATCTCACTCTGTAGCAAAGCTTGTCAGTTATAGTACAGTGGGTCACCTAAATCAGTCTACATGAGATGTTGCAGCTTCCTCCAGCCTCAGGGGAGCAGGGCAATGCGGTGGTGCAGTTACTGCTGGACCTAGTGCCTTCAGAGGGACTATCCAGAGCCCAGCAGCTTGAATAATAAGATCTTAATCCTCAAGTACTGTCATCACCTGAACAACTACTAACTTTATTTAATCCTTCCATCTTCTTGCAAGGGTGGCAGGATGACAGAGACTGCTGGGAGGTGAGCTAACTGCTGGTGGAAGGGCCTGAACCGCTTGTTGTCTTGTTCAACTGTAGAGAACATTAGAAGTCAGATGTCCCATAGCTCAGTGCCATCCCCTGGACATCAGCTCTGGTATATGCAGATGGGCAGCAGGTCATACACATTACGTGCATACTCGGAGCACTCACAGCGTAAGCTCATCTGCCCTTTCTTTCAAATATGCTTTTTCCCCCTTGGAAGGGAGCAGTGATGCACAATGAGGGACCTGCTCTGCAGATACTTTGTCATTTGCCAAACTTTGCCTAGGATGACAAACCATTTACAGGTATTGACAGACCTTTTGTTTTGTTCTATTGCGGCCTCTGGCCTCCATGTGCGTATCTGCTCTGCTGCTGTGTGTGTGGGGAGAGACTCGGGCTGTGCACACAAATGACGCTGGTGCAGCAGACGTCATCAGCACGTCAGACCCAGGTACACCCCCTCCAAACACACGCCGTTAGCTGGGTGAATCATGCCTATGCAGCATGCGAAACTAGTCCAGTGATAGATAAACCTCAGGCGTTTATTGGTAAACAGATACTGTTTTGCTGTACGGGCATAACTCACTCTGCTGCATTTACGATCTGTTTATTGATTGCTGGGATAAAGCTGTAATCCTTTTAATTCAGGGGAAAAGGATCCAGCAGAGCAGGAGCATCGGTGCTGTGCCAGTCGGTAATTAAAATATGTGATTTATCGCTGAATAAACACCGGCTGGGGAAGAGCTGAGCTAACCAGCTAGCTGGGGGCAGGATGCTGGGGTAGGTTTATGGTTCTTTCTAAAGTTTTGTTTCTGTTTTATGTTTATTTCTTTCCCCCTTCCCTCCAGGTCTAATAATACATGAAGGGCCCTCGGTTTACCGGATTTTTAAGCGGTGGCAGGCGGTCAATCAGCAGTGGAAAGTGCTGAACTATGACAAAACAAAGGACGTGGAGGAACAAAAAACAGGGACCAGGACAAATCAGCGCCCCTCCTCCCAAACCACCCACTCGTCCTCCACTGGTGGTACAGCCACTAACTCCGCTCCAGCCGACAGCGGGGCACGGGCTGCCGGCCATGCCACAGGCACCCTCTCTGACCACCACTGTGCTTATACCATCCTGCATATACTCAGCCACCTGAGGCCTCACGAACAGAGGAGTCAGTCTAGTAGTAACAGAGAGCTCGTCATGAGGGTCACGACGGTCTGAGCCGAGGAATTCAGGAGGCCTTAACACAAAGCGGAGGAGACAAAGAACTCATATAGCAGAGGAGCATGGTGTGCCTTTTTCTTTCTCTTTCCTTTTCTTCTGGTTTTTTCCTTATTTCCTTTTCTGTTTGTTTGTTTTTTTTTCTTCTCCTCTCCTTTTCTTTTTGGTAACTGCACAAGATACAAGAGGCGGCACCTGGCCAGCTGAGGATAAAAGCAGGTGGAGGGAGAGCTGCACACTCATGCTAAAGAGGTTAATGTTTTCCAGCCTGTTTAAAAAAAAAAGAAAAAAAAAAAGAAAAAAAAAAAGAAAAAATAGGAAAAAAAAAAAGAAAAAAGTCAACAACACAAATCACAAAAGAAAAAAAAGCAAACAACAAAACAAGTGCAATACAGACTACAAACTGAGTAGGCAGAGTTCTGGGGAAGCAGAGGAACAGACAGATTAGCATGTCTTACAAATCTTGTTACCTGGAATGGGTAACGCTCTGTACGCACCCCCCTTACACGCACGCACACACACACACAGAGTGTGAGATTTATAAAAACAAGGAAGGGAATGAAATATTTTGGAGTATTTTTGTTTTCCAGACTGTGATTAACCAGGGCTATGAGTTGTTTTGTCTCATGAGTCACTCTGGAGCCTTGTTCAATTTACCATAGGATACCTGAAGTGAAATGGCTGGGGAATTTTCAGTACTGATTTGCAGACAGAGAGATTGAATCATCCCACCAAGAAAATCTGACAAAACCCAGGCATACCCAAATTACACCCAAATTCCTGACTTTTTTCCTAAGGTTCCTGACAAGGGGTTTGTGAGGGTGGAACTGGGAGGGGGGAGGGTGCTCCATGATCTTTATTCGACATGTAGGCACTTTTGGCAAATGTTATACAAATGCTCCACAGGTGTTTCAAGCACAAGTACTGGTGTGATTTATGCCTTCATAACCCCAAATCCAGCATCCAAATCTTGCCACTCACACACATCATTTTCCATGCAAACATTCCAGGTTAATTTCCTTCCATTTCACTCTGATCACAGGAAGCTGACCCACCTTGGTGGGTTTCTGCTTCCTTGCTGATTCAGACACTCATGCATTAGACATATACATCCTTTCTTTGTTTCGGTGTCTGTATCCCTGCTGCTCGATTTGAAACAGTCTCACTCAGTCTTGCAGGCTGAGCCTTTCACATCTAGTCTGTTAGTTGATTATAGTCTATTCCATTCAGTTATTCAAGAGAGTTAGTCTGAGGAAGGAGCACAGTTGCTGATCGAATATGTAACACTTCAAATAGTCTCCTTCTCTGGGATATATCCTTGAAAGTACTGGTTGCTCTTCAGGAACATTCTCTTTCAATGCACAATGGCCGAATCATTTGTGGATATTAAAGGGACACTGTCAAGTACTTTTTAAATAGTTTTTAGGGTTTGGGCTTTTTTTACTCTCCATTGTTTGTAATATTCTCTTATAAGCTTGAAAATAAAATTTCTTTCCCTACTGTTTTTGTCCTTTTCCATTTGGGCATGTATTGTTCTCTCTGCTCACCCCATTCCTTTCACCATCCCTCTCTTCCTCCTCCTCCTCACCTTTCTTCTGCAACAGGAGGAAATCCACATTACTGATTTCCTGCTGTCTGTCCTCCCTCTATGAAGGGTATGTCCCAGCTCTACAGGGTTGAGCTGTTTTGCTTCTGCAACTGCTAAAAAGGAAGCATAGGAGCAGGAAACCTAAAAATATGGAGATTAGATAATTGAGGAGCGACAGCTCAGCAATCCCAAAACAATGAACCCATAGTGATCAAGCCTGAACCCAGCTCCCCCCAAATTTAAGATAAGGACTTCAGCCAAACTGCATCCATTTAGCAGCAGTGCTGAGCAGCACTGCACAATGGCTGTGTCCAACTGCCCTCCGTCATCTTCTCAGCATCTCTCACAGCATCTGTTGGAGCCAGGGTGAACATGGGCCACCAGCTCCTTTTGGCAGCTAGGCTCTCATGGCTCAGGTGTTTCTGGACCAGAGAAGGTGTCAAGCTTCAGCTTCCAGGTTTGAACATACTAGCCATTCCGAAACGTTGAAGGGCGAGGTTAGCATCTTGAGGCAGATCATATTTTTCACCTCGATTACTTGACAGTGTCCCTTTGAATATCAGAATGCAACAGAACAGGTACTTCTTCGGCAGAGAATGTGGAAGGTGAAACGCCAACCAAGAAAGCTGACTTACCGAGGACCCATATGAGACAGCATGGTTTCTGAGGCCACTGTACCTCTATCTGACCAATCCTATTATCTACCAAAGAGTGCTTTTGGCAGAGGATGGGGAAAGGATGTTGGTGGGCAGAGGAAGAGGGAAGGGGCAATTCCAGTCATCTCTAAAAGCAGCTATTCCAAGAATGAAGGTGTTGCAATGAACAGTCTCTGGAAGAACCACTTCTGATCCGCAGTAGAGAGAAACCTGGCCAAAGCAAGCAATCACAGCAGCCTCTCACCCCAATGCCTGTCCTGGAAGCTGTCCTCCTTCCAAGAAATGAGTAATTATGGTGTTTTTTGGAAGGGGGAAGCATACACAGATGAAGGGACAGCTGTCAGACATGATGTTGTTTCCCTCCCTGCCATCCACTCATTTAATATGGAGAAGTCAAATTCCTTTAATTTGGCTAACGGTTAAAAGTTCATGAGGTCCGAAGCACAACTTGCCATGAAAGAGTGGTGTGATCTAGTACACTGAGCACACAGGACTCTGCATACTCTCACTCCAGCTCTGCCACTGACTCTGTAGCCTTGGGCTGTTTGGCTCAGTCCCCCCTCCACACAAAGGGGGAATAACAATACGTACCTACCTCACAGGGGTGTTGTGAGAATCCACGTTGGTAAAGCCTGTTGAAGTGCTAAGTCTACCACTGGTAGTCACGAAGTGTGTGGTGGGGGTGAGCAGCGCTGCCCTTTTGCTGGTTACAGTCCGAATCACTCAGCGGGAGTCTCATCGGCCCTCTCCTGCTTGGAGATCCTCCTTGATCTGAAGCGGAGGGTGTCGTCCGAGTGCCCTCTCCTCCATTGCATGACATTTTAAGCGGCTGTGAGGTGCAGGGTAGTGACAGACAAGAAGTCCTACTTGACCAGGGATTTGCTACAACGTTTTCTATATCTGTGGGGTTTGTTGGTTTGTTTTTTCCATATATTGTGCTTAGAAATAAACTTTCCACTTAGGGCTGGCGGTTTGGGGTCTATTCTGTTGCATGGCAATGTATAAAAGTCTTACTGTCTGTCTTACTGTGCAAATGATCCCGCAGCCCAATTTCAGAGATGGGTATAGTCTGAGCCTTTTCATAGTGGCATAAGACTCAAAAGCCTGTCTAGACTGTTTAATATTTAAACAACACTATGAACTTGTCAATTGTATGTGTTCTGTGCAATACAAAAGCATGTCATTAGCTGGCTTTATGGGCAGAGGGGCTAAAAAGGTCAAAACTTGTTCAAAGAGCTCCATACATGTGCCAGATGGAGCCAAAGGGCTGTCACCAGCAAAACAAACTTGGGGAAACCACTGGAAACTGTTTTTATAACAGTTAGCTCCAGAACAAGGTACTTCTGAGTTTATGAACTTCTAGGCTGCCAGCCTGAGAGAACAAGTGCAAATGTAGTGTGGGGTTTGGGGTTTTGGATTCACTTTTTCTTTCTTCCCCAAAGTATTGATAGCAGAAATACTGATGAGGGTCTCTTCCTTCCATAGCACAGTTCTCTTGTCTCCCACAACCTCCTTGTGCTATCCCCTTTGTGCTACTATGCAGGACTTTCAAAGGTGCAAATGAAGATAGTAAGCTCCCAAGACATGCAAAATACATTGTGTATTGGGGGATTCTAACAGACAGAAGAGATGGGGCAGAGCTATGCTGCAGAAGGCGTCTCTTCACCCCCACATCTTTCCTCTAGTCGTGTATGCTGGGTTCCTGGAGAGATGTTCTCTGTGTTTTGTTACAAGTCAGTCAGATCAGCTTCCACCGACAAACAAAGCTTGCAGAGTTCGGCAGCTGTTTCTCCCAGTGGAGAAAATTCCCGCTCCTACCACTGTGGAGACCCCTCAGTTCTTGGGCTTTGTGGTCCTCCAACACAGTTTGGGGGTGGTCAGTGTGGAGGACTGTGTGCAGCCATCATCAGAAATTGTGTGTGTGGTCCTGCTCATTCTTGTGATTTCTGCTAGTCCCCTGATTTTCTGTCAGTTTTGACAGGTCTTTCTGGTAATGCTTTTCTGGTTATGCTCTTCAGAGGTGTTTTGCTCTGTGTCAGTTGCCAATGCTATTCTTGCCTATTGAAACACCAGTGTGGGCCTCCGGCTTTCCACAGCTTTTCTGTTCTTGCCATCCAGTCTCTTGGTAAATATCCACTGCCAAATTCAGACCCTCTTCCTCTGTGCCTGCAGTGACTCAAGCACATGCACTAACCCAGGGGTCAGAGAACACAGAGACCATTAAGAGTCTGCATCAAGAGTTAGACTCTGTAACCATCAGTCAGTCCTCTGATATATTCACTTTGCCAGCCTCAGTGCCTGCTGTTAACTGGTTGCCACAGAACCCCCATAATGCTAGCAAAACCCATATACTAACACTTGGCTTTCAGTTTCAAATGTCCAAAGTGATGGACTGTTTTTCAAGTAAGCCACGTGTGTTCCCTATTGCGGCTTCCCAAGTGCGGAAGAGGTCCATGTCTTACCTTACCATGATGGATAACCCAAGGAAAGAACAAGTCAGCAAGATAGATTTGAGTCAAGAAAGGCATTGGCTGTCCACTGTTTTTACTCAGGGAGACAGAAAAACACTACTTTTGTCTGCCAGGTCCCTGACCTTTCTCAAAGCCCTTGTATCTGGCAGCAGTAAACCATCAGAGCCAATGCCTGTAAATGGAGGACAGGTCTAAAGATGTGCCAGTTCTGAAGATGATCCCCTGCCCACATGTGATTGTCAGTCCTTCAAGCACCTTCTCTTTGTTTTCCTCAAGAGAAGAAAAGATTATTTTGACTAAGCAAAGTACTGCTACTCTTTAGCGTAGGAGGAGGCTGCAACATTATCACTTCCAACCTGTGGTTTATCCATCAGGACCCCTGCACATCTCCCTGTGAGAACACATGACCAGAAGACATATTCCTTCCTCTTATATGTCAGTCAAGCACATGGAGGGAAGTGCTTGGTCAGCAGTGCCATTGTCTTAGTGACTACTCCCTGAGTATCCTAACCTTCCCTCTACTCTCACCTCGCTTGTGACTGCTCCTTCTTGTTCCTGAGCCAACTGATGCTTCATCCCCTCTGCCATTCCTAAACTCCAGCCCTGAATATTTCTTGAGCAGACAGACACAGGGTTCCTCACAGACTCATTTTAGAGTCTTCTACATCCTTCCTGTATCCATGCAGGCAAATTAATTTCATCGATAGACAATGACATAGTCAAATTCTGAGAGGAGGAACAAGTGTTGGAGTTTATTGCATTGACCTTCACCTCTTCTTCACGTTGAACGAGATATAGTGAAAACTTCAATTGGTTTCCATATGACAGCACTGAGCTGATGGCTTTAGGAATATTTCCCTCAATAATGCAAGTTTGACATGCTGCAGTTACTGAAGGCAGACTTTGATCTCACATCTATCATGCTGGATACAAGGAGAACAGAATCTGACACTTCTGTGCTGTTTACACAAACATCAGAAAATATCTTAGTTCATTATTCAAATTACCTCCAGGTCAGTGGGTAAATTTCTCCTTTGATGAAAGAATGATGTTTTCTCTTCCAGAACTGGCATTGCAAGCTAAAATATAAGTGTACATTTACACATATATTTAGAAATGTTATCCTGAAAACACAAAGAAAAGGAAAACAAAACCCCCAACAAATAAACCTGAAAGAATACTTAAATGTATTGAAAAAGTCTTCACAGGAGCTAAGGGGTTGCTGTGTGGAAAGTATGACATACGATTTGACTTCAAGAAAAGGGAAGACAGAAGAGGGAAATGCTTTCATGTGACCTCTGGCTCATCTCTGGTTCATGTTCATTATTGTATAGCATTTAATAAATGCAGAAGTATGTGGAAAACAGACATTCAGCTCCAGCAGTGGGAAACAGACTGAAGACCCCTTAAACTTATCTGAGCCATACTCAGCAAGCACAATGATGCAAAAGCACAAACACCTGCCATCACAAGTTTGAGAAGAGATGGATTTCTGAACAGGCGCAAGAATTCAGAGAGAATTCTTTTCCAAGCCACATTGACAGTATTTTTCCTTGCTTGTTTACTTCCTATTATTACCCCATTTTTTTCCCCAGCATCTAAAAAAAGAAAATGAAAGATAAAAAGAGAATTCTGATACACAGGACTTCAAGAATTAAGTAACAGTACAGAAGTATGAAGCAAAGATGCTCCTTTATATGTCATGTTATGCATCAAGATGTGCTTTACCAAACAGAATTAGGACATCACATTCAGTTCCTTGCTTGCTCAAATAAAATCTGAGTGATTGAGTCTGCTCACAATCAAGGAGCCTTCCTAGAGCTTAGCCTACAGGAGACCACAGCTTTCCCCTGGATGGGATAGCCAGCATCAGGCAGAGATGCGCTCCTCTACTGTCAAGATGACAGCCTGTTGTTAGCAAGTCACTGCTGGGCAATGGGAGCATCTATCAGCTTATAAATGTTTTGTTATCAATAACCATAGAAATTGCACAAGCCAAGTGTGCCCCTGCAAGTTGCATCTCTTTCATCCTTTCACAGTTCAAGTTGATGACAGAGCTACTCTGCTCTTTGCTCTTCATTACAAGACAGCTTTCCTTTAAAATCCAGCCTGCTGCACTTCTCTGGGAGTTTTTCCACTGCATATTATCTGTTCAGGTTAGTCATTTTTCCTAGAAGGAGGAACAGGTCTCTACCTAACCCACCTGATTGTCTTTCCCAACTAGAGAGACAAAAATTGGTGTTTTCTGAACAGCTCATCTCAATACCTGTGTTCTTATGAGATTATATTCCCCCTCCTCTTCCACTCATTACTCCATAATCTGCTTTCCTTTGAAAGGGGTTATTCATGGTAGAGCGTCTATCTGAGATGGGAGTGTGAACAGCCCTTCTACTCCTTACTAACAGGTACACAAACCTTCCTCCTATCCTTCTAGACTGCTGCAGCCAGCAGAACCCTTTTTTGTGGAGTTTAGCTTCTTGATCCAGAAGAGCAAACACTTTCAGGTATCTCCTTCACTGCTATTGAGCTGTGGGACAATAGCATGGGTAACTTGTTTTTTCTTAGCCTCAGGGTAACTAGAGTGGATGATGTACCTGAGCTGAAACCACAGTAAGGACAAAGCACTTGTATTTTAGATGGTGGTAAAACTGGGTGAGGTCTGCCTTGATGACACGGAAAGCAGAATCTTTGTCAGATTTATGCGGTAGCAAAGCAAAAAGGCCTTGTCCCTCATGTTTTAGCTCATACACATCAGCTCTCTGTTACAAACAAGCCTTCTGTAGGCAATGCAGGCCAGGCCTGGGGAGGAAATCTTCCTCATTCCAGAAGCACAACTAGCCCATAGCTATGCATCAGCCCCTTCAGGACTTTTGCCCAAGAGGCTGATAGTAAGAAGGGAGGTAGCTAGTGGGTATGGCAAGAACACTTCTCTGGATCTTCATCCCCAGCAGGCAGAATCCCCAGGTAGGCTAAATCTGCATCTCCTCATCTGAGTCCCTTTTGAAATCACTCCCAAGGACTATGGTCTGATCTTTCACCACTACAGACTCTGACTGGGAGAGGAAGCAGTGTCTCTGCATGGGTCTCCAAGGTCTGTTGTTAGGGTCCTTAATCACGCCTGGAAGAAATCACTATGTTCACTGAGGGATGAGTCAGTGGTGTGTCCATGCAGAAATACTCTCTTCAAGGTTCTACAGGGATACCTGTGGGGTTGGGAGGGGGGCAGTTTTTGTTTAGGGCAGGACGCACAGGGAAGGGAAGGCTGTAATGTAAGAAACAATCAGCTACAAGGGAGGGGCTGACCAAGAGGAATGACCATGTCAACTGTGTTACTGTCCCGTCATTCTCCTGGACCCAGAATGGAAACTTCCAAGTGCTCTTCATGAGCTTACATTTATTAGAAAACTATTCCTGGGTGTTCAAGGTTGTTTTCTAATGAAAATATACATAATAAAAAAAGCAAAGGAATGACTCTTGTTAATCTTTTCATCTCCTCTGTTAACCTGTAACACACACTGTGAAACTTAACTCCTTCCTTGTTTGTTTACTGCCACTCCTGGTCAATAAAATCTCTCTCTTTCTGGCCACAATCTACACAGGGCTTTACCCAGTAAGCTTTCCTCTTCTGCCTACATATCAGAGGTCAAGACTTCACATGAGGGATTTGAACAAAATGCCATGGCTCAGCACACGTAGCACAGTGTTTTAGTACTTTGATTTATCATTTGTTTATGGCATTAAAGAGTAAAAATCATTTACTAAACATCATGACAGCGTTCACGTGTGGTGCCTTCCCTGTGTGCAAGAGAAGCTTGAGGTAACTGTGGTAAGTACAGGCAAGCACTGAAAAATGCCACTGCTTTCAGAGTACCTGCTCTGGTGTGCTAGGTACTTCCCAGGGGCAACACGGAACTGCCCTTGACAGTGAACATCTCCTGCCTAAGCAGTACTGGAGTCAGCCCTTACTCCAGGGCTTTATCTTCTACAAATTGCTGTGTGAACTTCAAGACAGAGGGAACACTCAGAGCAAGCATGCACAGAGAAAGTGAAGACGAGGGAAACCATCACCAATGCCATAGTAGGAAGGGATTGATAACAAGCTAGACTAGATCCATAGCTCCCTTCCTGAACGCTGGGCATGACAGCAAACTACCCCAGGACATCTTCTGAGGCTGCCACTTGTTTCTGTGTGCCCACTGAATGTCTATTCCAGTAAGTCTATTGAGACACACAGAGAGGGAAAAAGGAACAAATGGAGAAAAGGAAATGGGCAGGACAAGGAGCTGCTTGGAAAGAAGCAGCTGTGCTAATCAGAAGTGGAGGACAAAAAACAAGGGAGGGGATACGGCAGTGGGAGCAGGGGCTGGGAAAGAAGATAGGGAGCAGGGATAGAACTGGCAAAGAAAAGGGAGATGTGGTGAGAAGAAGCTGGTGGCAACTATCAATTACTGCAGCCTGATGGTTTGGGGAAAAGAGGGCAAGACAGGCTCTAGAGAATCCTCATGGAAGGGAGGAAGAGGCCATGAAACACAGGCAAACTGGACTTCACAGGGTCCTCTCCAACCAGTCTTTCTATGAGACCAGGACCAGAATTGGGTCTTTTCAGACTACAGCCTGACAAACACCCTTCTTGTTAGATTATTATCTCCTGATTGCCCAGGATAGGCAAACACAAATTAACTGCACACATCATCTTACCTGCAACTCATTCCTACCAAAATGTATTGTTCCTAATTCAAGGCAGTTTCTCAGGGCTTGTTTCATTTGTGCACACAGCTACATTGCTAAAAACCGTAATGTGCTCTGCACCTGCTCAGACCAAAAGTAATTTCTTACACCAGCCAGCCAGGGCTCTGCTGAACTGTAGCAGCTATAAAATGCTGTGGTCTTTGCCAGCTGAGTGGATTTCAGGAGAACTGAAAGGCTTTCAGGGGATGCTGAAAGGCTGGGTTGCTTTAGAGACATAGAAGGTTGTCTGCAAAATGAGGAGGTTCGAGTGATATTGCAGCCTGGATTCCCTCACACACAGACAGGAGTGTTGCCAAAACACTGGGATCTGAACTCAAGCTGCAAAATTCACAGCAGAATCGCACAAATTACAGACTTGAGAATAAAGGCATTTCAGGCAAGGTGGTGGCAGGAAGAAGTTTCAACCACTGGCAACGTGAAACTATTTTGGTTTAGAAATGGGCAAAAAAAGCCAAACCCTAACCTACAATGAATGTAGGTGTATCTGTGGGGGGAATATATTTATCTGAATCTTAAAGCGATAATAATCTTGTTTGCAAATTTCAGAGAATGAATGTTTCCCTTCCAGAAGTTACCGGCCACTTCCAGAACAGATACAACAGCCATCTGCTCAATGGCCAGAGGATGCCAATCCTTGAAGAAGATGGCTAACAACTGTGTACAATTACAGTGATAAAATTCCCAACATAATATAGGTCTATCAAACAACTAGTTTATTAATTTTGAACAAGATCTACTCAGGGACTGACCTAAACCTAAATGAAATCAGCAGGATTTTTCCTCGGCCTTTAGTGGGCACATAGGATCAGGACTGTGCCCCTGAGGCATTTCGTGCTCCCAGCCCCTCAGTAGTTGCTTCTTCTGGTCTTACAATCCAGAAGCACAAAGCACAGGAGAGCAGTGAGTGAATCACCTCTGCGAGGCCAAATGAGTCAGTCTTACTGCAGGATTTGCGGAAGTAACCATTTTTACCATTCACCATAGAAAAAAACCTCATCTCCAAGGGAATTAATAGCCATTAATCTGAAAGCATCATCTTTGCAAGCAAAGTTTGCATAAATTTGCACACCTATGTCCAGTCATGCTTATGGGTGTAAACATATGCTTGTGTGAGATGGCACTCAAACTGCTATAGGTACACAGAAGGCCTGCTGGGGATGTGCACCAGCTATGCTGTGATGACTGCTGATGTACATGATCTTACCACCCAATAAACTGGCAACAGCTGAAGTGGAAATGCAGTTAGTTACCTTGCATCTGCAGAGGGAAAGAGCCTGTTCACAGGCAATTATGGTAGATAAGCTGAAACAATGTGAGTTCCTTACCAAGATCAGTTATTCATCAGCATGAGTAAGCAAGGCCTAGCATCCCCAGAAATAGCCAACAGTAGCCCCATGCATCAGGGCAAGACACAGTCACAGAGTTGCACATCTTACAAAGAATAATTACAGTATTCCCCTCCCTCTCATTTTGAATTTAGCTGGGAGCAACAAGCCCTGATTACTTAAGGTAGAGCCCCTTGGTTATTTAATGCGCTAAATAATAACAGACATCCATAAACTCACTTATCTTATATACTTTTTAAATGCCCACAGCCTTGTCTAGTCTGTGAATTCTGTGAACTTTATTGCACATTAAAGCCTTATGAAATTTTGGAGTAGTCTCAGGTCAGAGCATAATGGGTCATTTTCAATCCTATAAGCAGAGTAAAGGGAGACGAAATAATTTCATTAGATTCCCACTTTTGCATACAGTCCATGTACTTGTCGTTTCCATTCAGATAAGGTTTCATGATGGTGAAAGATGTCAAATCTAGAGTTGTTTCTGTTGACAGCACATGGAGTAACTCTGGAAGCTACATCTGTCCTCATATGGTTTCTCAATCTCCAGTAACTACCTCTATGAGTTGAACAATGCTTAATGCCACATATTTCAATGTGCTTTTATATGTATTTAACGTAGGCACCTACAGCTCTCCCAACTTCATACATCTAAAGGCCACTTGTCAAACTCTGAGCTGCCTTAGTAATTGTAGGAGAAAAATAGGTACCTCCTAGAATTATTCATCCCAATTGTATTCAGCACCAAACTGCCTACACACTTATCTAATATAATTTGAGATGCTTGACTGGCCTCCAGTGTCTCAATTTTAAATTGACACCCATCTCTAAAGTTAGGTAAAAAACACTCACCCCTCTTTTGCATGTATTGGGTAGCCAGCAGCCAAATTGGTCATCTTTCTCCTGACTTTATGAATCAGAGGAAGTTAGGCTGCCCAGGCTGAGAACAAGATGTGGTCCCTAAAAGATTGGCTTCTTCACTCATCTTACTGAAAAAGGGTTTTGTGAGGTTCTCCCACCACCCACAATGAGGATGAGACTCCAACCATCCAACATCTTAACCCTGCAGTTAATTTTGCTTATGGTCTACAATTACTTACATCTGTTGCTTGCAACCTGTCTCTCATTCTCAACTTTTGTTCTGCATACAAAAAGGATGGAGTAATCAGGGTGTTCAATTCAGGGGACTTTTCTAAAGAATACTTTTCCTAAAAGTAACCCCCCCACTTTCTAGGCAAATTTAGGCCCTTAAATTATTGCTGCCTCCTGAAAATGCAGGCCTCAATTTCTGAATTCTAAATTAATAACCAACATTTTTTAAACAGCAAACTCTGCAAGGCTGTGAATGAAGCCTGGCAAAAAAACAGTTCTCTAAACACCAAGGCAGCTAATCCTGTAACCGTCAGCATTTGTGACTCGTGATACTGCAGAGATCTCCCACCATTTTACAGTGCATCTTCCTGTATCAGAAGCATCTTTCAGAGCTTTGGGGAATTGTTTGTTTTCTTGTTTAAAGACTGCAGAAGGGTGGGGGTGGGAAGCTGGGTGTCCACTGAGTATCCAGGCAGAGTGGAACAAACACAGCCACAGTAGTCAGCAAGCTGGCCTGATGAAAAACATCGCTTCACGCTAAAGAACAGCCCCTGGATTAGAAATCACCCCTGAAGTGTTTAACTAAGGCATTGCCTGACAGCCAAAGCAAACAAGCAGCAGCATATAGGGGTGCATTAAGGCTTTAAAACATTATTTGCAAGGTTGAAGGAGATCAGGGGCTCAACAAGCCAAAGCTGTTGGTGCCCATTCTATTTTCCAAACTAACAGATCTCTGAAAGGGAATCACTCATGACCCCACACAACAAGCAATTGATGTTTTATAGGGAGAGCTCCACAGCCAGGAGATATTCCTTGGACTGCCTTTCTCAGCTACCCAAACAGTCGTGCTCATCTCCTATCACTTGACCTGCAGCCAGTGTCAGTCTCCCCTTCTGGAAAGCCAAGACTTTCTATTCCACAGAGCAGGGGCAGATGTCACTGGCTTCCCATCAGCGCTCCATCCTCAGCAACTGGGGCAGTGAGCTCACAAGCACTGGCAACTATGGCAATATTATCCTATACTTTGTGTGGATATCATCAAAGGGGACCAGCAATCCTGCTCCTTGTGCTGGGCTTCATTTGAACCTATCATGTTAAACTGAAACTACAGCCTAGGAGGCATTTGAAACATTAACAGTGTATTTCTAAGCACACTGTCCTTGAGCATGTATAAAACAAATCCTGTTACTTTATGTCTCCAGAAAAAGTCCACTGTTGCCTTTGACATCAGTACCCACACTTCTTCAACACTTTTCTCTGGGCTATGGTGGTATTTGCTGCTGTTGCTCAGATGCACAACATTATGCAACTGTCTAGCATTTTGATTTAATCAGCTAGGGGAAAAAAAGCTGTTCCAAATTCTATTAATAACTGGCAGTCAGCTCCCTCCTCCCCTCCCTCCCCAAATTCCCACAGAAAGAGGATCACAGACAGATTCCTGCAAGCACAAACTAGCAGCCTGACTGGATCAATAACATCCATGGAGCCAGAAATTTGCAATGAATTCTGGGTAATTAATCTGCCCGGGAAAGACAAGCTTAATTAAGAAAAGCCAAGCTGTTCATTTCTCAAACCTTTTGATTAATAAAGCCACAGTATTGGTTTGGCTGAGGAGTTTGGTCTAAATTTTAATTGGTTTTGTGTTCCTACCAAATGTTTTGAAAGCGAGCAGCCAGGCAGCAGTAGAGTCTTCAAGCATCACTCTTTACTCTGCCTTCTTGACACCGCATTAAATGATGTCATTAGTTAGGATGGCCTCAGTGTTTTGAGGAGAAGCTTGGATGGACAGTGCCATGGGAAGGTTGCCCCCACGTTCACATAAAGAGGCTACAGTTAAGACTGTTACGCTCCCTCCCTTTCGTAGGAAGAGCATCCAGGACAAAAGGTTTCTTCTGAAGGCCAAATCTGCTTTCCCGTCCATTTCAGGCAATCCTGGAAATATCACTTGGAAGCAAAGGCAGCTTGCCAGCACCCATATTAGATTGCAAGCACAACCAGCCATTTGAATATGAACATTTGTACAGGTCACTCCAAAGTTCCTGAAGCAGCTGTTGTCATGAGGCAGTCATCAGTCCTCCCGGGAACCATGTCAAGATTTAGGAGGAGTATTGGGTATATTTCAGAGACATGGGATTTAAGCCCTTTGCTCTTTTGTTTCTGGTTCTACTTCAAACTCCTTATTTCATGCATGATAAGTATCCATGGCAACATGTGCCTAGTATGCTCAGAACTTTTCTCTGGTGCTAATGCCAATTGGTACAGACTCTGCCAACTCCAGAGTCTTACTCCTCGGGGCAAAAAAGGCCAAAAGGTGGCCACATCCAAACTGCCTATTGATCCTGACCTGTGTTAACTCCTGAACCATGCTGGGTACTCTCATGGAGACATCTTGGGCTAAAAGCATGTCAAAAACTAAACTAAAAAATTACCAAGACAACTTTATTGCCTGGAACTGCTTCCTGGGCATCCATTCAGACTGAGGACATGTCTCAAACCACCCTGGAGGGGCATATGCAGAAACACCAAAGAAACTGCCCTCAAAGTGGCATTATTCCCTTAAAGGACTTGGTCAGCTGTGAGCAAAACCCTGCCGCAGCAATTTGCATATCCAGTTTTGAGGGGCTAAGAGGTGAGTTCTTGCTATTTTCCCGAGGTAAGAAGGTTGCTTTGGTCTGTTAAACATGTGACAGTTGACCACATTTACTGTCTTGACACAGCATGAAAAGCCAGCAGACCAGGCAGTTCAGAACAGGACATTTCTGGAGGCGCTGGGTGAGTCACAAAAATTCCAGAGACTTTCAAAGGGAACTTTAATCTCAACATCCCTGCTCATCCTTGCAAATCAAACCCTACTCACCCACCTGAAGCCAAGGAGGGTCTACATATTTATTGGAAAAAAATAACATTTTCCCTAATGGTATCCTGGATACAGGATAATTATGGTAAAGCGTGATGAAAATCATTTAAC
Organism: Myiopsitta monachus; assembly: GCA_017639245.1. Taxonomy (NCBI): domain Eukaryota; kingdom Metazoa; phylum Chordata; class Aves; order Psittaciformes; family Psittacidae; genus Myiopsitta; species Myiopsitta monachus. The sequence continues at coordinate 24,825,343 of CM029926.1, read as the reverse complement.
TCCTGCTATGGGGACAGCATGATGGCAACTAGATTAAAGACGTCCTTTATAAACCATCACAGAGCAAGAGAACTTGATAATGAATGAGTTAATTACACCAGCATTTGAGGCTGATACTACCCATCTGCTGCTTTGACTAATTAAAACTCTGACTGATAACAATGAGGCCCTTCTCAGGTCTGAGAGCAATTAATTGCTAAGGTCCTCAATAAATCTAACAGCATCACTGACTGAACTGGCAAAAAAGACCACTTCAAACAGCCCCAGAGGCAGCAAAGCAGATTATGGAGTTTGAAGCATCCCCAACATGATGCATTAATCTTTCAAGGTAACACGGGGAGCTGGGGCCTAGCAATCTTAACTTTTATTTCCTTCTCTCTCCCCTTTCTTTCCTCTCATGACCATACGAAAGGGCAGTCTCAGTAAAGGACATGAACTGCTGAGGAGATTGTTAAGGACACATTGGCCCTTTTTGTGCTTTGTCCAGATTCTCCAAGGTGTACTGAATGCGTTAAAATTAAATGTCTGTTCTCCTTCGACCAGTTATAACCCGTCCTGACAAAACAGGATTTTGGAAATGCAATGGGAACCGAACTCTTCCAATGCTTTCCCTGTTCATCATCCGAAGAATGACATAAGGCAACAACAAGCCCAGCAAGTGGTGTCAAATCAAATCCCACTATGGGCAGGTCAAGGAAAGACTCTGAGAAACCAGACACAGACTGTGGGAGTCAAGAGCAAAGGCAAAGCATAAGCAACAGAGGATGAAGCTGATCAAAGGATTTTCTACTGTGAGAAATCCTAGAATCCAGAACAGCTTTCCGAGGTAGGCAAACACGGAAAGCCCTACTGCACAGCCATTTATGAGCAAAAAACACTGTCAATGTACTGTAGGGAAAACTGGCCACAGCCAGCAGAAGGGAGGAATTAGGCTTTTCACTTTTTGCCCTCTGTCTACCCTGAACATCAGTCTTACAAACTAAACCCTGCTAGGGCACAATGGGATTTTGAGGGAACCCCCCAGAAGACCACTTTTTCAGCAAACAGGGCTAGAGGACATCAGACCACCTTCAAAGCCAGTACAGCTCAAATGTGTAGTTTGGAGGCCTTGCACAACAAGATGCAGCTTTTTCAGGGATGGGGTTTTAAAAAAGTCTTTTTTTCCCCATTTTTATCCTACTTATGCATTGTTAAGAAGCTCTTGCATTTCACCTTGAACACTTTCAATTAAGGAACCAAAGCTTCTTCATACTACAGATCCAAGATAATGATTAATAACAATTATCAGCAGTGATTAGTTAATACGACCATAATACAACAATCCCACTGCCTGCCAGTCACTTGCAGGCATCAGCGCATTGAAGCACGACAGCTGCTCTCATTAAACACTGCCTGGCTCCTGAGGACAAGAGGAGAATCCTCTTCACAGAGGCAGCATCAGCTGAGTGTGATATAGGCTGCAACTTCCCATGCTGGAATGGGGCAGGAAACAGAGTTTAGACATGTTAAAGTCAATACAGGGATCATTGCCCTATACTCATGTTAGAGAGAGGGTAATTATATCCTCGGTGCATGGCTTTTGCTTATTGCTAGGTCTTCAGTAATTGAAAAGGAACAGAAATAGAAATATGAAAGGGTAAAACAGGGGTAAGTAAGCAGAGGACAACAAAAAGGGTTTACTTACAGGGCTCCAGTTTCAAATTACAAAACCTGGTTATTCAAGTGTTGCAAAAGGGGTCACTATGGAAAGGAACTTTCAAACACACAAGTATAGTTAATAACAGACCCCTTTTCCAGTTACAAAAGAGAATGAAATTAGTCAAGCAAAGAAATGGACCTGAAAGGGGGACAGTAGGAAGGCACTTTCCAACAGATGAAGTGGCCATTTGCAAACATTAATAACAATTTGTCTCCATCTAAACAAAGGAGGGTGAGAGACAGATGCCACATACATACCTAGATTTCCCAGGAGAAGAATGGAAGCAAAATTAGAACGGACCAGATGTTCAAGAATTAAAATTTTTGAAGAGTAACTGAAACACTCAAGCAACTGTTATTGCTCAGGTGAGCTCCAGCTGCCTCAAGGTATGTCTATCTCATGCAGTATGGAAGTAGGTAGATGTGCCATGGGCATCTCAAAAGAGCCAGCTAGGTCAGAGCCATGCAAGTATCTCTTCAGTGCATTGCACTCCCCTGAGCCCAGGGGGAGAGGAGGCTAATGTTCTGCCAGTGCATTTTAAGCCATCTTTGTGTCTTAACTGCAGATAACTTATCGTGTCTCTGCGGATCAGTTGACATGACAGATACGTACAGACATGTGTATCCACTGTAGAGTGAATCCATCATCCAACCTCATATTTGTCTCAGATTTTCTGACTCCACCTGCAACTCAACAAAAGACAAATGCAAAAAAACCACAGAGGGACAAGGATGGAGTGTGGGGGGTGCTCATATGTTTTCGCTTTCTATCCCTTCCACGTATCACGTATTTAACTCATTCTCCAAAAGTCCTTTCCCTGTTGCCCAGCCCCAAAAGTCTGCACATTCAGGAAGGAAACTAAGAAACCACTCTCCAAGGGCAGGGATTTTTTGTCCCTGTTTCAGGTTTGAACCCATTTTACATATTGTCTTTTAATTTTAAAGCACCTTCCAAATAGCTGCCTACAAAAAAAACCACCAGGTTAGAAGAAACAACTTTTTTAAACAAAACTTGAAAACCTTACAGCATTCTGCAAGAAGAGCCACTGTGCCAAGCTCCCGGCAGAATTTGGCCAACATAAGGTAAGACGGGGCTGAGGGTGTAACTTTAGCTTTGTATTTCTCTCTTAACCACTATCAGTTCAAGGTAAGCCCAAATGTTATTTTTATCCACTGTACAGACTGAGTGCTACAGAAGTACTTGTCACACTGCAAAACAAGTGTCATATTGAATTAGCGATTCTCTACTACACTTGTGCTGTTCCTCCACAACCAGGCGTGTAGCAGAGGTGTAATAATAAAAAAAGCCCACAAAACAAAAACATAACAGTTTCTAACTCCTGTTTTATAAATCAGCTAATTCCTTCACTTACATGGCATTATTGTCATGGACAGCCAAGAGAAGCAGTAATTAGACTGGCACATTAGGCACTCGTTAATTACATTCTGAGTTCTCAATGTCAGGAGAGACTCTTGTTTGTACCTTTAGAAGCTGTGAGAGGAGGAAGAGGGAAAACAAGCAACTCTTCCCTGATGCTGTGTAGTTGAATTGGCTAACCAGCTACTGAAGAGTAGTTGTCTTATTTTTGTCACAGACTAAGGTATGCATCTGGATATGCAGATGGACTGATTTTATCCACAAGAATATACAAAACAAGTATCTCTCTAGTGAAGTCAATGAAGCTGTACTAGTATGGAAACCAGGAAAAATAAAATCAAAATGCAACACATCACTTCTAGCATATTGATCTTGGCCTGAGATCGGCATTCATAGCTGATATTTCAAAGTATTCATACATGACTGGAGTTAAGCATTCAGTTTGGACAAGTTCAGCTAATAAGAACTCAGTTCATGAGACAAAAATACCACCTAGGTACCGTGGTTTAAGCCCAGACTTAACTCAGAAAACCATGCAGTCTCCCTCTCACTCCCCCACCTTCCTCCTCCCTGCTTCCGGAGTGATGGAGAGGAGAATCAAAATAATGTAACTCCCATGGGTCGAGACAAGAACAGCCCAGTAACTGAGGTATAGCACAAACCACTGCTGCTACCACCAATAATAATAATGATAAGGGAAGTAACAAGAGAATACAACCGCTCACCACCAGTGATACCCAGTGACTGATACCCAGCCCGACCGAGCAGTGATCTAACCCAGGTAACTGCCCCCAGTTTATATACTGGGAATGAAGTGCTGTGGCATGGAATACCTCTTTGGTCAGTTTGGGTCAGGTGTCCTGTCTCTGCTTCCTCCGGACTTCACCTCCTTCCTGACAGAACATGAGACTCAGGAAGTCCTTGGTCAGACTGAACATTACTGAGCAGCAGCTGAAAACATCGGTGTTACCAGCGCTGTTCCCAGGCTGAAAATCAAAACCAGCACTGCAGCAGCTACTAGGAAGGGGAAAAATGACTGCTACTGCTGAACCCAGGACACTAGGTTTGACAGAATTGGAACTAATATTTTTTATTCAGGCTCAACCCTGGCTTGAACTGATTTTCCTCTCATCATGCATATGGTATCTCTTTCAATATCTTTCTCTCCAACTAAATTATTACACTTTCCTCACCTCAGGTACTTAACATGTATTAAATTAAAATGTAATTTTCACAGTTCTTTCACAGGTGGTCTTTGAGCCAAATATCCCTTCTGAAGCACAGAAAGGGGAAGATGGCTGTCCGAGCAAGTGTCAAAGAATGCTCCATCTATCAAAGAGCTCAAGAACTGACCAGTAAGTTGCTCTTAAACAAGGGAGCAATAAAAGAAGGAAAAACCTAGGACTAGAGTCAGCATCCCTTTTGCACAAAAACTGAACAAAGTGAAGGGTGTATCAGCTCATCGCTGATACACAGCACAGCTGATAGGCTGAGCAGCAGTGAAAACTGCAGCCAAAGCCCTGCCCAAAGCTCTACTCAGCCAAATGACCTGAATCACTTCCCCTGGGGGTAGAAGAACTCACAGCAAAACTAAAGTAGAACCCAGAAGCCCACATCACAAATACCACCAGTGAACTACCAACACATAAAATACGGCTACTAGCACAAAAGATCTTCCATCTGCTTTCATATGCTTTGATTCTCCAAGCAGAAAGCAACACCAACTCTGATGACACATTCCTGCACTGTCTTGTCTGACAGCCAAGCTGCAGCAGACAGCAAGGTATGCACAAAACCCCTTTTGCACTGAAGTACTTGTGTCCAGAGCCGTCTTGCAAGCTCCCACAGAATTAAGCATAAACAGACAGTTAGATTCCTTTGATAGTTCTGGAAATGTTCTTTTAAGACATTTTAAAAAGCAATCAAGGGAGCGTGGGCTTAGTTAAAAGGGAGTAAGTTTGTTCCTTTGGAGCGAGGATCACAGGGAGCTGCTTGAGACAGCAAACCCCTACACACTGGCCTACAGCAGTCACCAGGGAGCAGCCGCATCATGAAATGTCCTGAGCAGAAAGCAGTATGGGCTTTCTGTACCTCTTGCTTTTTAACTGCTGCACCTTTCCTCAGAGAAAAGGGCCACACACATATTGGCTTCTGCTAACACAGCAATCTGCATAAGATGCTTTAAAAAGGGTCAGTGAACCTACCTTGAACAGAAGACAGTTTTTTCTTTCTCCATTGAAAAAGCATGAGTAAAAAGTTGCCCTTTCCCCCAAGGTCAAGAGTTTGCATTAGTCTCAGCCAATCCATGCTAGTGAAGGATGTGAAAGTATTGCTCTATCTTACACAACAGATCGGAGGCAAAAGAAACCATTTAACACCTCACATCCTCCTTCTTTTCATACTCAAGTGTGTAAGCAAAAGTTTCTGCAGTCATGGACTTCTAAGTAGACTTCTAAGTTGCTTCCTCAGAAGCAACAGTTGGATGATTTGTTCTGACTTCTCCCATACCCCCTAGCTCCTCTGGCTAAGAGAAATGATGGCTAATCATGAATTTTCTAGAAAGCTATCCAGAGCACTAATTTGAAGGCTCCAGGACATGGGAAAATCCATCAATCTCCTCAATAGTTTGATCTAAACTGCCAGCACAGGGAATCAGGCTCTCCATGTCTGCTGCTGTTGCTGCTTTTCACTTAACTACACATTACAAACCTCAAGCACAGAGCAAAAAGGATACTACCAGTTCACAGAAGTGCAGTGAGACTGTTGAAAGAAATATGGTGCTGATTAAAACCAGATTGTCTAGAGTTCGAGCACTGTCTGCAAAGTGAATCAAAACTTAAAAGTGTTACTACAGACAAATGCATGTGCTAAAAATCAAAATTTCTCTGCCGATGTCAACTGTCTCTCACAGTTACAGCCTATATTTAACAAGGGAAATAGCAAGCCATGCTTACTTTCAAAGCGCATTTCATGAGAATTTGCTATGCCATCTCCACTATAGTGCTTAGATAGCAGCAACAAGATGAGCTGGTAGAAAAGTTTGGCTTATATTAGACTCAGTAAGATTAGATTGGAGAGTTATGAAGTCTGCATTTTGACAGGAGATGACAGGACAATGCTAGTCTCAACACAGGCACATTTTGAACCCACAGAGACACATTCTGCTATCAGGAACAGCAAGGGTATTTTTGGAATCATTCAGAATCTGCCTTGTAGCACATCTTGTCACACTCCTCTTCAGCCTCCCACGCTTTCTCCCATCCTGCAGTGCAGGTAATGTCTGCATTTTTGCATCATTTGCACCCCAGAGGGCACACGGTTTTCCAGTTGCCCCTTTTTGCTGCTTCCCACTGAGAAACCAGCACTGCAAAGCATTTGCTGTTAGAGCAAAGCCCACTGCTAAACACCATGATCCCAGAGAAAGGGTTCCAGAGATGAACCAGTCACTTGTCTTTTACAATCCAAATGGGCCCTAAAAAGCCCCTTTTGTCACTACATTTGATGTTGGCTTGACTTCACCAGTGGCACAGGAAGACCATGTCACAAATGTCACTTCCGTACTGGCTTTGACTTGCCTAGCTCAAGTGTGCAGAGCCAGCCCATAAAGGTCAGTGGCTTGTGACTTGTCTTTGCCAGCCTGGACTACCTGAGGACTGCATCTTCCTTCCTTTAATAGGCACAGCTAGAGTAAGAGTTGCACAGGATGACAGTGCTGATATTGTAATTTTACAGATCCCCGGTTGTTGTTTGCAACACCAAGTTTTGCACAAGGAGAGCGCTACATAAAGCTAGACCACCACCTCACTCACTGCTTGATTGACCAAGCGCAGGTGCTCTCTTAAGTTGCACTACACAAATTCAGACACAACTCCTTCCAGGCAACACAGTGACCCCAAAAGCTGTAATGGCATGGGCTTTAATCAATCTCTCTTTTGCAGAGTAGGTGCTTTTGCTCTAGGATCAAGATACCAAGTTGACTTCTCTGCAGCCTACACTAGCTTTCAATCTTGAAAGCTTACATGGGTGATGCTCTTTCCTTCCTAATGCTGATCTACAGATCAATATGAACCTCTTTATTCATCTAATTATAGCTGCAGGGGCTCTTCACAGCTCAAGTACATTTGTCTCCCTAAGATGTTAATATAATCAGGCACAAAGATCACTTCATTAAAAGATCATCTATGCTTGATCTTATTTGAGCTGTAAAAATCACTTCTTTGTCATGCAAACTTTATGGTGAAAAGTGCAAAGCTGGATGACTTGCTTTAGCCCAGGAAGCAGAGTTCAGCTCCAAAGAGCAGCTGGAAGAGGAGCTGTCACCACATAAAGGCAGCACTTCCACCATGATTCAGATGCAGGAATCACACTCCAAACCCCAGTTAGCTTTCTACTTAAGGCCCCAAATCAGCCAGTATCTGGGCACTATTTAAGCACTTGTTCCTGCCTTATGCTCAAATTGGTGAGACAGGAATGCAAGCACCCTTCAAAGCCAGCAGAGGTGACTGACTAGCCTGGTTGGCTTTGCAAAGCAGTGAGCCAGGCTGCAGCTCCCACTTCCTTTCTATCACAGAGCTGCTGGTGGGAAGGACAAGCCTTCAGGAAAGCAGCAGTTCCATAACAAAGCACCACCAGCAGCAGTCTTCACCATTCCAGCTGAATCCAGGAAAGACACCCATCTCTGCCCAACAGGACCTATCCACTACATAGATAAATGGACACTCTGCAATTGGGTACAGGGAGGAAGTGAAGAGTACATTGAACGCAGAGCACAGAGTATCTGTGGCAGAACCCAGAATGGAGTCTAGCTCTCCCGTACTGTAAAATGACATCCTTTTTTTTTTCCTCCACCTTTCATATCCCCCCTGAAATGCAAAATGCAGGGTTTGCTTTTTTGTAGTGTGCTCAGACAGACACTGAACTCAGAGCAAAGGGGCTCTTTTTTAAGTGGCTGGTGCCCTAGAGGGAATGTTGTCTGCAAAGGAGGCTAAGAACTGCCCAGCAAATGCAGCTTTGGGTTGGTACCTAAGTAGTCTGGTGTAGCTTCCACGTGGTTACACGGTGAATATCACACTTCTGCACACTTTGAGCACACCTTCAGCCGTAAAGACTAAGATTTGTGATTAACAGCCCAGAGGAAGCAGGTAAAGATTTGAATTTGAGACTCCAATATTGGGGGAAAATGCATTAGCTCCTTGACTAGGACAGACAGTAACTGGGTAATGGAACAGCACAAACAGCCTGTGTCCATTAGATTTTTTTCAGATCTAACCTATTTTTGCAAACATCATCTGAGGACACCACCCTCAGGCCTGTGATGAAGAACAGTCTTTGTTAATTCTGCAAGGAAAACAATGCAGCCTTGGGACACTGGAGTGTGCACACAGAACATGCAGGCAAAGCACAACCTCTGCCACTGTGTCCCAGTCCAAAATGGACATCTTTTCTCCACAGAAATTATCTTACCCTGCCAACATATTCTGTAGGCCTACCAATACCGACCCATCTGTGTGGATATTCCCTCTCTACGTCATAAAACACTCAGCTGAAAAACAGGAGCAAAGCTTAATGTTTGTTTGAAAACATCAGGATGAAAGTAAGCTATAACAGCACTCTCTGTGCCACTAAGTTATAAATAAACACACGAAGTCCTGAAATCTTTCTAGCAGATTCTCACTGAAATAAAACATACCACCTATACCTGCTAAAAATCCAGCAATACGGGAAAACCTGAATCCTTGGTTCACCCTTCATATAAGTTTCCAGACATGAACTAAATACATATGCTTAACACCAGATATGCTCTTATAGCAGCACCATAATGCAAGTTGCTCTTTCCTTATCAACCTGAATGATTTTTCAGGAACTAGTGATCATAAGAAAATTCAGGGAGTGATAATTACAGGTCACCAGGCTGACACTGGTCCTAGAAAGCAGAGATTAGTTACTTGCAACAGAAACAAGATGAAAAACTTCAATGGAGCATCCCAGAACTAAAGACAATAAATTGGCAAGAGGTCTACCATGCGCCACTGGAGAAATAGGAATGTCTCCAAAGAATGATGGTTTGAAGCCTCCTTGGTACCCTTCTGGAGATGTGAATTTTGAAAAGCCATTAAGAATTTGAGGGGTCTCATTCCAGCCCCTGGGAGCCTGAATCAGGAGGCAATTTCCTGCAACCAGTGGTTTTGCCTCCCAAACCTGGAAGTGCAGCAGACAGTGCTGATTTCAGCTAAAGGTAAGAGCTGAAAATGAAGCACAGCAGTAAAACAGGCTGGAGGGAGCAGTCACATGGCTGGAACTGGAAACTGCCAAAAAGGTGAAAGTGAGCAAAACTGGATGGACACACAAAAACTTGCAGCCAAGTTCAAAAGTGCTTTATACACAGTGCATATGGCATGTGAAGGAGGCAGAGGAACACACTGAGAAGGTGTTGTGCAGGAAAGAGATAGAAAAAGAAAAGTTACAGTCCTTCCATGTGAAGACCCCTCCCCAGAAACCAGCCGGTCTTCTTCCTGCTAACCAGCAAGGTGGTGATGGTTACAGCGTGAGCCTCCATACACTCAGCCCACAGCAGTTCATAAGCCACGAATTGCTTCTTGTCCCAAATTACAGTTAGTGGATCTCTTAATTCTGAAACTCATTTGCAAAAGCAGTGTGAAAGCAGTTGCACAAGGTGCCTAACATGCAACAGATACACATCAGACCCATGGCAATGGTAAGAAAGGAAAAAGCAGACATTAGAGACTTGGTGCACAGAGCCAGGCCAGCGCGTTCCCAACCCACCTCTGCTGGTTTGGAGTGATGGTATTTCCCTGTCTTTTCACATCAAAGCATTAAAATCTGGGACTGTTCAAACACCAAGTAGCAAAGCCACTGTCACTCAACTCATTGCCTTTCCTTTAAAATCTCACAGAGAAATATCACCTCCTTGAAGGGGTCACTGTGGTATCGTTCCATGCACAAGAAGCAAAGTACATAAGCACGTTTTGTGCCCAGAAGTCTGCTGAGCTTGACATGAGACTGTATCTCCAAGGTCTGTTAGTAAATATAAAACATGCATTTCCTCACAGGATGTTAACAGTCAGCTGGGCAGCAAATGAGCCTGTTAATGATCTCAGGGCACCAATAAAAAAACGGTAAATCATACACTCAGCCTATGGCGCCTTATAAAGAACTCATTGCTTCTTACCCCAAATTACAACAGCATGAGGGGAACGGTGTAAATCAATTTTGGGGACATCAGCGTTTCTGTTCCACGCTGCTATGAATCTGTGGGCTTGTATGGGAATATCTGCCATGCGTGCATGTGCATTCACATGTGTACAGACATCGCCACCACAGGGGCAACCTTCCCAAAAGAAAACAGAGAAGAAACTGAGAACCTGACTTTGGTTTGCCACAATGTTCCCACCCTATTGAACTCAGAAAAAACCAACTGCACAGGGTGTGAAGGCTGTTTACATCATCATGCTGATAAACCTTTTTCTGTATGTTAGTCTTGTTTTGCTGTAGGCGCAGCTTCCCAAGGATGGCTGCACAGGCAGGCAGGCAGGAAGGACAACCATGCTAGTGGTAGCAGGCCATCAGCACCATGACACAGAGCTACAGGACTCCTCAGCCCTGATACCCCACCCTGGATCCTCATACCTGCACTTCTGATATAGACAGGCCAGATGCAACTTTTAAGGCTTATACAGCAATGCTGGTGGAAGTGACAAACTTGCCTTCAATTAGCCAACTGAACAAACGCAAGACAATGGAGCCGTTCGGTTCAGAAAGCACAACTGCTTATGAAAAGTCTGACATATTAGAGAAATTGTGTAGCTTTGTGTTATGACGTGGTGGGTTTTTCTTTGTAAAATGTCCTTTGTCAGCAATGCAAGCCTGGGTAATCATTGTTAAAAGCATTCCATTATGGGACTGCAGCTCTAGGACATATGGGTGTTATCTACAAACAGCAAACATGTATTAATAAAGACTAGTTTATACATCACAAATATTGACAAGCTTCATGCATAGCAGCTACATGAACTCTCTGTCACAAAGTAGGATTTTAAGCCGACGACATACAGCTGAATTCTAAAAGTCATGCAAAGACTAAGAACTTATTTATTTCTACAGTACTGTGCCCCACAGGGCCTGTGTGTGTTCGTTTAAGTGAACCCAAAGGCAGTGTGCTTGTTGACAGGATTTGTTCTCTTCTCATAGTAAATATTTTGCCCTCATCTCCTCATTTTTTTCCCTCCTGATTGTCTTGAAGCACTATTTTTCAGGTAATATCAGATTCCAACCTGCGCATGTGTTTTGAGTTACATTTCATTTCTCCTGTCTCAGTTCCCTTGATGCCTTTAATTCATGCAGGGATCAATTCATGCTCCACAGACACAGCTGGCTTGTAGGGTACCCAACAAATCCCCAAATGAACATAAAGGAACAGCATTCACAGCAGCCAAGCAAGCTTCCCTGCAATGTGCTCCACGAGCAGCTTGAACCTGAGCAACTGGGCTGCCAATTCTAGGCATACCTGGTGATTTTAGCTCAGTATCATCTGTGTAGTCATTGCTATCTGGAGGAAAACTGATGCTGGCCAAGATAATTTTGGTGCAATGAAGACATCAACTTCTGCCCCATCTGCTGGTTTCATACCAACTCTGAGAGCACACAGGAAATCTTCAGAGACTTCAGGAAATCTTTGTACAATGAAGAATACAGACAAGGGTAAGTTATCTTCAGGTGCATTTGCTCTTCTAGAATTTGGCAAGTGGGTTGATTGTTTCTTTAAAGAAAGATTTCAGGGGGTTGGACTAGATGACCTTTAAAGGTCCCTTCCAACCCAAATTATTGTATGATTTAAAGACAGAATTTCACAGAATTGCACCTCAACAATTGTGGTCATTCTGAAGCTACTAGAAGAATCATAGAAGCTTATTTTCTTCAGTTTCACTCATCCTTAGGCTTTTGTACCAGTCTCGAATCATTTGCAGCTTGGCCTAGAGGAATTTGCAAGACCAGATACTGGCAAAATCCCATCACATAGAAATTCCTGCACAAAAAATTCAGCAGGGAAACCTAAAGACAACAATTAGAGTACCTAAAAATCTCCATGTAGTTGTGATTTGCCCTTCAGTTCTCTTTATCCCACAGTAAATCTCTGAAATTGCCCACAGCTCTTTCACAAAAAAACTAGATTCTGCAGAGCCATGTTCCTTGACAGCTGTTCAGGTGAAGGTCCTGCCTTCTAGCACACACTCACTCTGTAACATAGACGCAAAGATTCTGTCCCTTGATTTCCAGTGGTCCCCTTGGTTATATATCACTCCTTTTGTGTTCAAAGTTACAGTGACCTGTTGTAGGAAAAGGTCATTTCTGCATATTTCTCCCTCTTCACGTTTGAATATCCTCTATCTTATTGTATCTCTTACATCTGAGTCATCACCAGGTTTGGGTTAATGGGGATTACACACAATCTTATGTGTAAACCTTGAGCTGTGAGTCATACATATACTAAAGCCTCTATTGCTCCCATCTCCTGAGGGCTGCAGAGAAATCACTCCTGGGCAAGCTACAACCTAATTACTTATTGTCTTGCAGGACTAACCCTATTCCTTCTACATTGATTTTGTCACTGCTAACTAAAGGGAACTTTGTGACCATTTGCATTTTTAAATAGGTCAGTGTGTGTGTGCGTGTGTCTGGGAAAACAGTATATAAACGTTCATTATGTAAAACAGCTCATTTTTTTTTTCTGGGTTGTGAAAAAGATACAGAAAGGCTGTTCTTTCCAATAATAGCTTTGAAACCTCATCTGTTTCCTCCCATTGTTTTCAAAGTCATTGAATAGAATAACTGATTGTCCATTTCTCCAGAATACCTCGGTCTTTGTCTGCTTAATGTCTGCCTTTCACATATTCCTGCTGCCTATGAGACACATAATGGAATTCCCACTGCTCCACTTCTCCTCAAGACTAATGATCATGCTCTCCTCACGTCCCAGGGAGCACCACAATAACTTGCTTTTTGCCTTCATTTACTCCCCCCACTCCCATTTCTTTTTGCCATAAAATTTTTGCACTTACACGCTCTCTGTATATGAAGCCTTATCTAACCAAAGTCCCTCAAAACTCTTTCAATCACCTGCTCTGTGAGATCCCGTAAGTAAACACCTTTCCCAAATTGCAAAGGGAGGATAATCAAGAGGCAGAGATCTAATACGTGGCCCCAAATGAGTCTTCAGCAGAACTGGGAATAATATCCTACTGTGCTGCCCTCCACTACTGAACCAGAACATTAACTCTCTCATTTCTTATGAAATAAATAAGACAATGAAAAATTTTTAATGAAGCTACAGGGGACACAGCCTGCTTCTCCGATTCTTTAACCTACAGGTTGATAGAACATATGCCATCTAGAGTACCTTCTTTATCTCCCAAGAATCCTGAGCACCAGATCTCACAACGGTTTGAATCATCGCTTTTGACAGAGCACAGACCCCTTAGAAACAACGTGCAACAAACTCAGCCAGCTCAGTGACGCATAACAGTACTTGCAATTGCAGGGGTCCTCGTGCTTTCCTTGTTTGCTAGTAAATACCGAAAACACAAACCTTCCCTATCTCTGTCCTTTCAAGACATTTCTGCAGTTTGTGCATCCCCTAAAGGTAATGTTACTATCTGCAAAGCGTAACTCATACCAGACAAGCAACTGTAGTTAGCTACAGAGCACACTGATAGTTCTGGTATTTCAAGTGGTAGAGCATAATACAGAAGCAAGTTCATTAAATGTATGCAATTTCCATATTACCAAAAATGCTTTACTTCCCAAACCCCTTTGTCTCTTTTACTCCTTTTCATCAGGGAGAAAAAGGATCTAACAGCTGGCTGATGTTCTCTTTGAGAAGTTCCCTCATAAGAAAACGAAGAATCAGCAAATTTAGCTTCTACATGATTAGCGTGTTAGTCAAAGGTGGGATTCAAATGATACACAAATTTGTACACTACCCAGCACAATTTTGTGAAATGTGAATTAGTTATTGCTTATACTATGCTCTTCCTGGAGAGCGTACAGCCTTCTAAACCTTGGGACAAAACTGGAACATGCAGATACTATGGTTGGTAACTGCTGAAAGTTCACAAGGACTAAGGGTGAAGAACCTACATCACAAGTCACTAAACAAAGGTCGCAATATTTCTCATCTCACCTTTGCTTTTGTCATTTGTAGGCAGAGAAGTGACACTCCCTGAATGTTCAGGAAGGCTGAGGGCTAGAAGATGAAATTCACATAGGATTCATGCACAGCGTTACAGGATCACAGGGACAAGCTGTTGGCTCTTACCTATTCAGATCAGGACTTTCCATGCTGGCCTGCCTGGGACCAAAGAATAAAATTCTTCCCCTTACTCCTCACTTTTAGTAAGCAAAGGCTCCCTCAGCATTCTGATACAGCCACTATAGCTCTTGTGCAAAGCCAGCATGGTACAGAGGACTATATGCCACTTCTTCATGTGAATATTTGTCATTTGACTATTTGCATTAGCAGGCTGGAGAAGGAATTCTCTTACATCCAAGACATATGAAACTCCAACATTTGGGTACCAGAACTATTTCACCTAGTATTATGTCTGATTCACATACTTCAGGCAAAAATATCTGCACCACAGTTGGTCTCCTCAGGAGCTTGTGCTCCCTTCATGCATTGTCTCAGACAGCAGATAGAAAATGTTTCTAGTTATACTCTACATTGGAGGTGTTTTTGTTTTCTGTTAGTATCTGGCCAGCCACAAGATTCACTCCTTCCTAGAAGAAAATGGAATGACAGTTACTACTGTTTATTATTGCGCATCAAAATAGGAAGAAAGAATGAGACAGGGCTGGAACTCATAAAAATAGGGAAGAAAAATGATCCTTTGGTTTGATACATTGAAAGCAACATTAAATACATTTCTACAGTCAACCTACCAACTCCACTGTAGACTCCCCATACTCTCATATGAGTCCATACTGACTTTGTGCATACAGAGGCATCCTAAGTACATACATATATGACCAATTTTAAGTGTTTTTTTAGTTCTGTGAAATTTCATTATTTGGTATCAGTGAGAAGTACTGTGAGTACTTTAGGCTGCTGATAAAAGAAGTGCTTTTGATGGTCAATACCTGAGAGGTGAGGCATCAGAAGAACAGGATTCATTTCACTGTGTCTGAACCACTCTGACTTCACGAAGTTGTTGGGAACAGGAAGCAGATTAATTTCTGTCCAACATAAATCACTGAATTAGAATAAGTATGTCCAGATAGAAAGTCAGATGAGTGAAGGGCCTATTTTAAGGTCCTCTTAGCTCACAGATGCACTAAAATTATGTCTGGTCTGTAAAAACTAGAGGAAAGGACAGGTTTCCTAGTTTTTGTTTAGTTATTTCATTTTCATAAATGCTAGTACCATTCTGAAACAGTAAATTTGGGGGGAAGGTGGGGGGTAAAATTGAGGGGCACACTAATCTTTCCAGTTATCAATATTTGCTACATGGAAAAATATGGCCAAACTTCTAGCTGTGTTCAAAAGTTTTCCAAGTAATTTTCTTGCACAATATGGTATCTCTGCCTCTATGCCAAATTTTTATGCACAGTTCAGCATGGTTTTTCATCCTTTGGGAAAGGTAGGAATGACTAAAAATTACAGCCTTGCCTTTTTAATAGATCTTTTAGTTCTTTATATCAGATTATGACAGTATTACAAAAGAAAACTTCACCAGTTCTGGTTTCATTTATTTTCCTCAGCTTGTGGTAATCATTTCTCTAAGATTTTACTACTCTACGATTCTGTGATTTTCAGGTTCAACAATTATGAGAAGAGCCCAAACTGGTGCAGAGCTTCCCCCAAAGCTGCCTTCAAAACAGTGCACAGAAATGCTATATACATAAATTCCACCGCCTAGAAAGACAAATTAACCCTCGAAGAAGTCAATGCTATCTTCATTTACTAGCACCTTTCCAGTGGTGGGTTTAATAAAGAAAGCTGCTCTTTTCTATGCAGTAGTTCTTCAAAGTATTCAGAAACACAAGCCTAGGTGGGCCTCCAGTTCCCTGCTAGTGCTGGGAACATTTCATTTATTTTTTTTAAATAACCTTTGTAACCTGCATCTTGAAAGAGGGAGGAGAAAACTTGGAAATTTTCTACATCTGATACTTGTTAGATGCTGCCATGCACGTAATTCTCCATTACACACCTAATGCCATACTAGGACCAAGAGATGAAGAATGATGACAAAATTTAAAAGGAAACAAAGCTTAAAGTTTGGTGGAAATTAAGTTTTTCTCTGTCACAAACCAACAGCTTAAGTTAACTGCTTATTTCACTGGATGGGTGGCAAGGTCAAATGAAACCAAACTCACCCCTTACTTATAAGCACAATATGAAAACCTACCAGTATATTTGCCAGTTTAATAAAATGCAGAACCAAACTCTTCTTTCCAGATTAGCCCAACCCACCTGAGATCATGAGAAAACTCCTACTTTCCATTAGATCATCTGACTTGTGGTAGTGGCCAGTGACTTCATCCTAAGAGCAGGATCTGCTATGGTAAGCAACATGGCAAACACAGAGTATAAAGATGGGCCCTGTCTGCAGAATTCACAGCCTAAATAACTTTTCCAGTCTTCCACTGATGACGGTGAATTTCCTTCCTCGTGTTGTAATTTTAAAGACCTTGCCCCAATACCAAACAGACAATCCTGCCAAAACCAAAGTATCAGGAAAGTCGGCAAGCAGAAAATCTATCCTGGCAACTGAGAGACTGCAGTGCAGCAGAATAATTTCTTCACAGAGGAAGAGTTTTGATGGTATCTGTCATACTTTCATGCCATATTGAAAGGACAGAGGTAGAGCGTTGCTTCCAGAGATCTCCAAACATGCTGACATCATACTGTTGACCCGACAATTAATTTGAAGCCAATATAGTATCACATGAATCACAAGTCTTAATTATGTAACATTTTGGAAGTTATCTTCCACTACTTTGGTGACATTTTCACAACTGTTCAAGAGCACAAACTGGGTTTCTGAAAAATGAATGAGACAAGACTTGAGAACTGTGTTACAGAGTCAGCAGACTCACTATTCAGTGAAAGAGCAACCAAGTCCATTAACAGAACAGATACAGCCTGGCTACTTCCAGATTCCTGGTATGTTGTTACTGGAAGAGCCTCATTCTTCCTCTATGGCTCTCAAAGCCAGTATTTTGCCCTTTCTGTGGAGTATTCAGAGTTTCACGCTGCAGCCCCAGCTGCCTCCCATATTTATTATGCTTCCTGGAATGATACCTCTGGATTCTTTCCACCTCCCAAAGTCCATGCTGCAAAGTACCTTTTTTTCTAGTCTGCATTTCTCTTTCAAATGAGGAAAAGAAGATGACCTGCAGACTAAGCAACACACGATACTGATGATGTGTCATGATAATTAGCCTGCTGGCTGGTGTTTCTCAGCTGCAAAGCCAGCCAAAGAGGGACAACAGGCTGAACTCTATTCTTTTCCCTTTCATCTCTTCCCAGCATCAACTTCCATAAGCATCTTTTAAAATATAATACTGAAATCATTGCCCCTCCATCAAAGGTGACTGTTACTGCCCAATGAGTTAAAGAGCTATCAGAGCAGTAGATTAACAGAAAGACACAGAAAACAATCATAAACTTTGATCTCTCAGCAAACAAGGCTAACCATGGTTACTGTCTCATATTATTAGCATTCAAAGAGCTTTCCGGAGAGGAATTCCTTCCAGGGGAAAAATAAAACAAATCAGCAAGATATAACAAAATCACAGCCATTATCTTTTTTTTTAGACATTTGGAAAATTTGTCTGGTTATGAAGCACAGGACAAGGGATGTTCTGTTGCTTACAAGAAAACAAATTTGCATTGGCATTTCCTGCATGTCTGCTTTTGAAATGGACAACTAGCTGCGCTACTGCTTCTGAAGACTGGCCAGTATTGCAATTCAGAACAAGCAACCTCAATGTAATTAGCAAGTAACCAGGTCAGACTTCATAACTTAAAATGTGAACTTAGACTATGTGAAAGATCTCTTCCAGCTACTCAGTAAGAACCTGAAAGCAGACCCCTTGCCAAAAAAAAAAAAAAAAGGGTAAAATCAAGCTGCTATCTGATAGACACTCAGTAAGATATATCACAGGCTTTTGACGACTGATATGCAGAAGGTTGGGCAGAAGGAAAGACACTTGCCTTCTAAGAGTTTGCTTTCACTTACTTTGAGTCATAAATTCCCATTCCCTTCTTCAGTACTAGCAACTCAGATACCATACTGAGCCTAAATGTGCTGTACAGGTAACAAGATCTATGAAATTATACTCCATGAACTAAATCTTCATTGCTTGACAGAAGCAAAACTCTCTAAAAATATGGCCAACTGTTTCAAAAGAGACAGAAAGCCCTAATCCTTATTTTGATATGTGAAGTAATTCTATATCCTGTCAGGTCATGACCAAGACTTCTCATGATCTCTGTGAAAATGGTAAAAATTATTTTATTGGGGCATTGTACAGTCTAGAGTTTGAAAAGAATAGAACAAGTAATCACACTCAGCTTCTACAGAGGGATTTTGTTATTAAGTGTTTGCATTGTACGCCCAGAAAAAGGGCTTTTGATAGATTCTCTTAGGTACTGCATAGATAGCTAATAATCTGATTTTAACAAATATGGTTTGAAGAAGACAACAGCAAATTTTTAAATGTTTTATTAATTTAAAAAAAAAAAAGTAAAAAACCTTAGCCAGTGTTATACTCTATAAATTGGCCTTGAATGACATTCAAAACAATGGAATGGCCAAATATTTCTTATTTACAGTTAAGAAAAAATATCTTTCAGTAGCACAAATAGGCTAAATACCTGGAAAGATCACTTATTCCCTGATACATGTATTTTTGAGAAACTCTTTCAAAGCCAGCATGAACTCAGTCAAGACATGATCTACTGTGAGGTGGTTGCAACCAGATGATCTTAAGGTCCTTTCTAACCAAAAATCATTCTGTGATCCTATGACGGAAGAGAGGAGAGGGCAGGTCACAGTCTAGGGAGACAGGGCCTAAAAGCAATCACTCTTTCCCACACGGGGCTGCTGTTCAGTATAAAGTGTAGATATTCCGGAATATTTTTTTAACTCTTTTTTTTTTCCTGTTTTATGACCTTCATATAATTTTGCACAGTATGCTTATACATTTGCAATAATGAACAAACATTTTAAATGAATGAATCTGATTGTATAAGCATCTGAGAAGGTGTCATTATTGTATCTCCAGATCTGTATTCCAATTTGAGTATTTGGTTACTTGGATTGCTCTGTGTAGACAGCATTCCATTTTAGGTTACCAGCTATCACAGGTGTCAGTGTGCAGCAACAAAAAACAAATCACAGCATACGCAACAGGACAATGTATACATAAAGGGACAGAGACTGTTTAGCTGAGCTGACAGGATGGAGGAACTGTATATAGAAATGACTGTTAATTACTGTGCTTTGAATTCTGTTGCATATTTCAAACTATTACTTTGTGACTCCCAGGCCTAGAATTTTTTCCAATAAGCCTTTGTGCATATTTTTGCTCTGTTTCGTTAATAAGAAAAAAGCATGAAAATAGAGACTTTTTTCCTTGTGTAACAATAATGCTACGGAGTTACCTCCACTAAAGATTCAGCATTAACTCATAACATCACTGATATTTTTGTCTTCCTTCCCAGGCACTGTAACAAGAATTTCAGGCATCAGTGCAGATTTTCACTAAATTTAGCAGTGTTTAGCTGAAAGCAATACAAAGGATAAGCTAAACTCAGTGTTTAACTAAACTAACGAACAAAAAATAAATAAGAAAAAAAAATGCCTTAAAGGTATCATTACTTCACAAATACTTCTGATTATTTCGATCTTCTGTTTTTCTGTCTTCTGTTCTAGATTTGAAAAGTCAGATGACATTTTTACCAACTGGGAATTTCTCTGGAACTTCTGCTCTCATTTGAGAAAATAAAGATGGATAAATTGTCTTCTCATTAGTGCGTTTAGTGCCCCATTTCACAGGGCGATCTCTTCCAAAACTTTGCTCGTATAGGCACCATATATCACCCGCTCACATCATGTCCAGCTGCAAATAGGAGAAACAGATATGGAAGAAGTAGCATTGAATTCAAGTTATTTCTCATGTGTTCAGCACTTAGAAAACAAAGCAAATTTGGAAATCCTTGTTGTATAACATAAATGGACTGCACAGAACTTAATACTAGGCTTCTGTAAAGTACAAAAACAAACCTAAACCCCCCTCATCTTCACATAATCATATGTGCAATTTAAAGATTTAAAAAAATTAGTTCAAAAGTAGAAATCTGTTTGCTATTGAAGTTTCTTTAAAACTGTCTACACCATCAGCTTAAGCCTCAGAGACAGATTTGTAACGACTCAGCCTGTGAAAACCAGCTTAAATATTTATTAAAAAAACCTCTTGAAAGACTTAAATTTCAGGGAGCCTATAGAGAGAAAGCTGAGAAGATTAAAACATCTTTTCAAAAATTACTTTCAATTTTCAACCCACATAAACAGCGGTTCTAGATCTATAAGCTTTGTTAAATGCTATTATAGTAAATTATAACAACCTGCTATCAAATGAGCAGCCTTACTAGCTCTTTTGAAACACACTAGAGGACACATTTAACCTATATAAACACCCGGGTTATTATATAACATAGTATTTGCCATCGTGAAATCACACACCTGGTTATGTTTTACAATAGCAAATAAGTAATCCCATGTGGCTCTTTTCTGACTCAATTCCTTAGGTGTTTTTTCTAAGCCATGCACATCTACTGCTTTAAGAAGCACTCACTCTCACTGCATCTTTCAGTTACAGTTTAATTCTAAAGACACATAATGTCTTTACAGTACTCACCAAATCATCAATGTCACCACCTTCATCTGTGGGAGGCAGAATTTCATTTTTCTTTTCTTTTGGAGCCAAGAACTGAAAATAAAAATATATTTATACGATACTGACAAAACTCTGGCCCTTAATGTTAAATTAACAGAATGTCCCCTTTATATTTCAAAACAAATCCACTTGTAATTAAGAATTATGAAGGAAGTTTGTTCTGATTTCCACTCTCAAAAGTCATTTTGAACTACAACAAATTTCTTAAGACTTGCTTTTAAAGGATTTTATGGTGAAGTGCATTGGAAAACAGACAAAAAGATATGGTTCTTCAGACAACTAATGTTTAAGCTGTAGAATACCCTGCAACAAGGATGCTGCAAATATTAGTACCTAGTCTCATGGAAAGATGGGGAAAGTTCATAAAAAATAAATCCTCCGTACTAAGTCCACAGAAACAACCTCAAGCACGGGAAGTACTGGAAACTGGAGTGTCTGGAGCCTGGGACTGCACACTTCTCCTCACCCATGTTATTATCTATTGTCAAACATGGGATTCTGGGCTAGGTGGAAATTTTGTCCACTACAGTATGGCCATGTTTATGTTCTTACAGAAGGTAATTTAAAAAAGTAATAATACGTAATATTATGTGCAACTACAAAATACTAAAGGCCAGCAAACTGCATCCTCAGTGGTGAGGCACTGGAACAGGTTGCCCAAAGAAGCAGTAAATGCTCCATCCCTGGCAGTGTTCAAGGCTACGCTAGACAGAGCCTTGGGTGACATGGTCTAGGGTGAGGCATCCCTGCCCATGATAGGGGGGTTGGAACTAGATGATCTTTACAACCTTAACTATTCTATGATTCTATGAATGCCACTCTTTAAAATTAGAAAATTCAATATGTAAAATTCTACTGCTATAGCTGCTGATACAACTCACCATATGCCCTGCACTTTCAGCATGACATCCATAAACATAAGATAAAGGTAAGTTGCTCAGATAATGTAATAACTGAAATCAAACATATGTAACAACTGAAATCAAACATACAGACAATATCTGGAGTACAACCACCTCTGAATTACTTTTCTCTTAGTCTAAAATAGTGTGGTGGGAAAATATCTGGAATGGTAGTGAAAAAAAAAAAACAATCAAACAACAAATACTTGATTAAAAGTATCCAGCTGTTTACAAATTTTAGTTATGGTCTCTTTATGATAGAATCATACATTTTCTTTTTCTTATTAAAATGCACCAGAATAAGTACACAGAGCCAAGAACAACCCTGCCGCAGACAAAAAGATGGCTATGAAAACCGAGAAGGAAGAAAAACAATAGTCCATGACTTTGAGTTCCATCACCCTTAATTCAGAAACAACTTCACTCTAACACCAGATGATGAAAGAGAACGGCTACTTAGAAAATAACCACATTAATCAGGCTATAAATACCTGCTTGCAGTCTATGGTTATCTTTTGTGCAAACAGCAGGCTCCTGAAAGCAAACTGCTGTTTACCTGAGAACTCTGACTGTAACTGTCATGGAGGTTGTGTAAAAGGCTATGGGATTCCTGTCAGAGCACTATCATTCTCTGAGACAATATACTGTAAAAAACTTAAGATATTATTTTACATAAATAAAACATTCTGATCCTTTCCTAGAGCAATACTGACAGCTTTAGACAAGGGCTAAAACACTGAGAAGTTACCAGCTGCATCCCATTTGTGGCAAAGTACCAGATATCTGCTAGGGTGAAAAGCAAACACATTGCTTTTGGTGAACATGAAAGACAGAGGAGGTGGACAACCCCTGCCAAGTTGACTTACTGCCCAAAGATCAGACCACTCCTACATCTTAAACAGCAACATTCAAGAGGAATGTAGAAATGCAGAAAGCTTATTTCTGCATCAGACAACAGCCATAATTTGAACTCAGCATGCCTGAAACATCATAGATTTTGCAGCTGAAGAAAAAAAATAAAAATGAGAAGATGACAGGGCCAGAGGAAATTAGAATTCCAAGATGCTGTACGCCTGTGTATCTATCTTTTTTGCTGGAAAAGTTATCAATCTAGTAGTAATATAAAGCACATACTATGAAACTAAAAGCTAATAACACAACTCTGAAAGTCTTTTTAGGCCAGATCAGATTTCATTTTACACATTTAATTGAGAGTCAAAGGGTACTTCTGAAAGTAGCACATTTTTCTTAAGTTTTCAAAATTAGCTTTCCCACACTAAGTTAGGTAAAGCAAGGTAAAATTTGAGGAAATGTATGATGAAGATCTGCGATAAATTGAAACCTGAAGTTTCCATCAAATGCTGAAGATCCAAAGTTGATTTTTTCCAAAGCCTGCTTCACATTTATGCAAAAGCAAAGCACATAGAATAGTTGTACTGAAACTCGTTACCTTCCCTAAAGCACCAGAAAAAGCACTTGACACTTCTACTCTTTCAACCTATCATTGTCGTGCTCTAGAAAGAGTATCTCCACTATTATTACTAAAAAAAAAAAAAAAAGCCCTCTACCTAAAATAATTTTTCTCAGTGATAGGAAAATGCGCATGGATAACCCAGCTCAACAAAAACAAAGAAGAAAATTGTTATGTGTTACCTATCTAATAAAGCAGCCCTGTAAGTCTTTTCTCTTTCAAACAGCAACCCTATCAGTGTGAAATCTTCTATTCAAAATAGTCCTGAAACTGCTGTCAGCCAGCGATCTGGAGAAAAGGCTTTTGTATCACATAGGACCACACTGACAGCCAACCCCTTGATCTACGCACTTGCACATGACCTAGTACAGAGGTGAAGAAAACTTGCATCTTACCCTACTGTATGATATTTTAAAAGATCCAATATACCCTTTAGTGAATGGTATCACCTTCAGTACAGAAAACAAACAAACTGTTTTTGCAATCTACTACAGACCGAGGAAAAATGCTGGCTTACTCCAGGAATAAGTAGTCTTCCAGCTTCTGAAGTGAAAAGTCATATGAACCCTCAACAGACAACGGCAAATCAGCATTCTGGTTCTGGATCTGGAAAGTGCATGGTAAGGTGGCGATCTGTCAAGTAAGTGGCATTGCCAACTGACTAGTTAACAGAGATGCAACTCATTTATTCTGAAAGTTAACTGCCGTGTTAGAGAACTCTTCTGAAGAGCTGATTGCATGCATCCTCTCTTACTCCACTATTTTAAAAGGAAGTTTATGGCTGCTGTAGGACCTTCAATCAATCACAAAAGAATTTCCTGCACTGCAACACCTGGCTGACTGTAGGATGATGTTAAACAGAAAAGCAATTTCGAAGTCAGTCTACAAATGCTTTGCTTCAGCTTAGCCTGGCAGCTGTAAATCTAGTCCATGGTACTCTAATTTGTACTGTATTCTTATGCAGGAACAGTATTTTTCAGTCATTTCAAGGTCACAGTTAAGACAACAGTATACTGTAAGGTCTTCATAGCTAGTAGAGATTTCCTTATGGAATAGTGGGTATTTCACATAGCATTAGCACATTTTGAGCATCAATGGCAGTTTCAGACTAGAAAGTGAAGTTCTCAAGAAAAGTACTGTCTTATGAAGCTTCCAAGTAAATTCATAGCAGTTGGAATACACAACAACAACTGAAACTCTTCAAAACGACCACTGGGGAAAAAAAGCACTGAACAATTATGTGTGATGAGAAACAGCCAGTAGGTCCTTCATGTCTAGAAATAACATCATATTCTGTCATTTGTACTCTGCACATGTGCTTAGCTTTCTAGTCTCTTAGTTTGTTAGCTTTCCATTTTCATGGCATTTCTGTGCCTCTTTCACCTTGAGGTAAATTGTTACAGATGAAAAAAGCAGTTTCTAAAATACAACATTTTACCCACTCATTAATTCACTCATGGAGAACCTACTTCTACCCCTTCCGGTTATTGCTAATGTAAAGCCTGGAAGCTGCCAAAATCAGTGTGGCATCTTTTAGAAAAGCTGCTTCTCTGCAAAGTACTTAGTGATTTTAGCCACAGGTTTACCTTTGGGGCCTGTAATACAAGGACCGTCTTTCTCCCACACTATTTAAAATCATGGGTAGCAGCCTGATACAAAAATGCCCATATTACCGTTGCCACACAAATACAGTTTTTGACAGCAACTCTGAATTCTGCTTTCTTTGAAAGAGAGGGCAACATTCTGCCTGTTAGAATTCATTCCTTTATAACTGTGACATTCTTTGTTCATCACTGCAGTTACTGAAGTGTTATATTCCTGTAGAAATACTACCTGCAAATACTCCAAACTTTTGTTTCTAAAAGGATCTAACATGACCACCAATACTGATACCAGCATCATCTATGATGTCCATTAATCCACAAGAGCTCCATAAAGTGGAAAATACTGGTATCATTGCACATATGGTGAAAACTAGCCACAACAATTATATATTGCTGGAGTTCACAACAACTTATGACAAAAAAGCATCCTGATTTTTGAACTCATGTAACAATGAGATCGTGGTTCTTTCTATGAAGCTTAAATAGTAATCTTACATATACGAATAGTCTGTTGTTCCACTGAGTTCATAGAGTTCTTATTCTTCACAGAGGATATTTTCAAATAATGATGTCATTACATGTTACTTTCTAAAGCCCAATTAAAGTAAAATGCTGTGGGACATGTCAGGGAATTATTTTAACTCTGAATGGGGGCAATTTCAACTGTGTGGCAAAAGAACACTCTTCTTCCTTCATATGGATCCTGTTTCATTCACCTAAAGATTTTTCCACGTAAGAAAGAATCTTCTATTCCACAGTAAGAACTCTATACAAATAGTTGCTCATTAAAAAAAAGATACCTTTTCAGCCTCTTCACTAGTCACTGAACTTTCCTTTGCTTCATCTTTAGTGATCAAAGAAATTCTATCTAAAAAAAGAAAAAAAGAGATATAAAAATATCATTAGAAGGCTTCCCAAAACCATACTTAATGTTAGAAAAGAAAAACATCTTCCAAATTCCAACTTCTGAATCTGTCAGCAGCAGCAAAGAAAAATATTGCTCAAAGGAAAATATGACTTGCATAAATGAGTCAACTATCATAGAAACTATGATACAAAAATAAATTAATGAGCATATTCATAAGATTGTGGAAGTATCCATTTAGGAAAATGCTAATATTATGACAATCAAACTAATGAGACACTGGAATAGTAGATCACAGATGAAATGCTGAAAATCTATCAGAAATTACACTTTTAGTCATTCACAGCATGCTCTTAGGTCCTTAGAAAAATTAACTCCTAACATACAAACACTTATGCTGTGATTACCTACACTCTAACTACCAAAGTGCTGGCCCTGCCACCACTTTACTCCTTGTTTGTGCCAGTACCACTATCCTGTGCAGTGACCCCTGAAACAACAAATTAAAAATAAATCTTAATTTTTAGCTCATCACTTGGCTACACAAATGCCTGTGCCTGTGCTTTATTAAGCAGCTGTAGGTGTGAGAGCAAAGAAAAGTGATTCATAAAGGTTTCAGCAACAGCACAAGTGTAATGCCACCTTAATGGCCCCATAGAACTACACAGCAGGGTTTCATGAGACAAGTGAACTTGTCACAGATCTGCCTGGCTCTTGAGCCATTCACTCATTTATTCACTCCCACCCTCTTTAGGGGATTGCAGTCACTCATGACAATGCCCAATGTATGTCACATTTGGTAGAAAAGAGGGGATGGGTCAAGTGGCAACAAGAAGGGAAAACAGGACTTCTGGTTTTGGTAGCAGCAAATGAAAAGCTATTTTAGCTGCCCAGTGAAAGCAGATAGATTATGCACAAAGCACCATGATTTTATCATCTTCTTACAAGACTATAATCAATTTTGTATGAAAATATCATCTCTATATTTGTAATTCTGTTTTCTCAATAATATACTGCAGTTTTTTGACAAACTCTGGTTTGTAAAATTATTCTAGCATGGCTTTGGAAGATGCAGGTTTCCTACTTTCAAAGTTTATTGGTTTCTGTTTTTCAAATTTCTTCAGAGGTCCCCTACAATACTTCAGAATATAACATCCTTTCAGTGTGGTCTTGTTCTGTTTGGGTTGAGAAACAAATTCCCATCTCGTAATTTGAGAAAGTTGGATGAAGTAGACATTACAGAGTGTCTACAGTTAATTACTTTAAAAAGTGCTATACAAAAGCATATATTTGCATTTTATAGCATGCACCTTTAAGAGATACAGCTGGGCAGTTAGCAGATTTTCTTAGCATTGGTTCCAATTAAAAAGAGCATGACGTAAAAGATTATTTTAGTCCACCATGTTTTGTATTTGTGCAAGTGTTCCTTTATTTATCACTTGCATAGTCTCTGAATGCCTTTTAAAACTGCACTGCCTTGTATCTAACCAGTTTAATCATAGGTAGGTGTCACATTACCACATGTTCTGTCCTTCAGGTTGCTTAAATATAAAATGATTAGTGACATATTTTGATACTATCTATGCCTTTTTTGAAGCTTAATTTGGAAGAATCTTTTTATATCACTGCTGCATGAGTTCTTTCCATTTATTTTGAAATTCAGCTGAAATCGTATCTTCTTCTCCATACTCTGTAACATTTAATTTGTCTCTCTTCTTCCACAATTAATTTACCATTTCAGCAAGACTTGGCAAGGCATTACGAACATTGCTGAAATATGAAACTATTAGTGCGAAAAAGGAAGTTGCAAAGTAAAAGATTATTTTGGGCTTTTTGTTTGTTTGTTTTAAACTAACCCCAGAGCCATCTGTTAAACTGTCCCATTGCTAAAAAAAAAATAAAATTCTCTTAGATAAGGGATAATAAACTAGAAGAATGCCATCCTACCTTGCATCATGATCTCCCAGAAATCAGCTAAGGCTTTATCTTCCACCTTTGATTTCAGAGCCTGCAGAAAATCGTTAAAGCACTGCACCTTGGACAGCTGAAAAAAATTACAGCAATGATAAACAAGAGATTAAAAATACTAAAGAGCCTTGCAAACTTAATTCTTCATGAATGCATCTAACATGGTGAACACAAAAGTTATTACGAATTTTGGTTTTTATCTCTACTAAAAACAAGAGTTCTAAGGAAAGGTGAGCCACAAACCCTGCCTTTCAGACAGCTAGAAAGACTTTCTTGTAACTAGCATTACTGAAGAAGAAATTGGTAGGATTGCTTATTTTTCTTTTACAAGCATCAGAGGATAGGTGTTTTGTTTGTACTTTTAAAAGAAAACAAGCAAAAGCAAATAATACCAAAGAAGCTAGCCCCCATTTTGGTAAGAAACATAAAATGCAAATATATTTCTAATCTGTAAATAATGTAACAGATTTTAACCTGTGAATTAATCCTTTTTGCTGTAACAACAGATTATCAAGTTCCTAGTATAGCAAATAAATTCATCATGTCTTTAATTTGAAAGATATGAGAGTTCTAGCATATTACCTTCACAGCCTCCTCTCTGAAAACTCTGATACAATTGATCCCTTTCATGTAGTACTGAGAACCTTTATTTTCCAGGAACTGATCAATGTGGTTTATCAACTGCTGACTCACTGAAGAACAAAGAGAAATAAATAAATCAAAGAATGCACACTTTCAAAGCAAAAAATATTTTTCTTTTACATCTCTCTTTCTATTCCACAGGCATCTTTAAAGAGTTAATCATACCCCCACTGCCTCAAGCTACTTAAGTTGACAACTGTTACTTAAGCTACTGAAAATTACTTCAGCCTCTCTGGAAACACTAAATGTACTAGGAAGAAATGCAAGTATGGCCACAGCAAAAGCCTTTCACTGAAACCCAAGATAAAAGGCACTGGCCTAGCTGTTTGATAGAAAGTAAAACTAGAACACTTGGGATCCTAAACTGAGGGAGGTTATGTTCTACAACACAAGCATACCCCCATAGCATCCTTTGAAATACATGCATATTTCAATAAAAGTGTTAAATATACAATGAAGATGTAATAATGTCAAAAATACATCTGTAGGGTGATTGTAGTTACAAAAGAATACCTTCTTGTTATTGACATTAGAATATACCTTGTCTCTGTAAAGGTAGTTTGATGATTTTTTTATCCAGGCAATGCTGTTTATGATTATGGAGATAAGTGTTATAAAATGTGCATGCCTGAGAGAGAGCAACAGAGGCAAACAACAAGACTTGTACCAACAAGAAGGGGAGCACCAGATTCATTCTCACTGTTTAGCTCCTAAAAAGTAGGTAGCTGTAAAACACTGCAAATGCAACAAGTGAAAACGTCACTAACATCTTCTGCTCTTCTGATTTTAGTACTTTCTTTTCTTCATATTTAATTACAGGTGAAAAACTAAACAATTTTACCCTCTGGCAGACACCTCAGCCTGGGAAAAGACAAGGGGGTGAAGGATATAACAGTGATCTATAAATGCAGAAGCATTGTGAAGAGGGTGAAGGGAGTGACAGCCTTTCTCAAAACAAGTGTGAAGAACTGGGTTAAGAACATATGAAAAAAAAAACAAAAAAGAGTTCCTCTTCAAACAAACCCAGTTAACCTCTTTACCACAGGCTGCTGTAGGATGCAAGAAATTCTAACAGCTTAAAAAAATGCTTTAAGAAATTCTTTAATCAGGGAGATTAAAGGTGATGTTGACACTGAGGAAGGAAATGCAGGAAAGCATTCTGGAGAAGTCACAGCATCTGCCTGTCCTGTTCTTGTACCGTTAAAGCTGGTTTACTGCAGTAGCAGAACCTTTAACCTTCTATAGGTTAAACCTATAGAACTTCTTAACTTCAGAAGTTATGGGCATAGATATCACTGCAAGTATATCAGCCATGGAAGCATCGACATAGAAAATAATCTGCCAGTGATGGAAGAGACAAGGATAAGTAAACACACCAAGAAACAGACAGTTTAAATATTGTATTCCACTCTGCTCACTGTGAGCATACACAGCAATAACTGTTATATTTATGTTCCATAAAATGCTTAACTGAATATGAAGAACAGCATCTCTGAGTGAAAAAGACGTGAAACAAGACATGCTTGATATTCTTTCCCACTAGCTTTTTACACAGTTTCTGGAAAAGGAGGTGGATAATGGTTCTGTCCAACAGCAGCCATCACACAAGAACGTGTGAAAAAGTCTTCTGCTCCAGAGGTGATCTGCTCACTCTTTTTATTTACTTTACCAGTAGCTGACAAACTAAATTGAAGTCTCAGTACTTCAGCTCCCTGAGTTAAGTCAGTCCATTTTTTCCATGGTTAACGATTTTCTCATTAAATGTTCTAATTTCTTACGAATTGCACTAATAAAAGCAAGTCCTGCTGTTTTTTTCAGTGGTGATGGTGGGATTTTTTTAAACACTGCCTTTTCATTGATGTGTTAAATTAAAATCCCAGGCACTATGAGGGTGCAATAAATGTCTTTATTGTCAGAATGATTCCCACATACTGTTTGAAATTATCAGAGACTCTACTTCTTCTTTTGCATTTAATTTTTTTAAATCCCTTTCCATTTGATTGCACTGGCAGGCATCAGAAGACTTCTTGCTACTAACTGTGAATGCCTCCTTTTGAAATCTGTTTTAAGAAATTAAAAAAACCTTACATGTTTTACTAGGCACTGTGAGACTATATGTAGGAAACGGGTTAAAGGCAACACTATTTTAAGTCAGTCTTCCAATGTGTTAAAACAGCTTGGTGTAGTTGGGTCTGTCCACTGGGCCTTGCTTAAGTGACAGGCAATAATTCATGAATCTAAAATAAAAAAAATTCTTCTGATTAGATGACCAAATTATTTCAGGGGGGCAAAGACAATACCAAAGAAGGTATATAAGGATTATAACTGGAAGTCCTCCAAAGTGGACTCTGTTTCTTTATGTTTCTAGGTCTGAGAACTTTGTTGATTTCCTGTTGCCTGTCATCTGCCTATTACTGTGAATCTTTGGGTTCGGGTGCTGCAAAAAAATGGATCTTCCTGCTTTTTGATATGTGCTGCATAAAGTTCTCTATTAAACTAAACTGTATTAAAATTAACTTTGATGTGCCCCAGACAAATCTCAGGCATTGGGTTTTTGACGAGCAAGTCCTAGAATTACAAATGGACACCCTATTCAGGACACTATTGCGCAATACTTTTTTTTTCTTCTCTCCGTGCATCCATCATCCTATACACACCTTTAAGGAAATGAACTAATGAACTTCTACATTTTACATAAACTGGAATTTCAGCACTCCTAATAACCACCCTGTTCTGCAGAACAACCCAAGAAATTTTAATCTTCTGCTTCCTCCTTTTACTGTACCTGATTGGTTAGAAAACAAATATAGTTATTAATGGCTGGAGAAGTACAGGAGAAAAAATATCTTTGAATACAACACCTTTAAGTTCTAACAGAATTTATTTCTTTCCTCTCTGGCATTCAGATACATTCCCTCTGCTAAAACACATTCACCAGTGCTGTTATTTCTCATGAAATATGCCGTGAACAATTATATTCACTTCTTATCTCTGAATAGTTACAATATAAAAGTGTAGTTATATTCTCATGTTTGTTCAGTTCAGTCCTTGTTCTTGATTACTATACCATCCAGATTACAGAATAGCAATAGATAAAAATTGTATCAGAGTCCAAGTTTAATTCCTTGGGGATTTTTTTTTCCGTAAAAAAGAAAAAAATCAGGTTAAAAAAAACAGTTCTTTCTGCAGACGCAAGACTCTTATTGTTGTCTATCTTCTGATTTATATGCTGCTGGTGGTAATGATTTATATTCATGGGCAGTGCTTAAAGTAAGAGTCACTGACAAATCAGTTAAATCACCTCATAATTCATTTTAAACTACTGCTCTGTAAGAATAATCTTTTTCTAAGTGAAAAGAAGAAAGAGATTCTAAACTGAAGAGTGCCCTAATTTTTAAGGACTTCCTGCACCTTTAAGCGAAGAAATGAGAATTTTAACATCAAGAGCTGCTGAACTACTCTAGTGTCCTGTAAGGTGCTGTTCAGTTTTGAAATGCTGTCTCTTAATAGCCTGTTGGTCTGGACCAGAATGATTTAGACTGGACATCTGTAGTACATACAGCCCAAATCCCTCCTCAAACCAGGGTCTTTGTGAATCAGGTAGTTCAGTGCTCCACAGACTTGAGTTCCAAGTAGCTACAAAGATGGAGAGTCTCTAAGTTCTCTGGGCCCCTCTTTTTATGTCTGACTACCTTAATTGTGATTTCCGCCCCCCACAAACATCTAACTCAAATTCTGTTTCTTGCAACTCAGAGCTTTGCATCTCACCCAATCGCTATGCCCTTTCAAAGACAAATCTGGCTTCATCTTTCTCTGTGAAGCAGACGCACAGAAAACTTCAAAGTAATTTTAGGTACTCGGATATTTGGTTTGCAAATGTTCTTCTAATGACTGAATTATTTTCATCAAACCAGTCATTGCATTTGGCCTACCTAGCAGCAGAGCATGAATAGCCTCCAAAATACACAAAAACATCCAATAAGACAGAAGTGCAGATGAACTGCAAATACATATGCCAACAAAATCTGAAACTAAATACTTTTTAACAAAAAAAAAAAACAACAAAACAAACAAAAACCAAAACTATCTTGGGTCTAGAAGAGCAGCCAACTATACACGTTTCTACAGAAAACCAATGAACCATCCTTATTGCAACTAATAAATTCAAACTGCAATCTCTTACATGCAATTCTTTTATGCATACAAAGCATCCAGTGCAAAACCAATTTTTTGCATTTTACTTAAGAAGCTATCTACATGCCATGGCAAAAGTGTGACACGTCGGGCATAACAGTATTTGCTGAAATCTACATGCGCAACTACTGACTCTTTATTTTTCTAGAAATGCCTTGTAATAAAAATATTAACAAGCTTGCTATAAATGACAGCTGGGTACAATTTGTCTCTGGACATTTATGTCCATAACCGCACAGCTGTCATTGCAGATTTCTCTCTTTGTTGACAATCAACACAATAAAAAAAAAAAAAAAAAAAAAGCTATTTCAACTACAGGACTTCAGACACCATGTTCTCAGATAGAAGTCCTGGAAGGTACAATGAAATCTGTCCTCTAAACTCATAAAATTTATAAACCAAAGAAAATACTATACATTTGCCAATATCTTTTTTTACTTCCCATTAAGACATCCTATCTTTTACAGAAGCCTATGAAAATAAAACACACAATATCGGACACCTTCTGCTCTTCAGAAATGCAGACATGGATGAAAACCTGAAAATAGTCCAACAGGATGAACTGATAGTCATGTGGCTACTCCTTTGGCATGACAAAGATGGCAAATAACGCATTGCACTTGAGAACCATCTTTGTAGCCACAGCAATGAAGAACACATTGTACACCCCTGGGAGTAACAATTACATTCTACTCAGGCAAACTAATCTATTTTTTTTGCATTCATTGACAAAAATGTCAGCAGCTGTTATCAGAAAACTGCTCATTGTGATGACTGTGCACTTGTAACCTACTCAAAATAGGATCTGCATAAAATGACAACTCTCTGGCCATGAATGCAAATGAGAAAGATATCCGGAGGGGAAACACAATACTAGTTACATGAGCAATCAACATTAACCAGGAAGCTGACACCATCACACACAAAGCATGATGCAAGCTGTAAGTGGGTCCCCTACTGCAATAAACTACACAGATGTTGATTTAAAAGTTAATCACTGTTTCAGGAATTGAGCCACCAGTTTCAGAAAATCTAACCCTAAGACCCTTACCAATTTGAAACTCTCTGATTTTCTAAAAATAGGTATTTACACATTAGTGACCCAGTTCTCACTAACAGCAAATGCATCGTTTCTCCTGTGGGATGCAGCATCAGACTCAGGATGTCTAACTTGCACTTAAGGCTTTTCCTGTGAATAGCACAAACCCTGATCATCAAATCCTAGTGAGGCTACTACATGAGATGCAGTGGTACTCATTTTGGTGATAAATATACCATAAGGAGTTCTGACAAATGGGTAAAAACAATTTAAAAACACCTTGCTACACTTAGGTCTTGATAACTTCATAATTTTGGAGGGAGTCTTGCTGTGGACTGAAGATGACATGTGCCATTAACCTGCAGCTTAATTAAGAAGCCACTGTACTGTCAATATTTGAAGTACAACTCTCCCTCTTACTACAACTTCTCTAGCCACCAAAAATAACCCACCTCAACAAAACAATTGAAAGGTCTTTCTCCTCCATGTAGAGGGCCTCTGTTGCTGTTTTGTTTTAAACTGAGAATCTAAGCTCTATTCAGTTTGGAAGACTACACTGGGTGCTCTTTTTATACAAGAAAAGAGCAAAACAGGATGCAACCTAGTAGCTCCCCTGCCTGCATTGTGACATACAAAACGTAACTATTTTTTTTTCAACAAGCTGTTTGGATGCCACAGATCATCCTTTCCTGCAAAGACATTTGACATTTCACACGTTCGAGCAGAGGAAAAAAACAAAAAAGTTTTGTCATTAAATGTGATATAAAATTATACTAAAAAAAAAACCAAAAAAACAAACCCACACAGAACCACCAAACAGTTCTAAGGCAGATTTTACTACTTACATAACCAGAATGCAATTCAGCAAGCCATTAAAAACAAGCCTGTAGCGTTTTATGTATCAAGCTACCTAAAAGGCTCTAAAGCAGAAAAAGAATTATGCAAAAGAAAAAGATAATATGCAGAACATGCTTTTATTTATAGTGGCCCTGTCTCTCCTTTAAATGGGTGACTGCACTACATTCTGTCTAACTACACCTTATAATTACAGAGCAGATCACACAAAATCAGATTGCTGAAAATTTCAGAAGCCATCCAAACATGTACTGCAGTTATCTCTAGTACAGCTACCAAGTAGGCACATTTAAGCACTCTTTAGAGTTAACCATCTATAAGGGTAATCACTACTTATTTCTGCCTTAAACCTTTCCTACATGATAAAATTAATTACCATAACAAAGTAGCCAACTGTTTCACAGTTTCTGTATTCTAATATATTGTACAATGGGTTTTTTTAGTGCATCTTTACTGCATTTGAGAACACAATTCTAACTGATTTTTCAATGAGCAATTTCTTCTGGATCTAATACAAACTGTAGGTAAAGAACTGGTTAACTTGCTGATAGGTCTGAAAATTCTAGAGAGAAATAGCTATGTAGGCTTTAACAAACTGTATTGCAAATCAATATACTACTCAACACGCTCCTGCAAGCTATGTCTAAAAGGACCAAAGGCCTTGTTGAAATAGCTAGCACCTCACTTCAGCACCTCTGCAAATCTTTTTTTTTAAAGAAATGCTACATTAGTGGCTATTCGGTAGATGAGATTTACCTTGCCACAACCTTCAAATCACCCTTTAACAGAAAAAAGGACCCCATCCATCTCGTGCATTCTTCTTGCGATACCTTCGGATGACTTATATCTCTGTATAGCTCTTCCAGTAGGGAAATACCATACAAACAAATGATAATTCTGTTGCATTTTCAGATTCAGGGCATGCAAGAATGTGTATTCAAGCAGCTGACCCGTGCTTTGTATTCTTCCTTGTCTCTACTTCAAAACCCTGTCTTACTGCACACTGAGAATAGATTCACAGAATCATAGAATGGTTAGGCTTGGGAAGGACCTTAAGACCACCTAGTTCAAACCCCGCTGCCTGGGGGGGTGGTTCCTGCAGGGAAACCTCCCACTAAATTATGTTGCCCAAGGCCCTGTCCAACCTGGCATACAGAATCAATTCAGTGCACACAGAATCCCCTCTCATCTTGAGTGGTTACATACTACCTGTTCATTACACCCTAAATGCACCCATGCATTCTTTTGCTCACATGAAATAAAAAATGATCTTTGCATGTAAAGATTTAAATACCAGGTACCAGATTCTTATTTCTTCATTGAACAGAATAAGTAAACAGCAGAAGACAGGTTTCTCACACTGTGCACAACCAACAGCTTTCCACTTCAAGCCAGAAAGATCCTGTGAAGCTAGATGAGAAGGTGATAACCTTCAGGGATCTGTAACACCTGAAGAGTTGCTCAGATGCCCCAATATAGCTGTTTAGTGTCACCTTACACAAACATGGGTATCCAAGTCTTTCAAATGAGGAAGGCAAGTATTGACATGGGAATTGAGTGACACCTTTCTTTGGTAAGTAGCACTAGAAGCTAACCAGAAAACTCCAAAGCATCTCACATAGTACTAGAAATTTATGTTTAGACAAATAGCCTGCATTTACTGAACCCTGAAGATGCGACTAAATATAATTAAGATAGATAGAAGTCATTTACCGTCTTTAAAGTCAGCATTTTTCTGTCTCACCAGAATTCGGAAGTCTTCTGCTGGATTAACACTACCAACCTACAAAAGGTCCGAAAAATGATACAATCATCAGCCAATATCAATCCCTTTCTTCTTATAAGGCAACAAGGATCTTTATATTTCTGTTCATTTTAATATGGAAACAGAAGCTCTACACTTTCTGTGTGCAAACTCATAGAATGCAAGTCTTTCAATGTGTGTTAATGCACAGCACTGCCAACAAAGGGTAGCTATGACACAAGCAAGATGAACTTATGCTTACTATGCGGCACTGTTATAAGCTGACTGTGTTCTCTAGGGTTTAGAGGTCAGAAGCACAGTAATTCAGGTTACCTGCTAGTTCAGCTTTGAGACTTTCTGTAGCACAGACTTCTCCCTAATCTTGACAGGGGCTTAATGAGGAAAGGAAGCTCCCAGGCACGTGGGTATAGAATCACTGGTTTGCCACTCCAATGGGACGCTCAAAATTAAAAGCTTGCACTCAATTCATTTATCCTTTCTGACCCAGTCTGACATCTTAAAGTTGAAGCTCTAAATGGGCATACAAATGCAGAAGCCTTTCAAAAGGACTAAAACCAGGTCAAATATAAACACTGAAAAATGGATGCGGCAACAGTAGGAAAAAAAAATTACATTGCTTAAAATTTTTTTCAAGAATGAAAATTCTCCTGAGTATAACTGAAATTTTTATGCTTGGCTATCAAAATAATTTGTAGCTCTTTTAATAATCCTATTTGGTGTCTTAGTGTTTCATTTAAATCTAGAAATGACACTTTTCAGGAAATATTAGAATTCTATATTAGGAATTTTGAATATTGAAATATTTTTAGATTTTTAAATATTTTTAAAAATCTGAATCATGAATTTTGAAGACCAACCTTAAAAGACAGCACACTTTAAAACAAGGGAAGTTATCTCAATATTAAATCACTTTTTTCCCATTAATACAAAGAATCAAGTAAAGGAAGGTGCACAGTTATGACATAGGCTTCCTCTACCCATGCGCACAACATCTGCAGTTAAGTTAGACCTAGCAGCAAGATGAAGCCAAATTTGCGATTTAGAACCCTGTCCTGATTGCAGCAGAGAACAGTCTCAAAAATCACAGCAATACCTTTGATTTAATACACAGAAGGCAACTTCTATATTGAAGATGATATGAAAGATAGCAGGAACAAAATTCAATTACTGAATCCCAATTCCGAGCTTTTGTTTTCTTCAGATCCCCAGGCTTGCCCTTTAGAATTCTAGACACTGGGGAAGACTTTTGTCAAAAAATATCCAAGACTGATGGGAATTTGTGCTAAAATAGACATAAGGGCAGCAAATCTCTAGTAGAGTTTCAAATCTACAAACAGATAGTATTTCAGTCATGTTTCAGCTAGAAACCCTCCTTTTATCAGGAATTCTATATATTCAGTATAATAGAAAAACTAAATTTCCTCTTTAAGAAAGAGATTTGTAAAAATAAGCTTACAGAGGTGACATTTCCTTCAGCAAGTTTCATGATGCTAAAGCTACCTTCCTCATCTTCAATTCTTGGTTTCTTAGGGTAGAGTCCATCTTCGCTGCTGCAAATGAGGAGGATAAAAATTAATAAAAACACTTGAAGTAAACTGTCCTGCCTACTAAGTACAGAGTCACGAAATTAATGAAATATACATTGAGCACTGGACAAAACTTCATGATATAACTATTCCTAAATTAACGCTAAACCAGTTTTCATTTTTCCTCACAGGCAGCACTAAGCAGACAGTAAAAACACAAATCAAACATTATCTTGGCATAGAGCAAAGGCACTGCTTGTTGAAGGTGCAAGATTATTCATGCTTATTTCAGAAGTGAATTCACTTTTACACATCTTTTACACTTTCCTAAACTGTCGTGGTTTAAGCCGTAAATTTCACTTCTCCC
Source organism: Myiopsitta monachus (assembly GCA_017639245.1). NCBI lineage: Eukaryota > Metazoa > Chordata > Aves > Psittaciformes > Psittacidae > Myiopsitta > Myiopsitta monachus. The sequence goes on along the minus strand of CM029926.1, from coordinate 24,787,090 downwards.
TCCTTTCCCGCCCCACCCCCTACTCCGATGGGGGGGAAATGGGGAGACGAACCAAAGAAAATGTAACTCCCACAGGTTGAGATAAGAACAGTCCAGTAACTAAGATACAATACAAATCACTACTACCACCACCAACACCAATAATAATGACAAAGTAAATACAAAGGGAGAGGATACAACCGTTTCGCCGCCCGACTGAGCCACAAGCCAGCGAGAGCCCGCCCCCCGTATTCTCCCTCCTGGGCATGACGTGCTGTGGTATGGAATAACCTCATTGGTCAGCCTGGGTCAGGCGCCTGTCTCCCCTCCCCGAGCTTTCCCGCTTTCCCAGTGTAACATGAGACTCTGCGGGGGGGGGTGGGGGGGGCAGGGGTGGGGAGCCGAACCCATAACAATCCACCCCTTATTCCATACCATTCACATCATGCTCAGATCCCACTTTTTCAAAATACCATCCCATATATATATATATATATATACACACATCCACACACACAGATGAAGAGATATAATCCCTTAGTGCCTGGACCAATCCCTACAAAGCTGCTGAGTCCATCCAGTCCGTGATGTCAGGCTCCACCTTTTGTAACAGTCTGTCAGAGAAGGGGAGGCTGTGTGCAGTGTTGGATCGTTGCCTGTTGATGCTGATTGTTCCTTTACTGCAGAACTCCTCTGGTTTCATCAAAGTTCGTTCTTTGTTGGGATGATGGTCTGAGGGTCAGTCGCGGATGACTTGAAGACATCTAGTTGATGGGCTATAAAAAGAACAAGTTACATAACGAGCAACAGCATGCAATTGAGTTCATTGGCTGTTTTCTCCTAAAATCAAATCTCCTTGAGGTACACATCGGACTTCCCCATCTTCCCGCATTACCCACCAAGTATATCCGGGTCCCTGAGCAAAAGCAATCCCACGAGTGGGTTTGCCTTTACCTGAAGCAGGAATAACCCAGACTGTCTTCCCCAGCAAATTCTTTATGTGCACCACAAGAACACTGCCCCCCTCTACAGTATGTAGAAGTTCTGACTGGGCTGGACCAGCTCTGTTGGCAGATCCTCTGGTGTTGACCAACCAGGTGGCCTTTAATAAATGTGTATCCCAATGTTTGAAAGTCCCACCACCCATTGCTCTCAGTGTAGTTTTTAATACCCCATTGTACCGTTCGATCTTCCCAGAGGCTGGTGCACGGTAGGGGATGTGATATACCCATTCAATGCCATGCTCTTTGGCCCAAGTATCTATCAGGCTGCTCCGGAAATGAGTCCCATTGTCTGACTCAATTCTCTCTGGTGTGCCGTGTTGCCACAAAATCTGTTTCTCAAGGCCCAGGACAGTGTTTCGGGCAGTGGCGTGGGGCACAGCGTATGTTTCCAACCATCCGGTGGTTGCTTCCACCATGGTAAGCACATGACGCTTGCCTTGGCGGGTTGGTGGGAGTGTAATATAATCAATCTGCCAAGCCTCCCCATATTTGTACTTCAGCCATCGTCCTCCATGCCAAAGAGGCTTTAACCGTTTAGCCTGCTTAATTGTAGCACATGTTTCACAGTCATGAATAACCTGGGCAATAGTATCCATTGTTAAGTCCACCCCTTGATCACGAGCCCATCTGTATGTTACATCTCTGCCCTGATGGCCTGAAGTGTCGTGGGCCCATCGAGCCAAAAATAATTCAGCCTTATGATGCCAACCTAAGTCCATCTGAGCCACTTCAATTTTAGCAGCTTGATCCACTTGTTGGTTGTTCTGGTGTTCCTCAGTAGCCCGACTCTTGGGTACATGAGCATCTACGTGGCGTACTTTGACCACCAGGTTTTGCACTCGGGCAGCGATGTCTTGCCACAGATGGGTTTACCTCTGCGTTGCCAGTTGCTCTTCTTCCATTGCTGCAACCACCCCCACAGGGCATCCGCCACCATCCATGAGTCAGTATAGAGCTAAAGTACTGGCCACTTTTCTCGTTCAGCAATGTCCAAGACCAGCTGGATGGCTTTCACCTCTGCAAACTGACTCGATTCACCCTCCCCCTCAACAGTTTCTGCAACTTGTCGTTGAGGACTCCATATTGCTGCCTTCCATCTACGGTGCTTTCCCACAATGCGACAAGACCCATCGGTAAATAAGGCATATTGCTTTTCACTTTCTGACACTTCATTATATGGCGGGGCCTCTTCAGCACGCATCACTCCTTCCTCCTCTGCTGACCTTCCAGAATCTTTACCCTCTGGCCAGTCCATGATGACTTCTAGAATTCCCGGACGACTGGGATTTCATATTTGAGCTCGTTGTGTAATTAATGCGGCCCACTTACTCCATGTAGCATCAGTTGCATGACGTGTAGAGGAGACCCTGCCTTTGAACATCCAGCCCAGCACGGGCAACCGGGGTGCCAGGAGGAGCTGTGCTTCAGTGCCAATCACTTCCGAAGCAGCTCGAACCCCTTCATAGGCTGCCAGTACCTCTTTTTCAGTTGGGGTGTAGCTGGCCTCAGATCCTTTGTATCCCCAACTCCAAAAGCCGAGGGGTTGACCTCGAGTTTCCCCTGGAGCTTTCTGCCAGAGGCTCCAGGTAGGACCGTTCTCCCCAGCTGTGGTGTACAGTACATTCTTAACATCTGGCCCAGTCCGGACTGGTCTGAGGGCTACTGCACGAACTATCTCACGTTTAATTTGCTCAAAGGCTTGTTGTTGCTCAGGGCCCCATTTCAAATCATTTTTCTTCCGGGTCACAGAATAGAGAGGGCTTACAATCAAACTGTAATTCGGGATGTGCATCCTCCAGAACCCCACAGCACCCAAGAAATCTTGTGTTTCTTTCTTATTAGTTGGCGGCGACATTGCTGTTATCTTGTTGATCACATCTGTGGGGAGCTGGCGGTGTCCATCTTGCCAATTTATTCCCAAAAATTGAATCTCCTGTGCAGGTCCCTTGACCTTATCCTGTTTTATGGCAAAACCGGCTCTCAGCAGGATTTGGATTATTTTCTTCCCTTTCTCAAAAACTTCTTCTGCGGTATCACCCCACACAATGATGTCATCAATGTATTGCAGGTGTTCTGGAGCTTGCCCCTGTTCCAGTGCAGTCTGGATCAATCCATGGCAGATGGTAGGGCTGTGTTTCCACCCCTGGGGCAGTCGGTTCCAAGTGTACTGGACGCCCCTCCAAGTAAAAGCGAACAGTGGCCTGCACCCTGCTGCCAGAGGAATTGAGAAAAAAGCATTGGCAATGTCAATCGTGGCATACCACTTGGCTGCCTTTGACTCCAGTTCATACTGAAGCTCTAGCATGTCCGGCACGGCAGCACTCAAGGATGGGGTAACTTCGTTCAGGCCACGATAGTCTACTGTTAGCCTCCACTCTCCATTCGACTTTCGCACTGGCCATATGGGGCTATTAAAGGGTGAGTGGGTCCTACTGATCACTCCTTGACTCTCTAATCTACGGATCAGCTTATGGATGGGAATCAGAGAGTCTCGGTTGGTGCGATATTGCCACCGGTGCACTGTTGCGGTCGTGATTGGCACTTGTTCTTTGACCTTCAGCAACCCCACAGCAGAAGGATCCTCTGAGAGACCAGGCAAGGTGGACAGCTGCTCCACTTCCTCTGTCTCCAAAGCAGCAATACCGAAAGCCCATCGGTACCCTTTTGGGTCTTTGAAGTACCCTCTCCTGAGGTAATCTATGCCAAGGATACATGGAGCCTCTGGACCAGTCACAATGGGGTGTTTCTGCCATTCCCTCCCAGTCAGGCTGATTTCAGCCTCCAGTACAGTCAACTCTTGGGATCCTCCTGTCACTCCAGAAATAGAAATAGCTTCCACCCCTTGACAGCTTGATGGCATCCGAGTACACTGTGCACCGGTATCTACTAGAGCCTTATACTTCTGTGGGACTGATGTGCCAGGCCATCTGATCCATACAGTCCAATAAGTTCGATTGTCCCCTACCTCCACCTGGCTGGAGGCGGGGCCCCTCCAGTAGTCATCACATTGGTCGCTCACGTCTTGTAGAGATGGATTATTCTTCTTCATCATAGGAGCTGAAGTAAAATCTGCTCTTCCACTCCATCTGGGAACCTGCTCACCAGAGACTGAAGACGCAGCCTTCATGGGGTGATCAGACTTGACCTTTGCTCTCTTTTTCAGTTCTCGCACCCGCTCCTCCAAAACTGAAGTAGGCTTTCCATCCCACTCCATCATATCTTCTCCGTGATCCCGCAGGTAAAACCATAGGGTGGCCCGTGGTGTATAACTTCTATATCTTCTCTCTCGAACAGTGGGACGCCTTCTGTTAATAGCTGAGACGTGTGTTGGTACACGTGAGGAGCTGGATAGATCGTCTCTCAATTGTTGGAGGTCCTGGGACAGTTTTTCCACAGCTGAGATGATGGAAGGGGTGATATTATCTTCAAACTCTCGCAGTTTATAAATCATTTCATCCACTTTTGGTGGTCTTATGTCACTCCAGGTTATTGTTGCCAATGAACGGGCATATGATTGGGGTGCATTTCGTGTAAATTTCCGCCACATGGATCGTGTACATTCGACTTCATCTGGATCTATGGGTATATCCCCAACATTCGGCTTGGTAATATAGATCATCTCTACAATGGCTGATTCTCTCAGAGACTGGATGCCTTTCTCTAGAGTAGTCCACTTGGCCGAACGACTCATAACATCATCCTTGTATGGAAACCTATCTTTCACAGCTGCCAAGAGCCGCTTCCAAAGGCTGAGGGACTGTTTCTCTCTTGCAATTGCTTTGTCAATTCCCCCTTCCCTGGCAAGTGATCCCAGCTGTTTGGCTTCACTACCTTCTAGTTCATGACCGTCAGCCCCATTGTCCCAGCATCGGAGCAGCCAGCTGATGATGTGCTCCCCTGGTTGACGGGTAAAGTCTTTTCGCATATTCCGTAGCTCGGTTGAGGTCCGAAATCGAGAAGTCACCTCTTCCTTTTCTTTTTCTTCTTCATCATGTGGTAATAACTCCTGGTCAGATGCTGTCCCAGGTGGTGACGTTTCTTCATCTTGTTTCATCTTTCCTGCCTCTTCTTTGTTTTTCCTCTTGCGTACACAGGGCAACCGATATTGGTATGAGTTGGTCCTCCGGTTTAGCTGCAGTGATTATTACTGTGGTTTGGGTAGCTGCCGTACTTGTCACTGGGGTTTGAGTCGTGGCTGTACCTGTCGCTGGTGGTGATGTAGCTGCTGTACTTGGAGCTGGATTAACTGCGCTGTCCATTACTCCTCCCTCAGATCCAGAGATGTTTTTTTCCTTTTGAAGATGCTGGACAGTGTTAAACAAGGCTCTGTAAGCATAAGCCAAGCCCCAGCACGTTGCCATGATTTGTCCATCTCTGGTGTGACCAGAATAATCACACACCTCCTTTAAATGTTTTACTAATTTTTCTGGGTTTTGCATTTGTTCATTGGTGAAGTTCCAAAGCACTGGAGGGGCCCACTGGCCTAGATACTTGCCCATACTATCCCACACACCCTGCCACTCATGACTGTCCAGCCTTGGGGAAAATCTCTCGGCCATCCTGGATTGTGGTCTAACCCCAGACATGGCCCACACCCCACTCTGCTTAACTCTCCGGACCAGACTAAATAGTTGTGAGTACAACATATTCAGTATGTGTGCCAACATGGTAATTCCCGTCAGCACCAGCAGGCAGATCTCAAGGGTATCTAAAGGCCATTCAAAACCTTCAGAATTCTCAAATAGTGTTGTAAACGGCCGGGTGGGGGCGCTGGGAGCACAAAAGAATGTCTCCTTCACAGGCTGACCACCTGAGGAGGTGAAAAGAGAAGTGTAATTGCTAAGAATTTCCATTATATACCTCCCAAAGTATAGAGTTGGTGGCCACACTGGAAACACAAACCGGGTCAGTTTCATGATCACTGAGTCTATTGTATTAACAATTCATGCAATACTGTATAATGTAACAAGAATCTTAACCCAAAACCCACATCTGAAAAACGTTAAGATAAGAAGAACCAGCTGTAAGTAAAGTATCATACACTGAACCTGTGAGAACCAGAGCAACAACTTTGAGAGCCAACAAATCAGCACTGTGACGAGTGGCTATTTTGTCTTTATCTCAACCCTTCAGTGCCCCACACTGGGCGCCAAAACTGTCGTGGTTTAAGCCGTTAATTTCACTTCTGCCTCCTTTTCTGCCCCCCCCCCCCCACTCCGATGGGGGGGAAATGGGGAGAAGAACCGAAGAAAATATAACTCCCACAGGTTGAGATAAGAACAGTCCAGTAACTAAGATACAATACAAATCACTACTGCCACCACCAATAACAATAATAATGACAAAGTAAATACAAAGGGAGAGGATACAACCGTTTCGTCGCCCGACCGAGCTGAGAGACCGCGTGCAGAGAGCCAGCGAGAGCCCCGCCCCCCGTATTCTACCTCCTGGGCATGACGTGCTGTGGTATGGAGTAACCTCATTGGTCAGCCTGGGTCAGGCGCCCTGTCTCCCCTCCCCCAGCTTTCCCTCTTTCCCACCGTAACATGAGACTCTGCGGGGGGGGGAAACCGAAGCCATAACATAAATATAGACTACCTCCAGTCATTTTATTTTGAACCTGTATACTGCATTAACCTTGATAATTTACAGATTATGATTTACTAATTTACAGTATATTACATATAGTAATATATTACGTACATTACAGTATATTACATTCGGTATTCTTGTCACATTGGTTGTAAATAGAAATAGCAGTAAAAACTTAACATGTAAGTAAAAAATTTATTTACTCTTCAAAAATTACCTCCTAGTTCCTGTACTGGAATTGATAGCTGCTACAAAACAGTTTACATGGTGGCTTTTGAGTCTAATGACCCACACTCTCCACGAGCACACAAGAGCTTTATAAGCTTCCACGTACAGCAGTCAAACCCTGCTAGACACACCCCAATTACGTACATAAGAACTGTCAGGACAGTTTAAGCTAATCGCAAAACGCTTTCAAAAGACTGTTGCTCTAAAAAAGCTAATGTTGAATTTAAGCTACTTTGTTGTTTTGTCCTTACAGGTAACATATACCAAGGTGTACATTCAAACTAGGAACTTAACTGTAACATCTAACATGCCAAACTTTACAGCACATCTTGGCAACAAAAGAAAATCACGTAATCACAAAAGGGGAAGAAAATCAGATGCTGTGTTGTTCTGTGTCACTTAATGTGACAGGCTATTGACACAGAAGAATCGATTTCGGTTTAAGAATGACTGAAAGCTACTCAGCGATCTGAATGGCAGCATCTGTGTTCAAGGAATCCTAAAACAAAGCAAGAAGTTTTTCTCAAAAATTCTACCACTACAGTGAAAAGACTGCAGGGGCAAAGGCAAGGCTCCTAGACTAGATGCCACTTTGCATTTTAAAAACTGCATTGCACATTACAATCAACTCTTAGAAGGCACCTGCACAGTCTTCCTTTTTACTTTCTATAGCACACCCCTCCCCCACTTCACAATCCACGTCTATCCCACTTTGTTTCAGCAGTCTTCTCTGTCCTATACTTAATTTTGTCACTACTGAAATTAAATCCCTTCTCCTCAGCAACTCCTGTCATCCAACATAACCTTAGTTATCACTCTAGGAGAAATTATTACTTCGGTTATTCCTCAGGACAAGAATAGGATACCTTGCTTCATCCTCAACCCTGCTGACTTTCTGGCTGACCTTGAGCAAGGTGCTTAATTGTTTTGGACAGCAAGTATGCCAGTCTGTAAAATGGAGAGAAACTGATACTTCATTAACACCAGTGAGTTTACAACTTCTACTTGAACCAAAATCTTTGCATATTGATGTGCTTTGATGAAAGGTACAAAGAACAATGAAAATTATCTTTTAGAATATTTTTCTCTAAAGGCATTTTGCAATTAATTGCAATGTCTTGAAAATCTTTTTCCTCCGGCATTATTTTTACTGATTCAGAATGCTTGAGGATTGGAGGAAGGAGAACATAAATGCTGATGCTGCATTTAACTGCTGAGGACCAAATCCACAGCTGCCATTAATCAGTTCAGTACAGCAGAAACTAATGAATCCACACCCATTTATACCAGCCAAGGATCTGACATTTAGAATCTGTTACTGGCAATGCACTGATTACCAGTACTTTTAAACTATAAAACGTGCAACTACTATTTGAGAAAAACTAATGAAATACAAGATTAATTTAAAACACCCACTTCTGCGTTTATATAGAAGCCTCTCACGTATGTAAAGCTGGATGAGGCAACAGCTCTCCAAAGCCAACCTAAGAAGGAAAAAGTAACAGAAGGAAAAAACAGCCTTCTGTTTTACTGGATTTTTTAAACTACACAAAGCTTCGCAAAAGTGAAACAAATGAATACTGAATATTAAAAACTGTGTTAAGATAGCACACCCACATCTATGCTGCCTTAATCCCATTAGACCTTAAAAATTAAGTGAAGATGAATCGGGTCAATATGATGATAGGAGACACAAACTAGGTTTAGAAAAAGAAAAATTGTCAGGAAAGCTTCTAGACAAACTTTTCAAAACATTTTAGTGCAAACTATTCAGATCTGATAGTTTTAGTAAGTCGAATGTAATCTCTTGTTCAACATTTTTCTTCGTCATTGTTGCAGTGATGTATCTCTACAGTGCTTATTTAAATCTTCTTTATCAAAAGATCTTATCACTCAGCTCTTCCCCAAACACAAAAAACCCTACAGTTAACATTTCTGTTGAAGCAATGACAATACCACTATACCCATTCATTACTACAGGAATATCATTTATTCTGCAATTTCTAAAACTCTATTACCATTCATTCTTCTTTGCATAACTGAGTTTGTATCCTTTTATTTCCCTTACAGATTTCTTTAAACCAATTTTAATGCCCTACGTGAATTTCTATCTTAATTATTCTTATAGCTGCTTTTATCATCCTTCTAAAGGAAACCAGTTTTTAAACAAAATAGCTCACGTACTTGCTTGTCAAATTGATGCCTTTGGGGTGATATGTTTTTAAGCAACTACCAATAAATTTTTGCCTATATTCTTTCTCTAGTTTGTTTGAATCTAGTTTTGCTTTCTTCGGTTTCATTTTGGGTTTGTTTGTTTGTTTGTTTGTTTTTTAACTGTTTCTATCACCTTTTTAAAGTACACATAGAAATCTACTCATGTATACACACACGCACACACAGAAACTGGGGCCCAGAGCACTGACAGAAGAGTTTGCTCAGTATGAATTCAAGGACACACCAAGGTAAGAGAGGCACACATAGCAATGAACAAAATAAAAGCAAGGTGCTTTCCAGTTTGTACACAGAAATGCAGTCATTGTTCTACAGAAGTAATGTGAGAAGTCCTATGTCATATCTTCCCAAAGACAACATGCTGACAAGGCTCTAGCCATCCCCAGATAACAGATATATGACAGCTCAGATAACCAAGGTCTCAAAATGGTTCAAAAACATTGTTCCTAGCACTGAAAGGACTGAGCTAAAAAATAAAAAAAAGGGAGGGAGAAAGAGATAATTAAGAACTCTCCAACATGTGAGAGTGGTGAGGAGAGTACAGGTTGCCCAAGGAAGCTGTGAATGCTCCATCCCTGTCTGTTCAAAGACAGGGTGGACAGAGCCTTGAGCAACCTGGTCTCGTGGAAGGCGTCCCTGCAAAGGGGTTGGAACTAGATGATCTTACGGTCCTTTCCAACCCAAACCATTCTATGATTCTATGATCCTAGGGAACCCACTGGTCATATTATAAACATTCAATAAATTAAGCTCTAAGACGCAGATTTCATTTGAGCAGATTGAGTTGGCTGGAGTGACAGTACTAATGCAGTAGCAATTAAACACTTATTCTTTATATCTGCAGCACAAATAAAGTAAACATAATATATGTAACAATAACAAAAAAATCTTAAAAACTCTTCAGACAATAGATGTTCCAGAAAGTGTCTGTAGCAGTTTGATTTTTCAAGACATCCACATTTACTGCATAGCAGATAATAATGAAGCTGGTTTTCTTTTGATTTGGTATTCAAAAACAAAAGCTGCAGAACAACCTAAATTGAGCACGCTGAGAAGGAAGACTCATCTTTAAACCTAATTTAAAGCTCTGCAGCATTTATTCTAAGGTAAATGAGACCCTCTGTTATTCTTATATGAACTGTTTTGTTAACTACCAGTAGAGACCAGAAAGAGTAAGCTGCAACAGGTTGCCCAGAGACGATGTGCAGTCTCCATCCAGACTGGATAAAGCTGTGAGTTATATACTTAGACCACAGATGACCCTGCTTTGACAGCAGACTGAAAAAGAAAGCTTCTGAGGTCCCTTCCAACCTGAGGGATTCTGTGACAACAAATACAGATATGAGGAAGCTACAGAACAGTTCCTAGTGTGTCTTGCCCAGTAACAGTAAGACCACCATTAATCACAAAATACCTCAGACATACTGTGGTACCACAATATTCTCCACCCATCAGTATTTTTACAGCATGTAGCTCATTGATTTTATGTCCCAAAGACCCTGAGACTGCTTCCATCCAGCAAAAACAATTTGAAGTGTAAAACAAAGTGTAAAAAGATCCATAGTACATCTCCAACTTACCTGTCTTTGAAGATGTCTTGAGCAGTCTTCTTGTCTTTTTTCTTGACAACCTCCTTTAGGGGGAAAAGTGCTTTTATTTTTTCAAGAGAACTCTGACATCTTTCTTTTACCACACTGGGCATCTCCAACATCTCTAAAAGGTGCTCTTCAATTGGTGGCAATGGCTCATTGGGGTGAAAAGCCTTATGCTGCAAACACTGCAAGAAACAATTTCAGCAAAGAAAAACTTTGTTTATGTGCTTTTAATACAATGCCTGTATGCCTGACATGATATGGTAAAAGCAAAATAAATTCCATATTAAAGAAAGTCTTCATATTGCTGAGAAATATTCCAGCTTACAAATGCTCCATTACAGAAGTGGATTGAAAGTCAATTGGTCAGTTTTTTAAGAAGATAAACAACATTAAACAAGAACAGGGATGCGGATGAGCGCTCCCACACTCACTGGAATAAGCTCTATGAAAATTATTAGGAAAATCCCAGGAATGAAACAGTCACCTGCATCTATTCAGATTTCTAACTTCACTTTGTCTTTAAAATGCAGTTCTATTATAAGAGTTACATGGGAGAGATTTCTACACATTCCAAAATTAGGTATTAGAAAAAAGATATATACCCCAATCAAGTATTCCAGTTACTGTCACAGTTTACTGTCCCTCAAAGACAATATTTCTTCTTAGTCAATTGGTGTTGGGACCGGTCTTGTTCAACTCCTTTGTCAGTGACATGGACAGTGGGATTGAGTGCACCCTCAGCAAGTTTGACAATGACACCAAGCTGTGTGGTTCAGTTGATATGTTGGAGGGAAGGAATGCCATCCAGAGGGACCTTGACACACTTGTGAGGTGGGCTGATGCCAACCTGATGAAGTTTAACCATGCCAAGTGCAAGGTCTTACAGCTGGGTCGGAGCAATCCCAGGCACACATAACAGGTTGGGCAGGGAAGAGATTGAGAGCAGCCCTGTGGAGAAGGACTTGGGGGTGTTGGTCGATGAGAAAATGAACATGAGTCTGCAGTGTGTGCTTGCAGCCCAGAAAGCCAACTGTATCCTGGGCTGCATCAAAAGAAGCGTGACCAGCAGGTCGAGGGAGGTGATCCTGCCCCTCTACTCTGCTCTCGTGAGACCTCACTTGGAGTATTGTGTGCAGTTCTGGTGTCTTCAACATAAAAAGGACATGGAACTGTTGGAACAAGTCCAGAGGAGGGTCACGAGGGTGATCAGGGGACTGGAGCACCTCCTGTATGAAGATAGGCTGAGAAAGGTGGGGCTGTTCAGCCTGGAGAAGAGAAGGCTGCGTGGAGACCTCATAGCAGCCTTCCAGTATCTGAAGGGGGCCTATAGGGATGCTGGGGAAGGACTCTTCATTAGGGACTTGTCGTGGTTTAAGTCCAGTCAACCACAAAGTTTTCCCACTCACTCACTGGCATCTCTTTCTTCCCCCAGCCCTGGGGGAATGGGGAGGAGAATCAAAAGAATGCAACTCCCACAGGTTGAGATAAGAACAGTTTAGTAACTAAGGTATAACAAAAAATCACTACTTCTACCACCAGGAATAATACAAGAGAAAAACAAGGAAAGAGAATACAACTGCTCACCAAGCCTGACCCAGCCAGTGCACCCCCCAGCAGCGAATACCCCAATGCCAAAAGCCCGACCACGCCGTGCACCCCCCAGTCCACCACCACACCCTTCCAAGTCTCTGCTCTCTGTTTTCACATCCTGGACATGATGTGCTGTGGTATGGAATAACCTCTTTGGTCAGTTTGGGTCAGGTGTCCTGTCTCTGCTTCCTCCTGGCTTCCCCTCCTCCCTGGCAGAGCATGAGACTCAGAAAGTCCTTGGTCAGACCAAAACATTACCAAGCAGTAACTGAAAACACTGGTGTTACCAGTGCTGTTCCAAGGCCCAAAACCAAAAACACAGCGCTGCACCAGCTACCAAGAAGGAGAAAAATGACTGCTGCTGCTGAACCCAGGACAGGACTGTAGCGAGAGGACAAGGGGTAATGGGTTAAAACTTGAACAGGGGAAGTTTAGATTGGATATGAGAAAGAAATTCTTTACTGTAAGGGTGGTGAGGCACTGGAATGGGTTACCCAGGGAAGCTGTGAAAGCTCCATCACTGTCAGTGTTCAAGGCCAGGCTGGACAGAGCCTTGGGCAAGATGGTTTAGTGTGAGGTGTCCCTGCCTATGGCAGGGGTTTTGGAACTGGATGATCTTAAGGTCCTTTCCAACCCTAATGATTCTATGATTCTATGAATACTCTCATGCATACAAGAGAAATTTTCATCAGCTTAAGAGCAAATGAAATGAGAGAAGTTAAATGTGCACAGGTAAGACACAGAAAACAGGTATGGTTGGAAATCAGCTTTGAAAGAGTGAGGGAATGAAGGGGCCTGACAGTTTACATCAAAGCTGGAACAGATGGTAAGCGCTACAGAGAAGGTTTTTTCACTGAAGTGTAAAGACAGTGCACACAGTTAAGGAGCCAAGCAAAGGGAGAGAGATAAGGTTAATGAGGCAGGCTATGGAAATTTCACTGAGAATTCTAAAAGCAAAATAGGTATCTTAAACGTTGTGAAGTGTGGAATAGCAGAAGAGATGTATGTGTATGTGTGTGTATATATATATACAGATGCCAGTGCATGCACACACATGTGCATAAAACCACATAATCATAGAACAGTTTGGGCTGGAAGGGACATAATCTACATGATTTTTCTAAGCTTATTGTATTGGGTGTGTTAGACACAAAGGTGAAGGTAACTACTTCTGGTAAACTAGAAATACAGCAGAAATTTGCTCCCCTGTTGGCTGTTAGACATGCCATTAATTTAAAAAACAAAGCCAAAGCAAACAAAATCCTCTATTCATACTGAAAGGCTGCCAATAAAGGAAATCCAGACCATATGCTACACATCAATACTGATGTGCTTTCATGCTGCTATTAAGATTCCAATCCATATTAGAGCATACTGTCAAAAGGAGGCAGTTACACAAGGCTACTGATTTGGGAAGACTTGCAATGATTTAAGGCATAATTATTTTGAAAGAGAGTAAAAATGTTGCTAGAAGCTGCAGTAATGGCTCTTGTGATACAAGAAAAACAATATTAAAACAACATTAGAGAATTGAATTAAACTCAGTGAAAAAATTAAGTCTGCTATTGTGAATGTGTTTTCCATCTGAAATCATTATATGTGCAGCTGGAAGAGCTGAGCTGAACAGACCGAGTAGCCACAACCTCCACTTGCTCCTATTTTTAGAGAAGACAACTGCCTCTGAAACCTGAGATGGTACGTACTATCAAAACTCAGGTACTAATCACAAACAAAGTTGAACAGATTTAACCTGGACTTCACCAGCTAGAAGCAACCCACACTGCCACTGCCATCCAGACTCACTGTTCTGTTCATGCGTGTTGCCAGCTCCAATTTGCTCTTCCTTATTTCCTTACATTTCTAGCCTAGAGATGTAGCAAGCTTTCAGAAACAGGGGTCATGCTAAGATGCTGGTCAATGAAATGAAGAAGTGGGCTTTACAAAGAATTTATTCCATGGTACGCAATGGCATAAATGCAAGAATAGGCAGGAATTAACTGCAAGAAAGCATCTTGCCTTGTTCCCTTCCACACAGCGTTTAGAAACACACTTTTGTAAAGAACATATTTAAGCAAATCAGTAATAAATCCTACAGCAACCTGATACTATTTAAAGCCTTAGAAATAAGAGACAGATTCGACTAGCTAGAAGATAAGCATCTAGCCTATCTCTACACCACCACAATGATCATGTACTTATGATCTCCAAAATAAGATGGATCAATTACTTTCCCAAAGTTCTTATTCCATGGATTATGGAACAGGCTTGGACAAGTCATCTTACACTAGTTATCTAGCTTTTGGGTGGTTAAACCTGTGTGAACTGAATCCCAATATGAGTGTCTTAAAAGTTCAGTTTACAGCTAGTTTCTGACAATTTCAAAATCACCTTCCAAGAGATCTAATACATTCAACCAAAGATAAGATTATTTTTTGTTGAAAGCCCCTAGACTTCTGTGAGCAACCTCCTGTCCTTCTTCTGTTCTGCTTTTTGAAAGAACAAACCATACAGTTCAACTCTTTATAAACAAGTTCAGTCCTCTAGGGTCACTTAGACACTTTACACAAGAGCCACTACAGTATATTTAGAGGCAAACTCCGCAGCTGGATCCCATGAAATATGTGATGCTGCAGGCTACTGCGCTCTCAAGCCTTCCCCCAGGTCTGTCTCAGTACAGAGGAAATGGTTTGTTGGATATCAAATAAAATGCACTGTGTTCCCCAAATATCGTACGTGTTTCAAATCCCTGTATTTAAGAGGAATAATTTAAAAAGTGATATTGGAAGTCTGCTACCACAAAAGCAGTGGAAGTTCACCCAGGGTTTTCTTCAAGCAAGGAATAGAAGTGGAAACTCTGGATGTAGGATATTCCTCATCTTCCACTCCAGCAAGCTTAACAACTCCTTTCCGCCTACTCTGTCATTTCCTGATGCCTACCACTACTTCCAGAGATATAACTTAGCTTGATGTTTCCATTTAAATCTTGGCTCTTGTCACTTACCATTCCTAATACCTTCATAGGGTAACAGAGCAAGGAAATTAAGAAGTTCATCCTTTCTTTGGAGTTATTTTTCCAAACTATTTATAGATCCTGTTTAGCCTAATTAATTGACTGGCTACATTCAAAAAATGATGCATAATTTTTCTTTGTAGTTTTTAAGGAACCAGCAGTACCACTCGGTCTAAGAGCAAAATATGAAGAATCAGGAACATGCTTGCAGCGAAAAAGAAACAATCCTCCTGCAACTTACACAGATTAACAGCAGTTTTGCAACCACAAAAAAAAAAAAAACAACAACAAAAAAAAATGAGGCTGTGCATGGTCAAAAGAAAGCACCAAAAGGACTGGCAACTTAAGGCTTTATAAACAGCAAGCACTGTGGACAGGAACTGTGTACCACCCAGCACATCGAAACAATCAATAAATAACCTTTTCCACCAGAAGCATTCACCCTTACAAAATCCTACTACCCTTTAAGGAAATTGGTGGTTTACACAGTTACTTTCTTCTAGCAGCCCTTGACTCAACTGCTACGACAACACCATCATACTGTTCCAGAAGACAAATGGCACACCTAGAGAAACATCTGTCATTGACAGGCAATATCCACTAAACCAAAATAATGCAAAATTGTATCTAGCAACATAACGGAGGATATTCTATCCCCTATGTGTTTCATTTACAAGCAAAACTGTATTTATTTGGTAATACCCAAGCTTTAAAATCCTTCTTAAAATACTAGCCATGCAGAGATCAATCCATTTTTAGCTCTTGCCCAGCAATAACCTTCTACTGACCAAATCTTGCATTCAGTTACACACTGTCTTGTCAACATGACCAGCAGAATTTGAAGGGAACACTGAGTTCTTCAAGTTTCAATCAGAGTAAGATTTGGAAAGAGTGGGCTTACATACATTCCTGAAACATATGTATGACCTTCAGATCCTTTGGCTCTTTTGACAATACCGTGGTAGCATGGCTTGTAGATGCTAGGGTAAGGTTTCTTAATTACAAAAAAAATACTTGTAAACTGAAAAAAAAAATTCATTTGGAATTGTTGAGATATGATGAACATGGTTGCTTTAAGACCATTTCTGGTAAATTTTCAGAGTGGAGTCATGCATGGCTCTGTATATGACACAATTCTGCAGCTGCGTAAGTTACAAGATAATTTTCCTTATTTTTGAATTTGCTGTGTCATTTTTTGTACACTTGAATTCCAAAGTATAATTAAGTCTCTCATCCTCACAGTTGCAATGAAAACCTCCATGATGAATGAAAGGAATGTAAATTAAAATGTAGACAGCTGGATACAATAACTGCAAGAAGTGTGAACTGTTCAGCTCGCCTGTAAAGTGCATCAGCTCAGACACCCAAATGGAGTAGACTGAATGTCAACAACGTTGACCATTTACTGCTGACCAAGTTCACTCAGACTGATCTGCTTTGGAAACACTGCCAGATGCAACAGTGGACAGAAAAGTGACCCCTCAAGATTTGACAGGACACAGAATTAGATGCTGAAGAGACTCCTGATTTTCAGTCAGTTTTTCTCTGCCCAGAAGTTGAAGACTGAGATTATGTCCACACTATGATCACTGCATTACAGTTTTGAGATATCCAAGTGTGGGTGAAGGGACAGAAATAGTTAAGGAAATGGATTCAGGCGTTATATTCAGGCATTACGGCCCCAGTCCGACTTCAGCCCTGGGAACAGCTAAGAAAACACCAGGTGTTAATGCCCTGAGCAGGCCTAAGCCTTGGGAACTGTAAAGACAACAGTGATGGGCAAAGATCAGTTAGCAAAACAAAGCAGAGAGTTTGCAAGATAAAGAAGGATGTGCATCTCAAAGACAGACCAAACGATGTAAATATTTGTAACCCTTAGTAGTTTTGCTGAATTGGGATGATAAGGAAGTAAGAGAGTGGAAAGTTACTGCTTAGCACTTAGTAGACAATAAAAGCGATGCCAGAGCAAAACAAACGATTTTGTTTGTAACCAGAAACAGGGTCTGTGCCTTACTCTCCACACCCAAGCAAGTTTTAATTTGTCTAGTCTAGGTCCTGTAAATACCACTGGTACTGTTGCAGACACCTCAGCACAGGTGTTATTGCCTTCCCTCCCTGGGAATTGGAAAATTTAAGAATAAAGTCTTATGTCAGGGACAACACAGAAATCACTGTCTACCCTACTTACTACTGCCGTGGTTTAAGCCCCTCAGCAGTTTGCTCACTCACTTCTCCCCTCTTTTTTCCCCCCAGCTCCCAGGGGGATGGGGTGGAGAATCAAAAGAATGCAACTCCCACAGGTTGAGATAAGAACAGTTCATTAACTAAGGTATAACACAAACCACTACTGCTATCACCAATAATAATAATGACAAGGGAAATACAAGGGAAGAGAATACAACTGCTCACCACAGATACCAAGCCCAACCCAGCCGCGAACCCAACCCTCCCGGGTCTCTGCCAATCATTTTTACAATCTGGACATGACGTGCTGTCATATGGAATACCTCTTTGGTCAGTTTGGGTCAAGCGTCCTGTCTCTGCTTCCTCCTGGCTTCCCCTCCTCCCTGGCAGAGCATGAGGCTCAGAAAGTCCTTGGTCAGACCAAACATTCTAAGCAGTAACTGAGAACATCAGTGTTATCAGCACTGTTCCCAGGCCGAAAGTCAAAACCACAGCACTGCACCAGCTACCATGAAGAAGAAAAATGACTGCTGCTGCTGAACCCAGGACAGCTACTTAAAACCCCCAAAAATTTATATTCCCATACTCACAATACACATCTTTCCAATGCGAATCAAAGACAGAAAGGTGAAAAGTCTTAACCAACCAAGGTTTTTAAAAATGCCATGTAGTTCATCTCACCTGATACAGTCTCTGAAAATGAGGGTTTGGGATTTTGCTGGGCTTAAACAGGTCCTCAAAAGTTTCTCCATCATCAGCTTCATGAACCAGATTCATAGAATTAATCAAAGAATCAACAGCAGATAACTGATCCGCTAAGGCAGCAATCACATACAAAGAAAAAATAAATACATTTACAGATGGGTGCATTTCTTGGAACAATTTCTAAATGAAGATTCACTTCAGAACGTGACATTTTGACCAAGTCATTACATGCTACAGAATACACTACAGATATAGACATGCCAATAAAGAATAACAGACACAATAATAAACACCCTGTTTTATTTAAGGACTACAGTGTAAAGTCATAAAGCTTTTCTTTTCCCCCAAGACCTCAATTATTGCTGCATTTCTGCTTGCATTTTTTTTTCTTTTTCAAGATGTTTGCATTTGCAACAGAATGGTTATAGGCCATGTAGAAAACAAGAAGAACAGTTGATTTGAAGAACTAAAGGGCATACTATAATTTTTTAAAGTTCTGATGGCACATTAACACAGTTCACAATAGTCAACTATTGTTTTGGTAAGTCAGGTTTGAGATTTGCTCTCAAACTACTGGTTAGAGGCAAGAAAACAGAAACTGTTTCAGAAACAACTCGGCATGCTTTCTATACCCCGATGTGCAGACACCCATTTAATGAATCTCATAAAAAATTTTAGAAGTGGAAGTTGATTTTAAACTACATCCATTTAAACTCATTGCTATCCAAAATTCTCAGAACAGTGAGTCAAACTTTGTATTGCTGCATGCTCTACGGCTCTCCAAAAACAACCTCCGTCTGCACATGGACACCAGTAAGTGCACGCTTTAAAAAAAACCCAACACACCACAGAAAATACATTCTTTTTCTTGTAAATTATATGAACAGGCCATACTGCAACTGGCTATAGGACCAGCTTTGAATGAATGGAGCTGATGCCTCTGCTCTAATTCTAACTAGCTAATCACATATCGTAGCTCCCACAGGGTTTGCCCACTTAGTCTCACAAATGAGTTCAAAGATCAAAGGATACAGAGGACTAAATCTCCACTCTCTAGATGAAGATCCTGTGAGATTATTAATCCCATACCCCAAGCCAGAAGCCATTTAAACAGGACAGTTCAAAAAGACTGTGGGCAAACCTCAAGTCTGCTCAGCTTGCAACTAATCTGGCAAAGTTTTGCTGCAGGCTTTATGCATCAAGATTAAATCACCATCCCAAAGGGAAAGGGTTGTTCTTCCTAAGTCAAAGTAATGACAAAGCTTATGTTTTCACTGGAAAGCTAAATATTCCCTTTTAGAGTATCTCAAATGAAGACAAATAGGTTACCTTGTCCAGCTGCCCAGTGAATTACTATCTTACCTGTAGGAATGCACTTTTTATTGTTTTTCAAGGATGAAAATATATACTGTCTTAAGTCTTCCATGTAGGGTAGTTGCACATAGATGAGACACTAAGTGAGGCAAAAGAAGAAACCACTGAGCCTGAAGAAAATAATCTAAAATATCCCAGTGTGCCCTATCAGGGCAATATAAACATAAGAAAAAGCCAAAGAGATAATATCTGTGTGCATGAAAATACTTAAATAAAATATTTACAGAGCAACACAGTTTTAAGCAGAAAAAAATACAGAATTATTTTATAATATAGTGACGGCTATAATCCTTGTTTTTTACTGGTAGAAAAAAAGATCTTTCAGGTCATCCAATCCATTTTTCTTGCACAGAGTTCCAACCAGCCAAGCTTTAAATAAGTCATATATTGGCACTTTGGGAGGTTTCATCATAGCTGACTGTGCTCAAAAGTCAAAAGTTGGGTTTATTTTTTTTACATTCTCAGCCTCATTTTTTCTTTATTCAAATATCTCCTCCAGTTCATACCACCCTAAATAATTCCTTTCCATCCTTTATGTTTATGTCCTTCAAAAGTCAGAAGATTGCTATGTCTGCCCCCACCTCCATCACTGCTTCGCCATGCTATACGTATATAGCTCTTTCAATAGTCTCTTGTAAGATCAGTGGAAACATGCCGGAAATATACTGACATGTGTTGCTTCTGGGTGTCTCAGAATTTTTTTTATATATATATCATATATGATTATGCTGCATACAGAACTCCTGTTTGTCTCTAAGAAACACTTCTTTTCCCTCCTGTTTTTTTAAATAACCTTTTCAAGTAAATACTGTCTTCCAAACTCTCCAGATGAATTTGAACAAAAGCTTTAAATGCTGTGAGCTCCTCCCCTCAGTTCCAGGTGACTTGGAAATCTAAGGACAACAGCCTAGTTGGACATGCTTGAAATGCCACGTCAACTATCAAATTCAAATTTTGCACTATCAAGCAACCAGGAAATAAATCCACAGTTTAAGAAAAGGAAGGAATCCAGTACAACATCGGACTGTATGCAGAGAAGTAGATAGCCACACAGCAAAAAAGAAGTGGCAACTTATCACACTAATGGTATTACACTGTTTTTAGATACCAAAAAATTCGAGAGTTCCAGGATAACAAAATGAAATTATTACTATGTTATTGAAACAAAAATCAGTATTATTTCAACCTGTAATATAGAGGATACTAGTGGAAGCATATTACATTATTTTCCCATGTATTTTTTTCTAGGGAATTTTCTTACAATTTATTACCTCTTTGTCCTAACAGTTGGTACTATGATGGAAAAGTCACTTCGGTTTCTTTCTTCTGGTATTAGAAAACACTGCATACGGTTCAAATGTGATCATTTATTAACTGGTATTTGTAAAGCATCAGTATGGAAGCTCCTTACAGAAAGGTAAGAGCAAAAAATTACCTCATATGCATCCTTAATATATGGAAAAGCTGCTCCAATTTGTGGGTTGCTTCTTCTATCATAAGCATAACGTACTACAGCTACCACTTTCAACTCATCCAATGCATGAACAAGGGCAGAAAAAGCAACTGCTGCATTCTGGAGGGGAAAAAAAAAATACAATAAAAAAAATCCACAGTCCTGCAGGCTGTCATTAGCCTGCTGAAATACATCTTTCACAGTGAATTCTACTGCACTGATTTACCCAAGACTAGTTCCCACTTCAGCTATAACTTCAACACAAGCATTTTTCATGTTCAAAAAATGAAGAAGCAGAAAGGTCAAATCTCATCATGATAGTGTATCAATTCAAAGCTGAGCAAACTTTAGATCCAGCACTTTCCACCTTTTCCGCTAGGTGTGAAGACCTCTCAGAAGTATTATGAGAGAAAGAGAGGGAAGACGGGCCCTTAAAGGAACACACCATAGCACCATACAGTGAGGTTTTTATCTCTGATTTTTAAAATAATTTGGAGGTCTGGTCTAAACAACACAGTCACAGAGCTTACTGTTGCTCTGCATGTGAATGGACATAAGCACCAATTCTAGGTTCCAAATGCTCTTGCACAAGCATAAAATTTACCAGTTTCTCATTATTCATGAGTTAGGGTATTCATCTGGGGTCTTATCCAACTTCTTTTTATCCTAAAGGGCAACCGAACAAGATCTACCTAAGCTGCATTAAAACTATTTGCCTTATTAATACAGAAAGATAGGACAATCGCAAGTGACACTATTATTCTTCTCTGTTCCACAGCAAAACACCCTTAGCATTAACCTTCAGTTTATCTTACCTCATCATCTTTTGCTGCAAAGACCTTCAGAACCTGGTTGCCCATGTAGCAATGCCTCTGGATCTATAGATTCAAATGGCCAAGAGTTAGCCTGATCTAAAGAAAATGTCATCAATGCAACTGGATCAATGAAATTATGAAACAACTAACATTAGTCAAGTGAAAAGCCACAAAATTTCATGACTTTGCATAGAAATTAAAGCCTTGTATATGCTTTGTATCTCCATTTATAACTCAATATGGATATTCAGTCACATTCAAGTTGACACTCTCATACCTTCATTATCATAGAATAGTTAGGGTTGGAAAAGACCTTAAGATCTAACCCCCCCGCCATGGGCAGGGACACCTCACACTAAACCATGCCACCCAAGGCTCTCTCCAACCTGGCCTTGAACACCATCACTGACGAAGCATTCACAAGCTCCCTGGGCAACCCATTCCAGTGCCTCACCACACTTACAGTAAAGAATTTCTTTCTCATATCCAGTCTAAACTTGCCCTGCTTAAGTTTTAACCCTGTTACCCCTTGGTCCTACCACTACAATCCCTAAATGAAGAGTCCCTCCCCAGCATTCCTATAGACCCCCTTCAGATACTGGAAGGCTGCTATGCGGTTTCCAAACAGCTTTCTTTTCTCCAGGCTGAACAGCCCCAGTTTTCTCAGCCTGTACTCCTGCTCACTGACAAGCAGGAATAGAAGATTATGGTATCTGCAGCTGCTACCAGTCTGAACAATACTGTAGTAATTCAGAAGTCAGTGTGGAAAACCAAAGTAGTTAATAAAAGGCCTAAACCCAATTGACACCACATCTATGGTATTAAATTTTCCTAGCAAAGATATGTCAAAAAGGAGCTAAAAAAGTCACATCCCTAATTAATAAAGCTACTTCAACAGCAACATGAAGTATATGCGCCTGTACTGGCAAAGAAGCACTTCTGCTGGCAGACTTTATGGTGTTCATGAACATGGGTGAAACACGGCACACTCACCCCCACAAATTAAAAAAAATTTCATCAAGGGTTATTGCTGCAATAGCCGGAACTACAGAGGCTGGGAGACACCCAGAGAAACGCTGCAACAGCAGAAAACTTCTCACTAAGACTGCATACTACTATGAACACCGGTTAAAATCACATTGCTTTGCTACAGAAAAATCTCTTCAAATTACTGTCTCTAAACTAACCTGGAGTTTCGTTACTTAGCAAATTACCAGAATGCTGTTGAAGTCAGAGACAACTTGCATCCAAGAAGAACTGTTTAAAATATTACCGCACAATTCTTTAACTCAAATTATTCTACCTGCAATTATTCTTTGCTGTTCTGTCTTTAAAAACTCAGGAAATTTTATGTTCAACATAGTACAAATAACCAGATGTGGGTATCACTGCACCTTTTTTTATTTGGGGGGGGGGAAAAAAGGTCCCTTTGCAATATTTTCAAGTATTATTTCTTGATTTATATGGCATTACGTATAAATTAAAAATCAAAGTCTAAGCAGCCTCTGATCTTCTTTCCTGAGGGATGTGAATAGCTCAGAAAAATAATATAAGGTGGTTCTATTCCTTCTTTAATTATGTACTTGAAGCTGTTCCAGTTTCTCTAGTTAATAATAAATAATCTTTTCCCCGAAGTTTGTTAATGAAACAATTTAATACAAACCATACATTTGAATAGTGTCAGTATTATGATTCCAAACAATAAAATTCCAGAACCAAAACATAAGGAAAGCATGGGCTTTGAAACTTCCTGGTATAATTATCTAAACAGTGTAATTTTAATTCTGCAATCACACCTGAATAATTTTATCACACTAATGTCTACACAAGTATTATTGGGCATAATTACTCATATTCCTAGTTACAGAATCAGAGCACACTTTACTTAAGATGTAATTCCTATGTGTTATGAAATCCACAAACCAGAGAAGCACATCATAAAAAATTATCAAAAGCAATAAATAATATGTTTTGTGCACTGAGAAAATATAAACCAATTCATTAACTGAGGCATACTTACGTGAATCAAGAAGAATCCTAGAATTAATTGTATTCTACAATTAACTATGTATTTGAAGTTATTAACATATTATCTGACCAATGGGGGGGGGGGGGGAAATCCATGTAAAATAGCAGCTCACTTACAGGAGCATGATTTTTTCATCTGTTTTCCTCTTAATTTCTGTTTAAAATAAAAGTCAGACTTCAGGTCAAAACAGGAGATCAGCCTCCAGCATAAGAAAATGCTGCACATGGTGAAATACATCTTGTGGAATTAAATGAAGACAGTAAGACTCAGCTGCAGGCCAAGTTATTAATATGCTTTGGACCATTACACTGCAATAATGTAAGGGCATATCTAGCAACATGCAGGGGTCTCTGTGCCACCTGTACTGTAAAAAAAGAATATGTTTAGTAACATCCATTTGGAAGCAAGCTCCCACAGGTACTACCTATTTTATTAGCATCTCTCCTTCCTGGTAAAGGTAACAATTCCTCTGCTTTTATCACGGGTACTATTTTGTTCGGGCAGCGAGACATTTCAAAGAACAGCAAGAGGGCTGAGAGCTTTCAGAACAGAAGGTGCAGTGCTTCTCTATGATTTTCTTTCTGGTTTGAGTGGTAAAGGGGACTGGGTGCAGGGAACTCCAAGAGTAAAATTTCAGTCACCCTGTGCAACATCCTGGAGAAGAAAGAGTGGGAGCAGCTTAACATTACTAGCAAATACTGGCGCTCACATCTCTGTACTTTCTCCTCGTATGTCCTGCTTCAAGAAGGGTTTTCTTAAGCCTTTGCCTATGGCTTCCCTAATACTCAAGCCTGGATTTTCTGCAGGAAACCACCTTGTGCTGGATAGCTTTTATTAAGGTACTTGCTCAATACAAGTTTCTTACATCTTCCAGGTAAAACGAATGGCAAAGTTAATATCACAAGCACTGGTAAGTGCACATAAACACCAAGCATCTTGCTGAAATATGGAGAGCTTTTGAAAGATGTTCTCTTTATCTAAGTTCCATGAAGTCTTTGCTACATTTAGGTTTTGTTATAGTAGAAACAAGAAGCAAGTCACAGTTTACAAACTAGTCCTCATGGAAATGAGAATTAACCCAGTCAGTTCTCAGGCTGTGACATTTCTTTAATGTTCAGAGAGAGACTTCTTCTACTCTCATCGTCACACAAAACCCAAAAAAGCTATTGCATGATCTGAACAGAAAAGAGACTGTATTTTGTTGCAAATCTGGCATCACTATTTAAGTTCATGAGATGAAATGAAACTACAATACCTCTCGTCTCCAAGAGAGATCTGAGTTCAGTGGTTCTTACTTTACTTGAGGGCCCAACGGCCACATTTATGAATGTCTGTCCTCACTAGACTACATACTGTTTACATATACTGGAATGACAAAGTCAAATCACTCCTGTGATGCAGGAGTGCAGTACACGACTGCAGATGCCCTGTTCCTAACACTGGAATTGCAGTACAACATCACAATTTCAGTGAATTCAAACTGAAATCTATTGTTTGAACAACCCAGGTAGTTGAATGGAAACAGGTTTAGTACTGTACCTGAGAGGATCGGCTGAATCCCAAAACAGAAAAGCATTTTGCTTCTGTTTTGTATTTCATTTGCTCTTCATCTTCCTTGGAAAAAGGAACTATATCACTCCCATAGCGAAACCCTGGAGAATAAGACAAGAGCATCTGGTAAGCATACGGCTCTACAATTCTAACAGCAAAATTAGCTGAGTATTTTAACAATCATGCATGCCCCACAGCTACACTCCACACACAGTCATCAATTACCTGTTAACAAAAACAAACCACACACCCATAGAAAGAAACATTTTGTACTTCATGAACAGCAGTTGCACTCATTGTGCCTTGTTTTATGTAATACAGCTACCCTCGTAGAGAGCAGAAAATAAAGAAACTGAACATCTTGACCAATCAAGTTACACTTGCACAACAGATTTAAGCAAATCAGAATATATTTCAACAAATAGATGGCAACACTCCTTGCAAACAAAACAGAAAAAAACCCAAACACACCACAAAGCATGGACAGGAAACCAAAAGAGATGCAGGAAACAAGATGTGTTAACAGTGGAAGTGAGATACACCTTCATACACAATGGTATAGGTTGTACGCAGAAGTGGTCTCCATATTTGTGGTTTGCTTCCCATGCCTTACATTGCAGGGATATCTCCACAAAACAGGAAGTTGTTAGCTTCTCAGAGCTATCATCTGTTCCAACTGCTTATTCCCCCACTTCAAGCTCCAATATCCTCCCTGTATGTAACATGGTCACTTTATTTATCCTATCAAAGACTAAGGACAATATCCTCAGATGCAAAGAAAGCAGAAGGAACAGAGGTAAATCCCTGGATGAAAAACTATATACAGATAAGATTTGCCTGGAAACTGAAAAGCAAGCACACAGGCAGATTGAATGGAATTTCAGTATGGGTGCTTCAAATGCAAAATATTGTCTAATTACAGTATTTTCCAAAAAGTCCACAGTTCACTGATAGAGAAATTTTTGATCTCTTCACATTGAGCTGTTCATCACTTCTTTTTACTAATATTCCACATCCACTCATTAACTTAGGCTGTCAGGACATCAGCAGAGAATGGACACAAATGCTTCAAAATATATGTAATATAAAGGGTGGATTTTTATTTTATCACAAGTTTATTACAAGTTATAAGACATAGACTACTACTGCTTACCTATCATTTCTGCTTAAAGAAACAAAAATAAAAAAATCACAGTCATTGGGGCATTTTTATCTGCTACTGCTACAAGACACCTATGATTGCTACAACTGAAAGATGTTAAATAAAAAAATACAGTATTGATCTTAATTTTTAAATTTACTTTATCCATTTGAGAGCACTTTCTACACTATTATCTCGATAGTTCTGCCCTTCATAGTTAACACACTTGCCATAGTGTGGGATAAAAAAAAGCAGAAGAAAGAAGAAAAAAAGTAATAAAATATATCTATACAAGCACAAAAATGTAAACATATTTGCTTAACTCAATTTTTTAAAACTAGAGCATTTCATACTTTTCTGGGGCCTTCAGTCTTCTACGGAACTAAATCTGCTCTGAAACAAGCTGAAGGTTATAAAAGAAGTATTCTGCATAACACTACCTCAGATTGAACCTGTTACAGAATTTAAGAAACAAAACTAATAGACTCTTGAACAATAAACCTTCCTTTAATGGTTTCATCTTCCCAATTTCAGAGTATCTAGAGCAGCTGGTTATCTAGAAAAGAAAGTGTTATGAAAGTATACATGTTATCAGTACAACTGAAGACTTGAAAATAGAATTGAGGTAGCAGTTCTCAATAGTACGTAATAAGTACTTAGTAATAAGTAGTAATAAGTACTTACGTACTTAGTAATAATAAGTAGTAATAAGTACTTACGTACTTAGTAATAATAAGTAGTAATAAGTACTTACGTAATAAGTACTTATGTAATAAGTAATAATAGTACTCAATACAGAACTGAGGTATGGTCCTCCAGAGAATATAGTTTAGGAAGCTGTAGTACCTTCCAAATTCTACCTGGTGGTACTATTATTGTTATTGCTATCACTGGCAAAAGCAGGAATTTTTAAAATCTCTGAAGACAAAGTCTCACATAACAATGTCTGTGTTCCATCAGCTTACAGAGCTTACATACTAAGATCACAGTTAGGCTTCAAAGTACAAAACTGAAAGATGCTTAGGTGATTTTTTAAAGAGTACAAGCCATTATCATGGTTTGCCTTCAGGGTGCACATAAAGAAGTCATACCTTGAATAGTATCATCTTTCTGAACCTCTGTCTCATCATCATCATTCAAGCAGTAAACAGTTTCTTTCCGCACATCATCTTTTCTGAGGGTTTTAGCATCCACAGTTGTCCAAACTTTTTTCACCTTCTCTTCTGTGACCTTTATATCAGAATTGAAACAAAAGGAACACCTTTCAGACTGCTAACAAAAGCATGCAAAAAATTCTGAGACCAAGTGTTGCATTATTTTGCCAATAAGGGACTAATAACAACAGCCTCAAATATGCATCTCTGACTGATGACACAGTGTTTCCAACACAGATTGATCTGCTTGTGACCTAGCACCTGAACTGAACCATATTTGCCTTGATTACTTGTTAAAGTAATGCACTAAGTCATTTGTGAAAGTGTTTTAGTCACAGGATAACATGTAACTTGATAAGTATTTTACTTCCTCCACCTACATAAACACTTCTGGCAAAAAAAAACCCCAGATATACGTTAAAGAAGCAAGAAGATTCAATGCTTATTCAGACTGCCCAAGTTTTGCATTAGTCTTACTAAGCTTCAGGATAAAAATACCATATATTACAGTAACTTCCCTAAAAGGCAGGAAAAGATCCCAGTTGCATTACAGGACTGGGAGAAGAAAGAAGGAACAAATGCCTGCAATGAGTGAATGTTTCCCAACTACAGGGAAAGAAAAATACTTTTTTTTAATCAGTACTTTAGTGAAGTCAATGGTGTATTTAGTGAATGAGAAGAAAAATGGAAAACTGCCCAGAAAACAGAAAAGACAGAACAGTTATGGCCATAGATACCATAAGTCTATTCCTAGCTCTGACCCAACTGCTGTATGACCTTTGGGCTAGTCACTCAGTTCATGCTGCTCACTCTCCTAAGCTTAATTTACACACAAAATAAAGACCTTCAGGAGGGGACTCTTACTGCACATTTGTACAGATCTGGCAAAATATCCCTATAAAAATAAATAAGCATAAATAGAAAGCTGGCAGCAGAGATGTCTTTCAAGGCTAGCATGCTGGTCTCTCAGAAATCAGATAAATTTCAACTTCACAATACATCTTTCAGAAACATTGTGACACTAGCCAGACTCTTGGTCGTGGGCTCAAATACAAACCAAGTAACCTCCATTTCACCAGACCCATCAATGCTATACAGTTATCCATTAACTATTCAATAACTGGAATTTTGCACATTTTCTGTGTTTTAATACACTTACTTCTTCCTAGCACTGTGTGAAGGACCCACATAAACTGTAAGGGAAACAGACTACGCACAAGCTCTGCCAAAGAGTATAAAGCAAACAAGCCAAAAAAATACACCTTTTTTCCCAAGTCTGAAATAACAACAGATGTGATTTGAAACAATAGCTGGTAAAGCATTTAGACCCACCATTTTACATACACATGAGCATAATTCCACTCGTGCCTAGAGCTTAAGAATCATATATTCTTACTGAGCTGCAGACATATCACTTATGCCAAATGGAAAGCTTTACACTTGCAGCATTCTTAATGAGGTTCATCAACCTCAACACCATTAAAAGTGTCACAGTGTAGATAGCAATTACTTCTATTTCTGTACATCGTGAATTTTAGTTCTTTAACATGTTCGCTCTTTAACATGTTAAGTTAGAGTTGCTGTGGGAACCACAGTTTCAGATGTACTGGCTTCTAAGCACATAAAATCTCTACCATAATTATTTCAGATGTTGTGTTATCTTATATTTTCTTAGCTTTAAAGAAAAAACTTGCAGCTGCACCTAACTTGCTGACGAAGTACACTAAAACATACAATTTTATGAACTTACTGCTTTGTAGGCCACAATCCTTATAGACAAATTAGAACCAATAGTGAGCTGGCAGGGCCAAGCTGTAGGTCTTCTTTCTATTTTCTTAAACACTGAAAGACGCTCCAGGCTTTCTCTAAATCAGGAAAACAGAAACGAACTCTGGTAAACCGTAATAAAATATTACAGACAATACACGCTCTTCAAGGAGATGCAGGAGTCCAATCGTTTTAACTTAAGACTGCACAAAGCACTAAAAAATAAACTGTATGAATAATCCTGTCATTAACTATTGTGAGAAAAAGAAAGAAAAAAAGAGGTGGTGCAGCAGATAATTCACATTTCAAGCCTTTACCACGGTGTGACACTTGTGCTTAAAGACAGTATGAAACTACACAATTGCTTATTGAGTGCTTTACAATTATCTTTGCTCACCCAATTAGGGCATGTAGCTAGCTAAAAAACCCAAATTAGAAAAAGCTCTCTAAGTGGCAAAATGTTTTCTGCAGTGGAGGTGAAGAAATACAGAATCCAGTTTCAATTAACGGGATTTTGTTTGTGTGGTAATTAACTTTTGACACTTTGTTTTTTATACAGTACTAATGAACTCATTATTTTCAGGGCATTCTGCTAGAGTGAAACAAGTTACTTTCAATGTTTCTAGCATAAACAGCATATATACAGTTTATAAAGACAAAAAAAAAAGGAATCGTAATGATTTTATACTAAGTGGTAAATTCATTACACAACTTTAAGTAGTGGAGTCCAAAAATTAAAAATCTACTGTAACTTATATTACTGTGAAATCAAATAGGCTTGCACATCGGAACAGCTTCCACCTAATACAAACCATATCAGCTATTTTGCTGTAAAATTACAATGCAGAGAAAGCAATCAATTTTTTTTTTTTGTTGCACAATGAAGCAAAGATAAAACAGTGCCGACCTGCTCTTTTGCACATGATGATAAAACCCCAAACCTACCCCTCTCTTCATTAAAGCACTTGCCTGGCAAAAATTAGGATTAACACCTAAAAAATCAGTACAGAATTCTTGGTACTTTCAAGTTTCTTAGGATGAGCTGACTTTTTTTAACGTATAACAGAATTTAGAACAGAATTAACGGAGAAAATGCACTGGGATTTTTATCATGAGATAAATATTATAGAACCATTGAATAGTTAAGGTTGGAAAGGACCTTAAGATCATGTAGTTCCAACACCCCTGCCATAGGCAGGGACACCTCACACTAAACCATGCCACCCAAGACTCTCTCCAACCTGGCCTTGAACACCACCACTGATGGAACATTCACAACTTCCCTGGGCAACCCATTCCAGTGCCTCACCAACCTCACAGTAAAGAACTTCTTCCTCATATCCAATCTAAACTTTCCCTCTTTAAGTTTGAACCCATTACCCCTTGTCCTCTCACTACAGTCCCTAATGAAGACTCCCTCCTCAGCATTGCTATAGGCCCCCTTCAGATATTGGAAGGTTGCTAGGAGGTCTCCATGCCGCCTTCTCTTCTCCAGGCTCAACAGCCCCAACTCTCTCAGCTTATCTTCATACAGGAGGTGCTCCAGTCCCCTGAGCATCCTCATGGCCCTCCTCTGGACTTGTTCCAATAGTTCCATGTCCTTTTGATGTTGAGGACACCAGAACTGCACACAATACTCCAAGTGAGGTCTCACAAGAGCAGAGTAGAGGGAGGTGATCCTGCCCCTTGACCTGCTGGTCACGCTCCTTTTGATGCAGCCCAGGATATGGTTGGCTTTCTGGGCTGCGAGCGCACACTGAAGCTGGCTCATGATCATTTTCTCATAAACCAACACCCCCATGTCCTTCTTCACAGGGCTGCTCTCAATCTCTTCTCTACCCAACCTGTTTGTGTGCCTGGGATTGCCCCGACCCAGCTGTAGGACCTTGCACTTGGCATGGTTAAACTTCATCAGGTTGGCATCAGCCCACCTCACAAGCGTGTCAAGGTCCCTCTGGATGACATTCCTTCCCTCCAGCGTATCAACCGAACCACACAGCTTGGTGTCATCGGCAAACTTGCTGGGGGCACACTCAATCCCACTGGTCCATGTCACCGACAAAGATGTTGAACAAGACCGGTCCCAACACCGATCCCTGAGGGACACCAATCGTTATTGATCTCCAGCTGGACATTGAACCATTGACCACAACTCTTCGCGTGCGGCCATCCAGCCAGTTCTTCATCCACCGAGTGGTCCATCTATCAAATTGATGTCTCTCTGATTTAGAGACAAGTACGTCATGCGGGACAGCGTCGAACACTTTGCACAAGTCCACATTGTATTTTATTTCTTCCTTATGGAAAGGAAGCAATAGAGACATCAACAAAGAATTTTTAAAAAGAATCTGTTACGACATCAGTAAAAGTATTCAACATACATTCAAGAATGTTTGTGAAAATCAAACACTTGTCAAATGCCTAAAAATGTCATTTAAACTCAATTTATGAACTCTGCCCTTTTAATTCTTCACGTTTACAGAAGAAAATGCTCCATCTTGTCAAAGATGTAGCCAATAAAACCCTATTAAAAGCACATTTCAACTTGTGCTTTTTAAAAAATGTCTTGCCTCTGCTCTCCAATCCCTTCCCCCGAACTCCAGAGGCAGCAGAAGTACCTTCTGTCCAATAGTCAGAATATCAAAACCTTTAAAAAACAACAACAAAAAAACAAAACAAAACAAAAAACCACCACCAAAATTTGCTCACTTACTTTCTTGGCATGACTAATTTATTTCCACAAGAGTTGAAATATTTTTACCAGCAGGAAAAACGAATATAAGGAAACAGAGAGTGTACCCCAGTTGGTAAATTATCATGACAGATTTGCAAAGCTGACTTCTTAAACATTGATAAGTAACTTAAGTGCATCTAAACCCTCACATGTTCTTAAACAACTAAAGCTTTAATCTATTAGCTATATGCCTATTTATCCAAAGATTTTGGATTTTCCCTGAAAGCATGGCACAGAGACAGCTTACACAGTAACATCGACCTATGATTAAAAAAATATAAAGAAGGGGACAAGCCATGTAGCAGCTTCATGCATACTGATTATCCTAATGGATAAATGGGCCCAGAAAGATACTGCTTTTCCACGCAGCCTTTTGACAACCGACAAAGCCTGCTTTCTTCTGCAGACTGACTCCCATGTTGACTAACGTGGAGCACATACAGTGATACATTTTTCTTCACTAATCCACACTAATGCAAACTAACAGTTTAACTGGCTGCTGAGGCGCAAAGCAGATCAGCTGGGCAGGGTGAGGGAAGGAAACCCCAGAAATAAAATTATGAATAATAGCAGGCAAACCTTCAGGTACAAACCTCATCTAAACATTACACTTGATAATCACATTACAGTTATGGTGTATTAAGATTCCTGAAAAACACATTATCTAAAAGATGACACTCCATAATTGTAGAATGGAATTACTAAGACAGTAACATCAGACTTCTATAAAGCACATCAATGCATTTTGCTTGTTTCCCAACTGAGACAACACCTATATGGAAAAGTGTTGGATATATCATTAACCACAGTTTTTCAGACACAAACACATATCTGCATTCTTTCCCTGGGAGAACATGAAGTGAAAAACCATCTTTCAATTCCTGCATTAGGAATACTTCTAAAAAATATATTGTTTGGCACAACAGCACAGTAGTCTCTGATTAAAGAGCAGGGAACTGGATGATCTTAAGGTCCTTTCCAACCCTAATCACTTTATGATTCAACAAACAACATTACTCAAAACATTAGTGAAAGTTCAATAAACTAGTGAGCTAAAAGAAGTCTGCGACCAAAGAACAAAGGCTACCATTAATTGCAAATGTTCTTTCCAAAACATGCTTTTGCAATCTCATTTATAGAAACATTCTCTCTAAAATCCAGCAAAGTTTATCCAAATTCCACAGATGTGAGAAAATGGATTTCTTTTTCTTTAAATACAGAGATAGAAAATTCATTTTTCTACTGAAATCTGTAAGCCTTTCTGCCTATTATAAAGCCACAGAAAAAGCTGTTTGAAAAGTACTGTGTGTACAATAAGTTATAAAATTCACTGACTTCAGTGAAACTGGATTTCAAGTGACTGATTATTTAACTAATTTCATCCTCTGGGGAAGAAATCAAAGTAAATTTAAAGTATGATAAAGAGGATTAGCCAAGTTTACCTGAAAGTATAAATTTCTTCCAGCCCTTCTTCTTCGTCCAAAGTATGCATCAGTTTCCTCACCACATCAATGCCTTCCTTCTGTTGCTCCGTTAAACCCTTTCTTGGAAAAGGGTTTCTGTGAATATGAGAATGTACACTGGCACTTGTATGTCCACCTTCATCATCAACATCCACTGGAAACGGCAGACTAAGAATACAAGCAGAAGCAGCTACTTTTGACCTTCTTCTTAATTAAAATAACAAACCAAAACAAAAATTGTATCAGGATCAACAGTTTCCATCTAGCTGCTGTCAGATATATAAAGAACCACATGGCTTGTGAAACACATTAAGTAGTATTTTAAGTCTACTTGGCGTTGGTAACATCTTCACCAGGGTGCTGCACCAGTTCTGGGCATCATACAACAATAAAGATGTCCACATATGGGAAGGGATTAGGCAGTACAGACAATGCCGACTAGAAAATAGCTATGGAAACAGACTGAACAAAATAGAGCCCGTAGAGAAGGGAGTCAGAGGGCAAGACAGTCATAAATGTAAGTCTACTGTTGAAGAGGGGAAGGGAACAACAGGCCTTACATACTCAGCTTGCACTCAAATCACATCATGGAGTCAGGCAGATATACCAAAAACTGATAAGACATTTCAAACCATAATCTCCCAAATCAACTCCCTGAGGAGATAAAAAAGTCCCCATCACTGGAAATACTTATAAAAATTAGACAAACACCACTCAGCAATGAGATACACACAAATGACCCTGTCTGAAGTAGAGGATTGCTTTAGATGACTTGTTAAAGGCCACTCCAGGCCTGTGATTCTGTATCAGCTCCAAATGCCAGCAAACAGGACTTTCTCTGCAGTGGAACTGCTAGTTATTTCTGGAATATATGTTACTCTTTGAGATTTTAACAGCTTGTACACTAGGTGAATTTCTGACTCAAGATGACACTCTTCCCTGCATTTAAGAATCAGATTTAAAAATTTAGCCAGGGGTTATAGATGAAATGATTCTGCTGCTTTCCAAAGTAACACAGAGCTAACAAAGTGTAATAATCACAGAAAAAGAGACGAGTAAGATCCTCTACTCTATGCTCCTGACAATGCCTGCAGATTTTTCAAATGATCTTTCATCTAATCCAATTTTGAATGAACCACATGACACCTTTTACCACATTTCCACAAAGTAAAAGAAATTTGGCTTTGTATTACATTTTCAAGAAAGCAACCTACAGATCTCTACCATACTTTCTCCTCATTAGTCCTCATTAAACTTATCTGTGAAGCAACATATAATAATCAGTTAACAATATGTACAGCGTCACATCTAGAAGAATTAAAGATCAAACTTCAAAAAAGTGTTTGGTACCTTTTCAGGAAGCAGCATCCACTGACAAATAGAGAAACTGTATTTTAAAGCTGTTAGGAGAGCAAAAAAGCTTCAAACCTCTGCTACACAAAAGTAAGATTACTTTCATCCTGAAGTGCTTAGAGACTTGTGTGATGAGAATGGTAAAACACCCAAAGCTATACAGTGTTCAGCACGCACTTGGCACCAGGGAGGAAAACCAACTATCTGTCACAAGTTACAATCTAATCAATAAACAGGGTATAAGAGACGTAACCATGGGAGATAACAAAAGGACAAGCTTTAGCAAGACATTATTTTTAAACCACTATTCTGAGTATTTTACATTTGTACGTGTATTTCTCAAAGCATCATCTGCCGGTGTGGATGGGAGAGGGGGTATAAATTTGCAGCTATTGCTATAACAACAAAACTTCTCTGATGCTTCCATTAGCCATACGGCTTTTCCTTTGCTACATTACAGGCAAAAAAAAATGCAAAGATGTATCAGAAATTTCACAGAATAAAACTGCAAAGTTAACTTGTGTTGTCAGCTAGTGCTAGTCTGCATAGCAAAATACATGTGTGGAGACAAGGTAGCTGCATGATGTACTCAGGTTCATGGTGTTGTCACCACTGCCTCCACCGTCAGCAAGAGCTCAATAAGCTAGAAGGGCATGTCAAGGCATGCTGCAAGCATACCTTCTTTTACCATGTAGACAGAACCTGAGAGCAGTTTGACATTTTTACACCCAGCCTCTCCCAAGCACATCAAAAAAGAACTTTTTGGTGCAGGATCAGCCCATAATTTTTAGTCACTTTTTCCTATCTAACCCCTCTGTTATCTTGCAGGTGGGTCTGCAAATGGTTTTAATGAATTCATTAAGTTCTTAACATTGCTCCTTACAGAATACTGGACCTAAGTGGAAGTAATATTAAAATGGAGAGAAGTAAAACTGTGGCTTTAACTTCCTCCAGTGAAATTGTTTGTTATAAGCAGCAAACATTAATGTTCACACGAAGTCTTGCTTTTAAATAAACTCCTACTAGAAGGCTTATAGCTTCCTATGTTACCATCATGTGCAACTTCTAATACAGATCTCGGTACCATCACTGATTCTTCAGATAAATGCCTATACCTGTACAGCCAAGAGATACCTGTCATAACACTTAAGACATCGCTACCATTTTCCAAGTCCATAACTGTGATTATAACTCTTCAGACTTGCTTTTCTACTGACACCAGAATCAGGCTATAAACATCTGCAACACTACCTCTGTATTTCTTCCCAGTAACAACCTTATCTAAAAGGATCTAGGCTGCTGCTGTGACAAAACCACTGTTTCCAAGCTTCTCTTACTGTCTCTATTTCTGGCTCATTGTTTCCCCACTTCTCTCCTTTTATAGCTCTTTTGTCACCCGTTTTCAGCTTTGGCTCTAATTGAACAAGAAGCCATCATCTTACCATGTATTTGCACATCACTTAACAAA
The DNA here is from genome assembly GCA_017639245.1 of Myiopsitta monachus. Lineage (NCBI taxonomy): Eukaryota > Metazoa > Chordata > Aves > Psittaciformes > Psittacidae > Myiopsitta > Myiopsitta monachus. Next base: position 24,750,669 of record CM029926.1, on the reverse strand, counting down.
AGGGACTTGGTTCATAACTGGAATTCATGGCATACGTAATTGATAGAAGTACTTAATCATATTATGTACTGGTACACCTTTATGGAAATGATACACCAACAGATCATCAGCTTCTTCAAGATCATTATTAGGAAAGGATAAACATTTCCCTTTAAAAAAAAAAAAAAAAAAAAAAAAGCATTGTGTGCAACAGCCACTTCCATACTTACAAAAACTGAAGTGAAATTCCCGTTTTCTTCAAATTAGCAATGATAATTTCCAGCTGATCCTCACTGACAGTACTACCAAGGTCTGTAAACAGTTCAATATGTCTCTTCGCATATTTCTTTCCTCTTGAAATGCAAAAAGAACATTTACATATATAGGAAATACAATCTATAAGGCCTTTTTCTAATTTTTTGCTACAAACAAACTTTGGTAGGAGTTGTCCTGTCACTGGTTGTTATACTTATGGTAAGTTTTTATCTTTGTATGATTCCCCCTACTCACTCCAATCTCCTAAAATTGAAGGCTGTGACTGGATAAATCACTAACCACAACTAAACTAATGGAATTCTGACAATTTTCACCAATTATGATGAAATACTAATAAAATGTTAGGTGGTTTATTGATTATATTGGATATTTTCTTTGCAGCTGTGCGTCCTTATGAAAATGGCAAATGTATTTTTAAATTACTGTTGTTGGTGGGAGCTCCCTTTTAGTAAGCTAATTTAGTAAATTCATTGGATAAGATGGACTATAAAGCCTACTTAAGATGCTAAGAAGTAGTAACAGTAAGCATCAGAAAGTTCTGCCAGCTACAGAACAGAGTTCAGTTAAACTGATACAGTTTTTCTGGATATTTAAGCATTAGGGTGATTTTCTCAAATTTTTACCTGATATTTCCTCAACTGACATTAAACTCCATATCAAAGGGCTTGATGCGTACAAGCAACTTACCCATGGGATAACAAAAGCAGTTGCTCCATAGGCATTCAAGGTTATACTGTTATAAATACAGTGATTTAACTCACAAACTCAGTTTCAGCCATTAAATTGATACAGCTTTTCATGCTGATTAGATTTTACTCATAAGAATACAAACTGCATCACTAAGTCCAGTCTTCTGCATTCACAATTAGATCATACAATATCTTTAACAGCACATTCAATCTCTGTTTTGAGAGGAAATAAGAATACCTTCCTTTCCTTGGACCATCAGTTCACCAAGTGTTAGAAATAGTATATTGCCAGTTTAAGTACATTCACTGATAACTTTGTAACACTTGTGCCAATGTTTTCTTTCAGCTTAAACAGTGTTTTTTCCTACTGCACATTTATCTCCCACAGCCTACATATTTACAAAAAGCCACCTTATCTCCAAGAGTCTTTAATTTGCTAGGCTGAACAAACTCACCTTTCTAGTTCTGCTCTTTTCTCTTCTTTGCAAGATATGTCATCACCATAATAAATTGGGTAGCCCTTTTCTATGCACTTCAAATGTAAGAATTAATGTTTTTTGAAAACAGATCACACAAAATGTGACACTAAGTGAAGTCTTTGTGACTTCGTATTAATGTTCTAGTGGGAGGTGTCCCTGCCCATGGCAGGAGGATTGGAACTAGATGATCTTCAGGTCCTTTCCAACCCTAACTATTCTATGATTCTATTCTCTGTATTAATAAGTACCAATAAATCTACTGCAAAGTTCCTAGCGGCATCAGATAGCTCTTAAGAGAAGCTACATGTCTCCTGCGGATTCTTCAGGGACAGACTCCTGCAGAGTGTGGTTTGGTTTTAATGTGTTTTTGGTTTTGTTTGTTTGTTTTGAAAGCATTTTCCATATTTATACAATACTGGAAATATAATACTGACAAGAAATCAGATCATCTCAAAAGTGCAAGGTCTGTGCAATTAATTCTGTAAAAGGCTTTGGGTGACATACTCACACTGTTTGCCTCTGAAGCAAGTCCATGCACACAATAATTGCATCCAGAACTAAGCAAATTTAAGAAAAATCTCATTTAGAACATGAATCATACACAAAAGCGTTTTTTCCTATGAAACAACCTTTTATGTCCACCCCCTCCCAAACACTAACAAGCATGCATTTTAGTTAACAAGCAAACTATTTTTTGAGACAAGTACTCTCCAAGTATCTACTATGCAAGTTCCTGTATAACTTGCCTGTTTTGTGATCTTGTCTCTTCCCTATCTATCTGATGGAACAGTAAAAAGTCTGCTTCAGGACCCAGTGAGGAGGCTCAAGTACAACAAAAGAGCAATCAAAGCTTCACAAAATTACTCTGAATCCACAAACAAGATTTATTTGTACTTGCAATACATGATACTGCTTTCTCATGCAAGTCTTCCTTCAAAACATCTGCAACTGGCAACCTCTTTATAGTTCTTTTCTCATCACAATTTCCACTGGGGAACCTATTTTTATCACTGAGGACAAAACTGCCCACCCATTGAAGAAGGAATATGACTACTTCTGCTAAGATACAGCTGACTGGCTGCACGCTTCTCTGAAACAGCTCTGACAGTCTGTATAGAGCTCACAACAATCATTTGATGGCCACAATGAGGGAAGACAGCACATGGAAGTTTAACAGCACATAAACGAAACACACTAAGGGACACTATATAGGTTGTCTTCTTTTAAAACTGCTCACCTTATGCAACTAACAAAAGAATACATTCAAATATGAACAACATCCAAACCAGCAATGTTGGAAATACCTTATATAGAAATCCATCTAATAAATTCCTACTCTGCTTTGTATGTCTTCTAGTACTTCTGATGACGTATTTCATAAACAATATTTTTATTTGATGAAAAAGCATAAACTAAGTTTTGCAACAGTCTTTTTAAAAACAGATGCCTTAAGGCCAAAAAAAATATTATTGCTATTTTCATTCTTTTTAATTGGCAGAACATTTCCTGAAAGCAATGAGTCCCTAAGGCCAAGACTCCATTCTGCTAGCCTAAATGAATGTCAAAAAGCAACTAATCTGCTTTTGAACAAACTTGTAGGCACAAATTAGCTGAATATTATAGTAGCTAAAATTTCGGAGCCAAATCTGAGCCTATATCACAACACTAACTTCCTTTCTCCTATGTAGCTGAATCAAGAAGTGCTGCACAATGAAAGGATACAGTCTGCTTGTTCAGAGCCTGGTTTAATCACATCTTGAATCTCTTCCAGCAAATCAAAATCTGGCAGCATTAGTGATCTATGTACAGTAATGTTTTGGTATTGATCCTGACTGGCAAGGTCATTCCTAGTACCATCAGTGCCAAACAAAACTACAGCAACCTCATCTTTACTCTCAGCAAAAACCTAGAAATACAGAAAATAAAAAATAGGCATAAAAACACAGGTAGATTCACACACAACTACGTTACGCAGACTCCAGCAAGTGGAAATCATTTTGACACACTGTCAAGTACAGTGAATTTACCTTTTTTTACATTTTCAGTGCTATACCACCAAAGCGTAAACTTACAGAGAAGTCACTAATTCAGATATAATTAAAACTAACAGATTGATATAGTGATATCTGGGATAAAACAAATAAAATTGACTCAGTCATAAAATAAATCTTCATTGTGGTAAATCTCAAAAAAGTTGAAGCATTTTAGAGAAAGAGTACTTGTTTCCCCTAAAAGTTTCTACTGCCCTGAAGAAAAAGAATTACCAATTCAACTGCTACATCTCATCCACAAAAGTACAGCTGAAACTAAGAGGACTGATCTGTCACTCCTTCATAAAAAAGTCTAATTCATACTCATTTCTCATTTATTTCAATTATTAGTAAATAAGGAAAATATTTCACAGGTGTTATTGCTTCCTCTCCCTTTTTAACAAGTTTTTTACTACATGTAAAGTCACACAAACCTGTCGCTGCACAAACTTTGTCATAACCTTCTTGGCTTGTTCAAGTGAAGACTCCTCATCAGGGGCAGAACTGCTCATTGTAATGCCTACATCCAGGCACAGCACTACGGCCACCTAGAAATGAAAGAGGATGCATGCAAAGGATGAATATGAGCATAATTACTTAAAAGGGTACCTACAAAACCTAAAAATCAAGGTACATCACTACTGGCTTCTTTTATAGTAACTGTTAATACAAGACAAGAGTGAAGACCAGAACCAGTACAACTGCACAGAACTCAGCATCATTTAATCCTGTACCATGTTCCACACATCTCAGTGGAAAATACAAGAAATCCTATGTTTCACAATAATCTCTTGAGATGGACAATTTCTATATAACCTAATGAACATCTTAGCAATCTCAGAGTTCTTCTACAGTAAGGAAATAAAGCAGACACATTTTGGTTGACAATTATAAGCACAACACAATACAGCATGCCTGCACAACACAACATAAAGATTGTTCCCGAAGTCTACAGCTACATCCACCCCTCACATTAAGCTCAGAATAGCTGCAGAGACCACTCTTTGGTCTAACTCAAGCATAGTAAGAATGATAGCGCTCCTATAGTTCCCAGGGACAGCCAGAATATTTATGCTACTGAAAGTGCCTGCAATGAGCACTGGTGTCTGCACCATGCAGCTATGCTATTAATGCCTTAGAAGGATGAATTCCAATTTCAATTTAGGGGCTTAAATCCCACGAGCTATCTATTTGTTCACATTTCTGATCACTGCTTTAACTGTACACACGTAACTATATGTAACACTGACCAAGTCTTCCCCTTAACTGATTTATAAACTAGCGTGTGAATAAAATAAAATTGCTTCGTGTCATTTCTCTTGTTCAACCTTTGCTAAGTTCCTTTCAAGGTCTTCCACAGACTCTGCTTACCTTGATTAACCTGAGTAATTTTACCATCCAGCTGAATGATGCAAGAAGAATTCAGCAAAATTATGCTCCGCATCTTGCAGGACACTTACAAAAAAGCCAGCTGCAAGTTATTGTCACTGATCAAACCAAGATTCTTTAAATATACATTAAAACCTTACATGGTGGATTGTCAATAACTTAAATTATATATCCTTCAAAAAATTACTGGTAGCCAGAACACAGGAAAGTCAGGTATTACCTAGGCTGAAACCAGTCACCTTGTTTTAAAACACAAAATATATTCAATTCTCTAAGAACTGAAGCTGCCAAAGGACGTGGGCAATAAATCAAATCAGAAGACTGTCAAGCAACATGAGATGTATAGTTTGCTTTTGCAAAGCAAAAAGGATGAACAGAAAGAAAAGATGCTGGTCTAAGCACTTTCACAAATGGCTGGTCAAATAATTCCAAGTACCTTTTTAAACATCAACCAAAAGAACCTGATTCTTTTTGTCACCCAAATAGATAACTCTTAATATCAAGTTTAAGGAATATGAATAATTTGCCCAGATTAGTTGTCTAATCCTCTGTATTAGCAGCTCCAAAATTATTTTCTTATCATCTTTCTTTTCTCAGAATATATTGTGCATCTCCCCTGTCATTTTAACAAGCACTGTTTTAACTCCCTACATCATTCCAGGACAAGAGGAAGAAAGAAAAAAGGCTGAGCAACAGGATTCTACAAGATGTCCAGCACGTTCTACTCATTCTCAGCACAATTCATCACTCTACTTTTGCTGGCGGCTTGCCTGGGAGCTAAGAATTAATGTCTCTGAGTTTGCTAGGTCTGCAGCTTAGAGCAAAATAGAGACACTAACCAAGGCTGCACTAGGTTTTCACAAGAGCCTTGTTACTGCTCACCTGCCATCCTGAGGAATTACTCAACTAGCAACTGCAGACCCTTTGCTTATTGCTGTCCTGCCTCAAGACACACAACAGCTGGCAGCTGAATTAATTCCGTTGTCTCAAACAGGTAACATGCTCTTCACAGCTGGGAAGATGACAGCAAAGCAACCAGTCAAGAGCTGCTGTTTTGCTTAAGAAGAAAACGATCAAGTGTCAAATGCTAATTCTTTTCTGGAAGGCAGCAAAGCTCCAAGCCTGGTGTGTATTCAGATATGTGGAATCCTCCTTCTCGAATAGGGCAAGTCTCTCTTTTGGTAATCCTCCTCTATACGTCTACTCTTCCGTTATTAACCTCTGAGCATCTCAACTGAGCATCCAGTGCTGCCATTTTCAGATGCAGTATACTAAGCAAAGCTTTTAAGATGCACAGCATGTGTGATTGTAGGACAACACTGTCACACCTGTGCTAACATCCATCTGTTTTGCTCAAGTACTGAAAAGGGTGAAAATGGAACAAGCCTGCCTTTAACCTCAGTGCTGAAGCTAGTTATAATTAAGCTACAAGACATATGGCTACAGCAGCACTTTAGCAGGCCATAAAGATGAAACCTGTGCTTAACAGATACTGAATATCAAAAAAGATTTTAACACAGGTTTCGCCAACAGGATTCCTTAAACATACCAGACAAACAAACTGCATTTCTAACAGGGCAAATCCATGTCTACTATTATTCTAGCAAGAGCAAAATACTACTACTGTGGTAGCTGCCCAGTGCTCAACATCACAGCTGCCCCCAAGATGGGAACACTGACGTCCCTTTGAATTAGACATCTTTTGTACCCACAGCAGCTCGGGGGCTGGCACAGGGAGGACTTACTCGGCTTCAGAGAAAGGCTTTGCAGCCGTGGCTGTTGCGCTGTTTGCTACTAACCTCGAAGTCAGCTCACTGAAGGGAAGGGAAGGCAAGCCAGGCCAGTTCAGCCCCACGCTGACTGCGGTACCACAGAAGCATAGAACGGTTTGGAAGGGACTTAAAGGTCATTAGTTCCACACCCTCTGCTTGTGCAGGGACACCTTCCACTAAACTAGGCTGCTCCGTGCCCTGTCCAGCCCAGCACAGACAAGCCGCCTAACGGCGGTAAAGCCGGCTCCCTCAGGTGATCATGAGGGGACGGGCCACGCTCAGCTCCCAGAGAGGCAGTAGCACCGCAACGACCCCGCGGCGCCCTCAGAAGCCCCACACAGCGACCACGGGGTCGCGCCAACACCCCCCACCCAGGGCCAAAGCTTAAACAGCGCTCGCGTTACAGGCGGGCAACGGCAGACAAAACGGGGTAAGAACTGCAAAGGGCTGCCGGGAGCCTACCGGACCCCTCTCCCTCACCTTGCTGCTGCGCGCCATCGCGCTCGTTCCGGGACGCGGTGCGCCGCGCTCACCGCTCCGCGTCCCGCCGGGAACACAGCAGCGGGGACTCGCGTTCCGCGCTGGGTCGGGCAGCGCCACCCAGTGGCCGGCGGCGGCGGAGGCGTGCCTTGCCGGGACGCTGCCGCCTCAGCCGCGGCCTCGAGTTGGGCGGGGACGGGAGCTGGGCTGGAAGCGGCACAGCTGGACGAGAGGGAAGGTGGTGTGGGTGACCCCTCATCTTTCTCCTCAGGTCATCACCCTCAGCGTGCCCCATCTCGCAGGCTCCACTGTCCCTAGGAATCTGGCCACAGGGTGAGCAGTGGAGCAGAGCCACGGATAAGCCCTATACAGGGGTCCCTGAGGAGAGGCAGCAGCAGGGCAGGTCTTTGGGGCCAGTGAAGTCCTGCTGTCCTCTCCTGCCTCTGAGCACCTCCTGACTGACCCCGTCTGTCACCCACCCCACAGGGACATCTACTCCAGCCTCCTCACAGCGACCAGGAGTCCTGCAGAAGAGGGAGCATCCGTTCCCCTTCACCACAGGACAGACTTTCAGGCTGGAAGTGTCTGGTAAAGTCACATTCTGCCCATGGATCAGCAGTGGGACAGGATTCTTTAATTAAACATTGGCACAACACTATCTATCTCTCAGCACTAACAGCAGAGAGAATTTCTGAACAGCATTACATCCAGGCTCTGATGAAATGGAAACCTGCTGATCTTAAAAATTCAAAGTATAATAGCTGCTGTGTATCACATGTGCCTTGGCTCCCGTTGGATGTTAAATCACCAGCAGAGATGCATAGAGGATGGTGAATATTTTGTCTTGTTCTGCAGTACCTTCCTTGTATCCTTTAAGAGCATCATTACCACTGTTCTTCATATTCTCAGTGTATCTCAAAACCCACATTATCATCCATAATTATTCTCAAGACAGTACAAAGTGATGATACTAGTATAGCTACAAAAGAGTAAACCTCACACGAACATTTCAAAACCCTTGTACCAGAAGACAGACCCTGCAAACACAAGTGTTTCCTTTTCATGCTGAGTAATGTCTGAAGACAAAAATCGACTTTCCCTCCTTACTGCATTGCCATGCTTTGGGAATATTGGTAATTGAGGGATTCTCCCTTCAAAGCACTTTGCATATCAAAGGAACAGAGCAGCTTGGCAATGTGACAAACATTTTATGGGAAATGGGTAGACAAAAAAAAAAAAAAAAAAAGCCAGCAATTGCAAAAGAGAGGCATGCATTGTCTTCCTGAATGTCTCTAAGGGAATTTCAGACTAATCAGCCAAGAAAATCAGGTCTGCTTATTATTATTGTTCCTGATGTTACCTCCATCCCTAGGAGTGCTTGCCACATACCAAAAGCCTCCCATGGGCTAGCAATCGGGCAGTCCCCCACCCCAACTGATTTCTGACATATCTTGCAGTCTAGGCAAGAGACAAAAGATGCGCACACACACAAACGTGAAAACCAGGGAAACAAAAATTGATCAACTTCATCGGCAAAGGCTTTTCTCACACCAACAGAAAAGCATACTGCAAGGCACCATAAACAATGAACACTTCATTTTTATGCCAGGGTTGGGAAGTAAAACCCTTCACAGTCCTCTCTGAATCCTAGATTTGACATAAAAGCTGAATCCCAGGCTTTGGGTCAAACTCTTATAGCTGGAGCTGTAATTACAAATATTACTCAGAGGAGCTAATTTGGGCATGAGGAAGATTTTTTGGCTTTGCAAGAAGATTGGCATACCCAGCCCAGGTGTGGAGCCCTGCTCCCTTACGAAGTCTGAGTAAAGCTAAAGACACCTGTAATCATGAAACTCCACGTGTGATCTTCCTATCCATCAGCTCTCAGTCTGGCATAAATGGGTCCTTAGCACTCTCATTGCAAAAATACACAAACAATAAAGCAAAACATTCCCTCTTTGCATCTTCACGCTGCCAGATTTCCTCAGAGCAATTTCCACCATTCAAAAGAAAACTGGCTAATAATCTCTGAAAGAAACTTTAACCCCCATTTCTTTTCCCTTCACAGCTCTCCACAGAGCTCCCTTACAGGTAATCATCAGATCCAACTAACCAACTCCACCTGGGGGCACTGGTGCTTCCTTAGCTTGGAGTAAGAGTTGACAATCTTTGCTTGTAAATGCTTGCCAAAAGACGCTTGTGATTAATTGGCCATTTCCATTTTGCAGAATGTCAAATACATAAACAATAAATGTGACATCTCAGAGGACTCAGCATCCAGGGGGATCAGCTGTAATCTCATTTGCAACAAAGTGACTTGGACCTCAGTCCCAGTTGAGGTTCCCACTCATTGCTGTTACTTCTTTTTTGGTTATTTGTTTTCCCATCAGAAAACTAAGCCTGGATTAAATAAGCATGCTCTTGGAGAATACCAATGAGGGGCCTGCCTTGTGCTTAACTCTATGCCTTTACAAGGCAGTAATGAAAATGGCTTCCCCGTTTTATTACAAGAAGGAATGCGTTATCCAGAGAGTTGCAGCTGAGACCCAGCCGCTTATGGCCACTCTGAGCGAATGCAAACGGCTGCGCTGTAAAAGCAGAAAGATGACTTGGCCTTTCTGCCTCCTGGAGCAATTGCCTGCAGGGTAAAATTCTGGATAAACGCCTGGTGGAAAGAGGAAAAACAGCACTGCCATCTGGAATCTTGCCCAATAGTTCTATTGAAGTAGATACATGGAGCAGAACTGTTCACACAAGAGTTAACTTCTCAATCATTACCTAGTCTTCGCCTGCATTTATATGTAGAAGTAGGCACTAATTGCAAACAGAGGAGTTATGAATTGAATTTCCTACAAAAATAATCAAAGCAGGGCAAGGACACTGTGACACCAATCAGCTTTGTATTCCTACCAATACAAGCTTGGCAGCAAGCAGGAAGACAAAGTAGACAGGAAATTGGCACCCAAAGCAAAGCAGACTTAGAAGCACAGCTGTTAGTGTCCTCCTGTGTTGGGCTTCATGAGGTGTGCACAGTTGTCTTCTCCCAAGAGGTGTTTCCAAACACCTGCTTGCAAGCTCATGCCAAATCTATGGTGCAGACCAGCCCTAGTATTTATTATGTCTATTTAGTGGTTGCTGATGGTCCTTCCCAAGAGATATAAATCTAACACACAGTCTTTGCTTAGTTGCTTCTGTGGAATACATCTGCAGGGAAAAGATGTCAAACACAGGCTTCAGTCTCTAAAGCAAAACTGGAATTGTAAGTCCACAGAGCTTGTCCTCTGGCCATCTATGACTCATGAACACTTGGCAAATTACAAATCTGGGCCTCTAATGAACTGAAAAATAATTTTAAAAGCCGTCTGAAGATTTAACAGTTCCCATCTGTTGGTCTACCTGCTCTGTCCATTTTTGGTTTACATTGTGCAGTGGAAGGAAGTGAGTCTGCTTGGAAATAAGGAAATTACTCTGGTAGGAAAATCAGAAAGCTAAATGGGAGGGATTATACCACACCATCTTTCCTTGCTTGAAAATACAGTTAAAAAGCACAGTAATCAGAGGTAATGAGCAAAAAAAAAGTGTATTGGCTTGTGGTGTGTTATGGCAAGCACATTCTAGCTCAGGGGCTCCTGACTGTGGTAAATGAGTGCATCACAGCTGATGCACAATCTACTTCAAAGCAGCACACCCACAACTCCTAGTCTTGCACCACTGCAGAGGAGGCAGGGAACACTTCAGAAAGTGGCTCCATACATCCGTCTGCACAGAGCTGCAAAACTCCAGTGTTCATAGTTCCACTTCCAAAAGACAGTGTCACCATTGCTTTTCGTCCTCACTGCCCCCCACTTTAGCTGCTGAATTTATAACCTCTTTCCTTCTGACTGCTCCCTTTTACTTCTGCAGACTGTGCAGTTAACACACATTTCTCAGGCAGAGTAAAATTTCCACTGGCTGCGGTACACCACCAGCAGCCTTATTAAGTGCCATAGAGAGGGAAAACATGAAATCACAAGACAACGCTGTTTACAACCCCTTTTCCCAATGCATCATTTACCTGTTTCAACTCTACAATGGAGTCATGTTGAGGATCATTTTTCTGTTGCATGCACATACTGTCCTGCAGAAAGAATTGTTGCCCATCCAGTTGTTCTTCTGCCTGCTGTTTGCTATTCCTGCTGAACAGAATGACACATTGGTCTAACAAGTTGCATCATAAATTTTTTCCTCTTTCACACCATTTATGAAATTTGCAATGATTTTTTTTTTAAGTTCTAATCTTTTCAGGTATTGCACTTGCCATCCCTCTTATTTGGTGCAATTTCCAGATTGCATAGACACATTTTGTCTTCAACCAAATTATGAAGGAATAGTGCTCAGCCTGAGATTACCACCCCAAAAATAACCACTAGATGCAGCTCTGTATATAACATTCTAGCTGCTTTTGAACTCATTTTGTCATAGGCTAAAAAATACAACAGCTTCCTAGCCTGCTTATGAGAATGTCATTTAAAGCAGCATCAAAAACTTATTAAAGTTAAATAATTTCTATATAGAAAGCCTGTTTCTCCCCCAAAAAGTCGACTTAACACCATTTGTTCTTTAAAAAAAAACCAAACTGCTCTTCCTTTTACTTATTATCTTCTGAGCACTAATAAATGGGTTGTTACAGTAGCTTCCAGCAACTAGAGCACAAATAGTCTATACCTCCCCAACACCTTCACACTTCTTCATCCCTATTTTAAAAGTACATAGTGTACTTGCAATCTCACCTATCTTCTCAAGGAAAATCACTAATGCTTGAGATTGCTTTAGACTGTTTTATATTTGCCTCGGATTAAATTCACCTGGCTCAACTGATTTAAAACCATGTCCATTGGTTAAGCACACTGGCTTTTCCTGGTTTAACTCAAATCACTTTGTGTTGCTGGTGTTAATTACGTAGCTGGATCCGAAGGTTTCAGCCCAGCTGAAACTCATGTAGTTATCTGAAGGAGTATAATAATGGAATTTCATCTTATTTCTTTACTGTAGTTTTCTTTAAGAAGTAAAGAGAATATTGAAGTTGCAGAAGTCCAACTCCAAAATAAAGGACGTTCTGATACTGAAGTTTCTTGTGCAGTCTTAGTCAAGTACTTTGTGTCTATGCGTTATGATACAGGTTCAACTACAGGAGCAGGTATTTTTTTTTTAATCTTTTCAATATGTATTGGGATAGAATTGGGGCTGTGCGCTAAAGGAATCATAAGAATCTTGCCTCATTTGTTACAAAAATTGGGAGAGAGAGCAGAAGAGGAAATTCTTATGGTTATGCTAACTGAATGACATTTTAAGAAGTAAATTCTCTGGTTTTGTTCAGCAGGTTGCCTCCATTCTCATTTACAAATCAGAACCCAAGTCTCTCACCAGTAGGCACTGGTTATGTGAGTTGTATTTTCCCAGTGCACAGTCTGAGATAGTCAGATATGTGTAAGTACTGAGCATGCAGAGGTGTTCATGAAAGGAGCTTCACTTTCAACACAGAAAATACCATATGCTAAATGCGCTGGAAAAAAATCCAGCAGCAAGGCATCTCAGAGGTGCACGGAGACTTCATAGACTTTTCTAGTCTTTAAAATCCTTGTGTCCTTGTTGCACATGTAAATATATCAGCATTTATGTTACATGCTATTGAAAAAAAAAGGTTAACTACTTACATGCTACAGTGACGTGTTACTGAGAGATTGCTTTGCACAGTCTGTGCAAGGGAGGGTTAGGGCCACACTTTGAAGTATAAGGGCAAAACAAAATGCTGGATTGGTTTCTTATTAACTTCTTTCCCACACCCCACTATATAAACCTGGCATGCCAGAGAAAGGATAGCATGAACTCCTGTGAGTGAAGATTACTTCGGATTGCATTCGTATAAGGAACAGGGAAGGAGGGATTAACTTTATATTACTATATTAAAAGTTGGCATGATGTAAGTTCTTGGTATTAGCCGGTGCTCTTTCATGGTACATAAACTTCTTTGGATGCACATGAAAGAAAAAACATACTGCAGTGCGCTTTATTTCCCGTTTTTCAGTTTCAGCCACTGGAGGGCAACATGATCCCAGTCACCGAGGCACAGCAAGCACTGCTGCCCGCAGAAATGGGCAGCGAGCACCCAGCAAGAACCACCACTGCAGAGGAATTTCACAATAAATTAGACAAAACCCAAAACTTAGACATAATTTTACATCGCATTTTTCTGAGAGGGTAGATCTAAAAATATCTTCATACATTTAACATCTATTCATCTGGGTTTCTGCTTAGGATGATGTTTTCATGAGTTCTAAATCTGTGGATTTAGCCAAAGAATTTTTGGTGGAGGTGATGTGAGGACCACACAGCCTGGTGTCACAAGAGGTGAAATATTTCCCTCTGCTATGTAATTGAAAACCTGACATATGTCCCCACTCTTGAAAAAACTCTGGCAGATTTCTATGGATTAGCTGTTAAATCCATTACAATAAATGATTTCTTTATTACATATTAGAGGACTGCCAGCAGCGTAAGGTATGATTTTCTTTAAAATTAATACAAATAGTTTGGCCTAACCAAACTCCAGAGCACCTGGGCTCCTGGAGAGGACCAGAGAGTTCATGTCAGATATGCTTGCCTTGGGGAAAGCAACAGCCCAGTGAAGTGTTTGAAAAAGCCAATATTTGGGGAAGAAGTAACAAGTACAAAGTAGATGTCAATAAAATGAAACAGCACCTTAGAAATTGGGGGTGGGGGGATGGAGGGGGAAAGGAAGAAAAGCAGGCTACGTTATAGAACACAGCAAAACATTTTCCTCAGAAGTCTTGTATTGGCTGCTGTTTCAGGTTATGACAGAAGCAGAATCTCATCCATCTTCTCCACATGCTCTTCATTTCACAGTCTTTCTAGCTCACCTCTCCCTGTGCAGTCTTTGTTTGCAGCCATTAGCAATCCAGCTGTGTTTTCAGCATCTCTGGAAAACACTTGCACGCAGTGGGATTGCTCTGGACAAGCTAGCTAGGGTAACTCACTGTGTGAAGCATTTGTTTTGTGGATGCACAAGGATAAGCATTTAGTATCCTTCCCCCACCAGCACCATGCACGTATACATGTGTGCACACACATGCAGTCTAACAGTCCTGTTCAATCCTCACAGCACAGGATGCTGTTTCTTATCTATCCAACCAGCCCGCAGGAGGGGATGGGGACAGTCTTCAGCTGCCAAACAATGTTCTTTCTGAACAGGGAGAGAAGATCCCATTTTAAATCCCTATGCCTGCACCTGGAAGCAAATTGAAATCAGACTGCAAGGATAGAAGTCTGGATCTTTAGAGAAATATTAGCTTTAATGCATTTTAAAAACAGAGCATTGCAACATGGAAGATAGAACATCATGTTTTAAAGCTTTTAATTCTTGTAGGTTCCCATTTTGTGCAGCTTTGCAGGACCAGCAGCAGCAGTGTGAAGGCAGGAGCTGCTATTTCAGGAGAAAGAAGAAGGGATTAAGAGTGTTTCTTTGTACAAATTGATGCCAACCTATGACACCAGCAGACATATGACAATATTAGATGTAGAGGCAGGGGAAGAATAATTTCAAGTTTTCTCTGTCAGTTATTTTTGTCAGGAATTCCTTGGAGGGAAGGAAGTCATCAGGATGACAACTGCTGATTTCTGCAGGTCTTTTGAACTAGGCAGACATTCAGATTTTTATAGCTTTCTATTGAAATAAATGGCAAATTTAACCATCAAGAGAGACTAGATTTTAGGGTGGAATTGGAGACTCGGAGCAATCCTGCTGTTACTGTGTGGATGGCTGAAGTCACCACCACCACATGAAACTTGCCTTATAGCCTGTTCCAGTATTAGAGTTCATCACTTCAGCAGTGTGTAATTGCATTGCAGAGGAGTAGTAGTATTACTAATGACCACGGATGTCATTTAGCAATGACACTACATGTGCCTTGGGATGATACTATATTAAATATTTAACTTTTTTTTTTTTACTACATGCAGTTACTAAGAATTATTTCTGCTCATTTCTTAAGTCACAGGAGAGCTCATCTGAATAAATTAATGAAGGTTAAAATTGCTTGTATTTATTAATTCAGTATGCAACTTCTACATGGTTAAAGTGTTAATGATGGAAGGATATTCTAATAACTGCCTGTAGTTATAAAGAGTGGCTCATTACAAATTATTTAAATACATTATAGTGAAAGACATTAGAGGCTGACACTTCTGTAGTTTAGGGCAAGTAAAGTATTTTAGAAAGAAAGACTGAATAAAAGGCATTTTCTCTTTAGGCCAACTATCCCAGGAGTTGTTGGATTCATGCCCAGCATTGACACTATAAAAGCCATTCAGCTTGCTTATATTTGGGGTTGTCAGGATCTCAACTGCAGGTGATTCAGATAACCAGGCTTGAATAAATTAAGCTATCTATGTGCTATATCACGAGCCAGTTTGCTCTTAATTTGTAGTAGAAATATTTGATTCACTTACCGTAGCACTGCAGGAGCAGAAAGAATTTGATGTACATATTAAGATAGTCAAAGGCACCTTGAACTGTATTGGTCTTAATAAACTGATGGAGGGACTTGTCATGAACCAAGCCCTAAGGGAACATGTTGCCTGGGAGGTGGGTTTTTATCCTATTTGCCAGGCAGAACATACTATCACATTCAAAAGTTATTCTTCTTTATCTTGTGAAGTTAAATTTCCACCTGGAAGAAATGGCTGGGAAAAGGAGCCCTAAGACAGGGAGGTCACATCTGAGCAGCACCTTTGTATCTCAGAGGGCTCCAGGTCAAATTCATCCATGGCATACCTAATTTCAACGGAAGCAAGCCACAACAGATTTTAACTGCTCTATTTCTGGCAGAAGGCTTTATGTTTTAGCACACTAAAAGCAAGAGCATTTTATCAACACAGGGGCAAATGTATTGTTGGCTTGGCTCAGATGCTCTCATTTTAATGCATTCTGACAGACTTCAGCTACCGTGTAATGATAAGAAATTACGAAGACTGAAAGTAATGGAGCTGGGTG
The DNA here is from genome assembly GCA_017639245.1 of Myiopsitta monachus. Lineage (NCBI taxonomy): Eukaryota > Metazoa > Chordata > Aves > Psittaciformes > Psittacidae > Myiopsitta > Myiopsitta monachus. The sequence continues at coordinate 24,734,526 of CM029926.1, read as the reverse complement.
ACCAAGGGGGACCCATTAGAGCCCCTCACTCATTTCCCTGGGCTGCTTGTTCACATGCAGTCACACCACACCTGTTTATGTGAAAAGATGCCCAAGGGGCTTTTTGAATCCCCTGGCAACTTACCCTAATCAAACACAATCACAAGCCCTCCCGTATCTTTAAATGGTTGCCTGTCAGAAGAGAAATTATCCTCTAGTAGTGAAGGCAAGCAAACTTGATGTCCCTTCTAATTTGCTAAATTAATTGAAAAGTTACATTTCTAAGTGGATTAGCCCCCACTTTTGCTTCAACCTTTCTCGGAGTTCCCATTTCTATACAGGGAATAAATTTGCATGGACTAATCTGTTCAGAAATGAATCTGCCTTAATATCACTGTCTTATACCACATTGAGAACTCTTTAGAAAGAAGCAGAAATGGCACTGGTCCAACAGACTAATTCACTGCCTGTGTCAAAAGGGGCTTGCATAAGCTTTGAGCAAAATTATGTCCATCACAGTGCAGGAATGTGGGCGGTGCATCCTTATTTTCTCTCTTTAATGCTAGTGTAATTGCAGGCCTCAGTGTGCAAGAGCAGAATGTAGTGGCTTTTCTTAACTGTTGCTGCAGCTTTGAAAAGGCATCCACAGGGTTGGCCACACAGATCCATGGAGCAGTCCCTGCTGTTAATCTCAGAGTGACGACTTGCAGGATCCCAGCCTCAGAATTCAAAGCACTGGCCTGAAGCACAGTTCACACTGCTGGTTGTTTCAGCTCTTGGAGAAACTGAATGGGTTGGGTAAGTCAGCAGGCAGAATTAGCCTGCTGGTGAAATACTTGATAGTGTCATAGAAGTGTGTTTTGCCTCATGCAAAGGTCCTCAATAGCGGTCATTCCCCCTGCCAACCATTATCTTATAAAACGATTACCTTGTACCTCAAAGCTGAGACTGGAAAGGCTTACAAGCTAATTCTCTGGGTCCACTTCCTCCATCGTACCCTCCATACCAGCAATTTGGGTGTCCTTCACCACATTCTTCACTGGAGGTGGGAAGTCCCATGCAAGGAATCCTGTTCCCTTGGCAATGTTGGTGGCAGGCATCACACAGCAAGCACCTGGTATTTCCAACTATTGTGTTGGACACAGCACTACCAGTTGGAGGAAATCATCTGCAGGTGAAATCGACTAAAAGCGATTCTCCTTTGACTCGTCAGAGACATCCCTGGAGTACTAACAGGTTATAAGAAATCTTCCCAGCACAGCCGTAAAGAGCATCTCCAAGTCACAGACACACAGACTATATTTGTAGAGTTAAATAGATATTTCCTATTTTGGTACAGAAACGTGTCCCTCTCTACAGATCCTTGGAGCTAAAGCCAAACAGATACTCATACGTGAAATTAAATCAAAAAGTTTTCATTTGTGCACTATTAAGTAAAACCAAAGAATAACCCAGAGCCAAAAGATATGGCAGCTCTGGACAGGCAAAGGTTAATAAAAGGTAAAACTGAGACCAATTTCAGCCACATTTTAAAGTGGGTCTTGAAAGTTAATGACTTTTAATCAATTATCAGTATGAGATGACTGTCCATCCCACAGCACTGTTTTTAACACAAAATCAAGCAGAAGCATGAAAGCAACACTCTTCTAAAGCCACATACATCTTTATTCTCCATCCAGGCCAGCAAGGATGGGAAAAGAGAATGCAATTAAAAACAACCATCAGCAAACACACACTATCTTTACTTAAAAAAAACCCAAAACCATCCAGACAAGAGCAGCCACAAACATACTCAACATCAGAATAACTAGAATTCCCCGCAGCTTGACAGCGGCACATAAGCAAAAATTACTTGTGAGTTTCTGAAAGCAAGGGTAGAACAAGACAAAAACTTGTGCTTTTTTCTATTACAATTGTCAATGATTATATATTTTGCAGCAGGCAAACCACTTCAGGGGATAATGGGCAAGAGAGAAAACAAAGCTATCCAGAGCTGGTTTGAGAAAAATTGGAATAAAACTTTTACAAATAGCACCAGAACTAACCCCAAGCTTAAACTAGCCCCAACCAAAATCAATGTCAGAATACCTTGACATCAGCAGGAGCAGAGGCAAGCTTGGTTAAGTGTAAAGAAGTAGAAGACACACAACGGATTGTTCCAGTATATCCCCAAAAACATGGCCTCCAACCCCAGAAACATAGCTGCCACATCAGAGGAAGGGTACTACGGCTTCTCTGACACTCTTTTTTGTCTACATAGCAGTAAGAGGCACAGATTCGGTTTTGTCGCCACTCTGGCAGGCTGTTTGCAATCCTAAAAGCAAATCCTGCAGCTCAGCCAACATTTCACATGGCTGTATTCTGTAACGAGCTAGTATTTATCATTCAAGTCCTCTGTAAGATGAAGATTCTTTATGCTCTGACCCCAGCCTTTCATCTAGCCTTGAACAGCTGCTGTTTGGCAGGGACAGCTGAATTGTATTTTCTTCCTCTGCAGCAATGCACATTTGCCAGCCATCCTTCCCCCAAACCCACTTGTTTGCTGCATGTTGGGGCCAAGATACACAATCCACTCCTTTCATGGCTGCAGTGTCCCTCTAGGCAAAGTGTGAGAACACTTGCCAACAAGCCTGCCTTCCCATTAATGCTTGTTAAGCATCACTTCTTCTCACCCTCTGGCCATGTGAGAGCCTGTGATTTTCATGTGGAAGAAGTAGAGGGGCTGTGCTGGGTCACTACAAACTGCTAGCACAGGCATGACTGATCCTCAGCTTCTCCATTAATTCACAGGCGTATCAAGCCTGATTGAAACAGTCATGCGAAAGGCATTGCACTGCTTGAACTGGTCCCAGGCATAAGTCAGATTCTTTGAACCCCACTGAATTACCTGCCACTAAGCTGGAGTCTATTTTATATTGGTTTTGGTTGGTTAGTTTGGGTTTGTTGGGTTGGTTTGGTTTTGTTGCTTTCTGGAAGTTGGTCATTGCCTTTAAAGATTAAGCCAGTAAAAACTGGAAGCTGTATATCAGGAGGCACCAAATACAGCCTGGCCTGTCCACAGGGAGCACCTCTGCTTTGCCAGTAAAGTGTGGGGCCAAACCTGCTATTGATATTTAGCTATTCACTATTGGCTATAAGTGTTCATACTGCTAATCCTCAAGACAACGCCAAGAGGCTGGTTTGGCTGGACCTCCCAGAAGGGGACAGACCAAAGATGCAGTAAGGACTTTACTTGTTTATGTGTCAGGCCTAGAGGATCAGCAGACTTGCTTATACATCACCATTTCCCAAATGTCCTAACCAGGACAGTCAGTCAGTGTAATCTTGAGCTCATACTTGGAATACAACACAAAACATTAGTTCCTGTGAAACCCAGCTTCTGGATGCTTCTCTACCATCCTAAAACTAAAGCAGCTCCACCTCTGGCAAGGAGACTGGGGAAGTGAAACACCTGTACAGACATGAGAGACGGTGCAGCCTGACTGCACACTACGAATGATCTACCTACACACATGCAAATGGTGGGCTCCTCTGGGTTGAGGCTGAGCCAGACTTTCTAGCAGCACCAGCTGAACTGGAGCACTCAGAAAATTAATCATGTTTCAGATGTGTAATTCAGTCCCCATTAGAGTCTATTACACCTCTCTCATTTTCCTCATGTCCTCCTAAGGCCCCAGTAGAAAATGAACTTTTCTGCTAGTCATCTTTTAAAAGAGACAATTAAAATTTCTCAAGCCTATGGTGGCCACCTCAGCGTGGTCTGGGAGCCCACTAAGATGCCATGCAAAGTTGCAAAGGAGGGAAACCAATTATAAAAATGAGACATGAGGGGAGGAGGATGTATAATCCATTGCTCTTCCACATAATTACCCAGGAAGTGGGGGGGGGGGGTTGGGGTGCAGATTTCCAGAGCTGAGGCACTAATGCGTTTGCACTGGCACTAACAGACATGGGCTCACAGATGTCCCTGTTCTGAAAAAGAAGGTCCAGCAGCTCTTTCATAAGAGCAACTTCAAAAAGAGAACAACTGTTTCAGTGAAACCTTCCCATTGCGAGCACTGTCAACATTTGATATGGTTTAGTGATGGTCTTGGCAGTTCTGGGATAATAGTTTGACTTGATAATCTTAAAGGTCTTTTCTAACCTAGTTGATTCCATGATTCTAACCCCACCTACCTAAATATAGGTGCTACCAGCCCACACCTGCATTGCAGTGACACAGAAACTATGCTTCCTCAGAGCATGTGTTTCTTCCCTATAAATGCAACCGTTGGCACTGCACCCTGCATACAACTCTCAGAGCCTATTCTTCCCTAGCAGTGCACCTATCAAGAAATCAAATGCAGGTGTGTCATAAGCACCTATCTGTGCACCTGGGGGTGCTTGGTGACAGGCCCATCAGGGCCCCGTGCACCACATTACAAAGCAAGTCTTTCCATCATGTGATCGGTGCATTTCAGTGTAGAGTTCATGTGCCTTTCTTGGAAGCTGTGCTGTCTTCTCCCAGAGGAAGACCAGGTCTTTCTGTGCTCTGACAGCGTCTACGCTGTTAGCTACCTGCAATGTTTGCTGCACTTGTTAGGAGGACTGGAAAAGGACCCTTTTTAGGAAAACTGCAAGAACGTCCCATGATTTGCCATTTAGCCTTCACCTCTGAATGGGTTCTTATCTCCTGAAGTTCATCTCCTGAGCATGGGCTTTTTTTAACGGGGTCAACAGGTCACTGCTATGTCCTACACCTGAAAAAGAAAGTCTAACTTTACAGAAGTGAATTTTTCAGCGTGTCTCTCTGCTGTGCCACAAATGGCATGAGCACCACAGACCTGGATTTTCTCACCATTCCTAGAAGTTGTAATTAGCTAAAACAGATGGCAAATCCTTGGAGAGCCATGCACCTCCCCACCCAGACCATGTGAAACTAGCACTCTTGTATTCTGTGACATTTAAAGAGCACTCCTAACCCAATATGCTTTTCATTAAGTTTGTGTTTAAATATATATATATATATATATATATAAAAAATTCAGTGTGTTATTCTTTAGATGAAAACCACTTACATAAGACCAAAATAGTCAGCCAGGACAAAGGCTCAGACTGCTGAGGTCTCAACCCCCTGTGCAGAGCTCTTGCCAGAGAGACTACCTGAGATATTATCAGAATCTAGCAGCTCAACAATGCTGTACGGAGAACAATCTTCCAAACCCAGCTTGCTGCAGAGCCAGCCACAAAAGCCCTTCTCCATATCCCTGACAGCATGCCACCAGTACCCAAAGGACCATGCTACCTGGGCCACAGCTGAGTACAGGCCTAGGGAAAAAGACAGAACCATAATTATAATTGGGTAGAAGATGATCAGAAAGGGACAAAAGGTGATTTTGTGCCAGAAGGTCCTCTCTTCATTGTACACCAAGAAGATGTTATACCATGTAATGGTTCCATAGTAGAATGAAACCACAAAGGACACTACAAATATGACAGGGAGGCAAATGATGGTCCAGAGGACAATATGGGGTCCTCTGTCTAGCCCAACATTACATTTCTTCTTCTCAGGTACATCCTCTTTAGGAGGTTCCTTTGACTTAGCGAGTTCCTGCAGCTCTTTGTCCGTTAGTGTGACATGGATGTCCACCATCTGACCCTTCTTCTTTCCCCTGGTGATTGTTCCAGTCAAGGTCACATATCGGCTGTCTAAAGGCGTGTTCCAGACACCTACAAACACAGATAAGCTCATCTATGTTAGATTTATTGTGTAAATCCCCAACGACCCCAAAGACAATTAGATAATGCATATGGAGTAATAGATTTTAAAAAGATGGAATGCAGGAAGCAATGCAGTGTAAAGAAGATTATCATAGAAGAAAATGGAAGAAGAGCTAATGAGGGACAAGACAAGAATTCCAGAATACAGAAACCACAAGGGAAAAGACTCCAGCATTTGCACTGGGAAAATATGTGAAGGGAAAGTGCTGCAGGAATATATGAGAAAGAGATGAGATGGAGTGAATGAATCAAAAACGGTATGACTATTTTCTCTGGTACCCTCATACATTTATTCCTGAACAGTGTGGACGCTTAGGGTGAATTAGATAAATATGACTAAAACTCCTGTTCTGGAACAAGCACACCCACACATGGAGTTATATTAGATAGCTATAGTATATAGCTATATAACAGAATAGCTAATATTTCACTTTACATCTGCACTGTGTCTCAATCCAAAACGATTTTCAAAGTCTAGAAAAAACTTAAAAATTCTGATATATTTCTATTTTAAGGCATCAACAAATATACCAAAAAGGTAAGTGTTGGGATGTGTGTTAAAAGTCACAAACAGACTACCTTGGCTTCCAAGTGACATGGTTTAGGATGGTCCCTGCAGTAGTGCTAGCCATAAACTCTTTTATGGGGCTAAAATATGCTTCTTCTTGGTCTTAAATCTGACTAGCTCAGGAGGAGGTCTTCAGAGGCTATTAAAAGGAGGCTGAGCAGTTTGAAGTGGCCCACAGAAATAAGTCAGGAGATAAGTCCTGGGATAGAGGTTGGGATCATGGGAGAGTTTGGCGCAGCTGATGGATCCGGAGTATGTATTCACATTTACGTCCTTCTCAGCCTGCACTGGTGTGTCACAAGAGGATTAGCCATAGAACCTGCCTCCCACACTTCTTCCCTACAAGGGGATCGAGGACAGACACCAGAAGTGAAAGTTGCTCCAACATGCCCTACGATGACCTTGCAAATAATCACTCTTGATGAGGAAGCTGTGCTGAGAATATGCAAACAAAAGGCAACAGCAAATCCTAGATAATGAGCAAAACGACACTAAATCCATCTCCTTCCATCCTTTCACTTAACAGGCAGTTGTTTCAGGCGTGGAGAGGGGCTTGATCACAGCCTCACTGGCTTAAAGCACACTCCTACAGCATTTTTCTGGATCAACTCCAACTAGCACATACATTTAAAACTAAGAGTGTAGCAACAACCAACCTCTGCAAGGTTGGACGCCTGCAGGAGACAACCCAGCTTAGCCCATAATGCTCTTTATTTCAGAATATTTTCATGTATGAGCTCAAGCTGTCCTTTTCCTGCAGACTCGGGCGTAAGAGATTTGGTCCCACAGTCACTTCAATTTGACCTTAGTGCATGCTGGCACCAAAAAAAGTTTACAGAAAGCGGGTTCTCCCAGGAATACATACCATCTGCTGTCGACTGACCCAGGAACTTGGAGCCTTCCTCAGAGCCCTTCTCCCCTCCTTCTTCATCTGCCTGTTCTTCTTCCACCTTATTCTCATTCTCTGATCGATACACTATTATTGACTCAGGACGGGACTCTTTCTTCTTCTTTTTCCTCCGGTCCATAGTGGCTTCCCCATCAAAAGTGACAGTGGTTGCCACAGCCCTTCTCATGGAGCCACAGTGAGGACTTTGGCTTCCAGACTTGTTCTCTTTCTGCATGGTCTCCTCCATCCCACTGCTGCTCTCAAGCACCTCACTTCGCATCTTGCAGCACTTGTTTCCAATTTAACAGCTCCTGCACTTTGAAGTCATTGACCAGACAACAGTGCCAAAGATTCTTTGTTTTGGTAAGATTGCTCACTGCTGGCATCCAAACTATGCACTCCATTCCCAGCCTAAAATGAGAGAGAAGGCTGAAACAGTGTCTTTTTGTTATCAAGTAGAAAAAAAATGGCAGAATTTTCCTGTAAAAGGTTACTTCCAACTGGTTTAAACGTCATCTGAAGATCCTTATTACTGTCCTGAACATCAATTTTATTACATGGATACGTGTTTTGTAATATCACCTAATCCTGATTCCCATGTTCCAATTTTAAACATAACAAACCAAAGCTACTGGAAAATGAAAGAGTATTAACATTTATAAGAAGAGATTAAACAAGCACAGCTTACTGGGTGAATTTAACATTCCTCTGCAATGCTGGAACTAAAAAGAAGGCAATAGTTTTGGCCCACATGCATGAGAATGAAGAAATGAAACCACAGATGAAAAAGAAGTTGACTGATTTAAAGGACTTGCCCAGATGAGAGACAACTGCAGCAGGAACACTGAGCTCATCCTGCATTACAACAGCTATATTAGTGCCAGCCTTTCTCATTTTGAATGTCTTCTGACCATTGCAAGGATATTACAAAAAAGCAACCAAATGATGTCAAAATGAATGATGGTTCAAACCATGCCAATTTAGCATTATGTAGAGCTGTCAAACCTTAAAAATATAGCATATACAGTGAATTTAAAGCAAAAGATTACTTCCCTGGAGGGGGTATTGGAAAACACAGCAAAATTTTCTGATTGTGCTGGGAAAACAACCCAAATCTTCACAAATAATTTTAACAAATATAAGGGCTCAATGTGTACTCTTCATTCAAGCAAAATTAACAGCAATATAAAGTGACACTGTTATCTATGGGAAAGCTGTGTAAGCAAAAGACATATAATTAAGCATGCATCAAGGCAGACAAAGCCTTCTCCATGAACCTGGAAGATGCAGGATTACGGGTTCTCAGATTTCATAGCATCTAAGAAACTGACTGTGCCAAGTATTCATGAAGTATTTAGGTACAAATTTGAATACACTGAATAATGTTTTAACAACTCTGAGGAGCTCTGTTGAACATTTACATTTAAAAGAATGCATGTGACCAATAATTAAGCTTCTACCTAGTATCTGAATCATCTCTTTAACAGGAAACTCAGAAACACAGTTATCATAATTTGAAGCCCACGCAGTGAGTGCTGTGGAAATTTTTTAACAGATGCTAGAAAAAAGTTGAGCATTTTTAGATTTGGCAGTATGGTCCTGGTCTTCCCACAAATATAAGATTTTGGTGGTTTGTTTTGAAATCCATCCACGGGTCCTGAAGGAACTGGTGAACGAAGTTGCTAAGCCACTGTCCTTCGTATTTGAAAAATCATGGCAGTCAGGTGAAGCTCCTGACAACCGGGAAAAGGGAAACATAACCCCCATTTTCAAGGGGTAATGGGTTTAAATTTAACAGGGGAAGTTCAGGTTAGATATAAGGAAGAAGTTAGTCTTCTCTTGCTCCTGAGCTGAGAAGCACAAATGGGCAATGGAGGGACAAGCCCCTAAGCAGAACTGCTGCTGTGGCTGGGTCAGAGGCCTTTGGATAAAGAAGTGACGGAGCCCAGATTATTCTCTTTAAGCACAAGCAGGTAAAATCTGATGCCAGTCTGTCTACATCAGAAAAAAAACATGGCAAAGGAGATGCCTTTGATGCAGCAGAGGTGGCTGCAGTAAGATAAAAAGCTGAAAGATACAAATACAGCGCAGATGTTAGGTAGGTGTTTAAACAAAGTGGGTAGGTGTCATTTGATATACGTCATAGAGGGCTGTGGAGAACTGTCCATAACTGGAAACTTCCAAATCTGGACTGGGTATCTTGCCAGCAGTTGGGTAACTAATATTTCAGCCTGAGAGGTATTAATGTGGAGAAGTCCTCTGGCTTGTATTAGGGAGCAGTCAGATTCAAACAGCAAAAAGATTCCTCCTGATATTAAGCCTGCTTTCAAGTAGATGTTTATTTTTTTCTCATCTGTTTCTGCCAATGGAGAAGCTGGGGATACCCTCTGCCACCTGGTCCACACTGAACACAGCACTTAAAAATACCACCATCAGCCCCGCATCCCACAGGGATGCTGGTGAATCAGGTTCAAGCCTCAGTCCCATTTTTCCCAGGAATATTTTCTCTGTAGATGCAAACAAAAAATGGGCTCCTGCAGAAATCACAATAGTGTACACGAAGTTTATTTTTTCTCTCTTCCTTTTCTTTATGTCCTGTAAGAACATGACGAGCCCTCAGCACCACACAGCTGTCCACAGCACCAACTCTGTTCAGACATACATGGAGATCTTCACTCCTTAAAAGCTTTGCTGTGGAGCTGAAACATAACAATTGCTGCGCATCTAATACTAGCGATGTCTCCCATGTCGGCAGCACAGGGGCAGACAGGAATCTAATAACTGTCCATAGGAGGGAAGGAAAAGAAATGGTCACACTTCAGAGATAGCTGGGAGCAGTTTATTAGCCAAACAATTTGTTATTAATCTCCATGCGAAAACAGATGGAGAACCCTGGGGAGGCGGTTCTGCAAAAACACTCTGTAGAAGAATTTTTAGAAGCATAGTCTTCTGTTACTATGCAGGAAAGCTACTGCTGCTTATGCTTCCCATGACAGTATTAGTCTTTGACACCCAAAACAGGAGCCTAAAAGTTTGGCCTTGCACCATTCAGGTCAGAGGAGGTTTTTTCCCATTGGTTTTCACGGCTTGATCCTGCAGCTAACAGAAGAGAAATGATCTGGTTTGAATACAGACAGGAAGGAAGAGAACCTCCCACAAGCTAAAAAAAAAATCCTTGATCTTCAATCCCTGCTACAGCACAAGTAACCTTTTTATGACTGCTCAGAGCAGACATGAGAGGAAACACCATAGACAGTAAGCAGCTAGGAGCATCAATTCTTATTTTAATAGTCATATAAAATATACAACATGTAAGAAGAACTAGCAGTGTCTTCACTCACATGATGCAGGGGTTATCTGCAGAAACAAAAAACAACCTGTGCTTTAGAAGCATTGTGAGTTACCCAGAATGGGAAAGAGATAAAGGGAAATACACCGCAGAGACACACCTTGAGAGAGGGCTCCCCAGACACAGATCCTCCTTCACCTGTTGCTTCTACTCCATAGCCTCCCCATCCCCAATCCCTCCTTCACCCAACCCCGCCTCTGATTTTGTGCATGGGGATGTGTGTGTTTCTAAGGATGCCTATTACCCAAAGGACTATTTCCAATCCCTAGTATTTTTAAAGGGGTTATCCGCTGGCAGGCTGTACACATGGAAAATAGGTGGTAGCAGACACATCCAGCTGTTTAGGACAGACCTGTCTGTCACCAATCATGTTACAAAAAAAGGCACTGATCTAATGCAGGACATGCTGCCCCAGACCCTACAAACATGTGGCAAGACCTATGTAAGAAATCACATCTAATTCAGACCTTATGCTGGGAGAGGGCCAAACAGTAGGGCTCCCTCAACACCTTAATATCTAAATGACTCCACATGATCTTTCACATATATGTCTTCACCATACCCTGCTGAAACAGAGGACATATGTCTCCTCTTCTATTCATGGTGAAATAGCTCAAACTGTATCACACAGCCACTTGAATGTACCAAAAAAACCCTCAAAGCTGTGATGAATAACATGTTAGAAGGCAAGAACAGCCCCTCCCTATCATACTATGGTCTGTGCAGCTGGAAGTAAGCTTGACAGAGTGATTTGTCTCACTGTAAATAACACTTTTGCATTTTAAAAGAAAATAAAATGTTATTTTCAGCCAGATGCACTTCCTCATCAGGCTCACCATGCAGCTACCCCTGCAGGAAAGAAAGTCTAAGGAGGTGGAAAAAAACTACTCACAGCAGTGCCCACTCTGAGGCTTCATGAAGTGTCTGTGTAACAATAGAAAAAGGCACAAAGAAAAACATCTGCCTATGCCATCTCAGCAAGGTAGGAGAAAGCAAACAGTAAAGCTCACAGATCACACCTGTCTTTCCCTCCCTGCTTAATCCACAAGCTTCAAAGTACTTTCATTTGTCAGAGAGAGAGAGAATTATAAAGACCATGCTCTGCCCATTCAAGCAGAAGTAGACCTCAAGGACTACTTTTTGGACTGCCAAAAGCAGAGGATGGCACCAAGCACTGGAACAGAGGAGATAATGCAGTAAGGTGATTCATGCCACCAAGAAACTTCATGGGTGTTTGCTAATGGAGACCCCACCCCATGCATCCCCCAAGAAGCAGAGGGCTCTAAAAAGCTCAAACTAAAAGCAAAGGGAGGAGCAGGCAAGCAGCACAGTCTCACGTTTGTACAGTCCTTCTGATTTATCAACTGGCACAGGGCTGTTGCCTGTCAGCAGGTGACATTACCACCAGCCCTGAGCAGCTTCTGGACCTATCCCACTGGCCCACCTGCGATGGCCAGCACAGGTAGATTATCACTGAAGCTGCAGCTGCAGACTCACTTGGGTGTGATTAAGGGCTTGCTGGCTCCCAGTGCCACCTTGTCCTCCCTGTGTCTTTCCATGAGACACACAAATACTTGCTGACAGTAATCTACGAATACAGCCAAAACAACAAAAAAAGGTAGTGGAGAGAGGTGTTCCAAAGTATCACTAAATTGTTTCTGGATGACATTTTCAGAGGATTTTTTTAAAAGTCAAGGACATTTTATAGAGTATTGGGTTTATGAATCAGCTATTTTTATTTTCCTCTGCTGTTCTGTAACTTTTCCAAATGTCACAGAACAATAACTGCTGTGCAGATCAGTATTACTGAAGGCTGGAAAACAGCATACAAGAATAGCTGCACATTTCTATTTTATATTAAATTAAATTCCTGATTTTCTTTGCACACAAACTTTTTGAAGAGTGGAAGCCTGAACTGCTGTCTCTCCCTCCCCTCCCCACTCCTTTGTCCAGACTGCTAGAAAAAAAGAGAAATTGAGACAAAGGACACAAAGCTTCCCACTGCCTCCACAGGGATGAGATCTGTTTTATGTTTATTATACTATGCTAAAAATATCAATGAATGGCACTTGCACATTAGCCTTTAAGGAGAACCAAGGCTTTAAAAGGAGAATGACTTGGAAATAGAGGTTGGTTTGAAATCTTCAAAGCAAACCAAGTGGTTTAGATATGAATCTTGAATAAAATCAACAGAAGTCCCTATATCTTGTAAGAGAAAGATCTCAATGAGAAAGTGGGGACAGCATGTTCCTCTGTTGCCCTGCTCTACCCCTCACTTCTTCATTTGCCATACCAGGCCATACTGCACATTGAAACAGCAGGTGCCTGTTGTAATTCCTACCTCCATCCACCAGGTCACACTGATGGATTACACTGTACAATATGAACAGCCAAAAGAAGTCAGTCCCACCAACTTGAGCACAACATCCTGCCTCTATTGCAGTGCCCTTAAGCTGGAATCAAGTGTTGCATCTATTTTTATTGGTATAATACCTGATTCATCCTCAGTTTGAAGGCTTGATATTAAATGGGATGGGATGATGCACCAGAGGCTTGATGTGCACATCAAACCTATGTTGTGCCTCCTCTGGGCATCCAAGTAGATGTCTATATCCAAGTAGATGCCAAAAAGACAGTAACACAGCAAGCATATAGTACATTAAAACAGAGTTCTGAGCCCCCCACCTCCCCTTCCAGAGCTCAGAGAAAACACCTTCTAAACACACACATACACAAGTAAGAAACACTGGGAATTGCTATGGCTGAAGACTGTAGAGCTATGGAACACCACCAGCGCTGGGTGTGAAACACTTGTGCTAACGCAAGACAGCACAGTCCTAGCTACAGACCTGGTGGGAAGGTGAATTGCAAGACCTCCCTCCTTTTCTTAGGAAATCATGCAGTGTGTTCACCAGGATGTTTTAATACATGCTGGACTCTTGTCTGACCTTTACAATACCTGAAAATTAGGACTCTGTGTTGGCACCTCGGGCTCTTTTTCCATCCCTTGATACTCAAAAGATCCCTGGCTATGTCTTTCTCCCCTCCTTTCCTACCCTGCTCTGTGCTGGCAAGATCAAGCACCCCCAGTGATTTACTCAGACAAAATTAGGAGAGATCACACATAGAATTACCTGCAACTAGAGAGCAAGAAGTTGCAGTCATGCAGCCCAATGGGAAACACAGTCAATTGTACATCCAGTCTGGAAAGTATTATCTGAAAAATACAACCATCAAATTACATCATAGTATCATAGAATAGTTAGAGTTGAAAAGGACCACATCCTGTGGTTCTTATTTAGACAAGATATTTGGGGGCTTCAGAACAGACTTACACATGGCTGCAGCCCAGGAGTTGCTCATGAGCCAAACTACACAGAGAACTAGAAAATTCCCCTGGGAGTGATTCAGGATTGCTTAATGCATTGCACAGTAAATATAATCTAAGATATTTAGACAGACTCTCCAACAGCAGGAATTAGTTGGCTCAGGGGACTCTTGATCTGATACAAGTACAGACACAGATCCATGATGCCAGGGTATTAAAAATGCAGCACTTTCAATTGCAGACAAGTGAATGCTTTAGTTTTATTAGTATGGTATTAGGAGGGTGTATGATTATAAATAAGACCTGTCTACATATCAGTTTCAAAGTGTTTGATGCTGATATTCTACATCTTCCACCACTACGAACTCTGCTTTGAATGGGGTGTCTGTCTTCAGTAGCACTTTTTTTCTCATCACTGAAATGAAATTCCTAGGGATGATGATGAAAGATTGGAAAATCCTAATTATCCCATATTTAGACTAAAATCCCCCAAGAAACTACTGAGAGTAAAGTACCCTTCCAGAGGAGAATTCCCTGAAGAGATGAACCAACCAGAAAGCCTTGATCGTCAGCTGGGGCTGGCCAGGAGGCATTCTGACATAGAAACCAGAAGCCACAAAACAGAAAGGCACTTAGATGCTGCTGAGATATGATGAAAGTAAAAACAGCCACAGGAGAGAATGCACAGTCAGGAGGTGAAAGCAGCAGGGATTTCCAAAGAGGCCTTCTGCATAATCCCACAGAAAGGTCCAGAAAGGTAAGGAAAGAGATACACCCATTTTCATTTGGTTTTGGCTCAATTCAGGCATTTCTTGTAATAGGTATGAGAGGCGGGGAGAAATTACTGTTGTTACACCTTATGCAATTTGGTATCCCATAGAAAAGATATGAAAATGAAGCATCCATAGGAGTAGGGTTCTGGGAAAGCAGAGGAGGCTGGAGTGCAAGCCTGAATTTTTCTGAAGGCTGGATAGCAGAAACCCTCTGTTATAAGCCATCTCTGGAATTAAAGAGTTATTTCTGGCACTGAGATGCTTTTATTTATATCTCCTCTACTCTCACCTTGTGAGACTGCTGGCCCCAGGGATACCTCTCCTGGGGTTTGCATCCCACAGAAGCTCCTCTCTTGTTTGGAGCAATCTGTTTTCTCACATCAGGCTGGTATTTAACAACTCTGAGACCTTCCCCTTGCCAACATGGATTACAAGCTATGGGAGGGTGTAGACGCCCTGAAGGACAACAGGCTGTAAGGAGTTACTGCAGTATGTAACACTGCCAGGGTTTTTAAAGCATGGCAGCATACTGGACTGGCAGATGTCATCAGCTGAATAGCTAAGCCATAGGCTAGCATAGCACAGAATCAGCTTTTCACAAAAAGTAGCCTTTTCTAAAAATGCAGACTTCCCTATTCATCACGACAAATTGAACCAGTTCATTCAAAGCCAAGACACAATCTGAGAGCTGTTAAACCCAGGAAATGTAGTTTTTCCCTTTTTTATTTTCTAAATAAAAAAGTAGATGTTGAAGAATGACATGTGCTAGTCCTACAGACCTGAAGTGGCTGACAACTGGAAAAAAAAACAACTATTGATGAATTCTTTTTCACAACGTCATTTTGATTTTTGAATGGTTACTGTTTCAAGAGATTGTTATACCAAAAGGGGGTAGGAAGGGGAGAATCAGGTGCTTTTAACTTCAAGAAATAAAAATTAAGACTCTGAGGCTTTAAATGCAGATTTATTTTCTTCCAAATGCAAGCTGACACATATTGAGCAAATAAATAAATAAATAAATCAGCTACCTAATCAGACAGTTTCCCACACATAAAAATTAAGAATCTGAACACTGAATTTGTAGAATAACATAAATATGTAAGAAGAACCTTCTGCTTACTGAACTTACCAGTGTGGTTGTATGTAGTGACAGAACAGCATGTTTTAATGCTACCAATAAAAGAAAACATTCATTTGCAAATAAGAAAGTACAAACATAGGAGAAGGTTAAAATTGATTTTAGTTAATAGGATTTTCTTCTTTTCAGCTTAAATAATTTTGAATTTCAACCACTGGAGTAAAATCAATTCACACAAAGGTAGACTTTGAATCCTTTGTTCAAAGGCAACCTACATGACAGCAAGCCATTCCCTTGCTGAAAACATCTGTAAGCATTGGTTATCTTAGCCCTGTTCTTTGTGTACAGATTTTGTACCAGAAAGGGCTACCGTCCACTGAATGCCGAGGAATGGATGTCTTCTTTTCTCAGCTCCTCGCTCTCCAGTCTTTATGCCTTCCCCTTTTCTCCTCCTGCTCATCACTTACAGAACCTTAACTCGTGTGTTCGGCCCCTTACTTATAATATTTCTATGGCTACTGAGAAATTCAAAAAACCAAGCAACTTATCTATGATTCTATTACGATAGGGAAGAAAAATAACTTGCTAGTGCTGTCTAGGAAGAACACTGAAATCAAGCAAGTCATACGAGCAGAGAGGCCCACTGGATTTCCCTTGGTGACCTGCAGCTCAGTTGGGATGGCAGGCAGGTTGGAATATTAAGATCTAGTTCAGTAGCACAGATAAATGTTTCTCCTTGGGATTAATTAATGATCACTGTGATACAGCCGAAGATATGTAGGGCAGCCAAAGACAGTTAATGGGGATCCGTGGCAGTGTCACCCACAGTACTTCACATTTTGCCCCCAGAAAATAATACCATGCTTTAAAAAATTAAGGTATTCTGCAAACATTAACCCACCTGGAAGGCAACTTTGCCTAACGGTTGCCTCACTGGCCTAAGTCACTATGCAGAAGTCTATTCCTGTCTTGTCATGAAACACACTGAACTCCAGGGTGAAGATGTTATCTTACATTTGCCTCTGATTTAAAGTATTAAACTTTAGGACATGTTTTGGGGAAAAGTAAATAAATTTGTTTAAACAAATGAGAAAGCCAAAATAGATTCAATAATTCTCACATTTTATGTGTCTTTCAAAAAAACAAAACCAAAAACAAACAAAAAAACACAACACAAACAAAAACAACAAAAAAAACCAAAACCAAAAAACTTTCTCTCTTCTCACAGTAACAATCTCCCCTAAGGCAAAAATAACAGGACAAAATTGAGATATAATTACAAAAATCTCTTCCCTTGAAAAGGACAGAGGAGATGCCTGGAAAGATACTGAATATGCACACACACGCTGCAGGGCACATCACCGCTGGTTAAAATTACCTGCAATGGACAATGACGCTTTGGCACTTCACTGTGGGATACACAGGAAAATAACGTTGTCTGTCCTCTGTGACAACTGACTAATTAATACTGAGCTTATTGAGGGCGATTTTAAGTGGGGGAAAAAACAAACAAACAAAACCCCGTAAAGGCACGTTAACACACAATGGCTACGTTAGGGACAAGCAAACGGCACCACCTCAGCCTTCACAGCCTCTTCCTGACAAAGCCCATGCCTAGCAGACAAGATTCTCCATACACCAGAGGCTTCCCCTGCTATTTATGACACTTTCAGAGCATTACGCTGACTCCTCCTGGCTGGGGCTCCGTGACCCTGCTCTTCACGGTGTCTCCCCGCGTCGCTGCGGAAGGTGATCCGAAACGGTGCAGAGAAACACCACAACCCCTCCCTGCACGGCAGGCGAGGCCGCGGGTGGGGGTGGCTGGGTTTGCTTCGAGGCTCCAGCAGGCTGAGGCGACCCCGAGGCGCCAGCAGCACCCGACCCCTCCCAGGCGCTCGGACAACGCTCCTTCCACCGCAGAGGACAGACCCGGGTGCCACCCACCCGCCCCCTTACCTGCCGCCAGCGGCGTCCCCGCACCGCGCCATGCCCTGCCTTGTCCTGCCTTGCCTTGCCTTGCCTTGCCTTGCCTTGCCTTGCCTTGCCGCAGGACGATCCGCGCCGCCGGCACCGCTCAGCCGCCGCCGCGCTCGACGCACCCGGGGCGGGCGGGGCCGCGCGTCACGCGGCGGGGGTGGTGGCTGTGGCCGTTGTGCGAGGCGCTGTGTGAGAGAGGGGGAAGATGGCGGTGAGGCGCGGGCTGCTGGCGGCAGGACTGTTCCGCAGGCGGGTGGCCATTGTCACCGGCGGCGGCACCGGCATTGGCAAGGCCATCGCCGCCGACTTGGTGGCGTTAGGTGGGCACGGGGAGGGTCCGCGGGGAGACCCGGTGGGGGAGCGGGACCGCCAGTGAGGTGAAGGCGAGGGATGGAGTTTGAAGGGGAAGGCTCGGGGGATTGTGTTGTGGTTTGGGCGTAGGCAGCGCTCGGGAGAGGCTGAGGAGTTTATGGGTGGGATGTTATGACAGGAGTCAGTGTACAGTGAGGGCGGGATGAGGTTGATTTGGGACTGTGTCTTTTGACCCGCTTGCACTTAAAAAGATGCATTATTTTAAACTAGAGTGGTCAAAGTGAAGTTATATTAAACTCGGACCCTTTCATAGTTTCTCTTAACGAAGTTTTCATCTTGCTTAACTGAAGGATTTGCTTGGTTGTTAAACTGAATCTTACGGAGTAGTACAGTTTTGAACTGTTGTCCACATGGCCAGCTTAAGAGAAATAGTGCTTCTCACTGGGTGCTTGTGACAGAAATGTCCTGAAGTTAATCTTAACTTAGCTGCTTTGTGGGTTTTCTTACCATATTGATTATAGAGAACTGGTAGAATCTGGAGTGAAAGGCAATTTTCAGAACCATCCACCTTGCAACACCTTTTCTGCAAGTTTCAGCATAATTGCTAGGGATCATTGGCATTAGACTTGTTTCAGATAACAGGTGTTACCATTTTTTGCTATCTTCGAATTACCAGCACTGTTACGCCATACTCCCTGTGGTTTGTGCTCTTGAAATGAGCCCTGTGCTATTTCAGTGGGTAGTAAAGAGCTTTCTTGTTTAAGACTGTGTGCTGGGAAGCATCTTTGCCTCTCCTGGCCTTTATCATTAAGCTTTCCACATACTCAGCAGAGATGAAGTGAGAACTAGTTCTGCTAGCTTTGTATTAGTGGTGCAACTAAGCAGGTTTTTTAAGCTCTCCTTACATGCTGCCTTAAAGGGGTGATTTTTAGGCATCATTGTGTTGTTGCTTGATGAAGTTATGCAGTTACCTTAAAATTGTACTTAATTTGATATGCATTATTTTTCTCAACCAAAGTAACAAAAGCATATATCC
The DNA here is from genome assembly GCA_017639245.1 of Myiopsitta monachus. Classification (NCBI taxonomy): domain Eukaryota; kingdom Metazoa; phylum Chordata; class Aves; order Psittaciformes; family Psittacidae; genus Myiopsitta; species Myiopsitta monachus. The sequence goes on along the minus strand of CM029926.1, from coordinate 24,715,477 downwards.
TTAACATCCTAAATAGAAAACAAGGCTGCAAATCAGATGTGAGAAAATGAAGAACTATGGCTGAAGTTCATCTATGTAACCTTCTTTAACTGCAGTCTTGCTGGCTACTCCTGACAAGAAAATGACCAGGAATTATTTCTATGTATACTTTGCACTGTAGCCCGTATCATTTTGGAGGAGTGCTGGGTGGACAGAAAATGTCTGTAGAAGCAGTGACAGATAATGACAATCATGATGTAGTTTGTTTATATAACCAGTCTTGTATGAAGCCTTATGTACAGATTTAAACCTTTTATCTGGAAAACTGTGCTCTTTCTCCCCTGACTCTATAGGAAATGGCCTGGTCATTCTTTGTGAATTAAAATAAGTGAAGTTTGTATAGTAGGTACCAAGTGTACCTCAGTGATTTAGAATCTCCCCTTCTACCAGTTAGAGTGTTTAACAAAACTGTAGTCTTTTACTGGACCTTATTCAATATCAGTGTGTGTATTAATAAGCATTTAAGTTGGTAAATATAACTGTGCTACTGTGATTTAGTATTTTGTGTTAATTGTGTGTGCCGTTTTAGGAGCTCTGCATTAGGTGGTTGTGCAAGTGACTGGAGTTTTTAATTTAAAAAATCAGGAGATGTCAGAGACTAATATCTTTACGTGTGTTGTTTTAAGATGGCCACTGATTGAAGCTGAAGCTCCCATTCTTAGGGATATGTAGTTACAGCATTCCTTCTGGAAGAATTAAACTCCTTTAGTTATTTATTTACTTTTATGTATAGTTCTACAAAACAGCCTGAGCCAAATGAACAGCTTGCTGCTCTTTACACCTACGAGTTATTTTGAGCTGATTTTCATGTTTGTTTGATCATGAGAGGCCAAATTCCACTCAGCAAAATAGCAACAACAACAACCAAAAAAAAACCTGAAGCAAAACAAACCAAACAAAAAAAAAAAAAACAACAAAAAACTGCACCAACCCATCTGGCAATATGTTAACTATTGGGGGGTTTTGGCTGGTTGAGGGTGTTGAATTGGTCTATGTTGAAGCAGATGAGCAGCAGAGCTGCTGAATGACTTCTGCTGGGCTTCTGAGACTATGGAAGGAGGGAACTGGGAGAAAGAGGTCCTTGCCTGCTTGGCAGTCGAAGCTAGTAATTTGCTTATCCATAATATGAAATTGTATGCCTACTGGATTTGCATTAGGAATTAATTTGGTGTGCTCTGCTTTTGTCTGTGTAGTAGCAATTGCTGAAGCCTGAAAGCTGTCTTGAGTCCACTGGTGTGACAGAGAAACTAGACTGGTTGTAGTGTAAGTGCTTGCCATTAATTTGGCAGCTGCACGGTTTTTCTCTGTAGAATGTGCCCTTCTGGCTCCAAATGCTGAAATAAAAAACAACAGAAGGCTTGAGCTCCTGCCTATTTTTTCTTCTCCTTTCCAAGCTAGGATTCTGCAGTGTGTGGAGATGCCACAGGGAAGCCTCTGTTCCTGCTGTCTATAGTCTGCGGATAAGAATTAATCTTTTGAGGCTGTCGTCCTTCCCTTCAGACTCTGTAGGGTTAAAAAGTATTTGCTCACTGCTAGTCCAAATTACAGCCAGACATGCAGAAAGATTATTTTTGTGGTATTAGGAGCAAGCATTTTTTTGTAATCAAGACCTGCTGAAACATCTTTAATTCATGTAATTGATAAATGCAGCTGCTCTCTTCTGCAGGAAGGACAGGAAACCTTGTAGTTTTTTTGATTGCTTTTCTCCTGGCACAGCAGGATCTTGTTGCTAAGAAGCACCTGACATCAGTAATTTCTCTTGCAAGAATTTTAAAACGGTATCTTCTAGACAGTGACTAATAAACTCACATCCTACAAGATATCTCCACAATGTTATTAAAAAAAAAACCCAGCATAACTGTAATTTTAACTATGTTACCTCAAGGATGTTTCATTTTGTCTCTACAGGTTGCAGTGTTGTTATCGCCTCTCGTAAATTTGACCGATTAAAAGCTGCTGCAGAAGAGCTGAATAATACATTTTCTTCCATGAGTCCTGCCAAAGTGACTCCCATACAGTGCAATATCCGCAATGAAGATGAGGTAAAGACTAGTGATGTTGTTCTGGGGATTAACATGTCAAAAGTGTATTCTGTATATAAATTCTCAGCTCTCCAAAGGTCTTCTCTGTACTTCTCAAAAGTGGCTTAGAATAGGGGAAAAGTGCAGTAAAGCATTGTTAAACTGATCTAGATAAATTTGCTTTCCAAGGGAAGACTATTTTTTAACCACCTAATCAAGAAAGCGTTTCTAACTGCAAATATTTTTCTGACCGTGCGTAAGTATTTCAGATATTTCTGGGAGAAGCAGACTTTGGAACTGGCATGTTCTACAGCCAAGTCAGAGCTCACTTAGCATGGTTGTCGCATTGCTGTGACAGCAGTGAGGGGGCGTTAACTTGTGAGGATGGAGACCTCAGAATAGTTCCTGCAATCAGGAAGTCATAGCATGGAATCTCAATGCCTGTGACTTGACACAAGTGCCCTGCATTGTCAGTTTCGCTTGTATTGAAGAAAAAAAACCCAACCAAACCAACCAAACAAACAAAAAAAAACCACACACAACAAAACAAACGCACCAAAAAAACCTCCCAAATGCTATGGATATTATTCTTTTTAGCCACATTTCAAATTTTGGTTACAATTTGTGGTGTGCCTCATTACGAACTCTATTACTATCCCACTTGAGGTTTTGCTTTTCTTCAGATTGCGAAGAATGGAAGATGAAAAGCAAAAGTACTCAGTCCACATTCTTCAGAAGTCAACATTCACATCCTAGTTTTTTAATCTGTGTAATTAAGCATTTAAAAGTCTATCATGAGGTTAGACTTTTAGCTTATTGAGGAGAAATAGAAAATATTCCAGTAACCACTGACTGCTACATTTTTCTTAATGTTTCAAAGTCTCTGTTAAATTCTAGTGTAACTTAAATTCTAGTATAACTTACTTAATGACCTTCACTAGCTATGTAGGCTCTGGAAATGGCCTAACATACAACCATAAAGCAAATAAAAAAGAAAATTATTCCCTCAGGAAACAGCTAGTGCTATGAAATATTTAGTGATATACTCAAGACTTTCTCTCCTGAAGGAGATGAGCCTTGGGGCTGTGCAGCATGCCACTTCACCTACCAGTGAATTTGAGGTTAGTATTTACTAGCATCAGCAGTGCTATATAACAGGTTACGATAGATGTCAGAGGGCAACTTACATGATAAAAGCTACAGGAAAGAAAAGCGATAGAGAGAAAAGGCTTAAGCCTTCTTTCACATCACTGTTCTTGCAGAAAGTACTCTAGCATGCTCAATAACCTTCTGCAGGTAAATCTTATTTCCGCATCAGTTTAAAAATGGGTTAGTGGGAACTGCAGTGTTCTGTGAGATGATAGGGAGCTTGGATGGCAAAATGAGGTAATCTCCACCAAACAAACTACCATTCATTTGTTCCCTGTTTATTAAGTGTGACTAACTACATATTTGACAAAACAGCATTAGATGGCTTTGGAAACTTTTTTGAAGGTGCTTTTAAAGTCTATTTTGTAGTGCTGTATAAAGTTTTTCGGCATTATTCTGTTACTGGTAGCCAAGCTGATACTTGGAGAAACTTCTGCTTTGCTATTACCCTGCAGTTTCATCACAGAATTGTCTTGTTTCCCATGTAGTTTTAATCTCTACTCATTTACACATGCGCCTGAACTTTTAATGCAGTGTTGGAGAAGCCTCTACCAGGCATCTCCTGCCAGTGCAAGTTCTCTTAAATCATTGTCATTTCAAATCTGTTTCTATTGGAGAGAGGGTTCAGAGGAATAAGGTAAATTAAACTCCAGTCTTGCATTTTTCAGTCATCAACTCTGTCTTATAGTTTGACTCACTTCAGTTCTCCAACTGCTCTCACTACTTTCTGTTAAAATCCTATGTAGAAAAGAAAATCACTGTGAAAACTTCGTAAGCCTTTTGTGGAGTTTCTGTTGCTTGTTAACATAAGAACTTCAGTATTTGTGCTAAACAAATATTTATCCATTCCAGATGCCCATCTCTGAGACCAGATATTTTTACTGGTTAGAGACATCTTGTGATTTTTGTTCTTTAGCTCTTATTTTTCTGTTTCAACAAGGGAAAAAACTTCAGAGTTCAGGCCTCCTTAGATGTCAGAACTGATCCATCACAAGCTGCAAAGCCCAGGAAGCTTCCTGAAGAACTACATAATTCATTTAGTATCTCCTTCTCTTTGACATCTCACTGAAACCTTTCTAAGAGTAAGTCTTTCTCTTAAAGGAAGCCACAGTTATCACCTTTAAAAACAAGCTGTCTGTTCATACAGTGGCATGCCTTTTTTTTTTTTTTTTGCATCCCTACATCTCTACCAGTTGTTCCGCATATCTTTAAAGGTCCCTATGAATTTTGTCATGGCTTTAATTTTATAATCAGGCAAACTGGAGGGGGAGATTTTTAATGGAGGAGATCTGAGGAAAATGAAAGTGCTTTTAAAATTGCCAGATGATCTTTTGTTTGCTTGGGCTTTTTCACCTCCTAGTACAAATCTTAAAGTAACTGACCTGCTTTGGAGGTGACACAGCTCATTCCTCCTGTGTATCTTAGTCTGGATCTGTGAAATTCAAGTATTAGAATATTCACCCCTCATCATAGAGTGCAGTGGGTTTGTTAGAGCTCTTTCTGGCCTAGGAAGAGTCAAAGGAGGTGCCGTGAATTAATAGCTGCAGAAGCTTGATGGCAGATATCATGGCAATAGCTTAAGGAATTCACATGTTGAAATCTCTTAATCTTCATCCTCCAAGGCCTTCTTGCTTTCTAGCAAAGCTTTCTTTTCATTTTATGTAGAAGAAATAATCTTGCGTGATGGAGGATTTTCAGCCACTGTATAATCTGTCAGGCTTATTTGTCATAAGTTTGCTGCTGCTGCTTTTGGCTAGTTTTCTACCTAGTGTTTTGTAAAGGCTAGCATATCTGTTTTGTTTTTAAATATAGAAGAGTAGAGGGTTCTGGGATGCCAGTAAGAACAAGTGATGTTTTTGTGTTTTGTCTTTGTTGAGCCTTATTCTGAAGTAATGTCTGTGCATCTGTTCCTTGTCCTGTGGTCTGGAGTATGTAGTGATCAATATTGCTTCTCAGTGATTATGAAACTGAAGTGATTGTAATTATTTCAATGTCTTCTGGTACTGCCCACGTAATTGTTGAATGTAACAACAGCAGATCAGCTTGCTCTTGCTGAGATGCAGGACAGACAGCTCTGTGTGTGCCTTTTCAAACTAAGTTCTTTTTCCAAAATCAAATTAATTTATTAATTCCAGTGCCTCAGTGTAATTGTGGCCTGACTGGAAGAGAGAGGTAGCTCTTTTAATAATGGAAAAAGAGGGGTTTCTATTTATCTTTTTTAGGTGTTGGGAAGGGGAAGCATTTATTTGTGTGTCTTAAATGCTGAACTACGGAAAAGCTATTGACAGGGGAAGGACAGACATGAGGAAGCTTTTACCCTTGGAAAGCCTTTGTGATACATGCTTTGAACAAACATTTATTTGACACCTGGATAAGTAGAAGACATATCTGGGTAAGTGGAAGATAAAACTTTTTACTTCTAGCAGACCAGTGTTCTTGAAATCAGGAACTCAGAATTCTGTACACAGTATCCCCTTTCTGTACTTAAGCTCCAGCAATAACTGTGTCTGGATCAGACCCTGAGGGTAAAACCTATCACTTGGACATCTGACAAACTGGATTCCTTGAGACAAACTCAGTGCAGTACTATTTAATGCGTACCTTGTGTCTGAGTTCACTAGTAGCTTTTCCAATAAACTTTATAGCTTGGCATAGTCTCAGTTGGTTAGTAAATACTGTGTAAAGCCTGTAATGGAAGGCTGTAGCTTGGTGGAGTGCTATGGGTAAGAGATTCTTGTTGTACTTTAACACAACAGTAACACAATGAAAAAAATAACTGTTATCACTGTGCAAGAATGGCTACTGGTTCTAGTCCCCACACAGCAAATCCCTAACACTCTGTCGTGGGTAGTTTGCTTGGTGAGCTTTACTCAAGCTCCAGGTGACCTGTGAATGCAAGTGGACATTTGTCCCTTTTCTCTGTGTCAGTGAGTATTGTCTGTGCAAGTGTGCTACTGCATAATACTTTCGAATTGCAGTCACACAAAAATAGTCCTTACTGAGCAGCTCTAGTCTTAGAATCATAGAATAGTTCATAGAATAGTTAGGGTTGGAAAGGACCTTAAGATCATCTAGTTCCAACACCCCTGCCAGGGGCAGGGACACCTCACACTAAACCATGCCATCCAAGGCTATGTCCAACCCAGCCTTGAACACCACCACTGATGGAGCATTCACAGCTTCCCTGGGCAACCCATTCCAGTGCCTCACCACCCTTACAGGAAAGAATTTCTTCCTCATATCCAATCTAAACTTCACCTGTTTAAGTTTGAACCCGTTACCCCTTGTCCTCTCACTACAGTCCCTCATGAAGAATCCATCCCCAGCATCCCTATAGAGCCCCTTCCGACGCTAGAAGGCTGCTATGAGGTCTCCACGCAGCCTTCTCTTCTCCAGGCTCAACAGCCCCAACTTTCTCATCCTATCTTCCTACGGGAGGTGCTCCAGTCCCCTGATCATCCTCGTGGCCCTCCTCTGGACTTGTTCCAACAGTTCCATGTCCTTTTTATGTTGAGGACACCAGAACTGCACACAATACTCCAAGTGAGGTCTCACAAGAGCAGAGTAGAGGGGCAGGATCGCCACCCTCGACCTGCTGGTCACGCTCCTTTTGATGCAGCCCAGGATATGGTCTTCTGGTTATGTCTGAAGTGCTGGGTTTTGTTCTTTTCAGTCTTTTTCAGAATAGCATCCCAAACTGTTAGCTATACCTTGTACAGTTTTGCTTTGCTTTGCTTCCAGAGTCTTTCTGTGTGGATTTTGAATGTTTAGGAATAGAAATGAATCTTCTTCAGTTCTCACTGTGATTTAAGTGTGTTCTACCAGACCCTCATTCTTGCTGTGCTGGTGGCTGCTGTCACCATGTTTCCTGTAACGGAGAAGCACTGCAACGATGCTTTCTCTATAACACAGAAGACATTGTGAAGATTGCTACAGTTGGAGCCATCTGAGCTGTCACTAGAAAGCTGCCACCTGCTAGCTTTTGCTGGCTTTCTGAAAGCAGAACTGATACACAGTTGGGTTTTAGGTTTGGGTTGGGGTTAGTTTAGTTTGATTTTTGTTTGTTTGTTTTTGTGGTGTTTTAATTTTTTTTAATTGCCTCTGGCATATGGGACAAGGAGTAAGAACAACAGTTCCTTAAGATATATGTGGCCTATTTTGAATTGATATGTCATAGCGTGTTTTGTCTACGTGTTGAAAACTTGTAATTTTTTTTCCCAGTGGATTTTTCTGATAATTTATTGGGGTTTGTTTGGGTTATTTTTTACTATCATTAGCATTTTTCTTTTTCTCTTTCCCACCCTGAGCCCCCCAGCCTGAATAGCCTTAGTCTGTTCAAACATTCCTTGTACTGAAACCATTTCTCTTCCATAAATGAGCCTATACTTCAGTGACTTATGGGCAACAATATTCAAAGCAAGATTTTCAGGCTAACAAGGAGAAGAGTTTGATAGGCTGAGCAAAGCATGATTTTTGTTGCCTGTTGAGGCATAACCTGTTTTTCTCTTGTTGTGAGCAAACCCACAAGTCTTTGTGGCATGATCCTTCTCACAAGTCATGGGTTTGGGACTGCAGTCACAAATGTTATATTTTTTTGATCCCCCCCGCGATCCCTCAAGCTGCAGTGACTGATCTGAGGAATAAGATGACATTCAAAACTTAAAGATGTGTGCTTGAGTAGGAATAACTGGTGCATCCTATCTAGTTATGATAGGTAATGTAAACAGGAAACAGCCATGTTGTCCCATTTCCCCTGTTTCTTGAGATAAAGATTAAATTATTAAGCAGCTGCTACAGAGTTCTTATTACTATCTTGTAATAGAAAATATACATCAGCTTTGATATCTGTAAAATCTTTGAATGCTTTGAAATCTGTTCCCCTCCAGAAGCTCTCTTGTGCTTATTGTGAATGTGTGGCAAAACTGCTCTACTTCCAAAAAAAGACAATGTAAAAAGGCTTAGTTTACAGCCTGTAGCTCAGATTAGGTCAATGTTAGAGCTAGCTTTAGGTTCTCAAAATCTCTTTCTTTCCATATGAACTTAAGCCACTTTTTTCTGCACTGACAGCTGAGTGAGTGAATAACATGTCTATTGCTATTTGTTATTAATAACTTCTCAGAGTACCCAAAGGTAAATAGTGTCAGACAGTTCTCTTAATTATAATATTCATCCTGCTTATAGACAGACAGTATCTGCTTAGTCAAATATTCACCTTTCTTTTGCTAAAGAACACAGCCTGTAGTATTTTCAGAATTTTTAGAGTTCATGTGGTTTTGGGTAACAAACTAACCTTCTTGGTCTCTGTAGGAAGAGTGGCTGTTGTTAACTCATATATCGGAGCTTTAGTGAATGTACAAAATGTCTAGGTAAGAGTGTTAAAACTTCAGAAGATGACTTATGTTTTATATCTAAAATGCTCAGGTACATATGTCAGAAGAAAAACATCATAGTTATTTTATAAGGAATGCTTCTAGCATCTGGTGCGAACAACCCACCTTTGTGAAAAATGTCAGGAGGTTCTTAGTAGGTCTTAAGTAGCTGGCTTTTGTGTATGTTTGCTTTTATAAACCTTCAGCAGCTTAAATCCCCTTCTTTTTTCAGTGCTGGTATTTTATGTAGCACCTGCATTATAACAGGAAGATCTCCTAAGTAAACATGGACTTGGCCTAATTCTTCTTGGTTGACTAAACTTATCATACTGATCTTCCAGCCTCTATGAAGGCTGGTACCTCTTGTTTATGTGTGAAAAGGGTATGAGAGAGAAAATACTGTCTCAGAATGAAATTTGATATATAGTTTAATCAGAATACTATACTAACAAATATTGTTTCAGGTAGAAGCTTTGGTGAAGTCTACACTAAGTCTGTATGGGAAGATTGACTTCCTGGTGAATAATGGAGGCGGCCAATTTGCAAGTCCTTCTGAAGCCATCCGTGCAAAAGGCTGGAATGCTGTGATAGACACAAATCTGACAGGGACCTTCTACTGCTGCAAAGCAGGTAAGAACTGCACATAAAGCACTTTTTGTTTGTTTGGTTTGGGTTTTTTACAGCAATACCAGAAGACAAGAAATGAAAAGTTTCCCTACCTTCTTTTTTCACACACTTACCTGACAGTGGATATTTGTTTTCACAATCTCATCCAAAGCTTCATGTTAAACTGTACATTACATTTGTTCATATATACAAACATACATTTAGGGAACTATGATCTTATGGTTAAGTGCAGATTTGAGGAGTCAGTTGGCTTGGATACTCACTTAAATGATTATAAGAAAACCACTTAATTTCTGTGGCCTGAATTCACTGTGTGTAATACAGGAAAAGATTTCTATCAGGGATGTAAATTTGACTTCAAATTTAAGCATGATACACAATTCTCAGATAACATTGGGAATGTGGAAATTAAAGTAACTTACGTGGAAGAACGGATTCTTGACTTCCACCAAAAGGCTTCTTGGAAAACATCAAGCCGTATCTGGACCACACCTGTTACCCACCCAGTGGTGAGGCTATGGTACAAAGAGCAGATTGTGTATCTAAATCGACACAGGAAACATGTACTGTAATTGGAGTTAGGAGTCCAAATTTGGCTCCAGTTGGCCAGTTTGTTTGCCTGCATTTCTTCCGATATTTATAGGTTATCTTCTTCCTTCATACAGTGTACAATGCTTGGATGAAGGAACATGGAGGAGTCATTGTCAACATTACTGTTGCTGTGAGAAATGGGTTTCCTGGAATGTCGTAATATATATTTTATTTTTACATTTTCCTACACTTTCCCCCTAGAAGTGCTAATTGCTCCGAAAGACTTGATTTTAGGAAGGGCAGCAGAAGAGCATAGAAATGCTGCAGTTAGGTCAAGAGAGGACAATCATATCACTTGGCTGTACGTGTGGGGATCTCTTCCTAATTCAGTAGAGACTATACGAGTAAATGGCGCCTCTGTTCTCTGACAGCTTGTTTGTAGGAAAGTATGAAGCAAGACTTGCTAGCAAAATGGTATGCTAGTGGGACTAGTTGCACTTAAATGCAACCTTTACTTTCCAAATTTCTGGAGAATTTGCAAGAATTTGGCCTCTGTTGTTTTCCTCTTCTACTGTCAGTTTAGAGGTGTTGATGATGTCATGAGTTATGGGAATAGTGGAGTAGGAGGAACGTTTCTAATATGTCCCAGGTTTTGGCTTTGTCCTTTGGGTCATGTAATGCCTGCCTTTCCCATTTTCCTTTTAACTCTTGCTTTTGTAGCCATCTTTCTTGGAGAAGGTCTCGGATACAGAGAATTGGTTCTATTTGCTCTGCTCCTTTCTTGGAGCAGAAGGAGTGTCACGGGTACAAACATACTACCGCATCTGTAATTCTTTGATACTGACACAAATGATCACAGCTGTCTGCATGAAACTGCAGCATCCTCCCCATATCTGTGTGTGTACTATATTTATGCAAATTTCTTTATCCTCAAAATGGAGGTGAGCCAGGCATCTTCCAATTTGACACCAATTCTTTCCACCAAAAAACATTTTATTTGTCAAAAGAGAGATAATGCTCAGAACACAAATTCAAGTTGAGTTTCAAAGTTGTCAAAATGCTGCATTTTGACAGTTTCTTAATTAAAAAGAAGTAATCTAAATTTCGTCTTTGAAACCACTTATTTTTCACATTTGAAATTAAATTTCTATTCAGGAAAATATAAAAACCTAATTTGAGCAAATGTAACGTTGCCTCTCTTTATCCTGATTCAGGCTTTAAAGCTTTCAAAATTTTACTTATTTTTTAGGAACAGCAGAATATTTTCTCGCTAGATTGTTGGCAGTGCAAAATAAATTTAGATATCCACAGGGTGGTGCTGAAGTTACAGTTATTTGAGTTTCTCCATTCTGGTTAAGTCTGGTTGAAATGTCACAGCAAATAGGCTGAAGCTGTATTTGAGAGTTGAACCAAGAGACAAAAAACCTAATCCCGAATAACAGTGGAAAAAAGGTTTTCCAAAAAGCTGTTGTGTGTGGATGAGGGTGGACAAAACTACTTTCAAATTAAATTCTTGTTGATTTGATACTTGGTTTTGAAATGCACTATTGAGAATGACTTGCCTTTTTAAGTCCAGCCACCACTCGTGCCAAAAAAATCACCTGATACATTTTGCATAAGTATAACTTCTGAACATCAAACTAGTTGAGTTTTTTTGCTCATAGTGTGCCTGGCAGTTAGTTATTTATGGCCAAAACATATGAGTAAGTTGGGTTTTGTTATATTTTCCTTAAGTTTTTCTTATTCCTTTCCTGGTATTTGTGAAGCTATTGTATCTATCTTCTCTAAGTCTGTCTTATTAGTCTAAAGGAATTAATCTCTATTAGTTTTCTCTGCATCCCATTTTCTGCTGTTCATCATTGCAGTCACTTTGTCTGCATTCGCTCAACCTTTTAAACAGTCTACTTTTTGTAGTTTTACACAGTTTGAACTTTGCCTCCAGATGAAAGCAAAAACATTTTATAAGCCTGCTTCTGCAATAAAACATAGTTGGCCTCATGTCACATTGGGGAAGAGATGATAAGTGTTTCCAGAAATGACAGGAATTCATAGCATAGCTTGTTTAAACTGTGATGCTATGGTCAGACTTACAAACTAGAAAATCTCTCTCTCACAGCTGGTCCAGCCGTAGAAAGCTACTCTGACTACCCTAGTGAGGATGTGGTAGAATTAACATTGGGCATTGTTAGCTGAGGGAATAGATGCTTCTTTTGCTTTTTCTCAATAGGCATTCAGGAGCTGCAAGAGCTGCAGTGAATAACCTAACCAAGACTTTGGCTTTAGAATGGGCCCACAGCGGAGTAAGAATCAACAGCGTTGCTCCTGTAAGTAATGGCAAATGATCTGATTAAACTTAGCCATCATACATGTTCAAGGCTAAAACTTTCATACTAAAAGGGATTTAAAAATCTATAGCCTGTAACTGTGAATTATTTATATATCTCTTTAAATGATCTGAAGAATGTAGATGGGGAAATTATAGAGTGTTTTGTACTGTTCAGATGATGAACCAGAGATGGAGGATGAAATTGCTTCTGCTTTCTTCTTTGACTTTGCACTCCTGTTTTGATTTTGGTTTTACTGTTTGTTTGTTGGGGGGGGGGGTTATCTAGCTTAATGCAATGATAGCTGGGAGGGTTGTTGACCTGTCTTACAAACCCTTGATGTAAAATTACCAAATGCTTTGCATTTCAGTAACGGTTACGTGATTTCTGAACTCACAATTTTTTTTCTATTTGAGGTTCAGGTATGCTGATGTTTACAAAGTTATTTTGAAAATCTTTTGAATGTGTCACAATGTCTTTACTTTGTCTTCTACATGTTAAATTAATTGGGTTTAGGCATAAAAAGACTGTATTTAGAGCAGATCTTCTCTCAAAGACATTATGTATAAAAATGTGTGTTCTGATTTTTTTTTTTTTTTTGCTTATCAAATATATGCAGACAGGAAACCGCTATACAGGTAAGCTAAAATATGCATGTCGCATTTCTGAGGAGGTAGGTAGGATGCATGTAGCAGCTGTTTTACACACTTGTATGGAAAAAGCAGCTATATTTTTCTAGTGCATGGTGCTGCAGACGTAGAGGTTATATAGAAGCCATGGCTTTAACATTTGAGATTCTGTGATCTGTTGTGATCTGTGTAATCTTCACTCCTAACCACATTTTTTTTCCACGTTTACTCCCTTGAGAGCAAAAGAGGAAAGGAAAACTTTGTCTAGCTCCGTCTACATTCAGCATTTATCTTATCTCACAATATAGTTAAGTTCCAGATTTGTTTAACTGGTCCCTAGGAAAATCTTTGTACTATCCTTGTAGGATGTCTGTATACCCTGTTGTGCCTCTTGTCCTAAAACATCTGGCTCGCTTTCTTTGACATAGCACAGAATGCTTAATGGCAGATGTATGTTAATCGTTCAGGTAGTGGTTCTTACGTAGCCCCCATGAGGCCCAAGTCATCAGCAGACTTGTTAAGACTTGTTTTTCCTGTTTATTTGCTTTTTCTGATTTATCAAGTCTTGGGGAAGTAATTAAGACTGCATTATTATGTTAATATATTTTTCAGGCATGCTAATTACCTCATGAATCATACTAATTATACATTATAGTATATGTCAAAAGAAGTTTTTGACAAGGAAGCCCTTCAGTGGTTTGGCTCTTTCAGAAGGATTTGCTAGCTTTGTTACTGTGGTGGTAACAAAAATCCATGTAATAGTTACAGTAACACTTCATATCCTTCTGTCACCTTTGTGGACACAACTATATCTGTGGTAATCATACAAAACAGTAAACATTTTATGGGAGCAGAGTAACATGTAGAGAATAGGTACATAGACAGGGAAATAAATGCATTCGAAAAAAATAGTTTCACATACGCTGGCTCCCAAAACCTAGCATTCACGTTTCACAGATATCTTAGAAGAGAAATCTTAGCATGTATGCCATGGATGAACTCAAGTTTTGTTATCTTACCCAAAGGTTCTGTCATAACTCATCTATGTAACTCTGTGTCACCACTGCTGTAGACTTCATCTTCCCTCTCCAGTCTAAACTGGACTATATAATTATCAGAGCAAAGACAGTCACCTTTTTCTGTTTCTATAAAAGCTAAATAGGGAGAGTCTGAACTCCGTGAAATCTGTCTGCTTCCATAATTCACAAGAAAACCAATCTAGCATTCTTACCGATTACAAGAAACTGTTGAGAACTTGTCCTTGGGGCTTTGTAGTTTTCTGTTGTAAGCTAATATGAAATGCTTGTCATTTCAAAACGGTCTTTGAGTTTCTTCCTATGCTTTCCACTGTAGTTACTGAAGTGACAGCAGAGAATTGGAATAATCTGAGTCACTTTGCTTGAATAGAGATGTGAGTAGCAGCCAAATTACCTTATTCTATAAATTATACTATTCCATTAAATTAAAGAACTTGCATGCAAGTGCTGTTTGGGTACTTTAATGCCACAGAAAATGACAACTTCACAATTTTACAATAATCACAGTTTAAACAATATGTAAGAGAACTTAATTTCGACTATGCTGTTTTAAAATAGGGACTAGTTTTTTCAGAAACTGCTGTTGCAAATTACGGAGAACAAGGTACAATGATGTGGTTAAAGATCATACCACAGATTCCTGCCAAGAGATCTGCAGTTCCTGAGGAGGTAATGTACTTCAGAACATTTGTGATATTTCTACTTCTGTGTCTCTATTTTGAAGCCTCTTTGTTATATGGAGAATAAAAAAGATTTAATTTTGCACTGTGATGGATTATTAAAAAAGAGAAAAGCTTGTGGTAACATGTAGTAGTGCCACTCAGGAGACTTAACCAATAGTCATTGTTATACTGGAAGTTTAATTTAGATGCCTCTTACAGCTGAAGTGTTTAATAGTAGACATCAATTTCTGAAAAAGTTGCCTTCTAACAAGAAGGACTGAAAGAATGAATTTAATGTGAAAAAAAGTGTATCTTAAAAGTACTTGGCTCTCTTCCACCAAGAATTTGCATCTTTGACAAACTGTTCAACTTTTTCATTTGATTTTTTTGGTATTTGGTGTTGATCATTGCGAGCTTGTTGGTTTTCAACTGTTACGTAGCTGATGTTTGAGGCTGGAAATATGGCTTTAAGAGTGTTTAGTTTTCATTTCTGAATAGAAAACATTGGTATGTCTTGCCTACAAAAGTTTTTACAAGAACAGTTCCCAGCAGTTTAAGAAAGATTAAAATTGTCATTCTTGTGTTAGATCTCTCCTGCGGTGTGTTTCCTGCTATCTCCTGCTGCTTCTTACATAACTGGGATAACTCTGGCTGTGGATGGTGGCCAAAGTTTATATAGCTCTCCCCTAGAGATACCTGGTAAGAACCAGGCTACGAAACAGTGCCCATCAAGTTATTAAAGTCGGGCAATGGGAGGGCACAAAAGCAAAATGCCTCAATTCTCAATCAGTTAAGTACGTTGTTTTATTTGTTTTCTTCAGATCATGACAGATGGCCCTCACCACCAGAAGGAAAAAATTCTGAAATGCTTCGAAAGCTTCTTTCTGACAAATTCAAGCCGAAGGTGTAAAAGAATGATGTTCCACCTTATTCCTAGTTGCACACTTGCTGGTAATCTTGCTTTGTGATTTGGGCTGCTTACTCTCAGTAATTTTTTTTTTTGCTTGTACGTAACTACATTGAGTACCCTGATCTTTGTTGCTTTATGTTTTTAACTTGAAAGGCAGTACATAGTGAATTTCTTCTCTGAAAACACTCACTGCCCTGAAAACATTCAGTCTCCTGGGGAGGGAAGGTATAAAAGACAAATTCTCCATTTGTACAAGCATTAAGAGTCTGAGACAGAAGTGAATAAATAACAGTTATTTTGAAGTAAAGGGAGTAGAGCGGGAATGTTTCAGAATCCTTCTGTTGCTGATGAATTTGGGGAGAAGGTTATTTAAATCTCTGTTATTAGTTGTATTGATAACCCTTGAGGTAGCTGTTAGCTCTACCCTATTTCTTTTTCTGCCACACACTTGAGTATTCAACAACAATTTGAAGACTGAGTAGGTGTTTCTCTACTCAGAGTTAAAAATACTCTCTACTCAAAATTAAAAATAAGGCAGAATACTGTTGTTAATGTTTCAAACTCCTATGGCATATCATATTGGAAATGTTTTTAATTGTTTGCAGATACAGAAACATAATGGAGTTAACCTGGTGGTAACTGTTGATAATCAGATAATAAACTTAAGTTTTAACATACACTGATGGAAAATAGTATAGATTCAACAATTTAACATGAAAAATCTTGAAGCAAAACCTGTGGTGTATATTGCAGTGCTTTCTGCAGTATGCTATATTGTGAAAGCATAAACTTGGAATCCTACATTTACCTCTTAAAATGCTTTCTATCCATACTCTGTTCTCTTACAGTGTTAATGCAGTTTCATTCATCAGTGTCTCAACATGGTGTGATTTTTGTGATCAATGGAGAGATTCCATTTAAAAACCAGAAATCTTGCAATATATCACTTGGAGAGGCTATATTTGTCATTACTTACTTTTTAAAATTCGCTTCAAGGCAGTTGTTCCCAAGTCTGGGAACTTTATGTTTGCTGCAACAACTGAAATTTGTGGAATCAAGTTGCTGCTATAGAAGCGATCTCTAATACTTAATTTTGGATTGAATGTAAGAGTCTCTGCAAAGATAATCTTTGCCTGTTTGTTGTCTGCAAAGTGTTTGACTTTTGTGTCTTTCATTAAAGTATGGGAACTTGCATACATACATAGAATCATAGAATAGTTAGGGTTGGAAAGGACTTTAAGGTCATCTAGTTTCAACACCCATTCCATGGGCAGGGGAACCTCACACTAAACCGTGCCATCCAAGGCTATGTCCAACCCAGCCTTGAACACCACCACTGATGGAGCATTCACAGCTTCCCGGGGCAACCCATTCCAGTGCCTCACCACCCTTAACAGTAAAGAATTTCTTCCTCATATCCAATCTAAACTTCCCCTGTTTAAATTTGAACCCATTACCCCTTGTCCTCTCACTACAGTCCCTCATGAAAAGTCCCTCCCCAGCATCCCTATAGATATCCCTTTGGATACTGGAAGGCTGCTATGAGGTCTCCACGCAGCCTTCTCTTCTCCAGGCTCAACAGCCCCAACTTTCTCATCCTATCTTCATATGGGAGGTGCTCCAGTCCCCTGATCATCCTCGTGGCCCTCCTCTGGACTTGTTCCAACAGTTCCATGTCCTTCTTATGTTGAGGACACCAGAACTGCACACAATACTCCAAGTGAGGTCTCACAAGAGCAGAGTAGAGGGGCAGGATCACCTCCCTCGACCTGCTGGTCACGCTCCTTTTGATGCAGCCCAGCATACAGTTGGCTTTCTGGGCTGCGAGCGCACACTGCAGCTGGCTCATTTTCGTTTTTTTCATCGACCAGCACCCCCAAGTCCTTCTCCACAGGGCTGCTCTGAGTCTTTTCTCTGCCCAAACTGTATGTGTGCCTGGGATTGCTCCAACCCAGCTGTAGGACCTTGCACTTGGCATGGTTAAACTTCATGAGGTTGGCATCAGCCCACCTGACAAGCGTGTCAGGGTCCCTGTGGATGACATTCCTTCCCTCCAGCATGTCAGCCGAACCACACAGCTTGGTGTCATTGGCAAGCTTGGTGAAGATTGGTTTTTCTTTTGAAAACCTGAATGCCAGTTTGAGGGGAGAGTGTTGGAACCAAAATACTTTCTCCTTTTGATATGGCCTCTTTCCTTAGTAACCTGGTTCTCATTCATATGGTATAAGCTTGTACAAAGATAAAAATCAGCCTTTTTCAAACCTCTTGTGAATGGTGTATTTTTATTACTGCAAATATTAGTTCAGGGTACACAGCAAGAAAATTCCTGGAACAAAATGCAACTATTAGATAACTAACTATAGCAGCCTGGCCGATTGCATTTAAGGAAAATTATTGCGTTTATTAAGAGATTACATTATTCACATTTTTCTGTAAAAGAAGGTTAAACATGAACAGGCTTGAGACTTGTGCAATTTATTTTCTCTTCACATTTGACTGTGAGCTTCTGTGATGCATGTGGACTGTAGATTTGATGTGAAATGGAAGTGTTTTGATAAAACTAAATTACTTTCACTATATCCCAGATCTTGATTGAGCATAAACTTTGAAATAATTATTTTACACTGTTGCAGATTTCCTCTTTAAGTTTGCTGGAGTATGAATATTCATGAAGAAGGGAAGTTTATACATAATGATGGTGAAATGCATCACTCAGTGAAATGGAACATTGGCGAGCATTATCCTGTGTGGGAGACATGTTCAGTCTAGAATTAATAAACTCCTCCACAAGTAAGAACTATAACAAACCTTTGCACTGAAAACAAGGAACTTTTATGTGACCTTACCTTCTTCAACTTCCAGCATAGCAATGGATGTATTAGAAAGATATGAAGAGGCTTGTTCCTGTGTGTGCTTTTTCCCTTGGCACGAAACAGCATTTATGAAGTCTTAATGCACTGCAGCTTAGTGCAATAGGAGAACATAGTCAAAATAGTCTAGGGGTAAGTATGGTGTAAGAATACAGAAAATGCACCCTCAAAAAGAGAAGGGGAAACATCGGTGTTCTCTGCCTTTTTCCCCCATTGTTTTTCTTTTTTTTTTCTCCAGTAATAATACTGATGTCCCCCATATGCTTGAGGCTTACTATGCACAATATTAAAATGCTCATCACATTATAAGGATAGCGACTCCTTTGCTGTGATGGTTTTGAAATGATCACAGCCCCTCTTTTTTTTTTTCTTTTGTTTTTGCATATTATTCTTCTTGCACCAGGAAGAACATGAAATGTTTAATAAGTTTTGTTTTGGTCTTTGCCTCCGCTTCATTTTTGTGCAGATTAAAATTATTTGTGAAGTTTTGCAGTGCCTTGCAGAAACCCAGCATTGTGTTGGCTGCAGCATGAATGTTTCAGGTTTCTGCTGCTAGTGCTGCAGATAAAATCAGCTGTAGCAAAGCTCTTCCTATGCTGTTGTACTAACAGCTCCTGATTAAAGGGCATGGAGAGGTTAAAAAAAAAAGAAGAATGGGTGTGGTACCAAAACGTCCCTGACCTGATTCAGATTTGGGTATGTGAAGTCCAGAGAACAGAGCTTGATTTTTGGTTTGGATTGTTGGTTTTTTTAATTGTTGTTGTTTGTTTGTTTTGTGTGTGTGTGTTTTATTTATTTATTTTACAAGGGAGGTGAATGCAACTGTTGGAAAAGGGTTAAGGAACCTTAGGAGTAATCAAGGGTATTTATTGACCAGACACTGAAACTGAACCATTTGCTGTGCTGTACAGTTGTAATAAACACAGAGAAAACAGTTAGAATGACAGTTACATTTACCATTCTGTTAGAAATCTCTTTTCAGTTGCTTTACTACTTGCCCCTGGCTAAACCTGTACTTATTCTACCTACCTCTTATTAGATACTTATTTGTCTGATAAGTAGGTGCTTATCAACTGCTACTTTGCTTCACTGTCTGGTGTTATATCTGAATATGTGTTGTAGAACTTCACATTTATGAAAGCAGCACCTTTCAGTGAAAGGGATTTTTTATCAACTGTACTTGCCTTATGTTTTACAGATATTCTTTGTGTTAAGCAGAATATTGATTATTGAGGGTACTTATGTAGCGTAAAATGAAGCTTGATTATTTAGGGGTTTAACTTAGTGTAAAATAAAGTCTGTGTTGTAAAAATTGTCATTCTGTAAAGATTGACAGTCATCATGTTTGCTGAAGGGAATATAGTCTGTGCAGTGTCAAATACAAGACTTGCTTATTACAAGCTTTTATGGTTGTACTTAGTCTTCTGAATAGTTGTATAGAGTATCCTGTGTAATCTTTAAGAAAGCATGCTATTTGCCAGACATTTGTAATTTCATCTACTTCTAATCAACATCTCCTAGTTCACTCTTGCCATCTCGAATAGCCGGCTCGTGTTAAATGGCTGAGTAATGTAGCCATTAGGGGAATAATCTTATTAGTAAAGTCAGCACTGTTCTGGGTAAGTGAATATGGCCGAGTCCTAAAGGTTTGTCTGCTCCAACCCTATCATTGAAGTTTATGAAGCAACCCATCAGTACTGCTGCCTAGTCTCATTTATAGTGTGCTTTTTCTAGAGAAGCAACTCCATACCTGAGTAACTACTGCATTTTCCCACATTCTAGACAAGTTTCAAATGTTACAGACAAGTCAGTACCTGGCTGCTCTTTTTTTTCATTTTGCTCTGGAGCTAAACTGAAATGTCTTGAGCAGTGGGACTGCATCCTGAAATGCAAAATACTAATTACAATGGGAGATTCCAGTCTGAGTAAGAAATATATTTGCTAGTGGGAAGATGAAGCCTCTTCTGAGTCTTTCAACAGAGGCTTAGAACTGTCTTCCCTGAGCTATTTGCTCTTCCTCTCTTTTGGCATCACCCTCACAGTGATGGTGCATTTGTATTGGGAGGAACTGGAACAGCTGAGATACAGGTATGCTGTTTCTTCCGACATGGAAAGGCGAAAGAGCACAGCAGGCAGGTAAGGCTAGTGAAGGCTTGAGGTAATACTATTGTTTGCTCAATGCATGAGAGCTGGATTTAAATTTATAAGAATGTTGGCCCTCCTGCTGGTGAGGATCACGTTATAACATCTTGGCATCACAAACATTATGCTGCTGCTGCTCCCAGAATAAAACATTTTGACTTGCCTTATCTGCTGTCTCTAGCAGCTTGTTCCTTTGCCAGTTAACCCTCTTCTGGATTAAAATAAAAAGAAAAGGAAAAAAAAAAGTATTAATCACCTAACTGGGTCCTTTTCTGGATGTAGTTCAGAATGTGGTAACATGGTAATATGGTGCCAGCTATAGGGAAGACTGGTGGAGAGGCAAAGAAACTTGGGAAGGAAATGGAGGATGATGTCATGGCCATGAAAAGGAGCTGTTTTGTTCCTTTTTAACGTGTTCAGAAGCTGTGTCTTTAGTGTTAACTAATACAGTCACTTGTTAGCCTCAAGCAATACATCTAGAAGGTGAGAACCTCTTATTGCAATGAAGTATTGATTCTGGAGTCCATGGAGTCTTACTGCCAGATTTCAGTCAATTGCTTGAGTAGACCATCCTAAGATATGCTTATCCATTCCTCCTGACTTCTATTGCCTGTAAAGGGCTTGTGCTGAATGCATAAAGAGCTAATACACTTTACTGCAACTTCTGTCATCTATTTTTATACTCTTTTTCCATATCAGCAATTACACTTGTCCCTATAAGCTTTATTTTGCTCCAGTAGCATGACACATGATCTCAGAACCATGCCCCTGGATTTGGGCTGAGCTCACCCTGAGCCACTGTCATTAAGTGCTGGTCCCTGGTGTCGATGGATTTTTTTTTTTTATTTCAAAGTCGATATTTAGCTCCTGATACTGAAGATGCTCTGTTTTAGGGATTATGGCACAATAGATGTCTGTCAGGATGTACATCACCTCTGCAAAGCACTCTCAGGACAGTGCTCACAGTGCAGGGAGAGTGCTCTGTGCCAGGATGGCTTTGTGCAGAAGTACGAAGGACCACGTGGGCACAGAAATGTGGGATGATTCTCCACAACCCTTGCCAACTGCTTCTATAGTGAAGGAATTCTGACTTCAAAACCTGCTGTTCACTGACCCTTCCTCCATCAGTGAAATCTATTTGCAAGATGCTAAAACTGACAAATGGCCATGAACTGGAGCATTAAGGCCAGGGAAACACTTGATGTGTTTTCCAAGCTGTGTAAGCAGCTGTGGCTCATTGATCTTGCTTGATGGTGTAGGAGCATCACACGTCAGCATTTTTCTTGGCTCATTCCCTGTCATTTAGCAGAAAAGGTCACCTTTTTAAATTTTTAGTAAGGCTCTTGGTCATAGCAAGTGTCTCATGAACATGGCTGATGATTTTGCCAACTGTGAAAAAAGTGTCTTAGCTTTGAGAGACAACTATGCCTCCTTCATGTTGGCTCTGGAGTTCTTATTCAATCAGTGTGAATCAGAGCCTTGTGCCCTTTTTGGCTATGCTTCATCACATGGTCTTTCTTTAGCCCAGTACTCTTCAATCCATTTTTTTTTTAAGATGACAGTTTTTATCATTTTCTGCAGCCTATTTCAGTGGAATATTTCAAAGCTCTCAGGCTGTGGGCCTTGGTGTGCAATTTTTGAGTTTTATACGTGGTTCCCACTGGAAGTTTACGTGCCTGGGTGTGCAGCTTGGGGTCTTGTCCCACTGAAAACTTGCCTATGTTACCAGTGTAATTATGCATGCCAATAATAATGGTATCTTACAACTTCCATTCAAGTAGATTTTCCCAGGTTTGTTTAGGGTGACCAAAATAAACCCCCAGCCCTTGTTTTGGGTAGATTTTGAGAGCTTCTCCAGGCTTTACAAGCCTCCAATTGTCTTAAATACCTTTGCCCACTTAGCTGGAAAGCAGGGCTTGAGTGCAGCTCTGCTGGGAGGGCTGTGCTGCAGTGTGGTGCAGCATCACAGCTCGCTGCTGCCCTCCCTGTATATCCATTGCCCATCATCAGTGTCACCCAAGGGGACTTGCTAAACACGCACAGGTCACTTGTGCATTTGTACCCAACGGTTCATGGCTGCAAGCTTATTTTTAAATCTGTACAAAACATTACAGTGCTGTAGTAATATTTACAGTCATGCGCTACTTAGACTTCGAGGATAGCAGTCACAGTTGTCCTGCGATGTACTGGGAGGTACTTCCTCACTGATTAACTTCGGGTAGCATCCTTTCCAGCATGTATTGACCTCCTGAAGAAGGAAGGTGGCTCCTGCAGAGAGCAGTCAGGCTGCACTGTGAGACATGGACATCCTGAAGGGGGCAGAAAAGCATTTTGGATTGTCCTGAAGTCGTCTGTGGCCTGCTCAAGGTGGAGTTAGAGCAGCTTGTCCTACCGCAGGGCAGCTGCTCTGGGCATGCCGGGGGTAAGAGGCTTTTTTTGAGCTAAGCAGCGAAGGAGCCGTTATTGCACGGAGGGAACGTTCACACCCTGTCCTTGATCATCGGAGATTACAAACCCGCAGCAAAGCAACAGCTCAGAGCCCGGCAGAACGCGCAGCCGCTGCCCGGAGCGCTGGAGCCCTGTGCCCACCAGGCCGCCGTGTGCCAGGCGGCAGAGAGCCACCACACATCCACCCTCACAGCCCCTCCATGCTCGCTCCACCTGCGCGTGCGCAGAGGCGGAGCACACTCCTCGCCCCGCCCGTGCGCCGTGACGCTTTCTCCCCGCCCGCCGCTGGCGGCGCGGCTGACGTCACGAGTTTCGGCGGAGGGGGAGGCGGAGCTTTCGGTTGGCAGCAGGAGCGGTCGCGGCTACCGGCGCCTCGCGCCTGACGGGATTCCCCGCCACCACCACCCAACGCCCGGGCCCGGCCCAGGTCTGCCGCGGCGGCAGCGCTCCGGGAACCCCTTTCCCACTCACCCTCTCACGGGCCTGCCTCGGCGTGGGGCTCCTTCCGTGCCGGCCTCGGTGCCTCCTGTCACCCTCCCCGCCGTGCCCCCGCGCGGGCAGGCCCCGGACCCCTTCCCCCCCTCCTCCGGGGGGGTGGGCTCCTCTCCGGAAACCTGGCCGCTCCCTCCCTGCCGCCTGCCCAGCCGGGCCTGCACCCGCCGTCACCGGGCAGCGCGGGGGGTCCCTCGCGGGCGCCCGGCCTCCGCTGTGACACAGGTCGGTGCCGGCGGGGCGGGCGGGAGCTGCTCTGGGGAAGGGCGGGCAGGCGGGCGGGGGCGGCCCGGATGCGGTGTGCTTTTCGGGGGGGCAGATATGTTAGCGCTTTGGAGGGGCCGCTGGTGTGGGGCCACTTGGGGCAGCTTCGGTGTCCAGGAGGTGTCGGGCCGGGTTGGGGGGTACGGGAACCGCACTGCTAAGAGCCGCTGGTGGCACCGGCCCTCAGCAGATGGAGGTACGCGATGGGGTAGCTCCTTGAGGTGTTCGAGAGGGGAGGGCGAGGGGCTTATTAGGCATTTACGTTAGAACTGCAGAATCGCAAGGATTTTACGAGCTCTACAAATATTTATATGTCACCGTAAACCTTGCTGTGATTGCATACTGATGCTGTAGCATCCTGTCTTTAAATTGCTCTACAGTGATAGCAGCGCTATGATTTGGGTATGTAGGTCAGATTCTGCCATATGTTTTTGTCAGAGGAAAAGTGAACGTTAGATTATTTTTTCCCTTGTTGTATTTGAGGTGCATTGCAGCACCCATGAGGTTGGTTGGGTTTTGGTCTTTTTTTTTTTCTGGCTTAATTTTTTGCCTCATAAAGCTGGTTTTAGTTTTTGGTTGCCGAATTACTGAAGATTAAATCATTAAATAAGCAGAGTGTTTCTAAGATGTATTGTATCGTGAAATGTCCTCTAAGAGGGTGGTAAAAGATAATAGAAACCTGCTTGAAGTAAGGGGGATTTCTGGTCTGCAGAAAATGTTTCTCAGCTATAGCATTTCTTTTCTTTAAACAATGCAGCACGTTGCAGTGTGTGAGAGGCCTTCAGAAATGTGTTGCTATGCATATGGCAAAGACTAGTACTATTTGCAGAATGAATGTCTACATGCTTGTCTTTCACTACATCTTGGATTCTCTGATGGCATAGCACTTATTAGCAGAATACCCTAGAAAGTGCTTCCTATGGAGCTCCCTTATAGATCATTTTAAGTGGATGGGCAGTGATATAAGTTAGTACTTAGGCCACACTGAAAAATCTTAGAAGAATTTTCTTGTTTTGGTTCCCACTCCTCATGGAGCCTGTCACTGTCATTTGAAAATGAGAGAATACTGCATGAGGAAATTTTATTGTCATGTATGCCTTTGCTGATTTTGGAAATAACTGCTTTCCTCAGGAATATATTAAAAAATGAGAACTTGCTGAAATTCTTGTTTTCTTCACACTTTCTTTTTGTCACTATTGTCACTGAAATGTATTGAACCCAAATATTGATTCAGATAATGTGAGGCTGTATACGATTAATTTGCACGTTTTTTCCAAGGTTCTGTTGCATTTTGATAAAGCATAATAGCAGGGAAATGTTTATCAAATGGACTTACTGCTGGAGGAAGATCTCTGTACAATTTGTCTTAATGAACTCAGTGTCAGTGGTTTACCTGACACTAATGGAAGACTATGGTGAAGAAAACAGATGTTTCTGAATGGCTTGCCTTGGTTTGCTGAGATTTCTAAACTGTCAGAAGAAACTTTTCTGAAGATACCTGTGGCATCTGGTAATCTTGAGAGCTTTTATAGTATATGTGGGCAGGCAGATACCTGCAACAGGTAGACTTTATTAATGTAGGTTAACAAGAGCGTAACCATGTTGTTTAATAGCATGGTAGGGAAACTTTTTGTAAAATGTTGATAAAACTCTAGGTAACTTATTTCAAAAATGAATAGCCTTTCAAGTGTGGTCATAGTCCCATCAGTGTTTCTTTGCTGTGGTTCTTGGAAAAGGTCATAAATGAACAGACTTGCGGAATTTAGAGCCTATTGTGGCTAAGTGCAGAAGACTTACCTTTTTATTATAAAGGTAAAGCTTTCTTCTGAAGAAAGCAAGGAAGTTGGTCATGCTGTAAATTTTATTTACATTTATATTTTTTACTTTACATTTTTTCTTATAATTTCCTAAAATGCAGTGTTAATATTTAGGTGCAAATTACAATTATTATTTTTTAAACCTTTATCATTATTAAGTATTCATGGAGAACTTATCAAAAAAACTTTGTGTATTAGTAATCTTAAGTTTCATTTTATGTTTTTCATCTGTATTATCTTTACCGCAGGCTGACTTTTTACAACAGCAAGCTGTCAGAAGTAACGAGTAACATGTAACATACTTTTTGACAGGCTGTTCAGTGGCTCTCTAACTGAGCATTCTTTGAACTGAAAATGTTTTCTTAGGAAATACAACCTGAGAATAATAATAGTAATTTCCTTCATTGATTCCCCCTCTCCCACCAAACACACAACCAAAGATGTTTTGATCTATCCGGAGATACACCTTTGGTTTGGAGTAATGAATGTATTTTCTAATAATTTTGTTTTAGGTAGTTGTTGGTTCACATTATTCTCTGCTTAGACTACTCTTTGAAGAAAAAGCAATGAATTAGGAAAATGTGACTGATCAACGTAATTAAGTACATCTTGTTACTTTTGCAGAGCTTATTTTTCATGCATATGATAAACTAATGTAAATATATGTATATTGACTACTGACTCAGCCTAGGCTTATCTAATCGGCAAACAACTAGGTTTGCTGTCCTGAAAGGTTAATTTCTAATTTTAAATTTCTAAATTTCAAAATTCTGAAGTAGAACTGACACAGTATTAAAAAACAAAACAAACAATGAAGTCCACAAATTCTAGTCCAGTGAATTCTATTGAGCACACTGTTTTTTCTACGGGAGAGAATAAAAGTCTTTTTTTAAAACAATACTGCATTTGCCATTTTAATAGTCTGGTGTGTTGTAGTGCTAAGGAATTATATGTAAACATATAATTGGCCAGTGGGAACATGCTCAGAATGCAGTGCAGTCCTGATTCTCACTTCTGGATTTTAGCATGACATCTTGATTTAGTAACATAGTAATAACAACAAATGCAGCTTATGGCTCTATTAACCGATTTCTTAGTCTAATATGCTGTTTGTATTTTATTTTCTGAGGTGTCTTTCATATATTCACCTTATGTAGTTTCTGAGGAGCTGTAGAAGGTTTGGTGACGATAAGAAAAGGGAAGATGGAGTTCTGTTAGGATATTACACTGATTTCCACCTGTGCGAACCACTGCTCTAGGGACACTTGACCCACAAATATATGTATAGCATAGTTTGGAGCCCAGCTTAATGAAGTCATTTGAAGTTGGACTTACTTGAGCAAGGCCAAAGCAGGGGGTAGCAGGGGGTATCTGCAATGTGCTTTAAAAACTGGGAGTTGGGAATTGGTGACGTAGGGGGGCCTGTAAAGGTGTGACTTTTTCCTGTCCATTTGCAAAGTCTTTTACTTACATTAATTTCTGTATCTCAAATTATTGCATGTTTTTGAAATTATACTGCAAACTGTAACTTGGTTTTTCCACATGATAGACAAAAATAAGTTTCTTTAGGCAACATGTATTTTTCTTTGCTGTAGCTTTGTTTTCAGCCATATTTTTTGTTCTTTGAGTCCTTCACTATGTTTTCCTCACTTGCTTCTCTTTCTGTATTTCCATTCAATCATTTGTCCACTTCTGTGGGTTATCTGCAGTAGTAAAAGGTGCTTCACAAAGTACACTCTCAGTCTGGCAACAGCAATGTGATAAAATTCAAATGCTTCAGGTATTTATGTTGCAAGGACTTCTAAAGCTTGGGTATGGTAACGT
This sequence comes from Myiopsitta monachus, assembly GCA_017639245.1. Lineage (NCBI taxonomy): Eukaryota > Metazoa > Chordata > Aves > Psittaciformes > Psittacidae > Myiopsitta > Myiopsitta monachus. The sequence goes on along the minus strand of CM029926.1, from coordinate 24,688,322 downwards.
AGATAAACAGTTGTCATTTGGATAAATGAAGAAATTATAGATGTGTAAGAAGGGAAGGGATTTCATGAAGTCAGCCCCTGCTGTGGTTTCAAAACAAATACACTGAAATCAGGTCTGACAGACATTTGTCTGATCTTCTCTTAAAAAAATCAAAAGAGGGGAATACCACATCTCTTCACTGATCTATTTATAGCTAGTACGTAACTATCGTTATAGTTAGGAGGCTTTTCTTAATATTTAATTTAAGTCTCTGTCTTCGTGCTAGTTAAGCCAGTTAGTTCTTGTCCAAGTATTATTACTCATGCAGGATAATGATTTCTATACTCTTTGCACCAATGGTTTGCATATGTGAAGACTCCTTCTCCCTTTATTTCAGACTTCTCTTTACTAAACTGTGCAAACAGGCCTTTTCTTCACAGATTGAGTTTTCTCAGGGTTGTTGTTGTTGTAAACTCTGTTAGACTCTGTATGGTTTGTCTATATCTTTTTCAAAGTTCCCCAGGCAAAGTCTTACAGCAACAGAGCAATTAACTTACTCTGTAAGTTGCAACAGAAGTAACATGACAGCCTTATTAAAATGTCATTCTGGGGTGTGTGTCTGCAGGTATGGTTGGGGCTAGTGCTTTTTTGGGTGTGTTTTTTATATGCTTTGTGGGTTTTTTTGTTTCTTGGGTTTTTTTGTAGTTGTCGGGGGGTTTTGGCTTTTTGTTTTGCTCCTGCATGTTAACACAGGAGCTTGTATTAGTGCTTGTTAGATCAGGTATCTCTTTCTTCATATATATGAGTTTGAGTTACCTTTCTGAAGAATGGAACCTTACACTATATTGAATTCAGTCTTTATTTCTGGTTAGTTTTCTTATAGTAAGCATTTCTAGACTCAAACCAGGATCACTGTTCAATAAATTATTCTACAGGAAAATGTGCAGTTTCTGCTCTTCCATATCTATTTGCCAGCACATACAAAAGCCCTGTGGCTTTTGAACATATAGCCTGCTCTACAGCAGGAAACTCGATTGAGGACAAGTTCTCCTAGGGTTAGATGCAGCTTTTATTGGCAAAAGTGTGTTGTTACCAGTCTGTTTTATACATGTGCTGTCTTTCAAGTAAGTCATTTTGCTAAGATAACTTCTGTCAGTCTAGCAGTACATGAACAAAAGCCCTTTGCTGTTTTGGGATGTCATACAGTCCAATGACATAGTAGAAGAAATTTTTATTATATGGGCATGCTTTATTGGAAGAATTGCAGAGTAAGCTATGGAGCAGATGTGTTCAGCCCATCTGTTATGCTGTTATATATACCCTGGCTTACACCATTTTATCTGACTTACATAAATGATTTTAACCATAATTTTCAAGGCTAGATCACAGATGGGAGAAATTGTGCAACCCTTTCAGCAACGCCGCCTTCACAAAAAAAAAAATAAACAGACATCAATAATGATTCTTAAACAAGGTCTTTAATTTCTTGCAAAAATAAGTAGTCAGTGTTGATTGCCTCTTACCTATCCCAAAATTATTTCAAAAAATTTGGACAAGCGAGTTCTGTAAATGCTAACAGTTTGAATGTCACGTTACAAAAATGATAACAGTGGAAACTATGGTCTCACCTTTGAACCAAGATTTGAAAGCTAGGATGCATCTAGATCAAGCTGTTTGAATTTTAAGAGAACTAAAATCCTGACACAAGCAGTAATTGAACTGCTAAAGAAAATCTAAGGAAAATAAGATATTCTACATGAAGATGCTCATGCTCTCTACAACATGAGAACTGCAACCCTAAATATATTTTTATGCTAACTGCTCATGACTGGTGAAGCTCAACCTGTATTTAATTGCTGTTTTGTCACACTATGTGTATTTTTAGAAATGTCACAATTATTGTAACTCCAGCATGAGGCTTTTAGGCTTTTTTTTTAAGTAAAAATCAATTGGAATAACAAACCCCAAATCTTCAAGTGCTGTTTTGTATTTTCCATGATGGCTTGTTTATATCTGAATGGGTATAAAGCAGGAATTAGAAACGCATTTCTTGCACTGGTGATACCAGTAAGTGCAGTAACGTCAGGCAGGGATAAGGTGGATAGTGTAATGAATAACTGCTTAAGCTGTTGCAACCAGTTCCATTAGAGAATATCTATTATGGCCCTGTGACTGTGATACTGGCGCTATCATGAATACCAAATGACACGTTCAAATGAATACTTAATGCTATTGGTGAAACGGCTGACAAGTTTTACCTAAAATCTTAAACCGTAGTGAAATCAAACAGAAGATAATCAGGTGTTTTCCTCCAACAGGTGAGCATGAATGAATGCTTATGGAAGAGTGAGAACAGGGCAAGCTTATATAATACTTAGCTTGAATATTCTTTCAGTCCCTAAATATTTTCAGAAATGTGTTTGTTCTAAATCTGATGTGTTTTTTGTGGCTAGTAACCTTTGGACTTTTCTCCTCAAGTTGGCCAGTTGTTGGTTTTTTTTCATGCTGCTAAATGTCTGGTATCCAAATATCCTTTGGTATGCTATTTGTTGTGTTATTTATTTATTTATACTTTTTGAACTTAGCTTGTACTGGTATCCTTTGGTGCCACATTTCTTTTGGGAAAGAATGAACCATCCATCTCTTTGTTCCTCATATGAGTTTGTAACTCTTTATAGCTTTCTCCTTCCACCTGAGTATTTCTGAAACCAGTGTCCGAATTTGCCTGTTTGTTTTCCCCTGTAGAACCCATTCTGTGCCTTCAATTTTACTTTTTGTTCTTCTCTAGAACTACTGTTTCCTCTTTTGGAGCTGAAGGCCCTAGCACTGCTAGTGATATTCAAGATGGACAGAGTGTCATCTGTTTTGCACTGGTTTGTGTTTTCCTTCACCCCTCTATAATAATTAATAATTCCTTGCTGTCTTTCATTTGTGAGTATTGGCCATGAAGCCCATTGGTTTGTTGTATGCAAAGTTAGAACTGCTTTTCTCCACCCTCACCTCTGCCCCCCAACATGTATCACTTTCATTCATCTGTGCTATCTTCTGTTTTATTTGCTCAGTCCCTGAGTTTGATGAAGACCACCTCTACTGCTGTCAGCCCTTTCCTTGCTTTCCCAAATACTGTTATATGGATAGGCACAGTAGTGTTGGAAAACTTTTCACCTTGCTCCTGTCTCTTGAACAGTTTAGAATATCTTGAACAGCAGAGACTCATGCAGAGCTTCACTGGTACCCTCCTTTCTTATGAGAACAACCATGTCTGTGATTTTCTGTATTTTAACCAATTTATTGATGCAAGGGTCTTTTTTCTTCTGCTGTGACTTCAAGAAAGCCTTTGAGGAGACTTCCAGCACTGGAAGTCCAAGTGCACCATGATAGTGACTGAATGGCTTTAAACTGACAGGGAGTAGATTCAGATTAGATTTTAGGAAGGAATTCTTCACTATGAGGGTGGTGAGACACTGGCACAGGTTGCCCAGAGAAACTGCGCTGCTCCATCCCTGGCAGTGTCCAAGGCTAGGTTGGACAGGGCTTATAACAACCTGATTTAGCATAAGGGGTCCCTGCCCGTGCCAGGGAGGTTGGAACTAGATGATCATTAAGGTCCCTTCCAACCCAAACTATTTTATGATTCTGTGATTTTAAAAAGATCAGAATCTGTGCAGTGGCCAAGAGGGATGGCCCCAGCATGAGTTCTTGCTCCTTTTTTTGTGTTGGTGTTGGTTCTTTGGAACTGTGAGATCAGTTACATAGACTGATGGTTAATGAAAACGTAAAATAAATCTTTTCACCTGGATTAGCAGTTTGCCCTGCACCTCCTCCTTGTCACTGCACGGTTCATCTGGAAAGCAGCAGTTCCTGTAGACAAGCAGGACTACTCCCTTGACTGCAAAGCAACCTTGGCAGTGGAGCTGTAGTGCTAAAGGTGGTTATTAGATGTGGGCATGTACATAGTAATCCTTCCCCTGGAACTTCTGAGTCTGTAGTTAGTTTACCTTGTTATCTGTATTTATGAGGGTTCTTAATTTTTTATCACTTGAGAGGAAAGTATAATTATGTAGCATCGTAGATGTCGCTGTGATGATTTAGTACCCGCTGCTAAGGGGTGTTCAGGGGGAGATGTAAGAAGAAAACCTTATGAGGATACATTGTGTTCATGTCTTTGCATTTGTTTCTGGAGTTTTTTGACCAAGCCAGGCTTTCATTGTTACATTCTGGTTTAAATGTTATTATGAGGGATTGAGTTAAATTACTTTTTAATTTTTATTTTTTTTTTAATATTTTTTCCTCTGGTCTGCAGGAAGATGAAGGTTGTTAGCAAAGCACAAAGTGAAAGAGTTTGTGTACTTGGTAGCCTAGCAGTATCTTACTGTGTCGGTCTGTGTGGGTCATGCTGGTTAAAAAACAGCGCATACTGAATATGGATATGAAAATGGACAAGTTTGTCCATTTAGACCTGCTCGGTGAAACCTACTGGCTACAAAAATGATGCACAATCTTCTTATGCATATGGTAAAAAAAAAAATCGTTGGATTTTGCATAGTACATGTTACCTATGCATGCACATGTGGTTTTCTCAGTTTCCAGTAATGTATATTAAGGTTATACTTGTCTGTCTTCTCAAGGGTATTATTCAGCCCTCTGTATAGTTCCTATAGTGAGATGTCTGAGTATACCTGTACCTGTGGCTCCCTGGATAAATTTATTGCTCTTTGCTGTTGTCATTGGTGAATGTTTTACTCTTGAATTGGAGATAGATTCAGCAGTTGGTTTTTGTTTTGTTTTGTTTTTCTACACTGTGTCAGAGTTCTGTATGACTCATGTGTTATCCTACTTATATATTCCATGTTAATGTATTATGAGTGGCTTTTGCATTTTGTATTTTTATTAGGGATGGAAATAATGGAATAAATGTCTGACAATGTACAGAGTTAATTTGAGTTATGATGGGGAGAGAGCACGCAGGGTATTGAACCAGGAAGATCCGAGTGTGAGCCAGGAAAGGTATCTTAAGCAGGAGCTCTAGGCAATGGTGTGTTAATGGAGTGCGAAAGCTTGATAGCAAGATAGAGGAGTAAGATGAGAAAAATCTTAGTTATATTGCCATGCTCTGGTTTTCCTCATTGGTATTGCTGCCTTATGTAGTGTGTAGGAAGAACCGTGCTTTGAGGAATGAACAAGATAGCATGTAATGAAGGCTGTTCACTGAGAAGGGTTGCTCCTTGAGCTGTTGCAAGATTTAGGTGTATAGCAGATGAAACCTGAGATGCCTTCACAGTCAAGAATGGTCCTAGAGAATTAGATTTTGCCCTTTCTGGTGTCACAGGAAGATGCCAGGCAGACCATGTTAATCAGAAAGGTTCACATGGCTTGTTGTGTTCAGGTTTCTTGGTACTTGATTTGAAATGATAGTAGTATGATTTGCAGCCATGATTAAAACTCGCATGCCATAGTGACTGTGAAATCAGTGAGTTTTGCTGAATGGAAGGTGCTGTCAATTGTGATAGTTATATTGAAGAAAAGGGAAGTTTCTTATCACCCAAAGATAGATATTAAAATGAGTTTATTTCTCTGGCTGATTTCTCAAAATAGTCTCTCAGTCCATCATTGACGCAGAACTGGAAGATGAACTGAAAAGGACAGAGGTACTTACTGGAGTTTAAGGATGTGCTTTCTTCTGTATGTTCTCAAAAGCAAAATCTGACTGATGATTTATACATAATTCCTCTTGTACATTAAATGCTCTACTTGTTTGCAATATTCAGTTTCTGCTGCAAGCCTGCTTTTTTTTTCTTATGTACTTTATTTTTGCTGAAAGAACGCTGGCCATAGATGATAAGTGATTTGGGATCAGTTTACTTTGTTAGTGAACAGTTACTCTTAAAATTAACTTGTCTCTGGTTGTAGCACAGTGTTCCATTCTTAGAGTTGTGAAGATTGCAGAAATTGCCAGTATCAGTAATGCTGGTAAGATCAAGTTTGCTTACTGTGTACAGTTAGTCCTTTGGTTTAACTTGTGATCTTGAATTCTGTACAAGGGAGAGAGACATACTCTATTCTTTTAAAGTGCATGCTGTGAACTGTCTGTGACACACACTCACAAAAAAGAGTTTTCCATCTGTGGGATCTTGAATAGGGGACATGTAGTTACATTTGTTGTGGGGAATAGTTTACATTGTAACACCTTTAGCACCTCTCAAATATTTTGACTGACTTAAAATATTTGAGTCCTACGTTTGGAGTAAAACTAACACTGATGCCACTCATGACAGCTTCAGCAGAGGCCTCCAAATGACAACAGCAGCTGCTGAACAGAGAGCACCACTGAGATTTTTTGAAGAAACAGAAGCACCTAAATCTGATGATGACACTCACTGTAATGCATGCTTCGTGGGAATGTATGGGTTGAAATTTCATACACCTATCTTCTTTGGGAAGCCTTTTATGGGGCTACTCAGATCACATACGATAGTTAATTAGCAGAAAAAGTTACAAACATTACAGAAGTGTTTTACTCTATGGGCATGATAATTTTAATGTACTGAGTAACTCATCAATGTTTTTCTGATGTAAGTAGCATTAATCAGGTAGTATAGCATATAGCTTAGTTAATGGTAAGGAATTTGTTATTCTTAGGTGTTGTGATGCTCTGAGGCTTCCTGTCACGATGGTGGTAATAAATTTCTGAGATGCCAGAGTGATTTGGAGGCAGTGATGCGGTTATTTGTAGTCCAGTGAACTGTGTCTATTACTTTTTAACGTACTTTGTAAGAAAATCTGCTTTTGGATAAGAGTAGAGGAGTATGAGCAGTTGATTTCTAGCCACTATGTTCTGTTGCAAGATTGGCAACCCTAAAATATTTGCAAGGTGTCACTATGGCGTCTGTCCACAAGTTTCAGCTGTTGTGACCCTTTCTCACTTTAAAATGCATGTGTTCCATGATGGTTTAAGTTTGGTCTGTTGTTTTGTTTTTTCTTGGAATTGTGAACAGGTCTTGGAAAGCATTATGGCTTTCAAGGCAAGTTTGCTTGATGTATCAGCAAAGTCATTCTTCAGTTAGGTCAAGAAATGAGCTGTTGGAGTGCTTTGGCTGCTGCTGAGCAACAACAGATACAGGAAATAAAGAAGTTCTGTAAGACTTGAATTAGGTGAAGAAAGAGATCTTGCTGAGGAAAGTAGATGCTTTTCTGTTTGAGGCCGATTACAGTCTTATCTTTTTTGTGTACTTGAAGTGGAGTGGGCTCATGAAGGGTTAGCCAATAGAGGCTCTTGATACCATTCGGAAAGAAGAGGGTCATTCAAAGCAGGAAACTTATATTTATGTGCATTGAAACTCTAAATGTGCTTATCGCTCCCTATCAGCTGTAAAGGAAGTATAGAGAGATTAGCTTTCCTAGACTACAGTTACTCTTTGTGAATATTGCTGTAAGTGTTAAGATACTTATCTCAAAAGCATAATTTTGCTATACACTCATCTTGAAGTAAATTATCTGCTACTTTGCATTTTTAGGAGAACAATCCTTAAAAAACGTCCTTGTATTCTCAAACCTTCCAGCAGGCTTTAACTTTTTCAAGTCGAGATCATTGTTCATCAAGCTGATAAATGTTCTATGAATGTGTCAAATTACTGTTTATGGAACAGCAGGAACTGAAGATTTAATCTGAGTAGGATGAAGATTTGCTTTTGTCACTGGCATGTTGGATATTTCAGTTCATTCTGAAGTCTGTTTCTCAATGTATTTTGAGAGATGAGCTGCATTTCTGGTGCTAGAACTGACAGTACTGCTTTTCAAGATTTTGTCCTTCCTGTAATGGGGAGGGCACTATCCGTAATTAAAAGTTGTATTTTATGCAAGTCTGGGTTTCTTTTTTTTTTGTCCTTTTTTTAAATTAAACTCTGTCAAGGGTACAGCTGGTAACCATTCTTTTTAAAAAATAAACGAGTACCAAATTATATCTGTAGCTGTACAGATGAGGTAAGTCTGCATGGTCTTGTGTGCTAACTTAGGCATAAATTCACTTTTTTTTCTTGCCAGGGGGATTTTGAAAGTCTTCAGTTTAAGAAATTTCAAGTCTGCACATTGTAGAGATACCTGATACATCTGTAACAACAGCAAAGGTATTGATGCTTCAGCCATCCCACAGTTGTCTGCAGTCTTTCTGATATTCTGCACAGAACAGTGTATGTGTAGGTTGTGTATAGAAGCAGCATGGCTTCTGCATACACTGCAGTTTTACACAGGTGAGGATTGCATTATCCGTCTATTTTTTTATTGCACTTATGTGAGGTGGTATGTTAGATATGTTGTGATTTAATAATTCTTTTGAACTGTCTTTTGGTAGGACTGTCCTATCTTGCAGCTGCCACTTTTTTTCTAATTTCCTTAATGATTGTCTTTATGTCAAAGTGCATTTAATGCAAAACCATTATTAAATAAACATAATAAACCACAATATTTAGGCTTATATAAAATTCATCTTCTAATTATGGGTGTTGCCCTGCCAGTTGCAGGGAGGATAACAATTCAAAAAAGCAGTTCTGTCGGTTTTAGCACTGTAAATGCAGCTCATCTCCTTTTTCAAAAAATTAAACATAATAACAATTAAATTGTAGAAAATCACAATTATTATATGTATTAAAGAAATTAACCGTGTATATATATATATATATATATAAAATGTTTAAATACATTTTGTTGGACTTTTAAATATTAATCAGGTTATTTGCTTAAGATGTGATTTGTGTATTTTATTGTGTCTACTTGATCATTGCTGGTTGTAGGGGGTTGCGCTAGGAATTTTGTCCATTAATGTTTTCTGCTAAATAGGAATATGGATCTCAAAATGTTTTATTTTAGTCCATCAACTGAGTTCTTATTAGTTGAGACTTTAAAGCAAATAATAAAAATTTCATGTGATGTTTAGCCAAATATGTTGGAAAAACCTAAGTAGGGTAATCGCTGTAGTTAGTTCTGTTAACTGATATGTAATCATTTCAAGAAGCCATACTTTGCTTGGCGGTAATAATAATCCTTGAGATCAAGGCATTTACTGTATTTTTGCTTTTAATTCTGAGGTAGAAGCCAAGCTAATTATTACATTCTTTTACTCTCAACTGATGTGAAGATAAATAGTGGCAGCTTTTAGCCCCTTTCTGTTAGCCTTCTCAGTTATTTATACAATACTTAGAATCTACTGGAATCATCTTGTTTTCCAGGTATTTCCAAATATTTGCTAGAATGGACCAGGAAACTGAACCACTAATCTTGTGAAGAGTTGTTGTTAGACTCTTACAAGTCTCTGGATCTTTAATTTAAAATATCTGGTCTATAGTATATTATAGGTAGTGCATTGTATCTGTTGCTGTTGTGGATGGTGAAATTTCTATTCCAGTCCCACTGTGCTGTGGTTTGGATATATCCTGTTGATTTTTTTTGTATTTTTAATTTTTTTCCCCCAAAACCAGAACAAAAACTGGATGCTGGCTATTTGTTCCTGTTTTTTATCACCACTAGCTATTTCATCATCTAAATTCAGTAAAACACGTGTATCCGAGCAGTTCCCTACCCCCTTAATACATTTTTATTACATTAAAAAAGAAAGTTTGTTAACTTTGGTTGGATTGTGTGCTATTAATTTATGAAGCACTTTATGCTGATGTAGGTAGTTGACTCATGGTACTATGTGCTTAAGGTTGTTTGATCTCTGTACAATAGGTTAAAATATCTCAGTCTTCTGCAGAACTGGTTTAATTACAAGAGAGAGAAATTCAGGGCAAAGTTTAGAAGTATACCGAGTAAGCTACATACAGTCAGACAATCAAAACAAGACTTAATATGTTTTGAAAAATAAACCCAAGTACTTTTGCAGGAAATAAACCAGAAATGCCCTTTCTGCAAAGGAGTATTTGATGTGTTTATGGTACTTACTCTGTCAAACAGTCATCCTAGTGGTAGAAGAGTTTAGTTTGGCTGTTCAGGATAGAATTGTTGAATGATGGCAACTGTGGAAGAGCAAGGTGTAAAGGGGAAAAAATAGAGGGGAATACAGTTTCTCATGCTGTGTTGGTTGGATCCAGAACAGGTAGTCACACCTGAATTGCTGCCTTGGTTTTGAGGAATGCTGGTCTGGATTGTCTCTTCCTTGCTCTGTGGCATCAGCTGGGAGAGCTGAATGGGCTCTCCTGCTTTGTCACTCATTCCTAGTACAGCAGAATTATGTGAACCTTCTTTGTGTATCCTGCCTAGTGCAATTAATCTCACTATCAGGATTAATTAAGAGGAGAAGAAAGTGCTTCAGAATATAAGGGGCACATGATGGAGGAAGACCTAAGAAGGAGAATATTACTGCTCTGTGGCTCATAACCTTTATGGCATGCTGTTGATATGCAAGATAACTCTCTGCCAGCTTTTGGACCTTTAGATTCCTTGAGGTGTGCAGACAAGGCTGGAATCTTAACAGCTTTTTTTCTAAGCAACTGTTATCCGTTAATTCCCTTCTGATATCTTTTCATTTTAAAAGATTTCATGGTATTGTGACAGGGATGTTTCTGTTATCTTATTCATCAGTTAATTTTTAATGTTCCAAGTTTGCCATATGGACTCCTTTGTTTTGTTTTGTCTTACAAATGTTACCTTCATATATCAATGTGTCATTGGCTTTTGATTTGCATTGATTTAATCTTTCTTTCCCTTTTCTGCTTTCCCTATGAGCACCTTTTCTTATGTATTTTTACAATATGTTAAAGATCTGAATTTTTCTAAAACTGAATTCACATCTGATGGGTTATTGTTAGACTCCAGTTATTACAGACCTTTCTGTTATCTGCTTAAATATTTTTGTTACTGCTTTTTGCTTCTCTTTTTTTTTTTTCTCTCCTTAATGATTTTGTGTTGTTGCCATTGCTTACATAGTCTTTGAAAAGGGTGGCTTTTCGTCCAGTGTTCTTTTGTGTGTAAGTCCAGATAAGATCCTCTCTCTTACTCTTGTTTCTATGGAGTTACCTGCTTTTAGGTATCCGCTAATGTCTTATAACAAGAATGAATTTTCTTTTATGCTTGCCATGCTATGTAAGTTGCTGTCATTTATGTCAACAATTGCTTTGAGTTATGAAAAGGTCTGCTATAGAAATTCAGATTTAGATATTATTATTTGCAAGTAAATATGGTGTCTTGTTCACAGCCACTATTTTTATTTGATTTTTCTTTTTTTTCTTTAAAAATCAGAGTGAGCAGTGCTGCACATTATTTTGGTTAAAGGTTAAGTAGGTATATTTGACTAGGTGATTACTTGAGGTTTTGTTATCCTTGCTTACTGTGATTTATAAGAGGTTGGTTGTTTACAAGTAACACTTTAGAAGTAAAACCGTTTTTCCTGGCTCATTCTTCTTGCTATGAAATAAATTTTTAGTCTTACTTTATTTTCTGATTATCTACTCTGCAGTCTGAAAAATTATCTGTGAACACTCGGTCTTAATATTTACCTGGCTCTTTGTATCATCTACTTTTTTATAGATAGACATGTCTGAATAGCAATGCTAGCAAATTTTATTTTGGTTCTTGTCATTTTGGTTTAACTTGCTTATGCCTAATATAGCATAATCTCCAATTTAATCTTCACCTGTGGTTGGAATAATTATAGTGCATCTTTCTTCTTTTGAGTTCACATTGTGTCATTTTGCTCTGGTGCAAGAATGGGGAACAATGTATACTTGGACTGATCTACTTTAGTGAAGATTTGCAGGGAATTGTTATCCTTGAGATTCCTTCTGTGCTATTGGAACAGGTTTGGACTCCAAGGGTATAAGGCACCTTTCTATAATGATAAAGTGTTACTGTATGAGTCTGAGTTCCTTACAAAATCAGGCTAAGTTAGATTGCTTGCTTCACTGTATTTGTTTTCTCAGTTTTTAACATGGCATAGGCTTATGTTCTTAAGTTCTTTTAGATACTGCCTTTACTGTTCTCATATGATTAGTTTATGGCTCTTATTGTAGCCATAGCTAAATTTACTCTAAAAATTGCACTTACATTATGAAATTGGATGCCATAGAGACCCTTTAATTACTGTACACTGCATTGCTCCATATTCACAGAACTAAAACACCCTTTCTAGCTCACTTAATAAATACTCATCTCACAGAGTTATCTGCTTGCTACCTTCCTCTACTGTATGAGGGTAAAGCTTTCTTTTGTGTTTGTTTGTTTCTAGCCTACAAATTTTCTGACTGTGACCAAGTCAGTCATGAGAGATGATGGAACATTTATGCTGGTGTTGTGTGCTTTCATCTCTCAGTTACCGAGAGGCAGCTTAACCCTGCTGTGTTTATTACAGGAAAAGTTGTATGCCTATGTTCAGTTTGCACAGAGTGTCTGAACAACTGGGATTATCGTCTGCATGACTTATTTTCCTTCAGGCTTTGTCTCATTTGCCATGAGAAAGCTAAAAACAATTTCCAAGAATCACCTGGATATTTTCTTCCCTCAGCAGCTTTCACACATTCTGTAAGACTTCCAGGCTCTGTGGAAGCTGGCTGATGGGAAGTGAATCATGAATAGTGAATCAACATCTCTCCACCCTTATATCCAAAATGCTGTTGCTAGGATATTCTTCTTTGTTTGCTACTCTTATCGCATCATCACCTTTTTGAAATTCATTCTCTGTCATCCTTTCTTTAATTACATTCAAATTCAAGCTGTTTGTGTCTCTGCAAGACCTTGACATAATCTTACTCTCTACCTTTGCATCTGCTGTCGTATTTTGCTGCCTTTTCTTCTCCTGAGTCTTTCTCTGAGTTCCAGTTTTCTCTCTTTTGCTTTCTTTTTGTCCTGGATTGTCATCAACTTTGATGTGTGTTTTGCTAATGCTCCTTTGTAACCATAGATTAGGGTATGCTTTTTTCCCTTTCTACTGAATGAATATTTTTTTGTTTAAAGAAAAGAAATATTTTTGTCAGCTTCTTTTTTTAGCCTTCTCCCCACCACCACCCTGTTGTTACAGTCTGTTGTGAAAATGAGCAGTTAAAACCAGAATCATTTTAATGTTTCTAGCTTGTTTTTGGAGTCACACTAAATGCTAACAAAAAGTTTGTTAAGAAGTTTAGTTGGTGATTAATTATACTTTGTCTGGATAGAAAGCATTTTGATCAAAAGGGATGATAAAGTGAGAAGTCCCTAAGGTGCACAGAGTAATGTAATTGCAGTTTTTCTAGTTTTTTGCTCTAATTTTTTGTTTTTCGTTTTTTCTTCCTTTTTTTTATTGTAAGAAGGAAGTGGAAGGGATAAGAAATAGATGCTCACTCATTAGTTTATGTTCTTCTAATGAGAGATGCCACAGATTGATAATGAAGAATGCATTCTTTCAGCTGGAGGAACTTGCAGAAGATGTCTCCTAGGATGTTCAGGTGACATGTTTTAGTGTGAGATGTCCTTGCCCATGGCAGGGTGGTTGGAACTAGACGATCTTAAGGTCCTTTCCAACCTTAACTATTTTATGATTCTATGTTTCTTCTTCAGCTTGCCTGCCCTTTTTGACCCCTGTAGCTCAAATATCTTGAGCTTCCATGTATGGTTATTTCAGCTAGGTTAAGGAAGAACATCTAGGGTATTTTTGTTTGGAGATACAACTTTTTTTTAACTTTCTTAAAGTGTGGCGGAAGTTTTAAAATGTCTTACAGAACTTATGTATTTCTCTGAAATGCTTACAAGGAAGGGTTACAGAGTAATTAATCCGAAGTCATGAAACACGTTTTTGTGGTTTTTGTATTAACACAGCTCATTAAATCATGCATTTTATAAAATTGCACTATCTTACATTTTAAGACGGTTGGATCAAATACAGAATTAAATACATGTTTTATAGGGACTTTAGTGAATAATTCTTTGGAAGATCCTCCAAGAGTACTGCTGATACAAAAAACATGGCATAGGAAATAACTGAATATGTGTTCTCTTTTACCATTTTGACTCTTGGGGATGCAAAACATGCAAAGAATCAGACGTGGGGAAAAACATTAGTGGTATTTAAGACTTTAAAGGTAATCCCAGTTTGCAAAGTTAGTCAGATTTCCTGGAATCTTGTGTACCACAGCAGCTTGCTTTGTGTTTTGGTTTTGTTTGGTTTTTTTTAATTGACATTTCTGTCTCCTGCTGTGGTGGCACCACGATGCTGGCGACCATGTTAGCAGCAAAAGTTGAAGTTCTGTCTTGAGACTGTGGGCAGCTCAGGCCAGATGTACTAAACTCACTCTTGCAGGCTTTAATACTTTACAAGGCACTAGAGGGGAGTTTCTTTCCCACAATACTTGGAAGCTGTTTCAGGTACTGTTTTGAGGCGCTTGATGGACTTGGGAGTATGTAACTCGGAATATGCTTGAATGATATTTTCAGCTTTTGGTTCTAATGTGCTCTCTTGCATGCACTCTCAGCTGAACTGATTTCAGATTGCAGAGTGGGACCTCTGGGTCTTCTTTGAAAGCGTGGTCTTTTCTTGGTTATTATGGAGCTTGAAATACTCAACAGTAGATGAGTCCTCTGATATGTAGCTAAAAAGCAGTATATAGGAAAGACTTTTTTTGTGCCTCTGAAGTCCAAATTTCTTTCTGAAAAATATGCCAGAAGTACTTGAGGCTTTGTAGTTCCACTGATGAAATGAATCTTGCTTGAAAAGGCTGTTTTCATGAAATCTCTATGTAAGAAAGATGGTGCAAGAATCTCTTAGATGCCTAAATGAAGATCCTCAGAAATCCTTTGGAAAATTGTAGTGAGTTTGTTGTTAGCTAGAAAACTAGCAGAATATTAAAGCAAGTAAGCCTGACTGAATGGTGCTGAAAAAGCTGCCTGCTTCCCCTCTGTTCTCAGCATGTGCTCCCAAAGGTGGTCCTGTGCTGGCATCATGGGTCATTTGACACTGGCAAGGAACTAAACCATGAGAAAACAAAAAAGAGTCATTCTGTTGGTTTAGCTTCTTGAATGAACTTGCAGGGAAGTCATCTGTGTTATCAGAACAGGGTAGATTTTTCAGCTCTGAGTCAGGAGGATGAATGGTCGGCTGCAGTTGAGAAGTGGCGGAGGGGAATAGACTCTCCCTGCTTGGTCACAGTGACTGCTTACGAAATTGGAGAGTTACCTTCTATGATCTTGCATTAAAAATTACGGATTCTTCCTGTGGTAGCCAGTATTACACCAAACCTCATTGTCTATTTAGGGATATGTCTTTAGTTTTTTGCTCTTAAGTGCCATAATAGCATCTCATTGAAAGATTATTTTAATTGGTCCTTAATTATTGGGGTTTTTTTTAATTGGCTGTCATTAATGATATGGTGATAGACAGGGTTTGTTCATAAATATGTTCCCTGTGTTTCTGATTTTTCTGGATAACTTCTATAATGTATATTAAAAGTTAATACCCGCTATCTTCCAGAGGTATTTGCTTTCAGGGGTGTTGGGATATCTGTGTAATGCTCTTGAATTATCATTAACAAAACCTTATCAGTTGAAGTTCTCTAGTTTATATAATCAGTAGGTATTGAGTCTTGATTTGTGCTGTGAGTTTCATATATATAAATATATATGAAATATATGTAGTTCTAAACACAGATACAAGAACCTGTAGAAAAAGAATTGGTTCTCAATAATCTGGACTAGTGAGTAACCCATGTAGCAGTGTTATGGCTAATTAAACTATTAATCATCATTTGGAGGTGTAGGTAGAGGCTAAATTCAGCTTAAGTCTAGAAGAATGTTTAGTTTGGGCTTTGTGTCTTCTGAAAGCCTGTATATGTTGCTGATAGTCCAGTGAGGCTTTGGGGACAATGTCTGTTTTCTCTGTATGCCTTATGTACATATGCCAATCTTATTTGTTCTTTATATGTGTTAAACAAATTCAGCTAGCAAAACTTAATTAACAATATGCATATTTGATATCTGGGATATTACAAAACCTGACTGTAAGCAATGAAGAGTTGGCTGTTTTACATGGCTTTGACATCTTCAGTAACTGTGGTTTTGGTTTTGCATTTTAGGAAATAAAATAATGGTAATGAAGCAACAGTTTCCCTGAAGTTCAAGTTTTCAGACTCACTGCCATTATGGGTATGTCTTGTGTGTAATGTGTAGGAAAAAATTAATTTGTACTCTTTTAATTTCTGTTGAAGACCAGAGCCATTAATACCATTCCTAGGAAATACAGTGCTTTTGCTGTGTAACCCAATGCAATGTGTATGGGAAAAACAGTTATTTCATAATACTTCTGTGGTTTTTCTATTGGAATATAGCACTTTTCCCTCGCTATATGGCAACTTTAAAAATTCAAGTAAAAGAAATTAAGATTCATGGTATTAGGGTACTGGGCAATATCTACCGTGTTCTTAGAAGGTAATGGTTATTTGGAGCAAACCCCCCACATTCTATATTAAGAATTTTATTGTGTTGCTTTGTGTCATTGCAATGTAAAAGCAGGACTGTGTAGATGGTCTGTACTTTTCTAAACATGTAGCATATTCATATTAATTCAAATTTGGTATTGATTTTTCAAGTTGTACATGCTTTCTAATGAGCTGACAGTGTTGTTATTGTAATCTAACAAGCCAACCAACCAAAACACGGTTACTGGTATTGCTTTTGTTTACCTGTTATTGTTACACTAAATTGTCTTAACCTCATGCTTAAAAATCAAGTAGCTGAATCTAGGAATACATCACTCTTTAGATTTCTGATATTCTCCAGAACTTTTGTGTTGAGAGCAATGACTACTGAGTCACTCTGGATATCCAGCAAACTTTAGATGCTTTGCCACAGTGCTTTGATTTTCTCTGTATGAAATATGCTACCAAGCGCCCACTGGAAATTCAATCTCCTCCAACCAACTGCTGGAATAACAGCACTAGAATAGACCGTAACTCCATAAAATAGCTTAACTTTTAATTGTGGCAAGATTTGAAGTGTGTTTCAGTGTAAAAAAGGAATAACTAAGTTGCAAGAATGACTTCAATTCTGATATTAAATATTGCTAATTAGACTTGCTTTAATAGATTTGCATATCTTAGTAGTTATGAATAATGACAGCATGAGTGATGATTGAAGTTAATAATTTTCAGACCAGCTTTCTGATCTGTTAGGAATCTATTAAACTAAGATGCTGGAACTGCACAATTTCCTGATATGACAAAAATATTTGGTTATATTTGAATAGTGTGTGAAGGAATTCTCATCATTGGTGAATACCTGGAATACTTGCTTGCTGAGTTTTATTCAAGACCATGTTTGAGGAATCCTGGTTTTGGTAAATCACAGTGCTTAGGAATTCTTCAACAAACACATCCTTTGGGAAGTAGTGTGAAAGCATACAATCAACACCTTTGTTGATAAATTTTGTTATCCAGAGATCTAGATGCATGTTGAGTCTAGTAGTTTTGCTGTAGGCAAGGAATTAATATAAGGTATTAGTGACAGATTTCTCTTAATGATGGATGTACAGGATTTTGAGCTTCTAAGTGCTCTCCTAAAGGAGCATCCCAGATCTGGGGCATACCATGTCTAGTATGGCCTCAGTCCATCACAGCTGCAGCAGATCTTAATGGTGGGCAGATGGATGAACACCGGCTTTCCTGTATGTCTTTGCTTTGCTGTAGTTTTAATTGTTTTTCAAAAGTGAGAGCATTTTTTGTTTGAATTTTATAGTAAATCAGGTCTTCTGTAGATTAACTCAGCATGCTTTTAAAACGCCATCTTTGTGATACCTGTGTGACCAAACACACTGTGGAGATGTAGTCCTAGGAAGCGCAGAGGACATATAGCTGCAACCCTGCTAAAACGCAGCTTACATGGTAGAGGATTGAAACTTTCTGGGGCTGTTGTATGGCACGATTTGTAGTAGTAACTTCTGCAAAGTCTGGGAAAGTTGTTGACTGGATTCTTGCACGTTTGGTTGTGTTTTGTTTTTGTCCCAGATGTTCCGAGTATAATGCTGCTAAGGGTCTCTAGAAATTTATGCATTATATATTGAATAAAGGTGATGTTTGGACACAGCTACTCCACAGGTTGGAATGGTGTCTCTGTATTGTTTAGGAAGTGCCTTGTGTTCAGTATGGCCCCTAAGTATGAGAGCAGCACTGCGTAAAACAGGTTTTTCTCTCTTAGAGGTTAGCTATTCCTGAAAAGAGCAGGGAGTTGGACTCTGATCCTTATGGGTCCCTTCCAACTTGAGACATTCTATGATTATATGATTTATGATTTTGTGTCAACTTGATATCTAAGCTGTATAGCACTGGGTTCAGTGCTCCTGTTTTTCCTAGTGAATTATTCCTGTAAGCCTACCAAAAAAGACCTACATTTGTAGTCCTACAGAAGTTTTGGGGTTTTGTTTTATTCGATTGGTTGGTTTGGTTTTGGTTTTTTTCTGGGGTTGGTTTTTTCCCCCCCTTTTTTCCTCATGTTTTTTGTTTTTTTTTTGTTTTTTTTTTTTGTGTGTGTGTGTGTCTGTGTAGTTTTGGTTTTACCTTTTTTTTTTTTTTATTTAATTACTTTGTGGACTGTCAGCACATGCACAGAGGAAGAGCTCTTTTGGGAGTTTGTATATGCTTCCTACATGCATGACCGTACCTGTTCAGTAAAGAGGGAAGTGATTCAAAAGTACTTGCTTTTATTTTATGAATTGGGGATGGCAGGTTATGATTTCTAGTTTCTTGCCTGCCCTTCTCTTATTAATGCTGCCTGAAGTTTTGCAGTTAGCAATCTCTGTTCTGACTTCAGTTTTCTAAACCTGCCATGCAAGTCAGTTTACTAATTGAGCTGTTTATTTCCTTAAGCATTGTTAATGATAAATAAAATGTTTGCAACATGGCAGTATATTCTTTTCAATTTGGCAATTCTGTATCAAAGCATAATATAGACTTCTAGATTTTAGTGTAATGTTTTCCTGATTGTGAAATGAGACCGTAATGCACTTCAGATTTAACAGTCATTTACACTTCTCTTCTCTGGTCTCTTTCTCTGAGCAGATGAGCAGCAAGCTTTGAATTCAATCATGCAGGATTTGGCTGTGCTTCATAAGGCCAGTCGTCCTGTATTGCCCCAGCAAGAAACAGGAAAACCAAAGTCATCTTCACCTAAAAAACAGGTAATCTTCAATACCTTTACTTACCTATTGAACGCGGAATGTCCTGCTGTGACTTCTATAATTATTTTTCTTGCCAGACCAGGGAGCATACCAGAATGAGCTATTAGTCTCTCACATGTACTGCCATTTTCTTTGTTCTGGTTTTTAAATTAGCAGCAAAATGAAATGGTGGCATTTCAGACCTGATCGTAGTGTTTGCCTAAATTAATCCAATCCTGATAAATTGAAGTTTATAGGAGTATTTTGACATTATTGACATTAGATTGCTTATTTGTCGTCATTGTTTTTTGATAGGTATTGGACTATTTAAAATATCATCCCTGGCGGTGTTCAAGGCCGGGTTGGTGTTCCAGTATTTCTTATATGGAATGCTTTATTAGAATGAATTTTATATGTATATTAGTGTCATGGTTTAAGTCCAGCCAGCCATGTAGCTCGCTCGCTCACTTCCCCCTCCCCCCTTACTCCCCATGCTCCTGGAGGGATGGGGAGGATAATCAAAAGAATGCAACTCCCATGGGTTGAGACAAGAACAGCCCAGTAACTAAGGTATAACACAAACCACTACTGCTACTACCAGTAATAATAATGACAAGGGAAACAAGGGAAGAAAATACAACCGCTCACCACCCACTGACCGATACCCAGCCCAACTGAGCAGTGATCTAACCCTTCCGGGTGACTGCCCCCAGTTTATATAGTGGTCATGACGTGCTGTGGTATGGAATACCTCTTTGGTCAGTTTGGGTCAGGTGTCCTGTCTGTGCTTCCTCCCGGCTTCCCCTCCTCCCTGACAGAGCATGAGGCTCAGAAAGTCCTTGGTCAGCCTAAACATTACTGAGCAGCAGCTAAAAACATCGGTGTTATCAGCGCTGTTCCCAGGCTGAAAGTCAAAGCCACAGCACTACACCAGCTACTAAGAAGGAGAAAAGTGAATGCTGCTGTTGAACACAGGACAATTAGATTGCCCAGTTGTCAGGTACATCTTAAAAAAAGAATGTCAGTATAGCAGCAGAATTATACATTCATTTACTGTATCTTTGGCCTTGATTTTTTTCGTTTGCTCATATGCTGAAAATCTGAGTTCTTTTCAGCTGTATTTGTTTTTCTGCAGATACTGCACACAGATAGAAAAGTGGCAAATACTTAGCTGATACGTGTGAACTACTATATAGAGAAATTAGGAGAGGATGTAGATTTTTGACCCAAATTCTAATAGCCCTGTTGAGTTAACTGTATGTTTATTTGGTCATTTAATTGACAGTCCAGTATTTCATGAAACTTCACTTTTTGCTGTCTTGTTTTAACCTGTTGAAGGTCAAAGGATTTGAATATATTTGGCTCTTAAACTGTCAAAAACCAATGGCTAACTTTTTTTCCTTCTGTGCTTTAAAAGCTGTAAGAGTTCAGTATATAGCACGATGGTGCTTTGCTCATGTCATAGAAGTCACTTCTGAGCTATGACTTTAGACAGTGTAGTGATGTGCATATTGATCTCACATGATTTGAACATAATACATGTTTAGAAAGTTAGAAGAAAAACAGTTGATCCATTTCTGAGTTTAAATGTGGTAGTGGTGAGAGGGAGATACGTGTTTGTTACTTAAATTTTTGAATTTGGAATGTAATCACTTGTGAATCAAGTAATTCTTTGGAGCATGCAACATTGTTATTTGGATATAATCTCCGTGGTTGAATGCATTTTTGCTCTTTTTTTTTTCCTGCAATAGTGAGTAAAATTTGATTCTTAAAATTATGATTTTTTTTAAAACAATTTTATTTCTACGTAACTTCATATATTTACAGGTATCTTTGTTACAGGGAGATTGATTGCATGAATGCTGGCTTAATTACATGTGTGGGTTTCTATGGTAATGCTTATGAAACAAGATATGTTTCTTAAGCCTGGAAGGCTCAGCTCTGAAGTGTACAAAAAACCTGTTGTGGTAGAACCTACCTGCCTGTTCATGATAGATAACTCTTTGGTAATCAGTTCCATGCTGAATTTGAAATAATGAATCTGTTATATTACTAAAATATATTGATAGAAAATAGTGGGTTTACTTTCAGAAGAATTTGTTGTACTTCAGAATTTTTTTTTCGTATGCACTTTAAGCCTCTATCAGAAAACCTCAGCAGAAGTAGCTTGTTAAAATGCTTGCTATATTGGAAAGGACAGAAAATTAATATGGACTGCTTAAGGATTTTACTTGTGATGTAGGATTATTGAATGTGATTTCATGACCTTCATTAAAGGACGTAGTAACTAACTGATAGTGGTTTCTTTGTCTCTTCTTACAGAATGATGTCAGAGTCAAATTTGAACATCGAGGTGAAAAAAGGTAAGGTGGTACCACAGAAAACAATCTTGCCTTTTAATTATTTATAGAATTTTGTTAGGTTGTTATTATAAAGTTTTAAATAAACTGTGCAAAGTGTTTCAGATATCTAAGTGTAGTTGGTTTGAGCTTCAGTCTAATTTGGATATGAACACCATTTAAGGAAAATTAATCTGTTTAAAATGTGGGCTCTAAATACACATAAATGCAGAAATATCTTACTGTAGCTGTCACATGTAATATCCTTCATTTGTTTACACTTCAGATAGATGTTTGTTGCTTAGAACAATCACTTAGATCATTAGTATAGATCTCAAATAAGACTAGTCCAGCAAATAAATATTTTGCTACGTCATGTGCGTAATAAATGCACAATAATACATTGTTACTGTAGCACCAAGAATAAGAAGCCTACATCTTAAAGCCCAGGATTGCATTGTGCTTTGGAAAAACCAGTCTGAGAACTGTAATAGAAAAATTTATAGACTTTAGATTGTTTTCGTTGATAATTTTGAATAACCGGCTTTTATTTTCATTTTGTGTATGATGGTGAATGATGTACATGCTTAAAGTATACAAACATCTCTGTATATCTTTGCTGGCTGCTCAAAAGCTTTTGCAGAAGTTGATCTACAATTCTGTGCAGAGCTCATTTGTGGACAACTCATTCTGTCTGTCTCTTTCTGAAGGAATAAAATCTACTTACCTACAGAGAAGTGATTATAGAGTAAGATCTTTGAAAATATGTATTGAACAGGAAATAATATCCTGGTCATGCTGTTTTTCAATGGAAATGGTAAATTCCTTAAGATGGCTTCAGAATGCTATGCTGCTTCTGGGCAGCCCCTAGTTCAGTGTGCAACAGATCACATGCTGATTATAGTATGTGCCCTATCTTTGCATAGGGTGGTAAAATAGCATTAAGTTCCCTAGGTATTAGCATTCTTCAGCTTCTTCCTGTCGCTTCTGTGAACATAACATGTAACAGTGCATCGGTAATGGTTGAGTGCTATAAGTAATCTGGAGAAAATAAGTCTTTTCAAAAGCTTTGAAAACTGAGGACTCTTATCTAGTAATTCATGTGAAATAAGTGGCAGCATGAGTATAAACCAGAGAAGTGTTACTCACTTCCAGTCTGCACAGACAGTACATTCTTGCAGTTTGTTAATTCACTTTCACAGTGGACTAAATTAATCAATTCAATATGAATGCAAGCATAAAGTAAGTGTATAGAAAGATACCATTCCCAAGCTTTTATGCTGATGGCCTAGCTCTGGTTGGTTTGGACTGTCCCAAGTAATTTGAGCCTGGTTGCCCAGGGGCTCATTGCTCAGCATGCTTTGTAATACTCTGTTGCCTGAACATATAGATCTAAAGATAAAATAATGAAATTCTGCAAGAAAAATAAGTTATGCAATGGCTTTCTCACTAGTTTTGAAAAGGGAAATGAAAGAGAGAAGTGATTCTAGAATTTATTTCACCAGTGAACATGGCACTCTGTACCAAGGAGTGGGAGGTGTGATGAGCAGAGCTCCAGGCATGCTAAATAAAGTAACTGCAGTGAGAATTGGTTTTGGTTTGGGGTTTAAGGTTTTTGTGGGGGGTTTTGGTATTTTGGTTTTAGGTTTGTTTTTGCAGTTTTGGGTTTTGCTGGTGTTTTTTTGTTTGCTTGGGTTTTTTTCTTGGGGTTTTGTTTTTTGTTTTGGTGTGGGTTTTTTTGTGGGTTTGTTTTGTTTTGTTTTTTCAAAATAATAATTTTGAAAAAAATAATAATTTTTTTAATTGCAAGTGGCCTGGCTTCTAGCTTTACTTCAGGGAGAAATACTGTTCCCTAACCAGTGTACTACCTGAAACGCTGATGAAAGCTTCTCTGCTTCACAGAATTGGAGTGCTATTTCTTTTTTGAATGTGCCGCAGTAGGTTAGTCACTTCTAAAAGGGTTTTTTCTTTAATGGTGATATGTCTCAAATAATACAATAGTTTTCTATAGTAAAACGCCAGTTACATGCATTTTAAGTTGTTTATTTTATGAGACATTGAGTTAAAAGAAAGTCTGAGTTGGTGACCTACAGCTGCCCCATTCGTACAGGAACACACTTGAAGCACAGAAGGTGATGGACTCAGCAGTTCAAGCATTTAATTCATTATGGTAAAAATGGTGACATTTAGTTACCTTTCCCACATAAGATAGTCTTTTGAATTTCCCAAAAATGGGGACTGCAGGAGTAATTGTTTTCTCGATACTTAGGCTTGCCAACCTATGGTACTCATTGTCTTAGTTTTCTGAAGTAAAAAGCTTTAGAGGTTTCTAAGAATTTGCCTCGGGAATGGAGGCATGCAAGTCATTAGGTTAAGAAAGAAGCCATTTTCAAGTAAGTAAAGTAGTCATAATGAGATCTAATTTTATGTGTGATTATCCCTTATAACTTTCTCATTGCTTTGCTCTCCTTTTTAAAATAACTCAAACTATGGAGGTCAGTGAATAACACATAGCCTCTTATGGTCTTCCTAGTAATAAATTCAATTTTGAGATCATTCTTGAGTAATGAGGTGTCAGATTTTCATAAGTAACAGACAAAAATTCTTTACAACTTGAATTGTGTTTCAGGATCCTGCAATTACCACGGCCTGTTAAACTTGAAGATCTTGCAGCTAAAGCTAAAGTTGCTTTTGGACAGACTATGGATTTACATTACAGCAATAATGAGGTAATATTCTGTGTCTTGTAAATTCTCAGCAACCTGTACATTGATTATTTTAAGGCTGAAAATTGCTCTCAAAAGAAGTGAGAACCACTCCCATGACAAAAACCCGGATTCCTAATATGTGTGTTCTCAAATATGTAAGGCTTGTCTAAATTAGGATGAACAGGAGATGCATGAAATGTTTTATGAGGAGAGTCATATCTTAGTGAATTATGTCTCAGACTTGATTGGGAATGGATAAACTGTCTTCCTGCTCTGCCACAGTCCTGTTTCATCACTTTGGAAAAGTCATTACTGCTTTGAGCTTTGTCATGTTTGTAAATTTGAAATAACATTTATCCTTTCTTGTACAGTTTTGGGTGTTTTTTAAGGTTTAATCTTGTTCAGTAATTGCTAGAATGCTGCATTTAGTAACGTTTAGATTGGAGAACTAAGCTTAATTGTTGTTCCTTTTAAAGCAGCTGGTTCACAGATATTTCTTGGCAACAGTTCCAGTGCCATCAAGCCACTTATGCCTGATCAATGTTACTTCCAGCTTTTCTTTAGAAGTAGAGATAGAATCAATAATGGGAAATACATTTGCAGATGCAGGATCCATTCTTAGGAGTTACTTCTGGTTTTTGCCTTGAGTCAGCAAAATACATGGAGGATTATGTGTGCTTGGTTATGCACAACATAATTTCTACATCAAATCTGCGTCTTTGCAGAAGAAAACGCCTGTAAATTGCTGTTTGCTGATTACTTGGTACCTTACCAGGCATTTCTGTGAAACTGATCCTCGAAATGAAGATTCCAGAAGAAGGCTTTTGGAGATTAGGGAGGTCAGAAGAAAAGGCCACTCATGGTACTTTAGCCTCAGCTCCTTCCTCTGACAGGTTTTGAGGCATTTGAGCAGGTTTTCTGCTTGTCAACTTCTACACTAGTTGGCAAATATTGCTATAATCTTTCAGAAATGTGATGCTAATTACCTGACATTAGCATTTCAGCTGCAACCTAAAATGAAGAGTGTATGTGTGTTATGAAGACCATCCCCCATGCCCATCTCTTTTTTGTATAAAAATATTGAATTTCAATTGATGTCGTGTTTGAGCAACATTGAGACTGTTACAAATAGAATACGTTTTTTAAAATTACATTGCCTTGTTCTTTCGTTCTAAGAAGCAGAAATTATAACTTACACTCCTGAAACATAAGCCAAATTTTAATTGTTACAGAACTCAAGTGTGCTTTAATAGCATCACATTTTCTGTTCCAAAGACACATGTATGCCAAGTTAATTCTAATTAATTAGATCCAAGTAAGATTCTTGTGAGGACTACAGTTGTTTCATGTGAATCACATCATGCCTGATAGAATTCCTTAAAAACTCTGTTTTTTCAATGGAGAAATTCTTAGTGATGCAACCTCAAACCTGTATAGTTGGAATACTGTGAGATACAAAAATGTACTTTATGCTCTGCAAAATAGATCTTTATTTATTTTAGATACTTGCTTTAATTTTGGCAATGGCAAGTACATTGACACTGTTGCACATGTTTCTGTGAAAGTTGTAGGATATTAAGTTGTGCATATGTAAAATTGTGTTCTTCCATTGTGAATGTTTGTTCCACCATGCTGTACTATTGAAGGCATCAGAAGGAAGAGTTAAGGTTTAACTTCAGATATTTTGGTGCTAACTTGGGGCATCATTTAATACATTTTCCTTTCCAGTTCTTTTGAATGAAAGGAAAGATAGTGTCAGTTTATTAGTTTCTCTGCGCTTGACTTCCTGATTTTTTTGTCTTGTATCCTTGTTTAAGATCTTGTCTTGTTTAAGACTTTTTTGGGGGGTTTTTTCCCATTTTTGTAGCTTGTAATTCCATTAACCACACAAGATGACCTGGACAAAGCTATTGAACTGCTGGACCGTAGCGTTCATATGAAGAGTCTCAAGATACTGCTTGTAATACATGGAAATACACAGGTACGAGTTGATGTGCTAAATGTCTTTTTCCTCAGTTTTCATATTTAAGTATAATTAATATTTTTCCTTCAAGATGACATTTTTCTAATTGAAAATATTACTGATTGTTTCTTTAGTGCACTTCAAGTATCTGTTAGTGTTTTGTATTGACTCGGTTTTAACTTTTTCCTAGAGCCTATTCCTCTCCCTTTGTTTGCCTTTCCTACATAGTTAGAAAAGTGTTCCTTAATAGGATGATGATGTGATACAAGTTTGAGAGGCACATAGAATTTAAGTAATTGTAGTTATTTGAAACTGTTCCTTAAATCCTATGTTGTTGACTCTCCTTTGTGGCAAGTTAAATGTTTGTTGTAGCAAACATTAGTAGTGGACTATGGGCTAAATACTGAGTTATTTTAGTAAGATTTAACACATCATGGCCATGATATTGATAGGATTTGTATACTAGTACACTGTGAAAGTGATTTTGAAATATTAAGAATGAGCTACTGAAGATTAATTGTTATATAAATGGGCAAGATGCTTTTTGGCTGCTTGAAAAAAGGAATGTGCTGCACAAAGCCTTTAAAGTTGGTGAAGTATTTTCATTGCTAGGAGTATGAAGTAATAGCTGCAGGTTGTAATATGTATGCATTTTCAGTCACGCAGTGTAAATAATGTCGAACCCTTGCCCTCACTGGAAGATTTAGACAATACAGTGTTTGTGACAGACAGAAAAAGGCGATTGTCTGTAATAGGTAAGCTACATATTTCAATATCTTTAATTGTAAAACCTTTCCTTTTGTAATAGTCTCTTTATTAAGATATTGCTATCAACATAAACTATTTGAATTTCTCTTACTATCAGTGACTCTAATATAGAGGTGTACTTGGGGAGGTGGAGTTTGAATTTTTAGTCAAAGGTGTTTTATATATATATACATTTATCCCAAGGAAATGAATCTATGTAGAATTATTTAAGATAACTGATGGGTATCCTAAAATGTTGATGTTAGTACTCCCTTTTGTTTTCAGGAGCAGGAATGAGTTACTGAAAAAAAAAATCTGTTAGTTTATATGGCAGTGAATTTCCTTGCTCCATTTGGGACTTGTATGTTTTTCATCTTAATGTGTGAACATTTTTTAAGATACTTTTGGCATTGATATAACCTTTTTGTTTATTCATGTTTAAAATCTGGTGTAATATTAACTTTCAAATTTAATTATAAAACTGGAGAGTTTAATGAATGATTTTTAGACAATTTATTATGAATAGAAGTATTCATATTCTTGCAGACCTAATATCCTACAAGGACAAACTGAAATTCTCAAGAGCTGGAAAGAATGAATTGACATGGGTGAAAGGGTTTGGATCTTTACTTTGTTTCAAAAGAAGAAATGCACGCAGCTAGGTGTGGAAGGAAGTTATATTTCTGTTTCTATAGAACCAATATTCTTTTTAAAGCCATTGAGGCAACCCTGCTCCACACTTTTCATAATTCCTGGATTACAGATTTTAAATGCTATATGTAAGCATTGCATAGGCATTTGGGAAATTTCTAAAGCAAGCAGTGAGCCAAGCAGGCTCAGTGTCTATGAAGCATTTGAATAAAGCCTCTGGATTCTGGGTTATTGAAGAGACTCTAACTAGCCCTTTTCTTCCAAAAGGTTGTAATACTCGTGACAGGAGTTCACCTCCCCCAGGATACATTCCAGATGAGCTGCATCAGGTGGCCCGAAATGGGTCCTTCACCAGTATCAACAGTGAGGGTGAATTCATTCCAGAAAGTATGGATCAGGTGTGTGTGTGACTTATTAAAATTAAAGTTTTTGTTAGGTTGATCTATTAAATACTCCTATTCAAGAAGGGTATGGAATTGTTAGAAAAAACAGCTAAGAAGTAACAACCCTAGAACATAATCTGTGAGAAAAGGTTAAAATAATTATGGTTTAGTCTTGTAAAACCTGTTTTTAACTCTGTAAGTCTCTTCAATTATTGAAATATGTTCCTACAAGGAGAAAGATGATAATCTTCATTTCCATGATAGTTGAGTGAGATAATGATATAAATCACAGCAAGAGATGTTTACATTAGAAAACACAACCACCTTTATTTTAATGAGAAGTATATGTAAGCAAGACAAGTTTTACAACTTTCCCAGGTGATGAAAAGAGTTTTTAAAGGAGAGTTTGGATCTGTTAGAATTATTTGGACTTGGGTGATACTCTGTTGGTATAGAGGCAAAGGGACGGAGATGGGTCTGGTACTGATAACCTTCGAAATAATTTCCACAGTCATGTTTTTGTGTGAGGATCATTTCAGGCTATTTTGTTCTTATTCACCTGCGTTATTGGTGTGAGATTCATCAGCACACTTAGCATGAATAAAAATCCTCCTGATAAATAAATAATAAATAAATAAAAAACTCTCTGAGTATCAAAATTGCCCTTAAAAACAGCAGGAAAAAAGGGAGGAATGTAATGGCTCACAGAACTGGCAATAGAGAAAGAGTTATTTAAGGAGGAAGAAAAAATAATGCTGCATACCCAAATCACATCAAGTTCTTGTTGACATTGGCACTGTATTCACAAATGGCAACAGGCAATAGTTTTTATGAGCTCACTAAATGAGACACAGATGATAGAATAAAAATAGAGGGAGAGAGATTGTGCAATTTGTTGCACAATTTTAATGACTGAGCTGGGAATAGAGACTGAATCTCCTAATTTCTAGACCAGGGTGCTATTCATTATCCTATCCATGTGGTCAGATCCAGCCCAGATTGTTCAGTGGAATGATTGCTTTTGGCCTGGACAAAGTAATTTTTGGTCACTGGTCAGACAGACAGATGATCTCGGAGGCCCAGGGTGTCCTTTTACTCCAGAGTATTCAAGGTTACAGCCTGGCATGTATGCATGGCTGTGTCAGCTGTCAGCAGGATTTAAATACAGGAATTTTACTTTCATAGGAAGCCAGGATAGTTCAACCTAAGCAGCCTCAAGGGCCAGATTGGGGTGTTAGGAACTCACAACCTTTGTTTGCTTCCTTTCCCCTTAGTTGCCAAATCACATTGGCAAGTGTTGACCACGCTGTCTACATCTGTCACAGTCTGCCTTACAAAGACAAGAAGGGAATTTGTGAGTGGAGGGCTTTGCTCTGCTTTCCTGTTCATCTACATGAGCACAGCTATTCACACTCTGACAGCAGACCTCTACAAAAGAGATGATGGGTTGAAGTGGGTCATGGTCTGCTAGTTGGAACATATTGCATTGTTAATAAGTCCTTCATTGGTGCTTGGCAAAGTATGTCCCCAGGACCTTTAAGATGCAGCAGAGACCATAAAAATTGGAGGGTAACTATTCAATTTACAGCAAAAGACTGGTGTCCAATTCATAGAAATAATAAATCTTATATAATGGACCAAAGGAAACTTTATTTTAGGAAGCAACTCATTTTAAGACAGCAGCTTTGAAAAGCAGTCTGGTAAAATTGTCGCATTCAATAATTCAAAATTTAGATTCTATTTTCACTTCTGAAAAATGAATCTGTGAAACGTTTCAGATCGCTTTACTGCAAAAGAGAAGGGAATGATGTTTGTCTGTCATTAATCTTAGCACAGGTAGTGCAAGATAAGCAAAATAGATGTCAGCCATAGAAATGGCTGGTAAACAAGAGTATGCTCTTGATAATCTATTTCTTTTTCTCTGGATTAGAGTTTAAGAAGTGAAGTTTTGTTTTCATTATGTAATGGATCTGGCCTAGGTAGGTTTGGCTTCTTCAGACTGATACCTGGCAGATTTCACACAGCTCATGAATGCTGACTACTAGGTCATCAGAAGTGTTTGAGAGGGAAATAATCTGTCTTTGGTGTTTTTGTAAACTCCAGTTTCACATGAAAGTTTAGTTTATTTGGAAAAGGGAGAATGTTTATATATTTTATAAATTCTTCCTCTTCTTTATTTTTCTCTTCAGTTCTATTTAAAAGTAACTCACTTGGAGTCCTAACTAGAGATGAATGTTTAACAGCATTTTAGAGTATTTGATTTCAGCTGGTTTCTGTGACTCCTAGTTGGCGAAGTTTAAGCCATTACAGGGACTATATAAATTGTAAGCTCACAATCTGTCATGTTTGAGATTCTTTTTCTTTTCTTTGACGTTTCTTTTTAACAATCTCAGTTTTTTATTCTTTAGAAGACTTATTTTTGTTACTCTGTTTAGCTACCCTCATGCAGATGTTGCCATAATATTAGAAGACAGTGGTGTGTTCAGGAAGAATGTAGAAGTACAACTTATGCACAAAGCATGATAGAAGATGAAATACCTTAACTAAATTCTAGTTAGAAGTGAGAAAAATGAAAGAGTCCTTTCAGGATTGCAGAATGCAATGCAGATTCAACTATTGCAGCTAACTTTAGTGATTAATTTTTCTGGTTAAGTGTTGCAAAGCAGAAAACTTCATTTAAAACCAACAAACAAACAAAAACAACAAACCCAACCCAAATGCTAACAACTTGAACTTGCTGGTCTTTCTTTGTTTGTTATTTATTAGATGCTGGATCCACTGTCTTTGAGCAGTCCTGAAAACTCTGGCTCAGGAAGCTGTCCCTCACTTGACAGCCCTTTAGATGGGTAAAAGTTACTTGCATTCATTATTTGTCTTTATTAGATTGCATAATGTATCTGTTGTAACATGTAGTAACTCCCCAGTGACAGCTTTTACTGAACTTCTTCCAGAAACTCCTCTGCAAGTTATAGAACATTGATAAAAGCTTATTGAAACTTAATTGCTCACTAATACACAGAAAATAGAACTATTTGGAGTTTTAATAAATTGTATTTCAAACACAGAAATTTAGACTTCAAATCCTACAAAAATATACTGAAGGTTTTTACTAAATTTCACCCATTTTATGTATATGTGAATTATATTCCATGGCAGTGAGCCACCCCATCAGACTTTCATTTCTTAGGTACTGTCCACAGTTTCTCAGCCGCCAGGTAAGCCAAACAAAACGTACTCCTGTTTGGCTTATGGTTATAATTGAGTCTTATGTTGTGCAGATTTGCTTCTCTTTATTTGGAGCTGCTATACAAAAAATACTGTCAATTAAATATTTAATTGATAGAAAGATAAAAAGTTGGAAATCATTACCTATGGCAATTAGAGATATAGCATTACTTAGTAACATTTCATTTGAGGATATGTGATCTGAAGACACAAATGTGTTTGATCTAATAAATTTCTGAGTTAAATCACGAGTCTATTTCATAAATAAGAGAACAATGCATGCAAAAAGTATTCTGTGATTAGAGTGTGATAGGTTATATACGCAGGGTGTTTGATGTAGCTACACAGCATAGAAATTCTACCAAATTGCCAAATTTTTAGGGTTCTGTGGGGTAAGGTGAGTGCAAGAAGGGGAAACAAAACTATCTTAATCCAAACTCCTGTTTCTTCCAAAACTTCTTTTTGTTGTTTATTATTTGCTTTATTTGTCACCTCTGCTTAGTTTGTTTTCCTTTTTTTTTTTTTTTTTTAATTCAAATATTTCCTACAAAGATGTAGGTTTTGTGTCTCCATTTAGCTTCTGTTACCCATTAGAGAAATTCTTGCCAGAAAAAGGAGGACATTGTTTTGGTATATTCATGGAAATATACTGTAATCGGTTGCTCTGACTGGCAATCCCATCCATTCCTTTTGGTGGCTGGGAGTTACATACCAGCTGTAGGTAAGAAACGATATGATCGTATAAGAACAAAAAAATTCTTCATCATTCTATAACTCAATAAAATTACTCTCTTAATCCTGTGACTTCCATGGAGAGAAAAGGAACTATTTTGAGATGTTAAAAGGTTCTACATTTCTTTGGTTCAGTTTCCTCCAGAGTTTTTGTAGGCTATGTAAGATATTTTGCCAGTCTCTAGAACTTCGCGTTTAGCCATAAAGGTGTTAAACACTGCAGTGCTCCTTTGTGGCGTTACTTGTGATAATTCATGGTTTTACTAATACCATTGCTCATTAACAGTCTGTTGCTTCCTTACTACATTAAGCTCATCAAGCAAGCTTTTCCATTGTTGCTGATCTTGAATTGTTATTGATACCTATTAGATTTGATTCTCAAAATTGGGTTCCACATTTGTAAACCAGCACAGCAACTTGTATAGCAGTGATTTTTCATCAGTCATTAAAGAATTTTGAAACAGTAAGATAAAATTAAGTACTAGATTAACATTTTTTAGATGCTGTGTGTTTTTACGCTTCCAGAGACAACTATCCCAAATCTCGGATGCCAAGAGCACAGAGCTATCCAGATAATCATCAGGAATTCTCAGGTAGGCAAAAATCACTGAATATACTATCCAGAATTATTATTCTTGCAAATAAGGGCTTAGAAGAGAAGTTCACAATGAGAAGTATTGTATTATACAAACTTAGTATGGTAGGAGAAAACAAAGTCACAAAATCCAATTCCAACGCGCACACTAAAATATATGATGAAATATTATATCTTCCAAATGTTTTTTTTCTAGATTATATGTAATACCACTGTTAGTGTGCGAAGTATTAACTGTGCTTCTCTGAAAAGAAAAAATGATGCAATGGGGCACACAACAGTTGTTAAACTGGACTGTAATATCCATGTCTAAGTTTGCGCATAACCTTGGTTAACTTACTTAATTTTGAAGTGTTGGAGTTTAACCCCAGTAGGGAGCTAAGCACCACACAGCTGCGTGCTCACTCCCCCGCAGTGCGATGGGGGAGAGAATTGGAAGGGTAAAAGTGAGAAAACTTGTGGGTTTAGATGAAGGCAACTTAATAGGGAAAACAAAAGCTGTGCATGCAAGTGAAACAAAACAAAGAATTCATTCACCATTTCCCATTGGCAGGCAGATGTTTATCCATTTCCAGGAAAGCAGGACTTCATTACACCTAATGGTTGCTTGGGAAGGCAAACACCATGACTCTGAACATCCCCCCTTCCTGCTTCTTTCTCCCATCTTTTATTGCTGAGCACAACCTCATGTGGTGTGGAATATCCATTGGCTCAGTTGGGGTCAGCTGTCCCAGTTGTCCATTCCCAACTTCTTGTGTACCCCCAGCCTGCTCGCTGGTGGGGTGGTGTGAGAAGCAAACAAATAAAAAAAGCCTTGATGCTGTGTAAACATGGTTCAGCAATAGCTAAAATATCTTTCTTATCAGTGCTGGTTTGGCCAGAAATCCAAAACATAGCACCATATAATAAAAGAAAACTATCCAGCCAAAGCCAGTACATGGAGTCTTAATTTTCTCGTGTGTGAAATGAGGATCACTTTAAAGTGTTCATGACTTCTGTAATTGAAAGCACTGCAAAGCAAAAGGATGGAGAACTGTGTGCTGTGCCTATAAATTAATCATCACTACTTATACTGTTTACATATGATACTCTGGCTCCAGTCCAAGTTGTTGTGCACGGTTCAGGATATGAAGTGCAATGGGTAACCCCAAAAGTTCTGTGAAGCGTCTCTCATGGACATGTTTTGCTACAGAATTTTGCTGTTGAACAGTGATTAGCTTCCAATGAATCTGGGGTGTGTTGTGGGTTTTGGTCCATTCTGTAATTTGTTGTCTTTGTATTTTGTTTATGAAGCTTTATCCAGGTAACTTCGTGATGGTGTGGTTTTTCTTTCAAGAATTCTAGCGTGCTTAACAAATTGCACCACTTTTAAATTAAAATAAAAGCAAAACTATGTAAAAGAGGTGTTTAGATGCCAGAGATAAATACCAATAAAGTTAATAATGTCAAATTAGTTTGCTTTGTTAATCTAGTTTATTTGCATTTATTAGTTACTTTTCTAATGAGATAATCTGGTATATTAACAATGGGATAGATAGTGCTCATTAATTCAACATCTATTCTCATGGTTTGATATGAAACAAAAGCAGAATAGTATATAGAGTCAGAAAAAATGTCCGTCTGGCCTAGTCCTTCCTCCTGCCACAACCAGTACCAGGTTTCTGTAGAGAAGCATGTCGTATTCCTTCCTCAGAATATATTCCTGCTCATATATACTTAAGGGTTCTGTAAATGCAAGATACTCTTCTGTGATTTGATGGATTTGTTATTATTCTTTTTCCCTTGCACAAATTTTTCAAGTCTCTGTTTCAACTTGTATAAACTTCTTCAGTCTCACCAGTATGTTGTGACAAGAAGTTGTGCAACTTACTGCGTTTTATGAAGTATGCCCCTTGTGATTTTTTTATAATAGGGTTTGTCTCCTTTTCTAGTCTATAGAAGCCAACCTTTCTTATGGAGCAGCAATTTCGTATCTTTGATCATCTCTGTACTTCTAAATCTTTTCCAGTTTTACTAAATCCTTTGAAATGGAGTAGACCAAAACTTAGTTCAGTATATCTTAATGATTTATAGCATTTAATTTGCGTCTTAGCCACTACAGGGAATGCAGCAGCTGCTTTATTGTAACTCTATCACAAAAAAAAAACCAAATCCCCTTTACTCTAGCCTACATTGAATTTCATCTGCCATTTTAACATCAAGACACATGGACTCGTAAGGGCTTTCTGTAATTCTTCTATTGGCTCAAAATGATTTTGTCACCTCAGTATTCATTGTTCTGTCCAGAGAATTGATGCATAATTAAATAGTGTGAATTGTAGCCCAGATTCTTGTGGAGCAGTTCCAATAGAACTGTTGACAATTCACTCCCATCTTTCGGGCTTATCTTCAAACCAATTATTTATGCATGAGGGACTTTACCCTTCATCTTATGAATATTTTTCTCTTTCAATATTTTTTTTAAAGAGGACCTTTTGAGTGCTTTTTCATAATTCAAGCTTTGTTGACTCTCACCAATTAGTCATGTTCACACATATTCAAATTTTATTCATTGTAATGGCTTCTACCAATTATCCTCTGGAAACTGTTTTTCAAACCAGAGCAATTAGGCATGCTGCAGTCCTCTAAATTCTTTCAAGCAAGAGGTTAGAAACCACTTGATCTGTTGAATTCTTGATCCTTTAGAACTTTTGGCTGAATGTCATTATAATTCTTGTGATTTTTTTTTTTTTTTTTTTAGATTTGTGGCTTTTGTTCTGCAATATCTTTTTCTCTCATTCTTAACTTGAAACATATCCTCTCATTTGTTCCACCATGTTTTAGTTTATAATATCAAGCTGATTAACATACTTTTGTCGCATTTAAAATTCTGAAATATATCTTTTTATTTTCTAGTAGAGTATGATATTCCAATATTTGAGAAATTTGGAAAGGGGGGGACTTATCCCCGAAGATACCATATTTCATATAATCAACAAGACTACAATGATGGTAAGTGTGAATATCGTAGTAGTTCTACTTTATTAATCTGTTTTCTCAATCTCTTAAGACTGTAAAATCTTAATGAATGAAGAAATTGGAGAAATTAAAGATTAATTCATTCCCCAAACTTACTTGCTCAAATTCTAATGACTGACAGAGCTCCTGAGCAGACTTAACCTGTGGTAAAGTTACAGATTACAGAATTCATGACTCATGCACAGCTATCAAAATGTGCATGGCCAAAGATGGAGAACAAGTCATCCAGTATAAGCTTTTGACCTTTGTGGCACAGACCCCTGCCCCTTCTCTATTCCTGTAGTGACCAAAAGCTGGTATACTGCTGTAGCTGAGGCTTTTCTCATGGCCAGTTTATGTATAACTCAGTATGTAATAGTCATGTTATTACATTCCAGAATGATACTTAACTTTTTTTCATAGTCACCATACTGACTGCTGTTCAGTCTCTGGTCCATTATAGCTCCTATAGCCTTTTATTTTTTTCCCTTTCCTTTTCTACATGACTTTTAACCAACCAATTACTTTATACTTTGGGCTTTCTGTATTTGATTTCTCTTTTATCTATGTTGTACTGCCTTAATGAATTTCATCGTGTGGATTTCTGAATCATCCTCAACTTACTAACATCATCACAAATTTTGATTTTTATCTTTAAGAAGACTTCCAGCCACACCTCATTTGATGTCTTCTGCAATATTTCAGTGTATTGTGTTCCACCATATATTCATCATCAGTTAAAATAGCCTATGGAAGTGGACTGAAGGTAAACTGCTGTGGGTGTCCACTTAAATTATTTTTCCCTCTGAGAAATAACTGATAACTGCTCTGAATGTCTTGGATATACCCTACATAGTAAACTGGTCTATGCAAAACTTCACTAGTTAGCTTATGCGAATGTCCCAATGAAATTGGGAAATTGGATTAGCTACATTCGACAAATTGTGGCTGGTTTACCACCTTATCTTCTCAGTGGTTTATAAAACTGCTTAATTTGTTTGCATATCTTTCTTGGAATTTAAATCACCCAGACTAGTATAGAAGTCTGCATCTATTTTTTCAAAGATGTTTTATCTGCCTTCTTCAGTTCCCCTGGGAACATCTTCTCCAATATAATACCTAATGAATCAGAGACTACTTCAGCTATTTCTGATTTCTGTAGGATGAAACTTCATCACGTTATGCTAACCTAAAACTGTTAGTGTTATCCAAATACATTGTCATGAATTGTGTTAGTTATCTGGCTTTAATTATCATTTTAAAAGATCAGTGCTCCCCCTTTTCTTTTTTCTGTTTTGTTTTGTTCTAATGCTGTAGCTGTCTGAATTATGCATTGTTTGTGATTTCTATACATATATATATGGTTTTCCTTTTGATTCCATGTGTAGGTCTTTCTCTGCATTCAGTTCTTTCTAGCTTACAGGATCAAGATGCCAGCCTGGGCACCAGTGGAATGTAAACAAATCTCCCACTCTCCTACTTATCAGGAGAGTTTTATGTCTTAATATAGCAATAGAAGTAGAGGCAGGGCATGTTCCTTTTTCCTCTTACAGCCCTCTTGATTTGTGAAGCACATCAATCATGTTTCAGAACAGTTCCAGAATTTGGTCCTAATTTCAGTCACTTAAATGTAAACCAGTTCTTGTTTCAGTGTAATTCTTAGATACATCTGTAGTGAATGTTTGTTTTTGTCTAGGTGGACAGTTAAACCAGTAAATTTCATGACCATAACATCATAGAATCATAGAATAGTTAAGAGTTGGAAAGGACTGTGACATCCTCTAATTCCAACCCCCCTGTCATGGGCAGGGACACCACACACTGAAACATGTCACCCAAGACTATGTCCAGCCTGGCCTTGAACACCACCAGGGATGGAGCATTTATCACTTCCTTGGGCAGCCTGTTCCAGTGCCTCACCACCCTCACAGTAAAGAACTTCCTCCTTATGTCTAACTTAAACTTCCCCTGTTTAATATAATACACTGCAGAAGATCTGAACTAGATTATGTGGAATTCATAAAATATTGCATACACACATTGCGTAGCAGTGGTTTTCGTAGTGTAATATTAGTATTCTTTGTATATCGTTGAAGGTCGTAAAACTTTTCCAAGAGCCAGAAGGACTCAGGGGAACAGCTTCCGATCACCAGTTAGTTTCAGTCCCACTGATCACTCACTGAGCACTAGTAGCGGAAGCAGTGTCTTTACACCAGAATATGAAGATAATCGAATGAGGAGGAGAGGAAGTGACATAGACAATCCTACTTTGTCAGTCATGGACATCAGCCCACCCAGTCGCTGTAAGTTAAAGCATTTTGTGAACTCCACTGTAAAGTTCTCTTACCTTTCAAGTATATAATGTCAAAACTAAGTGTGTCATCAAAATATGTGTAATTGAATAATGTTTTTGTCTCCCTAATAGGGAAAAAGTCAAGACTGTATGCTCAGCTGTTTTTTCATTGCTTACTGTGCCAACCTTCATGCAGATTTTCACATGGAAATTGCATCTGTAATAACAAAACACTGTAAAACATTTCTGATGATTTGTTAGACTCCTGAGGACCCGAGAAGGGTTATCTAGATTGTAGTTACTATTAATTTTTGCAGATGTTATTCAAGTCTTCTGATAAACTGTAGGCCTTAAGTGGTACTGGTTTATAACTGTGGTGGCATTTCAGGAGCAAATTAACTAACTACTGGCTTCAGTAGCTAGTGCATTTTAATCATGCCTTATTCGTTTTAAATTGTTACTAAGTTATTTAACATGCTTTTCCGTTTTAAGTATGTCTATCTCTACCACAAAGTATTTTGTAAATAAATTTAAGTAGCTTGTGTTTTCCATCTTACAGGAAGTTTTATTGATCTTTAACTTAATTGGGAAGTTTTAGGACACGTAGTTTCTGTTGTTGAAAATGTAGTCTTTTAAAAAACTATTTTCTGTGTATTCCAGTTTTTCTCGATCAGCTGAATAACAGGCTCATTTGAAAACAAAAACATACTTATATTTTCAGCACCACGAGCTCCAACTAACTGGAGACTTGGTAAGCTGCTGGGTCAAGGTGCATTTGGCAGAGTATATCTGTGTTATGATGCTGATACCGGAAGAGAACTGGCTGTTAAACAAGTTCAGTTTGATCCTGATAGTCCAGAAACCAGCAAGGTAAGCAATACCAAAGAGAGTTTGCGAAGAGCTTCTGCTGAAGTGGTGTGTTCTAAACTAGACTGATATTACTTTTCTTGAACAGCCTGATGTTTTGAAGCATGATGTGTTTTCATGTTCTTGTTAGTAATCCTGTTTTCTAAGTACTTCAAAGAATTAGTTTGGTTAGCTGATTTTAATGTTGCATTCCATTATTTTGTTTTAGTTTTCAGACATATCCTTACACAATAAACATACACATCTTAATTTGATGTACTTTCAGCCTTTAGAACTGAACAATTATTATCAAGTGTGCTCTGAAATAGGTAATTATTTATATGTACAGGAATTAGAACCAGTTCCACTTAGAAGCAGAAAAATCTGTACTAATTTAAGTGTTCCCAAAAATAAATTCTCAAGGATATTTTGTTTGGCTTTGAAGACCTTGAGATTTTTCTCTTCTGGGGGAATTGTTTGACTGCTTTTTTGCTTGGTTTTTTGTTTGGTTTTTTCGAGCCTCGGGCATCAGGGCAAGTTACTGTTACTTGCTGTATTTCTTCTTGAAGAGCAGAAGTTTCATTGACAGTTTATTCTCGCTATAAAATGAAACTTGTCCTTCTTTAAATACTGGACGCTTGAGGAAAGAAGCTATTTTAAAGTAGCACCAATCTTCCCTGTCTTTTTTCCCAAACTGTACTTGCTGCTTTCAACAGGATGGAAAAAGAATTACTAACTTCCTGCGTTAGGACTGCATTCTGCACTGCGGGGAACAAGGCCAGGGAAACAATGGGTGTAAGCATGATTGCAGAATTGAGTAGCTACCAGTTATAGTTGCTGCTACTAGTGATGTAGGATCGATAAAAAAAGACAAGAATCATTTATGCTGTAGATTTCTAGTCATTGTTGTTGCTACTTCTTTAAAATGTAGCAGAAAAACTGATTATGCTTTGAAATGTTTAATATAAAATACTGTAGTCTGTCCTGTAGCAACCGTTTTGTGACCTCGCTTGTCAGATCGTTTTGTAATATGTGCCTTTTGGTATCAAAAAATGTTTTTCTTCTAACCTCAGAAGAGCAAGGCTATCAGTAATAGTCTGTGACAGATAAAAATAAGTTTTGGTGAAAGACTTGTAGGTGAAATTTGGAATCCAGTCGAGATTGGATTCATGGGTTAGTATTTTTCCAGCATCTTAATACACAGGCCGTTTCAATTATCTTGCTGGTTGCAAAAGTTTAAATATTTTGGATAGCTCTAGGGAAAGCACCGTATGCATTAATGTTGCTCTTTGTTGTTTGTCTTTATCACAAAGCTAAGTGGTCTTCAAAGGCATTTTTAAAGCATAGTCAGTCATCCTGGAAAAGTCAAGAATTAATGCTAATTATTGCATTAGAAAGGTATAAAGATTTCTATTTTTTTTTTTTTGGTACTCACTTGGAGGATTGTGACATTTTGCATAATGATCCCTTCATGCACATAGTGGTACCTGCTGTGCTCTGAAACAAATGTAGCTTCAAAACCAGCAAAACAATGATGTAACACCAAAATCATCCTAAAGTCAGTTTATAGAAAAGCCATAGCTTTTATTTCCTTCAATCTAACAGTTATATTTTCTTACTATAAGATGTATAAACTTTACATAAGGTACAAGACTTTTTTTTTTAGTTTGCATAAACCTTCCGTCATGCTTTAAAAAAAAAAAAAAACAAACCCACAAATCCAAAACATTACTATTCCTATGTCAGACACGGTAAATCTTGTCTGTTTTTTCCTTTTAGGAAGTAAATGCACTTGAGTGTGAAATTCAGTTGCTGAAAAATCTGCTGCATGAAAGAATTGTTCAATATTATGGCTTCTTGAGAGATCCACCAGAAAGAACACTCTCTATATTCATGGAATATATGCCTGGGGTAAGCAAGAGAGACTGTTCACTTCAGCCATCATTACTACTCAGTGTGATGAGGACCCAAGTAGACAGCTTTTGCAATAGTGCACATAGGTATTAAAGAAATGTCCAAGTTAAAAACAGTACCCAAATATGGGTGCTGACAAGAGCTTGCAGCAGTTGACATTCTCCATTGCTTGTTTGGGGTTTCAGAGTCAGAGTGGTTTGTACAAAACTTCTTTGAGTTTGATTTTGGCATAAGACGTGCCTGGCAACATCTTTAAAAAACAGTGTTATCATTAATGAACTCATGAATCTTCCTGAATTTTAATGTTCCTTCTTGCTTGTGCTATTGCAAAGTCACCATGTGAAGTGCTCAGTTATTTAAAAACCAAAACAAATCAAAAAACAACCCAAAGGTAGCTAAGATGGGTGTGGGAATAAGCGCATACAGAAAATAGTCGTGATGCTTGCTTTCTGTGTGGCATCCAGGTACAGCTGAATGATTCTTCTACTGTTTTGTTAAGAAACGTAGTCAGGTCAGAAAACTGTAGTTTTCCATTTTCTCACCAAGTGGGGTCAGCGGAACTAAATAAAATGTGCTTGTATAAAACCACAGGCTCTGTATTTCTGCAAAGTTACAGTATTTACTGTGAGACTCCACAGTGGGGGGAGTGGGTGGTGGTAGTGAGTTGGAGGGTTTTTTGTTTGTTTCTTTTTTGGAGTTTTTTAGGTGAGTTCTGCACTTTTAGGAGTGTGCCATAGTATCATCCCACTTGTGATTCTGATTTATACTTCTTGTTTGCCACAGGGTTCCATCAAAGACCAACTGAAATCATATGGAGCACTCACAGAGAATGTGACTCGTAAATATACGCGGCAGATTTTGGAAGGAGTTCACTATTTACACAGTAATATGATTGTCCACCGGGATATTAAAGGTAATGATAGTTCTGTTCACAGTTCAGTGCTCTGTACTACAG
Source organism: Myiopsitta monachus (assembly GCA_017639245.1). Taxonomy (NCBI): domain Eukaryota; kingdom Metazoa; phylum Chordata; class Aves; order Psittaciformes; family Psittacidae; genus Myiopsitta; species Myiopsitta monachus. The sequence goes on along the minus strand of CM029926.1, from coordinate 24,646,896 downwards.
ATTCTGTACCAGTTTTGTATGAAGCACTAAAATGTGTAAGCTTGAAATACCAAAATACTAACTTAAAATCAATATGGTTGCTTTCCATCATTTATTCTTGTCACTGTTGTATCCTGAAGGGGAGAATATAAGTATCTTTGTGATGTTCTAGCAGACTGTGGCAATGCTTCTGTGGCGTCTGTCTGCAAACTAATCATAATAGATTTCTTTCTAGTTTTATTTTAATATTAATAATTTTGAACATACCAAAGGATGTCATTGCAAATAGAATGTGCAGAGGAAAGCATCATGATTTGAAAGCTTATTTTTACAGAGTTTTGTTTCATCAATTATGTTGAAGTTACCCAACACTTCTCTGGTACAAGAAATGACTGGCAGAGGTGACTTGCCTGGTCAAATGACTTGGATTTCTATTTACTGACAGGAAACCTGAGGAAACAGACATTTTTACTTTCTGCAGATAGACAGGTACAAGATGGCTTCTATAAGCAAATTTATGAATATGTAGGGAAATGGTGATGTGCCAAATAGGTGCATTGAGCACAGTGTTGTGGTATTCCTTAAAACTTTTACAATTTTCTGTTGCTTTATATCAGTAGTGTTGTGTTCCAAAAAAAGGTTGAGCTGTCATGGTCAGTTTATACGTGCTTGCGTACATAAGTGTTCTGAAAAAACCTATGAGACAGCCTGAGGTTTTGCTTTAATGTAGAATGAAGACATTTTCAGTTGTGAGATTTCTTTCCTGTTTCTTTTTATTTCCCTTGTATAATGCATTCCTTATTTTCTCAGGAAGGCTTTACAAAGTGAGTGGTACTTCCCAGAAAAGGCCTCGGATGCAAACCTGTGTGTACAGTTATTTTCTGAACCTCGGAATAGAGTAACAGGAATGAGCAGAGAATGTAAATTCTCTGGTTTGAAATACTAGGCTGACCTTGCATTGTATCACTGCTTTTGCTACCATTTCCTACCCTGAAATGCTAACGTGCCTTTCATGAATGTAACACTGTGTTCCCTTCCTTCCAGGAGCAAATATTCTGCGAGACTCAGCAGGCAATGTGAAGCTCGGTGACTTTGGTGCCAGCAAACGACTGCAGACTATCTGTCTCTCTGGCACAGGAATGAAGTCTGTCACAGGAACTCCATACTGGATGAGTCCAGAAGTTATTAGTGGAGAAGGGTATGGCAGAAAAGCAGACATCTGGTATGTTAAAAAGGAAATAATTCTCTTCTGAATGATGCCATTTCAGAATGGGCACTTTTTTGACTGTGTAGGTTGTCTGAAGTTTGAGTGTTTTGTGCTGGGGTTTGAGCTGAAGAAGGTGGCAAGTATGAGCACATAGCATCGTAGGATATTTGGAGAGTGTAACACTGAAATATGGGAATTTTTCATTTGTCAATTTCTTGGCCCATCGATTTAAACAACATAAAATAATCCTTTGAACCAGTCCTGCATGAAGTTAGGATTACCAGACTGCGGGTCCTGGAGAGGTACTGGGTGAAAGCAACATGGGAAGCTTTGAAGCACCAGTTAAGTCAGCATCCTGTAATAAAATTTCATCTCTGAAATACCCTTGATGCAAGGCGGAAAGTGAAATGCAGGTCCTTTAAAAAATGAGCACATAAGAATGAATTTACCAGATTTAAAAGGGAAGTATAAAAAATAATTCGGTTTAAGTTGTTATTAAATACTTAAGAATTAAGAGGGAAAGGTAATTTTAAAAAAATAAGTGTTTGTGATACACTGTGTAATATGACATAGTCTAACATAGAATCATAGAACAGTTAGGGTTGGAAAGGACCTTAAGATCATCTAGATCCAACCCCCCTGCCATGGGCAGGGACACCTCACACTAAACCATGCCACCTAAGGCTCTGTCCAACCTGGCCTTGAACACCGCCAGGGATGGAGCATCCACAACTTCCCTGGGCAACCCATTCCAGTGCCTCACCACCCTTACAGTAAAGAACTTCTTCATTATATCCAATCTAAGTTTGAAATCATTACCCCTTCTCCTATCACTACAGTCCCTAATGAAAAGTCCCTCTCCAGCACCCTTATAGGTCCAGCCCAGGGGACAGATGTTTTTAGTGATTAGATTCCTTGCACTGCAGGTGATCTGTGAACACACAGAATAATGGGTAGGCAACAGCAGAGATGCAGTAGTAATACTTTGTTCAAAAAAGAACCATATTTTATCCAACCAATGGCAATACTTTAAATATCAGGGAAATTAGTTTAACCTACTTCAGATCACTTATTCAAGTATAGCAGAATAATTACTATTAGAAAGCCTTATAGATTTCAGGCAGTTGACTTGTTCAACATCAAAGTATTTGTACCAAGCTTAACAGATGTTTTAGTGATGGAGAAAATTCTTGTTAAAACTAAGACAAAATACTGAAGTTTGACTTCAGACAGTCAGTAAATCCTATTGTGTAAATAAATGTACCTCTGTCTAACCGTAAACTTCTTGCAAACATATACGTAAAACATAAAACTTCATGAAAAATGGGAAATTATTCCAGCTATCCATTTTGCAGTATCATTTACTTGTTTTTGGAAGAGGCTGATCTTGCAGGACTTAGGGAACAAAAGTTTTCTGGCCACATGTGTATCTTTCTGCCTTCCTAAATCCTTTAGACATAAGCTTTGTATACAAAGATTGTTTAGGATCTTAACATTTTGTTTGGCAATTTAAAAGCGTATTTTTATTATCCTTAACTAGCAGAGGAAGGTACCACTGAAGTATGGTTTTCAACTTTTTAAGTGCTATGTTATGTTTGCACATTACTCATGCATTTTTAAGGACCTAGATACAGCATACTCAAAGCATTCCTGTTGCTTTGCATTTCCATTAGGCCTTAAAGAGAACGAAAGCTTTCAAGTGCATCCAAATCCTGCAGGTGTCTGAAGAGCTGGGGCACACAGTTTGTGCAGTGCTGGTGGCCTGCATCAGCCTGCTGAACACTGAATAGTGCAGTGCCATAATACAGTTGGTATTGCCTAGATAAATATCTGATTACCTCTTCCTTGAGGTAGTAGCTTTTTGCCCAGTGAAATAATGAAGATGTAGGGTAGTGATGTGTGTAACTTTAAGATAGAGCATATAGCTATACATGCAGGTTTTTTAGAGCTGTTTTCAACTGGAGCTGCTCTATAGAGTAAGTGGGCACTACCTATGTGGGGTATTTTAGTCGCATTCTGCTAATTCTTTGTTTTCCTAAAAGGGCATAATTCTGTTGTAACCTGCTGTTTCACTTCTGTCTCTGTTTCAGGAGCGTAGGTTGTACAGTGGTAGAAATGCTCACAGAGAAGCCACCGTGGGCAGAGTTCGAAGCAATGGCTGCCATCTTTAAAATTGCCACTCAGCCCACCAACCCCCAGCTACCACCTCATGTCTCTGACCATGCTCGGGATTTCCTGAAACGGATTTTTATCGAGGCCAAGCTGCGACCATTTGCAGATGAACTGCTAAGACACACGTTTGCACACTATCACTGACAGCCTGCCTCAACTCAGCTTGCATCTACTGCATTTATTTTCTATTTGACTGCACTTTTATTTTTATTTTTTACAAAAAAAAAGGAGAAAAAAAGACAAGAGAGAATTTTCTCTTGAATCTTTGTTTTGCTTAGATTGTAAACAATCTAAATTTTGTATCTAAGATGGGAATCTTCTCTCCCCAGCTCCCACCAGGACTAGAATTTTTTGTTTCTATGATGTACTGATGTGGTTCATGTAGATAAAGCACTTTAGTACATATTTGTTCCTTATTTAAAGAGGGAAAGAAAAAGACAAATGCTTGGACAGTCAGGGACTGTGTGACTTTTTCTGACACCGCTGACTGACTCAGGGTGCAGGGAAAAACAGACATGCAGCTAAAGGATAGAAGGTTACTTCTCTGTGATTCTTCTTTACATTGTAGGTACTTGTGGCAGAGAGTTCTAAGTTCTCATTATATTTTAGCAGTTTAATCAGTTTCTGGATTTTACGGTTTAAGTTAGAACTTGCAGTTCTGAGAGTTAATGATAAAGCTAGAACTTGGAACTCTTTGTACACCAGAGTGTCTAATCAGTACTTCTATGTGACCAAAAGAAAATAACAAAAAAGAACTCAACACTGATATACTAGTTTGAGGTTTCGGTGTAGAACTATTGGATTATCTTAATATGAAAATAACTACAGGCAAACAGATTATAGAACCAGACTCCTCAGAACTACTATACTGCAAGGGGGAAATTTCCGTAATAGACAAGGGTCAGCTGTTGGATGTAAATAATTAGAATGCCTCCTGCTGTATCTGCCAAAGAGAACCTCTGTTGCATAAGCTTGGAGGGCGACAGTTATCTTAGGTAAGGAAAAACAGTGATATTGAGAATCAGTTCTCCTCCACAATCCCATGAATAGGTGGAGGGGGAGCAACTAATCCTTGTGCAGTATATGAGTTACTTGAGTCAAAATGAGCTATAAGAAATGTTTTCAAAGCTGTTGGGAGGCGCTAGGATGGAATGTATGTCAACATCAAGTGCCTGAATAATACAAAATTCTTCCCATTATGCACTAAAAAACCTGTTTCAGTAACACAGTTCAGTCATCTAGGATGTGTTGAAAATTCCTGAAATAATTAAACATCTTTAACACCAGGAATGAATCACTGAGAAAGACAACACTCCATTTACATTTTTAATAAGGTAGCGATGTTGAATCCACATCAGTAAGGAGGCACAGCACAAAAGACTGTATGAAGAATAGGCCAAAAGCGCAAAGAGGGACAGCAACTAAATAATATGTGTGATTACTCCAACCTGATAATCCAGATGATTGGTGTTTGTCAGATTTCCAGCTGTCATAAAATGTACGTTAATCACTTTTTCCATTGCTGAAAGAGTATAATAAAAGAACAAAAGTAAAACTCTGAAATACTGCTTCTCAATTGAGAAGTCCAGGTACCGATCAGGTGTAGAATGACTGACTTTTCATAACAGAGAAGTCGAACTCCCATAGCTTTGTAGAAGAACACAACACAAATAATTTAAAGGGTATTTGGAAATAAACTGTTGGACTACAGAACTGAAATACTGTATGCTGGTTTGGATGATTCATTACTTGCTTTTGTTGTTTAGTGAAGGCAGAGCAGGCTGGTACTGTGAACCATATCCATGCTGACAAGGCTCTACCTGGTTTGCATCTTTAGAGGACTATCAGAATTATGAAGTGCATGGAGATAGAAGCAGCAGCTTACCCATTCCCATGGTAGCTCACTCATGAGATTTCCAAATTTATGCTATTAACTTCCAAATTTTATATCGGAGCATAAGCAGGAGTATAGCTTTATCCTAATCACTTTTACCTGTAGTGGAGCAAGAATGACTTCTTTTGAGTCCATCATCTCCTGTGACTGAGGGCAGTGGCTTCTTTGGTTTATATGAGTATTTTGCCCAGCACTTAGAATTTTCTCAGTCAAGGAACACAACTGTGCAAGTTTTTCTGAGCATGGGAAGAGCTAGCCAAACCAGGGGAGGTTTTAGAAGGCTGAAAGGAAAAAGGAAAGTCAGTTTGTACTGACTTTTTAATCACTTCTCTGTCACTAGATCAAAGCTATGGAAGCAGCTTTTGAGAAGAACTGATATGTACCCTCCTGTAAAGGACCTTTGCTTTATAAGCAAAATATAGTGACAGGAGTGACGTAGAGTGTAATAGTTTCTGTAGGTAATTTAAATATCATATAATCAAAATGATTGGTTTCAAACAGATAAAGAAGGTACCAAAACCAAGATGAAAAATGTATATAAAAATCAGTGTTGGACAGTGATGCCTGAAAAGGTAAGGACATTTTCTATTACCAAAAAGGACATTAAAGGGAAAATGTAACCAGGTTTATCTGTAGCATTCGTAACATTTAGATATACTAATTCTAAAATGAACCTGCACTCTCTGAAGCTTGAAAATTTTCAGAATCTAGTTTTCTTACAATGTGTCCTTTTTGTGAGGCAGTGCTGGCTCATGTATATTGCAATATCACTTCCTTGTTGGGATTTTTTAATTACTGAATAATCAAGTTTGCTGCTTTTGTGCCTTTTTGAAAAAATGGCATTCAGTCATGACAACGGTAAGCATTTTGGAGCCAGGAAAAAGAGAACTGTCAGAATGCATTTTCCTTCATTTCTCTGCCGCACCAGAAAGCTGCCAACGTAGAATGCTTCTTAAATGGAGATGACATTTGCCAGTTAAAGTGATTCTAGTAAAATTTTATTAATTTAACCAAGATTAGGCTTGAGCGGTTGTTTTTTTTCACCCTATGGAGATTTTGTCTGCTGACTTAAGCAGCTTACAGTATATTAGATAGATATTAACATAAAGATTTTGAGCTAGAAATAATTATGAAGCTAAATCAGACTTCTAGCAAAAGGCTAGCATAGTATTCATCCCTTACTGGGGTAATGCAGTAAACCAAGCTGCAGTACCTGACGTAGTACCTCTGTATACAGTGTCTGTAGAACACTTACACTGGCTACTGATAATGAACAAACGCTAGTTCTAGAGCCTGAGAGAACTTGAGAGGCTGCGTGGAACTGCATATTTAAACTTCCAGTTAAAATCCATGCTCACAACTTCTTGTTTCTTACTAACAAAGACACCAGCATTTTAGAATTTTGAATTAATGTTGGATCCAATGACTAGAAAATGCCACTGAAAACAATACCATTGCAGGGTGGTTTTGGTTTCTGTAAAGTGCCACAATGAAGCAGTTCTTTCAGTCCAGAAGGAAGGAGGTTCCCCGTGAGTATGCATATCTTCAGCACTTACTTATTGGCCAATGAATTTTATTATTCTGTCTGTTGCATGTATTAAGTAACAACAGTTGAACTGCTTCTCTAGTATGGTTTTAATGGTGTAACTAACAAACCCGTTAAAGTGCAACTGAAAGTTTCAGTTGTGTTAGAGCAAGTTGTGTATTTTTAATCTGCATGATAGGAACATCTGTGTGGGAACATAAAAAGGTATGGATCCAATAACTGCTAAGTTAAATTGGCCTAGTCTTTTTATCTTGTCAGTTTTAGTGTTAATGTTTGGAGTTACAATTTGATTTGTAGCTAAACAGTCCTTTCAGGATAACACCACAGAAATGTCTTTTTGTTGGTTTCTTTTTTTAGCTAGTGCCTTTTTATCAGTATGCCTTAATTTTGTTCATATTTGAACACCATAGTGAAATATGTCATACAATTCCATGTCACCAAAGACTCTTAGAATATGAGCACTTTTTCCCAAAGTACCCAAACCAGAATTTGCCTGACTACATTGAAAAGTGTGCTTTAGTTAGAACCTGCAGCGCACGTTTACATTCAGAACTTTAAAAACTGATTTTTTGAGTACTTCCCGAGGGCTTCCTGTGCTAACACAGGCTTTGTGTTTGTGGTTTGGAGATTGTACACTGATGCATATACCAGAAAAGGGACTTCGCTGTGCTCACAGAAATACTGTTAGAGCCAAGATTTAGCTTCCTAGCTCTGGGTACTAGATTCTGGGTTTACTTTAGAGATTGCAGCAGCGTTCTGAACAGACTTGGAGTTATAGTTGGTACTTTTGTAAAGGTGGTACTGAATTAAAAGCTGTTTACTTTCAACACACAAGATGTGTCTAGCAAATCAAATTCCTCAGTGAGGCTACCACCGTGCCCATGACATTTTTTCCTGTGCCTTTTGGGTAGATCTAACCTGCCGTTGTCTTGACTGAAAACCTTGTAGCACATGTAGGTACAGTGCAGTACAGCAAGCCATTCTTTGGGACAACACAGAGCAATGTCTGACCGCAGCTTCAGACTTGAGCAAATTGGTCAGATCTACAGTTATTTATAACTGATTTCTTACTTTTTTTAATCTTGAAAGTCTTTGTCACGCCTATAGAAGAGCATAATGTGTGTGCTTGAATGTAAGTCCCTATGGTGTTTCTGGAAAAGCAGAAGTATTACTGCCAGTATCATTTCTTCTTGCTGGTAACTTGCTGTCTTGTGTCAATAACAAGTCTGCGGTGTAAAATCACATGCAATTACCAAAGCTTTTCTATCCCCATATACATATAGCCAGAAGTGATGTTTCATGAATTAGTACTGTTACTTAGAGATACATGTATATCCATCAGAAAGCTACTGCTAACTAATTAAAGCAGGTACTAGTAAAAAGTGATAGACACTGCCCATATTTAAGAGATTTGGGTGTTTGTAGTCGCTGTTTTGATGTGCAAAATTCATGCCAGAATTAAAATGAAGAGTTTTCTTTTTGAAACTCTTAATCTTACTATTGTCATTTTCAAACTAGTGCACAAGCTTGGTGACTAGACCTGGTGACTTTTGCAGCCAGGTTTGAGCTTTGGGACATTCAAGGAACACCACGAAGATAAGTAGATTTGTGACCCGAACTGCTCCATGTACCATAGTGAGAACATTTCAGAGCTACTGGGGAGCAGTCTGTTTGACCTTACGGCAACATGTCACCCACAGCTACCTGGGTGTCAATGTTGCCTTCAGGAGGAGCCACAAATGCACACCAGCAGGGCCAGGCAGAAATGCCACCAACCCAGGGTTTCTGAATCAAAATCCTCAATCAGAACCAAAGGAGCTCCTTTCTCTCTCTATTCCCCCCACTTGGTTTGCATGGGTTTTCTCTCTAGTTGGCATAACTTTGGTACGGCATAGGTGGTGGCCACTAACAGCTCCTGAATAAGGTGCGAGTTCATGAACAGCTTTATACCAGGGCCCTGTCACTTGAACCCAGGTTGCTGCAGCTTCCTGCTTGCTGGAGTAACCCTTGGGTTTTCCCTGGCAATATACATATGTGTGTGCTTGAGGGGTCAATGGGATGAAGGAAATGAGCTTCCTCACGTTTCAGAGCACCGATGCTAGCAGGCACGCTTCGTCTAGGTCTTAGTTTTTATATTAAAGGGAGAGGAACTGGATAAAAACACATTAAAATTTTATCTTATGGTTCAGCCCTTACGTTTAGGCCACTGATGAAGATTGGAGGTCAGGGTCTTCTAGAGAAACAGAAGGAAAAGGATACTCTTAACTCCAGAGTGCATAGTCATAGGAGATACTTCAGAGGTTTTTCATGTCTTTCTCCCCAAAACTAGATGATCCTTTTCCCCAGAAGTTATATAATGTATACTTAAAAACAAGGATTGCATTTTCTTTTCCGAACAGGCATTAGACTGTCGGTTCCATAGTGTTTGTTTCTCATTAATATCAGTAAAAAAGGTGGTGTCCTCCTAAAATTGGAACAGTTTATTAAAGCCTAGTGTCGGTCATCTCAGACCTCGCAGGAGTTGTGTAATGGGGTATCACTGTAAATACGTGGAGGAGACTTAGATGAATTGGAACGTAGGCTTTTAGTTTTCATGAAGCTATGAATAAGAATTTGTAAATTTTCTCTTGATCTAATGTACATTTTTATGTAGCCATTAAATTCTCTATTTAATCTATCAGTTTCTCACTGTAAATCTTTTTACTCTCAGTTGAATGCTGGGCACAGTTTGTAATGTATGTACACAAAAGTGTTTTTTTCTATCAACGTTGACTTTTTTGCACATTTTTTGAAATATTTAATTTGTACACTGATTTAATACTCCGACCAATTGTTGATGGGTGTATGGGAATCACGTGTGCGTGCAATGTACTACTGTCTGGATGTATGGGGTTTTTTATTACTTTTGAGATGTTGCTACCAGTAACTGCACTGCTGTTGCTGCTTTACATGGAATATCTTGTGTAAAAAAAAAAAAAAAAAAAAAAAAGATAAAAAATGCAATTAAAAAATTAGCCTATGGTTACCTTGGTTGAGGAACTCAGGAGTTGAGTATTGCTTGCTAGTTCCGTTTGTCCAGCAACCCGCCAAACCGAGAAACAGGCAAACAGACCCCCTTGTAGTTCTGTGTATGCATTGAATGTGTGTGTATATATGTATCTCCCAGTAATCTTATTCCACAATTTCATTTCTACATTTTTATGAACTTGTTTTTTAAGGGTACTATGTTTAGTTAGAATAATTAAAATATATAAAAGCTTTGAGAGATGATTTACTAGATAAATATATTTTCAGCTGGCTGATGTTCAAAATATTTTTTTAATTTTTGTTTTTAACCATTCGAAATGTATTTGTATTTCCAGAATCAGACACGAATTGTACTTAGAGATCTATTAAAACACTCCGTAGGGACAGCAGTGTCATTTCTCTTTTCAGAGTTGCGTGCCGCGCGGCGATGCGGGATGTCGGCGGGGCCGTTGCGCTTGATGTGCGGCAGCCTCTGCCCTTAGGTGTTAGTTACTTATCCGCTTCCCCGCTCTCGGACCGCTCTCTCCCCGCGGCACCGCAGCCGCCGTTTTCCCCGCCCGCCCGCGCGCACCCCGCGCCGTGAGCGCGCCGGGGAACTGAAGGTTGACGGCGCCGGGTTCGGCTCCGGCGCGGCGGAAGTGACGGCGGGGAGGGTGCGGCGGGCGCGGCGCTGCGCGGCGCGGAGCGGCGGCCATGGGCAGGAAGGAGCGCGGTGAGCGGCGCGGGCCGGGGTTGGGGTGCGGGCGGGCCCGCCCGGGGCCGCGCGCCGCGTCACGTCACAGCTCCGGTTTCGGTTGCAGAGAAGAAGAAGTGCAAGAAGCGCCACTGCGATGAGGACGAAGACAACGAAGATGAAGCTCCCGGCAAGGAGTCGCAGGAGGCGGTGCCGTCGGCGGCGGGGAAGCAGGTGGAGGACAGCGGCACCAAGCTGGACGAGTACGGAGCCAAGGACTACAAGCATCTGATGCCCCTGAAGGCCGACCACGCCTCGCGTCCGCTCTGGGTGGTACGTGTGGTCCCATTCTCTCACCCCGTCCCGCCTCCCCGCGGAGGTGGCGGCCGTGCCCGCTGCAGGGGGGTTCTTCCCCTCTCCCACTGCCCCGTGAAGGGGTGGGACCGCGGCCCAGGCCGTCCTGCGGAGCCAGCCCCGCTCTCGGGTGCGGTGGAGACGCCGAGAAGAAAGGACAGGTTGGTTGTGTGCGCGGGTGTAGAGGGCGAGCGTCAGGGTTTGGCCTGGGCAGCGCCCTCGAAGCGGGATTCGCTCTGGTTCGGGTGTGAAGCTGCTCTGGGTCAGCCCGGGAGCCCCAGGGCTGCTGCCATCCCGCGCGGGGCTCCGTGGGCTGCGGCTGCGCCGTGTACCGAGAGAACAGTGAGTGCCTTAGGTCGGTTGCTTTTGCGTGTGAGGTAAAATGGCTTATGGAAGTGGCTGCGTTGGCTTGTGTCACGAGTGGGGTCTGTTGTTACAGTGACACAGCAACAGGGATTTCTGTGTTGGAATGAAGCAGACTTAAGACAGGCTGGTGTCATCATCTGTAAACCGTACCGTTTGTTTCGTCTTCCCCAAAAGGGACATTGATAAACTTATCCAAGGCTCTGTCAGTAGTGCAGACATACAGAGCAGTGGTGGTTGTGCTGCCAGTGTCTGCAGGGCGCTGTTACTGAATGCTGTGACATGCAAGTGCTGTCTTTTCCTGCATTCCATATAAAATGAGTGAGGAGTTTTGTGTTGGTTTAGGGGAGCAGGGCTGAAAGCTTGCCTCTGCTCAAGCAGTTTGTTAGTATTGAAGATGAGATGAAATACCCCCATGTGTTAGTCTGGAAAAGCTCCGTCGATCTGGGTGTGGTTTATATTTAGTGCTGTGGAAGGGACATGGACAAATCAATGTCTGAATTCTTTCAGAAGACAAACTCTGCACGTTCCTTGGCCTCCTTCTTTTCCTTATGACTTTTGTGTTAGGGCAAACATGATTTTTTGAAACCCTATGACTTGTTACTACCTAAATAGTGGACTGTCTCTGTATTACAGTGGTTGCTGTGTAGGACATTCCTGATCCTGTTGAGCTAACACAGTTGTGCCTTCGTGTTTCTCTCTGTTTCTGCAGGCTCCTGATGGCCATATTTTCCTTGAAGCTTTCTCTCCACTTTACAAATATGCACAGGACTTTTTGGTTGCCATTGCCGAGCCTGTGTGCAGACCAGCCCACATTCATGAGTACAAGCTGACTGCTTACTCACTGTATGCTGCTGTTAGCGTTGGGCTGCAGACAAGCGACATAATAGAGTATTTACAAAAACTGAGCAAGACGGGTGTCCCAGATGGAATAATTCAGTTTGTCAAGGTAAGACTGTTTCATTAGCACTGGAAATACGTCTGTTGCTACTAGCGACATCCTTTCCTGCTGCCGCTGCTTAATTGATTTTATTTTGTTTTTAACTATTCTGTTTCAAGATGTCATGGTTTAGCCCCAGCCAACAGCCGCTTGCTCGCTCCTCACCCTGGGTGGGATGGGGAGGAAACTCTGAAGAAGGTTTGAAGATGGGTTGAGATAAGAACAGTTTAATAATTGAAATGAAGTACAATATAGTAATAATAGAAACAATAGCTAGAATCATAGAACAGTTAGGGTTGGAAAGGACCTTAAGATCATCCAGTTCCAACCCCCCTGATAATAAGGAATTAGAAAAAGAGAGAAGGAGAAATGAAAATTCAGAAAAAACAAGTGATGCACAATGCAGTTGCTCACCACTTGCTGACTGATACCCAGACCGACTCGAGCAGCAATCGGTTCCATCTGGCCAAGTCCCCCCCCAGTTTATATACTGGGCATGACATGCTGTGTGGTATGGAACACCCCTTTAGCCAGTTTGGGTCAGGTGTCCTGTCTTTGCTCCCTCCCAGCTTATTGTGCCCCTCCTCACTGGCAAAGCATGAGACTGAAAAGTCCTTGATCAGAGTAAGCATTACTTAGCAACAACTAAAAAGTTGGTGCGTTATCAGCATTGTTCTCAGACTAAAGCCAAAACGCAGCACTGCACCAGCTGCTAGGAAGAAAATTAACTCTGTCCCTGCGAAAACCAGGATACGAGAACAGAGGCTTTGTCATATTGTTTGCCTTCGATAGTGTATTGCTGCACCCATGTGATTTTTACAGTATCTCACGTGTGGGTTTATGCCTTTTTTAAAAATAAAAAATATCCCCAAGCGTATCCAGACTTCCAGCCAGTAGGAATTGTACGTGAGGAAAGTTTTTCTCAGATTTGCTCTGGAAGAAGACTGTGAATGTGGGAAGCAGTCTGGAATAGCCAGACAGAATAAAATAAAACAGAGCCTACCTTATCCTGTAAGTATGCTCTTGCAAGTCTTGGAAGCTGGTGAAATTGGCTATAAAAACTGAGTATCTGTGACTGATGTGCATGAGATGATGTGTGCATCTTCTGAAAGTTCCTTTTTAGGTTTCTTCTGTAAGCAGTACGACCTTGCAATGTTCTGTGATACTGTGCTTCCGCACAAAGACCCTAAACTCCATTGCAGCACTTGGTCTCAAACACAGAATTGCTCTTCTGCCTGTTCTTGATGACTGCTTTTGTTTGTTTCTAGCTGTGTACTGTCAGTTATGGGAAGGTGAAGCTGGTACTGAAGCATAACAGGTGAGTGGCTGCTTCTGTAACTACTGTGGCAGAGGAAGACGACAGTGCACAGCTGTGCATGCATGAGTGGACTCAGTAGCTGTTGAGTCTTACGGCTCCCCACTAAGTGGAGCATCTGTCAATACAAGATAACTTCTTCAGTTGTTGGAAGTATTTAATACATTAATCGATGAGTTCAGTTTGGCTGTCCTGAGATACTTCTACTTGTCAGTACGTTTTTTAAAGTATGTTGCAAATATGATATTCAAGCTTGTTTCATTACTGCTTGGACTTGCAATGTATTCTTAAGGTTTTCGGATAATTACCTCGTTCCTTCCTTCCAAATTTCTATGAGCCAGGTCAGACAAGTTTTTCTGTAGCTGTCCGTAAGTCTTGTCTATTCTAATTTGTAATCCATTATTTGGCAGGCTGAGAGATTGATTGGCAAGGGATGTATGCTTGTTGCTGGGTTGAATCTGGCTTGTTTTAAACCTAGAAGATAAAGTTGGAAGAGACCTTGGGAGGTCAGCTTGTGTAGAGCTAACCAGTTTTATCTCAAGCAGTGATTCTGCAGTAGGCAAAGGGAAAGGAAGGAGATGGCAGAACCCCAAAGCCTACAACTGTCCCATGCATGTGTTTTCTTTCTCCTTTTATTTCTTTTGCCAAGTTCTCTGTTTTCTGACAGCCATAGGTAACCTCTGGGACTGTAACCTAACTCTCTGCTTGTGCTGCTGCTTTTTTGAAGCTGCTGCTTTAGGTAGAACTAGCACAAATATCACTAGCAGGATTTTGTTCTCTTTCTGCGTGTTTCTGAGAAGAAGATACTTCACATGTCACTTAAGGCTTGACTTGGCTCGTATTTGAGCTGGGATCTCCAGCCAGCATTGTTACTGATGAGTCTTGATGGAGAGACACAGTTTCAGGAGGCACTAATTTAAATTTTGGATGGTTTGTGTTTTGGAGGTTTTGGTGTTTTGCCTTTTGGACTTTTTTGGATCCTGCAGGCAGGACTTCAAAACATCACATCCGGTGTTTTCACAGCCTCGCCTCAGTTCAGCCCCAAAAAAATGGACTTGTGTCATGTGTCACAAATAATCTCTCTCTAGGGTGTTCTGGAGTTTTCCCACTTGTGTTAGGGAATGTCTGATGAGCAAGCTGGATAACTGCAGAGTACATGATGCTTTTGATGAGGCATCTTTGATTGCCATAATTCCTTTGTTTTTAAGTTACCAGCCCAAGACCAGATACTTGAGAGTGCATGTGGGATAATTGCATACTTAAGCATCTGTGCCACTCTTCCTGTAAGCTGATTAGTTCATAAAAATGCTTTTCTTTGTTCTTTCATTTTAGGTACTTTGTGGAAAGTACCTTCCCTGATGTCATTCAGCAGCTTCTCCAAGACCCAGTAATTAAAGAGTGTCGCCTAAGACTGAAGACTGATGCTGAGGATGACGAAACAGAGTTCCTTACAGAGACATTCACCAGTAAATCAGCGGTATATTTGGGCATGTTTTACAGTTAATGAATGAACAGTAGATAAACTGTTGAGTAGTTTGGAGTGGTTATTGTGTTTGTTTGTTTTATCGTCAGTTGCTTTTGGTTCTGTCAGCAATGATCTGTGCCTCCTTAATGAGCCCGCATTTTGGGGGGGTGTGTCTAATGAAACTCTTGGTGAAAATCTTGTCCATTTCAGATTGCCAAATCCAAAGAAGGTGGCTTCGGTCCATCAACTTCACAGGAAACAGATGTTCAGAATAAGCCAGATGTCCCAGCTGACTTATTTGAGTTTTATGAACAGATGGACAAAGATGAGGAGGAGGAGGAGGAGGAAACACAGACAGTGTCTGTTGAAGTCAAGCAGGTACGAGTATTTTTGTCTCTGCATTTGTAGCATTGGGGAAGGCGCTTGGGGCTTACCAGTAAATAAGCACAAGAACTTAATGTACTGCGGCCTGTTGGTTTGATAGAGCAGATCACTGAAAGTCATTGACATTCCTTTTACCTTCCTAAATCTTAGAATCTTCTCTTTCTGTACAGAGGGTGGAGGGGAATCTCTCCTTCCCAGCCCACAGGGCTTAGGGCTCATAGGCCAGAGAAAAGCTCCAGAGCCTATTCATAGAATAGTTTGGGTTGGAAAGGGCCTTCAAAGGTCACCTAGTCCAACTCCCAAGTAAGGGAGGTTCCCATCATGCACAGCTTAGTGTTGCTTTGTGCAAGACAAGCAAGGATTCAATGGAGAGCAAACCTGCTGTTGTATTCAGAGCATCCTTTTTTTTGCCCTCCCTTCCCTCCCTGTTTCTGTTCTGTGACTCATGTTTGCAGAAGGAACTCTTGGGGTTCTGATTTCATAGCTGAAGAAGGGAGCCTGGATGTTGGAGCACAGCCCTGGCTTGGCCTGCAGAGCTTTTGCAGAATTTCTCAAGTTGGTTTTGGATGCCTTAGTGGGGAAAACAGGAATTTTAAAACCAGATAACTTAGTAGCTACTTTGTTTATTTTAAAAGACCCAAACCAAACCAACAGCCTCTTGGTGATTGAATCACCCTGTCACTGTGTGGAATAACTGCGTTACCAGGGCATGGAGGTTTTCCAGATAACAGATGTGCAGCTTTGGTAGGTCCTGTGTAAAACAGAGCCTTTTGTGTCTGTTCCTGAGCAATGCTGCAGGACTTGAGAGTATAGTTTAGTCACTGCAGATAAACAACACATCAGAGACTAACAGCATCATATTCTTAGTCTGTCTAAACAGCCCTCTGTTGATATATGGAGTGTTATTTAAATGCATGAGGGGTAGGGGTGATCACAATGTTTTCTGAATGAACTTTAACTCTTGCAGACTTCATGAGCATGAAAAACAAATGTAACCTCACATGGTGCTAGATCATCTGGTTGGGTTTTAAAAGAAGTTACTTCAGATGCAGAGAACTTACTGAAGCTTTGTTTCTTCTTCAGGAGATGATTGAAGAACTTCAGAAGCGTTGTATCCATTTGGATTACCCCTTGCTGGCAGAATATGATTTCAGAAATGATTCTGTGAATCCCGATATTAATATAGATCTGAAACCTACAGCTGTCCTCAGGCCCTATCAAGAGAAAAGCCTACGGAAGATGTTTGGAAACGGACGAGCCAGATCTGGTGTTATTGTTTTGCCTTGTGGTAAGTTTGAGTTGGGATTTAGTGGGTTTGTTCTTTATTTACCTGTAGCAAAGGAACTTCCGGATATGACAGCTGCTGGGATTTCAGGCAGTCGTAGTTGGTCTTTAGTGAGTGGATTCTGGGGCTGTGGTAAGGGAGAGTTTGGTTAACAGAGCTGCCAGGTGTCTGCTCAACAGTGTTGTCAGGATCCCTGTAGTGACTGAAGAAGTGATATGTGGTTGTGGTAGCTTCAGGCTGCCATTTGTGCTTTCACTGTTCCCTCCATATCAGCTCTGCCTGTTCTCCAGTGAAAAGTAAAGCTGTTGGTACTGGAATCCTTTCTTCCTTGGTTGGGAATAGGGAGACTGGGGCGGGGACTGGGACTGCAAATATGGCATAAGAGGGGTGCAAGGAAGAAAACTTGTGTGCACAGTTTGTGGACAGGGGAAGCTTAAGAAGTGAGGAACACGCAGACTGGGACAACCTATAAGAAGCAATGGGAAAGGAAGAGAGCACACAAGCCGCATGCCAGTGCCCTTGGTATTGTGGGTGGAGAAGGCACATGGGAGAGATAGCTGGGGCCTGAGAGAGTGTATAAGGGGAGCTGGAAGAAGTGTGAGGGAAGAATGGAAAGACATAAGGACTTGCTATGTGGGGGAATGCACATAGCTTGGGGGGCAGTGGGATAGATCACCCCTAGGGATAGCTTTCTGTAGCCACCTGGAATTTAACATGCTTTTGAAATTAATAAAGCTTTAAAATGATTGTGTCTAATAGGCAAAGCCATTGCTTACAGTGATTCTCTTGAGAAGATACAGTTAAATGTTCGGTACACAATCCACTAGAAGTGAATACTCCATTTCTTTAAAACTGTTAAAGAAACAATGGAGAATTTGTCCTTACATGAGTTTATACCTGTCCTGGGTTCAGCAGTAGCAGTTATTTTTCTCCTTCTTCAAAGCTGGTGCAGTGCTGTGTTTTTGACTTTCAGCCTGGGGACAGCACTGATAACACCGATGGTTTTAGTTGCTGCTTAGAATGTTTACTCTGACCAAGGACTTTCTGAGTCTCATGTTCTGCCAGGGAGGAGGGGAAGTGGGGAGAAAGCAGAGACAGGACACCTGACCCAAACTGACCAAAGAGGTATTCCATCCCACAGCACATCATGCCCACTGTATAAACTGGGGGCAGTTACCCGGAAGGGCTACATCACTGCTCCTTCAGGCTGGGTATCAGTTGGCGGGTGGTGAGCAGTTGTATTTTCTTCCCTTGTTACTTCCCTTGTCATCATTATTATTGGTGGTAGCAGCAGTGGTTTGTGTTATACCTTAGTTACTGCACTGTTCTTATCTCAACCCGTGGGAGTTACATTCTTTCGATTCTCCTCCCCATCCCTCCGGGAGCCCGGGGGAGGAAGGGGGAGGAGTGAGCTAACGACTGGCTGGTTTGCCAACTGGGCTTAAACCACGAGAATACCCTCTCACAGTTTTCCTTTGCTCTTTCTTTTTTTTTCCCCCTCTCACTGCAGTGATATCTGAGAGATGACTAACGAGTATCGCGCTCCTTCCTTGCAGGTGCTGGCAAGTCTCTAGTTGGAGTGACAGCTGCATGTACTGTTCGCAAGCGGTGTCTGGTCCTTTGTAATTCTGCAGTGTCTGTAGAGCAGTGGAAAGCCCAGTTCAAGATGTGGTCCACCATCGATGACAGTCAGATATGTCGGTTCACTTCCGATGCCAAGGACAAGCCCATTGGCTGTTCAGTTGCTATCAGCACATATTCCATGTTGGGACATACGACGAAAAGATCCTGGGAAGCAGAAAGAGTAATGGAGTGGCTTAAAAGTCAGGAATGGGGCCTTATGATACTTGATGAAGTACATACTATCCCTGGTAAGGAAATGGTGTGCAAATCTGCTCTTTTAGAAGTGGTGTTTTTTTGCTGTCTTACTCATGATTAATATAGTGAGTAAACCCGTGGCTCAGGGTTGTGAGACAAGTAAACTGACTTGTTCTACTTTCTTGTGTTTCTTTTTCATGTAATACTGCACAGTGTAGCTGACCATGAGTTTTCTGAAACCCTTCAAATAAGACACTGTATTTTCTATAACGGCAATGTAAAATACAAATGCCTTCCCCTTCGGTGTAGGTTGATGAAATTCTCTTACAATACGCAAATTACATTAGTATAATTTTGCTATAGACAGATTTGAACAAGAGAGGAATTCTTCTGCTTTCCTTTCTTTTGAGATGTAGTGGCACTGTAGGATAGGTTTTAATATCTATTTGTACTCAATAAAATACGAGTAACCATAGCAATTACTGTCCAGAAATAGCTGCTGTATTTGATACTACTTTGTAATTGAGATCTGTACTATTGGAAAGCAATAATGTAGTATTACAGTGTCTGTGGAATAACCCTGGTTAAAAATACCATCTAGGATTCTGTTAGCTGCTCTAGTTTGTTCTCCTGATTCCATCTGAATATATGATTTGGTATCTACAGAAACAGTGGATTTCAGAAGCAGACCTTGATGATTATGTGCCCTTTTATCACAGCATGTTGCTGCCACCATTCTTTTGCTTTTGTTCTTACTTGGTTTTGTAAAAATTAAGGTACAGAATCTCCTCTGTGATCTCTTTCAATGCTGAATTCTGCAGTAATTCTGCCATGTATACTGCAAGTCCTGAATGTGGCAATCATCCAGGAGTGCCTGTGTCATAGTTTTTCCTGTGAAATCCGTCTGACCTAAACCAAGCAATGTAACCCCTGGGTATATTAATTTTCTCTTGGCAAATGGGAAATAATAAAGATGCCAGGAAGTGTACTGGGATTTTCAGAGTACCCTGAAGATGTAAACTAAAGCTGCAGTCAGTGTGCAGTTTTGTTGTAACACAGATTTGTTAGGAGTGTATGTGTAACCGGGTTACATTTCCCAGCCCTGTTCTTGATTTGTGTTCAGGAGTTGACAAAAATATTCGTTTAAATTGCGGTATTTATTTGTCTTCCAAATGCATTCAGGAAAGTATACAGAAAAATTTGTTTTGCATTTTTTAGCAAAGATGTTCAGACGTGTGCTCACTATTGTGCAAGCTCATTGTAAACTGGGGCTGACAGCTACTCTGGTCAGAGAAGATGATAAAATTGTTGACCTGAACTTCCTGATCGGACCAAAGCTCTATGAAGCCAACTGGATGGAGCTGCAGAACAATGGCTACATTGCTAAAGTCCAGTGTGCTGAGGTGAAGCTCTGCTTTTTGGTACTACTAGTGTTTATTTAATATGCTTATTTTTTAAGAAGATGTATAAAATTGCAAGTATTTAACTGGGATAAACAGGCCTCCTTATGACTTCTCATATACTTTGTCCCTCAGGCAAAGCTGTTGCTAGTCAGTATGAACATGCGGCAAATCCAGTAGGCATGTGTTCTTCAGAGTGACTTCAGCACACTCTGTTTGCCAGGATTATGGTGCTTGATCAGCCATCTCCAAGTCAGTGTTTGGAAATGTGGACAGTGCTTGCAGTGTTGTAGACCTAGTTCGATGCAGTTGACATTCGTGGTGTCTGGCCTGACTTAATATTCTAAGCACAGTTCTCTGTGGTAGTGTAACACCATGTTACAATGAGCCTGACATTGGGCAGCGTGCTATAAGCTGCCTTTTAGAGACTTCAGCCAGTAGACAGTGTGTAGTTGTTTGAGGAAAATTCTTGTAACTCTTAAAGGAGGGTAGTAGAAAGTTTAAAAACCGTAAGAAAATACCTGCTTATTTCAAATGTGAATGCGTGAGGGTGAAAATTGAAAACATAGGACCAGATCTTACTATTTCTTTTCAGTATTATGGTATGACCTCTGTTCTTTCCCATGTGTGGATGAGAGAAAACTCTGGTATCAGAGAAGTGGAAACCTTTCACACAGGCACATCAGAACATTAAAGAAACCTTTCTGGGTCATACTAAAGGTGTAACTTAATACAGCATTTCTGATAAGTGTCAAGGAAGATACTTAGGGAGCGGTATAAAACCAGGGCAGACATATCTGTTTCTTCTCCTGATACTTCTCTGAGCCCTCAGTCACTGGTGAGCTGCATGTGGTTATTGTGTAGCCACCAGTGAGTTTCATTAATTTTTCCAGACTCCCATTGAATGGAAGTAAAATTTTAGCAGCTACACCATGCTATGGTAGACTTCTGTAACTTAAATGTCTTTTGGGGTTTCTTTGGCTGGCTTTTTCAGTTGTGTGTGTTTGGGTTTTGTTTGTTTGGCGGTGGCTGTTGTTGGTCGTGGGGTTTTTGTGTTGTTTTTTTCTTAGTGGTGTTTGGGGTTTTTTAAACCGTGTTGCTAGTTTCGTGCAATTCCTTCCAGGTCTGGTACTGGAATAAAAGATGCAGGTGCAGGTCAGCTGTTCTCCTTTTGTACAAACTGGAGTTGTAGAAGGGAAAAAAGCTCACAACTATTTTTAAGTAATAGAATGCAAGTAAAGAGCATCTAGAAAGTAAGTAGGTTGAAGGGGGAGTAATTGGTTTGCAAATTCAAATTAGATTGTTTAGGCACTTTGGTTGATTCTGCCTTAGGGGCATGGTTCTTCTCCGTCCCTGAACTACCCTTTAGACATTGAAAAGTGAAGCCTGGGCTATCTTTGTTCTGAATGATGTGAAAATTCTGCAGGTTTATATTCTTTTGGTCAGTGTTTTCAAGTGACATTTGATGGGGCTACCAAAAGCAGAGAACCAACTGTTAAAATCAATGGCACTTCCTTTGTGAAAAGTATATATATGAAAAAAGGTTGGTAAATTTGTTCTGCAGTGAAGACTAAATGTGTCTCTTAGCTTTCAGAATATGGATTAAAATCTTTATGGTAAAAAACTGACTGCTATGACAGATAACACAGACAGTTCAATCCCTTAATTATTGCTCTGTAAAAAGCATTCAGTAAAATTAAGTATGAAACAATCCTGCTGCCTATTTCTGTCATTGATCCCACTGCCAAAGCACTTTGCAAGGCCACAATATTAATGAAGTTAAACATTTCAGCTGTGCCAGAGGCTACCCCAACCTGTAGCTTTTATTTTGGTGCACAAATTACTGTGTTAAGATGTGGCTTGTACTATCCAGAAAGTTGTAATGCATAATCATCCCCCGATATCTTTTCAATTCCAACTGGGGGAAAGTAAATAACAGAGGGTTACTCTATGTGTGTGTTTTCTCTGGTTCTAGGTTTGGTGCCCAATGACACCTGAATTTTATAGAGAATACGTAGCAATCAAAACAAAGAAACGGAAACTGCTGTACACCATGAACCCAAATAAATTCAGAGCCTGTGAGTTCCTGATTAAGTTTCATGAGCGACGGAATGATAAAATCATCGTATTTTCGGACAATGTCTTTGCACTGAAGGAGTATGCAGTCAGACTTGGGAAGTAAGTTTTCACAATGGACAATGACACTGTTGTTTTCCAGGGTGTTCCTCCTCAGGTTCTCAAAAGGCCTTAACCTTGTCTAAAAAACCTAGAGACAGACTTTTTGGGGTCTGTGCTGTACCAGTGCACTGCCTAGAACTACTGTCATTGTTTAATAAATGAAAGGATATTGCTCCCAGGAGCTCCTCAGCCAACTTAAATGACTTTAATGCAAGTGTAGTCATGGAAGGTTTTACAGATCGAGTTTATTGATGGGTCAGCATCAGTGTATTCGTCAGGTTTGGAGAGAGATGATTGGAGAGAGTATTTGCTAGAGCCAGGTATAGAGCAATTACTGGGGAAAATAGGGCCAGAAGCCAGCCTCATCCTTTCTTTGACAAGCTGTGGGGTGTTTCAGCTGCATATGATTTCATGTCTAGGAATTTTAGCAGTACCAAAGCCAAGTGTTACGCTTAGCAAAATTCGTGATCAGTTTTGACCTTAGTTTGCAGCCATATTGTGCTGGCTTGCTGTGACATCAGATAGCTAACAGAGCTTGCTGTATGGTGCTGGATGAATTCCAGCACCCACGGTTTCTTTCATCATTTTTTTTAATCTGTCTGGACAGAGATTAGCTGTAATGATGCCTCTGGAATGTCTCTAGCAGTGTTCAGTGCGCCACACAAAAAGCCTTTAGCAAAGGTGATGCTGGAAGGGAGTGCTTGAGAAGTTTCACAGTCATTAAGTGGAGCAGATGCTGTAAAAGCATGGCAGGAAAAACAGTTAAATACTTTTCACTTTCTTGAGTGAATTCTTTATTCCTCACATCATTTATGGAGCTCCAGGTTATACTGCTGTGGGTGTTAGAAATAAAGGAGGCTTGCAGTGCTGGATAAAGGCGAGGGAGTCTTTTAACCAGAGGATTTTCCATCATAATTTTGAGCATGCTGAAACACAGAGAACTGTTAGTTTGGGTAGAAATTGCCTGTGTAAGGAGGAGAGAGCAGCCCAGCAGGTACGGTGGTGGTGGCTGGGGCTCTCCGCTCTACTTATGCTGGCCCAGCAGGAGCACAGTTCCCACTGAACTTCCCATGACCAGATTGAAGTACATAGGGTGGGTGGCTCCCAGGTGGAGGAAGAGACTATGGCCATCATCTGGCTGTCTCTGTTGGCTCTTCCCTTAACTGCCCTTTCCCTTGATACTGTCAGGGAAAGATCATGCATGCACATGATAGGAATTATTTTTACTACAATTTTGGGGGCCACAGAATTCAAATGTGCTTAGCCATCATTTACTCTGTCATGCACCTGTCCAGTATAGTATAGCTCATATGCTGACTGTTTTAGTCTGGTACCATTAATATGTTTAAATCACTGTTTCTGAAGGACTGTGCCTCTATGGTTTTGACAGGTATGTCAGTTGGAGAGGGGTTTATCTTTGCAAATTCCTCAAATGTCTTGCAGTGAGGAAAAGGAGTCATTTAAAAAAAAATAAATTAAAGTCAGCCTGGCGTTGGATGTTCTTGAATGAGTCGTCGTCAGGTAGGATCTAAGTGCGTTAAAATGGAGGATTGATAGTCAGGAGTTCTGGGTTATTCTGTTCGTAAGTAAAAAAATGTGTCTGAACCCCCCCTGGTGGCTTTAAGAAACAGAAGGCTCACAAATGCTTTAGTTTCAGTTTAAATCTTCCATTTAAGTTTTGGGGGTTTAAAATCATCACAATTTAAATATTAAATGAAAATTATGTAAGGCTTAAGATATTAATGAATGCTAAAAACTAAACAATAATGGTATTTCAGAGTTCACTTGTTTGCCACTTTCATTTTTTAGCTGTGTTTTCCTAAAGATCTGGTTAAATACACTTAATAGAAGAATTAATAAGAGTGACTAGGATTGCATGGTAAAATGAAAGCTAGAATAAAGTTTGTAGTAAAGAAGTCAAGAGGACCCAGTGCACCTGGATTAGCTGATAAGAATAGAAAACCTTAGTACTGTGCAGTGCATGTTTATGTTCAGCTGCCACCCATGTATGTGCAATAGTAAAAGTTAAATGCAACATTTGAGGTTGGTTCCTTGTGTTAGAAATAATGTATGGAAGTGTGAACAAAACAAATTGTAGGACTTAGTTCCTGTTATTTGGAGCTGCTCGTTATTAATGAGCATGTGGAAACACAGTGCCAGAGCTGAAGCCGCAGTGGCTGTGGACACCTGCACTGCTCTCGTTTTTATGTGGGTTTTGCCACTTTTAGCCTTTTTTTTTCTTAACAAACCCAACTCTGCTTCAGCGGGAAGAAAAGAGCCGGACTCCAGACTTGGGGAATGCGTAGGAGCCCAGGTTACTCATTAAGTCTGTGGGTGACTGAGTTTGCGTGAGCCTTCTGGATTGAGATATATTCCACAAGTTTCATTGTCAAATGGTAGAAACCTTAGGTGAAATGCCACTGCGAGCTGCTCATGGCCTTGGAATGTTTGGGACCTTGTTTTCATTTCAGTAGGTCCAGAAGGTATTAGGAGGGGCAAGAGGTAGCTTCAAAAGCAGAAATAATTTTCCCAGGACAACATCCAGAAGCCAGCTTGTGACACTTGGCATATAATTGATCGAGAAGCCTGGATTTTCAAGTATTTAAATAGGAAGCAAAGGTTGCAGCTGTCAATGTGCTAACTCAGTAGATTTGAGGGAAAAAATGTCTTTATTTTAACAGCTGCCTTCGGTCTTTCATGTAGGCTTAACGAGTCTGTTCAGTCTGTTGATATAGAGCTTCATTGGTGCATGTGATTGCAAAACATTTATAAGTGTCAGAATTTATTTCTGGCAGCCTGCATTGCTGCAGAGGGTTCCACAAACAACTGGATTGCTGCCATAAGAGCCAAATGAACTAACAGTAATCTGTAACTGCAAAGTGCCAAAATCTGGTTTGTTTTTATATCCGTTCAAATGTATCCGTGCTCCCTGCCGTGGTATCGCAGTACCTCATAAAGAAAACTTGAGTTGATATAATTTGTGTATGTTCTGTTCTTTTCAGACCCTATATATATGGTCCCACTACACAGGGAGAAAGAATGCAAATTCTACAAAACTTCAAGCACAATCCAAAAATCAACACTATTTTCATTTCCAAGGTGAGTGTGTCCTTGCACCTATCCTCAGAGTGAACTTCATTTGAGAGTTATACGTGCATGTTGTGCATTTGACATCTTTGTATCACAGCTCACAGGGGTGTACTTTGCATTAAGGCTTTTTGATGATATGTAGCAATAAAATACTGCTCAGAGGCAGCTTCTCTGTTACAGGTAGGTGACACCTCCTTCGATCTGCCGGAAGCCAATGTTCTGATTCAGATTTCATCCCATGGTGGGTCTCGAAGACAAGAGGCTCAAAGACTGGGGCGAGTGCTGCGAGCCAAAAAAGGTGAGTGAGTGGTTGGTAAGGCGTCCAAAGGACAAAAAAAGCTGAAGAAAAATGAACTTCTTGGTCTTTGGTGGTTCTTTCCCTTCTTCGTTCCTGGATAATTTTCTCAACATGAGATTCCTTTAAAAGATCGCGCTATTACTCTACCAAGCAGGTCTCTAGAAGGCACGCTTTTCACTGCAGATTGCTTTCTTTTAAAAGTGGTATTTGGTTTCCAACTGGTGGTGTTTTTGCAAAACATATCCAAGAAGCTTTTAATTTAGAAAAATGAGTCTTAATAACACTTTCTGCTTAAGATCTGCAGACACTTATGTGCAGTTGGTGCTACTTGCAGCTGAGGCTTTGTTTGAAAATGCATGCAAAAGCCATGTTAGTTATTTAACAAAGTCTTGGTGAAACCTTGGACTTTAAAAGAGACCCCGAGGCTGTTTGGGGAATAAGTCTTAAAGGACTGTAAGTTTAAAAAACCAAATTAGTACACAGCCTGGTATATCCCAGTCTTCAAACAGCCCTAGGAATTCTTAGCAAATGATCTTTGTCTTGCCTTTTTTAATGCAAACCCACCGCAGACTCCAGTTTACGCTGGTAAAGCTTTTCCTTTGTCTTTCTCCACAAGCTTTTTTGACATGTACTGCAGTCCTTGCTCTTGACTTTTTACTTCCTCTTTACCCAATAGACTTTAAAAAGTCATATCTTTCACCTTGTCTAGCATAATAAAGAAGCAGGTTCTTCTCAGAGCACAAGTGTAAATGTGTCTACATTTCCTTTTCGAACTTTTTACCCCTTCTCAAGTTATTAAGAGCAAGGGTAGGAATTACCACGCTGTGCACTTGGTCAGTTTATGTAAAATCTGGGTGGAGCTAAGCGCTGCAAATTGTTTTTGTGGAGAGATAACTTATTCAAACACTTGGTTTTGCTGTTCAGTCCTTTGTTGTTCTTTGCTGCAGTGTTCCAAATAGAAGTACTTACTTGGTGTCTTTTTCTCCTAGGCATGATTGCAGAGGAGTACAATGCCTTTTTTTATTCTCTTGTATCCCAAGACACTCAGGAAATGGCATATTCAACAAAACGACAGCGGTTCCTTGTAGATCAGGGTTATAGCTTCAAGGTACCTTGTCTCTTCTATTTGTTATATTTCTGGCCTAGGAATGTAACTTGCATATTCTTTCGTGTTAGTACTAGGTCAAATACTTGAGAATTCCAGTTGTGGAATGTATTAATGAAGGTTTTGCTCGCGAGCAAGAATCATTCCAGTATTGTTTTATCCATGTATATTGCTGTGGGGGTAGATACAAGTAGCTTAGTACAGCTTCTGGAAAGGTAAGTATTCATACTTCAGCCCACTGGCGAGTGAAGCGGACTTTTAACTTGCGTGGTTGGTTTGTATTTATGCTGTGCAGTTGTCCATTTGTGCAGGCCGCCTCTTACACCTTATCATGCTGGTTGTGCATAAAGCATTGTTGATAGGTGTTCATGTGGTAGTTGCCAGCATTAATTCAGAAAACTTCCGAAACATCACAAATCACAAATAATATCCGAAGAACTCCAATCTCAGACCAGTTTTTCAGTATTGGGAGAAAATCTTTTTCTTTGTGGCTAAAGAGAACATACAGTGGACAGGATTCATCTATCCTACATTCATACATCTGCCCCTGTTTAGCCGTCTGAAGAGTCTAGCAACACATTCCAGAAGAAGGAGTTTTGGGGGATCTTGGTGCACCAGATTAGCGTGTGGACAATTTCCACAATGCTGTCCAGAGCCTGCAGTGCTACAGAAAATCAGGCAGGATGCAGGCATGTTGATACAGTGGCTCTGTGTTAGCAGAAACTATTCTGGCTGATAGAGGTCTTCAGGCTGTGCTTATTTCCACCAGCAGCTGGACCTTCCTCTTGTAATTTTTCTCTGCATGGAATGAAGTATATCACCAAAGTCACTCGGTTGAATGTTCATTGATTAAGAGAGATCAGAATCACCTGCAGGAAAATACTCTTACTGGAGAGTAGCGGTCTTCCTCTTACAATTAAAACATACTCCTCGAAACAGAACATTTTCAGTGTTGACAAAGTAAGAAAGCCATGACTTGAAAGACAGAAGTTTCCCCGAAGTTTCCCTTTGGTAAAGGACTGAATGCTGTCTTATTTCTCTAGACATCCTTGAAAACTGGTCACTCCTTGTACTTGGTTTGTTATGTATCTCTGTGTTATCTTCTTCTGAACATAAAATGTTACTCTACCTAGGCTCCCCTATTTTGTAGATTTCATGGTGTATCTCATTTAGTTTTCTTTTAATCCATGGGCTGCTCTATATACTCATCTATCGGGTTGTTAAAGGCAACAGAGTGTTGTGATAATTCTTGCTTTTAGGTAAATTATTCTTTTACAAAACTGAAATTTACATCTCCAACTAGAAGCCTTCCCAATAAGGAATACTGCTGAGAAAAGGAAGAGCTAAGGCTCCCTGTCTGCTTTGAGGGAACAAGCTCAAGCTTATGGCATTGACAGAATTGTGCAAGGATTGCACGCGGTGCAGTGGAATGCAGCTTCTGCTGGGTTGCACTTGAGCTTTGCTATGCAAGAGCTTTGCCTCATGACAGTGCAGTGTGGGATGTCCCTGTGAGTAAAACCTCTCTGAACTGCAGCTCTGCTGAAGCAAATAATTGCTCTCTAATCAGTGGCCCTTTAAAGAGAGCTTTGAGGGTGTCCTTACACCAAAACAGGCACGTCACACTCTTCAAAACATTGTTTTGCTTTGTAGTGAATGTATTGTGACAAAATTGTGGATCAGTACTAAGCTGCAGCTAATTACAGCAAATACATCTGTGTGGCTGTAGCCAAGAAGATTAGAAAAATCCCTTTACTTATATTTGAATGCCTTGGATTTTGGAGCTAATAAAGAGGTTAAAATAGAGGAATTTTATTTTGCAAGGAAGACCTAGGCCTAGGAGCTCTGGTGTAACATGGGGGAAAAGCAGCGCAAGAGGCAGCTGAGTGTTTGAAGCAATATTTTAGCTGACCAGTGCTGGTATGTTTTTATTTGCAGTGTAGGAGCAAAACATTAGATTATCTATTTTCTTCTGTTTCACAAACTTTAAGCCTTAGTCATAGCTGGCATCAAAGAATAATAGGGCTGGAAGAAACCAAGAAACCATCTCTACCAACACAGCCAGGATCAACTATGTGTATATCATTCCCAGCAGATGTTTGCCTTCTTATTCTTCCAAATATGGAGATTTTACCTTATCTTTAGGTGATTATTTCAGTGCTGATGTTCACTCCTTCAGAATTTTTGTTCCTAAATTACTAAATATCATTACTGCTTTAAAAGTGGTTTTGCTTTTTTCTAGGACTTGCTTTCTTCCTGCCATCTCTCAATAGCTCCATTCTCTGCCTTTCACCCCAAAGAGGACTGGGATAATACTACTTTGCTAAATCACATCTTTTGTCTTTGCTTCTTAAATAGGAGCCTTGTCATTACAACTTCCTGCTTGGAGTTTACTGCTAGTGGGTTTTTTTTCTGTTAACTAACCATAGTTTAGTTATTTACTGTATTGTGGGTTTATTTAGAGGCTTAATGTAGGATAGGTTAAATTTTAAAGCAGTGCCATAACTCATTATATCTAAGAATTGGGGATGACTTTAAGCTTGGCATCTGTTGAACAGCTTAAAAAAAATGGTGATGCAGTGGGAATTCTTTCCATTCTATGAATCACATTGGCACTGTTTTGCAGCCAGAACTGGAAACAGGCTGTTGCAAGTTAAAATTGCTTTCTGTGACTCCTTTTTCTTTATTTTTTTAGGTGATCATAGCACATGCCCTTCTGAATAAACAAGAAGGGGACCATATGTTCCTTTAGCCCTGTAATAGGGCAGGCCGCTTCCCCGAATGGATTCTTAACTCTAGGACATTTCCCAGACATCCATTTTCAAATTAGAAATTGCCATTGACAACAGCCCACAACACTGATTATTTATTCTAGGGTTTCATGTCTCTGTTTTTCAAACACAGTACTTTGTGGCTAATGTGGATTTATTTTACCTTAAGATGGTTTTCTATTTTTTTTATCAGTCTTTGTGATCACATCCAGCCTAGATTACTGAGGTAATTAGTTTCTAATTGTGTTGACTCAGGAAATAAGCTGGAAAAGGAAGATGAGGAGGGGAAATACTACATAACCAAGGGAAATGGCTGAATTAGAATGTCTTTCTCAAAACCTGTACAAGTGGGAAAACTGAGATTCTGAGGTATAAATGTGTTTACCATAATGTGTTTAACTGCTGGAAGAATTCTTGTGAAATTTTAATGCCTCTAATTCAGAAAGCAAGCTGCCTATTGTAAAGCTTTATAACAGAAGCTTGAGAGCTTTTCAGTTCTTCAGAGGAGGTTTTTCAGCTAGTGGAGTATATGGCACTAAATTGCCAGTAGATGGCACGTGCCCTTCATGGAAGGTTTTCAGATGAGTTACAGAAGAATTTCTGAGAACAAATGTAACAGCTAAGTTATCTTGCGTAAGTACATGAACACTGAAAGAGTCCTTTTGCTCTGCTGCTGCTTTGTTGCAAGTTGCTGCACTGTCTCTCAGCAACTGTTCATACATCTCAATTTGTTAGTTTGTGAGTGGGGTTTTTTTATATTCCTCAATGTTTATTGCTACAATTCTCAGTGTCTGGAAATCTAGTGAATTATTTTTCTTAAATATAAAGCACTAGTTCTTAAACTAGACAAGTGTAGAGACCACATCATGAAGCTGACCTTTCAGTAAGTTCACTCTGCCTCTGAGCTCTATGCGCTTTGGTCAGGTTCTTGATCAGGCTGGTATGGACAGTGTTTGGCTGACATCCTCTGTTAAGAGCTTTTATTTTTCCTTTCTTTTTTTCTTCCAAAGGTATGTATTCTGCATTTACAGCTAGACTATAAGGAGGAAGGTGGTGTATGTGTATGTGCACCACTTCAGTAGATTTTGTATGTATCTGTGCTATTCATGCTGTTAAGCTGCTCAAACCATTAATAGCAGTTGAGGGCATTTCCAAGAGGATATGGAATCAGAAATTCTTTTCTTGGTTTTGAATAGCTAACAGTGAGAATGAAGATTTGTCACCTTGTACTTTGGTCTGTGTCTTAGGTAGTAACAAAGTTTGCAGGCATGGAAGAAGAACAACTTTCATTTTCAACCAAAGAAGAAGAGGAGCAGCTTCTGCAGAAAGTCCTGCAGGCATCTGACCTGGATGCTGAGGAGGAAGTAGTTGCTGGAGAATATGGTTCAAAGTCAGCTCAGGTAATGAAGAATGCTTTGAAAAGGATGACCACGGGTGTGGCAGAACTGGATGATTCCATTTTCATTCTAAATGTAATGCCATCATTGATGCTCTCATATGTGGCAACCAATTTTTTTCGGGTTAATGTTTGTGTAAAAGGCATTGTGATGAAGTACATTAGGAATTCCCACTCTAAGGTATGCTTACAGTGAGTGGCAGGCAGTGACTTTCTTTGTAGAAATTCTTAAGAAAGAAAATTTGAAAGGTTTTTTGGCATTACAGTCACTAGATGAACAGCGCTGCCCAGCAGCCAGCGGGCATTGGTAGGCTAGAATGCGACTATCTAATCACGCATTGATGTGTGGTCTTTTAACTCTTGCAGGTATCACGTCGTACAGGCACAATGAGCTCTATGTCAGGAGCAGACGATACAGTTTACATGGAATACCACTCTTCACGGAATAAGGCATCTGGAAATAAACATATCCACCCACTATTCAAACGCTTCCGGAAATGATGTCCTTCAAGCGTGCATTCAAACTGTGGATCAACACACTGGCTGCCAGAACTAAGAATATGGGCTAAAGATTTCTTTTATATGCATCCATATAGGCACAACGAAATCTTACCACAGGAAAGATACTGTCCAGTGACTGGATCCTGGTTATATTTGTTTGGGTTTCAGGGTAATTAACAGAATTTATTTTTATCAGCTGAAGATTCTTTTTCAGAATTCTGGAAAATTGAGTTTGTACTGATGTTTGAATTATTATTTATCTAACTGTTGTGTCTGTTCAACAACATACTGGCCTTTTAAATGCTTAAGTAAAAATCATTCATTTGGCTGAACAAATCCTGATAGGAGCACTTTACATAGTATTTTTAAAACTAGGAACTAATTTATACTTAACCTGTCTTAAAGTTCTAACATATTGTTTGGAAATACTTTGACGTTTGAAAACACGGAGAAAGAGGGACTGTGTCTCCAATGTAAACTCAAGGACAACATCAGTAAATACAATTCTGTGCTCCATTTATTTTTCTTTCAGCTGTTGAGAAGTTGCTGAGGTAAAAGCTGTTTCCCTTGTCTTTATATTATATTTATTAACCATGCAATAAAATGATTGTAACTGCTAAACAGCGCAGTGTGACAGCAGAAGTTATTGAATCAAAAAGTGTTTTGACATGTCATAAGGTGAGTTGGAAGCAGAGGCTGAAGGAAAGATTCCCAGATTTGGGTTTTTTCTCATTGAGCACTGTGTATTTGTAGAATATTGAGGAGAGGTCGTGCTTTGTGGCAGAACAGTTCTTAAGTATCATCTAATTAATATTGTAATGGTAATGCTACTTGGTATTGTATTACGAGGTGGGGGGTTCTGCTGAGAGTTTGTAGAACTTTAGGAACAACTTGTGAAATAGCATTGATCTTGATCTGTTGGTTCAA
Source organism: Myiopsitta monachus (assembly GCA_017639245.1). Lineage (NCBI taxonomy): Eukaryota > Metazoa > Chordata > Aves > Psittaciformes > Psittacidae > Myiopsitta > Myiopsitta monachus. The sequence goes on along the minus strand of CM029926.1, from coordinate 24,614,811 downwards.
AATGGGTTAGTATCATTCTTTTCTGGAATGAATATGTGTGCTAGAGCTATCCTGTTTATATAGAGTCATAGAATAGTTAGAGTTGGAAAGGACCTTAAGATCATCCAGTTCCAACCCACTGCCATGGGCAGAACACCTCACACTAAACCATGCCACCCAAGGCTCTGTCCAACCTGGCCTTGAACACCGCCAGCAATGGAGCATTCACAACTTCCCTGGGCAAACCATTCCAGTGCCTCACCACCCTTACAGGAAAAAACTTCCTCCTCATATCCAGTCTAAACTTCCCCTGTTTAAGTTTTAACCCGTTACCCCTTGTCCTGTCACTACAGTATGACAAACGTGCTTCAAAAAAATACTCTGTTTCTTATTAGCATAAGCTCACGAATTGAGAATATAGAAATAATGCGCAATTCAGAACACATGGTGCTTGGTTTCAGTCTCTGTCTCAGAACCGTGTAATATTGCAAATAGAGCTGATTTGGTTCAGTTTAAACTTGGTTTAGACTCTGAGCCCTACCCCATAATGCGTGGTTCTTCCTGTTGTTCTGAATTTTTTGCCTCACAAACTGGGACCAGCGATGACAGTGCTTGAGCGGTTCATATGGAAGAGATCAATGTGCAGTATTCTGGTGCCAGTTTCCTCTCCCCAGTTTTACAGCGTTATTTACTTCTAATAGTAGTTTGGACCAGCTCTTGTGGCAACAGTAGAAGAATTGTGCTCTAGTGTAACAGGGGGTGTCTGTGACAGTGGGATAGCTGAGCAAGCCAGCCAGTGTCCCTCTGCATAATTCTAATAACGTGACTTATGAATTGCTTTGGAACTTTTCTCCGCTCTTAATCAACTTGGAAAAAAACAAAAAAGCAAACAAAACCAAACTGCTAAATGTGGAAACGGCTTAATGCATTTTTGTAACTGTGGCGCAAGTAGAAGCTCAACTTAGGACACTGCTCTAGTTCTGGCATAGTAAATCTTGGCTCTGCTGTCTTTTTCCTTACTTATCTTACCGGTCTTACTCTTCTAAGTAAGGGGTCTGTGTGGGATGCAGTACTTCAGCATCAAGTAAAGGATAATAGTTTTACAAGGGAAGAATGACTCCATGCTTCAGTAATAGTGTGTTGGTATTCAAATTTTAGATGTAATTACTTTGATATGATTACTGCAGTAATTACCACCTGCTGGTATTCCAGACTGTAGCTGCAAGCGTCAGACTGGTGTGTATTTACTCCCTACAGAACTGTTCCAGCTCTGCACAGTACCATCCATACTAGAATATGGTCAGCCCTGCTTTCCAGAGAGGGGTCAGTTGCTGAGAAACGCTGCTGGTTCCTGGAGCATTTGTTGTATGAGCTTCTTCACTACTCCTGCTGTCCAGTGCTCCTCACCCAACAGTCGCAATAAACTGCTCCAGAAGTCGTCTGTAATCGCAGCCCCTTAGGAAACTAAATTGTACTGACCCGTCTCAAAACTCAGCACTGTATTTTGTCAAGAAAGCCTTCTGCAAGTAACAGAGGAGCCAACAAGGAGAGGTGCCATGCTTGACCTCGTCCTCACCAACACGTTGGAAACGTGATGCTCCAGGGCAGCCTTGGTTGCAGTGATCATGAGATGGTCGAATTCAAGATCCTCAGGACAGTGAGAAGAGCGTGCAGCAAGCTCACTGCCCTGGACTTCAAGAGAGCAGACTTTGGCCTCTTCAGGAACCTGCTCAGTAAGGTTCCATGGGATATAGCCCTAGAGGGCAGGGGGCCCAAGACTGTTGGTTGATATTCAAGGATCACCTGCTACAAGCTCAGGAGCGATACATCCCAACTAGAAGGAAGTGCTGCAGGAGGGCCAGGAGAGACCTCCTTGGATGGATAAGGAGCTGCTGAGGAAAATTCAAAGGAAAAAAGAGGCTTATAAAAGGTGGAAGCAAGGACAGGCGGCCTGGGAAGAATACAGGGATGTTGTCCGGGAAGCTAGGGACCAGGTTAGGAAAGCTAAGGCCCACTTAGAATTAAACTTGGCCAGGGATGTGAAAGATAACAGGAAGGGATTCTAAAGGTACATTGCAAATAAAAGACAGACTAGGGACAATGTGGGCCCTCTCCAGAAGCTATGGGGAGAACTGGCTACCCTGGATTTGGAGAAGGCTGAGGTTCTTAATGACTTCTTTGCCTCAGTCTTCACCGGCAAATGCTCTGACCACAGCACCCAAGTCTTGGAAGGCAGACACAGGGACTGTGAGAATGAAGACCCTGCGCCCACTGTAGGAGAGGATCTGGGTCAAGACCATCTTAGGAACCTGAATGTACACAAGTCCATGGGACCTGATGAAATCCACCCACAGGTCCTGAAGGAGCTGGCAAATGAAGTTGCTAAGCCACCTTCTATCATATTTGAAAAATCATGGCAGTCAGGTGAAGTTCCCAATGACTGGAAAAAGGGAAATGTAACCCCCACTTTCAAGAAGGGGAAAATGGATGAGCCGGGGAACTACAGAGCAGTCAGCCTCACCTCTGTGCCTGGCAAAATCTTGGAGCAGATTCTCCTGGAAGGCATGCTGAGGCACATGAAAAACAACAAGGTGGTTGGTGACAGCCAGCATGGCTTCACTGAGGGGAAATCCTGCCTGGCCAGTCTGGTGGCCTTCTATGATGGTGCTACGGAACTGATGGACAGGGGTAGAGCAGTTGATGTCATCTACCTGGACTTGTGCAAAGCATTCGACACTGTCTCACATGACATCCTTGTCTCTAAATTGGAGAGACATCAATTTGATAGGTGGACCACTCAGTGGATAAAGAACTGACAGGATGGCCGCATGCAAAGAGTTATGCTCAATGGCTCAATGTCCAGCTGGAGACCAGTAAAGAGTGGTGTCCCTCAGGGATCAGTGTTGGGACCGGTCTTGTTCAACATCTTTGTCAGTGACATGGACAGTGGGATTGAGTGCACCCTCAGCAAGTTTGACAATGACACCAAGCTGTGTGGTTCGGTTGATACGCTGGAGGGAAGGAATGCCATCCAGAGGGACCTTGACACGCTATTGAGGTGGGCTGATGCCAACCTGATGAAGTTTAACCATGCCAAGTGCAAGGTCCTACAGCTGGGTTGGAGCAATCCCAGGCACAGCTCCAGGTTGGGTAGAGAAGAGATTGAGAGCAGCCCTGTGAAGAAGGACTTGGGGGTGTTGGTTGATGAAAAAATGAACATGAGCCGGCTTCAGTGTGCACTCGCAGTCCAGAAAGCCAACCGTATCCTGGGCTGCGTCAAAAGGAGCGTGACCAGCACGTCAAGGGAGGTGATCCTGCCCCTCTACTCTGCTCTCGTGAGACCTCACTTGGAGTATTGTGTGCAGTTCTGGTGTCCTCAACATAAAAAGGACATGGAACTGTTGGAACAAGTCCAGAGGAGGGCCATGAGGATGATCAGGAGACGGGAGCACCTCCTGTATGAAGATAGGCTGAGAAAGTTGGGGCTGTTGAGCCTGGAGAAGAGAAGGCTGCGTGGAGACCTCATAGCAGCCTTCCAGTATCTGAAGGGGGCCTATAGGGATTCTGGGGAGGGACTCTTCATAAGGGACTGTAGTGAGAGGACAAGGGGCAACGGGTTCAAACTTAAACAGGGGAAGTTTAGACTGGATATGAGGAGGAAATTCTTTACTGTGAGGGTGGTGAGGCACTGGAATGGGTTGCCGAGGGCAGTTGTGAATGCTTCATCGCTGGTGGTGTTCAAGGCCGGGTTGGAGAGAGTCTTGGGTGGCATGGTTTAGTGTGAGGTGTCCCTGCCCCTGGCAGGGATGTTGGAACTAGATGATCTTAAGGTCCTTTCCAACCCTAACTATTCTATGATTTGAAGCAGTACTGTAGGCTGCAGTTGTACCGCTTCACCACGACCAGACAGTACCTAGTGGGCTCTTGCTTCTCCATAGCCCGAAGCCAAAGAATTTGGGACCCAGCTCTACTGGAGTGCAGTCAGGCCCTCACACTTTTACCACATGCTCTTTTTGGCCAAGGCTGCTCTTGCACAAGTGGATTGCAAGCTCCCTTATTAAGTAGACTGTGGAAACTATGGCTGAGTGCTCCATGCTTGCCTTGAAAATGTGCAGATGAAGATGATCCTGCTTTCTACCCCTGTGCTGCTGTATACATACTTTTCCAAGATGCTGCCTACATCCCTGCGGAGTATGATGGCACAACACTGCAGCAAGCAAGGCACAGTACAGTTTGTGGAGCCAGGTGACTTGTAAATGAACAGTAAAAGTTAGATAATTACCCAGAAAGGATTTATTTGCTCTAGGGCTCTTGCTGAACTGGGTGCAAAATAACAGACTGGTGTGGCCAAAATGTGTTTTACTTGAGCAATGGCAGAGGCCAATGAACTCAGGGTAAGTACACTATTTGTTGGAAGTCTGTGGACAGAGGAGGTGTGATCTTCCTGGATGTAATTCAGGTTTCCTTACTGAAATAAAAGCTTTTACTTTGCTTCTTGACCTCCTCTTTAGTTAGGCTGAATTCCATGCTAAGGAAATTTAATCTTCTTGAGGAATTGTCATTTTTTTTTAGTTCATTGTTCGTGTTTCTGATAGGCTACAATACTGAAACCTGTGTTTATATGCTCTTCATCCCTGTGGGAAACCAGCAAGTGTCTGTTGCTGTTATTCATTGAGATGGCTTCCTAGACTAAAAGGGCATAGTGACATTGGGGTGGCAATTTCAGCAGCATTACAGCTCAGCAAAGCACTAAACTACATGCAACTTCTATTTCTTTGGTTCCTTATGCCCTCCTGATAGTCATAATTTTTAGTAGCTCTTTTTCCCCACTGTGTTTAAAAACTTGTGCCTTCAAGGCAATGTGGTATACAATATGAAGCATGGGGTAAGGATCTAAACCAGCTACAAAAATTCTGCAAGTAGAGCTGAATTCTTCATCTGTTGCAGTGGATTATGGAGGTTTTGTTAAGCACCAAACTCACGCACAGTGCTATCAACACCTGGGACTGGTTAGCTTGCTGTGACTTAAATATCTTCTGTTTGTACAATATTAGGTTAGGATTTTAATTGTAGTCATACGATAGATGAAACCAAAGACTGAGAGAAGCCATATTCATTTTTCTTTTTAAACTAAAGCTGCTTCAGTAGTAAATTACCTGTAAGCTCTGTCCTCACCTCACAGCCTGCTGAGTTCAAATTCGTCCCCTTTTCAGGAAAGAATATGGGAATTTAGAAAGACTTTAAAATTCCAAAGAAGTACCTTCACAACTTGCAAATATCTTTTGGAAGATGGGTTTGAGGACAGTCAGAAAAGGCAAAATTCATGACTAACCATACGGCTTTTTCAATGAAGAGATGTTTCAAACTACAGTGAAAACTTCTACATGTATTTCTGACAGCTCAACCCTGTTTTCGAGCTTTTCTTCCTTGTAAATGTCCTGAAGAGCCAATCTGTACAGCCTTAGCTGAAGGTATTACTTGGGCAAAATGAAATGCCTATGAACAAATATCTTTTACTTCCATAAAATATACTTCCAGATGCATTAGCTAAACAGTTATGTAAAGCATACAGTACAATATTTATTATACTGTATACATATGAGAATGTTCAAATAATTACAAGCCAGATATAATCAAGACTGTTAAAAAGTGAGAATAATTCTAAGAAACCAGAATTCCTAGTAGGATGATAATGTACCTATTGACTCTGAATACCGATGTTATTAAGACAAAGAAAGCTTCAGCTGAACTTTGCCAGAGTTCATGCAAAGAGGAGGGCAAGTTTAAATTGGATTTAGAAATAACTAAGTGAAGGTAACAAAGTGCAAATTATATGACCCAACTAGGGGGTCTAGACCAAGAGTCTGTGTATGTCTGTGTATTTGGAGACAAATAATCATCCAAAAATAATGTATAACCTAAATTATTGATATTTTAGTTTATACCGTGATCCCGTTACATACCAAAAGTTAACTAAAATTGACCGACTTCTGCTGCGGAGAAGCACGTGCTTCAACTTGTTTAAAATAACGCAAGTCCTAACTGACTAGTTGCATAAAACAATTTTTCAAGCTCAGCAGACTGACAGGCTGGGACAAACATCATTGTTTAAATTTAAAGAACTGTGAATGTGTTTTCAAGCCAGTGTTAAGATCTTTGATAAATATATGTGCTAGAAGATCGCAGAAGTAGGTGAAAATATTTATCTTCCAAGCCACAGAAATGTGTTCTGGTCGGCTAGAGCTGATGGCATAGCTTCTCCTTTCTTTACAGTTTGATGGTTTTATGTGGATTGTAAGGAGGATTTAGATCATGGCTGCTACTACACTTAATCATTATTATTGGGAATTCTGTGGCAATACTACTGGACTTACGATCACAAACTTCTTTAACAAATGTATTTGAGAGGAAAATGGGATCAGGCAGTGCTGATCCTTACAACAGTTTGTCACACCCTAAACCTTTCACTATGTAAGCCCCTCTGCTGCTCTTTCAAATGTTTGCTGGGATTTTTTGGCTCTTCCTTCCTTTTTTTCCAAGTCTACTCTAAGAAAATGTTATTTCAGCTTCATCTATACTTTACTATAAATTTTGGGGTTTACTCATACTGTTGACACTTTAATGTGCTGCAGTTTACAAGTTTGACCTCCAACTCAGATTCTACAGAAGTACAGATGCTAAGTGTGTCTGGCATAGTTGTGATAAAGCAGCAACCTTAGTAAAGCATACATACGTTAATAACTCTTATTTGAAAGTGAAATAGAACCACACAATTATGATCTGCCATAGCAAAGAGAAGCAAACGGTTTAATTACACATTCCATGTTGTGGTAGCCCACATGTATTCATTCACATTCATAAATATTCCCTTCCTGTATTTGACTATTTAACCACCATACAATTTGGCTATTGCCATATGGAATATTCTTTTTCTATAGTTCACCTAGAAAAACAAATTTGTATCTGCACTGATGAGTTACTATAATACTATTGATTATTATATAGTAGTGTCTTAACAGTGTACCTGAGCCTGCATCTGTTACTGGCTCTGCATTTCTACCGCATCTAACAAACCTCCTAGAGATATCTTTTATAAATATTTTGAACATTAAAACAGGGTTATTAACCTGTCTTGTGACCCTTCTGTTACGTTACTTACTTATGACAAACTACAGTATGGTGGCCTTTTAGGGCCGCTGGTCCTTGGACCTACTACTGGTCCACCACTTGTAAAAATAATATTTCTGTGGCTGTCAATCCACTCCTCCCTGCTTTTGTACAAGGAAGGCATTCTTTACAGATTGGCAGAATGGCATCCTTATTCCCCTTTAAATCCTTCTTCTGGTATATCTAAGAATTCTGGCCATTTTTTATCCCTAATGCATTGCTACTTTGTGCCTTCTTCATTAATTCCTTCCTGTTGCACTTGGCTGTTGCTTCTAACCCTCTTTAGAAATTCTTCAGGATAGGCTGGTTTTGGTCTTGTTTGTAAAACACTTGATAGCACTTTGTAATAAAAATACAAGATAGTACGCAGTAGTGGAGGTGTCGCATAGGTGCTCCCTGGTTAGCGCTCTTTTCTGAAAGAGCACATACATTCTTTGAAAGCAGACAGCAAGTATAAAATTTTATTCAGAGTTAATTGTGCATTTGGAGGTTTTCCTGGAATGTTTTTCCTTTTTTTTTTTCTCTTTTTTTTTTAATAAATAATAATAAATATTTAATATTAATAAGTATAAATAATAATAAATAATAAATATTTGCATGTGACTGATGCAAGAAACTGTCCTAGAATTTTCATTGTTGAGCATTATCTTAAACAACAAAGTCCATTCCAGACAGTATAAAATTCCTCAGGAGACTTAGCACAATGGCTAGCTAGACTGGTTTTCCTGAAATTGGCTTTACTCTGGTGTTATAAGGTGCACTTATAAACTTGATAGCTGGTAATCACAGAATGTTTGAGTAATGTTAAAGAGTTGCTGAGGATTGCCAATAAGGAGATCTGAAAGTCTGTAGCTGAAATTGCATATTCTCTGAGTGTTTACCTGTTTATTTTAAACGGGATCTGTGTTTCAGATAATTTTAGTGCAAACAAAAATACAACAGTAATTAAACTGCCTAGACAACTGAGTGAAAGTGCGGTTATTCAGCACAGTTCCTATGCTGGGACTACTGCCACCTCCATGAACTCCTCAAAGGGAAAACAGGTACTGTTCTGGTGAAGTATTTACAAGGCAGAACTTCTGAGACTTTTTCAAGTAGCTTGGCTAGAAACACTCTCTCCTACAATGACCTGCATGGAAAAGAGGTAATAGTGGGAAAAGAGTGAATGTCCCAGTATGGAATTAACTACAAAAATGTACAACCAGAGAAAGCTACCACTGCCAGTCACAAAACTGTCCTTTACATTATAATGTAACTGAGCATATCTCACTGCATATTAATAGAAGCAGATGCTTTGCACTATCTCAATGGTGTATGACTTCAACAAAAAAAAAGTACCTACCATGCTGATAGCTGTGAGTAGCACTTTTTAGAAAGGGTGCACGTATTCCCTCCATCAATCCAGAATTTACAGTAAGAATACAATTTTTAAAGCTGGAAACTACTCATAAATTAAAAAAAAAAATTCAAAATATTAGTACTGAGATTAAGAATTTTTTTTAATTCTGATATAACCTTTAACACATATAGCTAAGGGATTATATTGGTGTTCATTACGAAGTGAATTCCTATTCTTTCCATTCTATTTGTTGACTTACAATCCAGCGACATCTGTTGTTCAATACCTTTGTTGTTATTGTTCATTATTTTCTGTCTGACATGCATCTTTTGCTAACAATAGATGCACACATCTGTAGCTTGTTGTCATACATCATACATCCTGGTAGTCATCTTTCCCAGATGAAATAATTCCTCAACTTCCTCCTTACGTAATTTTAAAAAGCTTGTAATTTTTTCTGTTGCTGTTCTCTGGATCCTTTCAAATACGGTGAAGCCCATTTTAAAGACATTATTGTAGCTTAAACCAATATGAACTTTGTAGATTTAAGACAGTTTACCATCTGCCTTTTGTTCCTTTAATATTTACTGCTGTATCTACAAAGACTGATGCACATGTCTAGCTTTGGGGATAGATTTTTTTCTGTGGTTATCAGTGGTAAAATTAAGCATGTACGCAAACCTCGATTGGATTGTGGTCTCAAAATATAAATGTAGAAAAATAAACAGAGGGAGAACAAAGGCAGATAACTTTGAAGTTTACTAAACTTACTTTTCCAGCTGCTCATTCACAACTGAGCTCTGGAAATGGGGATCTTCCTTGAGACTTTTTTCTGTCCTCAAGTTTTTTTATGTGAGCTTCTGATTCAGGTAAAACCAAAGTGGCTCTTCCACATAATTTCTGAAACTAATCAACATTTTACAGATTATCATTAACACCTTCGGAATCATGCAGAAGTACATATGAAGACCACACAAACACTTTTGAAACTGTGCAAAACAAACTGGTATACAGGTTGGAGCTCAAGTTCTCTGTGTGTGATTATAGAATCATAAAATAGTTAGTGTTGGAAAGGACCTTAAGATCATCTAGTTCCACCCCCCTGCCAGGGGCAGGGACACCTCACACTAAACCATGCCACCCAAGACTCTGTCCAACCTGGCCTTCAACACCACCAGCGATGGAGCATTCACAATTTCCCTGGGCAACCCATTCCAGTGCCTCACCACCCTTACAGTAAAAAACTTCCTCCTTATATCCAATCTAAATTTCCCCTGTTTAAGTTTGAACCCGTTACCCTTTGTCCTCTAACTACAGTCCCTCATGAAGAGTCCCTCCCCAGCATCCCTATAGGCCCCCTTCAGATACTGGAAGGCTGCTCTGAAGTCTCCACGCAGCCTTCTCTTCTCCAGGCTCAACAGCCCCAACTCTCTCAGCCTATCTTCATACGGGAGGTGCTCCAGTCCCCTGATCATCCTCGTGGCCCTCCTCTGGACTTGTTCTAACAGTTCCATGTCCTTCTTATGTTGAGGACACCAGAACTGCACACAATACTCCAAGTGAGGTCTCCTGAGAGCAGAGTAGAGGGACAGGATCACCTCCCTCAACCTGCTGGTCACACTCCTTTTGATGCAGCCCAGGATACGGTTGGCTTTCTGGGCTGTGAGTGTACCAGCACCGCCAAGTCCTTCTCCGCAGGGCTGCTCTGATTCTCTTCTCTGCCCAATCTGTATGTGTGCCTGGGATTGCTCCGACCCAGGTGGAGGACCTTGCACTTGGCATGGTTAAACTTCATGAGGTTGGCATCAGCCCACCTCACAAGCGTGTCAAGGTCCCTCTGGATGGCATTCCTTCCCTCCATCCTATCACTCAAACCACACAGCTTGGCATCATCAGCAAACTTGCTGAGGGCACACTCAATCCCACTGTCCATGTCACCGACAAAGATGTTGAACAATACAGCTGGATTGAGGCAAAACTGGGATGGAACACTATGTACTTACAGTGCACTGGTTATTTTCTACAAAAAGTTGATGCAAGCTGCTTATGGAGTATATCCTGTCCAGAAGTTAAATCATTCTGCAATGCATATAACATCTCTGGATCTTGTAATTTACAGAAACTGTTTATAAAGTTACTGTGTAAAACCACTGCTGCTTGTGTGTCAATGGTGAAATGTTTTCTATGTATGTTACAGGATGATGAATGGTACTAAGAGACCTCCTCACAGGAAATACAGGATTTTCCAACATACGGAAATGAATTAATGCCACTGAAAAAATTACCCTAAACTCACCTTTTTACTGGAAGAGAAAGACAGGATAAATCCTTATGTGGGCTTTTTGCCAAACCAATGGGGAAAAGAGGGGAAACCTCAACTTTGGCTGCGTGTTTAATGGGTAAATTTATCTGATTTGAATTATACGAAATAATAGGTTAGTTCTACTCAAGTCTCATCCCAGACCCACCCCTCTTTTCCAGCCCTAGGGGAGGGAGCGTTAAATAATGGTCTTTGTAAACTGATGCCCATGCAGTAAGAGTTTGGAGAAGTGCTGCTTGTACAAGTTAACGCGGGCAGCGACGAAGGAGCCACCAGATAAAAAGCAGCTGCAGGAGCAAAGTGGACCGTTCTGAAATTAAAAGACATGTCTTTCTTCACGAGAGTTCTGGCCATGAAATTCAAGCAGACGCTGGAATCCGAGGGAACTTACTTCTCCCATGCGCTTTTTGCCAGCAGGTCTCTCCAGCTGCCCAGACTTTCCAGCAGCCAGTCCCTGGTGGTGCAGAACAACTCCCCGGCGGCGGCAGAGAACAAAGGCGATGCGACGGTGCGGGGCTCGGGGCGCGCAGGGGAGCTGCTGGAGCCCTCCCCGCGCCGGCTTGGCAGGGTGAAGAGCCTGCACGAAATGCCCGGACCCAACACCCTCTACAATCTCTACGAGTTCTTCTGGAAGGACGGCTTCGGCCGCATCCATGAAATCCAGGTACAGCTTACTCGGCTATTTAATGTTTTATTCACGCAGGGATTACTTAAACTTTTCCTCGTCTCCCCTCACAAAACGTTGTTTAGACACCGGGTTAGCAGCACCGCGGCTATTCATCGCCGCGTTCCCGCTGTTAGCCGGGAGCCGCGATCCATAGGATCCCCCCATTCAATCTCCCTCTCCCGTAGCGCTGGTAGGGCTTTTAGCGGTTTTGTTTCGGTGAGGAGCCCGTGAGCTCGTTCTGTGAGTCTTGCCGATACCCCGTTCCCGGGACCCATGCCCCTCTTTGCGCGGGGCGCCTGAGCTCTCCCTTTTGATCTTTATGCCTATTTTGAACTCTTAGGAAGTGTCTTATGACTAAAAAGGGGAAAAAAAATCAATGCATCTTTCTGAACTGGGTCGTTTCACAGTCCTGCAGAGGGTTTTTTTTTGCGGGCAGGGCTGGGAAACATGGGCTTTCCTGGGACAGCAGCACCCGGCCCGAAGGTGAGGCAGTGCCGGGCCGTTTCCACCCTCGACCGCCTCAGGCGTGCTGAGGCGTCGCCGCCGGCGCCGTGTGCGGGGGATTCCCGCCGCGTTGCTTCCTTCAGCTCAGCCCCTCTGCTCTGGGCAAGAGACCATTTTGTTTCTCTAGCCCTCGCTTCTGCCCCGGCCTCCCCTTACATAAAGACACTTCGCATATATAGGTCCCCGGAGGGGGCGGTATTTGCGCCTGACCGCGCCGCTGTCAGCGCTGCCCGGCCCACGGCTGCCGCTCCGCTCCCCTCAGCGGGAGGCGGGCGGGCGGGCGGGCGGTTGGTTTGAAACCTCCCCGTGTGTGAGAGGGGGGGGCGGACGCGGACGCACGGCGGTGGCGGCCCGCGCCGCCCGCGCGCCCCCTCCCCCGGCAGCCCCATTGGCTCGCCGTAATGGGGAGGGGAGGGCGGGAAGAGGGGCCCGATGGCGGGGTGAGGGGAGGGCGGCGGGCGGCTCCTGTCACCTGGAGCATGGGCGGCTCTGGAGTAGGCCCGGGGGGGTGTGTGTGTGGAGACGGTGAAGTGAATGTGAGCGGGGGTGGGGGTTGAGAACTGCCCGCAGTGGTTTGGGCACTGCCTCCTCTGTGGTGGTGCTCTGGCCACGGCGTGGAGTGTGTACCCCTCCTCGGCCGCGGCCGGCGAAGGGAGGAGCACGGTTATCCGTGCCTGGGGCAGCCGGAGCTGGTGAGCCAGTATCCTTCCTCTGTACAGCGTTTGCTGGGTGCTGGGGTGGGTTACTGTCTTGCTGCAAGGCTGACTATATCAAAAGATGGTTTTTTGGTTGCTTGGCCGAGCACGTGGGTTTCATTCCTAAACAGTCACAGTGCATCTCCTGGGGCTCCTTCCCCATGTAATCCAAGCAATTCTGAACTGAGCACGTGTGTTTGAGGAAGTAAAGCAGTGGTTCTCGTCCTTTTGCAGTTGTGGATCCATAAAGCTTTCCATTGGCAGTACAGATCTCTTGGGAATAGCTCAAATGTGGCATTTGTTATTTTGCTTTCCTTAGTGACTTTTCTCAGTTTTTTGGGAAGAGATTCACAGACAACCCCAAGAGGTTCATTGCCTGAAAATCACTGACATAAAAAAAGAGAGTGGGAAGTAAAAACAGAAAAGGGAAAACAAAGGGAACAGGACAGGACTTTAAATGGTTTGAGGATCAAAACTCAAAGTTAGGGTTCACAAAGGACCTAAAAACACCAGAAAGAGGCAGGGAGGAAAAGAAAAAAAGGTTGCTTGGTTCTGCCTTTCTGTTGCATTTACTATTTTGATCTATAAGAACAAGTGTTAGGCTCCTCAGTGCATGCTGTGTTTGATGAAAGCTAAACAAGATTGCCAATGATGAATTGCTCAGCTTAATTGATAACCCAGGGACATGCAGATGAGACTTCGTGATAGCTAAAGCTTTCTGTTAGTTTATGTTTCTTTTTTTCTCTACCTCAGTGGTGGTATACAGAATTTCAGAGGCACTCAGCAGTCATAACTCGAAAACAAGCAAACAAACCAAACTCCCCTAACTACTATTGCATTTAATTTCTTTTACTGTCAGAACAGTGAATATAATTCAAAATAGTAAAAGGAATGTAAGACAAACTACGTACTAGTATATGCTTTTCACTCGCACTAGCTGATGCGAGTATTTTTTTCTTTCATGAATATTATTCATAGGAAGGAGGAGGTATAAGGAGGAGTTTTAATATGATACTGATTTTTATTCTGTTTCGAGTCTCAAAAATCACTTTACAAGTCATGGGTGCCCTGTTTGCATACATGCTGGTTGCAAATAGGCATTATCCGGATTAATAACAGTCTGTTAAACTTAACAATACAGTGAACATCAGGAATGAATTAATCTGAACCGCTTTGGTAACCAGCACAGCTACTTAAATGATGTCCTTTGGTGCGCACAAATATTTGTACGCTATATGCAGAAGGGGTGGGGAAGCTGAGCCCTTTTTCACAAAGGAGGTTCTGTTCTCAGTAACATGATTCCAGTTACTCCTGGCCAGAGCAGTAATGCCTACAGCAATTATGACAAAGGGAAAGTATTTTTAATTTGATGGGGTTATATCCCTTTTGTATCATCAGTGCTGTGCAAGTATAAAGAAAGGTTTGGATGCCGGCAGTTTGAATTTATGGTGTGCAAAAATCATAGAATCACAGAATAGTTAGGGTTGGAAAGGACCTTAAGATCATCCAGTTCTAACCCCCTTGCCATGGGCAGGGACACCTCATGCTAAATCATGTCACCCAAGGCTCTGTCCAGCCTGGTCTTTGAACACCTGCAGGGGTGGAGCATTCACAATGTCCCTGGGCAACCCATTCCAGTGCCTCACCACCCTTACAGTAAAGAACTTCTTCCTTATATCCAGTCTAAACTTCCCCTGTTTAAGTTTGAACGCATCGTATCACTGCAGTCCCTAAAGAAAATGCCTGGTGTGAGAGTGGTATGTGAGACATTAAAGTGAAATATTTTTAAGTTTTGGAACAAGGGGAAGAAAACCTATGTTGTGATAGAAAATATAGAAGAGAAATTCCTGGCATTTTTTTAAACATGAAATTGATGCACTGAATACCATTCTGTTTTAAAAGCAAGAGGTGCCCAAATATCTTGCCCTTGCCTTTTTCTGTTTTAAAATTAGTATTACATTTATTTAATTGCATGGCTTGACCTTTGATTTGTTTTCTGTTAAAGTTCATCCTCACATGTAAACCTCCCTGTTAGTGGAAAAACCAAGCTGCTCTCTAAATAGCAACATTTGTTGAACTTGTTTTTTTGTGACTGGTGACCTCTGTCGCCCTCACTCCACTGCCTCTTCCTTGCAGCACTCATCTCCCAGCTCATTCTTTCCTCTGAAGACTCATGCTCTCATTTCTCCTCAGGTTCAGTTTCGGTATCTCTGAAGATGCTCTGGGTTTTGGATGTGCTTGTTCATACATTGGCATGCTTGTCTGCATGTGGTGTTTGGTTAGCAGCCAGTCAAGCAGAAATGATAACAGTTGAGTTCCTATTGTAGCATTTCCCTTATCAGGGTAACTAATACGTGTGTCTCATTTGAATCCAGGTGCTGATTTTTGAAAATGGTAAGAATATAGTTGTAGAAGACCTTTAACACTCTTCTAAACTTGACTGAAAGTGGCCATTGTGCTCCAAAAGTAGTAAAGAGGAGACTAGCAGAGACCACAATTGCACAACTCTTGTTTTGTTTGGAAAATGGGCAGAAAGAGTTAACATTTTATATAAGCACTTGGTACCATATGCTGAGGAGTGATTAATGTATCTTAAACTTATTGTTGGCAATTAAAAAATTCATCTCTGTAACCAGGACTGATTAAAGAAATATTTCTTGTAAGTTAATCAAGGGTCAACACTAAACTTTCACTAGTGTACTAGTATCAAACATCTTTGATACAACTGATTTAGACATTTATTTACATTTATTTATTTGTTTACAATCTGATACAACATTTGACTTAGTGTAACTCTGCAAGGTAATGTGTCAAAGTTAAGCTTTAGTTGGTTTACGTTGTTTTGCTACTTTAAGCTGAACTAAAGGTGTTAAAATTTAAAGCTTTCTTAAATCCAAATTCCTGAGAATAGCTCTTTAGCAACTCCTTTTCAGTTTTGGTGGTTTTGCCTCTTAAAATATTTATGTACCTCTACTCCAAGTGAACTCCTGGGAGTTGGGTGTTTCATTTCATTACCATATCAGGATGAAATTTATTTGAAATAGTAAGATTTAATGGTACAGTGATAGCACAAATCTAACCAGAAATTTATTTATTTCTTTTAATACATAATGTTTTCTAATCCTTAATTGCCTGTTGCTTGCCTCCAGCTTGAATCATGCAACTTGTGGATCAGCCACTAAATAAACCTCGCTGCTGGAATAAGACCTTAACTTTTTCTTCCTTTTGCAGAATTAGCGTATGTCTTTCTAAGAAAATTGCTGATGACACTGTCCCAAAATGCAGTTCTTCACTAGGCTGTTGTGCTATCATAGTCCTCAGTTAGGTGTGAGAAACTTATAAGTAGTTATTTGTAAAGAACAAATTGGTAGACTAAGTATTTACAAAAGACATTGAAAGTAAATTATTATATTTTTGTATTCTACTGTTCATTTCACCCTATTTGTCTTCACATTTTTTGTTTTCTCAGACATTCTTTCTAATCTGTTTGATCTGAAGGGATGTGTTTTTAGGTGCCCCAGGTCCTTTCATCTTCTTGGTATTTGGTTTCACTCACACTTGGTACCTTACAGCTTCGGGCCTTTCCAGTCAGAGCTGTGACCTCTCTGTTTTTCTTGTGAATATTCCACAGTAACGCTTAGATGCTTTCTGCTGACATTCCAAACCATTCCTTGACTGGAAGCCTGGTGATCAAGTTCTAGATGTCACAGATTGATTCACTGTATGACAGATTGTCAGTTTCCTTTTGTGATATTTTTCCTTAGTAATACTTTACTTCTGTTTCTCTGTTGGTGATATTGTAGCAAAAACACACTCAGGAGTATGGAAAGATCTTCAAGTCTCACTTTGGTCCCCAGTTTGTTGTATCCATTGCAGATCGAGATATGGTTGCTCAAGTCCTCCGTGCAGAAGGTAGAGCACCACAAAGAGCTAACATGGAATCCTGGCAGGAGTACAGAGACTTGCGAGGGAGAGCCACTGGGCTTATTTCTGCGTAAGTGTTGCTACTCCTTCTTTTTCTTTGTTTCCTTGTTAAAGTCTAGTGATTTCCTGAAGGACTCTACAGGTCATCTGGGAATTCAGGCTTTTCTCTGTGGGGAAATTTGTGTGTCTAGAGGAGGGAAGAGGGTAAGAATTGATAGTGAATTGTCTGTTCTGCTGTAAATTTTCAAAGGGATGGTAACGATGGATAGCTTGAATGTGGAGTAAGCTACCTTGTGCAAAAGCATTACTGAGGAGCATATATCAACTAGAGCTGTCTCAGCTGACTCTCTTTTTAGCAGTATTGCAGAGCAGGGCTTATTAACTTTGGAACAGCGCTTTGCAAATGCGTTTTTTTTTGCTTCTAGACTGTTGCATCCAGTTGGCAGTGTGCTCTGTGGACTTGTTGGCTCAGGTTGACTTTAGCTTTATTGTTCATTGAAGTGCCCTCTCAGTAGATCAATGCAGAGGAGTCACTGCGTGGTAAATTCACACTATAGTGCATCCCCATGCAGCTATTTTTGAACACGGCTGATTCTAGAAGTTTTCTGTCTGTAAAGCTTACATAAACTGGCAGTGCATGTGGGTGTGGTTAGTTGCCACTGCCAGCTGCTCACCATCCCCACTGACTTAGGATGTTTGTTTAGAGGGAAGCTAATTTCCGGAGTCATGAACAGTCTGTTTCTTTATTGGTAGGAAAAAGCATTATGCGTTGCACTGCAGACTCAAATCTTCAGTGCAGTTCAGAGTCAAACTAATAGTTTCTTTATATTTTGTTAAATGAGATCTTAA
This sequence comes from Myiopsitta monachus, assembly GCA_017639245.1. NCBI lineage: Eukaryota > Metazoa > Chordata > Aves > Psittaciformes > Psittacidae > Myiopsitta > Myiopsitta monachus. The sequence goes on along the minus strand of CM029926.1, from coordinate 24,597,367 downwards.
GAGAGTCAGAAAATGTCTGCTAAGAGATTATTTTGCTGGTCAGTAAGTACCTTGCAGCAGCATGGCTCCAGGTGAAGAAAAAAAAAAAAGGAGGAGGGGAATACATGGCAATTTAAAATAAATGCATAAAAGGCAATTACCTGTCTTCATAAGGAATAGAAAGGTATCTCTGGAGCCACTGTTCCCAAATACTCCTCTTATACAAAGCATGCAGATGCCCCAGTTCAGATCTGTAGTCTTCAGCACAAAGATTTCGATACATAGCTCAGCTAAAGGAGAATCTAGCTGTAAATTCTTTCCTTATAGCTGGGTCTGCTAGCCTATTACTTTGTAGGTTTAGAATTAGGGTACCTGAAAGTGATGTATCAGAAATGGAATTTATGGTACTAGATCAGATCCTTGATTTGTCAAATCTCAATGTGTTACCTGTCTTTGATAATTAAATGCCAGTTTTAGGTAAAAACAATATTTTGGTTTGTTTGAAACATTTTAAATAAACATTTTAAATAAACATTTGAATAATTCAAATACTTATTTAAAGTAATTTTAATAAGCAAATTTTGTTAATTTCTTGCGTTAGCTACTACTAAACTACTGATACAGAGGCATTTGCCAAATTTAAAATACCGAGTGGACAACTTCTGTCACTGAAACCAGAGATTGACTAACACCTGTTCATACATGTTGCAACACTGAAATTTAATAAGGATATACAATAAATACATGATAAAACTATGGCAGCATTATACCAAGTACACATGATCATGATTTTCTCCACTTGCTTTCATTTGACCTGAAAAATCACAAATGGTTTCATTGAGAAGCTCTCATCCAGCTGATGATTGTTAAGGAAAATTGTGTATAGACATTATTAATAATCTCTTCTAGGGAGGGGGAACAATGGCTAAAAATGAGAAGTGTGCTGAGGCAGAAAATTCTGAAACCCAAAGATGTGGCTGTTTACTCTGAGGGAGTCAATGAAGTAATCACAGACTTAATTAAAAGAATCCACACCCTCAGAAGTCAAGAGGATGACGGGCAAACAGTGGCCAATGTTAACAACCTTTTCTTCAAGTATTCAATGGAAGGTAAGCCCAGGCTGTATAACATCTGTAAAGAAAGTGTGTGTAAAGCAGTGTGCTTATGGTTAGGCATTTTTGGCAAATGACTAGTGCCCCTTTGTGATTAATCTGAAAAGGGAAGCTTGATATTCTGCTTTCAGATGTCTTCCTACTTAAGTACAGCAGTTATCAGTAGAATTCCTTTGTAGACTCCAGAGAGATGATACATTGTAGTAAGGGTTAATTCCTGTGGAAACGCTGGCATATAGGTAAAACGTGCAATCAAGGTCCTGAGCAGTTTCAGTACTCTGTATTTCTGTATTAATTTCTCAAGAATAAGGGTGCTAACTTTCTAATTGTGTGGCTTCGAAGACATGTTAATTTAACAACATGCTAGCCAAATTCCAGGTGGAGAATCACTGTGTGATGGATCTAAATTCTTTTTATAGCTTTATGTGGGAAAAGATACTGCTTCCGAATGCTTACACATTCCAAGTGTAGGGTTGTTATGCTTGTTTTAAAATCATCTGCCACTAGCTACCATTTTGGAGGGAATGCTGAATCAGACTCCAGCCTGAGCTATTATGGCATTTCGTGTGTTCTTACAGAAATGTTAATGGTGATTCTGTTTCATGCGTTCTTTTAACTGACTGCATAGAACCTGATCTCATTACACATAGCGCCTTTTAGAAACATAGGTACTCTGCTGACAGGCAGCTGAATGATTTGAGCTTTGTAAGAACTTCCAAATTGCTCATCTATGAAGATGCTGTATCAAATTGGTGTCTGCCTTTTGGTAAACTAACCTGAGTCTGTTCTACATTAATAATCTCTAAAAATGGCATTAAACTAAGATTTACCAGCTTTATGGAATTTTAAACTCTTGAGCTTACAGATGCACTTTAACTGATGGGTTGGTTTAAATTCTTTGCATTCTTTTAGCTTTTCATTTATAACTTGTGCCTGGCACGCACTTATTTCCTATATGAATTGTGGTTTTAATTAACTTACACTGTCAAATGTTCAGGGAGCCAATGCGTAAGATTTTTTGAAAGGAGTGTGTAAAGAGCAGAAGAATACGTAAGAGCTAGCAGTTGCTGAAAGAGGCACAAGAGAAATAAAAGGCACAGAAAAATAATCTTCCCAGGGAGGAAAATTAGAGAAAGAAGAGTGGGTTGAAAAAAGCCAGATTTTAAAAGTATTTTTGTCTTTAAAGAAGAAACACAAAGCAAAGAACAGGGAAAAAGGAAATTTTCTTAGAATATCTACATATATATGTACTTGAGAATTTATGGAGAGTTTGATGGAGGGGAAGAACAAAGTAAACCATCATTATCTATTGTGCCTGTTTTTAAAAGAAAAAACCGAAAAAAGAGACTAGAGTGTTAATAGACCATTTATTCTAATTATCTAGTTAACAGTTATTCTAATATTTCCTGAGAAGACGTGGACAAACTGCTAATGAATTTTAAAGCACAACATTTATTTAAAACATTTGATTTGATGCAAATGGCTTTGACAAATTCTCTAAATGCCTTTTTAAATTTCCTAAATTCCCTACTGGATTTGATAATAATCATTAAATAAGACTATTTTGGTAAAAGGAATGGTTTTTATGCCATACCATGTGATATTTTAATTAATAAGCTGGGTAATTTTGCAAGTTGGGAGGAAAAGTTGCTAGAAACCCATTTCAGGAAGTAATTAATAAATGGTGCGGTCAAACTGAAAGAACATTTTGACTTACTCCAGTAGGGCAGTTCCTAGATGAGTTCTGTCTAGTGTTTAATAATTCAGGCTATGTTTATAAAACTGAGCTGAGAGACTGCAGGGCCCCTCATGGACAGGTAAGAATTAATAAATGGAAGAGATGGTCCAGAGTTGGGAAGAAGAATAATAATTTACTGAAAATATATATAAGTACTGTTCATTGGTGGGGGAAAATGGTATTTCTAGTAGGGATCACTGCAATATTGCAGAAAAAAAAATCTGAGGAAATTATAGCAAGTCAGGAAGAAGAGATGAGTCAATACTGTCACTTGCAACAGTGTCACACACTTGCTGATTTTCAGGTTTACATGGAATATATTGTGTGCAGTAAAATCACTGTCTAGAGTGCAAGTGCTTTATCTGTTTGTGCATACTCATTATTCATTTACTACCAGCTTATGCCAAAGAAAGGCATAGCTACTGCTAGAAACTTGAGGTGTCACCACAGTTTTCAGAAATACGTTTGGAGTTTTGTGTCCTTGTGTGTTCAGAGGCTGACGCATCAGGCTCAGGATTTGTGGTGCAATGCAAAACACAGCAAACGTGCTGGAGGCCTGCTCTACTTCTGGTGGAATTCCTGGCTGTCTTCTCAGATTGAGCATTACTGACACAGCAACCACTGTCTTACTACAATGTTTAGCTGGGACTTTTTTACTGTGTTTTAAATTTCTATTTGATTTGCTCCCAACTGCAATACTAATTACTAAATATTTTTGGAAGGTAGTTCCATTATGTTAGCATTTTAATTCCTTAAATTATTAATATGTATGTATGCATGTGTATAGCAAATTCTTTGATTTCATATGTGCAGGTGTGGCAACTATTCTGTATGAATGCCGGTTGGGCTGCCTGGAAAACAACGTCCCGCAGCAGACTGTTGAATATATTGAGGCTCTGGAGTTGATGTTTAGTATGTTTAAGACCACTATGTATGCAGGTGCTATTCCCAAATGGCTTCGTCCACTTATTCCAAAACCCTGGAAGGAGTTCTGCAGATCCTGGGATGGACTCTTCAAATTTAGTAAGATTTAGTAGTAGAAAAGTTCGGCTGTATTTCTGCAGGTTCTGTGTGTTTGGACAGGACTTGCTGCATTTCTTTTCTAAAATTCTAGGAAGACGTTGTGGCAGAAGTAAGTTTCACATTAAACACAGACTGGCCAGAGGAACCATTTAAAAACCATACCCTATTGAAAAGAAAATTTACCAGTACACTTTAAATATTCCCTATTTTATACTATTGTCTCTTTGCTTGTCTTCGTCTGTTCCAGCACTCAGTCCTTACTCCAGGTTTGAGTTCTTTGCCAAGACTTTATCTTAAGCCACTCAAATTTTAATGTGTAGTTTTGTTGACTTCAGCATATTTTCAGTCAGGCACTCTGACGAATAATCACCACTAAAATTGACTAGAAAGTTAAAAAATTAGACTTTAGCAGTTAATTATACTCTTTGTGAGGATTATATATCTAACATACAAGCATATAAGTTGACATAGAAGTATACTGTTGTACTACAGTATGTTTTTTTTTGTAAATAACGCATTCCAGGCTACTTTATGAATCAGCTTTCATGTAAGTAAGAAGAAGGACTTGTCTTTGCAATATTTTTTCTTTTATATATATTTTGGACCTTCTTTCCCTGTCTAATGTTAGAAAGCTGCATGCATTTTTAATTTTATTTCATTAGCACTATTTGTCTAGTTAGGTCTGTGTACACCTCCTTTAGGTCAGATTCTTTAATTTCTTAACCTTTAATACACCTAGTATGCTTATTTTTTGATATGTATTGATCTGTGCCTGTAGTAGGCATTAGGGAACCCACTTAATGCTGATTTAAGTGTGTTTTCTGTGAACTGTGTACATTTTTACACTGCCACTTTTACATTATTTCCCACAATAATGTACTCTTTTTCCCTCTTATGGGTTAAAAATAACAGCAGACTTCAGCTTTATCCTAACAGCGGCTGAAAAACTGTTCTTGAGGAATTTGTTCCATTTGAAATTTGCGATGCTGTTTCTTTGTTGAATCCCTTTGTGAGAAAGGAATAAAATGGTGAAAATCACTATGTGATATGTGTGTATTTGTGTAGGCTTCACAAAGGAACGTGTTAATTCTAGTTCCTTTTTTGTAAATTCATTCTGTGAGGCATTAAGTTCCTGAGGGTTTTTCCTCTTTTTAAAGCCCTTGTTTCTCTGAAGGTGCTGTTTGTAATCATTGAAATATAAATGGGACTGTGGGTGAATTTGTTCTAAGTGTCATTCACTGATGTTTTTAAGTTTTTGTTACAACCTGATGCTCCTCATCTCTGTCTTCAGCGTAATTCAGTTCTGTGGCTTCAACCTTCTGGTTGTGGCTAACATCTTGTAGCAGTTTCTGTGTGCTGAGTTACAGCATGCTCTGCAGTGTTCACCACTTCTAGCAGGGTCATCAGAAAACAAGCCAGGTGGGCAGAAAGACTTGACCTTGAGCTTCCTTCATTCCGGGCCAGAAGCTATTGTCTCCTGTGTCCTTTCTTTGCACTCAGCATTCTCATGCTGTGAGCTACCTAGGTTCCTGTCAGCTCAGTCTTTCCTTACCATAAGTACCCACTGACCTCCACCACTGCTCTCTTTTCCCTTGGAAAATAGATTAATTTATTTTATTTTTCTATGTGTATAGCATGAGGGAGAAATGTCATTACTGTCTGAAACCATCAGAAAAATAAAAATGAAAGCTTAATTATTATTATTTTTTTTCAATACCAAAGGTCAGATCCATGTTGACAACAAATTGAAGGCTATTCAGTCTCAGCTGGATCAAGGAGAAGAAGTGAATGGTGGGCTACTCACACACCTCCTAGTGAGTAAGGAACTTACTTTGGAAGAGATCTATGCCAATATGACTGAAATGCTTCTGGCAGGAGTGGACACAGTAAGCTTGTTACCATTTTTCTTGTGCACAGTTGTTTTCAAATCAGTACCCTTTTTAGCTACCTTCAGGGAGGTTATGTTGTTTATAAGGACATAAATTCTGACACATTTAAGTCATGACATCTTTAAAGTGGTAGAAAATACATCACTTTGTAATCTCTCTGCTGGAATGAAATTGGTGCTCTGTTCTAGCTAGGAACCCATCACTTTTAGTGGGTTCTGCAGTTTAATAAACAGATAAAATATCAATTGTCTTTACATTGGGCTTGAATTTCATACATTTTCTTGTACTAGTTTGAATATTGCGTTGGTATTTGTGCTTCTTTAGGTAGACCACAATAAAAAAGGCTGCTGAAAGTTATTGTGAAAAAAAAATTGATCAATAAACTCATAGGTAGAATTTGGTAACGGATTTTCTTGCATGGCTGATTAAATCAACTGAGGCACATATTATGGATTGGCTCTTGGGTTCTATTTAAGTTTATTAGGAGGTGGGTGTTATGCAAGCAATAATGTGGATAAGGCATAAGTTTACCCGTGCTTGTGTTGGCAACACACAGTCAGTCTGAGGCAAAGAGCCATGGTAACAGGTCTCAGTATTAGTGAGGCTAGCATATGTAATATGTTAACACCTAATGAAACATTCTATGTGGCCATCTTCCCTCATTCTTCTGATTTGTCATCTACAGTATTTGAAGAAACATTAAAGTCATGTATATATCTTCCCTTTCTCTCATTTCTGTTATCAGTGTAGCTTGGTATTGACTGCAGCATGACAATCAGAAGAATGAGAAAGGATAAAAATTAGTTATTGTGTTGTATACACAATGTATACAGAGTTATTCAGAGTATCAGTGAACACTTACTGTAAATGATTGTAACTGAACAAATTTTTAAAGTATATGAATTTGATAAGGAAAATGCTATGTAGGACTGTTTGATAGTCTTACAGTAGAAAAGGTTAAAATTAGTTAAAAAGTAAAGTAGCCTTAAAGTAAAAAAACCTCTCTGGATAATTGAAATCAGATTTTTTTCATTTAAGAAAGTTTGTAAAAAAAAGTAGTACTTCTGAATTCCAAAATAAGGAGCATATGTAAAACTTATTTATGTGCTAAAGATTGCTTTATTGGCTTAATATCCCAAAGGGCTTATGAGTTTGGAGAGCTTTTTGATGTTTGGTTCTCAAGTAAATCACAGCTATTCATCCCATTCATTTTCTAATATTTCAGACCATTAATCTTCCGTTCTTTGTGTGTGACAGTGTTTTAATTAAACTAAGAGGAAAAGGTTCAAGTTCATGCCAACAGCTTTCCCTTTCCACTTGACTCAGCTTTGTCAGCCAGCAGCATTTTTTTTCTTTGTGAGAGAATGGTACTTCTGATTTCCTCATTTTCAAGTGCAAGACTGAAATTGAGGGAATCTTTTCCCCTACTGCTGTCACTTCAGTTCTCATTTTATCACAGAAACTGAAAGAGGTTTAGAGGATTATAAAAGCTTTCAACAAAATTGTAGGGCGGGTTTTAGCTATAAAGCCTTTTGGCTGTCCCTGGAACAGTGCTAATTTTTAAGAGGTTATGAAGGAGCTGGGATCCTGGGAAGAAACCGTGTTTATATCAGAGTTCTGTATACAGCTGGCACAATTGCCAGCTCCTCTGAGCTCTGAGAGGAATAGAACAGGTTTGCATTTTAACAAGGGACACTCAATATTGCAAGAAGAAAAAAAGAAAGGTTCCTGAGAATGATACTTCTAGCATTTGTTTGAAGACAAGACAGGATGAATTTGGATTCTAAATTTTTCTTAGATATAAGCCCAAAATAGGACATTGCAGGAAGTTGGGGTTTTTACCAATATATTGTTTATGACCTGATGCTTTGTTGTACTAATGAGTGAGAAGCTGGAAATAAAGCTGCTTCACTTTCTACATCAGAAACTTTTTGTCTCTTTTCATTATACAAGTTGAAAAAAATACACTTGAAAATAATTCAAGAAAATTAAGTTAGAAGTTACAATTTTTCTATCTTAAATGCTGCAAAAGCATGGAGCAGATCTTCCTGGAAACTGTGATAAGGCACATGGAAAATGAGGAGGTGACAGCCAGCATGGCTTCGCTAAAGGCAAATATTGTCTGAGAAATTTGGTGGCCTTTTATGAAGGGGTTACAGCATTGGTGGATACAGGAAGAGCAACTGATATCACCTGTCTGGACTTGTGCAGAGCATTTAAAACTGTCCTGCACAACATCTTTGTTTTTAAATTGGAGAGGCATGGATATGATGGATGGACCACTCAGTGGATAAGGAATTGGCTTGATGGCTGCACTCAAAGAGTGCAAACCGTAACATCAACAGCTCGATGTCCAAGTGGCGACCAGTGTTGAGTGTTGTTTCTCAGGGGACGGTATTGGGACCAGCGCCATTCAACATCTTGGGATTGAGTGTGCCCTCAGCAAGTTTGCTGATGACACTAAGCTGTGTGGTGCTGTCAACGTAGTGAAGGGAAGGGGTGCCATCCAGAGAGGTCTTGAGAGGCTTGGGAGGTGGGCTGGTGCAAACTTCCCAGAGTTCAACAAGGCCAAATGCAAGGTCCTGCCACCTGGGTTGAGGCAATCCCAAGCACAAATACAGGCTGGGCAAAGACTGGATTATGAGCAGCCCTGAGATGCTGGTTGATTAGAAGCTCAACATAGCCTGACAAAGAGCACTTGCAGCCCAGAAAGCCAGCTGTATCCTGGGATGTGTCAAAGGAATGTGACCAGCAGGCCAAGGGAGGTGATTCTGCCACCTCTACTCCACTCTCATGAGATCCTAACTGGGGTACTGCATCCAGTGCTGGGCCCCCAACATAAGAAGGATGTGAATCTATTGAAGCAAGTCCAGAGGAAGGCCACAAAGATGAGGACTGAAACACCTCTCCTATGAAGACTGTCTGAGAGAATTGGGCTTGTTCAGCCTGGAGAATAGAAGGCTTCAGGGAGACCTTACAACAGCCTTTCAGTACTTAAAGGGGGACTATGGGAAAGCTGGAGAGGGTCTTTTTCCAACGTCATGTAGTAATAGGACATGGGTAACTGGCTTTAAACTGAAGGAGGTTAGATTCACGTTAGATATTAGGAAGAGATTCTTCACTATGAGAGTGGTGAGGCACTGGAACAGGTTGCCCTAGAGAAGTTATGGATGTCCCATCCCTGGCAGTGTTCAAGGACAGGGTGGATTGGTCTTTGAGCAACCTGGTCTAGTGGAAGGTGTCCCTGCCCATGGCAGGGGGGTTGGAATGAGATGATCTTTAAGGTCCCTTCCAGCTCAAGCCATTCTATGGTTCTATGAAGTTACTAAGAACAGTATAGGTAAGGAACAGAATGATTGCATTGTCACTTTGCCATAATTACTCAGGAACACTGAAAATACATTTTCATGGTAAATTTTCCGTCTTCAGTGATGGTTGTGAGGGAAACAGGATCAAGTAAGGCTATTTGCTTGACCTTAATATCTGGGTGCAAATGACAGTAGAAGCAAAGTGTCTGGAGTCTGTTTAGTGTTTGAATGGGATAGCCTGAGAAATCCATGTGGCTTAAGCAGAGGAGACTCATTGTTAAATGAATGGTAAATATTGGATCACTGTACTTATTTCCATGTTAGTACAGATGGAGTGCATGATCTCAGAATGTGTCCTAAACCACAAATGTGCATTGAAGTGCAACCTTTCCAGCTGAGATGAAAGAGGATTAGATAGTGGGCTCCTTTAAATCATCTTGTGCTCAGAGTTGAACTGTCTGCTACCTTGTGTCCCATTTCTTCCTTTGTGCAAAGTATTTTAAAATTATTTTTCACACAGTACCTCTCTTCTAGAGCCTTGCTAATTATTAGCATCATTAATTAGGAGGGGAGTGTATTTTAACATTTTTGGGGCCGCTTTGAATATATAAGCTCTTCTTCAAGCTTCCTTAAGAAAGCTGTCAATAGGATGCTGAATTTCAGTCAAATGAGAATTTTCATGAGGTAGAAAGTGGTAGCTGTGATGTAGCCCTGCTTACCAAAAGGTAAGGTATAATCTTAGTGATAATATCAAATCTGTTGTGTGGAGGCTAATAGGAGACCACCATATGCTTAAAAGGGGTTGGTAATATTCTGAGTAGTATTCTCTTGCTTCCTGTGAAACAATTTTGTTGGGAAGAAGGGTGAAACACATATTGAAAACTAACAGTTAACTTAATCCATTGCTGTTTATAGAGTGTTCATGTAGTTTTGATTGCATTTGTTTCTTCTGTTGCTTTTTATATATCACTAGAAAAATATCAGCATGGATTGTTTTGATATGTGGGCGATTTTTGGATGGAAAAAAGATGAAGGAGGGCTGGTGATGTCTGACAACATCTTATTGAGTCCAGATACGAGTCATTGCCAATTTGTTTTATAACCTTAAATTTATGAAACACATTGTTGAAAACTGGTTGTTTTTCTTGGCTTGAAGTTAGTCTTATTGAACTTGATGATGGTGGTTATGTGCTTTCTTCCTTAGACTTCTTTTACTTTGTCCTGGGCAACATACATGTTGGCGAAACACCCCAAGGTTCAACAATGTGTTTATGAGGAAATAGTCAATAAACTGGGGAAAGACCACGTTCCTGTTGCTCATGATGTCCCAAAATTGCCTTTGATTAGAGCTGTGCTGAAAGAAACCTTGAGGTAAGTAGGTAGCTGACAACTGCAATCATTAATTAAAAAAATTAATTCCATGTAGCTGTAGTGGATTTTGAGTCCATACTAACATTTGTATTTGGTTGCTGTTACTGCTGTTTGCTGCTTCTGCTTTTATTTATTGTATAAGTATTGTGTCCAAGGATGCCTAAGCAATGAAATACGATCGACTTGTATAATGTTTAATGGGTTTTAGTGTGATAGAAGTACTCTGACATATGTAAGACATGTCTGTTAAGGTACGTAATTGAAAGCTACATTTTTGCCTTTTAAAATATTAGTCTCTGTGATGGACTGTAAGAACCTCCTGCCCCACACTGGTACTTTGCAGTGCCACTACAGTGATTTTAAGCTTCTTGATTTAAATTGAAGGCATGTGACTTACTTTTTTAATGTTTATACCAAACGTTCCTAGTGAGGCGAGGGCAGTAAGAGGATTTTAGGGAAGGCATCAACAACGTTTTTTCAGCTCACAGTAGTGCTAAAACATCTCCAGCTTGACAAGTTGATTGCATTTTTTGTACATGTGTAAAGAAAATGACTATACGGGCCAAACAGCTCAACCTCCAGTTACTAGTAATAAATTTTCTCAGGTATTAATCACATTCTCAGAGATAATTCAGGGCTTTTGAATCTCCAAGGTGTTCTGTACTTTTGAAAAACCTTTTTGCTGTGAATGCATATTGCATTCATAATGCATATTTGCAAATGCAAATTGGAATCTAAATTTTTAAAGTCGTATTTAGATATTACTTCTCATATATATTTGTCTCTAGGTTATATCCAGTATTGCCAGGAAATGGAAGAGTGACCCAAAAAGACTTGATTGTAGGAGGATACTTGATACCTAAAGGGGTAGGTTCTATTGCAGCCCTCTCCAGAGAACAAGGTTTATTTTTGGTGTATGAAATGTGATCTTTTACAGTATATATCCACTTAATTGATTTCAAAAGATTTTGCAAAGTTAGAGCATTAAGAGGAAAATACTTCAATAATAACCATTTATATGACAAAACTGGATTTTATAATTGACTTATTGATGCTGGGTTTTTTAGGTTTGTCCTCATGACGTCTTTTTAATATTCCTGAGGGTGTAGTCTATTAACTTCTCTGTACAATGTTACAATTTCATTTAAAAAGCATTAATTTCGTTATTCTTGCAGTTTTCCAATTCTTTGCCTGTTAATTCACTGTGTAGAAAGAGTTTCATTTCCTTTTAAAATTATGAATCTTTTGTTTTATTCTATTGTCACAGTTTAAATCCAGCAAAGATTGCACAGAGATCATGGTAGAACTGTATGGCTCTATTTTAAATGGCAGCATTCCTGTTAGAGCAACGTAGCTTTAAATCAGTTAGGATTCTTCATTCTAATACAGTTATTTAAATATTATTCCTCACATGTCCTTCTATTCTCCTCCTCCCACCCCCCCAATTAATTTGGAAGCATCATCACATCAATTATTGCTGTTCTTCTTCTTGAGGTGGCGTGGTGTTTTTTCCTTATCATCTATTATTTTTTCCTTTTCCACTGTCACATATCTTTTCCCTTTCTGTCATACTGAGACAATTCCCAGTCCTTGTGACTTTTCTTCCCATCTTCTTCCCTACTGCCCTATTCCCTTCTCTAATGTATCCAGCAACATTTTAAACAATTTGAAGATTATTTTATTCAACCAGGTGAGAATGTGATCTGATATTCCAGGTATCCTTTTTTTTCTTCCAGAATTACTAAAAGATACTTAATATTTATCACCTCATATTGCAGGAATGGCATTAATTACAAATACTTTTGTATTTTGTTATATATATTGGAGTTAGCTAAGTATAAATATGATTTATTTCCTCAGACGCAGCTGGCACTCTGTCATTATGCTACTTCATACAGTGAAGAAAATTTCTCAATGGCAAATGAGTTCCGACCTGAGCGCTGGCTGAGGAAAGATAGCTTCGACAGAGTCGACAATTTTGGTTCCATCCCCTTTGGTTACGGCATTCGAAGTTGTATAGGAAAAAGAATTGCAGAGTTGGAAATACATCTTGCACTGATTCAGGTTAGAACTATGTGACAGCATTACAAGAAGAAAAATATATTGGTATGATTCTTTTCTATGTATACCATTTCTGGATATCTTACAGTGCTCAAAAACTTTGTTTTTGAGTGTTATTTAATGTACTTATCCTGCAAAGTGTGCTTGAAATGTGGCATGCTGGTTAAACTACATTGCAGAATTAAAAATCCTTATGGTACAAATAAAGGTAAGATTTTTAAGGAAATATATAGATTCAGTATAGAAGGTTTTTGTAGGCAAATTTGAAGTCTTTCTTAATGTATACTACAATTGTCATCTGCTCGGTTTCAGTATTTTAGTTATGAAGAATTCAGTGCTTACAAACGCATAAAATAGTTTTTATATCCCTGTAATGACCACATTGTAATGACAAATAGTAGAATTTTTCTATGTTCTGTGGTCTTCTGTCCTTTCTTGTTCTTTCTTCTAATCTTATTATCACTTTGGATATACATAATTTATAGTTATATAATTAGCATATACACATATATATAGTTTTCCATTGCTTTGTATCATAAAGAAAGCTTCCCAACAGCTGCTACATCTTTTGTCATTTAGAAGACACCGTTTAACGCAAATACTGAGCTCAGATTTTGCAAAAATTTGGAATCTATTTATAGTTACTTATCTATAGAAATATTTAGACCATTATGTGTATTCAAAGCAAAGCTTGATTGAATTTACCTTAGAATTTCCTTAAGTAAGCTCCTAGGGCAATCTCTGAACAATTAAGCGTCTGTCTTTTGGAACTCACAGTAGATAGCTCTCAGGGGGCTGGATAAAACAAACATACTTGCTTCTTTTTCAAAAGGAGTATCGAGGAAGTAATAGTGAGCCTGCTTTTGTTTCCTGGAAAGAAACTGGAACAAAATAGCACAGAACCTATTTACAAGCATCGAGGTACTTCAGGAAGTATTTTTCATGTCTTATACATTGTTCTCATAATTAAATTAATAAAATCTGTTCCAGATGGAAGTACCTATAAAATGCATGCACAACTGATTAGAAAAAAGAAATAGCTGGAGGCGGCAGCTGTTGAACTGAGAAAGCATTTTATTAAAATTCTGTAAGACTCTGTCCTGCATTTGATTTAGGTTGGTATTTTCATTAGCAGTGGAAATAATGGATTAGACAATGCATTTAGTGTTTGCATAGGATACCAAGCTGACATGAATGAAGTTAAAATTAAAGGATGTGAATACGGAATTATGAAAAAATGGAGAAATGTTCCAGAATCAACACAAAATTGTTCACTAAGGAAAGTTGCAAGTTACTGCTTGCAGAAGAAATCAGTTGCATAACTACAAGTTGCTGACCATCTGGGTAATTAGTGCTATAGAAGCAGACTTAAGGAAAATAGTAAAAAATCTGTCAGGGATAATTATGATAATTCTGATGAAGCAGTGTAATTCTTGGGTATATTAACAGTATTAGCAAGCATGTTGTATATCAGAAAGAGGAGTTAAATTACTCAGTCTTAACACTGACAAATAGTCAGCTAGATAATGATACACATCTGAGCCTGTGTGATGCATTTTAAGGACAACATAGTCAAATGGGAGGAAGACTGAGAGAATAACAAAGATGAGGGGCTTGAAAAAGAGGAGAATGAGATGAAAATTTGATCAAAGATGTAACACTAAAAGATAGTTGTGTATAGGAAAATAACACATTGCTCATCATGCTTAGTAGAAGGATAAGAGAAGATTGCTTAGTGTATAGGACAAAGTGATTGAGAGTTAGGAAAAGTTGAGGATATTATGGTATCTCCTTCTTGAAGGTTTAAAAACAGACAGCAGGTATTCTATGCTCAGCCTCAGGACAAGTGAGATAGATCTCTGGAAGTTTCTTTTAGCCCATTATTTCTCTGATTTGCAGTTGATTCTCTCAGTTTTATTAAGTGTATGGAAATAGAACTTTAATGTATGGAGAACTTGGATGATTGAATTTATAGTGATTCTGCTCAGGAAAGGCTCTAATATTTGACTTCTTGAACTACCGTTGTTTTACTTGGTGCACTGGACATTTGCTGTCCCACAAGGTTTGAAGAGATCTCAGTTTCTTTGATAGCTCAGATTGTAGTTGTGTGGAAATTCTTCAGAAAGGACTGGCCCAGTCCTCCATCAGTCAGAGGAGGAAGATTTTTAACCATAATCTTCACCTTTTAACAACTATTTTTTCTGTGTGGGAATCATAGCACTTAGACTCCACAGAATTGGCAGCAGAAATTTTGTTTATGACAGTATGTTATGTTCTCTTCTCCAAAATCTAATTTTTGTCTGTAATTCTGCAGCTTTTGTAATACTTGTCTTGTTTATTTTCACAGTTACTTCAGAATTTTGAGATCAAAATTTCTCCCAAAACTGAACCAGTTCATGCCAAAACTCATGGACTTTTGACTCCTGGAAACTCCATCAATGTGAGATTTTCTGACAGAAAGTGAGAGTCCAAGTGTTTTGGAAATACTTGTATGATTTTTATGAGAACAGACTTGCATCTTATGGATGTTTAATCATGCTTGTTCTATGGTTTGTAGGTATTTGGCAAAATGGTCAAGTATTATGTTCTGCCTTAGTACTAGCAGTACATAAGAGAAATTACCTCTTCTGTAATAATTACACATCTGAAAACATATAGTGAAAAAGTTCCTTCTTGCACTGGATATCTGCCCTTACCTGGAAAGATTCCTAGTAATAGCAACATATGCATTGAAAAAAACCCAACCAAAATTCAGTCATATCATTCAGTGCTTTTGTTACACTGCTTTGTCATGAAAGTCAGCTATTTGGTGAGTCTATTTGCAAGCATGCATTTTAGTATATAATATGTGAAAATTAGTTGAGTTTATGAATTTGTGTTTCCTTGTTTCTTGTTCTCCCATGTTTTTTAAAGGTTTCCACCTTATATTGAAATTCTGAGATCATTTCTCTCTTGTCTGTAAAAACATTTACCCTGTGTGTATTAAGAAGTTAATACAGTAATATGAAAAGTAAAGATAGAAAAAATACAATTCATGTCAATTTCTGGTTAGACTCAAAGTACAGAACAGTTGAAAATTTATCCAAACATAACCCCCATGAATGTTTCTATATAATTAAGAAAAAAATCTTAAAAATAAAAGCTTAAGTGTCACATTGTAGAGTTGTGAAGCCAGACATCACCAAAGCATAAGCTAAGTAGAGCAGCACAAGCCACTTTCACTGTTCTAGTTAATATTATTCCAAAACTAATTGTAAATAATAAAAATAAAGTAGCTGCTACATTTTAATAATTTAATTAAAATGCTACTGTTAACTGTCTTCACAGTTCTTCAACAGTAAGAACTGGAAATTTCCCGTTGTGTCATGCTGAACCCATAGGCAGGTGCACAGTTGCCTTCAGTAGGATGGAAATGTGACTACTAAAGTATTTGGAGATTTTTTCTTCTTACCATCTACTGTCTTAATTTCTTCTTTATGAAGAGTAAATACCTGAAAGGTTTTGTTGTTTTGGTTTGGGTTTTTTTTTATTTTATTTTTCCTATGACAACTAACAGAGAAGTCTCTCTTGCATGATACTTCAGTCTTTAGATAACTTTAGTGTCACTGCACTAACCTAACTTCATCATTTTTGAGAGAAGCCTTATACCCTTGGGACAATGTTATGCCTTGAACATCATTCAAACCTACATATCCTAATATTAAATTAACTGTAATTATGCATAGTTAACTGTTTACACATCAGGCTCTGACTGCTGTTCGTGAGGTAGTTTACGTACAGATACCCATAAACTTCTCAACCATATGAAGAGTTTAAAAAAGTTATGCAACTCAGTTTTTAACATGGCAACATTTTTCTCTGCTCATCTAGCTGGAAGAAGTCAAAGACTGGTTACAAAGTAAATAACACATGGTATTTTCAATGATGTACATGAAATTCAACTTAGATAACTACAACAGTTCCATCATCGTAGTATTTCAGTTACATTTTGTTGTGCCTTTTCAAGGTCTTGACAAAAGGAATATAAAAAAAAATCTCCTTTGTATGGATCTCATATATCAGATAATGCCACTAAACAAAATTGATCGGATCTGTGAGAAGGTTAAATGCTTACATGATGACTTTAAAATGTTAATCCTATATTGAGCAAATACATGTCCTGTAAGAAAAACAGGTGATCTGTGGACAGTTTTTTTCTTTGACAAGCTTCCCTTTTGATGCTGTTTTCCAGGTCTTCACTTTATTCCTTCTGTTTTTTTCTCTCCCGCTGTTATTTCCAATTGTCTCCATCTTAAATAGAATGAAGAGAGTTGTATTTGCCAGAGCCAGCTGACATCCCAAAGGAGATGTATTGCACAGGTCTGTTTAAAAGTCTGCAAGTTGACTGTTTGACTCCATAACTCTGCCTGTTTTTGTTGACTTGGGGACCAAGGAGCCCAAGCCTTGAATCCAAATTTGCATTCTGTATGATGGCCTCCTCTGCATTGTCAGCATCATTAGAAACACCAGCCATTGCTATGTTGTGGTACATTTGCTACTTGGTATCAGTCCCTAATTAATCACTGTAGAAGAGGGAAGAGGTATTCTAAATTGCTCTTTAAAGCATTTGAATCTTTTAATGAAAACAGAAAGTTTGTGATTTTTTTTATAGAGTATCTACCCATGTAAGTTGTCTTTTATACATAATAAAATATTTATACAGAATTTACAAGTCCTGGTTCTTATTTCAATTGCTATTTATAATTGCATTTTTCTTTAGCATTTTAAACTTTTTAGCTTGTTGGATGGAAATGGATGATTAGCTGCTACATGGGAATTTACTAGTTCAGCTGGAAAAGACCGGGATTCATACGAGAATTTAATGTGTGTAGTGACCTGGCTGATGGAGAGGTAATACTATATTAGAAATATTATCAGTCTGGAGGAAAGTTAGTAGCAGAATTACCCAAGAAATACCCTAGGGCTGACTCTAATGTTTTGATTAGTGATAATTACTTAATACATAGAAGACTATTAATGATATAAAGAGTGAAGGCATAAAGTACAACCCAAAACAAACCAAACCCAACAGAACCCAGTCTATAATAGAGATGGGATGGCATTTAATAGCAAAAGACATGTATGCAGGGGATAAAAATAATTTAGTTGAGGAGCTCACCAGCTGAAAATGAAATGTGTAGAGGAAGACCTAAGTTAATCACAGGTGACTGGAAACTACAAGTGTTGGAGTAATGAAAAATAAAGCCTAGAATGTACGAGATAAAGTATCTTTGAGAGAGATGGGGGAAAAACAGCTGAGACTGCATCTTAAGTGCTCTATACAGTGTTATGTGTTCAAGAAAGGTGGAGTTTGGTTTGAACAGGTAAGGCAACTACTAAGGTTGTCAACTTAATAAAGTAGCTGTGAGTGGAGAAAGCACTGTCATTTGTTTTTAATCTACCTCCCTGTGCTTTAAGCAGACCACAGGCTTGTAGATCAAGTACCTGTCACTTCTGGCAGCTATGTAACCATGGGCTTAGGAGAACTTGTTTCTTTGGACACAGAATTGTGCTGACTTGATTACACTCCTTCCAGTCAGATTAGAGACCAGGTATTGGAAACATGGATGTCTGCATGAGATTAAATGTATCCTCAAAAATATTCATGTACTTAGTCTAGAAAATGAATATTGAGGGAGGAGAGAAATGTTCTTTTCTGATACCTTCCGGTTGAGGTGTTTACTCCTTAAGATAAAGGGCAATGCTTGCCCAAAACGAGTATCACCAGCTAACAATGAATAAACTGGTGCAGTACATTTTGAGCCGTCAGAAGAATGAGAATTTAAGGTGATGGTTTAATTAGAATAGCTGTATTCTGTCCTCTGTTTTTCTTTACTCTGTTGTAGGTACATAGGTGTGGAAGGAATCTATGAGGTCAGTGGTGAAGTAGTCACAACTTCAGCAAAATTGTATGCCAGTGGTGAATGAAACTTACGAACTCCTTATACCCCAACACCAATGTGGCCGTGAAGATGGAGAATAGTACGCCTGCCAGAAATAGGCACTGGAGGAGTGTTCAGAGCTAGCAACAGAAGAGTTGTGCTGCCAAGCAGAAGACTGGGGAAGAGGAATAGCAGAGTGGAGGCTTTGGGGCTAAACTGAATAATCTCTGGAAGAATACATGAGATCAAAGCTAAGGAGCTGGAGAGGTAAGCTGTGGACTGCATGTAGGGAAGGGGAGGAGGAGAGAAATAAAATGAAGCAAGAGCAGTTTGGGCACCTGGTATGTGTGCTATTTGCACCACATACCAAAAAACCACCCCACTGTTACTTGGTTTGATCATTGAGATTTTTCAGTCATAGAATCATAGAATAGTTAGGTTGGAAAGGACCTTAAGATCATCTAGTTCCAACACCCCTGCCATGGGCAGGGACACCTCATACTAAACCATGCCACCCAAGACTCTCTCCAACCCGGCCTTGAACACCGCCAGCAATGGAGCATTCACAACTTCCCTGAGCAACCCATTCCAGTGCCTCACCACCCTTACAGTAAAAAACTTCCTCCTTATATCCAATCTAAATTTCCCCTGTTTAAGTTTGAACCCGTTACCCTTTGTCCTCTAACTACAGTCCCTCATGAAGAGTCCCTCCCCAGCATCCCTATAGGCCCCCTTCAGATACTGGAAGGCTGCTATGAGGTCTCCATGCAGCCTTCTCTTCTCCAGGCTCGACAGCCCCAACTCTCTCATCCTATCTTCATACGGGAGATGCTCCAGTCCCCTGATCATCCTCATGGCCCTCCTCTGGACTTGTTCCAACAGTTCCATGTCCTTTTTATGTTGAGGATGCCAGAACTGCACACAATACTCCAAGTGAAGTCTCACGAGAGGAGAGTAGAGGGGCAGGATCACCTCCTTCAACCTGCTGGTCACGCTCCTTTTGATACAGCCCAGGATGCGGTTGGCTTTCTGGACTGCGAGTGCACACTGAAGCCAGCTCATGTTCATTTCCTCATCAACCAACACCCCCAAGTCCTTCTTCACAGGGCTGCTCTGAATCTCTTCTCTACCCAACCTGGAGCTGTGCCTGGGATTGCTCCAACCCAGCTGTAGGACCTTGCACTTGGCATGGGTAAGCTTCATGAGGTTGGCAGCAGCCCACCTCACAAGCGTGTCAAGGTCCCTCTGGATGGCATTCCTTCCCTCCAGTGTATCAACCGAACCACACAGCTTGGTGTCATCGGCAAACTTACTGGGGGCACACTCAATCCCACTGTCCATGTCACCGACAAAGATGTTGAACCAGACCGGTCCCAACACCTATCCCTGAGGGACACCACTCATTACTGGTCTCCAGCTGGACATTGAGCCATTGAGCACAACTCTTTGCATGTGGCCATCCTGTCAGTTCTTTATCCACTGAGTGGTCCACCTATCAAATTGATGTCTCTCCAACTTAGACACAAGGATGTCATGCGGGACAGCAGTGTTGAACGCTTTGTGCAAGTCCAGGTAGATGGTGTCAGCTGCTCTACCCCTGTCCATCAGTTCTGTAGCCCCATCATAGAAGGCCACCAGATTGGTCAGGCAGGATTTCCCCTCAGTGAAGCCATGCTGGCTGTCACCAACCACCTTGTTGTTTTTCATGTGCCTCAGCATGCCTTCCAGCAGGATCTGCTGCAAGATTTTGCCAGGCACAGAGGTGAGGCTGATTGGTCTGTAGTTCCCCGGCTCATCCATTTTCCCCTTCTTGAAAGTGGGGGTTATATTTCCCTTTCTCCAGTCATTGGGAACTTCACCTGACTGCCATGATTTTTCAAATATGATGGACAGTGGCTTAGCAACTTCATTTGCCAGCTCCTTCAGGACCCGCGGATGGATTTCATCAGGTCCCATGGACTTGTGTACGTTCAGGTTCTTAATATGGTCTCGACCCAGATCGTCTCCTACAGTGGGCGCAGGGTCTTCATTCTCACAGTCCCTGTGTCTGCCTTCCAAGGCTTGGGTGGTGTGGTCAGAGCATTTGCTGGTGAAGACCGAGGCAAAGAAGTCATTAAGAACCTCAGCCTTCTCCAAATCCAGTGTAGCCAGTTCTCCTGAGAGCTTCTGGAGAGGGCCCACATTGTCCCTAGTCTGTCTTTTATTTGCAATGTACCTATAGAATCCCTTCCTGTTATCTTTCACATCCCTGGCCAAGTTTAATTCTAAGTGGGCCTTAGCTTTCCTAACCTGGTCCCTAGCTTCCTGGACAACATCCCTGTATTCTTCCCAGGCCGCCTGTCCTTGCTTCCACCTTTTATAAGCCTCTTTTTTCCTTTGAATTTTCCTCAGCAGTTCCTTATCCATCCAAGGAGGTCTCCTGGCTCTCCTGCTGCACTTCCTTCTAGTTGGGATGCAACACTCCTGAGCTTGCAGCTGGTGATCCTTGAATATCAACCAACAGTCTTGGGCCCCCTGCCCTCTAGGGCTATATCCCATGGAATCTTATTGAGCAGGTTCCTGAAGAGGCCAAAGTCTGCTCTCTTGATGTCCAGGACAGTGAGCTTGCTGCATGCTCTTCTCCCTGTCCTGAGGATCTCAAATTTGACCATCTCATGATCACTGCAACCAAGGCTGCCCTGGAGCATCACGTTTCCAACCAGCCCTTCCCTGTTGGTGAGGACGAGGTCAAGCATGGCACCTCTCCTTGTTGGCACCTCTCCTTGTCGGCTCCTCTATTATGTGCAGAAGGAAGCTGTCTTCCACACAATTGAGGAACTTCCTGGATTGCTTGTGCCGGGCTGTACCATCCCTCCAACAGGTATCAGGGTGGTTGAAGTCCCCCATGAGAACAAGGGCATGCTAGTGTGAGGCCGTTCCTGTTTGTCCATAGAGCGCTTCATCCACAAAGTCCTCTTGGTCAGGTGGTCTGTAACAGATCTCCACAATAATGTCTCCCATCGCTGTTCTCCCTTTAACCCTGACCCACAAACTCTCTGTTAACTGATCACCTGTCCCCAGACAGAGTTCCATACTATCCAGCCTATCAATCGCTAACATAAATATCAACCCCAGTCATATGTTATGGTGTCATGTAATGTTCATAACTTTAAGAATTGCTATCTTGTAATTACTAAATATTTACATATCTGGTAATCCCAAACTTCCCATGTATGTGCCTACAGAAAGACTCTGACTGGTTTTAAAAAATCACATTGTTCCAGGACAATGTTAGTTTGCACTGGCAGGCTCCCATGGAGGCAGGTGCATTGGAGGGTTTTTCATCTCATGAAGTGCCAGTAGAGGATTTACAGGATCATGTGAAAAGAAGATGCTAAGATGATTGAAAATGCTACCAGGTTATAGTCACTGTGCTGTATATCTACTTAGGACAGAAGTAAATACATATGGTAATACAGTCACTACAGAAGACAAATATAACTGGTCTTATATCCCGGATCCCCGTGATTTTTGCAAGGCGATTGATCATCAGTGCCATGAACTTGTATGTATTGAAGCAAGATAAACTATGGTTCACTGGAATATCTGTTGGAAAATACTAAGGAAGAGATCCTAAGTTGCCGGGTATGTCTGATACATATATAGGTTTTCATCTAAATTTTACCCCAGCAGTAGTAAATAACAAAGTTAGATGGAAAGGTGTGAGTAGCAGCTATTCTAATACCTGATCATTTTTTAAATATGTATGTACCTATGCACAACTCCTGCCCACCTATTCTACCGTCTGTGATTAAAACACATACCTTTTTCCCTTTCAAAGGGTGAACACAGAACATAAGTAAATGCATACCCAGAGCTTGAAAATATTTTTTATTCATGTTCATTCCAAATTAAAAAACACCCAAATTAAAAAACACCCAAAACATGTAGATGTCATGTGGGTATTTTAAAAGCAATTTCATCTGAGGGTTTTCCCTATGCATAGAAGGACTTGGGGGTGTTGGTTGATGAGGAAATGAACATGAGCTGGCTTCAGTGTGCACTCGCAGTCCAGAAAGCCAACCGTATCCTGGGCTGCATCAAAAGGAGCGTGACCAGCACGTCAAGGGAGGTGATCCTGCCCCTCTACTCCTCTCGTGAGACCTCACTTGGAGTATTGTGTGCAGTTCTGGCATCCTCAAGATAAAAAGGACATGGTACTGTTGGAACAAGTCCAGAGGAGGGCCATGAGGATGATCAGGGGTCTGGGGCACCTCCCGTATGAAGATAGGCTGAGAGAGTTGGGGCTGTCGAGCCTGGAGAAGAGAAGGCTGCATGGAGACCTCATAGCAGCCTTCCAATATCTGAAGGGGGCCTATAGGGATGCTGGGGAGGGACTCTTCATGAGGGACTGTAGTTAGAGGACAAAGGGTAACGGGTTCAAACTTAAACAGGGGAAATTTAGATTGGATATAAGGAGGAAGTTTTTTACTGTAAGGGTGGTGAGGCACTGGAATGGGTTGCTCAGGGAAGTTGTGAATGCTCCATTGCTGGCGGTGTTCAAGGCCGGGTTGGAGAGAGTCTTGGGTGGCATGGTTTAGTATGAGGTGTCCCTGCCCATGGCAGGGGTGTTGGAACTAGATGATCTTAAGGTCCTTTCCAACCTAACTATTCTATGATTCTATGACTGAAAAATCTCAACGATCAAAGTAATTTACTTCAATGAAACCACTGAAAATGCTGTACTGTGGTTTGGTACCACTAGGTGGTGCTGCCATTATAGTATTCCTTAATAAAAGTCCGTGATTATGTATCTATGGAAAAAGATATAGGCATAGCTAAAAGCAGTCTACTTACTATAGCTTCTTGAAGACAGAGGAGCTTTGTTATACTTGTTTGACAAGGAATCTTAGCCCTCATATGTATAAATGTGCTCAACTTGTGTTCATGTTTTGCAAATGCTTGCTTAAAATGGGAATTTGTACCTAATAGTACAGTATGTCCAAAGTTTCTTGTAGGCCTTAGAGAAAGTCCAGCCTTTGCAGTCTTGTATGCCTTATACTGAGGATTATATTTTACACGGTTAATCATTGAACTTTGACACCCTACCTGTTATCATGCAAAATTCAAAATAAAGAGAGTTCCTATTCTAAATAGATTAAGCTCTAGGTGAGATAAGAGTAAAGAAGACAGGAGATAACTGAGGGAGATATTTTGAGTGTTTCAGGTGCTATTGTAAATTGCAGTCCTGCATTGCAGAAAACAGCAGGTCTTTTGACACCATTTAAAGGGGATTGTACCAATCCTTGCAATGTTTGAAACATACTGTTTGCCGCCAAGTGTTTGTCTAGTTGGGAAACATTTAAATTGAATGGTAAACTGGCTGAAGCAGCCACTTTACTCAGATGAAAGGAATGCCAGAGTCAGGGATTTTGGAAAGAAGTAAGGGATAAACAACTGCAAGAGAGTATTTACCACTGCAGTCAAGTTTCAGGACAAGATCTGCTTTTACCATTTTATTGTTTCGAATAAGTCCAAATGTAGAATTGGTGTCTAAACCAGAAACTAAAAGGTGTGAGCATATTGTTCAGATTTCATTGTTTCTATATTTCTGAGAGGAGAAAATTAAAATATTTGGAAGTATGAATGAAACATTTTTCTTAAAGGCAAAAAGTTGTGTGCTTTCCTCTATGCAGGGCATGTGCTATGAACTTGCCCAACTTAGCTCAAGTAAACCATATCTGGGTTTTGTTTGTTCAGAAACCAAGTTGCTCAGGCAGCTTCAAGAAACCAGTAAGCAATAGTAACTGTTTGGGATGCATTTAAAGTAGGCTAAATTTCTTTGTCTGCAGTATGCAAGTAAGGATTTGTATGCAGGTTGCCACTTGTTAGCTGAACTGCAGCAAGTTTGTAAGGGCTCTTAGCTCCTCACAAGTACACAATAATGCAAGGAACCTGCAATAGAGAATATTTAAGTAAAGTTATACTGTCAGAAGGTGGGAGTATGCACACAGGCAATACCAAACTGACCTGATAAATAATATCTTAATAATTTTTCTGAATATTAACTTTCATGGGAGGTTTGTAGAGTTGAAAGTGTATTCTGGGACATAAAGTGGAAAAGGTACAATAACATGAGATAAAGTGATGCCCATATGAAAGTATTTCATCTACGACATCATACATAAAAAAAAATCAGCCCATCCAGAATCATTGTTTTTGTAATTCTTTGTAAGTCGTCTGAAAAATAGTATCATATGGTATCTTTCCCAATAGGAAATGTTGTTCTTAAAATTTGAATTCCTGCCAACATAAGAACACCATTTTTCCCGAGGTGTTTATGGGAAAAGTCAAACAACTGTAGTCAGAGAACATGATTAACATGTTAAAAGAACTGTTGATGCATGTATAATACATCAGTGTTGACACATCCACTATTACTACCATCTAGTCTTAAACAAAAATAAGTTTATTTAGGATGAAAGAAATTGTAACATGGAAAATCTAGGGTGTGCAATTAAGTAAAACACCTAGAATGTACATTAAAGATGCTAATTTATGCTAGAAGAGAAATCTTTCACCTGGGTCTAAGGGAAGCTGATAAGAACTTTCCTCAAACAAGGTATTAAGTAATAGCATAAGATTTCATCCATGTTTACATTAGCAGCTCGGTTCCTTTTTGCAATTGATTGTCTGCTGTTTGTTTTTCTAACTGAATTAGTGCTTACTTTGATTTCCAATTGCAGGTGTAGACAAAGAGAAGATGAAAAAACATTTAGAAAAGTCTCTTTTATTCTCAATAGCTCAGCTTCTGAAGGTCTTTGTCTCCTTTATGCAGATAGGGGTAATCACTTGAATTTGCTTGAAGATTCCCAAATACTGCAGACATAGTCTCATCACAAATGGAAAAAGGAAGCATTAATTTTTGATGATTAGAGAATCAAAAAGGTATGTAGGGAATTAGTTACATATATCTGTAAGGGTTTGGTTAAAAATTGTTGTGTAAGATAACACTGAAAAGGCAACCAGTATTTCACTGTAACATAGATCCTTCTTTTGTGTTATTGTCACAAACTTATAGATAATAAATACATAGTCATCATGACAACTATCAAACACTAGTTATTTTCAGATGAAGTTGTATGAAAAAATATACCATTATTTTTGCACGGAATTAAGGCACCAAATTCATCCAAGTAATAATCATTTACTGGTTGCTGGTCAGCTTAATTTTGCAGTATAAATAGCAATCAGTGCCAGAAAGTGGGGGCAATTATTTGTTTCACTTCTGGCCTACATAGTTATTTTAAAGGGGGTTAGAAAAAATCCCAACTCTGAAGATTTTTAGGACATAAGTCTCAGCTGGAAAACTTTCTGATTAATGATACAGTTGATTGATCACCTTCTCACCAGGTAAGACTGCAGGGAATGGCTACATTTATCCATTCATTGGCTCTGTGAGATTATGTCTATGCAGGGAAGATCTAATTCAGCCATATTACTCTACCAAAGCAAATGTCTCTAGTGCTTGTGTGTTTGCAAGTCCGTAGTTTTCAGGCCCACAGTGAAGAGTTTCAGTGTGTTGAATTCTGTTTTCTGCATCTTCTGTTCTTGGGTCATCATGATTGATAAGGCATTATTGGCAAATGTATACTAGAGATTAATGTTTTAATCTGTCATGACACTGGGCCACATGTGAATGCATGAGTAGTATTTGTAATGACTGCAATTATATTGATGTATGATTACATATTATGTATATTTATAATTGGTTTTGGTGTTGTCATTTTACTATCTAATAGTATGGGAGAGGGAGAGAGCAGATGAAATTTACACAATTATTTGGCTAGAAAAAAAATACAAATAGAACACTCTCTTCATTCTACTGACACAGAAAATAGTGGTCTATTAATGAGTTTCTGCCACAAGAAGTGATTTCAGTTATTAATTCAGGTAAAATAAAATTAATTCAATTACAGAAAAATGTATAAAGGATGGGGAATAATCTTAGGTTTCCCAAATGATGGCTTAGGTCAGGTCTGTAAGGCTTTTTTTATTGCACTGGCTGCTTCTAAGTGGAGAAAATCTTTCCTAGGCCTTTGCTTCACTTTTACGATTAGTACTTCAACTGCATAGTGTTAGAAAAAAGTTAGAGGAGAAAGAAGTTTATTTTTTAGATGTCTTTAAGGTAATGCAAGAAGTGGAAGCACCCTCCAATCCTTTATTGGTTATCAATATGTACTTGGCTTCTAAAGTTTGGAGCTCTGTTGCTGGACAGTTTGATTGGAAGAGTGATGTTTAGCCTCAAGACCAGGGAAAAATGAGAATCTGTTATTTATTTCTCAGGGATTTGCAATTAAGTATTTTTTAAGGGGAAGGCAAATCAGAAGAGGGTAAGAACTGCTAGCTAGAAGGTACTTTCCTTCGTTGGTTCCTGTGATTCTTGTTGGTGTTTTGAGTGACTAGTGGTTTTGTAAACCAAGAAGCGAAGAGAAGCAGGTATCAAAGACAGTGATGGTTCAGTATATTCTTCATGGCCAGCTGGAGATTCCTACAGGATGGATAGGAACCTGTACTGCAAGAAAATGGGGAACTAGTACTTGTGTCCAAACAACTCTCTCTAACCTTCTGTATCAATGAGCAGGAGCATGTAAAATATATTTTAAAAAAAGAGCATAGCTGATCTCAGCTTTATCAAAACATGTCTGGGGCACAGTTCCATCCCATATGGTATAAAACCAAAAACTGTATCTGTTTGTATTTTCTGATACTTACGTAAGAAGATGAAGACTTGTTTGCTCTGAGTTTTGTGGATAGGATAATTAATTAACTATCTCCAGGAAACATTTCATTAATGGCAAAGTCAAACCTTGTTCTCCCCTCCTAGGAAAAAAGCTTCCCATATAGAATGGGAATATCTAATTTCACTAGGAAACAGTTGTGTGGTTTCTAGGATTAGCACACCTCTATGAGACTATGAATAGATGTAGTATTGGTTGAATTTGCAACTGACCTGTGCCTATTTGTCGCTCTGTCTGGGGAATGCAGGATTGCTTGCCTTGCTAAATGTTTACCATGTTAGGGAGGGATATTGCTTGGGGTATTGCCCTATTTAAAAAAAAATCTAGGATATCAGAAGATCAGTGAACATCCATCCATCCATCCAAAGGATAATGCTGTGCAAGTTTATTCTTACCTAGGCAGTTTGTCTTTTGTTTCTGAGATGGAGCTCACTAGTGTTATGTAGACTGAAAATACTGTTCTCTTACAATAGTTCCCTTTGGGGTTTCTGTTTGCTACCAGTTTCTGGAAGCTAAATATGAATAGCTGTAGTATGCAGTGGCTTATTTTCTCATATCTGTTTGGGGGTATGAAGTCTACTGTTACTCACAGTAGTGTGACAACAGTGTTAGAGCTATAAGCAAGCTAATGACCTCAGTAAGCAGGAGTAGATGAGGAGCAGTCTATTCCAAATCCCCAGAGCTAGAATATAGAACTACTATATCCTTTGGATTTGAAAAGATCAGATCACAAATGACAGTGTTTTTTCTTTTTTTGTAATAAAACATTCAGCAATTCTAAAATCATAATATTTGTCTAAATGGTACCTGGGGAAAAAAAAGTATAAATGCAAAATCCCTGCAGACAGAGTAGGAGAAATTAAATGAGTTTGATTTTGCCTTTTTTTTTTTTTTTTAATGATAAACATATTTTTGATATTTATTTGAAATAAAATATCTTCAATAAGCAATTTCTCTTTCATGCCTCTCTTTGCATATAAAATTGAATTACAGGGTGAAAAAATGTCCTTTTGAGAAAGTGAAGGGTAACATTAGCCATCTGAGCTGGAAATTATAGCTTGTCTTCACAGTTTCATGTTTCTGTTTCAAGCAAGAATTTGAAATATATTTATGCAGGTTCCTCAGTTTCCTCAAAGGTATGAGATGGTGACAGGGAATGGAAATATCAAAGCCTTTCCTTCATGGAATACCCCTCTATATGGGTATTTCTGGATATTTTCAGTTTTTTATTTAGGCTGCAATGGGTATGTGAGCATTTCAACCCATGAAACTTTATTCCTTTATAGGGAATGATCTTTGAGAAGCTTAGCAAACTTCCAACTAGTCAAACTGTCCCATTTGCTAAAGTGTTGGAGGCTCAGGCTTTCAGCACAGACACATCCAGGCTTAGTTCCCACATTCAGCCCAGCTTTGTGCACAAAAGGTTTGCTCTGGTTTCTCGGAGTTGGCTGGTTAAATGAGGTTAGTCTGGCACCATGCACTCACTCATTTTGGACTAGGTAACTTCGAGTCTATGAAACATCTTCCCGGATATGGAGATACGAGATTATCTCCTCATGTTATGCTTCTCTTTCTTGTCTGTCTCATAACTGTACTGTATTTTGGTCAAGTTTTTGACAAATACCAAACCAGGTGATGCTGATTGTGACCACACTGGCGTGTGACTCTTAGGCAGGAAAGAGATCCTTACTCCTCTTACACTGCAGGGTTGTATCTGCAGTATGCAATAGCTGTATGAAGTCTGCGTGAAGGGATACAAATGCGGAGAACAAAACATTTAAGGATTATATACAGTAAAGACCCCATGTCTCACATGGAAAGAGCTTTCTACTCCTATTCAACACATTAGGAGCAGTGGGGGAAGAGTAGGAGGTTCTCTGGTTGTTTTCCAAGGAGCACATTTTTGCAATATAGAAACTAAATTTATCTATAACTCCTTATCCAAGAGAGAAGTCTCACATCTCATGTCTTCCCTTAGCTTATGATTCAATGTCATTATCATCAGAGTATGCAGGGAAAGAAATGACCGTGAATGCCTTAAAATAAATGAAAATGACAAAGCAGTGGCTCAACTCCCCCTGTCCTTCTTTGGTTTTGAGGTTTTGGGATTCAGATTTTAACGTTTTCTTCCTGCCTGGAAACCTATTAATGTAATTCCAAAAAGTGGAGTTTTGAGAGAACATCCTGTATTGCAAAATTCCTAGTAAAGGTGTTGAGATGCTGCAGCATTTCCAGACTTGTTCTTCTGCTTTCAGAGTAAAGTAGTAGAAATAGCATGCTTTTCTGTCACTTGTATAGTGATATGCTAAGAAAAAAATTCACAGCTTAAGATATTTAGTTGGTTTATCTGGTAGTGTTGTCTTGATGTTTATCTTTATTCCTTCTAGCATGCTGATGACCATAATATCTGCATACACAAGGCTGTGACTCATTAAACTGGAGAGGATGCTTACTTTAAGACTCTGTAAATGTTTTCTGCTAAATTTGGCAGGGACATTTCAAGATGTCAGAGCATTGAATGACATGTAAAATTGTCACATAATCTGTGAAGAGAAATATACCAATTCTAACTTTCAATTCTAAGTCTTTATAGTATTCTGTTGTCAACCATGGGTCAAATATTTCTCTATGAATCAAAGAAAACTTGTAATTTACTGAAGTCGGAAACAGCTAAGTATCTGCAGCAACTGAGTACAGTATGTAGAATTTAGGTAAGACTCCAGGTTGGAATAGCAGAGTTCACATTAAAAACATTTTGATGGGATCATCTTCTCTTTTCTTTCAGAATGGCTTATGCTTTATGCCTGGTTTTCTAAGCGTGTACTATCTCTGTGCATGGACTCACATTATTTTTAAGGTGGAATATTTGAGTGATGCAGCTGGCATTTAGATAATATGATTCCAGTGAATGAAGGCTTACATACAGTAAACATCTACTTCAGTTCTCTTGAGCTTGTTCTTTTTTTTTCAACTAGAAATTAACTGTTTGGTGTGCACCAAATAACGATATCAAAAGTAAAGCACATGCATAGTTTGAAGAGTTCCTTAAAGTCTCTGTAATATCCAGAAGCTTCATTTTCCTATATAATATTTTTTTACTACAAACGCAAACATGCATATTGATTTACTGTTACTAAACACTAATGACTCCAAGAGTGGTTTTCGTAACGATGTACAGTTAACTTTTACATTACTTACTGTGAATCTTTAACTCTTTTGAGGTCTTTACTGGTTTTTGCTGAATCTTTATGAAAGTCCTTAGCAGAGCTGATAAAGCCATCTGGTGGAAATGACTGAGTTGTTACAGGTAAGAATCATTTTCTTGCATTTGTCTGTATTGTATTTTCTGCAGTTCAGTCCTGGTCCAGGACAGGACTATTATAAATATCAGCAATTACTAATTAGAATATATTGTAGTAATGATGTATTTAATACGTGCAGAAAACTGCACTTTCCCAAACTGGAAAGTTACCCTCCTCATTTTGTGAAAAATCAAATCCAAAACACCAAAAGCAAAGAGTTGGATCATTCTGAAACCGGAGCAAATCTGAAGTGGTAGCAAGCTTACAGTAAATGAAGGTGAGAGAGCTCTTGCAAATAATTTGTAGTGAGCGAGTCACTCAATCTAGTTACCAAGGAAATGAAATGAGGCTATTGGTAAAGGGAATTGAGGAGGAAGACATTGCAATTGGGGCAACTGTTACCATTACATAAGCCTACCTCATATGGTTATTGCTAATGTAAAACCTTGTGGAGGTATGTTTTATAGAAGATGCTTCCTGGGTTTCACTAATATTTTGTGCTGTTAATGTTGTATTCTCATCATGTGCTATCCTTTGTGTGACTCCACCAAGTTGGCCATGTGTTCAACCCCAGGGATAAACCGGCCCGTCTATTAGAGTACGTAATTAATTACAGTTTTAAAAATATTTTAATAAGTAGTGGGCTTCTGGAATACTCAGAATAATTTCTCAATAATTTCCAACGCAAGCACATTATTCACTTCCCTGCTCCCTTTTTGACTGACGATGAAAAACTAAAAAAAGCTGTTTCACATGTGCCAAATCCCATTTTTTTCTCATGATGGGGCACATAGAAATTTTGGTAAGTTTCTTGGAAGTATACTGTGCAAAGCTTATGGACAACTCCCATTCTTTACTCCATTTATTAGTGAATGGTAACTAAACTGTCGCAAATTCAGGGCCTAAGATGAATTTGTGGTGGCTAAGTCCACATAAGCAGAAAACAGAAAATAGCTGCATGCATCTGAACCAAGCATCCAATATGTTACAGGGATGGAAAAGAAATTTGATCTGAATTTTGTAATTCAGTGAAAAATCTGCCAAAGTTTTGAAATCCCAGTAAGATATATCATGAACATGACACAGTTCTCAGGAATTCCAGCAAGCCTGCCGTCAAGGGACAGTCAGTGAGGTCGGTGACAAAGTTTGAATGTAATTTTATTTCTTGCCTTTCCCCCCTTTCTGAGTGAGTGAGTCTTTATGAACTAGACTAGCAAAGCTTTCAGATTTGGAGCCTTCCCTGTGTTATAGTATTGGTATTTTTTTGTGTTTGGGACACAAGAAGAGTCACTTCGGTATCACTGTCTATTTCTCATAACGAGGTAATGAAGAGATTCAATAGAAGTTGTGGATTTGATAGATTTGGGAGAGAACACCTTCTGGACACTTTAAAAATCAAAGTTGTTTCATCTTGCTTTTGTTTTAAGGAACAGAACATATAATCAGAGAGGTTTTATCTATTGTTTTTACGGCAGAAACTTCCAAATCTTCCCAGCACCTTTCTGTGGGAGAGCAAAGGGAGTTTGCATAAGAATACAGTCAGTCAGACAGGAATGCTACAGCAAACTAGATAACGGTGAAACTGATGTCTGAATTACCCTTGATAATGTTATCACGTTAAAAGGAAGCATATCAGTCACCTTTGCAAGCTCTTCCTGAATGTTTTCCCAGAAGAATGCATTATCTGCAACGGAAAGAAAAAAGCAAGCAAGCTATTTAAGGCAAGCGAGGTTGGAATCAGAACTATTAAATAATAAATTTTGTGTAGTTTATTGTATTCAGTATGTTGGATTTACTGTCTTAAATTAATCTTTCAACTGACATCACTGTAACAAGGGAGTGGTACCGGCAATAAGTGAGGCCAACTGACTTGCGGTATTAGAGCTAGAGTCAAGAGTCAGAACAAGACTAGGGATCCAAACAAAAGGCTATGAGGTTGTTTAAAGTGTGAACCTCAGCTTTTAATACAAACAAGAAATCCTGATTGAAATAGACCCAATAGAAATTGACAAATTATTTACAAGAGCTAGCTCACCTTTATTTACTGTTAGCTCACATTCACATCAGATTTGTTCCATTTTCAAAATGATCCAGCTCTTTGGTTTTTGTGTGCTTTATATTAGTAGTCAGGGAGAAGGGCTTTAGAGTTCTTTGGATAATTTATAGCAAATAATGTTATTTTGTATGAATAGAAAAAATTAAAGAATTCAATAATAATATATTTACCATAAACATCTCTAATTAACTAAGCTCTAGTAAATGTTTTAAAACCACAATAATTATATAAACTTAAGATCAGAACTCCTTGCTGAAAAAAAAACCCAAAATCAGTTTTACTGAGTTTGAGTTTTCTCTGTAACTGGAACAGAGAATGTAAACTGCTCGTTCCATGAATGGTAGAGACCACTACTATTGTAATTTAAAAATTATTTTATTTAAATGAATTGGATTATGCATGAAAAATTTTGCCACTGGTAGCTGGGAAGCAGATACATTTTGAGTATCACAACTTGTAGCTCTAAACACACAAGCTACAATTAACACATTCAAGTCAAAAAATAAAGATTGACTGAATTGCTGAGATCGCTCTTTAAAAAATAGATTTTTAGACCAATTTAAATTAGGAATCATGGGGAAAGTATCCTGCTCCCAGATGGACAAGCTTGGCAAAGCAGGAATAATAATAAAACAAAATACAAAATAGATGCAACAACAATTTGTGTAATGAAAAGAATAAATTGTACCTAAACTACAAAATAATAGACTCCAACCCAGCAAGCACTTAAATGTATGCTTAATTGTAAACAGATGAGCAGTTTATCTCTAACGAGACAAATGAATAGTAAAAAGCACTTATGGGGTTGAGGCCTAAGATTGCTATTATTGGTTAGAGTATTAATCAATTAAGGAAGCAATAATAAATCGATAGTAGGTAAGTACATTTTAAATACGTGTGTTTGTGCTATCACTTTTGTCAAATTTGATTCTTTCCTGTGAACTGTGTAAATGAATCATACTGTCACCAGGGAGATGGACTACAGGTAAGTTTCGTAATCCACCTGGCTGCCTTAACTTCAGCTATTTAAGCTCTTCATCTGATCTCCCTCTGTAGCTAAGGGGGAAGGGAGACATTTCTGTTTTACCTCTTATCATCCTTCCGAGGTACTGATTTATCTCTTTACCATAAAAGGAGCCTAAGTGCCTCAGCTTAAATGAAACTAGATAAATTCAGCTGGTTACAGCCAGGTGCAATGAAACATCCTAGGGTCTATTGTTAGAATGACAACTACGCGCACACTGAACTTAATGAACCTCCTTGCAGGAGATCGATATAAGCATCAAGTTATATTTCTTTTAACTTCAGTTGTGCAGAATCTGTTCCCAACAGCTCTTAAAAGGTTAGACAGCTCTGCCTCACAATGACACAAAGTACAAAGGAATGTAAGCATTAGGTTTCTAGCCTGCATGTTTGTTACTATGTGCAGCCCTGTTGGCATACAAATTTACTTACATATACTTACATTTATAAGATTATAAAAAAACGTAAGCTTGAGATCAGAATAATGGTGGGTGCATGTGAGACTGAAACCTCCCCTGTCCACAAAGCAACAGCTTTCAGCATTTGTCACCTGGCTAAAATGGCTTATATGTTCATCCAAATGCACAGTCACTCACATATGTGGTGTTCACTAGGTCATGCTAGGGGAATACCTTTTGCAACGCACCTGGAGCCCTGCACATGCTTTGCAGCTTTAGTGCTGATCCAGTCAAGCACAGAAATAACTGGGAAATTACTCATGTTCACTGTTAATCCCAGCTATTAAAATATACATAGGTTGTCATCATTTTTCATTGTAGTGAATGTGTGTGTCTGGCACTTCTGTTTCACAATTGTCTGGTATTTGCCGTGGACTCTCTTTTCAGCCCATGTGCTGCAGCCTTTCACTTTTCCCTTGAAAGGACATAATCATACAAAAATCCCTTCAAAACCAGTTTCACTGAAGAAGAGACCTAAGCAGGAGAAATAAATATATGAGATAAGATGGAGAAGAATGTGTTCTGACCCTGAAATATCTGTCCTTTTAAAGGAGTAAGAAACAAAGACAATGAGATATTAATTATGTTTCCAGATCATACAGAGCAGTGAGATGCTGCAAAATTATAGCCGTTACTGGACAAGAAAAGTATTATGAAAATACCTAATAAGGCTGAAACTACAGGCAAAATGGGACATATGGGACAAATACACAGTTGTGTACCTACAGAAAACACACAGAAATATGAATACTAAATGTAAAGCCAGAAAGGAATTGAATAAAATTGCAGTTTGCAATGCAGTGTGGCGTCACAGGTATGCATACGCTTGAGTCTGAATGTCTTACATGACTGCATTTTTCTCATATACAACTGAAGCACATGCCTAAATGTTTTATTAAATAGGAGTAGTATGTCTGCTAACATAATTGAAGTATAGCATGGGTTTAAACTGATTTCTGAATGAGGGCTTTTGTTATTTAAAAAGGAAAAAGAAAAAGCCATTGTCACAACAGGCAAGAAATGCAGAGCACTACCTCACAAAGCTTCACAAAGAGGTGTTGACAGGTTCTCTGCCCACAGTTTCTAAGGGGTCTGGCAAGACAATTGGTTTTTATTCCAAGTTCTGAATGAACAGAAATAGTACTGCAGCAGAAATGGGAAACAACATATGAAATATATGATGAAAAATCTGGCCTAGCTCTCCCAAGTAATGCTCTCCAACCTTTTTCTGTTGCTGAGATAGCAGTAGTGCTACACTACTGACTGCGTGTGTGAAACTCTAGAAATAACATCTTCGTCTGGCAAAATAAAGGTGGTGTGAAATCACCTGGGAATACAGGTAGATTTTGGTACCATCTTTCAATTAAAATAGGTGTAAGACATGCAAGTCTCCATCTCAAACAAAAGCAAACGCAAGTTCCTTAAATGCCTAAATTGTCTGCAGAGCACTGATCTGGTTGTTACCGTACTGCATGTACACAGAGAGTAAGATGAGTGTGCAGAAGCAGGCTAGGAAGGAAGCTTTCCACTTGACTGTGCCCCAGTGTGTGAAACTGACGAAGCTTTGGGGCTGAGTATTAGAATGTGAATAACAGTGCTGAGGTGGCTTCCTGTATGCCAGGAAACAGAGCTTTGTCCTATCTTGTAGAGGAATAGAGTTTCACAAAAGTATTTCTACAGGAGGCCGAGAAAAGCATGGCTAAAGCCCTGTTGGGATGAAAGTGGTGGCATAACTGTAGTGTACGCAGTCAGGAAGTCCAGCCTCACGGAAGGGGGATGGGAAAAGCAAGGAGCAGGTAGCATATTTGGACCAGGAGCAACAACACTGAAAAGGAGTTGAGTCACAGCGGAAGGATAATTGAGGTAGCAGGAATTTAGGGGAAGTTAGGCATATCAAGCACTCTGTGCAATCACAATTGGTTTTCTTCTGGTAAATGTCCTTAGTTAATAATGTCTTTGGCAGTGGAGACGCACAAAGAAAGCACCTCACTCCGTTTGTCACCATTACTCCCTAACTGAAACAGGCATTATGTGAAGCCATTCTGAATCCAAATTCTTGTGCAAATCCAAAACCACATAAAAAGCTGGTAGCACAACACATTCAGGGTTCTATGCAAGCAGTAACTAATCAGCCATCCTAATGTTCCTATGAGACAAGCTGGTCAATTGATTATTCCAGTTTTCAAAGATACAGGGCTGAGGTTAATTACAGAATCATAAATTCAAGTAGGTTGGAAAAGACCTTTAAGAACATCAAGTCCAACCGTTAGCCCAGGACTGCCAAGACCACCACTAAACCGTGTCACTGAGGGCCTCATCTACATGGTTTTTGAACCCTTCCAGGGATGGTGATTCCACCACTTCCCTGGGCACCCTGTCCCAATACCTGATCACCCTCTCTGTGAAGAAATATTTCCTAATATCCAATCTAAACCTCCCCCGGCGCAGATTGAGGCCATTACCTCTTGCCCTCTCATTTGCTACTTGGGAGAATAGACCAAACCCCACTTCACTACAACCTCCTTTCAGGTAGTTGTAGAGAGCGATCAGGTCCCCCCTGAGCCTTCTCTTCTCCAGACTAAACAACTCCAGTTCCCTGAGCCATTCCTCATCAGTCTTGTGCTCCAGACCCTTCACCAGCTTTGTTGCCCTTTTCTGGACCCACTCCAGCACCTCAATGTCTTTCTTGTAGTGAGGGGCCCAGAACTGAACACAGTATTTTAGGGGCGGCCTCACCAGTGCTGAGTACAGGGGGACGATCACCTTCCTGGTACTGCTGGGCCTGCTATTTCTGATACAGACATTTACCTGGATCCTGTAATAGGCTGGTTCAGAAAATTCCATTGAAGGATGGCATTGTCTGAAAATTCAGCCTGGTTTTTAAAAGCGGAGGTTTGATTTACTTATAGATACCGTCCCCCCAGGAACCTAAATTTCTCACTTTGTGTTTGTAGAGATCCTGCTGTGGCAGGCCCCTCGGCATCCTTCCCTCCATCCCATCTCCTTCCTTGTGATGCTTCCCAGCTTTTCTCACCCTGCCTGCTGCCTCTGGGAGAGACTGCGGCGGGAGATCCCGCAGAAACAGCAGGCAGGGTGAGGGGAATCTTTCAAAGACATGCTCGCACTCCTGCTTCCCCCTGCCAGCTGCAGCCCCTCACCTCTGGTCCCCAGCTGTGCTGCTGCTGCCCTCTCCCGGTGCGACGGGCGGCCCCTTTAAGGCGGCGCGGGGAGCACTGTCCCTTTAAAAGGCGGCGGGCGGGAGGCGGTGGCGGTGGCGGCGGCCGGGGCTATCGCTCTGCCCGCCGGGTTTTCCCCCCCTTCCAGCCGGCCCTGTCGTTCCTTAGTCCGCCTGTTAAAAAGCGGAGGCAAGATGGCCGAGCTGGGCAGCAAGGGGGTCACCGCCGGGAAG
Organism: Myiopsitta monachus; assembly: GCA_017639245.1. Taxonomy (NCBI): domain Eukaryota; kingdom Metazoa; phylum Chordata; class Aves; order Psittaciformes; family Psittacidae; genus Myiopsitta; species Myiopsitta monachus. Next base: position 24,559,937 of record CM029926.1, on the reverse strand, counting down.
ATCGCCATCAATGTTCAGAAAAAGCTGACCCGGGCGCAGGAGAAGGTAAAGGGAGACGGGAGGTACCGCCGGCTCCCGGGGATGCGGGGAGCGAAGCGGGTACCGGGGATGACACCTTCTCCCCCACGCCCCCCGGGAGCTGGCAGCTGCTCTCCCTGCGGATTTAGGGCACCTTTGCATCTTGAGGATGCAGGATGTTCGAGCCGTAGGGGTTTGCCATCCGTTTGCAGAAACATGGCATCGGGTGCAGCTGGGAGAAGGGAGGGAGGACGGAGCGCCTCACGCTTGTTTTGGACATGTAGATGCTTATTGTTTCAGCAGGAGGAGACCTTCTTTTCACTGTATGTAGGCTGTGCTTTATGCGGCAGTATCAAGCTGTATTTTGCGATAGCGGTAAAAGACGGTGAGGAAGAGGAGATGGGCACTTGCGTCCTTATCTTCTAGCAACATAGCATAATAACCACTGTTTGTTTTACTGACCTTGAGCTCCAGATCTTGGAATGGTGGTAAAGTAAAAGCCATAGGTCTTTAAAGACTCTGCTAAGGGAGGGGTGTTTTTTGAATCCCGGGAGCCCTTTTGCTGCTCTCCGCCCACCTCTGTGCCAGCAGAAGGTGCCAGGAATATGCAATGGATACTTTTCATGTTCATCTCTCTGGCATGCTGCATCTGATGCCAGATGCCAGCTCTGTGTAGGGATTATCAGACATTTTATGCAGGGACATTGATCAGCTGCTTTTATCTCTGGCACGTTCATCTTGGCTTTCAGTGATTTGCTGTGAGATGACATTGACTGAATAAGGACTGGTGCATCTTTGAGGGAGGGAGGGTAAACAGATCTGCCCCACTGCTGCTCTTGTTCCCTGGGAGTTATCTTTAGCACCTAGATTTAATCTTGGAGGTTTGGGATTGGATGCAGTGCTGGCATGAGCCTTGTGCCCTTCGCCGGCACTTACAGAATGGTGCTGTGTCAGAATGGCAACCTAAACTTGTGAGGCCTAATACTGCACATGCTGCTTCCACTAGTTTAAGCTCATTCACTGAATCTGTGATTTGAACTTGCCTGACTGCTTGGTAAAAACCCCAGGTGAACAGCAGATCTGGTATGGAACTGGCTGCAGCAGCAAGGTCCTGGCTTTGCTGTAAACACTAGTATGAGCATGGCCACGTCTGTGGTTTTTCCCATTACTGCGGTTCCAAAAGGGGGCAGGATGGGAAATTTGTCTCCTGGTAACTAGTCCACCCTGAACTCGTCATAGGTGTTAAATTAATTTGGTATTAACCACCAGATGGCAACCATATTTTTAGGTAATATTAAGGTCAATGGTAAAGGCTGAGCTCCTTGGCCTGCTGACGAAGTTACTGTATTTGTTCTGGCAGCTTGGAGCCAAGCGTGGCCTGCCAGGCCCTTCCCTGCCTTCTTATCTCAGTGCATGCAGGTTCTTTTCATAGGGAGAATTTTCCACAAATTCTTCTCAACTGGAGATCCAGTTCAGTTCCTGGCTTATTCCCTGGTGGTGACTGCATGTGGGAGCCACGCTGTGTATTGCAGGTGATTAGCGCGATCTGAAATGGCTGTGTGTCTCTTTACACTGAAAAAGCACACCTCATTTCCTTCAGAGGAGAAAAGGAAAAGAAACCTAAAGTGCTTGCTTATTAAGTTAACACAAATTCTAGGCCCTTCTCCTGTGTTATACTAATGCAAACAAAACCCTTCTCCTGTGTTATACTAATGGAAACAAAACGTTCTCAAAAAAGGAAAAAATGGCATTGCTTGCTTCATCATCTGACTTGCTCCTTCATATGCCTACAGCTTCATCTGTGGCAATTACTCTTTAGTGGAGTGTTACATATTTTACCTTTGTCTCTCAGGGACAGTTTCAAGAAGTCAAGCATAAGAATGTTAACTTTCAGCTTGTGAGGAAAGATACAGCTGAATACGCAGTAACAGGAAGGCACCAGGGGTTGCGGTATTATACTGGTATTAGTCTTGTGGTATTTAGGCTGTGATACTGTGTTTAGCAGGAAGGTTAAACCACGCGTTTGAATGTAAGGATCAGGTGTTTAAATAATTGAAATTAAAAAAAAGGTAAGCACAAGCGTACAGAGGTAGATCTGGGTACACAACAGCACTTAAAACCCTACTGGGGATGCTGACTGGGGTTGACCTTGCCTTTTTGAGGCTTAAAAAAATCTGGCAGTTTTCGTTTGCGTATCTGCTTTCAATTTGAATCTAGGATAAAAATTCTTCCTTTCAAAGTGATATCTTCCTCCCAACTTGAACCCTGAGGCTTTGACTTCAGCAGTTTCCTTCATAGTGAATTTAAGCCTTGTGTTAAGCAAAGACTGATGTCTTTTTGTTCAATGCAGATTTCACACTGAAACGCTGTATACATCCTTTTTTTTCCCGTCTGAGACAGCTATTATGTAAAGTATGTAAGATATTCCTTCAGAAATACTGTTTGTTTTGAGCCTTTCAGCAAAACTATTGGCTATTTTTGGAAGACATTTTCTCAATTCCACAGGAAATATGGGGCAGAAGGGTTGACTGCTGTTTGCAAATGGGCTGGCATCCTTTAATCTCTATTCAAAGATAGCTTCAAGTAGAATATGGTTCCTTGTTCTCCAAATGTATGCAGTATATTTACATTAGTAGTTACATTTTTGACTGCTGAGCCATTCACCTGAAAGCAGGATATGAATGCAGAGGATGCAGAAGAAATGCTCTGCAGTGAAAAAGGGCAAGGTAAATGGAGTGAACAATTCTGGTTATTGAGTGTGTGCTATGCCAGGGTAGTGTAAGTCCAAGGGGACACACAGTGAGATGTACCTGCATCACAGCCAGGAACTAGTCTTTGAAAATGTTTGGACCAATATTGAATAACAGACCAACAGGAACAATAGAGTAAATCAAAACCAGAGCACAGTCCCTTCATTTCAAGAAAAGTGGAAAGTGTTGTCCTAGGTATGAATCTCTCATGGTCATTCCACATGATCTGGATGAGATATTTCACCTTTTTTTTCATCCTTGTGCTCCCCTTCTCTCTTTTTTGGTTTTGTATTAACTCTCAGTTTGCCATAGTTCAGTTTCCCAGCAGCTTCCTTACTCATGCATTTGACTCTTCCTCTGTCCATTCAGTCCATTTATAAACTTACAGTGAAAGATGTTCAAATTTAAACAGGGGAAGTTTAGATTGGATATAAGGAAGAAGTTCTTTACTGTGAGGGTGTTGAGGCACTGGAATGGGTTGCACAGAGAAGTTGTGAATGCTCCATCCCTGGTGATGTTCAAGGCCGGGTTGGACAGAGCCTTGGGTAGCATGGCTTAGTGTGAGGTGTCCCTGCCCATGGCAGGGGTGTTGGAACTAGATGATCTTAAGGTCCTTTCCAACCCAAACTATTCTATGATTCTGTGATTTGGCAATAATTTGCCCATTGTCCAGTGAAATGTATCAAGTAAGTTGATGCCTTTGTACAGGGGAGCCCACACAGCAGAAGGGACCAGTGCAACAGTTTTGAGCTCATCTGTTATCCTTTGCAACTCACAATTGGGCGATTTAGGCTGCGAGTCATGCTTTGATTATCCGGTAGTTAGCTGAAGGGTTTTCAGGCTGAGATGTTGAGCTCTGAACCATTCATAATTCTAAGCTTCCCAAAATGGAGTAAACTTGTAATGGCTTCAATATCGCGGTGTCTTGGAGAGCGCCTAGTGTCTGCAAGGTCTTTTCAACTTTGCCACTAAGGATCTGAAGGTTTTTTTTCCTTTATGTCTATAATCCGTCATCTCGGTTAAAGTTTGGTTCTTCTACGTGATCAATTTGCATCTTATACTTTTGAAATTTTCAGGGATCTGCCCAGTTGCCGCAGTTCCCATTTTTATTTATTTATTTTTCTTGAAGAATGTCCTGCTTCTGGATGTGTCAGTCTGCACAAGCACAAACATTTCTGCTTTGAACCTGGTGCAAGGGTAACTCCTCTGCGAGGTTCCAGGAGGGGGTTGAGCTTGGGGAGCAAATGGATTGGGGTTTTGTTGCTTGGCTGGCAGTGAGCGTCCTTGTTAAAGGATTGAGATCTTTGCTTTCTTCCAGCGTGTTAGGCAGAGATCCAGGGTGGAAAGATGGTATTGACTGTGTAGGCACTGACAATTTAAAGAGCATACAGACAAATAAGCACATCTGAGGAGGTGAATTGCGAAGTTGGCTTTGAAAAGAGAAGTTTTTCCTTTGGAGATTTTTTTGTGTATGCGTGTGTGGAGAGGAGATGAAGGGGATAAACTCGTTCTTAATGTGCCAAAGTTCTGAGTGAGAGTGGGCTTACATATATTAGTACACGGTATGGGGAGTTTTACTTTGAACTAGGCCTGGTTGGAGGGGTCTTTGAGCAACCTGGGCTAGTAGCAGGTGTCCCTGTCCGTAGCAGGGGTCTGGAACAAGATGATCTTTAAGGTCCCTTCCAACCCAAACCATTCTGTGATTTTTCCTTTTCTAGACTTTAAAAGTGGGAAGTTCCTATCCAGTAGGAGGGGTGGTCTTCTGTCTTTTTTTTCATTACAAAGCTGGGCAAAATGAGAAGTCTGTGTTCTGTGACAGGTATAGGCTGTCATACTTTTTTCATGTTTTTTACTCTGATGTACCAACAAACCAAGGCATCCTCTTTTCTCCCTCTCTATCCTCAACCAAAGGTGCCAGGACCTGGAAAAGTTTAGCTTGGACATCCAGATTCCCTTGCATTAGGGAGTGTCATTTACATTGTAGATTCTGCCACTGACTTCCCGTGTTGTCATGAGATATCACCTCTGCTTTATTTCTTGGCTTCACTTGGTTTATCCTACCAGGGTTTACCCACATCTGTGTTTGCAAAATTTCCTTGATTAAACCTTCTATCAGAGCAAAGTTCTGCTCCCTTCTGGCTGCACATTCCAAGGGGGCTGGGCTGTAGCCTTGGTCTCAAAGGACTAGTATGACCATAGTTATTGTTAGCCAGGCTTTCTGATGCTTATTTCCTGTCCCCTACAAAGCAAAAACCCCATAAACCCCAAGATTTATATGCAAGTAAACCAAAGGCTTTGCTAAAGAATTTGCAGCCCAGCAAGGAGAAATAACCAAAGACACTGCCTCTGAAAAGGAAGGTGGAGGACTGCTTTTGGCAGGCCACTGCAGCCTGATCTCCTAATGCTTTTTCCAATCAATTCGTCTCATGTAACAATCGTGGTAGCACAGGCTGGCTGCTGTCCAGAAAGGATCTTTTCCTTTCCCAGAACCTTTGTTTCTTTCCCCTTGTAATCCCTTGCTGGACACAAGGACGTTGTGATTTGGGTGGAGTAGGCTTTGCAGAAGGCATGGCTTGCATTCTGTGTTTGCCCTCATAAGACCTTCTTTTATTTTCCTGTGTTAAGACAGACTCCAATAGGTGGAGTGTGGCATGTAGGAGCGCCTGGAATGAAATCTCAGCCCTGTTGAAGCAGGTGGGAGTATATGACAATGAGCAGAACCCAGGAACCTTAACCCAGATTTAAATACAGATGTCTTCAGGATTCAGCTGTCAGAGGCTGCCTGATCTGTAGAACTTCTGCAGATGGGGAGGTAGGCTTTACATAAAAAAAATGCTAGGTGGAGAAAGCTCTTTTATTGAGAAGTATCACATCATCCTACCTGGGAGAAGTTCCTTTTTGGTTTCCTACTGTCTCTTTAAAGTTTCTGTGGATTTTGCTTGGCTTTGCATAGGGTAGGATAAATTGGTAGCAATCTGCCTTGTGCCAGTGAAGTACAAATAGCCTGAAGAGCTACAGAAGTTCATTGTTCTCTTGCTGATCTGTCATGAAACTTTCTTTTGTTGTATTTATTTATTTAATTATTTGTTTTATTTATTTATTTTGGGGTTTTTTTTGTGTGTGTGTTTTTACTAGAGGACTCTCTAGGTGACAAGGAAAGGGCTTTTTACTTTATATCTGTTAGCTTGCTTTCTTAGGAGTGCATGGCTTAGGTGACAAGCAGAGTCTCAAAGGTACTTGTGTCCGAAGGTTGCTGGAAAACAGGCACTGGATGGAAGAGAGAGATCTGAATTAATGCCCCTGATGTACAGATGATACGGGTATGAGCTCAGACTGTATTACTGGGTAACAGATAATCTGCATGGGGTAGGGAGGAGGTGAAATAGGAAACTGGGCTCCACATGTTTCCTTGCCCATGGATGGTTTGATCGGCAGGGTGCCTACAGTGCCATGCTGAAGGAGCCCCTCTGTCTGGGTGTTGACAACAGATTTCTGAGAAGCAAGATCTCTTGGGTGGATGAGTATGCTGGTTGGAAAAGGCCCAGCCCTATTCCTGGTCACTTTATTTTCCCTGTAAGATCTAGTCTTACAGCCAGCCCTCTTCAGTGCAGTGCTTGTGAAGAGAAGCTTCATAAAGTAGGATCTGGAAGATCTCAGTTAAGACTTCTGATGAGGCTCTAGGCAGGATAGAATTAGTGTTACAGAAGTCAGCAATCCTCAACAGATATCAGAGTTGTCTGTCTTCTCCCCCCGTCATGAATGCTGATTGTTAAGCAAGATTTTGTGTTTCCAGACACATGTTTCTTTGCAACATCGCAAATGCTTTTGGCACAGAACTAGCAAATGCCATGGCTAGCCAAGCCGTTGAGGAAAGCTGTGTGCGGCCTGAGGTGTTCAGCATCTAGCTGGACTGGCATCTTCGGCAGTAATGCAAGTTTTCCTTTGTTCCTGACCCTTTGACCAGACAGATAAAACCCTGTTGCTTGGGACCAAATGTGTCATAAAGCTCAGGTTCTAAACACTTCTGGAGTGGTAACAGGCAGCTTAGGTTGACAGGTATTAGAGCAGCTGGGCGTTTTGCACTGCTGTGGTGGTGAGCAGACACCTGAGCCTGCCCAGTGTGCCAGTGCTGTAGCTTTGCAAGGCTCGTCTTACAGTCCTGGCTGTCTACCTGTGCATGCAGAGATCAGACTGTTTTCCCTGAAGTGCTGTACTGGCAACATTGACGTTGTCATGAAGATAGACTCAATTTGCCCGAGCAGTACAGACCTGTAGCCCCGTTTTGTTCAGCTGGCCTCGCTCAGGTTCCTTAATGGGCTGGCTAGTTCAGGGTGTGTGGACCAGCTGCTGCTTCTATGGGATAAGATTATGTTAATGTTGACCAGAAGGCTGTGCATTCTCCAATCCACAGCAGTGAAATGGAAACAAATATTAAAATACAAATAAGGCCTCCTTAAGAGAGCTGCTGGCAGGGGAAATAGTGCATCAAGGTCTGTTTTGACATCAGCTTGTATTTTAGTGTTCTCTTGAAGGACTGTATATTTGTTTTTCTCCAGCAACAGCAATACTGAATTCGTAAGTGCCAGCAAACAGTTGGATAGTTGCTTAATTAATTTCCCCCTGCTGCCTTTTCCCAAGTTTCTCATTGGTTATGTAAAGAGCTTGCATTCAGCAAGGGTTTGGATGCTAGTTACATTTTCAGGAAGACTTGGAAGTCAGAGCTTGGCATTACACAACCTAAAGAGGTCTCTCGGAATCCCTATGAAGAAGCTTTATAAATTGAGGAGTAGGTACTGTGTTTGCGCAGACCTCTGAAAGTATAATGTATGAGTGTATAATGAATTTATTTTTTCCCCCTGTTATTTAGGCTGTGCTGGAATAAACTTTGCTCAGACCTGTGGCTGGCAGGTTGAAGTTTTTGAAAATGACCAGTTTCCAGAGGGGTGCAGTTAGAGTCATAGGAGCCAGATAGTGTCTCCTTTCTTCTTGGCTCCTTCTTTAGAAGAAAGAAGAAGTCTGGGTGGCAGTTTGTTCTTAATATAGGCTGCCAGGCAGGATGGCAAGTGCAAACTTTACCAAAAAAGAGGAAAGCGTAGTTGAAACAACTATTCCCTCTGTGAAAACCAAGGGCCACATTTAGTCTTCTGATGATACACAGATATCAAAGCCTGAAGTACTGCTCTCTCTGCAAGGATTTGACATGCAAATTCAGGAAGCTGGTAACTTGTTCCGAAATGATTTATTTTTTTGTAGTTCTTCATTGATTGTGTTTGATTTGTCTATTTTAAGTAGCTTTAGAACTTTTTGTTAAACTGGCCACAGTGTTTTCTCGGTTCTTTTCCAAGTTACCTTTCAGGAGGGAGATTAAAGGTTGAAGATTCAGAAGGGAGATTAAAGATTATAGCTGCAGTAGAAACATTTTTCACTGGGTAATTGCTAACACACTGCTTTGAAAGTGCATTAGACAGAACTGCAGTGCTTGTTTGCCAGCAGGGGCAGAAAGGGAACTTCAGTGGTTCAGGAACTATTGTCTTTAAAAACACAGCTGAAAGTGTCTACAGTTTTATTTTTTTTCCTTTATGCTGCTTGATTGCACATTTTATCAGGCCAGAAACAATAATGCCTGACTTGACCCACTCAGAGCTGAGTTTGAAGGTGTTTGCAGAATGAATTAGCAATTCTGTCCCATTGCAGTTATTTGGAGTGGTGGCAGTGACAGATATGAACATATACCAAATAAGGTATAATGGCTGACATTTGAAGAAAATGAAGATCTCTGCATCCTTTCTCTTAGCAGAAATGCTGGTCCTGTAGCTACCCTTCTAGGTAATGTCACCCATTCCTGTAGGTTATAGGAAGTCTTTTAGTCTGACCAGCTCTGGGAGTCTGAGTGTGCAAGGACCAGCCTTATTTCCATTCCTGCTTCCTCAGCCATTTGTGGGGGGGAGGCCAAATAATACCTTTTAAAAATGCAGAGAATTTTTCCTGCAATTTAAATGTTCAGCTCATTCAGTTTTGAGTTTTCAAGCAGTCAAGTGGTGCCTTGGGGAAATACTTTCTTCCCTCTCTGTGGGTACAACACAACCCCTCTGGTCCAAATCTTGATTCTGACACAAGAGATGAAACAAGGGATTGACTTATTGTGGCAGGGGACTGCATGTTTCAAAGGTTAGTTTGAAAATATACTTGGGAAAAAATCTGGTGGGAAGGATGGCAGGCTCTATAGGAGAAACAGTGCTCAGGAAGAGTTTAGATGTGTTCAGATAGAGAAATATACTTGAGTTCTGCATTGAAGCACTCCTTAAGGTATAGGTTCATCAGCTGAGGAGCAAAATGGCAGTTCTTCTATGTATTGAACTGACTTCTACAGTAGGAGAATACTATGTTTTTTTCTCTTTCCTGTCTGTTCAGACTGAACAGCCATTGCGAAAGGCCAAGCCTAGCTGTCTGTTAATAAACTTCAGCCATTGGAAGAATGTACCCATTCTGATAACGTTTCCCTTGACATGCATATAGACAGTATGATTATTTGTTAGTATCTGCAGTCTGATTGTATTATGTATTACCAAGAAAGGTCATTCCCTATCCTGAAACAATCCCAATGTAAATATTGGGCAGTCTCCGTAAACTAAAATACGTCTGGGGTTTGGTAACGATAGGTTTTGTACACAAGGGTGCAGGGCTGGTTTTGAACAGCAAAATTTTTATGAAAATAAGCTGAAGAAATTGGAAAACCAGATTGGCTTCCTTTGGAGAGGAAGAACAGTTAGATGTGCAGAGCTGGGAGAGTTTGGAGGCTGGCTGTGGTGGTGGTGAGGTTAGGGAAAGTCAGAGGGATGATGTGAACCACTGACTGTAGAGTTCTGTAGTGGTAATCTACATCCAGTTTCTCAGTGGTCTGGGACTTCTCTGTGGATGGATATCAGAGTCAGTTGCTAGACTAGAACTTTTTGCCACGCTGGAGGCTTTTGCTCTCCTTATTCCCTGGTCCTTGGTGAAGATAAATAATTCCAGGAGGAAGTGTGTGTTATCAGGGCTGGATGCCCTTACCATGTGGTTGTGGGTATAGTAGTTGAAAAGAGCTATGTTGTCATGCTGGATGAAGTGAATGACTTTGAGCCAGTGTATTTTGGTTCTTTTTTCTAAGCTGTCAGTCCCAAGTCTCCAGTTGAGGCCTTAATTTTTGAGAAGGCCCTTTGGGAAACACACTGTGGTGCTTTTCTTCTCCAAAGACATTGTGGCCCAGATTCCCATCAAGTGCTCTGGCAAAGGGGTCAGTAGGCTCATTCACAACAGGAGAACTTGGCCCGTGAAGCCCAGTTCTCAAATTTGCTGTTACTCATCCTTCAGCTCTTCTGAAGTAGAAGCAGTGGAAAGGAAGAATTGCTGTTCAAAAGCTGTTTGGGGAGATGGGAGGAACCAACAGGTACTGATGATCTGTGTTGCTTCAAATGTTTCCTGTTCAATAAGTAAGACAAGAGGCACTGTGTAACCCAACCTGGCCATCAAGGGCACCATTCCCAAATCTTTCCCTCATGTTTGATCCCTTGTAGCTATCAGCCTCTGGCTCGGGGATTCCCAACAGCTCATCCAAATGTCCCTGTTTTTTCCCTTTGCATGATGGGTTCCAGATCTGCCCTGCATTTGATAAACTCCCATCCTTGTTTAGCAAGGTGGTTGTGAACCTCTGCAGGAGCTTTCCTAGCTTCTTAAGGGCTCTGCATCCAGCCTGACCCTTCTGGAGTCTCTCTTTCACATCATTCTGCCTTACAAGAACTCCTCTGCCCCTCTCCTGCCTAGCACACACCTGCTCCTTTATCTCTTTCTCCAGCTCAGGCATGGCCCCAGATGCCATTTACGTTTTCTCCTGATTGGGTTGCTTCATTTTGCATTAGGGGTTGCATAAAAATAAACATACTTCTTGCAAATGCATCTGCATTTAAAATGAGTGTTGCAGAGGAGGAGGTGGCAGAGGACTTGAGAAGGGGGATTTGTGCAGACAGCACTATTTGTGCTATCTGTTCCTCTTACTAGTGTTACTGTTGGCTATAGATAGGGTTTAATTAATCTATGTTAAATGCCTACCCAAGTAATAGACATTGATGTTGCTGAAATCCTGTTACCTGGAATGTCACATTGATGCCAGCTGAATGAAGTGATGCCATTTGGCCTTATTAACTACAGAGTGACGATGCAGCTTACTATCCAGCTCCACAGTTGTGTCCACTTTCTCTGGTCTATGTTTCAGTATGTGGAAACTTACCTGCTTTCTTGGAGCTTCTTTGACATTTTCTGCTTCTTTGTTTTTGGGTATTGACAGATACGTGTTCTCTCCAGTCTCTGGTTTGCTGAAAAGCAGGAACTCTGGAGAGCTCAGTGGTTTTAGCTGCCTGCTTTGAATAAGAGCAAATCAAAGGGGTAAAAAAATAAAAATGCCCAAGAAGTGATGAATTAGGCATACAAGTGCATATGGCCAGGGTGGCTTGGTTGCACAAGCTCACCTAACAAGTGTGCATTCCATGGTCTGTCTCTTGGACAGTTATGTGGTAGAGTGGTAGACGTGCAGCTTGTGCATACCAGACTTGACAAACCAAGGCTGAATGGTGGAGATGACCCTAATACAACCCATGTGTCTTCTGGTGAAGCTGTGAGTTTTCAGCACCTCTGGCGTCTGGCCACCTGCTTAAGATGTCAAGGTTGAATCATTGAAAGGCTGAAAACTCTGGCTTAAGCTCTTAGGATTCTTAATCTCCCACGCTTCTTGAGGTAGGTGCCTGCTTCTGGCTTTGGGTTTATTCTGGTCGAAGAAGCAGGCCACTTCCGAATGGTTATCCCACTGCCCTGGTTCCTGCTCTGTGCACCTGCTGCTTGAGCACTTTGTGCAAGTCTCCATCTGCTTGCCTATAGATAAAATCTTGTCTTTGTCACACCAGCCATTTGAACTGACCCAGCTACTCCCACTGGAGCAGCAGTTCCACATCACACTTAAACCACATCTACCACTGAGATGTGTCATCTCCAGCTTGCCCATTTTCTCTTCCTTTCTTTGACCTCACGCAAGTATGGCTGAGTCAGCAGCACCATGGGGCAGTTGTGTGATGCCTGATCTGGGCCATTGGAGTCTTCTCTGGAGACGTTCAAAGCCCACCTGGACCCATTCCTGTGTAACCTGCTCTAGGTGGCCCTGCAGTGGCAGGGGATTTGGATTAGATGATCTCCAGAGGTCCCTTCCAACCCTACGGATTCTGTGATTGGCCTCTCCTAGCTCAGTTGGACTGGACAGTAGCTAGTACCTGACTTCTTAATTTTACATTCAATTTCCCTTCTATTCTGACTCTCTGAAACCTCTGACTGAAAGATATGAAATAGGAAAATAGGGAAAAATTGAAAGTGAAGTCTGAATAAATTTGCTGTGGTTTATTTTTATTCTCAGAAGCTTGGGTGGTGAAAAAAGCAGGACATTTCTATGTTCTTCTTAAGGATAAGTGCGGGGCTGAAGAGTAAAGGGTAGGAGAAGGAGATACCTGTGCTTTCTGACTGCTGCAATCTTCTGAAACAAAGGAAAAGATAAATAAATAAAACCCAGTGTGTTTTCCTAGTAATCTTTCATAAAGCAAGGCAAGCTCATGCATTTGTAGAAGAGGGAAAAAACCACAGTGAGTTAGACCTGGAGGGAAGATGATTTTGTGGGTCAGTGAGTGGATGTGACAAAGATACATTTAAGGAAGAAAGGCAAGAAACAGTTATTGGTTCAGTTTCTTGTACCCTGTTAGTTACAGCTGAGAACCAGCCCTTGAATTTATGCTAAGGTACAAGCTTAGTATATGGGCTGTACCTATTGTACAAGGCAGGCATAATGTCAAATTACCTAAAGAAATAAGAGAGAGAGAGAAAAGTAACATAACAAGACTAAATCAGCTAATGTAGCTGGTTTTGCAGGTGCTTGGATGTTTGAGGGATAGATAGGCATTGATGCATGCAAGAGTGTGAGCATAGCAAGATGTGACTGCAGAGACCAAGCTATGACATCAGGTCAGGGAGAAGGGAAATTACTTTTCCATACTATCTGTCACAGCACTACTATATTGTGACTATATTTAGACTTGCATGATACTAGGAGCTAAACCGTGGGTGAAGGGGGAGGGAAAACCAGCCAAAAATGTTGGAAACAGTTAAGAGGGCAAAAATCTTAATATAAAAAAGTCCTGGAATGTCAGGATTTGGGTCAGTGCTGTATGCACTCCAGGGGCTCTCTAGCCAGTTCACCAGCTTAAGACTTGTTCCTCTTCGAAGAGCCTCCTGTGGGAGAGGAAGTGGTTGGTTTGGGCCCCTGGTTATATTTGTAGGAGAACTTTCCCGCTTGACTGAATTGCCACGTGCAAAGGTAGTGACAGATAATGCTTGGACAGCCGCTGGAGAACTGAGGTTTTATTTGTGTGTTTTTGTAAACATACTGCAGAAGTACCTTGAGGAAAACAGCTCTTGCATCATGGACATGTACTGTGTGTTTTCCTAAACTTCCAGTATGGCTGTTTACTTGTGGAAAAAGTCCAGCAGTACTTCTAAAGGCTGATATTAGAAATACAGAAGTTGCATTGATTTTTCTCTTGTAACGGTGACTGCAGATTTTTAAGCTGGATCTTTGCTTCTGCTCAAGATTTCAGTTTAGATCAAGCGACTAATACTCGCCTATTCACAGCTGGCTTTTTGTTGCTGTGGTTTTGGGCCAGTCTCACACTTGTACTGGCGTTTTTTGTTGTTGTGAGAGCAATTTCAGAGAGGTTCATGCTATATCTTGGTCACTTCTGAAAGTCACTTGAGGGATTTTTATCTGTATTGATGTAACCACATCCTTAGTTAGTGCCCTGATGTAACACGTCAGGCCCTCCCATCATCGCATTTCATTTAGTTTTTTTTAAAACATAAATGGCAGCAAAAGTCAGTTGCTACTGTCACGTGAAAAAGCTTTGTGTTTGCTCGTGATTGCTAGACTCCTGGTGGAACTCACAGTAGATCTTGGAGCTTGAGCTGGCAGGCATGGCAAGGCCAAGGGCTGGCAATCTGCCTCCCTTCCAGCCCGTTCACGCACATGGTAAACTGACTGTGACTTACTGCACATAAAGGGAAATGAGGAGTGAGACTACAGCTGCACAGATTAATGAAATCTAACTGATTCTTTTTCTGGGACAGACGAGAAAGCAAATTGATGTTGCAGTTTCTTGCCAGCTTAATGTCATGGTATTCCATAGGTGCTAACAGCAGCTTTCATTTTCTGCTGGTTCACATGTTGCACCAGTGTGCTTTCTCCTGCAGTGAGTGCCAAAGCCTCTTTTCTAGTTCCTGCTTAAAGGTGTGCGCTACCAGGGGGCGGTTAATGTTCAGAAAAGCTGTCTATTGTGATGGTAGAATCTGAGTAGCTTCTCCTTCAGTATCCCAATGCATTGACTTTGACAACTGCAGTACGGTATGGATGCCAGTGACCTGAGCAACTTACCAGTGAAGAAGAAGAAAATACTGCTGCTAGCACTTCTCAAGATGATCTTCTTCTAGTGCAGCAATAGATGATTCATCCAAGGTCACTTAAATTACGTGAGAAGATGCCCAGTGTGGCGGGGGAGGGAGCACTTTAATTCAGTACTGCTGTTGCTATCCGGCCAGGTATTGCTACGTATGCCAGGAAGCTCTTTCAGTAAAAGTACCCTTTCTGCAGTGCTCATGTCCTTTTCTGGGGAGCTGACTCCGTAAATGGACTATTTGGAGGCTCTGCAGCATAATATTCCCAATTACATTACCTGCAGGGTCACTGTGTCCTCTGTTGCAGCTTGCAGCCAGAATGGCTTTGCCCTGTCATAGTTACATGCTTAAAAGCATTACTCTGATTATCCAGGAGGGCAGATTAATGGGAGTTGATGGATAGCTGGAGGAAGCGAGCTGTGCTCAGGAGGCGAATTGGAGTTGACGGACTTGTTACGCAGAACAGCGCTGTCTGCTTGTGAAAAAGTAAGCCAAAGAAACAGGCTTAGAGTAATTGTCCTGCCTTGAAGAGCTTGAGGAGGCAAATAGCAAGGTTCTTGCATGGGAAGTTTGGTTACTAAAATTGTCACTAGTGAGTTGTGGTGGTGTTTGAAGTACTCAGTAAAGTCTTACGGAATTAAATGTGGAAAAAATAGAAGGTCCTTCTGTCCTCTGGATCATGGCAGCTAAATTGGAGTTGCTCTAAAACCTTCTGTGCTTTCTAGGGCTATCCCTTTCCCATGGGGTAAGAGGAGCAGAGTTCTACTCAGTGGGATGCTGTGATCACAAATGGGAAGCAGTTACGTGTTGCACGGCAGTTTGATCTGCATACCAGGCGTCAATGGTCAGCTTGGTGAAGAGTTGTGTATCTCTCTGTGGTGAACAGAGGAGGCTGTGTGTTGGAAGAGAATGAAGGAATGGTCTGGCCATTAGTAACCTTTTGATGTTCAGTGACTGAGAACAGCAGTGTGTTGGGAGCTGTTTGATGAAGAAGGGAATGGAAGTGTTCTTGTGGTCACAGGAGGAGGTCTGATCATGTATAAGGAACAAATGTGGTTTAGGGAGCTGGACAGGAGCAAGGGCTGGAGTGGGGCCTCCAGAGGAGGAAATGAAACTTTCTGCAGGGGAAGCGACGCTAGCGGCCAGTTCTTCACTAAAGTGCTACTTAAGAAAGAAAGGAGTTGCCAAAGAAATCCTTAGGGAGTGGTGGTCTGCCTTGTCTTTCAGGAGCATGTGTTTTTTATGGACCGAGTCCTGCCCTTGAGCAGCCTCTTATCACTACTGTGGACCTTGGCAGGGCTGCATGTGCAGTGCTAACCACAGTCTGTTCTCAAAGCCCAGGAGACGCAGATGTGGGTGCCCCCTGCTCCAAGCAAAGTAACAGTAACACAAGTTGGTTTCCTGGGTGAGTTAAGGTTTCACCATTGTGAATGGGCCTGTGAATGAAAACTAGCATGGAACAGTGGAGTGGAAAGCTTGGAAATAAAGCCCTTCTTGTGAGCGGGCAGTACCTGCCTGCCAGGCTCTGGTGACAGGCAGTGGGAGGCAGAGGGACAGCTGGTGGTTCTGTTGAGGGAGGCACTGCAGTGCATTCTTCAAGCCTGGGATGGCATGGGTTTGAAGCCAGTCATGCTGTACATGTGAAAGGGCATTAAAAGCATCAATGGATATTTTTAGTCAGAATAAATAGGAGCAAGGGTTGAAGGATCCCGGAAAAAAATAGCTGTTCTTGTTTTTCAGACTCGATGCTGAGGAACCAGGTGTCCTCTTCAAGGGATGGCTAATTCCTTGTTTCACAGAGTCCAGAACAGAAAGCAAAGCCCTTTTCTATTCTCCCCCCCCCCCCCTTCCTTCTGAGCCCTCCCTCACCCCATCAGATGAAACAAATACTTGTTTTTTGGGGCTGCATTTATCATGCTCGGAGCCTGCTGCTTTCGATATCCTTCGCTGTTCGCCCACTGAGCTCTTAGTGAATCTGTGGCAATAAGACATGACTCTTTTCATGTAAACCCTCAGCTCCCGTGCACATTGTAAAATCTAAGGATTTTACTTGACTAATGTCTCTTTTATTAAAGAAAAAAATAAAGTTGGGGGGTATGTGGGGAAGCCCTGTTCAGGCTGAGTGCATTGTTCACTTGCTCTGGTTGTTATTGTAGGTTTGCTTATCAGAGCTGGACTGAGAGTATTTATCTAAGCCCTTCCTGTTCCCACCCTGTCCCCCCAGATAAGATCTTTTCTGTGGTGAAGCAGCCAAGGAGGCTATGGGGAGGGGAAACCTGGGATTTGAAAGTTGTGTAGACTCACATGGCATGTTTAAGCTCTCACCCATAAAGAGTGTCTGCATGATAAAGTTTAGAAATTGGAAAAGTGTGTATGTGGCAAGAGAACAAATTCTTCCTTCTTTTTTTCCACCGGTTAAATTCCTTAATTTTCTGACTGTAGTAACCTTCTGACAATACTTTTAATCATAAAATATTATCCCCAGTGGTAAAGGTAACTCTTCTACTAACCCCATGCGCATATACCAGCCTGGATAGATTTTTAGTGTAGCATCTTGAAGCGGTCGCCAGGATAAGCAGGGATGTTAAAAAAGTGGCTGGAAACTTGAGGAAGATGTATGAAAACAGAATCTGTTTTCATGGTGACAGACAGAAATGAAAATTCATATATAATGCTTTCTGGTGCTTTTGCTGTCTGGCTCAAATGCTTTCTTACTCAAATCTGTTGATCTGCTTTCTGTTTGTTGCTGTCAGTCTCTGTAGGTTTTCTTCTAGCTGTCAGTCATAGCTTGGATTGATTTTTTTGCCATTTGTGTCAAGAAAAATGGTGCAAGTTGGGATATCTTCCGCTGAAGTGAGTTGTGGCTGCTTTGGGGAGTCTTGCAAGGAGGGAGAAGAGGAGGAGGAGATAATGTGAGGTCGTTCAGTTCCCCTGTCTTTGTGCTTTGTCCATGAGGCATGCTGGACCAAAGCAAGTAATTTCTTTGGGCTTCAGGACTAGTTTTAGCTAGTAACGCACAAATGGCAAAGCAAGAGAGAAGCTTGGTGGGAACTGTTGTGTATTTACCTGTGTTAGTATATCTTGGAACTAATATCTATGCATCCTGGATGCTTCAGTCCTGTCTCAAGCAGTAAATCTCAGTTTGTCTGAGAATTACCACATGGGAGTATTCTTTTTGAACCCTTTAGACTGGCTTTTACTGTGCAGTTGGTGTCCTTGCTTTTTAGAAGGAAAAGACCCTGTGTAGCTGAGACTCAGCCTATGCAAAACTGACTCAGGGTTGCAACAGAAAACAGTTTTTCATCCTGCCTTTACTATCAACCAGTTGAAACCTGGAAGGGTGAAAGAAAGACAGGAACACAGTCAACACCTTTGTCTCCTCTAGCAATCGCTGGGCTTGCCTATGTGTCAGAAACCTTATCTTGCACGTGTGTACTGATAACACAATAGCTTCTGCAGTGGTAAAGAACAGTATTCAGGAGCTGTGAAATCATGCACTTGATTTTATCATGCCTCCTTAGGGGCTATATGAGAATACTAGCCCCACTACAATAGAAATGAAAGGTAATGATGTAGAAAGGCATAATGATTTGTACAAAACCAAACAGGGCTTCTGTGAGAAAGGCAAGTTTTCAGTGCAGCTTTCCCTGGTTTTGAAGGGAACTGCAACAGTTTTTCTATCTCTTCTATAATAAAGGTTAATGTTTTGTATTAGCATGTAATTTAGGGCTGCTTCATACCACTACTGCAGACTCCTTGTATAGCTATAGGCAAGTTACATGTTCTCTAAAGATCTCATTCTGACATCTGCAAATGAGAAGGAGGAAGTGATTCTGTGTTGGGGTGAAAAAAACCCTTTGAATACACGTGTACGTGCAGCAAGCCATAACGCATGCCCTGGTCTCCTCCTGACAGTGCTGTTGTAATAAGGGATAAGACTGCCCTGTTCTCTGTAGCAGAAATTTATTAGACTTGTGTTGTCTGTGGTGGTGAAGATTGGCAGAGTCAGACTGCCTGCTTTCAGCAAGTGTCTTTGGCTTATTTATGTCCCTGCTCTGGAGTCTGAGATGAGAGAGTGTTTTGTTTTGTGCTTGCAGGGCACTAAGGCAATACCAGTGCTTTTGTGTGTGTTGCACTTGTTCCTTTTGATACAGAAGAAGGTTCTGTGTTTCTTCCAGGAGACGTCCTACCATTTCACGCACACTGGCCGGTGCATGTGGAAAATAATTATAGCTGGATATTTGTGCTTTCCAAGATATTGGTGATCGGCTCTGATTCTGCATACATTTCTCTTTTCATCTGCTTATCAAAGCACCTAACTTCTTGACAGCATCAACTGCACATTATTGAAGTTCCTCCTTCAATCGCATTTTCCTTTCAATCCCACATGTTAATCTCCAGCCAGTCACCGTAGGTGGCAGGAAGCCAAGAACCAAGTGCTTAATGGCCTGGATACCCTCATCAGACAGATACCGAGAAGGGCTTTCCCCAGTGAGATCCAGGGGAAGCCCTAGAAGCCTGGTCATGTCACTGTGCTCTCAGCTCAGTTTTATTGTAGGAGGTGTCCCTGCTTTGACTGTATTTTCCTGCTCCTGGAGAAACTTGAACTGTCATGTGAAACAACTTGCTCTTCAGATTTCCTGTCCTCTAATTCTAGACAATCCAAAACACAGGCAACTCTTCCTCTTCCAAGCTAAGGGTTCTTTATCAGAACCCGTATTGTTTCACAGCAGGCTCTTCAGTTGTTCTAGGTCCTTCTTGCTGTAATTTTTCTTTCTCTTCCCATCATCTTCAACCTTTGCCCATGGCAGCTGTGCAATCAGACCAGAATCCAAATGAAGTTGCCTCTTTGATCCTTGACTGCATTTAATAATAGGGCAGTGGTTGTTACTGAGAAAATAACCTGTCAAGGTGCACTGGCTCTTCTCTCATCTATTTGGGTGTCTGTATGTAAAAATATATTAGCGTCTGGCTCTGGAGAGGTTGTGTGAAATTAGGGACCCGGGATACTCAGGAGTACATTTTCTGCTCAGTAAAACCTGTTACTCTTGGTACTATACCTAAATGAAAGGCACGTGGTGTATATGTCAGTGAGTTCATGATACCTTTGAAATCTCAGAATCAAGAGTTCTGCTTTCCCAGAAATTTTCCTGGGAGGATTTGATGCATTCTTCTACACGATCCAACCAGGTTTGGCTGCTCCAGGGGTGGATGTTATTTATGTGGAGTGGCTAGACGTAAGCTGGGCACCCAGAAGTGGTTTTGAGTTTTGACATTACAGATTTATCTCTGTAATTTTGGGTCATACTGTATGTTGCTTTGAAGAGGAGATTCTCACTTTTTTTTTTTTTTTTTTAACAAATCTCAGTGCAACTTTGAAGCATTATAGAAAGTATGCAGAACCTGAGGTTTGGAAATGACTCTTGGTGAGTGAAGCCAAAGTTTTTAGTAAACAGACTAGTTCCTAAAATGCTTTGAATTTGAATGCGTTTGTGTGAAAATGTGGAT
This sequence comes from Myiopsitta monachus, assembly GCA_017639245.1. Lineage (NCBI taxonomy): Eukaryota > Metazoa > Chordata > Aves > Psittaciformes > Psittacidae > Myiopsitta > Myiopsitta monachus. Next base: position 24,540,147 of record CM029926.1, on the reverse strand, counting down.
GACTTATCTGCACCTCCCGTGTATAATGAAGAGTTTAAAAAAAAAATTGAAATGCCAAGCCCGGAATCTACCAGCTTATCTTGAAATAGAAAAAGGCTTGGCTGTGATTCTCCCTCTTTAGAAATGGGAGCAAATTTTTAGTTCTGTTGAAATACGAGTTTGGCAAGTCTAAACCTTGGTGTTTTCCAGGGACTTCACAGATAGAGGCAGAACACATTCTGTTCAAACCTGCCCAGCCACTGAATCTAGTCCTTTAGCCAAAGATCCACCCTCACAGTGGGTCCTGTGACTTTGTGAAAACAATGGTCCTATACTTTGTAAGAGGGCATAAGGAGGCACTTCTGCTGAGAAAATCAGTTCCACCCCTTGTGAGCCAGGCTGCGACATTAGAAGCCATTGGTTACTTTTAACCTGATCTGTATTGATATTTTAACTGAGGTTCATTTCTCGATCCTGATCAGCATATGGCCACTCAAGTTCTTAGGTTAGCACAAGGGCAGACAGTTGATGTAGAGGCAGGAGAGAGAGTGGGAAATGAGACTTCTGCAGTCACCTTGATGGGAAAGCTTTTAGGTATTCGTGAAACTGGGGCCTCTCCAAAGACTGCTCTGTGCTTTGAGGAATTCACCAGTCCAGGGCAAATTTTCTTTTCGTCCCCAAGCAGGATAGTTCTGTTCTGGGAATGAAGGTGAAGGAAATGCTCTATCCATCTGTGCTGGAGGATGTACTTTGAAGGAAGGTCCTGTTGTTTTGCGAGAGATGAATTAGAACAGAACTTTTACCCTGGAAGCTCTGACCATCATATCTCTCACTTGGAAGCAATTAGGTGGCAGTACTTTATATGCTTTGCATATGTAAGCTGTCTACAGAAGATTGATGGTTTTTAGGATGTTACCCTTCTTGAGCACCCATGTCCCTTTGACATGGACACCCCCCCTACCCCCCCCCCCCCCCCGTGCAAGCCAGAGGTGCACAGAAGGTAGGAGCAGCCCAGCCTATTCTTTCCTGCCCCATCCTGTTTCCTGGCACTGCTGGAATGGATCCCTGTTGATTCTGTTGCAGCAGTACTGAAAGACACCTGGGGACAAAGGCTTCCTTTTGTTGGGAGCTGCAGGCAGGCTCATGGACCATGGACGTGCTGCTCAGCGCTTGCCTCCTGCTGGGCTATCACACAGTGATTTTGCTGCCTCCTGGGATGTGTCCCCCTCAGCTTAGTGCTGCTGCACTGACCAGGGAGCGTTTCCCACTGTCATACTCTGGGAGAGGGAGGAGAAAGAAGGGTAAATAAAGTGATAGTTGAGGTTTGCACAAGAGGAAGCTAAATATTGGATGAACATGACCCTTTATAACCAGGTGCAGGTAACAAGCAGTAAATCAATAGGAACAACTAGACCTTGTTCCCTATTCTCTTATATCTTCACTCTTAAAAATACTTGGTGCATCTAAATCTCAGTTGTGTGGTTTGTGTTTTTGTTTGTTTACTTTTTCTTTCTATTGTTGAGGCAGTACTAGCATTTAATACTTTCGAAGGTCTGCAAGCTGCACATCGCTAACCACTTAAGTGCAGTGGTTACTGGGTAGAGGATTTGGAAGAGCAGACCAGGGGACACCCACCTGATACAATAAGCTCTCGCTTCTCAGCTTTCTGTTCCCATGGGAGTACTCCAGTTCCTGTCTTTGCTTGGCTAATGGTCACAGAGCTGTTTAAGGAGGGGGAAACAAAACCTTGGGAAAGATAGGATCCAGCAGGAAGCTATTATTACGTTTCTGTGACTGGTGGGGAAGGCAGAACATGTTTCCTGCCAATGAGATTTCAAGAACTCATGCCTAATCCTTGAAAGGCTGTCTTCCATGCCCAGCAGCTGTCTGCAGCATCATCCAGCCTGGTGGGGAATTAGATGGCTGCTGCAGCAACTGTTGATGGCAGCCTTAATGCCTACACCCCTTTCTCAGAGGTGATAGCAGTATTTAGGTGATGGTACTTGCCTCATGGGAATAAAGGCACAGAGCAATGTGCATGTGCCATGTTCATTTTCCTGAGCTATTAGTGTGGATAGCAGCAGCCATGGAACACTTGCTGGTTGCTGTCATGACTCATTTTTATTAAAATCATGCCAGGCCAAAATTAGCATGTAGTTGCTGCACAGGAGGCTGATGTGACTGTACTGGGAAGACATCTGTGTGGTTTAGCACGTCACGCTGACACCCTCTGTACTGAGAAGGGAGGTACGTCTTCACCTGCTTTGCAGTAGTGACCAATTAGAGCAGGGCGTCAAATCTTTTCTTGAACCATGGGGACTTGATTTTCTTTTCCAGGGTTTTGGCATTCTCTGTAAATGCCAAATATTGCTTTCTTCAGTTGTTCTTTGAGAGCCTTGAAGTCTGCAGAACACATGCAGCAAATCACGCAATGCTCTCTCATATTTATTGCCAGATCCGTAAATTCAACTGAGTATCTTCTGGTCTTGCTGTCTGTCTAACAACCTGTGCTGTTTACATTTTGAGATTCTAAGCAAATAGTAATGCGTAGGCAAGGCACCTATAGTCCTTCCATGTGCCCTTCAGTTGTCCTCAGCCTGCTTCTCTGAGCAAAGAGTTTTCAACTTCCCCCTTTTGAAATGGAATTTAATTTAAAAGCCAAAGTCTGTATGGTGCTGATACTGTGTGTCTCCGCTTAAGCTCTCTTCCCCCTCTACTTCCAGCCTGGATCTTGAGATCAGCTGTCTGTGCACAAAACTAATTCACACAGGTTGGCTGATAAGTATGAACCTTTCCTTCCCTTCGCCCTCCTGATCTCTCGCCTCCCTTTGTTCCAGGCGGCCTGTCACTCCATGACTCAGTGGAAGCAGTACTTGCCTCCCTTTCATTAATGTTACAGGCAACTCTTGGAATGTTACCAGGCTGGGAGCAGCAGCACTTGAGGGTTCTGTAGCGCATAGGGTATCTGGTTACTCATTGTGCAGGAGGATCTCACGCAGCCTTTCTTTCCATTCCTGCTTCCACTGGACAACATTTTTTTTTCTCCAAGATATTTCTCCCCTCCTTTCCCCTAAATACTTCTCTCCCAGTTCAGCTAAAAAGGAAGGAGAGAGCAGTGGAAGTGTTGGCTTTGCTGTCTTCTCACTGGCAGGAGGTTTTGGGATATAGAGCTGGGCATGTCTTGAACACTTGGCAGCAATAGCTCTGCAGAATAGCCTGATCCACGGACAAAGGTGCCCCAGAGGTGCTATCCTGATGGGTGTTGAGCTGGCCAAGGATCAGAGTGAAGGCAGACATAGAGCAGGCATGAGGATGATGCATGGGAGAAGCAGCTCTGCTCTTGGCCTCCTTCTTAAACTTTGCCATTTGGTATGGCCTCCTTGGTCAAGGCATGAAGCTCACAGTGATGTTGTGTGTCACTCAAGTGAACTTGCTTTTCTATGCTTTTCAAATTTCTATGTCCAGGGAAATTCTGGAGGGTCTCAAGTTAGCAGTGGAGCAAATTCACTGCAAGGAATTGAGCAAGTGGAAGAAGTCTTTGCTGTGTTTCATGTGTGGGCCAAGGGATGACAAACTGACTTGCACATAATAATCTGGAATAAAAATGCTTAATATGCTGACTTTATAGTAAAGATTCAAACCCGGCTCCTTGTTCCAGAGGCAGAAGCTTTCAAAAAGCTCTCTGGGAGACTAATTATTACCCAAGGTCATACATGGCTGTCTGGAGACAGTTAACGTTTAAATGAGGCAAGTTCTAAAATAGATAACTTGCCCTATTAGTTGTAACAAAACATTTAAATGCATCCTGTTGGATAAAGGCAGGAAAGCTTGTCTGTTCCTTTTTTTTCCATTTGGCTTTCACGTTAAACTTTGTGATGATGACTGTGCAGTAGAGTGAGTTGAATGGAGTGCTGTCATTTAGGTGCTTCTCTGGTGAATCTACCTCAAAGTCACAGCTTGGTGCTTTTGTCACTGTGGTGGTGAACTGGCTTTTCTTTTGTGCTACAGAAGATGAACTGGTTTCAGAGCACAGCCTGGCTGCTTAATGGGCATGGTTGTAACATATCAATTATGAGGTAAAAAGTATACTGTGATAAGTTTGCTCTTGTTCTGAGGCATGCAGTCAGGTCTTTGTGTTTTCTCTACACTGCCATCATGTCTTGCAGCAGCACTGCATAACAGGCATTGAACAGAAAAGGAGTCTGGGCACCTTCCTCTTCTGGCTAACTCACTGCAAGGCTCTGTGAGTGGCTAGGACATGTGTCCGTATTGATGCAGAAAGAGTCTGGGATTAGGGATGTATTAGCAGGTTCCTTGGTCTGACTTCTTAAGTAGATTGCATAGATACATCACGTACTATGTCCTCCAGTGTAGTGCAAGGTGTTTATTGCATTTAAATTTTAAACCTAAGAGGTTGTGAATGCTGCTGGATATGGGGAGAACTTCTCTGATTCAAGCACTCTTTCTGTGTTTGAGAGTTTTGAGTGATGCTGTGAGGTTCAACAAGGCAAAGAGCCATATCCTGCATTTGGGGCACAACAACCTGCATGCAACTCAGTGGGCCTGGGAGAGAGTGGCTGGACAGCTGCTCAGTGGAAAAGAACCTGGGGGTGCTGTTTGGTGGTTGCTCAACATGAGTCAGCTTGTGCCGAGGTGGCTATGGACAGTCAACAGCATCCTGGTCTGCATCAGAAATATCGTGCCCGGCAGCACCAGGGAGGTGATCGTTCTGTACTCAGCACTGGTGAGGCTGCACCTAGGAATCCTGTGTTCAGTCTGGGCCCCTCACTACAAGAAAGACATTGAGGTGCTGGAGCCTGTCCAGAGAAGGACAACAAAGCTGGTGAAGGGTCTGGAGCACAAGACTGATGAGGAGCAGCTGAGGGAACTGGGGTTGTTGAGTCTGGAGAAAAGGAGGCTCAAGGGAGGCCTTATTGCTCACTACATCTACCTGAAAGGAGGTTGTAGTGAGGTGGGGTTCAGTCTCTTCTCCCAAGTAACAAATGAGAGGGCAAGAGGTAATGGCCTCAGTCTGCGCCTGGGGGAGGTTTAGATTGGATATTAGGAAATATTTCTTTGCAGAGAGGGTGATCGGGTATTGGAGCAGGCGGCCCAGGGAAGTAGTGGAATCAAGAAGGGTTCAAAAACTGTGTAGATGAGGCCCTCAGTAATATATTTTAATAGCGTGCTTGGCAGTCCTGGGGTTGTGCTTGGACTTTATGATTTTAAAGGTCTTTTCCAACATAGGTTGAGTTTATCATTCTGTGTCTTAGGGCTGGTGGCTCCTGTGGTCTGTGTCCTTGGTGGGAAGCATGCTCATGCACCAGCTTTCAGGTAGTGTGACGAGTCAGTTCATCTGCAGTGATACAGCTTTGTAGCAGCTGGTGGGCCAGATCAGGTATAGTGTTATTGGTGTCAAAGACAGATTTAGTCGCTGAAGATAAGGATATCTTGCTGGTGGTGCTCTCAAAGCCTGTGTTGACTAATAGAGAGGACTTAACACAGCTATGCAGATGGTGATAAAACCAAGGGTGGACAACAGCAAATGGGCCTTACCTTTGCTAAACAACAGTGATGTGGTTAGAGTCTTGCTGCGATCCAGAGACTTAGGTTGAATTTTACTTGGACTTGCTTTTGTCTGACTCCTGATAACCCTTTGCAAACAAGCCCATGGGCAAGAGGAAATAAAAGCAACTCGATGCAGTTCTGGCCTCCCTTTTCCTATGAGTACTGCTAGCTTTAGAATAAGCATGCTTTAATCACAGAAGTTCAGCAAGGCCTGTGGGCTCTGGGAGATCTGATTTTATTGTTAGCCTGTATAACAGGATTAGCACCAAATGACTCACAGAATAAGTCAGGTGGTCTTTAATCTCCTGTAACTGGGTTGGTATGAAGGCATTTTCATTGTCATGACAGAATGTGGCTGAAAACTTTGACAAAATCAGGTCTTCAGTGACAAGTGTTTTCTGTAGGAACTCAACTTTAATCAGAACTAAACATTGAAAGGGTGGTTTGTTGGATTTTTTTGGTTGGTTGGTTGGTTTTTTTGCTTGTTTTTAACAAAAGGCTGAAAATTACCACAGAGAGCCTGCAAAAAGGATTTTGTTGTTAAAATTTTTGGTGCAAGAGAGAACGGATCTTTCATCTTAGTTCTGTGTTGAGCCCAGAGGTGGTCCTGAACTTCCTTCGCAGCTGAAGCTACTAGTTATACCAGACTTTGTTCTGGAGGGCAGGTTCCTTTCTGACTCCTGGACTACTATCAGTTGTGTACTTGCAGGTTGCAAGTTGCTAAGGATTGCTCCAACACGAGGACTTAGTGTTTACAATACTAAGAAGGAGCTGAATCTCCATCATAAATGAAATCTATGCCTACATAAAGAGTGTGTGTTGCAACACAGATACTGCCCTTTCTCTTGGCTGCTTCTGTGATTGTGGCTGGCCTTCACGCTACAAGTAGATAGGAATGGCAGAGTTTGCTCTCTTTGTAGGAGTGGGCTAAGGTTCAGACTAAAATACCTTTATTTCATCTTCATTTCAAGCTTCCTGTAAACAACACAACTGGCACAGTCAAAGGAATAAAATCAGAGCCACCCTGCAAAGATCAGTTTATATGTTATCTTAAAAATATTCTGGAATTTTCCTTACATTGAAGTAAAGCTAATCCCACTTTTTAAAAGAAACATTAACCTGTGTAAATACCATGTGGTTTAGCTTATCAAGTAGTTTAATGGGATGGGAAAGGGGGTTCTATTTTAAAACTGGAGATCTTGGCTTGTTAATGGAAATGTGACTGGAGTTAATAATGTCTGGCAAGGTAACTTATCCTCTTTGTAATTTTACATCTCTCCCCTCTTGTTTGTTATCTGGCCATGATAAGTTTATGGTTCTGTATTGTAACAGCTCAAGAGGTTTAAAAAGGACTTTCATTTGCACAACTTCTGCAGGAGGGAACAGAGAAAGCCAGGTTCTGATACCTGAATTTCCAAGAGGCCCCTTGAACCACTTCTGAAAATGTGCTAAGGGTAAAATCAGCTGTGCAGGAAGGGTGAGAGCTGTGTGTTTGACTGTTTTTGCAGGAGATGGGACTGCTGAGAAGTGCAGCACTACTTCTTTGTACAAGACATATAATAAAAGTGTGTGAGAGTAGTAAACTGAAGCTCACAGAGCAAGAGGGAGGCCAGGAAAGAGTAGCTGAGTGGCCTCACTACTTGAGAACGTGGATGTCTTAGAAATCTTTATAATTCTGGCTGATATTTGTATCAGTCTTATGATGACAGGGAAGGATTGAAGCAATAACTATGATGTCTGTAGGCATGCAGATGCTTTTTAGTGGAAGAGCTTCATATACTGGATAAACAGAAAGATGACTAGTAATGTGGTGGGCAAGGGAGTCCACTTGTTTCCCAAAGAATCTTCTGTTCTTAAAGAGCCCTTTTGAGAGACGAAAGACTGCAGGTGCGAGGCTGCCTTCCTCTCACTCCATACTTGGATATGACTGGGGGGACAGGATGGTGAAAAGTAAATGCTGGCTTCTTGTGGCACACACCTGAGAGATGATGTAGGCAAGCTGAGCACAGGCTCATCACGGTTCACTTGTGTATGCTATTCTGCAGACCAGAGGCATCAATTCACAGATAAAAGGTTTTTGTTTTCCATGACTGATATGAGTTCACTTATAATTTCAAGCCCTTCCTAGTGAGGTTGTAACATGAAGTGGTGGTATGTGGAGCAGGGCCCTGGGAGAGCTGACAGGTTGCTGACGGTTCCCCAGGTTATTAATGGCCACAGCAAGGGCTTGCAGGTTCTGAGAATAGACTTTGTGTTTGTTTTAGCGGAGACAGCTGACAATGGTGTTTGATACAGCAATATGTCTCTGCCTGACTTTTGACTGACAGTAACAGTCAGTCGCCCTCCTCCCAGCCATGGCTTAAACCTGGTGACATTTACAGCAGAGCTAACTTCTGCAGTCTAAGTTTAGATGGCAATTTTGTGTTTGTCTGTATGTGTGTGCTTAATAAGAGAAAAAAGCAGGCAAGGGCTTCTGAAAATAAAAATTGAATGGGAATTTCAAACCATGCTGAATGTGAAAAAGGAAGGATTAAGCCTGCATGGATTTTCATGGACTGGTTGCTGTGGATCCTTGTTCAAGACACCCGAGTGTTGAAGGGTTATTACCTGCTTTGGCATTTTTGGTTTGTTCTCCTGAAATACATGGTAAATATTAATAACTATGGGGCTGTCTGTTTGAAGGGGTGTATTTGGCTTTTTGGGGGCAAGCTGTTCATGGAATTGAATGGTAGCCTTAGCCCCACCTGTGCGCATGCTAATGTGTTATGGGTGTATGTCCATAAGCCATCTGGAAATAGCATGTGATCTCAGTTGAATGCTAAGATTTCTTGCCATGTATCTACTTTTCTCTTTCAAAAGCTTCTCCTATTAATGGACTCCCTTGCAAGAGGAGGAACCTCCTTCTTCCCACAGTGGATGAGCCAAAGAGAATAGAGCTGGCAATGTGCTTCTTGAAGGATGAGCACTCTCAGGAAAGCCTGCCGCATTTGGTCCTCAGTGAGAGTGAGAGAGCAGACCAAGGTCCAGTGATGACTTAGCCAGAGGTGTCCTGAGCTTGTACATAACTTTATGCCATTAAATGGTGGTTGAGTGGGAACAGCTTTTGGTCACTATATCTTAGAAGCCTATTTCAGGTTAATGACCTGAAGGGCAATGGTTTTGTCTCCCATGGCAGACCTTTGGTGAACCTTCCTTCTTTCAGGAACATGACTTTATACTGATACTCCAAGGCCTGATCTGGCAGTAGGTCATATAACCCAAATAGAAAACCCCCTGGCATTACGATGAGAAATAGACTATGAAAGCTGGTGGAAGTCAACCCTTTGTGAACATCATGAGCAGCTTACTGGCTGCATGTTTTTGGAGGGTTCACTTGTGACTTAGGACAGTGCTAAGAATTACTTGCCATCAGACCTTTCTGCCAAAGTACTGTCCAGAGATACTGCCTGTGTAAATCAGATGAACCCATGTCAGGACACTAGTGGTTAGAAACATGGTTTCAGCCATTCAATAATTGACTCCTTTTTTACCTAAAATGAAGGTGCAAATGTACTGTCAGGACAGGGGGACTTGATTGCATCAACCTCCTCAGAACTGCTCTGTCAAGTCAGCAGTCTACATGTCTTTGCATCTACCTGTTCACCTCACTTCTGAGTGAACAACTGGCTACATGTGTTTTGGTTTGGAAAAGATTTGTCAGAAAGGGTTTTTTTTTTATGATTCCTTTTCCTCTCTGTTTCCATTTCCCTCTTTCCCTACTCTTTAAAGTTTGCAAAACTATGATTACATAAGCAGTGCTAGCAGTATTTTACACTGTCACTTGGTATTTGTCTAGTGAGCTGCATCTTTTGTCTGCAGGGAGACTTGGGGATTTTCAGTTCCATGTGGCTTGCAACCCTTCTGCCCTTTGCTAAGCGGGACACGTGGTCCAGACTCATTCTTGTTAGTGTGATACTGTATTAGTACTGCAGCAATTCTGAAGGATAAAACCCCAGGGTGGGGTTCCCACTGTAATCATAGAATCATAGAATAGTTAGTGGTTGGAAAAGGACCTTAAGATCATCTAGTTCCAACCCCCCTGCCATGGACAGGGACACCTCCCACTAATCAAGCAAATCCAGAACTAGAAAGGCCTCTTGGCTTGAGGTTGCATACAATGAGGGATGATGCAAAGTGGACTCAGCTTGCAGCTGTGCTGGTGCTGTAACCAGCAATGTGGTTGCTGGGATCTGGGGTTTTCTGGCGCATTTTGTACAGATGTTTGGGCTATTTCACAGTAGGTTTGTACCTCTCTAGTGCTCTCTTTGAAATCTCTCACAGCAGTTTTAAAGGATCATCCCTGCAATCACCCCTGTATTGTTTCATGGACCTGTTTTTAATGTTCATGAATATATGGTGCATAGCAGGAATGAAAGCAGCCTGAAGATCTTTTAACAGGACACCCCCTACCCCCCAATTAATCTGTAGTGACAAAGTCTTCCCACTTGTGCCTTTTCCTTCTCCTTTGGGAGTGATAGTTCATGTCCACTTGTTTATAATATATTCAGCATCTGTCAACACCCTTCCAGCCTGGAGCTGAGCAGAGAGCCATTTTGTCCAAAGCTGGTAATTGAGCTCTAAGACTGCTGTCAAAAATAAAAGCTGCTGAGCTTGAATCAGACCTGGTTATCTGAGGACTCAAAACTGCATGAAGGGCAGAAGTGACCGAGTTGCTAATTAGCAGCCCTTGATGCTTTGCTTGGCTGAAAGATCTTCATGTGAAAGTTTGAGAGGAGAGGATAAGCATAAAAACGTATTTTCTTTGCGTTGTTGCACCCTGTATCCTGTTTAAGGCTTTAGCAAGCAATCCTACTGCTTTAGCAGATGATGGAGCCCTCTCGCTTCTGCCTCTGCTGCCTTTTTGGAATAAAGAAAAGCACCCTGAGGTGCCTTTTCCATTCTCTTGCTTCATATGCCGAACTCTGATACAAATGGTCAGCAATCCCTGTTGCTGGTGCAAGCATGCACAGCACCCTTTCTGCCCTGTGGTAATGTCTGCTGAGCTGGGGTCTCTTGGCTGGCCTTTACATCTTCTGCCACATAAGAAAAGAAAGACACTTGAGAAGTCTGTATGTAACTGGTACCATGGGGATAGTGTCCCCTTTCACGTGGCCAGTAAATCTGTGCCTCATATAGGCAGGATGGTGAAGTGTGGAAGAGCCCTGTTCTCCTCAAATGGTGATATCAAGCAGTGTGTCATTAGTAGTGTACCTGATACAGGTATGTCTGGTGTCCTTGTACTTGTCACCTTTGATTTGTGCTTTTGGGAGGAGAAAGTGGAGCATTCTGGATCTGGTGGAAGCATTTCCTGCCAGGCCAACCAGGAGGTCCTGGCTTAATCTTCCCATAGTGTCTTCCCTCTGAACATCTCCAGGTTTACTGTCCATCTTGCTGGTAGCTAGTAGAGCGAACCTGCCTCATGTAGATGTATTCACAATAGTTGTTGGAAGGAGAGGGTTTATGCTCGGCAACCTGTTCTTAAACTCTGAAGAAAATTTTGGGGACTGACTAAATAGCTTAAAAAACCTGCTGACTTGTTCAAAAATATCTTTTCACTGTTGACCACTGAGAGGGTATTACTGTAGGGTCTGTCATTAAATAAGGCTTCCACGTTGCCAGTTTCAACAGTACTTGAAATCGTATTTTGGACTTTTCCTAGGACTAATTATAAAAAATAAATACTGGACAACTGTCAGGGAACAATTTGATTTGTGACTCTTTTCTTTCCTTTTTCCTTATTTCTTTGGGTAATTCTGAGCACAGGCTGTTCAGAAAGCCAACAAGGAGGCAGACCTCTTGTGTTCTCCTAGTAGTTTTCTCCGTGCAGAGACCAGATGACCAGCTTACTACAGAACTATCTGAAAGAGAGGGAGAAAGTCTCCGTGTCTCAGATGAGGTTCAATTCCTGAGACCCGGTGCACACACTTATAACAGTTAATTCCATGCAGTTGAGATTCATGACACTTAGTTTAGCTTGCGAGGTTAAGTGGAACAATTGCTTGTGGTGTTGGTTTTAAATATATCCCATAGATATTCAGAAGATCCAGTTTTGGGGTTTTGGTTTTGGATTGTTTTTCAGTCAGCTTGATTTTTTTTTTCTCTTTGAAACCCAGCTCAGATGTAATCAAAAGTTGTATGAACAAGTTTTTTCACTGAAAGTGCTACTTGAAATAAAAGCAAGAGAACACATATAGAGCTTGCCTGTTTCTTCAGAGATCTTGTTATTTATAGGCTTTCTGGCAAAGCTTATGCCACAGAAAAAAAATGACTGAGCTCCTGGGCTTTGTGTACACTTGAATGTCAGTCTTTATCCCTTTCCTTAATGAGTGTGCATGAGGCTGAAATTAGCACAGATTAGCTGCATAGTACTTCCTGTGCCTTTTGATTTCAGAACTCTGATTTGCAGAACAAGTCCCACTGCTGTTTTGTGGAAAGCCAAGAATCAACCCATCAGACTTGCTGAGGTTTAGGTATTGTAGCCCAGTTATATGGGAAGTAGCAGTGAGCCTTTGAAATAAAGAACTATGAATATTTTTTAAAGCATCTCTGTATTGCCTGGGTATCTGTACTGCACTCATTAAACTATCTGGATGCCACAATGCTGTGAATCCTATACAAGAGATATAGAATAAACTTGTCTAGGAGTTCCTGATTATATGCTGGGAACTTGGAGAAAGTACTGAAGAGGATTAGATCAGTAAATGACCTTTCTACACTAAAGCAAAAGAGTTACTTCTAAAATACCAAACACTACACCGTTTCTTTAACCCATATTTACTGGAATAAAGGCAAATTTCAGAAATTGTTGCATTGTGCATGTTCTCACAGATTAAATGTTTCTAATGTATAATGCAGAACTGTTCATAAAGCAGCAGCAGGAAGCTGCAGGGGTGTTGTGAGGAGTAGTTGGCCGCTGGAGGCAGGATGGGTAGGTGACAGGTTTAACCTTGGTTTCCTGCCTACTTGTCTAATGCTTGCAAAATAGCATTGGATATGAGGTACTTGTATGCTTAAAAATGGGAGGATAAATAGGACTCACTTGTAGTAGCCTGAGAGATACTCCTGCTGTAAGGATGAAGTTGTTGGAGAAAGTTGAGATAGACCCTATTAGCTTATTGCTCATGGAGCACTCCAGGTAGTGTGATAGATTGAAGAAGCAATGGAGTATTCAAGCCTACACCTAGGAGAGAAGAATGATCATGAAAATCAGTCAGCAAACACCTATTTCAGAACCACCCTCATTCCTGACAACCCCCCTAGTTTGTTTCACTAAAATGTGAGTTGCAGACATGTCTCGTTTTCATTTTTAAATGCACAAGCCTTGGACAGTTGTTTCCTGGTGCGGAAACACCTGGTGCGCCTTCCACCTGTAGGCGGGTGGGCTCCCATGCTTCCTGTAAGTAGTCCAAAGTAACACGTAAAGAGAGGAGGAAATAAAAAATGAAGACACTTGGAGATGGGAGATTGCAGCATTCTCAGTGGGTTTTTAATTTACTGTTTTCAAGATATGATTGCTTTTTTTCTATATGGTGACTTTTTGCCTGGTTCTGCCTTCTTTTGGAGGATTTGTCTTTGAAACCTGGCAGGATAAGTTCAGAAAGCTGGCTGGATAAAACAGAAACACTTTGGATGTTGTTGGCATTATTTTGTATAGCATGCTGGAATATTATGGCTTTGCCTTCCATAACAGTTTGCATAACCTTTCATGGGTTCATCCATGTTAATGAATGCTGACAAGACCTCAGTGCAGCTGGTACAGCCTGTGTATAGACTGAACTCATTTAATAGTATGTGTATGAGTGAGTTACTACAGATCTCTGGATTATATTTTCTCCAGTATTGTCTTTAAGGTATGGAGCTTTTAGCCTCTCATGTTGTGCTGTTCACCGCTGCTTCACCTCTTTCCTTACTTTCGTCCTTTAGTTTACTTGTTGACATTATACTATAGTTAAAGACAGTGTGAGCAGATCTTGGTAATGAAGGTTTCCCAGAGTAAGCGATATTAAGGCAGGAAAATGTCAAAGCCCAATTTAGAAAAGTGATCCACCTAAGGGTGGAAATTGAAAGCAAAGTGCTTAGTACCACCCCCCAGAAAGAACTGGGTACTGTCGCTAGGGTAGGACTGGTCTGGGGGGAACCTGCTGAGGATTCTGCTCCAGAAACAAAAAGGCTCTTTGTGCTGGTCCTCAGATGTTGGTCTTGCTGAGATACGGTGTGGGGTCAGCAGGTGTTACTGCAGTTACTGAGTGCAGTACAAATAGAGGAAGAGGTAACTAGGGTAATGAAAATCATCCTGGCCTTTTTTCTCGTGCAGAAGTTTAACTGGGATTCCGGCCCCATGCCCAAGAGGACTTTTTATCCTAGGCAAAGGGCTTACCCATGGGCATAGTGATTCTGCAAAACAAGACAGAAGTTCTTCAGCAACAGCATGGGAGACAGCTTCTTGAGCTCCACATGCAGGAGCAGCCTGAGATCTGATAGGCTTATGGAGGTAGTGTGAAAGGAGGTGATCCCTCTGGACCCTGGGCACTCCTTGCAATTCTGCTGCCTGTGTCGTGTCACAACACTGTTCCTTATCTTTAGGCTGTGGGGTGGACACAGGAGACCAATCAATGTGGAAAACTAAAGTACCCATAGCCTTTTCTTTCCCTTTGCTGGCTGACCAAGTCTGAGAGTTAGGCCCAATTCTTCTCATTGTGTTTCCGTATTGTCTTAGGACACTTGATAATGATGTACTATGTATAATGAGGAAATGTTTGATAACCAGTAATATGAGTGATGTGACTCTCTTGCTTGATAGCCTATAACTTGATAAAAGTGTCCCCAAAGGGACCCAAGCACAAGAGGAAGCATCTTGAGAGCAAAAGATTTCGTAAGTCACTTCAACTAGTCTTCATAATGAATACCATGAAGCAATATAACATACCTCTGCAGAACAGGACAATGCAAATGCAAAAGTGATATCCTCCCTTGGTTAACATGTTTCTACATGTTTTTGTTTTTGAGATGTTTCAACACAGCAGCTAGCTGAGTCTGTGCATTTATGGTGGATACTATCTGCCTTGCCCTATGGGGAGAAACTGGGCACAGTTACTTTGATTTGTTTGAAGTTTTGGGTGAAGCACATGGTATGGTTAGGAATAAGCTTGTTCCCCATAGGTCCATCACTGCAGGCTTATACTCTGTAGTTGCTTCAGGGAAGACCTCTGAGTTTGGAATGAGGATGGCAACTGCTGTATAGAAAAATGCTTTATAGAAAAAGGGGAGTCTTCAGCAGTGTATTGAACTGTAAAATGCTGAAATAAAGCAGGCATTCTTAGATGAGCATGGTGCAACATGCAGCTGCAAAAGTGGGACAGGTCCTCTGTGTACCCCTTTCTTTGGGATATTACTCATTACTTATGACTTGGCCTTAAGATGACCATAATTCCAAGCCTCCAGATTTGAAATAAGTCCTCTACTGGCTGTGCCGATTTCTACATTTTGTCTTACACCAGGCATGACATGAAACGGATATATTCTTAAGATGCTGACTTCAGCCTGGTGAAATGTTTGTTGCCATGAACTCTTTGAGCCCTCTTATGGGGAAGCAGGTTTCTCCAGGAAATAGTTCAGAATGAGAAAGTGGAGCTTCTTTCCCCCCCTCACTTGACTACAGTGAGGAAGAAGGATGAGCCTTGTAAGCAGCCCAATGTGACCACACTGAGTCACATTAAACTTGAGAGGTGTGTCTTGAAGGTGCAGGTCGCAGTGAGACTGCTCTTTGGTAGCTGTCAGAAGCAGATATTTGAGTTGAGCCTTCAAGGCAATAAAGCATGACTCTTGCTCTTACAGAAATTATGCAATATAGTGCTGTTTAGGGAAGGCAGCAGTTACATGTGCATCTTTGACAACAGGCTGTACATGCCATTGTTATCTAGTCATGCTTAGATGTGTGTTGCACGTCCCACTGTGATATTGAGGAAGAAGTGTGATCCTTTTGCAGAGGATCTTTGTTTGGAGAAAAAGTGACTGACATTCTGTTGCTGTCATCTTCAGGATCTGGAAAGACTAGGTTTGGAAGGGCCTTACAAGGTCCATCCCCTGTGTGGAGTGGGATCTGTAAGGCTTAAATTACACTTGAGATGCTTGTCTTGAAGTCTTTCATTAGCAAAGAATCTCCATGCAGTCTATTTTAATGATTTAAATTCTTCACTGTTGGCATATTTTTGGGGAATGTTCTGAGACTTCCAACATCAAAGTGTGACCAGAAAATTATATTCTCGTTGTTTTGTTTGTTTGTTTTTCCCCTAGTTAGGTTGGGTTTTAGAATATGGCTAAGCTTACAGATTCTTACATATTTTAATTAGAGGGTCGTCCATAAAAATCAATCTCAGTGTGTCGTGAGCTGAGCACTCAAACTGGTTATCTCATCTCTCTGTACTTCTCTTTCCCATTTGCCAGCTGGAGATGCCAGGGATAAATCTGGTCACTCTGTGACATGCTGAACAAACTCTCCTCTTTACAGCTGGGTGGATGGGACATTGGATATGTCTTTTCCAGGTCATTCAGGAAGTCCCTAACAAGATGCTGCATTGAACCCTGATTTCCTAACTCAGCCCAGTGTCAGAGGCAACATCCTGTCTTTGCAGGACTTATTGAACCTTGTTAGCAAGTAAGAAGCAAACAAGAATGCCTCTGTCTGCGCTAAGAGTGGCATTGCCCTTTCCCATCTTCCCGTGATCTGAGGGTCTTGCTGATTGCTCAGCCATGGGAATAACTTTCTCAATTTAAAATGAAGTGTTAATATGTTTGGAGTTTCTTCCTCTCCACCCCCATCCTTCTTTGTCCAGTTGTTTCAAAGAAAGACTTAATTGTGCCAGGCTTGCACAAGGAAAGCCAGGCTGTACCCAAAGCCAGCCTAGAGGCAGGCATGGAGGGCAGGGGGACGTGCCCCGCTCCCAGGGAAGGTGGAAAGGGAGCAGGACTCCCACTACTGCTCTTGCTTTTCTTCCTGATTCTGAGTGCAAGACCCAAAATATTTCATGAGCACAAATCTACTTCACTGAGCAAATCACATTTAGTTTGGTCAGAGAAGTAACGAAGGCTTAAAAAAGCTTATGAAACTCCCTTTGTTTTGTACCTTATTAAGTTACGTGGCTTTGGGATTTCTGTCTGACTTGGACACTATTTTCTTCTCCCCCTCTTCCAAGTACAGTGTCTTTCACGGAAGAACAGGCACCTGCCTGAGATTAAAGGTTTATTTGTCCTGTTGCTAATTGACTCATTGGCACATGCCAATCTGTTGCAATTCAAAGTTAGTCACAGCACTTACTGGTTCTGTGCCCAGTTGGTAGTTGGAGATTATGCACTGGAGTTGACAGATACGGCAAAAGTCAGAGGTGTCATTTACGAGGGACGGAGATGTCAGGAGATGAGTGTGATTTAGAAGTGTTGGGCCCATATCAGTAAGATGTAACTGCAGCCCCTTGTCTGATACACTGGATAGTGAGGACCTGTAGGGCTGCAGGCTCTGTGGCTGTGGGCTTAATGGCTGCTTCTTCATTGGGGCTGGACCGCCCTAAATTCAGGTATTTCGGATGCAGACTTAGTTCCGTTTGGGATCCTCAAACTACATTCATTTTTGCCTTCCTACTCATCACTTGCATTCTCTAAACTGGTCCTTTGGCATGGGTGACCCATATGCCATGAAAAGCAGAGATTCATTAGGTTACTGAGTCCCATAATAGTCTACATGGGGTGTGCTGAGAGAGAATATTTGGGTTTTCAGGGCTTCTGTTGCAGCACTGACATTTTGGAAGAGCACGAGGGAAAGGGCTGCATAAGAACTGTGGATGCATTAAGCAGCTGGTGTGTATTTCTCTGTTAGAAAGTATAAATGTGAATCTGTTACGGTTGCTTTTTAAAGCAAAGCAGAACTGCATTCTTCTTAGCCTTGATAACGCTTCTTAGTGCTAGCTGCTGCTGCATAGCTAGTGTCATTCATGGTGACTGCTGCTCTGCGCCAGAGGGCTTGGTGGTCACAAGGCTGATATCCAGATCTCGGTTTCCTTTATGCCTAGTGTTTAAAGCAGAGCACCAGAGACCCTGTGTTAAGCAGTGCAGGGGTTTGCACTTCAGGAATGCTTTCTCCTGTACACCTGGAAAAAAGAGCCAGATAAGATGCTTCCAGATGCAGGCAAACTGCAGCCAGATAAGACGCTCCCTTTTGAATCCTATGAAGCTCTGGTATGTAAGTAATACTCAGTCATCCTGTGAATGTTATGGTCTTGCCTTTGAGAAAAAATTGCAGCTTGGATTTCCCTAAGCAAACTTCCCATACTACTAGGAAAAGCTGCTGGTTTTAAAGGCTATTGCATGTCTTTACTTCCCTGACCATTGCTAGCAGAATGCCATATCTCCGATACAGATTTCCAGATTTCTTTGTCAGTTCTGTTATCTCAATTCTCCAAGTACAGTAGTTAAAAGCTTACTGCAAATAGTTCTGCCTGCCACAGCAGATTACAGATACATCAGTGATATGAGAAAGAATGTGATAATTTACTTGTTAATAGCATCTTGCCTCCTAGGACCTTTAAAATGCTTTTAAAACTTCAGTCAAACTTGAATCTCTTTATTCCTTCTTGCTTTTATTCAAATGCAGGGAAAACTGAGGCTCCATGGGTGGAATTGGCTCTGTTTGGAGATGCTGCAGTAGCTGGTCAGTTGCCTGTGGCTCTAGTTTATGAGAAATCGGGAGCACCTACAGATCTAGCTAACTGTTGGAAGTGATCTGGTTTCTGAGCAACACTGGAAAATGGTGTCCAGTGACTGAGGCCAAAAACATTGGTTGGGGTGATAACCCCATCCTGTCATAACGAATCTGTAGTGAGTCAAGACTGGAACCCACAGCAGTCCATCCCACAGGATGTTTTGTGGGATTCATGCAAAGTATTCTCTCCTTCATCCTAGCTTGCACCATCTTGAAATGGTCCCTATTCTTATGCAGGACCAGGACTTCTCAGGTCAAGGGCAGACCAAGGAGCCTAGCTATGGTTGCTTCTTAATCTTTTAAATGCCAGATCCATGTCTGCTGCCTGGTGTGGTTTGCGTCCAGACAGCAGCTGACAGGTCACACC
Organism: Myiopsitta monachus; assembly: GCA_017639245.1. NCBI lineage: Eukaryota > Metazoa > Chordata > Aves > Psittaciformes > Psittacidae > Myiopsitta > Myiopsitta monachus. Next base: position 24,521,443 of record CM029926.1, on the reverse strand, counting down.
ATCTCTGATCTGCCCTGAGATTTGGGAGCTGCGACTGGTTCCTGACTCCTACCCTGGTAAATCTGCTCCATTAATAGCTATCAAAGAGCCTGAAGTTTCCATCCGAACTTGATCTGGCTTTGCACTGAGTTGGAGGATTAAAGGCTGTCACAGGGGGAGGGAGGGAGCAGCCTTGGCTCACCCGGAATAGCCTGACCTATGACGGCACTTACCAGCCTGGAGAGGTGAGTTGTCCTGTGAGCTCACTGGTTATTAGCAGTGAGCACTGTGAGACGTGTCCACAGTCAGCAGCACACCGAGGGCCATCTGCTCCAACCCTGGCTGGTTTAGGGGGTTTGGAGGGATTTGTTCGTACAGTTTGCCTGATGCGTCTTTGACGGGAGAGCTAAGGGCAGGCTTGAGGACCAGTCTTGTGGAGCCATTGTTTTATGCTTCTCAAATGACTTAGGGTTTGACCTCTGGGCTGTTTGTATGGGGTAGATCTGATTTTTGAGGGAGAGTGGTACGAGATGACCCCTGCCCTGCAGCAGCCTAGGGCTGTTGTCTCTCTGCTGTGTTATAGCACCTCAGCATAGTGGAACAAGATCTTCCCAGCTGGCTGGGTGACCCCAGACTCAGTGTGCAGTACCCCTCCAAGGAGCAGTGGAACTGCAGATATCTCCCTGGACGTGTGGAAAGCAGGCATGTGGCTGCCACAATGAATAGTTTGTGGGTGCTGCTCAGTGTTTTATAGCAGGAAGCACTGAGGCTGTTCTAAACCTTTGACCCCAGTGACATACTCCAGATTATTCGCAGTGAAACAGTCTCCTTCCCTCCCCTCCTGGCCTGAAAGCGTAAGTCTCTTGACTAGACAGACAGATGCATTACCTCATAAAAAGCTCCTTTATATCCCTAATAATTCTGCTGATCTACACACTGGGAACATATCTCTGCTTTGGAATTTGCAGCTTGCATACTTATTGTAATCAGTGATGGCTCTTTGGACATCTAGGAAGTCACCCAGCAGGTGGGAAAGCCCATGCTTCATAGATCTGGTAGCTTATGGGAGTACAGCTGAGCACAGGGCCTTTTAGCAGGTGTCCTTTCTGGAAGGGATTCACCCTCAGATGAGAAAGATGAGGCCATACTGAATGCTTCTCTCCTGTTGGCATGCCATGTGCAGCCTCAACAACACTTGCTGTGGCATGCATTCTCCTTCACTGGAGCAGGGGAGCTAAAGGAGACATAAGTGGCTGGTGTACAGGACTCTGCCTGTCCAAACAGTGTTGCTTCTTCTGCTCTCCAACAAGCTTTTATGTGCCAAGGGTTTGAGAGGAAGAAGGGAATATGCATGCTGTCTATGCCTTGCTGCATAGACAACCAAGTTAGGTGCTTGTAGCTGCAGTGTTTGTTGCTGTCACTTGAGCTGTAGAAATTTGTGCTTCTAACTCTGGAGGTTTTTGGTACAGCCCTTGGTGGCAGAGTGCAGTCTGCATCTGCATGTGTCCTTTTCCCTCCTTTTACTAACATTTTGAATACCTTAGTGATTCCTGGAGGTGAAGAGAGGCTGCTGAACAGAAGGAGAATAAAAAACGGTGATTTCCTCCTAGACGCTAAATCCCAACCTAAATAAGGGGACTTATGAGTTGGATGCTGAATGACCATACTGGTTTATAGTGCCTAGCACTAGAGTCAGTTATTGTGGTCATGGGTGACTTGGGAATGTCTGTGCTTAATAGTGGAGAAGGGAAGGAAGATTAGCTAGTCATAACACAAACATCCTCCACCTTGGCAGTGTAAAAAGGTGAGAGTGGACCAGTAGAGGCATTGGCAGTTGGACTAAATGATCAGCTTAGTTCCAATATATATAATAGTTCCAGTTATTTACTTTTTTCATTGGTGTGGTCAGGTTTTATTTTTGAATAACAAAGATGTTGTAATCAAGCTTAATTGGCTATGGCTTACATCCTTGTCTCTCTGCTTGGGAGTTGCTTGGGACATGATGAATAACTGCAGCCCCCCTCCACAGCTGCAGTCTGCCCAGCCTTCTGGTGATGGACACATTTAATTTTCCTTCCCAGAAAATGAAATGCTTCTTTGTTCAAAGCCTGGGAGCAATCCACTTAACTGCATGAAGAGGTCATTAAGAGAGGAGGACGATAAGGGAAGTAGTCTGATAAGGATTTTTCTTGCAGTCTGTGGGGAGCTGTGCTTTGCAGGGAGGTGGTGAAATAAACAGGACTGGCTGCTGACACTCTCAAATATGACACTTAGACTCTGTCACATAGATTCATGGTGTAAGATCCTTTATTGCTCTCAACAGCCAGCTCCTGCCAAGCGTGTGCGCAGTGAGAAAAAAGGTGAAAAGAAGGTTGGGCTTGCACTGCTCCAGCCACCTTCTTTATCCAAGGTGGTCTGTGCATGGCTTTCTGGTTTTGAGGACAGGCCAGCTGTTCTGGGGGCAAAAAACCCCACCATGTCTGGACCAGAAACTAGTGTTACATCAGGATAAGTGTAACCACACAACAAAAGGCGTAGTGATGTGGTTTGTTTCTTGCTGGTCCGGGAGATGAACAACTGGGTTGCTATTTTTACCTTGTCTGCAAAAAGCATTAGGCCAGTGAAGGACAAACGACAGTCATGCTCTTTGGTACAGCAAAGAAGAGGTCTGAGTTCATCCCGATTCATCTGTAAGTCCTTTTCTCAACTATGACTGTGTAGAGAAATATTTCAGAAATTCTGAATGTGGAATAAGGGATACTTTTAAGCTTCTTCCAGCCTGGTGAGCAAAAGCTTGCAAAGGGGTTTTTTTTTTCATTGCTGCTTCAGCTTGATCTGTGTTTGAAGTCTCCTTTCTCCTCTCTTCTACAGGTCCTTCAGAAGCTTGGGAAAGCAGATGAAACAAAAGATGAGCAGTTTGAACAGTGTGTGCAGAACTTCAATAAACAGCTGGTAAGATAATTAGCTACATGTAATTACACCCTGGGCTTCAGTATTAGCTTCCAGTCATCTGCTGCAATATGCCATTAAAGCCCATTAAATTAAACAATGCCTTAGGCCTGTTGAAGTGACCCACAACTCGTAGTTGTTCACTTACGAGAAGTTACACTGTGTCTTCCAGTGTCCCTGCCATGGAGTCAGTGAGACTGTATGCTGAAAAATGATACTTGCTCTAGACCCAAGTTTAGGAAAAGAAATGGCTCAACCAGAACACTTCTTTCAGTTAGCAGATGCTTTGTAACGTAATTTTTCCTGCTGGGCTGGAAGTGAGATATGAGAGCAGCACTGTGTCTGTGAAAGATGGATATGATGGGAAAGAGATTAGAAATAAAAATTTAAATGGAGCAAGGCAGTTTCGGGTTCCTATGTGCAGTGGAGGGCAAAAGAGGCAAAGCAAGCGAATGGTGAAAAGGGACATCCTTCCATGGCTAAGATCTAAATCTGAGCTCCCCACCATCCTTGCACAATCACTGTCAGACCTGAGTCATTATTCTTTGGCATGTCTGCTTTGACCCTGTATTTAGCGTACAAAAATACTTTAACAGTGTAGCAATTTCCCCTCACCCTCCCACTGAAACAGCAGTAGGTTTGTATCTTGAACTGGGTGTGTTTTGTTGGTTTTTAGTTATTTGTTTATTTTTAATCTGGAGCTTTCAGCCACCCAGAGGAGGGGGGAACATCAATTACCTCAAGGGATTTGCACCTTCCTGCTTGGTGTTAGGGGAAGTGTTGCTTCTGTTTTATGGCAGGAAGTGTGTGCCGCACCAAAGCCCTGTTGGTGCTGAAGAAATCTTTTAGCTTCTTGATGCCTCTTCGCATATTTAGGACCTCTTTCTGAGCTGTTCGGAGCAGCTGTATCATGTCTGTTAAGACTCAGCAGATGTGGTTATGTGTCACAAAACCAGCTGAGAAGGGATTTGCCACAGCTGAATATAATGAAAATCTTTCAGTCTGACTTATGTCTAACCAGAGCTGACTGCAGATTCCTGGAGACTAGTGCTCATTCTCTTGGCAGCAATAGCTGTTTCCTCCAGAAGTTTGTGTAACACCTCTATAGCACAGTCCATCAGTGATACTGTCTTGTACACAGAGGAATACAGTTTGGCTTGTTTCTGATGACATGACGTTACCAGGTGTGACTTTTCCATATAATTTTTAAGTATTGACAATAGGGAAATGACCTTTTTAAAGGAGAAACACTGAAAAGCTCAAATCCAAATTTCTTGATCTGGCTGTCTGCAATGGCTTTTCAGTTTCCAAAGCCATGAGTTCTAGTGGTGCACCAACAAGCCTGTAAAAGAAGCACTGCCTCTTTAGCCTCTTTAGCCCTTGAAGCTTAATTTCTTCTCCCATCTTACAGGGACAGGTCATGAACTAAATTCCCCATATAATTTATCAAAGGAGCTGGAGGCTGCTCTGCATTTGCTGCTTGGGGTCTGTTGGTTTTGCCCTGGCCCTCAGTTTCCCTGTTCCTAAAATTAATGTGAACAATACCTGTTCTACAGGGCAAATCATAAATGTGATTTGGCTGGATCATTAGGATATCCAGGGCTGAGGATTTGTTCTGATGCCAAGCAGACTAGGGGGGAAAAAGAATCAGCTATATGCCCATATATACACACTTGGTTTTGTTTTTGTGTGTGTGTAGTATAGCTGTATGTGAAATTTCTATGGCCTTTCCTTGTAAAGTGTGCTCCTGTGGGAAATGTAAGTCTGGAGGAAAGCTGATCTTTTGCTGCAGCCTTCAGGCAGAGCAGCTTTCCTGTGGAACTGATTGTGGTGTGACCAGGCAGTGGCCTTGTTCGGTGCCTAATTAGAAGCTTCTCTGGCTAATGGCTATGTTGGGACCCCTTTGATACATGTTCCCATCTGTGAGCTGTCAATGAATGAAGAGCAGGTCTAAAAATCACTTACTTGTTTTCAAACAAGACACCTTGTGGTTCTCCTCCATGGTGGTTGAGTTGACATAAGGGAAAGCATTGCACTTCCCACCTCTATCCATTCAGGTTCATATAAAAGCACCACTCAGATGGCTCTAAATGGTAGGAGTTTTTTAGCTCAGATAGATGAATTTCTTGTGTGGCAAATGAGCTGGACATAACCATACTTCTTCAGGGCTATAGGGCTCACCCATGTCTCTTGAAGGCTTGATGAGCAGAACAACTGGGCCCTGTATTACTCCCTCATGACAGATTCTCTTTCACAATGAACCTCCCAGAAAGTTCATGTGAAGGCTTTCCCCCTCCTTCCCTTTCCCAGTGTCACCTGTGTTCAGGCATCTGCACAAAAACTTTTCCTGGAAGTTGTCCTTGTAGACCTGGGAGCAAGAGGCCTGCTGCACAGCTGCAATACAGCCCCTTGCATGAGGTGTGCTAGGATTTGGCTTCTCTTCCACTGCATTTGAAATGTTCACTGGAGAGACAAGGAGTGGGAGGGTGGTGGCAGCCCTTACACCTGGCACTGTGTTGTGTTTTAGCCTGGCAGGGCAGCTGAGTTCTGATACCGGTCATGAGCTGTCACGCTTACGTGTGGAAGTTCTGGGTTGGTTTGCAGTGTTTCACACGAGATGCATGAGAGGCAAGCTGCTGCTGGCGTGGGCTGGACCAACCTCTGCCTCTACCCCACAGTGTTCAGCTCAGCCTCAGCCTGCAGGGCAGGTGGTGTGAACTTAATCTTTGCTCTTGCAGTGTAGGTTTGGCCATGGGCAGTTACAGTCAGTAGCTCAGAGAGAGAGACTTTCTTTGTAGACAAGAACCCTTACCTCCAACAGTTTCCATTGCAGCCCTATATAGCAAAACAAGTTTAACCGTTTGCCTGGTACCCCAGGATGGGAACTTTCTCACCAGTTGTTCGCACTTTGTGTCTTAATAACTCTGTCATTATGCTGTCTGGAGGCTCATCTGTTTCTGCCCCTCTCAGGTGTAAAACATCCCTCCTGATAATAAAATCCTTCTACAAAGGACTACAAAACTAGGGAGGTTGTGTAAAGAAGGGGTTGCAGTCTAATATTAGGATGCAAGAATTTCTTTTGAAGAATGGGAGGAAAATGGGTTTTAGGGAACCTGTCTACTACCAAGAAACAGCTCTACAGAAGAATCACGTACTTAGCTAGGTCTCCATGAAAGGTATTTTCAAAAACAACCCCCCAACAAAACAAGAAAACACAAAAAAGATACCAAACCACTTTTGTATTTTTCTTTCATAGAGCTCTAAGTAACAGCTGGTTCATTAGGTCTTTAGAGAGAGCTTTTCCAGCCTCCCAAGTATGGCACTTCTATTTTTAAATATGCATCTTCATGTACATACTGACCTTCATATTATACCTGGTTGTGTTATAGGCTCACAGGGTTGAATTACACTGTGATTGCAAGCATAGCAATATGTGCTCAAAGAAGATGACACTTGTGTTTAAGTAACTTATTGTGGTCATTTCTATATCAAGACACAGTATGATCCTGTGTGAAAGTTTTAAGTCAGTTTGTTAGTGCAGGAATGAGAAATTAATCTGGGATTCAGAATCGGCACTGATCTTCCTTTTTTGTCCAATTTTTACTTTTTTTGTGGAGTTTTGTTACTTTGATACAAACACACATGCCCACAATTTCTTCTTTATGTTCTTGCAGTTTAAAAGTTTCTGTGCTGTTTGACCTTTTACACTCAACCATACCCCTGTAACTTCCTTCTGCACACTCTTAAACTCTTCAAGTAACTAGGAAGTGGATTAATTATGCAGATTCCAATTTAACTTTCTTTTCTACTTTTTACCTTTCAGTTTAAGAAGCATCACTTAAATGTGTACTCAAGGGTGCTGAAGGCTGTTCTGCTATACAGTATTTGACTGAATCTAACTGCACTGTGAGAAGTGGTTATGCAGAATTGTGGCTGTACTTGACAGTTTGCTAGAGTCTGCTTGAAGAAAGCAGGTGCTGCATGCACAGAGAGAAAGCAGTTGCCATTTTCAGTTGTGTTCTGACATTTCTTGCCAGTTCCAGTCTGTGATTTCTACCATGGATCAGTTCTAGGCACACAGTACTGCTTTCCCCTAAGATTTTCTTACTTCCTGTATAGGGCACAAGCAAACACATATTACAGCTTGATTGAACTGCTGCTTGTAAGCTCAGCCTCCCTGATGGTCCCCTGTGTGTGTGCTCTTTGATTACTCTAGTGTCTCTTCCCTGGTGGTTTCTGACTGCACTGTTAGGAAAGTCTCATCTGCCCGGGTTTCCACATTCACCTTAAGCCAGCAAAAAGCCCTACATTTGTTTGCTCTGTGTTTTAAGAACTCCTAGGTCTTGTGCAGCAGATGTGGTTGTTATTCCTTTCCTCTTGTACTCTTTTTGGATCAGTTCCCAGTGTGTCTCCAGACTAGAAGTTTGGTTTTCTTTTACAAAAATGGCCAGCTCTTTCCCATCTCGTGTTTCCTTTGTTGCGGGCAATAGGAAAGGAACAAATGTGAACTCATCCAGAACTTTCGAGGTAAGGAAAACAAATTGGACCATAGCATTGGAAGCAGATGGATTTCTCCACAAAGCTATGGTAGCACTGCCACTTCAGCAGCTGGTCAGATTTAGCCTCTGCTTAGAAAGCACAGCTGCGCTGACAGCACAAGGGATAACAATATGAGCTCAGTTAAGGCAAGAGGTGCCCTGAGTGTTGGGGAGAGCTGATAGGAAACATCTGCTTTTGAAGCTAGTAACTCTGAGGCAGCTGTCAGAGATGTCCTGTGAGCTCTCTGTCTCTGGAGTTGTCTTCAGCTGTCAAAATTCATTATGCTGCCCCCTTTCCCTTTCCCAATGGGACACAAACAGGGAAAGAGGAGGGGGGACTGACAGCAGGCTGTGAGGAAGATGTGAGGTGTAGTTGTCGTTTTCCTGCATTCTTGTTTTTACAGCTAGGTTGGGGTATAGTGAGGATACAGTAAGATCCCACAGGGTTAGAGAAATCTTTTTATAAGAGGTCTTTGTCTCTCAGACTTTTTTTCTGTACTTCTTGCATACTCCAGAGGTTGTTTGCAGAGGCATCCTCAATGTTTGCTCCTTCCATTGCTTTGGTATGCTCCATGGTAGTGTTGGTCAACTTCTGAATCCTGGCTTTTCTGTTCCTTTCATTTCTGTTTGTATGATGTCACTGTTTGGATTTGGGAGTATTTCTCTACCTCCTTTGCCCTACTGTCAGTGACATATGGCAAGGTTGAGGGGAGGTGAACCTGAGAATGCTTATTCTAGTGCAGGAGATGAATCATGGGGAGGGCATGTACATGTGCATATCTGAACCAACTTGGCTGTGTAAATCTCCACGACCCTCACTAATCTGGGTTCTTGTACTGTATTCAGTTGTCATCTGAAGGCTCAAACTGGCAAAACTCAGCCCAGCTTCTGGTTTTAATCCTTTCTTTACTAGAGAGTGAGATCTGCTGCTGGCAGGCCACCTCCAGAGAGAAGCTAAATAAAAAGAGTATTAACTCTGTATTTGTAAGCCTTGCTGCACAGGGCAGTTTAGACAGGATGTTTGGGTAGGTCACAGGTCCCTTGTACCCATTTTGCACTGGGATTTTGGATTACAGTCTGGCAGGAGATAGTAGTGAGCTAAACTGCTCCCAAACCAGAGCAAAATAAATCAATTGTATCTCTCTCCTATATTCTACAGACTCCCTTCAGTTACATTTGTTGCATAGACCCACTGCCTCTTTGCTTATAAACTAAGTGTTGCCCTTAGGACCGTCTCTACTTGCTTGTATGAAACCAAAACGCTAAAGGTGGCTCTGCTGGGAAGAGCAAATCACAGCTTTTCTGTTGGTCAAACAAGCCTGCAGATCACTCACTATAGGGTTGCCAAGTCAGAGGGCTGTGTGGGTCTCCCTGTTAACATTTATGTTTCATATGGTCTTAGGGCTCATATGTAGCCCATCTGCTATTAATTTATTAATGCTTGACTCCTTTTTACACTGTACACTGTCTTTATATGGGAGAATAACTGATGATCTTCTCCTTATATTCACAGTCTGAAGGCACGAGGCTGCAGAAGGACCTCCGAACTTACTTGGCTTCTGTGAAAGGTAAGGTCTGTGTAGCAGAGGAATATTTCTCTTCTAGTGCTTCACTATGCAGTGAGGTTTCTGCAGCTATCCCCTTCCTGGTGTTTCCTTGGGTGTAAGTTGTAGGAAAGGTCAGCCTTGTCAGGGTGGGTAATCTTTTAGAATCCTTCAGGGCCTCCTGGGATGGAGTGGGTGGAATGGGGCTGTGCTTTGATGCCAAACATGTGGTGCTGTGTTACCAGATAGACTGTCATATCTCTTCTGCTAGGGGAGGATGAACACAAAGGATTTGATGTGACTGCATCCTTCCTTCCTTTCTCTGTCTGATTACCTTCCATCTCTGTGTTATCAAGGGTCAGATGCTGTAAGGAAGAGCTTAGCATTTGTTATAATGCTCTTGTGTCTCAGTTCCTCAGGGTGATGGTTAAACACGCTATGGAACATGCTATTTCCTTCTTTCTGAAGCAGTTCCCTCTCTTCCCTAGCTATGCATGAGGCCTCCAAGAAGCTGACAGAGTGTCTGCAGGAAGTTTATGAACCAGATTGGCCTGGGAGGGATGACACGAATAAAATAGCAGAGGTAAGACTGTGTCCAGGGTGTGGAATTACCAGGCTTGGTCTGTCAGTGGGGGTGAGTTTTGGAAGATGTGTCTGTGTGCCACATTTTTTTAGGCATATGACTTTGAAAAGAATTGGAAAGATAAACTCAGCGTTGGGAAGGAGGGAAAGCTGAAGGGATGTGGCCTGTAGTTTTGTCTATGTAGGGCACTGTTCCCAGATGCTTGAATGCTATGCAGAGCTGTATGCTTACACCCATTAACAATTTATTCCTCCTAGAGTGGCAGAGCAGGGATACAGGATGCCAAAAGAGAGTCAGAAGGATCAACTGGATGTATTATTTATGCTGTGTACCAGAGAAAGGGAAAGCTAAATCTATGGCCAAAGCATGGTCAGAACATCCGTTGTATAGCTGCAACAATCTTCCCCTCACAGCAGTGCCACCAGCTGCCACATTTTAGTTGCCACCTTGTTTGGCTGAGCCCCATATCACCCCAGCTTGCTGTTCTCATCCCCTGGTGAGGTGATGCCTGTCCAACTTGCCCAGGTATTTTCTGTGGCTTAGGGGACAGGCTGTCATGTGACAGTTTGGATCCCTTTGGTATGTGTGTATGGTGGGTCCATCTGGAGGCAGGCACCCCCTGCTCTCTTGCTCAGCTGTTCTGCTGAGCAGCAGCTGTGGCAGTTCAGCTCTGTGGATCCATCTGCCATGAGGCTGCAGGACTGGGCTCATCTGCAGCTGACTATGGCATTGGAGCAGTGGGGAAGGAATAGAAAGGAGAGGAGGAGAAAGATTCTGTCCTTCCCCTGCTTTACCCTGCAGAAAATATCACCTGAAATAACATCTGCATCTTGCCCAGGAAATACTGACTTCAAAGCAGATAAATCAAACAAAACCTGAATGTTTCCAGGTCAGTTCTTGCATTAACATGGAAACTTTCCATTAGGAAGTGCTGTTACAATAAATAATGGAGTTGTAATTCAGCTGGTTTGGCTTCACATTCTCTGTCGGCCTTGTTTCTTCCGGAGCCACTGCATTGCCTTCTGAGAGACTGTCCCTTCAGAGAATTTGAGTCAGAGAGGTCAAAGGGAACATGAGTCCTGAGAATGAACTGTAGCTGCTCTGAGGGACTGCAACCCTCACGCCCCCTCCATCCCACACACACCCTGGCTGTTTTTTCCTCTTTCAGCTAGACAGGCAGGAGAAAAGTGTTTTTATGACAAAAAAACCCCACCAAACCAAAAATGAAAAGAAAAAACAAATAAAACCAAAAACACACGAAAAAACCCCAAACAAACAAGCAAACCCAGCAAACAACCCACCCTACCAAAAAATCCCAATCAAGGAACAACAACAACAATATGCATTATAAGATGGGGATTTTTCCTAAATGGTTCAGCCACAAACCTTGGTTCAAGTGAAAAAACAGAAGAGAGGGGAAATTTCCAGCTAAAGGTGTTGGTGGGAAGTTACTAGTACCTGAGATAAAAGGAAGGATAATGCTGCACGTTTTAGTGTGAAAGCCTTGGATGTGACCTCCATTGGGCTATGAAGGAAGTGGCGTGAGGGTTGAAGACTGCTAGATTAGCTCTCTGTTATTGTTCATTGTCCTCCAGAAAGCTTTGTTGTATGGAAAAGCAGAAAATGGTGCCTTTCATTGTATGAGTTTGAGCTAGCACTCGGGGATGAAAAGACGGGCTTTCAAAAGGAAGGTTCATGGAGGATGCTGTGTCCTTAGGAGGGGTCACCTGAATTAGCATCATCAGGCTTTCTTCTGTTTCTACATTTCTGGCATGACCTCTGTTTTCAGCTAACTTCTCTGGTCCTTAGTTTTTTCAAATGGCTGTTTCTTGAGAGCTCCGGGTGACTGAAATTGTTGACTGTAGCACTCAAGAATTAAAATAGGAATGTTGTTTTCTTCGTAGCTATCTTGTTACTTTTGTTTTTCAGAACAATGATCTCCTCTGGACAGATTTCCATCAGAAGCTGGTGGATCAGGCGCTCCTGACCATGGATACGTACCTTGGCCAATTTCCAGATATTAAAGTAAGTTTGTCTTTAAATGTCTTATCTAGAGAGTCTCAGCAGATGAAACCTCATTAGAATTTCTTATGTCCCCATCTTCTTTAGGTGGATGTTTGTGCTGTGCTGCTGCAAGCTCTCCTTTTAGAACAGCCAAGATCTCCGTGGCACTGGGTTGTGTGAATGAACATGCTATGTTCTCATTTTGGGCATAAAATGAGTGTGAAGAATCCAGGGGAAGGATGCTGAAAAGAAAATGAAAGTGCAGAACAGGAGGATTCATAAAATTCCCTTTTGTATCAGAGTGCAGGAGGGCAGTGTCAGCAAAAACTCAAAAGCTCCATCTCTCTTTTTGATCCTTTGGGGTTTTTTTTAGTTTCCTTGTAAGCACAAAGCATGGAGTAAGCAATTGGTGGCAAATGTGCTTTATAAGTAGAGGCTGCTGTGGAAGGCAGATTTCTGTATGTTCTCTGAAGTCTTGCTGTGCATATAACTAGCTTTTCACAGGGAGGGGGGGAATGTTGGATAGGTGTCTTTTTGACCTGGGTTTGAGTGATGTCCTATGAGTTTCCCTTCACCCACAGTTATCTTCTCTCCATTCATTTTGAGAAGGTTATGCAGGAAATGTCTTTACCATATGGAAACACTAGTAATGATGTCACCATATGGGAAGTATCAGCTTGGCTGCATCCCAGTGAAAACAACCTTTTCCCCACCACGTCTCTTAAAACATTTGTCAATATTTGTTGCTTCAGGGGGTCTGTGCTGTATCAAAGCGGGGCAGGTCACAGGCTTGTAAAATGAGCCCTGAACAGCAGTGTTCTTGCCTTCTGAGGCTCCTTGTTCATGTGTCATTTTCTCAGCCTCTTCTGCCCCTGGAAGTCTGAAGTGGGAAAGGGCAAAGAGGCTTGCTGTTGCTTTCCACTCGCTCAAGGCTGTAGAGCTGATCACTCCCTGTAGTGTGATGCCATGTTCCTCAATTAGCAGTGCAGAGGCTCATGCACTTTTTAGGTTTGCTGTAAACTCGGACTTCTGCACTGCTTCAGTCCGTATCACGTTTTACCAGCCTTGTCAGCTGCGCACTGAGTCACCTCAGTGTCACTTTTTTCCATGCTGAATATCTTTAGGATTGCTGCTTGGGTCCCACTGAGGTTTTGCGGTGGGATTTTAAAAGGAGTGCAAGGCTGGGACAACCCAAATTCCACCAGAACTTGAGGCGTTAGGTTCTGAGCTCCTATGGATCCTTTCTGACTTCTGAATGGGCCACTAAGTTGTTATTACTAATGTTCTTAGTCTTCAGATGATGCTCGAGAAAATGGGAAGTTAAAGCAATTTTATGCACAATTTAAATACTGTTTTAAAGAGAACACTACTCACCTCTGCTTCACTTCCTAAAATAAGTGAGAATTTGACTTGCTGTCGATTCCTACAATAAGATATGGGTATATTTCACAAGAGTTGCCTATTTGTTTAAAATGGGCTTTCAGTGGTATGACTTAAAAAAGGTCAGTATGTTTTCATTGGTGATTCAGCTGGATCCATCATCCTCCTGACCCCAGAGCAGTCAGAAGTACTCAAATCAAGAAGTGGCTTAGATTTTCTTCAATTGGTAGAAACTTTTAAAGTGCTGTTGTTCAAGGTCGCCACAGTCATGTAAAAGTGTAGTTTGGCTTCACATAAGGAATTAGAGTTCTTGAGGTTGGAAACTCCATTCTTACGTGATTTACAGAATATCTGAAGAGTTTTTCTGTTGTTGTGGTAATAGTTTGTTGTTTGTTTGCTTATTTGTTTTTCTCCACAGAAGCAAATTTCCTGCTTTTCCTGTAATTCTGTGATACTGAAAGAGGATTTATGGAGGAAAGATGATTTTAATTTAGTTCTGTGAATGCCTGTTTTTTGTTAATGGCTGAGTAATTCAAATCTGCGATGAGTTAGATCATGCGTGTATTTTTTGTTAAATTCAAACACATTCTGAATTTTTCTTCACTTGTCTGGAAAAATTCCTTTGAATTTTTTTGTACTTGCAGTGGGAACCACAGCAGGAATGTGAAAATGTAGCATTCCTTTAGTAAGGAATTTTTAGAAGTTGAAGAAAATAATTTTTAAATGTTGTGTGAGGAGGGGTCAACAAAGAGTATCTTTATTGAAAAATGGGAATGCAAAGAGTATCTTATCCTTTCTTTGCAAGTCAGTATCTATAACTTCTTTGAGCAGGACTCTTGCATCATCTATAGTATTTTTGAGAATTTGGTTGAGGTTGCAGAGTTCCCAGTAAGAATACAGGTCTCCGTAGTAAGCCCAGAGAAGATAAACCATAACCCAAGTTCTGAATAGCTGTGGATTGGCTATTTTCTGTCTTGCAACGAAACTGGTACCCTGTTTCTACTTGGTTTAAATATAAGGGAGGGCGGAGAAGTGCTTTCTGGTGGGTGGGCGGTTGGTTGGTTTGTTTAAAGGAAGCTCCAGTTAAGATGAATATGTCGCAAAGCAGTAAACTCTGTTGTTCAGCTTTTACCATCTGATGGTGGTAGGTGGCTGCAGCTATCCTTGAGTCATACATGGAAACTATCCTGCAGCCTTCCTGGACTGGGCTGTCCCATTCCTGCCATCACAGGCAGTGTGATCAGTTACTCCAGGAGGACTTGCATGCAGCATTTCCACATACTCTAGTAGGAATATAAGGGTGAGGGGTAGAAGATTAGGAGCTGCAAAAAAGGGCAGGAGTGACCTTATTTGGCAGATGGCTGACATTAATCAAACTCCTGGTGGGGTGGCAGGAAAACCTGAAACTGGCTGTTTGCCATGTCAGAGGTGGGCAAAACTCCAGCTGTCTCTATCAGCCTGATCTAAGGGAAAAATTCCATCCCTTAAATCCCAGATCTGACCATATGTTTTATCTAATGTGCGTGTAAGATGCATTAACTGCCATCTCAGAGGCTGTCCCCCTCGGACATCCCGTCTCAGTGCCAGGGTGGCAGATGATGTCTGAGTGGTGTCTTCTAGGGACCTTGACTGCGGAGTGGCTCAGCTTCTTTGCGATTCCTCTCTCTGAGTGAGCTGAATGCTTTGAAGTCAGTTTGGGTGTGCGTGTGGCTGAGATCCTGCAGATCTGCTGTGACTCACACAGAGCTGCACCAGTGCTTGCTGTCAGTGCAGAGGAGCATGTGTGGGAGACCTGCGAACCGGTCTCAGCTGGGCTGGCAGAGATCAGCCCTGAGTGTGGTTTTGCAGCTTATCTGCAGGAGCCTAGGGAGAGAAACCGCATCTCCCTGCCAAATGCAGTGGAAGGAGAGAGGATTTTGCTTTTACAAGTAAATCCCAATTCTGATTCTTCATTTTGCACTTTCAATTTCCCTGGGTGCTGTGGTTAATTAAAACCCCTCCTGGCTCCTATATTGTGTTACTCCAGTTCTCCAGCCTGTCTCTAGGCTGCTGATTGCTGATGCTGGACAAGGCTCTTCGAGCTGGGGTGTGCTAGGGTCAGGCTGGGAAGATCTGTGCTCCAACTCAGGTAGTCAGGAGTGGTTGTAGGAAGTGTGGGAGGCAAGGGTATAAGGGGAATGGGTAGATCTTAAAACAGGGCAGCCCAGTGGGCCTGAGCCTTGCCAAGATGAAGCTGCTGGGGAAGAGAGCCAGAGGCACCTCAGATTAAGGTTAATGGAGGATCTGGCCACAGGCTTAACTGTCTATTCTGAATTCTCACCCATGGACTTGTCAGAACTCCATTCCTGAACATGAGCCTGGTACACAGTTGGCTTCCACCTTGTGTTTGTTAAGGTTTCTTTGTGTCTTGCATATTAGCGACGCAATGCTACAGACTTCCCTTTGCACTCCTCTTGCTTAATAGGCCAGTTACGATGGACCACTGCCCATGGCTGCGGTAATTTATGTCTGGACCTCCTGTTGCAGGATCCAAAATGCTGTCCTGGGTGTATCCTAAGCGCATGGATGAGTGCCTTTACTGTGCTGGCAGAAGAAATGCCTTCTTTTTGTTGAACATCATCTTTTGAGCACCCATGTAAACGAGGGCTGCGGGTTGGTTAATTAGAGTCTGTCTGCAGTCCTCAGGAGGCCCTGAAAATGATGAAGCAGGTGCCTGCAGGATGCAGGCACATGGGGAGGCTTAGGAAGCAGTGGAGCTACAGTCTTGAAAACAGTTAGTGTCACCCAGAAGTGGGGCTTGCTGTTGGTTGGATCCTATTGCTTTGCATGGCTGGGTCTGCTCTCCTCCTGAGGAGCTTCCTCTAGGAATGTGGCAGCCACAGCAGCTCCCAGGGCCGCCTCTCTGTGCAGCCTGTGTGGAGTATCCAGCAAGTATCCTTGCATGGGAAAGAGCATGGGATCCTCTGAAAGTTGGATGAAGGGGAAGGGTGTTTTACTAAGAAGCTTTATGGTTTTGGCTGCTGGGGAAGATTGTCACAATTCTTTTCTCTATCCGTTTTAGTCTCGTATAGCGAAGAGAGGGCGGAAGCTTGTGGATTATGACAGTGCCAGACACCATTTTGAAGCCCTGCAAACTGCAAAGAAGAAGGATGAAACCAAAATTGCAAAGGTAAAGCAAGCAGAAGGATGTGCAGCCATCCTTTCACCTTGGGAGATCTGAATTTGCCTACTGAGCAGGTTTTAAGTGCACCTGTACCTCTTGACTGTTTTCATAGAATCGTTTAGGTTGGAAAGCACTTCTAAGATCACTGAAGTGTCATGAATTGTTGACATCTTGCTAGGTATTTTCTTCTAGTAGAACTCAACAGATGAGAAGTCAGGATGGTCTCTGTTGTATTGGTTCAGACTGACCATCATCCGTCTGCATCTCTTGGTGGCCAAGGCCTAGGCATGCATTTCCTCAGATGTTGCAGGACCAGTAATCTCTGTTGAAAAGCATGCCTCTGGGGGAACCAAAACCTTGCAATGCCCCTGAGAAATTTTCCAGTTTGTCTGCTTTTTGGGGATGTCTCCTCCTCTAAGAGCAGTGGTGAGAGTGTTTGAGTGTTGCTTGAGGTTGGTTGTGTTTGTGAAGTCCTCTGATACACTAGGACAGTGCGAGTTACAAGTTCATTGGTGGAAATGCACCCTATGCACTCTTGATGGCTGTGCTCTTTTATCTATTGGTCACAATTACTGGATAATAAATACGTCTAAAAGCAGAAAACCAAGAGTTTTCTCTTGTCAGGGTGTGATTTCTTTCATGTCTGAATAGCTTGTTCCAGGGTTAACCACAGAGTGTGCCCAACATGCAAGTGAAATATTTTATTTTTAATTAAAATAAATTCATTAAAAATAAAATCTATATTTTTATTTTAAGTGTTGCTGAATAAAGGTGATAGTGTTAACTTTGTTCTAGAGGAGATGCGTGGCTCAAATACCTGACCAGAAAATCAGCTGTGGATTATTCATATATCCTGCGTGGATTTGAGCCCACTGTGCTCTGTTCCATAGGACAGGTCTTGACGCAACAGGACAGTCCAGGGCTGGAGAGACATCTTTAATTCTCTTGGATGATGACCATGGCATATCAATACTGTTCAGGCTAGAACCAGTGCAAGAAAGGAAGAGCCTGGGTCTGTATCTTCTTAGCAGGCAGAGAAAAAATGCCAACTTTTTGCTTAGAGTTATTTCTGGTAGGAGGAAATATGTGCTATGTAAGAGACACTAGTGTTTCTCCTGCATAAAAAGTAAAGGTGGATCTCTCCCCTGAGCAAAAGATATGTATCTAATGGCCACAGTACCTTTATTTTTAAGCTGCAAGTTATCAGTCATCCACTCATCCAGTGCATGCTCTGTGATAAACCTTGACAGACAAAGAGGAAAGAGATCGATGGCTCAGGTGTCATTGTATCATTTATATGGCAAAGCAAGTCTTGGTTCTGTATGCAAGACATGAGGCCCAGCTGATTGTGCCTTCTGTTCAAAGCATTTCACTGTGTTTGGGGATAAGAGCGTAATTCCCCCAGGGTGTGGTATTGTTATTGGTCTGTGCCTGTGGGATCTTTGCTGCAGTGGAAATGTTTTTTGTAGGAATTAAGCTACTCGGGTTGGTACCTGGAGATCTGCAATGCAAGAGGCTGGCCATCTTTGTAATTGCTGCATTTGCTCGTGTTTCCCCAGATGCTCACGTAAGATGTTATTAACAAGGGGTTGTTTGTTGCTCTTTTGTTTAAGTATGAAGAACTGCAGTTTGAAATATTGACACTTAAGAGTTGGTCTTCTGTTCCTGATTCAGCCTCATTACTTGATTGGACTCTTCTCATTAGCCAAAATGTGCACTGGATCAGATCTTTCCACCTCTGTGCTTTAAGCCATTAGCTCGTGTACGGAATACTATGTGACACATTGCATTGTCCTGATCCTGTAAAGATGGGAGCAGTGAGTGTCTGAAATGTATGCACTTCCCTGGTTTCACAGCCCAGCCTGAGATCTCACACTTGTGGGGAAGCTTATCTCTCTGTTCTGTGACTCTGATTTTGCTTTTGTGACCTTTGAAGTAGAGTTGTTCCAGTAAAAGGGGCTTTGGTGTATGATGACAGGTTTGTGGGAAAAAGAAATCATGCTTTATGACACAGCATACAAGCAGGAACTGACCTGATTAATGTTTCGTAGCATAGTAACAGAAGCAGTAATGCCAATACCTTTTGGAGCTATATGGTCTATTTTTTTTTTTTTCCTTCTCTAATATATGGATGTTCTTTTCCCACCCAGGACTCCTGCCACTTATTGCTAAACTCACAACCTGCCATTAAAATAAAGCACTGTGGACTTTCAGCTGTTGCATGCAAATAATTTAATGGTGAATTAATCCTGACCTCTCCTCAAGGAGCTCACACTTCACAGCCATGACTTGGAGTAGGGTTGTCTGTGTGCTAAGACACTAACAACTGTATCTGTTGCTCTTTGCAGCTGTCTGGCTGGTGTTCCATATCCCAGCCCACACTGGAGCATTAATTACTGCTAAACGTGGCATGCTTCAAAGGATTCATAACCAATCGGTCCTGGGATGTTTGTTTTTGTTCTTGCCTTGGTGATACTGGTTTGGCCCAGCCTCTAAATACACTCTCTGTTGTGATTTTAATTTTTTTTAGCCTAAAAAGATACATGTTTGTCTTTCTCTTGTTCTCTGTTTATTTTTTCTCTTTTCACTCAAACATGCTCCCTTCCCCAGCCTGTTTCGCTGCTTGAGAAAGCTGCGCCTCAGTGGTGTCAAGGGAAGCTACAAGCTCATCTCGTTGCGCAAACTAATCTGCTCCGAAATCAGGTGACTGCTGATCTACCTGGCTGTAACCCTGCATGCGCTATTTTGGGCTCTAGACTATACCATGCAACTAATCTCTAGGCAACGTTCACTCTAGTCCTCTCTGAGTGTGTCCTTGATACTCCTGAGCCACAGTGGTCACTTGGAAGTTGCTGGCCAAATGAGTAAATTTGTGCCTGCTCTATTGATTTCAAGTCAGGTGTGTTAATCCTGGACTGTTGTTTTCTCCTGCTAAAACAAAATGCGGATGAAGAAAGGCTATGGCATAATGCTAAGGCATTTATTAGGGTGATGTAGCGTAGTTCCTCCAAAGACTGGCTTCTGCATTTGTGCTGTTGAGTAAAGCCAGGAAAAAAAAAAACCAAACAATTCATTGCTTCAAAGCAATTTCTGTGGCTGCTGCATATTTTTCTGACTGTACTGCAACTTCATCCTGTGGTAAGATCCAAGTTTCCAAAATGGGCACAATCCTGGCTTTTGTAGTCTAAAAGAGCCATTTCCACACATACGGAATAATTTCAATCTGCATAGGAGAAGTGGCAGAACTTGGCTGAATGTTTAGATTCTAGCATCTTGAGGGACATGAGGGCAGCTCAGAGAGACTACAGGGACTAAGAATTTCAGTACTGCTAGCACAGGAGAAGCTTCTTGATGAAATCTCCCTTGGCATTTACCTTGGAGCTCTTTAAGGGATAAGAAGGAGCTGAGATACGACAGTCAGAAATGCTTTCAATGGGCAAGGGAGAGTAAATCATTACCCAGACTGGGAGAATGCCAGTTAGCTGCTCACAAGTTCCTGGTGTGCTCATCTCTTCTTATTCAAATGCTCCTGAATTTTCACATTCCTTGTCAGTGGATGACTTGTGGTTTAGAAACACTAAATCGCTCTCACCTTATAAAGCACCTGGACTTTTTGCAGTCAATTTATGATCAGGGAAAAGACTAGATTACCACATCAATAAAGTCTGGGGAAAGAACAGCTGTTAGCAGTCCTGCTTAAGATGCATAGCAAAGGGAAGAAGTATGTATTCATTCTTGATTGAAGGGAGAAGGACATTTGGCAGGCTGCTGCGGGGTTTTCCTGTGCCTCAGCTGGGGTGCTGGGAGTAACTCGCGTGGCTGTGGTTCTTGACTGCTCTGTTTGCCTGGTGGTATTTCTGGAGGACTAGAGAGCAGGCATGCGAAGCTTCTCAAGCCACAAATAAATAAATCAACTCATGGGGGCATTTCTTCTCTTCTCAGGCTGGTTGGGGTGACTGGGAGTAAAAACAGTGCTCCCAGATTGCCTGGAGAAAACAGTATCCAGGAGCGCTCCCTCATCCATTATGCTCTGATCTTTGACAGGCTACAGAGAGTCATTTGATAATTCCACTGTACTGGCTGACTTCAGCCTAGAGCAAGGGGGTATAAAATCTTTCGACTCGCTGTGTTGCAGGGGTGTTAACCTCCTGCTATGCTACATGGCTTTAATATCTTCAGTCACCTCAGATACTTTCAAATCAAGTTTAAGTCCTCCTTTAAGCTTTTCCTCCTTCATTCTTGAACTAAATAATACTATTGCCATCCTTAATTATTTGTTTTTAATTGTATGGGTCTTTTTTTTTTTTTTTTTTAATTATTTTTATGTTGGTTGGTAAGAAAAACCCCCAAATCTCACTAAAGAAGTTTCCTTAGTTTGATTCCTGAACCTGTAGGTTTTCCAGCTTTTCTTCACAAATGTAAGCAGGCAGGAAAAAAAGACTTCAGGTTTTATATTTGCATGACTTCAAGACTGCAGGTATTAATGACAACCCTTAATCTCATTAAGCCGGAGAGCTGATGACACTGCATTTATCCGGGAGCTTCAGAATGTTAAGCCTGAAAGAACCAGTCCTTCCTCTTACCAGCAGCTGTGTTGCTGTCTCTTCTTGCCTGAAAATTTTACAACCTCTGAGCAAAAATGGGGTCAGTGTGACCTATTATTTCTACTATAAAGCCAAGTTACTCCCTTCACTGTGTGCAAACCACTGGCATTTTACTCCTTTAGCACATCCTAACAAAAACAGTACAGTGAGAGTTTTCTGTAAAGTCTCCTGGGGCAGTTTGCTATTGCGTGCTCTGGATTACAAATTTTAGTGACTGGGCTTTTTGAAACAAAAGGGAAACTGGCTCAGAACATCAAATTCCTGCCTTTTTGCTAAGCTCCCCTGAAATGCTGAATGCAGGCTAAAGTCTAGCATCTTTGGTGCTGCAGTGATAATAGAACAATATCTCTGTAGGAAAAAGTCAGCAAGGTGAGTCCTGGGCTCTGACAACCTTCTGAAAGGCACATTTGGCAGGGACTGGTGGGGTCTTGGGCCTGGGGTGAGCCACCCGCCTCTTCTCCTTACCCCTGCCCCGTGGATACTAAACTATTTGCTGAACTGTGTGTACTTACTACAGTTCACAGCATAGTATGTGAAGAGAAATGGTTGCTTGATTGCCTGAATGCATCAGGCTGGAGCTTGCCAGACACTCATGAGTATTGGGATGCACAATGGTAGGAAACACAATGTGGAATAATTGCCCCCTACCCTATCACAACTGAACTGGTTGTGCTTGGCATGCTGAGCGTTGGCTAGATGGAAGGTCAGGAAAGCATTTATGTTGTCCAGCTCCTGCTCAAACTTTCCCCCTTTCAGGCAGGGAGAGGAGAGGAGGAATTTTCTGAGATCACATTTCATGGACCTGGGCATTACGTCCTTTTGCCTCAGCTCTCCCTCAGGATGATGCCTGAAACAGAAAAAGCACATATATGGTAGCAATGGACTCTGTCCTGAAACTTTTAGCTTTTCCCCTTTCCCCACCTTACTGCATGAGCTGGCTTTTCCTCTAGCAGGGCTCATGACCAGGTTGATATCTGTCTTCCAGCTCCAGCTGGAAGCAGTCAGGTTTATCCAGTGTCAGGACTCCTACTTCCAAGCAAAATAAATTCCACTGATGAGAAGATCCCTGGGATGACAAAGGAGTGAAGAATTAATTCAGTGCTTGTACCTAGGAATGGGAACACTGGGTGAAACCTGATTCCTACTACCACTCTAGAGTGAACGTTGCCTGTTGTCGACTTCGCTGTTGCCTCGGGATGTCACAATATTCACATGTTCCTTTCTAGGTTCTTTGGCCTTCTGAACAGGTAAATGAGAAAGGGAAATACTGCTATTAATATTCACTGTACCTGAAAAGCTAGCAGTAGTTAATGGCACCTCATTTTCCTGCTATGTTGGAAATTGGAATAAGATAAAGCTAAAGGATGGACTGTCATGTTTTTTCTCCCTTTAAATGGTTACATTAGAAACATTCATTCATAGAGGGATTTTAAGACAGAATCGAGTCTTTGTGATCATTGTCTCTGGTCCAGCATAAATGGTATCTCAGTTTAAAAGGGGGTTTTATTTTGTGCAAACTGTCTTGAAATGCTGTTGTTTTTTTTTTCAGTGAGCAGCAAAATACAGGGTTTTTCTGGGTAGAAGCATCATGGCCCTTTCTCCCCCTTCCTGTTCCTCCCAAGCTCAGCTTAACTTGAATACTTCCCAGTTGTGTCTCTTTCTGGGGGAAACATTCTCTTCTGATCTTGAGCACAAAGTCTTAGCCTTGCCCTTGTCAGCAGTGAGCAACCCTCTGAGAAGTAGAGGTAGCTGGAGAGTAGGAGCTTCTGCAGCTTGCTCGTAAACCAGGAGGTAAATGGGGAGTGTAAGGATCATATGCAACATGGAGTAACAGGACTCTGAACTGAAAAATAGTTTGAGGTCCTTCCCCCTATCAACCCTATCATTGCATATGCCTGTCACTAAGGAGCTGTAAGCTGGATTTCTGTAATTAAGCTGGCATAAATAAGGTAGGACTTTATTTCGTAGAAAGGGTGGGGATCAGACTGCAGGCTTGCAGAGAGATGTGGTTCCCCAGTGGCTTGTGGGCTCTTTGCAGTGCCCTGTGGCACTCCTGCTGTTGTCACACATATAAGTAGGCCCTTGTGCTGACTTTCCTGTAAAGATGTGTCGTTATGTTGTTCATGCAGGGATTTTCCATCCTGCATAGGGTTATGGAAGAATCCTGTGTTGTTGCAAATTACAGAATATAAACATTTTAATTATCAAGCTTTGAGTTGTAAGTCAGGGCACTGAAAAGAGGAAGAGGTCACCTAGGATGAATATGGGAAGGGGAATGTGCTTGTTGCTGGTTTCTGCTGCCAGCAGCAGAAATCAGGATCATCCTTGTTTGTCACTGAAACCCAACAGAATTCTGGCATCATTGTTGGGGTCTCTCACTGTTTAGGTGAAATGAACAGATCCAATTTAAACTGTCAAATGGGGGAAAGAGGTCCTGTATAAGACCTATTTCCTTTGGTGGTGCTGGTGACCAACAGCCATCCTGGGATGGCTCTTGGTCTGAAACCAGGACCTGCTGCTCAAGCACCCCACCCTGGCCTCCTGCGGGCACAACTCATGCTTTGCATACCCTTCCTTGCTTCTCCAGTCAGCTTTGTGACACAGCTGTAGCAACCAAGGATGCAAACCTCCTCTCTTCCTCAGATGAGATGGGGCTTTGGCATGACTTTACCTGGATAAAGAGCATCCCCTTGAGGGAGTATCCTTCTTCAACATCATTTGGGATGGATTTCAACACTTTTCAGAGACCTGGCAAGGGGCAGGGGCCACTATTATCTTCATCTGTAACCAGTCTGGAGGCTGAAATGCCTGACCAGCTCCATTCAGTTTTTGAAGACAGGGAAATTTATAGAGCTTAAAACACATTAGTGGGTGTTTGAATTACTTTCTGAGTGTCCAAACAGGGAAATCTATTGAGAAAAAGACTGAGAGTTAACACATGCAAGCTGAAGGGGCATCAAAGCATCTGTGATGCAACCCTGGTTCCTGGGAGATTAATTTGGGATGGGGATTGCCCCATGCCAGAGTTTTGCCTGGTCTCCCGAAGAAGTCAAAAGTCACAGTTGTCCTAGCCCTGCAAGGCTGCTTGTCTGCCTTGGAGCTAACAATCTCCCTTCTCATTATCAAGGCTGAAGAAGAGTTAGTAAAGGCTCAGAAGGTTTTTGAAGAGATGAATGTTGATCTTCAGGAGGAGCTGCCTTCACTGTGGAATAGGTGAGTGCTGAAGGTTTTCCTAAGGGCTGGTAGGAAGGAAGCGAAGATCCAAGCTCTTGTATTACTGTCCTCCCTAGCTTGGGCTGGGTGTCTGCTCTTGTTTTCTTGATGATCTTGGAGAGTCTGCCCTAGGATTCCCAGCAGCCAGATTCACCCTGGGCTTTCTGTGCCTCATGATCCTCATGAAAATCTCAACTTTACCGCAAAATGAAACTGTGTTCCTGTGCTTGCCTGATTCATACCTTTGCTCCACCAGCTCTGTCCAACTTTTCTGGGCAATGGCTCAGCTTCAGCTGTGGACAGCAGGCAGAGCAGGCTGGGTCACTAAGTTTTTTGGGGTGAAGCTGACTGGTTGGAAGGTACATCTGCAGCTGAGTTGGGTATGTATGTCAGCTGACTGATTTAGGGAAGATTTGATATCAGAGGGATTTATACTGTAACTGGGTTTGGAGACAGCCAAGAGGTGATGCTTTGGTCACTGTGTCTCACCATGCAAGCTCATGAGTGCCCAGTGTAGCAGCAGGGTCAACACAAGAGGGAAGATGACAGGGCAGGTTGTTCTACATCGGATGCCACTTTTGGGTTTGGGCAGTTGAGTGAGCAAAGGTGAGGGGAAAATGCTGGTGTGGCTACCTTCTGTGCTGCTAAGTGTGCTCCTGGGTACGTGACGCACAACCCAGTGAGGAGCTAGTGGTTATCAATGTCCTGTTGTGCTCTATTTAACAAAACATAGCCTGGGCAGAGGAAAATGGTCTGAGAGAATACGAAGACTTGAGACTATGCACTTGTCATACCAGTGATTATGGTGATGAAAAGGAAGGAAAAGGAAACAGATCAACATTAAGCTTGGAGGATGAAATGGAGGGCAGCAGAAGCTGATGGAAAGGGCACATTAGAAAGCAGGCAAAATCCTCCTAAGACTGTTTGGGTTTCTTATTTTTAAGTGGAGTGATAATGCCTGGGTTGGCAGTGCTGGCCTGTGGGGAGTGGAGAGAGAGGGTGGCAGCAGGATGGGAAAGCAAAGTGCAGATGTCTGCCTTCACTCCTCTTTCCTCCCAGCCTGGGTCAGGACTCTTTGCTCAAAGCAGTGTGCAGGCCTGACTGAGGAGCTGGGTGGGATACACTAACCTGGGAGGGATACAGGTACGGGTTCTGTGTGCAGAACAGTGATACCTCTGGCCTTGGAGAGCATCTCCCTCATGCTGTTGCTTCTCCAGCTGTGCGCTGGTACAGCACTGTTGGCAGCTGTCAGGATGCCTAGAAGAAGCAGGGTAGCAGGCAGCTGCTGAGATTTTAAGGTGCCACAGATTGTTGATAGACTCCTGCTATGCAGCCGATCCTTCTGCTTTCGTGTTGCTCTCTGTGCATATCCTATGCTTTCTTACTCTTCTGTCCCTGAAGCAAACAGTTAATGTTTTTTTCTTCCTCTGATGCTGTGAGGGACTTTGGAGTGAATTGGTATCTGTCTTCCTGCCAGTTCCCCCAGCTCTACCCACACTCCATCTGAGTCACAGTCTCTGTCCTTTTTCTTTACCTCACCTTAGCACTGTCTCTCTCTTCCCACTCCCCCCTTGCTTCTACCCCTCCTGCCCCCCCAGCACAACTCAAAATACTGTCCCAGCTGGCCTATTCCTCACCCTGGACGTGTTTGCCCCGTATCTGGCCTTTGCTCCATCACCCACTCATGCTTCTCTGCTGCCCTTCTATTCCAGCATGTACCAGACCTTGCAGAGTTGAGTTTGAATGGGAGTGGTGGGTGAGAGGCAACAGAAGAGGGAGAATTGAAAGTTTTGGGGAGAGCATTGTGTCTATTAAGTTCTTCCGTCTCATTTTTCATTTGGCAGCCGTGTTGGTTTCTATGTCAACACATTCCAGAGTATAGCAGGCCTAGAAGAGAACTTCCATAAAGAAATGAGCAAGGTAAGGCAACTAACAGATTCTCCTACAAATACGCCCTCTCTTCACTATTATTTAAAACCCCAAAACAACCCCCCCAAAACAAACAAAACAACAGCAAAAAAAAAAAAAAATCCACAATGAAAAAAAAATACCCCAAATATACCTGGAAAAAGAAAGGCTGGGGAAAACAGAGTATTTTGCCCTATGTCAGAGGAGAATATTAACCCTTACTTTTTTCTGAGTCACTTGGGAGGAAGGCTGTCTGAGATAACTAATGTAAAGGGATGGAGCACAGGGAAGAGATCACAGGGCCATGCAGCAGTGGGGCTTTTGTGTCACTTTACAGGGCTCATTTGCAGATCCACAGAGGGAAGAGAAGCCGCTTTCTGGCCTATCCCTCGCTCCCTTATTTTAGTTCATCTACGTTATGGATTATAACATATAACCTGGGCATTCTCAGGCTGGTATCTATTTGCTACCTCCTCTGCTGCCCAGCAGCAAATTGCTGTGAATCCTCATCTAGCTGTGGGGATGAAAACAGCAGGGAATCTGCCAATCTGCAAGTCAGCTGAAGACTGAGTGCAGATTGAGACCTGCCTCGGTCTGGTCCCTGAAGAAGGCACTTCCCAGCAGTACCTTTGTTCTTTGGCTTCTTTCCTTCCCTGTGACCCAAAAGAAGACATTTGAGTGCTTAGCATGACCCTTGCATGGACTACCAGTTGGCCATGAGTTGGGAATCACAGCACTAAGCAGTGCTCTACCTGGTGGTGGCAGGCTGGATCCTGGTGCTGTGTGCCAGCACCCAGCTGAGGCCTCAGAAACAGTCTGTGGGAAGGCCCCCCACTGCCACTTTCATTTACAAAGATGTTCTTGCTCCTTCACTTGAAAGCTAGAGAAGTCTTGAATTCCTTAGGTCTGTACACTGCTACTAAGAGTTGCACACCCTTTGTAAATGTTGCACTGATCTTGATGAGTGACTGAGAGCCCAGTTGGAAAACTTGTATATTCCCTCCCCTCTCCAGTGTCATCCTGACAACAAGACAGCTGCTAAGCAGCAAGCAACATTATCGTCCCTCAATTTCCAGCAGTCAGGGGCCCTCTGCCTTGGTGTAACGCATTAATTTTGAGCCCTGCTGACATTTCATAGAGACCTTTCCAGTAAATAGCCTCCTCTTCCCCACTTAGGGATGAACTGATTCAGAAAAGGGAGGATTGTAATAACTGTCAGTTTGTTGCTGTTGACTTATATTCAGCAAAACATGGGAAAGATGCTTGTTAGACAGGAATTCTCTTCTTGTATCATGTCTTGGCTTTTTCTTTCCTGATGAGTTTTGTACGAGAGCAGGGCTTTTGCTTTGTTCCATAAGAGCCATCTGTTTCTTATTACTGCTATAGCATCCAATTAACTGCTGGTGTTGCCGGCATGATGTATCCAATATTGATTTCATTGGATCCCTCCTACCAATGATAAATCTGGCATGTCATCTTGTTTATGAATTGGCAGTTTCAGAATAGGAGTGTCTGGAGGGAATATTGCAGCCATTGGTGCCAGAGAGAGTTTTAACTCTTATTATTGCATTTCTGCAAAGATACCCAGGTCCTGCCCCAACCTAAATGGCCCAGGCAGCCTGTGAAGTCAGGGCTTGTTGTTGACTGGAAATCCAGCTGTCTTTGGCTCTGAAGTTGAAATTACCATATCCCAAGCTTTGATATGGAGGTCTGAGGAACAGCTTTGGCCAGAACTCCAGAGTGAAGCTTCAGTTCTACCACACAGACGCATAGATAAACACTCTGCCTGGTTCTGCAATGGTATCTGGCAGCACACTGGTGGGAGAAGATGATGGAGAAGCAAAGAGAGTGATGTGCAAAGGAGATAAAGCATTTGTATGAGTTGCCAGCAGCTCCTCAACAGTTTGAGTGCTCTAGTGTTTTGAAACACATTGGGAGCAGTGGAAACAGATGTAGGGCTGTCCTCTCTTGGGATAGCTGAGTATGTGCACATGTACAGGCAGAAGCCTGTGTTTGGTCAGCCTGTGCAGGCCAACCTGGACTTTCTTCCGGCACTTGGGCTTTTTTCTCATTGTTTTTTTTGTTTCTTTTTTTGTATTTTGCAGTTGAACCAAAACCTCCATGATGTCCTGTTGGGTCTAGACAAGCAGTACTCAGGCAATGCCTTCCCTGTTAAAGCACAGCCCAGGTCAGTAACTGTGGGATTAGTATCTTTCCTTCAGCAGGGATGGAGGGACAGGGAATTCTCTACCAGGGGTATTGAAACTTCCATGTTGTCAGCTGTGGAGTGATTTGACTACCTGCATATAGCCAGCCAGTGCCCTCTTAAGACTCCCTAGAGCATGTCCAAGATTGCACTTGGGGCCGAGTAACAATGCAATACCTCTTGCTTTTCTAGAATAGCATCTGGAGGCCTAAACTTTCACTAGGTGCTGATATATAGACAAATGACACTCAGCTCTGCTTTTTTAAAGTTGAATTCCATGCACTAATATGTAATACTGAGCTGTCCTTCCTTCTGGGTCCAGTTGCCCAGCACCTGGCCCTCAAAAGCTTCCACCATGTACCTGCAGCTTGTAAGCTTGAGCACCAAGAGCCCAATTGTTTCCCTAGCCTCCTCTTTGGACCTCCAAACTTGGAACTACCTTAATGCCAAGCCCCTTGTGTACCCATCTGAAGTGCATTTCCTCTGTGTGTGTTGTGGAATTAGTTGCAGCCCCACTAACATGAGGCTTCCTGATCTCAGGGCACTTCCAATCTGCAGGTACGCAAGGAGTGTGTGTGCTCCAGGACTCAAGCTTTCTTTCCTCAGCTGGGTTCATTCCTGTATGGTTAAGTGCAAGTCTGCACATTCTCTAGCACTGAGAGGGGAGGGAGAGGTCGGGCTCTGGATGAGGCTGTCTGGCTTCTATCCAGGATGCATGAGTGATGAAACAGTGTTGGGCTCTGGCTTCCAGCTGCTGCTAATCCCACATGCTGGGTGAGCAGGAGCACAGCCCAAGTCCTCAACTGGTGTACTGACAGAGGGAGGAGGTGAAGTCAGCATGAAGTAAGGGCAGGCTGTGGTATGAGTGCATTGATTTGGAAGGGCTAGATAAGTTGTTGAGACCTCTGTGGTCCCTTGTCTCTCCTCCCAGTTGAAACTCCTATTGCATTCATGCGTAGATGACTTACTGTCTTATTCCAGCAGTGTATGTGGCATTTGCCAGCTCTAAAGGAAGAGGATGTTTGAGTTGAATTTGGCTCCTGAATTTTGGATTGCTAATGCCAAATTTCCAAGATGGTAGTAGAAATGCTTCTTGTGAAAATAATATCTTCCCAAGTTAGCTTGTGGTCTCTGATCATCACAACCCAACAAGACTGAAGCCTTGTGAGGAGGCAGTGATGCTCATCCTCTTGCTACCATTTACATTGTCTCTGACGGTGGCATCCTCCAGTATCTTTTGGAAGAGGATGAGGTAACAGGACAGATGAAGGCTGTAGCCATTGTTTTGTCTAGCTCTTTCCTCTCTTCCACCAGAAAGTGACTGTAGGGTATATTGACAGCCTGTCCCAGGCATTTTCATTGTTGTTGTAGCATGAAGTTTCTGGCCTGAAAATGTTTCCAATGAATAAATTAGCCTATCATAATGATTCCTGCCCCCACAAACTCCTAGTTCATCTGAGGCTTGTAATAGATAGCTGCAGTTCTGTGCTCTTTGGCTGTCTATGAGACCACAGGGCCCTAAAAACAGAAAATGAGTGCACACACAGAGATCCCTGTGTGAGCAGCAATCTGAGTGCTGCTGCTTCATCACTTACACCCGGCATCTTGGCTGAGATGCCAGACCTGCCCCAGAGCAACTCTCTTCCTCATGAGCAGAGTCAAGCAGGTTCTTAGAGGAGGATGTAGGTTTGCCAGCATAGTAAATATGTTTTGCAGTGACCAGGAAATTCTAAGAGGCATTTCTGTCTTTTCTGCACATCTGGCCTCTCATTGTAGCACAGGGCTGGAGCAAGAGTGTGCGGGAGGAAATAGCCCTCACTGATCCGATTGCTTATTGTGATCTGCAGTAAGAGCAGATGCTTCCCCAACCTTTTTCTACTGAGAAGGGGATTGGAGATTGATACAATAGCAGGAAATGAATGAGGAGGTGTGAGAAGAGGGGCAATTATCCATGCACATCATTATGGCATTCATGCAAAGCCGTACAGAAACATTACTGTGGCTGATGAATCTTACTGCTGGCTGTGTAGCACAGTAGCAGAGAGCAGCTGATGAATTAGTGGAAACCTCAGACATATGTTTGGGATTTGTTTCTGAAGGAGTTTGAACATTCGGGCTCAGATGCCTGGAAGACCTGGGAGATCTCTAGTATTATCCTACTATGATTGGACAGACTGAAAAAAAGACATAGGAAACCTACTAATTAGGTTCCACCTATAAGACCGTGCACAGATTGTGTAAGTAAAGGAGAACTTGGGGAGCTTGTTTCTTGTGTAATATTTACAGGAGAGAGAGTGGAGCTGTGATTACCTCTGAAAAAAAGACATTTACAATTCTCTACTGGTCTGTACACTTTCATTTTTCTTCTTCTCCATGTGCACCCTGGCCCCATATTCCAAAGAGCAGGGAAAGCACTAGTCTGCTCACAGA
This sequence comes from Myiopsitta monachus, assembly GCA_017639245.1. Taxonomy (NCBI): domain Eukaryota; kingdom Metazoa; phylum Chordata; class Aves; order Psittaciformes; family Psittacidae; genus Myiopsitta; species Myiopsitta monachus. Next base: position 24,490,942 of record CM029926.1, on the reverse strand, counting down.
TATGTAGATCTTTGAAAGGCACAAAAAGCCCTCTCCAAAACAGGCCATAGCTTTCTATGAACTAAAGGAAGTGTGTACATGTTTCTCTATGTGTCCGTGTGTGTGTGTGTGTGTGTGGGAGAGAGAGAGAGGGAGAGAGAGAGAGGGAGGAGATCTTGTCCTCTTGATTGCAATGAGATCTGTAGCACTAAGTGAATGTGTGCTTGAAAGCTTAACTTTTCCTCCCTGGTTTGACTGTGCCACCCTGTAACGGAAATGATTTGCGTGCCATCCTCAACAGAAAGAAAACTAAACTGTTCGCCAGGCTGAGGAAAAAGATGAGCAGGTACTGGTATGGAGAGCAGCATTTCGATATGTGCTTAATTTAGTTCCTAAAACTGGAAAGGCTGTTGCTGGACCCTTAACAGCCTGGCACGTGTTAACCCTGTGATGGGAGAGGGGTCCTTTGCATGATATGATATGTTCATGGCCTGCTGGGTCCTGTGAGATCAGTCTGTGTTTGGATAATCCCATTAACTGCTTGTGTGCCTGGTTTGAATCCCTGCTTCTTTTCCTGTCTAAGGCGGCAGTGTGAAAGCTCAGGCATTGTCTGTTCAGTTGTTCTTGCGTGACTAAAAGCGTGGTGCTGGGTTTTCCATGGGAAATATGGGCAATTTTGGTGATTAATAGCTTCTAGTTTTACCTAGTGGGGCTTGCCCTTTTGAACAGATCTGAAATGCTGCAATCTCATTCCATGTCTGGCCAGGTAGGACAACAGAGCAGGTCTTTCAGAAGTCTGGTCCTATCTACCCATTGCAGTTGGAAGGATGATGCGGTGGGAGAAGGACACTTCTGGCTTTGCTCTTTACTTGCTCTGTTCTTGAGGATACTTGCTGTTTTGCTTCATTCATTGAAAATTTTGCACAGGGCTGAAGGAAAGGGAAGCCCGTTGTCTTGTGTAAAGACTAGTGTCAGAGTCTTTCCTTTCAACGTGGTGATGGCATTGAATAACTGGATTGCTGTGATACCTAGGGTTGATACAGGCCAAGAACATGCTCTGGAGCAAAGTGGGAATTGCCACGTTATGGCATGGAAATGGCCTTTAGTTATTTCTGTTAGTCTTTGTGTTGGTATTTTCTCCACGGGGTCCCTATAAGGAGAAAAAAGATTATGATTCTCAAGTTGATGTTGTGCCACCAATAAAAGCAAGTGCTGGTGGATTGGAATCTTTGGTTTTCTGATCCTGTCTTCCAACTGACTAGGGCAAGTCATACAGCCCTTCTCTTTGTCTCTGCTCTGCACCCTTTTTCAAGTAGGGGCTTGGAGGGTAGAGAAGTGCAATTTCACAGGGAAAGCTGATGGGCAAATCTTAATTTAATATCCTCAAATGAGTAAAGGAATGTCTTGTGTTACTTTTCTGAGGTTTTCTGCTGTAGGAAAAGGATGATTTACATGAGTACTTCTCTGGGTGTCTGTCTCTGGTCTTCAGTTGGACCAGTGTTATACCTGCACCAGGCAGGACGTCTGGTGATTTCCATTCACTGAGAATGGACAGATGCTACAACAGAGGAAGAGCTAGTAAATCTCATCTTGATGAGTTCTAGACCCAATGTCCTCCTGTTCTGCCCTCATAAAGTTCAGATGGCCCAGCAGTTAAGGTGCCTGACTGAGGCTGTGCTAGAGGGTTCTGCTTTCAGAGGAGCTGCTGGGGTGCAACCCCTGGTGCAGGGAAGGAAGGTCTGGGACTCAGTCCCTCTTCAGTCTGTACCAAGAACATACATTTGTGGCACTCTTTGGGCATGTAGGTGCCTTTTCCTCCTTTATCCCACTCCTTTTTTCGAATAATCTCCAGCCTCCTTTGTTGCTAAAAAAGTTACTTTTGGCTAAAAAGCCCTACTGAAGCCTTTATAACTTGAGAACTTGGCAGGAGGTGACTGGTCTGTTTTTACCATATTGGAAAGAAGGTTTCATACTCTAACATAGGATTGTTACAAGCGCATGGGAACCCCATCTGCAGATGTTACTCTGCTCTTCCAGAACAGATGAGGCAGCTCGATGAGAAGTCTGGGAGCTGAGCAGCTCTATAGGGGCTAGAGGATTTTGGCTTCCCCTTCAGCTGCATTAACTGTATTGCACCCCGTTTCCAGCTCTCTCCATTTGGAGAAGAAAGTTGACACCTTCTTCCTTCCCTGCCTGATATTCCTAGATTTGGCATCACTTCCCAACTGCTTATGGGAAGGAAAAAGAGAAAGTAAGGATCTTTCTGTTCTGACTTGCTTTTAATGCGGTACTCATGTTTGGTCAGTGGGGACAGTCCCTACTCTCTTGCTTTTTCCTGTGTTTCCTGTAGCAAGCAGTCAGTTTGGAGCCAGGACTTTGTGTGGGCAGTGTGTGCTCCCTGGGGATCTGTGAAGGACAGAGGATCCTGGCAACAAGCTCTCTTGACGCTGGTTGCCCTGACTTAAATGTGTGCAAAGCAACAAGTGCAGGAATGAAGGTGCCACTTGGGGGGGGGGGGGGGGGGGTTGGAAAGGCTTAGCCAAAATTAGCACTGGCATTTTCCTAGGAGGATCAGCCAACACATCAAACAAGCTGTAAATAGTAGTGACTTAATGACAGATTTAGTGGGGGGCCCTCTCAGCCCTTGTAGGGTGATGGGAAGAAACTGAACTCTCATGTGGGGAGCGTTTTACCAGTATATCTCCAAATTAAGTCACTGCCAGGCACCAGATATAAGGCACTAAGAAGCTGCTTCATGGTCTTTAGAGAAGAAGACTGAACTCATTTCTCATTGGGAGAAGTGGCCTCTTCAGGTCCCTTGAAGAAAAAGCCTACCCTTGTGTTGGTAGGCCAGCTGATAGGCAATAGTCCCAATGTTCCCAGTGTAATCTGGGCATTTGAGGAGTTTTAGCAGTCTAGCAATAGTTTGCTGTGTCCTTCATCTTTCCCAAAGTGCTTTCAACTGTAGGGAAGGTAACATGTACTTTTCTTTCCCCAACTCTAGCATCAGAAGACATTTCCTGTCATTTCCTGCTGTTCCCTGGTGACTCCCATTTAAAGCAGGACTTCCTTACCTTCACCTTCCAACCATTACTTATTTTAATCTGCAGCACAACCTTGTCAGTTTTGCAGAATCCTTCACACAACCCACTGTTTTGAAGTTATTTCTGGGGACTTCTGAGGAAGGACACTGTAAGAGTATCCAGTAGAACTGAAAAGCTGCCGAGGTTGATGTCCATGTCCTTTAGTCCCTTTTCCTCTTCTTTTCCCTCTTTTTCCCTTGGCTTATGTGCCTCTGAGAGCTGCTGGCAGACAACGTGTTTGGGTTTGTTGCCTCATGTTGGTGTGCTGCTGGCATCAGTGTTGCCAGGAACATCCGACCTGCATGTGGACCTGAGAACAGGCTGTTTTGTGTGTGTGGGGTGTGGATATGGGGAGAAAGTGGGAGGTGGGAAATAGATGAGGATGAAACGAATGAAGAGGAATGGGATGAGGAGGTTGAAAGCCGGAATGCTGAGCTCCCCCTGCTTCAGATGCTTGCTTCTAGGGTAGGTTTGTTGAAGTGCCTTGCTGTCCTCTTGTTGTTCCCCTAGTCATGTTTAGCAATGAGGCTATGATGCATGTTAGCCAATGACCACCACACCTCGGGCGTCCAAGTGTGAGTGGATGTACGTCTTGAGCTCTGGGCTTGCTTGGGACAGAGCAAAGTAATAATCAACTTGATGTTGCTACAGTGTCAGCCTTACATTGCTCTATTCATGGCTCTGTGCTGGCATTTAATGTCTCAAGTTGTAGGAAAGGATCTGTTCCTTTCAGCCTTCTCTCAAGTTCACAAGAACTGCAATTTTAAAAGTAGAGGCAAACAGTATCATCCACTGTAGATGAGGTTGCACAGCCCTTTTGCAATATTCTGTTATATTCTGTTTTCAGCTGTGTACAGTTTTGCCAAACTGTAACCACTTCTGCTGAACATCCCCTGCCAGTTTCTGTGCTTCTGCATGACTTGATATAAATTGAGTAGTTGCTTTTTGGAGAGCTGAATTTCAGCCACAATGATGAATTTCAGCCACAGCTGCTCCTGAGAATTAGGCTGGGAAATGGCTTTACCTTTGTCCCTGTTAAAATTCTCTAGTAACCAGCTTTTTATAAATCTCTCATGATTCTCTACTTTGAAGACTTGACACTTGGCCAGGGCAAGCCATTAGAGAAAGGTGTGTGCCTCTTCCCATTCCTTTGAAAACTCTCCCCAAATTTGGCCAAATTATGAACCAACAAACGCTGTTGGCATATGCTCCTTGCATCTTAATTCCCTGAAAAATCCTTCTTGACTGTATGTCAGAAACACACAGTCAAGTCCTGGAATAGGGACCAACTGGAAAGACAAGGGCAGAAGGGGCTCATAACTGAAAACAAGGCTGGGGAGACTTTCCATAATAGAGAAATCTTTATTAGTAACTGTTTCTTTGCTGTCTGGAGTGATCTGTGAAACTTCTGGCTACTCTGCTCCTCTTCCAGCTTGGCTAGTTTGTACCATGTAGAGGATTATGATCTGTGATTACAGCCTTAGTTCAGGTGTTGCAAATCTATCAATCATAACCCACACAGGTGTCACTGTGGGTACACCACCATGCAGAAAAAAAATCTTATCTGTAGAATTTAAAACTACATGAGCTGCACAGAATTCCTTCCACCATCTTCTTCCCCAGTATTAAAAGACTATAACTTAATGTCAGGCACTTACATTAGAATCTAGCAGAATTAAGGATGCCTGGTTATTTTTTATTTTGTTTGGTTTTCTGTGTCTGAGGCAAAGTATATCCATGCAATAGGAGTTCAGGGAGTAGCCTGCTGCTACTAGTAATGCTGCTGCAGTGTGTTGGACTGCAAGTGACTCAGCAGAGATGCTTGTAGAGGCTTCAGATGTCTTCATCACATGTCTGGGCAGTGAAGCAAAGAGACAATGGAGGCCACTGATCTGTGCACAATTCCTCTTAGGCTTGGCTCAGACTTCTCTTTCTCTCTCTCTCTCTCCCTCTTCCTCTCTCTCCCTTTCTCCCTTCAATTCCTTCAGTGACAGCACCCCAGCGAAAGCAAATAAAAGCCCCTCGCCTCCACCAGATGGATCTCCCATCACCAGCCCTGAGACCAAGACTGTCAACCATGATCTGGAACCATCCACTTTGGAAGCGCCTGGGGCAAGCATCCCCAAGTCACCATCTCAGGTAGTGTCTCCATGACATTGACCTTGTCTCTGCAGTATGACCGCTGATGGCACAAGCTCCGTGAGTCAAAGACATCCATCAGTTGCCTTTTTGGACCTCTTCCTGCTACTGAGCACAGAGAATATGAATGACTGTTGTTCTCCTTCACTGGTTCCTGAGAGGTTCCTAAGAATACAAGTTGCTTATTGGTCATCTCTAATTCATATAGGGAAGAACTAATCTGTCTTTGAATACCTTTACAGGGGAAAGGCTAGTAACACATTTTTCTGTCTGGTAGAATGGCCAAGAAGATCCAAGGAGGATAGAGCTGTAGCTAGGCAAGGAAGTTTGTTCTTTACATTTTAATTGACCTGTGGAATTTAATTGTCCAGTTTCTTCTCAAGAACTTCCGTTACTGAGGAACATTGAAAGAAGAAAAATTAATATTGATAAGGAGAACATCTGTACTTTGTATGATGTTTCATTTTAATCCCAAGATAAACTATTATGCTAAAAATAAAGGAATTATATTATGCTATGAACAGATTAGGTGGGTACCAGGAAGAAAGCTGTCCATTATATGGAGCGATACCTTCCATATGGCCTTTGTTAGTCCTCTCCTTACATGAGAGATACCTAGTGGTGTGTTTAAAATAGCAGATGTAGCTCCTGCTACTTAGCATGTAAAAGCATTTGCTTCCTCTTCCCACTCCTCTATATCCCTCCATTGCTAAGTGGGGAAAAAGCTCAGCAGGGAAATGTAGTAACTATGCCAAATTTATGTCTGGTGCCAATCCTTGCATTTCAGTAAGTGGGACACAAGGGAATAGTCTTCCAGGAAGAATTAAAGCTGGGAGGGGTTCTGGCCAGGGTGGTGAGAGAAAACCCATTGCTTCTGAAAAGAGATGGGTGCAACCCAAAACTTCCTTGCTGTTGTCATATGTAGCAGTTGATTCCAAATCCAGGCCTGTGGTTACAGGCTGTCTCCTGTTTTTGGATAGCCCCTAACGACGTTTTTCTCTCCACTGCATTTTTGATTTTCAGGATTATCTAGGGACAAAAAGGGGATGTTTCTACATTGGCAAAAAGGTCTTTTCCAGCCCTGTGAGATGTGTGGATGTCTGGCATTCAGGGTCTCTGCGCTGCTCAGCATTGCACAGCCTAGAGCAGCCTTGCCACCACCCTGGCTAGGACCTTGGAGCAGGGTATGCATATGAGGGAGAGAGGATATTGCATCCAGAATTGCCTTCCTGTTTTTTTCAGAGATTGGCATAGCTTGACTGAAATTTGGAACAAGAAATCTTACAGTTTTAATTGAGCTGTTCACTGCAGGCTTCACTTGTCCTGCCTGTGGACTTGTCTTGCCGAGTTTGGCTTCTTCCCTTTGCTATAAATAGTACACATAAGCCTTGTTTTTTGCCAGCCTACAAGTACTTTCTCATTCACTTGCTGCCTTCCTGCCCACAGGAATGGGGCTGGAGTCACCCCTATGTGGAGTAAGCAGAATATTCCAGTCCAGCCGTGGCTGGAACCTTAGATGGGCTAGAGGCAAGTCTGAAACGCTGTTTGCAGTTTATGCTGCCACCGCCTGGCAGCTCTTTCCCAACCTGTATTTAATTCATTCTTCAGAGCCGCACTACAGTGAAGAGCAAGAACTCCACTCTATATTCGTACTAGGTACTGAGAGATGGAGCTGGCTCTAGAGGGAGGGAAGACAAGGACAAGGGTTTCATACCCAGACCTAAGCTTGGTACCTGTATGGATAAAGTCTAGAAACCAAGTGTGTGTCAGCTTGCCAGCTGGTTGGAAAACAGGAGTGTCTACTCTCTCAACAGTCCTGACTGAAATCTTCACACTAGTTACTCCACAGGTGTTATTACTTTTGGCCAATGGGTAAGTGATTTGTTCAAGGGTCCTCCTAGAGAAGCTAGGGGCCTTATTCTCTGGGGGAGGATGGAGCATAAAGCAACAAGCAAGTACAGTTCTCTGGCCTCTACTGTCTGAAATACTAATAATACACAGGCTGTGGAGAGAAAGCAAAACAAGAGAAATCAAATAAATACTAAATTTTGAATTGTCCTCTATGCCAAAACCATATCTCTCTTACTCTTGCTGTTCTTTAATTCTGAAAACCAGCTTATTTCTGTCTTTTGGAAGAAGCGACTGCTATCAGGTCTCTACACTGAGTAATTTGATGATGACACAGACTTCAGGGGTCTACGAAATTTGAAAGGTCAGAATTCTGCTCTCAGTTACACCACTGAAATGCTGCAGTGACACTTTGAAACCAATGCAACTAAGTTGAATGTAGAAAGGTGAAGCTTTTGAGGATCCAAGTCAACAGAAAAAAATTAGAGGATTTCTTTTCTTCTAGGTGGCAAAGTAGTTTGTGCTTGATGAACTTCCAGGTACAACCTGACATCAATATGCAATCCTGTTGTCTTTGAAATGTGGTTTTAGACTGCTGTTGAAGGTAATGGTGGACGCTGTGGACGTGGTGGTCTTCAAGATGCTAGTACATTGGAAGGAAGGAGACTATTTTTGAGAAATAAATAGCAGAAGTGTTAGGACCTTTGTGTAGAGTTTGTAATAGGAGCTTCCCATTTCTGCAGATGGTGGCTCTGTTCTGAGAATAGCTTTTTCCTGAGATTTGTGGTCCCTTCTTGCAGCTGTCAAGCAGGGGATTTTTCAGGAAGGGGTTGTTCTTGGGGAATGTGGACACGTCACCTTCTGCAAACAGTGAGAAGCTGGAAGTGAAAACGCTACTTTCATTATTTCCCTGTGCCATCTATTCAGTGGAAAATGTGTGTTTGCATACTCACACTCTGTAAAGTAGGTGAACCCAGTAGAAAACTAGGCATATCCTTAGCAATCTGAACAAATGTGGTGTAGAACTCAGTTACATTCCGGAAGAGTGTGAACACAGGACAAGGAGTTGGGGATCCTTGTGTTTCAGATCTGGGCCTCACACTGATAATACTCAGTGCTTACTGTCATAGTCTTGCTGCCTTGGGATCCTAGGTATGATGAGAAGATCAAGGAACTGTAAAATATCACTGTAAATGGAAAGCACTGTCGTTGCTGAGCATTGCTGTGGTGCTGGGAACTTGTATGGCTGATTTGTTTTAACACAGTAGCAGCTTCTCAAAGTTTGATCTGCTCTAGAAATGATCACTGAAGGCTTGCACACAAGAAAATGTGAAAAGGGTAGGGATGGGTTTGTGTAGGGAGGGTCTACCATGGCCTCCCATATGGTTGTGGGTTCAGAATGCAGTGTCAGGCTGAGTCTGAGTGGGCATTAAGACATGTTAGAGTTGCAGGGTCAGACTTTGTTATGCTTTCTCTGGGATCTCCATTTGGGAAACCTGACTTCATTAGTGTCAATGCTCATTGGTGAAACTGAGAGCAGAGTTGTGCCTCCAGCAGTCATGGCTTTTCAAGAGTCTGAATTGTTATTCCCTAAACCTGAGAAGTGGTAAGAAGCTATTGAGGGCTCTTTCAGACCTTATGGTACTCTAATAACAAGTGCACCAGAGAACCAGTACTGGGCAGATCAGAGTCTGTCCTCATGGTCATGTACAGATAATAGGACAAATTGAGCCTAATCTCTCGTTCCCTTAGGTACGGTAAGTATGGTAAAGGGAGGCAGTGCTGGCCTGGTCTTTGAATTGTGTTCTCAGTAATTGATCTGCTCCCTTCCCAGTGGTTCTTTTGAAGGTTGCACATGCTTTAATTATGTATGCATGTACTGTCAATGCATATTAATTGTGTTACGTTTCTCCTCTGCAGAGGGAAACTTCAGCCCACAGCTGAAGTGTAACTAATGATGCCAAACCTTCTCTGGAGGCTTGTGGTTGTTTGTTTTGTTTTGTTTTGTTCCAGTTAAGTCCTTCACCCTCCCTCCCTGTCTCTTCAGATGGAGTTGATTGGACCCCGCTCTGTGCCTGTGGTTGTGATTTCCCCCACCTTCAGTTTTTGTGGCTAACCTGGTTCCTGTCTCTGGTTTTTTTGGGTGTCGCCGTCTGTGCTGTGGCTGTGTGCTCACTTGCATGCAGTTGAGGAAAGGGCCTCCGGTGCCTCCGCCTCCAAAAGTCACCCCCTCCAAGGAGATGAAGCAGGAGAACATCATCAGTCTGTTTGATGACAATTTTGTCCCTGAGATAAGTGTGACAACCCCTTCGCAGGTTAGCTGCTATGCCCTGCCTTATATTTCTCTGCCTCTGAACTTTTCCTTTCAACCTTTCTTCTCTTTGGAGGTGTCAAGCCAAGAAACCTGGTCAGGTGAAGGAGGAAGGCATGATCAACACTGGACCTCAAAGCAAAAGGGAGGCTAACTTAGAGGGGGGAGTGGCTGGAAGGCAGCTTTGACTAAAATGTTGCCCTTTGAGAGCTTTTGTTCATTGAATAAACAGGAGAAGTGAAACTGGTGAAGATGCCAGAAAGTAATCGCTGCATTTGTTCAGTAGCAGTGACATGGATTATGGCTCTCCTTATATCCCACATTATGCTTTGTCCAGATCCACTGATCCTGGGTGTGGATGAAGCATGTGTTTTCTGCTGTTTTACATCCCCAAGTGCTGACCCTGGCATCTGCTAGTTCTGAGTGAAAGCAATTTTGTGCTCTCTGTGCCTTCATACATGGGCTTTGAGGTTTAAAGCCTTCACCTGCACAGGGACTGCCAACATGAATTGCATGAAATTCATTGCAGATAATAGGTGCCTCCAGTTTAGATGAGCAGGACTGTGCCTGCTGTGAATTTAGAACTGCTGATACAGTCTGTTACTCTTTACCACCTAGTGGTTCCTGTCAGAGTATTTTTCTTTTGTCTTGTGGCACCTTTTGAAGCCCACGAAAAGGAAAACCATTTTCAAATTATATATTTTCCTCTTTATTTTCCTTCTGGTTTTCATCACTGCAAGAGAGGATGCCCAGGTAGGGAATTCTGTGTTGGACCTAGGAAAATGGCAGTCCTTACATATATATATAGGAGCCTGACCAGATTTCTGGCTGTATCATGAGATACCTGCATCTACTTTTTTTTTTTTTACTATATATATACATATATAAACACACACATATATATTTTTTGCCTAAATGCTTGTTAAAGCACAAGTAATGTTTCTATAGATGCTCACCTGTGACTTGTTCTCTAATTCTTCCTTGCATCATGCTGCTTCATTGCCTCTGGCTTGCCACCTTCCACCCAGCTGCTGAGGAGCAGAGGTAGAGTGGGGAGGGAAGGATGTCTGTGTCAGATTTCACATTGCAATAAATAAAGCTTGCAGAGCAGAAAGATGATTTGACAGCTGTGTTGGAAGTTGGGGACCACAGGCAGTTGAGCAACTCTTTATCTTTTCTGTGTTTCCTTATATCCTGTGTCATAACAGACAGCTCTGTCTGCCCCATGGTTTGTATCATGTATTTCCATGTGAATGCCAGCCTTCCCTCAGATATACTTTTCTGCACCTGATCAGTGCACTGACCCAGGATGGTATCTGCTGTGACTTTCAGTCAGATGGGGGTCTGAGGGAAGACTCTGGTTGCCAGAACAATATTCACTGAAGCACCCAACAGGCACTAGCGTTCAATGTGTGGCCCAGGGCCATTTCTATTGGATGTTTTAGCTCCAATGAGTTCTGGAGATCTGGGTAAAGTGTGCTAGCCCTTGCATGTAAGTCCTGATTGGCAGGTAGAAATGTTCCATGAGTGGAGCCTTTGATGTCTCACTACTAAACAAAACTGAAGATTGGTGTTGGAGCCTCTCTGACGGATGGCCTGGATGTGCTGGAGGAGTGTACTAGAATGCCAGTTGGTTTTGCATATGGTCAGGGTTTATTATCGTAAGATGAGAGAGATTGGTTCCCTGTCCTCATCCCTATGGATCTCAAAAAGAGGTGTTCATAAGGGAGGGGAAAATACAGAAGAGAATTGGAGTAAGAAGAAACTAGAGATGAAAATGATGGTGGTGTGGTTTGTATTCAGAGGAATTTCTCTTAAATGGTGTCTCTTGCTGCTTTCTAGGAGTTAATTTCCATTGTAGGACTGTGATATAACTGTGGAGACCAACCTGCCACACCCTGTGTGATGTTGGAAAGGTAGCTGAAGCAGTACGGCCAGTGAGCTGGGAGATCAGTGGAAACAGGGGCAAATCTTCCTGGGCTTCCTGGACAGAGTAGCTTCCTTTGACACTAAGTAGAAGGGAGTGACTTGTAGTGGTTAGATTAAACCTAAAACCCAAAAGTGATAGTTTGGTTTTGAATACTAGTGACTCATGTCTTTTCTAGTGACTGTTCTATTAATGGTAATCAGTGAATGTGCTATCTTTAGCTAGAGTGTTAATCACAGTTATTCTGCTGACTTTGAAGAGATGAGCAAAGCTTCTTTAATTATGCTTTGCTAGAAGACTCCTGTGCATGTTCATGGGATGTCCAGAAATGGGAATCATTGAAAACATTTTTGGATTGGAGAGTGATTCAAATCCCTTAGCTTGAATGAGTTGCCATATTCTATGTCTCTGTCTTGGAAGGCAGGAGGGAATTAGGAGCTTTGGGACTTAGCTCTGAGGTCTCAGACTGGCTTTCCAGCAGCTTGAGTGGTTTTCTGCCTGGATCTATGTTCCTGAGATAAGTTAAATGGATGGCAGCTGTTCTGTATGTGGCTGAGGGAGACTGTCCTGGGCTTTCAGTACAAAGGCAGCTGGACGAGCTATAGGGAATAGATATAAAATAAAAGAGAAGCCCTTCTGAGTCATCAGTGGCAATGATCCTTTTGATGACAGCAGGTCAGGTGCTTGTACCGTATCAGCTCATTTGGCCAGGTAGAAGGTGAAGGAGTCCTGTGGAAAAGACTCAGGTTTGGTTTACAGTAACACCCATGTGAACTTCCTGTGATTATAGGCACCAAGCAGTCAGGAGTCACATCAGGTGTTTGCAGTGCCACCACGTCTTCTGCGCTTGCAGACTTAGCTCCTGGATATCACATACCCTCTCTCTACTCTGTGTGTGTGTGTGTGTCTAATGCTCATACTGCTTTTCTTCCTCACTGCTGCCAAGTTTGATGCCCCTGGGCTCTTCCAGGAGGGAGCCAGCCTCTTGGATCTGGATTTTGATCCCATTAAACCAGATGCCACTGTGGGGAAGACCCCCACACCTGCCTCCCAGGTTGGTTCATATCACCATTCCTTCTCTCTTCATAACTGACTTGTTGCCAAGTGTGGCGTGACCTGTACCTCTCTGAATGATAATGCAGACCTGAGCTGTGGGTGGTTGTGCTGGGTGCCTGTACCTGTGAATTGCAGATGGGTACCTTGGTCTTCTCTGCTGGATGTGTAAGTCCAGAGACAATCAAGTGACTATTATCCTGGCCAAAGTCTGGCACTAGGTGTTTGTGGAATGCTTGTCCTTTGCTCTGATGATCTACTGATTGACAACGTATTCAATCCAATGTATGTCCCTCCATGAATTAGCATCCTCTGTATGCTGTATGGGTTTAAACTGTTACTCTGTGGATGGGAATTCAGCCTCTGTTCTGTGCTCCTACTATGAATCGCTCTCAAAGGGATTTTTAATAAACAGACACTCTGATAATCTGCAGTTACTTAAGGTGAATAAAGCTGTAGATGGATATTCAAATGATGTGAAGACTTTCTTTTTCTGGATATAACATAGCAGCTTCTTCCTTGAGCATAGTGCTGTACAGTACAGTATCAAAAAGGAAAATGCCTAATTCTGGTCTTGCGTCTACCTCGTCCTATCCACTCTCAAAGGCAGGTGGACTGTGTTTCGTTTTATGTCTAAACAGCTGGAGGCTTTGAAGTGCGTTCTGAATTTGGCTGTTTGCCTCACCGAGACTTTCCATTTCATATGTATTGAATGGTAATTTTTTGCCTGTGGTTGCCATTAAAATATCTAATAAACGTAATTGGGATCTTTACAGTATTTCTCCAGCATCATCATGTCAGATAGGCCTGTATGACACAGATTCTTGTAGCAATAAGGACCTCTCTTATTAGAGAGATCAAACATTAAACATTTGATTCTCCTAAATTAAAATAGAGCATCTGCAAGTTAGTATCTTAGTTTGATATACGCCAATATGGCAAGCTACCACTTTCTGGACCTTTAAGTGGGCAGATTTTTGTGCCTGCTTGTCTGACAGAGCAAGCTGCGTGCCAGATAAGCTTTTTTTTTTTTTTTTTCCTCTCTTTTTGAACATTTATTGGGTTGTTTGGTTTTTGTTTTGTTTTTTTGATAATTGGGCAAACTGGTGCAGGAAATGAGTATGAATTTAACTTAAGATGGAATTATTTCTTACCCTTCCAGGAAGAAACAAATATTAGGCACTGAGTAGGTTTTCAAAACTGCTCAGCAATAGCATATTTGGAGTTTTAATGTATGTATTTTTAGCTTCAGAAGTCATTAAAAGAAAGAGTCTCAAATCAGTACTTTCTAGTGCTAACTACAGCAGAAAAAGAAAACCTAGCAAAAGCCACCTCATCTTGAAAGCAGATCTATTTCCTACATTGTGGGCACTGTGGCAAAAGAGGTTAAGATATTTCACTACTGTCCAAACACACTAGTTGAAATTGTTCTGGAATCACACTGATGCTATTGGGTGTGGGTATTTGGGAGCATATTTAACCCTGATAGACCACAAACTCATTAAGTGCTTGGGTTTGTTTCTTTTCTAGCTGTATGGTCTGCCACTGATAACGGAATGTGGCTTGACTGTCTCACTTCATACCAGAGGGAGAAAACCACCTTTACTCAAATGCCTTGGTACTTACATGTGAATATACAGTGCGAAGGGGTGTATAAGTTCAGGAGCTAAAAGAATATTTTTAAAACATGTAGGGATAGGTGCTGTTGAATGTGTATGTCTGCTTCAGTCTGATCAGCATCTGTAATGTTTGTATTCACTGAAATAATCACATATAAACATGTTTTATTTTTGTTGCTCTTTGACATGCTTAGTCTTTACCTTGGGATTTATGGGAGGTAAGAACTTCATATGGCTTTCACCTCATCATTTACTGTGCATGTGCCAGATGTCATACCTATGTCCTTTCCCTTGCTGCTTTTCCTTTCTGTGCACCCCAGACTGAAGTTGCTCTATGTGCTGCTGAAACTACTTTTGCACTTTCCATAAAGCCTCAAGGGCAGCCACATATTTGCAAGTCAGGTCTGACACTCTGAAACTTAAGTCTCCACCAGCACACAAATCCATTGCTTTTCTCTAACTCACTCATCTTTCCTTTAGCATGATGCTATGTTGTTCTCAAACTTAATCCCACTGTGGCATCATCTTCACCCTCCACTCCCCAGTGTTACCTGTTGGTCTTATGTGTAATGCATAAATGCCTCACCTGCCCCTCAAACTTACTGCCTGTACCATTCATTGGGTATACATACACGTTTGGAATTATCTGTAGTGTTTGCTATTTATTGACCATCATTGCCATAAAGGCTTACGTGAGTCAGTTCAGCCTATGTCTACTCTGAAAGTTAAGTGCTGTACCAAGACTTACCTGGCATCTGCCTCAATCTCTGCTTTGAAGCTTGCTAACAAGAGAGACCCTACGTATGCTTTGCGTCTGGACCACAGCCAAACCCTCAATTATACCCTCTAGATATATCAGGCCTGGGAAGATCTCAGATTGCTGTAGATTAACCCATTGGGAGATACTTCAAGCATAACTGAGCCCCTCTGGACAAACAGCCAGATGTGTGGACAGACAACTCTCGGGTATTCAGAGCTGCTACTTGAGCTGGCAACACCATGGTGTAGATGTAAGCACTTGTCCTTGGCTTATGCTGGGGAATCTTGCCAATCAGCCAGTCCTGCCAACCTTTTCATTCTTAAGGGCCAGATCACCACCTAGAGTCTGTACTTGGGAGGACATAAGTTAACTGTAGCTGAGAGCCTGGCCTGAAGATTCTCTGTGGCCAGTGTGCTCCTTCATATGAGTTTGGGTTGTGTCGAGAAAGAGGTTTCCTTTGTCTGTTTTATCAGCCATCAGTGTTTAACATCTGTCATTCATCTGTATGTGCATTGTCAGTCTGTCTTAGTAAGAATGAAAAGAAGTCTATGTTTTTTGCAAGGAAGCATCTTATGCCTTTCAAGTGTATGGGCAGGGGTGAGGTATGACTGTAGTTGATTAAGCTGTGCTTACAGTCTGGGGCGTAAAATGTGTTCTGGGTTATTATTTTTTTCCACTCTGGAAATTGATTTCACCCAAAGAACAATTTAATCAACTGGGGAATGTTACCAGGCAACATATTCCGACTGTGCCAGTTCTCACCTTGGCACGCTATACCTGTCTAAAGAGCAGAGCTCTTTATAGCTGGGGAATCCTCTTGCTCTTCAAGTCTATTGAAGTGGTTTTGCTCTAATGTTGTTCTTAGCTGTTGATGAGAGGAGGCCTGTTTCATGGTTACATAGTCCCATATGCTGCGCGGTTAATAACTGCATAGAATCTTGGATGCAGCAGAACTTGCTTAGTTCTGCAGACTAGGAAAAAGTTGCATTTGGTGTGTACGATGCTGATGTTGGAATAAGCAACACTTTCAAACCTGGGAACAGCAGTGAGCAATTCTTCCTCTTATCCCTGTAGCATCTTTCCAAGACTCTGAATGCTTTCGTAGGCCTTGAGATGCCCGCAGGTACACAAAATAGAAAATAAGTAGCTGATGTGAAAACACCCTTTATTGCAATTCAGGGGATTAATTTAGGTTCAGTTCTTCTGGTTATTAAATATTATTCTTGCAAATTACCTGATTTTAAAAAGGAAGCTCACATTAATCTCCTTTTTACTTGTCCACATAGAAACCACATTGGGCCAGATACAGTCTGGCTGCATCTGTCCCAGTTCCAGTTCTTCTTGAATCCAAATAAAAAGCAACTTAGGAATGAATGTAATTAAACAGGAGAAGCTTTTATAGCATTTCATATGCATATGTTTACCTTAGCAGTACCAAAGCTGCTGTGGGAATCCTCTGCAGGATGGGAACAGCTCTGCTGTTTATTATGTTCTCTGACAATATGGGCCTGTGGGCATGGTGATGGGGAGACATAAGGAAGGATGTGATAGGAGAGGAAGGCATGTGTTAAATGGCACCAGTGGAGCAGCAAAAGGTAAAATAATGGGTTTTTGTTAAATCAAGAATTTATTTTGTCTATATTACTGCTGTTATTAGAAAAAGCCTTGGATCATTGAGCCAGCGCATGGCTAATAGCCAGATGGATGTAGAGTTAAAGGTTACCATGCTTGTTCCTTTTCACCGGGCTTTTGTAGGGTCAGAACTATGAGAATTGCCATATTAACAAATCTGGACAATGCCTAGTTTTGCATGTGGTTGTATTCAAGGGTATGTGTGTTGTGGTTTATCTCCGGCCACTAAGCACCACATAGCTGTCCTCTCACTCTTTTACCCTGCTCTGGTAGGATGGGGAAGAGAACTAGAAGGGTAAAAGTAAGAAAATTCCTGGGTTGAGATGAGAACATTTTAAAAATTAAAATAATAATGAGAATAATGATTTTAAAATTGTAATGAAAAGCAAAATAACATAAAGAGGAATATAACCCAAGAGAAACAAGTGATGCAAATGAAAAACTATTGCTTATCACCAACTGACTGATGTCCAGCCTTTTCCTGAGCAGGACTACCAGCCAGCTTTCCCCAAAGTTTATGTTATATGGAAAATAATGGTATGGAATGTCCCTTGGGTCAGTTGGGGTCAGCTGTCCTGGTTGTGTTGCCTCCCAGTTTCTTGTGCACCCCCAGCCTGCTCGCTGGTGGGGTGGTGTGAGAGGCAGAAAAGGCCTTGACCCTGTACAAACACTGCTTAGCAACACCAATGTGTCATCAACAGTACTCTCATCCTAAATCCAAAACACAGCACTATACCAGATACTAGGAAGAAAATTAACTCTTATCCCAGCTGAAACCAGATCAGCATGTGTTTACCAAATGTATGAAGCATGAAGGCATGCTAAAGCTGGTTTATTCACACATATTAAAAATGGTAAATGTCTCTATAGTGATCTATAGTGCAAGTATGAAGTGGGTATCTGGTTACATTTTGCAAAGAGGCATGTGTGCTATCAGGTACAGAGAACAAATGGATATAGACTGGCCATGATGGGCTGCATATTAGATCCCTGAGATTCTTGTCTGGAGTCTTCCCAGGCTCTTCTTGGTCAGTCTCCCAAGGGGCTGATCTGCAGCACTGATGTTACCAGATCCAAGTTATTTCTGTGTTGCTGCAGTTTCTGGAAGGGGCAAATGAATATCTTTAGTTTTGTGTTAAAACAGAGTTAGCCTGACTTCAGTAAAGGAGAATAAAGACTTGAACTGCTGGAAGTGTATCAGAGGTGTTTGGCTGGATTTTTGTACACAGAATCTTCTGTCCCTGGGCTTTGTAGAACAGTCTGTGCCAGTCTGTGATTAGTAGGTGATGATGACTATTTCTTCCTGGAGGTGGCAGCTTTTTTGCATTAGAAAAATGCGCCTCTCCACCAACAGAAATGGCTGCACATGCCACGTGGAATATTCACAGCAAATTCTTAGTAATAGAATATTCACAACAGAATCCAAATTCATGACTCTTTGGGTCTATCCAAAATAAAATTGGGCGAAACCACAGTTTTCAGTTCAGTTTGATTCAATGCTAATGTCCATGCTGGGTCCAGACTAATTTCCATATCCGGAAATTTCCATGCTCTTTTGTTTCTAAGAGTATGCAAAGGTTTAAATATTCCTTGGTTGTTGATCCTTGAAGTGAGCTATTGCGAAAGCCTTGTCCCTTGGCATGCAAGTGAACTTGTATTCACATACAAATGGGCAATGCGTACATAATAACATACTGTTACTGTGTAAGGTAGGTCTGCAATTTAGATAGTGAGAAGAAAGATGTGCACAGGATTTTTCGTGTTTCATTCATTTCTTCTGGAGTACTGCCTGCTGCATGGCTGAAGTGGGGGAATGCAGGCTTTATTTACTGTGATTTCACTGGGTGGCAGAGAAAGGGAAACAGATCCCAAGCGAGACCCCGAGGTTCCTCACCTATTTGTCAGCAGATGGCAGCAGTCAACAGCATACAGCACTTGGACAGACTGAGCTACGCTTTCTGTGCACACTCACAGTTGTAATAAGTGTAACTTTCCACCTGGATGACTTATGTATTGCAGCCTGCAGAAGCAGCCCATGCCGGAGCTGAAGCAGCTGGATCAGAAGCAGCAGCTGGAGCTGAACCATCTAAAACTGAAGCCGATTCAGGATCGGTAAGCACCTCTAGGGACAGCAATTCCTTTTCTCTGTCGCATCCCTTTGTCATACAGCAGATGGATGAGGCTGGGCTGGGAAGAGTCGTGTGGCTGCTTGAAAAAACACATCCCTCCCACTCCAGTAGTTACAATGCTCTTATTCAGAACCCAGACTTAGCCATTGCGTTTTATCTGTGAAATGCTCTGCTGGAAGAGCAACAAAAAGAACTGTCCCTTCACCCATATTGTGAAGCCAGCCCACAGCCCATGCTGTCCTAAGCATGCATTGTCTGCTGGATTCCTCCTTGCTTGCCATAAACTTTACCTACCCTGTCCTCTGGGCTTTGCCCGTGTTTCCTGAATATCTAGGACTCCTTTTTCTGACACTTCTACTTTTTTAGGGGACTAGAGTAGGTCCCATCTCACGGCCACTTGGTTCCTACCGGCTGCCACATTTGAGTTCTCTGTTCCACGAGGACTTCACAAGAACTGTGTCATGACTGCAGCAAATGGGGATTGCTGGGCATTATAGTCCCAGAAAAAAACCTCTTAAATCTGCTCTGCCCTTCTACAGCCTTAGGCAAAGGAAGAGGATGCTCACCTCTCCTGTTTTCTCACTGCTGCCTCGGCCATCCTTTTGGAGTGTTTTGTCACTGACTGAGGTGCTGAGAAAACCCCCTGAAGCCATGGGTGGGTTTGGGGTGTGGATCTGCCAGGGTGGACTTGGTGCTGGAGGTTTGGGGGGATTCTCTTTTCTCAATGGCTTTTTTCCCCCTTCCTTGGCTGTTGCTGCCTGCCAGAGCTCTCTGCCTGCTGTTGTTGTGGAAACTTTCCCTGCTACTGTCAATGGCACTGTGGAAGGAGGTGCTTCATCTGAAAGAGCTGACATGCCCCCCGGTTTTCTATTCAAGGTGAGTGCGTGGTGATGGGGCACAGAGTTCCTAGTGATTTTTTTTTTCCTATAATGAATCAACCACTTTCACTCAGCATGGCCATGGACTATGCTACATTAAAAGGGAGAAAGGGAGTTGAAGGAGAGATGTACCTTCCTCTCCAGCAACCCAGCTTTGTGCAGTTCCAGATGCTTCAAAGGGCTATAGTAAGATCATTGGTGTCTAAACATCTGGCTATGCTGTATGACAAAATCCCTCCTTCTTTCTGCCATTGTTATTTCTGTCTCTGGTGGTGAAGATCCAGACTGAGACTGTTCCCTATGTTTCCTCTCTCTGCTTGTTCTGACACATGGGAGGCTATAATAATACTCTTGCAATGCAGCTGGTAACAAGAAAAGAGGACACTGTTCAAGTGAATGCAGGCTTTCTTCCCTGTGAGGCTTTTAGGCCCATACCATGGGAATTCAACTCTCCTAAGGAAGGATGGGGAAATGCTGATGCATAGCATGTTGAATGAGACACACCAGGGTGCCCTTGTGGCAAAGGTGAGCTGCATGCCAGGCTATATGAACAAGCATGCAGCCGTTAGGTTAAGGAAGTGGTTATTCCCATAGCTGTGGCATACGTGACCCAGGCTTGAACCTGCCTTGAGCAACATGTTGGATCAGATAGCCTCCACAGGTACCTTCCAACCTAAATTATCTCATGAAGCGGAAAGCCTGTCACCCGTTACGGAGCTGGGTGAGAGAAGGCTGGCCCTCACCCACGCTTTTCTCTCCTCTCCTCATAGGTCCAGGCCATGCATGATTACACAGCCACCGACAGCGATGAGCTGCAGCTGAAGGCTGGGGATGTAGTGCTTGTGATTCCTTTTGAGAACCCTGAGGAACAGGTGAGTGGGGAAGACAGGCTGTGAGGAGTCAAGGGCAATTCCAGAGCTGCTTCTTCTTCCACTAACAGTCATCTGGCTGGATGCAGAGCCATCAGTTTGTGGCTGGGAGCTGGCGTGAGGGCCAGTTGTCCTTGAGCTTGAGATTGGCTTCCTGCTACAGAAGGGGGGACTCCGCTTGTTATTGGAAAGCGGAGACATTATCCTGCATAAAGCATGTAAAATAGCCATAGCTTCCTGTCTATGTCAGGCATTAGAGCCACTAGAATGGCTTTCTTGATCAGAGAGCCCATGTTTTGCCTCCTCACTGCTCCTAAACTTGATGCATTCCCTGTGACTACTGCAGTGCAGACTGTGGTATTGGCAGGAGTGACCATCAGCTTATGATGATATTTTTTCCCCTTATGAGAAATGCTGGGGCTCTGAGAAAGCAGCTTGCTATGGATGGTGCCTTATAACTTCAGCATAGCAGTGTCTGTTTCAGAAAGAGAGTGTTTGGTCAGGAGATGGCAGCAGAATCAAGCGCTGAAGCAGGTTGTTTAGCCCCAGAATGCAGTCTTATTGTCCATCTGTGGTCTGAATTTATATGGTGATGTTTTTCTTTAAGCCGTTTCTAGATGCTTTGAGTAAATCCTTCTCACTTGCTGTGTTTGAGGGCTTCCAGCTGATAAAGTCTGCAGCAGTTTTACCACTTTGGCTGAGAAAGGTGGTGATTTTATAAAATTCATGCTCATGTCTCTAGTTTTTTGTTCAGAAAAGGAAGTGAATTGTCCAAATTGATTCAGTAGTCACCAGCTCTTTGGGTTTGGCAAAGCCCTACAACATCTAGATTCTACAAGGTGTAGAGGGAAAGATGTAGTATACTGGTCACAGGAGATCCTCTTTGTGGTTCAGCTATTGGCTTTGAATTATGAAGGCAGATCTTGCTGCTGCTTGTGAAAGGGGAGCTATAATGTGCCAGCAGTTCCCACAGAGCTAGGTGCTCTGGAGGGAAGGGTTTTATGGGGGAGAGGCAGTGATTTCTTCTGGAGACAAAACTCTTCACTGGGTAGGTCTGCCTGGCACAATCATTTGTGAGCATTCCTTTCTCAGAAAGCTTTCTGGATTGGAAATGAGTAGCAACTCCCCTAGTTTCTGTGGTAGGAGACAGCATTTGTGGAGCAGAGTTTTTCAATGCCCTATGTTTGCACTCTAGCTGGATGTGGGTGCAACAGCCATGAACTCAAGACTCTCCAGGCTGCAGAGGGTGAGCTCGGAGTGTTGCTAACATGATGCTGTAGCTGCACGGAAGCCCTCTAACCCTCATAGTGTATCCTGTCCTACAGCTCATTTCCCTAACCTCAACCATACCCAGCCAGAAAATGACTGCTGTTAACATGTGCATGAACTGTGCACGTGAGTGGAGGAAGCTTAGGATAATAGATTGTGAGTCACGTCCCAGTCTTGCAGCTTAGGTGTCAGTTTGTAGGTACATCAGACAGGCCTGGATTCATCTCTCTTGACTGAAGAAAGGGTTGAGGGCACCACTGCTTCTAAGTTGGCACTTCATGTGACTTGTTTCAAAAGTGAAAGGATCAGTCTGGGTCCTTGTGTCTAATTCCTACAGCTGAAGAGACCCTTCTAGCAGGATGCAGTAGGAATGATGCATGCTGTATGGCACAGATACTTTGTGCAAATGGATGAGCTTTTGTGCTGTCTGTGCTGTGAGCTGAAAGCTGCCTTCCAGACACTTGGGCCCAGTGTGTTCCGCTTAGTTGTTTGTCTTCCTGATTTATGGCATGTCAGTCCTTCTGCATCCCCTGCAGCTGGCTGCTGCAGATGCGCTCCCATCTCAAGCCATTCCCATGGCATCCCCTGAATGCCCAAATCTAAGGTAGCCTCAAGGGCTAACTGAGCCTGCAGACATCCAGTACAGCCTGCAAGGAGCAGGGAGCTTGCATACCGTGGTTGGTCTGAGCTGCTGCCACATGAAATGTGCAGCAAACAGAACAAGAGGGCAAAATCTGTAAAATGGCAGTGGAAAGCAATATGTGCGCCATGGATCACCCCTGGTGAGGGCTGCTCCTCCACTTGCAGGTATGTTTTTAAAAACATGTTTTAAGAGAGGTGTTGCTTGGCCATGAGTAAATGCCCAGGTAGGTCTTGTCAGTTACAGGAGAGCAGAAGTGTCAGAAAAAACTGTGCTAGCCACATGCATACATGCCCCATTTCCCCACAGCTTAGACCATCTGGTTGCCTGAGCTCTTCTGTCCTGGCAAGTTATGTAGTTGAATGTGATAACATACCTTTAAATAAGCCTGGTGCATGCTTTGCCCAGGGGAGTGGATGCACAGCAGCTGGCTGAGATTGAAGGCAGTGGTCCCCTATGCAGCTGTCTTGCCTCATGCTGCAGTCTTAACCCGTAGGCTACCCCACTGCAAATGACTCACAAGTTGGTATATTTGCATGCTGAAGGGAAGCTTTCATGATGGCAGCTCCAAGGCATGCAGAGAATAGAGTGGTTGCACACATGAGCTGCAAGCGGTGCAACTTTCTCGCCTTGAGTATCTTGTCTCCCTCACATGCTTTCAATGGAATAGAAATCTCAATGCTAGACACCCTGCAAGCAGAGGGTGAGAAGGCTGGTTCTCCCCTGAGCAGGTTCTAGCAAGCAGGGCTCCATGTGCCTCACTGAAAATTGTTCAGCCCTGTTTATAGATGTTTGATTTGTTTTGGATGACCCTTGTGAGAGACTTTGGGTCTTTCATCATGTGTAGCACAAGTTTGGGAGTTTTGTCAGCCTTACCTTGCATCAAGCCCGACAGACTGCTGGGTTTTGGGAAGATGGGTTTCACTCCTCATTCTCACAGACTAGAATTTCAGCATAGCAAACAAGACTCATTTTGCCTGTACCACCTCTCAGAAACGCTAGCCATCCAGGAGCCCTGACTAGAGCAGGGGATAAGCACCTTCAGGGAATGATTCATCCTTTCTGAAGACCTGTGCTCAAGGTGAATGGGGTGGGTTGTGCTGGGGAGGTGTCTATCTCTTTTGTGAGTATGGAGAATGCCACACTGCTCATGTGTGGATTGTGAAAAGTAAGATAGGTGATTCCCGTCCTGTAGCTGTAGTGTCTTTCTTTGACAGAATCTCTCCTCCTTCCGTGGGTGTAAATTATGACTTTGCTAATTGTTTACAATTTCACTGTCTCTAGGCAGTCTCGGTCAGATAGGAGTTTTGGTGCCAACTGTGGTGGGATGCAGCTTTTTCCCTGTTTAAAAAAATGAAAGTGTTATCTGCTTTTGCCCCATTCTCTTCCTGGATTGTCTCCAAGCCAAATATGAGCACGGTTTTCATAATGCCTTGACACCTCCTTGGCCTGCCCTCTGTAAGAAAAATCCCTGGTCACGTCAATCCCTCAGCATCTAATCTCTGTCTTCCCCTCCAGGACGAAGGATGGCTGATGGGTGTGAAGGAGTCTGACTGGATCCAGCGCAAGGAACTTGACCAGTGCCGAGGGGTTTTCCCAGAAAATTTCACAGAGCGGGTGCAGTGAAAGCCCAAGGCCACCAGGCACATTTCTGCTGGAAGAAAGCAGGTTTTCTGGTAGATAATTGACAAAAGAACAGTGAAATGAAAGGAAGAGAGAATTTCAAAGGAACAGAAGCCTGGGAAAAAGTCAACTTAAAGGGGGTGTTCTTCTCAAAGGGCAAGGTTTCAGAAGTAAATTGAAATCCAAAGTTACCAAAATGTATACATATTAATAATAAGGCAAGTCAAATACCCTCTTCCCCCTTTGGTTTTAACAGCATTTGGATTCAGAGGACTGATGCAGAAGCAACTCGGCGGTTCTCTGCATACTATATTGACTGAATTGGTGAGATGTCAGTCTGATCCCTGGAAAGGCAGTATTTGTCTGATGGCTTGAGGGTAGAAGCTGCATTTGCTCTTGGGTTTGTTCATCTCTTTTGTCTTGAAGGTGGCTTGCATGGCAACCATAAAAATTCAGCCTTTCCTACGTGATCAATCTACAGTAGGCCAAACTTTCTGTTATGCTGTTAAAAAAAAAATTTAATGTATAGTGTTCACCAATACAATGTATGTGTGTGTGTGCGTGCATATTTTATTTTCTTCCTTTAAAAACAATATTACACAAACTGTGATTTTGTACATGTAAAGACAGAAGAAACTACATGGAAAGGGCATGGAGAAGATGAAATGTGTGAAGCTGTGCTCAGTCTTTCGAGTGCAGACACCTGTATTCTCACAGTAGCATTGGCTTGTGAAATGCTAAGAGGAATGGGCAAAGTCAAGAGAAGAAACAAGACAAAACAAGCAGATGCCATTTAGATGGCTCTGAAATGTAGGAGAAGGGATTCTCTGCCCTTCAGACCCTGCAGGCAGTTTCAAAAAAGCTTAGATTCATGTAGATGAAAGATAGCTCTAAAATCTGTCTGGTTAGTAAACTTGCTTTTAAAGAAAGAGATAAAGGAAGACTTTTTTTTTTAATTTTTTTTTTATTTTTTGAAAGAATGTCTGAGAAAAAACACTGAGGAGAAACCAATTTGCTTTCTGTGTTAAAAATTGGCATTGTTGTTTGTGGAATTATATTTCTTATTTTCCTTTGAAGAATTCTGTAAGCGAAATATTGTTAGATCAGCTTTCTCCAGTGCTGTGCTGGTGATCAAATTAACCTCTATGAAAACTGGACTCTTGAAGTACTCATTTAAAATGGCTGCATGACTTCATAACATTTTAATGCATTAAAAATGGAGGCAAGAATATCAAAGTGTCGGTGTCAAGAAGACACTCTGCAGTCTAATACTGATGCTGAGACCTTTCCTATACTTTTCCTTTGCTTCTAGTTGTTTTTGAGGTTTTTCAAGTTTGAGCAAACAGATGACAAGGCTGTTTCAGAGTGCATATTACACTTGTTAAAATAAGCTGGTCTGACCCTCCAGGACTCTAAAGTCTCACAAAGGTATTTTGAACTTTACTTGAATACTGATGCCGATGGCAAAAAGGTCAGGCTATTGCCATTTCTTATGTGCCCCACCCCTCCCGATCTTTTTGCCTTGAATGGTTTTTTAACAGTGAGGTTACTTGCTGCTGTAAAGGGACAGAATCACTTTCTGAAGTAATCTGCCTACCTGTTAGGAAATGGCTTTTGTCAAAGATGCACGGAATGCTGACACACACTACTGAAAATCCCACTTTTCCAACCTGTTTTGAGTGTTTGTAAGAGAGCAGAGAAACATTGTAGAGCAGAAGGGGAGGGCTTTGTTTTGGTGTGCGGTGTTATTTTATTTTTTAAAATAATTTTAGTTCAGAGGGACAGGTTAGATTTTTGATTAGAAAATATATTCTTATAAATGCAAGAGTTGCTGGAGCTCCTCCTGCTTTCAGCCTGGGGAGATGACCTGTGTGTGTTAGTTATTTACAGCAGTGTAACAGGGGGCGAGATCTGTCCTATACATACCCAATCCCCCCCACTTTTTTTTTTTATTAGTTAAAAAAACCCCAAACATGCAGGAATTTATGTTTTTACATCACCGTTACAAAACCCAATAGTATTTAGGAGTAGCTGCTCACTGTACGGAAGGACTGGACTCCACAAGTTATAGTAGTAGGATGAGTTGTTGCTTTAGAATACTGCCTTGTTTGATTTTTTTTCTTTTGGTTGTCTTTATTATTAATTGGTAGTTTTTTTGTTTTGTTTTATCCCCAGAATGTCTGTTTTTGTGCATTTTACTCCCATTACTCCTTTAAAAAATATTCATAGAAAAAATATACATTTAAATAAACATAGAAATATATCTATAAAAAAGCGGATTGATCCAATTAACATAATGCTGTCAGTTTAAAATGTTTATTTTTATGCAAAACCTGTGGATTATTGTTTTTTAAAAAGCAAAGACAAGATTCTAAATACTAGAGCTGTGATTTTTTTGGTTTTGTCTTGCAAGTAGTTGTTGTAGACCGTTTAGAAAGCTGTGCTGATCCCTAATTTATTGTGGGCTTCTTTCCCTGGTTTTGCTGTGTTTGAACCAGATGCCTGTCCCAACAAGGATCCTTGTAAGACCTTTGCATTTTATTGAGCTTGCAAAGCAACTATCCAGTACTGTATTGTCCCTGCAGACGTGGTAACACTCTGCAAAAAAAGGGATGTTGTTTTCAGGTCACATGAGTAATGCTCAGATATTGCTAGTGGGGAGGATGCTGCCTGTCTCTCCATTTGCTTCCCCCAGCCCAAAAGTCCCAACCCCCAGAACCCTTTGCAGAGCAGGTAGGGTGGGTTCCCTGGATCTTGCATTGCTTGCAAGTAAGTGGTGTCAGCACATCTCAGTCAGACTCTGAAAATGCAGGATGGGACCCGCAGTTTATAAATTGCCTTATATGAGAGCAGGGTGGTATACCAGGAAGCTTGTAGATGACAATGTTTTCTGGAACCAGGAGAACTCTCTCTCCTGGGTCATCTTCAGCCCATTGCAAATAGCCACAACTCTTCCTGTTGTCAGTATTTTTGTGTGCTAAATAGCTTGATTATAGCTGGTATTATCTGGTGAAATGAACTTCCTGTTTTCTTTGTTTTAGGACTGATTCAAATACAAAGGGGGACAGTAAACTCCCAAGTAGGCTGTGCCCACAGTGGTTTTCCAGTTTGCAGGCTAAACTGAAAAATCTGGGGAAAAAAGTTGTAAGGGTGACCTGAGACAATTTTTTTTTTCCTCAGTGAAATAAAAAAGGGAAAAACAAAACATAAAAAAAATCTTTTCAACCGAACTGAAGCATTCATTTGCAGGGTTGCTTTTCACTTTTAAAAAACATTGTGGCTTAGGCTGTAACAAGTTGCTTTGAAGCAAAAATGTGAAACCCTCTCTTCTGAAAATGCTGAAAGAAAATGTTTTTCATGTTAATAGTGCTTTTGCCTTTTTTTATTTAATCTGATGACTGGTTTCAGTTAACCCTGCATGGCATTTTTTGGTAAATACATTACCCATTGAAGAGAACCCAAAGAAACCTGTTGCCCAGTTTGTCTCTACTGCCAGGTACACTGGACACATTTCAGGGTTTACTGGTATCTGGCCCAGTAAAGCTGCTGCTGCCCCATCTAATAATCTTCCATTTAACTGTTTTACTGGGTGAACAATAAAAGCATCTCTTACCCTGCGCCATTGACTGGTCTTGTAGCCTGGTTTAGAAAGATACTCTTGCTTTATCAGTCTCTGTTTGGTCACAGATTTATGACTATAGATTTATGATGCTACTCCAGTTTGAGCCTAATCCCATTGCGCAGTGGCAATTGTTGTTCACCTGACTGATAAGAAAGAAAAAAGGCATTGCTTTTTTTACCCTTTCTCTATCTTAGCAGTGTCAGTAATACATCTTTATTAGCATTAGAGAAAGGTCCCAGAGTAAGCATGAATACATTGTGTTCCAGGCGAGACTCCTACGTACTCTGTGCTACTTTCCATGAGCATTCCTCAGCTGTCTGCTTTTACCATCTTTGTGTTTTTTGGCTGTGGTGATGCAGTAAAAGGGCTTGTGCAGGCTTCATTCCAGCTGCTCAGAGCTAGTCCTTGAAGCGTTGTTCAGGGTTGCAGAAACCTTTCCTGTCCCACTATCCAAAGACCATGGCCAAGGCAGACACCCCCAAGTCAAAGGGATCTCTCTTTAATGACCTGATGTGAAGGCTCCATTTTCTGCCTGGAATTGGAATGACAGATCAGTTAAGTTCTGCAACAGCCTTTTGAAGGGAAAAGGGCCAAGGCTATGGAGATACTGGGGGAAGATGGAGGGATGATACATTATCGTTTTTATTTTGGGTCGATGGCCTGATTGCCTCACCTGTTGGTTCCAGGGAGTTCCGGAACCTTTTTCTTTAATGCTGAGAACAAAATGTGAGCGGTCAAGGTGTACATGGTCGATTCAATAACAAATGTCTCTCCTGCAAATGATACCAAGCTTAGTTTCATCTGTCCTGCTCTGTGCCGGATTGAATGCTCTCTGCTACTATTGTAGATGTTTGGATGCTGTGCAGTCCATACCCCAAAACAGTGAATGTCCTTTGCTGGAGGATACAGAGGTGCCTCTCTCAGCACTTCCAAAAAAGAACTGCTTATCTTCCACAAAGACTGTATGTTTCTAACATAGTAGCCTCTGATTTTAGTAGCCTCAGTGACTTTCAGCGTCTGGACCCACTCTCCAGCTCCTCCTCCTTTCCAGCCTTTCCTATGCTCTTTTGGGATGAAGGAGGCATAGGGCACTTCCAAGCAGCCTAAAGTGCAAAGCTAGAAGATGCACAAACATGTCTGTTGGTATATCCTGCACAGTGCAGCTTGATAATGCTAATATAGGAAAACAAGCAACAGCTTTTCTTCTCTAGGCTGCCAAAGGGAAGCTATTTGTTGTCACATAGGTACCATCATGCCTAGCACTGGTGCAGACACTTCACTGCATGCATGCTCTGTTTTAAACATTTCTGAGTGGTAGACTCCGGTTTGAAGGGTGTCCTGTGTGGTGCTCCGAGCTGGATTGTGCCACCAGTGCTTGTGGGGCTTGGGGTCTGTAGCTGGCACATAGGAATTAGTTATTTCAGAAATTTTGTTTCTGAAACTGAATGGAGAAGCTCCAGCTGCAAAGACTGGTCTGTATGAACTTGTACCTTGGTGTATCTTGTGTCCATAATTCCTTCACCTGTTTTTACAGTGTACTCTGCTAATCCTGACCTTAGTCTGCATTTCATGTAGATGGTCCCTACTTAAAACTTGCCACATGCAGTCCTGGGCTTATTGCTTCTCTTTGGATCAAATGGCAGCGACTTTGGCAATGTATTGACAATCTCTTCTCCTTCTGTTAAATCCGTCTCTTGAGTTTAACCACAATGACCTGAAAATACTTGGGGTTTGACTGTTTTTTTAAAGTATTTTAATTTTGTTTTGTTTGAATGAAGCTGAACAGTTCCCACTGTATTCAGAGCTGTGACGCCCAGTTCCAGTGACAAGTAGTAGATGGATTTGTCCCATTTTGTTTCTTGGTGATGTTCAGAAATATAATTTGTGTCATCTTAAGTCCTGTGTCAGTTGTTTTCTCTCTCTTGCATTTTTCCTGCCTTTATATTATCTGGAACAATTCAGGACTTGTTTCTCCTTGAAGAGATGAGTAGCTTCAAAAAGGCTTGGTTTGTCCAGGCACCATTAAGACAGTAGGAGTTCTTACAAAAACATGGGGTGGAGAGGGTGATGCTGGTCCTTCCCTAAATAAATGCAACAGCAGAATAAACTGGGAGCTGTCTCTGTTCTAGTCTGTTGTGAGGACTTAACACCAAACAAATGCAATGTACGGAAAGATGTGCAGAAGCTACTATGAAGGAGAAAAATGACTGCTGCTGCTGAACCCATGACATCTTTGCTTTTTAATAGCTATTAACCCCAAAGTGATGTGATCTTCATCCTCTAATGCAAATTTGTTGATGGGAGTATGATACTGCATGGGCATCCTACGCCAGCTGGCCAAACATCTCCCAGCTCCCTTTGGCCTGTTGGCATGCCTGGGTGAGCTCTTAGTTTCCAGGCTGGCTTTGGAGTCTGGTCTTTATGAGACATTTTCTTCACCTATCGAAAGGTGAAGAAAGTGCCCTTTTCTGCCCTTCAACCAGAGTGAGGTGGGACCCATGAGGGATAGGATTAGAAGCATTCGCAGTTCATAGCTGGATATTTTGGGTCCACTCCCTTGGATGCCACATTCCAGACAGGCTCAGCACAGCTGCACATGGGACAGGGTGTGTAAATAGTCAAGCACTGGCCAAAGGCTGGAATGTGATCAGGTACAAATCGGTGCCAATTAGTGCTTTGATGAATAGGTTGCCGGAGTCCTCCACTTTAGCA
This sequence comes from Myiopsitta monachus, assembly GCA_017639245.1. Lineage (NCBI taxonomy): Eukaryota > Metazoa > Chordata > Aves > Psittaciformes > Psittacidae > Myiopsitta > Myiopsitta monachus. The sequence continues at coordinate 24,460,849 of CM029926.1, read as the reverse complement.
TGCAGGTGTACAAGCCTTGGAGCCAGCGTGAGGTGCTGGCCAGACTGTGCTTGCATGCTTCTTTGTTCCAGGTGACCCAGAAGGTTTGGTATCTTTTAGCCTCTCACGTCTGTGGCACTGGGATGGACCTGAATCAAATCTCATGGGTAAGGGAGGGTAACAGGCAGGGTGTGCCCCTGAAGCTGCAGTAGCTGACTTGGGCTCTGCCTTAGCTTGACAATAATGGTTCCTGCAAGCCTGAGCCAGACCAGCTCTGCTGGGCTGGGAGCTGCAGGGCAGCAGCAAACCCTGAGCAGTGGAGGTTCTGTTCACGTCTTCTGTTTGCCTACCCTTGTGCAGTATCGTTCCCATTACCCAGAAATATAAAGAAAATAGGAGGGGATGAGGTGGCGGAGGGAGAGCAGTGTGCATAATTCACTGTCAGCTGCCTGTGCTCAGCTGCGTAATTCATTCCTAGTGATGTTCTCTTGATCCAAACAAGAAGCACCTTGGGTACCTTGGCCATGTGCAGGCTGTGGCCATGTGAGTGCTGGCAGTGTGTTTGGAGCAGGCTCAGGGGCCCTTGGGCCTGGCCTTCAGAGCCCTCATCACACTGCAGGGAGAGCTGGGCTTTGCTCCAGGAGCACAGCTGGAGAAGGAAGGCTCTGAAGATGGAAGAAGCACATGTGGCACTAGGTGAGACTGGAGTACATGGGAGTGAGCAAGCGTGTTATATGCTGGAGGAGCCTGGCACTGGCTGGTGTCAGTTGCTCCATGGCATCCTCACATGAAGGGAGAAGTTGGTCTGAGGGCTGACCATCAGTGGAAGCCCGCACTGCCTGGGAAGACCCTGTGGTTGGGAGTTCGGACCCTAGTGTGGAGCTGGGAGTCACTCTGCAGCCCTGAGGAGGAGCAGATGGGAGTTTTGGGCAGCTCTCAGCAGTTTCTCCTATTTGCTGGCTGGGTAGCCGGTGCCCTTTGCAGAGCTGGATTGCTGCTTCAGCAGGTGGAGGAGCCTCTTCTGCCAGTCTGCTGCATGGCCCAATTCACAGAGCCATTAATAACAGTGTGGGAGCAGGAGTTCGGCAAGTGCCCGTGATTAATTAGCTCATCATGGACAGTTAATGACCAGCCTGCTCTCCTTGGCCCTGTGGTGTAGCACAATTTCTCCTTGGGAGCGATGGGCAGAATCTGCAAGCTTTTTTGTTGCAGTATTTGGGGAGATCGTTTTTTCTAATGTTGGGTGGGGGGAATAGATCTGTGGGGGGACTTGCTTGTTATCAAAGCCAGGTACCCAACTGTGTGGCAGGGGCCCATTCTAATATTAGCTTTTCTTTCCTAGCAGTGGCATTATCCCATGTTTTGCCTGTATTTGGGAGCACTCCCTTTTACTGAGGCTGTGTCTTGTTTACATGTATTCTGCTTGTCTCAGCATTTTCTCATGAATTAATATATAGAAATGCAGGTACCACCTATACTATAGCAGGCACGGGGGTGGGGGGGTGGAGAGGGGTGTGGCAGAGCCATACAGTGATGAAGATCTGCAAACAGGGCTGTTGTTTTTGCAATCTAAGTGGGGTGAAATGATCTGCTCCATAGGTGACCCTCCCAGGGGGCTAAGATCCACTGAGTGCAGGTCATTGCCTCCATCCCAGCTGCTTTGCATTTACAGACGGCAGGAGAAAGAAGAGCTGTAGCAGGAGTGCAAGGTATTACAATGAAATGGCACGCATTCACGTTGTTTAGTCAGCCCACTACAGTTCAAGGTGTGAAGTGAATGTGATGGGATAGGAACTGCTGCTGCACCAGTAAGAGGATCAGTGCCAGCCTCCTGTCCTGTGCCCTAAAGGGGACATATTCTAGTTAAGGGCACAATCTGTGACTGCCATAATGTTTGCTATTATGGCATAAGTCCAGCGTGTTTGGAAGCCGCTGTGCTGCAGACTGTAATTTCTCCAATTCAGAGACCTGTGAGAGCCTCCTGGAGTGACTTCCCCTCTCTAATGTCCAGGATTGCCACTGTACATCTCTATTAGAGGCTTCTAGGGAAGTTCTGACTATTGATTTTGCAGAATGTGCTGTATTTGCTGCTGAAGGCGATGCATGCCTAACCGCAGCAGCAATCCAGCCACATGGAGGCACTCGGGAGATCTGTGAGTACATTATCTCGGTACAAAGCATCCTGAATGTCTGATGAGCACCTTCATATGCTAGGCTTCTGGTCCCTCTAAAGAAATATGAGGAAAGCTCATGCTAAGGACATCTGTGCTGGGAGCAGGCAGGGTTTTTTAGTGGCTGGGCCGTGGCTTTGCCCTTGCTGATCGCATAAAGGGCCACGTTAGCCACAGATGCTTTCAGTTCTTTCTTTCAGCCTTCCCCATAACCCACGGCAGAGGCTGGCTTCGCTCCTCTGTGACAAATGCTGCGGTGGTGAGGAAGGTGACCAAGCTATTCCTGGAGTTGTCTTGTGAAGAATCGTGCTCATCTGCCTCCCAAGCCCTCTTTCCCATCGGTAGGCATGTCAGGGAAGGTTGTACATCCTGCCCCACAGAGGTAGTGATGTACTACATCAGGAGGACAGGTATTTTACTTTGCTTTTCCCTTCCCTATCTGGCAGCTCCCAGCATTGCACGCTGTGTCTCAGGCCTTCTGCTGTGTCTGTGAAGCATTGTTGCTCTTTCCCACATGATACAGATGTTTTTGCAGGACCGTAAATTAGTCCCATCCAGTAACTCTTTTATGAAACACTTTTTCTCTGCACAGTGAAGAAAAATGTGGCTGAAGTTGATAATTAAATGTTTACTGTTAAGTATTTTATATATTATAAAGTATATGTTAAGTACTTCATATATTGTATACTATAGATCATTCCATCCATTAAACAAACCATTTAACTCCCCTTAACAGCATTATTGTCTATTATTAGGTTAATCAACATTCACATCCTGTAACTCTGCATTTCTATCTAATTAGCCTTTCTTTCTCACTTCATATTTCTATTTAATTAAGCTCAACATCAAAGCTGAATTCCCTGTGCTCAGCATTAGGAGAGGACTTGATCCTTTCAATGCCAAGGGGGGGCCAAGGGCCTCAAGTTTTTAGCAGTCTCTTTGGATATCTGCCAAGGTTTTCTTCCTTGAGTCGGTCCCTGCATGTGCCTAGAGAAATTTGTGTCTATGTAAGAAGCTGTAGGTTTGACACTCAGATAAGAGCTCCCCTATGCATGGTGGCTGCAGTTAGTGCAAGGGTGCTGCAATGGTTGTAGGAAGCATCCAGTCACCCTTCCAGCAAGAGGACATGCTGGGTTTGCTGCTCTTGCCTTTGCCCCAGGTGTTCCTGGCCCCATGGATGTTCTGCTAACAGGTCACTGGCAAATTTAGTGTCATGCAAATGACTCCGTATGGCATCCCTGGGTAAAAGGTGATTGAGAGTTTGCAGTGCTGGGAGCCTGACAGATGCCTGTAAAATGCTCTCCAGTCCCATCACTGAACCAATCTAACCCGCTGTTAATGCGCTATCTTAACCAATGAAGATTAACTTAACAGTTAACCACTGTTCCTTACTATCCCCACTGGCATTTGAATGAGATCTTTTTGAATACACAGGCAATGCTGGTGATTGACCTATTGTCCCCTCAGAAAAAGACCTCGCCCTGAACCCTGAATAGTTCATGCTATTGCTTAGAGCACCAATGGCACAGAGGATTTTGGCACTTTTTTCCCTTCAGAGAAGACATGTTTTTCACCATAAAGGAATAAGTGCTGAAAACAAATCAAAAGGAGATTCACGGATTTTTAAATCCAGATCATGTTATCTCACTGGGATTTTCATTCAGGTATGTGTTGGGTAAGGGGTTGATTTTCTTTCTCTCTAGAGAGTCAAGGAGTTTTTGTTAAGAGGCTCACTCTTCACTCTGTAGTGAAAAGGTTGCCATAAGGATCAGCAGCTGGAAACAGCTTATATCATACCTGACCAGAGCAAAAAGTGCATGCTGGTGCTCTTCTGCTTGCTCCCAGGCTCTAGATGTGTGAGAGAGCTGGGGCTGGTGGGACAGAACATAGTACCTGCCTGTGTATGGGGTTTTGTCAACGAGCATCAGTTTTATATGTAACTCTGTGGGCCCCATTTGGCAAACCTTTGCAGAGTTGCCCAGGCTTTGCTCACCAGAGGGATGCACTTCTAACTGATGTGCTAGTTAGCTGATGGTACAAGGAGGCCATGATGCTGTGCTAGGCTAGGCTGTGTTTTGAGTGCCATTGTGACATTGTAGCTCATATCATGCCTGCTGATGACATGTTCTTTTGGCATAAATGCGTACTGTGTTCTCTCAGTCCCCAAGCCCTGGGGTCTATTACAGGAGGCTGTCAATTGTAATCTCTCCCCCTCAGACATTTATGGGGTTACCCAAGACACCTAATGTGACAGCATCACTGGAAAGTAGATTAAATACCAGGCAGGGAGCACCTTGCTTGTCACCACTTAGCATCCAAGCTGCAAAAGGCTTTGAGGAATTGTCTGGGCCCCTCCAGAGTCCCTGAGCAACTCTTTTTGCTAGTACCAATCCAGAACAATCAGCAAATTGAGTTCTTTTTATTAACTTTAAAAAAAGACATTAGCCTCAGCCAGGAGAATAAAACCAATTTATGAGGCAATTAGCTCTGCAAAAACATTTCAGTCGCCCCAGAGCAGCCATCTGAGGAGCATCTTATTCCAGCTGCACAGCTTCTTCCGGCCTTGGGTTTGCAGCACACTCCATTTATCATAAATAATAATAATGTATAAACAAATGGTTTCCTGGTGTGTGTGAGACAGCCGGAAAGGTGATCTCTGCCTGAAACTACACTGTACTGTGGACTTCCTCTCTTCAAGGCCCTTCCTGTGGTCTGTTACTTGATAGTGATTAATTTTGATGCTTAAACTCTTTATAAGCACTATTATCTTATGTGTGCCTTTCATGGGATCTACAACTGTGTTACTTGCAATCCAGAGTACTTGAACTGTGTGAAGGAGCCATAGCAGACTTGGAGACCTCTGTGTGTATTTTACAAGTCCCTTCACAGGCACTGCAGATTTCTCAGTCCACGGGAATTGCTTGTTAATTCTGGAAGTTTGGGCAAAAGTAAAAAATGGTGTTTCCTTCTGTCATTATTGTAATGATCAAATAAATTTTGGACAACGAACATGATTCAAGGATGAATGTGGGTTGAAGTTGACACAGAAGTTTGATTTTCTGCCTGTGGGATAGCCTCAGACTTCCAAACTTCTTTAAAAGCAAATTGAGCTGAAAAGTTAAAATTCAGTCTCAATGAGCTGATGCAAAATATTATTCTGCCAAACACAGAACTCCTATTTTCTGTATTTTCCTGGTTTAACTTTTCCACTTCATTATAAACATCTGTTTCCTGATTTTAATTACATGATGCTATTGTGGAGTGAAAACTCTACTATCAAACCCAAAACACTAGACCATAACGTTTTTATTACAAATATTCTCAGCAGAGTTAGTGAAGCTCTACAAAACTTTATGATTCTGTTAAATCAACATTTTTTGATGTAAGATGATGCAGCTGAAGGAGTGCTGACCAGCTTTGTTCGGTTTATAAAAGAAGCAGTCCTCAGAAGAGCCCCAGGCTTGCACCATTTTCACCTCCATCAGCAGAAGGGAAACCTGTAGGGCTTAGTGTGCATTAAGAAACCTAAGGGGAAAGAAAGTGCAATTTTCTGCTCAATTATATGTGGTCATATTAAAACAACTAGAAAAAGAAAGGACTAGATCCCAGCTTTTCAATATGAATCAGGATGCCCCAAACACTTTCTTATGGAGACTTTTCATGTGTTAAAATTGAGGCCATCTGTATACTCTGTTTCTCTCCAAACTGTGTTTCTGAATCTCAAGGAGGATGTCCCCAGCCTTGAAATGCAGTAGTCTTTACATTTATTAAGCTGAAGACTATGAAGGGGAAGGGGGAGGAAAGGGGTCAGGAACTGATGAAAGTCAATATTCAGAGTCACAATCGGAACCACTCCTGCTGGTTGCTCTGATTTTTATATGCAGCTGTGGATACAACATAGGAAACATGAATCCCAGGCAGACCTTGAATGTCTACTGCTGCCTTTGGTCTTTGGATTCAAGACCTCACAGGACTGCTCTCAGGTGTGGTAGATGCAAACCCTTGAGAGGTGAGCTGCTTGGAATGAGACTGTGTGAGTAACCCAGCACCTTTTGGAGCAGCTTCCCTGCAGTTTCCAGTTGTGTATTTGCCTCATACTGCACACTGCAGATTAAGTGAGGGATTTACAGCCACTCAGAAGTGCTGCCATCAGTAGTTTGACCAGCCCAAGTATATCAGTGGCTTAGAAGGGACTTTTTTCTTTTTAAAATCCTTCCCTGCCCTACTTCTTTCTCCATCAAGTTAAAGGTCTGGTTAACATCTCCTTTGGAATAATTCTGTCTTTAAATTTTGATGACTCCAGCCAAGGCTTTTTAAAAGCTTTTAATTCTAAGCTTTGGGGGTTTTACACAGTTGGTTAAATCTGTAATGACTTTTCTTCATTCCCTCTTGAACTGTCTGCTGTTCTGGTGCTGTTTAACTCCTGCAAGGCCTCATTTAGGCGCTCTCAAATCACTTGCACAAGGAGAGGAATGGTTCTTCCAATGTCCACTTTTTATTTATGTGTGGATGTATAAAAATGATGCTGTCACTGAAGGGATTGAGCCTGGAGAAGACACAATCTCCTAAGGTATTAGCTATCATGGCTGCATCATTCCGTATGGAGCCTGTAACAACTGCAGTGCTTCTTGTCTGTGTGTGTAATACACATCGTGCACATACAGCACTACAGTCATTCCTGCTTTTACCCTCTCTAGGTCTGTGCACAGTACTGTCTGTTTTACATGCAAACTGTCTGTATGACAAGGGACACGGATGCTTCAACAAGCCGTTGCTGGCCTTAGAGGAAGGACTGGACTCTGCCTAGTTTTTCAAACTTAGTTTTATGGTCAGGGCTTGTGCTGACCATCTCACTTGCTGAGCAGAAAAATCTTGAGCTGCAGGAAACAAAATTGTGCTCTCCCTGGCTAAAGGTGAAGGGACACATTGGCACAACAGTAGCAAAGACAGCAAAGATTCAGAGCAGCCTTGCAGAGAAGGATTTGAGGGTGTTGGTCAACGAGAAACTGAACATGAGCCTGTAGTGTGTGCTCACAGCCCAGACAGCCAACCGTGTCGTTTGCCGCATCAAAAGGAGTGTGACCAGCAGGTCCAGGGAGGTGATCCTGCCCCTCTACTCTGCTCTCGGGAGACCTCACTTGGAGTTTGTGTACAGTTCCGATGTCGTCAACATAAGGTGTTGTGGTTTAAGCTGGGCTGGTAACTCAGAACCACACAGCCGCTCGCTCACTCCCTCCCTGTCCTTCCCCCGCTCCCGGAGGGATGGAGAGGAGAATCAAAAGAAGATAACTCCCACAGGTTGAGATAAGAACAGTCCAGTAACTGAGGTATAACACAAATCACTGCTGCTGCCACCAATAATAATGATGAGGGAAATAACAAGGGAAGAGAATACAAATGCTCACCACCCACCAACTGATACCCAGCCTAACCTGAGCAGTGATCTAGCCCTTCTGGGTATCTGCCTCCAGTTTATATAGTGGGCATGATGTGCTGTGGTATGGAATACCTCTCTGGTCAGTTTGGGTCAGGTGTCCTGCCTCTGCTTCCTCCTGGCTTCCCCTCCTCCCTGGCAGAGCATGAGGCTCAGAAAGTCCTTGGTCAGACCAAACATTACTGAGCAGCAACTGAAACCATCGGTGTTATCAGTGCTGTTCCCAGGCTGAAGGTCAAAGCCACAGCACTGCAGCAGCTGCTAGGAAGGAGAAAAATGACTGCTACTGCTGAACCCAGGACAGAAGGACAAGGACAGTTGGAGCAAGTCCAGAGGAGGGCCACAGGATAATCAGGGGACTGGAGCACCTCCCGTATGACGAAAGGATGAGAAAGTTGGGGCTATTCAGCCTGGAGAAGAGAAGGCTGCGTGGAGACCTCATAGCAGCCTTCCAGTATATGAAGGGGGCCTATAGGGATGCTGGGAATGGACTCTTCATTAGGGACTGTAGTGATAGGACAAAGGGTAACGGGTGCAAACTTAAAGAGGGGAAGTTTAGATTGGATATGAGGAAGAAATTCTTTCCTGTAAGGATGGTGAGGCACTGGAATGGGTTGTGCAGGGAATTGTGAATGCTCCACCCCTGGCAGTGTTAAAGGTTGTGTTGGACAGAGCCTTGGGTGATATGGTTTAGCGTGAGGTGTCCCTGCCCATGGCAGGACAATTGGACTTATGTGATCTTAAGGTCCTTTCCTATCCTAACTATTCTATGATTCTATTTTTCTGTAGGACACACAGGCAGGGCAAGCCTTTCTGACTCACCACTGCTGCTGATAGCCATGGGGTGTCACACAACAATGGCAGTCCTAAAGCACCTCTGCTTTGCTTGGTTTCAGGTGTGGCATAGTCACTAAGCAGTTGCTTTAGTAAAGAAATGAAAAAAATAGCAGAGAAACAGGGAAAAACGGCTGAATGAATACATTGTGTCATTCTTGGAAACCATCTTCTGTTATCTGTGTTGTTACATGCATCAGCTTTGATAGGCTGCTTAGTCATCTTCTGGTCAAATATTCTTGCACTGATGTATAAAAGCTGTCCCACTTTGACACTCAGTCATATAAATGTTAGCGCTGCTGTAGTGGAAGCAGCTGTCAGCTGGATAATTGCACAGAGGCTGCTGGGGTTTTGTGCCAATTATGGAACGACTCAGACATCCTAGTGGGAAGGTGCAGTGCCTTGTTTGGGCTGGGTTCTCAAAGGTGTTTAGGTGTTGGAAGATTCAGATAAATGCCTGTGGGGATTGAAAGTGCCTGAGAAGCCTCTCTACGTGAATGACTGAAATTGTGGGCATTTGGCGACAGAGCTGCTGAGATGCTTCTGGAAAGTCCTGTTTTTAAGAAGAAACACTGGTAATGTGTGGCATCTCTCACCAGTGCATCCAGGGGTTTTGCATCAACGTGAACATGGTATTCCTTATGCCAGCACCTTCTGCTGTGGGTGCCAGTTGTGGGCTGAGGATGATGGTTATTCTCTCTCTGCTGGCTGGTGTTGGGCAGTAGCCAGGGGATTTCTGTTGGATAAAATGGGCGGCTTCTCTTCTCCAGAAACAATATCATTCATGTTTTTTCAGTAGGAAATCTGTCACAAAGAGCCCACTACCATGCTCAGCTGATGTGTGTCACTTGGGGGTTCATCTTCCTTCTGGGACAGGCTGTGAGAAACATGTCTCTTGTAAATGCCGTTGCAGAGGGGATAAAAGTCAGCCAGTGTTACCAGAGACAGCATCATATCACTGTGCTTCTTCAGATATGAGTTATAGGACAGGAGGCCATCTTCAGTGGTCAGACAATAGAGAACAAGTGATGCCCTCCTCTTCTGGTTTCTTTCAGGCTTCATTCTTCCTTATGACATTCAGATATTGCCCTCTTGCTACACCCAGAGTTGTGACTGGCTTAGGAGCTGGGCTTTGACAGGGGTGAGTCCTTACTTGGAAATAGTTCCTTTACAGCTCTTGCATGACTTGCTGCTATAGCATTCAGGGCTTTTGCTATGCTCTTGCAGCAGCAACCATGTTGCGGTTGCCTTCCTCTTGCAGAAACATCTTATGTACATCTCTGCTCTGCAGTGTCTCAGCCTAGCGCTGCATTTGGGAGGAAAAAGACTGGAGCAGAAGAGAGGCTGTGGAGCCCCAGCAAGAGACAAACTCCCCACATGCAGCCTCATGCTGTAGCTGGAAATTGTCTTGCGGGTGTCCCTGGTCCGTGGGATGGGATGGAGGAAAGCTAACAGGCCTTATCTCAGCTGGGGAAGAGAGCTCTGTAATTAGGATGAAGCCCTACAGCTGCCAGCTTTGTAATTTCTTTTCTGCTTGCTTACAATGGGGAAGGGAATCGTGTTGCCTGCTCCCTAGAGGACTGAAGTTTTGTTGTCTGAAGCTGGATTGCACCCAGGAGTGAGGTCTGGCCATCAGATGGAGAAGGGCAGAGGAAAATGAGAGCTGGGCAGGTTTTTCAGCAAAAAAATAGAAGAGAAGGCACCTTTTCCAAAGAAAAGGAGGTGGATGAGACGCTGGGGAGTGTGTTGCAGTTATTAGCACAGAATTTAAAAGAGCTGGCAGCACCCTGTGTTTTAAAGTCCAGTTGGTGGCGCTTAATAGTCCTGGCGTTCCACAGAACTCCCTCAGCCTGTTTGCAGTTGCTCTTGGCAATGAGACTGGTAGATTTATATGAGTTTATGGGGGTACAAAAGAGTTGTTTTGCAGCACAGCACTGTTTCCCCTTAATGGATTCTATGACAAAACAAATTTTGCTGGTGTAAAAGTGCCTGGGCTGCTGGACCATAGTAGTCCATTTTCAACACCCCATGGTGAAGTGAAAGCCACAGGGGTGGTTATAGCCATGCTGAAAGGTAGCAAAAGAGCTGATCACACTAGGCACTTATAAAAGGACAGATTTATAGTACTGACCTGTGATTTATAAAAAAATACCATTCTTTTTGGTACTGAATTCAGCCCAATGTTAAAGAGCCAGTGTGCTGAGTGTTGCACAGGACATTGTAGACAGGGTGTCTTCATGAAGCTTTGCGGGAACTTGTATGTGTTACTGACATGCTTGTGCAAGGGCATATTTTTTTGTTTGAAATGGCTTAGCCCCTGTAAAGTGGTCAGGTCCACTGGAAGCAGTGTGGTTTCTCAGCCATGGGGAAGTAGCAAGAGACAGGATGTTAGCAGTGAAGGATGCATGAAGACCGATCTTGGCAGAAGAGGAACGACACACTGAGGGGAGGGAGAGGAGGAGTCAAGGCTGAGACACAGCCACAGCTTATAGATAAATGTCCAGGTATGGGTAGGGACCTTTATGTCATGGTGTCAAGCAAAGTCTCTTTTCTTTAAACACTTTGTATTGCTTCTTTTTTTTTTGGAACTGCAGGATTTCTCCCCTTGAGGAAGGTTGGGAGGTTCAGCAACAGCTCTGTCAGATTTCCTCGTCATTTTCTATCTGAACACCCAGGGAATCTGGATTGATGGACTGCTGTTACAGCTGACACATGACAGGCTTTTGTCTGTATAGCACAGATATGGGTGCAATGTCTGGATGACATCTTATTTGGGCTTTAGGAATTGGATACACCTCTTTCACTTTGATCACTTATTATAAAAGTTAAGGCACTGGAATGGGTTGCCCAGAGAAGTTGTGAATGCTCCATCGCTGGCGGTGTTCAAGGCCAGGGTGGACAGAGCCTTGGGTGGCATGGTTTAGTGGGAGGTGTCCCTGCCCATGGCAGGGGGGTTGGAACTGGATGATCTTAAGGTCCTTTCTAACCCTAACTATTCTATGATTCTATGTCTACAGCTAAGCTACCAGTCCAAGCCCAGGAGGGGAGAGGAAAAGCACAATACATTTTACCTTGTGGTAGATGCCTATCATAGACCAAAGTTGCCCCTGTTGACTGAAGAGGAATTGTGCCAGCTAGCTCAGGTATAGACAGGACCAGCAAGGTGGTCTGGGTTAGGTGTGGGGAGCTGAATCGCACCATATATGGACAGAAATGGTTTGAGTTTACCTATGAGCCTAAAGGAGGATTGAAGTTTCCCATGTTCAGATGATACCTCCACACTCTCTTAAAGAACATGCGCTCACACAGAGCAGGAAAGCAGTCATGCTACCTTTGTGGACACATGCACAAATTAGGCATGTCAGGTCTATCCAGATCTAAACCAATATAGACCTCTTCTTCCTTTAGCTCTGAGGGAGAAAGGTGACCTTGGAGAAAGGTGACTCCTAATACTCCAGTTTACACTGCAGCTCAGCCACCTAAGACCAAAGTTTGTTGATACTGAGCTGAAATCTCATATAAGTCCCTACACAGTGATCAACCAGACACAAGTACTGTCAGAGGGCAGAAGATCAGCCACGTGGTGCTGGATGTGTAGTGTTGGGATGACTGAGTGCAATATACATGGTGGGGCATCATCCCTGTTCAGAACAACCCAATCCACAAGCTCAAATGGCTGAGAGTGTGCAAAATGTGAGTGGCTAAGCTGGGAGCACTGAGTATACCCACACTGCTGCAAGTGCACAGGGACTGGAGTGTCATTCCCAGGGTCCCACACCATCCGTGGCTTCTGTGGTGTAACCCAGAGGTTAATGCAGAGAGGAAAGAAATTTGCTGAAGCCAGAAGTTTGAGAGCTTTCTTCATGGTTAAGGAGCTGCTGCCTAAACAGGCAGGCAACACAAAGATCCTGGTGCCTTATGCAGCTAAACCTCTTGCTCTGCTTTCTTGGCCTGCATATCTGCAGGAGCAGCTCAGGGTGGCAGTGCTGCCTTGTGGTTTGAACCGTTCACTGGGTTGGTATCTTTTTCTTGCTGACAGGCAGGGAGTTTTATCCCCAGAGTGAACATCAGCCATTTCGTATGAAAAAAATACAGATGCAAACTGCCAAAATCTGTCTCCCACCATGCTGGGCTTAATTAAAGGCACGCTGAAAAAGTCCCTGTTTGGTAACACCTCTCTGCAGTCAGACTGTGTTGGAATTCAAGTAGCTTTATGGCAAGACTGAGTTTGAGCTCACATCTGGCAATATTAAATCACTGCCCTGTAGAAAGAGAGGGTTATTTCTATTTTCTGTGTTTTAAGTGACTACGTATGCCAAACACACATTTCTGCTACACCTGGTAGGGAAACAAAAAGTATGACCTCTGTAGGAAGCATCAGAAAGGAGCAATGTAAAATGCTATTGATTGTTAGTACTGACGAGTCCCAAAGGAAAGTGTAGCCTTTGAAAGACAGCATTTTGTCTCGACTAGCTTCATCTGGCTGGGAGGTAGAAGTGGCGCATGTATCTTGTACAGACACAGCCTTGTGGCGCACTGCTTGCAATTTCATTTGTGCTCTCAGCACTGACCTGTCTCCTGGGGACAATCGAAGGCATTTCATATGTTTGAGAAGTCTCAAGCAGCTGATATATGGATGCAAAGTCTGCCTTAATAAATAGGTTTCATTTATTTTCCTGTGAAATTTATTATCTATGAAATCTATTTATTTAGTATAATCCACCTTCCTACCCAATTAGGTACAGTTGTATCAAGAGAGATGAAGGCAATGGAATATCACATTATTTCCTAGGTATATGCCCTTTATCCACCCAAAAATCATTGTCCAGCTTGGTTTTTAAGAATTTCCCTTTTTTTTCTTGGCTTTCCAGTGTAGCCTGACTCAGGGTACCTGTGCTGTACAGTTGCCTTTCCCTTGAATGGCAGATCTGCTGTGTGGATGCTCTGTGCTTTTTGTGTGGCTTGTGCTTTTAAGAACATGGGATACAGGTATATTTGTCCAGGGGCTCCCAGATCGAAATAAGGCAGCCCTCAGGCTATATAAAGAGATATAGAAATACATTTACATATATTTAGAATCATAAATCCAAACAGCCTTCCATTTACAGTGGCTTGCTGTCAGTTTTGTTGTGGGGAGTTTCAGGGGCCCTGGTAGGACGGTGTCATGCCTCAGGCATACTGCTGCGTGGCACAGTGTATAAGTGACTACATATATACAGCTGTGTGCTTCCTCTCTGTAATGCATCATTTAGGATTATTCCAGCCTCAGAGGTCACATCCCATCCTGGTGCAGTAGCAGATTTTAGGCCTGAAATACCCTTAGTGTTGTTGATTTGGGAAGAAAAGCATTTCTATGTGTTCTAGGCAGCATCAGGGCTGCCCCTGACCTTTGGCAATACCTAGGGCAGTTGGTTAGCTTTTGAATCATGCCTGCAGCCAGAGGCTTCTCTTGCCAGCTTCTTTTCCCCTGCTGTGCTTTGGATCTGCTCTTTGTCCAGTAAAGTAATAACCATGAGGCATAAGGGAGTTAACTGTTTTGCCTGTAAAGCAGAATATCAGCAATGCTTAAGCAGAGCAGGTTGTGGTGGTGGGCGACTATCTCCTCTTGTTTCCAGATCTGTTTTCTGCAATGGTATGGCTATATGGAGTCAAACTTGATGTTGCCCAAGGGGAAATGGCTTCATCAGTGAGATTTACTTTCTGTTCCTTCTTTCACTTCTCCTAAGCATAAACCAGCAGGGTTTATTTTGCCAAGGCTTTGGAGACTCTTTGGCTTGAACAAAAAAAGGTAAAAGATTTTTTGTTTGTTTTGTTTTTTAACTACAGAAAGCCAAGTTTTGCCTAAATAAAGGTAATGCACAAAGAATAGGAGAACTAGCAATGTGTAAAAAGCATAGTTTTCTAGGATTTGCAAAAGCCACAAAATGCAGGCAATTGCGTTTTACCCCTCAGAGCAGTGACAGCAGTTGTTTTTTTGGAGGATGAGAGATTCTGTTGACTGTCTGCAGGAGAAGTCTCTGCTGCTGTGCTGCTCCTGCTGCTGCTAGAAAGGGAGCACAAAGGCTTCTGTTTAGTAGACATGGCCAAGAATTTTTCTGAAGCATCAGATGTCAAATAAACATTTTCAATCTTTTCTCTCCGAGTTGCTTTTCCTTCATGTTTCTTTCACAACTTTCCCCCTTCTAAATCCTCCCCCTCCTCCTTCCTGATCAAACCCTTTCTTTCACAGCAAACATCATTACTGGAGCAGGCAAGATGAAATACACTTCAGTCTACCTCAATCCCCGTGCAGACAGAAACCCAAGAGAGAAGGGCAAAGAACAGCAAATAAGGGGGTTTGCAGAATGCCAACACAGCAATGGCAGTGAGAAATACAAGACAGAGCTGTTAACCACACAAGGAAATACATGCTCCCGTGGGAAAAATCATACACTAATGCCTATTAGCTTAATAGCCCTGTGGTTTGGGCAGAGGGCTGAGAGACAGGGGGTCTGGGCTCTGCTTGCTGCTGTGCTGCAGGCTGGCTGTCGCTTGGGAGGCTGGATGCTCTCGCTGCCCTTGGTTGTCTCTGCTTTCAGAATTGCCACTTTTGAGTGTAAACCAACCAGTTTCTTCTGACGCTGTCATGTACTCAGAGACCAGCAACACCTGGAGGAGTCCATGCTGTTGGGTGAAGGACTTCATCACATGTGTGCACACACTTGTGCAAGAGTCAGGCCTCTCCCTGCATATGGTTTCTCCTCTCCCATCTCACTCTCTGTCCAGAATGAAGGTGAGTGAAAGTCTCTAGCACTTCTCTTCAGAAAGAGATTGCACATTGCGCCCAGTCCAAAACTCTGCAGCTATTTTGTTGGTTGTTGGGAGTTTGGGGACTGAACCTCAGAGCAAAATGACTATGGCAAAAAAAGAATTAAACGGAAGCAAATGGCAAAGGCAGTCCAACAGAAAGCAGGAAATAATAAACAGCACCAGTTTACCAGGAAGTTTTATGAGGGAAGGAGAGCAAAGTTTCCCTTGGAGAAAAGATAGAGGCAGATTATGATATACTTTACTTCATAGTACTTCCTGAAAAAGAGCCGAGGGCATTGTTTCTGCTTTAATATTTTGTGTTTAACATTAAAGAGATGAAGGCATGGAGCCTCAGTAGCTATGAGTTAATCTGAAAAGCAGATATTTTTAGGCTCAGAAGTAGAGGGACTTATTGGTTATTATTAGACTTTTCAGTTCACAATTGACAAGTCAATAACTTTTTTCTTTTGACTGCTGCTGCTTCCTCCTTCAATTGTTAAATCCCCTCTCTGCCTAGAAATGAACAGTCTTTGAACAGAGTCTGCTTCCACCTAGCAAATGGCCTATTGATTCTGAGCATTGAGTCACTGGGGCCACTGCAGGTAAGTAACTCAGTCTGAGCACTGCAGAGTCTGCATTTGAGGAGGTACAGGGTTAGGAGATAAACATCCTGCTCTAGTTGTTAACACTGGGATTTGGGGCAAGAATGTATCAGCTCCAAGCATCCTTTTGCTCCGTGAAGGATGTGACCTTAGGGAGGAGAAATAAAGGGATGAAATTCTATGTTACAGGTTATGAATGTTCTGCGCAAGAATTTTTAAAATTTAAGAGTGGTTGAATGGAAGTCCTATTAGGAACTCGAGGTATGAGACCTTTCTCACTTCAGATTTAGCCTTGTAAGGCTGCCAGGAGTTAACACAAAAGTAATTGTCACATATTGGATAGATGGTGATGTGATGAACAGGCTTAAGCACCCTAGAGGAAAGAAGGGTCTTTAAGGATGAGGGTGTCACCACAGACTGCAAAAGGCTTAGTCAAGCCAAATACTATGTTAGCTGTTTTTCACTACTGCTCCTTACATTGCATTTAAAAGGAAAGGCAAGGTTGCATGCACCTGGAAAGTTCTGCAAGCATGGGGGTGAATTTTGAATAGACATAAAAAAAAAAAGGTGGAATTCAATAGTTTTCCTCTTATGACCATGTCATATCAGATTTACTGCCTTGCAGTGGCTGGCAAGAAACTTATTAGGAAATAATACTGTTACCTCAGAGCTGGGGTATTAATTTTTAATCGATCACTTCTTTATGATGATGATGGAATATCGAAGATGGGTGAATAATGTAGCACATTCCCTTGTTGGTCTGGAAGCACACACCAATCCCCAAGCTGTTCTCTCAAGGCTTTTCTTTCCCAGCTGGCTGAAATGTCTACACCAGCCTTCTACACCCTGTTAGCTTGTGAACGTACCCCAGTTTCTAATGCATTCCTTATTACCATGCCACCGGAGGGTGACGCATGAGGAAGCAAAGGCAGGAGGGAGGCTTAAGCCTTTGATTCACCAAAAGATGGTTTGCAGAGCTGATGGAAATGAATACAAATCCCCTGGCAGAGGAAGGGAGCTACATCGGTATAATTCCTTGTTCTGAAAGGGACAACAAAAGTATGGCTCGGGACACCCAGGGCATATAAGGATGTGCTGGGAGAGGACTGTGATGTGCAGCTACTACCAGGGAGGCATGAGGATGTGTCCCTGCCTCCGGCAAATGTTTTGCTATGACTGCTGTGCTGACAGCCCAATGCCATTCACTTGTGTCATCAAGATCTAGTTTTGCCATTTGAGTCTCCCCAGATTTTCCCATATGGCAGGTACCCAAAGCTCCAGCCTCCCCCAAATGCTTCCCAAAGGCTCTGGTTGGAAAAGGAGCTGTTCTTTTCCATAAGCTGCTCTCTCTACCTGCCAAATATGTTCTTCACTGTAAAGTGAAGTATCTGTTGCCTACACATGTGAAGACTGAAAAGCCAGCATCTGAGGATAAAATACATAGGGGAAAAAATTGCTTCAGTTGTAGCTGCCAATGGGGAGCAGCATGGAATTAGGGTGGCTGAGAGCCAGTCAGGAATATCAGCCCGCAGGCCTTTACTGGCTAATGTCCCTAGCAAACTGTGCTTGCCATAAATGGTCAAATATCTTGCTTTTTAATATCCCACCTGAGGAAATGACCCCTACATGCCCCAGCACCTCAAGCTGAAAAATTTTTGCCACTAATATGAATCATGAATGCCATTTTCCTGCAGTGAGCTGTGTTTCTCATTAGAAACTTTCCTTGCAGTTACAAAGCAACAGACTTCGGCTTTCAAAGAGCAGGTACCATCCGAGCTTCTGGTGGTGGGAGGATATTAATGTGCATACATATATGCACAGATGTTACTTATAAACAGGCTAAGGGTTGTTTTAAAGAATGATTTAATGCCTGGCTTTGGTGTGCTTGGCTTTGTAAACTTAAATCTTTCTAATGCAACAAATTCAGAAAAAACTTTTCAATCCCTCTTAGTTTGAATCTGCTCTCTCAGTTACATTGCTCTTTTCTTTGATGTAGGCTGGGGAACATGGTCTTCAGCCTTCTCCAAAAAGAGCAGGAGGAAAGAGCCTGCTGCAGTTTACAGATGCAATGGGCTGATACTCTGTGTGTATGCCTATATGCAGTTCACCCTCAGAAAACACAGATCTTTAGCCTATTTGATGAAGGAACTTTAAAGCTCAAATAGCAAAGCAAACAAGCAACAGCAGAACTGTAAACCAGTTCCACCTTCCCCTTCTTTCTTTTGGTCTTTCTGATTCATAAAGAAGTTCTCCAGTCAGTCCCAGCAAATTTATAGAAGCTTAGTTGGCAAGGAAAACACAAATTAAAAGTAATGCACTGAGCTGCTGTCTGAAGCTTGTTTCATTCATGATGATAATGTACAATATGCTGGGGTGGTACAAATACAGTGTGTTTCACACAGGCTCACACTGCAGTCCATCTCCCTTCAAGGTGAGTCTTGAAGCTCAAAGAAACCAGAAAGCCAACTTTGCTCCCTTCTTGCAGATGTGCTTTTAGGGGTCACAGGTGGAGGGGGAAAGTTTGATATAAGTGTGTTTTTCTGTTCCATGGGGCTCCTAGTGAGCACTAACCAAGGTTGCGGCTCCTTGCCTTTTATGCAAAGCAAGCACCAATGCATCTTAAAATAAATTATAATCAGTCACAGACTTCAGCTTTAAAATGTTCCCAACTGGGCTCATGATTCAGCACAGGCAAAGGGCCAGATCCAGGGAATGCAGTGGGGGAGTCCTTTGGGAAGTCCCACCAGACTTGGTTTCAGCTGAGAAGGAATTCTCTGAGAAGAGGAGGCAACTTATTGCTTTCTATTTTCAAGAAATTGGGAACTGGAAAAGGCTTCTGGGTTCAAGAGTCACCAGTTGCCAGTCTTAACTCCTTGTCTGACTAATTGGTGCTCATTGAGGGACTGAAACCACTGCGTGGAGTGCCTGACTCCAGAGGGAGCTGGATTGGATTGTTCTGATTTAACTCGAGTTAGAATTTATTTCCTAGGAAGTAGTGGAAGGCATCATCCATTACTGTCGCATTTGGATTTGCGTGGATGAGCATCATCTCTGGCCACAGAGACAAAGCTGTCATTGGCCAGTCTGGCCTAGAAGAGAAGAAATCTGCGATTTCAGAGAAAAAAATGTCCACTGGTTGGACACCAAATGTGCTAGGCTCTTCATAAGCAGCCTCTTTTTACCAGTTCTTTCTCTGAAGGACCAGAGATTCAAGAACATCAACTATTCAAGAACACAGAAAAGATGGAAAACAGGATTGGAGCTAATAAGCAAAAGGACTCTATTGTGTATCATGTCTGAACCCATCAGCTGGTTTATATTTCACTGTTCATCTTGGGAGAAAATTCAGTCCCAGGGTTTACCTTCTCATCTGCACTGAACGCAGCAATTATGATCATCTTATTCCAATTCCAGACTCAATTTTGATTCCTTTTTCTAAGGCCCGTGCTGTTATTTTCCACCTGTCCACTCTTACATTTAGAAAACATACGTTTGAGAAGCTGACTTGATTTGCTCTTTCCCTTGGGGAACAATAGATGTCATGGTGTTTAGAAAAATGAAAATTAAAAACACCTTTCCATGCACCAAAGGGTGTGGGGAGAAAACCACATGAAAAAACCCGCATCCTAAACGCTGTAATCTAGAGCTGGCAAGGGGGTCACATACTTATTTTCTTCTTCTCACTCAATATTCCTTCAGCCAAAACAAAATTTTCTTGTAGCTACCAACTCTCAAGGAAATTTGTCCAGCATTATCTCAAGCTGTGTGCTTTCCCTGGTATTAATGTGTACTATTTGTGGAAGTTCTGACTTAAAAAATAGCAGAAAATATTTTCCAAACAATCACAACTTTTTGTCTCTTTCAGTCTTCTTTTATACCTCACTGTAGGTGTGAAAGGCAAGTAGACATCTGTGGAGTCTAAAGAGGAGTTCTGGCAATTTTACACAGGTCTTCCCCTCCTATCCCCCCCGCCTGCCTCCATAACCTGTCAGTAAAATTGGATTTTTGGTATCCCTTTAACACTCCAAAAAGTAAACCTCTTTCACATCATGCATCATTTTCCAAGTAATTTGAAGAGAATACCTTTCACTTTCAAATTGTCCTTTGGCAGATTTTTAACCGCTGCTGTTTCGTGAAAGCTTTTGGCATTTAAAACTGCTTTGCGAGGAGGAATAAATGAAAAAAGAAAGCTCCTAACCTGGGCTACTTCACATTCCTTCTGGTCTGTCCAGAGCTTTTCGAGTGAGTGGGAACATACTGGCAAATGCATTCTGAAGAAAATCTCATTTCAACCCTAAATGGTGCTTCACAATTTCCAATTCATGCTGTTGCCATTTTTACAGGAATTGATGGCTGCTATTGTTATCGAAGCTGACAGGCCTCTGGTAGGTTGCACAATCAGCGCAACCTGCTCGAGCCTTTCATTATTCCCAAGTGGCAGATTCCCATGATATCTCTCTTTTGGAGGCATTGCTCATTTTTATTTCACATTTGACACGGCTCTTCCACCTGCTTGCTGCTGGGGTGATGAGATGAAATGGCTCCTCTGAAGTTAAAGGAACAAGAGCCGCAATGCATGCCAAAGGTGGTTGGTGGCTTTTGTCTTTCCAGTGTGTTTCAGATCAGATGCTGCTCTGTTTATTGAAATTAGCAGCTGGGTAATTGTCAACATGCAGGTCCATTCTTCCCAGCTCTGGCGTTCAGGCAGCATTTTGCAGACATGCAAATATCCTCTGAAAGCAAATCCAAATCAAAGGTTTTGGGTGGCTTTTGTGCTTGATGAATAAAGAGAACAGTGGTTTTGTTTTTTTTTTTAGCTGTTTTTTGTCATTCTGTTATTTTAGCTGGAAGAACCTAGAAGGGTGCTGAAAAATCCCCTAGATTATGAAACTGGTCATCAGGCTGAGAAATAGGATGAGTGGAGCAAGGGTGACCTGCTCCCCAGGAGCATGAAGGAGCTAAAGATAAAACTCTTTGCAGCCAAGAGGTGTTTTCCTGCACCCAGTACAATTTAGGAAGCTTGAAAGGTTGATATTCCCCAGCCCCTGCATTTTCTTGACAGTGATACTCCAGTTAGAGGCTCTCCTCAGGTCTGCATAGGGCCTATGAATGCCTAATGGGTTCCTTGTATGACACAGATAGTGCCAAATAGTGAAAAAGAAGGAAGGTCTTTTGACTAAAGCTTCATAAACCTAAGTTTTCAGGATTTTATTGTAAAAAATTTGCATAATGTCGGATGGGAGATATGTGATAGATCTGGGAAGAGATCTACCAAATCATCTAGTATCATCGCAAAAGCTTTATGTTTGTCCTCTCTGGATTCCCACAGGATTCTCATCTTGCCTTTTCCTTCAACCCCAGCTGTGCTTTCAATGTGATTTTTTCCTATTATTTAGCCTGGAATTGCTTTGAAGTTGTTCTTTATGAAAATAACTTCTCTATGAGGAAACCACTGTGGTTGCTGGCTGTGTCTGTCCTGCTCAGAAGGTGATCTGCAGTGGGTTTCTCCCAGCCCTTGGACTTGGGGACAGCTTTCTGCAGGTAGTTAGTCATGTAAAGGCATCAACTGGGATGTGAAACCAGCTGTATAAATGCAGTTCTGTAGCTGTTATGTGCTTGTACTTAGAGGGAATTATTAATTTAGAGGGAATGTAAGGGAGGTGGGATCTGTGCTTCTGCACCAAACCTGGATTCTCCAGAATTAGTTCAAGTTTAATGGGCTTCTGCTAAGTGTTGTATGATGAACTCCTCAAGAGGTCAAAATTTCCATGTAGACAGTGCCCAGTGAGGTACATACAGCAGTCAGTGAACAGTATAAGCACAGGGATGAAAGGAAAAGCAAGACACAAGCTCACAAGAACTAGTCTACTAGAACAGGCAAAAGAAACATCTCCTCCACCCTCTGGCCTTGCATCATGAAAACGTGGTGTGAGCCTTTTTTTCTGCTTCTGCTGCTTGGGCTCATTGTCATAAGGGAGATCTATTGCTTAATGGAAATAAAGCAGGATGAAACCCTAGCCTTGCAGGTAAATTAAGAAAAATATTATGAACAAATAAATTAGTGAGCAGATATTGACAAATAAGTAACTCTACAGCCCCTGGTAGCATAATTGCCATAAATGCTCAAGACAAGATTGACAGACAGGGATAATAACTTTTATTATTAAATCAAGAGCCATACCCAGGAAAAAGAAATTAAAAAACTGGAGGAACTTGTGGGCATAAGAGCTTTTCTTTGCATCTGAAACGAGTAGTGGGTAAATAAACATTAGGGACAATTGTCCTACTTTGGTTTAAATTACATGAATCCCTTAAACAATTAGAGAGAAAAGCGTTGCTAAAATCTCAGAAGCAGGTGGGAACATTCAGATTTGATTTCCCAAGACAAGATTTCATGATGATACTGAGTCAGGTATTCAAACCTTTCCTTCTCCTTGCTGTCTGCTCCTGGTCTTATCTTTGCTGCACCGCCAACCACTGCTGGAATAAATGTGCTGTGAACAGGGACAGGGAACTGAGTGAATTAAAAAATAATTCATAAAAAAATTATCTTTTAAGCTTTTTCCTTTAGGTCACAGGACAACTGTGAGGGTAGGAGGAAAGGGCAGCTACCGCTAAAAATCTCAACTCATGGCCCTACTGCTTCCAGAACTGAATCTATGAGTAGCTGAATGCCCATTTGGCTCAGCTGGACCTGGCATCACTAGGAATTAGCAGAAAATGGGACTGGCTGGCTGCTGTCATGCCACAGAGGACAAAGAGCATTATATCAAGGGCATGGTGTCCAAAGATTGTTTGTTGCAGAAGCTGGTGCCTAAGATGTGACATAGAGGACAGGAGAACTTCTCATGGTGGGTGGTAGCGAATTAAATATATTTGGTATCTGTGGGTAGGGTTTAGGATGGACTGTTACTATTTGCTTTGTTAGATTAGAGTTAGATTTGGAGAATAATGTCCTTCCGTGAAACTATGAGACTTGATTTCCATCAATGGTTTTGATATCAGTAGAGGCCAGATGCGGTATGGGGATGTGTTCTTGCCAGTGTGGGGTCTTGCAGCAGCTGTGATATATCAGATCTTTCTCTTCTGGTAAAACTCAGAAAAAAACATGTTCCTGGCCAAAACATTGAATATGTTTCCTTCTTGACCACAGATGAAAAACCCAGCATGAGAGATGTTCATACTATTTCTCACATGACAGGAAGGCATGTGGGTACCAGCAACAAACACAGGCTAAGAGCCTACACATAGACCAGGTGAGCAGACAACCCTACACTATTATCTCCTGCCTGTTTCTACTATATGGAAGTTCTTGCCTGTAAATCTCAAGAGGGCGTGCTGGAGTCTCACAGCCTGACAGAAAACTGGCAGTGGATGCTGGTTTGTGCACTCTTTCTATTCAGGACTTTCTGCTCACATGCATGTTCCCTAAAGTTCCTGTTGTCAGGTATCATAAGAGATAAATTTCACACCGTTCTCCATCATAGAACAAAGTGGCAGCTTCTTATTTGATGTATAAATTATCCTCTTTCATTATGTTGGATGCTTAAACACACTATCTGAAAACATATTCGTTTTTGTAATAACGTGTAAAAGGTTTGATTATTTTTAACGTGACAGAGGAACTTGTTATTCCCTGCAGTGCACACGTGCCTGGAAACAAGACAGAAAATATCTTTTCATGTTAAGTTATCCAAAAGCAAGCCCCCAAAAGCTATGGACACACATCCAATCTGTGATTCCAGACCACACATCATAAGCAAAAAACAGTGGCCAGAAATGTATTGCCTTCATGGACATCTCACAGCAGATACAGGAGTCTCCAGGTGTTGTTTACTCTGTATGTTTTGGAGGAAGGACAACCTTTGTGCTTTGTGTTTTTATCCCGCGCCCAAGTAAAGCCCTCGCCCAAATTTTATGTTTAATTTGGTTTATTGTGCTGCTGAGAGGGAGGAAGGCATTAATGTCAGAGCTTAGTTCTTCATGTCTTGCTGAAGCCTTCTGCTTTATGGGTAGCATTATTTAGATGAGACACCAAAGCTGATTCAATGGTGGGAGTTTATCAGCTGTTAGAAGTAAGAACTCAAACACCTCCTGTGCTGCTGGTCCTTACTTCATTCCTGGGGATTTGCTGTCATCAATCCTGTCCTTTCTGCTTAGTCTCTCACTGTTAACACGAATGATGGGCCATATATGGAACCTGCTATCTCTTCCTGTGGTTTAAGCAACATAATATCTAGGGTAAAATCACCTTTAGGTGTTTTTTTGAAGGAAAGTAATTTATATTGGGTTAGATGCATTGTATGCCATGCCCTGCTGTGTGCTCTCTCCCTGCTTGGTAGAAGAGCTCCTGAACCAAAATAATTCCTGATTTACCCTCAAATACCAGAGTTCTAATGGCACATGTTGAAGAGACTTTATTTGGGATGGAGCAGGTATTGCTGCAGGGTGACATCGCCAGCCTTCTCTGCACATGTTGTCCGCATGAGTCTGATTTTTTTTCCAGACCAAACTGGAATACATTTAGATAATTTCCAACGTGATTCTGTGATGTCCTTTACAGCTCTTGGGGATTTTATCTTTGCCATCCCATTGTGCTGGAAGCTCCTGCTGCTGATCGTAGCTACGCAACTCATCCTGCCTGTCAAGAAGCAGATCTTGCTGTAAAGATACCAAATGTTCGTGACATCTTGTCTTTAAGATTAGAAGGTACTGATTTTCTTCCAGTGTCTCCCATCATTAACAGTAAAACCGTAAATCATTAAAGACATCTGCATGTCTGTCCATCTACCTTTTACCTCAGTGCTGTCTAACATCTAGCTGATGCCTACCAGCCGAAGTTTGGAGAAGGTATATTTAAGATATTTTGATCTTGAACGCAGCCCTTAAAACCATAATCCTTTGATCTTGCAGTCAGTCACCATGACAAAGGAGATGTACTTTGCATGAAATCCAAGATGGGGGGTGTTAACCCACCCCAGACGTTCCATACCCTACTTGATTCATTGTTTTGGGGGAATGTTTGAATGGGAAGGGGGTTTTAAACTTCCTTCAGATACTTTAAGACAAACTCAGGAAGTGTTTTTGGAAGATGTTAAGTAGCGTAATTTAGCAGTACTACTGTGTTGGCAGATTACAAATATTGGCCCTTTGTAGTTACTGTCTTCAAAGTGACAATAAAAAAGCCAGATAGGTGCATCTGTAAGTAATTTGCATTTGTGTTATTTTTGTACAATTATGTGTTTTTGAAGCGGGAAAGCTTTTTTCTTCTTTTCTTCTCTCTCACCTCCTACCCCCTCCCCCCCCAGAGTCCCCTTAATTACTTTCAGTTCAGGTTGACTTACCATCTTATTCTAGGTAATGAAAGTCAGATGGGAAATAGGGAAACATGGTCTAAAGTCAATCAGTCTGTTAGGTTGAATACAAAACGCACTTGTGGTTCATTCATTCCTGGTAGGGAAACAGAGAGACAGATGATTCCCACTGAACACCCAAAGAAATGAAAAAAGATCATTAAAGCAAATATCAATGCTGAAGATAGGAGAGGGAGTGAACACAATGTGTGCTCTCTCTGAAGTGCTGCTGTGTTACAAAAGAATAGTGAGTAGTTCACATGAATTTCAGAAGTTTTTATATTTTCTTTTTTTTTCTGATTCCCTCCCCAAAAGCTCCATCAGCCTAGATTAGGAGTGATGGAGTGACACAAAGCAGTGGTACTTTTATTGCAGTTTGCATATTCATGTAGGAGAGACTAAAGTGAAGTCATTGTGAGTTAACTTTTCTAGGGCTGGGGAGCACCCTTTGAAGGGAAATGGTTGTGTGGAGGGAACTCAGCTCTGTCCTCTCTAGTTCAGAGCTGGGAGAGGCTGCAATGTCATGAGCTATTGCAAGTAACGTGTGCTGTCAAGCTGTCAGGCTCCCTTCCCTACCCAGAGGCCTTTGGTTGATTGATAGAGGTCTTGAGCAGAGGCTGGCAACTGCAGCTGGACCTCAGCAGCTTATTTGGCTGTTCTTGCCATAAGCATGTGCCTGCTTTTGGCAGCCAGGTTTCTTTGCTATTCCTGTCTCCCAGCTCCCTGACAAAGCATGGTCTGCAGACTCTGCTTCCTTGTCCAGCCCTTATCAGGTAAAAACCTGGGTGCATGCCCTTCCTTGAGGTGGGACTCAGAAGAGACCACTTCTAGTGCTGTCATGGTTTTCCTTCTGTGCTTCCGTCTGATACCATGGGCCACAATGAGGTTAACTGGGCACTGGCCTCTCTTGAGTCTCTCTTCTTTACTCCTTACAAGGAAAGATTGGAGCAGAGAAATCCTCATTTTTGGTTCACATCTTGCACATTAAAGCTTGAGCAAAATTTCCAAGGTGGGGTGGCATATCTAAAGTATTGTGACTGCTGATTTCTCTCCGGCTTGCAGGTGTTTGGTTTGTTTTCATGCTCATTGCCATTAATTGGAATGAATTTTAATGACTTCATGTGGCTTAGATTGGAGGCAATTATAATTAATTCCATGTATACATGCCAGATAAATGTGTGTAGGAAATCTCTTGATCAAAGAATTGTTTCCTTGCAGGATCAAAACCTGACTGTGCCAGCAGATACCCAGCACCAGCCTGCACTATGAAGTCTGAATTACTCTGTGACTGCAAAACCAGCTCCCGTTGTTCTTAATCCTTCAGACCACTGACAAGGTATCTTCTCACTATGATATGCCTCAGTTCCCTCCTCTGCAAGGATGTCAGTGCTAGAAGTTACTTTTCAAAAGGTTTTTGAGGTCACTTAACCAATCATTCAATGTGACCAAACCCAGCTGCATAGGTAAAGTAACTCCAGGAAAGGGATGGCAGCTTAGGACCCCACACCTGTCATTTAGGGGCATCTGTGAAAGACAGAGCATGGGGGAAAATTGCTCATCTTGACATCTCTCACAAAATGGGGCTTGTTTTACAGCCCTTATCAGAGTATCCTTTCCTCATAGGGCAAGAAAAGCATGGGAATGTGGCCCTGTGTTAATTTTTCAGGCTTCTCCTGTCCTTTCCTAGCACTCAATTTTTCCCTTTCAGATGCAGGGCTCTCTGCTAATGAAGATTAAAATGTCTGTCCATCCATCCATGGTGAAGGCGCAGAACAAGTCAGCCAGTGTCAATATGTCTCTGGCTTTCCTCAGCCCTTTCTTCAGGCAGCCATGGTCTCACAGGGAAGAAGGTGGGTGGAGGATGGAAACGACCCATTTGTCTCAGCAGGCAGAAGGTGTGTGAGAGGCTCCTGGATGATGACAGCACACATGTATTCTTTTTTTAGGAGCTCAGAGTTAAACGTCCTTTTTAATAATGATGAGATACTTACATTTGCATAAGCGTCAGCCTTAATGGGACTTTAAAATGGATGAAATAGCATAGGGATCATTCCTGCACAATTCGAGAGGCTGGAAAGATGGTCTGAGAGGAGTGGTGCATATCTTCCTGGCATGGAGGGTAATGCCTGCAATCCTCCCCAGCACCTGCACAGGGTGCTGTCAGCAAACTTAATAAATTGTGCTCTATAAGAGACCACAGAAGAGCCCTAAGCTACACAGCCTAACATGGGAAACAGCCTCCAGCATGCATATTAAAAGAGATACCATGAAATACGGGGCTTAGACAATTTTACAAATTAAAGCAGGTCAACGTTACTGGGAGGCAGTTGGGCACTGGAGGCTGCCCCTCTGTTCGCATGTTTTTACTGTGCAAGTGGTGCAGCATGCTGAAACTTCTTTGGTTGGGTGGTGGGGTTTTTTCTGGGTTTTTTTGTTTGTTTGTTGCTTTTTCTTTTTTTTTAAGCCATGCTGTATTATCTGGGATGTTTCCATGGGCTAAGAAGGAGGGAAATTACTGTAGCCCAGCTTCTGTGGATTGATCAGTAACTTGGTCTTCTGCTCCAACCTGATTTGGAGCTTGAGCTTTGAGTGGGGTTTGGTTTGTGCGTCCCTTGGGTGGGTTCACAGCTCGCTGATTTTATTTAAGCTTGGGGAGGACTTTCCATGAAGCATCTTTTTTCTTGCTGTGCTATCCTTTTTCAGATTGGAGGACTGTGTGAACCTGCAGCATGGCCATGGTGACTTTCACAAAATGAACCAGGACAGGTCTCTGCAGGGACACTATAGCTGAACACAATATTGGTCCTTTGGCAATCCAGTATAGGAGTTTATCTGAGGAGGTAGATAGGAAAGTGAGTATCCACTGCTGGCCAAGGGAAAGGATCTTAATTCAGCTACAAAACTCCTGTAACTCTTTACATCCAGTTGCAGGTGACAGCAGTCTTGGACAGGTGCTCAATCAGCCTTAGGGTGCATGACAGGTTTACCTAGCTCATTTTTAGTAAAGGTTTCAACAGAGCTGCCATAATGCCTCTAACTGGCCACTGACAGAGACCTGGCATTTTCTCCCTATGGCTTCTGCTGCCCTGACATACTCCAACCCTTCTTTGGGGATCTCAGCAGGGCTTGGTTATTCTGGTGCACCACTGTGCTGAGGCAAAGATGTGGTTGCTAAAAGGCTTCAGTAAATCAAAGGGTGGCCAGAGGGCTTGGATCCAATCCAGCTGTCAGTATAGACACAGCAAATAATATATTGACCAAACTTGTCTATGTCCCCTTGCAGGGATCAGATACTGGTTCCTGTTCCACAAGAACTAAAGCTGCTCTGACAGGAGTGACTGATGCCTTTAGATCCAAGAGTCACAGTTCAGCTGATGTGCATGACCCAGCCAATGGACTGTGGCATGGTTTTTCAGAAAACAATTTCTTTGCAGTCTAGATTTGGTTTCAGGCTCTTACATGGGAATTTTAGTTCCACTGAAAGGTTATTCTGTAGTTGCCTTTATTTCTGTCAAAGCTGTTCTATTTTTACTTTTTTTTAATTGGAGTTGCTCTGTAACAGCTATGATTATAAATCATATTTGATATAACTTTTCAGTGCCTTAAAATTGCACTCATCTGGCTCTTGCTTTAGAAAGGGCTGATCTCACAACACCCCTTATCCCTTTTCTTGATGTCAGCAGCAGCCCTGTTAGGACTGGAGTCTTACGGTTTAATTGACAAAACCTCAATTAGAGATAGTTTCAACTCCCTGGTGCAAACTGAGGACAATTCACACCAGTGATGAGAAGTGATTCCTCAGAAAAGAAAGCTGGATAGCAGCAAGACAGAACACTCATCAGCCTGGTAGTCCCATGTAAGCTGGTAGATTCCTGGTTCTATATACGTTTGTAGGTTCTGATTGGGCGCCACAGTCCAATCTAGTCCTCCCCAAGATTCACTGGC
The DNA here is from genome assembly GCA_017639245.1 of Myiopsitta monachus. NCBI lineage: Eukaryota > Metazoa > Chordata > Aves > Psittaciformes > Psittacidae > Myiopsitta > Myiopsitta monachus. Next base: position 24,431,742 of record CM029926.1, on the reverse strand, counting down.
CTGCACGCAGCTTGGTCTTGCAAACAACTTCATTTCTTCTGCAGATCTGTGAGAAACTTCATCTTGATACCTAGTTTGTCCTTCCGGCAGGACCTGGTAGGACTGTCCATCCTAGGAGTGTAGGTAGTCGATGTACATACTTAGCCCTGGGTGCTTCTCTGGAGCATTTTTGCAAGAGCCCTTTGTAGTTGTGGTATGGATTAAGACGTATGGTTTAGTATCCCAACCACCATGTTTTTTGCAGATAGGTTTCCAAGGAGTTGAAAGCAGGTGGTCATGCTGAGCAGTACACTTTACTTTGTGACTTTGAAATAAAAGTGCCCTTGTAACCTGTCTTCCTTCAGTGACAAAGAATAACTTCAGTGACAAAGAAGCAGGGTGTGATGCTACACTAGGATTTGCCCCAGCTAGTGCAGAGTGAAGCAAAGGCAGTGACTTAAACTCTGCAGTCTTTCCCTGTGCAACAGTGAGGCTTGGATGCTGCTGGCACTGGGGAGATGCTGCCTTCTTGCCATGAAACTTTGGTCAGAAATGCACGTGGCTTTTTAAGAGAGACCCTTTAGGGTGGAAAAAAAAAAGGAGCAGAAGGACTCTGTTACTTTTTGTTGTCTTTTTTCCTTTTTATATTTTCTTTTTTCTTTTCCTATAAAGGAAAAAACTAGCTGCCCCAGCCCGGTGGGGTGCGTTTGAAATGCTTTTGAAAGGCTCTGTGAGGATCTGGGCTTCCACAATTATTTTATGCAGCTAAATAACAAAAAGTAACTAAACTGAAACAACAGTGAGGAAGTCCAGAGGCCTCTCGCAAAGTTTGCTGCTGAAAGACAAGCTTTCCTTGCGTCTTAGAGGGTAGCTGCTGGCCAGGACAGACTTTCAAGCATCTAAGCAAAGAGATAAAGAGCACATATATGTGTGTGCATGTGTGTATCCCATGGACAGCTTTGAGTCAGGAAAAAAGCCTCCCTGAAAGCCAGAGAAGGCAGTGTGGGAGTCAGTGTCATTCAGTGCTCTCCCTAGATTCTTTGAAAAATAACACTGGGTGCCTATTTCCCAAACAGATTAGAATGAAAATAATGGCTTTCCTGATGAACCCTACATGAGATGAGGGAGGCATTTTCTATACATACATGCATACCATTATATATAGGTACACAGAGACTTTACATAGAGTCATGTATGTATGCATATATGCTTAAGAAATCTAACTTTTTTTGTAGCCATTTTGCTTGGATATATCTTTCCCTCTGCTCTTTTATGCTCTTCTTTTTTATACTTTTCTTGCCCACTAACACATTTCCCATCTTTTCCCCAAATCAGAACCTTTGTGGCCAAGCCTTGTCTTTCTGCAATCGGTCTACTCATAGCTAGAAGAAATACAGGGCTTTGTGTGTGTGAAAGATTTTCTCTTTTCCCTGGATAACTGAAAATAAATGGTGATTAGATTAAAACAACCAACCATGTGCTCCTACACCCCACCACTGAGACTGGACCTGAGAAATGGAAGAGACTGCTGGTGTGGAGCTGTAGTAATCATAGCTTGGCTTGATGGAACACCCTTCAGGCAGAGGAAATAGACCCCCAGCTTGCTTTGTGTTTTATTGGTCTGATCCTGTGGAGCTGTGTTGATTTACCACAGCAGAAAAAACTGTGTTTGTAGACGTGTGTTAGCGAAATCAATTCACCCACTCCAGAGCACAGGCTGGTGGAGGCTGAGCGCAGCAGGGGCTCCTTGCCTGTGGCAGCAGGCAAGTGCTGAGGACAGCAAGAGAGGGATGGAGGAGGCAAATGACACGCAGGCAGCGGGGCTCAGGATGTGACCAGGGTGAGTAGGAAATCTCTGCAGTGATTCATGGTGATGGCCATTCCCCAAGCCCCCTACCCACCAGCTCCATGCAGGCACCATGGTGAGGCATTTCCAAACCTGTGCTGCTGCCGTGTTGAGCAGCCACCGCTTGCCATAACATCACCAGAGTGGGGGTCTGGTGCGATGTGTGCCTGCTTTGTCCTGACCTATAAAACACTTGCATGGATTTATTTCCTGTCTCATGCTGTGCCTTTGGGTTTCCAGGTACCTCCTCCAGGCAGGGCTCTGACGTTGATAGCTCCCTGCTGAAGGGGAAGTTGCAGGTTTTTTCACACCTGTTTTCCTCTTGGGAAATGGGACTGTTTTAAAATGCTCCACTCCACTAACTCAGCTGTGGTGCGGGGGTGCAGCTCAAGGCCATGGCTTTGCTCAACCAGAGCGGTAGCACTGGTGGCTTTTTGCCTTTGTCAACCCCTTGTGGCCTATTAGGAAAATCAAGAGCTGCCTACATGGCCCTTTCTGTCCCCTCAACACAGCCTGCCATGACAGACTTCTTATGCGGAGCATGTTACGACCTTGTTGACATGACCTTTGAAGCCTTATGTTGTAACGAGGGCTCCTCGCAAATGAGCTCCTTCAGAGATATTCAGTGTGATGGGCTCCCATCTTCCTGTCTCATGAAGGAGTAGCAGCAAAGGCATAGGGAGCCAAGGTGATTGGAGAAGCTGGGAGTAGAAAATCTGAATAAATAAGCAATTCTGTTAACAATAGAGGGACCAAAATGTTCTCAGTCATCTTTCCCCCTTTTTTGTAACATGTGTCTCCTTCCACCCAATGGTGAGGTGGGGACAGGAAAAATTCAATGTATTACTGGAAACCTAAGCAAGTGTGGAGAAAAAGGTGCACTGAGATGGGGCCAGTGGAGTTTTCAAGTTTGTTGAAAGCACAATGGAAACTGCACCACTTAGTGAGTGTATAAATAATTCCATACATTATTCTATAGCACATCAAAACACAGAGCCAGCCTTATACACTTCAACAATTTTTGCTTCTGAGTGTTTTAAATGAGCTTGAAACCCTCTCAGACGCTTTTCTTCATAGATGAATGGCTATCCAATGTACCAAAAGCAAAAATGTAATTAAACTTTAAACTCCTAAAATGCCAAGTACCGCTGGGATAACACATGGGTAAAACACAGTAATTGTTTGTATTTACTCTGCGTCTAGTTAGCATTTCTTTTCAGGTGCCTGCCAGAAATGCTTGCTTGGGAAAGGCAAAAACTGTAAGATTTAGTTTCTCTTTGTAAATTCAGAGCTTCCAAGTCTTAACTGACTCTTAATGTTGTGTGATCTCATTACCTGCATGCTGAGAATAGTGCTCTACTTGATGCTGGCAGTGCAGTGGGGCTTCTCTCACATATATTTCAGAGCCTCCCCACAACCATACTGCCTTCCTCTGAAACCCTAGTACCATTACATCCCATCTCAGAGGATCTGAGCACGCTGTGTGCATGCCCTTGAGGCTGCAATGTTAAAAAGGAGTGACAAGTCTCTGGTCTCTTTCCCTCAAGTCTTTTACCCATCTTTTTGGGGCCAGAGGCATTGGAAAGCCCCATGTCCTGGGCATCAGACTAACATCTGTGTGCTGGGTTGTCTTCTTAGTAAGAAGTAAGGAATTAAGCCCTTATAAGAACATGGACAGAAGAAAGGGTGTCTAAATTGCCATACTAAGAAAGTCTTTTGCTGCCAGATCATGTGGCAAATCATGTTAAGCCTATTATGTTCAACTGGGAGCCCCTATGTCTCAACTGTGCTGGTACATACGCTTATGCAGTACCTAAACGATCCTACAAAAAGCTTAGGGAGTTATTGAATTTATGAGCAGACTCTGATAACGTTCTCAAATTTCTGCTCTGTTGAGAAAAAAGTTTGTTAAATTTCCAATTCTCATTTTAATATGGTAACTGTAAAGAGGTGTGGGAGAGAAAAGCAAATGCAAATTAAACCACACCTTTCTTGAGCACTGCAGATAATTCATAGGAGCAGGTATGAATTTGTTCTTCACTATTTGAAGGGGCTTTTGTATGTGTAATTGATAAAGGCTGTGCAGGGACCCTGAGGTTAGTAAACACTGCAGGGAATTTTTCTTTTTACGGTTCTGGCCTTTTGCAAAATGGACTTTTCCACTACCAATAAACCATGATTTCCAAACAGAGGTGCTATGCACTGGATACCTTTTTAACTTGGCCCCAGCTTGCTTTTGAGCAGATGTGAGTCCAATTTTCATACTAATGGGTGTGTTGAGCTTATAAAACTGTGATAAAACATCTTAGTAACAATTCTGAATTTATGTTTTGCCAGACTGCTTCAGTTTACTGATGGTTCAGGTGGTTCTATGAGTTCCTAAAAGGATCTGCGTTCACAGAGCAAGTTCTGCTAGTGCTCAGATATTTTGCATGAAGTACGTTGCAGACTGTTGTAGGATTGTATCTTTGTTTTGGGGCACTGAAAAAGCTGTATACTGACTCAGGCTAAAGATCAGAATTCCAGTGTACTGCTGTAAACACGATCTCTGGAGCGATCAAAAAATTGGAAAACTTTTGGAAAACTTCTGAACTTCTGTGGAGGTTTGATCAATTCTCAAAGCAGAAGATTCTCTTCTGCATCTAGAAACTCCCTTTCCTTGATATTTCCTTTATTTCATCTCAAACAGTTGGATAAGGGAATTAAGGCAAAAATAATGCTTTTACTCCCACCCCTCTTTTTTTAAATGGCTTGTGATAAAGCCTTGCAGTAAAGACCAGTGGAATCATAGAATCATAAGTTAGGGTTGGAAAGGACCTTCAGATCATCTAGTCCCAACCCCCTTGCCATGGGCAGGGACCCTCACACTAAACCATGCCACCTAAGGCTCTGTCCAACCTGGCCTCCAACACCACCAGCGAAGGAGCATTCACAGCTTCCCTGGGCAACCCATTCCAGTGCCTCACCACCCTTACAGGAAAGAATTTCTTCCTCATGTCCAATCTAAACTTCCCCTGTTTAAGTTTTAACCCATTACTCCTTGTCCTCTCACTACAGTCCCTAATGAAGAGTCCCTCCCCAGCACCCCTATAGGCCCCCTTCAGATACTGGAAGGCTGTGATACCGTAATGATCGTGAAAGACTAGTCCCAAACAGTTTTGGTTGTTTGGTTGTGGGGTTTTTTTAGTATGTTTGCTAGGGTTGTTTTTCGTTTGATTTTGTTGTTGTTGTGGGATTTTTTTATTATTTATCTTAACTTTTTCTCTTTTTTCATTTTGCAGCCTCTGGAACTCATCTGGCCAATATAGTCATCCGCATTGTGGTCACCTACATCAAACTCTCTTAATGGTGAGGGGGAAATAGGTGCTTCCAAGGGGTCATTCATGGTTTGGGGGGTGCTGCCTGCTGAGAGGGATTAAACTAGCCTTGTTCCCTCAGCAGCTTCTGTAGGAAATACAAATCCTAAGATCACAAGGTTTCCAGCTGTGTAGTCTAGGGGCCTTTGTGTATAATGCTGGTTGGTAGTAATGTAGCTCTGGAGTCAATCCGCACATATTGCAGAGCCTGGAGAATGTGAATCAGCAAACCCTTTGCCTGATCATAACAAACTTGTGGCAATTACTCTTTCCTGGTGGGATCTCAGGCTATCCTTGGGGAATAGGAAGCCAATCTCTTTAGAAATCTTAGTTGAATGCTGTGTCCCCTTTTGTTTCCAGCTTGCCTAGTTAACAGATGAAAGACTCATGTGCAAGAACAGGCTTGTCCATCTCCTGAACACTGTACTCCAGGGTAGCCAAAAAGTCGATTGAAAACCAGCCCACAGAAAGGTGGTCAGACAAGCCAGAGAGAACTATCTTTCTTTTTAGCACCAGTGGGTCTGCAGGTTTCCCATCCAATGCCTTTTGTTGTTAACAGCAGCAAGGCAGAGGCTGTCTTTGGCATCAGTGGATGGGTGTGAGAGGTTACAGTCAGGGTGGAGGTGAAAGGACAGCAATCTGAACACATTGATCAGGCTTGTTCCTGCCAGTTTCTCTGAGACAAGTAAAGTGATACAATCAAAGAAAAGGCAAACCAAGCAGATCTGAGGAGTAGTGGGTTTAGTAGCCAGCTATATGTGTCTCCTACTGTAGGGACCTGCCAGGACTGCGGGGTTATAGAACGGAGAAGGTACCTGTCCAAGTCAGACAGGTCCAAGCCCGCTTCTCCCTGTGAACAATTTTCTAGCTGTTCTGTCCCAGAGAAAGTGAGTGTGGAAAATGTGCCACATCTTAATGATTGTTTTGACTTTTTCTCTGGGTTTATGGATGAAGCAAAAGCAGAACCTCCTGTCAGAAGGCAGACCAATATTGAAGTAGGTTGTGTGCGCCTCAGTGTATGTCAGTCTCTTGTGTCATGATTTAAACCCAGACAATAACTAAGTGCTATGCAGCCACTCACTCCCCCATCACCTTCAGCCCCCCTGGGAAGAGGATTGGAAGGAGGTAAACCCCATAGGTTGAGATAAGAACAGTGTAATAATTGAAATAAATTAAGTAAAATATAGTGATAAAAATTCCAACAATACTGATGATAGTAACAGGGAGCAACAAAAAAAGGAGACATGAAAATTCAGAAAACACAAGTGATGCGCAATACAGTTCCTCGCCACCCACTGACTGACACCCAGCCTGACCCGAGTCCCTTCTGAGTAACTCTCCACAGTTTATATACTGGACAAGACGTGCTGTGGTATGGAATACCCCTTTGGCTAGTTTGGGTCAGGTGTCCTGTCTCTGCTTCCTCCTGGCTTCCTGTGCCCCTCCTTGCTGACAGAGCATGAGAATGAATAGTCCTTGATAGGGGTAAGCATTACTTAGCAACAACTAAAAACATTGGTGTGTTATCAGCATTGCTCTCAGACTAAAGTTGAAAACACAGCACTGCACCAGATACTAGGAAGAAAATTAACTCTATCCTAGCTGAAACCAGGACACCTTGACATTCCCAAAGGATCTCTCCTGGGTTTTAAATAGTTTCTTTTTATTTGCACCTATTTCTCTGTTTCTTTCAAATCTTCTCTGCTTTTCTGCTGGAAGTTCCTTTCCTTGTCTCATTCCAACTTAAATTTCTCAATCCTGCTTCTTTCCTTTCTTGCTCCAAATTCGCTCTTTCAGGCCTCCTAAAGAGACTCTCCATTGCCACCATTCTTTCCCTTCTCTTTGAATACCGGCCTGTTCCTCCTCCCATCCCCACATTTTCTCTCCTCTAGCTTCATTTCAATCTGAAATCCTTTCTCAGCTTTTCTATGTCCTGGTCAATCTCATGCCCTCCCAGATAGCATTTTTCACCTCTCAGACAGTGACTCCTTCTTCCTCCTCCTTCACTTCTTTCTTTTTCTGTCACACCCTGAATTCACCTCTCCCATATTGCTTCATTGCAGGGAGGTTTTACAGTCTTTGTATCAATCAGCTTAGTCTTATTTTCTCAGCTGCTTTGTAGCAGGGCTAAATATATTCTATGTGTAATGTGGGTTGGGTTTTCTCTTGCACTATCACTAAAGCATCAGAGGTTCCATAAAGGCATATATCATTATACTGTATTATGGCTCTACAGCATAATCATGTTACACAGCAGAAAGGCTGCAAAAATCTAAGATTATGCTTCTTCCTACTAGGTGGCGAGTTGTGATTAGAGAACCCAATGGAAAAATTGGGTTGCTTCATTTAGTTCTGTTCTCAATTCATCAGCCTGAGAGTTAATCTCTTGCCTGCAGCCATGGCAGACTGAAATAGTGCCATTTGTTCTAGCAAGTGGGCAGAGAGGACATGGCTAACCTGCTGAGCTTCTCTTTGCCAGCTGGCAGCTGTTTGGAGATGTGGGCTGAAGTGAAGATCTGCTTGTGTGTGGCTGGGATCTAATTATGTTGTTGATCTTCTGATGTTTTCTGTTGTTCATTAGGTATAAAACTGGAAGCAATGTGCTATTTTAGTCCTCAGGCAAAAAGGGCTGTTTATGTCCCACCTGTGTTTTGTGTGTCTGGGAGTAATGATGAGTGCTTTCTTTTCCTGATATCACAGAATTAGCCCAACAAGGGTGCTAGGAACTTTTTAAAAGATGTCTTAAAGTAGATAGAGAACATGGTATTTGGCTTTAATTACTCTTTAGAGAGGTTTCTATGATGCCAGGCAGCATGTCTAGATATTGCAGGATTGTTACCATGGCAGTTTCTTTCATGAGGTGAAAAGGAGAATATCTCACTTTCTCTATTTTTCCAAGAATCTTAGATTTAATGAAATTAGTTTGACTTGATTCATTGCTGTGTAGTCTTTTGTTGAAAAATCTAGTAGGGCTACTTATCTGGCTTCTAAGAATCATCCAGGGTACATCAGCAACCTATCAAGCAACAAATGTTAAAAAATGGTATCTGGATACACAACTTCTCAGTAGCTTTTTTGTTTTTCACCACACTCTGAAGGCTTTTAATCATTACCTCATTGCCTTAGTGTGTGAGATTCTAAGTCACTGAAGACCTGGGTTGTGCCTCTCTGTATCTCTCTGATTTGCTTACTGTGTGAAGTGTTTGAGTGGTTTGAGAGAAGCAACGTTAGAATAGTGCTATGGCATGGTGTTAAAAACTCAGTGTAACCTGATCGAGTTAATATTTAACTTCTACTGGGATAAATGGAAAAATGTTCAGTCTTTATCTGCTCCACATTTATGCTTTGTCTCTCTCCAGCTCTAAATGTACTGTCTTTGTTCTGCTTTCCATCACAGATGAATTGGGACTGCCTCAAGGTGGCTATTCTATATTTTAAAACCATTACTGGTAGAAGACTGTGTTATGATATATCGAGTTCCAGTGAACTGTGTTTGAGAGATGGATAAAGAACTCATGACTGCCAGTTGAAGAGGTACTAATGTATAAATGTGAATAAATACATATATGTAAGTACGTAGACAAACGCACATATATACAAAATCATAATTCTCATCTTCGATTCTTAATGGTGCTCCCCTAAAGGACACTGCTTCTGCCACATGGTTGAAAGCACAGTGGTTATTTCTGCATTTTTTCCCCCTCTCCCTGAATTTTTTTTTTTTGGCTTGTTTGCTAAGTGGTCTTCACAGCTCACGTTCGTTTCTTGTTAACAGTCAGTTTCGTTTCTGTTAGCACAGCCCCTCTAATTTTTCCAATAGTGCAGCATGAGATAACAAAAGAAGAGCTATTCTCACTTGCAATTTAATTTCTTGCAATGTTGTGGACAGAATGGCAATTAAATATCATTTTGCTATTTCAGGAAACTGAGCACAATGTACACAAACCATTGGTCCATGCAGAGTCTGAACACTTCATAGCATTAAGGTATTTATCTTCAAGACAACATCTCCCAGGAGGTGAGAGTATAATATCTGTTTTTCCTGATGATGAATGGATGCACAGAACTATTAATTGACTTCCAGTGACATATAAGGAAGAGTCACTATACAAATCTATGTCTCTTGACTATTGAACTTTTAACCATAAAACCAAACTCCTTTCAATAACTCATGTACTGTATACTTGAATTTACAGATCCTTTTTCTTTCTGTTTGTGTGTCCATCTAATACTGCCAACTATAATTTTGGAGTAGTATCTTTTAGTAACAGTAAATAGGAAGAAACTCAACTTCTAAAGATTCTACCTGGTTAGCAATTTTGGTGTTCATCATTACAGGAATAGAAATCAGCTACTTTTAGTCAGTTACTTTTCCCAAAAAATGCAAATAGTTTCTTCCATGTCTGAGGCTTTGAATTCATGTATTCTGTTAATTTTTTCAACTGGAATGTATTTAGAGTATGGTGAAGCTGGTTTTATATCAAGTGATGAGAAAATCTTGAGAAGATGGCTGGGAGGCTAAGTGTTCAGACAGTCAAGCTTCTGATAAGATATTAATACAGAAGTAGCGATAATACATTTGGGAAAGCATTTCTAAAAATATTGTGACTTTAATGATAATAAAAATTAAAGAAGTGTTGTTAAGGTAGATTAATTTTTAATGACTGCATAAATAACCTTCATATATGTACACATATAATGAACTTGCATTATATCATAGAACCATATAATGGTTTAGGTTGGAAGGAACCCTGAAGATCATCTAGTTCGAACCCCCTGCCATGGGCAGGAACACCTTCTACGAGACCAGGTTTCTCAAAGTCCCATTCAGCCTGACCTTAAACACTTCCAGGGATGGGGAAGCCTCAACTTCTCCAGCCAACCTGTTCCAGTGCCTCACCACCCGCACAGTGAATATTTTCTTCCTAATATCTAATCTAAATCCACCCTCTTTCAGTTTAAAGCCATTACCCTTGTCATATCACTAAATGCTCTTGTAAAAATTCCCTCTTCCTAATTCTCGAAGGCCCCCTTTAAGTACTGGAAGGCTGCTCTAAGGTCTCTGCAGAGCCTTCTCTTCTCCAGATGAAAAAGCCCAGCTCTCTCAGCTTGTCTTCACAGGGGAGGTGCTCCAGCCCTCTGATCATATGGAAACTAGCTAGGCAAAGTTCTAAAAAAGCATGTGTGAGAAGTGGCTCTTTGGGATTTTGTTTAGTGCCAGAAGAGACAAGCTGTTTACAAGCTTTTTGCTTTATCAGACTATTAATTGATTGTTTTTTTTATAAAGTCCATGAAGATGGCTCCGATCAGTTTGTGGCTGGGACTTTTTATAATGAGCTGGCAGAATAAAACCTATCTCAAGTAATAAAGTATTAATTAAGGTCTACCTAATATCATGCAATATGGTTGTTACTACTCCATTTTACTCTCTCCTCATCCATCCACTCATCCAAGCCCAGTTACTGAGCATGCTGGATGCTTCTTCCTCAAAAGCCCCAGCTAAATTCAGGCAATGGGATAATTTATTTTATAGAAGGGCATAAAGAAACTAAGCACTTTGCCAGAGATCTAAAAAGCAAAGCAGAGAAGTGAACAGCTCTGCCTACATATTTCAGTCCCCCAGTGGGATACAAAATGTGGATATTTTGATATTGTTTGTATACTGCTTTAAATTTTGAGCTGTTCCATTCACTGAACACCAAAAAGTTTCAGGGCTGCTAGTTGCAGGTTCCATAGACCCCTTGCTCTTCATTACTCTAAGCTGCAATTCATCACTGTCTTACTAGAAGACAAAAAAATGCAAACTCAGTGGTTGTCATGGGTTCAGCAGCAGCAGTCATTTTTCTCCTTCTTGGTAGCTGGTGCAGTGCTGTGTTTCCGATTTTGGGCCTGGGAACAGCACTGGTAACACCAGTGTTTTCAGTTACTGCTTGGTAGTGTTTTGGTCTGACCAAGGACTTTCTGAGTCTCATGCTCTGCCAGGGAGGAGGGGAAGCCGAGAGGAAGCAGAGGCAGAACACCTGACCCAAACTGACCAAAGAGGTTATTCCATACCACAGCATGTCATGTCCAGGATGTAAAAACAGAGAGCAGAGACTTGGAAGGGTGTGGTGGTGCATTGGGGGGTTCGCTGCTGGGGGTGCACTGGCTGGGTCGGGCTTGGTGAGCAGTTGTATTCTCTTTCCTTGTATTTCTCTTGTATTATTATTGGTGGTAGCAGCAGTGATTTGTGTTATACCTTAGTTACTAAACTGTTCTTATCTCAACCTGTGGGAGTTGCATTCTTTCGATTCTCCTCCCCATTCCCCCGAGGGACTGGGGGAAGAAAGAGATGCCAGTGAGTGAGTGAGAAAACTGAGTGGGGGGGGTTAGAGGCTTAAACCACGACAGTGGTGAACTGGCAGTCTGAAGCACTTCTTTCCCATTTTGCTTGATTTCTCTTTAGTATTAAAAACTATCAGCCTTTACAGCTGATGCTGAGCTTCCTGACATCAGTTTTCTGGAAGGACACAAGGAAGGATACTTTCTTTCACTGGCTTTGTAAAAAAGTGGCAGTGCATGAGCAAGGTGTGTTTGGTCTCCAGCCAAGAAGATCAGGCCCTGGTGATAGCAGCGCTAGATCTACCACAGTTCAACAAGTTGCTGCTGAACAGCTGATCTGCAGTAAAGGACTCTGAGTCCCAAGCTCAGTGCAATTGCAAGCCAGTCCTACTGGCTGGTTATTAACACATTTAGCTGTTGTCAGTGCAAGAAGCTTACAAATGGGTCCATGACCGGGGATCTGAGGGTGACGCGGAGGAGAGGTTGCATGGAGGGGCTGTAACACAATCTCAGGTAACCTGCTTATGAGGAAAGACTCCCTTTGCAAAAATAGCTGTTTACTAGGAGGAGTAGCATCTGCTTGCCTCTGCTCTTGGAGGAAGCACGCTCCCTTTGTGCCTTATGGGAAAGGCTTAAATGAGATGTTTGGATGTCTTTATCAAACCCAGGGCTAAGTCCCAAGTTGCAGTTCAACTCGGCATACTCCCAGAAGCCAGTCATATCCTGAGTTACAGAAACGCTTAATAAAGTTGATCGAGAAATGCTGTGCAAGACTCCTCAGAGCTGGAATAGTGGACTTCCTTTCCAAACCTCTGCCTAAAACCATTGGATAGTTTTGCTAATCTGGATACAAGAAGTGAGCCTTACAATATTGCATTTCAGCCTTCCCAAAGAGATCTTGCTTTGTGAAACTGGTATAAGGTTTTTTTAGCAATAGTGTGTGTTTCTGCTCATTTTAAAACCAAACAAGGCAAGTCAGTGTCGCAAAATGGATATGATATTGCTCTACAATGCCACCATATCTCTGTTTCCTCCTGAAAATATTTACTATTGTGTATCAGCAGAGATCTCTACAAATGTCATAGGTCTGCAGAAAGCTGGTGTCATGCTGCACCAAGACTTGTGTCTAAATAGACCTTAATTTCACACCAAAGGAGCACTGTGACTCGATACTCTTCTGTCCTAGTGTGTCACTAGTAAAGATACTATGCTTTTTTGCAAGCTGCAGCCCAGGTGCACTCATTATCACTCTCGACAACTACCTAAAAGGAGGTTGTAGTGAGTTGGGGGTCAGTCTTTTTTCCAACGTAACAAGCAATAGGACAGGAGGTAATACCTCAAGCTGCGCCAGGGGAGGTTTAGTTTGGATATTAGGAAAAATTTCTTCACAGAGAGGGTGATCAGGTATTGGAACAGGCTGCCCAGGGCAGGGGTGGAATCACCATCCCTGCAAGTTTTCAAGAACCATGTAGATGAGGCCCTTAGTGACATGGTTTAGTGGTGGTCTTGGCAGTCTTGGGATAAAGGTTGGACTTGATCTTACAGGTCTTTTCCAACCTAGTTGACCCTATGATTAGCTCACCCAGCAGCTGCTGTGCGTGAAAGCTGGTGGATAGCAAAAGAATGCAATCTTGATGAAGAAGACATCAGGAAAACTATATCCAAATGAGCTGTGGTAGTGGTTGTGCATGAAGTGCTTTTGTATTCATGACAACCCCTTCATTTGCAAAAAGCACAGAAAATCAATCAAAATCAGATGCAAACAAAGAAATGATAAATTATATCAATAAAGTCCATGGGCTAATCAAATGACACCCTCCTTATTTAGTTTAATAAAAAAAAGAACAATTGCTGGTTATGGCTCCCGGTTTAGGATGGCAAACAAGCACTGATTCAGACTTCAGTTAATTAAGTCATGTAAGCTGAATGGAATAGGATTCCACTTTGGTTTTTTTTTTTTCTGTTAATGAGATAAATTGATTCCATTTCCAAATTTCATACACCTTTCTTCTCCAAAGACTGTAAAAGTACCATGAGTACATGAGTTTATATTTGTGTATAACCTCATAGCTGCATTTTGTAAAAGCAGGACTACAGGATACAGAAGAGCTCTGCTCCGCTGCAGAAACTTATGTCTTTACACTATGTAAACCCTGTCATATAATCAAGATCTAGCTTCACAACCACTAATCTCTACTTTTATTGTTCTAGAAATCCTCTCTCCAGTCTACTAGAAATAATGTCCTAGTTTCCAGATTAACTATGTTTAAACTACCCTGTATTTGGTTCTTTCAAAAATTGAGTGTCTGTGGTTGGGGTATCTTTTCTTATGTCCGATGCTTAATTGGAGATGCAGTTGTGGGCATTTGTATCATGGAGAGAATCTGCCTTATCTGTCAAAGACCAAGCTATGGTCACTTTCTGGTCTAAAGCTTTCTGAATTTAAATGTGATACTCAGAAAAAATGCAACTTTGTTCATGTGCCATAGATGAACAATGAACTTGTTCATTGTTTATCTTCTACTACAAAAGCAAGGAGAAAATTCTTATTTCAACCGACTGGAGTTGGGGAGGAAGTTTTTATAAAAGGATATGATGTAGATTTAGACTTGGGCCTTTACAGTGTTTTAGGAATCATGCAATTATCTTTGGCCCTCAGCCTCTCTGGGGAGGCAAAACAACAGACTTGATTCCTCTAGACAAAGTCCCAGAGGCCTGCAGGACTGCCTGTCAGGCATGTGCTTGTGTATTCCACGGCCAATTAGGTTACTGCAGAGATGCTGTCCGCGTATTGCAACAACCTATGTGTGCTTTGATGTTCTTTGCTCTCCGGGGATCCTTTCAACCAGGTAATGGGTGTTTTTGCAAAAGTAGTCACCACCAATGAGTGTTAAACCAATGAAGGTAATAGTTTCTTCTGGATAATATTAGCATGTCTGTGATGCTCGAGTATAACAACTATCTGTATGTTTAATGATGACTCCTTCCACCTCTCTGCTGTACCAGACTAATTAAAAGCATTTCCTACTGTCTCCCTTTATCCAGGAAGAATCTAGGACTTGGAATCTGAGAAACCAGCAGTAACATTTGCACAGAAGAGAGCTACTTTCCAGAAACTTTGCTCCTATGAAGTTTTTCATGGCTTTTTAATTTATTTTACTTTATTTTATTTTAATTTATTTATTTTATCTTTTTTTCTCTATAAGAGTGAACCTTGTATCAAGATAATGAGCTTCAAACATTCAAATCAGGGCTTGAGTGATAATTAGGTCACTCTTACTAGAAGGATTTATTGACCTATATCCAATATTAGCAGCCCTAAGATTTTCTCCATAGAGAGTCAGTGAAAATTACCTTCATCAATCTTCAGGACATTGATAATCTTAATTTTTTCTCTATTTTAGGTTATCAGAGCAGATTAATAAATAATTTACTCTGAGGGCCTGACTGAGCAGTTCTTCAAGATGTCGAGAAACCTCTAAAGGAAAAAGAAAATCTAAATTTTTAGATTTTCAAAGCAGATTAATAAAGATCAGCTTTTGGAGACTGAATATTTTGAGATGAACTGAAGGGCTTTCATTGATTCTGGTAGTCACTGGATGATATGAAATATGTTGTACATAGAGAAAATGGATGGCTATTTTTGTAGGAAAACAGCTTACAAGAGTCTCCAAAGCCAAAATCAAGCAGCTGGTGCTTCCAAATGTGATGTATAGCTTGTAGAAAAGAAAGGGAGTTCAGTCTGAGAAATTTCTTTTTCTTTTTTTTTCTTCTGGGTCTTGGAGTTTCTTCAGAGTTCTTGACATGGGGAATGTGTAAACCAAATACAAGTAACCTTCAGATTTGTGTATATTTGAACATCTAACATGCCTAGTGAGGCTCTGATGTTGGTCTCTGGAGTATCTTGCAGGCCAGATACTATCTTGTACTGACTGGGATAATTGTTTCTTTTTATTTTTTTTTTATAATATAATGAAATGCAGCCCCATGCCTTTTTCAATATGGGACAATGAAACTGTCATGATGCAGTCTCAGAACAAACAACAGGAAGTAATCTTTACAAAACATACCCTTAGGCTGTGGAGTTCCTTGCTGCTGATACAGTAAGTACTAGAAGTTTACATGGATGTAAAAAATAAATGAACAAATTAATAATAATAACAAAAAATCTGTTGATGGGTTTGGTCCTTTGGTCCTTTGGTTTGGGAACACCTGTAAGAGAATTTCCTGGAGAAGTGTCACTGAATGCTTTCCCCGTTCTAATGCTTTCTAAATTAGCTGAAGGAAACATCCTGGATCAGCTAATCCTCTTTCCTTGGCTAATCCTCTACTCTCCTCGGTTTATGTGACCATTCTTCCTGTGTGTGTGCTTAGGCATGTATGTCCATCTTCTACCTGCATGATTTTTTTTAGGGGTCTGAATTATCACCAGATTTGGCAGAGGGGTAGAAATCTCAACTACAACCAGTTCCTACACATTTCGTAAGAAGAAGTAGCTTGAAGGAGGCTGAGGATTACCTATATGTGTTGTCAGTGCACGATCACAGCTTTTGCTAGAGTCTACATAAGAACTCGCTGTCGTTACTGTCCAAATTCAGGAAAAACGGTCAGAGTTCACATTGTATTAGACATCAGAAAATCCAGCCAAAGGTACAGCCAACCAAACAACTCATTTCAGTTACTTTTTATCTCAGTGTTTTCTTTGCAGAATTGAACCTGCAGAAATTTCTTTGAAAGAAAATTACCATCTTTTTCTTTGGGCCTGATTCTGAATAGTGAAAATGGACTTGTGGGAGAAGTGAGGTCTTCTCTCCTCTTCATGAATTCCAGGATCATTAAGTGTTCTTAGCAATGATCCAAGATTGGTCTTTGCAGAGCCTTCATGCTATGATTTTTACGTAGTTCAGTTCTTTATTTAGGAAAGGCTTACAGAGATAATTCAAGGCTGGAAGTCCTTGAATTAGGATGCCTGACTCAACAGAAAAAAGTAAGGCTTTCTCCACCCTGAAAGTAGGAATAAGAAACACATGCAAGACCAGGTTCTGCATCCTTTACTTCTCAGTTAGCGGGTTGCTCTGACTGGAGTCCAGCTGAGTGCCATGAAGTTAGGAAAGGGGGTCAGAAACAGTCATGTAATGAACTGGCTATCAGGAGGCAAACTGACTGCACCTCTTGGACACAAACACAGGATTACTGGTGTTACTGATCCTTAACAAACCCAAGCTGGGAAGGACATTCCTCTACTAACAGCCCTCCTGGCATTGGTGCTGCTACATTAACAGCTGTGCTTTGCGTTATCAGGTTTTAAAGGCCCCACAGGATTTCCCACACAGTAACCGGAAAGTGGCCATGTATGTATCTTTCCTGGTTTAAAAAAAGAAAAAAGAATCGACCCATGCCAGCTCTCCCTTACCTCTTTTCACTTTCTAGTCCCACAGTTTCCTTTCTAATAAGATCAAAAGGCATCTAAAAGTAACAAGTTTTGTTTGGTTTTTTCTTTCTTCCCTAGTAAGCTTTCTTTTCCAGCATGTTGATACTCTAGATAACTGACCATGCCTTTGTATTTATTAATGAGAGTGATTCTGGCCTACAGATCCATACAGTTGATAGCAAGCAGATCACTCTAGAGACATGACTGGACAAGAACAACTAATTGGTATACAAGGTTGGGAACATTTGCAGTGAAAACTCTTGTCAGGGGAGACTGGAAATCTTACCCAGGTGAGAAAAGTCTTCTCAGCATATCTGTATAGGTACATGTGGATAGGCATTTAGATAAATAGGAAATAGGAAGAGAGCAGTTGACTCTTTCAGCTGCAATATAGATTAGCACTAGCTAGTTATTATAAATTAACACTGAATTTGAGCTGCATGAGCTATATGTAATTAGTTATCATGCTCAAGTGAGTATTACTGAACACAAAGACAATGCTAATGACTGCATGGATGAAAGGAGTGCTTAGGGGGAAGTATATATGCTCCCTTGACCTCAAATGGGCATTGCTTATGTAGGCTAGTGTCATGGTTTAAGCCCAGCTGTAACTCAGGAAGACCATGCAGTCTCTGGAGTCTCCCCTCCCCTTCCTCACCCCCATACCCGGAGGGATGGGGTGGAGAATCGAGGTAATGTAACTACCACTTGTTGAAATAAGAACAGTCCAGTAACTAAGGTATAACACAAATCACTACTGCAAACACCAATAATAATAATGATAAGGGAAATAACAAGGAAGAGAATACAACCGCTCACCACTCAATGACCGAGCTGTGAACTCACTCTTCTGGGTTCCTGCCCCCAGTTTTTACATCCTGGGCATGACATGCTGTGACATGAAATACCTGTTTGGTTAGTTTGGGTTAGGTGTCCTGTCTCTGCTTCCTCTCGGACTTCCCCTCCTCGCTGGAAGAGCATGAGACTCAGAAAGTCCTTGGTCAGACTAAACATTACTAAGCAGTAACCAAAAACATCAGTGTTATCAGCGCTGTTCCCAGGCCAAAAGTCAAAAAACACAGCACTGCACCAGCTACTAAGAAGGAGAAAAAATGACTGCTACTGCTGAACCCAGGACAGCTGGAAACTTGTTTAAACCCAGAGTGACCGTTCTTAGGTTGTCATATAACCTAACAGCTAATAACTTAGACTAGAAATTTAGTTATCTTTCATACATTTGCACAGTAAAGAAGAGGGAGAATGAGATGGGTTGGAAAGTGTACACCAAAAAATGGCCGAAATGTGGAAGGGTTTTGGCTCTGTTCTTGAATTAGGGATGGAGTTTTTCATTTTGTTGATGTATTTCTAGATTTCTGGCCTTTAAAAAAGTTTCTAATAAAAATCAAACCCCAGAAAGAAAGCAGCAATTTCTCAGAGGTGGAAAATAACATCAAAGTAGAAATGATTTTTAGAGCTGGCATTTCTGGGAGGTTTACTGATAAGTCAAACTTGCCAGAGCAGAGAAAATCTGAGCTAATACACAGTGATCAGAGATTTTTTCCTTGACTACCACATCTAATACTGTCAACAAGCCTGCATATTGCCTACAAAGATGGGAAGGCATTGGCTAATGGCCATATGTGCAAGCTTTGGAATCTCTCCTTTGCAAAAAGGCAGATGCTTCAGATAAAAGTTTTTATTCATAGATATATTTGAGTAACTATAAAGTGAAAGTCAAATTCATTGGACAGAATCCTTGTAAAGCTTCCCTTGTTTACTGCATAGGGATACTTCACTACCATAGGAATAAACCTTCCCTCCTTCCCAATTTGGAGCTACTCAAACATATGAGGCAAGACAGATGCAAAATCTGCTGGTGTCATGGGTCATCAGGAGGAAGAAATCTGAATCAAGAATCGTAGGATTATGTGGGAAAGGTCTGGCTCACTAATGGACAGAGGAGGAGGACTCACTGTTGGACCTGCAAACCTTCATATTCTGTGTGTCAACTGGGAGTCCTGTTGAACACTCAGGTGCATTGCCAGATTGGAGAAAGATGGTTAAAACCCTGCTGATCTCTTTATTGCTGAACGCTGCAGGACTGAGTAGCCAGTAGAGTTTAGTTCCCTGAATGAATTTAAATGAGGCACAGGATGAGAAGAAACACAGAAAGAAGAGTTGGCAGCATGAACAGGAGGAGGTACAGGAGGATTGCTCTGAACATATTATAATAATGCAGGGCTTGAGGTGGTCCTGGTATCCAGGAGAGATGTCTATACAGGTTTACGGTCATATCTACCCAGGGAAAAGCCTTGTGCCCTGAGAAAACTGAGTCCTGTGTAGATCTTTGGTGTTTGTCCAGGGACTAGCAGACTTACCTCCTGGACTCCTCTCAGGAAGCCAGTTCCTGTCCTCATACCTACATTCTGCTTTCTAGGAAAATAGCATCTTTTAGGAGAGAAACCCATCCATTAAAATGGCAATATGGAAAGGACAGTTATAAGTGTTAACTTTAAACAGAGATTAGAGGGAGGCAACCATTATTTTTGCTCTTGCCAGTAACAGTGGTTTTAAGATTTCCTGTCAGTATTGGAATATGGCATGTATTAAATTAGCAAGTGTTTCTGGTTTGTGTGGAGGCACATACTGCTGGGTATATATAGCTCATTAGCAATATTTGCTGAATTCATATTTATTCCCAGAATCAATACTTACTAATTAAATCATCTGTTTAGGACAGCCCTATACTGCAGCAGAAGGAGTCTGTTCCCATCATGACACATGCAATACAGCATTTAGTTCCCATTATTATTAATAAGCACTGCAGGCTTAATTCCTGATGCGAGTCTCTGAACAGGCATGCACAGCCTGCATCCATCTGCCTAATGTTTTAAGCAGTGCCTTTTCCAGCACTCGGGGTGCTTTAACCCTTCCCACACCTTTGCTTTGGCATCATGAACGAACTTCAGCAGCAGCTCCAAAACAACCACGGGGCTCTTCATTATCTTGGTTAACTTTGGAAGAAGGCCTAGGAGTCTTCACAAGGAAACCAAAGGGATAAGTTCGACATGGTGGACCTGTAGAACTGCACAGAAGAGTGAGAGCATTATTTCCCCATGTTCCTGGAGGCTGTCATTTCAAGAGGGAAATAGTGCTTCTGGCTATTGTCTTGCCCTTATGTTACAATAATACTGATTTTAATGATTCCTGATTCTCAGCACTGTTCACATATTGTGAAACATTTTGTGACTAATTTCTTTAACTGTACCAGGGTACAGATTCCTGCCCTGGAATCTGGCTGCTAAACTCAGTCTTTCCTCAAGGGACTTTGACTCCTGGAAGAAGACATGCTCTGGTATCTGCAAGTCCCAGCTTCCATTTATAGCTTCCCCTTCATGACATAGATTTCTGCAGATCTTCTCCCAGACCCTGACCAACAGCTGCAAGGAACAGTTTCAACTATTAGAGGTTATTAATTCATCAGGTCCAATTGCCCCCTTGTTGAAATCCAGGAAATGGTGTCAAGTTCTTTGCAGTAAATGACAGAGACTGAGTGTACATGGAAATAGCTGTTGAGCTGATCCCTTCTCCCACTGCAAATCCTTGCTCACTTTTTGCCTTTGTCAAAGTGACAGGGGAATTTCTCCTTTACAGAAATTCGCATTTCACAGCTGCATATTATTGCAGCAGGTGTGAGTGGCCTCTTGCTTCAGAACATGAGGCAGCTCCAGGCTTTCATTCTATTACAGCAATATAAATTCCTCTGCCATGACTAGACTTTATCCTGTACTGGGATATTTCTGATACAAAAGAAAATGCATGTGATTGGCATTTTGCTCATCAGTCCTTCTTTCCCATCTCTCTTTGTTTCTCCCATGCTGCTGAAACAGCCTCTCTGGGTCTTCCCTCACTCTGGGGCTTTCTGGAAATGGCTGTTCTTCTTGCTGAGGCTCTGAGTGACTGGCAGATATGTTCCTTTGAGCTCAAAACATGCCAGGTACTTGGCCCAGGCAGTAAGCATGAGCTTCATAGATGTGGAAGTAGGTGCCCAGACAGCCAAGAGATGGCACTTCCATGGTCACAGGAGGTTTGAGAAATACCGTCTGGCTGCACTGAGCATGTGGGACCTCGGCAGGAGGGCATGGTGGTGGGGCTGCACAGTATGCATGAGAAATGGAGACATGGTATGACTGAGTGAAGAAGATATGTGGCTTGTGGAGTCTGTGAATGGTGAGTTTCCACTTAAACTAAGTGTGGCACAGGTGAGATTTCTCCCGGGCTATCACAGACATGCAGTTCCTTTTCTCCAGCTGGCCCAATTAAAATTAAGAGTAACTTTAGGGACCCTAGTATGGGCTGTGCTGATGTATCAATTGCAAAATCCATAACTTTTCAATGATGAGCCAATAAGGAAAATTTAGAATTAGGATAACTCAGCTAGAAGAGATAAAAACACTGGGAGTTTTGCTTTTTTTTTTTTTTCTGGCTTGTGCAGTGCCTTTGTAAGAGGGTGTTTTTGTGTATTTGTTTGTGCTTGCACTGTGGTTGCTGTGTGTGCAACGCCAAACACAATCAGCCACAAAGCCCATTGTATGTTAAATTACAAACCTACTGTTCCCTGAGGAATTTGAACACGGCCTTTGATCAACCCGTGCAACTGTCTCTTACAAGACAAGTGAAGGAGCTGTAGGTACCTGGCCTATTATCTCCTGGGCTTGTCAGGGTTTCTATGAAGTTCATCCTGAAGATCCTATTTTGCTAGGATGGAGGCATATGAGGCAATCAGTATGTTTTAGGCATTTATTTACCTTGTTTTCACTGGTTGTTTTTTATAATTCTACCTTATTCTTGCTCCCTTTTTCCCTTAGGTAATTCTTAATCTTAAAGAAAACCCATAACACCCAACCCTGCCTAATGCAATTTGAAGACAGTCACGCTTTATTAAGGACTGCAAAACGCTTCTTGGCACGAGGGTTTTCATGTGTAATCAAATGCAGCAATTGGCTTGATTGCAATTGCTTCTGGATCTGTTACACAAACACCTGATTAGATTTTAGCAGTGCTTCCAGTTCTGGAGGAGCTGTTGTCCTCCCAGCATGAATGGGCCTCCGGGAAATCACATGCCTCATCCTTAGTGCCAACACCTGGAGATGGGAGAAACGAGATGGGCAAACCAGTTAGCCAGGATCTGCCCTCTAAAGAAACTGTTGCAGGGTGGGAAAAGTGGATGAATTTCCAGATCCTCTGCCTGCCCAGTTTAACACTGGGAAGTGCTTTCTTATTCTTCCTTCAGTTTTCCAGTGTCACCGTTTCCCAGTTTTAGTGGTGTTTATACCAGACACCCATTCCTTGACTGTAGAGCTCTATAGACTGTGTGTAGTCTCTCTGCTCTGCTGTCCCACCTGTGTCCTTGGGAGTGGGATGAACATCACCAGCTAGGGTGATGCCAGAAGGGAGGAACCTTTTTCCTGTCTCTCTCCCCTCATGTGCATTGGTAGTGGTCTGCAATGCCCACCTGGACGGAGAAACCAGCAGAGGTGACATCAGATAGTAGTCAAAGCTGGTAATGCTGAGTCCTCAATAATTTCTCCTAATTGTTCTGGACCTTTGCATTGCAGAGGTGTTATAGATACTCATCTGTATAGGCTCATTGTAAGGGCCGTGTTGTCTGTTCTGTTTATTTGCAGTCCTAAAAGGCAGAGGATGTTGCACGTCTCTTCCCCTGCCAGCTCAAAGCTCCACATCCCAGTAGATCTGGAGCTCCTCAGCTCAGATGAGAGGTAAAAGTGCTTGAGAAGGTGTTATGCTGTTCTCAGTTGTGGTGGAGCTTTGTGATACTGCATATACACTGTGCAAGTGCCCAGTAAGGAGACTGTGGCAGGTTCCCCCCACCCAGGACATCCTGGTGACTCCTGAGACATGTGAACAGTGGTGGACGCAGTGATTTCAACTAGGGACTAAGAGAGCTTTTTGAAAAGATGTTTTTCAACTCTGAAGAAAATCAAGTTTTTGTTGAATGCCTTTGCTCTGGAAAGTCCTAATTTTGAAATATCAGACTGATGAATAGTGACATTTTTGATCTAAACAAATGCTGATGTTCTTGGCATTTTTGAAATGTCAGTGCAAAGCTAAAATCCTCTTATTTGACTCTTCTCCACTAAAAAAATAGATCATCAAGTTGAAACAAAGTTTTGCTGTGAAAAATATCACATGAAATTAAAAGAACAAACCAAAAGCTTCTGTTTCATGAAAGAAATATTTTGACAAAATAATTCAACCCACTGTAGGGTGGTAACTTAAGCAGTCACCACATCAGCCAGCACCCCAAGTGGTGTTTGAGGGAGGACAAATTCAGCATCAGTCTTTTTGTTGCCCTGGGGGAGATATGTTAAGAAGACCAAATTTTACAGGTGAAATGTTCTGAAAATCACTCACCTTTGGGCTGTTTCCAGTTTGATGTTCAGAAATGCCTTGGGGCTCTAGAAACTTTTGATGATTTTCAGTCACTCAGTCCCACTCTGGGAACTCATACATGTACCTGCCAGTGAAAGTGATGAGCAATTTGCCTGAAGAAAGTTTACGGAATTGGGCGTTACTCTGATTTGGTTGTCATCATGTATAACAAAGTGCTTATTTACTTTTTTCTGCTTTGCCCTGCTTGGACAATTAAACCCCTGAGTCATTTTGCTTTTATTTCAAATCAGTTGCATTCCCTGGTTCACTGACTTGCCTGGAGTTTTATAATACTCAGCTACCAGAGGGGAAAAATGGCATTAAAACCCCTGAAGATGTTAAAATTCATATGTTTGGATTTACAGTGCTGCAGGGGCTATCCATTAATTTGATGAATTTCTTGATTTCTCTGTATTGCGTGTAAGCGTGTGTTCTTATTCAGATTTTTAGCAGCAATGAGATACATTATTAGTCGTTCAGCTCTTGAGAATAAACCTGTATTTTACAGCAGAGGGAGAAGGTGATGTTAGCCCAGGGGACATTAATGGAGACCATACAGCTAAGCAACATCGACAGCCCTGAACCTGGGACAACATATGAACCCTAGGGTATCAATGCCTGAGAAGTGTTGGCAGAACTGTTTATGAGGAAATTGTTGCCCACTGGAGGCCTGTCTCAGGCAGGTGATATATGCATCTCATTCGCATTAACAGAAATAAGCGAGTGAAAATTAAACCTTTAGTTGGCTGGGAGCACTTTTCTTTGGACTGGATTTAGTACCTGGTGACAAGAAGCATAACAGAGCTTCATAGTTTCCCTGCTAGCTTGCTGCACCTTAGGAGGGCTTTAGCACTCAGTGAGGGCTCATGGACTCTTTCTTTCCATGGCTGGGAACACTTTCAGCACAATTTTAACTTGTCACATTCAACCTGTAAATTTGGGTACTTTCGACTCAAGAAGAGTTTTCTAGAAGCATGCACACAGATGGATGTCAGCATACAAGGATGGATTAGGTGCTCAAAGCTTTATAAATCAGAAGCATTTCCAAACAGTTGCAATTTCTTGACTCCTAAACATTTCCTATGAAGATGAAGAGACCCTCTGAAATTCTGCGTCTGTGGGTTACTGTACAGCACACATGACCTTATACTTAGCTGCCTTTCACAGATGCTTAAGGAATGGCTAAACTGTGAACTTTCGGATTACTTTGAATAGCTTTCATCTTAAATAGATGGAGATAAGACTTAAAAATGGACTCTTCCCAGTAGGAAGCAAAAGGCAATAAAATATTCCTCAATCTTTATAAAATTTTTTTTTTTCAAAATATATGTTTCTTGGTTTTGATTACTCTGTTTGAAAGCCTGGATCTGTCAATCCTGTTTGGTGTTTGGCCCTTTTAAACCTTCCTACAGAAAGCAGAGACAGCTGTGACAGGAATGACAGCCAGCTTTCCATGTCTGAAGAGATCAGGTGTTAACATAAATATTGCCACATATTAATCTCCAGGGCATCTCTCCCCTGCGGCCCAATATTTGTTTTGTTTCTTTTAGTTTCATCAGTTATGTATTTAGGTAAATATTCTGATTGAGGGGATGTGGTGTAGTGGGGCTCAAATTTAGTACAAACTCTGAACGGGTGCAGAAGATGAGGGGCATCATGGTGGCGGCATCATGGTGGCATCTTCATGGCATGGATCAGCAGAGACAGTCAAGGACCCCATGAGCCAGAACTGAACATGAAAATAGGCAATTTTCATGGCACATCAAAAGTTTATTCATTCACAGGAATTATCCCTCCTCCTCCTAGGTCACAGAGTAGGCTAAAAAGTCTGTAGTCAATACAGCTTTCCTGTGTTTAAAACTGTTGCTGCTGTGAGATATCTATGGCCAAATCCTTCATAACCGCTGGATTTTGAAGGCAAGTTATGAGCAATTTTTACCCTTTACCTGTTGAGGGTCACTTTTCTGTGGAATTTTAGAGGGGGACCCAAGTAAGCTTGATACAGGTGGTAATTTTAAGGTTGTTATTTCAGTATAACCTGTTACTGGAAAGGATTGACTTCAAAGCCAAACCACCCCCCTGGGGAAGAAATAGCATTTGCACCCGCAAACTGCAGGAATTTGAACTCTGGGGCAGCAAAGCATGGTCGTGGGCTTTCATGCCATGCCAGGAAGTTTTCTCAGTTTGCTGGGTGGCACAAGAGTAGCTTCTGTCAACAGCTTTCAGCAATGGAGCTAAAAGGCACATCCATTCCCCATGCACCACTACTCTCATGCAAAAGTATTTTGCTCTGTCCCAGGAAGCACATTTCCTCTGCCTCTCAAGAAAAAATCACACTTTATCCAAAGAGTGCCATTGACCTTTTGGCAAATAACAAAGACATGAGTCTTGGATGATGGACTTGCTGTGTCACCTCAGGGACGAAACAAATAAACCGTCCCCAGCTTGGAGGAGATGCTACACATAGCATCCAAAGCCCATGCAAGGCAGTCATCCCCAGTTACCTGGAGACATTTGCAGCCCACTGCCTGCCCTGGTTATGAAAAAGTGGCTAATTCTTCATTCCTTTGATTTTTAAAGAGCTTTGGCTCAAATACCTTCCTGTCAGCACAGCATTGTGTCTTAGTGAAAGCTGAGCTTACAACCTACTCCTTCCTCAATGTGAGACACTTGATTAACTTTAGGGAAAAGACAGAAATGGTACAGTATAAATGAAGGGCAGGTCTGTGTTTCACTGATGAGATCATAATTAGCAAGAAGAAAATTTGGCAAGTTGGGATGCTTTTGGGACTTCATATTAGGGGAAAAATCCCAAAAGAGAGTGAGAAAAAAAGATAGAAAAAGAAAATGTCCAGGTCACAAATATAATACAAGAGAACCCAAAGCCAGCATTTCCTGTCTTGCTGTTATACAAGTCTTTTCTGTGTCTGACAGATAGCTGTTCCGCAGCAAAAAGTGACCCGTATTGTTTAAACAAAGAAAGTCGCCAATTAGAATGTCTTGAGTTTATTTCAACACTTTGTATTCTGGAAGCCTCATTGCTTGGGAAGGAAGGCACAAGGTTGTCTGCTCTGCTGTGAAGCAATACAGTCCTTTCAAGTACATCCTAAATGACCACCTTTTGTCAGAAAATGTATCAAATTACAGATATCAATGTATAAAAGAGACTTAAGAGGCCATCTAATCCATCCCTCCAACCCAGAGATTGTTCTAGGGAGTCATTTTTCTATGAGCTTCATAAAACCCTTCTGCAGGAGTCATCATGCTTTCCTGAGCTACCTAGTTTCTAATTCTCCAGATATCTAATCTAAATCTCCTTTGCTGCAGTTTAAGAGCTCACACCCACTGTTTTTGCTCTGTCCCTGATGAATACAAGGAGATTTCATAGAACAGAATCTGACAGATGTCAGGTTAACAACCTCCCATTCAAAGCAAAGCTAACTCCTAAGTCAAAACAAGGATCTTTCTCTCCCCCAGTGACAAATGTTAACTTACTTGAATACCATTACCAGAACTTCTCCCGTCTCCTGGGAGAAATGCAGTTTGGTGTCAATGATTTGAATCTTCTTTCATAGATCACATTTGCTAGACTGTAGCTATTAGTCATTCATTGCTGTTTTATTAGTCATAGCTGTATATATGGTGAATGCTCTCATGCATACATGCATGCACCCATACACAGACACATGTATACACAGCTAATTTGGATGAGCAGAAGCCTTTCCTTGGCAAGATGATTTGGTAAAGTGAACTTAATTCTGCATGCTGGGAGTATCAGACTGAGTTGTGCGATGTGAAGGGCAATGAAACATTAAATGGCAATATGTTATCTGGCCAGTAGAAGCATTTGCATCTTGTAGTATGATGGATGGAACATTGTTATTGATATGGCAATAGAGGATATGCTTTTCTTTAACTGTTTCAGCAGTCCCTGCTGAAGGAAAGAGTCTCTCAAATATCTTTTCAGAGTGTATCTACTTCTTTAGCCGTTTCAGTGTATTTACTTTTTTAGCCATTGTTGTGGCTTTGACTATCAGCATGATTTTAACCTGCTGTCTTATCTAGCTATTCAGCATCCCTATGCTAGCTAATGTGTTTTTAAAGAAATTAACTGCGAACAGGAGCTTGTGCTGTTTGCAGGATCACTGAAGGTTTGTACTTTGGAGTCCAGCTTCAAGCAACAAGTATCCCTTCTGCATGCTGACTGGCATGGCTGTGCAGATACCTTGATGGACAGGAGAACTGGTCCACAGTAATCTGGCTGTACATGGCTCTGAAAACTCATAGAGCAAAGAAGCAAGGAAGCCGAACTACAGTGCTGGTTTATTTATCTAAGAACCTTATCTGTGAGAGCTTCTTTGTCGTAACTTGGCCCAGGGGCAATGCTACAATGCAACTACGTCTAATAGAGAACATTATTTTAATATTTGCATATTTGTAGTGTAGAAGAAATCCAGATATAGACAGGACTCCATTGTGTCAAGTGCTGTAGAAACACAACACAGGGAATTTAGTAATCACAAACTAAGCCTAAATAAAGGATAGTAGTATGATACAGAGGGGCTTATTACAGTGAGGATATAAATCTTTCAAAGCAATGAAAACTGCTTAATATTTCCATAGTTTTGAGGCATTGTTATGGCACAGGAATGTTGTAAGGACTCAAATAAGGAGGTAGCTTTCCTAAATGAAGCCAAGGACATATTTATCACGGTTAAAAATTGAATTTTAAACAAGCTCAGACACAAACGATTGTACAGTTACTATGCAAATAATACGTGGGTTGGTGTTGTCATGCTTTTAATGGGCAGGTATTTTTATTTTACTTGTTATGTTGCTATTATAAAGCGTTGATCAGGGCAGCGATATTCTACCTGTAGCTAGTCCTGGGTTTCTGGATACTTCTAGGAATTTCCTGAAAAGGGAACTGAGAAAAAAAAAGAAGTGTATTAACAGTCAGGTTGAATCACTGTAGGGGTTTCACCTTCTGTCACTGGAATACCCTTAAGCTCCTGCAAACTGAAAGAGATTGAAAAATAACTAGTGTAGAATGAATAAACAGGAAAGAGTTGAATTTCTTGTTTTTGTTTTCCCCAGCAGATGTTCAGTTGTTGAAGTGTTAGATCCCCCGGATGATGGAAGAGTTTATGAATGTCCTCCTTCTCAGTATTGTTGCCTCTGGGGGTGCCACCAAGCTGGGCTGGAGGTAGCAGCAGCTGGTATGTCTCGGTGGGATACTCGGAGTCATGGTTGTCATTTACTGGACGGGTGGAAACCACGGTTGTCTTCTGCTCAGTCACCACCTGGTCCCTGTCACATGCCACAGAAATTGATATAAATCAAACCCTCTCTGCAGTGGGGGCCTTCAGAAAAAAAACTAATGTTTTAAAGCACAAGAAAAGAAGTGTCAAAGATGCAGCCCCAACAGCCTATCAGTGAGCTGGGGGGTTGTCTCACTGCTTGGGCTGAATGATGAAGGAAGTTTTCAACATGTGGGAGCATCTCTAGGAGTGTAACTGGAAGAGTAAAGTCCAAATCAAAGCCAGGTCAAGGCAGAGGACATATCTTCCCTTGCACAGTGTGTTGTGGTTTAAGCCTCTAAAACTCATGAAAGTTGCTCGCTCACTCACTCACTCACTCACTCACTTCCCCTCTTTCTTCCCCCAGTCCCGGGGGAATGGGGAGGAGAATCAAAAGAATTCAACTCGCACAGGTTGAGATAAGAGCAGTTTAGTAACTAAGGTATAACACAAATCACTGCTGCTACCACCAATAATAATACAAGAGGAAACAAGGAAAAAGAGGATACAAGGAAAAAGAATACAAATGCTCACCAAGCCTGACCCAGCCAGTGCACCCCCCAGCAGCAAAATCCCCAGTACCAAAAACCTGACCATGCTGTGCACCCCCAGTCCACCACCACACCCTTCCGGGTCTCTGCTCCCCGTCTTCACATTCTGGGCATGACATGCTGTGGTATGGAATAACCTCTTTGGTCAGTTTGGGTCAGGTGTCCTGTCTCTGCCTCCTCTCAGGCTTCCCCTCCTCCCTGGCATAGCATGAGACTCAGAAAGTCCTTGGCCAGACCAAAACATATACCAAGCAGTAACTGAAAACACTGGTGTTATCAGCGCTGTTCTCAGGCCCAAAATCAAAAACACAGCACTGAACCAGCCACCAAGAAGGAGAAAAAATGACCTGCTGCTGCTGAACCCATGACACAGTGGTAGTGAGCTCTAGGCTGAAATAGCAGATAGGGGAAGGGATGGACTCTGCCTCTGAAGACATATGGGCCAGATGTCACCTAAGAAAGTAGCTTGTATAGAACAACCATTTACAGGCTTCTGGAAGATAGGAGACCTTTGAGTTCAGAGATCATAATATAATAATATGTATAATTTTTAATTGGTAAACTTTGACAAGCAGGTGGCTCAAGTGGTATCTTCAGCCTTTCTGATGATGGCCTAGATTTGCTTATTTTCTTGTTTATTAAAACTAGCCTCAAAATGTGTCTACATTGTTAAGGTTAGTCTCTTGGAGCTGGGCTCAGTGGTGGGAGACCAGAGAACGTACAGAGTATTGGCAAAGTCAGGGCAGATATATGTTCTTGTGCCCAGTATTAACCAGGACATCCAGAACCTTTTTCTTCATATTAAAAATAAAACTGATAAGGAAGTATATTCTATAGGCTGCGTTTTCCAGGGCTCTCATTTTTCTATGTGATGTCTGTTATCTGAAAACAAAATGCAAAGATTGCCTCATCCCATCCCTGGAAGGAGATTAACCAGTCAGTGACTCTGTTATGTATTTTTCTACAAACACTATTGAAACAGACAGGTACAGATGATTCACAGCAACTAGATCTGCATTCATTTTTACCCACTCTGCAAAAAAACAAAATAAAGCAGGAAAGTAAGTAATTTCTGTCTTTATCAATCTAGATTATTAAAGTTACCCAGTGTGAATCACTCTTGGAGCATTAATTTTTATGTCAGTCAAGGAAAATTAAGTGGCCTAATCACATTACATGTTCACAATTACAGTGACTGCAGAGCTTTTCCTGTATTTGCTTGGAGGCTATTCCATTTTGCTGGACTCTTTTGATACTGCTTTTGCTGTGTGTGCAATTAAGGACTTTTTTTTTGTTAATCAGTTTTTACATTACACTCAGCGGCCCCGTCACACAACTAAATGACCCGTTTAACAAGCATGATAAAATCCTCATTAGGGCCTATTATAGGATTTAGTGGAATCTTCCTGCTTCACTACAGCACAGGCCTAATCTAATTAACTCTACCACTTAATTCTCTCCCTCCCTCTTCTGTTTTATTGGGCTTTTTGTGCAAAACAGATTCAAGAAACACAATTAATGTAATTTATCCCAGAAAATCCCCAAACATTAGCAAACTACAAATGTAATTGGAAAAGCCCTCACAGAGTTCAAGCATAGTAGGCAATTACTCCAAAACTACAGCACTGCATATAATCATGTTACTTCTTATTATACTTTCCCAAGATGTGCAAAGAGGTAATTCTAATCAAGTGCATTTAAAGCCATAAATAAGGCTCATCTTTGTGTTTGAGCAGCTTTCATATTTAGTTGAAGAAAAAATATGTGCCTTCAAGAATGAAACGTTTCGCTAGGATGTGCAATATGGAAAGCAACTCAATGTTGTGTTCTTGAACCCATTGGTATAGAAGTAGAGCAGCTCCCAGGTATAAAAAGCCTTGCGCAGTACTTTGTAGCCAGATTTACCAGTCACTGGGAAGCAGAATTCAGTCATAAGTGGTAGGTAGTCTTTAGTTTGACTTTTTTTTCATGGCAGCAAGTTGAAGAATGTTTATGAAACACAAGATGTACTGCAATAATGTCTGTTGGCCACTGAACATGGGAAGGACAGTTGGGAAGACATAACTCTCCAGCTCTTTTCACAGGCTGAATCTTTTAATTTGAAGCACTGTTAGTCTTTTTCTTTTGGGTGGTGAACTCATACCAGATGCCAAGAAGTCCTAGCCTAGTTACACCACAGCTGAGATCATAAAATCATAGAAACACAGAATAATAGACTGATTTGGGTTGGAAGGGACTTTAAAGCTCATCTAATTCCACCCCCGTGCCATGGGCAGGGACGTTTTCCACTAGACCAGGTTGCTCAAAGCCCCATCCAGCCTGGCCTTGAACACTCCCAGGAATGGTCAGCTGGTCTCAGAGGTGCCCTGAGGAGTTAGGGATTGACCTTGGTATTCAGAACTGAAGATCTGTTGATCAGTTGTTGGAATTCCTAGTTAGATACTCATAAGGTGAGGCTGCTATCTGGATAAAAAATTTCTGACACTTCTGTGTCAGCATTACCTAGTAGTTAAGATAGATAGGTTTCTATAAGAAATGAGAGTCATGTCCACCTAGTATGGAAACATGATGCAAGGTGCATGTCGGAGTGGTCAAGAGGAAGGAGATGGTGCAGAGAGGAACGGGTCTTGTCTAGCTCTTCATTTTAGCAGATGTGTGTGCTTGTATGTGTGTAAGAAGACAAAGAAGACAAAATAGCTCCTCAGATATTGACAAAAGGAGGAAAAAGAAGGTAAGACACAGGTCCAGAATGCAGTGAGAGGAAAGCAAAAGATAAGTGAATGTTTTTCATTCAAAAATGTCCAACAAGAGATTAGATTGCCCCTATCTCAGAGGATGTTGATTTTATGCATATTTGCAAATAAATCACGTGTGGAGCTCACCTTCCTCTTCCTGGAAAAAATTAGCCAAGTGTCTTGTATAAACTGAACAGCAGCCAGGTGTAACAAGTAAATAATTTAAGCATAGGATGAAGCAAAGTTCAGTCCGTATCTCCCATCTTTCTCTGAACTGACAGAGGAGGATATTTTAGTCTTGTATTGATTCGGACTTTTTTGAAGTTGTCAAATCAAGGCAAGCTGCCTTTTGGGCAATGTGCTTTCATGCTGCACTGAGTGCAAGATGGAATTATCTTATTTGCATGATGCAGGGATTTGGACAAGATCAAGATGACATGACATTACCTTGGGTTCTCCAGTATTTGATGCTATTAATCTTATTATTGTGGGTGTGGGTTTTTGGAAGCTTGACTCACATGGAAATTCAAATATGACTTCTTTGAATGTGGCAGGCTTTTGAAAAATTTGACATAGTGTGCTGTTGCTGTTCCTTCTGGAAACCCTAGCTTTGTTCCATCTGTTCAAGCACAGCTTCCTTTAAGGGCAAGAAATCAGAAGGATGCAACCCAGGAGCAATCAGACAGACTATGAAAGTCTAGTGGAAAGGACCAGAAGCTAAAGCTATATGACTGCCTTCTTACCCAGGAGCAAGGGAGTTGTTGTTTCTAAGCCTAGTACTTTCATGAATCAATACATTTGAAATAATAATAATAATTATCCCTGTGGGGAAAGAGACTGTTAATTATTTTGTAGTGATCTTGGAAGCATGGTATGCCCACACACAGCTGCTCTGGCATGTGTGGTTAAGCTCAACAAGAATGCCTCAGTCATTTCTTTGATTCCTCAGGGGACCTGCTGTCTAAGAAGTGCAATTAGGAGCAGGAAAGTTGCATTGCATAGTGCCTGGCTTTGGGGAGTCTTTTGTGAGATGGAAAAGTGTTACTCCTATCAGTTCTCTCAAACTCTTTCAGCAGTGACCAGGGATTGACAGGCTGGTAGAGAAGAGGTTGGTATACTGGGGACAGGTCACAAGCACTTTGCAGCACTTGGAGTTAAACTCTGTCCTCTTCACTGATCTTCCTCCTGAGCAAGGACCACTGAGTTAGTCCTGGGTTGCTATGTGCAGGTGTGCACCAGGGTCAAAGCAGGCATTTTGGAGGCAAAGAAAGACACAGCTCTAGTGTTGGCAATAGCCCTGCTCTCAGCAGTAGGTAGGACTAGGTGACCTCCAGAGGTCCCATGCAACTAATATTTCTATGATCATGTGTCTGTATGTTTTGCTAAGTAGGCTTCAAAACAATAAAATTCATGTGTCAGGTTATCATCATTAGAATGATTTTAAGTAAGTTGAAATTAAAAATGTTTTTATATTTGTCGTGGTTTAAGCCCAGCCGGCAAGCCAGAACCACGCAGCCGCTTGCTCACTCCCTCCCCTTTCTTCCCCCTGTCCCAGAGGGATGGAGAGGAAAATTGAAAGAATGTGACTCCCACAGGTTGGGATAAGAACAGTCCAGTAAATAAGGTATAACACAAACCACTCCTGCTACCACCAATAATAATAATGACAAGGGAAATAACAAGGGAAGAGAATACAACCACTCACCACCTGATGACTGATACCCAGCCCCACCCGAGCAGTGATCTAGCCCTTCCGGGTAACTACCTCCAGTTTATATAGTGGGCATGATGTGCTGTGATTATTTTCCTTCCTTTCTCTAAGACTTCTTCAGGTGTATCACCCCACACAATGATGTCATCAATGTATTGCAGTTGTTCTGGAGCTTGCCCCTGTTCCAGTGCAGTCTGGATCAGTCCATGGCAGATGGTAGGGCTGTGTTTCCACCCCTGGGGCAGTCGGTTCCAAGTGTACTGGACGCCCCTCCAAGTAAAAGCGAACTGTGGCCTGCACCCTGCTGCCAGAGGAATTGAGAAAAAAGCATTGGCAATGTCAATCGTGGCATACCACTTGGCTGCCTTTGACTCCAGTTCATACTGAAGCTCTAGCATGTCCGGTACGGCAGCACTCAAGGATGGGGTAACTTCGTTCAGGCCACGATAGTCTACTGTTAGCCTCCACCCTCCATTAGACTTTCGCACTGGCCATATGGGGCTATTAAAGGGTGAGTGGGTCCTACTGATCACTCCTTGACTCTCCAATCTACGGATCAGCTTATGGATGGGAATCAGGGAGTCTCGGTTGGTGCGATATTGCCGCCGGTGCACTGTTGCGGTCGCGATTGGCACTTGTTCTTTGACCTTCAGCAACCCCACAGCAGAAGGATCCTCTGAGAGACCAGGCAAGGTGGACAGCTGCTCCACTTCCTCTGTCTCCAAAGCAGCAATACCGAAAGCTCATCGGTACCCTTTTGGGTCTTTGAAGTACCCTCTCCTGAGGTAATCTATGCCAAGGATACATGGAGCCTCTGGACCAGTCACAATGGGGTGTTTCTGCCATTCCCTCCCAGTCAGGCTGATTTCAGCCTCCAGTACAGTCAACTTTTGGGATCCTCCTGTCACTCCAGAGATAGAAATAGCTTCCACCCCTTGACAGCTTGATGGCATCAGAGTACACTGTGCACCGGTATCTACTAGAGCCTTATACTTCTGTGGGACTGATGTGCCAGGCCATCTGATCCATACAGTCCAATAAGTTCGATTGTCCCCTACCTCCACCTGGCTGGAGGCGGGGCCCCTCTAGTCGTCATCACATTGGTCACTCACATCTTGTAGAGATGGATTATTCTTCTTCATCACAGGAGCTGAGGTAAAATCTGCTCTTCCACTCCATCTGGGAACCTGCTCACCAGAGACTGAAGATGCAGCCTTCATGGGGTGATCAGACTTGACCTTTGTTCTCCTCTTCAATTCACACACCCATTCCTCCAGAGCTGAGGTAGGTTTTCCGTCCCACTCTATCATGTCTTCTCTGTGATCCCGCAGGTAAAACCATAGGGTGGCCCGTGGTGTATAACTTCTATATCTTCTCTCTCGAACAGTGGGACGCCTTCTGTTAATAGCTGAGACGTGTGTTGGTACATGTGAGGAGCTGGATAGATCGTCTCTCAATTGTTGGAGGTCCTGGGACAGTTTTTCCACAGCTGAGATGATGGAAGGGGTGATATTACATTCAAACTCTCGCAGTTTATTAATCATTTCATCCACTTTTGGTGGTCTTATGTCACTCCAGGTTATTGTTGCCAATGAGTGGGCATATGATTGGGGTGCATTCCGTGTAAATTTCCGCCACATGGATCGTGTACATTTGACTTCATCTGGATCTATGGGTATATCCCCAACATTCGGCTTGGTAGTATAGATCATCTCTACAATGGCTGATTCTCTCAGAGACTGGATGCCTTTCTCTAGAGTAGTCCACTTGGCCGAACGACTCATAACATCATCCTTGTATGGAAACCTATCTTTCACAGCTGCCAAGAGCTGCTTCCAAAGGCTGAGGGACTGTTTCTCTCTTGCAATTGCTTTGTCAATTCCCCCTTCCCTGGCAAGTGATCCCAGCTGTTTGGCTTCACTACCTTCTAGTTCATGACTGTCGGCCCCATTGTCCCAGCATCGGAGCAGCCAGGTGATGATGTGCTCCCCTGGTTGACGGGTAAAGTCTTTTCGCATATTCCGTAGCTCGGTTGAGGTCCGAAATCGAGAAGTCACCTCTTCCTTTTCTTTTTCTTCCGCATCATGTGGTAATAACTCCTGGTCAGATGCTGTCCCAGGTGGTGACGTTTCTTCATCTTGTTTCATCTTTCCTGCCTCTTCTTTGTTTTTCCTCTTGCGTACAGGGCAACCGATATTGGTATGAGTTGGTCCTCCGTTTTAGCTGCAGTGATTATTACTGTGGTTTGGGTAGCCGCCGTACTTGTCACTGGGGTTTGAGTCGTGGCTGTACCTGTCTCTGGTGGTGATATAGCTGCTGTACTTGGAGCTGGATTAACTGTGCTGTCCATTACTCCTCCCTCAGATTCAGAGACTTTTTTTCCTTTTGAAGATGCTGGACAGTGTTAAAACAAGGCTCTGTAAGCATAAGCCAAGCCCCAGCACGTTGCCATGATTTGTCCATCTCTGGTGTGACCAGAATGATCACACACCTCCTTTAAATGTTTTACTAATTTTTCTGGGTTTTGCATTTGTTCATTGGTGAAGTTCCAAAGCACTGGAGGGCCCCACTGGCCTAGATACTTGCCCATACTATCCCACACACCCTGCCACTCATGACTGTCCAGCCCTGGGGAAAATCTCTCGGCCATCCTGGATTGTGGTCTAACCCCAGACATGGCCCACACCCCACTCTGCTTAACTCTCCAGACCAGACTAAATAGTTGTGAGTACAACATATTCAGTATGTGTGCCAACATGGTAATTCCCGTCAGCACCAGCAGGCAGATCTCAAGGGTACCTAAAGGCCATTCAAAACCTTCAGAATTCTCAAATAGTGTTGTAAACGGCCTAGCAGGGACGCTGGGAGCACAAAAGAATGTCTCCTTCACAGGCTGACCACCTGAGGAGATGAAAAGAGACGTGTAATTGCTAAGAACTTCCATTATATACCTCCCAAAGTATAGAGTTGGTGGCCACACTGGAAACACAAACCGGGTCAGTTTCATGATCACTGAGTCTATTGTATTAACAATCCGTGCAATACAGTATAATGTAACAAGAATCTTAACCCAAAACCCAGATCTGAAAAACGTTAAGATAAGAAGAACCGGCTGTAAGTGAGGTATCATACACTGAACCTGTGAGAACCAGAGCAACAACTTTGAGAGCCAATAAATCAGCATTGTGATGAGTGGCTATTTTGTCCTTATCTCAACCCTTAAGTGCCCCACGTTGGGCGCCAAAACTGTCGTGGTTTAAGCCGTTAATTTCACTTCTCCCTCCTTTTCTGCCCCCCCCCCCCCCCGATGGGGGTGAAATGGGGAGAAGAACCAAAGAAAATGTAACTCCCACGGGTTGAGATAAGAACAGTCCAGTAACTAAGATACAATACAAATCACTACTGCCACCACCACCACCAATAATAATGACAAAGTAAATACAAAGGGAGAGGATACAACTGTTTCGCTGCCCAACCGAGCCGAGAGACCGCGTGCACAGAGCCAGCGAGAGCCCGCCCCCCGTATTCTCCCTCCTGGGCATGACGTGCTGTGGTATGGAATAACCTCATTGGTCAGCCCGGGTCAGGCGCCCTGTCCCCCCTCCCCCAGCTTTTTCCCTCTTTCCTGCCGTAACATGAGACTCTGGGGGGGGGGGGGGGGGGGGGAAGCCGAACCCATAACACCACACAAGGACGATGTTATGAGTCATTTAGCCAAGTGGACTACTCTAGAGAAAGGTATCCCGTCTCTGAGGTAATGAGTCATTGTAGAGATGATCTGTTGCAAGCAGGATGCCGGGAAAGGACCCACAGATCCAGATGAAGTCAAATGTACACAATCCATGTGGCGGAAATTTACACGGAATGCACCATCATCATTTGCCCACTCATTGGCAGCAATAATCAGCAACGATATAGCATCACCAACATTGGATGAAATGATTCGTCAACTCTGAGAGTTTGAAGACAATGTCACCCCTTCCATCATCTCAGCTGTGGAAAAACTGTCCCAGGACCTCCAACAATTGAGAGATGATCTACCCGATCTATCCAGTTCCCCATGTGTACCAACCCATGTCTCAGCTATTAACAAAAAGCGTCCTACTGCTTGAGAGAGAAGATATAGGAGGTACACGCCACAGGCCACCCTATGGTTTTACCTGCGGGATCACGGAGAAGATACGATGGAGTGGGACGGAAAACCTACCTCAGCTCTGGAGGAATGGGTGTGTGAATTGAAGAGGAGAACAAAGGTCAAGTCTGATCACCCCATGAAGGCTGCATCTTCAGTCTCTGGTGAGCAGGTTCCCAGATGGAGTGGAAGAGCAGATTTTACCTCAGCTCCTGTGATGAAGAAGAATAATCCATCTCTACAAGATGTGAGTGACCAATGTGATGACGACTAGAGGGGCCCCGCCTCCAGCCAGGTGGAGGTAGGGGACAATCGAACTTATTGGACTGTATGGATCAGATGGCCTGGCACATCAGTCCCACAGAAGTATAAGGCTCTAGTAGATACCGGTGCACAGTGTACTCTGATGCCATCAAGCTGTCAAGGGGTGGAAGCTATTTCTATCTCTGGAGTGACAGGAGGATCCCAAAAGTTGACTGTACTGGAGGCTGAAATCAGCCTGACTGGGAGGGAATGGCAGAAACACCCCATTGTGACTGGTCCAGAGGCTCCATGTATCCTTGGCATAGATTACCTCAGGAGAGGGTACTTCAAAGACCCAAAAGGGTACCGATGAGCTTTCGGTATTGCTGCTTTGGAGACAGAGGAAGTGGAGCAGCTGTCCACCTTGCCTGGTCTCTCAGAGGATCCTTCTGCTGTGGGGTTGCTGAAGGTCAAAGAACAAGTGCCAATCGCGACCGCAACAGTGCACCGGCGGCAATATCGCACCAACCGAGACTCCCTGATTCCCATCCATAAGCTGATCCGTAGATTGGAGAGTCAAGGAGTGATCAGTAGGACCCACTCACCCTTTAATAGCCCCATATGGCCAGTGCGAAAGTCTAATGGAGGGTGGAGGCTAACAGTAGACTATCGTGGCCTGAACGAAGTTAC
Source organism: Myiopsitta monachus (assembly GCA_017639245.1). Taxonomy (NCBI): domain Eukaryota; kingdom Metazoa; phylum Chordata; class Aves; order Psittaciformes; family Psittacidae; genus Myiopsitta; species Myiopsitta monachus. The sequence goes on along the minus strand of CM029926.1, from coordinate 24,392,994 downwards.
CCCATCCTTGAGTGCTGCCGTACCGGACATGCTAGAGCTTCAGTATGAACTGGAGTCAAAGGCAGCCAAGTGGTATGCCACGATTGACATTGCCAATGCTTTTTTCTCAATTCCTCTGGCAGCAGGGTGCAGGCCACAGTTCGCTTTTACTTGGAGGGGCGTCCAGTACACTTGGAACCGACTGCCCCAGGGGTGGAAACACAGCCCTACCATCTGCCATGGACTGATCCAGACTGCACTGGAACAGGGGCAAGCTCCAGAACAACTGCAATACATTGATGACATCATTGTGTGGGGTGATACACCTGAAGAAGTCTTTGAGAAAGGGAAGAAAATAATCCAAATCCTGCTGACAGCCGGTTTTGCCATAAAACGGAGTAAGGTCAAGGGACCTGCACAGGAGATTCAATTTTTGGGAAGAAAATGGCAAGATGGACGCCGCCAGCTCCCCACAGGTGTGATCAACAAGATAACAGCAATGTCGCCACCAACTAATAAGAAAGAAACACAAGCTTTCTTGGGTGCTGTGGGGTTCTGGAGGATGCACATCCCAAATTACAGTTTGATTGTAAGCCCTCTCTATTCTGTGACCCGGAAGAAAAATGATTTTAAATGGGGCCCTGAACAACAACAAGCCTTTGAGCAAATTAAAAGTGAGATAGTTCGTGCAGTAGCCCTCGGACCAGTCCGGACGGGGCCAGATGTTAAGAATGTACTGTACACCGCAGCTGGGGAGAACGGTCCTACCTGGAGCCTCTGGCAGAAAGCTCCAGGGGAAACTCGAGGTCGACCCCTCGGCTTTTGGAGTCGGGGATACAAAGGATCTGAGGCCAGCTACACCCCAACTGAAAATAGGTATTGGCAGCCTATGAAGGAGTTCGAGCTGCTTCAGAAGTGATTGGCACTGAAGCACAGCTCCTCCTGGCACCCCGGTTGCCCGTGCTGGGCTGGATGTTCAAAGGCAGGGTCTCCTCTACACATCATGCAACTGATGCTACATGGAGTAAGTGGGCCGCATTAATTACACAACGAGCTCGAATAGGAAATCCCAGTCGTCCGGGAATTCTAGAAGTCATCATGGACTGGCCAGAGGGTAAAGATTCTGGAAGGCCAGCAGAGGAGGAAGGAGTGATGCGTGCTGAAGAGGCCCCACAATATAATGAAGTGTCAGAAAGTGAAAAGCAATATGCCTTATTTACTGATGGGTCTTGTCGCATTGTGGGAAAGCACCGTAGATGGAAGGCAGTAATATGGAGTCCTCAACGACAAGTTGCAGAAACTGTTGAGGGGGAGGGTGAATCGAGTCAGTTTGCAGAGGTGAAAGCCATCCAGCTGGCCTTGGACATTGCTGAATGAGAAAAGTGGCCAGTACTTTATCTCTATACTGACTCATGGATGGTGGCAGATGCCCTGTGGGAGTGGTTGCAGCAATGGAAGCAGAGCAGCTGGCAACGCAGAGGTAAACACATCTGGGCTGCTGCACTGTGGCAAGACATCGCTGCCCGGGTGCAAAACCTGGTGGTCAAGGTACGCCACGTAGATGCTCATGTACCCAAGAGTCGGGCTACCAAGGAACACCAGAACAACCAACAAGTGGATCAAGCTGCTAAAATTGAAGTGGCTCAGATGGACTTAGGCTGGCATTATAAGGCTGAATTATTTTTGGCCCAGTGGGCCCACGACACTTCAGGCCATCAGGGCAGAGATGCAACATACAGATGGGCTCCTGATCGAGGGGTGGACTTAACAATGGATACTATTGTCCAGGTTATTCATGACTGTGAAACATGTGCTACAATTAAGCAGGCTGAACGGTTAAAGCCTCTTTGGCATGGAGGACGATGGCTGAAGTACAAACATGGGGAGGCTTGGCAGATTGATTATATTACACTCCCACCAACCCGCCAAGGCAAGCGTCATGTGCTTACCATGGTGGAAGCAACCACCGGATGGTTGGAAACATACGCTGTGCCCCATGCCACTGCCTGAAACACTATCCTGGGCCTTGAGAAACAGATTTTGTGGTGACACGGCACACCAGAGAGAATTGAGTCAGACGATGGGACTCATTTCCGGAGCAGCCTGATAGATACTTGGGCCAAAGAGCATGGCATTGAATGGGTATATCACATCCCCTACCATGCACCAGCCTCTGGGAAGATCGAACGGTACAACGGGCTATTAAAAACTACACTGAGAGCAATGGGTGGTGGATCTTTCAAACATTGGGATACACATTTATTAAAGGCCACCTGGTTGGTCAACACCAGAGGATCTGCCAACAGAGCTGGTCCAGCCCAGTCAGAACTTCTACATACTGTAGAGGGGGACAACGTTCCTGTGGTGCACATAAAGAATTTGCTGGGGAAGACAGTCTGGGTTATTCCTGCTTCAGGTAAAGGCAAACCCACTCGTGGGATTGCTTTTGCTCAGGGACCCGGATATACTTGGTGGGTAATGCGGGAAGATGGGGAAGTCCAATGTGTACCTCAAGGAGATTTGATTTTAGGAGAAAACAGCCAATGAACTCAATTGCATGCTGTTGCTTGTTATGTAATGTGTTTCTTTATAGCCCATCAACTAGATGTCTTCAAGTCATCCGCGACTGACCCTCAGACCATCATCCCAACAAAGAACGAACTTTGATGAAACCAGAGGAGTTCTGCAGTAAAGGAACAATCGGCATCAACAGGCAACGATCCAACACTGCACACAGCCTCCCCTTCTCTGAAAGGCTGTTACAAAAGGTGGAGCCTGACATCATGGGCTGGATGGACTCAGCAGCTTTATAGGGATTGGTCCAGGCACTAAGGGATTATATCTCTCCATCTGTGTGTGTGTGTGTATATGTGTGTATATATATATATATATATATATATATATGGGATGATATTTTGAAGAAGTGGGATCTGAGCATGATGTGAATGGTATGGAATAAGGGGTGGATTGTTATGGGTTCGGCTTCCCCCCCCCCCCCCCCCCCCCCCGGCAGAGTCTCATGTTACGGCGGGAAAGAGAGAAAAGCTGGGGGAGGGGAGACAGGGCGCCTGACCCGGGCTGACCAATGAGGTTATTCCATACCACAGCACGTCATGCCCAGGAGGGAGAATACGGGGGGCGGGCTCTCGCTGGCTCTCAGCACGCGGTCTCTCGGCTCTGTCGGGCAGCGGAACGGTTGTATCCTCTCCCTTTGTATTTACTTTGTCATTATTATTGTTGGTGGTGGTGGCAGTAGTGATTTGTATTGTATCTTAGTTACTGGATTGTTCTTATCTCAACCCGTGGGAGTTACATTTTCTTTGGTTCTTCTCCCCATTTCCCCCCCGTCGGAGTGGGGGGTGGGGCGGGAAAGGAGGGAGAAGTGAAATTAACGGCTTAAACCACGACATGTGGAAACCTTTCTTTCACAGCTGCCAAGAGCTGCTTCCAAAGGCTGAGAGACAGTTTCTCTCTTGCAATTGCTTTGTCAATTCCCCCTTCCCTGGCAAGTGATCCTAGCTGCTTGGCTTCTTTTCCTTCTAGTTCATGACCGTCTGTCCCATTGTCCCAGCGTCGGAGCAACCAGGTGATGATGTGCTCCCCTGGTTGTCAGGTAAAATCTTTTTGCATATTCTGTAGCTCGGTGGAGGTCTGGGGTTGAGAGGTCACCTCTTCTTCCTCTGATTAACATACTAATAACTCCTGGTCAGATGATGTGCTGGGTGGTGACATTGTTTCTTCATCTTGCTTCATCTTTCTTGCCTCTTTCTTGCTTTTCCCATTGTGTACAGGGGCAACCGATAGTGGCAGGAATTGGTCCTCCGGTTTAGCTGCAGTGATTAGTACTGTGGTCAGAGTGGCTGCAGTATCTGTTGTCGGGGTTTGGGTAGCTGCTGTACTTGTCACTGGAGTTGGTGTAGCTGCTGTGCTTGGAGCTGGAGTAGCTGAGCTGTCAATTGTGGTTGGAGTTTGAGTAGCTGCTGCATTTGTTGCCGGGGCTGGTGTAGCTGCTGTACTTGGAGTTGGAGTAGCTGCATTATCTGTTGCAGTCAGAGTTTGAGTAGCTGCTGTACTTGTCACTAGGGTTGGTGTAGATGCTGTATTTGGAGCTGGAGTAGCTGCTGTATTTGGAGTTAGAGTTGCTGCATTGTTGGTTGCTTTGCCATCAGATCCAGAGACATTTTTTTCCCTTTGAAGGTGCTGGATGATGTTGAATGGGGCTCTGAAAGTGTAGGCCAAGCCCCAGCACGTTGCTATGATGTGTCCATCTCTGGTATGACCGGAATGACAGAACACCTCATTTAAATGTTTTACTAATTTTTCTGGATTTTGCACTTGTTCAGTGGGGAAGTTCCAAAGCACTGGAGGGGCCCACTGGCCTAGATACTTGCCCATACTATCTCACACACCCTGCCACTCATGACTGCCCAGCTTCGGAGAAAATCTCTTGGTCCTCCTATATCACCATCTAACCCTAGACAAGACCCAAACCTGGCTCTGCTTAACTCTCGAGAACAGACAAAATGGTTGCTGGTAAAACACACTCTATATGCGTGCCAACATGGTGATCCCCATCACAAGCAGCAAGCAGGCCTCAAGGGTACCTAAAGGCCATTCAAAACCTTCAGAACTCTCAAATGATGCTGTAAATGTTTTGGCAGGGGAACTGGGAAAGTAAGGGAATGTCTCCTTCACAGGTTGACCACATGAGGAGGGGAAAAAAGATGCGTAATTGTTAAACACTTCTATTAATTACCTCCCAAAGTATAGAGGTGGTGACCACACTGGGAACGTAAGCCAGATCAGTTTCATAATCAATGATTCTATTGTATTACAAGTAATTACCATAAAGTACAATGAGACAAGAACCTGAGCCCAAGGCCCCCAGCCAATAAACACACAGCAAATATCGGCTGTAAGCAAGGTACAACATGCTGAAACTGTGAGATCCAGAGCCACAACTTTGAAAGCCAACAAATCAGCATCGTGACAAGTGACTATTAATCTGAAACAATGAATGCTTATCACAGATACAAGTAGACACATTCTGGTCAGATCTGTCGTTATCTCAACCCTTCCAGCCCCACGTTGGGTGCCAAAAAGAACTGTTGTGGTTTAAGCCCAGCTGGCAATCCAGAACCACGCAGCAGCTCCCTCACTCCCCCTCTCCCCCATATTCCCCCTGCTCCCAGAGGGATGGGGGGGAGAATTGAAGGAATGCAACTCCCATGGGTTGAGATAAGAACAGTCCAGTAACTAAGGTATAACACAAACCCACTATTGCTGCCACCAATAATAATAATAATGAGGGAAATAACAAGAGAAGTGAGTATAACCGCATACCACCTGCCAACAGATACCCAGCCTGAAGGAGCAGTGATTTAGCCCTTCTGGGTAACTGCCTCCAGTTTATATACTAGACATGACGTGCTGTGGTATGGAACACCTCTTTGGTCAGTTTGGGTCAGGTGTCCTGTTTCTGCTTCCTCCCGGCTTCCCCTCCTCCATGGCAGAGCATGGGGCTCAGAAAGTCCTTGGTCAGAGTAAACATTACTGAGCAGCACCTGAAACCATCGGTGTTACCAGCTCTGTTCCCAGGCTGAAAGTCAAAAACACAGCACTGCAGCAGCTGCTAAGGAGGAGAAAAATGACTGCTACTGCTGAACACAGGACAATATTTAAAAAGGCCAATACATTCCATAGGAGCAGGTGGTTTGTGTTTTTTTTTTTTTTTTCCTTCCAGCTTTGTTTTGTTTTCCAGGTTAAGTAATATAACAGTATGATTTAATCTTACAAGGAAGTCATTGGAAACACAGTTGTGATAAGCCAATAGAATATAATACCTTGGGTGTTTTGGTGGGGATCACACTTGTCATATTTACCTAAGTAATTTTTTTGTAAATTAGATTCTTATAAGATAAAAATAATAGCTGCCTTGAGTGATATTCTAAGATGATGTTGGAGGAGCTGCTGTTTGTCTTATTTCCACTCTATTGGGGCTGTAACTATGGGAAAGCTCACCTGTCATTAGAGCTACTGTTGATTTCAGCAATAAGGAAAGTTGGCTCATATTTGCTTTTTCCCCCCCTGCCCTGTGAACACAATTCCCTGGGATAACTTCATGTGAGACTAAGTAAACAGAATAAACAGCTTAACAAAGAGCTAAATAAACAGCTTAATAAAGAAAACTAATTGGAAGCTTCCCTCAACAATGAAATGGATCTGCATTCACAATCACCATGTGAGGAGGGATCATGGAAAATGAGGAAAATCACCCCAAAGGTTGTGTAAGAACTAAACTTATGACAGCTTTACATTTACAATATAATGCTGCTAGGAAGCAGGTGTGCTGACAACATGACAATGCCCTGGCCAATTCCAGGCCAAAAATGTCCTGGTAATTCTTGCTGGAATATTATCTTTGGAGTGAGAATGGAGGATATACTGGTTTACTATGGGTACGATTGTAGAGGAAAGTCCCAAACAATATTACTTCCACAGCTGGGCTCAGCAGGAGTGGGCTTTGCTGTGCAGTTTGCTTTCTCTCTGAAGTGCATTGCCTGCTTGATAATTATAACTCAGATTTCAAGTTGGAGTGGCATATCTCCAAAGCAGTGTGATCCTAGTGCTTAAGCAGGGAAACTTCTTGGCAAAGACTGAAACTGCCATGTCTAAGCAGTAAGAAAACATGGAAGCTATGAGTAAAATAGGCTTCTTATCCACCATTTACCAAGAAAAACTTCCTGGTCACCCCAAGCAAACCCCCACATTGCAAGTATTGTGATAGGCACCAGGTATGTAATTATTGATAATTGCAATGGATGGATGACCCTTCAGGGGTGGTATCTGGTCTTTCTGGGATTTCATCTGGAGTCAGCTTTAGACTGTCCCAGAGCAATTGGTACAGCACAGAAAGCCTCTGAAACAACTACAGAAAAGGAACGAGTTGGAGAGCTCACTGACAGCTTCCAGCAATGATAATCTCCTTTCAGGAAAGCACAGCTATAAAGCCCTTGAAAGAGCTGAGGCTTGCTCCCTGGGCAGCCTTTCATGCTTTACTCCAAACATTCCTCTTTGTACTGAGAACATGCAGGCATTTGTGTTTCAAATATGAGTAGAGTATAAGGAATTACTGTAAACCATCTTGGCATTTGCTGGTGGACACACCAGTGAGATGAGATCTGCTGGGAGCTTCGCATCAGACAGCTGCGCTGGAACAGATGCTCTGGCTCCAGGTGGCACTGGGCTGTGGTTTGTGGATCTAGATGAGTCATCTTTGAGAGGCTTGCCACGAACTTGGGCACAGGGAAATGATGTCCACACAGGCAGTAACATTGTCTTCCACTTGACTGAACAGATGGAAACACTTGGAGCTAATGTCGTTGGAGCATATGCACTCTGAGGGGTTCATTTCCAGTTTTTTTAATGCCTATTAGTCTTGTGATCTGGCTGTTTCTTAATTCAGAAGGTCAAAAAAACCCCACCGTGATTCTCTGTTCTCATGTTTTCTGTTTGCTGGACCAGACTTCTTCTCTGTATTGACTCTTGTTTCATCAACAGCTTGACTGTAAAAGCTATCCAGTCTTGATTCCAGGTTTCCCAGCGATAGAAAATCACCACAAGCGCAGGCAGTCACAGCTTTCAATTACCAGAACTGTAATGTGTTTCCTTCTTGTTATCTTGCTGCAGTGACTACTTTTGGGATTACTTTTGTACAAAGCTACTGGTTTAAGAGCATGTTAGTCAAGTATCATTCCCCAGATAAACACCAAAAGGCAGATAGCAGCTTTTGCCTCAACTATCTCAGCTCTGAAGACTGACAGCTTGTCTTACAGGTGGGAAGTCTGAAGGAGGGCAATTTAGCTGCATGGTTGAAATTAAAGGAAGAGGGAAGCAAACCCGTTGAGTCATGTCTGCCCTTATAAGGCAGGAGTTGACGGGTCAGGTCTTAATTTTCGTAAATGTGTTGACAACCATTTGATGAAAATGGGTTGTGATTTGTCTTTGTAACTGAAGGCTAAATGAGCATGCTCTTGTTCATGCACACTAATTTCTGCCATGATGAGTTGCCTTGGTCTGTAGCTTTCTGCAGAGGTACCTGGGGCTTGGCAGGGTTGCAAACCATAATGTTTTGGAGAGCTCTGTGAATATATTTGAAGGAGGGCAGCTGTCTGCAGAGACACTTGAGGTAAGCCGCTTTCCTGTAAAGAAAATGAGGGCTGGTCTCCTCTGATTGTTTCCTAAGAAAGCAGCACTTTCTTCACTCTGGCAACTCAGAGTGGCAATAAATTCCTCCACCATGGAATCACTTTGTTCTTCTTCTATTTCATTTTATGAAAAGAAAACTGAAGTAATAAGGAATTCCATTTTAACTCATCACACCAACCTTGGACTGAGTAATATTGTTTATTTAAGCCCTGAGAATGTTTCTGTTTTCATGACGGCTTTTTGTTTGCTGTTTGCCAGCATTATTCCAGAGAATGACTCATATTCTCAGCACTGTGAAGGATAAGAAGGAGGAAGTGCACAAAGTTTCGTTCCCAGTGGTGGATTGTGGAACCTGCAGTAATTTAAAAGTCTGTCTCCCAGAGCAAGAGTGGACTCAGGCACAAAAGAAAGTGGGCAATAAACTTCCCCTTACTTCTTCCCCCTTAAAAAAATTACCTTTGAAAAATAAATGTATCAGTTTTCTGCAGAAAAAACCTTTTTGATAAAAATGTGAACATTGTCAAGAATAATTTCTTTCCTGAGTTACTGATACTTCCGTGGCACCTCCAGGCAGCTGTACTTCATGTGGTTTGGTTGATACACTGGAGGGAAGGAATGCCATCCAGAGGGACCTTGAGACGCTCGTGAGGTGGGCTGATGCCAACCTGATGAAGTTTAACCATGCCAAGTGCAAGGTCGTGCACCTGGGTCGGGGCAATCCCAGACGCAGCTACAGGTTGGGCAGAGAAGAGATTCAGAGCAGACCTGCAGAGAAGGACTTGGGGGTGTTGGTCGATGAAAGAATGAACATGAGCCAGCTTCAGTGTGCGCTCACAGCACAGAAAGCCAACTGTATCCTGTGCTACATCGAAAGGAGCGTGAGCAGCAGGTTGAAGGAGGTGATCCTGCCCCTCTACTCTGCTCTCATGAGACCTCACTTGGAGTATTGTGTGCAGTTCTGGTGTCCTCAACATCAAAAGGACATGGAACTGTTGGAAGAAGTCCAGAGGAGGTCCACGAGGATGATCAGGGGGCTGGAGCTCCTCCCATATGAAGATAGGCTGAGAAAGTTGGGGTTGTTCAGCCTGGAGAAGAGAAGGCTGCGTGGAGACCTCATAGCAGCCTTCCAATATCTGAAGGGGGCCTATAGGGATGTTTGGGAGGGACTCTTCATTAGGGACTGCAGTGATAGGACAAGGGGTAATGGGTTCAAAGTTAAACAGGGGAAGTTTAGATTTGATATGAGGAAAAAATTCTTTACTGTGAGGGTGGTGAGGCACTGGAATGGGCTGGCCAGGGAAGTTGTGAATGCTCCATTGGTGGCGGTGCTCAAGGCCAGGTTGGATGGAGTCTTGGGTGGCATGGTTTAGTGTGAGGTGTCCCTGCCCATGTCAGGGTTGTTGGAACTAGATGATCTTAAGGTCCTTTCCAACCCTAACTATTCTATGACTCTATGATTCTATGTCCTGTTCTCTTCTGAAAGAAAGGAATTCAACTACACCTCCGATGATGTGTGCTGGTGGAAGAGCAAGAGTTCTGGAAAACTTGTAATGAAAGTTTCAACTTGCCTTTCTGATGAGTTTAATCTCTATAATTCTGTTTCCCTATGTATTAAAATAGGTGCAATTGCTATGCCCCTAAGTACACTCCATATTTAGCTAATGCTTACACTCCATTTTGGTGCTGGAAAGAGCTGTTTCCTTGTCAGTAGTAAGAACTGTCTGTGAAACACTTCAGACTCTTCAGGTTCCAGTTTCTTTATCATAGCAATCAGTGCCTGATTTTGGTTTTCTTTGGCAGCTGCCTTTGTAGTGGCCCAGATATCCTATTAGCTGTCTGAAGCATACCTCTGTTGGAAAGCATGACTAGCTCAAGGGGAGGCACCTCCTATGGTTTAAGCAAGCTGTCTTGAGTACCAGTAATACTGTGGGAGCAAGAACTTGCTCCAGCCATTTGCTGCTTCTCAGCATGGTGGACAGGATCCACAGGCGCTAAAAGATCGCTTCGTGCATGGTCTGTTTACTGCTGGCACCTTGCTGGCAAGATGTGTGTGCTGAGGCTGTGGCTGCCTGGTGGGGAGGTTGTTCTGAATGGTGTCTCTACTTCAGCGAGTGTCTTCCAAGAGACCTCCTCTTTGAGGCAGCCCAGAATGATGGCTACTGCATCTCTTCCATACCTCAGGATGTGATTTCCATGCCCACCTCAGTGTGCTGCCCTGCCTGACAACTGCTTTATGTTGCTAGTGATCAGGGTCAGCCTTTCCTATGATTCAGCCTGGGCTGCAAAACCCTAGCTAGATGACATGGACATTCAGACTGATCATGAAAACGCCACTTGTCTCTCCCTCTGCCACCCTGCAATATAGATGTATCCTTAGTGAATTTGCAAATCAAATTGCATTTCTTTCTCTTGTTCAAGTAATAAGGAGATTTTGCTGTTAACTGGCAGGTGCCACTTCGAATTTCAGTAGTGAAGCTCAAAATGATTTGAATGTAGGTCAAGCATGGACTACTTCACTTACAAACGTGATTTGGAAGAAAGTTTTTCTGCATTTTGAGGTATATGTAGGCATTGCCATGAGCTTATAGGAACAGAAATGCGGCCAGAAGCAATGTGAATGAGGTGTCTAGTCCCTGTTTCATAACTGCAAACAGGTTTTAGGCTAAAAAGAAGAGGCTTAAATGTCTCCCTGATGCTTATATTCTGCAGTCCCTGTAAAAATTTTTAAGAATAGTTGGCCTCTTTGAATTAGTCCCTCAGAAAGAAATAAGCAGCAGCTTTTTAATCTATCCATGCATCAGAGAAACATGGAAGACAGCAACCATTTTAGGTGGAGGAGTACCTTTTACTGAGCGCTGCTATGGAGAAAGCTTCTGGAATATGAAGATGATGGGAGAAGTGAAAATTCTCATTTTGCTTCTGATAAAGGATGAATTTGTTCATAAAATAGAGAGCTTATAGAATCACCCAAGAGATTCAGGATTTTGAATCTCACTGATCTCCTGTTGGATGTAGGTGCCAGAGTCGCACAGGAATTTTTGAAGGCCTGAGCATATGTGATGAATAATAACACAAAAGGATGTGATGGGTTTTATACGTATGAAATCTTGTCTTGTATTTCTTTTTTTTTTTTTTTTAGCTTCATGAGTTGGTCTAATAATCTGTTACATTGAGTTGGTCTTCCTGAAGACTGTTCCTTGCTGAGGTACAGCATCACGTTGCTAAAACCTTGCAACTATTTCCAATGTACATTTTGTGCTAATTACTTGTCCTGAAACATTGTACCACTCTCTAACTGGAAGCACAGATGAGTATTGGGATTGGTAATGGGAAAGTGTTGTAGGTTCCTGTGCCTGAAAATCTTTAAAGATGAGTAAGACAAACCACTTACAGGAGATGAACTGTGTCTATTCTGCCCCTTAGTTAAGAGGATGGAGCAAATCCTATTGATCTCCTTTCAGCCATGAATTTCTAGAACCCTACCTGAATGCCTTTCAGTTGTTTGTCAAGTCCTGTAACATCTGCCTTGTAAGGTTTGTTTTTTCCTTCTCCATCTTATTGTGGGAAAACCTAGCAAGAGAAGAGGCATGCTTCTCATGAAATTGGCCTTGTTTTTATTCTTTCTGTTACCCTGTGTCTCTCCTGGGGAAAGCAGACTAAAAACACACACCTAGAACTTTCCAAAAAACTTTGAAAATGTTTCTGGTCTTGAGGGAGTCTGATCCAACACACATAGTCTGAGATAATTCTTGTTTCTAGCACAAAAGAAATTACAGTAGATGCACTACTATAGCAGGGGAAAGTCAGAGATCTCTCTTCTCAGCTGGGATATTTTTCAAGGATTTTTGTGCTTATTGTCTTCAGGAACAAACTGAAAAAATGGCAATGAGACTCTGTTGGATGTGCGAAATGCGGGGTTTGTTTCTAAGTGTACAAGTTATCAGGAGCCCAAGTGTCATCGAATATGTACAGTTGGAGATATTGGGATCCAACTGTCATTTCACTCTCATATTAGTAGTAAGCAAGTTCTGGAACCAACTTGAAAGTATGGAGACAAAATTGAAAGAGCAAATATTGAAAGGAAACGATTAACTCTATATTTATGATACTTCCCTCCTCTCCCCCCTTACTTATGTTTGCTTATGCTCTTGGCAAAAGTGTTTTTTAATTCTTAAATTTATAGCTAATAGTGTCAGAGATTTATTAGACTAAAGCAGATCACTGTTGTCATTCACTCAGGCTTCCTACACTCCAGAAGAAAACATTGCAGCCAGTTTGCCTGTTTTGAATTCCAGATGTGAATTGTGTTAAGAAAAGCTCTTCTGCTCATTGCTAAGCTGTAATTTCACTCCCAATTTATCAACTGGCAATAAGCAAGAATTCTTCTCTTCAATTTAAGTAACAGTTTTGTATCAAATCAGTCAGAAGCTTTGGGTTTAACTTATTAAGGCAATGAAGGGAAGCTAGCCTCAGAGTAGCAGATGTAAACCCTTGCAAAACCAGATCATGTGAACAGATTGCAAGAGGCCTCTGACAAAACTTCATTAAAAAAAGTTTTCAGTGTCTGTGAGTAGGGAAAGAAACTTGAAACTCAGGAGTTTTGATTTAGCCAAAATGCATTAGGCTGTAATCCAATGTCTTCTTCCAGTGTTTGATGGCACTGAGTGTAACAGGGGAAGGGGTATAATTAAAAAGGAATCAGGACAATTAACATGAAGGAAAATCTCCCTCTGTGTTCACAGAGGCAGTAGCAAAGGCAGGTGATTAGATTATTTTTGAGAGTGGTTTTGGATTGGCAAAGGGAGATTAGCTTTTGTAAAAGCCTTGCACTGATTTCTAATTTTTAGCTGTTCTTTTCATTTCTTTCAATCTTTCTTTGCTGTTGCTATAAAAAAGGCTTCAATTAGAGGACAGAAAAAGAGGGAAAAGACAGAGCGATTGGAAGACAATGTTTAAATTTCCACTGTTACCTAAAAAGTGATAATAAAAATCCTACTACCTGTAATTAGGATAACTACCCACCTGACAACTATGATGTGGATTTGCAAAGGAGCAGTTTCTTCAGAGCTTGCAGGTAACTATCTGATGGCAAAAGGCCCAGATTCTGTAAGAAACACTCCATGACATCCATGAAAACAACTTGATGCCCTTTTCAAATAAATCACTCTCATCACTTCCTTTTTGCATATGGCAAAAATGTTAAATGAATTGGCCATCTTCTCTTCATGAAAAAGTGAACCCAAATTTTTTGGGTCCTATGAAAATACATAAACCATCAGAAAGTTTCACTGTGTTTGCTAAAGCACTTATTCTCACTGGATCCCAGTGTAGTGTTGGTTCAGTGAGTAAAGATGGAGGATCTTGCCCTTAAAAAATATGCTGCCTCGGCAGTCTGATAAGACAGGCTGAACTATGATGGTGGTAGCCCAGAACTGGATTGAAGGGGGCAGCTAAATTGCAATGTGTCACTTCCCATCTCGTTTTCTTTTTGCATATAATACATTGGTTGAGTCAATCTTATGAAAATCAGAAATAGTATTATAATAAAGCTTAGGAAATCAGAGTTTTTCCAGTGGGCTAATTAATAGACAGGTAGATTTTTAAGATCACTAAGCTACTCTTTTCAGCAATCTGTTCAGCTCAGGCTGCAGAATTTTACCCGTTTTCTCCTCGAACATGTAGAAATAGATCAAAGCTCTTTGATTTCTATTTGGAAACCTACAGCAGTAGAACAAGCAAGACAATTTCCCATTTAAATGTTATCTCAAATACAACATTTTGCTGTGAGATGTGTGAAACTGCTGAAGTGCTAGACAGGAAAAACCAGACACCTTGGAGAAAGAAAACTTACGAAGGAATCCTATAATTGATCAGGAAGACCTTCCCACCAACAAAGAGATGTGGAAATACCCACACACAGTTGTTTATTCTCTTGAATCAAAAGGAGATGACATATCTGGAATTAGCTGTGCATAGCAATGTCCAGGCATGCAGATGAAGGAGTTATGTAGAAGTCAAAGAAATCAGGTTATATTCAGAAGAGGCAATAGCTGAGAGAATAGGTGGACTAGACAGGAACAGCAGGAAATAAGTCACAGGAGTGGAGCTGCCTAGTTTCTACCTGGAAACTTAGATTAGGGAAAGGAAGAAATTAAATGAATCAACTGCCTGTAGTCTTGACTTAAGGACATGAAAAGATGGAGGAACCATACTTTTATGCGTTACTGCTTTAACAGCCGTGAACATGGCTTAAAAAGTTCAATTTGCATCTGTTTGGAATTTACGTGCCTGCAGGTTCCTGGCACTGGTACAGTTCTCTCTTTCTGGTGTCACAGGTATATGGTACCCAAGACACCGCCCATACTGTGCATGATGGAATGTCACTGTGCATCATTTCCAGTATAAATCCATGGATGATGGGCAGGCACACCTGAGTGTTTCTCAACTATGAAATAAAATATTGGTAAAATGACTTCAATCCTGAATAAGGTCAACGGAACAGAATTACCACAGGAAGAGACAAAGAGCAGTGGCTATTGTTTGTCTACCCTTTGTCCTTCCAAGAGCAGTCTTGGTTTTGACTTAATTAAATACAAGATGATTTGAGAATTACAGTAATGGATATACATGGCTGATTGTTTGGAGTGGATGAGTATGGAAAGGAGAGTGATTGGGAATGTACTTTATTTAAAAGCTTGGGATGTAAATCACCTAGATGGGACTAACCTAGGTGTAAGATCACACTGTCCTAAGTAGAAGCATCTTCAGTTTGCATTAGAAGGATCCTTGACACTATCTGTAAATCAATGCAGAGGTGGCTGTGTGAATTAAAATATATACAGGTGTAATATTTATTAGTAGTAATTACCTTTGTTGGTAGTTATTTTGACTAATTTGCTAATTACCTGTGGCATAGTAATTAATTACCTACTGAACTCCTGGAATATATGTGGAGACACCTTATGCAAAAGTCCGGTTGGACGGGTGTTTACTAAACTGTTATTTCATGATATGCTTTAAACATTTGTAAGTTATCACTGGGTTATGTTTCTGATACTGTCATTACTGCTTGCCAGCTACATTTCACGAGACTATCTAGCACTGTAATAAGTCTCCAGTAATGCACCTGGATTCATTAAAATATCCTCATTCAAATCAGAAGAACTGTCCCTGTAGCTGCTCACTAGTCAATGCAGAATCTTTCAAGAATAATTTCCATGGTTTTTGCACTGCACAGGCCAAGAGGAGGAAAAATCCTTGTGTGGAAATAGAGAGGGTCTCAGGGCTTTGTTGATGGACTGCTTCAGCCTTTCTCCGCTGTAGGAAGCATCAGTTGAGTCCTATTTTGTGAGTTGAGTGAAGGGGATACAGAGTGAAATAATCCAGAAAATTTAAGTATTTTGATTTTAGACATAAACTGTTTTCTATTACTGGGTGTGTTTTGCATGTAGAAAATATTATCCCAGATGCCCCAGAACTTGATAGGATAATCTTGAATTTTACTTTCTCAAACTGGTGTAAAAAACCTATACATTCTGCTCCATCCTGAGCTTGAGGTGACTAAACTGAGCCATGAATCAGTGTCAGACACACCATGAACACATGATCACTTATTCATCTCCTGTCATAGCTTGTAAAAGAGCAAGACAGAAGTATACAGGAGGGAGAATTTACATCAGAGGCCACCAATGGCATTGACCCTTTATGTAACACTGTGCCAGAGTCAGAACAGTAGAAAGAAGTCTGTGAGTTACACAGGGCTCTCAAACACTATTTGGGGAAAAAAATGTCATGATGGGGGAAGAATCATTGCCGTTCAGATAGGGTAACATGTTTCAGGAGAGCAAAACTTCATAATCACTGGTTGATATCAGAAGCAGCACAGCAACCACTGTTGAAGGTAAAAGCAGACCAAGCCGTAAAAATTAAACTTGCAGGAGAAGCAGTGGAGGCTGCAAGGAGGTCTCCAAGCTTGCGAAGCAGAGCAGTGGGGTAGCAGAGCCTGTGGAGTGCTGGGGCTGGGGGAACATTAAGACTATACTGTCTTAAGACTAGTTTTATAGATAAAACTATGGTGTAGGAAAGGGAAATAGGGGACAAAATTGCTGTATTGCTAAATGCAAGCAAGAAAATTTAGAGGATGCTTCAAAGAGCATGCAGATATAAAATGTAGTTTTGGGTTGTGTATCAAAGGGGAAAATGAAATGATTCACACAGTTCAGCAGAGTTGCTTTCAGCTGCCTTAACATGAAAGGCTTCAGACATGGGGCTGAGAACTCAGGAAACTAGTTAGAAAGCCTTGAAGTTTGAAAGTCTGAGATGATGGTTCGGTTGATACACTGGAGGGAAGGAATGCCATCCAGAAGGACCTTGACACACTTGTGAGGTGGGCTGATGACAACCTGGTGAAGTTTAACCATGCCAAGTGCAAGGTTGTGCACCTGGGTCGGGGCAATCCCAGGCACAGCTACAGGTTGGGCAGAAAAGAGATTCAGAGCAGCCCTGCAGAGAAGGACTTGGGGGTGTTGGTCTGTTGTGGTTTAAGCCATAAATTTCACTTCTCCCTCCTTGCCCCCCCCCTCCCCCCCACTCCGATGGGGGGGAAATGGGGAGAAGAACCAAAGAAAATGTAACTCCCACGGGTTGAGATAAGAACAGTCCAGTAACTAAGACACAATAGAGATCACTACTGCCACCACCACCAACAATAATAATGACAAAGTAAATACAAAGGGAGAGGATACAACCGCTTCACCGCCCGACCGAGCCAAGAGACAGCGCGCCGCGAGAGAAACCGGGCACCGCTCCCCAGACCGCATGCCACGAATCCTACCTCCTGGGCATGACGTGCTGTGGTATGGAATAACCCCATTGGTCAGCCCGGGTCAGGCGCCCTGTCTCCCCTCCCTCAGCTTTTCTCTCTTTCCCAGCGTAACATGAGACTCTGTGGGGGGAGGGGGGAAGCCGAACCCATAACAATCCACCCCTTATTCCATACCATTCACATCATGCTCAGATCCCACTTTTTCAAAATATCATCCCATATATATATATACATACACACACACAGATGGAGAGATATAATCCCTTAGTGCCTGGACCAATCCCTATAAAGCTGCTGAGTCCATCCAGCCCATGATGTCAGGCTCCACCTTTTGTAACAGCCTTTCAGAGAAGGGGAGGCTGTGTGCAGTGTTGGATCATTGCCTGTTGATGCCGATTGTTCCTTTACTGCAGAACTCCTCTGGTTTCATCAAAGTTCGTTCTTTGTTGGGATGATGGTCTGAGGGTCAGTCGCGGATGACTTGAAGACATCTAGTTGATGGGCTATAAAGAAACACATTACATAACAAGCAACAGCATGCAATTGAGTTCATTGGCTGTTTTCTCCTAAAATCAAATCTCCTTGAGGTACACATCGGACTTCCCCATCTTCCCGCGTTACCCACCAAGTATATCCGGGTCCCTGAGCAAAAGCAATCCCACGAGTGGGTTTGCCTTTACCTGAAGCAGGAATAACCCAGACTGTCTTCCCCAGCAAATTCTTTATGTGCACCACAGGAACGTTGTCCCCCTCTACAGTATGTAAAAGTTCTGACTGGGCTGGACCAGCTCTGTTGGCAGATCCTCTGGTGTTGACCAACCAGGTGGCCTTTAATAAATGTGTATCCCAATGTTTGAAAGATCCACCACCCATTGCTCTCAGCGTAGTTTTTAATAGCCCGTTGTACCGTTCGACTTTCCCAGAGGCTGGTGCATGGTAGGGGATGTGATATACCCATTCAATGCCATGCTCTTTGGCCCAAGTATCTATCAGGCTGCTCCGGAAATGAGTCCCATTGTCTGACTCAATTCTCTCTGGTGTGCCGTGTCACCACAAAATCTGTTTCTCAAGGCCCAGGACAGTGTTTCGGGCAGTGGCGTGGGGCACAGCGTATGTTTCCAACCATCCGGTGGTTGCTTCCACCATGGTAAGCACATGACGCTTGCCTTGGCGGGTTGGTGGGAGTGTAATATAATCAATCTGCCAAGCCTCCCCATATTTGTACTTCAGCCATCGTCCTCCATGCCAAAGAGGCTTTAACCGTTTAGCCTGCTTCACAACTTCCCTGGCCAGCCCATTCCAGTGTCTCACCACCCTTACAGGAAAGAATTTCTTCCTCATATCCAATCTAAACTTCCCCTGTTTAACTTTGAACCCGTTACTCCTTGTCCTATCACTACAGTCCCTCATGAAGAGTCCCTCCCCAGCATCCCTACCGGCCCCCTTCAGATACTGGAAGGCTGCTAGGAGGTCTCCACGCAGCCTTCTCTTCTCCAGGCTGAACAGCCCCAACTTTCTCAGCCTATCTTCATACGGGAGGTGCTCCAGTCCCCTGATCATCCTCGTGGCCCTCCTCTGGACTTGTTCCAACAGTTCCATGTCCTTTTTATGTTGAGGACACCAGAACTGCACACAATACTCCAAGTGAGGTCTCCTGAGAGCAGAGTAGAGGGGCAGGATCACCTCCCTCCGCTCAGTAGTCTGTAACCTCATGACATGTCCAAAGTTAAGCGAAACTGTGTCTGGGCCTTTATATATCACCTAGAGAACAATTATTCTTTGGAAATTTTTTCCCTTTTAGGTACATGACTATTTCCAAACTGCAGTACTCTTAACAATTCTGAAGTGTTTGCCAAGGGATGGTTTGACTTGAGACATTTTTACTTGCTTGTTTGCTCTTTCTGGACAGCTCCTATTAAATTAAACCGTATATTCATTCATACAGACAACATCCCAGAAACCAGGTCAATACACATTATTCATAAATTATTACTGAACAGGTCCAAATCCATCACAGAGGCATCCATTGATTGTCCATACAGCTACTCCTTGTAAAGTGAGTATTGTATGTGAGGTCACTGTAGAATTCAGCTATTTTTAAAAAGCCATTAATAGCAACACAGGAGCAGGCTTTGATTGAATTGAAAGTGTAATTTTCAGTTAAGAGCCTTCACCCGGTCTTTCTTCCATTGTGGTCTAATTAGATTTCAGGAAGACGCAAAGTTTCAGATGCGTCAGTCCTACAGCCTCTCCATTAGCTGACACCATATGCTTCACAGTTTTCATTGTGAAGTCCTGATTAATTTGCTAATGTTAATTTGAACTGTAGCTGAGATGCTTCACTAGGGACCTGATTAAAGGATTAGCTGTAACCAGCCCTTCCCTGCTTCCTTCTGTCATCAGTTATACAGTAATGAGGTTAGTGAACATCACACATAAGTTTTTTTCTCTCCTACTCTGGGAAATGCATATATTACATTTGGACTATGTAAGCAAAGCAGCGACCCCTCCAGTTTGTTGCCTGGATTAGCTTGCTAGGTTACAGACACTCTCTCGTGACCTACTTCTTCCTGCATCGCTTCTTCCTCTCTCCGTGATATCTGTAGTACACATAACAGGATCTTGGAAAGACACCTCGGACAGTAATTTTTTTTCATAGATTTTCCTTCCTTCTATTCCACCCTTTTCCAAATGCTTTGCTTGATTCAGAGTGTGGAGGCTTGGGAGAGCACGTATAGTGTGAAACTACTTCATCTGTTCTGATATTTTTTCAGTTGAAACAAAAGCTTCTATGACTGTGATTGCTGATACAAACTGAACAAGTTCTTGTGAGTACTCCCAAAAATGATGTTAATTTGAGTAAAGGTTGATCATGGTAAGAAATGAACTTTAGTGGCACAAGAATCATTAACTGAAGACCCATCTCATGTTGGTGGTGAGAGATGTAAGAAACTTGTGTTCATTGGAAATGTTCTTGCAACACAGGCTGCAGCAGTGGAAATTAACTCTGAGTGAGAACCAGCTATTGCTGGATGCACACCAGATGTTACAAATCGATCTTTGGATGATGGGATTTTTCACAGCTGTCAAATTGTAGGATTTACATCACTGTTAAGCAACTCTATTCAATAAGCTTTCAGCTATGCTAAGACATGCATAAAGGGTGTGACACAGGCAGACAGGTGATGGGATGCCACCAAACAGGTAATGACATCACCTAGGACAGATTTTGCAGGCAGTTCTGTACTTAACCTGTACAGCGTTTGTAATATTTTTATTGCAGCTCTGTTTGCTGTTTGGATTTCAGCCCAAATTGCACTAACTCTTCAGCATAAATCTGAGTGATCAATAGTAAATAAAGAATTAAGTTAGGTCACTTCTGGCATGGAAATAATCAAATCCACCACTGAAGAATAATCTAGTACAGAGATTTTCAGTCTGTGAGGGTCTTGTCTATGACCCAAAGGGAGGAGAGCCGCAACAGAGCTCTCTCTGTCTGGGAGGGGCTGTTGCACTTCCCTAGCTAATGTTATGAAAGACCACAAGAGCATCTAGGCTGTGCCTCAAGTCCATCTTTATGACATTGAGACCCTGAACTCTTGCCTTAGATACACTTGGGGGATAACACAGACCTTCTGTATTTAGGGGATTCCTCCCAGTCCCCTTCTTATTTCTCTTTGCGGTTTTGGCTGCCAGGCTTTCCTTTAAAGCAAGCCACTGCAATAATATCTTATTGACTTGGTTTTATAAGAAAAGAAAAAGTTGTAATAACTTTTTATTGACATTGCACTTCCAGAGAGGCATAGAAATAAATCACCGGCCTGCAGGACTCAGAATGCTCTCATGATTTCTGGGACTGTAGTCCCTGGGTTTCCCAGCAGGAGCTACCCAACATTTCTGACTATCCTTCAAAAAACTCCTTCATCACATCTAGTTGAAATGAGCCAGAGGATGGAAAGTTGCTATGGTTGTGACTCACAGTAGGACAGACTAGTAATGCTTGAGAGTGGATTCTCTCTCTATTACAATCAAGAAGCTATGAAAGGGTTAAGTCAGCATTCTGCTGCAATGAGGTATCCTGTACAGTGAACCTAATACTCATGTGAAACTTCCTCAAGGTTTTTTTGCAGCTGATCTTAGCTCTTTGCAAGGTGAATTTTGGAGGGAATAAAGGAGTTGAGGGAGGGAAGAGCAGATTATATCTTTTGGGTATAAATCAGATAAAGAGAATGATTAAGAAGTGCAGGGTTTTCTACAGCATTTCAAGAGCTCTGTCAATAAGCTCCTCCCTCCTCCCTTTCCCAGTCTCAATGTAAAGGCCTAAAATTAGATAGCTGATTAAGAATTGCTTCAAGGCGATCAAATACATCAATCTTGCTTGTAATGAGGAGCACGGCTGCATTTCTGCAATGATGATGAACTTCAGGGCCAGGGGTGGTTGGATGCTGAATGTTCTCTGTATTAAATTTCCCATACAGTCATCACTTCTCAGCATTTCCGAATGGCGGAATCTGATTAAAGGAGCTCTCTTAGAAAGGAGGGTGCTGGGGATAGAACTGGGCAGTTGTTTTTTTCTCCAGGGTGAGCAGCTTTCTAGACTCCTTAACTTGTTTGCCTGCAAAATGAGCTGCTTCTTGCCCATTTCTCTTTACCTCCCAGCAACAAATAACTAGCAAAACCACACTGAAGAATTCTCCTTGCCCTAACAAACCTTTACTTAAAGACTTTTATATCTAAAGCCAGATCTTCACATGCTTTTTATAGACTAATGGCCTCATGTGCCAAATGAAGAGCTTTTATAACCAAAGAGTATGGATGTATCCTGCATTGGAGAAACAGAAATTCACAAAAGCGAGAAAAAGCCCAAACCTCCTGTACCAGCAGGAGGAGATAAAGTTTTCCTAAACAATTCAATTCTTTTTCTTTTTTTTTTTTTTTTTTTTTGTTAGATAATGTTGCTGTATACCCCAAACAAGCTAAACCTCTCTTCTGGTCTCTAGTCCAGCTCCAGAACTGTCCTTTCTCTTGTGAGCAGAAAAGAGAAAAGCTTTCTGATCAAGGCTCTTTTTATGCCTCTGACACAGTTCAATCTAGCTAATCATTTTATGAAAGACCCAAGGATTCTCCTGGGATTTATGTCCCTGAAGGATGATTGAAAGGACATGTAAGTGGAGTTACAATCCTCATAAGTACCCACTTCAGCTGCTTCCTTAACATCACAGAGTTTCTTTGCTAGAATCTGTAGTTCCAGAGAGACGTTTCATGACACACGTTGTCTTGGACTAAGCAACCCATTCTCACTTCAGCCAGAAAACTAACCTTCATTTGCCTGCATGCCTGGGAAGAGCCGGAAGCTGCATAGGAATTCCTATTCTTCCCAGGAATGCAGTCAGTACCATGATCACCCAAACAACGCTTAAGGAGGGAGCTGTAGGATTCTGCCACCCATGGGCTCAGCCCAGTCTTGCTCTGCTCCAAGAATAAGACCTAAAGTGTTTAACTCGTCTAATATAGCTTCTCTTTTGCTATTTGTGGGGAGGACCAGTTCCAGCAGCCAACAGCACAAACAGGGCTAAAGAAGATGCATTTCACAGCTTTTTCTGAGGATGAGGAACCTGTGAGACTGAAACATCATCTAAGACACATAAGGTATGTCAGTGTAGGCTTGTTACTTCCACTTGGTTGCTCAATCTTTCCCCTGTGCTTAGGACCTTCCGGAGAATGAAAGCCAAGAAAGAGGTGTTCCTGGACATGAGTCTGAGACAGCTAAACATCACAACTTGCAGTAGACCATGAATAAGAAAACAGAAGAGAACATCTAGGCTAAGAAAGATCCACTTTCCCCTTCCTTCAAGTTCAAGGTTGAAAGCCTTTTAAATCTCTGCCTCCTGCAGAGAAAGGGCACTGATTTTCTGACTGCCATAGCAGTGCTTTCAGACTAGGTGGCAGGAACACATTTTCCCTGTTGCTTGCTTCCCATCACACCTGACTCTTCTGGTTTAATCAGTGTTTCAGGGAGGAAATGGGGAGAAGTTCTGTGAGCTTAAAGAGCCTGTAAAGAGTAGCATGTGAAAAAAAAAAAGAAAGATATGAAAGAAATCGTGCTTCAGTTTAGTAGCTAATGGGTTGTGTCCTTTTCACTCTTCTGTTACCAAAGGAAAGAGGAGGAAACAAAACAAAATCAAAGCAAAACACACACACAAAAAAGGAGGAAAAGTCAGCAATGAAGAAAGGGAAGTTCTCAGGTCTGTCAGTTCAGCCTTAGAGCCTGAAGAAGGAATTTAGTATTCTGTGCAATTGCTTCCTTCTTATTTGATCTTGCTGCAGTTGCTTCTTCACTTGCTAATTCGTCTTAATTATAGAATATTTGGACAACTCAGAGCAAAGATCTTTTTGACAGTGCTTGAACAAGAGAAGGCATTGAGGCTCATGAATAGGCACTGGCTGAGAAAGTCTAATTGGCTTTCTATGACTTACAATACAGATCTCACAAGTGAGGCTGGTGGCTTACCTGGATTTTGCTAAGATTTCCTTGATCTCTCTGTTCTCTTGCTGGCTCTCCTATCCTCCTACCTTTTCTGCCTCCCTCTAGCTTGCTTTTCCTGCAGGGTGAAATAACGGACTGGGGGAAAAAGGAGTTTGAAGTACACTGAGGGTTTCAACAGGATATTTAGAAACCACAGGAGGGTGTCTTATTTCTGAACAAGACCACATTTATCTCTGCTCGATCTTGGAAGCAGACTATTAAAAGTAATGTTAATTATTATAAGAGTATTAGTGGCTTGATTGCTATAGAAATATGGTCTCAAGTAAGGTAAATGTCATGAATGGATAACTGATTTTCAATTTGGAGTGACAACAAACATGAGATGACCAAAGAGTGGGTCAGGCTTAGATCACTGTGGGTACAGAAATAAGCAGCACCAGCCAGAGCCAAGGGAGCGTAAGGGCTTCTCTGTATCTCAGTGGCTTTTGTGCTCCTTCACTGGTGAAGATGCTCTCTGCAAAGTACAGAGTTGTCCTCTACTCTGGGCTTGCCCATTTTCATCGGAGTCACATGGTTACCCTACAAAGGAGTGTGAAATATTCTATTTTAAGCAGGTTATTATCTCCCAGGACAAACAAAGTGAAATTGCCACTCTCCTTGGAAATAAGCAA
Source organism: Myiopsitta monachus (assembly GCA_017639245.1). Taxonomy (NCBI): domain Eukaryota; kingdom Metazoa; phylum Chordata; class Aves; order Psittaciformes; family Psittacidae; genus Myiopsitta; species Myiopsitta monachus. The sequence continues at coordinate 24,368,825 of CM029926.1, read as the reverse complement.
TTGTGCTTAAATACCAGGCTATTCTAATGCATCTCTGTCCTGCTGGGAGTGACCTTCCAGGATCTTATTTTCTCTGCAAGACATCTCACCCCCAAAGCCATCTTATTTTCTGCTGTCTATCTATGCAGACCAGGAAGGAGGTTTTATTTAGGTAGCTCTCTGTTTGCACTTAAGACCAATTTATTTTTTGTGAAGAGAGCACAGGGTGGTCTATTTCAGCATAAGAGGATGTATCTGGATGGTTTTGAGTGGTAAAAAACAAATGACACAATTTGCTAAGGAGAAATTTTCAGGAATAAGTAACCTAAATCAGAGCCTGCTGCTTTATGTGGTAATGGGGAAAAGTTTGTATAAAAGTTTCTGTAAGAAGTTTGTATACCACAATCCATCTCTTCTGTAAGATGTCTTTTGCTTGTATAAGGTGAAAAATTATACATTTTTCAGTCATGACTGTTGTGGTTTAACCCAAGCCAGCAACTAAGCACCATGCAACCGCTTACACACTTCCCTGCAGTGGGACAGGAAAGAGAATAGGAATAGTGAAAATGAGAAAACTTGCGGGTTGAGATAAAGGCAGTTTAATAGTTAAAGCTAAAGCTGTGCACACAAGCAAAGCAAAATGAGGAATTTATTCATCACTTCCCATTGGCAGGCAGGTGTTCAGGTATCTCCAGGTGTCCTGGCTTCAGCAGGAGCAGTCATTTTTCTCCTTCTTAGTAGCTAGTGCAGTGCTGTGTTTTTGACTTTTGGCCTGGGAACAGCTGCTGATAACACCGATGTTTTAGTTACTGCTCAAATGTTTAGTCTGACCAAGGACTTTCTGAGCCTCATGCTCTGCCAGGGAGGAGGGGGAGCCAGGAGGAAGCAGAAACAGGACACCTGACCCAAACTGACCAAAGAGGTATTCCATGCCACAGCACATCATGCCCAGGATGTAAAAATTTGGACCAGGGACCCGAAGGAGTTAGGTCACTGCTCAGTTGGGCTGGGTATTGGTTGGTGGGTGGTGAACGGTTGTATTCTCTTCCCTTGTTATTTCCCTTATCATTATTATTATTGTTGGTAGCAGCAGTGATTTGTGTTATACCTTAGTTACTGAACAGTTCCCATCTCAACCCGTGGAAGTTACATTTGGGGTGAGGGGTAGGGGGGAGAAAGGCATGGGAGTGAGCAAGCGAACTGTGTGGCTTAAATCACAACACCAGGAAAGCAGGACTCCGTCATGTATAATGGTCACTTGAGAAGACAAACACCATTATTTTGGCTGTTCCCCTGTTCCTCCTTCTACACCCAGGTTTACACACTGAGCATGACATCATATGTTATGGAACATCCCTTGGGTGTGTTGGGGTCAGCTGTCCCAGCTGTGTTTCCTCCCAGCAACTTGTGCACCCCCAGCTTGCTTGCTGGTGGGGTGATTGTGAGGAGCAGAAATGGCCTTTACCCTGTGTGAGCACTGCCCAGCTAAATAATCTCTGTATTACCAACACTGTTGCCAGCACAAATATAAACATGGCCCCATAGTAGCTACTATGGAGAAAATTAACTCTATCCCAGCCGAATATAGCACAATGGCAAACTGGAGTTAACTCTTCAGTGTCGAACTCCATTGTTTCCTGTTTCTACAGTGGGTAGAAGCTGGTTGTGATCCTCAGCATGCATAGCCAAGCTTGAAGCAGGCAGAGTGAGACCTAGTAATTCATGTGGGCCTAACCAGAACTGGCTTTTCCTACTGGTTGAACCTACATTACCATTCCCACCTAGTCATCAAGACATGTCCTTGATAAAAAGTGAACCAGAACAAAGGGTAGCCTGCTTACTACTCTGCTACTTAGATAAGAGGCTATTATTAATACCTTTATCACTGAAACTGCAATTTTGTTTTAAGAAACACACAATCAGAAGCACCCAGAGGTCCAAATCTCATTGAAAATCTAAGGAAGTTGAGCAACTTTAGGATCCCCTTGAAATCCCAGCCTATTAAAGTGGAAAGCAATGCTATTAAATTGGCCAGTCTCTTTTGGCACTGCCAGAGTGTAAGGTTACTTCCTCTGGCTGGAAAAGTGGATGAAAAAAACATTTCTAGGACATAACTTCCTCCAACAGGTATCACCTTCTGTATGTAAAACATGCAGGGGGAAGGGACAGTGACACATCACCTCACCCAGATCCCTCCTCAAGGCAGAATCAGATTTAGTCAAACTGCTCCCTAGACACTTTAGCCTATTTAGGGCCTTGGCAGCTTTTTCCTGATGTCTCACTTGAATCTTCCTGGCTTGCTTTTATGCCAATACCGTCTTCCATCTCCAGCGGACATGTATTTATTTATTTATGACTCGTTCTGCAGCTACCCTCAGAGTATGTAAAATCTGCTATTCTCATTTCTCTCTTTTTCAATCATTAGGTTTAAACCATTCATCTCTTTCAGTCTTTACAAATGAAGTCAGACTTTTTAGATGTCTGGTGATCCTGTTGTTGTGCTGATAATTATTTTTAAGTTAGTTTGGTTACATCTTTCTCAAAGAACAGTTTCCAAACCTGGGTGCAGTGCTGCAGCAGGGCAGAGAAGGAACATTTCACACATCTGTCCTACAGCAATCCTGTTAATGTACCCAGCTAGATGCTTGCTTTATGTGTAGCCACACAGCAGGATCCTGCGGCTCCAGAGAGCTCTTTAAAATGTTGAGAACCAGGAATAAATACAAGACACAGTATTTTGTTTATGTTTAATTGTATAAGAATTGTAAGTATTTTTAAATCTTTTTTTTTTGGTTGGTTGGTTGGCTTTGGTTGGTTTTGGGTTTTTGTTTGTTTGTTTGTTTGTTGGTTTGTTTTTTTTTAAATCCTAGAGTGAATAAAAGAGAGACTAACCTTTTTAGCTCACAGTGCTCATATTCCCAAAGGAAACAGTGAAAGAGACACAACTTCATGTCTGGTTCAAGACTGTTCTTAACTCTAGATCCATCATAAAGCAATCAGTGAGGTTTCCAAGACAAGACTAAGCATATATTTGAATGCTTTGCTAAACTATGACATTCATGAAAGGGAATACAAAGTGGTGTCTCTAATACCTTTTATTTGATGATATTTCAACAGAAAACTGCAGTAGAATTTTGTATGATGTGTGCACACACAAAAGTATGAGTGTACAATGCAAAGGAGGTTTTAGAGGTCAATACTATGTAAGATCAATATAGAATATTAAATATCAAAATAACACCTACCAAAATTAGAATATTTGAAAATATTATTGTGAGTTGGAAATGGACATTATTTTGCAAAGGACTTTGAACTTTCTCTTATGCGCCCTTTCCGTACCAAAGGTGCCACTTAGCAGTCTGCAAGCTTAAAGGCAGTCAGCAACATCCCCACCAAAGGCTATTGTGCAGGCATACAAATGTGTGGACCTCTGTAATAAGTCGGTAAAAGACAAGCATATATACAAATATATATATATGAAATCTTGTTACATGTGGCAACAAGTTTGCATATATATTATTATTTCTATTAATATTTAGACATGCTATAGAGCAGCAACTGGGCTGACTATGAAAAGGTGTGAGTAGGAGAGTTACAATGTGTGAGGTAATAGCCATTTTTTCTGTTTCCCATTTTATGATAGCTAAATACGATTGTTTTGCTAGTGTTATTTCAATAACAAATAAGTTATATTGTTGCATTATATGCTACTATTCTCATAAACCTTTCTTGTGGGATATCCCAACTGCAGATCACTATTAGGGCAGACCAGCAAAGAAAGGTTTTCAGGATGTTTACAAAGTTCTGGTGGGATTGGATCCAGATGTTCCTGGGATAAGAGCTGCCCTGCACTATCACAAGAGTTTGGACCAGCTTGAGATGAATGAAAGAATAAAGGTAAGAAAGAGAACAAGGAGAGAAAATGTCCAGAAAAGGAAAATATATAAATCAAGTTTTCCTGAAGCAGGTGGGCAGCTCAGCAGAAACCTCGCAACTGCCCTTTCTCTTTTGAAACTCCCACTGGCACAAACAGCATCCCCCAGCATGCTTGTCAGGAGGGTAAAGTGCAGTGAGAAGGACATGCACCTCCTGTCCTCCCTATTGCCTGAGCTTCTGTATCAGCACTTCACAATGCTGTCCTTTATTGGTAGCACAGCTTTTCTTTTTTTTTCCTGTGCAGGAATAACGAAATATTTTTTGAATATTTCTGCTGAAGGTCAGGAAATGGGAGCAGGTGGCAAAACAACACTCTCAATATATTTATGGCATGACTTGGCTAAGAAGCAGCATCCCTGAGTTTACAGCTTTTGGAAGAGTAGCAACAACGGCAACTGACCTGCGGATGTTGGCCTCTCAGAGGGACCCACTGACCACCTGCTCCATGTTGCTTTTGCAGGGAGCTGGCTTGAAGCAGGAGCAATGATGTCTCTGGTGGGATGGATGCTTTCTCCTGATGGACACCTGATCTAATCAGGCTCAGCAGGGAGTGATCAGAAACTATTAATACTGCTCTCCCCTCAGATGGGAGTAAAACTGGGAGAAACACTGTCAATCTCAGTAGTCATCCAGAGTAAGTATGGAGCAGTGGAAGCAAGCAGGGACTTGTCTGCCAGTTGTCTTTTTCTTCTGGAGCAGCAGTACTCAGGCAGGCGTGTGGGAAGGAGACTATATTCCTATCCCTTTGCTGTCACACTTTTAGAGCTCTGCAGCTGAGGCTCTAAAAGGGCTTTATTATATACAAATAAGTAGCTGTGAGGAGATGCAAACACAGCTGAGACATTCCTTAAATGCTTTGCTGCAACAGCTTTTTATTCTTAAGATTTTTAGGGGTGCAATTTTCCTTTGCTGGTGGATAAGTGAGGGTACAACATTGATTAAACCTTTTGCAAGCACAAGAATTGTTCTGGTTACCTCCTTTTAATGTGATTTAATAGGATGCAAAAAGATTTAATAAAACATATCTATATGAGTGTGTCTGAAACAGCAAAAAAAAAGGAAAGCTTTCCAGGACCCATTTTGAGAAACCAGGGCACTTGAACTGTATCTCACAGATTATAAACCTATTACACATTTACTCTTCTCCCCCTGGAATGAGCCCAGCCCTGTGAACACCATGCTGTGCAGAGTGTCCCATTATGAACTGTGTGAAACCAGCAAAAGAAAACCATCTTCCATTCTTTATTTATTTTATACCTTTCTGAATCTTTTTGCCATAAAATGCCTCACATTTGCTGCATACTGTGGCAATAAATACAAAATGAAGTGATAAGAAGGTGCTGATTATTAAACTATACTCCTTAATACATTTGATTGCATCTAATGTCTAAATCATGTGGCATCACTGAGACATGAACAGCATTTCTAGATACAGCAGACCCCTTTAAATTGAAGGCCTGATGAAAAGTCCCTCTATGGGAATACATATTCAATGTATGATAGCATAATGCCCTATTACAATGGCAGGACACTCATCTTTCTCCCCTCTGTGGAACCATGATTATCATTCTAGACTGAATTGAAGTGGTCTTCATAATTTGGACATCACTTGTCCTGCTGTGTTTTTCTGCTTTTAAACTGGGGGCATCTGTTGCAAACCTCTCCTATTCTTGTCAGAATCCTCACATAGAAGAGAGGCTAACTGACACCAGAGCTGGTTATTAAGGAAGCCAGGAAATGTTTATCTTTTTGGTTTAGATACAAAATTTTAACAATATTTTTTAAAAATAGTGGTTGTAACTTCTAAACATTTTTTTATTTTTCTGAAATAAATCTGCAGGGGTGTCGGTAATGAGATCAATCATTGTCTTTAGAAATAGCAAAGGTAGAGTCTTAGCATTCTAGGGTAAAACTCAGATGGGGAAAGACTGCCAGGGCTTTGGGCTGCTTACTTAAAGTGTTAACTCCTGGGAGGGTTTAAAGGGACAAAGAGCTGGTGAGACAGTCCACCCTCTGTAAGCCCTGGAGATCTCCTTGCCACTCTCACCCCAGGGCAAACAGCTGGGTGGCCTGAGACATGACACTGTTAGGGGTGCTCCTAAGCTCTTGTCCCACCACCACCTCCCCAGTCTTTAAGGCACACTGACTGTTGTAATCACATAGTCTAGCACAGCTTTGTGATAGCATGGGGCTATGGATGTTCTGACAAGGCCTGCCCCCTCACTGACACTAGCTCTGCGGTGTCTCTGGGTTGTACCATGTGTGGTACAAACTGATCTTCAAGATAACAACAGAAAGTCTTGAGATCTGGTTATAAACTTCCTGTGATCACCAGATGCTTCATTTTTATTTGTTCACCTCCCTCTCTTCAACTGACACATTTATGGCTACTTATAATACTTTCTAGAGACAAAAAAAAAAGGAAACTCAATAATATATTTTTCCTATACTTTTTTATTAGGCCACTACTGAATTAAGGTGTATTTATTTTTATTAACAGTTATTTTTACTGTTCTTTTCCAGAGCACAAGAGGCACCAGTAAGTAAGGCTGTATATCAGCTCATGACTGTATGTGCAAGTGCCACTGGTGCACAGAGCCCTCCTTGCTGTGTGTCACCTTCACACCACTGCCACCAGCTCTCAATCACTCCCTATGACAAAAGTCAAAGAATATTTGCAAAGTCTTAAGTCTCCCTGGTGACAGTCCAAGGGGCTCCTGGAGCACTTGAGACAAACTTCCTCTCCCTTTCTCAGCCTTCACAATGAAAGCTTCTTTCTCCTGACCTTGAGGGACTTAATATTTCATTAGTGCTCTGCTAGCAATGGTATCAGCCAGCAAATTGCTGTGACTCGGTTAGCCTGAATTTGTCTGGACTTATGTCTTCATAGACTTTCATCATAGCAAAATCTACATATAATTTAGATTATATTCATTCATGATACAATCACCTTTTCCAAATCTCCACTGGGGGTAAATTGGAATAGCTCCTAAATTCAGCATCCTGAATTCAGCACTTTGTGTTAACGCACTAGATTAACAGTTATAATGCTTTGTGACATACTTATTAAAAGACCTTGGGTAACTCACTTAGCCTTTCTTTGCTTCCATTTGCTACTCATAAAATGGACATCATGCTCTTCCTTCCTCTCAAAAAAATTCAAAAAGCTTTTATGATTATTCTCTATACCATTTACATGATGTTCGCTTTCTACATAATTTGCAGATTCTTTGGGTCTGGGAGTACCTAGGATTTTTCATACATCATCTTTGTGCAAATGAAATTACAAACTGTCTCCCTTAATTTCTTTGCAGCACCCCATGATTCATCCTTCTGATTAAGGACAAAGTAGTATGAACATTTAAAGAAGATTTTCTAAAAATTGGAGTGTATTTTGTATCAAGACACTCTTCCTCTGCAGCCATGAAGTCCTACCAGGAATGGAGAGTTCAGAGAGAACTGTGAGCATGAGGCATTCCACCACATCTCCATGTCAGGCAGCTACTGGTCCACTTAAATAGCCTGCTTAGTCCATCCAGTCTAGTGTCTTTGTTTGTATTGCTCTGGGAAAGTGACCTTTGGTATTTTGAAGAATAGTAAGTGCAATACATCCTTCCCAACATTAGGCAATATGGCAGTGTCATACATACCTTGCTTGAGGCAGCGTACTCCAGCCATGCTTAAGACCTAACTTGCCACTTGCAGTCTATGTGGCAGCCCAATCTGACTGTGACGATTGCCTCAGGGCTACATGTAGCATGTGATGAAGATGACCCAACAGCCCCACAACACACCACAGGGCACCCTGAGCACACCTGCATGGCAGCTATCCCCAGCTAGCTCCATTTATATGAATCCTCTCCTCAGCTCTTCTGAGGGGTGCACTGTCCCATAATCAAATGGTTATTTCTCAATAATTTGGGTGGTGCTTGCCTTGGCATGAAGAGAGACATTCACATTTCATCTGGGCAGGAAATCTATATTCTGTATTATTCTTGTGTTAATAATACAGAGGGCTAAATCAAAGGTAAATTGATTTCCTGAAGCTGAACAGACTTTTGGCGTTAGCACAGATAAAATCACAGTCAAATAGCAACCTTTCAATTTAGTTCTTCTGCTGTCAATGTAAATAAAATTGCTCATGAAGCAAATTGCGGCCAGTTATTGTCTGCACTCAGAACCATTATGTTCTTTGGAAATGATCATTTATGTTAGACAGTGGATTATGTTTTTATGAAAGTGTGTAAGGCAAATGCAAAATGCAATTTACCTTGAAGGTCAGCTGAATATTACAATTGACATATTACTTAGAGGTCATTGTTATAAAGCTAAAATGATCCCAGGGAAAGGAGTGATATTTGTCAAATGATACAAACCCAGAGATTCCTTATTAGCTGATAGAGACCAAGAGAAAAAGACACATGGGGTGTTAATCCATATAACCATGGAGGGCTGGAGGTGTAGTTTCAGCATAATTATCTGGCTTGTGTGGACAACACACGAGTGTGGGAAAGCATCCTTGTAAGGGCATGGCAAGGAGAGGTAGAAATCTTCCCTTTGGTGCCTCATGTCAAGAGAAGGACTTAACTCCAATTTACATACCATTAATGGAGGAGATTTGGTAGATAAAGCAGGAAAGTAACCTTGGGCAGAGGGACAGCCTTGCTGGTAGTGCAGACCATTCTAAATATTTCTGTGCATGTTTTTGTGATCAAAGTTACTGCCACTCGAGGAAATGTTTAGCCATTCACCCTGAGGCATGGCTGTTTTTTCTGCCTCCTCCTCAGAAGAATGAGTTCCAGCCAACAGCAGCCAAAAGGCTGGTGGTTACATTGCTGTGAAATACTATCATTCTGCTCAGGTACAGTCTTTGTACTGGTGCTCGAGGCCACACAGAAGTCCAGTTGCCAAAGTGCTCTTTAGTTTTGAGTACACAGAGCAGCAAGAATTGGGTTACTGTATCTCCAAGTTTCTCTTGGAGGCAGCCTGAGCTCTGCTGAGGTTCAGGCTGCCAGTCCATCCTGTGTGTCCTGACAATGGGATGTACTTTGCTGTGTGGGTGTCGCTGCTGAGCTGTACAGACTGCATGATGTCAATCACACAATACTGCTGCGGAGACAGAGGGGAGATTTGGAATGTGCCAAGTACCACACAGAGAGACAGATCCCATCCATATGGCAGTGCAGCTGTCTTTGGAGCATATCCCGAGGTGCTAAGTTCCCCTTATGTTCACCAGCTGGGTCACCCAAAGCTAACCATCACCATCCATTTCATGCGGCTGGCCAGCAAGGAAGACAAAGCAGAGCCTCACACTCTTAGAACAGGTTCCCAGACAGCTAATGTGGCAATAAGAAAGCTCTCAGAGAGTGGATGCCACTCTTATCAGAGTGAATGATCATAGAGAAGCATGTACACAGGGAGCTCTGCTAGAAGCTGTCTCTTGAGGTGGACACAGGGGTCGATTCCTCTGCACAACTGGCTCGTGTAGATGGAACTCACAGGGTGTGCATCCTCTGCCCTGACAGCCCAGGCTCCAGCAGGGATAATTTTCAGCATTCACTGGAGATCCACAGTGGCATTCTGTTCAGCAAAAATGTGTCTTTTAAAAGTGCTTTGCTACTTTGGAGAAAAAGTAGAACTACAACAGTTGTGCATCTATTGTCACTGGCTCATTAGAAACAGCCTTGTACGACCATTTCAAAATCCTATAGGCAGCTGCTTTGTCCCTTTCCAGAGAGTAAAGAGAATCCTGGGGGTTATGAAATGGTGACTACTAACTGTGGTGTAGGCACCTGGAGAAATGGGAAATGGTGGACCAGGCTGTCAGCAGGAATCATGTGGAAGACATATCCTAGTGTCTTTTCCAGACTAATTGGATGAGATATTGCAATCATTTCCAGCACAGATCTAATGTTTGATGGAAATAGCACAGCCATGACCTGGCAGTACTGGTGGTCCCATGCTAATGGCTCACGAGAGAGAAAAAGTACTATTAGTACTGCTTTGATGTATAAAGCTGGCTTCTTTCACTTCCAAGCTTACAGCAGGAGGCAGGATGGGAATTACTTTAAAACACTGTTGGATATAGAAATAATAAAAATCCCTGAGTGGATTATAAGTGAACGTCCTTTTGATAGTGCTGTCCCTAATGAAGTGTAGCTCTCCCACCTGTCAAAATTTTCCTTTTTCTGCCTGTTAACATCAGACAATCAATCTAGTCCCACCAGCTTCAGCCATATGCAACTCTCTCAGCTCACTGGGGAAAGACTTATTCTTTCATTTCCTCTTTAATTAAACTCTGTGGCATGCAGCTTTACTTGCAAGGCTCAAAGATGTATGGACGTGGCTTTAAAAAGAACATAGGAGAGAGGAGCAGTAAAGATAGCCCTCTTTAACTGGTCCAAAGCCACAGGTAAACTAATGCACAGGCAAGCACATCAGCAACAAAAGAAGGCAATGATAAACAATTACCAGATATTCAAATACTCTGCTGGGATTAAGGCATCTAAACACATTATGCCAGACTGCCAAAATGTACAATTTTTTTTTTTACAATTTCAAAGCAAGAGGTCACTTAGTAGTAGCACACATGGTATGGCAGATTCTTTGACTGCATGAATGGCCCTGTCAACCTAGTCTGAGACAGGAGCAGATAACTGCTTTCCATCCAGTTTTGTTACTGCATCATTGTTCCTATACTGTAGTCAGAGGTGATTTTTAACAGTTGTTAACAGGCAAAGGTTGGACATTCAAGTATATACTCATCAAATACCTGCCTGATGATAGCCCAGGTCTCTATAGATGTGAGTTGGTTGTTAATCATTGTCTTTATTGCTCACCATCCATGCCCAGCCCATAAGCTCACTCTTGTTGCTCAAAGGAGTCTGTGCCCCATTGCTGCCTGCTTATGCCGATACAGGTGGCTGGTTGCTTCTGTCAAACTTCACGTCATCCTTGAAATACTTCTACTTTCCATGCTCTGCTGGGCTGTCTGGGCACTGCCTGAGCATTCATCTGTTGATTATACAAGCATATGTTTTCCTCTACATTCAGACCACCGCTAGAAAAACTGGTAGACATAACTACCCAACAAGATTTCAGAGCATTATCTAGATTTAGACCCTGAAATACTGCTGTGGGGTGGGCAAGACTACATAATTACAAACGGAAGCAGAGGTTAAATATGAGATGCAACATGTTTGGCTGCCCTGTTATTTCTCCTATGGCAGTGCTTAGGGCACTCTCATGACACGTAAGATGCTGTACATGAGCACAGAAAGACATTGTTATCCAGAATTTTCCATCTAAATAGGCAAGCAAATCTTATGAGTGCTGGAGCTCAGGTCCTGGGTCCCTGCCCATTTCCCACTTAGGTTCTTCTGTATTCATAACATAGCTGAGCTGGAAAATCTCTTCTTTCCTCAAAAGGACACATAGGATCTTCTACTTAACTGCCTATTTTCATTCCACTAGGAACTCAGCCTCCTTGAGACCTTTATCCTTCACCAAATTTAGTTGAAACTGATGTAAAAAGAAAAAAAAGATCTGCTTTGGAAGGGCTGAGTCACAGGGGGTGACGGAATTGTTACTATTTCTTTAGAAGACCAGGCTGAACAACATGGAAGAAATTACTATTTTAATCCTTGATTTTCTGGTGATGAATGTAAGTAAAAAGCAATGCAGTAAAGTACTTGGAAGGGTTTGAAATAAAAAAAGCAGTTTACCCTGTGAATTTTCATGTTACTGGGCTGTTTATGAAAACCTTTTTGAACAAGAAAGTATCTGGTAGCTTCAGATTAGATTCTACATACCTGTTACAAATAAAACAGAAGGGGATTCTGATAAAAAGACCAAAGGCATAATCCATAAATCAAGAAGCAAAACAAAAATGGAACCTGCTGCTGATGGAATTTCCATTGATTTATTTGAACAGCCCCAGTATGAATAACAACTTAATCCGTCTCAAGACTCTCTCCCCACAGCACACTGATTTACAGCAGCCATCCATCTCTTTTCATAATTAGCAGGCTCTGACAGTGTTTATTCTTCTCTGCCCACCTTCATTACCATTAAAATTTAGACTTCCTCTTTGCTCTGGAGCAGCCAGTGTTCATGCTGCCTGATGCACTGGGATTACTCAACAGCTTGATTTGTAGAAATGTTTTCATATATTCTACCTCCTTTCCACTGGCAGATAGAGTCTGCTGCTTGCAGGGGGGAAGTTTTCTAGAAATGCAGCAGAAACCAACACAGCTTTGGTACTGGGTGACAAAAAGAAAAAATGGGACAATAACACTGCAAGTCAAAGCATGGAGAAACCACGTCTCACCTGCCCCCTCAAATGCTCAACAGAAGCAAAGAGAACCAAGCTGGTCAAATGGTCAGTTAAGTCAAGTCAGGCTCCTTTGTTATAGGTGATTTTCTTCAATCTGAGGTTAATTTCCAGGCTAAACTTTAGGGAAACCATGTTGTCTAATACACCACAGAAGCAGATGACAAATTTACTTGAAACATAAAAAAAAATAAATGAAGATGTGTCTTTTCAATTCAGAAATATTTCTTAAACAGCTGAATGTAAGATCAGAAGGTGATTTTCTGTGTCAGCATGATTACATTGATGACATGTGTCATGGGTTCAGCAGCAGCAGTCATTTTTCTCCTTTTTGGTAGCTGGTGCAGCGCTGTGTATTTGACTTTCAGCCTGGGAACGGCACTGATAACACCGATGTTTTCAGTTACTGCTCAAACGTTTAGTCTGACCAAGGACTTTCTGAGTCTCATGCTCTTCCAGGGAGGAGGGGAAGCCAGGAGGAAGCAGAGACAGGACACCTGACCCAAACTAACCAAAGAGGTATTCCATACCACAGCACGTCATGCCCAGGATGTAAAAACAGAGGGCAGGGACCTAGAAGGCTGGAGTTCACTGCTCGGTCAGGCTTGGTGTGGGGTGGTGAGCGATTGTATTCTCTTTCCTTGTATTTCTCTTGTCATTATTATTATTGTTGGTAGCAGCAGTGGTTTGTGTTATACCTCAGTTACTAAACTGTTCTTATCTCAACCTGTGGGAGTTGCAATCTTTCGATTGTCCTCCCCATCCCCCTGGGAGCTGGGGGGAAGAAAGAGGGGAGAGTGAGGGAGCAAACTACGTTGCTGACTGTGCTTAAACCATGACAACATGGCATTATATCACTGGATAATTCGATCCCAGAGTTGATTTGATAAAACCAAAGTAACTACTTCTTCTTGGACAGACTTTCCAGAATGTTAGATGGTCTGAAGTTTCATAACCAAACTAATTATAGTGCTTATTAAATATGATAAATCAAGATAAGGTGTTAGGCATTTAAATAGCATGTAATACTGATGTGAAATTAATTAATCATTGGTAGATGTATTTATGTGACCATTTTTAATTATTAAATGTAATTGAATTTAGTTGCTTATGGCAAAACGTGAAATAATCTCTGAACAGGTTTATTTGAGATACAAATGGAACCTCATTTTTTAAGCAGTTGTTTTTGGCTTCAGAGATCCTTCTTTCTGTTTGTGGAGTGTCAGTTGTTAAGTATGGGCCTTACAGTAGATGGACAAACCTAAGTTTGGTTGCTCAGATCATTCTGGATGACACATTTTGCTCATTTTTCTCTTCTTTTGTAGGAACGATTATCGGGTAACAGGGTGACCAAAGAAGGTATCCCAGAGGATACACACTAAAGCCATTCAGAAGTGCAAACTGTGATCTCCTTTTCTGTAAGTCAGAAGGACCAAAGTCAAAACCATCATGTACTGCGAATTCTTCTTTCTGCTTGAATGACTGTGTCCATTTTCTGGATACGGAGACAGAATAGAGAGGCAAAAATGAAGTGCCTGTCTCACCCTGTGAGCATGCAGCTGACATGAGGATGAAATTCCACTTTCTTTTTCCTGATTGTCCACCTTAATCACAGGTCTATACATTCCAGCTTCACTGAGAAGCTGATTGCTCATGAATGTCACCCAGCCCCTGAGTCTCCTATGAAGTATCTCATCACATGGGCTTATTTAGATAAACAAATATTGCTGAGAGAAGCACAATGAACAAAACCTTATTTGCACAGCTTTGTGACTTGTGACTGAGCTTGCTGTTGTCTAGGAAAGGACATGTTCATCCTGTGGAGTTTTTGTTGGTAAGGGTACCCATAAGCTCTTCTGTTTTCACTGCTCAGGTTTTCATGAAACCTATAGGTGGGCATTTGAGAGGTCTGCTCCTCTTTCAAAATTGTCTGAATTCAAATGGGGTTTTCAAAATTTATTGTTGGTGGAAAACTGAGAGTCTTGGCCTTCAGACATAGTAGGAGTCTATAAGTTATGCTTTCTTAGACAAAATTGGCTATAATGATCCCTTAGAGGCAAACCAAACAGTACCAAAAAGCAAACCTGATTTCTTTCATCCTGTCTCAGGTAATCTATGAAAATCAAACATCAGGTTTTTTGTTACCTGTATTATAATAAACCCCATTGCACACTTCTACAGCATAGTTTGCCAAGTTATTTATAGGTCTAAGTGTGCCTGCTGCTTTGTTTAGCCCTCCAGCAAAAGAACGATTTTCAGTGTCACTGCTCTTGATTTTTATATCTGAGACAGTTTAACACCACAGATCCTATTCTGAAACATCACTTTGATCCCCAAGAATAATGAGGGATATCTCATTATTCTACCACACTTCTCTCTTTAGTTGTGTTTACAAGGAGAACTGAACTAGAAGATGACCCTCTTGCTGATTTTTGATTGTAGTGTGAGACCTCTGCTATTTGGCACCTAGTCTTGATAACAGAGCTCCAAAAAAGCTCTTAAGAAGTAGTTTATATCAATGGTCAATGTCCATTATAGTACCACCCCTGAAAAACCTCTCATTCAATTGCTCTGTCAGGCAGCAATAACCATTTCTACTGATTTGTGGCAAAGCCAACAGAAAGAGTAAGTACTTCCTCCTCTGATGTGTGTGAAGGGAATTTCTAAATGGCTGCAAGGAAATGCCTTTTTCTTGAGGGTATGCTATTTTACTCAGCAGGAATTGCTGAAAATGTGTGTGTGTAAAGAAGGGCTCCTCCTTGAAGACTGGTCTTTGCAAAAACAGCCCTTACAACAGCAGACAAAAAGAAAAAGGAATGGGGGAGGATGGAACTTTGCAGTGGCACACAGACCAGCTGAAAGAAGTGATAAATGCAGGATGCAGAAGGACACAATGCAATAACAGCACACTGAAGTACCCACAGTCACTCACTGTTCAGAAGTCTCAGCAACATCTGGGTCTAACTGAACAGTGCATTTGCCTTACTTTTGAATTCCATGGCTTTTTTGCAACTTCTCTGCTTCTTCTTTAATAAAGGAACAAGTTTAAAAATGTTTTTTTGTAGAACCCTTCAAAAAATGAGCCAGCGTCTGTGGAGGCAGACTGAAAGCATAGTGCAGATTTCAGGGTGTGGAATAAAACCATATGCTCCGTTTTAATAGACACAGATAGGATGCTGTAGTCTGGTCTCTTGGGAAGATATATTTTTATGTTCCTTTTTGTCAGGCACATCAGCAAGAGGTAGAAAAAGAAAAGGAGATTCAGATGCAGAATTATGAACTCAGACATCTCAGTTGTGAGGGAGCCTTTATAGATAACCCAGGTTCAGACCTTCACTGGTGTGAGTGCACAGCATCCACCAGTCAATTGTGGTGCAACAACAGATATTTTGTTATTGGTCTTGAACACAACCAGGCATGACTACAGCATTTTGGGTGTAGTTGTGTGCTTCCCAGACAGGCATGGAAGATACGAAAGAGAGCTGAGTTAAAATCACTCCCCCAGAAGTCCCCCTTTGCACTCATATGAACACATGTTCAGGGTTACAACTGTCCTTTCAAAACTTCCCAAAGGAAAGAACTAAATAGCCTTACTTGAGAGCTGTGCAAATTTCTGAATTGGTAGCCAGGACCTCCTCTCCCCAAAAATATAGAGCACAAGACTTATTTCAGTTCTAAAACAATTTTAAAAACCTGCTAGAAACAAACGTTTAATAAAAAAATGTTTCTATTATTCTGAAAGATATTTCAGTGTTTCATCTTCTTTTCTTTAGCCCTACTTTGAAGATTTTTATTAAGAGAAATTTGGAAAAAAGAGTTTTCTTTGAAGTGAAACATAGAAACTCACTGTGCAAAAAAGCCACTGAAATGTTTTGGCTTTTTATAAACCACAGAGATAAGGCAAAATCTATAAACCAGCAAATTCTTTCACTCAACCCAATGTACATTTTTCCCATCAAAATCCATGTTGCCCTGCTGCCTCCCTGCAGTGAAGAAGCTGTATCACTAGCCTTTGCTGACCTCTCTGTAAAAACTGCTTGATTAATGGAAAGCAAAGATGAGTCAAAGACCTTCCCTATAGGTAACAGTCTTCCTCTGACAGCGACAGCATCCTTCCGTTTCTTCAGGCACAGAGACCTTTTACACTTTCGGGAAAAAAGAAATAGATTAATTGCAGTGAACTGCATTCAGGCTCATTTAGAGTTTAACAGCCAATGCTGTATTAATGGCTGTCATTTTCTTCTTGTGCTCATACCTGCTGACATGGACTTAGAGCATCCGCATGTTCATCAAAGTTGTTCATCTACCCCAGTCTCCAAAATACACCCTAGAGCTTAGAGTGAAACTAAGTGATTCTTTAACTGCTGCTTGTCCCTGTGCAATCAGGGATCTGTCATAAACGCAGTCTTATAAATCTGAAATTTAGAAAGTCATGTAATAAAGCAGATTTTGCTAGAAACAGGCTTGCCTCCAGCTGAGAACCAGCTGATGGGAGCTTGAAGCATCCTGTGCATTTCAGTGGGTTCTGCCATTTCTTAATTATTTGAGGTCCAAACTCTGCTGCTGCCTTCATGAATATAGTTTCCCTGAATTTACGAGCACTACCCCCTGCTTAGCCATGTCTTAACAGTAAGTAATTTCTTAAAGATCTTGAAAAGAGAGGCATAGAACACAGTGAGAGAGTTGAGAGAAATAACGACAATGAACAGTCAGGAGAACAGAGGGAGTTCTTCAAAGTGTTAGCTGCAAATCCAAATTCTTTCTTCAAAGATAGCAGCTGCAAATTAGAAGGTGGCAGCAAAGATGTTTTTAGCCTTCTTGCTCAGTCTGGAGTACCAAGAGTACTGAAAGATGCAGGAGTTTGTGTTCTGTAAGAGTATGACAGAACTTCAAGTCTGTGCACAGAGAAAATATAATTTCCAACTGTTTTGTTAACTGCCCAAAGTATTCTTTATCCAAGTGTACTTTCCTTTTCAAGTGAGGATTGCAGCAAAGAATGAATGAAGCGTGGTTTGCATGAAAAACAGGAAGAAAACATTTCCTGTGAAGAATATCAGGCAAAAATGCAGAAAATGACACCCTTCTCCGCTGCAAATGATACAATATAAAGCATTTGAAACCCTTGAGCTGCATATTGCTGGAGGATGGAAGAGTCCTTGGAGGAAGTATTATTACGTATTCTCTTCCTTAGAGATCTGCTTTTGATTTGAGGCGAGGAGGCAGGATGTGGCCTAGATAGACTTTTAGTTCATCATCCTGCACAGCAATATTCTGTGTTGATTGCTCTTCAGCAGGTAGGGTTATTTATAAACAGTAAGAATAGGAAAAAAAAACCACTTTAACACCACACAGTAGCAATATAGGTATCCTGAGTTAAAAAAGAAATAGATGGAAAAAAAATCCGAACCAACTCTATTTGTGTATTTACCCTTTAAAATGACAGGTTAGGGAATGGACTTGAAAGATGGCTTTATCCTGAAACTAGTATCTAAGTCATTGTTTTGACCCATTTACTTACCAAAGCTAATATCCACATGTTCTGCATTACACTGAAAAGAAATTTCATTGCTGAACATAATTCTCTCACTTGCTTCTGATGTAGCCATGTAGTCTTGAAATTGATCTGTATCCATCTGCCTTTCTTGGTTCATCATGAATTTGGATCCAGATGCTGGAAATACTTGAAAGGTGAGGCTACCTCTTGCTGCATCGGTATCAAGATTGCCTTCATGGAGCAATCTGACTCCTTTGGTTTATAATTGTCATGGATGTATGTATAACACATTACTGAAGCATTATTACCGTATTGCTTTTCACGGCAAATGCAAAGGGTGCCATGCAGAAGTGAATCCACTAAAAGAGATTGTGTGACTTGTTGATACAGCTATAGCATTTGAGAAGAGCAGAGAAGTTGCAGCATATAGAGGAAAACACAGTGGTCAAAATATTCAGGGAAGCAGAAAGGTTGAGGGTAATTTACAGGACAGGAAGGGCTTTCCGTACTCTCCTTTAAGGAGAGTACACAATGGGAACAGCAGGCGATACCTCAAATGAGGCTCATCAGGCAGAAAGTGCAATTGGACAACAGCCTTGCACTGGATTTAGTGGTGAAAGATGAAGGGTTGGAGCCTCAGGTGTCAGTTCAGATATGGGAAGTATGGGGGGTGGTGGTGGCTTAGATACCCATTTCTGAGGCAATCACTAGCAGCACACCTACCTCATAACAAGGACAGGTACTACTGTCTTTCTTCCAGCTTTCTTTTCCTATTTCTTATGGTGTAAAGGAAATTTATGATACACAAATACTTCCCCAGTATGCTGTGAGCCCTCCACATTTACTTATGCCAGAAACATGAAAATTTTCTAGAGTTTTGTTATCCAAATATTTCTTGCAATGGCTTTTTAGTTTTGATTTCAGATTTGAAAAGTTTTTGAAATCTCAGTTTCCATTAAATAGAAGAGTGGGTTGAGACAAGTGAAAATGGTGACAGAAGGAGGGGAAATCGTGTAAAACCTATTCTGACGTTTTACTGTGAGTTATTTTACCTGTTTTACCTCATGATAAGAATTGTAAAACTATAAGACAGAAACCCGAAATCCCATTTGTCTCAAATCCTGCTCAGCTACAGTGGCTGATCTAGCAGCTGATTAAATGTCTATGATAGTCTTCACAACTCTCCTTTTTGTTTTTCTTTAGTACTGTGATCTCCAGCTCACAGGATTGCAAAGATTAGAGCTTCTGTGTCTTTAAATCGAAGCATGGAGACTCTGTTTCTGATGGAAACATTAAATATACAGAAGATCTTGATGCCTTTTCAGTCTTAGCTGCTACCTCAGTCAATCTAGGCACTTTGCCTCTCAACATTTCATGACAAGGTTATGAAATAACTTAGAGTTGCTGGAGGGTTTTATGCATCAATTAGACAATGAAGAAACAGGAAAAATTAAGTCACCTCTCTGCATAGGCAGAGGTGGGCATGCTGTGACTTGTCTAGATCCTGATGGAAGTGCCTTATATTCTTATATTTTCTGAGATTTGAACCTTGTGAAATGTTTGCTGCTTCTGCAAAAGGTGGAATTTAAACTCTCACCTTTGGAGGAGTCAGCACAAGGCTTCTAATTACCCACAGGCAGCCTCTGAGGGGCTGCATAGCATTGAATTTCTGCCTCCATTTCAACCCCTTGTTTTCTGCCGGGGATGCGACTCCTGATTGCCATCCAAATGAGATTGAAAGCACTCCCCAAAATAGGAGGCAGGCATTGCTCAGCAAGCAGGGTTGCTACCAGGTTCTCAGTGTGGCCCCAGGAACCACATGCACTACTACACTCCTGGCAGGGAGAAGGAAATGAGTCAAATAGTGTGGTTTTGCTTTTAAGGGAAATATGCTGTTGTCTCTGCTGACTGCTAAGAAGCTTAAGGAAAGGTTTTTTTTTTGTTGTTTTGTTTGCCTGTTTTTTTGTTATTTTTTTTAAGACATCAGCAGCTGTTGTCTGTAACCATAATGTTGAACAGTCTTTGCACATCGAGTTTCTCCCACTCTCCGATGTGTCCTGCTTGTCAAGCAGCCGTCACACTCCCTAGCCATCACTGCTAGCCAGAAACTAGATGTGTGCATTTACAGTTTGTACATTGAGACCTTCATAGGTCACAAAAACCTGTGCTAACCCAGAGGTGCTGGGACGGCTGTGAGGTTCAAATAAATTCTTCCTTTTACCTTCTTTCACCAACTTTTTGGCCGGAATTATGAGGATGCGGAGAAGAAAATGCAGTCCTATTACAGCAGAAGCAATGCTAATAGCTTGCACTAAGGCCATTTAAAGTAGAAACCTCTTTCTTCCCCCACAAGCAGGGTGAATTTTCTACTTTTTCTCAACTCCAGGTAAATATTCTTTAAAAATTGTATTCAAATTATCTTGCTCCACTTGTAGATGAGGAAGTGGAGAAGGGAGAAGGGATTAGTACAAAAATTAAAGAAAGGTTGTAATAAGAAAAGTAAATTTTAGTGTGATTTTTTGTACCCTGTTCATGCTTCTGCTTCCTGTATACACAAATTATCCTTAACTATCCTATCTGGTTACCTTCCTTTATATATTGATTTATCATCCTCTAACTTCAGCCATCCAAATAAGCAAGGAACACATGCACAGTCCACATGGTACTATGCAGCCCTTCCTCACAAATGTGCTTAGTTACACCAAGTCAATAAATCTGCTGTGAGGGTAAATTCCTGTACTGCAGAGCCACATCTTACACACTACAGCCATGTTAATGCCTTGTCCTAATAATAGTTACTAAAGGTATTTCATCCCTGTCAATTGACCTGCAACAGCAACAACACATAGGCTGGAGATTCTCTGAGGGTTCTGGAGTTAATGTTTGGTTGGCCATACCTGATGTTCCTCTAGCAGGCTTCATTGGTATAGCCTTTACAGGTTTCCCAGTAAAAAATACTTACCTGTAGGTAAGACAGAAAGAATACCAGCTGAATTAGCAATGTTCACTCTGAGTGGTAGAGGCTTTGGGAAACCATCTAATTGTTACTGTGCTCAAAGGCTGCTCATTTTACCAGTTCATCTCCAGCTACTCTCCAGAAAGGCCTGATCTGCTGTCATACCTGTATCATGATTGCAGTCTTGTAGAAATCTATTACAACGCCTGAAGCATCTGAAATGGCTTCAAACATCTATATTAATATGACTGAATTGAGGCCAGAAATCATACTTCTCACAATTTAAGCCATTGATCTTTTGGTCTCTATAAAATTTTCATTTATTTGAAAATTGTTATTCCTGTCCTCACTCAATTGAGAAAAGTTTTCTTTCAGATTTTCATCACAGCTCCTGTTTTTGAGGCCATTGACTGTTCCTGTGTTCTTATTTCCCCTTTCTTCACTTAGTTCACTTTTTTTTTTCTTTTAAATATGTTGCTCCAGACTGGACATGGAATTACAGAATCTTTAGGTTGGAAAAGACCTTTAAGGTCATCGAGTCCAACTGTTAACCTAACACTGCCAAGTCCACCACTAAACCATATCCCTCAGTGCCACCTCTATGCATCCTTTAAATACCCCTGGGGTGGTGACTCCACCACTTCACTGGGCAGCCTGTTCCAATGCTTGACAGCCCTTTCAGTGAAGACGGTATTCAACACTGACGTGATGGATCATCCTTTGCTAGTTCACAGCAGAAAGGATGAATTGCCTGTTTCTTTTTTTTTTTTTGTTTTTCTTGTGACCTTCCCCTTATATATTCATTTATATATTTATCTCAGAATAAAGTTCGCTTTCCTGTACGACGTTGTTGAATGTAGTTTTGTGATCTTTCTTAACCTGCAGATTCAGTTGTGAATGCTCTGACAGAACCCCAGGTTTTATTTATCATCTTTGAGTTATTTTTATGCCTCTATTTTCCCACTAATTTTAAGATAATTTTGACAGTGACCTATTCCTCCAAAGTCATGGCAGCACCTTCCAGCCCAATATCGCTCTACAAATTCACTAAGTAACACAACTACTCCTTCAGCCAGGTTATTAACATAGAATTGAATGGAACTCACTGGTGTTTGACCCAAAGAGCTGCTTTTCCAAAACATTTTGTACTTTCCCATAATTACACCTAGACCACATCTTAGTAGCTTCTTTAGGCAAATGTTATAATTCACAATATTCATGGCAGCTAAGATGCATCTTAGCCTGCACACTAGACTTATCAGTGGGAAGTCCAGAAATTAATCAGTCGTGTAAAAAGAGGGTTGATCATATAATGAAAGCTTGAAAAGGCCAGGCCACCAAGTGATGTGCAAGTGGTGCTGAGGGCTCAGGCACCTGGGGACATAACAGCAAAACAGACGACCGCCTCTTTTCTCTGCTTCCTTCAGCTGTAACTGGAGTAGGAGCTCTTGGGGCATCTCCAATTTTTTTTCTGTATTTCATGCAATTTATTGGTATCTGGAGGCAAATGAAGAAGCAGCAGCTCATTCTTACCAACAAGGCCTCTATTTGTGGGACTACTGGTACGTACCAGGCCTGGAGAAATTTCAAATGAACTTCAGGCAGAAGAAGAAGGTGTGTCAGACAGAACTACCTGGAATTTCAGTAATTGATTGCCTAGTGCCTTAATTCACAGAGCCCTAATTTGCTGTTTCTAGGTGTAAACCTCCAGTATCCTCACTACCCAGAAAGCCAACTGTATCCTGGGCTGCATCAAAAGGGGTGTGACCAGCAGGTTGAAGGGGGTGATCCTGCCCCTCTACTCTGCTCTCAGGAGACCTCACTTGGAGTATTGTGTGCAGTTCTGGTGTCCTCAGCATAAAAAGGACATGGAACTGTTGGAACAAGTCCAGAGGAGGGCCCCGAGGATGATCAGGGGACTGGAGCTCCTCCCGTATGAAGATAGGCTGAGAAAGGTGGGGCTGTTCAGCCTGGAGAACAGAAGGCTGCGTGGAGACCTCATAGCAACCTTCCAATATCTGAAGGGGGCCTATAGGGATACTGGGGAGGGACTCTTCATGAGGGACTGTAGTGAGATGACAAGGGGTCATGGGTTCAAACTTAAAGAGGGGAAGTTTAGATTGGATACGGGGAAGAAGTCCTTTACTGTGAGGGTGGTGAGGCACTGGAGTGGGTTGCCCAGGGAAGTTGTGAATGCTCGCAGTGTTGAGCATTCAGGGGCATCGCTGAACAGTGTTCAAGTGTTCAACAAGTGTTCAACAACATTGCTGGCAGTGTTCAAGGCCAGGTTGGATGGAGTCTTGGGTGGCATGGTTTAGTGTGAGGTGTCCCTGCCCATGGCAGGGGGGTTGGAACTAGATGATCTTAAGGTCCTTTCCAACCCTAACTATTCTATGATTCTACCCTACAGATAGCACATATGCCCTTCAGTGTTGCCACACAGTGTGTTTCACTTCTGAAGTGAAGTCATACACAGAAAATCCTATAGCCAAGAAAGATCATTTAAACAATTTTTTTTTTTTTTTAGACAGAAGGGGAAAGAAAGGAAGAAATCTGTTTGAAACTCAAAGCTTTCCAAGTCTGAATTCCAGGGAAACTCTCCCAAAATTTTGAACTCAGAAAAAAAAAAATAAACCTCAAACCCAAACAAATTTAAAAAATCCCAAACCAAACTCAAAACACACCAGGAAGGCAGAATATGTAACTTTAAGACAGCCAGTGACATTTTGCACACCTTAAAGAGTATCTCACACTGCTCTCCAAAGATTACTCTGAAGTGGCTTTTGTCCCAGGTTCCCAGAGTGAAGGAAAAAGGGGCGCTGGGTGACACCAGCCCTCATTCACAACAGACTGGTCCCAACCCTTAGTTAAAATGAGAAGCTCGTGTGGTTTTCTAGGCCACACTCAGCTGCCTCAATCCTACACAATGTTCCTCAGATATTGAGGCAGGTTTTGGTGCTTGTAAAGCTGTGCTTTTCAGGAAGGGCTCTAAGCCTGAGTACTAAATTTTTTTTGTATTTTATTGTTTTGGGTTTTTTTGGGGCCACAGTATTTCATCCCAAAGTTATATCTGGCATTGCAAAGTAAACTTAACTGTAGGTCTGCTTACTTTTGACTGTTCCTATCTAAATGTTTCACAAAATAAACCTTTTCATGCACTCATATGAAATAATAATCAGCAATAACAATGTTTTTAGCATCAGTTGATTTGTGCTCATTTAGTATAAATAAAATAAAAATTCTATTATTTGCTTTGCTCCATGGATTGCTTCAGGAACTGCAAGCTTTGCAAGGCTCTTTTTGCTGGCTGTTGCAACAATCACACAAATGGAATTGAATCTGACCTTTGTTTACTCACATGGCAGGATACCCTGCATTTCTGCTTTATTCCACACAGTAGGAGGTCAGCGTGGATTTTCCAAGGTCAATCTTGCTGTTGAAGACCAATGGCTCTCCTGCTGAGGAGCTGTCAGAAGGCATCTATTCAAGTTTGCAGCAATGCAAACTTGTCAACTGTTGAGGAAGCTTTAAGCGTGTTTGACTGGTGAAGAACCTCACCACCTTGAATTAATTTACTTCTCTGTGGGTGGTAAAGAGGAGGAAAAGGCTGAGACAGGTGGAAGTGAAAGAATCTGTGAAATTGTCTATTCTCCTGCTAAGACAGCAACAGGAGAGTAAACTGTCTCCTGGAAGTGGGCTTAACCTGCAGGCTTGGATCTCAGCTTAACGGGCTGCTAGGGAAATTAGTGTCTGACCTGAAGTAATCTATGCAGAGGAAAGACTGCATGAGGCACCTGGGGCTTGTCTTTGCATCCTCCAGTAGTCTGCTGCTGCTGATTTTAATGGGAGGAAAAAGCAGTTAAAGTTTATTAGAGCTTGGTTTCAAAACAGATGCAAAAATATTGTCAGCACTGATATATTGAGGAAAGGGTTTGAGGAGTGAGGGCTAATGCAAATGGGCCACTTGGAATGCCTGGTACGAGGGGACATGAAAGAGTGTGGGGCACTGTGTAAAAAGCTGCCTGTCATGGAGCTGTTTGAAAGCAATAGAACTTTGTAAAAGTGGCATTGCCCTGAATCAAGAAGCTTTGTGACTTTTTGGCGATAATTAGCTTCACCCAATCAGCCTCTTAATTGATGCAGCTATTCTGATCATGGGACAAATATAGATGTCTCTGCACTGACCTCCACTCCTCAGCAGACAAATGGAGAGGTGATCAGCTGTGCTTATTGTTGAATATATACATATTAAAAGAGTGTTACAAAGGTGATCAGTATTTTACAGATGTGCAAACTGATGCAGGACACAATTCAGTGGAGCAGCATGAAAGTTAAGACTAGAATGGAGTTCCCTATATCCTGGATCACTTTGTAAGAATGATTATTCTCCAAAATGACTGTGCATGAGCACAACAGGTTCTTCCCAGATCACATTCTGGTATAGGATGCCAGAAAGACCCCTGAGTTCTGTCTTCTGGCTATCACAATATGTTTCACTTCAGCATGGTAATAATGAGTGGGATTTTTGCTGTTATTGTTATTATTTGCTGCATTGGACTTATATTTTCTGCATGTGTTCATTTGAGGTTGTTTTATGGCTTTAGCAAATATTTTATCACATATTTAATTTTAAGCGTAAGTTCTGGATGCTCACCAATCTTAAAAGCATTTAGACATCATGTTCAATATTAAGTGGGTACTTAACTGAACAGAGATAGCCTTACATGTGCATTAAATGTTCAGTAAGTACTCAACTGTTTTGCCAAAGTAAGACATATGGAAATGAGAATAAATCTTTAGATATTGGTTCAATAAGCATGATTCTATTGACTGCAGATAAGTATGCCAGGAGCTGGCTTTAATCTTAAGCATTTCTTAGAAATGTGAAGTCTCTGGCACGAAGTAGGAGGTTCACCCCCTTGCCACCCAGGTATGGATCACCTACATTGGTCCACACAGCTCTGCATCAGCCTCTGGCTCTCTGGGGCTTGAAATTTGGCATCTGATCCACTGAGTTTGGCTCACCTGGTTCTGAAGTGGGGAAGGTCATGATGTTGCCCTGGCACTGATAGCAAAGGGCTACTCTTAATCTTTTAAACTTTTTAAACTTTTAAAGACTGTGTTAAAAGGGGGTCCCTATGCATCCTAGGCTTATCACTCTCATGTGACAGGACGTAGCAGAGTCCGCATTTTGGCAAAGACATTTGAAGCCTTTTTAAGGAACAAACACACCTCTGAGGGAAAGGGAAGAGCTGAGTAACACCAATCAGGCATAGCATCCTTAATTTTAAATTGAGAAGGGACTAATTGACTGCAACTATAGCTTTAGCTCAGAATCCTGTGGCCAACTGCAGCCTGGATGGGTGAATCTGCCCCCAGGGGAGTGCAGCTCTGGCAAAGCCTTTTTCTAAATGAAAGTTCTTAATTCAGGTGGTATTCATTAAGTGTTTGAAATATGTCACTATTTAATGATGGTGAAAACTGAAGGTGTCCAGTAAAGAAGCTGTAATTGTGTTTAGTGTGGAGACAATAAACCTAATTAAGATTCAATTTGTTCTTCCCCTTTGTTCCCTCCTTCCAGTAATAAATGGTTAATTACCAGTTTGAAGGCTCAGTGAAATTCATCAGCTTGCAGAAATCACAGTGATTACCATATTGCCATAAAGAAGTGCCACCCCATTGTTTTTCCAGATGAAAATATTCATTCTTTTACAGTAAATATTAAGTAATATTCTGGCTTGTACTATCAAACCACATCCTTTTCCCTCCTCAATGGCAGGGCTGGGAATTGACAGGGTCGTGCCCATCTGCTGAGTGCCATGAACACAAGGTTTCTGCAGTGCAGCCTCACCCTCCATGTTGGTGTCTGTATGACCCCTTCTCCTCTGCCACCAGGAGATAACTGGCAGGGCAAAAGCTCAGCACCAGGCCTGTCCCATCGCCATGAGGGAGCGAAGCCCCTCAGCAAGGTCTACATTTGAGCTCTCATTTGAGCTGGCCTGCAGCAGAATTTGGGGCTATTGCCAGATGTCCCAAATCCTACAAACCCAAAGCCACTCAACCCCAGCCTGATCATACTTGCTTCTCTTAAAGAAAGGACCAATGGCCCCATGGGTGGTGGCTGAGAGATTTGTTTTTCCTCCAGGCACTATTCCTTGCATTACTGGTGTGGTGTGTTTTAGGAATTCATTGCAATATCCACCTTTCATTTATTATTGACTATGCTTAAAGTGTTCAGTGAATTGTGAGGGAAATTCAGCCTTGAAATTTTCACAGCTTGGGCCAGAGGCTGTCAAGTAAGCTAGCTGCATGTATGCACATTGACTAGAGGATATATTTTAGTCCCAATTAATGAGAACATCACTGTTAGGATTTCTTAGTCTTTATTTATTTATTACAGATGCTGAAACAGACTGGATTGGTACAACCAGGCACAGAATATCAGTGTTGTACTCTCGTTGCCACTATGCCATTCATCAAGATTTCCTGCAAACAGCATTAATTGCTGATTCTCTGAGCCAAAGACACTGTAAGCGCTAAGGTAACAGCACCTTGCTATGTAAATGACAAGTGTATTATAAATAGACAGCACTACCCATCTATTCTCTTTTACTATATACCACTTCAGCTGCTTTAAAAATATGGATGAAAGTATTTTAAAAATAGAAGTCTGAAAAGACATGAAAAAAGCATAAAATATCCATACCACGACTTACAACTTCCATTTTGTAGCCAGCTCTTCTTTTCAGGCTCCTCATTTCCTCAAGGAAGTAATCTGCTGACTGGGATTATTACCAAGACAGCTTCCTCAAATTTTGCAGCCTTCTCACTGCAGGACAAAGAGAGGGAAGGTTGTGTCCCAATAACTAGGAAATTTGTAGCAGGCTGCTGGTAGATACTAATCTGCTGAGCCTGGCACTTTAACGCATAAAAATTACATGTGCAAAAGGCATTTGCATCTTTTCTCTATCTCTTCCAAGTCATGATCATAAGACAATAAAAATTGCACCTTCTCACTTGCAGCTGAAAAAGAAACAAACCCAGAGCAACCCCCTTCCCTTTGCAAATATTCCCCCTACTTCCAGGAACACTGACAAACACTGCTCAGGTCTAACAAACAGCTTTGGGAAGATTCATAATTAGGATGCAGTGCCACTGAGCTACGTGCTCAGTGTTTAACAAGACAGATCACAACTTAACAAGCATAGTTCTTGTGAGCTGCTGCTAACATTGAACATGAGGGTTACTCACTTTCCCTCAGTATTTTTCTGGTATCTTTTATCTCTTGACCTGTCCTACTCATTTCATGTTCAGCAGAATATCTGAAGTTGGCATAACAGAATTCCTGTGATTAGCCTGTATACAGGAAGCAAGGAATGTTTGTCTTCGGGAATAAATTTGATTTGCAATCCTTTTTCACAATTAAAGCTGCTAAAGAATCACAAAGTACACACCAAATACAATTTCTCATAAACTTTTGGTGCATCTTTGCACTTATAGAGTCTTTATTCTGGCTCATCACCTGCCTGTAAAGTAGAATGTTTCCACAAACCTTTATTCACTACAAAAAAGATAGCTGAAAAGCAAAACAAGACATATCATTGCAATCTTGATAGCAGAGTGAGGATCTGTCTGCAATCTAATGGCATATATCTTGATTGAATGCACTGATGAAGCTACAGCCCCTTTCTTGAGTGCCATGTTGTGGGCACTTACTGATGACTACACAGATACTCATCAACACGCCATGGTCAAGACCTGACTGAGGATTATAGGTTGCACAGGTGAGAAACAGAAGAGCTACATGAGGAAGTGTTTGCTTAGATTTTGCTCATAGTCTTTATGGAAAGTGTCTTGCATTGGACTTACAGCCAACCAGAATGGAGTGATGAAAATTATCCAATGTTTTTCCTTAACTAGACATTACTATGGTAGCCACTGAGAAGCCTTTATCAAGACTAGGTCTGAAGCAGAAGTATTTTCTGTATTCCAAAGTAAGAACCAGCTTTGGTCCTGAAAAACTACCAACCTAAAGAGTCAGAGAAACATCCTGTGAAGGTCCTCTTCATTGTGAAGGAAAATTGAAGATCAGAAGCCCAAATGTTACAGACAAGATGCTGGGTCAGAGTTGAGAGGAGAATTCATTTCTTCTGGTTTTAGACATGAGATTTGGCAGGGAGAACTGACACACACCAATGTTAAATCCTGGTTCCATTTGTTATCTGTGGCCTATGGTTGTCTTCAGCCTTATTTTAGATCCGTTATAGGATCATAGAATCATGGAATAGTTAGGTTCGGGAAGGAGCTTAAGATCATCTAGATCCAACCCCCCTGCCATGGACAGGGATGCCTCACACTAGACCATGTTACCCAAGGCTCTGTCCAACTTGGAATTGAGTACTGCCAGGGACGGAGCATTTATCACTTCTTTGGGCAACGTCCTCCAATGCCTCACCACTGTCATGGTTTAAGCCGTTAATTTCACTACTCCCTTCTTTCCCGTCCCCCCCCCCACTCCGACGGGGGGGGAAATGGGGAGAAGAACCAAAGAAAATGTAACTCCCACGGGTTGAGATAAGAACAGTCCAGTAACTAAGATACAATACAAATCACTACTGCCACCACCACCACCAATAATAATGACAAAGTAAATACAAAGGGAGAGGATACAACTGTTTCGCTGCCCAACCGAGCCGAGAGACCATGCGCACAGAGCCAGCGAGAGCCCGCCCCCCGTATTCTCCCTCCTGGGCATGACGTGCTGTGGTATGGAATAACCCCATTGGTCAGCCTGGGTCAGGAGCCCTGTCTCCCCTCCCCCAGCTTTTCTCTCTTTCCCGCCGTAACATGAGACTCTGCCGGGGGGGGAAGCCGAACCCATAACAATCCACCCCTTATTCCATACCATTCACATCATGCTCAGGTCCCACTTTTTCAAAATATCATCCCATATATATATATATATAAATATATATATATGCATACACACACACACAGACAGATGGAGAGATATAATCCCTTAGTGCCTGGACCAATCCCTATAAAGCTGCTGAGTCCATCCAGTCCATGATGTCAGGCTCCATCTTTTGTAACAGTCTTTCAGAGCAGGGGAGGCTGTGTGCAGTGTTGGATCGTTGCCTGTTGATGCTGATTGTTCCTTTACTGCAGAACTCCTCTGGTTTCATCAAAGTTCGTTCTTTGTTGGGATGATGGTCTGAGGGTCAGTCGCGGATGGCTTGAAGACATCTAGTTGATGGGCTATAAAAAAACAAGTTACATAACAAGCAACAGCATGCAATTGAGTTCATTGGCTGTTTTCTCCTAAAATCAAATCTCCTTGAGGTACACATTGGACTTCCCCATCTTCCCGCATTACCCACCAAGTATATCCGGGTCCCTGAGCAAAAGCAATCCCACGAGTGGGTTTGCCTTTACCTGAAGCAGGAATAACCCAGACTGTCTTCCCCAGCAAATTCTTTATGTGCACCACAGGAACATTGTCCCCCTCTACAGTATGTAGAAGTTCTGACTGGGCTGGACCAGCTCTGTTGGCAGATCCTCTGGTGTTGACCAACCAGGTGGCCTTTAATAAATGTGTATCCCAATGTTTGAAAGATCCACCACCCATTGCTCTCAGTGTAGTTTTTAATAGCCCGTTGTACCGTTCGATCTTCCCAGAGGCTGGTGCATGGTAGGGGATGTGATATACCCATTCAATGCCAGGCTCTTTGGCCCAAGTATCTATCAGGCTGCTCCAGAAATGAGTCCCATTGTCTGACTCAATTCTCTCTGGTGTGCCGTGTCACCACAAAATCTGTTTCTCAAGGCAGAGGATAGTGTTTCAGGGCAGTGGCATGGGGCACAGCGTATGTTTCCAACCATCCGGTGGTTGCTTCCACCATGGTAAGCACATGACGCTTGCCTTGGCGGGTTGGTGGGAGTGTAATATAATCAATCTGCCAAGCCTCCCCATATTTGCACTTCAGCCATCGTCCTCCATACCAAAGAGGCTTTAACCGTTCAGCCTGCTTAATTGTAGCACATGTTTCACAGTCATGAATAACCTGGGCAGTAGTATCCATTGTTAAGTCCACCCCTCGATCAGGAGCCCATCTGTATGTTGCATCTCTGCCCTGATGGCCTGAAGTGTTGTGGGCCCACTGGGCCAAAAATAATTCAGCCTTATGATGCCAACCTAAGTCCATCTGAGCCACTTCAATTTCAGCAGCTTGATCCACTTGTTGGTTGTTCTGGTGTTCCTCAGTAGCCCGACTCTTGGGTACATGAGCATCTACGTGGCGTACTTTGACCACCAGGCTTTGCACCCGGGCAGCGATGTCTTGCCACAGTGCAGCAGCCCAGATGGGTTTACCTCTGCGTTGCCAGTTGCTCTGCTTCCATTGCTGCAACCACCCCCACAGGGCATTCGCCACCATCCATGAGTCAGTATAGAGATAAAGTACTGGCCACTTTTCTCATTCGGCAATGTCCAAGGCCAGCTGGATGGCTTTCACCTCTGCAAACTGACTCGATTCACCCTCCCCCTCAACAGTTTCTGCAACTTGTCGTTGAGGACTCCATATTGCTGCCTTCCATCTACGATGTTTTCCCACAATGCGACAAGACCCATCAGTAAATAAGGCATATTGCTTTTCACTTTCTGACACTTCATTATATTGTGGGGCCTCTTCAGCACGCATCACTCCTTCCTCCTCTGCTGACCTTCCAGAATCTTTACCCTCTGGCCAGTCCATGATGACTTCTAGAATTCCCGGATGACTGGGATTTCCTATTCGAGCTCATTGTGTAATTAATGGAGCCCACTTACTCCATGTAGCATCAGTTGCATGACGTGTAGAGGAGACCCTGCCTTTGAACATCCAGCCCAGCACGGGCAACCGGGGTGCCAGGAGGAGCTGTGCTTCAGTGCCAATCACTTCTGAAGCAGCTCGAACTCCTTCATAGGCTGCCAATACCTATTTTCAGTTGGGGTGTAGCTGGCCTCAGATCCTTTGTATCCCCGACTCCAAAAGCCGAGGGGTCGACCTCGAGTTTCCCCTGGAGCTTTCTGCCAGAGGCTCCAGGTAGGACCGTTCTCCCCAGCTGCGGTGTACAGTACATTCTTAACATCTGGCCCCGTCCGGACTGGTCCGAGGGCTACTGCACGAACTATCTCACGTTTAATTTGCTCAAAGGCTTGTTGTTGCTCAGGGCCCCATTTAAAATCATTTTTCTTCCTGGTCACAGAATAGAGAGGGCTTACAATCAAACTGTAATTCGGGATGTGCATCCTCCAGAACCCCACAGCACCCAAGAAAGCTTGTGTTTCTTTCTTATTAGTTGGTGGCGACATTGCTGTTATCTTGTTGATCACATCTGTGGGGATCTGGCGGCGTCCATCTTGCCATTTTCTTCCCAAAAATTGAATCTCCTGTGCAGGTCCCTTGACCTTACTCCGTTTTATGGCAAAACCGGCTGTCAGCAGGATTTGGATTATTTTCTTCCCTTTCTCAAAGACTTCTTCTGCTGTATCACCCCACACAATGATGTCATCAATGTATTGCAGGTGTTCTGGAGCTTGCCCCTGTTCCAGTGCAGTCTGGATCAATCCATGGCAGATGGTAGGGCTGTGTTTCCACCCCTGGGGCAGTCGGTTCCAAGTGTACTGGACGCCCCTCCAAGTAAAAGCGAACTGTGGCCTGCACTCTGCTGCCAGAGGAATTGAGAAAAAAGCATTGGCAATGTCAATCGTGGCATACCACTTGGCTGCCTTTGACTTCAGTTCATACTGAAGCTCTAGCATGTCCGGTACGGCAGCACTCAAGGATGGGGTAACTTCGTTCAGGCCATGGTAGTCTACTGTTAGTCTCCGCTCTCCATTAGACTTTTGCACTGGCCATATGGGGCTATTAAAGGGTGAGTGGGTCCTACTGATCACTCCTTGACTCTCTAATCTACAGATCAGCTTATGGATGGGAATCAGGGAGTCTCGGTTGGTGCGATATTGCCACCGGTGCACTGTTGCGGTCGTGATTGCCACTTGTTGTTCTTTGACCTTCAGCAACCCCACAGCAGAAGGATCCTCTGAGAGACCAGGCAAGGTGGACAGCTGCTCCACTTCCTCTGTCTCCAAAGCAGCAATACCGAAAGCTCATCGGTACCCTTTTGGGTCTTTGAAGTACCCTCTCCTGAGGTAATCTATGCCAAGGATACATGGAGCCTCTGGACCAGTCACAATGGGGTGTTTCTGCCATTCCCTCCCAGTCAGGCTGATTTCAGCCTCCAGTACAGTCAACTCTTGGGATCCTCCTGTCACTCCAGAAATAGAAATAGCTTCCACCCCTTGACAGCTTGATGGCATCAGAGTACACTGTGCACCGGTATCTACTAGAGCCTTATACTTCTGTGGGACTGATGTGCCAGGCCATCTGATCCATACAGTCTAATAAGTTCGATTGTCCCCTACCTCCACCTGGCTGGAGGCGGGGCCCCTCTAGTCGTCATCACATTGGTCACTCACGTCTTGTAGAGATGGATTATTCTTCTTCATCACAGGAGCTGAGGTAAAATCTGCTCTTCCACTCCATCTGGGAACCTGCTCACCAGAGACTGAAGACGCAGCCTTCATGGGGTGATCAGACTTGACCTTTGCTCTCTTTTTCAGTTCTCGCACCAGCTCCTCCAAAACTGAAGTAGGCTTTCCATCCCACTCCATCGTATCTTCTCCGTGATCCCGCAGGTAAAACCGTAGGGTGGCCCGTGGTGTATAACTTCTATATCTTCTCTCTCGAACAGTGGGACGCCTTCTGTTAATAGCTGAGACATGTGTTGGTACACGTGAGGAGCTGGATAGATCATCTCTCAATTGTTGGAGGTTCTGGGACAGTTTTTCCACAGCTGAGATGATGGAAGGGGTGATATTATCTTCAAACTCTCGGAGTTTATAAATCATTTCATCCACTTTTGGTGGTCTTATGTCACTCCAGGTTATTGTTGCCAATGAACGGGCATATGATTGGGGTGCATTCCGTGTAAATTTCCGCCACATGGGTCGTGTACATTCGACTTCATCTGGATCTATGGGTATATCCCCAACATTCGGCTTGGTAATATAGATCATCTCTACAATGGCTGATTCTCTCAGAGACTGGATGCCTTTCTCTAGAGTAGTCCACTTGGCCGAACGACTCATAACATCATCCTTGTATGGAAACCTATCTTTCACAGCTGCCAAGAGCTGCTTCCAAAGGCTGAGGGACTGTTTCTCTCTTGCAATTGCTTTGTCAATTCCCCCTTCCCCTCCAAGTGATCCCAGCTGTTTGGCTTCACTACCTTCTAGTTCATGACCGTCGGCCCCATTGTCCCAGCATCGGAGCATGTGCTCCCCTGGTTGACGGGTAAAGTCTTTTCGCATATTCAGTAGCTCGGTTGAGGTCCGAGATCAAGAAGTCACCTCTTCCTTTTCTTCTTCTTCTTCATCATGTGGTAATAACTCCTGGTCAGATGCTGTCCCAGGTGGTGACATTTTTTCATCTTGTTTCATCTCTCCTGCCCACACCCCACTCTGCTTAACTCTCCGGACCAGACTAAATAATTGTGAGTACAACATATTCAGTATGTGTGCCAACATGATAATTCCCGTCAGCACCAGCAGGCATATCTCAAGGGTATCTAAAGGCCATTCAAAACCTTCAGAATTCTCAAATAGTGTTGTAAACGTCCTGGTGGGGGCGCTGGGAGCACAAAAGAATGTCTCCTTCACAGGCTGACCACCTGAGTTGGTGAAAAGAGGTGTGTAATTGCTAAGAACTTCCATTATATACCTCCCAAAGTATAGAGTTGGTGGCCACACTGGAAACACAAACCGGGTCAGTTTCATGATCACTGAGTCTATTGTATTAACAATCCGTGCAATACAGTATAGTGTAACAAGAATCTTAACCCAAAACCCAGATCTGAAAAACGTTAAGATAAGAAGAACCGGCTGTAAGTGAAGTATCATACACTGAACCTGTGAGAACCAGAGCAACATCTTTGAGAGCCAATAAATCAGCATTGTGACGAGTGGCTATTTTGTCCTTATCTCAACCCTTAAGTGCCCCACGTTGGGCGCCAAAACTGTCGTGGTGTAAGCCGTTAATTTCACTTCTCCCTCCTTTTCTGCCCCCCCCCCCCCCCCGATGGGGGTGAAATGGGGAGAAGAACCAAAGAAAATGTAACTCCCACGGGTTGAGATAAGAACAGTCCAGTAACTAAGATACAATACAAATCACTACTGCCACCACCACCACCACTAATAATGACAAAGTAAATACAAAGGGAGAGGATACAACCGTTTCGTCGCCCGACCGAGCCGAGAGACCGCGCGCCGCTCCAGAGAGAGACCGTGTGCCACGAGAGCCCGCCCCCCGTATTCTCCCTCCTGGGCATGACGTGCTGTAGTATGGACTAACCTCATTGGTCAGCCCGGGTCAGGTGCCCTGTCTCCCCTCCCCCAGCTTTTCTCTCTTTCCCGGCATAACATGAG
Organism: Myiopsitta monachus; assembly: GCA_017639245.1. Taxonomy (NCBI): domain Eukaryota; kingdom Metazoa; phylum Chordata; class Aves; order Psittaciformes; family Psittacidae; genus Myiopsitta; species Myiopsitta monachus. Next base: position 24,333,601 of record CM029926.1, on the reverse strand, counting down.
ACTCTGCGGGGGGGGGGGGGGGGGGAAGCCGAACCCCTAAGAACCTCCCAGACAGTAAACTTCTTCCTTATATTATGATTTCCTCTTATATTATTATTTTCTTATGATTTCCTGTCTCCCATGGCTGTAGAGGATGCTGAATACTTACAGCCCTGAACAGGCTAAGCTGCTTAGTGCTTTCTTGAGATACAATACCAGGGTTCTGTTAGATGCCATACAAGATAGTGTAAAAATAACTCATGGCTACCGGAACCCCTTTTCTCTCAGGTCTGAGCCAGAACCTGCTGGAGACCATGGGTAATTTTCTATTAATTCTGATGCACTTTGGATTAGGCAGTAAGCCATTGCCATTTCTACTGTCTATTCTGTGTTGTTAGTGTTACTCTGTCAAACAGGTGGAAACATCAGGTTTTTAAGAATCAGTAGTTCTTAGAGAAGTAAATTACTGTATGGAACCTAAGTTATCAGTTTGGAGAGATGGAGGAAGGATTTAAAGATGTGAGGAAACTCACTAAAATATCAGTTCTCTGGGCTGCTGTCACTCAAGTCCATATGGTACCTGAGCATCTCAGATGCTTGAGCCAAAGACCTTCAGTTCAGACAGACAGTTCATCACAGTGCAGAGTGGGGACCAGCTGCACAGAAGATGGTGTCTATTACCATGTTGCTGCAGCTGCTTCCTGCTGAAGTGTGCTACATGCCCATTTCTTTGTTAAAGGTTAACTCATGCTGGGGATTTTTAATTGTCTATTATCTACCCAGAATGAACTATCTTAACTAGACCAAGGCAAAAAGCTTCTTTTTCTGGCTTTTCTTTATGTGTTTTTTAAATAAATTTGTACATTAGTGAGACTTATGAATGAACAAAAGAAACATAATGGCAGTGACATGTTTACTGGGGAAGGAGACCCTAGGTTACACAGATCCACAGGCAATAAATCTAAATAAAATCAGGGAGAGTATCACTGACTTTTACACTTCAGTTATTATTGCAGTGGTTGATAATGTGGTTGCCCAGCTAACATGACAACGTGCATTGTCTTAAAGGTCAGCAGCACAGCTGGTTAGGTGGAAAACCATGCTGTTGTGATGGAATGGGCTGGTGCCTCATCATCTGATTCACAGCTCTTGTAAGCAAAGATTGATTTGGATTACAGTGCCCTGGATCTGGTCTGTCCTGCTGGTGGTAGTTCTGTAGGATTGGTCTGTAGTTTGTCCAGCTTCAGTTTGGTGAACTTTTACTGACTTAGTGGTTTCTGTTTGGTAGTGCAGCTAACCCCACTCGTATCAGATCCTTTCCCTTAGTTTTAAATAAAATTTAGGTTTCAGAAGAGAAATATAATGGACTTACCTGTTTTGTCAGAAAAAATAGTAACCTAAGAAATCCTTTTGTAGGTATATGATTAGCTTTATTCACTTCTGAGTAATACAGTGTGATTTAATAAGTGATTTGGAAAGGGGAGCGTGGTAGTGCGATTTCTGGTAGTTCCCTCACTGAGGTGTCATGGGTAGAACAGAAAAACGTGTATGACCTGAGATGCTAGATAATCTGCAATGATGAAGGAAACAATACAGAATATTAAAACATAAATGGTGTTAGGGACACCTTTTGGTGCAGATTAATAGCTCTGTTTTATTCCAGCAGTTCAAAACACTTAAGATTACAGTTTTAATCAGTGACAGAGAAGAATGATATTGGAGTAAGAGAAGGATAAAACAAGAGCAGGAAACAGTTATATATTGATGAAGGAAAAGAAAGTAGCTCTATACTCTTCTGTTTCCACAGCCATGGCTATCATATCCAAGTGTAACTCCTTGCTTTAGTCCAAAGTGAGAAGAGAAGCAGAAAAGACGCATGGCTTTTTTTGAAATTCCTGAATGTTGGTCAGGGCAAAGCAGTCAGAAAGAATAAAAAACAATTATTGTCACAGTAACAACTGTAATTAGCACCTTCTGATTTATCATACTCTAGTCAGCAACAGAGACATGAAGATTTGTCCCTGAGTTTTGACCTGTCTTGGTAAAATGACTGGATGTGCCATGTATAGTTACACTGCACACCAAATTTCCAGTCTGGATGTTTGAAGGCCTAGGGTAAGCTTTTTTCTGGTACTAAATTATTCAGGCTGAAATCACATAAAACCAGAAGATTAGACAGTTTTAAAAGCAACTAGAAATCTGAATACCATCTTTATTTATTATCAAATAGGGAACAAATCTGAAGCTGCTTTATGGCATTGTTCTATAAATATTGACTAAGGTATCGCTGTACAAGGAAGTACGTAAGTTATTACTCAAGCCTCTAAAGACAGAAAGGGAGAATCTTTCATTCATTTCATTGTATTACCAGTATCTTAGAAGTCATTCATTCTAGGAAGAAGAGACATCTTGCAGGTAATTTACTGTATTTATGCCTTCTGTTCCATGGGCTATAATGCAAGACTTGTCAGCTTCTGCTTTCAGTCTTCATTTCTCTTAGACTACTCCATCTTGTTTCTCTGAGGTGCTCTTCAGTGTAATCATTATATTCCAGTTCAGCTCCCTGCAGAAATCTTGAATGGTATCACTTGCAATGTCACTTTTGTTGGCTCCTTCACCTAAGGGTCTTTTCTGTTCCTGGAAGCGAATAGAGAAGTCAATGGAAGATTTGTCTCTAGTGGAGATGTTATGCTGAGACCCATTTGTACTCTCAGGCAGGAGAGTCGTGTTGTGGTGGGGTTCTTTATCATCACTGTCAGTTGCTGGGCATGGAGAAGGGCCAATGGAATAAAGACATAATTTCTGAATTTGAGATGCAGCTGAGCCTCTTTCTGTAAAAAATCAAAAGGTGTGTCTTTGTAGATGCTTTCCTTTATATGTTGGATTCAGTCAGTTGGGCAGTGACTTCTCAAACTGGACACAAAACCACATGCAAGGTTGTGACAGTAAGTCATCATGGATACCTGTTTCTTATAAATGAAAGAAGAATATCATGGTGCACAACCGTGGTGCACAACACTTTGTCACTTACAGTCCTCAATTGCTGCAGTTGTACTGGCAGTCAGCATTTTGTATACTGGAAATAAAAATCTCATGAGATTTCAGTCCTCCATGTCCTGAGACACAGACACCTGTGGGGGAAATCTGATGGCTGTTTGAAATACAGGGGTACTGAATGAGAAAATAAGGGTAAAAATTAGCTCTCCTTAATGAAAATTACAGGGAGGATTTGGGGCAGTTAAAAAGCAGCAATGACTAGCTGAAATTGGTCAGGGCATCAGAAAAAGACCGGAAATGGAAACCCAAGCCTTCCTCATGATTAAAGGCACAGGTAGATCTCTGTGTTATCTTCAACAAACAGATCAAGTACCTTTGGCCGAGGAGAGAAGAATCACATTCATGGACAGGATACACAAGAGAGTGTGTGAAACCCAGATGACAAATCATGGACATCTCTCCTCAGTGAAACTGTCAACAGGACAGATGATACAAGCTCCTTTTAGGTTAAAGCATCCCTTGTTTTGTATATTCTATTCTATTATTATTATTACTATTACTATTATTTTTATAATCATCATCGTAATGTCCTATTAAGCTGTCTTTATTTCAACCCATGAATTTTACCAAAGGGGTCCAGTGTCCCCATTTCTTACCTCTCTGGAACCTGGACCTTGGAAACTGGACAGCTTGGGAGATCTTGAATACATGTCACAGCACAGACCCTACACTGCACACACCACTCCATGAAGCCACACAACTGCTTTAGCATTACCCTATGCTTATTACTGCGGTAGAGTTTTTGCCTTTCCTTGCCTCACCTTGCCTTCTTTTTTTTTTTTTTTTTGCCTTCTTCTTTTCTTTTCTTTTCTTTTCTTTTCTTTTCTTTTCTTTTCTTTTCTTTTCTTTTCTTTTCTTTTCTTTTCTTTTCTCTTTTCCTTTCCTTTCCTTTCCTTTTCTTTCCTTTCCTTTCCTTTCCTTTCCTTTCCTTTCCTTTCCTTTCCTTCCCTTCCTTCCTTCCTTCCCTTCCTTTCCCTTCCTTTCCTTTCCTTCCCTTCCTTTCCCTTCCCTTCCCTTCCCTTCCCTTCCCTTCCCTTCCCTTCCCTTCCCTTCCCTTCCCTTCCCTTCCCTTCCCTTCCCTTCCCTTCCCTTCCCTTCCCTTCCCTTCCCTTCCCTTCCCTTCCCTTCCCTTCCCTTCCCTTCCCTTCCCTTCCCTTCCCTTCCCTTTTCTTTTCTTTCTTTTTTTCTCTCCTCTCCTCTCCTCTCCTCTCCTCTCCTCTCCTCTCCTCTCCTCTCCTCTCCTCTCCTCTCCTCTCCTCTCCTCTCCTCTCCTCTCCTCTCCTCTCCTCTCCTCTCCTCTCCTCTCCTCTCCTCTCCTCTCCTCTCCTCTCCTCTCCTCTCCTCTCCTCTCCTCTCCTCCTTTTCTTTTCTTTTTTCTCTCTTCTCTCTTCTCTTCTCTTCTCTTCTCTTCTCTTCTCTTCTCTTCTCTTCTCTTCTCTTCTCTTCTCTTCTCTTCTCTTCTCTTCTCTTCTCTTCTCTTCTCTCTCTTTCTCTCCTCTCCTCTCCTCTCCTCTCCTCTCCTCTCCTCTCCTCTCCTCTCCTCTCCTCTCCTCTCCTCTCCTCTCCTCTCCTCTCCTCTCCTCTCCTCTCCTCTCCTCTCCTCTCCTCTCCTCTCCTCTCCTCTCCTCTCCTCTCCTCTCTTTTCTCTTTTTTTTCTCTTTTCTCTTTTCTTTCATTTTCATTTTCATTTTCATTTTCTCTTCATTTTCTTATAGTTACCCCTAGAGCTACTGTATATCTCTAGCATCAAACCTATTGCATGCCCTGACTAAACTCAGAGGCTGAATTTGAAGTGGAATTAAAGAGACAGATGACACATACCCTTTAACTCAAGGTATTCTCTGTGTCTTCCACTCATCTGCTTTTCACCCTATCCTCTCCCACACAGAATGCTGCAAAGCTTCAGCAAGTTTAAGTGAATTCTGCAGATGTGAAACGCTAGAGACTGAACTCACAGTTAAAGCAGGGCTTTGCTCTCAAAAGCTGTCAGTGTGAGACCATGCCATGAGACAGCAAGAAGTTTCATGGTGCCACTTTAACAGTAGAAAACAAGGTAGCCCTAAGGTGCGTTCCAGGGAATAAAATAACTGAAACACCTAGGGGAAAAACCCATCAAGTAAGATGAAAAGAAGATACCCTGCAGAACATCACCAAAAAAAAGATAAAAAATAGGAGAGAGAAAAAAAAAAATGAAGTGAAAAACCCCTGTGATGTACTGGGCTATGAAACACAAAAGTAACAATGAAAGTAGTAACTTCAGAGAGTGCTCTTCCTTGTTCATGCCTACCTTTGATCTTTCTTTTTGATTTCCACAAGGGCATCTTCACAGACCTCGGATGTAGAATTACTTGTACTGAGTCTTCAGCCATGGGACAGCCCAAGAGACCACCCTGCCCGTAAGCTGTCTTTTGCATATCTGTGTCATGCAGCCCCTGGGCTAGCCGCAGTCCTTGTAGTGCAGCTACTAGCTGAGTTTCAGAAAAGGAGGGCTGCCGTTGCCCAGCCCCAAAGCAGAGGCTGTTTATAAACTGTTCCCCCTGCCTGTTCAGTGCTGCAGGGTGGTCTCAGTGTCTCTGCTCAGCATCTCCTGGGCTTCTTCTCATAGGGCAAGTTCATGTGCATCTTCATGGACCTCTCAATTTCTGCCTGCAATGGGGCTCCTTGGGAGCATCTGCGTCTACTGAGTAGGCAGATCCAGAGTTCCCTCTTTTGGAGAAACAGTCTTTGCCTTGTTTACCATGTGGTTTTAGAAAGGAAAGGAGAGATCAGAATAATCCTCAATACAGAGATTGTTGTGTTGTTCATAACTTACACTATTTGTTCTTTGCTTGTCATTTACTGATGAGAAGGACTCAGAAAATTAACTATCCCAGACTGTAAAATTGAGCCACCCTGTCTGTGTTAGGAAGGTGAGCACATCTGTATCATGACACCCATGAATGGGAGACTCTGGTGATGGGCTATGTTGAGCACAATGAGGCCTGGAGAGACAATTGCGAGGATTTTTTAAGACACCCTGATGAATTTCAGCTTTAGGCACCAGTAACAAAGCCAAACCTGTTTCTTTTTTTTCCCTGTTCCCTGCGTAACTCACTTATTGCATATTCCAGATTTGTTGCCTTTCATATAATTTCCCTGTTGTCATGGTTTAAGCCCAGGCAGCAAGCCAGAAAACCACACAGCTGTCTGCTCACTCCCCCCACCAATGCCTTACTCCCCCTACTCCCGGGGGGATGGGGGTGAGAATTGAAAGAATGTAACTCCCATGGGTTGAGATAAAAACAGTCCAGTGACTAAGGTATAACACAAACCACTACTGCTATCACCAATAATAATGATAAGGGAAATAACAAGGAAAGAGAATACAACCGCTCACCACTCGCTGTCCAATACCCAGCCCGACCCGAGCAGTGATCTAGCCTTTCTGGGTAACTGCCCCCAGTTTATAAACTGGGCATGACGTGCTGTGGTATGGAATACCTCTCTGGTTAGTTTGGGTCAGGTGTCCTGTCTCTGCCTCCTCCCGACTTCCCCTCCTCAGAAAGTCCTTGGTCAGAGTAAGCATTACTGAGCAACAACTAAAACCGTTGGTGCTATCAGTGTTGTTCCCAGGCTGAAAGTCAAAGCCACAGCACTGCACCAGCTACTAAGAAGGAGAAAAATGACTGCTACTGCTGAACCCAGGACACCTGTGTTTTTATGGAATCATAGCATCATTTATGTTGGAAAGGTCTTTTAAAATCATCAAATCTGTTAACCTAGAACTGCCAAGTCCACCAGTAAACTGTGTCCATCAGTGCCACATCTACATGTCTCTTAAATACCTCCAGGTTGGTGACTCCACCACTTCCCTGGGCAGCCTGTTCCAGTGCTTGACAGCCCTTTCAGTGAAGACAGTTTTTTAATATCCAATCTAAACCTTCCCTGACACGACTTGAGACCATTTTCTCTTGTCCTATCGCTTGTTACTTGAGAAAAGAGTCCAAACCCCATCTTGATGCAATCTCCTTTCAGGTAGTTGTAGAGAGTAATAAAGTCCCACCCTGAGCCTCCCTTTCTGCAGGCTAAACAGTTCCTTCAGCCACTCTTCATAAGTCTTGTTCTCTAGACCCTTCACAACCTCTGTTGACCTTTGGATGTGTAAACACAGTCAGCATAGAGTGGCATGAGAAAAGCTCACGTATTTTTCATTTGCTGAGATATACTTCCCACTGGATAAAGTTTCTGGAGCACCACTACAAACCCTGAGCAAGCAAGGAAGTTAGAGCAGAACCATGAGCACCCTACAAAGACAGACTTTGATTAATTTCATCTGGTTTTAATTAATATGCATTCCCTCCTTAATTATGTGATTTATGAGAAGTGGATGCGGATATCTGAAGTCAAGCAAGGGATGATGTTTCTGTCATCACATCAATACAAGGTATGTGAGTTCTGGAAAGTAAGACAGTGTTAAAAAATAACCAGATACAGCAGCATGCCCCCACCAGAAACTAATAGGATCCACCTTTCAATTAAATGATTCCTTTACTCCAGTGTACCACGTATCTTTTGTACCATCATGTACCATCTTTTGTATTACATCCTATCTTTCTTTCTGTTGATTGCATTTTAGTTTTATTGTAACGCCCTGTGTGGAAAAAAGGATTATTCAGAAGTAAGGTATGTCTCATGCTTGAAATGTCTGAAACAGATATGCTTCTAGAGGCATTATTTTCAAAGCATTAAAGCATTCAGTTTGTAATCTGTCTCTCTCTCTCTTTCTCTCTTTTTAAAATCCAGGGAGTGCTCAGTCTTCCCTTCCTTTGGTGACCTTTTAAAATGGCTCATGTTGGCACTCAGATACCAGGCACTCTAAATCAACTGTAATTGCTGAACATTTAGACCATGTTTGGGAAAGGATAATAATATATATTCTCTTCATCTGCAGCAAATATAAAGGTACAAGCCATTAGTAACTTGATTATGAGACTGAATGATCGAACCAACATTTTTTGGCCCTGTAAGTTTTCAATCTGACTGACAAATGGGATACAACAGGTGAATGACACAAATGAAACAGGACAGTATCGGAGATCAACAGCAAGTAAAATATGATCACCAGGAGAGCACGAAACATATAGTCCACTGCCTGGCTTTTTTCCCTAGACTCTTTAAATATGCTTTTCTGCAACTTATGCAGACTGTAAAAAGCTGCAAATCTCTGCTTTTATGTCTCTGAACCTTAGCCATGAATCAAATAATTTACATTACTGAACAGTGAAATGGTACAAAGTAGTTTGAACATGGAGATAAATGCAAGTTTTTATGAGAGAGAAACTTTGCAAAGGAAGTGTGTAGGGAAGTCAAGATGTGTAAGTGAGACGCAGAATAACCTTAAAGTTGACGTGCTTAAGTTTCACTGAATAAACAATAGAATGTTTTGATACCCTTCCCAATAAGCTTTACAAATATTACTGCGCTGGCTGCACGCATTTCATACAAGAAAGCTAACAGGATGTCAGGAGTAGCAGCATTCATGCTATGACTTGACTTTGCCATATTCCCCAGTCAAATGAAGGGTCAGTAAATTTCACAACATCTTTAATCTTTGCCTCAAGTGTAAATAACTTCTCATGGGCTTAAAAAAAAAGGAAATTAAATAAAGTCCTTGCCTTCTTGCAGGCTTAACCTCAGTGCTGATGCCTGTTGATGGATCAAACAGTCCTAGATTTTTAAATCATTTAACTGGTTCAAAAGCTGTCTTATCCTTTGCTTTTATAGTTAAATGAATTCTCAGGAAAGAAAATGAGATTGTCACTGAATCATACCGGCACTGGTCTACCCTTCCTTAGAGCCAGTTGCAGATTATATAAAATAAATCAACTCTGAAATTTCTTAGGAATGGAAAGGGGTGAACTGAGAAAATGCAGGAATTGCAAACCAGAAGCAGTGAGGGGCCATCATGATAACACAGAGTAGATCACTACAGTCATATCTCTGTCATTTACAATGAGCGGTTGCTGTTACCATGCCTACTCATCTCCCTATCTTTGTAAGTAAAGAGCAAACGCATGAACTGATGTAGGACAACTCTTGTGCAAAGTTAAAATGTTTAGAGATTCCTCAGGACCAGGATGAAAATCCTTACCCAGCAGAAACCTCCATGGGGTTTGACTCCACAGAAGGATCCCAGCAGTCGAGATGCATCTGTGTCCCAGCCAACACTGTGATGGACATCAAGTAGCACTGATGTCATCAGCCTGATGTCAAGCAGATTGATGTCTGCTTCATAAGAAAGTGGGATAGACTTCACCTGTCTCTCTTTCCTCAGTAATTGTGGCTTTTGGTCTTTTCCTGAAAGTCTAGTCTGTCATGAGATAATATTGGAGGGTGGTTTATCAAGGGGTGCTTGAATGCCACTTCCGGATGATATTTCTATTGCATTGGTTCTTGGGATTGCAAGGCCTTTGACTTGAGGACCTAAATTGTAGGGACAAACTGACCTAGAATAGGAATAAAGAGAAATGGTCCTGTGTACTCTAAAGTAAGACATGAAAGTGATTTCATATGAGAATGAAGTCAAGACAACAGAATAAGATTTTAAAGTTCTTCTTTCAATTGTCATTTTTGCTGCCAGCTATTCTTTGTGCCTCAGTTTTTTGGTTGCAAAACAAAAGGTTTCTTTTCAAAACATTAAATTCCCCTGAAAACCCTTCCAATTTTGCTTTCTTTGGGGGAACAGAGATTGAAATTTTGGCAATTTATTTCTGTCCTTCCCAACTGAATTAACTATAAAGGTTTATCTCCATAGTTGTCTTTCTTGATCTCTGCAAATTTTAGCAGATTAGCAAAAAGAAATTTTGTGACTGTCATGTTGTCAAAGTTTTAAGCAGCTAGACAGCAGTGAAGTAAAAAAATACATAGAACAGCAATAGGATGTAAACACAGGAAGACAGTCTTTATGCTCACCTTGACAAGTGAAACACTCTGCAAATGTAGTGTTTCCAGGACTAAGGAGAAAAGTTGGATTCTATCTTTGGAAATTATTTTGCATGCTTTCTTCTGTACATGCATGAGTCTGATGTCAGAATGTGGGCTATAATGCTTTTCCTACTGGAACACCATTTTCTAAAATGAGGTTTGTATCACCTTCCAATGACAACCTCCAGCCTTGTGTTATATCCATGCTTGGAAACAGACCATTCTAATAAATATAAGTATTCCCAGAAAAATCCTGAGGAGATATATATACATATTAAGCATTTAAACAGCATTATTTGTTTTTAAATGAGAGTGGATTTTAACTTGCTGTTTGCAATTTGAATAATAATAAACATTGCCCTAATGATAATAGGCAGTAGTGTTAAACTGGAAATGAAAAAGCTTTTTCTGTTGGTACAGTATAAGTTACAGTATCATTAAATGTATAACTAGCCATTTATTGCTTTGTGTTATTTTAGAGGCACTTAAATGAAAAGTTGATTTGTCTCTTATTAGACCTCAATAAGTGTTCCTTCAATAGTAATAGGGTGTTTTAGCGCTTTATAGAATCGTGGTATCACAGAATAATTGGGTTTGGAAGGGACTTCTGGTGATCTAATCCAGCTACTCGCTGCCCACCAAAGCAAGTTCACCTACAGCAGGCTGCACAGGAATGTGTCCAGGTGGGTTATGGGTATCACCAGAGAAGGAGACTTCATAACTTCTCTGGGCAGTCTGTTCTGGTCCCCTGTCAGCCTCAAAGTAAAGAAATTCTTTGTCACATTCAGACAGAACTTCTGTGTTTTCATATTGAATATTAACCAGTTCCCTTGGACCCCGCTACCTTCTAGAGTCCTAACCAGTGGTATTCCTTCAAGCAGGTCCTGAAGTCCAAGGTTGTAATTTAAATTATTGCCCTATTCCTCCAGGCAGGAATATGCCCTCCACCATCTCATGGTCACTGCAGACAAGGCTGCCTCTGTCACATCCCCAACGAGTCTTGTTAGTACAAGGTGCAGCAGCACACTTCTCCTTGTTGGCTCCTCCACCACCTGTGCAAAACATTATCATCAAGCTTTCCAGGACCTACCACAGCCATATGCACGTTTGAGGTGATTGGCCTTCTGGTTCTTATCATCTTGGGAGGCAAATGAGGAACATATATCACTGTTCTGGTTGGCCTCGCTTATTCCTCAGCTGGAGGAGACGGTGTAGCATTTCCACTTTGGACCTGGTTCCCTTCAGTTTACAGCCTGCCTCACCAAATTGGCCAGCCTGGTTTTGTTTTTTTTTTTTTTTTTTTTTTGTTTTTTTTTTTTTTTTTTTTGTTTTGTTTTGGTTTTTTTTGTTTTGTTTTGTTTTGTTTTGTTTTTTAATAAATAATACTGTTAATGGCAGAATTTTTGATATTATTAAAAACATGATTTCCATTAAATTGAATGTATGACATTTAACTTAAATAAAAGAGAAATGGAAAACCTCACTAAATCAGGGTAAGAAAAGCTTTTGTTTGTGCTGTTTTAATTGTGCCAAAATGGACCTATCTCTTAAGCTACCTTACAAAGGCTAAAGTAACTTAATTCTATTACGGCTTGATTATGCCTGCATGAGTCAATTGTGAGACTGTAGCAATAATTAGACATCTTTTGCCAGAGAAACTTGAGGATGGATTTTGCTGCAGCATTAGCAGACTTCATCTTGAAACAAATGCCAGATAAGAAAAAACATTCTGCAATGATTTCTGCATTGTGGGAATCTTTCTTCTCTATGGGACAGGTGGGGAATGGAGAAGGCACAACACTTGGGCACAATTCCTTGCCCTTCTCTGTTGATCTCTTCACCTCTCATGGTTTACTCTGGCATCTACTACCAATACACACACAAACCAAAAAATGACTCTGAAACACCTCATGAGATATAACTTACGAGGTATTTGAGGTATGTATATAATATATATATGGCAAAAATATATATATATGATGTGCATATGTGGCAAACAAAGCCACCAGAATGCTGTGTTATATCAACACAAGCATCTCCAGCAAAGATAAAGAAATCATTACTCCTCTCTATTCAGTGCTTCTCAGGTCACACCTGGCCTGTTCAGTTTTGGTCCCCAGTATGCAAAAAAGCTGGGGGCAGGCTGTGGACACTCAAGAGAAGGGACTCAAAGATTGTTAAAGGACTGGGAAACTACAGAATGAGCAAAGGCTGAAAGAACTATAGACAGATAGGAACAGCCTCACGCTCGCAGGCCCTTGTTCTCATGGGAGACTTCAACCACCCTGATATCTGTTGGAGGGACAGCACAGCCCAACACAAGCAATCCAAGAAGTTCCCCGATTGTGTGGAAGACAACTTCCTTCTCAAGTAATAGAGGAGTTAACAAGGAGAGGTGCCATGCTTGACCTCGTGCTCACCAACGGGGAAGGGCTGGTTGGAAATGTGATGCTCCAGGGCAGCCTTGGTTGCAGGGATCATGAGATGGTCGAATTCGAGATCATGACAGTGAGAAGAGTGTGCAGCAAGCTCACTGCCCGGACTTCAAGAGAGCAGACTTTGGCCTCTTCAGGAACCTGCTTAGTAAGGTTGCATGGGATATAGCCCTAGAGGGCAGGGGGGCCCAAGACTGTTGGTTGATATTCAAGGATCACCTGCTGCAAGCTCAGGAGCAATACATCCCAACTAGAAGGAAGTGGTGCAGGAGGGCCAGGAGACCTCCTTGGATGGATAAGGAGCTGCTGAGGAAAATTTGAAGGAAAAAAGAGGCTTATCAAAGGTGGAAGCAAGGACAGGCAGCCTGGGAAGAATACAGGGATGTTATCCGGGAAGCTAAGGAACAGGTTAGGAAAGCTAAGGCCCACTTAGAATTAAACTTGGCCAGGGATGTGAAAGATAGCAGGAAGGGATTCTATAGGTACATTGCAAATAAAAGGCAGGCTAGGGACAACATAGGCTCCCTCCAGAAGCTCTCAGGAGAACTGGCTACCCTGGATTTGGAGAAGGCTGAGGTTCTTAATGACTTCTTTGCCTCAGTCTTCACCGGCAAATGCTCTGACCACAGCACCCAAAGTCTTGGAAAGCAGACGCAGGGGCTGTGAGAATGAAGACCTTGGGCCCACTGTAGGAGAGGATCTGGTTGGAGACCATCTTAAGAACCTGAATGTGCACAGTGTAACTTTGAACATAAAAAGGTTAGATGCAATTTCAGTATCTTCTCTGTGGGTCAGTAGAGAGAATGGCCATAGTTTTTAATATGTGCTTGTTTGAGAGAAAATGTCATCTCCACACATCTACCCCTCCTTAGCCACAGAACGTCTCCTAATGCCCCAAACCACCAGACAGTATTGCAGAAGTCTCACTGAACCTCAAAACTAAGGTTCTGACCTCAAAGCAAATTAACTGACAAAATTTTGCTCCGGAACAATAGCTGAAAGTTGTGTTTTTCATTCCAGAATGGAAAGGAACATCAGCTTGTGGGTCCTTGTTCCCAAGGGCCTTCACCAGTCTATTAGGCTGTGCACTTAATCTAGTTTTAGATTGATTACTTTTGCTTGGATGACCCAGAGAAATGTCGGAGCTGGATATGAGTGTCAGAATTGTGAATGTTAATGCTGAGTCTTGTCTGGGTTTGACAACTAGTGGCTCAAACAAGGTTATAGAGGCCTGATACATTTTGAAGGGAGCTTATTCACATAATGAGTTCAAGCCAGGGAGGTGGGGATAGCAAGGCAATTGGTGATTGAATGTTAGAGTTAAAACCTGATCAGAATTGCTGCCCCATTCCAGGTACCTTGCTAGCTGCCTAAGATTGTATCATGCATCAAAAATCCTGCACACATACCGGTGCTCTGAAATCTCTGTGGTTTATTGTATTAGTTCAGTTAGAAACCTTTAAACTTGACAGTTCTTTTCCTCTTGGTAGCAAATCAGCATTCAAATGAGCTAGAGATGAGGACACATGTGCAACCCTTGTCTTCCTACTTTCCCCTGTATTATTTGGTATTTAATTGATTAGAAGGTATTGTTGTTTGTGAAAGCAAAAGAAGGGAGGAAAAATACAAAAAGGGCCCAGTAGCCATGGCAACAGGAAATATCTCATGAAGTTACAGAGTATGTATGCAGAGATGGGCAACAGGAGTCTTCTTAGGATGGCTGCCAAGTCACTTACCCTGTAAATACGGAAATAAATACAGAGGCATAAAAATCCCTGAGCAGTGACATGGCCCTTTGCTGGCTGTTTTAGCTTCAGATCAGAATGGCCTATCATGTCGAAGGACTGTTTACTTTCTTCTGACCCACTATGTAAATGTAGTTCTTACAGATGTGCTTCCCCCTATTTCATGATTGACCAAGCTTCATAATATTGAGAGCTTCATCTCAAAGAAATAGGACAGGTTTGCATAGTATTGCATAAAGTAAAATATTATAGGCAGATAACTGCTGATGCCATGCTCTAGAGATTTTTCAGGTCAGGACTCTGACATGGGGACTCATGATTGCTTGAAAAATTATCTCAGGTTCAAATAAATGCAGTGCATACTGGTCCACAAAATGGTCCTTTGCTGAGACAGAACAGACTGGTTTAATTAAGCCTAGAGGTATTGCACGTTTTGGAGCTCATGGCACTGTGGTGCGCAGCTGTGAATATGTACACAGGCACATAGATAAAAAAAAATTATAAAAGTATAGAATCTGAAGACATTGGGGTCACAAATTTTGCAGAAACAAGAGACTCAGAAGGGACTCATGGTGGTCATTCTATTCATCCTTCTGCATCCTGTGCAGAAATTCTCTTATTAAACTTTATTCCCTACCATTTTGCCTTGTCTTAAAGACAAGAGCTGCAAACGTCAGTCCTCAGGCAATCAAGACCAACTCTTCATTGTCTTTGTTGTTAGAATATTTCCCCTTATACCTAGCATGATCCACTTGCTGCAATTTAGTATGGTTACTTTTTGTCCTATTCTGAATGGCCACAGAGAGAATTCTTTCTTTCTTTGGAGCTGCTTTTTATGTGTTTAAAACCATTTTATCTGCCTTCTGTACTTTAGAATGAGGAGCACCAGTTTGTTTCGTTTGTCTCCATAAATTATTTTATCTAGATAATTGAACATCATCATCACTCTGCAGTGTGCTCTTTCACACTGGTGTCACTCTGGTGTGTGGACTTTCGCACATGCTTCACAGTGTGCAGTGCTGAAAAGCAGACAAAATTCTTTAGTCAAGATCTTGTCAGTGCCGGACAGGACCTGCCAAATTTCCTAAAGATTGTCCTATTTACATCCTACTATGCCCTTTTCCTTTTTGATGACTACACAAATTATTCACTCATGCTGGCATGGACTATGGTTACCTGCTTTGTAGCAATTTTGGTCTATGAAGTCCTGTGAACTTATTCACCCTCTGTACTTTGTGGACAGGTCCCTAGTAAATGCAATGCAGAACTTCACTGGAGCAGAACCTACATTTCATGTTTGTAGAAGTAGCCTGGATTCTTTTATTCTCTAATCTCATTTGAAATGGACTATAAGAAGATATAAGAAGCAGGACTGGTATCAGATGGTCATAGCTATAAGGAGATAAGTTTTTATCTCTGTTATGTAAGTATAAAAGCAATTCCTTTCTTTTAATCTGTCATGGTGCAAGAATAGAATTAAATTAACTAAAATTTGAATACCCATTTTGTGAAATAATACTTGTGAACTAAACTACCCCACCAGTTTCAGGGGGATTACGGAGGTTTCCTAGGAGATAGAAAGTAACTGCTCCTGAGACAGTAGAGCAATTTTTCCCCAGCTATCCACACCCAATTATTTATTCATATTACAGTTCTTTTTTTCCTTTCTGCTTTATTATGTTTTAGTATTTTTATTTTTTAACTTGGGTACCAGCAATCATTCTTTTCTTAAAATCAAAAGCAACAAAGACAAAACATAAAATGAAATTCAACAAAAGACATGATAGTTTGGAAGATCCTTCTTATGTTAAATGTTGAAGACTCATCAACATTCAAAACTAAAAGTTTGCATAATATTGTATCATCTCTGCTTGTCAATGGCAAATGAGATATGCAAGTTAAAACAGAATCCTGTGCTTCATGAATTTTCAGTTTTAAGTGCAGAAAAGACATGATAAAAGGAGTAATGAACTAAGGAAGAGAGGGAAAGAATTTAAATTAAATGATAAATAGCCCTTTTGCTAAATTATGTCTGACTCTCAGGGAAGAAAAGCTTGTTGCTTCATAAATGATGACACAGCACTGAACAAAACTTTCATGAAGGCATTTTACCTAAATAATTACTTGCTACCAAATAGTGTGGGAGCTGGGTGATTGGAGGACTTAATGAGACACTTTTATGCAACCCTCTTTATCTGTATGTGGCAGTCAGGTTGTACAAATCATTTCAGTAATGCACATTGTACACCAGTAACAGAGAGTGCTATTCCCAATTAAGGTCACAATTTCTGCTAAGTTGGCAGGCAATACCAGGGCTGAAAGTATGAAGGGATAAAATTCTGGAGGTGAATGCTCTTGCATGTGGATGTTTTGAACCCCTTGTAGATCACTGAGTCATGAAGAAAGATTTAGGGTACACAAACTTATTCATGAAAAGTCCAAACTTGACCCCAGGACCAGATTAATTTACCATCCATAGTGAACCCTCACTGTGAGGTTCTGACCTGACACAAAGCTAATGGATAGCTTAGAACATTAGCCTGTTTATAGTCTTATGCATGTGATAACGACAGATAAGGTATAGATAAAGTCTACTTCACCCAACAAATACTTGGGTCCTGTCCATTCCTAAACTAATGATGCTTGGGTTGGGATTCTTTTGCCTAGCTTTAAATGTCTCTATTTAAGCTACTCTTTTTATAGTCAGCAGAGGAAAATAGAATTCCAGGGGAATTTTCTTTAAGAGGTCTGTTTTAGGGTGAGATAACTTTTCCTTAGGCGCTTAGTTCAGATGGAGGCATTTACAAAATTAACATCTACTTTTCATCATGTTCTTTGAGCATGAATATGTAAGAGGCCACAGTCAGGAGGAATTCACAGGAAAAACATGTGGGTCACAAAGCCTTTCTCTTCCCATGTAAATATCATCTTAAAGACCAGAAGCCTGAGGGCATGGCTCAAATCCATACTGGGGAAAAGTGAGGACTTTGGAGTCCATGGTTGTGGGAAATGGGCCTGGTCTTTCAATAGGTTTGCTAAGAAATTCTTGTCACTTGGTGTCTGAGACTACTGGTGTCTCTCATCTCTGCATTTGTTATTACACAACAAAATATGAGTAATTGATAACTCAGTATAACTTTTCATTGCTGAGTAGTGCAGCTACTCCCTAACAGTCCAGCTTAATACCTTCTCCTTCACTTTATCAGAGACACCAACAGAGAGGATCTGCAACAAACTAGCAATATTTTGAAGATGAAAAATGAGCACATGCCTGGACAGATTTGGTCTTTCTCCCATCAAGTGTTGCACTTAATGCTCCTTAGACTCCTTTTTCTGAGATGTAGCACCTACCATCTCCAGACTGTATTTGAGATCTCCTACCTCCACTGCACACCATACACATCTTGCTTGATCTGATGGTATCAACTAGTTATTACTGTGTTGGGTTTGCGCGCTCAAACAAGAAATCTGCTGGGTGGAAAATATTCACTTTGACATTTCTTTAAATCACAGCTTGATTTTTATCTCTTTTTTGAGGTTCACCTCTTGCATTTGCTGTCACTGTAGGTGTTAAAAATAGATCTTCATGTGAACTGTCTTCAAGCCTCTCTGTAGTGATTATGTTACACACTTTTGCACTCTACTTACTGTAAGTCGGCTAGAACTGAACTGAGCTATATCACAGAAGAAATTCGGAGTTTTATTGGAATACAAATTGAATAAGAATAAAGAAGAACCAGCCCAGGTTAATAACAGCAGGACTAACTAGTCTTCAGTGAACTTGAATATATTTTTTTTCAGTGGAAACATTTCCGAAAGTACTACCTGCAGTAGCCTTTAGTTGTCTCAGAAGATTTCTTCCTTGAATTATTTTAAACTGAGTAACATAAATCATTCAAACAATGGGTATATAGAATTTGCTAGTTTTAAAAGGAACTTTGTGCTCTCCACATGAGTTTCACAGGTTTTCTTAATGGTCTGCATTTATTGACTACAGTAAGTTTTCAGGACAAAAAACATCCAGTAGATGAGACAAGAACTGAGGCTGTCAGTGAAAGGCTGTTGGCTAACATAGGTGAGGACCAACTTCTCAAGAGAAAGATTCAAGAAATTTTGTAATATATCTATGTCATTATTGTTCCCAAGGGAAATTCTAAGATTTACAAGAGCCATTGACTTCAGAAGTAAATTAGAAAGGGAGACTGGATTCAAGTAGTTAGAATAGACAGAGAAAGAGGCTGTCTATTTTACCACAGTGTTTCAGCTCCTCAGCTCTCTATATACTCTGCACACATGTAACTCTACCATCAGCTTCCACCAAAGCATGTTGCTGGCTTTAACTCATCTGAAAAGCTGCTCACCAAAGAACTTAGAGAATCCAATTGTCCCAGTTTTATCCCTCCAGTAGTGGCCATAAGGGGATACTTACAGGCGAGTGAGAGCTTGACAACCATTTTGTTACGTATATGATATTCTACCATCCTTTTCAGAGCTTGGAATTGTCTGTGGTTGGACTGTCCCATAATTCTCAATGGATATATCTCTTAAGTACATGTCCAGTCTATTCATGAACTTCTACAAACTTGAGACTTCACCATCCTTTATAAAGGATCTTCCTAGGTCTAGAACGTTCAGTGTGAAAAGCAGTATTGTTTCCAGTTCTGCTATACATTTTCAGAAGTGTGGGACCAGAACTGCACACACTATTTAAGGAATGATGGAACTGTGGATTTATAGAGGCAGTCACATTTTCTGCTTTGTTTGTAATTCTTGTCCTGACAATGTTGAGCACTTGATTTTCTTTTTTCAACAACTACCAAGCACTGAGCTGATGTTTACATGAGGCTATTTGGGTATTGCTTCCCCATTTAATGGTCAGCTCAAGGTTCATAATATCTTACGTGGTAAGGAGTATTTTTCCTCCACATGCATAATTTTATATTTTTCCTTGTATTTATTTGCAATGACTTTCACCTATCATTTTAATATTTAGTCATTTAATTTTCTGAAGTTCCTCTGTAATTTATCACAATCTGTTTTCTTCCCTGTTACCTTGGATAACCCATGTCATCAGCAAACTTGTTATTTCATGCTTGTCTACTTTTCCACACAATTTATGAATATGTTTATTATCTATCTCTTAAAACAGATCTTTGTGGAGGTCCACTACTGACTTCCATCACCTGTGAGAATTCCTCACTTATTACTACAAGTTTGCTTCTTTTCTTTCAAACACTTTTTTCCCCCTCTCTTTCCTTCTTACATTGGTTAGTTTTCCTGAAAAAGTCCCATCTGATCACCCCTATCTACATGCTCTTAAAACTTTTAAAGAACATTATCAGGGAGAAAGAAGCAATTTTATAGTGTGTTTCCTCCTACTAGTGTTGTACCCCTGCCTCAAAATAAACCCCTTCTTGAAATATACTGTTCTTCATAATTTGATTATGGCGGGACCTTTCATGGTCAATCAAACAGAGATGCTGAATGTTCAGGGAGCTGTGATGAAAACTTTAAAAGTCAATAGCTTCTGATGGCGAAAAATCAAAAATTCTAGGAAAAGCCAAAGCCTCTTTCTTTCCAGATCCTGTTGAAATATGCAAGAAAATTTGATTCTATGAAGTAGTAGACAAGGACAGAATATTTTAATTCTTTTTTTGAGACACTGAAATAAAATACTTGTTTTCAGAGAAAAGTTTAGGTGTCTTGTGTAGGCTCATTCTTGCTTTTTTTGTCAATATTCGTTGGCCTGTTTTGCAGCTGAAAACCTTGGGTCTTTTATCTTTTGACCAAAACTTTAGTTTTTCCATATAGATTACGATTGAAATAATTTCTAAGGGTGAAGATGGCAGAGGAGCTTCATATGTATTTTTTTTAGCAGAGAGAAAAGTTAGAAGCAATTTCTTCAAACCTGTGAGCTAAGGGATTTATCTCTGAGTCAAAATTCTGTTAATTTAACACCGGTCTCATATGATTTGAACTAGTCCTTGTACTCAGTTCCTTGTACTGGGGGAAGAAAAAGGGGAGAGTGAGAGAGCGACTGCGTGAGGGGCTTAAACAACTACAAGTTTCTTGCCACTTTTTACAAGAATCAAGGAGATGTGTTGGTCATGTGTGATATCAAAGAAAATACACTTTCAAATACATAAATATTTTGAAAGGAAAACCTGAAAATTCACTGACGTAGAGATATTTCTGCATGGATAGATGTTTTACATGGCATTTCATAGAAACACAGAATAGTTAGGGTTGGAAAGGACCTTCAGATCATCTAGTTCCAACCCCCCTGACATGGACAGGGACACCTCACACTAAACCATGCCACCCAAGTCTCTGTCCAACCCGGACTTGAACACTGCCAGCTATGGAGCATTCACGACTTCCCTGGGCAACCCATTCCAGTGCCTCACCACCTTTACAGTAAAGAATTTCTTCCTCATATCTAATCTAAACTTCCCCTGTTTAAGTTTGAATCCATTACCCCTTGCACTCTCACTACAGTCCCTAATGAAGAGTCCATTCCCAGCATCCCTATAGGCCCCCTTCAGATACTGGAAGGCTGCTATGAGGTCTCCATGCAGCCTTCTCTTCTCCAGGCTGAACAACCCCAACTTCATGTTCCATTACTTCAACTTATAACTAATAGGCAGAGAAAGGAAAAAAGCAGGGAACTCATAAGTCAATGGACTCCAGTGATTACTTGCAAAACTATGTAGGGTATTGAGGCAATTGATTTCTATTAACAGTCATAGATACTGGTCATACAACTCCAAGTGACAGTTTGGGAAGTCTCAGTCCTGCTATAAAGCGTGACATTGTAAATATTTACCTGAATATATTAGCAGCGCTTTACATTCAAAGGATCTGGAGAAAGCCCCTGAAGGCTGATTAAGAAGTTGGAGGATTTAGAGCCTCATAGCAATAGCAAGGACTTTCAAAGCATCTCTGAGTACTCTGTGCAGGAGAGCAGAATTGTTGCGTCAGCCCATCCCTATCTCTGGGTGGAAGATAGGTCAAATCTCTTTGCAGAGAAGGGGAGCACAGTCTCTGAATCCTACCCAGCAGGAGACAGTTTAGCTCCTTTCTAAAGAGAAGCTTTACTAGATTTCATCTCAGAATCAGTTAGCTCAGAAAATGGCAAATTGCAATTGAGGACAATTAACGTCTAAGGGGAAGCATGTGGAGTTCATGCTTAGTTTATACTTCTCCATCTGGGGGGTGTCTTCTGTGCTCTCTCTGACAGTTCCCACTAGCTTGGATTACACTAAACTTAAAGCATGCATGCAAGCAAAGGTAATTACTTGAAGAGCAGAAAATCCAGTGGAGACTCCCAAGGATGCTTTTCTATTTTAGCTGGTGCCTACTAAATATGTTGCTTGTGTCTGTTACAGAAGCACTGAAGTAACAGTCAAGCCATGTTAAGAACTTTAAATACGGACAATGATTTTTCAGATGGGATGAGCAATTTTACAAAACACATGTGGGACACCAACATGATTGCTGTAACAAAATGGAAAACCAGGCTGAGACCATTGCAAGTTACTCCTGAACTCTCAGAATCTCAGCACCTCCAGTATAGGTCCTCCTTCCATTCTCAGGACCAATCAACCTGCCTTCTTGAAAAAATCTGATAAAGTGTAGTTGAAGAGGATGAAAATGCCATGTATTTATCTTCACACAATCTCTTTCCACTTCTCCAGCCTTGGGATAGGTATTTGACCCTTGAGAGGATCCTATCTAGATGTCCTCATTCTCATAAGAAGTGGTGGATATCTTGTCTTTGAGAAACACATCTGGATTTCAGTTTAAGACATAGGTACAAGGCTCCTTAGTGGCTCCATGATTCCTGTTTTCTTTCTATTCCTATCAGGCTATGCTGATCAGATAGTCTGCATTCAAGTTCAATGCTTTAACTCCAAAGCCATGCTCTCATAAGGGTTCATGGAAGAAGAATGCTCTGAGTGAAGTCACTCCAAACCTATTCTGCTGAAGTCATGGCTGTTTCACTGCTTCTCATGAATTGTGATGACAGTTGAGAGAACACTTTGCCCACTCAACCCTTGATTTGTCAATGAGATAGGCATGACAACTTGTATGGTATAGCAAATACATAATACAAATCAGTACAGCAAAAACCAGCTAGAGTCACACTCTACATTAACAGTCACTGAATATGTGATTTCACTCTCAGTAACCACAGTAGGTTTTTAATGAATTTAACATCTGCTACAAATATGCAAGCCACAGTTAAGTGAGATTTGATTAGATTGAAAACATCTCTATAGAAAATCTGAATGATTGTGTTTTTTCTCATGTCCTTCTACTGTACCTTGATGTAATGCTGTTCCTTGAGGTGGTTGGATCAGGAATTCTCTTTTCCTAGTTTCTCTGCTCCCCTGCCCCAGAGTCACTCCTTATAGATTCTTAAGCGTTATGCAGAATCATTACTTCCATTCAGTCAGCAGCTTTCTTGTTTCCATCTACTTGCTGCAGTTTTCAAAATGCATCAGCCTAGTTCAGTTTTCAGTTTACATAATACAAGTTAGGTTACAGGCAAATGCAGTCTTTGTTTTAAGGTCAGCTTTTATTAATTTCCTTGCCCGGCAAATAGCTGGCTGGTCTGTTTTGCGACCTGCAACACTGCCTGATATAGCAGCCTTTTACTGGTTAACTACAAGGTGCATTTGTAGCTTTTGATGTACTGCTAGAGGCTTTTAGTCATCTCTTTCTTGCAGTTTCTCTGGAAAAGCTCTGCAGGCATTGCCCATCCCACCAGGGGCTGGGGTTATCTGGAGCACTGTGGTAGTTGGAGCTGATGTTATTTCTTCCTCACAATTGAAAGGAAAGGTGTTTGCAATCTTTTGTATCTAAAAAGAGGAACAGACTGTCCACAGTCTCAGATCTTGTTCTTTCTTGATAAACCTGTACCACGCTGACTTTCTTTGCAGCCATCTCCCACCCTTCAGAACCATAGGCTGCTCCTTGCTCTGCCCCTGGGATTTCTCCAAGGCCCAGTCATCTACTTCTTGATGGGCCAGAATTGGCTACTAAAACAAGATACTATTGAGTGAGATTACTAATGATTAAAAGGCTTTAGTTGAAACTGTATGGAAATATGGTATTTTAGCATGTAAATGTTTGAATGAGAATGATTTTTAAATGTTCTTTCCAAGTTCTTCTATTTTCCCAACTTAAACTCTCAAAATTCTTCACTTTTGGCAGTCATAAAGACAATAAACAAAGTTTTGTAATTTTCAGTATGTGAAAGGCTCAAAACATTTTTAATGAAAAAGGTTTCTAAAGGAAATCAACGTTTTTCAGTAAGGATAAATATTTGATTAGCTTTGTGAACACAAAATGTTGTTTGATTTCAGTTTTACTGTTTTTATTCTGAACATAAGACTGATCACATTCTCCGATCTATTACAGAGCCTGGTTGGAACAAATATTTTGGAGAGAGATTTGAAAATGACCCTGTGCATCTCTTGTGAGGTTCTGTCCTATACAAGTATAATAATACATACAATATTCTATTATATAAAGGCTTTCATGGAGCTGCCCTTGGGAAAGTGAAAATGTGTCCTATAAGATCTGGAACTGTCTCTCCTCCTTTGTATCCTCCTGGGAAAAGGAATATGAAGAACTGACAACAGAGATGGAGGGGATCTACAGCTGCTGTTAATGACTGATGACTTATTACTCCAGGAAACGGTGCAGAACAGATACTCTTACATGTGTATTGTCCTCTGACTTGTTTGCCTGACAGATTCCTTCTTCCTGAAAGTCATGTTGTGATATTAATTTATTTATTTATTTATAGTAGAATGAACTAATTAACACAAAAGTCACTAAAATGACTTCTTGGTTGCTCCATTAATAGTCCTTTGGATTAAGTACCATAGCCTCTAGACCCTGGACAGTCATCTGAGATAGGAACTGAGCTCTGTTGCCTAATCCCTTCTCCAATATAAATGTAAGTTATAGAGTAGAATATGAATTTTTTTGTAAACCAAAACTTTGCTAAAAATTCATTAGGATATTTATTTAATGCTCATAAATTCAAACGTAACTATTGAGCCAAAATTTATTCTTCTGACTAAGCAGGAGGGCACAGGAGCATTCAGTAACAAGAGTTCTGTTTCTCCCTTGAAGTCCAATCTGATAGATAATTCCTGAACCTGAACTGACCCAAGGCAGTGTAGCAGAATTGCATTTTGCCGTCCCTGAAGGATGAAGGAGTGCAGCTGAACTTGCTCATGAGAGGGGGAATGACAAAGCTGAGGCAAAATGATGCAGGAATGCCCTAGAAACCTAGGTTTAGAGATCGTCTTGCCACTGGGAAGACTCAGGATGGTACTTTGCTTGCCCCAGACCTCCAGGAGGGACTGCAGCCTCTGCCTACTGCCTCCTTAGAGCTGTGGCATAGCCAAGTAAGTTGTGAAGCTATGGCTGCTTTGTTGTGATGAGAATTTTTTGCAGTGAACTGCATCAAGTTCTGACTGTGTGATTTCCTGGTTTCTATGAAATGGATTGATCTGGGTCCAGGTCTCAGTGAAAGGGTCCTCACTTCACCACTGGTGCTCCTTTCATGTCTCTCTTGTCATTGTACTATCTTCTGAGCTCAGAGAGGAGGAAGCAGGCATGAGGGAACTAGATGTCTGATTCTCAGGGAAGGAAGCTATTCTCTGGCTGGGTTACAACACTTCTGTTCCCAGACACAGAACAGCTGGGGGAGCTGAGTTTGAGAAGCAGCACAGCTGTTTCCATGAGCTCAAAAGAACATTTGGTTTAGACCACTCTAGTCTAGTGAAATTCCTAAGAATGTTCCCAAATAAGGATGAGGCAAAACGCTGTATTTCTGTGGAAAGAAAATAAGACATAAGGTACTCCTCATGCAAAGGATGTTTCCCCCCCCCTCCCAGGAATCCATTCTTGGGATGGAAACTTTGAAGATGTGAGGAAAGCAGGCTTTTTGTGATCTCACTGTTTTCCTCCCTACAGATTGTGCCCTGGTGCTAATTATGTTGAAAAGTCGCAGGCCAATTGAGTATTCGATCTATTAGGGTGTACATCAGAAACATAACAACAACACTGCAGGTGAAACCTTTCAAGGAATGCACATAGAAAGAAGTTCAGATGAGATGTTGAGGGAAAAGTGTTAGGAGTGGTGGTGGTGGTGGAAAGGATGCGTGTCAGTCAGCTAAAACCAGCATGACATCTTAAGCAGCCTATTGATCTTCTATTCAGAATTCAAGCAGGGTGACTCCTTGTCATAAAACATTCAACAGCCAAAATCAATAAGGCATGTGGAGCACTGAATCTTGTTGCTTCAAAGTCATACTTGAAAACAACAAAAAAATCACTGCTATTCAAATGTCACCAGGTCACCAGCTTGGTTTGGGCCCAGCTCAGCAATTTCAAAGGTGAAAGTTTGCTTCCTGTTTTTCCAAGGGAGAGTCCAGCTGGAAAGGGAAAGGGACTGGATTCAGCTATCTGACAAGGAATCTGTATTCTGACCCTCTCTGTTTACAAAGGGGGTTCAGGGAAAAACATAAACCTAGATAACATGAAACGTTTCCTGATGGAGAACTTGCCTTGTGCTGTGAATTTGCCAACGTTTAGCAGTTCCTTGGCTAAGATCACATCCTCTACCTGCATGGAAAAATACAAGGGAACTAAAAAAAAAATCACAAAAAGCTTAGCTGACATTGCCTTTAGAGACATACGCTCCCCAAGTATGATATACAGCAAATTGTTCTTCAGCCATTTCTTTGTCACCAGTGTTCAGATATAACATCTAACTTAGAAAGGTCTGGCACTAGGTATCAAAATTAACCAAGGCTAAATTCAGTAAATTTTGGCAGTGGATCCTGTTCTCAGAGGTACGTGCATTCTGCTTATACAAAGGGAGGAACAGCAAGTAGGTGCATATGCACAGCCTCAGCTTTCTCCATGGGAGCACCTGAGACTGAGGTTTCACATGGATATCAACATGCTAAGGATCTGCCAACCTTTTCTCCCCTCTTTTGCACCATGTTGTCATAGAAGTCTAGAAGACACTAATGGAAAAGTTTTTCCTCTGTCATTTAGTCCAGTTTGCTGACCCTGAACAGGGCCAGCTTGACCTGAACCATTCCTGGGAAATGCTTGTCTGACGGTAGGACAGGCAGCCTTACACAAACTTCTCTCACTTCCCAGTGCTTTCCTATCCTTACATTGAGAATGATTTTGCTAATACCCAGACTAAATCTTCCTTGTTGCCTTTCAAGCTCTATACTTCTTATCATCTCTAAAGTGGCTTCTGGAGAACAGATTGTCCACTGAATCTACCTTTTGTGTATTTGAATTCTGTTGTTATGCATCTCATTACTCTCTTCCAGACTAAACAATACTAATTCTTTCAACCTCTCCTCTGAGGTCATATTTCCCATGTTTGTGCTTCCATAAAGGTCACAGGCGTCTGACATAGTCCTATGACATGAAAGATTAATTCAACTCTTTCACAGCTCTCTGCCCAAAGGTCACCATCACCTCATTCAGTTTGAAGAAGAGGATTGCTTTGAAAAGTCAACACAAAACCTGAATATTTGCTACATTTGTAAAAATTTCTGGAGTAACTGATGCTGCTATAGATGAATACCTTAGAAATGCACAAATCAGACAGCTGGACAAAGAGGCAACCAGAGATCCAAGTGAAAATATGCAGCAGTAACTGACAAGCTCAGAAAGCATCTGTTGGCACAGCACCATCCCTCTCTGGCAGACAAAGAAGCACAGAAAAACCTGGAAACAAAAGCTGTAAATATAGATATCAATGAGAATTTTACATTTGACAACAATAGGACATGAATGGCTATGCTGTAGGAGATCTGTCATAGGATGGTACCATGACATTGTTCTATGTCTCCACTGCACAGTGCCTGAGATTGCAAATATAAAGATTGAAAAGCCATTGAGGAACAAAATCAGCTTGCTTATGTAAAGCTCCATATAATTACAAACAGCTTGTTTCTGGTATCAAAACTAACCTGCTCAAGAGCTCTGGTGGCTCATCTATTACTTACATGTTGATTTTAGTGTTTGTATTTTTTAGGATAAGGGTTAGCATTGTCTGGAGAAGCAATGAACAAAAGTTCTGCAATGCTTTACCAGTTAAACTGGGAGCTTGGGTAAATATTTTGACAAACCACAGTTTCATTAAATATTTTTGCAATTCATTAAACTGTTGATTTTCATTCCTATTCATAGGAAACATAGATGAGGCTTGTGTTTTACATTTGTCTGTGCTTTTCTTTTCTAAGAAAGCTGGCTCTTCTGTCTGTTCTGAGGGGTGTTCTTGTAGGTGACATTCTAATTTACGCTTCTGAAGAAGGCAGGGGGGAATTAAGTGACATGGTGGAAAGTTTGTTAAGTGTAATCAACAGAGAGGATAAATGCAGATAAATGCACAGATTTCTGCATATTAATCTGGCTTTGCTTTGATCTACTGCAACACCTGTGACAAACTGAAAGGTTACGGATTTGGAATCATAAGCTTTGCCTCTCTGACTTAGTGTATTATAGATCCTTAATCCATAAACTGATTTAGCTTAACTGGACTGATCTCCTGGGCACACAGTGTGGGTATCTCAATTCTGCACAGTGCAGCGTAGTATAATGTTGCGTATAACCAGCCTGACTGTTGTGGTTTAAGCCCCTCAATAACTCACACAGTTGCTCTCTCACTCACTCCTCCCTCTTTCTTCCCCCAGTCCTGGGGGGATGGGGAGGAGAACCAAAAGAATGCAACTCCCACAGGTTGAGATAAGAACAGCTTAGTAACTAAGGTATAACACAAATCACTGCTGCTACCACCAATAATAATAATGACAAGGGAAATACAAGGAAAGAGACTACAACTGCTCACTGCCTGATATCAAGCCCGACCCCACCGTGCACCCCTGCAGTGCACCCCTCACCCTTCTGGGTCTCTGCCCTCCTTTTTTACATCCTGGACATGACATGCTGTGGTATGGAATAACCTCTTTGGTCAGTTTGGGTCAGGTGTCCTGTCTCTGCTTCCTCCCAGCTTCCCCTCCTCCCTGGCAGAGCATGAGGCTCAGAAAGTCCTTGGTCAGACCAAAACACTGCCAAGCAGTAACTGAACACACTGGTGTTATCAGTGCTGTTCACAGGTCCAAAATCAAAACCACAGCACTGCACCAGCTACCAAGAAGGAGAAAAATGACTGCTGCTGCTGAACCCATGACACTGACCTGCAACCATGCTCCAGAATAGTGTGACTTTCCTATAGTTGCTGTGCCATCTCTGGCAGCCCTAGTGGTTGTCTCAAGTGTCACTACAGACCTATGCTTGTATAACTGAAACTTGTCTCTGCAGGATTTAGCTCCAGGTTAAGATTTCCAAATACAAATATTCAATGGTAAGTGTATAGTGAGACTGAGTTCCATTGCTTACATCAGAAACCTAAAGCCATCTGGGAGATGGTATCAATGTCTGAGATTCTACATGAGGTAGGTAGTGGTGGCACTAGAACTGTGGGAGACCTGTGCCTGTCTTGATACCATGAAGTGTGGTTAGATGGGAGTCACAGCAATCATTAAACACATGTACATTGAGAATTTGTTGAAAGATTTTTGAAAGGCTTTTCTGTCCTGCAGAAAAAGGGAGAAAATTGAGGTCTCTTAAGCCAGAACACCAGTGCTTGATTATAGTGACTGGAGACAATTTTATTTTAGCAATGACTTCTACATTTGTCTTTCATCTTTGCTCTCGCATAATTTCCATCCTTTTCCTAGATTTGGTTATTCTGTTTTAGACTATTTATCTTGACTACCAGTTCTCTAAATTATTCATTAAAATTCTACTTCATAAATCTGAAGTTATCAAGAATATGAAGAAAACATAATCATGTCTTCATGAAAAAAAAGTTTTCAAACAATAAATTGTGGAATGAAGAACTAAAAGTGTCCCTGATCAGGCATCAGAAATCATGGTTCACCCTTAACATTTGGACAAGAAATAAATTGTTTTTCTAGTTGTTAGGTTAAATAGTCATGAAACTAAACTACCAACAGTTACACTGGATTCTTCAGTGCTAGACATTGTTTTATTAAGATGGAATACATTTTTGAAAGAGATTTCCATGTACATCATATGTAAATGTATCTTTAAAACTGTGAAGTGCTATATGTCTAGTTAATAGATGATTTGGATTCATTTGGACAGCTTGGAATGAACACGTAGAGAAAGCCAGGTCTTTCATAGTGATGTGGAAGAGGCATGTGATCATCAAATTTCTCAAATGTAAGGATGATACAGTTTTCTGCTGACTGACCCTTTGGACTTTCCTTTATTGCCTAATCCTCTTTGTGGGAATATATCCTGTGCTTACAATGCTATCTGCATGCTCAGACAAAGACAGAGTAGTAATTTTTGCTGCTCACCAATATGTTATTTGCTCCTGTCCCTAAAACAATCATCTCTCTGCACCTCTGGTCATTCCTGTGCAAGGTGTTTCCACTCTGAATGATCCACAGAACTTCAGTGAACACAGATGGATGATGGCCCATGCCTTGGGCTCTGACTGATGTGTCCTGACACACTCATCTTTATTGTGGTCTGCCCCTTCTTGCAGGGAGTTTTTTGTCATGGGCATCTGCAAAAATAGAGAGACACAATTCAACCCTTTTTATGGTGAAAACGTTTTGTTATTATGTAATAAAAAGAATGAGTCCTTGTTTTCAGATTAAAGATCCTGTTGTGCTACCACGGATGTTATCATAATCATTTACTCTCTGCATTAAGTTTACCAAGCATCAAGCAACATATGCCTTTTGTTCTTTCATCAGTCCCCAAAGGATGAATAGTGACTGAGAAAAGACTTTGCTCCCAAACTTTTCTGCTCCCTCTTATAGTCTTACAGGAAGCATCAATGTTACTTTTGGGAAGTATTGGCTCTTTTACAGAGTAGAGGGCTCATTAAATCAAAATAACAGCAACATTTTCAACTGCTTCATTGTTATAGTTGCTATTGTTGCAAGCAACTGTTTGAAGCTGGAAAAAAAAAAGAACAGAGAAATAAACCCAATAAAAAATAGATACTCCAACATATCCTGAGCTAGGGATAAAATGAAGCACATCTTTTTATGGCTTTTAAGTAGCTGGTAGTCTACCACTGAGTTCTTCATAATCATCTGAAGAGGCAGCAGTGCCACAGAGAAGGACAGGATACCTAGGGTTTATAGAGGGGATGATAAACTGGAAATGACAGTCACAAAAAAGGGAAATGCTGTATTGAGGTTGTGTTAATAAAAGCATTGTGTATTACAAACAGAAAGAGGGAATTTATTCTACTGCCACCACAAACTTACCCAGAGGCAGTTTGGGGGTAAAATACGTTTCTTTAAAACAGAAAGGTCAAATTATAACAAGTGAGAGGGAAATCAAGAAAAACGGTAAAAAGTCTGTAAAATGAGTCATGTGGAAACAAAAGTGGCTGATGTCCGGAAGAAACAGAGCTGAAGGATGACCTAATACAAAGCGCAGCAGGGAGCTCTTCTGTGTTTGCTTGGAACACTGCAAGAAATTGTGAAAGTGGGAGGGTTTCTCAGTAGTATGGAAATCTATCCTGGGAAAGAAGCAGCATGAGCAGGAAACAGGAGATTGTCAAGTGTACAAATTTATAATTTTAGGACACGCAGCAGGGAGTAAATGTAGCAACCCAGGATATCCATTTAGTTTTTTGATGTCCTTAAGTAGTAAAAACCTGTGTTTCTAACTGATGGTTTCTGATATTTGGAATACTAACAGCCACCTTTTTACAGGTCACCTCAAAGCCTTAGAACAAATCAAATCACAAAGCAAACAAGGGAAAAATAATTCCAGGTCTTTCTGAGACGGATTGATTTTTGAGTGCCTACCTGCTAGATCTTATAGAGGTTTCTCCAGTAGAGTTATGAATACCTGCAAAAAAATCTCAATCTGGACACCCAAAGACGTGTTAAGTGGCTTTTGAAATTCCTGGTCAAGGCAATCTGCTTCACAGATCAAACAGTTTACAAGTGTAATTTTTTTGTTCCTGGCAGGGTCACAAGTGGGTTAATAGGAGCCAGAGGTGAGAAAGTGTAGCTGACAGGGAAATAGGATAGCTGAAAGGAAAGAATAGCTGACACAAGATAAATTCTTTCCTTAGTTACAAATATATTCACCTTTTCAAGAGAGTTCCACAAATATAAGGTCTCTGTAGAATAAAGACTGTGGCATACGGAGGGAGTATGCAGCCTTCAGGAACACTGGGAGGGTAGGAGGCCATTTTCACAATCTCTTTCCAGAGGTTGTTCTCACACCTTGCTCTTTCTCTCAATTTTTTTTCACTGTTCACTCTCTCCTGATTTTATACCTTGGTAGCTCAGTGGCAGTGGTTGACTGAAGGATGCCCTGGGGGAATAAAAGTTTCAGGGATACATTCAGTGAGCAAGGCAGCATGGAGAAGTTGACATAAATATGACTGACAGTATTTCCCAGGAACTCTCTTTGAAATTGAACACAAGTGTTACTGCTGGACCTGCATAAAACATAAAATGTCTAGCCCATGAGAAAATTCTGGATTCTCAGCTCTTTTATTGTCACCCAAAACTGGGAAAAAAAGTTACTTGTTTTTTGATTTGTTTTTCACTGACACTTCTGGAAGGGTCAATAGATGGATGCCTTGAAACCAGCTCATAGAGGGAGGAGCTTGTTATTAGAGAAACATTAGATGTATTTTTCCAGGCTTGACCAACCCCCCCTTTAGTGCCTTTAGAGTGATCACCTGAGCTTTTTCATCTGCAGAGCCAATTCAGGGCACTGCTGCCTTCAGTCACTTTGCTTGTCCTCCTCACTGGACGCTGAGCAAGAACATTGGTGTGGGGTTTCTTTTTTGGCTGGGATTGACACCTGCAGTAGCAAGGTGCCAAGTAAATTCATTGCCCGTGGTCCTTGGGGGTTAGCCAGTAGTCAGGATGTTGTGACACCTGTCAAATGGATTTTCACTTTCTGGACTGACTAAAAAGCAAAACCTCTCTTATCCATTTTCAGTTGTATTGGGGATTTCTCAGATTTCAAGGTCATGAAAAGAGTGATGTTTATTCCCTCCAAGGTTTTAGGATATTTTTGACTGCTTTTTCACTTTGCATGGGTCTCATACCCTCTTCTTTCTTATCTCTCAAGAGATTAATTGGGATTACTCATGTATCAGTGGCAGCCTAATGGAAATGTCATAAACAAGACATGCTGAAACGTAGGACTGGATAAGTCCTCTTGGGTCATCAAGCCCAGCTGGGTAACAGCAGGAATCATGTTATTTAACACAGAAGTGGAGCATAGTAGGAAAAAAAAATCTGGAAAGACTACTAGAAATGTAAGATTTCAGTTTCTTTTATAAGACATTGGGAAGATCAAGTTAGTACATAGGTCATAGTATATAGGTGCTAGTATATAAGCTCTATCCTGCCTTACAACAGACCTGAAATAGCTGCTCACGGGGATTGATTGCATGAGAGAACAACAAGGGGCACCTGCTCCTTTGGTTATGAAAGTGGGGAAGGCAATTAAAAATGGTTTTCTTGTTAGCACCCAACAACAGTTTTCAAGGCTTCTTTTTTGCAAATGTTATGTCTTTTTAATGTTTTTGCAAATGTTAGTATCCTGTGCCTGCACACTATTTTCTCCTGTAAGTGACTTCGGAACACAGCTTTATTGCTTATTTTGTAGTAAGGAAACTTGTTCTCAGAATAACAGAGTCCTCACCCCACAAACACCTCTGTTTTCTACTGTTTGCAAAATACTGCTTTTCCAGCAATTGAAATTATATATACTTAATTAATGATGCAATTCAGAAATTTCTAGGTGACTTTCCTGCACACCCCACTTGCATGATCTTAATTTGACCTTAGGAATTTAATAACTAACAAGAATTGCTTTGCAATATGAAGCCTCGTTTATTGGCTACACTCAGCCAGCAGCTAGGCTAGTGATGATGGTGTTTTAAAAGTGGATTCAAGCTTGTTCTTGCAATCAGTTCCTGTAGCTGCTTCGTTTTAATGTCTTTGGAGTGGATGAAGAAGAGAGTCTTGTTGGCTGCATTCCAGCAGCAATGAGAAGTTCTTTGTCAAACAGTGATGAACCTTGAAGGATTTGGGAGGCACAAGCATGGAGCAGATTTTCATCAGCTGCAGTGTGCACTACCATCTACAAGAAATAATGTGTATTAGTACATACACAAGATTTTGTGTAACCTCTAAAGACGATAATGGACTTAAGATATTTTACTCTCATTATAATTCAGTGTTTAAGGATGTAATGGGACAGTTACCCCAAAATCTGACCTCCTTAAGATGTGAAGATGCTGTGGCTGTGAAACCTCTGGCTACTCTAACAGATAATCTGAGGTCTTCCTGCACTGTGCCTGTCTCCACTGTATACCTCCCTCTACTCCCATCTCACACTGGTACTAAGCATGACTGCCAGATTCACCTCAGGCAATGCAGGATTGGAAGCCAGAGGAAGAGAGGTTGTTGAGGGACAGGAATCCTCTATCTCTGTTAGGAAGTGGTAGAGGCAGGTGGAGAATAGAGCTTGGTAAGGCTCTTATCACCTTCTACCCAAAATAAGCTCCTGGTAGTCTAACAAGATTGAGGCCTTCAAGGGAGATGGAGCCCAGGGCATCCATCATTGCATAGGTGTCTCAGACGGCCTCCTTCCTTCATGCTCGCTGAAGGCTCTGGTCTTCTAGCCCTTAATAATCTGCCACTGTAGACAGCTGCCGACTCTGCTTCTATGTAAAACAGACCCTGGTGTACAAACTGGGTATAAATCAGCCATTACAATCCAATGACTTGCTACCCTGGTAGGCACAAATGGTGCCATGAGTTGTGAGAGAGCAGAGAATCAAGATCCTAGTCTTAAGTGCAATGCTGGAAAAAAAGAGCAATAAATATAAGAGGCAGAAACAGCACGACCAAAATGGGAGAAGTATAAATTATGCTGTGGAATGAAGTGCAGTGATTCACCTACTACACAGGGTGCTGCTGCCCTGCAGACAATCTGACAGCACAGCAGAAAAGAAATGCAATACAACAGAAATAAATACTCACCCTCAGCTGACACAATGCTATTCATTTTGGGTTAATATATTTCTTCTTGAAATTCAGCAGAAACCCATGGCATACAAATCATCCCAGCACCAATACAAGGTAACCATGTGTGATTAAGGAAGGCGAAAGAACATCAGCACAGTTGCAACCCATAAAAGTTAACTATTATTGGGTTTCCTCCGTCTGTGCACATGGATCCTCTTTGACAGTCCACATATGCTGGCTTGCCTTTCATTCACCCTTAGGTTTTCTACCTACATTATCGTTCACTTTAAAAATTGTCAGTTCCATTTTACAATTTTGTTATCAGCATGACTAGTAACAAGGTACAGCAAAGACAAAGAAGCTATAAGAAGTGGCAAAGGCAAATTTTGAAAGGGTTACAAGTGAGTTACATTAAGGCTGGGAGTAAAGAGCCAAGGTACCAGAGAAATAGCCACTAAAATGTGGAGGATTGTGAATCTGACTCTCAGGTTTGAATATAAGCGAGGCAGAGAGGCCAGGCAATATTTAAGAGCAATGTCTCCTACCTTCTGTCGAAAGCACCATTGGATAGGAGGGGTTCTCAGCATAACTCAGAAGCTGCTTGCCACTTTCCAGGATCAGGGAGTTACTAGAAATGGAGGAAATCACCATTGTAAATGCAGCGCCTGCTACTAAACTGCGTCCTTTCCTAAAAGGACATCCACCATTTACTATGAGTTTCCCTGGTCTGCATGCTGCTCAGGGAGACAACTGCTGAAGAAGAAAGTCATAGCAAAAATAGGAGGTTAGCCCACTGCTTAGAGAGGGAAAGTCATGGCCCTTGAATGGTACGCCTTGCTCTGGAAAGGATGTGGTCAGAACCAAGCAGCCTAGTGTTTTATGGCTGTAATAGAGCAATAAAATACGAGGGCTCTTATGTTTTATTTGTTATTCAGCAAAAAGCTAATGGGGGTATGCGTCTTTCTATCTAAGAAAGGGGATGTGAGAATTAGGAATGAAAACTCAAAGCAATAAGGTGTTTTTTAGAAACCTATTGCTAACTTGCCATAAGAATCAGTTAATTTCTATGTCATCCAGTAGCTCCTGTATCCACAAAACAAAAAGGGAATTCTATATTTAACCCCACCTGGAAGATTGAGCAGATTCTCCTGCAAGGCATGCTAAGGCACATGAATAACAACAAGGTGCTTGGTGACAGCCAGCATGGCTTCACTAAGGGGAAATCCTGCCTGACCAATCTGGTAGCCTTCTATGATGGAGCTACAGAGCTGATGGACAGGGGTAGAGCAGTTGATGTCATCTACCTGGACTTGGGCAAAGCATTCAACACTGTCCCACATGACATCCTTGTCTCTAAATTGGAGAGATGTCAATTTGATAGGTGGACCACTCGGTGGATAAAGAACTGTCTGGATGGCTGCATGCTAAGAGTTGTGGTCAATGGCTCAATGTCCAGCTGGAGATCAGTAACGAGTGGTGTCCCTCAGGGATCGATGTTGGGACCAGTCTTGTTCAACATCTTTGTCGGTGACATGGACAGTGGGATTGAATGCGCCCTCAGCAAGTTTGCCGATGACACCAAGCTGTGTGGTTCGGTTGATAAGTTGGAGGAAAGGAATGCTATCCAGAGGGACCTTGACATGCTTGTGAGGTGGGCTGATGCCAACCTGATGAAGTTTAACCATGACAAGTGCAAGGTCCTACACCTGGGTTGGAGCAATCCCAGGCACAGCTACAGGTTGGGCAGAGAGCAGATTCAGAGCAGCCCTGTGGAGAAGGACTTGGGGGTGTTTGTCAATGAAAAAATGAACATGAGCCAGCAGTGTGTGCTTGCAGCCCAGAAAGCCAACCATATCCTGGGCTGCATCAAAAGGAGTGTGATCAGCAGGTCGAGGGAGGTGATCCTGCCCCTCTACTCTGCTCTCTTGAGACTTCACTTGGAGTCTTGTGTGCAGTTCTGGTGTCCTCAACATAAAAAGGACATGGAACTGTTGGAAGAAGTCCAGAGGAGGGCCACGAGGATGGTCAGGGGACTGGAGCACCTCCTGTATGAAGATAGGCTGAGAAAGTTGGGGCTGTTGAGCCTGAAGAAGAGAAGGCTGCGTGGAGACCTTATAGCAGCCTTCCAATATCTGAAGGGGGCCTATAGGGGTGCTGGGAATGGACTCTTCATGAGGGACTGTAGTGAGAGGACAAAGGGTAACGGGTTCAAACTTAAACAGGAGAAGTTTAGACTGGATATAAGGAGAAAGTTCTCTACTGTAAGGGTGGTGAGGCGCAGTAATGGGTTGCCCAGGGAAGCTGTGAATGCTCCATTGCTGGCGGTGTTCAAGGCTGGGTTGGACAGGGCCTTGGGTGACATGGTTTAGTGTGAGGTGTCCCTGCCCATGGCAGGGGGGTTGGAACTGGATGATCTTAAGGTCCTTTCCAACTCTAACTATTCTATGATTCTATGATTCTATTGTGAAGGCTTATTAATACCTTATTAAATTGCTAGTGATTATTTGGAGAAAGTAGGTGTTGCCTTACCAGTCTGTAGCAGCAGGCTTTACTGCTGCCAGCTACAACAGGAAGAGATTTTTCTCCTTCCACCTCCCTGCTCCTCCTTCCCTATACCTGCTCTCAGTAAACGCTTTCTTGCTCTTGATTTTCTGTAATAGAAAAGGGACTTGCCCGACCTGGAGGCCAACAAGCACTTACCTCTCATTTTCTGAATTACCCTCTAATCACTGCTTCTCACAAGGACACAGCAGCAGAAAAACTAGTTCATTTAGTCTTCTAGGTCCCCATGACAGGATGCTATGTTTATCTCAATTTCTACAATGTTCTTTTGCACTCTATATTATTAGCAATAGTTATAGCCTTACAAATATTTTACTAATATTAGCTATTAAGAAAAATCTGTAAAAAAATTGTGATGCAGCAGCAACATAAGCATACTATGATAATATCAGGGGATGTCTACTTCACAGACTTGTCTTCTCCAGCTGTGCCTTTGGTCCTTCAGATCCTTTCCTGTTATTCCAAAAAATAGCCTCTGCCCTTGATTTTGTGTAAATTTTCTGATAGGCAGCTCTCTAAAGTTTACTTTTCAGGCAGAAACTCACTTTTAAGTGTGCAGGTTGTCTGATGCGTGAATTCATGAATGTAAATGGGCATATGCACCCTTGTACAGCAATAGCATCTCTGAGTTTCTGTTAAGGACCAGTGCTGCTTTCATCTCAGAGCCATGGAAGTACTCTGTTAGTGCGCAATCCCTGCTCCATGGATTTTATTGCCATGTCACATGGTAAGATAAACAGTAAAGCAAACACAACACAACACTGATAAAAAGCTGAGGTCCCAGCATACTGAGCACACAAGCAGTCTTGTCCAATATTTCATGTGCTGGGCACCAAAGGTAAATTGAAAGGAGAGAGGCAGAAAGAAGCAGTCCAGCAGCACCATAGAGGTT
Source organism: Myiopsitta monachus (assembly GCA_017639245.1). Classification (NCBI taxonomy): domain Eukaryota; kingdom Metazoa; phylum Chordata; class Aves; order Psittaciformes; family Psittacidae; genus Myiopsitta; species Myiopsitta monachus. Next base: position 24,295,851 of record CM029926.1, on the reverse strand, counting down.
TACATGTAATGTGTTGCAGCAGGTGAGACTGTGATGGAGCCAGAAAGAAAACTGCACAGACGGGTTGAGCTTCTCCAGAGCATGAGTGAACTTAAGCCTCTTCAGTAAATAAAAGCACAGAAGAAGATGAAGCCGTATTTGAAATCCCACTTGAGTATTACCTGTGCTACTGTGAATTATGTATCTGACTCGGTGGAGGCGTGTTGTGGGAGGGGGGGAGCTTTGCTTTTGGGGTTTAGAACATTGTGGAGCTGGGTGTGTGAAGGTGGGTGTGCTGCCCCAGGGACAGGGCAGGGAACAGACCTTGCTCTCCCATGTGTGACTTCATGTGGAGAGATGCTTCAGATGAAAAGATTTTGTGAGATGTCTCCTGAAGTTTAATCCAGGCAGCTATTTCCTGTGCAGCAGGAAAGATCCCTGCAGTGCTTTGTCAGTGCTCAGCTAATGAGGGAGAGAGTGTGTTTTATCTTTGTTACCATGGAAAGTTAACCACAATTCAACCACTGATTTATAGATAATGAGTCCTGTCACACTTACTATTTGTGCCTCACATGAAAGTCATCAGCATACCTACCGCTGATCAGAAATCCAGGTATCTATCTTCATGTTTTATTCACAGTCTAATGATCTGCCAGGGCAAAGGCTGGATTTAAAGCAGATTGCTATCAACGTTTACATCTGGGAATGCATCTGAATGCCGAGGAGCATTTGGGGAATTGGTTGTCGGATGATTGCAGCAGAGGATATCTCCATAGGGTGAGATGGAAAAGAAGTCTGGGGGGCTCAGAGATCACTTGGGAAGAGTTAGGTGAAAAGGAACTGAAAATAAAAAGTATCTTTTGTGGAGACTATGGTGGCAGGACTGGTGGTGAGTGAGGTCTGCCATGATCCCACTTGCCCACAGCAGGATTGAGAAAGTATTGCAGGGATCTTCCTGCTGCACAGGAAATAGCTGCCTGGATTAAACTTCAGGAGACATCTCACAAAATCTTTTCATCTGAAGCATCTCTCCACATGAAGTCACACATGGGAGAGCAAGGTCTGTTCCCTGCCCTGTCCCTGGGGCAGCACACCCACCTTCACACACCCAGCTCCACAATGTTCTAAACCCCAAAAGCAAAGCTCCCCCCCTCCCACAACACGCCTCCACCGAGTCAGATACATAATTCACAGTAGCACAGGTAATACTCAAGTGGGATTTCAAATACGGCTTCATCTTCTTCTGTGCTTTTATTTACTGAAGAGGCTTAAGTTCACTCATGCTCTGGAGAAGCTCAACCCGTCTGTGCAGTTTTCTTTCTGGCTCCATCACAGTCTCACCTGCTGCAACACATTACATGTAAACCTCTATGGTGCTGCTGGACTGCTTCTTTCTGCCTCTCTCCTTTCGATTTATCTTTGGCTTAGAGATCTTCTCTACAAGAGATAAAGTAAGATATCCATGACCTCGCAAGAAAGCTTTGCAGATGTCTGTGGATGGTCAGATGGACATCAGCATTTGAAACCATTTCAAAGGGAGATACTCTTACACACTGAGCATACTGACTCCAGCCTTCCAGCATGGGCTTCACCAGGCTGTGGTGATGCTTGTAGGGAAAGGGAGAAGAACCCCTTTGCTGCTCTGCTTGGGGTGAGCAAAGGGAAATGTACTCATGGTGCTACTGGCTCTGACGGCAAGGCAAGGCAGGAGGTGCCTCGTGAGGCTTGTGTGTGCATGTAATTAGTCTCTATTCTCACTGCTCTGCAGATACTCTTTGGACAGCAACCCTTCTTAGAAGCATGCACCTTGCCAGAAAATCTGGTGCTTTGAAATCCCAAGAAGTAGCTCATTTATTTATTTCGTGCCTTATCAACACCTATGAATGTCAATGAGAGTTTTGCCATTTCAATAGAAGCAGAAACAAGTTTTGTTTTACTTTTTTTATTGCATGAGGCAGAGGACAGGTTATAAATCTATCAGCAGAGCTGTGCTAACAATTACTTTCATACCTGGGGAAAGAAAAAAACAAAGCAAAGCAGGGCAAGAGATGTGTCACTTTCCCTTACACTTTTGCTGGATGTATGTGGTGAATGGAATATATTTTTTGCACTTCATGTGAAAAGTTTTCCCACATATTATATTATTTTTCAGCTGCATAAGCAGTATATTTAATAAAGGAAAACACATGGGTATTTCCGAAACACTGTAAGCATTACAGAAAAAAAGAAAACACTGTTTTACAACAAAAAATCCACCAAAGGAGAGTGAATTTTTCTCATTTTTCCATTTCTGTTAATTTAATTTTATGCTTATTTTTTAAAGTCCCTTTAAATTTTTAAATTAATAAAATATAATTGCAAAAAATGTTTTTCCTCACTTGTCTTCTGTAGTATGTGCTGACTGTGTTCTTAACAAAATTGCCTGAACCTACCTGCAATATGCAGTGAGGAGACTGAGATATTCTCCAAATGAGATGTATAACTTGAAAGACAAAGAGTAAAAATTTCTTCAGTAGGTTTTACTGAAAAATATCCTTTCTGAATTGTTTTTGACAGAAAATTGGATTGTAAATATTTTTCATGTCATGTATGCAGGTTTCTGCACTAATCTGAAGATGCCATTTCAAAAAAAAGAACTCAAATGTAAGCGAGACTCAGAAAATTTTTGAATTTAATTTTTTTTAAATAAAACATTTAAATGTCTAAGAGAGAATAGCAATGATTTCTTTAATGACATTTTCCATTGAAAAATCAAATGCCTCTCTGATTCATCATGCCCATGATGTTTCACACAGCATTCAATTTTACCTAACAGAAAAAAACATCTGTCCTTCAGCACAGAAAATGCATTCACACGGAATCGTATTCAATTAAAGGCCTGCAAGCTGTCTGATTTAAAACTGATGTAGCTACTGCATTCTAAAAAATTAAGGTCCCTTTTTTCAGGAGAAATAATGTTCTTTTATGTTAGCCTCCAAAGTACTTTAAAGCCTTCTTTGAATGATACATGCCCAACCGTACTTTGTCTGAAGCTGACAAAATGAAAAAGAAATGAGGACTGATTAGTCACCGGAGTCATTAACCATTTGCAGAGTGTGTGATTACAGCAATGTAGCTCCACTGGGACTTCAAGAATATCCTTTTTTTTTTTCCCCCATCTTTTGTTGGTAAACATTTATAATATTTTTAGTTATTTTTCCTTAAGAAAATGTAGACTCAACCTTTTTGGGAAAAGAAAAGTGTTGGTAAATAAGGATGAAACGCTGTTTCAGCTTGCTTCGAGATCAGTTTGTGCTTGCCTGAGTTGCCACAATACTCAATGTGAATTTTTTGTCAAGCACCTCAAGTTTCTGTTTTCTGCCACTGGAGGAACATGGCTGACGGCCACAGGGGCATGGGCCCTGCAGGCTGCAGTTTTCTGGCAGCACAAACAAACATAACTTGAAGTCAAGTTAAGCCAAAATGTTGCAAATGACATTTCTTTCTGAGATGTTTACTGCAGAAAAAAGAAGAAAAATCACCATTTCAACTTCTTAGTTTAAGACTGAAAACACTGAAGGAGTTTGCACTTTTCCTTTGTCTTTCATGAGGCAAAGGAGGTGATGGAGGTGATGAAAAAGAAGGGATGTAGCTGGGGCTGTGAGAAATTCAGATTTACATAGTGTAATAGCTGAAACCATAGTTTAGCTGGATATAACTCATGAAAGGTATTTTGAGGCTGTCAGAGGTTAATCCTGATCAGCCACTGATTTAATAAATATGACATTTGGAAGATGAGGGGTACAAGGAAATTGTTTAAATTCTTTGAGAATGAACAGTCCAAAATGCCTTGAAGAAAGGAACGCCACTTTCATCTAAGTGCTCTGTACTTTTCAGTATTTCCTTCTCTAAGAAGTATTTCATTGGGCAGTATGTGACCATTTAAGCTTGCAATTTAGAAGAAAATGTGTTTGAATTCAAAACACCAAGGGAAACTAGATGAGTCAGAAGTCTGTGGTGTGAAATATTTTAGCCCAATTAACTGGCTCCTCACTTTTGGACTGTTAGTACTATTTCTTTGTTCTTGTTGCTTTTGTCTCTTTATTAAGGAAATTAGTTAAAAGAAATCAATCAGCATTTATTTTGTAGACAGAAGCAATATATTTTCAAACAAAGAGAAAACGGGCATTTTGGACCGCTGCTCAGAAAACATTACCTGGTTATCTCTAATGAAGAAAGGCAGAGGAATTTCTAAGACATTTTTTACATTTTCTTAGCCTGAAAAAGGATAATTACATGGAAACTGATCTCTCTTTTGGGCCTTGTCTGTAATATTTCTCCCTGGTGTGTGTACTGGGTGTAGAGCTGATAGGGAAAAGACAGCTGGGCTGGGGCTGAAAAATGGACTAAATTTCTCTGAAGTTTCTGAAGTTTTCGTTTACTGCTATTTTGGCAGCCCTGCTGGATGTGTGTCTTGAAGAGCACAGAGATGAGTGACCAGCCTCCCTGTTCTATAGTCGATGGCATATTCAATTCACAATGATGAAAAAGTATAGCTGATGGTTTGAGTTTGAGACAGATTTAAGAATCACACATCAGCTATAGTTGAAAAAATAAGACTATAAAACTAAGATGCTTTTTTTTTTAGTTGATGTTTGTCTTGTAATACATGCTAGGAGACATGTTATTTTATGGAAAAAAGGAGGAAGAGTGTGGTGTGGTAGAATCCATCCTCGCACTCTGTCATAAAATTTGATTGAAGAGCCAAAATGAGAATGACAACTGTGACAGGAGCTGAAGAAAATCTGGAGCACAAAATCATTTGCTGCACACTGGGAACTCAGAGGGCAGAAGGCCAGAGGGAATATTATAGCAGCATGATGTCAATTAGAAATTGTCTTTATTGTGGAATAAGCATCCTTCCAAAACCAGCATTAATGGTTTACCATTAAGGGTAAGCTCTAAAATACTGAAGAGTGTGATAACACTCAAATATGATGCTTTAATTTCAGTCTGGATCCTGGGTAGGGGGAAATAATAATAGTAATGATCACTGAAGTAATAACAGTATTCACAATAAATATGACACTGTATCATTCTCTCTATTTTTGTTTATGCTTCTCAGAAAGTTTTGAGACTAAGCAAAAAAGGAAGATTTTTCATGCTTGATTAATAGGACTATTATCCCTCAACAATTACAGCAAGCTGCTTTACAAATCTAAAGCCTCGAAAATAGCTTGAGAGGGCTGCAGAGCACCCTGTACTTTAGGTCTCTTCTGTCCCCCCGAACTACAAATTTGCATTGTACTCAACAGACAAGCGCCATTATTAGTCTGAGCATTTAGGCAATGAGATGCAGTCAGTTTTGCTTCATGCCAGATTTCAGTCAGCATCTCACAGTGCTGGTAAATAGCTTCTTAACGTGATATTAAGTCCCTACTTTTCTGCAAATCTCCCTTCTCTGGAACTGGTCTGGCTTAGCAGCCTTGAATAAGCACACAAAAAGTAAAGGCAAATGAGCAACATAGGCAACTGCTACACTACACTTAAACCTTTTGTTAGTGGGCTGTATTAGCTTTGGATAAAATGGCTTCTTCCAGCTCAGCAGCACCAGGAAGCTCACTGGGTCTTTTGGAGCTGCAAACCATTCTCCTTGCCACTGCTAGTGGGGCCACCCTGCTCCATGCGGACTGCCCTTCAGATGCTGCCCAGGGGCTGAAATCTGGACTCCGCTCTTGCATGCTTTCCCACTACCATCCAAGGCAGGTTGGTTAAACTGTGTCCCTCCCCTTGGGGTGTGGTCCCAGCTTCTTACTCCAACTATCCACACTGCCATACATAGCTCCTCTATGGACTCTGCTCTGTCCTTGTGCCGAAGCCCTCCCAGCACGGAATGAGTATGAACTAAGGCTGGGATTACCTCGTATAATGCTCCTTATCTTTGGTGCAGTCAAAGCCAGATTGACCCAAAGAGCCTAGAGGATTCCTCAGAGTGGCAACAACCAAGATATGCCCCTTGATCTGGAAGGTGTGGTGTGCTTCTATGCTTTCATCAAAGACTTTGGCAGGAGAATCTGCATCTCTTTGTGACTCCTTCTTTAAGCAGCATGATGGAGATGAAGATTTCCCTTAGCTGTCATATCAGACAAGAGCATGTTCTCTAGGGTCACATTACCACCAGATATACTTCATTAACATCAGCTTCACCTCCTACCTCTTCTCACTTAGAACCTGCCACTTGTACTATGCAGAAAATAGACCTTTTGATCTCCTATCGCTCAGGCACTATATTCCCAGCAGAACACCCCCTCCCCCCCAAAATACTGATGCTGAATGGCTTAGAAAGTTTCAAGAAAATTCCTGCTGAATTTCACTCTCAGTGAGGCAGTTTTGAACAAGTAGTCATCACTCATTACACTTAATTTCCTTGAAATGATTAGAGATGAAGTGCTAATGAAATATATTAGGAAGCCAGAATGTGGGTGGAGGACCAATTTAATGTTAAAGAAAACCATTATAGACAGTAACCTAGTAAATACCCACCATGGAAAGGCCCAAGTGTGCATACCAAACTTAGGTCACAAGGTTAGCACATAACACTAAATAACACCAAATAACACCATCTTTTTAAATCTTCACAAACATGGCTTGCAAATCTTTTGGTAATTTATCATCCTTCTTGGTCTAATGTCAGGCTTTCCCCCTGACTGTTTTGTGGGATAAGACAAATTGCTTATTAATATACTTTCACAGGAAGGAGATGAGAGCATACCAGAGATATCATTCTGTTCTGCTGGTTTTACGCTGCTATAATTTCAGTCCACACTAAAGTTGCAGTGATAGCAAACTAGGCCCTCTATATGAGAAGGGTAAATCTGTTTATGAATGTAGATTGATGGAACACCATCAGCAATGATATGGCACAGATTTATGCATTTATATAACCTTACCCATTGAGCAAAGCCCATCTCTTCATATCTTTGCATGGTTCAGGTCATTTACTCAAGAGCGTGTCTCCAACCCAACAAACACACACGAAAAGTGCAGAGTTATGTAGCCTTTTGTGCCACATCACACAATTTAGTGACTTGAAATTAACCGGAAGGAGAGAGGAACTGCTTCAATTTCAATTTTATTACCAAAATTGCTTTAGCAAAACCCAAACTTTCAAAGCTCTGAGCTTTAACAGGGGGAAGCTTTTGTAATGGGTGGAACAGAGGGACACTTTACAAAGATGCTTACTAAGAGTGCAAACCCTGGGTATACTGATCATGCCTGATCAAATATTTCAGCTCTGTGATCCTCATGCTGGAAACATATTCTCAGAGCAGAAAAAGAACTGTCTCTAGTCAACTTGTGATTAATACCTGCCAATTTGGGAATCTGCAACATGTATACAGTTCTCGGGAAATTAACCAGGATGCTTTAAAATATATGATAGATAATATACATTAAACATTGCAAGAGGTCTAAAAGAAATTATGCTCCTCATATTATTTATTCACTTTTTGCTGAATTAAGCATCAGACTATTGCCAGAAAAGGATAAAAAATTCTGTTTTTATTTTGTGGGGAAGGATTATTAATGTCCTTCAGCAAATGAAGTCACAGCCTTCCCATTGGTTCCCAGTATAAGCATAAAGAGAACTTACAGTTCTGTTAAATCCCATCAGAACTTTGCTGTACATGGAGGATGAATGACGTGTTACCTTATAGTGACTGTAAAGTGGAAAACTGAAGGATTATTCTCTCATCTGTGCAGTAGAGAGGGGCATGGGACCAAAATACCCCGCCAAAATATGTGAAAAATACCTGGGTATGCTGTAAAGAATCAGCTGGTGCTGAATAGAATAAAAAAAAAAAAAGATTAAAGAAATAATATGGTATTTGTGATCTGTTCTTTAATAAAAGATGTCTGTAGGAGCTTGCTCTCCAGCTTACCAGGGGCTCCGTTCTCTAGCACCTTCCATGACACCATATTGTTCCCAGGCATGTATACTTTTGGCCCAAAATGAGGATGCTCACTTTTTCCTGCTTCAATCTGAATTTAACTTACAGTTTTTCTGCAAAAAGAACCAAGCACTTTCTGAGAAAGCCGTCCTGGTTACAGGAGGCATTTGCCACTGACAAACTGCTCTTACAAGCATTGAAGAGCATGGTTGCACCCAGCCATGGGGCAGAAAACTGTGGGTGGATCAGCTGTGAGCCCCATCTTGTTTTGTTGTAACCTGCCAGGGTTAGGGCCTAGCGCTGAGCTTAGCGCTTGAGAAGGTAGGCATGGTGGTGGATGATCTCTTGGCAATGGCAGTTAGCAGCAGTTTGTGAGGGCTGGCAGAAATGGTGCAGTTCTGAAGTTGGCTTTGTCCAGAGCTTGGCTGCTGTCAAAGGAGAGCCTGAGATACTTGGGACACAGAAAATGGTGAGAGTGGCCTCCCAGAAATACATCTGTCCATGTCCTAACCCAGTCAGTGGGTCCTAACTTTCTGATGTACCTTCCCATGCTGCTGTGGTCCTTTGCGGTTGAATTTTGCTCTTTCTTTGGAATAATCCTTCTTTCCCAATAGGGAAATTCTCTGCAGATTTCCATTCTGGGGAGAGCTAGACTCTTCCCAGGTGTCTGGAGCTGAAAAGAAAGACCAAAATGCAGACCTGAAGTAACAGAGCTGGACCTTTGACAGAGGCATCCTGAATCATGAGAAGTCTGAAGAAGGAGATCAGAGAATTCACCAGTACACAAGGGTTTCAAGTGGAGTGGTCAAGTGACAGGGGTAAAACAAAGCTACAGAAAAGCATAGCTCAGCTGTGGAATGATAATTGCATCCACTAAAAGTATAACCAGTTAGCAATGGGTCAAAATTCCCAAATACATTCATCCATCTGAGGCGTTTAATGCAAAAATAAGAATATAACCTTTGGCTAAGGAAATTTCTACTGAGCAGACCTGCAAAACCTGGGCCTGCATGGCAGGGAAAGGAGCTTCCATACCATGAGCCTGTGATCTAAGTTCTCTGCAGCAAGGTGTGCATGTGAGATGAGCAGCTCCTCTCTGCTTATGTCCACGGTTCACAGGGTCCCCAGGTACAGTTAACATGCATGCAGGAGATGACCTGCATTACTTCTTAATCTAGGCTTGTCCTCATGTTATTTAGAACCCGGCCAATTTTATTTTAAAATCAGCAGCATCCCATGCTGTGAAATACTTAAGAAGAAAGGAAACAAAAAGAAATAATAATGTGAAATTAAAACCTTCCCTATTGGCGGTTTCCTTCTTTTATTAGAATTACAAAAAACACTAAGGAAATCAGACAGTATAACTACCTGGCATCCTTGAGAGGAATCATGCAGAAATAAGTTACACAATGTAACTCAAATCTGCTTTCCCACACCTGGCCTTACTTTCAGGTTTGTTTTTGGAATGAGCAAGTACTAAATTTGACTGGCAAAACCAACTTTAAATTAGAGCCAGGAGCAAAAGTCGTGGGCAGATACCTGTTTGCTGGGAAAAAAAAAAAAAAAACCAACATGCCAAGCAGCTACCCTTGGTACTCCCTATGTAATCATAAATTTGTAATAAAACATCTTGGTATAAGTTGAGGAAAGCTGAAAGTTGTAGCCTGTGCCCTGAGTATTTATGCTTCTGGAAAGCACGAATCTCTTTCTTTGGAGCATCCATCCCCTTGCTGCAATTTTTCCCGGTGTCCTGCAGAGTGCAGAGTGGTGTTTAGAAATTGAGGATCTATTAGTCTGAAAGAGGATAAAGTCTAAGCCTTCTTGAAATTCTCTTTGGCAACAGCAAGGAGGGCAGGCTGCTCTGAGTTATGAAAGTGGCCTTTTAAAAATGGAAATAATCAGGCAGAGTGAGCAGATGACTTTAATGAAGAGCTACGCGTCTCATTTTTGGTCTCAGGTTATATTAGCATATGGTGACTGAAAAAACAGTGCTGCTCTGCGAGGCACAACTGGCCATCCCCTATGAGCTTTCTCAAAAACACATGCCTGTCACTGTAGAGAAAGCCTGAAATGTCAAGGGGCACCTGCAGTGCTCAGCCTCACCTACCTAGCAACAGCCTCATTTAAGGCTATGAAAACCTTCAAAAGGTTCAACCTGATCTGAAGGGAGTTCTCTAGGGGATCAAGTTCGGATGCCTGATTTCACACATCTTTGATTTTGTTTTTGGCTGTAGGTTCCAGGGGTCTCCAGACATCCTAAAAGCTCCAGTTTGGAGGCATTGGATGTTTCATGTGAAGCACTGAACACCCTCTGCTTTTTTGGTGACTTGAATAGCACCATGGTTCTGGCCAGAGGCACCTAACTACCCTGATATGAACTGTAACAGTTTAAGGGGCAGATAAGTCAATGTAGGTTGGCAGCCCTTGAACATGTGGCAGTGTAGTAGCAGAGGCACCAACTTGCTGTTCGTGCTTTCTTGCTTTCCAGTAATGCTCAAAGAACCATGCAAGGGCACAGGCATAACTGTATGAACTGGAAAACAAAACAGGGTACAATCTGTGATTCATAATGTTGCAGGCTGTACCAGGCTGAATCTATCTGGAGCCATATGAACTGGAAAACAAAACAGGGTACAATCTGTGATTCATAATGTTGTAGGCTGTACCAGGCTGAAACTATCTGGAGCCCTGTTTGCCATTTCAGAACAAGCTGTGACTTCAGTGTATACCAAACCAGTAAGGTCCTGCTCCCAGAAAGTGCTGGTCACAGCTCACTTTACACTCACAACATTATTTGCTGTTGTAAAAAGACAAGAAAAGGGAAACCTGAAGGGAACTGGGATGAGAGTTCATTTAAGCATCTGAGCAGTTCGTGAGGTGTTGCACTAGAAGTAGAATGCTGCTGGATTGGAGCTGTATCCTGTATGCCAGCGCAGATCTTGGCAGGCAGTTCTTATGTTCCTCCACTACCACCTCCAAATGCTGCAGTACAGAGTACGTAGGAAAATAAAGCCTATAAATAACCAAGAAGGATGGGGAAAAGGGCATCCAGAATCCTACTGAGCAGCAATTTTCAGATCTGAAATGCCTGGCAATGGAGACAGAGTTCATTCACAGTTGTCAGCCAGCCGCAGAAGACTCAGGGACCTCTTGCTTCCTCACGGCCATGAGTGCAGAGCTGTACCTGTCACAGGTACTGGATGAGACAGATCTTATATTATTCTTATAGCTTTAGGGCAACTGGAGGGAGAAGGAGGGGAGAAAATCGAATCAAACACAGAAAAAGAACACAAACAAAACTTCTCAAATGTCTTGTACGTGGCAGGTGCCAACAGTGACATTGTCTGTTCTGGGAGCCATTGTCAATTATTTATTAACACCTCGAACAGAGCAGAGTAGCTGAGCACATTGCAATTTGGCTTTTCCCTGTGTGTGTGTGTGACTGAAGTTTTTGCAAAACAGGACAGGGAGCAGAAGCGACACTCTTTGCTCTTAGAGTGAAGACGTGCCTTTTCAATTCTGCATGTATCATGGTAAGAGCAAATTCTTCTTCCTCCTTCTCTCCATCCTGCAGTGTCTGCCTCTGAAGGCTATACCAGATGCACCCTATTGGCTGCAGGCAGGAAAAGCTATTCAACCTGACAACAGTGTCTTCCTCTTCCACAAATCAGACTTCATGGATGGCATCAAAAACTTAATCGCATGGTGAGGTGGGGCAAGTTGGTGTCTGTGCCTTCCGGAAAGTTTCTTCTTGGTTGAAAGAAGGCAATACTTTGATCTTCGTGGGTGCAGACACTTCCCTTTTCTCCTTGCCTTTTAGGTCCTTCGAGGACAGCTGCCTTTCTAACTTCTAGCCTGACAACCCACCAGCAGTGGGAAGTAATGTTCCTGAGGTCGGTTGTTTGTAGTCTGAACAGTCCTGTGGCTTGATAGCTGGTGTTGATCATTTACAGAGCTAGAATCACTGCTTTCCACTTGCTGGTTGTAAATGACTTGCACTGGTAAGTCATTGTAAACAACTGGTAGTCATTGAATGACTTGTGTTGTTTAAGTAATTTACTTTGGTTTTGTGTCCGTTTTAATTTCTTGAGCATCTGACAATGATTGACATGGTTCTGTGTGCTCAGTGAGCTCACGATTGCTTCAGTGCTGCTTTCCATCACAAATCTCTTGGTCTCCTTTTTGCCTTTAAGGCTGCTGTTGACTTATTATTTGTTAATGGCTGACAAATTCAGCAAGAGCAATGGAAAGTAGTTTGCAGATCTTGACCCGTCATTAAGACCTACTAGAGGAGCTGTGGCCCACGCACTTCTGAAAATACCTTCCTCTGTCTATCTCCTCCCTATTCTATTTGCTCTATAAAAGGGTGGGTGAAATCCTAAGTTGCCATGTATGGATCATTGATTTTAACAATAATTTCATTGTAGAATGTGTGATTGAGGAAATACATTATTATGACTGCCTGGTGCCAGGTGGATGTGTCATATTTCTGTTTTCTTTCTTTACTCTGTTTTACCAATAAAAGATGGAGGAGTATAAAAGATGGATTTGGCTACACTAGTAGCTGTGAGACTACAAGCAGTACAATAAGGAATATGACTTCTCTTTGCATCATGAGAATGCATGTTAAGACAGTGACAAAAAAAGTTAGGTTTTGAGGACCTGCAGGTTCAATGAGATAAAACATTTTCCTAGTGTCAAGATAATCCTTCAAAATGGGACTTAGTTATTCATACTGCTTAGGTCTTACAACATGAAGCAGAGCAACATTCAGATAGGTCTACAAAGGGAGTCCTTGGAAGTCCCAGTACCATTGGAAGGCAATAGGTCTTCATCTTCCAACTGCTGGAATCACTTTTAAAATACTGTTCTTTCTTTTGTTTGAGGAAATGTTATCCTCTTTTTAATGTAGTGTTGCTTGCTGCAAAGGTTACAACATCAGCTTTATAAACTATCTTTTGTATTTTTGCTACAGGAGACTGCATGCTAGACTGCTCTTCTGGTCAAAGTTCCTTGTTTATGTTCTCTTTGTTGTCAAAGAGGAGATGTGAGCTCCATCAGGAAGACAATTTCTCTCCCTCCACCTCACAAATACGTTGAGTGGGATGCCAATGACAGCTTAACTTTCTACTCACTGAACTTGTAGGCAGCCTAAGTGGCATGGTTAGCCTGGATGCTGACTCTCAGATGCATGTTTAGTGAATACTTGCATTTAGGCTGCTAAGGTTTCCAAAGCAGCTTTAGTGGTTTCAGTGGGACAAAATGCATTGCAGAACATGGGTCTTAGTACCTAAATATTTTTTGAAAATTGTGCTCAAGTTTTGTGTTCCTTTCTTACATTTGAATATAGTGTTTAAAATGAGCTTGAAAATAAAAAGCAAAATGTCATACATTCTTAAATAAAGATTTTTTTTAAAGCTAACATTAAATAGTAGATTTAAAAGTTCAGCAGTACTAAATTACTGCTAGAATTAATAGTGGGTTTTGAATTAGAGGAGCTTCAGCTTAAATCCATCCATATCACCACAAGAGGAAAGTTGATACCATCTGGTGAGGCCAGAGAGCTCCACATGAAAAAATGATTGAAGAGTAATTTTGATCAATTCCTACAAATATATCACAGCTAAAATGAATTTGGAACCAAAGGACATCTTAATTGATGATTCCCCGAGATGTTGAGAAGGGCGGTGAACACCTAGGTAGATTTTAGAACCCATAAATTATCAAGACAGTGATATATCAGTGACTGAATGAATAATGTAGAGATCAACATAGCTTATTTAAATTTAGCTTAACCTTTTCTTCTATGGGAGAGCAAAAGAAGAATAATTGACTCAATTAAATTTTAATCTTGGAAATGTTGATCTGTAGCATGGTTTGCCACAGACTATGTTTCCCTTTCCCACATAGATGAAGCGAGGCATCTAAGCTTGAAGTCTCCATGCTAATATTGACTGTAATATGCCCAGAAGTTGTGCAAGGTAGACATTTATGTGCAGCAAAATTTTCAGCTAACCCCAGGGGATTAGTTTTGTGTTCCTATTTTCCCAAGCATTGTGTGAGAAAAATGGAGATTATTTAGCTTTTCAATACAGCACATCAACACTCCCGCCCAAAAAAAAAGCTCAAGAGGAGATGGCGAAGGAAAGTCCCTTCTCCTGAAAAGCATTTTGGATCAGGTCTCTGCTGTACATGATAAAGGGATAATAGATGACTTTAATTAAAACTGAAATGAATATAAATAATGTAAATGTTGCAATTGACTGGAAAAAATGAGTGTTTCATGAGGTCACCTGAATTGACAAGAAGCAGATTCCCTTGTGGTCAACTGAGCTGTCTGTGAGCATTACAATTCCTTCCTTGTTATTTTGTACAAGTGTAAAACTGGAAAAAAAATAAAACAAAAAACCCCAAACCATTCACATTTTACATATTATTTCCTTTTTAAAATTATTTAAAGTTAAATGACACGTCTGTTGAACAACACAGAGGCCACCTTAAATCAACAGATCCAAATGGCCAAAGGTTTATGTGCTGTAATGGATGCTGCACACTCAGCATTGCCAGCAGTGAGGGCTCTGAGGAAGAATTATCTTATGGCTGAGAGTGGCTGTGCTGTGGATGATCCTGTTCTATTGTCTTAGCAGGGATAAAATGCTAGTATTCTATTGAGGCTACAGAGGGATAAAAGCTAGAGAATACACCTATGAAATCCTTCCAAGAGTTTAGAACTCAAATGGGAACAAAAAGATAAGAAGGCTCATTTGAGATGACAGAAGTGATATGCTCTGGCTAAGATAGTGGAAAAGGCAAGAGGATTCCCTCAGTCATATAGGTTTGAAAGGAGGTGGGGGAGCTCTCCAGGGTAGCAAAGGGGCAGCTGAATGCAACAGTGATTCAGACCCATCTAGGAGACCATGTTCATGACCTTGTATGGGTGATGACTCAGACTCTCAGGGACAGCTGAGCTATTTTGCCCATCATTTATAAACGGAACAGTAGCATGGTTCACCAAACACTTCTGCATTTAAACTGCTAGGGCAAAAAATTGGCATATGCTTCTGCTTAAGTGTCGGTATATGTCTGCAAAATGCTAGATGCCCTTGGGTGCAGGCTTGTTGCCTGGAGAGCAGGGTGCATGGCAGCAAGCATTTTATGCACAGATTTTGAAGCTGGGGTGCAAGCGCTGGGCATAGCATGACACAAGGAGCATGTGACCAGCACAAAAACACAACCCAAAGTGGTATCTCAGTCATTTTGCACAGAACACAAAACCTCACTCAAATATGAATGGAAATGATGACATGGTGTCAACAGAGACACTTAGGATGTGCATCTTCAGAAGCCTTTGTTAAGATACAGTGCTGGCTCTCTAATAATTCTTCTGGCACAGAATAATGTGCTCTCCCTTTTGGGGATCTCATTGCATTAAACAGACTTTAAAAGATAATTCTTCTTTGAGGAAGCCATAGTTTATTAGCACTAGTATTATACACTATGCAAGTGATAGATACAAATATTCAGACTGGGACAGAGATGACCCTTTAAGGTATCTGATTTAATTAATCTCTGATCTTGGCTGGGACTGCAAGGAAGAACCAGAAATTTTATTTATAAAGCAGGGACCCTTGGATGAAGACATATATAGAAAGAAAACCTAAAGTGTCCTTTTCCTTAACCCTAACCCTGCCATCCTTAGAATATTCTATCACTTTTCAAAGGTTTCAGATAATTCTGTTCAAAGGCAGGTAAACGAAAAATGTGGTAGAGGAAAGAGAGAAGCATGAGAGGGAGGAAAGCAGACCTAAGTAGAAATTGTAAATGAAGCATTATTATGTAAGGCCAGTAACACATTTTCACTATAATTAAGATGGATTACGTTAATAATCCTTAAGGGCTTGATTCAGAATTAGCATTACAAACCATTTATGTGGGGCTTTTGCACTCACTGCCTCTGTGAGGAAATCGCAGGTGTTTAAGAAAAGGGAAATTCAGAGTTTTTATATTTCTTCAAGCAGCCTCCTCAGGCTTGGAGAGATGTGTAGCTGCCTCAGATTTATGTGCTGAGGAGAGTGCCTGAGCCTTGATAGCACTCTTGGAAAGTAATTACCTTTTGCAGATTTTACACCTGAACATATATACAAGACATGGCAATTTGGCTAGGGGAAAAGATCCCCAAAAACCTTTTTGTGTACAGAAGAGCTGCTGTTTGGATTCATGAACTGCAGAACTAACTTTCTCCCCTCTACACGTGTCAGATGTGCTTTAAAAATGTACTAATTTCTTTTGAAAACATGCAATTTATTGGAAAGATACTGTGCTTCACAAGTGAGGCCAGGACTATCTGGGAAACCAGAAGGAAACATTTTCATTTTTACAAGAACATCTTAATATGAGAATGAGAAAAGTGCTGGAGATTTCTAAAAGTCAGAAGGAATATTTAAGGTTATGGTATTTCAGTGTAAGGTTTTAATTTTCTGCCCCATTGTATCAGTCGTGTCTGAGCTCATAGGTACTAGAAAAAAAAAGTATGCTTTGATTTTTTTGTGAATAGAAGGTGGTGGGGGTATCACACTATCTGTAAGGTGGTGGGCTAACTCCTGCAATTGTGGCGTAGTTTAATATCTAAATATTTGGAATCCAAACAATTTCTCAGCTTAAGGACAAGGACTTTCCTGGTGAATATGGAGACCTTGTGAAAGTAAAAGATAACATCCACTTCCCAGCCAGGGAATGCATTCAGGGAATACCCATGGAGAAGCTGGTTTGCTAACACTGCTATGGGCCAAACACCTGCAATGCCCCTCCTGTATGAAGAATCTGTTGAGAAAACTCTGTTCTTGGAAAAGCTGATTAGTTCCAGCTCATTGATCTGGGGCAACAAAGGCCATCTATCTGTGAGACCATCTGTTCTGGAGGGGTTGATAGATCTTATAGTTAGGATTTGGCAGAAACTAATATACCCACAATGTGGAGCAGAACAATGCAAAACAGGACTATGTGGGACACCACAACCAACTCCATGACTTGTGATGGCTAGCCCCAAGGGATCTGCTCTGGTTCATTTCCCAGGCAAAGCCCAGGATGGAAACCTGACCACAGGTGCAAAAGTGTCTGTCTCCCTGTTTTGTTCTGCTTTTCTTGTTTCTCAATAGCAATGTTGCATTAAAAATATTTAGTGACCTTCATGTTTCACTGCCTCATTCTTTGGAGAGGTTGACTGGGGAGGAGAAACAGAGCACTGTTTGTCAATCTTGAGCTTCCTGTTCCTGGAATATTCGCTGCTAAGCAGCACAATGAAACCACCACTTAGTAGGATCTGCCCAAGTCTGACAAAACAGAATTGATTGCTCTCAGACAGGTTTTTTTGGTTTTGGTTTTTTTTTTTTTTTTTTCCATTTACCAGATCACTTTCTTATCCTCCTCATTGGCCACAGCATGCTACAGAGATGGAGTCCATACCGTCCCCTGCAGACAAATGTAGCCAAAGTAGCTCCTATAAATAGCACAGGAAAAACCCACTGATGAGCAAGCTCCCAGGTTGTTGTAATTATTTAATACTAGCATTTATTTTTTTGTCGTTCCCACTCTTCTGGTTGTTTATCTAGATTTTTATTCTACCAGCACTGCCAAGCTGTCATGTACAGAGGTTATTTAGGATCATAACTTCTGAGGTCAATGACAGTTAGGAGGCCAAATACTTTTATAGCTCTGATCCTAAGCTGGATAGAGAATATATCCTGTTAATTACTCACCTTTATTGTGTATTTGATTCCTGAAACCCTATCTATCATTTTATGTTTATGGCAATGATCTGTGCAGCTGCTTTGTGCCTTGTTTTGTTGAAGGGTTTCTGATACTCAGGAACAGCTTGCAGTTTTGTCCTCTATGCAGAGAACTGACTTAGAAGACAGAAGTACATATAGGCTTGCGTGAATATATATGCCTGCCTTTGATACATCTATTCAGCATCCACAAAAGTGCACTATAAGACTTCTTAAGCTGAGGAATTCAGCTCATCATCAGGATCAATAGTTCCTGATGGGCCACTCCTCTCTGAATTTGTCTACTTCCTTTTCGAATTTATTTACATTTTCACCTCAAACATATTCACACTACAAATATGTACTGACTGAAAAAGCTCTTTCTTCTGTTTGCTTTGAAACTGCTGCCTCATTGTTTCCTCGGTTGTTGTGTGCAGGGAAGTACCAAATGCATTATTGCCTGTTAGTCTTGTCTGTGCCACCAGTGATTTTATAGACCTTGGCTCTATTCTCCTTTGTCCTTTTCCCTGGCTGAAGAGTCACAGATTATTAAATTAGTTTCCTGAAGAAGCTACTCTAAACCTCTGAGTATCTGTGTATCTCTGCTCTTCCACTCTGTACCTTCTCTGTGACCTTTCTGCCAGGTGATTGAAATTGCATGTGACATCCAAGAGACGAACAGAGAACTGATGCATTCACATAATTCAGTTACTGTCTCTGAAGTCACAGGGCACAAAACAAGTGTAAATGGGCTAGGGTACAAAACCAGAAAGCACTGAAAGTGTATTGATTTCATGTCACTTGATTTCATATATGTATGTTTCATACATACATGTATGTTTTCCTTTTTATTTTGCAATTTGTTTTCATTCTGTTTTCTTATTCTTGAGACAAAAATATGCATGATATCCAGTTCTACTTTTCTGAACTTTTGAATTTTTTAACTTATATTGTATTTCAATTTAATGTGGCCAAGGAAGTTCAAGAGAGCACAAGGGATTTCGATGCTCAGTTCAAAGGCACCTCGGTCTTTGGAAAAATCAATTCTTGATGATTTAGTGAATTGAAAATGGGATCTGATGCATTCCCCTGCTACGATTCAGCTACACCCCTGTCTAGTAGTAAAGAAATGTGATCATCTACTAGTTCCTCTGATTCCTCCACGGTTTTCAGTTTGGTTTTTACCAGATGAATATTCATATTATAAAATCAGAATAAATTCTTCCTGACATGCAGATTCTGTTTTCATTCTTATCTGTATTGTCTTTAAGGAGAGAAGCTTCAGTGCATATTCTCTGCACCTTGGGGTGGCACTTAAAACTTTAAGACACATTATGCAATGTCCACAACTTGCTATTGTTTTCCTTGAGTTCCACAGACAATGCCCCTGTGAGAGGAGTCTATGATTTACCCAATAAATTATCATGACATGACAAATCGACAGCCTTTTAAATAATACATAGTAAGGATGGGACAGGGGTATCTGTTGCAATTTCTGTGGATGTAACCTGTAAAGTCACTCCTCTGGGGATGCTGTTCTGAAAGAGCACAGTTCTAAGGTTGCAGAGAATCTTGCTTGGCACGTAGAGTTGCTGTTTATAATGGAGGTTGAATTTGCCAGCACAAATATGCACACACAAAAAAGCCCCAAGAAAATAAAAAGGAAAAATTAAAAGAAAAAGTGTGAAGAAGCAACAGGTCTCTTATTGCTGAGAAGCAGAAACAGTCTTTGTGCTGGGAGGTAGAAGGAAAAATGATGGTCCCGTAATATGCTTCTTGGCAAATAATCATTTAGGAGGCATTAGGTAAATAAGGACAGTATGAAATGGAAGTGGCATATTTTTTGCCCTAAAGGGAATATCTCTTATTCAGCAATGTGGTTGAATAAAATATGGATCACACAGAGTTTTGTTTTGTACTTCTACATTATTATTAAATCTGGATTTATTTAATACACAGCATGTAAAATCAGTTTTCAGAAAATGGTTTTTAATTTTTAAAGCCTGCTGGACTGCTAGTTATGTTGTCCCAAGCAACACAGAGCTGATATATTGATTTCTGTTCTCCCCTATCTTCTGTTCTTACTAGGTGAAAACTGGACAGATTTCAAACATATTTGGAGCTTGTGTGAGACAATGAAATAGATATTAACATTTTGGTTTAGATCATTAAAACTTGGTTTCTCTTTGTGCTTATTGAATAGAAAATTCACAAAGGTGTGCAGAACACAGCCTCCTGGCCAGCACCCTGACTGAGCTGGATGAGGGTGAAGCCAATTCACAGTGCTCTGGAAAAATACTTCTGGTACAAAAAATTGAGATGATCTTTCAGCCATTTTGCACTTAAAGCCACTTTATATTCCCTGTCAGTCTTAACAAAGGTAAGGAAAGCAAAATGCTTACAAACTCCCTTAATATAAGAAGAAAGGTTCCTGGCAAGCCTGAGTATAAATGACAAAGCCAGACAAGTAGAAATGAATTCTCAATAGCTGACAGCAAGTTCTGCTTAATTTCCAAAGCCATGAATTCACAAGTGCCTGTCCTGGACAGGCTTTCCTGTACTCAGAAAAGAGAAAGATGACCTATACGGGGTAGAAATTTTTGGTAGAAAAGAAGCTTTAACTATGCTTGAAAAAAAAAATCTGGAATGCTAATATGCTTAAGCAGCCATATTAATATCTCAGTTACACAGCTATGTAACTCCAGAACAGGTAGGCACAAAATAAACTTTGATCTTCTTTTACAAGTTCTTTTTCCAGCTTCCTTCCAAAATCTTGCCCACCTGTCATTTGCAAGGCAAGAATTCCAGTTGCTTTGCCACAAACTTTCTTTCATAGCAGCTTCAATTTTGCTTTTTTTCCCCCTCATGGTCATTATGTCTGAGCACTTGACTGAGTTTTATTATAGTTGTTTGCTGTGACAGTACTGATCAGCAGGTGTCGTGCATATGTGTGTGTATGTATAAAGTAGAATCATAGAATCAACTACGTTAGAAAAGACCTTCAAGATCATCAAGTCCAACAATCGCTCCCAGACTGCCAAGGCCACCATTAAACCATTGTCACTCAGAGCCTCATCTACATGGTTTGTGAACACTTCTCGGGATTCCAGCACTCCCCTGGGCAGCCTGTTCCAATGCCTGATCACCCTCTCTGTGAAGAAATTTTTCCTAATATCCTACCTAAACCTCCCCTGGTGCAGCTTGAGGTCATTACCTTTTGTCTTATTGCTTGATACTTGGGAGAAGAAACTGACCCCCACCTCACTACAACCTCCTTCACCAGCTTTGTTGTTTTCTGGACCTGTTCAATCACCTCAATGTGTCTTTTGTAGTGACGGGCCCAGAACTGAACACAGGATTTGAGGTACAATAATACATATTTAAAAATTAAGAAAGGAATCAAGAATTTTCAAAATATAAGTGCTCAAAAGACATCCTTTTTTTTTCCCCCTTTCAAATGTAATAACATCAGTTTTAGTATTAAAGGATATTTCAAGTCAGAAAGCACCTCAGTAGATCATCTAGTTCAACCTCCCGCTTAAAGCAGGATCAGCTGTAATGTCATAAAACTTTCTGCTCATGTGGCAAATTTAATTGTGCTGGTTTCTGAGTCTACAGGATGAATTTAAGAAAAAAAGGAGCCTTGATGCCTTCTCTGGTACTTTATGACTGCCAGATATGCCCTGCTGCAAAACACATCTGCAGTATTTTAGACATTCTATCCTAGGCAGGTGCTGCAGAGCTCACAGGAGATGTGTATTAAGATTGAACATTTCAATGTCTCTGAAAGACACCATAAAAACTAGTACTTGCTCACCACTTCTGTGTTCAGAAAGATTTTATTTTGTGAGAGTTTGAACTTCCTCCAACCACAGAACAAGAATGAAGAAAAACCTTTGGACAATTCCAGTATGTCCCTAGGTTGTTTTGTAGGGAAGAGATACAGATTGTTGAACCTTTAACATCAAGTGGCCTGACAAAGCCTAAGAACATAATTAGCCCAAGCAAAATCGTGGGAGACAGACTTTATTTCCTAATGTGTGTGGGCAAGTTCATGATCAGATCAAATCAAAATGATAAGTAGACTCATTCACATATCCGCATCTCTGCCTTTTGCCCAACAACAGCTGCTGAGAACAACTTAATTCTGTTTGCAGTCTAATCACCAGTATGTTTACTAAGGGAGGGGAGTATTTTTAAATATCTAGGGAGTAAATTTATCAAAGACACACATATGTCCAAAACCAGAATCTGCTCACACAGAGGTTGAACAGACAGGGTCAGGTACATTAAAGGTATTAAAAAGATTAAATATGCTAGCAGACAGAGAGTCTAGTAAAGCTTTATTGAGATTGAGAGAGATGAATATTATTAAGCCTGGTGATCATACATGTCATTTTTGGAGAGAGGGTATTAGAAATGGAAGCAAACGTCATTAACAGCAAGCAGAACAGTTTCATCTGCATACATAAATATTTTAGCCCTCACTCTTCTTCTGGGTAGGTCATTAGATAAATGCAGGAGAAAAAAATAATTGCAAAAAAAGAGGACTAAGCATTCACCCTGAAGCCATTTGAGTGAAAAAAATGAGTACAAGGTTAAGGAATGTAGGGAGAAATAAGAGTGAAGGTCCAGACTATGAGCGCTTTGAAAGCATAGTAATGTTTGTGATATCTGTATCAACAAGACTAGAATCTGGCTCTGCCATATCAAGGCTGAAGTTTTGGAACAGCAACATGTAGATTGGTTTTGCTACTGCCTTCTGAAGTTGGATGACTGGAAACGTGCATGCAGTCATATCTGGGCTACTGGCTGGGTGACTGGAAGCACATCTCTGAAGATGTGATTCTCATAGGTAATTAGCCAGAAACCTTATAATGGCTTTTGCCTTAGAGAAACATCAAACAGCTGTTGAAAGTGAATGGAGATGCAATGTGGAAAGTTTGGTCATGGGGAAAAACACATTGCTGAGATTTGTGCGTACCATGTCATGCCATAACATAGCATCACTCATACACAAATCTACTCTCCCTTCAAGGTATCAACCTGTTGAGGCTCTTTCCAGAACTAGCAAGAGATGTCTTGTATTAGCCTCCTTTATGTGTCAGTATAATGTCACTGCTTCATCACTGTTCCAAGCTTGAAAAGGAGGGTTGTCTTTGCTATAGTGAAATGGAAATCAGCTTTCCCAGGTTTATATCCACAACCATACTGCTTTTGGAAGTGGCTGCAAGCTATTTCCTAAGAAGAACAGCCTTCTCTCTTCCCTGTCATGGATGAATATCAGTTCAGAGTGATGCCGCTCTATCTGTAGAGTCAATACTGACAGGTAATTCATCATCCCGTGCGAGGTTGACTCGTTAGAAACCCAAGAAGCTAGGTAATAACTAGCTCCTTTATATGTTTTCCTTTATTCTCATTTCACAAAATTTTCCATCCCTCTGTTTTGTCCTGTGTTGCTAAATTGCCATTATCATGGATCTTTGGTCTCTTCACCTGCAGGTGGCCCACTCATCCATTGCCACAGAGATGTTTTTTAATACCAAACCCCAAGATTTTATGCAGATTTTAAAAGCCCTTAGAGATAGCACTTGCCTGTAAAACAGCCATTCAGACTGCATCAAACTGAGGGAAAAGAGGGAGGATATTGCCAACCCAAAGCAGTAAAAGACCATTAATGATTTTAAAATCAGATTTTATTTCATGAAGAAATATTTGTGGCTTTTTAAATGTTTCTTTACTTTTCAAGCTTTTTCTTTACCTCCTTCTTTTTCCTTCTGGTAAATAGCAGCGACATTATGGACAGAAATGAGGGTTCTACAGAAAATGCCAAAAATCACAAATAATCTCTATCATGAGTTGTTAGAAACTCTAATTCTAAATTGGAGATGCTACTGGACAATTTCCATTATTTTGTCTTGGTTATCCGAGCATGTGCAATCTATCCAGAGCTTTCAGGTGGATTTACTGTGTGTGAACTGAATAGCTAGACAGCAAAAACACAGTATGTCTGTTCAGCATTTCCCAAAAGCCTGATGCTTATTACAGATCCCTGGTACAGTTGTTTTGTAAAGATGTTATGAGGCTGCCTAGATTTTCCTGAATGTGGATCAGATCTGTTCGAGCTATTGTTCTGGCTGGGCATACAGATATACCAGAACGAGGCAGAAAATATCCAAAATCTACTTGGGATCATTTCTACACTGAAAAAATAGAATTTGCCTAAAATAACGGCTGTTTTTCTCTCAGTATCAGATTCAACACTTCTATTTCGAGACAACTTCCATTATGCAGAACTCATTTTTACCTGCAGTGAGTTATGTTTGGATTTACATCTTACAAAAGATTCATTTTTAAAAAGAATATCGCAAAACCCAATGTTGAATTCTGCACTCTTACAAATGCTAAAATGAATGGAGGGCACATTTCTATCCTTTTAAAAGATATTTTAATTTATTTTTTCCTTCATGGCTTTTACTTCTTGACTAAAACTTCATTTTTGCACCAGCAATACCCAATAGTATCTCTTTAAAATTTTAATCAAACATGAGAATTGAATTTGATTCACACTTTACCATCCCAAGGGGCAAAAGGGAGACAGATCAGAAATTACCATATTTATGAAACATTGCAAATGAATGTGAAATACCATCCTCTGTCAACTCTCTTCAGCTCTATGCTTTTCCTTGGCCATTTCTAAAGTCTTCCATGGGATTAGTCCTGCACTGCTGCAATGCCTGAGCAAGGCAGATTCCTTCTGTGAGGTTCTCAGGGGTGTCTCAGGCATTTGAAAACTCAGAATTTCCAATTTCAAATATTTTGTGCCTGAATATGATATATGTAACATTCCTATTTGGTGAAGAGAGAAAGGAAACTTTACAAATAGCGCATGAAACATCTCATGAAATTTTATGAGAATCTGTACCCAAAATTGTGCATTGATTATTGACATGTGAAATCCAGCCCTGATACATCTTAGAAATGACCACTGGATCTAGTGAGAGCTACTTTAACCCAAGCACATGCAGGCAGTTCTTATTATCAGGCAGAAGCAGTTGCATTGTAGTTTTCTAAAGCAGCATGCTTGGCAGAGTACTTTTAAAGTAACATTCTATGAGCTTAATAATAAAAGCTCAGTAAGTTCTAAGCACCACATCCTCCCTTTAAAGCTCCTAAAACTGAAGAGTTTATAGTATTTCTAGAGGTACCTTTGTGAAGTCTGAAGTGCCATGGCTATTGACTTCTGTCTACACACAAGTCATTGCAGTACTGGGCTCTCTGGCTTTGGACGCGCAGTTCAGCCTCCTTGTGCTTTAGCCATCATTGATACTCATGTGACTGGGCAGTTATGAGCCAAAACCGAAACAACTTTTTCTTTTCTCCTTAGTTTCCATCAACTACTTTAAACATGTCACTGCACAGCCATGTATGTGAGTACCTGTAGTAGAGTTGGGGGTAGGACTGTGCATCTGCAGGTGAAGGACATGACTTGTCCAGACTTGCTGGTCTTCTCATTACACTGCTGAGTTTGGAATCAGCCTAGCACTCCTGCCTCCACAATTCAGGAACATGCTATTGTCCTCAGGCCTGGAAAGACACAAGAAAGACGAAAACCCCCTGGGCTTCCGTGGTGATGACATCTGACAGAAACACCTACCAGAGGAGAAATGCAGTTCAAAAGCATCAGCCTTTTGGAAAAGTCAACACATACGAGAGCAAGGCATGGATTTTTTAGGTTTTCCTTCTCTCATTTTTTTTTTCTCTCTAAGGCAAGTATCGTAAGACACCCACTATCCATGCCCTACTATTTAGGCCATTTTTGCTAAGCTGCACTGCCTGCACAACAATACCACTTTGCACTTGATGACTTTGGGAAGCCTCATGCAATAAAGGCTCTAATAAGGTGTGAAATAAAGATTTAGTAGCACAGCACTGCAAATACAGTATAGCAAAGGAGTTCATTACAGTTCTATTAAGATTGCTCGGCTAACATTAAAAACACCCAAGAAATACACACACCAAAAGTTATTAAGGCTCCTGTAGCAGCATTAAGTCAGTCACATCCTACAACTAAAAAGTACTGTTTCTTGCTCTGGGCCAGACTGTACAACTCACACTTTTTGCACAGTTTATAGTCATAGGATCTGAAGGTCTAAAAAGCCATTATCCCATAGGATTAGGACCTCTGCCTAAGCAGAAGAGCCCAGAATGAAGTACCCCCAGCATGAAGTACAGCTGGGAGGTGTCAAGCAGAAGGAGCTTAATTGGGTCAAACTTTCAATTTGGATCAGAAATTAATTTAAAGGAAAAAGCTGTTCAAGCATCTCTTAGGGCAACCTATGTGCTCCCATCAGTGCTGGCTACCCTATTTTTTCTAAGCATTTTCAATCTGGGCGTCCAACAGAGTTGGAGAGGAATTTTTTCAAGGAGCCGTGATTTTGTTTTCCACACAAATATCTTGATTTGTCTGAAGCTGGTAGGGGTTCTTAATAATTATTCCCCCTTGAAATATTTTAGAGAAAATGTTTTGAAATGGTGAATGTATTTTGTTTATTTTCCAAGATGAGAAGCATTTTCAGAGCCAAAATCTGAAATGCAATCAGTTCAGTTTAGAATACAAATACTTTTATATATTTCTTTCCTGAATTTGCTTATGTAGATGTTTTGAAACATCAAATTTTCATTCCAAACAGGAATGGGAAACGTTTTCCCTTTTGCAACAGATTTCATTGCCTGGGAAAGCTGTTTTCAGACCACCAAGTTTTTCTAGGAAAAAAAAAGTAAAAAAAGCTGTGTTAAATTTCAAGAAACATCTGGAAATTTGGCTGTGATAAGCTATATAGCACTACTTTTCTGTTTTATTCTTCAATCTTTGCTTCTGTCTGTCTGTCCTTGCCAAACCGTAAGTCTCAAAGAGAAGGTAATTCAAACGTTAAAATAGATATCTAAATATAGTCATCAAATTTGAAAAATTTTATTCACTTAGGTAGCAAACTTTCAAATATCAATCTGTCTTCTTTGTCCTCATATAAGACCTCTCACAGGAGTAATAAGAAAACTAATCCCCAAATATAGGAGACTAAAGCATTTGCAGAAATGTTTCTCATGTGGGTAAAGCACGGGCATATTGCCCAAGAGAGTTTAGCTGATTTCTGGTTACGCCATAGATCCTCCTTTTTTATTTAGGCAAGTTGTTTGACCTCTGCTCCTTGCTGCTTTAGGAGTCTATTGAGGTTTTAGTTCTGTTACACTGGAACTGGGTAAATATTGTGGTTTTAATTTCTCATTTCAAGGGGCTGGGGACATCTCCAAGTCCCATGTGGGCATGAACCACACCAACAAATATTGTCTGTTAAAAGAATTAGCAAAGCAGCTTGTTCAATCTTTACTCTCTGAAGTGAAGGATGCCAAACTGAGACAATACAAATTTACTGTTTTCAAACATTGCAGTGTTGTGTGTAAGAGGATATGATCTAAGGTAATGCATTTTAACACAGCATTATACACTCGCCAGAATAATTTTCATTATAGTTATAGTCCTGGTTTTAAAAGATAGTACATCAAGGCACATATTGAATTAACTTGACTGAAAGCTTTCTGTGATAAATAGCTGGTGCAATGGTACAAGGTACAACTGGCCCAGACTCTGCAGGGGCAGCTTGCCTGTGTTCTGTTTTGGGGCATTACTTTGGCTAGTAAAGATGATGGCTTGAGTCATGAATAATGTTTTGGGCTGGATATTGTTTCTCTGTGTCCAGGTGCATGAGAAGGGAGAAAGTGTCCACCTTCCCAGCTCCACTGATGGTGTTTTGAGGTATGATGGGGAGTGATGTGGTGACTACAGACTGCAAGGGCAGGAGATAGTAGCTGTCCTCTGTGGTACCAGTTGCCTCAGTAGTGTCATAAAAGGGGAATAAAGGCTTCTGGGAAGCACATCCCAGAGCCACTGCCAACATCCTTACTTAATGAGTCACAGAGACTGAATTTGGGCAGGAAAGAGGCCAATAGGCTGAGGAGTCTCTTGCTGGACAGTGCTGGGTGCTCAGCTCAATCTGCCCTAAAGGACCCCTTTTTTAGGGGTAAACTTCCTCTGCATCCAGGGTTTTCCCTTTAGGGGTAACATCAGAGTTGGGATGATGGCATCCTAGTGCCACCCTCTACAGGCTAGAGAAGTCTGCTGTCAGCAGAGAGCACCCTAACCCCAAGCAAAACCACAGTCCTTTTCAAATTAACAGTCCTCACAGGTTGCATCCACATCCAATGGAATATTAATTATGACCAAAAGTACAAATGTAACAAACAACTGTTTTAGAATAAGTGATTTATCTGTCTAAGCAGCATTATTAATTATCAGTTTATCAGTAGCTAGACATAAACCTCAAAATTATATCAGTGAATCATTTAATAATTAGGGCACAAGTTAATTGCCATCATTCACCAGTGGAATAAAATCTCCAAGATGCAAACAATGGGACCCCAGTGGGGTAGAGGTAATTTTAACACAATTTTTCAACTAATAAAGTAAAAGGTATAAACCCAACATAATTTCAGTGGTCGACAGGAGTGTGTGTGTTTGAATGAGAGGGGGAATAAAAGTTTCACAAACTAACAGTAATAAATTAGCAAAATTTCATGATTTCCCAAAATACTTATTTTCTGAGGAAAATTATAGAGGAAAAAAAGACCAAGAAAGGAGAGAATAAAAATTTATAATGGAATAAAAATAACTGGGTATCACAGATATTCTGAACAAATTTGTGGAGAAATTAATGCCTGATATTTATGGGCTTTACATAGAGACAAAAAGAATTTATGTGCGATCAAAGCTGGAGTGAAACAGCAAATGAAATGTCTTTATACCTGCTTTTTAGAGACTTTTTTCCTGACTGCTGCTATTGCAACACATTGTTAGGATGGGGAGTTTGGGCACTGAATCATTCCTTAAACTGATGGTATTGACAAGAAGTATTCTGAACTCATGAGTGAGCTATTCCCTGTCACTCAGCACCATCTTCAAGCATGAGTTTCTAAAAACTGAATACATAGGAGATACTTTTCCTTCAAAGTTTTGAATCTTGAAATTGCTTTTGTATCATGGTTGTCTGATTTATTTTGGTTTATTCATTCAGACTAGAACAGTGCTTCAAAAAACAATAGCTGTGATCCCAAATATTCATGAGACTCTTAAGAGCTGGGATTAAGGAAGCAACCAGCATGTGTTGCCAGGTTGGCAGTAACAGCAGGGACTGCAACACAGCATGCCAGGAAGCTCAAGATCACCTCTGTGTTACATCTAATTCCCTGTGTCCCCATTGCCTTTAGTTTCAACCAACATTAGGTAATGACAGCCAGGTAATCTCATCTGAACTGGCTATTCAGAAGAGAATCGGAGCATCAGTTACACCCCCACTCTGGACAGTCAGCAAACAAAAGAAAGCTATCTAGATTTATTCAATTTATCTTTCAGTATTTAACATGAGAAAGACTCTGTACTCAATGGGAGAGTCAGACAACCACAGAGAACCTATGTGGACTCATGGTACTCCTACAGAGGAGCCTATTTTTTATGCAGGTTGCAGTATATAGCTAGGCTGCTTATAATGCTCAGGCAGCTGTCAAGGTTACATGGACTGAACCCAGGCAGGAGGATCTAGATACGATGAAAAGGGATAGATAACCCACCAACACTAATTAAGGAAAGGAAGAGTTGTATGGCCATCAGTAACCTGGAGTTTTGTTACACTACTTTTGCTAATTTACAGGCAACTATATTGTATCTCCTCCTACTGTTCATCAGTTTCACTCCTATCCTGAGCCAAATTGGGACTCTGTAGAAACACAGGGTGAGAGATGACACAGAGAGACAAAGTGGAAGAAAGGAACACCTGCTTTTGAAATGCCCTGTTTTGGGTACTTTGTCACTGTCCCTGGACTAGCACACACCTCTGTCCTGTTCAAGGTGCATTCAGATACTTAAGCAATGTGAACGACTTCTCATCATAAGTAGAGGTAGCAGAATACATCACTATTAATTGTGCTGTTCCTGGAAAATCTGCTTATTTTTCTCTGCCTTGTGTAAAGATATAGAGAGACAGAAGGAAAGAGACTATGACAATAGAAGTTACAGAGGCTAGGTCCAACTAGAATATTTTCTGATAGTTTAGGTAGGAGAGATAAACATGAAACACAGACAGAATGTTAATAATCTAAAATTGGCCTTAACATTTAAACCAGAGCTCTAAAAGCCAGCCTGAGTCAACCCGTTGCAGAGAAAAAATTCCGTATAAAAATCCACAGCAGATCATCTGCAGAGGTTCTGGTGTATGTCTCATTGTGAAAACTGGAAGTTAATAAACTACAGGCGCTTGCTGGCTGGTAGATGTTAAATCACCTACTCCTCAGGTGGAACTCCTCAAGCATGGTGTTAGTTTTAATAACAAATACAATTATATTACACCAGGGACTAATTAACAGCAAGGGCATCTAAAAAGCTGGTATTGGAAGATATCTCAATTTTGTGATGACACTGAAGATTTAAAGATCAGTTTGAGTAGGCTGGATTGCTTACTCTTAGAAGAGATGAGTGAACAGTGATGGTACTGCAGCAAGTATGCAGGGCTGTGGGTTAGATTTCCTTGACTCACTCAAGGAAAACTTAAGCACAGCATGAGAAAATAGCTAGGAAAGAGCTAGCTGAAAATATTGTACTGTGAATGAAAAAAGACTGGAAAACCATACAGGGAGAGTAGTCCTCTGTAGTTAAACTGAAGGCACTATTAAGAGGGATCCCATAAGCTGCTGTCCTGAAGGTATTCAACATCCTAAATAGTTTTGTTGATGGAATAACAACACAACTATTAAGCTGTGTCTAATGTTGAATGAGGACAGGCTGGAGAGCCAAGATAGAGACATGATTTGGAAAATGAAAAACATGCAAATCAACAAGGTGATGTAAGGTGCTCTGCCTGATCAGAATAATCTGCAGTGCAAAAATAAAGGATAAACAGGTTAGGCATTTAGTATTTCAAAGGAGAACAACAGCAGGAGTAGAGGGGGTAACAAATAAAGCAGTTTCAGACCATGCGAATAATGCAGATCTTATTCCACAGTATAGACTAGGAAGGTTTCTTGCAGGCTGTTTGAGCTAACCATTCTTGGAACTCAATAAAAGCAGATTGGGATACCAGGACTTAAGCCTGCTCACTGTGGTACAGATGTTAAGAACTCAAAAAGCACTGAAAATTTGCTGCCAGAAAAGCTGAAAGAAACTGAATGTGATTAGCCTAGGGAAGAGATAACAAAGGCAGGTATGTATGAAACAGTCTGCTGCATGGAAGAAGGGAGAAAATTGATCTCCCCATTCACTGTGAAAAGGACAAGAGGTCTCAAATTGTAGTAAGAATTATTTATGTTAGACACTAGGAAATGATTTCTAACAGTAAGGTAGTTATGCACTGAAAAGAACTGCATAGGGAGGAAGACGATTTTTCAGTGTTGAGGTCTCAGAAAACTAGGTAAGCACCTACAGGTCTAATGGGCAGCATGGAAATACTGGCAGAAGTGGGGGAGAATTGGAAGCTCTATCAGGCTCCTTTCCTTCCTCTTCCTTAGCAATTCAGTCATTCAGCACAAGTGCACATTCTGAAAACGTTGGGAGAAAAGTCTTCCTGCAGAGTTTGTCGTCCCTGTTTTGCATATCTAAAGGTTACACTTCAGCTCTTGGATGTTTATTCCAGAACTGAACTCTTGAAACTTTCTTAGCACTTAAAAGCTTCATCAAGTGCCCATGCGTGTAGGTAGAAAAATTAGCTAGCTAATTAACTCACAGTCACAAACAGGTTGAAGAGAGCATAGAAATCATCCTCATTGGAAAAGTATAGTCAGGCTCATACGTTAACATTTCCACTGGGAACATTTTGTCAGTGTTGGCACAGGGCAGAGTGAGCCACTTGGAGACATTCTGTGCAGCAAATTCGGATTTACTTCTCCTAGAAAGAAAATCCTGACAATCACCTGAAGAAGCCATAACTGACTGTATCCAATGTGCAGAAGATTAAAATCTCCATATCTGAGAAGCAAATGCAGACATGTTCATACAGTGAAGAGCGTCCACACCCTAAGAAGCCCTCATCCAGCCATGTATAATTCCTCAAGGAGGGGGAATGTGGGTAGGAGGCAAATCTACAGATCTGGTGTCATTAGATCAACTCCTGTCTATCTGAAATATAATCAGTGTTATTCCTGGAGACTTGCTCATCTGTCATGCAGGTTTTGTATTTAGAGAATGGTAATTAAATGCTATTAATTTGAAAAACTCATTGATCCAATCACTGCTTGTGCATGATTTGCATAGGCATTAACCTAGTCTGGCTTGGTCCATGAGCATGATTCGGTTGTACACATAATAGTAATGATAGTAATGACAGTAAAAAAAATATAGTGAGCCCTTATTTCTTGAGCAATATATATATCTATTTATAAATATATATTGCATTACATTTGGAATGTTTGAAAAATTACATTTTTTTTCTTGTGGAATTCTGTAATAGTTCTCATTTTACAGTGATAAGCAAGTCGCTTTTAATTTTTTATTTATCCTGTTTTCAGTGCTTTTGTCAATTCTTCCATATGCTTTTTTTACTTCCTCAGGCTTAAACAAATCTTTTTTCCATTTATTTATATTTTCCAAAGTCCTCTTTTTTCCAAATTATTTCTTAGTGGAAGTGATCTTGCAAAATAATATGATTAAAGGGAGGCAAAGCAACACAAAATTACAGTGAAAGAAAAAAAGTACAAACAATATATAAAATTTATTTTTCAAGGAAAGGTAGAAACCAGACAGGATAAGATAGTCCTGTGTTAGATAGGAAAAAAAAATAATCCCCAAACAAAAACCTAGGGAAAATATGACTATTTCTGTAATATCTACATGTGAGGTCTCCTTTATATACCTGGGGATTAGGAGAAACCCAAACTGTTTCCTACAGCATTAGAAAGCAGATATTTCTGAAGAGGAACTTAGTAGGCTCTAATTGTTACTCTGTCTTGATTAAAGATCAGAAGATAATACCAAACCAAGCTGAAACTGCACCAAATGTTATTTGGTGATAAAATAACACCTGATCCGCAAAAATACCAACCCTGAAGGCCACTCTGCCCCCCCAGATACTTTAATCACTGCTTAAGTAATTAAAACCCACTTTCATTTTCCATCCCTCAAAACCCCTTGCTCGAAACCAATAACCTGTGATTACTCCCCAGGCTTAAAATTTTGCAGGTGCTTCTGTGCTTTACTGAACTGAAGCCATAATGAGCATTTGACATCTAGGACTATATCCACAGTTAACAACAATATGTGATATGATATAAGGACATGCATATCCATCTTGCTTTGGCACAAGACAAAGCAAGCTCAGGGGAAAGAAATCTTAATGCAGTAATATCTTAGGTAGTGGCAGAGTAAAGCAGTGAAAAATGCAGCACAGCTAGTGCCTCTTTGTGCAATTATTTCTATTTTTATAAGTTTGCCCCAGTGTGAAAGTTTTCTCCTTTAAAATAGGCTGGCAAAGGTAATCCATTAATTCAACAGCACTGGAAAGTTAACATTTTTTCCCTTCATTAGCAAGTTCAAAATTGCATTTTATTTCCATTTTGATGAGATTTTTATGAGTTAGAAGAGATGAAGTTGAACCCCAGGAGCTTAATGGACCCAGAAAGATCACAGATACAGGATTGAATTCAATGAACCATGAGAGTTTAGTAAATTAATTAAATTTAAGAAAATAATGATTTTTTGTGTGTGTGTCTGCTGGATTAAAAATGCTAAAATGCAATGAAAAGTTAATTTAATGCTAAAACTTTTTCCCCTAAATTCATTTTGAATTGATATTAAATAACTTCTGCAAAGCTTAAAAAGCAGAGAAAGAAGAAGGGAGAAGACTTACAGAAAAATAATTATTAAACTCTTTTCTGATTCCCTACTGTATACTGAAACCATTTCAATCTAAGGACTGTCATTCAGAGGTTTGAATAGCTTCTTCTGGGTGTCAGTAGGATTTCCCAGATCCACATTTTCCCTCTAGTCCTCTTTTGCTTGGTGGTGTTTCAGGAACATCTCAGCTGTTGAGATGTGGCTGCTGACCTCCTGGATTCATAGGCCAGTGTGTTCACATGTGTCTCTGATGCAAAGCCCTAAAGTAGCTCACAGAGCTACGAGACCTGGCTCAGAAACTGTGGTTTCCCTTTCAAAGTGAAAAGGCTGAAGGGTTTAAATTCATTTATTAAACTCTTTCTGTCCCACTGGTAGGCTGGTTAGTAACATGTGCTATGTTCTCTGCTTGGTTACACATGAAGTTAGCACTTTTCAGCATTTCTTACACTGTGTTGCAGCCAAATGACAAAAATTAAATCTTGAGGACTGTCTTCCAGGCACTTTTTGGAGATAAAAAGAGAAAGAAGGCAGCTCCCTGAAATCAACATCAAGCTGCTGAACGGATCTTACTTGCCACCCTACATTCCTCAACCCAGCCAGATGCGTGAACCTAGCAGATCAGTGAACATGTTGCAAAAAAAGCTACTTTTACTCTCAACTTGGCGCTTTTCTTTCTATTTTCTTTTTTTCACGCACAACATCAGACATTGCAAAGCCATCTCTTCCATGTGCCTGAGCTGTAATAAGTTAAACAAAACAGATAATTCCAGCAATTAGCAGGGGCCGTGTTATTGTCACGGTGGCAACTGGCACAAGAAAACCTGCCAGAGAGAAAAGTAAAAAAAAAATCAATTTTGAAAAAGCAGAATTAAGTCAATTTCCCTTCCTGCTTCCCTTGCTTCCTTAAGAAAATGCCATTGAAAAGAATGACATTTCAGAAGCCTGTCATTATTGATGATATGACACAGTCGGATGTGGTCATTGGAGGAATATGACTTTATTCTGTGCCAAAAAAACCGCATAAATTTCCTTTAAAAGAACAATTGGCTTTGTTCTGTGATTAATGACCTGTCACTCAACAGCAGCTAACCAATCTTCAAGGCATAGCATCCAACAGAAAATTAATCAGTGACTGAGAACTGGTATAACCAAAACCAGGGAAGAAACATCTTAAAGCCTATCAGCAGAGTTATAAGTTGAAAGCCGCATGCAAAGAGTAGTGCTCAATGGCTCAGTGTCCAGCTGGAGGCTAGTACCGAGTGGTGTCCCTCAGGGATCAGTGTTGGGACCCGTCTTGTTCAACATCTTTGTCGGTGACATGGACAGTGGGATTGAGTGCGCCCTCAGCAAGTTTGCCGATGACACCAAGCTGTGTGGTTCGGTTGATAAAATGGAGGGAAGTAATGCCATCCAGAGGGACCTTGACACGCTTGTGAGGTGGGCTGATGCCAACCTGATGAAGTTTAACCATGACAAGTGCAAGGTCCTACACCTGGGTTGGAGCAATCCCAGGCACAGCTACAGGTTGGGCAGAGAAGAGATTGAGAGCAGCCCTGTGAAGAAGGACTTGGGGGTGTTGGTTGATGAGAAAATGAACATGAGCCGGCTTCAGTGTGTGCTTGCAGCCCAGAAAGCCAACCGTATCCTGGGCTGCATCAAAAGGAGTGTGACCAGCAGGTAAAGGGAGGTGATGCTGCCCCTCTACTCTGCTCTCAGGAGACTTCACTTGGAGTCTTGTGTGCAGTTCTGGTGTCCTCAACATAAAAAGGGCATGGAACTGTTGGAAGAAGTCCAGAGGAGGCCACGAGGATGATCAGGGAGCTGGAGCACCTCCCATATGAAGATAGGCTGAGAAAGGTGGGGCTGTTTAGCCTGGAGAAGAGAAGGCTGCGTGGAGACCTCATAGCAGCCTTCCAATATCTGAAGAGGACCTATAAGGATGCTGAGGAGGGACTCTTCATGAGGGACTGTAGTGATAGGACAAGGGGTAACTGGTTTAAACTTAAACAGGGGAAGTTTAGACTGGATATAAGGAGAAAGTTCTCTACTGTAAGGGTGGTGAGGCACTGGAATGGGCTGCCCAGGGAAGTTGTGAATGCTCCATTGCTGGCGGTGTTCAAGGCTGGGTTGGACAGGGCCTTGGGTGACATGGTTTAGTGTGAGATGTCCCTGCCCATGGCAGGGGGGCTGGAACTAGATGATGTTAAGGTCCTTTCCAACCCTAACTATTCTATGATTCTATGATTCTATATACAATCTTCTACTCGTATTGGCAGTCTTCACACAGCATTGCTCTTCAGTGGTGTTCAGGTAAAGAGAAGGGCTTCAAGGTCATTTAATGTTGCTGATGTTTCCTACAGAAGCCACCTATGAATTACAGTATTTGGCCATGAATACCAGGCACCATTGATAATACTCAAGGGCTGTGAGTTCATATGACATGAGCTGCTGCTGATGACTGGAGGTGTGCTCATTCTTCTTGACTAGATAAAATGATTACTCAGTTTAAACTTTATGGAAGAAATTTGGTAGAAGATGACCACAGATATGAAGATTTAAAATAAATAACACAAGGTGTAATGGACTGATTGTGTATGTAGGAAGGGGGATATTTTTTGGATTAATTTGATGTGGAATTCAGAATCTCACTGTACATTGCTGGTCATGGTTCCAGCTTAACAAGCTTAGTTCCTCTCATTCTGCAAGAATGGAAAATGCAGCTTTGAATTCATCTGTAGTTCAAAGCAATTGAGAGATTTGGGGGTTCAGTCTGTGGGATTCTGTAGAATTTACTCTTTGCTAGAAGTCCCTCATGAAATAGCTGTAAATGAGACAAAGTTATCGGATTTCTGTCTGTAGCCAGTGAGAGGGGGAAAATCAGAAAAGAGAAGGTGCTGACAGTTGCAATTTAGTTGTCCATGGCATAATAAAAATCTTTTACTCTGTTTGGTTTCTGGTGTCTATTGTTGCCTTTTTTTTTTTTTTCCCCCATCCAAACAAAGAACCCTTTAATATCTGGCATTTTCTCCCTAGAAGCCATTTGCAAAGCATGGTCGAGGAATCTCTTGATCCTTTGGAGCAGAGAGCCTTCTCTTGACCATTAGGTCAAGGCTAGCTGAAGGGCTGGATCTGTCCTGGAGAACAGTTTTATCCCCTTTTTGAACAGCTGATTTTTGTGTAGGCAGGAGCATACATGTCTGTGATCTCTCAGTGCAGGTCATGCAGGCACTGCATCAGTCCAGAGGAGGAAGAAGGTCCGCTGCATTCAACAGGTTGGAGCTGGGCATGTCTAAGCTTCTTATAGTTTCTTCTAAGTGAAAGTTAGTTGTTTGCAATTCACTGTTCTTTACCTAATGTTTTTTGCCACGAAGTATATTGCAGTACAACACCCCAAAGGAGGCAGAGCTTCATTCTAGAGGCTGAGGTCTTAACAAACCTTGTGGAAGAACAGGCTTCCTTCTTTGCTCTTGTCATTTCTCAGAAACATGTGGCTTGTGACCTCCCCTACAAGGAAGGAACTGAAGAACTCAAGGACACAGGGAACTTGTTCATTCTTGTGGAAAGTATGAAGACATTGATGCAAAAATCAAGACCTCCAAGCATTATCAGCTAATAATAGTTCAGAGGATCCTGTTTCCATAGTGGTGTTGGGAATCATTGAACTATTCTTCAGAATGAGTTTATTAGAACAAATAGTTTAATATCTTACCTCAAATCAGTACTTCAATGGCTGCAAAAAGCTTTGAGGCACTGTGTGGCAATTTGGAGAATGTTTCTGGACTCAGTGTTTTAATTCCCTTTGACAGTGTTAACTCACTGTATGTTCTTTCAAAAACTCTCTAGGAGAATGTGGAGCTTTAGCCTTTTTTTTTTTTGGCTTTAATTTACCTCCAAATTGAGCCAAAAATAGAAAGGAGACATTTTTACTTTGTTGGAACAGGGCTAACACAAGACTAGCAATGAGAATGATAAACTTTGATAGTCATCCATTAAAATGAAGCCTGTTTGACAACAAAATACCTCAAATCAGAATTAACCATTCTTTCAAATCTAGACTCTTGGGGGAGGCAGAAGGAACTAAACAGTGAATCAGATACTGAGAGAATTTAGCTGCTTGCTAAGGGTTGTCAGGGAATACTGTAACAACACAGACTGGAGGTTAGAAATGCTTTTTCACCAGCCATGCCTGAGGAGGTTAGAGCAGGGCATGTCAGTTGAAAGGACAGTCATACACTTCTATTCAGAATGGAGTGCGTTCCTTGATCCCTTATGGAAATCTAATCTAATATTCAGAAAATGCTCATGGCATACCTTGTGATGGCTAGGGAAGTCAGGAAGTAAAATGCATAAAAGCACATTATTCTGGCAAGAGTTCTGTTTTCTTGTACTAGCTAAAGCAAAGAGGCCTTGAGGTGTATGTATGCTTGCATTAATGGACTTCATCCAAAGTAAGCCAACTCAGAATCAGTATGAATAGTCTGGAAAGGGATTGTCTTTCAGGCTTGGGCAATCTAACTGAGGCAACTTGACCATCAGGTACCCATTACAAGAAGTAACTGGACTTTACAAATTCCAGAAAATGCAGAAAAGATGCCAAGGAAAGAGACAGAATTACCTTCTACTTAAGAGCTCTTGGGATCAGCTGAATGCCATGCATATGTGAGTCCTTTGGCTGTGGAGCATTACAGGAGCTAAAACACATTGCTGAGAAACTAAGCACAGAAAGTCTTGCCACTACATGCTCCCGCAAAGGTGGTTTGCAGTCATCTCACAAAATGAACAGGAGTACCTTTTGTACTGTAATGCTGGTCTGGCTTCCTTAGTCTTGGCAAATTAAACAGGTCTGCCTGCCTGGTCTGTAAAGCCTTCCAAAGGGGGTTGCCTCAGCTGCAATATTACTACAAGACCTTTTCTTCTAATCAGTGCAATAGCCACATGGTAAATTGCATTCGTCCCCATTCAGGTTAAACTGAAAAAGGGTGTGGGTTTCACATACCACTTTAATTTGCCGTCTCCTGCCTTCTGAACATTACTAGTGATTCTAATGTACTGCAGACATGGAGATTGTGCTCTATTTCTTATTCTGCTTTCATTCTCCAGGTGAAGAACAGGAAAGCAGTTTTTTTAAAGCTATTTACTTATTTTCCAATCCACAGCTGTCTTCCTACAGAGTGAGAAGTAATGGATAGAAACTCCAACAGTCTATTATCAGACTGATGCTGAGAATAAAATGGGATGGATAAACCTTTGATGGAGTCCTGAAAGCATCTGTAGCTATCTGTAGCTAGAATTATACCTGTAGATTACCCAGATCTCTCTGAATATGTTACAGTATCTACCATGACCCTTACCGTTTGCTGTGTCAGGCTTCCTTACCAGCAAGCAAGGTTTTGCTGTGAAGAAACAAGCCTGTCTCTCGTTAGGAGTCACTAGGAGTTTAACTAATGTATAGCCAGTGGGATTTGGCTTCGAGTCTCTGGGTACAGAAATCAACAGATCTGGCATCTTCTTGTGCTGATGGCCTTTAGGATGTGGGAAGGAGCACAAAGATCTCTGTAACACAGCACAAATCACCCAAGGCATGAACAGTAGGCCCAAGCTATAGCCAGAGCTTGAGAGCTTGCCTCTCATTCTACTGTTACGGATTTTCTTCTTATTGGGCTAATCACTCACAAGCAGACAGATGCCATGCTCTGGGTTTAGGCCTTTTTCTCTTTCTGGGAAGGCAAACCAGCCGCACCTTCTGCAAAGGAGAGGGGCTCACAAGACAGATGCCCCTTATGTATCAGTGGTGTGAGGTTTGTGAGTCCCTCTCCCCATCCTCTATGTCTGCCTGCAGCCCCATCGCTGTGTTGCAAACTTATGTCCTGGGACTGGAGGGACCCTGTATGTCCTTGGGCAGTGAGGAACTAGGCCCTCAAGAGAGGGAAATGGGCTGTTAAGTTGCATACAGCTTACTTGGAACTGCTTTTTATATTCCATACCCCAGTTCTTTATCCAAAGTAATTTAAATGTCTCAAGCTCTGGTGCCCACATCACTTTTCCTGGCACATTATTTTGCAGGCTAACTCATCTCGCCATTTGCATTTTTTCACATGAAATTCAGAAGCAATTTTCCCTCCCTCCAATCACTTAATTTCACTGACTAATTTGCTACATATTTCCCTTTCCTTTTGATACCTCCTTCCTCTACCTCCTGCCTCTTCTCCTGGATCCTCTCCTGTTTCTTTGTATCAAGACAGTTAAAAGGAGGGTGGGTTACTTGCTTAAGATTATGTCTTGGTAATATGCGTAGGGGTCGGGCACTAATCCAGGTTAGAAAACCACAAACTGCTTTGCCACCAGCTTCCTGCATCCCTCTATTCACTTCCGTGTTCTTTATCACCTTTGTAATCCATAAAGTATTTCAGGAGGGAATTGAGAAGAAAATTCTGAGGGTGCTGAGACCATGGCTCTGGAATCCTTGTGAGTATGAAGACATCACACTGGTTAGCACTTGATGTAGGGCCAAGAACCTCTTTTTCTTTTTTCTCTAGAAAGATATCCTAGATATCACCATTTTTGTGCACATAATGAATGTTTCTTTAGATCTGATTCAATCATTAGAGAAGCTACTGTTTTCATAGGATTTGGATGAGTTTTTTAAAGCAGAAGTCAGCATAGGGAGCATGTCCATGTAATTTTGGCATGAAGATTTTTAAGAGACTAAAGGAAACAATGGAAGCAACTCCTAGAAATTATGGAAATGATGGGCAACAGGGACTATTGATTTCAATGTTGTTGTTTGGAAATGAGAATGGCCTATAGGCAGCCTTGAACAATCAAACAGGTTAGTGTTATTTACAAACCCAAATGGTATCTAAATGTGGGGCTTTTTTATTAGGATCCCTTGAAAGAGATTGCAGTGGGTTTAGGACTGTGAGTATTTGAGGCATGCTATAACCTATGGGTTTAATAACAGTAAGTTGTTTTCTCTGGCTGATTTAAAGCCTACTTGTCCCACAAATGTATGGTGGATGGTTTTAATTAACACCTCAACAAAAGTAATTTTTCAGGTGGGGAGATTGAAGCATGGACTGCATTTAAAATTATATCTGGCAAAAGGAAGTATTTTTTATATTTGTTCTTCTCTCAGAATATAATTTGTCACTGGAACTCATTGACACGAGACATCACCAATGAGAAGAATTTGATAGGAAGAACAGTAATATTTTGACAGCTTATAAACCTTCCATTGCACACCTATGGGGTGGAACAGAAAGTGTTAGGATATCAATCCTTATGCTTTAGAGCATAACAGCTTTCATTAATGAAGGCTTGGCCAAGAGTTGTCCCTGTATTATTTTGGGTTTAATTTACAGGACTGAAAGGCTTCCTTTGAAGCTGCCAGTGTTTCAGGACCACAGATGGCAAGAAGCCCTGCTCTGAGCCAGATGGAAATTTATATTTGGTGGAGTTCTCATATGGGAAAAATATAAGGAAATGTATCAGGATGTTTGTGGTGCTCCATACAATGCAGTCTATCCTTAACCTATGGCCAGTGCTGCAGCATCCATTGGATCTGCACATCCTTGAGGAGAGCACATCCACTGAAAGACAGAGTCTTGGGGAATAGGTGTTTGAATTAAATGACTTAGTTCTGAAATGATTCAAGGAAAAACATGTCCCACATGGAAGCTTGTAGGAATCTTGTCTGAAAGGAGTCTTTTGATATGCTAAAGAACCAGCTGAAAGATTTCCTGATAGATTTTCCTGTTGTCCTCACAAAATAAGCTGCAAACTTTTTCACTTCTTTTTCTTGTGAAAAAAGTGTTGCAGAATATGACTGCTTTTTAGAACTTCCATCCGGGTTATTGCTTTACTTTGTTCTTGGCAGTTATCAAGATTTTTTTTAATTTTTTTTTTTAATGACCAATGCTGTTCTGTAACACAAATATCTCTTTTCTTTGCAGTCTTAATTTCCTGGAAGAATCAGTAATAAGCACACATTTTTTCCTTGGCCTTCACATTGCTTGGTCAAACAAGCCAAATTTCACAAAGGATGTAGACTTCCTAGTTTTTACTATCAGAAGAACCCGTGTTTTAGACATGTTTCTGAGTCATTACTTTAAACATGTTCAGGGAACACAGTGATCCTTCTCCCTATTATCTTTGGCTATTAAAATCCAAATCCAATTCAATCATATTTAAAAGTCATAAGGGAAAGGGATCTAATTACTGCACAGTGAGAAAATTCATGTTAAATACCTTGTTTTGGCTGTTAGGTCCTCCTGTGGTGCATAGCTAGACCGTGTATGTTAGGTTGAAGAGAGAAGCAAAGCAAATGCAAGCCAACTGTCTGGAGAGTTTATAAATGGTTACTTGCTCTTGATAAGTAAACCAAGCAAAATCATCTTTTATATCATCATCTTGAAAAGAAGGAAAATGCGAAGGATTTTGCTCATAACAGTCTCTACAATCAGAGGTTTGAATACCCTGGGGATGCTCTGATGATACCCAGAAATGGGACAGACACAAATGGGATAACCTCAAGAAACAAGGGAACAGAAATGCTGCTTGTATTTTTAGATATTCTCTTTCTTAGCATCTGTTTTATCTACACCACGATTCAAACAACTGCATCATCCAAGCAAGGGAAAGCAATTTGGATAACCATAGGAAAGGCTGAAAGCAAATCAGGTGAAGAAACCTGTGAGTTCCTGAAAATACATGTGAGATTTCTGCTGGTGCAGAACAGGCTGTAGAACAAAGGAGGATTCATAGTCTTGTTCACATTTGCAAACACAAAACAAACAGGAAACTCATATTAAAAAAAAGCAAAACCAATACAACAACAAGGGAGTCCATTGACCTGAAAACAGAATTTTTGTCTTTGTCTTTCATCTTGTTTATTGCCAGATTTCCATAATGGAACAGTTCAGAGTTTCTCTGGCACTCAGTGCAGTTCAGTTCATTGCTGACTGTTACTTCCAAGGGTTGGTCAATTTACTTGTTCTTTTCTTGTTACAGAGATATCAGCACTTCCTCTGTCTTTCCCATTCAGATAGTAATTCTTTGGGTGCATTATATACCTTATTGTTTCTCTGCTTAGAGCTGGGCATAAGAGGAGCCTGACCTTGGATTTTCTTCTTTATTGATTTCTTACACAAGTACTTCTTTGGAACTTCCCCAAGATTTTTGTCATCTCTTTCTGCTAAAACCATAGTGTTATCACATTGTTTTTATATTAATTTCTTAGTGAAAATGTAGTTTCCCTTCTCTGTGTATCTGCACATCTCCATTTAACATATGCTTCTTTAAAATTATAGTTGGATCATGCCAAGAAGGTCAGTAGGGTTTCTACTCATGGAGAATAATGAGAACCATTTTTTTATACAGTGTTT
Source organism: Myiopsitta monachus (assembly GCA_017639245.1). Lineage (NCBI taxonomy): Eukaryota > Metazoa > Chordata > Aves > Psittaciformes > Psittacidae > Myiopsitta > Myiopsitta monachus. The sequence continues at coordinate 24,252,866 of CM029926.1, read as the reverse complement.
TACCCTTTTATAGGGATGATGAAGAAGTAGCTGTGTCAAAACCAAAATAGGGCTACTGCTTCAAAGAACATCCAATGAGCAGGCAGAAGTGAAGGAAAACTCTTTATTCAGGAAACTGCTAAGAGAATTTATACAGGAGTGCACAGGATATGCATATCTAGAGTAGCAAAAATAACTCTGCAGGAGCTGTAATGACCACCAGCCATCAAGACCATGGGTTTATGAGCCATATTTATATTTTATTCTACCATGCACAGTTATTCAGCTGGTACCTGATTGCAAGACGTTGTTTTCAGATATTGCCATTTGAGAACAATATGGGTATATATTGTAAGTGCATGTCAAAACCTATTTTGAATATGGTTTCATTTTCTTACTGCCACCTACAAGGGAATAACAGACCAAGTATGAAGTTTAACAGCTGTCACCATGATCAGAAAGTTATTTTCATAAGGTTTTGAAGAGACACCCAGGGAAAACATTGATTCATGTTCAGCCTTGTAGCAAACATACAGGGAGCCTAGATTGATAAGCTGCTAAGACTGGTAAATCATAATGTAAATAAAAGCACTATTTTTCATGCAGCTTATTTACAATGGCTTTAGTATGCTACATTTCCAGGGAAATATATGTTCTTGTCAGGAAACTTCAGGGGAAGTAAATGAGTTTGAATCACATGAATAGGTTTAAATGCCATGGCTGAAATTTAGTAAACTATTTTGCACTATCTCTTTTTCTTCATTAAAAGTGGAACATTTTTCTCTGTGTCTTAACATACTTAATAATAAGTCTGGATTACCCAGTGGGACACTGGGTAGGAGCAGCATCCTTTAGCTTTTCTGAAAAATCTCACATTTTAGCATTAATTCCTCATCATGAGTCAGAATGCGACTCCGAATCAATATGTAATGGAGTCTGGATCCACAGATATTCTTGCTGGTTTCTATTTATCTGTGTATCATATAGTTTGGGACCCAACTATCATTGCAGGATCTGAGCAATTTCCACAAAAAAATAAATGCATTAATATATGCGGTGTTTGTGAAGTCTCCGACTTTCCCTTGGCCTTGGATTCAAATTTTGCTTATGGGAGAAATATATCAGGAAGAATTTGGGAATGGGAGAAGAAATTTGCTTTATGACCCAAAAAAATGACTATTTCACAGGGATAGCGTGCATATACATTCTTGATTTCTAGTGTCACACAGAAGTGACAAGATTACAGGATGATGTGGGAGACATGATAATAAATGGATTCCTGGACTTACCTGGCACTGTAGACATGTGCAACTAGATGCGGCCTGCAGAAGTCACAATATTCTTCTGGCTGCAAGGAAGTAGAATAAACTACACTGAGGTCATCAATTGACAGGTATTTATATAACTTCTTAAATACCCTCAAAGAAAAGAATCTCACAACTTTCCTAAGGAAAAGTGAACAGCTTCCCTAATACCCGCATCAAAGGTCTTCCTCTTTCTGCTTTTGGAAACATTTTTTGCATTTTGATGTCATGCAGTTCTCTCATTAGGCCTTGCATTTCCCACATGAGTTTTAGGAATTAGGATCTCATGAAATACCAGGTTCAGACCCACAGGACATTGGTCAGTTCCAGAGCCTGTAGTCCAAATTTTTTTTCAGTTGGTCAAAATCTCCGCTCATCATTGGAGTCGTGTTTTACAAGGTGATGAACAAACGCTGTTAGCAAATGCTCATGGGGGAAATCTCTCTCAGTCCCAAAGATAAGAGAACAGATAGGAGCTGGGGACTGAAATTAAATGAAGAAGGCAATACTTTGTGCAGTTTGGGCATTGATTTTTTTTTGTTGGTAGTGGCCATATCAGGAAAGGTGCAAGTCCTGGGGGGAAAGTAAAGAACTTAGAGGTGGTCTTTAAGATTTCAGATTAGGAAAACCTGTCATCTCTTTATCAACTGTACAGATAGATCTTCTGAATCTAGAAAATATGGAAATCTTCATTTTTTGATAAAACTTTTCTACCTGGACAGGAATGGCTCTCATGCTCCTTGTTACACGATTATCACAAGCACACTAGAGACTTGAAGCTTGTATTGACATACAGCAACCAAACCACACGTGAAACATTTTTAATTCATTGTGAAGATATATTGTGCATGTACCAGAAAATTCATGATTACCAATTAACTTCATGTGGAAGGTACTAGGATTTTATGAAGATTAATGACATAATAAAATCTATACTGTAACTTAGGAGAGGTGGATGGTTTTTGAGTCTTGAATGAACACAAGTGATAAGTGAACCTGACTAGCTGTAGAGTTATTTACTGACTATTCTCACCTAAAATTGTCTGTGAGGAATCATTATGAATTTAGCAATATGAGTTTTCCTTTAACTGATAATACTTGCACAGTCTGTTTGACTTCCCAGCCTGTTTTGTTTTCCTAAAACTTGTGGGCAGCAGACAGGCTTCGTTATCAGCTGTTCCTTGTCACTTATAGGAGATGGAAGGTGGACAGAGACAAAAGAGAGAGCAAAAAAACCTCTGAAGGGTGCAAAGAAAAACATAGGTGCAATGATCTTCCTTTTGTATACTTCTGGAAACACTGAGTACCTTTGTCAAACCATATTTTAATCGGGCAAGAAAAGTTCTTTGGGAAACTTTTTTGCTCCTTAGAGATGTACACCAACCCTCACCTGAACAATATGAGCACATAAATCTTTTTCCCTAGCAGACTATCCTGATAAGAAAGAGGCTAAAGGGAAATAGGGAAAGAGAGACATTTCTGAACAATCATCATTCACAGTAGCCAATTGCTTCATCATTCTTTGAAGCTGCAGCTAAATGATTTTGCAAGAAGATGCAACTAAATATATTTGTTACATATTTAGTCTTTCCCCGAGATTAATACTTCCTTATAATAGCCCATTTCTACCTGTGGATTAATAAGTATTGCACTACACAGGAACCCAAGAAATGTGTATATGTTTGTTAGCTAGAACTCAAAAATGAGACAGCATTTTCAGGTGAGTGATTGCAAGAACCAGGAGGTAACGGCTATCTGCAGTACCAGTCCCTCTCTGCCTCAGTTGAAAGCCACTGTCCTTGGTTATATATGATAAAAATCAATCACTTTTTCTATTGGCTTTAGGGTGAAGCAGACACCAGAGAGTTCAAATAATCTTTCACAGAGTGATCATTCAGCAAGAACAGGCACAAATTGAGATAAAAAATGAAGGTTAAAATCGGCCTTACTTTAGGTGATCAGAAGTGTGGACATGTAGGATGGGATGAGCTATGGCTCACCTAGCTTTAGTCCCATTTTAGTCGATCCTTCACTATGCTGAGGGCTCTGACACACCACCCTCTCCTCCTGGTAAAACTCCTAGATTGCAAGACCAGATGAAAATGAAGATCTCTTGTTTGAGAAGAAAGCGGAGGGTCACATATGAAGAAGGAGATATAGGAAATTGACAAGAAAAATGGTCTTTGCTACAGGCTAAGGAGTTTTTATTCTGATTTATATAGGTCTAGTTATAATGAGGTGTTGACTTATGCCTGAGATGTTCTGGTTCTTCCAAACAAAAAAAACCCAAACAAATTTAGTCATTTGAAGTAGAAAAAAGAAAGAATTACTATTTTCAGTGCACACAGTACAGCTATGCAACTCATTGGTTTAAGATGTACTAACATCTTAGCTTCCAGTACAAATGAAAAACATACAGGTTCTTTACATAGTGCATGAGAATGTTCAAAATGGTGTATAAATTGATGCATAAAAGTGAAAAATAAATAGAATAGTTTACAAATCATGATGTAGTCAACATTAAATGGGTCGGAATTAGACAAGTTAATGCGTAATTGTCAACTGTGAATTCACTTACACATTCCTCCCAAGAATATGGTACCAGACTTTGTGCCAGGGACATGACACTGTGCTAAATGCTGCATAATGTTCTTCAGCAAGATGTTTTCTATGCTTTCAGTGATGTAGTCTCTCAATGAACAAAAAACGTGTCTCTCTAAATCTTGCCTGAAATCTGCAACTGGACGCTTGCTAAAGTACAATGTAACTGCAGCACAAAATAGTACAGTTTCCAAAATGCACAATATTAATAAGCAATGTGATGCAGAATGCAATAACTATTAATAAAGCCACTCCCCTGAACTGATTTTAGCACAATTAAACTTTTACCTTATTTCCCAATCCATTTAAAATGTTCTCTTTTTCCTTTAACTGGCAAAGTAAAATCTGAGCTTTAATAAAACACAGCAGCATAAATTCAAGACAGTGTATGGCACAGATAAATGGAAAGCATTATCAGGAAAAAGACGACAGCACCAAAATCATAAATCCAGGCTGTGACAATGTAATTGATTTAAGTAGAACAGTGACTATACACAGTGAGCAATGAGATACTGTCAGCAATGGGCCAAGTTACAGCTTTCTGAGGTTTTTGAGAATGTGGTCATGGAAATCAGTGCATCTTAATGGAAGGCTGGAGGGTAAGAAGAGAGTTTGTAAGAGGCTTGCAGAGGCTGCAGCAGTAGCTGCTATGTTCGGTTTTGATCTCCTTTTTTGGATAAAGTCCAGATCATTTCAATATCATTCCTCCTCCACTTATTTTCAGGACCCCCTTGTTTCAGGTGTAATAAGCCACTAAATGCAGGCCAAGTTTTACAGTATTGCTCAGGGTGAGGTGCTGCCTATTTGCAGAAAACTCCTTCAGTGTCAGGGCTGCATAGCTGTATTGGCAACCATATTGGCAGAGAAGGGACAGTGATTAACAGCTGTCAATGGGTGAAAAGCAGCTTCAGATTTTCAATCTAAGGTTCAGTTTAGAAGACCACCTTCCTCTGCCCAGGAGCTTTATTCCTCCCTCTACTGTGAGAGGAAGAGTTGCATCATTTTGGTAAATCAGGTGTGGCAGTAGAGTTTCCTCAGCATGAGTTCTCTAACCCTTGAGCTTTGTGAGATGGGGTCTACGCTGGTAAAGCTTTGAAAAGGAATATAAACCATCACAGCATGTTATGTATCTGGTCCAAGGCCATCTGTGGGATGCAGTTAAGGCTCTCTGCCATTTAGTCATGAAGATGTACGTGTCCAGTCATGTCAAATTTATAGACTTCTGTTTCAGTGTCTGTGGTGGAAGTTACATAGGCAGTGCAGTCTAAAAACTTGAATATTAATGAATTAACAGTCCTGAGACTGCAGTGCAAGGTGAAGGTTTATGAAACACAGGCCTACTTCTGTCTCTGAAGAAGGGTGTTTTTGTTGGTCATTGGATATGACCTGTTCTGGAAATGAAAATTACCAATTGTAGGGCACCATAGCTTTGTTGAATGATAGATGGACTGAAACTGAAGACAGAGCACATGACAGAAAGCATTTACAGCACTGCAACATATCAAGTTCTTGCCCATAAGCTGTGCCAGTGTGACTGAGAGCACAGATTCACTCTTGCTCTGGCTGCAAAATAAAATGTATTAACTTAAACTGCCATGGTTTATGTTCCCTTTGCTTTTCTAATGGGGGTAGGTCAGGAGTGTTTGCAAGGTCATTCCTGGTGCCTCAACATCTTCACTGACAGATGGCAACTCGATGAGCTGTGGTAACACCATCATTTCCACTCATGTGCCCATATCCCAAGGAGCCCTGAGCCCTCACAGCTCAGTAAAATGCAGGCTGTTACTGCGCCTCAAGAGAAACAATTATAAAGGACATTGCTTCTTACCCCATGGGACAACAGTGAGCAGGCTACAGAAGTTGCCTGAGTTTCCCACTGCACCATAGCTCCTTTTGCAATTCATCACCATTGATGTTTTCAAACCTGTCTGTCTGACAGCCCCTGTTACAGTAGACAGACTGTCTGGGAGATGACAGCTTGATCTGTATCTCTTTCACACCTCTTTAGGGATAATTTTTGATGTGTAGTAGGTTTTGATCAACTGCCACCTCTCTTGTATGCTCAGCTAAACAAGCTATTTGATTTTTTTATTGTGATGGGTAAATATGTCACTCATGTTGTTGAACATGCTGGCAACAGGAGATGTAAATATGTCATAGCTGATGGTTGAAAGCCTCAGTGATTATACTGGGCTTGAATTAAAGGTTATTTTTGTACTCCCTTTACAGACACTGGCAGATGTTTTTGCTGCCTTTAAAATCCAAGAAAAAATATTTGGGACCCTGTGAAATTAGCCATTTTGTATAAATGTAAAATGCACTGGTATTTTTCACATTCATGTGTATTTTTTGTTCATGGAAATGAATATGACTAAAGAGAGAAGCAAGTAAGAATGCCTCTTCCATCAGATTCTTGAATTGACCAAGACAAAAGGGGTTACAGGAACTTTCCTAGATGTTCTTGTCATAAACCCTACCCTGCTATTACTTGGGCATCCCAAGTTGCTCTGCAGGAATGAACAACAGAACATGTTTTTCCCAAAAGTGGTGTTTAAAGAATAAACATTTTTTATGCTCCTGTCCTTTGCCCACAGGGGTAGAGATATCATGCTCACAGACTTCACCCTTAAAATGAGAGTGGAGAGGGAAAGGTAGAGCTGCTGTGTTGATGGACGTGAGATTTTCTCCTTGCAAAGGGCTTTGCTCAGACTGATGCTTGTCCAGGAGTCTTTGAGTCCTTCTGCCGCTGAGGGTTATAGGTTACAAATCACACATTTCACCTTCATCACTGTCATCCAATATGGGCACTGTACACCGACTCCTTCGTGGCCAGGCCTTGCTACATATAGTCCCAGCTGAGCTGCATAACTACTGCTAACTGGCATCTGCCTTTATTTGACCACAGTGAACCTTTTATTTTGATTCAATATCAAAATGGGAGAATTCAGACTGAATCTTTAGCCCTTCTTCCAGTTAAGTGATTCTAAGAACCACTCACACAGGGTTTTCTTCTTTGCTTTATTTTATGTAATTTTCCCTTTCCCCATTTTCTTTGGGTTTTTAAAGTGTTTTTGGTACTAAAACAAGAGTTAAAAATCCACATACAATGGAATGTAACGAATCAATATTCGCAGTCAATGTTCCTTCTGTCTTCTGATGTGAGAAATGGAAGAAGAACTTTATACTTTCAAGCTGATCACCAGCCTTTGTTCTGGCCAGACAGTTTCCTTGCTGATAGGATTATGTTTTGTGGCCATGTAAACTCCATATGTGTGTGTTTTTGACAAGCTGTCAGGACTAACCATCTGGAGTGATATCTTAGCATATTTTTTTCACACTTAAAACACCAACTAGAGACGAAATTTAATGATCACCATGTAAAACTATGTTTTGTATCAGCAAGGAATGAATCTGCTAAGAATGCTGTTAAACATGTTTCCCAGGTGGTAGAATAATTGAAGGTGTTTATTGGGATTTGTTATAAGAGCATTAACTGCCCTAAGACCATATTGCTCTGGGAAAAAGAAAACAGTTTTAACTTCATTAGGAAAGAATTTTTGGATGTGGCATAGTTAGTTAGAACTTTTTATAAATGTAAAGAACTAGAATGGCCTTTTCTGTGACCATCAGGTATTCCCGAGAAGGCCAAATACAGATTTCTTTTAAATGAGTACAAAGAATCCACTATGGGATTCTGAATTTAGAGAGATGCAAGTGCAATTCTCAGAGAGAAGGGATTCCCCCCATACTCCTCTCTGCAGGAGTGTAATAGTATGTTGTTTTTTTTTCTCTTAAATACTGATTACCAGCACCCTGGGGATATTCTTCTCAGAATAAAACCATAGCTTTGGGTTCCTTTGGGGACTAACTATTATTAGGAAATGTTCAATAAGCTGTGACAGCAAGCAATACCCATTTTTATCTGAGGCTGTCCAAAGATCCGTGATTTGTCAATTAGTAAATTTTAATTAAAGTGTGCTACTGCACTAACTAATTGGCCATTGTGCTATCAAGACCCATGCTAGTGAATTTATGTCGTCAGTGAAGAGTAAATAAATTTTTCACCATGGGAACCCATTGTTCTGATTTTGTGTTTGTATTGCGTCTATCATGTCAGGGTCTTGATTTCACTTTTTGGTCCATTACTGCAACATAAGTATTACAATAAAAATTAGATCACTATAATTATCCCCCACCATAATTTCCCGTGAATGTCTTTGCTGCTTTTACTGAATAGACTGCAAAGTGTGTATCCAAAAAATAAGACAACCGGATTTTCCCACAGCTTTTTGAAATTGTCCCTTAAAACATTTATGTTTGTCATCTGACAGTCAGGCTTTGTTTAACCTGAGAAAGCCCATAAGGGCAGAGCAGCTGAGTTATGCCAAACCAAAGGCACTGTAGAAATTGTTTTCCTTCATGATTGACTCCCCTTCCAGAGGCTGAATGAACAGATACATGTTCAGCAGAGCTCTGTGGAGCTGGGGTATTCAGTTCCTCTTAGGATTCATCCAGAAATTCACACAGCTGGGCAAAAAGGAAGTCAAAAAAAGGAGTCCAGAGATCAGATCAGAGCAGAAGTTGGCAGTGTTGGAGAAAATCTCCACTTGTACCTCCGAAAGGCAGGGGCCAGTGAAATCTGGGGACTGGGAAGAAGCCCAAGGACTAGGATGTGGGTTTGACTCGACACCCAAGTTCTTGCAGCATCTTTACAAGGGTTGCTGAATGGAAACATCCTATAGTTCCTTCTGTGGGTATGCTAAGTGTGCATTTCAAGTGGTGTTGCAATCTCTCAAGCCCTTCAGTGGAACAGAATAAAGGACTGTGCAGCCATTTAGGAGTTTAGGTTGCAATCCACAGAAGCCATTAATTGAATATATTTCAGACAAATGTTTGTAGCAGAGATCTCTCCTCCTTATTATCTACATCACTGTTGGCTATTTTGTTTATACATTGTGCATCTTTTTTAAATAGCCTTCTTATTTTTATGGCACGTCTTTTCATGCCAGTACTCCTGTTTATTCTGTATATTACAAGCTTTTATGTAGTGTTTTACTAGTGGATAGGAACTTCTGAATTGTTGAAACTAAAGCCCTTTTGCCATAGTTTATATTTTCAATTTCTTGTATTTGTTTTCATTAATCGTGGCTTTCTTCACAGGTGGTTTCTTTTATTACCTTATTATTGATGCTAGTAAAGCACAATTTTTTCCCCTCTCATACATTGACTTTTCCCCATTTGAGTTATGCCTGTTGCATTTATAAATGACCATGCCTGCAAGGCATTTGGGCACTTAGATGAGAAATGCTGATGCTGAAGTCAGAGCTTTGAGACACACTCGTGTCCATTTGTGGTTAATTTAAGCAGCCTCCACAGCTCATGGATTTCTATCTATATGCATCCAGATCTCTGGGTAGTTGTGTTCTGCTTCTTGCATCGCAAATAGAAAAAAAAAAAAGAAAGAAAGAAAAAAAAAAAAAAAGAGAGGGAGGAATATACAACAGTATAAAGAGTATAATAAAAAAACAAGTGAAGGGGCAAAATGGTATTGATGTAGTGCTTTTTTCTCCATTTGCCAAAAGAACGATGTCCGTTCAGCTTTGAGAGAAGACATATTACAAGTGTTTGATAAATGAGCATAAAATAAGGTATTATATATAGAAGGCAAAACTGGCTCTATGTTTGTGATTTTTTCTACTGGTAGGAGTCACTCCAGAGCAAAGAGTAGAGAAATATTTAAAAAGACACTTTCTTTTGTCCACCTCCCCAAAGGTTGTAAGCAATATTAGATAGTAAAACTCATTGCCTCGTATTCCAGATGATAGGCATACTTGAGGCTTTGCAAAACACCCACTTACTTATTCCATTAGAGAGAATCATAAAACTAATTAAATGAAAAAACAAACCCCAAACCACAGAATTCCTCTATACACTGCTCTAACTTCTACTTTGTCCTCTTGGTGTTGAGCAAAGTTCTAGAAAAATATAAGGCGGTTGTGCTGGATCTTACTGTACTTTGACACACTCATCTAGAAGGACTCTTCTCATCAGCTTTGGTGATGGGGCAAAAAGGGGACGTACAGGGTTACAAGAGAGAAGGAAAGGGCTATGCTTGCTGCAGCAGGAGTGACAATCTGAACTCCAGCTCATGGGGGCGTTAGAAGAGGTTTCTGCAAACTGTCCCAAGTCCTTCAATCAAGCTTGCTGGGAGCTGACATGACAGGGCTGAGCCACACATTTTGTTCATTAATAATAATCTTGTACTGCCTTAAATATCTAAGGGTCAAAATGTAAACGAAGCCAATAGACAGTCAAAACTCAGATCCCCTATACTGATTTCCCCTTATAGCCTGTGTCACAAATTAGTAACCTTCATGTCCTTTATCCTCTATTCCCAGACAATTTGCTCCCTGTGCCAACCACCTATGAAAGTTGTTCCTCCCTTCCTGTTACAATTACTCCTGAATTCTGGGCTTGATCTGTCAAAACTGAATTAAATTCTCCTTTTTTTCTTAAGTAGGTTTGAATCAGGGTCTCTGGGACAGGAATGGCAATTGAATGGGAGTCTTTGGGTTGGGGAAGGGGAAGAGAAAGGGAGGAGAGGGGAGGAGAGGGGAGGAGAGGGGAGGAGAAGGGGAGAGAGGAGAGGAGAGGAGAGGAGAGGAGAGGAGAGGAGAGGAGAGGAGAGGAGAGGAGAGGAGAGGAGAGGAGAGGAGAGGAGAGGAGAGGAGAGGAGAGATAAAAAACACAGCTACAAATAAACTTGGGCTTTCTCAACTGATGGCTCTTGTAGGAGTGTATATAGGGCCCCTCGCTGTCACAGACTGCTTAAGACTTGTCCTCCTTTCTTTTTCCTCTTCAGTCTAATTTGAGAAAAGCAGATATTTTTCTCTCTTGATGCAGGAAGTAGCACATTTTTCATCTTACAGCAGCATACAAACCAAAACCATTAAAACAGCCAAAGACCATCAAAAGGCAGCATGGCAGGACTGTATAAATAAGTCCACCTCTGGCCCAGAAAAGGCCCAATTTTATTTTCTACCTGCAATGTTGCCATAACAAATAGGAACACCTTTGACCATATCTGCAGACCTGTGGGAAGGGCATCCCTATTTTTTCATCCAGGTTCAAAACGAAAATTGAGCTCAGCCACTGTGGAGTCAAGCTCTTTTTTTTTTTTTTTTTCCTCCCCCTTTCCGCCTCCTTGTCCATTATTAATCAGGAGATTTACTATTGCTTGGGCTGGATTTTTATTGCATTAGGTACCAGGGTCTGATCTTGCCTGCTATACTTATACCAAACAGTTTCATGAATGCTGGAGGATGTAAAGATGGCTTGAGATCAGTCAGGAACTGGCTTTTGGTAGGAACAAATTCTAATTCCTTACCATATCTCCTTCACACTTTTTTAGTTGAACAAAAACGTAAGTGTTATCATACTGTTAAACTACATTGCCACTTGCAAGGCACAGAGTAACACAATGTTTTGTTGAGGTATATCACTTTGGAAATGTGTCTACAGGTATTGAAAGAAATGTATTCAATATGAATAATGCAAATGACATTTTAAATGAACATTTCAAAACTTTGCATCAGCTTCTGGCTGACATCCTAGTCTGTACTGAAGTGAACTGTGCTCTATCCTTCCGTTGCACTAGAGTGACCTTAAGCCACTCTGTGTCCTCTCCTATTCCCCTTCTGGCTTTTTGCCGCCTCCATTTGTACAGGTGCTAGGATGTGATGGGAGTCTGATTAGGCTCTGCTGCCATAGAAATAAGTAAATAAAAGGGAAAAAAAGGTGTCTGTTTTACTTGAGTAATCTTTAACCCTCATGACTATGGAGAAGAATTTAAATGTCCTTGAGCCCAGAATCTAAAATTTGGAAAGCAAACCTAACAAACCTCTCCTCCCTTTATTTTTGAAGCCAGTTCTGTGTTTTGAGAAGTCTTGATTTTCAATTTTACTGAAACTACAGTCCAAGGAGCTGAGGTGAAAATCATTTTTAGTCTAGCTTAAAGGCAGAATGGTCTATGATGGAAGACAAGGACAAACATTTCCGTACTTTTCTGCAAAGACTGGAAGGCCAAGAGCACGGCCCTGCATTGCTACCTCTATTTCAGAGAAACCTCCCTTTAAATGGACAAGGCACGGAAAACCCACTTGAGAAGGGTGCTGCTCTATCAGTAAACAGCCATACTGACATGGTCAGCCTTAACAGAGCTGCCAATGTGCAGAAGTGGATCTGCAGCCATCTATGTCAGGTAAAGATCCAGCTTCCCAGACATCTTAGGTGCACTACTGATTTATGCCAGCAGTATATCTGGACCTTATGTAAAGGAAAAACACCTCCAGGCTATCTCTTAGCATTTCAAAAAGCACAGGCTCATGCTGCAATTCTTTGGTGTGGGTGAGAATCAAAGCATGTGGGTGAATCCTTATTTCTGGCAGCGGCAAGACCTGGGGTTTGCATAGGCAATCCACTGCTCCAAACATCTGTCCCTGCCCTTCCCTTGGTCCAGCAAAGACTGGCTGCAGACTAGAGATTGAGCCTTGCTTTGTCATTCTTCATCAAGCCTGGGAAGATCTGGCACAACACAGTTGTCAGCCAGATTGGCTCTGACAAGTATCATATGCTTTATTGCACCCGTTAATTGCCTGCTTTTCTCACCAGCCTTGCTGCCATTCATCCTAAAAAGAAGGTGTGATAGCATCTTTGTGACCAGCCTAAGAGGCAATAAGCAGTCAGATTTGCCAGGTATAAGTGTTGTTCAGCAAACTGAGGGGTAGACAGTCTTTTCTTTACACAGCTGAAGATCATCTCTGTCCCCTCTCTCCTTCTTGCAGCTTGTCCTGAATGTGTCATACAATGGCTGTTGAGCACTTTTTAAAAATAATTTCCCTGCAGCTGGAAGATGCCCTGGTGCTCACATTACTCACATTTGTCAAAAACCAAACAAAGATAGTTAAATATCTCTCTGGAGTCCTGAGGCTTCGGGCTGGCTTTCCGCATGCTGTACTTGGCTTAAAGAACCCTCTGACTCTGTGTTTTAGGATGATGATATTTGCATGTCTGAGTGAGGAAGACTGACTGGACTGGACTCCTGATCCCCATTCCTGCTCTGCTATGCTGTAAGAAACTTGTAGGATCAAATTAACTTTCTGACTACCACACAGTTTTGCACCAGTTTTATACCAGCCTGTGATTCTTACTTCACATTAATGACCCAGTTGACCCTGGAGCTCACTTCGGATCTGCTCTCTAGCATAATATCTTTACATAGGATGACTTTCGACTTCTATAATTTAACAAAGTACAGATATTAAGATATTTGGAGCCTTAGCTTGCACACATGGAAGTAAAAGGCAGTTATTAGGTGCCCGTGTTGAGTTAGGTACCTAAATAATTTGAAGTCCTCTAAGCTTGTTCAGGTTAAAATGTTCTTAACTGCATAGTTACACAGCATCTGGTCCAATATAGCCCTGATCATAAATAGACTTGTGAGAGAAGGCATGGGTAGAACCCTTGTTATTGTGTGCCAATCATGCTATATAATTAATAAATACATTTCCTCTCATGAGGCTATTTAGTAGCTATTTAGTAGGAAGTTTCAGGGTAACTTTGTTATGTCGTTGTCGAGACGGCCAAAAATCACACACACACGTATTTTCGGTGACTAAGCAGGAAGAAAAAATAGATAGATGCTTTATTACTACAAACCACTACTTATATATCTTTCCTAGCACACACTTGTCTTTTTAGCCACTGGTTAATATTAGTTAGCAACGGCACATTATTGGATGACCCTTTACCTCATTACTAAAGTCCATTGTTTTGCCAAGTTCTTCCTTTGTAGTTAGTTACCCCCCTTATCTGACTCGCTCCCCCAGATGCCTTCTACTTTCCCACTCAGATGCCTTCTGCTTTCCCACTCAGACGCCTTTGGTGCCTCATTTCTCATGGATACACTTTAACATCTTAGAGACTGAGTTCTAACTTCATGTCTTCAGTCGGGGAATCCACAGGCCTACTGTAGCCCCCCACTGCATTGTTATATGTCAAAGTAACTTTCCCTGTAATGTAAAGTATTATTTTTACCGAATTAGATATTTGAGGTGGAAGATCACAGTACTCCCAGCAATTAACAGCTGGCAAGATATGCCTGAGCAGGGCCAGAATCCTTTCTACTGGCTGTCATCAGAGGATGCCATAACACACACTGTAGGGAGCTTTGGCTTGTGTATTGGCATATACATTTTAGACATCCAGGTTAATACAGTGGGAGGCTAACATGTTGCTAGTGTTGGGCTGTCATGGTTTAACCACAGCTAGTAAGTAACAACAGGGACATCTGCACACAGATGCCCAGATACAGTAGGACAAGGAGGAAATAAGTGGAAGAAGAGAAGGATCAAAGGCAAAAAGGGACCAGATCATGAGTGTTTGCCATTCCTAGTTCCTAGACTAGGCTATGGTTAGGTGAATCTGGCCGTTCATTATGCCCCTGCCCTTTAGTTATACTCCTGCCTGAAACATTTTCAGTAATCAACAGATGTGATTTCCAGGCAGCACCACAGAAGTAATGGCAATTACAGATAGGCGAGATTTCGGATCTGATGGGTATAAAATTGCTAGTGCCTAACACTGGATAAAAAAATCAACCCAAAACAAACCATGGTGCCAGGCAGGATTTGTTTGGATGAGTAACCCCACTCCACTGATGGCTGTCTTGTTTCAGGTGTGTACCTCCAGCTAAGAAACTGTAAATTATTTACCAAGGCAGCAAATTAATGCCAAGTAGCACCAGCACCTTAGTGCTCAGTGAGTCATATATAAAACATGCATCCTTCTGTGAGGGTATGATGTGCTGATGGAAAACAGCCTCAGGAGGGAAGGACTGTGGGAGATGAGGAGTTGGGTAGCAGAGGTACTGAAGAGGGCTGAATAATAGAGGAAGTGATTGAAAGTCAAGCTTCCCAGGTGCCCTGTGAGTTACCATGGTAGGAGGGAGGAGAGAAAGTAAAATAAAAGAAGCAGCATCACTTTTAAGACTGTTCAGCAAGTACTGAAGATGATGCTGGAGAGAATGGCTTTTGTTAATGCTTGCTTCCAGGTATGTTTCCTATGCATATGGAGTCTTTGGCTTTCTGAAACAGCAGTAGGAGCACCAAGAGGTCCTGGTCATTTGCTGGGGAGAGAAATATGCTTTCAGCTTCACATTTGCCTCTCCCTGAAGACTTTGATTTCAAGTGTGCGGAGCTCTAAAGCACTTCTGCTCTAAAGGCAGTCACCTCACCAGTGTGAGCAATTCTCAGCTGTGCTAGTCCCTGAAACTCTTGCACATCTCCTAGTGAAATTCCCCTCAGGGCCTGTAACATGAAGATTTTTAGCCTTCTCTGCCTTATGAAACCCCTAAGGTGTTGCTAGGTTTTAAAAAATCCTATGTCCTTGGACAAGTCATTGCATCTTTGGCTGAGTTTGGAGATGAATCACTCATGAATTTATCCCTTGAAATAAGAAATGAAACATCCTACTAGTCCTAGTTTGGACACTAAACTAGGACTAGTTTGGACAGGGTTCCTCAGAGTCCTCAGGATTGCCTGAAAATAATATTTTATTGAAATGTCTTTGCAAACAAATCTGTCCTTGTGCCAGACAGGTTTTGGGGCAAACCACACAAGCCACTTTGAAAGACTGCACAAAAATTCTAGCAGACATCTAGCAGGTTGTGGATCAGCAGAACAGGTCTGATTTAACATTGGAGGGAGGCAGCTATTTATCTGTGCTATTAATGCTTTGCCTTTTGGCTAGTGCAATGTTGCCCTAGGGTTTATCTTTCTGTTCCTTTGTTCAAGGAGGGTTACCTATAGCAAGGAGCTGAAACTTCACAGCAGGGTGTGAGCATTTAAGAGTGGGGGATTTGCTCTGTGGTCCCCAAGTACAGGTACCAGTCACTGATCAGGGTAGCTTGGCCCTTTTAACCCCCACAGTTCTCAGAATAATTTCCAAATTGTCCACATGACAGTAGCTGAGGAGGGCACTTCCCTGCAGTGTATTCATATTATGTATGGGTGTGTGACAATCATCCAAAGAGCTTTTTAAGTGTCTGAAGACTTCCCACAGATGTCACAGGCTGGGAAAGTATTTCACAGAAAGGAAACAATAGACAGTCAACTAATTGCAAAAGGAGTAAAGAGGATACTCTGCATACTGAGAGCACTTCAGAGGTAGGCTTTCTGAGAGCCAGTTCTGAAACACTACAGTTAGTGTTGCTTAGTCAGATTTTTGGGCCCCATTTCTCTTTGCCGTCAAACCAAGTTTTTGCAGGAATACTTGAGCATTAACTGGTTAATTAAACTTGACTCTGTCCTCACAAATAAGGTTGGAAGGGTAACGCTCGTCAGTGTCACAGTTTGCAGCTGAGGTTTATGTGGGCAATTAATTCCTCTTGCACTGCCTTCACATTATTTTCAGCAAGTTCCATGTGGGTTGTAATGAAGTTGATGATTGCTGGTGCCTGTGCCTATTTAATAAATTGATGACAATAACAAATGTCTGTACATCCTTCATTAGGTGACACGGAAATGACTTTACTATGAAGTTGGGATTGCTGGAGCTTGGCAGCTTTGCTGGAGGGGTGGACATGGGGGTTAGTTGTTGAATATGTTATGTGTGCAGTACAGAACTCCTTCTATCACCTCCTGGAGCTCTCGACCTTGTGAGTATTCACTGCTAATTTTCCCCAGCAATAAAGGGAGGAAAAAAAAAAGAAAAGAAAAAAAATCCAGTGGAACAAAAGTAACTTTTGATTTTGAAGAGCTTGAAATAATACGTTCAGTTTCCTCCCCCAGGATCAAAGGAAAAGTAGAAACCTGTTCACTGTCATTTATGTCTCCTCATTTTAAGAATGCTATGTGTTATCTCCAGTACAAGCATTTCGTGGGATGTCTGGAGACCTCTTTCATCTAGCACTGGCAAAGAAAATCTCAGAGGATCTGTAAGACCTTCATAATTCAAATCCAGCAGGAAGGTACACTCCTGACTTCTGAAAGGGATCATATTAAACAAGGGAAGAGTAAACTGAGGATTTTTGCGTTTACTTCTGTCAATATATTTGTATCAGGATCCTTTGGGCAGTTCAGTACACCTGGTGCTCTTCGATTTAAGAAGAGCATACTTCAGCTATTTTTCCCCATAGTTTTAAGTATCACAAATTTGTGCAACTAAAGGTACTGCATTCAATTAAATAGCCTTAAAAGTGACAACCTGAGCAAAGAGGGCACTACTGTGATTTGTGATTACTATGTGTTTTTCCTTCTTCCCCATACCTCCTAGGTCAAAACTCACTGGGGAGAAAAAAAAAAAGGCAGTGATTATTTAAACATTCCTGTTTCTCCCTTCTCTGCTTCACCAAAACTTTTTCCTTCCTATAGTTGTGTGCAGTGGACTCACTTATAGTCTGTATGTAGAGCCAATTGCATCTCATTTTCAGACCTAAGTTATCTCCAGGAGGATTACTAATACTTGCTCCGATACAAACTTATCGGTAGCATCCCAGTCTTCACCACAAGTTTGTTTCACTCTTGAAGATATACTCCCCTAAAGTATTTGATGTCACTAGGGTTATTCCAGACTTAAACAGCTGGGACCATAAGCTAACGTTGGCATTGGGTTATCTTCAGAATGGGTGCCTTTCGTCTGCAGAAATGCAAAGCTGGCAGTCTATAAAAGATCACTGACTGTAAAATAAACCTTGATTTTGTCTATACTTGAGTTTCACCCCCCTCTGATGCTGTGCTCAAGTTCTCTGCCCTGTAGTAAAACTTGGGTGCTAGATCACATGACCGACAACATAATTAAGTATGTAATTTAAGTAGTTTTAATAAGTAGTGTACTCAGGATGCATGAAACAGAACAGATTTTTTAATCCATCATGACTATTGCATTATCGATCCCACAGCGCACTAATTTCTATGTGGCAATAACTTGTGACAGTCAATTCAATGACAGCCCATTCACTACTACTCTTTGCACTGTAGCAAAAGAAGAATCTGAGATAAATGTGGTATCAGGGTTTAATTATTGTCATTAAAGTCACACTAATAGCATTGCTGAGTTGATTTTTTATCATTTTTTTTTCTACTGTTTAGTGACATGAGCACTGAACTGTCTTTTTTTTTCCTCCATTCTTCACTTTGGAGATAGAGTTTACACAGGAAAGTTCTGAAACATTGTGAGGAGGCAGAAACTGTCTCCTGGAGCAGTGCTCTGCTCTCTTTCTCCTGGTATAAATGTACTCAACCTCTTTGCCCTGTTGTAATTTTAATGGTTGTCCAGTCTAGGTCTTCTGTGGTATTTTTATGAGCCAGCAGAATTATAGCTTAGTTTATAGACCATTATTCCTGATGGCTCCTTCCATTTTCAAGGAAATGTATATGTTCTGTAAATGCAGCTGCTGACCAAACAGCCATGTATAAAGTTCTGAGCTTTTTTTTTTTCTGTTGTTAATAGGAAGCAGATTCTCAAGAGCTATCCTGATTGTTTCTTCTCCTTGTCCTTCTTGGAAATTAGTCATGAAAAAAAGAGAAGTGATGGAAGGGTAAGGGAAGTGTTCTGCCTTAGAAGACGTCCTTGTCTCCAGAAAACCTGAGATGTATCCGGGAGGGTAACGTAAAAGTTGAATCTTCAATCTGCTCCTTTTATATCCTATTCTCACCGGACTGCTTTCAATCATAGAAACTCTCAGCAATGTCTTTTTTAAGACCTGGTTAGCCAACACAAGGGGAGTACAAGCTGGCCACAGTTGAAACATTGATGGGCTTCAAATGGACAAATGTGTCATTTCTCCTGCCTAGCTGAGAAATTTAAATGGTGCTTTCTCCCTGCTCTGATTTTTATGGTCTGTTACTCCATTATAAAAGAAGAATCAATTAAATTGCAGCTGATAGAGGGTGGCTCCGAGAGTTGTCTCTATTTGAGTCATCCCAGGCAGGTACTGGAAGCAGTGCCAAAGTGCAGGAGGTCCATGGACTTTAGCCAGCTCACAAATGGGATATTCTGCTGCAGGAACCCAGCCTACAACTTGACAGCAGCTCTGCTTTCCTTGAGAACCTCTTATGGCTGTGGTTCTGCTGTATCCTAACTAACCCAGAGTAGGGATTGCCTGGCTTTGTTATCTTCAAAAATGTGTGATCATAACTTTGTGGCTGCTATTCTGCCCAGAGGACAGAAATAGTATTGGCACTGGCAGCTACAACTGAGAGAGCACCAAGTGCACTGTGCATTTTAGCATGCAGTTGCTGTCTAAGGTTAAGAAATCTGAGGTAAGTAGGGGAGCAGGATTTTCCCCTGCTTTCTCATGGCGTCAGTGGCATGAATTAAATGCTTGTATTCTTTTATTTTCTTAGCAGCTGTCTGATACTGTGGTCTTCCTTCTTATAGACTTCTATTATTGCTTAGAGAGTAAGAAAATAATAAAGACTTAAAGTGGCAGTACAATTTGTTTTAAACAAACCACCTGGGAGTCATTTCCTCCTATTAAAAATGTTTTTCACAATTTTAGAATGCAGTTTTTGTAGGGATACTTCATTGCCCCATTTTTCTTCAGGGGTTATTGCAATTCCTGGAAGTCTTTTGAAATCTGGGCCATGCTATTGCATGACTAAAAGACTGTGCTAGGGCGAAGAAAATGTGTGAAACGTGAAACATAACACATCATTTCCAAAAGCCGTTCTTACTTTAACATCCACTAACTACCATGAGATAAACTCATGTGCTGGGGTTGGCTGGGAGAGTTAATTTTTTCTATAGTAGCTAGTAGAGGCTATGTTTTGGATTTGTACTGGAAACACTGTGGATAATTTAGGGATGTTTTTGTTACTCCTGAGCAGTGCTTACACAGAGACAAGGCCTTTTCTGCCTCTCACACCATCCCACCAGTGAGTAGGCTGGGCGTGCACAAGAAGCTGGGAGGCAACACAGGTGGGACAGCTGACCCCAACTCGCCCAAGGCATATTCCATGCCGTATGGTGTCATGCTCAGCATATAAAGCTGGGGGAGAAGGCAACAAGAGGAGATGTTCAGACTTCTGACATTTAGTCTTCCCAAGTAACCACTGTGTGTGGTGGAGCCCTGGTTTCCTGGGGATGGCTAGACACCTGCCTGCCCATGGGAATTGGTGAATGAATTCCTTGTATTGCTTTGCTTGCATATGTGTCTTTTGTTTTACCTGTTAAACTGGTTTTATCTCAACCATGAGTTTTCTTACTTTTACTTTTCCAATTTTCTCCCCCACCCCACCAGTGGATGTGAGCAGCTGTGTAATGCTCAGTTGCCAGCTAGGGTTAAGCCAGAACAATTCAAGTGAACACTTTTCACAGCAGCCATATGGGCGTAGTTGGTGACACACTGCTGTGGGTTTTCTTTATTACCTAGTCTTCTCAATAGTTTGTGGCCTGCAAACACATCCAGTGTTTTGGTTAGCCAGGCCTCTTAAAATGGATGGAGTCCATCTTTATTTACAGAAGTGATTATGACCTTTCTTTACTACTGCAACATTCATTTGCTTCAATCTTTTAGGTTTTAGAATCCATAACTGCCAAGGTATACGTGATTTCAATACAGGCACTGGATTTAAAAATTAAAATTAGAAGCCTATCTTTTCAATCCTGGCATTTTCTGAACCTTAGTGGAGATGATGGTTAGTTGAAATGTAACCGTTCTCTGAACCATTGCTCAAGTATGTTTTATGCTGCTGTTACAGCCTCTTGCATCTTCCCCAGGATTGCTGGTCAGCCCACACATTCATCCCAGCCTTATCTAACAAAGCTTTTAATATCACCCTTGATGTATATCTCTGACAATACTTCCAGAGCAGCTTCATAATTCCTTTTCCTCAGCAAACTTGAAGCTGAATCTTCCAAAACTTTTACTTCTTTTTTAGTTTGGAGATAGATGTGTAACCTGGTGAAGACGACATTTATCTGGCACAAGGAGATAAGGAAAATCCTAGT
The DNA here is from genome assembly GCA_017639245.1 of Myiopsitta monachus. Classification (NCBI taxonomy): domain Eukaryota; kingdom Metazoa; phylum Chordata; class Aves; order Psittaciformes; family Psittacidae; genus Myiopsitta; species Myiopsitta monachus. The sequence continues at coordinate 24,231,972 of CM029926.1, read as the reverse complement.
CTTCAATTTCTTCTCTAATAAGTATTTTTATTATTTAGACTGACTCTTACTCTTGGGTATCCGGCTTGTGTCTTTTTTGAGAATCCAAACCACTGTTGTTGAATTTTATTTATTTTTTTTTCAGAATTGTTAATCATATTGATTATAATTGTTAATCAAATCATATTGAGTGTTTGATCCCACTGAGGTAAAGGTTTTGTTTTTTGCTACCTTTCAGTTTAAATGGTTAATGTGGAGGGGCAGGTAAGGATTTACTGAATAATAAGGACATCTTCCAGCAGTCTGCTTTTCTCTGTCTTTGCATACTTTGAGTCACAATTTTACAATTCAGAGGGAAAGCCTAACAGTAAATGAGTGTTTTTAAGCTTAATAATACAGTTTACATTGTGGTCCCACAAATATCTGGGCCAGAAAACCAAGGGAGTGCTGTATTGGGGGATTAGAAGCAAAAACTAAGGGAAAGGAATGGGGCAGGACAGCAATGACCTATGAAGTTTGTATCTTAAGAAACTACAGCCTTGAGAAACTGTGCAGGGTAAATCAGACTCAACACAATCCTGAGAGTATACGTTGGCCTGGATGCTTTGATGCTTGCTGTACTTTTGAGCTGACACTTTTTAATACCAGATTGCTTTCCTTCATCTTCAGATATGCCAAAGAACTTGCAGCTGGCCCTGAACAACAGAAGCAGAGATCCAAAGGGGTGTTACAACAGTATTAGTCTACTGCTGCTTCTGAGCTTGTTTTTTTTCCCTCATTAGGAGCTGGAGTGTAGAAGATACCTAGAGTAAAAAGAAGTAAATCAGAAAGGGATGTTTTAGGTCACTTTTCAGCTATTTCAAAAAATGGCTTTTGTCATCTTGAATGATTGCAGAAGAGCTGATATCACAAGCTACATTTTTCTTTTCAATAATAACTGAACTACTTCAAAGTAGTTTGAATTAATACTGATTTTAAATAAAATAACGCCCCCCCCCCCAAAAAAAAAACCAACCCAGAAAACAAACCCCACACAAAACAACCATACCACCTGTTATAAGTATTGATCCTACACCTTTTCCAGCTGGGAGGTAAAAAAAGGTTTGCCTTTTGCAGAAGCTTAGGAACAGTCTTGTTAGTTTTCCTTCCAACTCAGCTAGTAACAAAATCCATATTTATGTACCAAGAAAGTAAAGTTACAGAAAAAATTCTCTAGCCTCTGTATTACAGAGTAATAGTTATCCACTATAGTGGATAGTAGTTATCCACTGCTTGCTGCTGCAGTTGCTTTGAGATTTCCATTTTAATTCCCAGGGACAAAAGGAAGCTAGTGAGACCATGGGTTAAAAAGTACACTGAGGATCAAGCTGCTGACAAGAAAAGTGACATTTTTTCTGTTATTATTAACAGTAGTATCAAAAGAGTATGTCCCAACTCTGAGGTATCAGGATTCCTCTGTGACACCCTATACACGTGATGGGATAAAATTCCTTTCCCAGTCAGTTGGCTATAAAAATAAACAAGATGACAAGAGTAGACATTTTCAGCCTGATTTTTAGACATGACAGACCAAGGCACAGAATGACTGAGTTGATGGAGGCTTTCCCACGTCCCAGGGAGTCTGTAGTTTTGCGTCTTTGTCATGCATTCTGCTCAGTTATTTCAATCATAAGAGGTTCCCTTTCTCACCTGGGAATGGTAGAAGTGGGAGTAATTCTGTACAATCCATTGTGTGGCATCTCAGCCTAACAACCACATAATGCAATGAGTGCAGCTTAATGAGAAAGGGCACCTTTACCCTGAGGAAGAAAGTTCAAGATACTGTGTGCTTCCTGACCAGAACTATTTTATGAGGCTGCTCATTTTCACTTGTGGTAATAGAGTTTAAAAAGTCTACCAATTAATCCTGAGTCTCAGACATCAGACAACTCCTCCAAAGAAGAAAGTCAGACAAAAAAAAACCCCAAAAAACTAAAGCAAACAAACAAGATAAAACCCACAACAGTGTCTTTTGGAAGCAATGGACTGACAGTATGTGAGATAATTTTCATGGCAGTGATCTGCAGGTCTGCTGCAACTGAGCTGACCTGGGATGACTCAGATATTTGTGATCATGAGAAAATGTCCTGAAGCACTGACACCTGAAACAGCACAGCTGCTCTCTAGCCCTTCCCTTTCCATTTACGAAAGCAGGGAAGATTAGACCCCCAGGAAAGACGACATCTGGTAGCAGGCTACCACCATTGGAACAATCATCCAACCTGTATGTCCTCCATCTCTCTGTCTCAAAAAGTCTCCAGGAATGGTCTAAAACCTGGAGGAACTGTCTTTGACTTGCACAAAGTTTGCAGGATAAAGTATGAGCATCTGGCCTTGGCATAATAGTCAGGAATTTATAATAGTCCAGAATTCTCTGTGGTTTTTTAATCCATGAGATGAAAATCTTCCCAAGTTATTTTGCATGAGCTCTAAAACAAGAAATAATCTATTTCTTTTTCTAATGCTTTAGTATTATTCCAAGTGAATGGATGATATTTGCTTTAGAAGCAGTTTGGTATGTAATGTTTCAAAAATCCCAGAACTGAGGAGAACAACTTACACTGCAGCATTTTTGATTGGAGCTAGGAGCCTATGCCAGCAGAATTAATTAAAGGCATTAATTTCCTATATTAGCGCTTGGTTTCTGTTGCTTCTTTTCACCTGTATTGACTATAATTTGTGCAACTTCCTTTAGCTTTGCTTATTTAAACCCTGAGCATCTCAGGACCTTGCTGCAGAATATAAATATACTTTGTTGAATTGTTATCCTGTCTCCCAGTAAGAGAGCTTTGTGCTGTTAATTACAGCCTGAAGCGATTGAATGCTACTGCTTGTGTTAAAGTAAGTGGAAGGAATGCTCTATGGCTCTGAACGTAGGCTACTGAGCATGATGGGTTCTTTATAATCTTGGTAATTCTTTTTTTGGGGAAGTGATAATTTTGCAATTCTTAAAAAACATTTTGTCATATTAAACGATGTGGTTGAAAGTCCTGCTTAATTATTGATGCATTGAGAGAAACAGTATGGATCTAACCTACTATCAGATGGTGACTTTTCTCCTGCACAGCGGAGGTTTAAGCTTCAGGAATGGTGCTTTGATGAATTAATGCAGGGTTCATTGCCAACACTCTCTTGCATATTTTATGAGGCAAGCAAATGATGGGAAAGAAGGCTGATTTTCCTCCTGGAAATTCCACCTTTTAACAAAGACTGAGGCTAAAGGCAAGCTCTCTTATCCCTGAGAGAAAGTGTTTATGTAAAGATCAGCTATTTTACTCTACCCTACGTGACCTTTAGCACTGAGAGAATGACTCTGTCCTTTTCAAAGAGTCTGTCTGACTGCTTTCCTGACTGTGAAAGGTATGATGATTGACAGTCATGATCCTTGCTCTCCTCTGTGTTGGTATATAGGATGAACTGCTGATATTTTTCCAGAGCCTTTCACGGCATACCTGCTTGGCACACAAACTCATGCTGAAGATGATCTGACGTTAGTATATGTGAGGCTAGAGAGATAAATGGATATGTGTCCAAAGTGATCTGCTGCCTGTTCTGTGAACAGAAAGATAATTTCAGGTCTCTGTAATACAATCTTTCCCTGGGCCAGTGGAGTTTTAATACAGTGAAGAAAACTAGAAAAGCTTTAAGTAGGTGAGGAGCTCCTCACAAAAGATAAGCTGTGTCTTGGTGCTTACTTTACTTTTTTCCTACAGAGGGGAAAGAATTTGAAGCCAGAACTCGAGAGTAACTGATTATTCAGCTGGGGACATCCCCTAAAACGTTCATTGTGCAAGAATTGATCTATTTCTGTGGACCTCTGTTCTTTGATCTCTTTCTGTGCATGGGGGTAATGGGCCTGGCCACTTGACGATTGTGCTATCATTTCTTTGCATAGGGCAATTTAGAAATGATACTGCTCTGCAGGCTACTGTAAACAAAGGCATTTCCTTCAGAGGAGTCCCTCAGAGGTCAAAGGAACCATAGGCTAGATCGTTCTCAGCAACCCCATCTAAGGCTGCCCCTAGCTTTACACTGCATTGTAGAGCAAGCCAAAACAGCCCTTGCCTAAGTCTTGGTACAGCGTCATATGATCTGTATGATCTGTATTTTGGATGGCATCATGAAACCAAATAGTTGACATCAGTATAATTTTTCTTTGTCTGAGAGTCTTAACATATTCCCATTGATACCTACCTGAGAAAAATGTAGTGAAAATGAGATTTTTCATTCTCATGTACTCATCATGACAGAAGAGCAGGACAAATCCCCTCTGTTATAACCTGCCTCTCTTAAACCTGGTCACAAAGCCAATAAACCTGAAATAGCTTCCAGTGAACATATTACCAAATTGCAAACAGTCAAGAAAGTTCTATATAGTCTCTCAGTCAGCTATAGCCAGTCTGCATTATAGCTAATCCTAAATAGCTAGCTGTATTAGGCCAAGGGCAGATTTATTCATGCACATTCAATGATACTTTAGCTTGGTTTTGTGTTAGAACTGGCTTGTGACACAAGACTTCAAAACTCGATCCATAACATCCAGTATAGACACATCTGATAAAGGTCAGAGATCTGAACTTTTCAACAAATGTGTAGATTAGAGTCATGGAGGATTATCATAATCAGCAAACTGAAAGGTGCTTCTGCACACTAAGTCATACAGTACCACTGCAAGCGCACCATGACAACAACAACAAAAAACCCATTAAAGTGACCATCCTTTTAAAAAGCATTATCCTGTAATTTAGATGGAAGAAGATTTTCTCATTGTCCATCCCCTTATCTCTATGAAGAGATTTGCTGGGAATGTGGAAGAACAAAAGGGCTAAGAGATCACAGTAAGCGCATGATTGTAGTTTGTTGGAGCTGCTCACAGTCAAATTGGGTAATAAGCTTTGTATTAATATTTTTTGAATTTTAACCTGTTCCATGCAACAAATTTTATAACGTACCATTCAAGTCCAGTTTACACTCAGAACGGCTACAGATTTCCATTTTTCTTTAAACTGTGCGATGATTGCTATATATCAAACACCCAGCCTTACTGGGTTTATAGATAAATGCTGCTATATTTCTCCTTTTTTTTTTTTTTAATTAATATTTTAACTTTAATCTGTCTGATTGCTGCTCCTTTGCGGAAACAGTATTTTATCTCTCCACACATACACTGTGCCAAACTTCATTTTTATATCAAGAAATGAAACACTCGCAGGATATTTATCCCACCAGAGGGGAAACACAGGTCTGCCTCTGCAAGTCACAGAATTGATAGGATTGGAAAGGGTCTCTGGGGACAGCCCCATTCAACCCTCCTGTCAAGGCAGGGCCACGTAGTGTCCATTTTCATATTTTACTGACTACGCCAAATCTGAGTTTGGACTAAACATAAAAATGAGTTTGTGTACCCACAGAAAGCGTGTGTTACTTATTAACTCTTGTAGTTAATAAAGTAATAATTTAAAGATATGTTTATCTTCCCTTGAATATACCTTCTGCAGGTCAGCTTGCCCATCTTAGTCTGGAAACTGAGAACATGATACAGTGACCAGAAAAGTAGTTCAAAGCTTTGTTCAAAACTGGCACATTGTACAGCTAGAGGAAAGAAAAGCTCATAAACCTTAATAGAAGAGAAAACATGCCTGAATCCTGTTGTTTACCTATCCTGTGTTCAAAGCACTCTGTGAAAAAGATATTAGATATCTTTATTATTAGATAATAAAAGATATTAGGTAACTTGAGAAGGGTGAAAAAAAAATAAACTGAAATCTGATTTCTGAGTTTTCCAACTTCTGTGGCCCTAAAAGACCCAAGTGAGGGGCAAGAAGGCCCTACCATAATGTCATACCCTAAAGGTGGAATTGGAGATGGCAACACAGGAATAGTACAGTGGCTCAGCTAGAAGAAGGAAGAGAGATGACTGGACTGGAACTCCTCCTTATCATCTGTGCAAGGCTTTGTGCCTGAGAAAAGGCACAGCTGCAGCTTTATTTTGAGAACACTGGAATATGGAGCTTAGTGGCAGATGAGGTTGGGGGGCTAGGGAAAGGAAACACATTAAAATTTGGCCTAGATGGTCACTGTAGGTCCCTTCCAACAGAAATGTTTAATTCTCTACCACAAATAACAAATAATAGGTTCTGTGTTTTGTAGCCAGTTCTTCATGTCATCTCCCTTATAGCAAGACAGTACTGAGGTGGAAACCAGTGTGAAAAAATCTTGTTTGACCACTATTCTATATGTATCTATAAAATCTGAAACAGGAAAGCAGTGCTTCAAAGTAAATGTTTTTATTTAAATTTAATCTCTGTCTGAATGTGATTAATTTTAAGCCTCCTTTTTAAGAGAAACAACCAAATATCCTCACAGAATAACCACAGGAATCTGGGTGTTTGAGATCCCCAGCAGTTGAAATGATACTTTAATTTGACAGATTGGTTCCGGGATTACCCCTTCTCAGGAATCTGGCTTGACTTGAAGAAGGAATTTTCCAGTGCCCCTAGCCTGAAAGCCATGACCAGGAACATCAGATACTGTGATGAGGGGCCTCAAATGGCTCAAAAAGATACAAACTGCCAGTGTATAAACAAAACCCCATTCTTCGTGCACTTGCTGACAGTAAAGCCTTTGTGTGTATGGATCAGGCAAGGGCATCAGAGCCCTCCTGCGACTGGGACTTGAGGAATTCACTCTTGCTGTGTCTACCTAAAGTCAGCTCAGTTTCTGAAGGACGTTTCTTTTGAACATACATAGGTTAGGTAGTGAGTTGGACTGTTTGTGGTGAGAGCTTCAAATGGCAGCTTTCAGCTGGCACTGGCCTCTCTCTCTCTCTGTCATTCATGCAAAAGGAACAAGTGAATATTGACCTTTCTAGAATGAGCTTAGTGCTGGCACACAAAATTCTTCAGCATGTGTCAACACCAACATTTGCCTTCATCTGTCTCCCCAAGCTGCTGTGACAGAGTTGAGATGAACAGAAAAACAAAACCCAAGCTTACGTGTGTGTGTATATATATATATATAATAGATTATGGTGCAGCATTTTGTGTTAAGATAGCTTGGCAATTGTTTCTTCTAGTTGTTTCCCAATAGTCTAAATATTATGGTCCTTAAGGCACTGTCTTAACCAGGTCACTTTAAATTAGGAAAAATAAAAAAAAGAGAGCAAGCAAAGGAAAAGAAGGTAGAATCAGGTTTTATTGACTTGTTTTGATATTAAGGAGGTATACTGACTTGTACTTCTACTGGTTACTCCAGGTACATATTGTTCTTATCATTAATCTTAAGTCATACTGAAGGTGTCTAAAATAGATAGTCAGGTTTTCCTTTTTTCCTGAGTGTGTGTACAAATCTAAATAAATTATATTCTTATACAGTCAATAATATAAGTACATATGAATCTGGATTGAAGGTATCGTGAATATATTGCAAAGAACAAAGCTGAAGTTGTTATTGGAATGTATATGGTGAAGTATCATGTCAATATTGTCTGTAATAAAGTGCATGAAATACACAGGTGATAGAATATTTATGTGAAGTGCTTAAACAGCTTATATCCATTCTTTTTCATGTTTAAGCTTTTCTAACTGCTGCGTCTTTGTCACGTTTCTGTTTAAGAATGACATTGCTCGCAACCTTAGCTAACTCTAATTTAACAGTGGTGTTTGTGTGGAAATTTAGATTGGCTTTCCAAAGTCTGATCCTTTTTGGTTTAGAAACTGGGCTGGATAGCTGGTGTGATTAGTTGGGTTTTTTTTTTAAGAGATGTCTGTGAAGAAGGCATTCTGGGAAGCAAGACTAAATTGTTAAATACAGAGATGGGTGTTTATTGCCTTCTTTATTGTGTCTTAAACACATGATAATGGAACATCTTAGGAAGTTAAAATAACGAGCTTCATTTACAATTTAGTAAGAAGGTATGTTATGGTCAGATCTCATATTAACTAAATTTATTCCCTAACCGAGATTTTATTTGCAGATGTTACAGTGTTCCCTCTATTGAAAAATAAAAAAATCTCCAAACCTTCCAAAGTTTTTAAAAGTCTGACTCTGCTTGTGCATATGTCACAAACTGTTGCACCTTTTTTCGATTTTTTAAAAGTTATTATAATGAATTTATTTTTTTCTGTGTGTTTCTAGAACTTACTTGGCTATGGCTGAAAACATGCTTTGGCCAGATGATATGTGCAGTATTAGGACATGACAGCAGAAATTATATTACTCCTTGTGTTTCCTCACTGGCTACTTTCCTTTAATTTTAAGCCAATATATGTAAAAATAATGCGGGAGAATGCATTTTTAAAAATATATAATTATATATTTTACATAATTATATATAATAGAATTATATGATAATAAATATTATTTTATATTATATTATATTTATATATAATTTAATTATAATGCAGTTGAAAACCCATCAGACTTTTTCTGAGAAATAGGAGAAGAATATCAACAGAGAGGGACATTTCTTTCACCATTAGTTGGCAAGATTAGTGTCTAATGGCAACAAACTAATGTTTGGAACTAACTAATGCGAACTTGAAGATGCACAAGTCCTTGGAACCTGATGAGATTCATCCATAGGTCCCAAGGGAACTGGTGGATGTAGTTGCCAACCCACTGTCCATCACATCTGAGAATTTGTGGCAGTCCAGCCTAGTTCCTACTGACTGGAAAAGGGGAAACATAGCCTCTACTTTGAAAAAGAAAAAAAAAGAAGACCCCGGGAACTACAGGCCAGTCAGTCTCGCCTTGGTGCCTGGCAAGATCATGGAGCAGATCCTCCTGAAAACTATGCTAAAGCACATGGACAAAAAATTGGTGACAGCCAGCATGGCTTCACTAGGGGCAAACTGTGCCTGGCAAATTTGGTGTACTTCTGCAGAGAGGCTACAGCACTGGTGAATAAGGGAAGAATGACTGATGTCATGTACTTGGACTTGTGCAAAGCATTTGACATTGTCCGGCACAACATCTTTGTGTCTAAATTTGAGAGACATGGATTTGACAGATGGACCACTTGGTGGATAAGGAATTGGCTGGATGGCTGAACTCAGAGAGTTATGGTCGATGGCTTGATGTCCAAGTGATGAGTAGTGCTACTGAGGTATTGACATTGCAGCTGGTGCTGTTCAACATCTTTGTTGGAGACATGAGTAGCAGGGATTGAGTAGGGATTGAGTAGTAGGCATCCCCTAGTAGTAGGGATCCCCTAGTAGTAGGGATTGAGTGCACCCTCAGCAATGTCAAGCTCTGTGGTGTGGTCAACATGATGGTCCGCCATCCAGGGGGACCTTGACATGCCCAAGAGGTGGGCCAGCATAAACCTCATGAAGTTCAACAAGACCAAGTAGAAGATCCAGCACCTGGGTTGGGCAATTGCAAGCACAAATACAGGCTTGGTGGAGAATAGATTGAAAGCAGCCCTGAGGAGAAAGACTTAGGGTATTGGTCGATGAAAAACTCAACAGGAGCCTGCAATGTGTGCTCATAGCCTAGAAAGCCAACCGTATACCGGGCTGTGTCAAAAAGAGTGCGGCCAGCAGGCTGTGGGAGGGGATTCTCCCCCTCTACTCTTCTTTTGTGAGATCTCACCTGTAGTACTGTGTCCAGGTTTGGAGCCTCCAACATAAGAATAATTTGGACCTGCTCAAGAGAGTCCAGAGTACACCACGAAGATGATCAGAGAGGCTCAAGCACCTCCCTTCTGAAGACAGGCTGAGAGAACTGGGTTTGTTCAGCCTGGAGAAGAGGAGGCTCAAGGGGGAGACCTTAGAACAGCTTTCCCATACTTAAAGGAGGACTCCAAGAGACCTGGAGATGGACTTTTTAAGAGGGCATGTAGTAATAGGACAATGGCGAAGGGCTTCAAACTAGATGAGGGTAGATTTAGATTAGATATGAGGAAGAAGTTCTTTACTGTGAGAGTGGTGAGGCACTGGCACAGGTTGTCCAGAGAAGGTGTGAATGCCCCATCCCTGGAAGTGTTTAAGGCCAGGTTGAACAGGGCTTTGAGCAACCTAGTAGAAAGTGTCTCTGCCCACAGGAACTACACCGTATTTAAGGTCCCTTCCAACCCAAACCACATGTGATTCTGTAAAAAGAAGGTTATAAACCTCCTGTCAGTAGCAATAGCCATGTGCATTTTACTTTCAAACAAATAATGCTTTCAAAATTAAAATATTCTACTGAAAAATAAGAAGCCAAAGCATAACAATGTGTTAAACTGAAACAATAAGTAAAAAGGGGATGGAAAACAGTCACTTTCTGTGATCACTTTTATCACTGTAATGCCCAGTCTGCCTACTCAAAACTGGTGAAATCAAAGCTGCAGTCTAACAGTATAGTGAAAAAAAAACAAACCTGGGGCTTGGATTGTGGTTTTCTGTCCCTTCTTTGGTTGATGACAGTAACTCCTTCTCTTGGGCAGTGAATTCACCTATTGAGCTACCATGCTACATCTGATTTATTTGTTTGGAGTGACATCCCTGTTAGATATAAGGTCACAGGTGTCTGGTGTGCAACATCCTCCTCTTGCTCTTGGGAACACACAACCAAGGACTGTGTTTACAGCTTACAGATTGCACCTGGAGAATGAACTAACAGATGTGCAGTAGGAATGAGGAGAGACTGAGACTCTGGAGGGAAGCAGCAAGCTGACTGAATTGCTGGTATCAATGCTCCCTAAGAGTACAAGAACCCCAAATAAATTGCCACTTATTTTTGAAAATGATCTTGTGAATTCATCCAGTGGAAGGGGTTGTGAATCACTGGCATTCCCTCACTGTGTGTGCCTCTTTACAGAGTATGGAAACTCCTTCAACTCCTAAGTTTAGTTTACGGTTTTTGAAATTCACTGACTGTATGTTCTTGGGTAAGCAACTTCACCTCTGAGCCTTGGGCTATCCGTGAAAATACATTGCAAGACTAAAGCAGCGAACGCAATGCTACAACCACAGTGCGCTTTGAAATCCACAGAGGATAACTGCATTAGTAACAGAAAGTGCTACAAAGTGTAGAAAACTCAGCTCCTCTCTTTACTGTAGCTTTCTCCAGGTGAGAGCTTGATCCTGGACTGAAATAGTGGCTTTGAGATTTTGTTGGGTTTGGGTTCTTTTAAATCCGCTTTTCCACCTCAGACCTAGAATTTGCTAGATTAGCCATCTGGATTCACCTTTCCTTTTTAGCATTCTGTTAAGGAGCCTGAGTGTCTTTGGGGCACTGTGACATGCTGAGTTAAAAATTACTGTAATTACTGTGATCCCTGTGGAATTTGAAGTGTGCACAGTTTATGCCCCAGGGGCTTGAATCTTTGGAGAGCCTATTTTCTGGGACAGCAAAACCTGGGAAATATACAACGTCTGATTTGCACTCAAGATCAGAGTCTGATTTGTATAGTTAAATAAAAAAATGCTGATTTCTACAATTTATTCCTGGGTCATAATTATGGTTTAGAATTAATTGAATAGCCTGGAGGTTCAGTACTATACATGGTAATGATTACAAAAAATTGATTCTCTTCTCTATTTCTTTATTAACTTATCTGGAAATGACATATAATGAAGAACAGCTTTAAATATTGCTGTGCTGAGCAACTTTATAAATTGCTCTTCAAGCTCTTTCTGTTGTTTGCTGTTGTGTTTTGTTTTTTTTTGGTTTTTTTTTTTTCATCCTTGATTTTGTAGGTGATTTATTATTCTATAAGTGCCTGAGATATAAGTTTAAGCAGAAACAACACAGTGTGGGGGATGGTGGTGATGGTAGGTGTTTCATGTTTCTTACTAAGGATATTGCTCTGTTAGCCTTCGAGATCAGATATGCATGCTTTCCAGACAGACATGCTGGACAGTATTATCCAGGCTTGAAGACCTTGAATACCCAATGGGTTACTGTGCTTCCAAGCATGCATGGGCTAGCTAAGTGCAGACGGTGTATACACAAGAGCAGCAGAGATGCAACCCACTTTTGAACAATTTGAGGCTGGATATTTCAGGATATTTGGACTCTGGATGGAGTGAGTTTAATACATAGTTACAAAATTTGTTACTTTTTTACCTTCACTACGTTTTCATTCCTGTGTTAGCTTAATGGGCTTTTGTGACCAGGCTCCTAAGTATGGGGTCTGTATCTGGTGGTACGAATGCTCAACAGGCTGTTCTGCAAATGCTGTATCCTGTTTGCTCATTCAAATGATTCCATTAGGAAAATATGGGAGGGTTTGACTTCTGTTCAGATCCTGGGAAGGCTTCGAAAGCCTCTAAAAGGGGTAGACTCACTCTGAGGTTGAGACAAGATATAGGTTAATTACAAGGAAATTGCCTGTGAGAGGAAAGAAAAAGATGAGGATAAAACCAGTTCCTCTGAAATTTTAAGGCAAACTGTAAAGATAGAAGTAACATTACTACTATCCTTTTGTTACTATTATCATATATGTTTAAACTTCATATTGACATCATAGATATTTTTTCTTATACACTGAGAAGTATATTCTTAAAAGGTTTCACTTCAAGCTTGTCTAAATGTTTAATTTAGATTAAAGTTGACCATGGCAAAACATTAGGATTGTAATGTTATAGCACTAACTTTAATAATAGTATTTTAAACATTATGGTAACATAGAAAATTGAATGATAAACTTTTAGATGGATGGCAAATTAGACATTTAACCTTAATTGGGCAAACTTTTCCCAGTGAAACTTTCCAATCAAGTTATTACTATGAAACTTTGCATCGCATTAGATCAGCACTTTCCACCAGACTATTGTTTTCCTGGGAAGGTTTTATCTGGTTCTTACATTTGCATTGAATATTCTGAGTCTGATTCCTAAGAAAAAAATGAACACATTTTAATTGCGCGTGTTCTAAACACTAGAAAAAATCAGAAATGAGGGAACTAGTCTGTGTTTTCTGATGCTCTGGAATAACAATTATAATTTATTGACTTAAGTGGATTTCATTTAAGTTCTGTTTGTTTGACAATGGAAGAAACATGCTGTTTGTGACCTCAATGGGGTTTGCTTTGGCTGCCCTTTGAACTTACTGCTTTCTTCACCTCCAGAAAGCCATCTAAGATTGCCTTTACCAGTGGCTGCCAGGAGCAGCAGGTCAAACTTGCTGCACTTAGGTCTATCATAGCTAAAAGGCCTGATAGGAGACTGGAACACCTTACTCCCTCTCCTTACCCCTAGCTGGCAACTAAGCCTCTTACTCACTCCCACCCTGCAGGGTGAGGGAGAAAATTGGAAAAGTAAAAGTAAGAAAACTCATGGTTGAGATAAAACCAGTTTAACAGGTAAAACAAAAGACACATATGCAAGCAAAGCAAAACAAGGAATTCATTCACCAGTTCCCATGGGCAGGCAGGTGTCCAGCCATCCCCAGGAAACCAGGGCTCCACCACACACAGTGGTTACTTGGGAAGACTAAATGCCAGAAGTCTGAACATCTCCTCTTGTTGCCTTCTCCCCCAGCTTTATATGCTGAGCATGACACCATACGGCATGGAATATGCCTTGGGCGAGTTGGGGTCAGCTGTCCCACCTGTGTTGCCTCCCAGCTTCTTGTGCACGCCCAGCCTACTCACTGGTGGGATGGTGTGAGAGGCAGAAAAGGCCTTGTCTCTGTGTAAGCACTGCTCAGGAGTAACAAAAACATCCCTAAATTATCCACAGTGTTTCCAGTACAAATCCAAAACATAGCCTCTACTAGCTACTATGGAAAAAATTAACTCTCCCAGTCAAAACCAGCATAGCTGCCAAAATTTTTGACAGATCACAATGGACATTTCTCACTTTTTCCCAAAACAGGAAGAGCAGGCCTGTTGCAGGAAGTTCTCTTCTGTGACAGTAAAGCCTATTCAGGTATGCCCGTATTGTCCATGAGATCTCACTGTCTGCACCACCAAGGAAGATCTTTTCATTCTTCTAGAGCCCTATTTTTTCACAAATTCCAGCTCCATTCAGAGGAGTTAATTTCACGTGACATCCTGATGGCAGCCTCATAGTCTCCGTGTTGCTCATTTTGCGGCACTTGCCAACAGGTGTTTCCTTGGCTCTGTGAGTTGGATCTGCTCATGGATGGCCCTCCTTTTTATTGTAGTAGGTTGCTCTGAGAAGAAATGAGCTGAGACAAAGTTAAAGCTACTGCACATACCTACCACAATTGTTGATTTTCACTAAAGTAATTTGCAATCACATCGGACAGAAAGGGCTGACTGTGAAAATCAGGGATGTAAAGAGAATATGGACGTCTTTGCCAGTGGTTGCATAGACCTAAACAGTTATCAACTACTTAGGACAAAGGCAGGGACAGTGGGGTGCATGTTGTTGTAAAACCGAGCCTTCCTCCTGCATTCTCAGCCTAGCAAAATGGCTTGATGGGGATACAAGAAACTTTCCTTCCCTTTTACACCAGAAAAGGAGGATCATGTCAGAATTCTCCTTTTTCACAGCTGAAATAAAATGAGACTAGATTCTTCTCTGGGATGTTCTTTGAAAATGAGCCCAGTTTGTCTTTCTGGCATGAAGTGAATCTTCACAGGAATTACTTACGCTTCTCTCCATCAATGCTGCCTCTTCATTTTCTTCTTACTAGCCCTTCTTATCTCTGCTGCAGGTTTCCTGGCTCTCAAGATGCACAGAAACACTGCAATAGTCTTTATTTTTTGGTTTTTTTTCTCTATTGTTGTTGCCTCTGTTTTCTTGTATATAAAGGTACAGAGACATCTTTGTTTATCAGGTTAAATGCTCTGGGCAATGTTAGCATTCAAGCTATCAAACTATTAAGGGTCTGATTCTGCAGAATGTCTTCTAAGAGTTGCTGAGATATTTCTTTATTTCTTCATGGGCTTGGATGAGTGTGTAGGACATTCATCCCTCCAGGCAGAGATGAGGATCAGGCCCTAATTGGTGTTAAATTTAGGAGGACAGCTGCCAGTGTTTAGCAAGGATATATGTTTGCTGGATAAGAAGGAGCCTCATGCTGTGTTGATTGATGCTGATTTCCATTCCATTATTTCAGGTTGTGCACTACATGCTACCAAGAGGGCAATTATCAAAGGTTGTTTAAAAGGCACATCTCTGAGTACTGGGATCCATCATTAATTCAGGGGGTTATGCTTCTGCCTTCCCTGAGTTCTCTATTCCACCCACAAGAGAAATGTTTGTTTTACATATTTTTCCAAGTTTCCACCTCTGAATATTGGTGCTCAGCTTCCCGTGGAACTTCATTCTGTGCTTTGGGAAGAACTACACTACGTTTGAGAGAGTTTTGTCCTATGCAACATCATTGTCCCCAAGTATCAGTCCTGGCCAGAAGTAGCAGAAAAAGACAGCTCACCCCATTAGTTTATACAGTACGTGATGTTTCTGGAGAAAATATAGAAAGTGAAAACATTTGCTTCAGTTCAAAAGTGGCTAATCACCACCAAACTGTAAATAATCCATGCTAACAACAAAAAAAAAACCCAATCAAACAAGGTGGTGGTGGGGAAGAGAATGGTTGCAAGAGAGGGAGACTAAGGTTGTAGTGCAAAGCTGCAAACACTTGGCACTATTCTACTCATGGCATGATATTAATTTCCTTTAGCTGGAATAGAAGAGATGCTGGCCATTAAATTTCAAAATACTGGGTGAAACTGAATCCCACTTTTAATCCCTGTAAACATTTGGCAGCAAGAAATTTAGCAAGATTGGGAGTAACAGGAATAGTTGGTGAATGCTGCTCCAAAACGTACTCTTCCTGGTGGAAGAAGTATGGATCAGCCCTGTTCCAGAGAAAAGTCATACTGCCTAGGGAGGCCAGAGGTGTGGTGAATCAGCCAGCCAAACAACCAGGACTGCTCCACTGAGAGCTAGAGCTGTCACCTGGAGGGGTAAGAGGAGGAGGGCCATGGCGAGCCAATGCCATTGGCATCATCCTGTGCCAGGTAAATGTGATCAGAATGACTTGCTCTTCCACCCTCTGTTTGGACCCTGCTGCACTCCCCAAACTCATCATGACCTGATTAAAATTTAGCATTTATCCAGGTCTCTGCGCATAATAATTAATTAATAGTCATAACACCATGGTGAGGAAGATGAAAGCAATATTATTATCCTGATTTTACACATCAGGGCATAGAAGCAGAGGGCAATGCTGAGCTAATATTAAAAGTGTCAAGCTCCCACACTCACAGAACCTGCCTCAGCTGTACTCTTTAACACTTGGTCTGGATGTATACATATAATGAGCTATCCATTGGTTTTTCAAGATGCCAATCTTGCTTGTAAGCCTTGGTGGCAGTCCACAAATGTGGAAGTGCTCACCAAATCTGAGACTGACTCTGTCTTTCCAAATTTCAGCCTCTCCCTAGTGCATCCTGTTTCCTTCCATTCATGTGACTTAATTATGCTTTTAAATGCAAACTTATGTGTGGCCAAAACCCATTCAGACTCCTTCCTGGGAAAGTCCCTGGTTCTGATCTGAATCTACACGGACGACTTTTGTGGTGTGGAAGAGAAATTAAAGTAGTCAAAGTAAATTTCCTCTAAAGGTACTTCCTATACAGTTGAGAGGGATTCTTAAGCCTATTTAATCAAATACCATTAAAAAGAAATTAATTCTGTCCTATTCTGTTGGATTATCCAACAAAAACTGTAACAAATAGCACATTTTCTAATAACCATGAATGGTATTTGTCCTGTGCCAGTCTTTCTTTCCTATTGTCACTCTGGAATTTGCCTTATGTTTCTGTTACTATCAGTCAACATAAATAGATTTTGTCAGAGCAAAAACAATTTAATCCAAATATAAATCAGATGAATTGTTATTAAAGATAATCTTATTTTTCTTTGGCAGCAAAGGGACACTAGTTCAGCCAGAGCTGCCTACATTACAGATACGGAAAACTGATGAAATGAAACCTACCTCCTGCTTTCCTTTTCTCCCTGTTCTAACTGTGTTGCTGCTTTCCTGTGTAATTTCAGTGGCTGATCCAGTGTCAATGCTCCCATAGACTCCACATCAGATCCTTTGCATCTCTCCCTGAACACCACACACATTACGTATAAGTTTTCTCCTTCTTCTTATAAAGGATCTGCTCCCATGGAAGAATATTCCCAAGATCAGTTTTCTGTTTCCAACTCCGTATTGTGAAGTTTATGAATTGCTGAGTTTTCCTCAGGGATCACAGTTCCCAAAGTGCAAAGGATGTTATCTACGTGATAGTACCACTGTGCATTTTTGAGTAGCTAATGCTCACATACTATAGAGTGATTGCTGGCTCACCTGGACTTTCTGTACTTATGAGTCTCTAGCAATCCTCCCATAGTCAAGTAAATAAGAATCTTCTAAGTGCTGAAAGTGCAGAGGTCACTGCCATAATAGGTGTCCAGGGATTTACAATACAGTTTTATTTCCCTGCTAAATATAGCTGCTTGCTTCTTTTTTGACTGAGAACTAACATTATTTGAGAGTTATTTTCTTTATTTGCTTTCCCAGGCAGACTGTATGTGTGTATGTGGGTATATGTTTGTGTGTATACAGTATATTGAACACTTTTGGTGGCTATCTGCCAAATCAGATAATGATGTTGTAGCTTTACTGTCTGGTTATTTCTCCCTTCTCTTCTCCAACCCCGTCTCTCACCTCCCTGTTGATTTAGTGCAGCCAGTAAAGTTTTACAGCCCACAGTTAAGGAGGCTGCTGTTTGAAATCCATGAGGGGCTGCTAATCAGAACTAACTGCAAGCATCAGGTGCAGTAGAGATCTCCGTCCTGGACTGTTGGCTTAAGAGAGCATGAAGGGCTAATTTCATGGCTGATAAAGCTTTCTGTCAAGGAGGCCTCCCAAACAAATGAGCATTGACTTTTCTTTACAAGGGAAATAAAAATGGTCTTTTATCACAACTCCCTGCTTATACAAGGTAAGAAGTCACATCCCTGTGGAGCTATTGCTAGCCACATGATACTACTTGGGAGCTTGGTAATCAGCCCAGATAAGATTTCCAAATACATTCTGGAGCCTAATTCCTTCTTAAATGCTAATTTTCCCTTTGTTTTCCTGGACTTTTTAGCTTTAAATCCAGAGGTGATAAAAACCAGTGGCAAATTTTCTGCAGGTTTTGGAACACTTCCTTAGGGATTTCCTAGGAAATAGGAACTGGGTGCCTAAATCCCTCCCAGAATCTTGATCTGTCTTGCTTCTCCTCTTTCGGTTTACCAGTTTAGTGCCTCCTCCCTGTTTTGACTGGCTGATCTCTTTATATTGATATTTAGGACTGTTTTGTTTCCCTGCTCTGGAGTTTGAATTCTGCTTGAAGGGAGTACCCATTTTCCTGCTCTTCTGGGGAAATCAGTATTTATTATTTCAAGGCATATGCCTTGAGGGCCCTTCTATGACAAAGAATGAGGCCAGCTTGATATCTTTCAGGTATACTTCTTTCATTCATTAAGAGTCTTCACCAAAAGGAGCAGATGCTATTTCTTAGAAGTATGATGCAGCAAGTAGTTCAGCATGCAGTTAAAGACTGATGTTTTCAAGAAAATCAATTACTTGCATAAAATTAAGCAAGTCCTCACATATTTCATGGAACATGGTCTATGAAGCTTTCAAAAAATGGTGTAATTTTTCTTTCATTCTTTCATGATTTGATGAAATGTGATTTCAGCCAGCAGTACAGACATTTCAAGGACACAGTCTCTGCTTTTAATTCTGAGATCACTGAGTTTCCCTCTAAGTTCCTCAAAGAGAAAAGTCCCCTCGGTTAATCTTAAATCCATCATTCTTTTATGAGTGGTTTTAAACAATCTTCTTGGGGCTCCTTTGCACTACAAAGGTTATATTGGAAAAGAGATATTGGCTTAGGCCTCCAGTGGAGGTCTGATTTATTTTGGTAACAGGACTTTTGCATTTATAGGTAAATTACCTGTTTGAAGGACAAACAATTTTCCATCAAAATGTTTCTTTTGCCAGTGTAAATTCATTTACACAGAGGGAGTTTTCCAGAAGAATGATGCCTATGTATGTTGTAATTTTCTCTTTCCTGCAATTCATCAGCATGCCTGAATGCTATGATATGGAGTTGGCTTTTGAATTAGGGTCTTGAAAAATTCCATGAGCCAACAGTGAAACAGTTAAAGTCTTTCACTACAAATCCACAGGGCTCCCTCTGGTCTTCTACTTAAGGCAGTTCTCCTGGTAGATCCAGCTGCACACCAGCTTGTTCAAGAATAAGAATCAAAGGCTCTGGATGTGATGCAGACAGATGCATATCATTGGTATTGGAAACTGATGTACTGTGCCTTCATCCTGCAGACCCCTGGGCCACCTGGCTCCATCAGAAGCTTGCACCTAATTGTCTACCAAGTTACTTCTCTCATATGCTTCTTGAATAGCAAGCTTAGATCAGGAATTTTTCCCAGCTCTGTCTGTTCATTGGTGGTGGTGTATGCATGCCTGTTCCTCAGTACAGACTGAGAAAAAATCATCACAGAGCCAGACAGTTCTTGCAGGACTAGATACAGGCTTTGACAAGACTGTGGAAGGACAGGCAGCAACACACTTGAAATATCACATATTTAACAGGTTTTAGAATGTTATATATAATTATGAAAAAAGGTGCTTAAACAAGCTTGGATTTCTGCTGCATTACATGCTATTGTTAGTGAGTGATAAAATCACAGGTAGTAACTATAGTTTGTGCTGTTAAGCAGTGTTTACTTCAGGCAGAATTTTGCCATGTGGTCTTAACTGTTACCCCAATGGGTTGTCTGAAGATGTTGTTTGTTTCATAAACTACAGCAAAATTCTTTATTCTGTGGTGCATGTTTGCTTTCCACTTAACACACTTTCAACTTAAATTGATTCACCGTTTTTAGGCAAAAGACGGCGTTTTGTTGGTAAGCTGTTTACTTCCTCCTTTACTTTATCTTATACCTGAGAATGGAAGGCAGCCCTGCAGCCTGGCTGATCAACATATCTCTGGTGGAATAAATGAGTCTTTAGAGGACAATCAGCGTTCACAATTTCTCACATGATGTCCTTGTCTCTAAGTTAGAGAGACATCAATTTGATAGGTGGACCACTCGGTGGATAAAGAACTGGCTGGATGGCCACATGCAAAGAGCCGTGCTCAATGGCTCAATGTCCAGCTGGAGACCAGTAACAAGTGGTGTCCCTCAGGGATTGGTGTTGGGACTGGTCTTGTTCAACATCTTTGTCGGTGACATGGACAGTGGGATTGAATGCGCCCTCAGCAAGTTTGCTGATGACACCAAGCTGTGTGGTTCAGTTGATACACTGGAGGGAAGGAATGCCATCCAGAGGGACCTTGACACACTTGTGAGGTGGGCTGATGCCAACCTTATGAAGTTTAACCATGTCAAGTGCAAGGTCCTACACCTGGATCAGAGCAATCCCAGGCACAGCTACAGGTTGGGCAGAGAAGAGATTCAGAGCAGCCCTGCAGAGAAGGACTTGGGGGTGTTGGTTGATGAGAAAATGAATGAACATGAGCCAGCTTCAGTGTGTGCTTGCAGCCCAGAAAGCCAACTGTATCCTGGGCTGCATCAAAAGGAGAGTGAGCAGCAGGTAAAGGGAGGTGATCCTGCCCCTCTACTCTGCTCTCAGGAGACCTCACTTGGAGTATTGTGTGCAGTTCTGGTGTCCTCAATATAAAATGGACATGAAACTGTTGAAACAAGTCCAGAGGAGGGCCATGAGGATGATCAGGGACTGGAGCACCTCCCATATGAAGATAGGCTAAGAAAGTTGGAGCTATTCAGCCTGGAGAAGAGAAGGCTGTGTGGAGACCTCATAGCAGCCTTCCAGTATCTGAAGGGGGCCTATAGGGATGCTGGGAATGGACTCTTCATGAGGGACTGTAATGATAGGACAAGGGGTAACAGGTTCAAACTTAAACAGGGGAAGTTCAGATTGGATATGAGGAAGAAATTCTTTCCTGTAAGGGTGGTGAGGCACTGGAATGGGTTGCCCAGGGAAGCTGTGAATGCTCCATCCCTGGAGGTGTTCAAATCCGGGTTGGACAGAGCCTTGGGTGCATGGTTTAGTGTGAGGTGTTCCTGCCCATGTCAGGGGTTTTGGAACTGGATGACCTTAAGGTCCTTTCCAACCCTAACTGTTCTATGATTCTATAATGTGCCTGGATAACTACAGTGACACCTCTAAATATGTCAAATAGAGATACTGATCCTTTGCAGACATGATCTGCCAGATGGACAGGTTGCATATAGGGATTTGGCATTTCCATTTTAATCCACTAGGTTCAAATGTATTTCCAAGGTTCCCTTCTTTTCACCATGTTTATGACTTTTCTTTTTCATTCTTAAAGACTTTGCAAAATCACAAAAGTTTTTAAACCTTAAAATGCTCTATGGTGAGAAGACAGATGATTACAAATGAGAACACATGATCCCCCAAGGAAGTCCCAATTTCACCGTTTATCATGATTAAAAAATGCTGTATATGAGAATAGTTATGGCAGTATTTATGTCATTGTAGATTGCCTATGATTATGTAGTATATACTTACATGCTCTGGAGAAATATAGAGTCTCCTTTTTGCTTCTTCACTTTCTCCTCTATGCGTCAAGCAAGAGAATGGTAAGACGGTATTTGAATTTCTTGACAATAGTCACCTGCCATATGTGAAACTTGCAGACAGATTTTCGTGGGTTTTATGCACTGTCCCCTTTTCCTGGCAATCATGGCCAGTTTTATGTTTTGATATTTTTCAATGTTCTACCTTGTTGATTTAGCCCCTTTCACAATGAAATTGTGTTTTAGTAGGCTGGCAGCTTCTGCAATATGACTGCATTTTGGAGGTCAGCAGGGGAGAGGAGTGATCATCCATGCCCAAGGTCCTCTGTCTCCAAAGGGCAAATGTAAATCAATCTAAGGCTGGCCCTTTCTTAGCAACACCTGTGAACTGCAAATATGCTTGGTACATTCTACTTCCAGTTGGTCCTCTGAGAATTCTCAACTTTTACATTGTTCACTTGTGAGTTAGATACAATTGGATAAAAAGAAACAGCTTGGTAATACCTACAGGTTTATACTGCAGCACAAAACAGGTGCACACAGAAAATAATATTTTATTCTCTTTGTTCTGACTGTTGGGATACCCTGACTGGGACACAGTTGAATTGTTTAAATACAAAATCCCAAGTTATGTTTTTAAAAAAAATTTGCAAAACCTAGAATGAATTACTGGCATATTTGTCATCCTGGCATGGAAAGCATTTTCCATCTCTCCTACTGAAGCTGTTCCACTTAGTATAAATAATGAAATACTCAGTGAGCCACAGAAAAAGTCTGACTTTGTAGCCTGGGGGTTCCACTGAGTATGAGACAGCCCAGGTGAGTAGCTTTATCATGGCTGTATTGGTTTTTCTGGGTATGATCTGAGAAAATTGCCATAAAGCATCTTGGCTTTGATCCAGCCACCTTTTTGCAATAGAAAAGAAAAAAAGAAATATTGTGGAAAATTTTTCATCAACTCTATTACAGGCATGCAATACCAGTGACAGTTTGTAAAGAAATGTGAATTAGAGGAAACCCACTGCGATTGCTACCACCTTGCATAACATACCTTATAGAAATTTAGTCTGAACTGTAAGGGACTCAAGGCTTTATGAACTGGAAGAGGCTCCAGGACACTCTCAAGCCTGTAAACTATTTATGCCAGAGCAGCTTACACTACTAACAACCAGAAAGCGAAACTACATATAAATGAAAACTAAAGTGGACTAGTTTGATACTATTCTCCTGAACTTCAGAGGTGCAAAATGACAACCCACACAGAGGATGAAAATCCTTTATTCAAGGTATGTATTTTATATAAATAATATATAAAGATCATTTTTATTACATTTTTATAGCTAATTAATTTTTTTAAAGAACAAAATGTCTACACAATAAAAACTTATTATACCAGAATTACTCTGTTCCTAAAACTGCATAAATCATAATCATCACAGCCTTCGGAGGTGTTTAGCAGTCCAATATTTAGACCCGTATCTTCAGTTGTAATAAATATTAAATTAATGTGGGATCAGAGATTCTAAAATAAAAGAGAGGAAGTCGAATAATTTTCTATTAGTCTGAGTTTAATTAGAGACACATCATATCTCCCCAGTTAAGACATTTGTACTTTCTTTGCAATTATCATTACAGCTAATTAAAAGCAAATGCTCACATTCACTAGCTATACTTAAGAGGTGATGATAATAAGGAGGAGTGGGGAGGAAGAGAGATGTAAATTTTTAATACCTTATATGCCTTAAGTCTGCATGGGAGCCATGAATAATTGATTGTAATGGCAGTTAACCCTGAGACCATCAAAAGAAATCTTTACATGTTATCCTTTCCCTAAGCCTCCCCGCAGCAGCTCTCCCTGACACAGAAGGTGGCTTTTTGAGGCACCAGGCTGTGATGAGACTTTTTACTACCAATTGAAGATGTTGATTGACAGCTGCTCTCTATACAGAGATTTCTGGAAAATGCTGTGGCTCCCACCCCATCTCCAGCTGCTCATCACAAGAGCTGGAGGTTGGTGTCCCCTCAGGTTTACCACCTGAGCTGCTCAGGGTAAGGCTGTAACTTGCTTCAGCCATAATCAACCAGATTAGCTGAACAGGTGCCAGTAGTATGTCTTTGCTGTCTTTGGTCACTGTAACCCAAGAGAGTTAAGGATTAATGGCACAGGCTGCTCAGCTGGCTGGTGACCTTCATAGGGATGGCCACTGGGAGGTGGCTAGAGCCAGATGCTTCTTCCAGTTGGACCAATACATGTGAATCAAGACATTGCCCAGAATCCAGTGTAGCCAGTTAGACTCACAGCTTACCTTTGTGAAAAGAAATAAAATGAGAAAGGAGTTCTACTCTTGCCCTAGGGGCAAAATGCCAAAACTTCTCATCTTGCATCCAAATTGGCCTTGTCCACAGTGCTTAACAGACATATTTTCTGGTCCAGGCTATTTCCTGAGCTTCAGCATAAGCTTGCTGGCACAGACAAAAACTGTGCTAGGAAACACAGTGGAAAGAAAAGAGCCAAACAAAGCAGACCGGGTAACCATGAACCTTGCTCAACCTGCTGATACTGGCATAGCCACTGTGGCACCTAAGCTGGCTAACGCATAGCTGATAGAAGTTTTTCTGTTTGTCTGAAGTCTGTTTCAGAGGATACCTACTAGGATAGATCACCAGTCACACAGTTTAACAATCCTGTTCATTTTTTCCTGAACCTCATGGGCTCTCCTGGAACTGTCAATGAGCTCTCAGAGTTTGATATCAGAGCTAGGACAGATTTGGCTATTTCCTTCTGAGCTGTGGACCTGTGATAACCTTGTGGTCAAGGAAAGATGAAGTCTGGGACCCTGCCTGTGTCAGATTGCTTTCTTAACTGAAAGTGAAAAGGACAGTGTGCTACGGAGCTGAGGTACTCTGTATGGTTCAACTGGCTCAGGAAGATGCCTGTTTATCAGTTTGATTTTTGTAGAGGTACCCAAGATATGTATTCAAATGGCTCCATCTTAGTCCTGAAGCTCCATGAAGCTTTTTGACTATATTCTGCTCCTAATGTTCTTCAGTAACACAGGCAAGTGATCTGGAGTAATCCCTCACTTCACCTCCAATGCAAACCTTCTTTGAGGAGCTTGATACATTGGTTAGCCTCACACAGAAGAGTGCAGAGATGGAGAATCCCAGAGTCCATCTTCCCCAATCTGGCCAAGTTTGTGGAGCTGGATTTTAGTGCATTTTTCAGAAGCTTGTTCACAGTCTAAAGCCCATGCAGGCAAAGAGCAAATTTGGAGCTGTTGAATGCACAATGCATTGACTTGATCTCTGCTGGAGATCAGGAGGAACCAGATGTTTGACACCGTGTGGCCACAAAGCTGCCTCTAGGCTCTTCATAGTCACTATGGCAGAATGAAGGGAAGGCTCAGACATGGCTGTTCCCATAGGTAGGTGGCCAGTGAGAAGCATGCTGCCTTTTTTGGGGCAGATGAAGCCACTGCAGCTTCCATTCTTTTTCCTGCATGAACACCAAGTTGTGCCTGTGTCATGCATTGTATTCCAACATTGTGAGATCTGGGACTGATTAGGAGCCTCTGGTGAAACATTTTCCTCTGAAACATTTAGTGTAGTCTGGCTTCATAGATCACTTCTGCTTGGCACTGCAGAGGAGCGGCAGGCCCACTCAGTGTCAATTGACCAAACACAGTGCAGATGAAATGGAGAGGCAGGTTCACCCAGCAGGACTGTGGTGGCATCTTCTGTCTTTATCAGCTACTGGGTGACAATGAGCACAGGAAAATGGTCAGTAAAACTCACTGCCAGTGTTTGCTGTTCAATCTGGCAAGACACAAAATAGAGATAAGACCTTCACTGCCAGCATTTGCTCCCAGGAAATTCTGATGCACAGGTATGTCTTGGATCAGCTAACCTAACTCAATTTTAACCCTCTTCTAGGCCCCAAGAAAATGATTTATACCTCACCTCTCTGCCTATGCACCTTTTGCTCTCTGAAAAACCATCAGTCTGTGGTTGCTGACATGTATTTCGACCCCAGTGGAAGCTGTAGCACAGCACTCTGCAAGAGTCCAGTGCTTTGAAATGTAGACATAAATGCAGAGGCCAGATTTGAAGAAGCCAGTGGGATAGATCTCCTTCCTGCATCCCACAAGCCAGATAAGCAGCATCATGAGATGGACAGGAGAAGATGGAGAAAACATGACATACTGAATTAAATAATGCACTTGCTCTATACTCCAACACCCAGCTGTCTTGTACATGTTTTTTCTTTCTGCTGCCTGGTGTTGCGATGGGGTTTTTCAGCAAGTTACTGAGATAGAGCACAACAATAATTTTCTTTTCATGTGTGTTTTTTCCCCCTGCAGGACTTTTTGCCAGTCTGGGAAGTGTGGAAAACCAATATATGCACATAGTATAGCCAGCCAGGAAAAAGGATGTGGATTCAGGAGTATTTGTTCAACCCAAAGCCCTGGATGCAGAAGTTCAAGTTCGAGGCTAATCAGAAAGAAGCACATTTCCCCTGCGTGAGAGGCACTGGTCTGGAAACTCTTGCTTGGGATGGCTCCATTTCAGAATCCTTCCTATATGACACTGGTGTTCACTGCTGAGATCTTTCCCAAGAGTGTGGTGTGAGCATGGGCAGGCAGGGATGGGTGGGGGGCTTCTCTGGTGCCCCCAGGGAGCCAAGTATTTCCTTTTCTGTTTCTGAAAAAATAGTCCTGCTTCCCAGAACAACATCAAGGGGTTACAGGAAGGCTAACAGGGATGCGTGGATAGTGAAAAAACACCCCTAAGACTCATACTGCCTGCTGGTATTAGTCTCATTTTATCAATCTGGCCCTGCTTAGAACTTTGGTCTGGCATCAGTGGAGCTGCTGGGGAAGAAAGCTGTCATGCGTGAGCCCAATTCCTGCTATATTTGGGAAAGAAGCATTTACTGGCCTGAGTGATACGTGAGGACTCCTGCGGGAACAGTCTCCCTCACAGCTTACAGCCCTCCGGTGCATGGTCTGAGAAAAAGGAGAGCTTTCCGCCACTTTTTTAGACCCACTTTTCAGAGACTCTGCTGTGCTCTAGGGTGCACAGACTGTGAGGGAGAAGGGCAAGGATTTACTGAGAGGAAGGAAAAGAGGTTTTCCCTTCTTCCCCCAGCACCAGTATGGTTGTTGCAAGCATCTCCTCGCCAGCCCAAGGCAAAAGGGAAGCTTTGACCTTGCAGCTGCACCAAAGTCTGAGAGAAACCTCAGAGTCTGGAGAAGTTTGCTTGTTGGTAGAAAAAACAGGAGGTAGGAGAGAAAAGAAAATCTGAAAGAAACACTGTGACTAATCCAGCATCCTCCATAACTCACCGATGATTAACCTTTTTTCTTCTCCATCTTAATACCACTGTAATTGGCAGTCTCTTCTAGTGACTCTTTTTTTATTTCCCATGTGTGTCAAGAGCTACTCCCCCTCTCTGAGAACTGAGTTTCATCTCAGCTTTGTTTGGTGTGAGGCAACTGATGTTTTGCACATACTGATTACGTAGCCTGAAGCAATTTGGGTTGTAGCATAAGGGGCTGCAGTGCTGTGCTGAGCTAAGTGGATCAGCCTCTGCGCTCAGGGCTTCAATGAAGAGGGGATGATATGTCCCCAAAAGACTCATTCACACAAGTGGGAGGGATACAGGATGGAGTTGGGCAGAGGAAAAGGGACCACTTACTTTTTGCTGTTGATATTGATGTGAAGACCCCAAAGAGGTTAGAAAGTGGGAAAGATTTACCTCTCTGTTGGCATTAGGACAGATACCAAACCAAAAGGTTGGACCAGTTGGAGAGAAGATTTATGTTGGACTGACCTGCTGAGCAGAAGTTGGAGGTTGGTTTGGAGGTATGGCCCAGGCAATATGCAGAGCTCATGGTAATTTCTGGTGCTATGGGAAAAACCTATGCAAAAATAAACTCAGAGGAAGATGGTAGTTACCAAGAAATGCCCAGCCACATTCTAGGGCTGTCTTATTTCAGTGGTCATGGCCATTACAGTCAAGCATGCACATATTTTCAAGGACCCCTCAAAGGCTTTTATCAACAATTCCAGCACACCCCTACCACTGCTCAGACACCTTGGATTTAATTTAGATGTTTTCCTCTGGAAAGTAGCTGGGAGAGGAGGGGTTGATACTGTTCCCTTTGCAGAAAAATCCTGTTTAATGGAAAGTTAACTCTGTCTTTAGAGTGTCTGGAGCCATGTGGAGAACAGACTGCCGTATATGGCAAGATGCCTGAGTTAGCTTTAAACTAACGGGACTAGGGGCTGCAGAAAGCTCATACAAATTATAATTCTAGATATAGGTTTGCCAGGCCTTTTTTCATTATACTCTCTTAAGTAGATTAGACCATGCTGGCAGAAAGAATACAGGCATAGAATGAGTGTTAAACCCATGCAAGATCTGAAGATATTTGTCAAGTTATACACATAGCATTAAGAGGCAGCAGGATTCCAGTAATAGTCAACTTAATGTGTTGTTAGTTTCAAGTGACTGTACATCTTTTCTCTGCAGAAGAGTTGTTTGCTCTTGCAAACACATTACATTTAGGAACAAATAAAAACATACTCTAAATCATAACATTAGTGTGGCCTCATTTTCTGTCTTCTGGGACAATGCGTATCCCGTCAACGGATTCTGGATGAATTCTGCTTCACTGGGACACTGCATGCAGTCTATGAGCATCTGTAAACCTTTCATAATGGATTAAATGTAGCAAACAAATTTGCTTACTCTACCATGGGTACCTTTTCTCCAAAAGACAGTGGATTTCTTGCTGACTTACCACTGCAGACTCCATTTTCTCCTTCCTGTTTCTGGAGACACACTTAAAAAAAATATTAGAGTGATCTCCTGTCTGAAAGAAAAAGCTTATGTTGAGCTTTGCCACCCACCTGAACTGTTTTGTGTCTGTTATTTTTGAATTGTGAATCCTAGGAATAAAATTCAGAAGCAAGCTAAAAAGAAGGGTGCTGATGACTGAAAGTTTTGGGAACATCTTCCACATTTTTGCATCTGATCTCCAAATCAACTTGTCCTAGAAACTCCATGTGAAATTCATAATGACATACACTGTTCACTAGGAAGGGAATAAACTTTGCTAATCAGCACATGGAGTTTATTGTCCTAGCAATAAAAGGAACATTTGACAAGTTGCTCTCCAATGATCTGGATATTGAAAAAGGCCCATCATAAGCATGAGTGATGTGTAAACATCTCAAACAACAATTTAAAGCCTTCTTTGTACTAAAAAGAAAAAAAAAATCTGGCCTTTTTCCTTATGGAGTTTGTCTTTAAAATATAACCCTACTGCTGGGACTGACAAGGCTGTGAGCTTTTAAAATAAATAGGTAAAATCACAGCTTGCCTGCAACCTTAGCAGCTGTGCTGCTGCCTGATGCCTCCCCAGTTACCACACAACTCCTAAGTCAATTATGCTCCTGGCAGAGCTGTGTGTGCATATGCTGGGAGCTGCCACGTTTTGGGAAATATGGGCTATTTTTTTTTACATATTAAACTTCAATCTGAATTTCTTGTGGCTCTGATGGATGCCTGTAGAAATAACCATGTTCTCTTTAATGGTGTTATCTATAAATGAGGAAGCTAAAAACCTGAAAAATATAACAGACTTTCTCAACCTGAATTGAGCTCTCTACCACTGTTTCTTTATATGCCTGTGTGGTTTTCCTCTTTCCTCCCCTTAGACCAATAACCTGGCACTGGCAGGTTCCTGAAGATTTATAAAGCAACTTTACCCCTACCAATGTATGTTTATTGTGGGAGACATAAGGAAAAGGCTGGACACCAGTGACTGAATAGAAAGAAACTTTTTAAAATAAGATAAAATAGAAAAAAGACACCTAAAACATCTGTAAAATTTTAACCCAGGACCTCACTGAATTCTTTTAAAACCCAAGTTCTGTCATAGGCTTCCTACATGGATTAGAGCACATTGT
The DNA here is from genome assembly GCA_017639245.1 of Myiopsitta monachus. NCBI lineage: Eukaryota > Metazoa > Chordata > Aves > Psittaciformes > Psittacidae > Myiopsitta > Myiopsitta monachus. Next base: position 24,202,441 of record CM029926.1, on the reverse strand, counting down.
TTAGGCTGTCCCACATAACAGTAAGCCTGCATTGTGTGTGTGTGTGTTAGGAAATACTTTTTAGACTTGATTACAGCCATGAAAATGTCTCAGATACCAATAGGTTCACTGACGTCAACAGAATCAAGGGCACATTTTAAGCTAAAAAAGCAAATAGGTAAATTGAGAGGCTGTATCTCTCAACAGGGAGATCTTCCTCTCTCTGGTGAGCTACCCTTCCACCTGGAAATGCATCAGGCCATGGGAACTAAGATGTCCTCAATTCCAATTCTGTACCTTACCAGGAAGGATAATCTTCATTTTCTGTTTTCTCTATGTGATCAAAATAGATTTTTTGCCCGTTTCCCTCACCTTTTAAACTGTTGATATCTGCATCAAGTATCTTAGCATATACATCTATTTACCATTAAAAATGAAAGCATAACCCTCATTTTACAAGCATGTGTCATGCTGCTTCTTTAATGACTTAGTTCCACTACTTTAGACATTTTCCTTTGTTTTTCTTAATTAGTCCTGTACATTAAGAGCATGGCAATTTATGCAAAGGCTTATTGATTATTGGTAATAATTATCAGCAGCAGAACTGGGAAGGATTGGCTGACATGAACACACTGCTCCTTTCTTTTTTCTCCCTTCTGGTCCATTTTCTATTGCTCCCTGTAAGTTCTTTCACAGAAAATCCTCCTCTCTCTTTCCTCTAAATGCTACTGGGTCATATTTCTGCTACCTCTGCAAAAAAACGCCTAGGACTGAAAACTGTTGTACCTACTGATACTGTGGAAAATACCATCCCCTTCCCTGCACAGCTGTTTTACCATCATTTCTAAAAGGTGGTAACCCTTCCAGATTGGCTGCAGAATGATTGAAATGAGGCAATTTGTAAAACTTTGCATTTTCATAATTCTTCTTAGAACCCTGTAATAAATAATTGTTTGTTGCCTTACTAGTTATGGTATCTCAAAGTAAATAAAATATTATTTTCAGTTCAACTGGAGACAAAATATATTGGAAATTTTCAGTGCCTGGAAATTTAAGAGGCAAAACAAACCTAACCCCCCCCCCCCCCCCCCCCCCAGTTCTGGGCTGAACAGAACGGTTTGTTTGCCATGAAATGGGTCTTTGGTTTTTTTTGTTGAAATATTTTTTACGTTTCAGTTCATTACATGCCTTTAATGAAACTGTACATTAGTTTCAAAATAGAACACTCAATATCAGCTGCTGAAAAGTTTTCCTTTAGAAAATACTGATTATTTTTCTCATGTATATCGTTAATCATGATTATTTTCTAAAGCATTTTTAAGCTCTTAATCCAAAATGTGCTCCTCAAATACTTCAATCATTTGAGATCTGCTTCTCCTTTGAAAAAACAAAGCAATAAACACAAAAAATTACAACATCTGACTTTTTGCAATCTTTTGCTGTAATTTGTTTCATTTGTCTTATGATTCTCCTGTTTATTACCTACAAGTCCAGTCACAGTTCTTTGTCTTCACTGTACTTAAAAATCATCTTTTTCTGATCATGTTTTTCACTGTGGTTGGTCACTGGCAACCACAGAGTCCACATTTCTTCCTAACCGAGCCCAATTCAGTTACTCAACTTAGGCACATGTCAATGACCAAATAATTTTACATTAAGCCCCTTGTGTATGTACCCTGTATTTGCTTGATTTTGCAGCCTCTTTGATGACCTGGGAAATTCTAGTTCCTCAGAGACGGAAAAGTTGCTGGGAGGTGAAGGAGTTAATGGGAAGCAAATAGTTTTCCCTCTTTAACTATTAAAAAGTGCTGCTCAGCCCATTTCTATAACCTGCTATATATTAAGATCTCAAAGCCACCACTGATCCTTTAACCAGCACCATGGGTAAAAAGCACTGAATTACCCACTTTTCTTGCCCTTCCTTTGCTGCATGCCTGAGACTTAAAGCCAAATATCCCATGCAATGAGAACAGTGGCATAATCTTTGTAACTTAAATTGAGCTCAGGTATGTGCAAATGGGGAAGCAAACCAGCAAAAGGTGGTGGGGCTGATACTGCTGACTCGCATTCCCCTTTGCTTTGATACTATGTGCTATGTGGGATGCACCTTGCTGTCCTCAATCTTTTGAAGGTTAGATATAGACTGTTTGCAATAGGAAGGAATTTACCTTGAAGGAAGTCACCTCCAGGTGGGATTTCTCTGTACCTCAAGGGGCAAATTTAACCTTTTTATTTCCTGTCTTGGTTTAAGCCTAGTTGGTAACTCAGAACCATGCAGCCGTTCACTCACTCTCCCTTTTCTTCTCCTTCTACTTCCGGAGGGACGGGGAGGAGAATCAAAAGAACGTAAATCCCACAGGCTGAGATAAGAAAAATCGAGTAACTATGGCATAATTCAGAACTAATACTACTACCACCAAAAATAATAACTATAAGGAAAATAACTGAGGAGAGAATATGAAAATAAAAGAGGAAAAGGAAAAAATAAACACAAATGATACACAGTACAATTGCTCACCACCTGTCAACCAATACCCAGCCTGACCCAAACAGTGATCTGGGCCTTCTGGGTGACTTCCTCCAGCTTATATACTGAGCAGATGTGCTATGGTATGGTATACACCTGTAGGTAATTTGAGTCAGGTGTCCTGTCTCTGCTTTGTCCCAGCTTCCCGTGCCCCTCCTCACTGGTAGAGCATGAGGGACTGAAAAAGCCCTTGATCAGAGTAAGCATTTCTTAGCAACAGCTAAAAACATGAGTGTGTTATCAGCATTGTTCTCAGGCTAAAGTTGAAAACACAGCACTGCACCAGCTACTAAGAAGGAGAAAAATAACTGCTACAGCTGAACCCAGGACACACAGGAAGTGAAAACACCTTAAGTTGCTTCCACAGCCATTGCCCTCATCCTGGTAAAGTCTGCTGCTGTAGTCTTTGCTACCTGTCTTGCTCTAGAAAGTTGCTCCTTCTCCCAAATAACTTGGAGCACACAGCACTGCTGCAAAGCTAACAAACGTTTATCTGTGCTGAGAGCAGAGAAAGAAGGTGCCAGTAAAGCAAACAGCTCTCTTAACTACACATTACCTCATCTAACAGTAAGACAAGCTGCTGACTTGCTCCAGAAGTGTTGCTATTTTCTCTCTCTTCTTCTCACAGTCTAAGATACCCTGTTATCTGAAACATTTATCAACAACTTTTTCTTCACCAGAACACTTAGTGTGTTCTCCTTTACTTTAATGTCCTTCTAATCTCCAGCCAGCCACACACAGATGCCTCCTCATGTCAACCTTGTGCTTTTCTTTCTTTCCCAGATTTTAGAAGCATAGAAGCATAGAATAGTTAGGGTTGGAAAGGACCTTAAGATCATCTAGTTCCAACACCCCTGACATGGGCAGGGATGCCCCACACTAAACCATCTTGCCCAAGGTCCTGTCCAACCTGGCCTTGAACACCGCCAGAGATGGAGCATTCACAACTTCCCTGGGCAACCCATTCCAGCGCCTCATCACCCTCACAGTGAAGAATTTCTTCCTCATATCCAATCTAAACTTCCCCTGTTCAAGTTTGAACCATTACCCCTTGTCCTATCACTACAGTCCCTCATGAAGAGTCCCTCCTCAGCATCCCTGTAGCCCCCTTCAGATACTGGAAGGTTGCTATGAGGTCTCCATGCAGAGGAGAGGTCTCTCTCTCTTCTCCAGGCTCAACAGCCCCAACTTTCTTAGCCTATCTTCGTACAGGAGGTGCTCCAGTCCCCTGATCATCCTCTTGGCCCTCCTCTGGACTTGTTCCAACAGTTCCATATCCTTTTTATGTTGAGGACACCAGAACTGCACACAATACTCCAAGTGAGGTCTCACAACAGCAGAGTAGAAGGGGAGGATAATTTTCATTTTCTTGTTGCAATTTGGCCCCTCCACAAATGTTGTTATTCTGTTGAACTCCTTTTTTACTGTACCTTCTCTATCTTTTGAAGGGATAAAATCCTATCATTTCCTTGTCTGAGAGCCAGAACTCCAGCAAGGGGTCTGTATTTTGATGGCATGTTGGTATCACTGATGTATCTCTCAAGCAAGAGAGTCAGGGGAGCCTGCACTGTCCATGATGACTTTGAGGAAGGGCTTCAGTCACTCCTTCACCTGTGTTAGGTCCTCTCTGAGGCTGCTGTGTGCAGATATATTCTGTTTTATAAGCACAATGAAAGGAAGGCAGGGAGGAGCTTTATATGACATGACATTCTGGGATATGCAGCATTAAGTCCTCAGAATTAGAGCAAAGACTCATTCTGCATGAAAAAAAATACACATTCACAGAAAAAAATGTATTTCAGACTCCTCTTGAGATAAATGCAGTTGAAGATAACATATGCCAAGAATTGAGGTAAAGAACAGTCAGAGGAAGCCTTTTGTCATGCAGAACAATGACAACTTATTTTAATTGGTCTCACAAAGTCTAGTAACTAGGCCATGTATTCTTGACATCCATCTACTGACACATTCTTCATCAGTCAGCTGTTTGAATATGTACAGATATTGTTCTCAAATAATGGGAACTGCACAGCTTTTTTACAAAGTGTAACAGAGTGTGTTATTTTAAGAAGGAAAACCACTCTCCCCTGGCGCAAAGAATGTGAAAATAGGGTTGCTGAAGATGTGCCAGCTCTGTAATACAGGCTTAGTGTACAGAGGAGAGTGGAAGTGAAAACCAGGACCTTGTTTAGTGTGAGGACAGGAGTGCAAGGAGGGGAAAGGAAAATATATGCCAAAGTCCCCCATTCCTAGCCCCTTACAAACATGCACACATTTTCTCCTCAAAAAAAGGTGATCAGCCATTGCACAAGTGACTTCTTGTTGGTGGCATGCTTTGTGAGGTGAGGTGACATTCACGGGCTCAGGCCTGCTGGAGCACTTGGCACCAGCCATGTTTATACAATTTTTTGTGGTCATTCCCACTCCAGTTGGTGAGAAGCTTAGAGGGTTGTTTGATGCTGGTGTTCAAGGCTAGGTTGGACAGAGCCTTGGGTGGCATGGTTTAGTGGGAGGTGTCCCTGCCCACGGCAGGGGGGTTGGAACTGGATGATCTTAAGGTCCTCTCCAAACCTAACTATTCTATGATTCTATGATGTTTGGTTTTTTTCCCAATGAGCTGCCACCATTTGGATTCTTATAAACCCCTTATTTCATTACATAGAGTCTCTTGAGGACAAAGTGTATCCTCTGGCTGTTGCATCCAAGTCAAAGTGCCTTCTCTGTGTTAATTTCTTCTTCAGAAACATTGCTGGGAAAGTGAAGTACATGACATAGAAACAGTCATTTGACATCCCTTTGGAGATTCATCTAGAAATATGTGTTAGTACTTTCATGTCTGATGATCACTAAACTCTACAACTGTGCTGGCGCCTCAGTACCTGCTGTTAAAAGAAACAAGATCCCAAGGTTGAGGCAAACTGGGGAACTGAGCAATAGCAGCAATGGGAATGAAGAGTTTGGAAAATGCTTCAGAAACTTGTCTGTGAGCCAATGGTAAGAAAGCTTTCCCATCATGCAGTAACAACCTGCAGTACCTAGAATAAGAGTACGTAATGTGAATACAGTGTTGACTAAATTCCTGTTTAAAGGTGGTATTATGTTATGTGCCTCACATGAAGTAAATAACTACGTCCAGTAAAGATTTGGGACTGAGGTGTTGAAAAAACGTCCAAGGATTTGGCTGTCAAGATTAAAAAGACCCAGTTTATTATTTAATGAGTAGATTTTGAAAATCTGCCTTTTGGCTTCAGTAGATAAAGTAAGACACATGCTTAATTACCTTCAAAGATCAAGTCCTCAGAAAAAAAGATGGTGATAGCAATGAAGGGACAGCTGTGGTTACTGTGTCCAGCTTCCTGGTACTGCAGGCAACAGTTTCTTATAGTTTCTTTCATGCACTGGATCATATTTCCTCCTAGCTCAGTTAGGAAGTTAACCTTCCCCATTGCTGGCTGCTCTGGGCAAAGACGACCGTTTTTATTTTTTTTTAATTACTATTATTTTATTATTTTAATTTATTTTATATTTATTTTTCACCCAGTGTTTTTCTGGAGAGGCCACAACTGCTGCATGTTACTAAGGTCAGGTTCAGAGGCTTAAAATTGCCTAGCTCCCTTTTTACTTCTCCTCTTAACCCCATTTCCTCAATAGGGATGGTACATTTGTTATTGTCCAAGCATATAGTTCCATTCATAAAAGTTTGACAGATTTATTAAAAATCCTTGTACCTGCAATTTCCAAATGGTGGGGCAAAGACAGTCTGAATTCTTCAGCTTTATCTCATTCGGTTCCAATTTTTCCGTTTGTCTCAGATATGGACAGACTTTCTCTGCTGTCTTGTCCTCACCCTGCTTCTGTCCCCACATCTGACACCACTGCTTTTATTGAAAACTGAGACAAAGTGTGCAGGACCAGGCCAAAATCATCTTTCATCTCTACTTTATCCTCACTTCTTAGTGGCCCAATCTGTTTGCTTGTCACCTGAAGGAGTATCTAAGCCTTAGGATTATTGGTCACATTTATTTTTCAACATATGTCTGGAAGCCAGTCTACCTTAATGACACAAATCTCACTGGTCCCTCTGTTCTTCTAATAACATTACAGAAATTGCTATTCATATCCAGCACTGAACCTGGAGGGGGGAGCATCTGTAACAAACTTCCAGTAGTGCTCAATAGAATCACTTATTACCCTTTCTGCAAGCAATTTTACACAAATGAAATCTATTTTATCCATCCTGCCCCTTCTCATTCGTTCTTCTGCATCAAGGAAGACCACTCATCCATTTTTGCCTTTCTGGTTTCCAAACCCACTATAACTATGGTCAATATTTTGTTATGTTTATGTTATTCCATTCACATTTGGTTTCACATATAGCGCCAGTTGTTCTAGGACCTCTGCTTTAATGCCTACATACCTTGGATTAACATATGAAGTTTCACTGGTAATCTTCAATGACTTGACCAGGCTAGTAGAGGTCATTTTAACAACTGTATTGCCTTGACAACTAGGGAGTCTCACTGTGTATTTGGGTAATAACATGCCTCTGTTATTACACACTGATGGTGCCATTATAGGCCACTGGGCAGTAAGGACCTTTGTTTTGGTCCAGTATGATCATTATAATATGCCAGTCTCAGCAGTACTAGGTTTCCTTTCACTTTGCTGTTCATTTTCCTATTGATTTCTATTCCCTTAATTTCTATTTTCTTGTATATTTGATTTTCCTTTCACTCTGCAGTAAATGCAGGGGTGGACTGTACACGCATAACTCTCTTCCTATTATTTAGTTTGAAGATCATCTACTTGGTCTCCCCTGCCTTGACCTCATGATGCCTTGGCAGAGGTCAGTAACATCCTGACTTGCACTGAGAATATTAATAAAGAAATATTACAGACAGTTTTTCACAATACAGGAAAAGAGGAGGCAGCCCATAAAATTGTGAGGCAATGGACAAAAAGAAAATGAGAAGATATACTCCATTCCCCACACTGTGCATCATTGAACTGTTGGTTTAACACAGTTAAATACAGGATGTATTCACACAAAGGAGTCCCAGAAGAGATTTAACAAGTTCTAGAAAGAAAAACCTGCAAATACTTTTATGCACAAAGAAAGAATCTGAGGCCCAGGATGATTCTTTGAGCCTTTGATTTGCTGGGAGCACCACCCCAGGGGGTTGTTACCCTGTCCTCTTAACACATCTTTAAGCTTCAAATCATGGTCACTAGTAGGGATAGGACCCTGAATTAGGTAGTACTGATGTGGTTTAGATAATCTTGGATCATTTAGGGAAAGAGTTTGCCCCCAGTGTTTCCCCAGTTTATGGACTTTTATTTTTTGTTATACTGCTTTACTTCAAGGCAAATGGAGAGCATTTGGAGGCTTCCAGGTGGTCTTACTGGTTAACCACAAAGCTTCATGGAAGTACTTCTTCCCAATATATTGGTACAATCTTGTGGCCAGTGCTGGCTCTTGGTGTTGGAAAGCAGAGCTGCACTTGCAGCTGTACCCTAGGCTGCCTCCACAGTTCTTTGAGGTTACTCACTGCCAGTGCTCAGCTCCCTGTGTGCAGACAGGAAAGTTCTTTACCTCCGGAAAGGAGTTGTGGGAATAAACAGGTAAATTTCTGAAAAGCACCATGGAATTGCTGTTAAACTGGCTAGAGAGAAGAGGGCATCTGGCATTGGTGACTTGAGTTTTGATAAATATTTTAATAAATATTTTGGCTTTCTTGATTATCAGCTTTTTTTTTTTTTTTTTTTTTTTTTAATGAGGTGAATGGAAATGAAAAAACTCATTGTGCTCTTGCTGTGTATGTTGATTATGGGTTCTGCAGCCAGATCTGTAGTGCTGGCATTACACAAAAGTATCGAGTAATATTCGAGACCAGGAGAGGCTGCATTTCCCATCTGGCCAGGTCCATTTGTTTGGCTAGTCAAATGTATTCTGTAAAGTGGAGAGAGAAAGAAAAGCTGCTTCTGCCCTCTGAAAAGCAGAAGGTATTATGAAAAATAATGCAATACAGCAAAGCCATGATTATCCAGATGCCATAAGGAAAACTGAATAAACCTGGATAAGAGAGTTTCAGAAATTCAAGGGACTTGTCAGCATAATTAATCGAAATCAGGAGACATAGGCTGTGTTTTGTATAATGGAAAGTATCAGGCAGCTGAGGGACAGATGACCCAAGGTTATATTGTAATATTGTTACAATATAATATATATTGTTATATCGTAATACTGAAGCTGCAGTGCAGCTTCCATATGTCTCATCCTAAAAGTCTTTTTTAATATCTGGTTACCATCAGAAAGTTCACTCTGCTTGAAAGAGAAAGAGACAATAATCACCATGGGTGCTGCTTACAGAAAATGGGATGAAGAATCCTGAGGTTACTGTGTAAGGGAACAATAACTATGTTCTTGATGGGTTTTTTTTGTTTGTTGGTTTTTTTGTTTTTGTTTTTTGTTTGGTTTGCTTTGGGTTTGGGTTTTTGTTTTTTGTTTTTTTTTTTCCATAAGTGATTAACCAAAGCAAGCTACACAACAGCTTACAAAAGGGATAATTAGCGCCTGTTTGTTTTAATTCCCTAGGACTTTCCCTTTTTTCACAACATCCATTCATGCAGCACACATTTGTCCAGTCACAAAAGCTGCCCTTGCACATGCCATTTTAGGTACCATTCATGAACCATTGAAGGGAACAGTTGGCAGAAGCTGATATTTAAATGGAAGCATTTTAATGGAAATTAGAATAATTTATTCCCATTACATTTGCAAAGCTAAGCTACATTCTGCTCTAAACATAAGGCGCATGAATAGATAAACGGATAGATGTGCAGGCATCACACTCTCAAAAGTAACACTGGGTGATCACAGGTCAAGATCACATTTGGCTTCTCACTTAGCAAACGTTGTTTTTCCAGGAATATCTGAAATCTTTTTCTACATCCTTAATGGAATTTTGATCACTGTTTTGTGAGAAAATCCTCATAGGGAAAAGCCTGTTTTCCATACTCGGGATCTGAAAGTAAGCCTTAGCTGATTTTAAACTTGGAACCATCGTACCAATTAGGTTGGAAAAAAGCCTTTAAGATCATCAAGCCCAACCTTTACCGCAGGACTGCAAAGTCCACCACTAAAGCATATCACTGAGGGCTTCGTCTACACATTTTTTGAGCACTTCCCAGCACGTGATTCCACTTCTTCCCTGAGCAGCCTGTTCTAATGCCTGATCACCCTCTCAGTGAAGAAATATTTCCCAGTATCCAAACTAAACCTCCCCTGGTGCAGCTTGAGGCTGTTACCTCTTGTCTTATCGCTCATTCCTTTGAAACGTTGAGAACTGTTAAAAGGTTTGGTTGATCTGTTTGTCCATGAAGCTGTTCAGAGACCACCTCTTTCTGACAGGGCCAGCAGAAGGTTTGCAAATCAACATCATAAAGTTCTTTTGAAAATGTTTTTTTACCCATTACTGCATTTGAAAATATGTGTGTATATATAAAAGTTTTCTTTCTGTGAGAAATGTGAAGAAGGGATCAATTATTAGAACTACACACATCCATGCTTGAAATTAAAATGTAAAGAAAGCTGAAGGATGATTTTTGAACATGCAGGCTTCTCAAGGCAGTTGCTTCAGGATCCAGGTCACTTTATTAGGTATATTCAGTTTTCAAGTGATCCATGGTGAATTTAAGTAGTGAAAACTCATACTCCTGTCTTTTAATTTACTGCAAAAAAGCAGCTAGGTACTTCTTACAGCAAATCAACTCAGATGATGAACATGCATAAGGTGGTTTTTGTTTAGTTTTCTATCAACATCATAGTGCTTGCGTCAACATGTTTATGACATATGAACCCATAATACTCTTTCCTGGACTGTACAAAGTGAAAATGAATGAGGCAAAAGCTCTGCAGCAGCACCCCATTGCCTAAAACACTGTTAGATCAGCCTGAATAAAGAAGGCTGGAAGAAGACTGGCTTTAATTCTATTACCAGGGCAAGAAATATTCAGAAACTGCGAAGTTTGAGATCTGGCTGGTGCTTAGCCTTGCACCGGTAGATGGCTCTGCGCGATATCTGGAGTTAGGGTCAGGTTTGGGCTCCACTAAAAAAACAGGGCAAAGCCCGGAGCTGGAATTACATAGTGGAAACTATGTTTTATAGCGGTACTTTCTTAAGGGTAATGCATAGATTACTTTAGGAAAAAGAGGAGGAAAAAAACCCAAACCACAAAAGAACAAATGCATCCTAGGAAAATCTCTAATTGCATTATGAAACATAAAGACTATCTGGGTTGCCAGCCAAGGAGCAGTCATGATTCATTTGAAAGAAAGAAAAAAATCCAACCAGCTGATAGACAAAAGAATTGCTGCAAGTGTGAAAGGAACATTTTATTATTATAAATGCATAAGAAATTCAAAACAGCTGAAATTAAAAATATCTTTTTTTTTGCAACCAGCTACTGAGAATTTATCAGATTGGCAGAGTTTTTATGCAAGAATTTTAACCACTAACTGATATGAAAGCCTGACATAATGACATAAGTCCTCATGTGCCTGTATGCTAGGTGATCTTCTTTTCCTTCCAGCATCCCTGTCACTAATCTCACAGACACTCACAGTACTCAGTACTTGATAGATGCATGTGAATAGTCAGTTGTGTGCTTATTCTGGAGGTCTTATTATACATGTTGCATATATACACATGATACGTATATAATTACTGTATTTTTTCAGAGATTCACTACCAGGAACAGGGTTGATTGATAGTTTTCTATTCCTATCTTCAAAATACCGAAATCTAACACATCAGGATAAGACGTATTTTGTGAGTCTTGACCAATCTCTCAAATCCTGCAACAGTTCCTTTTTTTCTTGCAGTGAAAATTTCATTTGACCTGATATTTTTGTTATTACAGCTGTTCTCTTACTAAGGCATATATGAAAGGACCTTTATAATTCTTGGATCAAATATTTAGTTGACGTTGTGGTCCTAAGATGGTATCAGAGAACAAAGGACCTGAGAGGGAGGAGGGATGCACAGCAGCCTGCTAAACAGTATAGGAGTCATCGGAGTAGTGTGAGGTGGTGCTGGTGGGGGTTGACAGGTCAGGTGAAGGCTGAAATGGGAGAGTGGGTTGATGTGGGAGGAGATGACCAAGAGATCAGCGAGGAGACAGAGAGGGCAGGATGAGGGAGCCATGGAAGAAGGGATAATGAGATTACAGGATCAGAGAGTTCAGTTGAAAACTAGTTTAGCAGGTAGGTGTGAGAGAAAGTTCAAGGAGGTCAACATGCTTTTGCTGGAGAAAGTAGTGATGCACCACAGGGGAGGAATGCTCCAGGGCTGCTGTAGCCAGGAAGGCCTCTCAGATATTAAGATGGTGAGCTTAATTGCTGAACTATTTAAGCAAATCAAGGACATAAATGTTGTATGTTCCTTATTTAACAAATGGAAAAATAAAGAGGCTTAAATTGCAAAGCAAACAGCAATTAAACCTGCTGCATCTGCATGTGTGTACATGCACCTGGATACCAAATTACTGTTATCCAGGGACAGGACAGTTTGCTTCTGTGGTAGCAGCTGAGGGGTAAAAAAAGAAAAGTGATGATCTGACACACTCATGAGAAAAACAGTAGGTGCTGCAATGCTTTTAGGGGACACACTTTCAACTAAACATCAATATTTTGAGTTAATTTCCATAAATCTTTCTAATCTATTTGCTTGCAACAGAGTACTAGAAAACAAAAGTTAAACCCTGTGGTACATAAACATGCATGCAGGCATATTGTTTGTGGAAATAAATTTGATGTAGAAGTGACTCGTTAAGACTCTGTAGCTTTTAATTAAAACAAAAAAAAAAGGAGGCTGGATGCAAATACAAAATGCCAATGTGAACAAAAAATAATGCAAAATACAGAAGTGAACAGAAAAGGGTCAGGAAGGGTGTCAGCCTTGAAATTCAGATTAAGGCAATTACTCAAACCAAAGGCACAAGCAAGAAAGCCAGATGTAGTGAGTACTCAAACAAATACCCTCTTCAGAGAGCAAACAGAGCGAAGAGCTGCTAGTCACCCTGAATGTGATGCCCTAAGGCTGAAATATAACAGCTGGGGAACGACTGAAGATTTCAACTGAAGTGCAGATCAGCTTCATGTGCTTCTGTGCCAGTCATGTGGAAATGGGTTCAGGGCTTCCCGGGAGAGTGGGGACAAGATAGGTTCTCCTCTTGGCAGAGGCTTTGTCCAGGGTGTTGCTTAGGCAGGGTCAAAGCACACTGATAGCTAGCTGCGGAAATCTAATAGAAACACATTGATTTTATGCCTTGTGACAAACTCCTTGTCACCTTGCCATCTGATAATTTCTATTTATTCACAGATACTAGCTGCTTGTCTCTCTTGATGTAATAATTTTCCCCTTGTTAAGAGCATTTCTACTCCTCTTGGGTCCCAACCTACCTTTCCTTTCAAGTACCTAATTGATTAACATATTTAGGCCAAGCTGAGGTCCTTTGAACTGGTGGTCACAGCTTGACTCTTTCTGCGCCTTTGTTGGGGCTGATGAAGGAGCTGCATACCCAATAGCTTACATGCTTTTCTACCCCTAAAGGGTGTCAGCTACAGACTCTGCCTCATAAAATGCAGTGGCTGCATTTTTGCATCATTAATTTCCTGGGGAAATCCACCAAGATTTTAACCTGAACACAGAAGAAAAAGAAATAAAGACGAACATATCAAAGTCATATACTTTCCAGCCTCCACTGAATCCCCTATGTGGCAATTCTCTCTATTTTGACCAAGGGAATTACCAAAGCCTACACAAATATCTGCTGCAGTCCAGAAATAAGTGTGATCCTGGAAGCACCTGCAGTTCTCCTGGGAAGGAATTATAAAGCTTCACTGGTAGCTTTTCTGTCAGCTTCCAGGCATGAGCATAACTGTCTGTAACTCACAGTGATGAGCAGCACCAATCCAGACTCAAAGGGAACCACAGTGATATCCATGAATCAGTCACTGCCCTGCTCATCTTCAGAACAGCCTGACCCATCCAGCTTTTTCTCTCATACTGGTCAAAACAAGAACTGGCTCTGCAGCTAACCAGCAGCTGAAGCATACAGTGAGGATGAATGTTTCAGTTTTATTTCTCATGCAATACTTGAACCCACAGATTTATGTCCGTGTAATGTACAGTTTTGAAAACACATTGGTGCTCTGCTGGTCACAAAATGCCTCATTACCCTCATAAAGCAGAGGAATGGTTTATAGCTTGTAAGGCTGAGGCTGAGGCCCTGGTGTAAGCTCCCAGCAGGAATGGGGTTGGAGGAACCAGCCCCTGGGCATCCCCACAGAAATGGGTCTGAGCCTAGGGTTGGAGTCCTCAGGGCACTGGGGGAAAAATTCCAAAAGCATTTCTAAACTTGTCTTCTGGTTCAGATCAGGACTTCGGTGGTTTAATCAAAGATCTCTGAACAAGCAGTTTAACGGATACTGAGAATCCTTCTTGGCCTTCCCACTGATAGGTTTTCAGACCTTGGCTGCAGCACTCCCTGTCTGTTTGGAGTTTCACTCCAGGGCTGTTGTGGTCCTCCAGATGGGATTTATCTGAAAATGGAGCTGGACATCTAAGGAAATAGTACAGACTCTGCTGTTTACATGAATCTGAGGTTTGCATTAATCTGTGCCAGAGTTGTGAGGTACTGAAACTTGTCCCCAGGACACTGTAAACCTGGATTCCCCAGAATTCCAGGATCAATCTCCGCAGTGTGCTCAGAAAAAGACTTTTTTCCAAAACATTAGTAGTCACGGGTTATTGGCAATTCTTTTAAATGTAAGGACTTTAAACCTATCTTCTTCCTTTTATTCTCTCTGAGCCTTAGAGCTTTTCAGTGCAGATCTACAGTTGTTCCTTCTGTTTATTCAACTGTGTAATACCCTCAAATAATTTCCTTCTCAGAGCCACAGGCAAAAAAGTCCTAGTACGACTGCTGGAGTTGAGTGGCGCCCTTGCCCTGCACTAGATCAAGGGGAAGTCAAACAATTTCTTCTAACCCAAATTTGAGCCTAAAAGGGATTCGTAAAGATAGAAATATCTTCACCACTAGCAAACCTCAAAGTGCTGATTCGATGACAGTGTTCATCACAATGTTTACCATGAATATGCATGCCTGGTTTCTTCCAAAAGGTTGCATACTGCACGAACTCCACAGGAAGATAGGGATGGGTAGAGAGAGCAAACTAACCCACTTAATGGGTAGCAGTCTGACAGAGGAAATGCTAAGGTCAGTCTTCCCCAGTTCCTGCTTTTTGCAGCATGGCTATCTGTCTGATAACTATCTGAGAGCTGAAAAGCTGCAAGGGATAGAAATGACCCACTGCCTGCTGTCATTTGACCAGAAGAGTGAAAAATAAGTGTCTTCCTCCTTGTACCAGCTTCTGGGGAAGGCAGTCCCAGAACAACAAATTGCATCAGGCCCCGAGGCAAAAGTCTGAGCTAGTTTTTGCCTGCTGCTTTTTCTCTTTCATTGTCTGATGAAGTCTTCAGTGTTCAAGGGTGGGAATCAGGAAAACTGGATTCCTCTCTGATGGATCATCAGACCTGATTCCACCTATTTTACTAAGAAAAATATATTTGAGTTGTTTAGAGCAGCAACCTGCCTCTTCAACACACAAAGCATTCCTGGGGGTGCTGCTATAACTTCTATAGACCTCATGGCTGAAGTCATCTTCCTCTAGGTCATGTAGTAGACCACAATTTTTTGCAGGCTGCCTCAACCTTTTGTTCCACAACCAAACCGATAGCCATCTTGCTAGCACAGGGAGAGCACTGCCATTTTAAGGCCTACTTTCTAGGGAATTTTTAGCACAATCAGAAACAGACTCACTCAGTGTTTCATGTTTTTTACTTAGGAGTTGTAATTTACCCTACTGCTTTTGAAAGCAAGGCCAGGAATTTAAGCTGTGATATGTGTGCTCTAAATAGGAAGTAAACCAAACCTGATAAGCAAACATAGGTAAGCCTGCATCAAAAACTCCAGATCAAAACTTCTGGGGAAGTTCAAAAGGCTGTTATGGGGATATAGATCTAAATCTTGCAGGTGGCTTTTCTGTTTCTGGTAAGCTGAACGAAATACCTACTTCTAAAGGTCTCACATTTTTCAAATACCCATAGCATGATGCAGATCTGAATTCTGTGGCGGGAGCTAGGCTCTATCCAAAGATACATGCATATGCTGCTCATCTACAAAGACCACATTAGCTGTGCTGTCTTAACTTGGAGCTGTCCCCTGCATAAACCACGGGAGATGAGTGTATGAAAAGGTGCAAATCATTGCCCTGAGCTCAAATAGCAAACCATGAGTTATAAGACCATGTTAAGCTTTTGAACAAGCTAGGACTTACATCAGTGGCTTGAGGGTGGTGGGGCCAGAAGCTGCGAAAAACATGTTGTTCCAGATACAGAACACCCAAGCTGAGATTCAAATACATATTTCTGACATAGTATGTTACACACAGAGCAAAGGACTGATCCACAGCCCAGAGAAGTGTCACAGAGCACTGTCTTTAAATCTGGACTTACCAGCAGGCAATAACAATCTTCATTGATTTGGAAGGAAGAATGCAAGTTTCAAAAAGGAAGAATTAAAAGGAGCTTCCAAGAAACCAGTCACGGCACACATGGTTTGAGCAACAGCTGCTGTTGAAGCATCTCAGTCAGTCAACCTTTTCCTTAACACAGAGAGGTTACCCTCATGTTACTACCCGGCAAGAATACTTGGAACAAAACATTTTTAGAAACATTAAATTTTGTTAAAGGAAGGGGTTCCAGTGGAAACTGTTGGTAAATTTGTTCTTAATTTTCTCAGAAAAGGCATCTTTTTAATCAAGAAAAACTACCAGAAAAATCCTTTAAATTTTCAGTCATCTGGGAAAAAAAAAAAAAAGGACTCCTAGATACTTTGAGAGAAGCTGGCACCTTTACTGTTGTCTCAACCTCTTTTTAAAACCCGATGAAAAACTGCGGCTTGGCTGGAGATCTCTAGCTGAAGAGTCCATCAAGCACAACAGCAGCAGCAAAAATATTACCAGTCTCAAGTGCAGAAAGAAAAAAAAATTAAATGAAAGCAATACATCCATCAATTACCTGCAAACACTTTTCTCTCTGTCCTTCTATCTTTCTCTCTAGTATTCAGGCCATGCTTTATTAATTTAATTACAGCTCTCTCACCTCCTCAAGGTGGCTGCCATGTCTGAGGCTGAGAGTGGTGAAAGGAGCAGCGTGGCTGAGAAATTCCTCTCACCCTCCATTTTAGTGATTCAAAGCATGGCATCTTATTAAATAACATCTTAATTGCCAGTGGCTCCGGTGTTCTGGAGATCAGAGGTTAATTTTTATTTTCTCTCCCTTGCAGCAGAACAGCAGTTCTTCAGCAGAGCGTGTCTCCCTTCCATCGACATAAGGTGGTGAACTTGGCTGGAGGGAAATGGTGTCTCAGAGGTTTGGGGAATGTCTCCTCTATTTTTAATTCCAGCGGCCTGGTAATTATAAAACTCTACTCCGACCTACATTGTTAATTTTCATTAAAAACAGACAAGGGTAATCAATCCTCAAGCTTGCATTTGGGGACCTTTTCCAAACTGCCCAAACCACGCTGCTCCAAAGTACTGCAGATTTATTAACACTGGAGAAACTGAGAGTTCAGCCAAAAGGATAAGAAGCCATCCTTAGTCCTCAACACTGTACAGGAGTCATCCTTTTAATAGGAGCAGTAAAAGGCACCCTTTTTACTCTGTCTTTCTCAGTCTAAGCAACTGATGTCGTATCATTCATCAGGATGCTGGAAATTGTATAAGTCCATCATTCAGCATCAGTGAAAACAGACTGAGGCTGGCTATGCAGCCTTAATTTGGTTCAATATTTAATGACTCATGCGATGCATTTTATTTCATCTGCAGCAGTTTTCTGCCTCCTTATTTATTGCAATCAACTTTATTCCCAGTAGCAGCGCCTTGTATGTAGACTGTTTTCCCAGATACTTTGAGGGGTTAAAGAAGCCAGCTACAGAGCTAAGAAGAAGTGAAGAGAGAAAATGAGAGGGTAAAGGAAAGACAAGATGGATGGAGAGTCAAGGAATAGCAGAAGTTGTGTTTGCCTGTCTGGTTTAGATAATGAAGCAGAGGATTTTTCAAGGTCCCTTTTGATCCTATTTATGAAGGTTCTACTTTCCATACTAAACTGGTATTTGAATGTCTCATAATCTTTGTGACATTTTACCTTCACATCTGTGAGTTGAAGCAGGACTATTATCCCTCTTGTATGATGGGGAGTTGTGTACTGCTCCCCATCTATCTGGGCTACCTCCACTGGCAATTTGGCTTTTTCACAGCTAGTGGAGGAAATTAAATGCTTCCAGTGAGTCAGGCAGATTTTAGGTGGGGCCAGAGCCATGGAGACAGGTCAGAGATCTGCTAACAGTTTAGATGCCTAATTCCAAAGGGCAGTTCTTCAAAATCTGATGTGTAACCTCTGATCTTGCCGTATGTCCTCCAAGAGAACTTGTTCAGGCATAAAGCCCTGCTAGGTGGTATAGAAACACAATGCATGCACAACTAGGCTAGCCAGCTGCATCTGATGGATAAGGCCACACACCTGGTGTGCAGAGCAGAAGGTATAAGCAAGGCAATCCAAAGCCAGAAAACTCAAAGAGTTGGGGGCTGCATTGATCTGTAAAACAAAGAGAAAGAATCACCAGTGTCTGAGCTGAGAAAAACAGGAAAATGAACCACAAAATGTAGCCAGTGTTAAAAACACAGTTTTATCAGGGACAAAACCAGGCCAGAGAGACTGAGGAAAACAAATGCTTTAGGTCACAGGAATTCTTCAGAAAGAGATATGCAGTGTTATGATATAAAATTCCATTATTGTAAATATTCACTGTATTGTAAATTCACTAATACACTGTGGTTACAGTGAAATAGATCGTTGTTCCCACCCACTGAATAGAGTTGCTAGTCTGATTCTTCAGTTATGCCCTAATTGCTTTACCTTTTTACTAAGGAACAACTTTTAAAGTAGGTTAATATTAATGTGCTTGTTAGCTAATAGATTACAGCCAAATACTTTTAACCTGGGGGTAGGACTGATTTTTAAAAAAAATACCAGCTGATATTGAGCTTTTTCCTTTTGAGGCTTTTCTGTCATTCCTGGAAAATTTTTACATTCTGACTGTTAAAAGTCTCCTGATAATTTGTTGGAATGTTCATGCTCTTTTTTCCATCTCTTCTCACTCTTCATTTAAAAGAAACCATATGGGGTTACTGGCAAGCATGGACAAGTTATAAAGGTATCTGTAACATATTTGTGCATGTGTGTGTGAAGGGATGCAGGAGGTAAAGCTAAAGCTAAGTATCTTACAATGTAATTCTTTAATAAATATTGTATTTCTCTAGGAAAGGGAGCAAGAGGATTTGTTCATAACATCTACTGCTGGGATTAGCGAGTAGAGGAGCCATTTCAATCCTTATGGTAGGGAGGAGCAGGATTAGGTTAAGATGGCAGTGCAAGAAGTACTTAAGGAAGGACTTCAGAGCCATGCTGGAAGGGACAAAGGTGGCAGGCGAGCAGGCTCCATCTGTGAAAGTACCTTGGTGAAGTGACAGGTTCAGTGGTAAAGAGGGTAACAGGGCCATGGAGGGGAGCTGCCCCCAGCACCCACAGCTTCAGAAACTGCTGATGTCCTGCACTGGCATGTTTACAGTGATGCAATGCAGGTGTTTGCTGGAAGGTGCCCAAGCCTGACCCATCAGGAGCTGCACTGCCCTGATGGCTTCAGCAGGATCACCCTGGCCTTTGGCAGTGAAAAATTCTTCCCTGGATTCCTTGCACTGAAATCCAAGCTCTAATTCAGAGCCTGACCTGTCATACTCTGTTTTATTGTAACATTAAATAGCCTACTAAAAGAGCATAATCAATGGTAATTACTGAATTGCTTTACACACTCTGGCATAGGGATACATTGCTGATCCAGCATTATGGGCCCAGCTAATGCCAAAGGGTTAGCACATTAGCTTCTGTTATTGCATATTATCAAGGTGGTGATGGTTTTTTTAATCCCTGTAATATGGCTTCATTCATTATAGTAGAGCAGCATTGTCGGAGACAGGAAATAAGCTTTTTAAAGAAAAAGCCTGCTGTGCTATTCAGGACCAGATTAAGTCCAAAGTGCAATATAAAAAGCAGCACAGGAGAAGAGCCGTAATTAGTGTACAGTGGGATGCAGCAGCTAGTGTTGAGGGGAAATGAGAGGCAGACAAGTTCTGATTGCAAGGAGGTTTCAGGAAAGGGTTTAAATCTTCTGCATCCCCATAATACTAATTTTAGTTCCGTTTTAGTCATTAGTCTGTGTTGCATCCATCTCAGGGATGTTCAGAGCAGGTGAGAGGAGGCAGGAAGAGGCAGCAGCAGCTGGAAATGCCATGTTCTGACTGTCTCAACCTATTGCTGCAGTTCCCAATGCCTCTCATGGAACAGAGGCACATTTCAGGAGTGGTTAAAATATTTTGTGTAATATGTTGCTAAGGCAACATGCTAGTCAAATCTAGTTACTGTCCAGGCCTTGCTGTTAATGCATTATACTATTTAGTGACCTGAGAAATTCCAAAAAAGAACACCAAACTTCCCCATAACTCAAACTGTTCCTCTGTTCATGTCCAAATCTGTAAAATGGTAGTATTCTTCTGGTATGGAGGGAGAGTCTAGGCTGAATACGTGATAGTTGTCCAGGAATTGCAACTAATCTTTGTCCATGACTGTAGAGGGAGCAAAGGTAGACCAGCCTTGAGTAGGGCTGCCAATCCTTCCCTCAAACTAAAAATATCATAGTCATTGCATGATCTGAAGTACCATGCAACCCCCTTTGACCAGTTGCTTCCACTGAGCAGCTCTTGGACAACAGAGACAGGTCCAGTTTCAAACTGCAGACTATGTGGGGGTCAAGAGATAGCTCCTGACTGAACCCAGATACTGAGCTTATGAATAGTGTTCCTATAAGCCAGGGAGGAGAACACTAAAGGAGACCCTCCAGGTAAAGCAATTTCTGGAACAGATAGCAAATGCAGAAAAGTTGTCAGGGTCACTGAAGCAAAAAGCAGGCTTGGGCCATGGACCTTCTTCTGTATAATATTTTAAATCAAAAAAATTAATATGAAGATGATAGGGATGAAATCAAAGGTATCCCTTCTACCTCAGAATGGGAAATGGATGGTGTCAGTTTCTGCTAGAGTCCTGTGATCATTCCTGGGCATATAGGTCAACACCAAAAAAAGAAAGCACCCCATGTTTCAATAGCAATTGCTTTCCAAAAATCTGTGATCTGCTCAGTGCCTTGAAATTAGAAAATACAGAAAAATCAAGCACAAGTAAGTAATTTCAAATGGATCACAAATAAAAAAGAATTTGACTGCTTCAACTGATTGTGTGAAGATAGGATGAGAAAGTTGGGGCTATTCAGCCTGGAGAAGAGAAGGCTGCGTGGAGACCTCATAGCAGCCTTCTAGTATCTGAAGGGGGCCTATAGGGATGCTGAGGAGGGACTCTTCATGGGGGACTGTAGTGACAGGACAAGGGGTAACAGGTTTAAACTTAAACAGGGGAAGTTTAGATTGGATACGAGGAAGAAATTCTTTCCTGTAAGGGTGGTGAGGCACTGGAATGGGTTTCCCAGGGAAATTGTGAATGCTCCATCACTGGCAGTGTTCAAGGCTGGGTTGGACAGAGGCTTGGGTGGCATGGTTTAATGTGAGGTGTCCCTGCCCATGGCAGGGGTGTTGGAACTAGATGACCTTAAAGTCCTTTCCAACCCTAGCTATTCTATGATTCTATAAATGTAAGTAGCTATGAGCCATTGATTTTATCTGTGCTTCTGACTAGAGCAGTCTTAACTTCAATGTTACACATTGCAGTCAGGCTCCCAGAACCCTGAATGTGTAACAGACAGTCTGATTTGGAGAAGAAATGGGTCAGATCTAAGATGCTGATGTGCTCTTCATTGTCCTAGAGACTCTTGTGGGGATGCCCCTGTATGTGTCGTGCACACTCACATGCATTTGTGCGAAGGATGTGATTTTTCTTTTGTTTTGTTTGGTTGACTGCATTGTCAGGGGGAAAAAAAAATACTCTGTGGGAAAATGTGCTTCTGTAACAGAAGATTAGTTAATGTCAGCAAGAAGGTTTTATTATTTAGATCAAGGCAATTTATGTTGTCTTAAAGGAATTTAAAAGAAATATGCATCTTCTTAAAAACCAGAATAATCCATCCCTAAATCCTAATTGTCCTCCAGTAGGAGATGGAAAATTTTCTTTTATTAAATTTAAAAGATCCTGTTGAGTTTAAAAAACTAGTGTTCAGGAAATTCAACCTTGGGAAGGTGAGCTTGAAAAACTTTTGCCAAAGTTTATTTTCCCTAGTGGCAAGCGGCTCCTGTATGCAGGTTTACTTTAGAAAATGAGCTAATGAATTGAGCCCTAGACACACAGATGATAATCTGGTATGAATGGGGCCCCCTACATTAATTAGAATATGACATGGCAGTAATTATGTCAATTTGCACTAGCCAGATTTAAGAACTGTATTGTACTTTTTCAGAAAAAGGGTATGATTCCTCACAAAAAAAGGAAAAATGAGATCTGGCAGGGTCTGTTCAGCGATATGTCAGTGCCTGCTGTATTATACCCTCACACCACCCAAAGCTGCCTCGGAAATGTCTGTCCCCTTCCAGAAGGAAGGAGCACCAAACAGATCTGTATCACCAATGGTTCTGTGTTATGAAGACACTATGGAGACACACAGGCGCAGGGTAGACCTTCAAAGTTGTCATTAGACCTTTCATCAACATAACTGCAACTATTAGTGGCTGCTGTCTTGATTAAATGAGAGTAGTTTTCAGAGTCTTCCAAGTCTGAGATCAGTCCTTCACGGCATCACAGCACAGAACTATATGTCACCTCTAGGCACTTGCTCTTTGCGGTGCCCATAAAAGGTATAAGCTACTCATTGTATTTCACAATGTTCTCATGAAACAAGAAAAAAAAATCTAGCTCAAAAGCCAAACAACAAAAACACCCATCAAAGCAGATGGAAGGTAAAACAAATTGGTTAAGTGGTGCTATGTGACACAAGTTAAGCCTCTGAACTTTTCTGAAGGACTAGGTCTTTTGACACAAAATCTAAAATATTGAAGGAGGCAGGAAATAAAAAACCCAAACACAACCCAAAACACAAAACATTTATGTGATGTAGAAACTAATAGCCTCATATGACTAAATGAACACTCAGTCACCAGGACTTTAAGGTCAAGAACATTTTACAGATCTGAACTTTTGTCTTGAGCAAAGACTTGTCCTGGTTAAGTTATAAATATGCAAATACATTGACTGGGTTACTTCCTCTGGAAGCAATAAGAGCTGGATATAGTTCCCAGTTTTACTCATGTGGGTAGCCATTAGTGTCCTCTAAACTGCAGAATGTTTCTAAGCACCCAGTGAAGACAGTTAACAAAGAATTTAAATAAACTATTTGTCTTGGTGTTTACTCTAGGGGAAACCAGGACATTCTTGTACAGGAACCTGCAAAAAAAAAAGGTCAAAAATTGAAGCATCAGTGGAAGAGAAAGTTAAGCATACTGCAGCTCCCTGAAGAAGTCAAGGCATATGTTGAAAAGGATGCCTTAGGCTGATAAAATACGCTTGGATTTTCAAGATATACTGGGAAGGTAAAGCACAGTTACTGGGGCGAAAGAAAAATATTGGTACAAATAATCACATTTGAGTAAACCATAAAGTCATTGTGAGATAAAATAAAAAAAAATTAATATGTTGTTATTAAAAGTTATCAGTTGACAATGTTTTGACCACTTTTAACAGTGGTCTCACAATACAATACAGAAGAGTGAAAGATACTTTGGCTGATCAAGATGTCCATTGAATGATCTGGGAAGAGCAGAGAGTAGTGAAGTGACAGAGTTTGCATTAACATGAACTTCTTTAGATTTGACAATCCTGAAGTTGGTGGTGCAGGTGAATAGCTGAAGATGGATGAAACATAGAAGCTGAGCAATAAAATGATAAATGAAATTCAGTGTTGCTGGGTGCAAAGTTATGCACAACAGGGAAATACCCTCATCTATGCAGTATAGGCTTTTAGTCATTGCAGATTTCCCTGAAAAAAACACTACCCCTACGCTTGGCAGGGGTCAGAAATATCAGTCAAATAAGAGCACAGAAATGTCAAAAACTTCTGTCAAAAATGATGAGAAAACTAAAAAGTCAAGGGCAGAAAACATCATTACTACCACCTCTAGATCTGGGCTGTGCCTATGTCTCCAACACAACGTGAGCATAGCGTTGACATGGTTTGGATATGTGGACAGGAACAGGACCAGTCTGTTCAAGTGTGGCTTTGGAACCACGGAGTTCTGTGGAACACAGCTGAAATATGTCCTCTAGAAAGACAGAAAAGTCGCATCAGCAAGGGCTGTCCTCTCCCAAGACCTGTTGAAATAGTACAGGATTGTGAATGCCATGAGATGCTGGTGGCCCTCACCACTTGCTGCTGATGCCTAATAGTGGCAGAAAGCTGGGGTACAGTCACTTTTGGTCCAGTGGGGAAGTTTCTTCCTGTATTTCTAGCTGCCTTACTTGCCTAGCAGAGTTCTGTTATTCAGTTCTGGTAAATTCTTGATTTTGTAATATTCAGATTATCCAGCCAGCTGCATCATAGATCAAAGCTACTTCTCACTTGTTGTAGTTTTGCTAAAATAAATATTCATAGTTTCATTACAAGCCATGGTTTTCCGAACCTATGTACTAAGGGATTATTTGGAGGTTTTGCTTTAATGATGCACAAAAACTGTAATAGTCCTTTCAGAGCCTTAAGCAACAATATGTTTTGCCTCTTCTAAAAGCTAGATAACTCTTGTTTTGAATGATTTAGTAGCAAACTCACTTAGTCACTGTGCTTTGGCTCAATGGTCTGCAAAATTTTCTTTTTAGAAATATAAACCCATTATGTAAATGCTAAAAAGCATCTTCAGGAAAACTAACTTCAATTTGGTTTTGTCTTTTTTTGTTTGTTTCAAACTTGGCGAGCTTGAGATCAATTATATGACCTTTTTTTCTTCAAAATATGAAAAATAAAATTACTTTCTGACTAAAAGAATTGATACAAGATTAATTTTTACAAGTTTTAGCCCAGAAGCAATGTTTCCACTGAGTTCTATGCCCCCTGAAAATTGATGATAGATGAAGAGAGATTTGCAGTGCACATCCTGGAGAACAGATATTTATTTGATTGGGAACTCTGGTTTCAAAACCTGGTCAACCTCTATTATTTGGTCTCTCCGTATTCTTGCCCCTGAGTTTCCCACTTCTGAATGGCTCCTTTGCAGAGTGGACTGGCAGATTTTTCTGTATGTCCAGTTTCTTCCACATAAGGATCCTTATTCTCTCCAGACAATTTGTCTACTTGTGAAATACAGCTCTTGGCACACAGTTTTTAATGGGGAGAAAAAAAAAAACCAAACCAAAAAACCAACCCAAAAAACTACCTACCTCGTCAAGGATCCTCCTAGTTTAAAGGACGTAAAAGCTTACATTGAATGAATTCTGAGTCTTAACCATTGTGTCACTAGGAGGACACTGCTTGGAGGAAGGTTTTGACCTTGTGGACATGAACAGGTTACGTCTTTTAGCATGTGCTAGGTCCAGGACTCATATTTTCAGAATACAGAGCCCTGAATGCTAAGAAAACTTTTTGTAAACAGTTGGGGTGAGACTGAGATATTAACTGAACCTATTTGTTACACACTGGTGTTTATTGAGCCATTAAGTCTATGTTTTTAAAAGGCAGGTCATTAGCAAAGCAGGAGCCATGCTGATAAAAAGAATATGTGAGAGGTGGCAATGGCTGGGGAGGAAAGTCACATTTTGGTTTATTTTTTCTGTTCTAAACAGCACAAAAATTAAGTGTTTAGTTAATTGTTTGCTGTGCATTTAACAACTTTCCATTAGTTCATTTGTTTCAGCGCAGCAACAATCAAGAACACATTAACTACTGTCGCAGCTCAGCAAGGGAGGAGGCTAGAGGCAGGTGCTGGGGTCAGTGTGTGCAGAATCAAGGGACCATCAGTTTCCTCCTGCATTAATTTGTCTGCAGGAGCTTCCCAGAGTCACAGTGGCACAGTTAGAGTCACCAGCCATTTCCAGATGGAGCTTTTGAGAGTTTTTGAGAGTGAGTAGATCCAGCTGGAAAAGGTCTGTAGTCAAAAGGGCGGATACTGATACATCTTACTGCCCTTCTGTGTGACTCTATTAATTCTGCTGTGTGTTTCATCCCCTGCCAAGAAGGATGGCAAAGAAATGACGGCATTGAGCTGGAGCCATGGAGACTTGAATTCATTTACTCCTCCCCAAACTCCCTTGAACAAATCATTCATGGCAAGGTTTGAAAAGGGACATGAAAGTATGGTTTCAGATATTCAAAAGAAGAATTAAAAGAAGTAATTGACTTATTTGAGTTTGGCTTCAGTTGGACCAAGATTCACAGTTTCACACTATTATCAGATGAATGAGACATCAAAACACAATTTAGGTTAGCAGGATGCATTACAAACTAATTTTACAAGAACTCTATGTGAAGGAACAGGGGAGGCAGGGAAACCTTTTGTATTTCTTGCATAACACCTATTCCAGATATATCTACATCAGAGAGGCCAGCTGTGGAGAAACTGACATCTGTCCAAGAGTTTACTCCTGTCCTCCAAATCATGAGCTATACTGAAAATTTAAGCTCCTGTTTAAGAGCAATGAGACATAACTGACTAGCGAGGAGTTAACCTGTTATCGCCTGTCAGCTGAACACCAGTAATCAGCCACATATATACTCATTGCGAATATGATCTAAATTGCCTTGGCTTGAACCACTTCAGTAAGGTTGTACATTGCATTTACTGTGTGCTGGAAGAAGACAACTTGACAGTGTAGTAACACAAGAATTAACTCAGCTTTCTGTATTTTCATTCAGCTGTCTCTATTGCAGAACTTCATGCCAAATACCAACTAATTTTGACATTTTACAGCTTTTTATTTAGTGATTAATTATTGTTGGTTTGGGATAAAAGTAATCCAAAGCAATACCTCAAGTGACTGGGAACCAGTGGGAAGAGACCCAGGAAAGTGTCCTGGATTAAGCTGTTGAGACACAGGGACTGAGTAATACAGTTTGCTGCATTTCAATACATAAAACAGACCTCATAGGCAGAAATAACTTTTTTCCCCCTTTCTTTCTCCCTCCCAAGAAACTATATTTCTGTAAAAGCATGTTTAATCTTGGCCAATTAAACTTGCTAGCACTCAGCACTTAACAGGGCTTTTTTTTGAAAGAAAGGCATTTGTTGATGATAACAGCTTTCTCAACAGAAGAGGCTCTTTTTGAACTAAAGAAGATGATGGAAGGACTCATTAAGAACAAGTATGAGTTTGATTTTTGATTTTCAGATATTTTAACCTTAATGATTTACATTTATTCCCTGGTGTGTTTTAAATGAATTGGCTAAAAATATTTGCTTTTTCGCCTGATCACAGTGGTAAGCACAAATAATTCTTAAAAAAACACGCAACATACCTGTCTGGTAATGTGGGAGAAAAAAAGGGTATATAGGGAATATATAGGGTAAAAAAAAGGGTAAAAGGGTATATATCTTCAAAATATGCCCCCCTTTTAAAAGCACAGGTGGAAGTCCAGGAACACTTACAAGCCACGACAAAATGACTTCTTGGTCCTACAGGTTCAGCCTAGCTGGCGAGACATGCTATACTTGGTACAGCATCCAGTCTGCTCCTTTACCCCAGTTCAGGATTCATTATTCCCAAAACTTTAATGACTCTTGTCAGTTTTTTCAGGAGTGCCGTCAGGTTATAGCTGTTTAACTGTCCTATGATTCTGTGATTCCTCGTTGCTATATAAGCAGGATCTGTAGCACCAGTCCTTTGAGAAAGCCTATGTCAAAGCGCTGGAGAGCCGGGCTGCTGTTGTCGTCTCTGAGGAAGAAGAATAAGCATTTGGAGACACACTGATAGCCAAATCAACCACATGAATGCCATCCCTTGCACCTCCCATCCCCACATTTTTGTCCCTTCATCCCCTCCCTTCCTGCAGTAGCAATGGTCTGGCCCTACTCATCTCCTGTGTGACAGTATTCAGCTTTGCCTGTATTTCAGAGAAGTGGCCTTGACAAGGCCCCACTGCCTAGCAGAAACACCGGCTTCCCCCACAGCTCCTTGCTCTTAGCAAAAACCGCCTAGCCCAGCTCTCTGGCAGGAAAGCATGCAGGGCCCCCCAACCACTATTTACCTGCATACAAATCTACCATTTTGGATGTCTATTTTGGGAGCCACAGCTCAAAATAAAAGGCTTCTGGCCCATTATTTATTTTTAAAAGGCTTACTGTATTTTTTTGAAGCATATAAACAACTGCCATTTTCAAATCTAAAGCTCACAATTGTGTATTAACTATACCGCTGCAGAGGTGAGCTTCACAAAAGCCTACAGACTGGCCAGTTGTGAAATACTCTCTGGTTTAAAAGAAAGAAAAAGCTATAACACAGAGCTTCACTGCTTGACTGAATTGTTGATATGCTTCTGTCTCTGGAAACCTTCATATTTTTTCTAGTTTGTCACAAAAAACCTGCAGCTGGCTATCATAAAAGACCAGAAGAGGGGAGCCAGGGGTGGGATCCTGTTCACAGTGGTATCAATAGGAGACTCCAAGATAAGATGCTACCACATACATGGACAGATAATCCCAGCCTCCAGGTCTGCTATCTTCATATTTAGCATCCTCATTTACATTCTTATTTTTATGTTAATTATTCAAATCCCATTTCAAACCCATGCCAACTTTTAAAATTACTGGCTAGTTAAAAATCCCAGCCAAAACAGTATAGTGTATATATATAAATAGCAGTATATATATAAGACAAGAAAATGACACTAGGACTTCCTCCTGTCATTTTCTTGTCTGAAGTTTTCCTTATTTCTTTCTTTGTTAAAGATCGATAAAGTTCTAAGATGAAGTGCAGACCTATTCAAAAGCTGGTGGGAGTCTGCTGGAAGGTTTAGGTTGTCATCACTCCCTCCAGTGCTGCTGCTGGCACAAAACCACAGCTTTCCCCAAAACAATATTGGTAAACAGGGTCAATAAATGCCACATTCACCAGCCTGGAGGGAATCTCCTGCTCACTGGACTATAATGCACATTAAAAGCTTTAAGAGGCTTTACATAAGCATAGTCCTCAGGTAAAATGTGAGTTGAGCTCTAGTTTATCCTTTCCCATTTGAGTCACTGGCATACAGTGGGTAAATAGCCAAGAGAGAGATATGTCTCTGAAGGGGCTGTACAGCCTCATTCCTATTCAGGCCAGTGTTTAAATCACTGTGCTCCCAGCTCAGGCATTCTACTGCTGCCTGGAGTAACCACGGACTCATCAGATCATCAGAAATTACCTTACTTGTCTCCCAGCTGGCAAAAACCTGTGTTTATGGCAACACTCAGGATAGCAAACTAACAGCAAGGACAGCATTTTTATGGTGAAGTTTAGAGCCTCAGTCAAACACAATGGGCCATAAGACGCCAAACTGCCCACTGGTTCAAACAAAGGGTTGGCAGTAAAAATGCTTTCCAGTGTCCTGTGTACATCAGCCTTCTAGACTAATAACCCCGTGAAGAAAGAAACACTTAATACTGAACATTCATAAAGAAGCTGAATAAAGGCCTCGCCCAGTACGCGTGGAAGTCAGTAGAAAAATTCCCTTTGATACCAGCGAGCTCTGAATCTTCATCTTAGTCTATGATATCACACAGTCTCTGATCCCAGAGACAGATGTGTTTTTCAGTAAAGGTAACAATTGTTTTTCTATTGCCTCAAAGGTGCCAGGCCATAAAAATAAACAACTTGCACCAAAGCTGTAATGTGTTTTAAAGTGAAAGGACTTCTCTGTTTCCATTACATGGATGGGTAACATACTGCTAGAAGAGATGGGTGTGAAAACTGAGGACTCCCAGCTTCCTTCTCTAACTGTGCCACAGTATCTTTTGACAGCTGAGGATTTCAGCTTTTATTTTTGCTCCTGGTCACACCAGGTTTAATGTGAGAATCCAGGCCTGGGACAGATGAAGATAACAAATACACTATTTTTATGGTGTGTCTTAGGGATTCCTTCTGATCACCTGCTCCCTATGGGCAACTCCTTAAATTTTATTCTGCCAAAGCCTGTGATGAAGAACCAGCTCTTTCAGTGTTTTCTGCTCTATCTACTTGCTTTGTATTGCAAACTAAATAATGATGGCATATCTTCCAAAGCTGTAGAGAACACAGGTAACTCTGAGTAACTGCTGTGTCATGACGAGAGCAGTTGTATTCTTGATTAACATAGATGTGTCAGCGGCTTTGACCAAGCACACACACAGCATAATGCCTGAGATCTGTAGGCCTGATACAGCATATTGCTGCTTTTAGTAGTGAGTGAACTGCTTGATGTAGCACTTTGCAGCAGGTCCCAAGAAGCGCCTCAGACAATCTTTCCAGTGTAGCTGTCGAAGAGAGTATTGTATGCCTACAACTTTTTTCTTCAGCAAGAGTTGAACCTTTAATTTCATCTATCAACAGAAAAGAGGAACAAATAACAGCACTGCAACTTATTGTTCTCTAATACAAACCTCTGGAAGCTCCTAGGGGCAGAGATTGCTTTTACTTCATGAGATCAGAGTTAGCCTTAACCATATAGATTTTCCAGTTGAGAGGGGCAAAGAAATCCAGAGTGAAGAAATTTCTTTTCATAATGGAGATCACAGAAGAGGGCAGCCAGTCCAGCTCATAACAAGGGACTATTGTGCTGTCCATCAGTGTGGCAGCTGACACCTGAATGGACTTCTGAGCATTATTATACAAATTGCTCATTGAAAGAGGAAGAATCCCACATGAGAGCATTCTAGGCTACTGACCAAAGCAGAGAGCTGAATCAACATAAATAGCCTTTGCCCACATTGCTCATGTGACACTGCCTACCCAAGTTAAGACAAAGTCCTGCCAGCGGTTTGACATAGTCATAAGGTCTAACTGGCCTATTAAGGACACCGGAAAACTCAGGATGTCCCATACTCCATAGGGCAGTTGCTGGCTCTACCGAAGTCTATGATCAAAAGTTTTGTTACCCAAAGTGATAGTGAGTCTTATCTTTAAGATGGTCCTCATGCTCCCTCAGTGAACAGACTAGATAAGTGACAGTAAAGCAATGACACTGGTCCCCGGTGCAGCATGAGGGATTAGGGTTGGCCCAGTGACAGTGAAAGGACAGTAATTACAGCCACCAAAATGCTCATCATTACCCATGCTCGTGAGCTTTACTCAGTGTTTGTTGCACAAGCCAAATCCGTCTTTGCATCTTTCTGGTTTAGAGGGTGCAAATTTCACATGTGGCCCAAGCTTCCTAATATTTGTGGTTTAATCTAAGGATGAATTGCACAGGCTAATTGCAACAATATTTTTATTGTAGTTCTCACTACAACAATAAAAATATTGTTGCAATTAGCCTATAGTGAGAACATTACTTGGATGACATAATGCTGGTGAAGATGGTTGAATCTGATTCTCTCAATCCTGCAGAAGTTATTTTCTCATTTTCTTCTTTTTTTTTTTCTTTTTCTTTTTTGTTTTTAATTATTTGGCTTTGAAACACTCATATGAATTTTATTCAGTGTTTCAGAGAGAACAGAAACTCTCTAGGGAGGAAAACCCCAGTATGCTTGTTGTATACTTAAGACACAAATAGCAGTTTTATAGCAGAGAGTTTCTGTGTAAAATTATTGAAGAGACAATCTAAACATCCCATGAACTCAAACACACTTAAATAAATCCAGATGAAAATCAAAGCAATGGTTTCTTGGAAATGTACGGGATTCTAATGAATGTTATAGACCAAAGAGCTAAGGATATAGTCTCCCTGTGTTTGACAGAGTTTGACTGCCAGATTTAGAGAACCTCCAAAGAAAGAGAAGCACAATATTCAGAGTTTAGGATAGCTAGGAGGTTTTAAATCAAAAAGTCGATTTTATATTTAAGCAAGACCATTATTTTACTTCTGAAAGATTTTTGCGTTGAACATTTTCCCTGTATTAGTGATGGATCATCCCAGATGAAAGAATCAAAATTAGTCTTCCCTTTTTGAAGCCCACACTGCTCTAACTTTTAGTAAAGCTCAAAGTGTGAAAGCCAGAGAGAAACAACCAGCTCAGTGCATGCTTGTTCTGGGCTCACCTACAAGCAGCTTAGAGAGCTAATTACTTGGAGAACACCAAGAGTAAGAAAATAGTAATAACATGATAAAGTAGGGTAAGATAGGATAGTGGCATTTCTCTGGTAGGAGTGTCTCTTCAGATTTGTAGTTTTGGACAGGGTAGGGACAGATCTTGTCATAAGCCTCTGCTAGGTTTCACTTTGTTAGAACTTTACCCTCTCCCAACATCTTTGGTTTTGCTTGTTTTTGTGGGAAGGATAATTAGCCTTCAAACGGTCACAACCCCATTAAAGAAACAGCAAGTCTTCTTAGAAGAGGCAAAAACAGCTCAAACCCTGGCAGGCAGGGAAGAGCAATCTTAAGGTTTCTTTCCAGATTTCCCCTCCCATCCCGCGGCATCCTGCTGCTACCTCCAGCTTTTTCCTCTCTGCCTTTCTTCAAGAGTTTCGATTGCATTCATCTTTGTGTTAATGGATCCTGCAATGACCTTCCACAACATGAGCTCCCAGCAGCAACAGGAAAGATGCTGATTTAGGCTGGGGGTGGCTGAAAGCTCAATCCTTGTATTCTTCTTTCCAAATCCCATTGAAAAGAAGGAGTAAGAATTTTCAGGGAGAGAGGTAAGCCCTCCTGTGCCTTCCCAAAATCCAGCTGTTTGTACATGCTTATTTCAGAGCATTTCATAGGTATTTTACCAGGCATCCCATGATCATAAGTGCTTTATGCATAACAAATGGAAGCAATGCTGCTATCCTTGACCAAACCTTATGATCAGGAATCAGTGAATTGTATTTCATTCCCTTGCAACTATGTATAACTTCATATGCAGTTGCCCCCAAGGTCTGCAAGTCTAAAATTTGATTATGTTGGTGTACATGCCCTATGCTTTTCCCATCAATCTCCAATCATTCAGACTTTTAGGAGCCCAATATTCACAAGGCCACACAGAGATAAATAGAAATCAATTCACGCCAGGTGGGGAGGGATGGCTGCAAAAATTACCCCAGAGCCTGTCCCCTTGTCTTTGCGCTTACACTGAACAAAAGCTCCTGCACAGCTACCCAGGAGAGGTATAGAAACCACATCTCTTTTGCTTCTCTATACTGCAGTGTTACCTTGCAAAGGAAATGTGCCTGAGGGTTTGGCATGTACTGCCCAGCAGGCTGGGTTCATAGCCCAGCAAACACTAAATTTAGGGTTGCAAAATGCTTAGAGTGCTTTGTGTCCAAGACATGGTACATATTTAGAACAGAGTTACCAGCACTGCAGTGAACGCTTCATTTAAAGAAAAGGGCAGGACTTGATTGTAACATTGCTTTAAGCAACATTGAACTAGGATGTACAAGAAAGCTGTTTCACTAAAGGATTTAAAGTTGCAGAGGCCTTCATGGACACAGAAAAATACAAGGAGGTGTCAGTGATAAGCTGATAACATGAAGGGTGAAAACCCAGTTCTCCCAACCCCAGGAAGCTGGGCAGGAGGTGAGAAGGAAGGGCTAATCTTTTCGTATTTTCAAGGCATAAATCAGGAGAGAGGCACAAAATCTGGAAATGCATTAATAGAAAAGATTATGATAATTGGTGTGAGAAAAAAACTTGTCACTGCTCATGCCAAAGCATTATTAGTAAGTTCAGTTTTATTTATTTTGCTAAAAGCTGACACGTAAATAGAACTTTGATGGAATGGAAAATGTAACTTTCTGTCTGGCACATAAACATTTTTTTCTTTTCTTTCTTTTTAACTGAAAATGCTTTTTAATAGGAGATTCATCTACAAGGACTCAGTCCTGCTAAAAGATTTATTCCCAAAGACAGCAGCAGTTGTTTTGAAAGGAAAACAATGTTTGGCTAGTAGAATTTCCAGCTGTTCTAAAACACCCAAAACCCTAAAGAGATGAGCATCACAGCACTGTTGCTAGAGGTGAAATGCAAGAGTGGAGGTAATGTGCACAAAAAGGTAATCATGTCTGGTCTGTCATAGCTACTTAAGCTATGTCTCCTGAGAAGTGCTCTGAATTAATCTCTGGGAGGGTAAATCACACAGCACATGCTACATTCTGAGTTCCTGGGCTTCAGCTCCAGCTCTCTAGACTTTGCAGGACACATGTTCATTTCTATCACGCCATTTCTGAATTCTTCACAATTGTATCTTGAGTAATTTGTCATGAAGAAAAACCTCCAAAGAGCAATGTATGCAATATGGCTATTTACTTCCTTCCTCTCCAAAGGTCGCTGAAACAGATGAGAGATTTCCTGTTGCCATCAGTGTGCTCTGGAGCCAGCCAGTAGAGGGGTGGCATGGTGGTGTCAGAAACACTGGCAGAAGAAAAACAAATTTGCTAGAGGTATGCAAGTTGGGAGGTAATTTCACTGGACAACTGAATTATGAGGCAGCAACAGAAAGGTTTTGCTGGTTTACAGATTATAAATCTATGCACTTTCCTGTGGGGACACAGTCTTTTGCTGCATGACAGACACACAAATGCACATGTAAGTTATTTTGGGCTTGCAGCAATTCAATTTGCACAGCAAATAGAGAATGAGATGTGCATGAAAAATTCCCTGGACAACTGTACGCAAGTTTTTAAAAACTTTGGTTCTGTCTTGGGACATGCAGGTGGCTGAATGTCATCTCAAGGAATGGATGAGATTTACAATTCATTTTAGAGGTGTTTGCTCAGAAAATAATATCCTGGGGTTTCTTTGGAGCTTGCAATTCACTTCCTCACCTTAAAGAATTTATGACACAAAATGTATGCGAGTTCAGTGCAAATCTGGAGAAAACTTCATGTTTAACGCTGTAGAAGTTTTATTTCTCTTTCTACAGGGGCTGTACAGCCCTCTGCTTGTAAATAATTTCCTTGGTGTCCTAGACCATACTCTTCTGGCTTTATATTTTGTAGATGACTAAGCTATTTGAAAAAATGCAATCCTGAGTGACAGATATACTGCTATGGAAGTGATGTCCTTTCCATGAGGACAAGAGGTGCTCATCCAGATTCCTCTTAATTAGTGACTCTCCACCTCCTTGTCAAGACCCCTTTATTACATTCTGACTGTTCTAAATCCTTTGCCATGGTTGCAGTGGGACAAAAGGTTGCAGATTTCCAGGGTGTGCACTACATCCTGAAGGATGTGGTCATCTGATGCACTCTAAGCTGAACTGTTTTCTCTCCTGCTGTCAATCAACTACTATCCCTGTGGCAACCCATACGGCAAATAAATATTTATTCTTTGGCTACCTTAAACTAAATGAACTTCCTTAAAACAAGCAGAACAAAGCAGTCTCTCTGAATGAAGTATCCTTGGACAATCATAGACCTCATTTCTGTAACTTGTGCTACCTATACTGATAAATGAACTTCCAGCCCTGGGGAAGCCAAATGCTATTCCCACAGCCAAGGTGGCTATGGTAATAACCAGTATGGTTTCTAGTAAATGGATCTTGCTTGAATATCAGAGAGACAGCACAAGCAAGATATACTGCAGATGAAAGGACTACAGTGCCAACAATAATTATAGAACTTGAAACAATACGAAACAAATTTCAGACCCCTGTGTCACCTTCTTTTCCAATCATCCGACGAGGATTATTTTCTTCATTCTTCAGCTGCGAAATAAGGCCCACATTGCCTCCTTTCAGGGATTCTAGTACATAGCACAATGTCTTACTCTCAGCAAATATTCATTAAGACTGTCTAAATTTTTCTTCACTCAGCTTTTTATAATACCTTTCTCTCTCAATTCCCTTTCTGCCCGTTAAGTCTGCACTTCCAGTTTCTCTAATATTTTCTTAGAGAACATAGATTATTCTTATTGTTGTTATTATTATTCCTTTACTATTTTTTTCATATTTAGATATACTTACTGACTGGAAATCTTATCTAGGCAGAGTATGAGTATGTAGGACATTTGTTCAGAATTTCTAGCTCTTCCAGACATATGCATGTGCACAAGTGGTCCAAACCAGCCTGTGTATCACAGTTTCTTTCTGAATTTATCTATTTATAGGCTGTAAATCTCAACTTGAAATCTGGGAGTCCTGTTCATCAGGCTTAATCTCCTATATATAGTCTGCAGTTATACTGAACCGCTTACCTAAGGAATAAGTTCATCTCAGATACAGCAGAACTTCTTAACTGTGGGGCGGACCTCAAGGAACCTTAGGAGGTCTTTAAGGCAGGGCTCTAGAAGAAGCCGTTCAGTTGGCAATGAGGAAGCATGACCATTTGTTGGGAAGAGCAAGTCATTCAAGTTATGTAGCTAATTTGGAGGCAGAAACTGTGAAGTACAATATCTAGGAGAATCTGAGGCAAATTTTATTTGCATCAGCCTCTATAGCTTTACTTTTGGTGGTCAAAATAAGTACTTTTTGGTGCTTTTTTTGGTCAGCATTAGAACTATTTATTAATTCATCTTTTTCATTGCCATGCTTGTCATTCCCATTTTCCTTCTCTAATGACTTGATTCAAACAAACAGCAGCATCTGAAGCACGTGGGGAGAAATTACAGCATCCATCTTTTAAGTGACCTGCTTTTCTTTTTAAGCAACTTCTATGCCCTACCCAGGCTTTGGAGGTTCTCTGCTGGATAATGTAAAATGACATTAACTGGGTTATTTATATAACTGCAAAGTGACTACATGATGGGATAATTAGCAGTGCTATATCTGCTGGAGCGAGCAACAACGCTGTAACACACTTTTGTGTTAAGCAATACAAACAACAATGCCTGCAGGTTGAACAGTACCTGAGCAGCTGATAGACCTCCTGTACTATTTCCAGGAAGCAAAGACTGCTGGCTTCATTGATGTGCGAGGCACAGTTGTAATGTGGTTTTATTACTTCTTGCAGTACTTGCCCTCTGTGCAGGTCAATGCGTTTTGCAAGTAAGCTTGCTTTGGGCAAGTGTGGGTATTTGAGACATTTTGCAAACGAGTAAGGTTGTGTAGATTTGCAGATCTGCTAAGCAAAACATGACCCTTGGATGAAAAGGTCCAAGCGCTTGGCTAGTTGGTCTCACACTGTTACTCCTGGATGGAGTCCAACAGCTTGTGCTGTGTTTCAGCTTGCATATTACTTCAGAAAACACAGGCAGGCTTGACCTGAAGCCATAGAAGCATGAGTGTGATCCATTTAGTCCACATCTAGGCAAAAAGACCTTAGCTTTGCTGCTGAGAGCCTTGGCTTCCTTTAAGTATTAGCACAGGTACAGCCACAGGAAAACAAGAACCAGTAATGCTCTGTTACAGTGTATTTCAATGGTTAATCACACTCATTAAAAAATGTTGAAGACTAATTTGCTCAATTTCACTTTCCATAAATTGTTGTTATGATGTTCTCTGCAAGACTAAAGGACTATTTTGTATATGTTATTTTCTCCCCAGGAAGTTTACTAATGTACTAATCATAGCTGTCTGAAGACTTCTTTGAGATAAGATCAAATTTGCTCCTCATAAATATTTTCTCCATCCCTTGAGCTATGTTTGTGTCTCTTCCCTACACACCCTGCAGTTTTTCAACATCCTCTTTAAAATGTCAGCACCAGAATTGGACATGCCATTCCAGCAAGCCGGAAACATGACAGCATCAGGTGAGCGGTGCCAGACAGGGAACAAAAAATCACTGCACTGCTTGCCTGCTGGTGCATCCAAGGAATGAATTTGTTCACCTGCTATATCACCCTTGCAAAGTATGTTCTGTTGTTTCTTAGTTACGAATTATAAATATGACTCAGTAGTTACTTAGGGTTCAGTTCCTCACTTCTTACCTTTAGATCTGTAATATTGCATCTTACTTAGCTAAGTTTTGCTTGGATGGACCAAACTTTCAAAGCAAAATCTCTAACTATCTGTACTGACCTTTATTCATCGTGTCACCCTCTCTGATGAGGAACAATTCTGAGTATCTCCAGCTCACCTACAGGATACCCCATGGGAAGGTGGACTAGGAACTCTACAGTTCAGGCTTGTAATTTCCTGGTTACAGTGCAAAGTTGTTTCATGTTTCACAAAAAGACAAGAGAAATCCTATTTAGCCTCAGTAAGGAATAGCGTTACAATTGTGAAATGAAATTGGAGAGTGACATGTAGGTGAAGCATTCTAATAATGTTCCCATGCTGTCAGCTAGTGTGAAATAATCCACTTCCATGACTAGAATTCATCCCGACTGCAGTTTGCAGCTGCTTTGTGTTAGCAGAGGTTCTTGCCACCAATTTATCTGTATTCCATAAACAAGTTAACCCAAAATAAGACAAACTTTGGGCTCAAGTCTGTTAGGTATCCATTAGGACTTCGCCTTGCAAATTATCCTAGTTCAGTTGAATGAGTTCTAACACAACAGTTCATTATCTGGGGAAAAGAACAGCTTCTCATTACATGGAAGCCAAATATCCATTTTTTTTAATATCAAAGCTACACATGAAGATGCCCTGAAAACCCTCTAGTGGTCTATTATAACATGAAGACTAAATGCTGCCTGTTGCATAGGAGTCATGGATTACAGTGTTTTGTCAAGGTACTTCTTGAGTAAAGCTGCTGCCAGAAAGGTAATGTCTTGCTGACTGTATTATGCAGAGAATCGGTGTCAAGCTTTAGAAGAGTCATTTAACAGAAGATGAGAAAGTAAGAAAAAACAACTAAAGAATGCAACTTTCTAGCTAATTTACTCTAGATTTTTTGAAAGTGCTTCTGTAGTTTCCCTTATAATGGAATAGGTCTTGTTACTGTAGCTGTCTTAAGTAGTCACTCAGAAGGTGCACAGGGCTTCCGACTGACATGAGGACCATTGAGGAAGTAAAGGGAAATAACTGTTGGTCATCTGTTCTTATGCAAAAGCTATGAGGGCTCTGCTGAGAAACCATCAAGGACAGGTTCAGAACAAAGGAAAAGAAGTACTGCTTTATTCAATGTGCTGTTGAGCTGCATAGTTTCTTGCTTCATCATATCTGAGACTCAAAAAGAATCATGAGAATTCAGAAGATTACCTTGTAAGTTAATGGAAGAAAGTCTTGCAATCTGAGAAGATAACAATTTTTCTCTGATATAGGAAACCTCTGAGTCATAAATATTTGGAATATATTCTAGAGAAATTGCACCATAAGCTTTCTTTGTTCTTGTATTCTTCCTTTATGTATCTGCAATTGTTAAAGATTCGGAGATGAAGTACTAGGTTACGTGGACCTTTCCTCTGCCTCAGTAAAGCTCTTTTATGTTATGCTAGCCTTCTTGCAGAGCTATACACATTCCCTACAATACTGGAGTCTGCCTCTAACCGCTTCTGCAGTTTACTAGGATATCAGTACAAGGGAGGTGAGAGAGATTTGTTGGTCTGAATCACTTAGAAACAAAATAAGCTAAAAGAAAAGCTCACTACACAGGGAACTAGACTTGGTATTCACTGTTGGGAAGCAACTTCTCCAGTAGCAAAGAAGTAAGAGCTGGATGCAGTAAAGAGGTTGATAGCAAGGTAGCAACAGGAGAGCAGGGGAAAGGGTTGCTGCCCAGCAGTGTACGTAAATATTCCTACAGACCAGAGTGTGAGCCATGCCAGGTGTAGCTCATGCTCAGTGGGAATGGTGTAATGGTGAGATCTGGCTGAGAAGCCCACACCACACTGGCTGAGGTGTGCAGGGGGAGAGGAGGGTGGACGAAATTGCATCCACTCTAAGTATCATGCTCTGTCAGAAAACCAACTTTACATAGAATAGCCATATAGAATTATATGGAAATAAGGACCTGCACTTCTAATTCAGAGTACACTGTTCTCCAATAAGAGCTATTTTTAGGTGCTCTTCACTAAACATCATTGTATTTTCACAGTATAGTTTTTTCTCCTTAAAACTTTTCTCCATACTGTACATTTCACTACAACTGTATTCTGAAACTCAAACATAAACCCATTCCGCTTTGCACTCCTCTACCCAAATCAGAGGACTGACTGAAAATTTTCCTCATAAAAAAGAATAGCCCCAGCTGTGGCTATTTACTAAATAAGAAAGAATTAGTTTCATAGTGGAAGACAGCACAGAAAGTTAACAACACTTAGTTGCTGTGTTAGATTACAAACCCTAGGTGACTGGTAGGATACATGATTCTTGGATAATAGCAGTATTTTTGGGAATTAAATCCAGCTGCGCAGAGATTGAGTCAGCATCAAGAAGCAAGGTGTGCTGGGAGTTCTAAGTCATTGATAAAAAGCCTCAGGTCACTGAAGCCCAAAGTAGCTTTGATAGAATGTGAGTTTAGCCTGAAATCAGTTTGAGGCATTTAATGGAGAGGTGCTATTTTCAGTCTTAGTAGCAATGCACAAATAAAATCTTTGTTATTGAACTTACTAGACAGTAAATATAGGCTTTCTGAGATACCTCAAATGCATAGGTCTACCTCTCAAAGTTTCAATTAGCTGTTAGGTCTAAAGGTTCCAACTGCGTACCTCTCTTTCTTGCTACAGATAGGAAGGCTGCTTCTGAAGATAGGGGTCAACTCTGGCCTAAAAACTCTAATCAAGCCAGGGGTCTTCAGGCAGATTCTGTTCTTAATTATCTCTGTGGAAATTGAGTAGCAAATTCAGTAGCTTTACTAAAATCAGATGGTAGTATAAGAGCAGAATGGTAGGCAGTATATTGTCTATGTAATATCATCTTCTAAATAACCTTCCTTGTACTGTTAATAAATCACAATGCTCCTTTCCAAGGAGTATCTCAAATCACTTCCCTGTAGAACCAAAGGAGCAGCAAAATATAAATTGTTCTCTTGTTATCTATTTTAGTCCTCCACTTAATTAAAACAAGCAAACAACCAAAACCTAAATATTCAAAAATAAATGAAACTAGTTTTGTGAACATTAAACCTTCACATGCAGTTCATAGACTGAAAGGGTGGGAGGAGAAAGTTGTTCTTCCTCTTATTTTGTGCTTTAAGTTTACTTTGCAAAATGCTTGGGTTATGAATAATGGTAGAACAAATTCTACATTAGGGACTGTGTTGAGAGGACAAGGGGTAATGGGTTCAAACTTAAACGGGGGAAGTTTAGATTGGATATGAGGAAGAAATTCTTTCCTGTAAGGGTGGTGAGGCACTGGAATGGGTTGCTCAGGGAAGTTGTGAATGCTCCATCGCTGGCGGTGTTCAAGACCAGGTTGGACAGAGCCTTGGGTGGCATGGTTTAGTGTGAGGTGTCC
The DNA here is from genome assembly GCA_017639245.1 of Myiopsitta monachus. Taxonomy (NCBI): domain Eukaryota; kingdom Metazoa; phylum Chordata; class Aves; order Psittaciformes; family Psittacidae; genus Myiopsitta; species Myiopsitta monachus. The sequence continues at coordinate 24,161,405 of CM029926.1, read as the reverse complement.
CTGCCCATGGCAGGGGGGTTGGAACTGGGTGATCTTAAGGTCCTTTCCAACCCTAACTATTCTATAATTCTATGATTCTTTTCTGTGACTAAGGCCAAATTTTATCCTCCTTATCTTCCTCTGATAATTTCTGGCTGCCATCCTACCAGGATTATCCACTCTAAATGTTAACAGATCCAGCAGTCAATTCCCAAATCTCTGGGAATTCCAAGTCAGTGAACTATCCTTTTTGGGTTCCTTTACCATTAGTAGGCAACATTCTTTTTTTAATATCTACATTTTAAAAAGCAATGACTTTCCAGGAATTTTGATCAAAAGTAATTACAACTATGAAATACATATTCTTTTCTCATCTGTTTCAATCTCTTGCCATTGCCTTAAGCTGTTGCTATCTGCAGAAATTGTGAGCCAAACATTGTGCCTTGTTAAGAGAGACTCTCCAGCCTACACACAATGCAAGACTTCTGTTTCAGAGGTGAAAATCAGTTAAAAGGTATTTTTTTAGATCTCTAAGATGTGATATGCTCGTGATGTAGAACTTTCAAACTTTTCCCCTTGATCTGAATATTCCTGTGGGGTAACTATCTTTGGACAGGCCCATAATAGTAAAACATTATCAGCAAGTCTTCCTTTTCAAATGAGCTGAAAAACTTGTTTAAAGCACCTTCCATATTTGAAAGCATTTTCCCCTTCATAAACCCTGACGTGCTACAGCAAAACTGGAGCTGTCTGCATACAGAAGCCTGCCTGTCACTTACAGAAAACTCAGATTTCATATGTCAAGGGCTTGTGTGAAAATTGCTTTGAGTGTTAATTGCCCAAATGATTCAGCTTTATAAGAGCCTCTCTTATGTACTCAAGTATGTCTCATAGCATGCTGAGTGCCAAGTTTCAATAGTGCCAGCTGTGCTGTGCTCCCAGATGTTTAAAGATAATTCTTGCCCATCATTTCATTCCCCCCCTCAAAATCCTGAGAAATTTGTTTAATGAAGTCACTAATGCACAATAGTGTATTTCTTCTTTTTTACTTTAAAAAAAAAAGTCTCCCTAGAATGCATGTAAGTTTGCTTTGGCTTTTAGTTACAGTAGCACATTGTCAGATCAACTGTGATGAGGAGATAAAAGCAAAGCATCAGTTACGCAAAATTAAAACTATGACAGTTTAATTTAGAAAGGATCAGATCCCGCTGCTTTCAAAGATGCTGTTTTTTTGTTGTGTTTGAGGTCATGTTAATTATCCAATATACCTACTACAACATGAATTCTTGTTGGAAAGCTAACCAAAAAAAAAAAAAACAAACCAACAACTCAGTTTTAAGTCTTGGATTAAAGCCTTTTCATAAATATTCTTCATCCAGGTCTCAGTTTTCAACATGTTCATTGGTCCTTAACCAGTTTACATTGTTTGGGTTTTTAAGTCAAAGTAGCTACACTGAAGTCAAGGGATCTGTGTTAATTTATCCTGCTGCCTGTAGGCTGAGCTGAAACTCTGGATCCAAAGAACAAGAAATATCCTTTTACAGGGCAATCCTGCCTGTGCTCTGCCTATCAGTGTGCAGGTGCAGAGAATTTCAAGGAGAGGTTTTCTGTGTTATATGGTGATAAAATATTTGTGAGATCCAGGGCTTGATTTTCATAGTGAGTGACAACCATCGATTCCTATTCCTATCTGACTCAGCCGTCAAAAGAGATTTCTCTCAGACTATGTTGTAACTGAGTTTGAACAACCACAGATAGGGCTGGGTTAATTCAGCCTGTCTTTGTGGCCAGGCTGCTCTTGAATCAGAAGTATATGGTTGTATTTACATAGCACAGGTGCTAGGCAATATGTGTTCACTTTCCATGGTTCCCAAGTTACCATGGTAGAGCTCATATGCCTTTGCAGGTCCATGTGTTTGTATATTTCCCACCAACACAGCATTTTGAGCCCACAGGTTGCTCTGCTTTTACAGCATCTGATCTAGCTGCTAGTCATGGACTCTACCCAGCATCTGTAGCATCTGTAGTCTCTTTTAACCATTGTTAAAGTTATTGCAAAGTCCATTGTTGTTGGTTCTATCAGACGTGATAAGACCCTCTGGAAAGCTATCAGCTACAGTAGCTGATAGCCCTCACAAGCTGGTGGCAGATGTTTATGTGGAGATTATTGATGTTGCACACAGATCTGAGAGATGTGAGACAGTGGAGCTCTTTGTTGTAGCAGTGGATATAAGCAGCTGCTCTGCAATAGAGCCACAGCCACAAAGAGCTGTGCAAGTCTGGGGTAGCCAAAGTGATTTTAGACGCTTCTCTTTATGAAGCTAAGTGAGGCATTTGCTTGTGTTTCTATCAAAAGATCCGTCCAAAACTAGGACATATGCACCTGGGGATACAAATCATTCCCTGATACTGTTCCCACTGGTGTTAATGGGTACAGTGGTGCGAACCTTAACATTCTCTGTATGGGCTTAGCAAAAGACCTTAAGAAATATGATTTGTATTGCTATCCTGTCCTGTTAGCTGGAATATGAAATTCCGTGGTTCGCAAGGTTGTTTCAGCAAGATGTCATGCAGCCAGCAGGGTATGTCGTTCAGAGTAGACACGTGAGCTGTATTGCTGTTTCACTCTCCATCAGCAAGAACCTGGAGAACACAGGCAGAAACATACAAGCAGACACTGGCTGTCTCTCAAGGTATGGTTATCTTTTTATTTCCACTTTTTTACCTTATGGCGTTCCCTGTAGGTAGAAATGCTATTTGGATTAGACTTGGTTTAGAAGCCACAGCAGTCACTGGCAAGGCAATGAATGGACATGTAAATTCTACATCCTAGCAGCTGTGTATCCCCTTCCGTAGAAGAAGGCTATGTATTTTTGGACAGATTATTTTACTCCTGCCAGGAATTTCAGCAGCTAAGCTATACTGCTGTGGGAAAAAAAAAAACCCACACAAAACAACAAACAAACAAAAAACAAACAAATCAACAAAACCCCCACAAAACCCAAACGAATGAACAACACCACCACCAACCCAAAGAAAAAGCCAACCCCCCCCAAGCCCACAAAACCCCTCCTTTATCTACTTTATTAAAGACGCAGTACAAATGAAGGCACACTCCAAGGCCTTGCTGGTAGGACTAAGGGAGTCCCTCACTCCTGCTTTCCTGGTTCATTGTAGACTCTGCTGCTTTTTTGGCTGAGAAATGCCATCTTGTCTACCCCGAATAACTCACCTCATAGACCACTTGGCCTGGGTGTTTGCTTTTATCCTTGATTTCTTTACAGACTTCCCTCATTCCAGCATCCTTAACTGAAAGGACTGAGAAATCACAACTGTCCCAGTTTGTGTGAAAGTCTGTCCTATGGCCTTGTGTTTACCAGATGATACCTTTAGAAAGCATTTCACCTTGGTAAGTGGCCTCAACTCCCGAGCTCTGCAGTACTGACAATGCATATCAACTGCTTTTGACTAACAGTGATTTTTCATATGGGAAATATTTTTTTTAGGAGTCATGGCTCCTTCTTAAGAAACCACTGAAAAATAAGCCAACACTTACCTATTTCGTGCAATTAACTATTTGCTGCAAATAGATATTTCAAATACTCATTCTTTTCTTTATAATTCTCAGGCAATGCATCATTTCTATTCTAATGAGCTTTGCTAAGCAAATAAACTGAAATGGGCAAATGTAATTGCTCTTTTGGGAAGCCTTTTTTCTGCTCCTTAGCTCATAGGCTTGTGGTGTCACTCTATCATCTATAAGATATTGTACAGCTCCTAAATCCTTTTTTTCTAGTGGCAATGGGACAGAATGTTCATGTCAAGTTGTTGCTGGGGCAGAGAGAACTAAAATTTGTGTTTTATTGAAAAGGGATACTCGCTGAGCCTATGTCACGATCTAGTGGACAAAGAAATGCAAAAGTCACTTGTATTTTTTCTAAGCTATCCCACTGCATGCTTATACCCATGCACCTCTTGTGTATTAGACGTTCCTGACCAACTAAGGATGTGAGAGAGGCACCAGTCTCTCACCTGGAAGCTTTTAGTTGCTTTGCTACATCTGAAGAAGCTTCTGCTTTTCACTGTAACAGTCAATTTTAGTTCTCTTTATGACCGGTGGTTTTTAAAGTACCAGCCTGTATAACCGCAGGAAAAGTCTTCACCTTTGTGGAAGACAATAAAGCACCAGACCTGTTACTGTTAGGAATAATTGAGCTTTACCTGAGACATAGGAGATTTTTTTTTGTTTACTTGTGGAATCCAAAGAATTTTCTATTTTAGTTCAGAACCAATTTAAGTTAGGAAAGCCAAGGACAGCTTTGACTATGCCAACTAAAATGAAATGGATATCTCACATACTGCCTGCTACTACCCTGACCCAGCTGCATCCTTCTGCAATATTGTACTGATACATGATGCTGTAATTTTCTCAGGCTTTCTAGAAGAATATTGGCTGAGAGTTAAGACTGAAGAAATAGTCTGAAACTTGCACTCACAGCAAGAACATTAAGAAGACAATGTTGGAAAATGTTGTAAGATTGTTACTAAACAAAAACCAAGGATATGTTCTTGCAGATAGGCTAGATCATGACTACAGAGATATGTGTTAAACATACACATTTAAGAAACTGTATAGCATTTTCTCAAGGGGTTAATTTTCCATAATGATACTAATAAACCAAATCCAGAGCCCTTGGAAGATATGAACTGCTGCCTGGACTCAGAACTAGGCAATGAATGATTATATATATTTTCCCAGCTCTGCCTTAACCCAACAAACATAAAGAGAGGGAGCAAGACCTGAGAAGGCACTGCAAGAGAAGCATGTTTATTAGATAAAATGATACAAGCACATTCCATGAACGTTACTGCAGAGGCAAGATGAAAAACAATGTTACTTTGTCTCTGTGCAATGTTAACAAATTTTACTGTACAGTGCAGAATTGCTGAGAAAAAAATAGTTTTAGTAAATAATGACCTCTTATTCATCTGTTTGATTAACTATGCTCTTTCCTCAGATTGGTTACTTATTTGCTCTTTATTGCAGAGAGGAGAAAATTATAAGGAGTTAAGAGGTGAATTTTTTAATTCAAAAACAATTCAACTTTGCCAAGAAATTGGCAAAGGAAAAGGCATTTTTTGGTCCATATGAGAACAACATTCAGGTAGTGCTTTCGTTTAAATCTTCAGTGTCCCCCTGCTTTGCATAGGAAGGCTGAATTCTTTGGGAGCATGACCTTCATTAACTTCCTTATCAAAATTACTTACCAAAAGGTGTTTGACAAAAATCTTTTATCGAGTTCTACGGATTTTTGTAAGAAAAAAATCCCAACAGAACCAGACCAACAACAGCCCCATCTCCTCTGAAGACTTGGATCTTTGAAAATGTCAGCCAGAATCAAATAAGAAACTTCACGATTCTACAGAAAGAGAGGACAAAAACTGCACTGAAGGGCTGGGGCAAAAGCGAAAAAACTGGGACAGGCTTTCAAAGTCCATGTAACGTATACCTCCGTGTGAGACAGTGAGTAAGCTTACTTGGAAGGTCAGGTAAAGTTTAAAGTAATCTGAACCTGAACTATTTGCTCTTCTCCTTTGGCCTGTAATTCATCTTTCATTGCAGTTAGTGAAGCTGCAGAGGTGAGAGTTCTGGTTAAACTTAAACACAGCTGCCAGATATTTTTTGGGGGGGGAAGAAAGGGAGAAAGGTATTGAATGTGATGAGTAAGAAAAATGATTCTGTGGGGGCTGGGCACAAGTCTCTATAACTAATTCTTGTGGCTTAACTTTTGGCAAGTGTTCAGCACTTTGCTGTTCAGAAGAATCATCTTGTTCTTGATTTTGCACTGTACTTTTCATTTTTCATTCTACTCCTGGTGTCAGAAGCATCATTCCTGCTGTAGAAGAAGAAAGACTGAGACTCCCAAGCTCCCTGCACAGAACAACAGTCTTTATCCTTTACCAGAAAACTGGGAGATGCAATAATCTCTCTGATTCTTCAACTTCTGTTCTGGTAGGTAAGTTGTGCTGCTGCTGAACAGAAGGGAATGGAAATATTTCAGCTCTGTAGAATTTCTGAGCATGAGGCTGTATTTCTGAGTAACGTTACGGGAATATTAGAAAAGGTATGGAGAGCCCTGAGGGTCACACATGCATTTATGAAACAAAAATGTAAGAATGAAGAGCAAAGCAGAAATTGACAGTAAAGAACATCAGAAAGTGTAATTTAATCAAAATGCAATATAAAATCTTATTTGAGTTAAATATTACTTACAGCAGGCTTTATTAAAATACTATTGATCAATCCATTAGGTGCTGGAATGAATAAAGATTATTGTTCCCAGCAACCAAGAATGTGATGTTGAGTTGCATTTTATTAGCGTATCTATATGTCACATTGAGAAGGGCTTCCAAGTGAATCTGCTAGCAATCCCTCAGGGAGATTAAATACTTTCTTTCCAAGGTACTGGAAAATGAGTGCCCACTCAGGTCTTCCTGGTCATTAACCAAACATCAGAAATACGGAAACCTCTCTACATGTTGCCCTAGCAAGACTGGCAAAAGGTTCAGGTTTTATATCTTTCTTTTTCTTTTTCTTTTTTTTTTTTTTTAAAGCTGAAATAAAAATGTTAATCAAAATCTTTGCTGAGAAGCAGGTTCATTACTGCAAGGTCTGGACCCTTTTCTTTCTCAGTGCAGTCAAAACGTTTTAGATATTGAAGCAGTACTGAGGCTTTAGCTTCAACACTGGTGATAGAAGAGATGTGGAGCAAATCATATGTATGTGTAAAGTGTTTCTATGTGATGGTGCTTTTGCCGAAAACTCTTATTTTCACATACTTTATTTGGTATTTTTTTCCTTTACTCAGCTCTTTGTTCCTGATATTAGCCTTTCAGTTACTAGTCATCAGTAAAGGATTAATTTGGTCCCAACATGTTTCATTATCTCACATCAAACGTGGAATTACATGTCGTGCAGTGGCACGGTTAACAGTAAAAGTCATCACAGATTTCAGCTGCTGAAGCACCTCCAGTAACATTGAATCACATTGTCAGATGTTGTATGAAGTCAAGGTCAAATTTCTGAATGTGCTGGCTGATAGTGGAGGATCCACTGCATAGTCTTATCTCTCTGTTTGTCATCCCAGCAAGGACATTGCTAATGAACCATTACTGCTGACCTGCAAACAGTCCTATGCATCAGTCCTATGACACATGAAGGGCTCTTTGGAAGAGCTGATCCTACCAACAACCTCTTCACTGGATATTAAAACTTAAATTATTCACTATTCTTCTGGTGCCCTCCAGGTTTTCACCATTTTGAGACATCATTTTGACCCAACAGCATATAACTTAAAGACCTACTTTTTTTCTTTTTTTCTCACTAAGAGCAACAATTTTGAAAAAGGGGATAAGGTTGTTAATGGTTGGACTCGATGATCTTAAAAGTCTTTTCCAACCTAAATGATTCTATAATTCTATTACAACACATATTATACTAGACATTATCTTCTGAATATTAAGTAAAAGAGAAATTGTATATGGAAAGCCTTAAGAAAAAAGCAGAAGTGTTCACATTTGGTAGCAGTTGGGTGGAAGGCAGGCCATCAATCAGTAAATATCCATTAGATGTTTATAAACCTGCCTAGAATTTTTAAGAATACCATGCCTTAGATAATAGCTGTGTATTAGATAGTGTATAGATACTGTGTATAGATAACACCTGTGACATCTGTGTACAGGTCCACACTGACATCCACAGAGTGATGTTCCTTCACAGAGAATTATTGTTTGATTTCTTCTTTGAAGTATGACTCTTTCTTAGATCTATCAAAAGCTTCTTTTGCTTTTTTAATGCAAACAGCAGCAGTATATCTGTTAGGGTTTGCATGCTCTATTAAGAAAAATTCTAACTGACTATTCCTTTTTGATCTATATTCTTATGAAAACAACATAATTGGCAATTCTGAAAGTTCACGGTATTTTAAAAGAGAACAAAAATGTGAGAACAGTCTTCTAAATGCTGAAAATGACAACTTTAATTATAAAGTTATTTTTTCCTCATATTTTAGCTTTTTTTCAATTCAAAATATAGCAGATTTACGCCATCAGTATATTAATAGCTTTGGTAAATACAAACATTATAGTCAGTTTTAACATAAAATCAGCAGTAAGCTTTGAACATTCTGCATTCTCTATTTTTTGTCATAGCAATGCTGCAATTCAAATAGACTTTAATACAACATATTAGATACTTTCTATCATACATACAGTTTGAAACAACAGAAAATGGTGTGAAGGTAAGAGGTTATGCTGAAAGATGAGCACTTATAAAGATTTCTACTTTATTAATATAGTGTACTTTTTTCTGATGTGGGTGGGAATACAATTTTTCTCAGGAAGGATATATATAGTCAGCAGAATTCTTGTCCCTCTGAATTGATTTTATTCCAATCACACAGGGAACAGTTGTGTAGAATAAGGATTCCTTATTTCCAGTCACTGACAAATATTACCATCTTGAACTAGAGAAGGACCTCTACTACTACAAACATTTCATTTCTTTGTAAGATGGTTGGAATATTTACTTACCATGTATGTTTTTCTTTTATATCATTAGCTTCCTGTTTTAACTACCTGAATTTCCAGACATCAGATGTGTGTTTATTGCTTGCTCAGGGGTTCCTTAGTTTTCTGGTTTATATTAACTGTCACTGTTAAGCTTTTGTATTTTCTGAACATTCAAAGCTTTTATATGTGAAAAACAGAGAGATTTTAGAAAACGCAACAAACAGCTCTTAGTACATTTATCGTGAGTACTCTTCTGGTCTGTATTTACCAGCATTTTTTGATTGGGCTTGCATATGCAAGGAATTCAAACACCTCATATAATTCAAAGAAATTTGTTGTCAGCAGTTACCTTCAGCAAATATGCTTTGATTTCTCCAAACAGCAATATCTATTTTGTTTGATGAAAAACTGCTTTCATCTCTATTGGCATCTAATTACCTTCTCCTACTCTGTATCTCTATCTTTTTACTGATTTAAATCTTGTCTTAGTGTTTCCTGTATTCTGTGAGGAATCCTTGCAGACTGTAGCTAGTGGTGCTATCCTACTTATCCTGCAACTATAAATGTTTCAGCACCTTATCTACTTTCCTCGCTGAAAAGGAACAATCCTTTATATTTTTCTGTCCTGGTGTTCCCCCAGTGATCCCTAGATTTTATTTCAGAGAAAAATCTATGTTGATGTTCTGAGGGGTCTTATGGTACTATTTTTTAATAGTTCCCCAGAGCAATTTGGTCTTGTTGTTGTAAAACAGAAAATAAAACATATGTAGTTACCTTGACTAGTAGATGAATAAATCCTCCTTAGGACTGAATCAATGTGCAATGGCACATTGGACCTGAGGAAAACCTGGAATGATAGAGGCCAAGCACCAGAAAAAAGTGTGTACCAGATTCAGTAATGTGTGGCCAGACACACATGCGGGACTGACTGCTTTTGGGCAGAATTACTCTGCTGAACTGTAATGCTGCTACAGGGACTGAGACTGTCAAGCACTCATTTTTGTGCAGGGGAAGACTGTATGGGGTTGCTCCAAAAATCAGAAGAAATTGAGTTCCAAATGTTAAGGCAACAGAGTGACTTCATTGATAAAAATAGATAGATAAATACATAGGTAAATGCCCAACCCTTTGCCATAGTAAAGGAAATTGGGATCCAGATGGGAGCCTGGGGGCTGCAAGCAAAAATGGCAGTCACGGTTGGGGGAATGGAGCACCAGCAAGTGGCAGGCCAACAGACCATTGCAGTGGAGGGACCTTGGATGAAAGTATGGGGTGGGGGGCAAATAAACTGTTTCCTCAATTCTCTTATTCAAGAAAAACACTGTAAAACTTATTTAATCATCAGTGATGAAAAGTTATGACTGCCAACTGAAATGTCTCATTGTTGTACATTATGTTCGTTTTAGCACAGCATGTTGCTTGCAGAAGGATTAGTCCTGAAAGGTATAGGAAGTTTGTACTTCACTCTTTTTACATTTCAAATTGAATTACTCAAGACAGTAGAGTTACTGTACGAGTGAAAAATAGCAGGGTGAGGCCATTAGAGTTTGCCAGTCATCAGATGCCATGAACTTTCTCCACTGCAAAACAAAATTTGTCCTGAGAAAAACCAAAAAAAAAGAAAATCTCCACACACCATCTCCTCTCTCTGTTCAGTGTTCTTGAGTTATTTCTAAATATTCAAACCCCTGGAACTCAAAATGACCCTTTAAAAAGGAAAAACAACCAAAATTAATTGAAACTATAGCTCTTGCCAGAGTCACTGCTCTGCAAACATTCAAAGTGGCTCATTACCAATATGGAAACTGTTGCTATATGCTTGGACTGTTTGTCAGCCTAGATGAATAGGGAAAATGGGATAAAGAGATTTAATTAAGCTATTAAGAAGGGATATAGTCAAAGACCAGTAGTTGCATTCAGTTCAGATTTAAGGGAAGCGATGACACAAAGTCTGGTGTTGACTGAACTAGTAAGAATTGGCTGAGCTCCACTGAACTCACATTGTACCACTAGAAAATCTGGCCTCTATAGTTACAATGTGGACAGCTAGTCTGTCTCAGTTCACCTCGCAATTAAAAAACTCCCCCACACCCCAAAAGAGACACTAATTCAGCTTCTCCTTTGTTTCAGGTATGACACAGTTGTCTAATTATAATCAGCAAGCTCAAGTTGTGAAAACCAGAATTTTATGACTGGGGAGAGAGGTAGGAATTTATTCCCCATGTCCTCACAGCTTCCTCTGAAGTCAATTTTCTTTAACGGCCAAAGTATCATTACATGGTTCTGAGTATATGAAAGGGGACAAAAGGCTGATAGTACACTATAGGTCCTGCTGTCACTGGAGGAAGGATTTTTGGTACTCCCATGACTTCTGTGGGAGATGCAGCAGGAATCAATTCACCCCATTCACCTTCTCTCAGAGGAAATATTTACATTTTTATTGAACTGGTGGGTCAGGGTTTTCAGTTTTAAAAACTCAGTCTTACAGCTAAGATTACTGAATTTCTCTAACACTTGTGTTAGAAAGATAAAACCAGATTCCTTTTTCAAAAATAGTAAAAAGAGTAAAAAATTAATGCGTCTTAGAAGGAAACAGGTGCATAATAGCAAAAAATTTGAGCTCGGCAAGTGCTGGGTTTTGTGCATTTTATACTGCACTAGTCACAGAATATAATGCGGTTATACAACGGTTCTTATAAAACATATCTTAAGCATTTAGTAGATTTGGCACAATATTGGTATTCTTTGGTAAAAATGCAAATGCAGGGATTTCAGATTCAAAGAATAATTCAGTTTCCATATCCTTCGGGTACTGAGAAAAGACTGAGATTGTGATTGAAAGACAAAAATATCCCATTTCTTCACTTGGGTCCTCAAGAGTCTTTTCTTGTTCATATCTGTCTTCTTTTACAGCATTCTCGTGGCCAGTGTCCATAGTAAATACTGTAGCCCAGAAGTTTTCCAAGCTTTGGTTCAGAGAAGTAAGTACAAGTGATCAGCAACAACGTCTCAAAAGCACAGCTGTAGATGACTTTATATACACCCATATAGAAAGCAAAACATGGGAAAAGCATACCAAGTTGAGCAGAGCTCATCAGTCTCTTATCTGATATCGTGTATTTCACTGCTGCTATTTTCAGTAGTCCAGGGCACCATCGCAGCTGGGGATGAGCAGGTGCAGAGAACAATTATCCTACTTCCGGAGCTAACTGTGGGCTTTGATTAGGAAGCCAACTTAACGGGGTAAAAAACTCATCACTGTTGATTCTTAGATGAGGAATATAATCTTTTTATGTGATAGACTGATCTATTTATTTATCATAAAGCATTGATGGTCAGTGTAATTGACTTATCTAGCAGAATGTAAAGGATATACAGAAGCCATACATGGGGAGACATCAATACAAGCCAGTGGGATGCAGGTGAACAAGCATCTTTGTAGTTATGGTTGCATTTGTGACAGATGTATCAGGATCTGCACCAGAACTGAATTCCTCTCCCTGCAAAAATCCAAAATCCTGCTGGCGGGCATTCAAGAGAATTTTCCAATGCAAAATAAATAAATAAATACTCAGGCAAAAATATTGTACATGAAGATATCTAGCTGAGCTTCATCATTTCAAAAGGCCTGCTCAAACCAGGATGTTTTACATTTTAATATCTACTTATTTATGCACGCACGCAGGGAACCTACCAACTAATAAGAATTGTATTTGTAAGTCTACTGACTATTATATTCTACGTTGCAAATTCCACCATTTTGCAATTCTCAAGCTGCAAGAAATAAATCCTTCATTATTACCTTTTCCATGCTTTCCAACAGTTTTATTTCTTTGAAGTGTCTTTGATTTTTATACATATAAAATTAAAAAAAAAAATCCCAATCTAAATCCTCAAACAAACAAAACAGACTCCCCAGTGCCAATAAAATTGCACATTTAAGGGGAAGAGTAAGATACCTGGTCTACAAAGCAATTTTTGTTCCAGCTACATCAGCTTTATCTAGTTTAATGCTTGTTCTGCGACCATTAGAAATTCAGTTTCAGGTAGTATCATATCAGCATAGGATGCATCATTAACTTGCAAGACTTGACATTTGCTATCTTTATCTGGTTTTGGTGCATCACTCGTACTGAGATATTGTTTCTTCTTATCTGATATTGATTTAAACTGTGACGAGCTGTGTTACTAATAAAATCTACAGGCAAGTATCTGGCATCTAGTTCTTCACTGGTAGAGGAAAAGAAACAACTCGGTGACAACAAAAAGTAAAGAGGTACTTTTGACCTAGGATGCTTGCCTGTATCCTCATATTATCCATCTCTTAGCACTTCTGTTGATGTAGCATTTCTGACAGATTCCCTTGGGGAAGTCTTCATGGAAATCCTTGCCTCTCAGATGAAATATTCCTTTTTGCTTTCATCAACTGCTTCCTGAAGAGTGGGGTCATTTTTCAAAGCTGCGTCTGCACTTTCAGCAAACTCAGTTCCTTTTGCCTCATTGGTGTGGTAGGTGCCCTTGTGTCTATACATGTACCGGACCATCACTACCAGCAGGCAGATGAGGACAAATACTACTGCAGCAATCACACCTAGAAGAGGGAGACCAGTTACTTGTATTCCCAATAATAAAATACGAGCAGCATCTCACAGCCAGATATCACAACTTGAATTACTTGATAAGGACAAGCCTACGTATCATAAACATCCGCACGTTGCAGTGGCAGAAGTCAGAACAGAGTCTGACACTGAAAAAACAAAATGGGATATAGATACTGCAGGAATGCAAATCAAATTCTTCCTAGTTTTCTTCAAATCAATGGCTTGCTTGGGTTGAATTCATTAAAAAATTCATTACAAAATGAGGAGAAATAAGAGAACATAAAGAAAACCCAATAGATTTCTTTCATCCTTCTGTAACATAGAATCATAGAATAGTTAAGGTTGGAAAGGATGTTAAGATCATCTAGTTCCAACACCCCTGCCATGGGCAGGGACACCTCACACTAAACCATGCCACCCAAGACTCCATCCAACCCGGCCTTGAACACCGCCAGTGATGGAGCATTCACAACTTCCCTGGGCAACCCATTCCAGTGCCTCACCACCCTTACAGGAAAGAATTTCTTCCTCATATCCAATCTAAACTTCCCCCGTTTAACTTTGAACCCGTTACCCCTTCTCCTATCACTACAGTCCCTCATGAAGAGTCCCTCCCCAGTATCTCTATAGGCCCCCTTCAGATACTGGAAGGCTGCTATGAGGTCTCCACACAGCCTTCTCTTCTCCAGGCTGAACAGCCCCAACTTTCTCAGCCTATCTTCATATGGGAGGTGCTCCAGTCCCCTGATCATTCTCATGGCCCTCCTCTGGACGTGTTCCAACAGTTCCATGTCCTTTTAATGTTGAGGACACCAGAACTGCACACAATACTCCCAGTGAGGTCTCACGAGAGCAGAGTAGAGGGGCAGGATCACCTCCTTCGACCTGCTGGTCACTCTCCTTTTGATGCAGCCCAGGATACGGTTGGCTTTCTGGGCTGCAAGCACACACTGCTGGCTCATGTTTATTTTCTCATCGATCGACACCTTCAAGTCCCTCTCCACAGGGCTGCTCTGAATCTCTTCTCTAAACATATACCCAGGAGAGTTTGCAGGCAACCCAACCCTGCCTCCACCCACCTTCAGGGGAGGTACAGGGCATTAAGTATTTCTTGGGAGACATTCAACAAACAGCAGGAGCCAGGTGACTTCAGCACTGCTCTGTGTTTGCAAGCTGCCATTTCATGCTGTGCTCTAATTAAGAATGTCTGACTGCAATGAATGTGGAAGTGACACCTGGGAGGAGGAAGGGATTCTGGGTAGATCCTTCCTATCTCCTGAACCAAGGCTAATTACTAGATATGTGTTCACTGGCCAAAAATTTCCATAGGTAACTCACATGTGCCTAAAATGGTGAATGGAAACACTCCTAGTGGAGTAAATCCAAGTTCCAGGAGTGGCTGTGCAGAGAACATTGTGTGTCCTTGCTTTCCAGAGTCCTGTCCTTTCTTCCTGTTCTACTGTGAAAGGTGTCCATAAAAAAGTGGCACCCCTGACAAGCCCAAAAAATTACAAGCTGTATCCCCTTCTTTCCCCATCAAATTGTTCAGTTAAGGATCCTGAAAAGAAATGAAATATTTTGAAGTTTATTCAATTTGCGTGATTTTAATTTTTTTAACACTGCATAAAACTGGGATGTGCTTATAAACACTTTAGCTGTGACTCTGTATAAGTACATTATACTGAGCTGATTCTATATTCACATGACTCCAGGAGTAAAACATACATTAATGAAATACATAGTAAAACACATCAGAAAAGGACATTCCTAGGAAAACCCCATTTGTGGAGTGTGAAGCTGCTATGATGATGCAACAGGTAGGAATTCATTTGACTTATTGTAGGCATCTACAGCTCAGGAAGCTTCATCTGAGTTACCTTGAGCTTCCTCCGCTGTTAGTGGATGGTGTGTGTGTGTGCGGGGTGGTTCCTCTTCTAGAATTGAATTTGTATGCTTGATCAGATAAATTGCTCCCTGGAAATGTTTACTATTGTGCAGAGACAATGAGGGTTATGCAGACAATATCTCTCTGCTGTCCCGTGTTTGAGATCTGTGGCAGGAGTGGGTATCTCTAAAGCTTTAGATTTATCAGCATCAGAAAACTGAGTGGGGATACCCTACTGGCATCAAAACATAGGAATGGACAGAATATTAATGGAGTAAATAAAAATGATAACTCTCTAAAAAAATATGCCTGCAATGTTATACCACAGATTTTCAGGTTCCTGGTTCTGGAAAGTGAAGTTACTGCTGGCAGAAATGAAATTGCTAATACAAAGAACTTTAGGTTTAGAATAATATCTTAGTTGCAGTGGGGGTTTCATCAATTTTTAGGACCTCACTGGTATCCCTTGACACAAGAGGCTTTAATAAGCTTTGGATGTAGCACAATATTAATAAGCCTAAGGGACTAAGTACGAATCAATTTACCTGCTACTTGTTCATAGAAAGCTAAAATTAAAGTTAGAGGAGATGGGACCTGAGGGAAATATAGCAGAACCTCACCAATTTACACTAATGAATGGTGTACCCCCTTGTGAATGACTGAAATTAGTGCGTTAGCATGGAAATGAACAAACACAATAAAAATAAAAAGATTCTCTCCGTGAACATGGCTTTGTTAATTTACTCTATTCTGACAACTGTATTTAGTTTAAATGCATGAGAGAGCTTTAGTGGAACACCAGAAAATTCACTATAGTATGTTCTGTTTCAATAAAGGGTCAGCTGGTATGAACTAGCATGGCTCAAATCAAAAGTGCTATACCAGTCCTGTATTAAATGAGAATTTTGGCCCAGTGAATAATGAAGAATATCAGAGTCTGTGTTTGCTGCTGCACTGCAAAGCATTTTGTCCTAAAATTAGGAATGGGTGGGGTGGTACTGCTCACTATATGGTTTATGCTCATTATCTCATCTTGTTATCTTGCCAATAGCCCCTTCTGGGAGCAGATTTCCCACTGGCCTAATTAACTCTAATTGTGCTGCTCCTGTTGTCTTGTCAGCAAAGTAGGGGTTTTGCAAAATGCAAGAAATCAACCAACCCGCTGTTTTAATTCTAATGGTAATGCTTAGTATGGTCTGCTACTTACCTCCAATAACAGCCACATCTGCTCCAGCTGTGGGGCTCTCAATGTCTCCATCTATAAATAGATTAGAACATATAAAAGTTAATTAAAGAAAGAGGAATTGGATCATATGTAACAGCAGTGACTGTATTGATGGTGCTGAATTATTTTAACCTCTGAAACTCAGAACTTAAACAAGATCTCTTATTAGCAAAAGACATCTATGAAACTTCTCATTAGAGTTAGCTATACTGTAACAGTGTACTGTCACCATAACACTGGAAAATAAATAGCTAGCATATTATGCAAACTATCATGGCCCTCAGGGAAACCTGCTGTTTATTACGAGCACTTACCTGTAACATCCTCCAGTGAATGATTAAATTAAGAGTGTTTAGGTACCGCGATTACACTCAGAAAGGTAGTTTTGGGGAAAAAATGTTGGTGCCTATTTATTTTCCCATTTGTGGCTCTTCAGAGTATAGTCTGGATCTTGATTTGATGTGAATTAATCTGGCTCTATTGATTTCAATTAGTATTTTATTTATCTGCAATATCCTGGTTTTAATCTTAGCATTTGTTTTCTTTTAAACTTATGTTTGGAATCAAGAGAAGCCTGTTATGTGTGTGATATAAAACAGGGTCCCATTTAGAGTAAGTCTGAATTTGGTGCTGCTAAATCAAATTACATTTTTTAATGGATTAGAATTTACAAAAACCCCTCCTTTGCTATTTAAATGCAAAATAGAAGTACCTGAATGTGTTTTTTCAAGAAGAATTTGGTCTGAAAAGTTGTAAGCTTCTGAAAGAACAGTTAGAATTCGAATTACGTTTGATCTTAGTTGTAGCACTTACTAAGAATATCCAAATCAAGAATGAATAGCCAAAGTGCTTTGAAGAGGAGAGGAAAAAAAAAATTCTAAAAACCAGTGAGGATTTTTCTTTCCATATTATTTGATATAGACCTTAAGTGAAAGTAAATTCATATAGACACACGTCTTCACTAGCTTCCCCTTGCTTGATCAAGGTACAATTCTGATCTTGTTTTTGTTCTTTATTTCATGCCATTGGTATCAGTCCACTTAGTCTTGAATTATGTGGATGTCTAAGGTGATGAATTCTTGGAGTTTTTCCATGCTAGGTTTATGACAGGATACTCTTTTCTTAATTTATTATTGTGTTATTTATACAATTCCTAACAATATTGGTTTTCAAACAAACAAACAGCTTTATGTGATTTTTTTTTCCTTTTGGTAAACAGAGTGGAAATTTATAGAAATATTTGGAATTTATATTTTTCTTTAAAAAAGGTAAAAATGTTAATTCTGAAACTTTCTATAAATTCAGCAGTGGTACTATGACTGATATCTGGCTCTCCTTTTGCTAAATCTGTGATATATGATGCAAGGACAAGACACTATCAACAGCTTTCTCCTTATTCATGTATTGTCTCTTGTATCAAATTGCAGTAACTAAGGAGTGCTGAGATTCAAAGAATTCCCTCTTCCCAAACATGGGAGATGTTTTTTCTAGAAAGTTTGAGTCCTTTTTTCTTCCACAGAGATCCTTCCTATGTTCTGTTCCTGCTATGCACTGATGGAAAGATTGAGCATGCCTTATGCAATTTAAAAATTCTAATTATGTCGATGTCCATTCAAAACCCATGTGCCTCAGAAGAGATTAATTGCTTCAAGGTCAAACTGTTCTTTATTTCTTCATACGCCAAGTATATATGCGGCATGCCAGAAAGGCAGGCTCCTCTACAGCAATCAAATATTCGAAGGTGAGAATTCTAAAGTGCTTCCCTAGCCACATAACTTCCAAACATTAATTCCAGATTACATCATTATCCCTTTAATTATAATATGTACGCAAGTAACTCTGGTCTTTCCTGTTGTTCCCAGGTGCCTCTCAGATTCAGATAACAAAAAGCAGGTGCCTTATCTCTACTGCTTGCCACCACAATGCTTTTTAATAATGTATTCCAGTATCATCACTTGCAGGAAAGTTTTTATTTCCATACTGTTCTAAGTTTTCAGAAGAACACTAGACCCATCTAGAGCCATCATGTAGTTGGCACTGATCTGTTAAGCTGATGATGCAATGCCATTCAGCAACCATCTAACGCTGTTCCCATTTTACTGGAAACATGAGAGTCTGACTTCTTTGTGTATCAACTTTTGACCATGGAACAGACTTACTGTCCTCCCATATGGCCTTTTGCTGCAACATCCAGAATGCCAGAACACTGCAGCTACCACCAATGACCAGAAGTTTCCAGGGTGTGTTCCCCAGATCAGTTTTGGAGCAGTCACAATGGAGAGGAGAGAGGGACACTCACTGCCTGTCTCACAGTCTCTGAAATTACACTTTGTTCAAAACCAGCTATGTGATTCATGGCAACATCATGATATTGCTAGGTAGGGGGTGAAAGTATCAGTGTCATTCAAGATTCAAGATTCAATTAGTATTACCCTTCATGAAACATGACTGAGGAAAATTCAAGGCACGTGTTCATGAAATGAAGCCATCCTGAAGACCAGGAGGGAGACAACATCTCCCTATCCAGATGGGAATCCATGCTTGGCCAGGAACCTCAGTATGGTCTCTTTAAAATTCAGCTCCGTCTGTGTGAGAATACACTTCATTACTACTGTAGGACTGAATCTTCACTTCCGGAGGCAGAAAAGATATTCACATACTGGAGGAATTTTTAGCTGAGAAATGGCTGTACCTTCTTTATTTTGTTTTCTGCATGCAGAGCACTCAGAGGTGTGTTTCAGTAACTGCTGTTGTACCTGTTATAGTTATTTTACTTTGTTTCAAGGATATCTTTTATACTATCTGCTGCTAAATTGTCCTTGCAAAACTTCCTTTCACTGTTATACTGGCCTTTGTCCATAGCTACAATCTGGTCCCAAAAGTGTTTAAACAGTGTTGTTATTTAGTGCCATTGGTTACCGTGACACGCAGAAATTAGAAGATTGTGGGAAAACTTGTTTTTCATAAAATCTCTGGCCATCAGAATGAGTTGGCTAAATCAAGAGGAGAACATACAAATCAAATTGCCTGTTGCTGGAAAGTGTGTTTCTAAAAGCCAGAAATCAAGGGAAAGAAATTCATCAAATTCCAGTTCTGCCCATAAGCTTACAGATAAGGAATTTTTCAATAGAACACAGTTGCTACCTGTCTCATTCTCATCAATCAAATCATGCTGAGAAGGTAGCAGCCTCTGAAAGCCCCAGGAGTATTCCTGACTTAAATACTGGCTTTGCACTTCAAAGTTGAAAAGCCAGTACAGCTAGCTTTTATGTTAATGTAGCCAGTGGTGAGTTTTCCTGCTAAATTTACTGGTAAATTTGTTAAACCACCTCCTTCAAGTGCAATTTCCCAATAAGACTTGACTTTTATTAATTTTGATTGGATTTTTGCTTAAACTGATTCCATTCAATTTTGGCTGGGAGGCACTTTTTCAAAAGTGGCAGGTCCAGCAGCGATATTGTTTGTCTGAGGTTCAGCACTCTCCTTGTTTTGCTATGTACTTCTCTGGGCACTGGTACTGATTTATTTTGTTCTTTAGATTACAAATTTGAACCATGAAAAGCCATAAGTCACTTTCTGCTCCAAAATTATGACATTGGCTTTAAAATAGATCTTTTTTTTTTATTTGCTCATTCTTTCATATCTGAGCTTCATTCAAGTCTTACTTTCCAGTCCTCTTCTACAACACCAAAGACAAAATCCACCTTGTAGATAAAACTGAGATTTTGGTATGATGTTGTGGCACCAGAAAACAGGTCTTCAAGGAAAACATTAAGTATTATGAGACTCCTAGTAAAGATGCAAGACACATCAGTGAGCTACTTTAGAAGTGCAACCATGTTAAAACATCCAAACTGGCAAGCCATTCAACTTACATGGCGATGGGAAGGGGCATATCTGTTCCCAAAATACTTTCTCCCATCCAGCATAGGAAGCGCAGATTTTAGATCCTGCTATTTGAAGAAAGCAATACATTGATATGCTTCTGTGGCTACTGTCAGTGACATAGGATAAACTTGCAGAGAGGTTCAAGCTTTCTCATTTTTCAGTCATTGTTTTCACCTGCTAAGAGAGTTTCCTGGAAAAGGTCTGGTAGTTGCATCCTTGGCAGTTTTACAGTCAGCACTGTAGTTAGCAATTTAAGTATCTACATGTTTGCTTGTTACAGATTTACACATGGAAAAGGTATAAAAGGAAAACTACCTGGAAAGGGATCACCATTTGGCACATTTGATATGAATGTATAGGAATCATCCTACAGTATAGATCTAATCTACTGGTACGAACTACCACATCTCTTCTGTATAATTAATCCATGAGGGCAATTTGATGGGATAACATAGACCTTACTCCAAACTTCCCTGTGTCTCTCTCATTTCCTAAGATAAAGCTCCAAACTAGAGCTGGACAAATACTTACTGCTAATAGTGCTGAATATATAAAGAAAAGCCTGAGATTATAACTCACCTTGTCACAATTGCATTGCAGCTGTGGGTGATACTGTTTTTTGATTGGGTGTCAGTGAATCAAACTGAGTGAGTATGCAGATATCAATGTATGACAAACAGCTTTTACAGCACAGTTCTCAAAGCCACTCAACATCAGCCAGGCAACACTGCTCCTGCCTTTCAGGATTTTCCTACCCATAAGCTTATACTTTTGATTCTTGGTAACCTAAGGCAATTCTTATCACGCTGCTCCATTGTTGCCTGCTTGTGGTTACAATCTAGATGAAGCCTTGGCTGCTAAATCGCACTCAGGTAGGTCTCTAAGCACTTTCTTGGGCAACCCATTTTCTCTCTTCATGTGCCTGTTCATTGCATAAGAAGTACTTGAAATTCATTCAATCTCTGTGAATGATGAACTGAGCTCCTTAGGGCAGTCATTTCCTTCTTAGGGCTTTCCCAGGAGTGCAGACTAGGAAGCACAATCATAGAATCATAGAATCATAGAATAGTTAGGGTTGGAAAGGACCTTAAGATCATCTAGTTCCAACACCCCTGCCAGGGGCAGGGACACCTCACACTAAACCATGCCACCCAGTGCCCTGTCCAACCCGGCCTTGAACACCGCCAGTGATGGAGCATTCACAACTTCCCTGGGTAACCCATTCCAGTGCCTCACCACCCTTACAGGAAAAAATTTCTTCCTCATATCCAATCTAAACTTCCCCCGTTTAACTTTGAACTCATTACCCCTTCTCCTATCACTACAGTCCCTCATGAAGAGTCCCTCCTCAGCATCCTTATAGGCCCCCTTCAGATACTGGAAGGCTGCTATGAGGTCTCCACGCAGCCTTCTCTTCTCCAAGCTGAACAGCCCCAACTTTCTCAGCCTATCTTCATACGGGACTGTGCTCCAGCCCCCTGATCATCCTCGTAGCCTCCTCTGGACTTCTTCCAACAGTTCCATGTCCTTTTGATGTTGAGGACACCAGAACTGCACACAATACTCCAAGTGAAATCTCAAGAGAGCAGAGTAGAGGGGCAGGATCACCTCCCTCGACCTGCTAGTCACTCTCCTTTTGATGCAGCCCAGGATATGGTTGGCTTTCTGGGCTGCAAGCGCACAATGAAGCTGGCTCATGTTCATTTTTTCATTTACAAACACCCTCAGGTCCTTCTCTGCAGGGCTGCTCTCAATCTCTTCTCTGCCCAACCTGTAGCTGCGCCTGGGATTGCTCCAACCCAGCTGTAGGACCTTGCACTTGTCATGGTTAAACTTCATCAGGTTGGCATCAGCCCACCTCACAGGCGTGTTAAGGTCCCTCTGGGTGGCATTCCTTCCCTCCAGTGTATCAACCGAACCACACGGCTTGGTGTCATCAGCAAACTTGCTGAGGGTGTAAGCTTTCATCTTCAATCAGCTCACCTAAACCACCTTATGAAGAACACTGCTACAAGTGGGACTTTTCCAGGTGAAGAACAGCCCAACCTTATTTTAGTATCCATGGATATTTTGCAGAACCATCTCACATATTGAGCTTGTTGTTGCAGGTGTGTAAGCAGTCTGTAGACTGAAATGGGTCTTTAGAATTCAACTACTAAATATTTAATGTCTTTGTCTTATATATTAGTGCATTTATCTGTGCATTTCCAGTGAAGAAGGGAAGTGTTCAAACTGAATAACATCCAGTTCACAATTCAGGCCAGATATAAATGGGATTCAGAGTATTTTGCCCCTATATTGATTGTTCTTTCATACATTCACACATTTAAAAGACAGCTTTAAGTATAGCTGAAAACTAATGAGATACAGTTTACTCAGTAATATTGAGTCTAGTAAATTATTGTCTGGTTTTGTCTCATATCAATTGACCTAACAACACACCATATTAATTTTGCCTTATTTTAAAAAAGCGGTAATTTTAAAGGGAGATTGCCTGTCAGTGTAACAAAAAAATAGGTGGAGTTTCAAAACTCATCACTGATCTATTTGCTTCCACTAAAGTTGATAGCAGGGTATTTGGTTTCAGTGAATCATTATAAATTTCTGAAGGTACTGAGGAATATACAGAGTCCTCCAGGAAGCTTTTGCAATTGTTAAAAAGCTTTACTACGATAATTGCCATTTTTATTTCTTAATATTATGTATATAAAAATATTTTTATTATAACCATTCCTTTGCCAGGAGCTCTCTTTGTTATTTGCATGCTTTTCTGCAATAACCATTCCTCTCAACTGTCTTGATGCATCCCTATTGTTCACCACTGATACAAGACTTTTCTTACAACACATTTAGGATGGAAGAACTAATGAAGTCTTAAAATCTCCACTGTTTATGCAACTGTGGTATGTCCTCTTTGCCCTTTGGTTTATGTTTGTGCCTTGCCAACACACTGCATTCATGAGCAAATCATGAATCTATTAACCTTAACACACTGTTTTAATTTACAAGCTATAGTTAGAACTGGTTCACTGCAGCAGCATGTGTAAAAATTAGTTGAACCAACTTCTGAAAGCTTCATATTAAAAACGTATTAATTCCTCAAGCTGCTCTCTGGCCGGTGTTATGACACCAAATGAATCTCATTGAGGCCTTTCTGGATTAAAAGAAAAAACTCATCACCTATTTTAATGTCTGCCAGTAAGTGCGCAGTGCCCTGCCAGAGCTGGCATATCTTAACCCAAAGGGTCTCTAGCCTGAACCCATTAATTTGATATATTCTGCTGAAAAAGCCATCACCATCTCCCATTACATAATGAAACACATCAAGGCTATTCTTTCAAAATTAAGGAGTAGTTTCTCATCTGTCAGTCTGGAAAAGAGAAAGAATAATTTGGCTTCCATTTATATACTAAGTTATTATAAAGACAACAATGGCGACATTCAACGATAACAAGCACATGATCTTTTGGGTAAGTAAATGGACTGTGCTCCAAATGTAAGGTAAATCATGCAGATTAAAAGTATCTACAAAAATTAAAATGTACTGAGCCCAATCCCTTTGCTATTCTAGCTACCAAGTACTTTGTCATTAATTCTGAGAAGACAAATCCACTTTCATTCAATGAGAATAAAGGTCTGTTCAAGTTTTCTCACACTTTGAAATATACTGAGGATAAAAAGGCATCATCAGATTAGCTCAATTAGATCAGAATTGCCAAATAATTTCAGCAGTTCTAATTTGGTTCTGGTATACATTGTCAGCACATATTTGGGTACCATTTTAATGTTATAAAGTAAATCAATGAAAACATGTTTTACAATGTTTGAGGGAGTAATGGCTTTGCTTACACAGTTCCTCCTTCTTTTGTGATACTGAATTACACTTTGGTCTTGTGCAAAATCAGAGACAGAGAGACAAGTCAGCTTGTAAAAAATAACCATATGCTATCCCTTAATAGTAAGAGAGAAAATGAGAAAATGATCATGAAATTTTGGAAATT
This sequence comes from Myiopsitta monachus, assembly GCA_017639245.1. Lineage (NCBI taxonomy): Eukaryota > Metazoa > Chordata > Aves > Psittaciformes > Psittacidae > Myiopsitta > Myiopsitta monachus. Next base: position 24,137,255 of record CM029926.1, on the reverse strand, counting down.
ATTTTAGGTGAAAAATAATAAGGATCTTTTCAAACTGATCAGATATTTTATATTTCACAAATAAAAAAACCCACCTTTAAAAATAGATGGAAATCATGTTTTAAAGGGTTACATAATCTAACCCCCCCACGGGGTTTTAGTCAAATCAAACATTTCTCTTTCTCCTCCAAATAACCAACACCCCCCAAATTACCCTTTCAAGTTTGATGAATCACATACTTTTTTATTATTATTATTTTCACTTATTAGAGACTTGCATTAAAGTACTTTAGTTCCTTTGCTCAGGGTAGCTGCATACCAACCACCGATTCTGATGGCAATTAAGCAAAGTGCATTCAGTAAGAGCATTAAAGTACCAATTCCCCCTTAGAAGTACTATAAAGTTACAACCTTAAAGCTCCCATTCAGCATAGAACTTGAAAGAGAGCTTACTGTAGGCCCATGTTGTCACTGGTAATAGATAGTTAATGTGTCCCATGTATTCACACTGACGTATATTGTGGAATAATTAGGAAATGTGGAATTAAACTTATATTTGAAATGCAGCATTGTCCACACATAAGGGAAAAATGGACTTTCAGGGCCTCTTGGGGCGAGATGCAGCCACACCTGATATGCCAGGAATGTGCACTCCACAGTGGTTCCTGTGGCAACACAGATGGAGGGTAGAGAGAGGTGGAGATCTCGCAGTTATGCTTTGTCCTAGCCTCAGCAAAAGATGGGAACTAGGTAGTGCAAGAAACTGATAAGCTGCATACTTGCTACCCCGAGCCAGCAGCCTGTCATCTTTTGACAGAATGCCGTCCTCAGTGTGAACTTTGCTTCATTATAATATCATTATAATGTATTTACATGTTAAAATACACTCCCATCTCCAATGCGACCCCCCTCCAAAATGAGACCACCCCCCTCTGAGCATGCGCTCTGAATTTTTAGTGTCATATACCTTTAAAACGAAGCGAGAGAGAGTTGCACCAATAATAATAAAGGTATGTATGACTAGAGTCACTTAAGCTCCAACTTGAAGGTGAAAATCATATAAAATGACCCAAGAGAGAGGGGCATATTGGGGAAGACACCATCGTGGACAAGTCAAGGACGATAACATCAACAGACTCCTGGGACCGGTCGACGGGCTGGATCTCTCTTCCCTCCCCCATAGGGACACCTGTGAGTAAGATTTGCACTGTATCCAGTGCTTCCCTAGAGTTACTTTTACTGTCACCTGTATATTTTAGAGCTATGCTGTGTTAACTTCATCAAGCGCTTATATCCATGTAACTATTATTTGCACGTGCTTTTGCAGCAGTATTTATCACCAGCAATCCATAAGAAGCTGTATCTGTTGCCTCAATAAACTCAATCAATAAACAACACTGTTTCGGTAGCCAATCGCCACTATTGGTAAATCCGGACCAGTAGAGGTTCGATATAAGCGAATGCGGTCGGATTGGTAGTTGTAGCTGATTGGACTGGGCAGTGTGGTGAACTATCAGTAAATCCGGACCAGTAGAGGTTCAATATAAGCGAATGCGGTCGGATTGAAATCTGGACCAGTAGCAGTTCGATATAAGTGAACGCAGTAGGACTGGTAGTTGCATATTGGAGCCGTTCCCTGCCCCTCTAATAAGGCAAGGGGGTTTATTTTCTCCCCTTTAACGCAACATATATATATACAGTAACAAATTGCCAAACAAATTCAGAGGGATGCTTACAGCATCAAGAAGGAGGAGAATGTTTTGGGGTCAGCAGAGGAAACCTAGAGCAGAGGAGAAATTAGAAAGAGGAGATGCCTCTCTGACACTGGAGCTCCTGAGCAAGCAGGATGCTGCAGAAACCTTGTTTTTAGAGATGGGTTGCGGGAAACCATCAAGGTCCACCCAGTGGTGATCTTGCTGCTCATGCAGAGTGTCTGGATTTTACTGCGCTCCTATGGGAAAGCTGCTTCGTGTCTGAAGAGCAAATGCTGCCTTATTATGGTAAAAAGGTGCATGAAGTTTGTGGACCTAGAAGAAGGTCTAATTTCTTTCAAAAAATGCTGCATGTGGCAACTTGCAAGTTGTGACCTGTTTTGTCTACCTCATGTTTATAATCATATCGCTGGGAAAAAAGTTTCTTATTTTTCCATGGAAATATGTTAATGTAACCAGGTCATCATTTACATTTTTGCTCCACAACCATCAAAGTCCACTCACGCTACAAATGTTCAACATCTTGCTAGGGAAAATAAATTGGCCTGATATTGCTTCATTAAAGAAGGAGTGACAAATGGGGTATGAATCAATCCATAAGCTACAGTGCACAATCACAATGTTTTCCAGCATATGCCCCTCCTCCTCCCACCTTCCCCTTATTCATCAGAAGAGAGTACTTCTTTTGAGAGCTTTTCAATTGTGAAGATTTGAAAAAAACACTAAATATCCAGGGAATCTGCCAAATAATTTCTGCCTGACTTTTCTCCAAAGTCAGCAATTTCAAGCTCTAGTCATTTTTTGGTGAATCAAAATGGGAACAAATCAGCCATTTGCTCATTCACTGAGATCAAAGCTGAATGGAAAGAGCTACCAGCTTAATTATTAACCATTGCAAATGTTGCAAATGATCATAGGTAATCAAAGGACCTAACTACATACACACTAAAAGCCCATTTGACAACCTGTAAAAGATACTTTGTTATTCTTGAGAAACAGCGCATGAAAGAAGTACACCTTGCTGATTTCAACTTCAAAAGTTAGAAACACAAGCATAAAAAATTGAGCCAGAACCTTTCAGCGGAAGCCAGAAGTCAAGAGGTCTTGAAGGACATGACAATTCCTTCCCTAACCCTTGCATAAATGGTTATATGATGTATTAAGATAATTTAACTGCTAAGCTTCATGGAATTATTTATCGAGACATGCTTTTAATTTGTACCTAACAGGTCTACCAGCCTCAGCTCTGACTCTCAAGCCTTTTGACTGTGTCATCACATGATAACGTGATCTTTGTGTTTCTTAATGTTACTGTGCTTGATTTTATGATCTTAATATCTTCTTAAGATTAGGGTTTAGTTTACATTTAAAACACACCTTTTATGTGGATGTGCAACTATTCAAGATTAGTTAAAAGTAATCCACATAACTAAGATATACTGAACTGTTAGTATTTGAAATATTTCCATCAAATAAATTCAGCAGCAATTTTGCACTGATTTTCTCTGTTACTACTGTGTGCCTGACTGTTTTTGTAACCTTTGCAGGTTTTGACTCCATTATTCAACTCCAACTGTTTTTAAAGGAGGAGCAGGCAAAGATAAGCACTTTGCCTCAATTTTCATGAAAAAAAATGTAGGCTGAAGAGAAAAGGGAAACTAGAGCAGCTCAGCAGTGGAGGAAAGGCAGTGAGGGCTCAGCAATTTTGAGCTCTGTTTAGCAGCAGCAGGTTCTCCAGTCACCACATGCTGTCCAGTCAGGATGCATGTAGATCCCAAGGAGCCGCAGGAAGATGCTTCCCCTACCCATGGGGAGCTGCTGTGGGAGGGAGCCAGTACATGCTGGCCATGGGATTGAGGCAGAAGAGACATAAATCCAAAAGCAAGAGTGTTTCACTGGTTCTGTTGCTTGCAGAAAACTTAATGATCGCTGACACACAAGGGAAGAAGCACGACAATTACTCCATTAAGGCTGATAAAGGTCTGTTTCTTGTTTTGAGATGAAGAAGCATGACCTCACGCTTAAATTACTGCTGATATGATTAAACTACAGATGATGTCATCTAGAAATCACCTGGAACCTAGCAAAAGCCTGCAGTTAGGAACAAAGGTATCCTTGCAATTCAAAGAATGTAGTGCCAGACTACTAACCTTAGAAAAGCATAATCATGGGCAGGCTTCTTCCTTTGTGTCTCATTCCTACCACCAGTATTTTGTAGCAAAGCAGTCTGACAGCTGACAGTTCTTGGAAACAGGAGATCTCTGTGCTTGTCCCACAGCTTGTTTGATATGAATTGTATCCAGCTACATTCAGCTCATATACCAGTGCTTGCCTAAGGCACTGTCTACTAAGCAATGCAAGTGGAAATGTCAGGATGTTTAGCATATGCTCTTCAGGGACACAGAGATCTTTCCTGAAGCACTGAAGAGGTGAGTATTATTAATGGAGATATCTGTAGTGGAAACAATCTTGCAAATGTTTTAAATATTGAGCATATTAAACAAAGAAAATAAACCATATTGAAACACCTTAGAAACTTGGAAGGCAAATAGTAGCTCAGGGCAACAATATTACTCATTTTTCGAGGATACTGCAATAAATATGCAGATTTATTTTGCTTATTTGCTCCATTTAAAAAGACAAAGCCCATTTTATTATATGAAAAGCTTTTAGGTATCACTCCAAGCTGTCTGAATTCAGTTGAGCAACTTTAGCAAAACTTCTTTGCCATCTATCATTAATCTGAGCAATTTGAGACAGATTGTGCAATAGTTGTTAAAAGGAAGAAAAAGAAAAAAGTCTTTCTTGCCAATTATTTTTGGACAGGTGTCTGGCATTATTTGACAAATAGCATATTGAGCACATTAATAGAGCTAAGCCTGAAAACCTTCACTGATGCCATATACTGAATGTTTTTCACTACGGGACTTTTATTGTTGTGAGATTCATTAACAACACATTACTAATGTTCCTCTCTCTGAACAAAATGTGAATGTTTCCACACAGGTGGAAAGCTAATAACCAGCCTGGTGAGATATTTAACTGGTAGAAAGGAGTCTGTGTAATCTGTCTCCATACGTGCTGCAGAGAGGACAGTAGTTGGCAGTTAGCCTAGATGATTTTTGTAGATCCCTTCCAACTACTCTACATACTATTTGATATTCTACTTGATATTCTATTTGATATCCTATTCAATATTCTGTTCTGTCCTGGCATGCCTCCTTCAGTAAGATCCATTCAGCTTTAACAGAGATGTGATGAATCCTGGTGGATGGGATGGGAATTTCTCTTCCCATCAATCAAGAAGCAAACCTAGAATACCATCTTAGATTAGAAGCCTAGCTTTCTGGAATTATAATTAGGGAAAATAAACCCCAGCCATTACTGTTTAGTTTCTTCTCCTGATAAGCAGTCATTTTTGTGGTACTGCTCACTTGAATGTCTCTCTGTAGACAAATGATGATTTTCATACACTTGGAGAATGATCATAATTTCTCAGGCTTCTGACTCTCTTTCAAATCTGGTTGAAACTGGTCAGTGGATCCACAAGTTCTTGATGGGAAGCGAAGGATGAACAGATGATTAAGCAGACAGATAAACAGCAGGAACACATAAGACTAATTTTATTAGGAAACTGGACTGAAAACAAAAGTAGTAGTGGGTACTTGGATAATATTAATATTTTGGTCACCAATTTTAAAAACACCATAATTTTGGGACTATTTCAAAGCTTGTAGACGATGTCCTTAGTAGCAAAGGAAAAAACAAATGGACATTGATGAGATTTTTTTCAGCCCCTTTTTTTGGCCGAATGATACATTTTTATAGTCTGGACTATATTTTAAACCTTTAAAGCTTGGACAGCCCTGGCAATTTCAATGGAGGATTAATGCATGTCATTAAGCAAAGAAATATGGTCTAGTACTGTTCAATAGCAACAAATGCTTGCTGTGGCATTTCTCTGATCAACATATTTTTCACTTACTGTAAAGCCTTTGGACTAGTCCTTTCTGAAATGTACGAAATATCATGCAGGAAAACTGAGAGTAAATTGTTGTGATTTGAGCTGGCTGCCACATTCCAGCAGAAAAAGGCATTCTTGTTCCTAATCCTTTTCTTTTCAAGCTGATCCAGCAAAAAAACAGTCCACCAAAAGGAATGGGGGGGGGGGTATTTACTTATTGGTAAAATAAGTAATCCACACCACCATGTAGTCTGACTGACTGTTGATCTGTTAACAGGGAGGGGTTTACCATGTGCAGATAGAAAGAATAGAAAGAGCAAAGGCAGGAATGCTCTTTTGGGTGGGTGAAATACAATATAGACCTGCACTCAGGAAAACAAAAAAAAAATGGGGGGGGGGGAAGAAAAGAAGAAGAGAAGCAGTAAGTTAAAAAACAGCTGGATAAAGCTGGAGATTTCCTTGCTAAATTGCTATGAACAGAACAGAAAACTCCAGATTTTCACAGCCAAGTGACTCCTTTGAAATACAGCAGTTCTAGAAGGTTGTGGGAAAAGCTGGTCTTGGTATTCCCTGTGTAAGAGTATTTTGGAATGCACTAAGAAGAAAAGGCCCCTCTCTCAGCTGCAAAAATAGGGACCTTAAAGCTATTATTCTCTTCTTTCCCCCCTGCCTTCAGGATGCTGCTCTTCCACAGCTGAATCAGTAGCAATCACACTCTGCAGCCCAGCAGCAGTCACTGCTGTCCCATTTACACTCGTATCAAAGCAGGGCACTGTTCCAACACACAAAGTAAAATACCAAGTGGTACACATACTGGGTGAATTTGCAAAAGCTCTCTGTTAAACTGCTTCTGCTTCTTTTGAAGTTTGTGGCAGATATGCCACAGATTTCAACTGTTCAGTTGGGGAAATGGTGAAAGCTTTTAAAAACTTTGTTTTATGAATATAGGAACATGATAGAACCAAGGAATTCATCATCAAGATCATCCTATATAGCCTCTGTCCATCCTCTCTGTTTTCCATCTTCCCAGTTTAATTCACCACTCGATGCTGCTTAACAGGCTGCAAACATCTGCCTTCTCAAGCAGTCATGAGTAAGCCTGAAAATTTCTCAAAGCCCTTTCATAACATACCCAAACTATTTACTGTTGCCTCCAGAGAAGTCTGGTTTGGAACAGTATCATAAGATCCAGTTATCCCCCTGAAGCACCTATTAGCATAAAGAGAATGAAAAAGAAAACAAAAACAAAACAAAACAAAAAAAAAAAAGGAAAGGAAAGGAAAAAAAAAAGAAAAATGAACAAACCAACAGCACTAGCACAGCCCTGGAAACTATGAAGTCATAAATAGAGTTCAGCCAGAGCAGACTCCCATTAAACTTTGTTTAAGAGCCAAGTTCCACCCTGAGATATGTGTGAGCTGCAGTTCATTTCAGGGGCAGCTGCGGCGTACTTCATGTCAGGGCGAGGCTTGGACACAAGTATGTATCTGTTACAAGTCAGAGAAGGGTAAAGCCCACATCCTTGTTCAGTTTTTCAGCTCCCTCTGCATGGAATAGAAAACTGAGAGAAGTGGATAAAACAGCCCACACTTTTACAGGGCTTACCTGTCAAATTTAATTCCTTCTTCCACAGGACATGAATGCCTATGTTTCTAAATGAACTAAGCTACTTTCATGAGACATGGTAGCCCTTCACCATGCCCCAGCCACCCCCATGACAGTTAAACACACAGGCAGAAGCTTTAAGTTTCATCTTCCTAGCTTCTTTGCTCTTAGGAGTCCCATTAGGAGACAGCAGGAAGTGTTGCCTTGGATATGCACATGCTTTTTAAACAAGGGACATAAACAGCAGTCTGGCTTTACTCCCTTGAAGCTTTCCACTGAACATTTTTTTCTGACAAGCATGAGCTCCGCTGAACGAGGAGGGAAGAAGGAGGGGCACAGACTTTCCCTATCCCACTTGCATTCCTAGACAGGGGCTTGGCAAGTTGGCACCCTTGTTCTGTGCTGTGTTGCATGGATAGCTTCAGGCAACAGCCTTTATCCTTGCTGGGCTAGCTCCTGCTGCAGGGCTGGCTGTTAGAGGGGACAAAAGGATAAGGTCAAGGCCACATGCATTTCTGTGTGGCTCCTGGAGGCACTCTGGTTAACTGGGGGAGCAGGCAGAGGAGTGCCTTGCTCCCTGACATGAGCTGTGCATTCAGTAATACTGAACTCTTGAAGTTGAATTCCTTAAACTACAAATTAAAAGAGCTCATTCAAGAATAGGGAAGAGGGGGAGGTAAGGCTCAGTCCTGCCAGGCGCTGAGTCTGGATCTGAGCAAGAGTTTAAAGTATTTCATATGAGAAACTCTAGTAACTGCAAAAGCTTTTTCACCCCAAGGCAACCCTTTATACACTAAAATACTAACTCTGGCTCAAGAATTTCCCATGCCTCAGATCCCTAGACAGTTGCCCTGTGCTTTAACTCTCCACTAGGCATCTGCTACTGGCTCTAACAGGCAAGACACAACCATCAGATCCATGCTCACTACAGCACTTTCATGGGCAGAGCTGGAAAAGTATATAAGTCCTGCTCAGGCAGGAATACCTAGCACCATCAGGATCAAACCTACATTGGTAATCAGTTGTCACGGATAATGTAGCAGATGGGAAGAGGAGGCAGTTTCCCTAACAGCTGATGAGGGCCAAGGGAAACACATAGACGGCACTGGAGAAGCCACATCACTTTGTTGTGCAATGGCAGAGAAACAAAGGATGAGAAAAAATCAGTACCAAGTCCCATTAGCTAGAAGAAATATCCCAGAAAGGGTGGGGAATGGGAAAGACAGATGTGTTCCCTGGGAATCTGCAAAAGTGATACATCCCTCAGCCACATCTGTCATGCCACAGCTTTGTGCCTGTCAAAGGATTGATTTTGCATTTCTTGCTACATCTCCTGTCTTCCGGGATTGTGTTCAGTGTGGGAGAGAAGTACCATTTTAAGAATATGGGTGCTCATGCCCACAGACAGCAAGCTGTTACCTTAATCTGCCAAATAGTGGCAAACAAACCGTCTGCAAAGCTGCACACCCACACATATCAGTAACTCCCTGGCAGGCTTCCCTCAGCCACCCACAAATCCTAGATCTTGCTGTGTGCTGCAGGCAGCCGGGCACGACATGGGGGGATTGATCCCTTAAGTTTTGACAGCCTCTTCTCAGGTGTGAGCTGTGTAGGACACCATTTAGGTGGAAAACAGCATGTGCTAGATGTTCCGGTTTCTAAGTCTATTTTTCTTATTCAGTGATAAAAATGCATCCCTCTCTCTGGAATGAATCACAGACAGTTTTTAATTGCAAGACATGTGCTTTCCTTCTCCCTCCCCAGTGACTGTTGCAGTTTCATATCTGACAGAAATAGGCATTCAGACCTCCAAAGGGAGTAGCTTGTATTTTCCCCTCAGGTCACCTCCAGCAGCTGCAAGACTCTGCAAGGCTCTGGAGCTGCGCTGCAGCAAATTTGAAAGGGAGGGAGATTTACCCAGCAAGTTGGTACTCAGGTCACTTAAAAACAGCACAGTGGAAGGAGTGATGTGGAAGTCAAGCTCTCATTGCACTGCTACCAGTCTCTGAAGAAAGCAGAACACAGGATACGCTTCCTGTCTGGGGAAGGTGTGTAGCTGCCTGGGACAGAGGGCACGACCTTTTCTTTAAAGGAAATGGAAGTCATGGAGTTGGGGAAAAACTCCACGCTCCATTTTATCTTAAAAACAGTGTCATTTTATCTTAAAAACAACCTCCCGTTGCTTTCCCCCTCCCTGTGTTTAAAGCTGATTCTTATTTAGCAATGACACATTTTAAAGAGTTTCAGCCATCTCTGCCACCTCACTGTTGTTCCTTTCAGTTATGACCCTTCTGACATAAGTCGGATGAATTTGAAATGAAAGGTTTCATTCATCACAAGGAAAGGAAATCAGAGGAGATCCCCCAAGAAGAGAAGGGTTTGGCTCATGCTCTGTTTCCAGCTCACAAATGGTTATGTCCTCAGGATGCAAGAGATTAGGTGTCTCACACAGAATGTGGGAGAAGGAAGAGTCTTTGTCTGAGATTCACAACTCTTAATGGATTCCAGAGGGGGAAATACTTTACCAAGGAGCAACTGTAAAGTTCAGAGAAATACAAAAGCATTTATCTCTCCAGTTGCATTCCTACCTGCCAAAACTGGGAGGGGTGATTTGATCCTCTTTGGAACAAGGAGTCTGTTATGGATCATGAATCCACAGGGAGAATGAGCTCAGGAGCCAAAGATATCTTTTCTTCATGTGCAAGAATCTTGAATCAACAGGATGTATTTTCTTGGGAAGCATACAGGATCAGTTTATCTTTATTTGCTCCTCGCTACCCTTGCCTTTAATAATGGTTCACACAAGAGGTCTAGTTACCACTGATAAATCACTTTACCTTTATTAAAATCTGTAGTGGTAGTAGTAGATGAGGCTGCCATGAGCTCATCAATGCATTTGAAGCAGACTGATAGTAAAAGGTGAAGATCTGAAATTGAACAAATTCTGATCCAAGTCCAATAAAATCAATATAAGCAATCTCAGGTTCCTGGGTACAAGTATCTCAACACCACTGACCTCAGTAATGCAATGGTGACTTGCAGTGAGTAAGGCATTTCCTGAGAAGCTCTGCCAAAATGGGAAGGAAATAGAAATGGTCAACTATTTGTTTACATGCAGAACCTAAGGTTATGAAGCTCTCTCTTTGCAGCTATAGCTAATCAGAATTCATGTGCTAAAAGTTATGGTAGGAAAGGGGTTAGATCTGGTGGACACCTCTTGGTATTAGGTTCTAGTTTCCTTAGGAGTCATAAAAAGTCTTATTTTGTCTCTGAAACCACATGAAAATATTTCCACAATGTTTCAGTTGCTAAGTGAGGAACATTAAAGACCGGTTATATCTATTCACAATATGCAGACATTGACAAAATGCCACTAATATGTAGTGGATGGCATTTTATACACTTTAGCAAAAAAATGTGCAGCACAGAACTACATTTTTGTATTCAAATCTCACAAGGAGCATTCACGTCATGCTCACATTTTCCATGCTCCACATAACTCTGGTAGATCCACATCCTTACTCCTGTAAATGACTTACAAGATCAGAAATGTGGCTGAAAGAGAAAGCTCTGATCTGGCTGGCACCTTGGGGTTTATACTGTCCTGTGTGCCTGTGCCTGCACGTAGCATCCTTTATTTTTGCTCTTTGTCAATTTTTTGTGACAGAGTTAGGCTTTAACAAGTTGAAAAGTATTAAGATTAGAACAATCATGTTTACATGTGTTACCACCTGCTACTTCATTTCTTCCATAGTGCTTAAATGCCCAGGCATGTAGCTTTGAAACACGCTACCTTTAATGCACTTTAAAACTCTGCTGGATTTCCAGCTTGCTTTCATCTCCACAGTCTAGAGACTATCTCAGAGGATACAAAGAAATACGTTTAGGGGAAAAGCATTTTCAAGGAGAAAACCTTAAAGTCCTTCCAACTTTATATGCTTTGCCAGTTAACGTCATACCTGAAGTTATTTTTTGCATTTTATCTTTATGCTTCAGAAGGCCTAAATCTCTGCCTAGAATGAGCAACTTGATCAGGTAAGTTGGGAAGATGGATGCTGTCAGTGCCCTTACCATGAGCACTGAAGTGGCAAATAATTGTTTGGTGATTTTAATTTAGAAAGGAGATGGAGATGGAAGGAGAGATGATTTCTATCCTGAAGAATTTACAGAATGAACAAAACAAAAAGTATATATTTATGCATTTATGCAATAGACAATATTGTATTTTGTTAAGAAGGAATAGAATGGTTGTGAGAGGAAAGATGGTAAGAGCTTGCTAATAACCATGAATAGGAATGAGACACTGACTGGAGAGCTGGAAACAGAGGAAAGACTTGGCTAACTCAGGCTATGAGCAAACCAGCTTCTTTCTGGGACTGTACAACACCATCTTTTCCATCTCTCACCACATGAAGTCATCATGCATGCCTTTGTGGTAATGGCTTGTACTTGAGGCAATCTCAAATTGCCCCCTGTAGAGTAAGTAGTTAGAAATGGAAGCTGGGTTCTTGGGTCAGGATGTGGGATGGTTAACTTGAGAAGAAGGGAGCATAAACTGTGGATATATGTAGAGGCGGGTGAGTAAGTAAGAGCATGGGAGCTCTTACAGAAGGTGAGATAGAAGGTGATCTCTTCATCAGGGACTGAGTGATAGGATAAAGGTTAATGCTATAAAAGGAAGTTCAGATTGAATATAAGGAAGATGTTCTTTACTGTGAAGGTGGTGAGGCACTGGAACAGGCTGCCCAAAGAAGTGGTAAATACTCCATCCCTGGCAGTGTTCCAGGTCATGTTGGACACAGCCTTGGGGAATATGGTCTAGGGTGAGTCGTCCCTGCCCATAGCAGGGGGGTTTGGAATTGATGATCTTAATGTCCTTTCCAACCCTAACTATTCTATGATTCTGTTCTATTCTATGAATTTTCCTTGTTTTAAGAATAATTAGGCATCCTGACACTAACCGTGCTTGAGCTTTAGGTATGGAGAACATACTTCTCAGTGGGAGATGGGAGATTGTCACAGGCAATCAAAAAGTTTTCAGAATTGGTCCCTTCCCATTAAGAGGACACAGCCTGCACAAGAATGCCCTACAAAGTACCTTTCTCCTCCCTGACTTACTGCTGTTCTTCTTGGCTGTCCTGATGTTAGTAGAAGCCATTTGCTCCACTCTCATGACTGGAGCAAGAATAGGATCAGTAATAGGAAAAGTGACATGGTGTGCAGAGCACACTAAGTGGTTTTGAAAAAAGAGTGAGAGAACCATAGAGAACCATGACTTCTTTTTTTCTCAAAGCAAAGGGGAAGCTGGAATGAAAGTACAGCATTCAATGGCAGTTTTATTTCTCTGCTCAACACCTTATACAGGGTTTTCTGTAGATGTGAAGCATAATCCTGTGTATAGCCACCTGTTTCTGTTACTTAATTGCCATTAAGTCCACTGTCAGGATTTTCCAAAGTATGGAAATTTAAGAGACAGACAATGATAAACTCTCCCAATAGTGTGATCCAGTATGTAAAAACATGTCCCACGTTGTAAATAAAAATTCCTGGGTGATGACAGGAAAGATCTGGAGGGGGGAGGCGTTGTTTCATAGCTAGCCGTCAAGATGACAGAGCAAAGAGAAACCAACAGAGAAAAGGGAGGGAGATGGAAGGAAGGGCAACTCCAAAGGAAAAAAGGCCACAGCCCAGAGGATGACAGGGAAAGATTTATGTCTTCCTTACATATGCTTTAATTCCTTCCCACTGCCAGGACTGTGGAAGGTTCTTGAAAGAAGGGAGGAAATGACATTTAACAACTGGGATGTGTGTCTTTCCTATGTTGAGATATGAGCACTTACCTGTGGGCTGAGAAAGGGAGAGACATGAAGGATTGGGAGATGCAGAGGATATCTACAGTGGACAACCTGAGAGGACAAGTGTAAAGGAGAGGTGGTGATAGAGACTGGTTTGCTCTCTGAGAGCATCCTTGCATCACAGATACATTAAGAATTTAATTTTCTGTTCTCTGTATTGAATAGGACAGGGGCTGTGCTCATGAGATTTGAATGAACCATCAATAGTTAAAAGAACAACCTTTGCTAGCTCATGAATACTGGTTATTAAAGCCTCAGGAAATAACAGACTTTACAGAAAATGAAATTTCATAATAAATTGGCAAATTGCTAGCCCTAATATGTGCTAAGAAAACCTCTAAAGCAGAATTCAACAATGTACCCATACAGATCCCAGAAGACAGAAATAAAATATAAAAAATCCAGAGTGTCATTTGAAACATACTTCAGAATTTCTGAAAACATACATAAGTTTTCTGAATTCTCGTATGACCCCATTTTTGTGGTAACTCTTCTTAATCCACCAGAAATATTTTTCCTTGTACTCATTCATACATATAACACATTAATCACCTGTGGTTAAGTAAGTGATTTGAGGGCTATTTGCTTTACCTGAGGATTATTTGGTTTAGCTGGTCATCAAGAGTCAAGTTGGTCATCAAGAACTGCTGTTTCGTCTCCTATTAAGTGACTGAAATATTTGAAACATCCAATTAGCAGATGAGAAGCGTCTTTTGTTATAGTAACAATACCCTTTCAAAGAAAACAAGCTTATTTTTCTCTTGTACAGAGAATAAATTTTCCTACACAAAAGGATCAAGTTAACCTGAAGAAGCAATTCTGTAAAATCAATTCCAGTATAAATTAATCTTTTATAACTGTTTGAGGTGGATAGTATGATTGAATTAATTCTTGAATAAGTATTCTGTTTCCAAAGGAGAGTAGTTATTCTTTAAAGAATAACTTTTATTTTAGCATGAGTATGCTAAAATTATCAGTTTTCTAGAAACAGCACAGATGTATTACTAGAGGAACAGAAACCTGGCCAAAATTTCTGTCTGCTTGAGGTTTAATCTTGCACCATTCACTGCCTGAAGAAGAGCACAGACATGGCCTTTCCTGTTCTGGATTCTCCCCTTTTAAATAGCTTGATCCATAAGGGACATCTGCTTTCTCCTTGTTTCTTGAGTCACAATCATTGCTTTTATCTGTATCTTTGCTTATGTGGACTCAGGCACTGTAATAGTATTCAAGATGAATCCAAGTGAATATTATAGATACTAAAATTCAAAACATGGAGTGATTCAGTGTCTATACCATCATGAGCTGCTAGACTCTGAAAGTACAGTCAGCAAAGAGACATCTGAATCTGGCATCTGCAAGGGATAGTTTGCATAAGGCCATTTTGCTAATGTTTTACTATATCATATAAAAAGATATTTTGCAGCGTTTTCCAACTTCTTGTATATAGTCCAAGTCATCTTTTCGCTTTCTTTCTTGTTACTGAGTTTTTGCCTCTGCGATGCCTTAAAAAATCTGATCATTTTTTCTGCTACTTCTGAAGGTTATCTACCACATAAAAAGGGAAGAATGAGCTTGTGAGTATTGGTCTGTGAATAGAGGTCCTTTTTAGTAAAGAAAGTTCTCCAAATCAAGAGGTCTGACCAGTGAAAAGCTATATAAGTACTGAAAAAGGGTGTGTGTGTGTATGTATATGTGTATATATATATGTATGTCTGTGTATGTGTGCATACAGATTTGCAGTGTATTATATCTACACACACTGTGTGTGTATATACGTATGTATATAAAGAGCTTAAATCTATCTTCTAGATTTCATGTTACCAAAATAGTCTGTTTGCAAATCTAAATACCTATACATATGTAAGGACTTGGTGTCTACTTCTGCATTGCTGTGACTTTGTCATACATGCTCTTTATAATGTGGACTGCCTCATAAAACTAGACATTTAAAACATTCAGTCACCAGTAAAATAGGCATTTATCACACAAGATAACACAGAGCTGTCTCAGGGTGTGTTCAAAAGCCCCCCTGCAACTTACTGATAAAAAGCTTAACTCCATTTCAGGGCTTATCTGAAGAAGAAAGAAGTAGACCCTCATGAAATAACTGAATTTGTTGGGTTTTCTTCAACGATGAAAAAGAGAGGGAAAGGGAAGGTGGATGGGGGGGTGGGGGGCGGGGTGTGTGGAAATAACTTTAGAACTTCCATGTAGTAAAACAAGTTTAAACCATTGAGATGTTAAGTGAAGTTTTCTGCCTCATCAGGAAGAACCCTGTGGTGAAACATATGTCAGAGGAGAAGATATGAGAAACTGGCCTCCTTTGCAGATGAGAAGACTAATTAAGAAGAAAATCACTTAGCCAGATGTCCCACTGGTGAAACTACATGTGCAAGGTGCATCTGCAATAAGGGAGCAGCATAGCACAGACAGCGCACTTGACTTCCATGCTAACATGGAAGAGATAGGAATCTGGTGTGAATTAGATCATGCTGACTCTTGGAGAAGCAAAGGAGTACAGATCTTATTACAGCTACAAATTATAAGCTGCACGTCTGTTGTTATAATGTTGTAGTATCATTACTTGATGCAGTTGAGTTATGGGTTACAAATAAATTATCCAGAGAAGACAGTCCTTTTCTCCATTCGTGTTCATAAATTTTTGGCAAATCAAACCTGATTTCTCCAAGTGCCAATTTTCTTCCTTCTCCAAGTAGTTTTTCAGAATGCTTAGCAGCTGGTGAATTTTTCATCGACTTATTACTAGGGTAACAGTGTCAAATTCATTTCACTTAGGAACTTAAGTCTTTCAGAAGGAAGTAAAGTAAGTAAAGTCTTTCAGAAGTAAAACACTGTCTGCTGTCCAAATGCTTGCCCACTGAAGGTGCTTTTATATTCTTTCACTATGGCATCTGGGTGTCCCCCAGTTTTTCATGCATTTCCTATCACAACTTGGATGTGAAGGGGAAAAAAAAAAAACCAAAACACAAAACCAACCAACCAACCAAAAACAAAACCAAAAAACACCAAACCAAACCACCACCACCACCAAACAAACAAACCCCCCCTCCATGTAAATAAATATCCTACCAGCGCCAAGCACCAGGTTTAAATGTTTTCTGATCTTTCTGTGGGAAATAGGCCAGTTGCTAAATGACTTCAGAGCTATGCCTTTTTCCCAAGCATGCGTTACAGAATTAAAGAGGTGTGAAGCAAAGAACTGTTGTCCCAGTGGATCTACTGTAATCAATACTAACTTCTACATACTGGCTGCTATAAAATGCTTTCCCATAGGCAAAAGCTGCCTCTCCAGCATTGTCTCTGGAAAACAATAATTTCTCTCCTACCTGTAATCTGTCCTCTCTATGTGGTCTGCCAGACTTTTGAAGAAAGGGCGCCTGTACAGCACCTAGCACAATTAGATCCCTCTGTTGGCTTGAATTTCTCTGTACCATAGGAATACTAATCCCTTCCCGACAATAGAGACAGGCACTCCACAGAGCAGATGCACAAATGGACTTTCATTAGAGAATGCAGTCCTGAAAGCCTCTTTTACAAAAGGCTTTGCTGATTGGACTCAGTCATTTGAACAGCAATGGATACAGTGGTATATTCCACAAGAGCCTAGAAAGAAAGGTGCAGCAGTATCAGCAATGAGATGCAGACAGTGCACAATTCTGTAATACTAATAGGCTTAAGCACATAACCAGCCACAACCTGTTTGGTTGGTTTGTACTATTTGTGTGTGTCTGAAAAGCAGTGCCCAGAAATGCTGAGAGCTGTGTATTTAAAAAAAGTAGACTCTTATTTGGGTGGACTTCCCCCCTCCCCATTCCCTCCAGCTTAATGGTTTGTCAACATTTCTGCTATTAATTACTGAAATTTCAGGTGCATTCTGAGCTTTTCAATTTGCAGATTTTCCTATCAACATCTCAGGCAATGAGGGTCTCAGGAAGAGCCCTGCAGTATAAAGCCAAGTTTTACAATTCAAATGCACATGCAATTCATATGTGGTGGGAGACAAATATACAAGCAGAAGCATTCAATTTACATAAATGTTTTTGGGACATATTTTGAGACTTCTGAGATGAAAATGAGAGGTTATTATAATCTATGTTTTCTTGTTTATAAATGCTTACAGGTTTATCTGTGAAGACCAAAATTTTCATAATCAATAGCCTCCAATTTTCTTTATTAGTTACTGTCACAGACAAGTGCTTCTGTTGATAAAGGGCAATGAAATCAAATCTATTGCCAAGGCAGTGAATAACACTATTAAAAGTCTACAGGAATCAGTTGCGGCTTTTCACAGGCCCTGTGTGGAAGGTAAATGGTATTGCTCCAGGAACATTTAAAAGACCATGAGTTGGGGCCATTTTTGCCAAGATCTCAGCTTCTTTTGGGGGGACAGCCTACACATATTTGACTCTTTTTCCAGAAGCCTTAGCTGTCACTGCTACAGGGGAGGAGCTGGGCATAATGGAGCCAAAACCTGCTCGTGGATCAGAGGCAGCACCAGGATCCAAGCAAGCACAGGGCTTGCCTCTGGGCTGTTGCTGAACTGCAGCTGGCAGCACAGATGGAAAGCATACAGATCACAAGGCTTGCTTTGCTTCATCCTGTTTCTGACCCTCTTCCTCTCTCTGCAGCTGGGGCGTGGCCTGAGGTCCAGTCTTACCTCCTGATTTCCTTTTGGGCCAATTGTTCTACACAGCACAAACCATACTGCTTCCCTACCCACCCAGAAGGAAAACTTTATCTGCTGGAATGTGACGAGGAAGAGAAGCCCCCACAGACTACTTTCCTTAACCACTAATTCCATGACAGCTGGCATTTGGAGTATAGAAAACCTCAGATAAAGCATTCCCAGCATGCCAAGTACAGATTAAAGCCTGTAAGGTGCAGACCTCCAAGTGGAGGAACACCTTTGACCCCCAAAGATGGCTTTGCCTCCCCAGACTGAACCCTCAACCAGGTGATGTTTATTTGCATGAGTCCTTCACCTCATTTGAGCTGTCCCATTGCCTCAGAACTGGGTCACTGAAATCTAAAAAAGGACATAAAGCTGCAGTCTGGACAGAGATTGACAAATCTGTGTAACTCCTCAGGTTTTTCAGTCTTACTTGTTAATAAGTCAGGCAGATACTACCTGTACACCTTGTCAGAGGTGGGAGGAAGCAAATCCTTCTGGTGATGCACTTAAACATCAGGAAGTTCACATTCCTTCAGTCAGGCTAGGTCTCTTACACCAGAAAAAGAAAAAAAAATACCACAGATACACAGCACAATATTATATTGAATCCAAGCCAATAAAATTTGAGCCCAACTCTGGTTTTGGCTTTGGTAGCAGACTTCTTTACTTGGGTGTTCTATTTTATTCCAGCCACACACAGATGTCCATTAACAACGAACGATGAAGTAAATGTATACACAATGCCTAACATCAGTAGGCTGAATTACTGGCTCCCTTGCCTCCCTGTTGAGTGCACAGACAGCCCACTCAGAGCAATGGGATATCTGAGCAGGACATGGGAAGTGCACGAGATTAGATGGTGAGATATCCCTGTATAAAGGCAGAATACATTTTCAAGGTTCACAGAGTTGAATATTTTAAATCTGAACCAGTAGTCTGCTCCCACCTGGATTGCCAGGATCATACTGTATGTATAGAATGAATAAAAATTCCTTGTCATCCATGAGTGAATACAAGGAGATAAGCAAAGAACATGAGCAATTAAGTAACTTAAGACTGTTCAGTTTACATCAGTACACAGGTGCTCTGTGGACTCACCTGCAGGTACTCAGCAACGAATTAATATGTTCAGTACAGTCAAAGATTTTTGCTGTTTCTTCATGTATTTTCACACACATTTCAAATATTTTCACTATGGTTATGAAGCAAAGTTATTTTCCCAATTACTCTTCCTCTCTGGCAAACATCTGCTCTTCATGCTGTGCAGTGCCTGTCGATACACTGATCTTTCAGTATCCTGTTTCTCGCAAAAACTAATGGAATTTTACAAAGAAATAACACTCTTTCCCCAGGACGTACCTCCAAAACCTCAACCATTATAAAAAAAAATGCACCAGACTCGCATTGTACAGGAATATAGTACTATCAGATTGTCTTCTAATTTAATTTATTTTTTAATCTGTAAATTTGATCGATGCCAGTTGAAAAAAAAATTAAAACCCAAAGCCAACAACCAACCAGAGACAGGCTGAAACAAAATACAAGAATACGGGAACATTCTGTCTGAATCAATAACGGAAATTATGAGGGCAAATGAAGAATAGATAGTTGCTGGTTTTCAGTCATAATACTTCCTCTAGCAAGACTGTAAGCCAGTTATTTTCACTGGCAATCAGATGATTCTAAAGTGATTCAAGCTGAGAATTCCTGTCTAGATTTTGGAAAGAACAAGAGAACTTGATGCATCAGCCTTTTTCATTATGAACAGGCAAAAGGCCCTATGGGGTACTGACTTCTCATCCAGATCCACTCTAAATCCTTCTGTGGGGTCCGCTGACAACCTAGGTTTGTCAGAAAAGTGATTTGTAATGTATTCAGCACTGTAGAGGTGGTCCTGGTCTTGTCACCAGGCCAAGCCTGTCACTAAAAATACAAGATTGGGTCTGGACACTTGTTGATATTGAATAATGAGCAAAATGCTCCTCAAAGAGTGACAGCCACCCTCCTGAATGTGCTTGGTTAGCACCAACAGCAGTAATTTACTCAAGCTTTTCCAAACCCAAACTCTCAGAATCCTGAATTAGCATGCACATTCTTTTCTATCAATAGTAGAAAATAAGTTGTAATAGAAACTATAGAAAGCAAGGTATAATATTATGAAATGCAGAATAAAACAAGAATAAAATATAATACAAAGCTAGCGTCTAATCTTTGTTGTTGGTTAGAACTTGCAAAGAGGACTAAAGAGTAAATAGAAATTGCTGGTCAGGATTCCAGAGATGCTGCTCATTGTGTCATTTCTGCTGGATCAGCCTACCTCATTCAGAGCTTGGGAAACATTGTCAGTGTCAACATCCATACAGAACAAATATTCTTAGAGCAATCTCTGGATCAAATCCTGAACTGCAGGCAGCTCCCACAGTGATGCCTGTACTTTCTGCCTTTACTACTGATACCACAGAATCATAAACAATTCTGCTATTTGCAGTTTATTAAAAACAGTGCAAAAATACTGTCTTGAACTAAAACAGGAAAGATGCTACTAGAGCCATCAAAGAGCTATGGAGATATTGAAGCACCAAAAACTCAGGAGTTTTCCCACTGACTTTTCTCAGCTTATCAAATCAGAATCCAATGCCTTCCCCTCCACTTTTTATTTAATACTGTACCAAAATGAACGCTGCCATGCTGCAGCTGAGCCCCTGCTCATTTGACTGCTTGGGCCAAATTCTTTCCTTTAAAATTTAATGAAATTTGCAGTGCTACACCAGCAGAGGACTCACCCTCCTGTACCTCTCTTGCTGAGAAACTAATTTGCTTGTCCTTAAACCCACGTTTCTAAATTTCCAGGAGCAGTAACGCATTGTGACTTTAAATAGAGACTGTCAGTTCGTGCCTTTCGTCTCATATTACACACAGACAGCTTGAGACTCTAAACACAAGCTGGGCAGCACCATTAATGTCTTAGAAAAGCATCAGTATGCTTTCAAAATGCTCTATATTTTCATTCCTGAAGGCGGGGAGACGGAAAAACATTCAAAGGAAACTTTTCTAAGCCAGGGTTTAGGCAGAAATGTTACTAACTTTGCTCGGTCCCATTCATGAGCCAGAGTTTGCAGAGCTTGTTTCAGTTCTTCACAGACATGCGCGCGCACACAAACACAATGAATAAAAAAGGAAAAGAGTTTTCTAAAAAGTTTTTTTTCAGGATTAGTCTCAGACATTCTTTTTTCTTTTCTTTTTTTTTTCATAAGAATCGTTAGACAGCCTTTTCCTTAAGCAGCAGACTGATAAATCCACTGTTATCGTAAGGAGAGGGGGATAAGGGTACTCACGTGGTTGAGATGTCGTATTGTTTTGGTTACTCATAATTTATGCCTTTGAAAAATGCCTTATTTGTGTTGACAGTCTCTCTTCCCTGCTCAGAACCGACGGTGGGATTGAACAGAACAGCTGGAAGAGCCTGGGAAAATGCTCCTCTTGTTCAGGCTCTCCTTGCCTGGCTCCTGACCCCCTTACAACTGGAAAAGGAAACAGCACATGTGTCATTCTCTTTTGCCTGTGTAGCTCACATGAGCGGGGAGGGGCACCCATTTGCAGATAGCAGTAACTGTATTCAAGTTTTGCAAGTCGGATATATTCCACCCCTTTGCTTTTAATAGCCAGCTATCAGTAGAAAGAAAGTGCTCTTTTTATTCTTAGCCAAATCTAGAGGCACCTATTAGATTTGCTTCCCAAACCCTTTCCCACCACTGTTTATATTATTTAAGTGCAAAACTTGCTGCTGACTCCCTTCCCAAACTGCCTATCATCAGTGGGCGAGACTAGAAGTAGGGCTTTCAATTTTCATTGCCAGCAGCATCCTTAACAGTCACAGTCTAACTAATTCTGTCCTTTTAATGGGTGAAAATTGAGAATGACATTTACTGACATTTGCTGGGTTAGAGTAGTTATGTCGGCATACAACACAACTCTACACTATGCTGAGAACAAGGAGGAACCGGTGGCTGTGTCACAGGCTGAAGCACAAGTAACTCCAGTCCTGGCTCTGACACAGGTTTCCAGTGATTCCTTGGGCAAAGCATTTAATCTCTGCCTCAGTTTACCATCTGTAGAATAAAGATGATACAACTGTTTTCCTTCCAGTCTTGGTTTCTGTATTTTAATCTGCTGGCAGGCATTGTTTATAAATAGGATATATTTATTGGTCTGCACAGATTAATTTACTCATACTCTGCAGCAAGCTTTTCAACCTGGACTAAGCTACTGGCTCCCTCATTTATACTGCTAGCATTTAAAGCTATCTGTTTGGCTGTCTGCATGCTATACCACAATCAGC
The DNA here is from genome assembly GCA_017639245.1 of Myiopsitta monachus. NCBI lineage: Eukaryota > Metazoa > Chordata > Aves > Psittaciformes > Psittacidae > Myiopsitta > Myiopsitta monachus. The sequence goes on along the minus strand of CM029926.1, from coordinate 24,115,105 downwards.
AACATGTAGTAGTTTAAGCGTGTATACACAGTCAGCCTGCGGTTGACATGGCCTAGGAATTCTAGGTCATACCAAAATACAAGCAATTTATAATGCATATGTCTTAGACATTAAGAAGAGGGGACAAAGTTTCCATTTTCCTGGTCTCTCTGAGTCAGGATGAATTAACCACCTGCCCATGACAGCAAAAAAACAGTAACCATCAGAATGGAAGTGGAAAAAAACAGAGTCACGAAATTCAGGCTGAGACTCATCCTGTTTTGCAAAACTGTCTCAGGATATTTCTGTAAAATCATCTCAGTGACCGCCTAAGAGAAATGAATGCCACAAACTTGGTTCATAATATTTATTTAACAGCTGTAGGATGGAAAGAAGAGTGACTTATTTACATGCTAATGACAAACAACAGCTTATTTGGGAGCAAGGATGCAGTAAAGGACATTGGTCAGCACTTTGCACACTCTGGGTTTGTTTTTTCCACACCCTGGAACATTTAGCGATAGACAGAGCAAAGCAAGGCACAAAACAAAGAGAGAAAAATCATAGCAAAACCTGGTGTTGCTCACTGGCTTCAACTCTATAGCACAACATTGATTTATACCAGATAGCTTCTCTATGAAAACAGTGATGGGAATGTTATCTATTACTTCTTCTTCTTCTGTAGTTGAAGCACAGTGTGCACAGGTAAAAGTGGAGCTTTCTGTCCTGGGCGAGAAGAATTATCAGGCAATGTTAATACATTTAAATCTTTCATCATCTTGATCTCTGAGAAATTTCAGAACTGTCAAGAAAAGACTTCTCAGCCACCACAGCTGAACTGAAGATGAAGGTATTGATGCCTTCATTATGTTAGTGCCAGTGGACTAGACCCTTCCTGGGAATTTTCTGTACGCTAAATGCCATACAGGCACCCAAGTGGGCTGCACTAAACTGAGCCTGGTTAGCTCCTACTGCTTGACCCCTCTGCATCTGTGCAACACATCCTGCATCTGTCTTCTTTGTTCTTATAAAGGCTACTGTCCTACCATCCAAATCACTGAGTTATACCCAACTTTACATGAGAGGATTCTATTAAAAGCATCTTCCACAAGGGGAAATCCCCTTTAACACATTGATATCTTCACATTTCTTAGGACTTCTTTCTTTGCTTATTGAATTTGCTTATTGGGATTCCCAAGAAATCAGAGATCCATTTCCCAATGCTGTTGCTTGCTCTCAAGCAGGCCATTAGAGAGATTCTCCCTGACCTTTCCCACTCACTGTTAATGGGAAATATGTGAGATTGAAAGGGAAATGAGCACAACAGATCCACACAGCCCAGCATGCTTCCGGAGGAGCTTGAGACGGGGGCACAAAACAAAGAGCACCCCAGTACTCTCTGCCTGCCCTGACCCTCATCAGACTGCCCCTGGGGAACCAGGAGGCATCAAAGGAACCCATAGCAAAAGATGGGAGTGGAGTGGTGGTGTGGAAAATATACGATTAATTGTTAATGTCCTGCTTGTCTGACTGTCCTAAACTTTACATACAGCAGTTGCTTCTAGCAAAAAAAAAAGCCCCTCCCCCAAAGGCAAAAGAGTGAAGATAACAGAAGGGTAGCTGAAAGCATTTTATATCTAATGGCTGTGGCATTTGAAAAGGATCCACCAGATCTGTGGGATAACACAGGTATGCTGGGAAGTGTGTGTGTTAGCCGTGTGGCTTTCATCAGCCAATTACCTGATCTTCTGGGGCCACCATACTCCCATCAACTGGGAGAAAAAGTATTGGATCCTGCCCTGGTGAATACTTTTGTATCTCCAACCTGTGAAAGCTCAGAGTGCTTTTCTAAGCAAGGAAACCAAATGTCCCTTTTTATCTCAGTGGTGGTTTTAGATGTGTTAGTCCTTTAGGGTCCAAGAATGTTAGTTCAGAAGTGGGACCTCTTTTGCCTCTGACACTGCAACTTATTCTACTACTAAGAATAGCTATGTAATGAATTCATAGTCAGGCCCACACAGTTGTTCTCTTTGATATTATCTCACTCCACGATAAATGATATTTCACAGTCATTCAGGCTTGGCAAGCCAAGGCCATGTGCTGCAGCTGTTGTTCCCAACAGGAAATTGGGGTTTAAACTGCACTCAAAGCTAAATAAATAAATAAGCCAAAGAAAAAGGTATCTCTTCAGGAAGCTACGCCTGACAACAATAGGACCTCACACTAGAAATCCCTATCTTCACTTCACATGGATTTTCATGACAAAACCTAATGCAAAATCTGTAATCTCAGCATGCAAAAACTGTGGCAGGATTGAAAGAGGCTTAGTGGGAAAGAGAGTAATATCCCTTGTTGTCCACCCTGCACAGCCTCTCAGCATCAGAGTGTTTGGACCCACCACCTGGACATTTGAGGAGAGGATGTAGCACTGTCTGAAGCAACTCTTGCCCAGTTGCAAGTTCAAGATGGGCCTCATGCCCATGCTGATGGACACATTTGTGTGAGCCAGTGGTGTATCCCACCAGGCCATGTGCCACGGTCACCTAGCCAGCTGGCATGAGAGGTGGTGTTGGCTGTCTTCTTTCCTCTGCTGGCTACATGCTTCAAGCTGTCTTAAACATGCTGGGATGGTGATCTATGTGTGGATGGGATGGATCCCAAACTTTGAAGACTTTCTGCAGGTCAAGGAGAGATACAGCTATGGTGCATCAGAAGCTAGGCTGAATCCTGAAGGAGGGATAGTTTATATGAGAGATTCTTCAGGAAAACACTTGGCTCTGGATGCTCTGTGAAATACAATTTTCTACTGATTACCTTCCTCTCCAGCTCTGGAAGGAATAACAGTCTATTTATTTGTTACCTTGTGCAGTAGGGCCCTCCTCTCCCCTCCCCCTGAATTTAGTCCCCTTGTTTCCTTCCTGTTTCCCATTTATTTTTGTGCTAAGATGGTGGAGATTACTGGCCATAGACTACCCATCCCCTGTGTGGGCCAACTCAGGTCATGGAGAATGAAACCTTCATGCCCATGCAAAAGGGACCAAAGTAGACTTATTACCCAGGATGGACTATGATGCTAGTACAAATCATGTCTTTATTTTTACCACCCCATGGACTTCTACTCGAACTTTTGGGATATACTTATATATATGAAGCATAGCATACCCCCTGCTTTGCCTTATCTCACAACTATTTGCAGTTAAAGGACGTTGTGCGCCTGTTTGTGTTTAAGGCATCCTCACTTAGGCTGTTAGTTTATTTGGGGCAAGTTCTTTTCCATTTGTGTCTTTAAATGATCTGTGTTCTCAGGGGAACCTTCAGTATCACTACAGTGTAAATCCTTCCCAAAATATGCCATCACTCTGTGAAATGGAAATATAAGGAGACTACATCTTCTCTACAGATCTGTGCTTGGCTTTCTATGAACTGTAGTTCATTTAATGACACCATTGAGGAAAAATGGGTAAGTTCAAGAGCTCAGAAATATTGCAGATTCTCTGTAACTGTCTATAATGTTGTCATATACAAGGACCAGACAAAATGCCTTTAGAGCCACTGATTTCTGCTTCCTCTCTAGTCTAATACCAGACACCAGTTAAAAACACTGCTCATACTCTAGACCAGTCAACAGGATGTTGACATGCTGTTTGACAGTGCACATTTGAGACAGTGGTAACCTAAGCTGGGTAGAAGTGGAGGGGGTGAATCATACTATCCACTCTTGCTGAGGTTAAGAAATCTGAGAGTAGACTTTGGTACATGGATTTCTCATAACAAAAGAACTGAAAGATAAATAAAATAATCATGCTGAATTTTAAAACAATGGGGAAGACTTACATAAACCAGAATTAAACACCGGAAGTCATTGTTCCTGGGGGATCTGGTGTAGTTAGACCTTCAGTTTGACTGAAAACTGTCATTCTTGTTTACATAATGGAAGTTGTATTATCTGTAGCATAATTTCAGTAAGTTGCCCTTTTTTTTTCCTTTTTTGTTAGGTTGCTGCATAACTTCCATATGGATGGAAAATTGAAAATCAAGTCTTGATGCCTCTGGAATCTGCCGTTGTTTTGTTACCCAAGTGTTGCATTATATTTTCACAGCTAGTAATGTGCAGGTAAAAATTCTCTCAAAGGTTGGCTGTCATCACCTGGACTGTCCTTGTGTAACAGGTACTATGAGATTGTCTCAGCCTGAGCTCCCTGGGAGGTTCGGTCCTAAGCTCTCTTGTACTTAGGAAGACCTTCAGCCTCTTTTCAACACTTTCTAGTCTGGATGGATCAGACATGGATAGGACGCATCCAAAGTTGAGATCTTTCATATTACAGTGTGAATGCTTTAGTCAAAGCAGTAGCTGGGATATGTCCAACAAAGATGCTGAATAAGTGTGTGTGTGCCATCCCTGAATCTTGTTTCCCACGTTGCAGCAACACAGAGCCTAACAGATACAGTCATATTGACAGATGATATTTCCTGAAATACAATAACACTGAGGTATTTGCTCTCATTTTTTGCTTGCATGTACTATCCTCTCTGGAGAAAAAGGCATCAGATGAAAGACTGTTTTATTCTAGAAGTGCAAGAGCAAAAACCTCTTGCTTCTCTTCAATTCTGTACCTCTGGTCAATCCATAACTGTCAGTCTCTATGCAGGACTGCAAACTGAATTTACTCAAAGGTACTTATTCTACCAAATTAATGCTGTCCTGGTAATTTTTACAAGGACACTTTATAAAAACTGTGCTGTTTTCCTCATCATATTGTTGTCTTCACTTTTGTTATCAGACTGCTTTTCATAGCCTTGGGTTGATAATAAAATCAGAGATTCTTCAGTGCAGAGTTTAGTGTTTCCAGCCACTATCTGAGCAAAAACTGGCATGTGATAAAGGCATTGTTACATTCAATGAAACTTGGGCACCATGAGGACATGTGTGATGACCCTGAGACCCTGTTGCTTAGCACTGCTGCTTACCACTGCTTTAAAAATAGCTCCAGAAAATTCCTAACCCAAGAGAAGCTTGAACTTCATTTTTCATGCATGTGGTGATTTTAGTTGGTTTTATTTTAAAACTGGCATAGTTCTTCTTTCATCGTGCAACTTTTCTGAACAATCATGAAGATGCTTGTGTTTACTGACTTAGTTGCTTCCTTTGTTCAGTGATTAATTAAATAATAGAAGATGTACTCAGCAATTCTAATGGAGCTCCTTAGAACTGCAAAAATAACTCAGCACTGCAGCCAGAAAGAAGGGCTTTCAAGCAGTTAGCACAGATCTGGGTCCTCCCAAGCTCCTCAGAGTGTGTTCTGATCCCTGGATGTGATGTCTGCAAATAGGCTCTTGGAGAGCATTCCCAAGGTGGCTGTTGGTTACCATATCTTGCAAACAGAGCATCCCTTAGGACCACAGGGATGAAGTTTGGGAGCTCCCAAAGCAATGAGTACTTTAATGCTGGTAGTCTTTGTTTTTGGGCTTGTTCTGTTTTTTTTGTGTTTGGTGGAAGGTGGATGTTGGGGTTCTTTTGTTTGTGGCGTTTTGTTTTTCTTTTTCCTTTTCTTTTTGTTTGTTTGTTTTATAATTTATTTTTTTGGGGGGTTGTTTTATTTAAAATCTTACCATAAACAATTCCTAAATCAGTGGGCACAGGGTCCAGGGAGCCCTGACTAAAATCATGGTGTAAACTTATAGCTACAGTAGAAATAATTTTTCCTTATCTGCTCACTGGTGTACTCTAAGGAAAAAAACATTTTTTTTTTGACCCCTGCCATATGAACACATGTGCCTTCCCAATGTAGTGATGTGGCTGGATTTTACAACATCCCACAGACAGTTCCTCCTATTGCTTTCAAAATACTATGCACAGAAACTAAGGAAGTAAGAAAGTGACTGTAAAACTAGAGATCCAGTCAGGACTCTTAAAGACAAAACCCAGCATTAGACATGGGATTCACCACTGTCTTTTAGCGAGACGCAAGTGGGTGACTTATTTTCCTTCTAATTTTAAAGAAAATTCACCCACCCCAATGAGTACTTTGAATTCTCTCAGATAATAAAATATTCATCTCACTGAAGTGAATTTCCTAAGCCACTGATAATAAATTTGTTTTACAAGCTTTGTACAGGAAGTGGGAAAGAGTTCCCTAAGTGAAGCTAAATGCACTGGTCGTTGCTATCCTTGAGGCCCACTATCCACTGTGTCCAGCTAAACCAGGATATGGTCTTCAAACCAGCTTATCTGCTGTTCATTTTATTTGTGCTCAGTAAGTTTTTGTACAAAAATGGATATAGCTGTCTGCTGTGATGGGAGTAAAAATATAGAATGGTGTACTCTAATAATAGATTGCATACTGATCATTTTTTACTGCAGCAAAGGCAATTCAGCTGTATCTGATTGGCACTACTTCAAGATTTTTTGACGTTCAGCAGGAGAAGACTACAGAGCTGTGAAAAAAAAAAAACAAAACAAAGCAAAAAAAACCCTCTGAAACTGCACATGCTGGAATGGCCACAAGCCTAACTGCAACAGCTTACCAGACCCACTCACAACTAATCGGGCATTGGGACACACAATGAATGCTTTTGCTGACTAAATTATACGAGTTTTATTTTGTTTTAATGCAGAGTCCAAATGTTTCACTCTGGCTACAATGTCACAGGCTTCCTTGAATCTTATTTAAATTACATGTATGAATGTGGTTGAAAATTTTAGCTGCCAATTCTGCAGCACTCCCACAGATCTACTTTTTACTATCCTTGTGTTCCCGTTGGATATGGCAGGCATTAAATTGCAAGGACAAGGTGAAATGCTGCGAGTATGTAGGTTACTCTTTTCTTATAGTGAGCTGCAAGCAAACTCTACTGATACATGAATACTTCACTATGAAATATTCAGTGCTTTATTTGGAAAGAGTTTTCTTCCTTATTAAATCAAAGAGCTGCCCCGGAAGTTATAAGCCAGGATAATAAACGTAACTACAGGAAAAATATCTGAATAATCTAAACATATTTTTTCTCTATCAGGTAGATTAATATGAATTTTGGCTTGCAAAGTCAGACTGAGAGGACATAACAGAGCTCAGGAATGGAACTGGTTTAGACTAGGAAGATTTGGGAGAGATCTTAGCTCACAAAATTCTAGGATCACTGGATCTTGTCAGGGTTTTCAAATACTGAAATAAGAGCTGGAGCAATTCTGTGCAGCATCAGCGCTACACTGCTGATTTGTCTTTGGGAGCTCAAACCCATATTAGCAAAGCAGTGAAGAATGCCCTTATGGCTACCTTGATTTAAGAAAACACAAAGCATGTTCTTAAAATTAAGCACATACTTAGGTCTCCTTCAAGCTGAAAGCATGCTTGAAGATTTTTCTGATTACTGAAGGCTTCCTATAAATATTCATGTATGGACACTTCCTCTATCAAATTAAATTTCCTAATTAGACTCTACAGTGAGGCAATCTATTGAAGAAACTTCTTAAAGCTAGGGGGTTAGTGTCATTTTATGTAACTTCAGAGATTGATACATTAGTCACATAATCTATTCTAGTGTTCAGCATTCCCTCCAGAGTCAAAGGAGGAGACAGAGGTTTCCAGAAGGTGATTCATTCTGTGGCTAAAATTAGGTGCAATGAACTACATCACCTCCAATAATTCCCACCCCCCCCCCCCCCCCCCCCCCCCCCAAGGAAAAATCCAGCACACTTCTTTGCTGAACTCCAGACACAGAGGATGTCACAGGAGATGTAGGAATACTTAAATTTCTTACTTCTGTTCTGGAACCATACCATTGCCAAATACAAATGGTTGGAGGATCTGCCTTTACCATGTAAAAGGGCTGGTATGCTTTGGAATTGCAGAATCAAATCCTCGTTCAGAAAGTGTAACTGACTCTATGCACCATGTAGCATGTACAATCCTCTCTCTATTAATTAACAGTCTATCAATGTTCCATCATTTGAAATTTCACCTGCCATATTTTTTTTTCCTTTTTTAAATTCAAAAAATAATTCTCAGGTAGCCTCTGAAATGTCTTGTTGGTGTGGTTGACCCTGGCAGGATGTCAGGTGCCCACAAAGCAGCTCTATCCCACCCCTCCTCAGCTGGACAGGGGAGATTAAATAGAACAAAAGGCTCCTAGGTCGAGATAAGGACGGGGAAAGATCATTCACCAATTACCATCAAGGGCAAAACAGACTCGATTTGGGGAAATTAGGTTTATTTATTGCCAATCTAATCAGAGTAGTATAAAGAGAAAATATAATAAAATCCTAAAACACCTTCCCCCCACACCTCCCTTCTTCCGGGGTTTAACTTTACTCCCGAATTCTCTGCCTCCACCCCACCATCAGCACAGGGGCACGGAGAATGAGGACTGTGGCCAGTTCATCATCTGCCACTCCCTCCCCCACAGGGAAGGACTCCTCGCACTCTATAGATAGCCTAACCCCCGCCATCAGCAGCCCATTACCCCTATCGGGGTGTTGCAACTATGACACCTCGTTTGTCTTTCACTAGGTAGCTAATGGCCTCAGGTCCGCATTACGGGCTGCAGGGGCGCTGCTCCGGCGCCCAGATCACCTCCTCCCCTCTTCCTTCACTGGTCTAGTGATTGCAGTCGTTTTCAGCACGTATTGTCAGTCCTGTCTCTGACTGCAACTGCTGTTGTGCGTTTTCCTCCCTCTTCTTAACTGTGTTATCCCAAAGGCACTACCCCAGTCGCTGATGGGCTCGGCCTGGGCCAGCAGTGGGTACAAATCTTGTTGCAGGCTGGCATTGGCTGTTTCAGACATGGGGGAAGCTTCTAGCAGCTTCTCACAGAAGCCACCCCTGTAGTCCCTGCAGCTACCAAAAGATTTGCATACAATATGCCTGCTTATAGTTTCAACAAATTTAAATAAAGTGATGTTATTGGGTATTATGCATAATGCCATAAGAGCTTCAATGGCTTGAAAAGTACAGTAATTACAGCTGAAGAAATCTTGACTTCTTTTACTGCTTTTTCTTTGTTTATTTGTGGGTTGGGTTTTGTCATTTTTTTTCTTTTTTGTTTGTTGGGTTTTTAGCTTGTTTTGTTTGTTTTTTTGGTTGTGTTGTTTGGGTTTTCTTACATTAGTTCAAAGTTTGACCTTTCTCTAAAAAACTTTACTGGTGTGTAATCACTGTCGCCCTTTTTAATATTTGCGTCACTGAGAGTGGTTACTCTCAGTTTTAGAACTTTCAGAAATTTGCTCAGCAACATTGTATTAGTGCTGTGTTGGTAGATACAATGCAAGTTTATATACAGTCTTTGATGGCAAAATGGAGATATGCAGGTTCTAATAAGAGTAGGTTTTTTCAAAGGTAGCAGTTATTTTGTACTAAAGATGTGTAACTGCAAACATTTAATAAGTTATTTCTCTGTTTATCATATACTGGCTTGAAGACCATCTTATTTCAAATTTAGAAATGGGAATATCCCCTAGAAAACTGAATTTCACCAGCTGCCATTAAATCATACCTTCCCCCCCCCCCCCCCCCCCCCGTAGTTACCTTCGAAGTTTTGGAATTTTGCTGTACATAGAAACATAAAGTAATTGATCTTTGGGCTATAATATCACACTTTTGATATTTGTACAGATATTGCTGTGTACTTTTTGTAGGTGCAGAAATAAAGGAGAGAAACAGGATCTTAAATATATCTAGGTGATTTGAACCCAATTCTATATAAATTAGAGTGCCACATCTAAAATATGAAATTAAAAATAAAATGGTAGTGTCTTGCTGATATCTGATCTCACTGAAGAGACTACCCAGATATTGTCTATATATAAAGCCATTGTGGTTCACAGTGGTTTAATGATGTTTTGTCCTCCTAAGGTATTCAAAATGTGTAATTCACTTGGAAAAAAAAATAAAAATCTGAAACACCTCTACCAAATAATACTGTTGTTTTTATCTCATCTTACCCTGTCCTCCTGCTGCTGACTTGTTAATCATCCCTTCTAACTTCTTATAAACCGATGCTAAAACAGCACAACTACCCTGCTGTCAGTCCAGCCCAGACATGGAGTGTGTTAACAGCAACATCCAGTTAGCTGTGTATATATATATGAGCAATACAGCTCTGTTCTTACCATATCAGCTGACATTTTTGTACTGTCCACTAAAGTCAGTATTGACTTAGTAGTCAGTGCAACAGCAAACGGACAATACCTAGATATTAATTCCACACACACCAGGGGAAACAAACAAACAAACCAACCAACCAAACCACAAAGCAACAAACAGACAAACAAAAACCCCAAAAAAAAAAAAACACAAAAAAACAAACCAACAAGTATTTATGCTTATAGTCAGCTTTGTAACAGTGTCAGGTCAGTGTCTTTCAAGTTTTGGAAGGTATGTGGAGAGATTCATTAAGTCTATTCATAGGTTTATCTTAACAGCAGAAGGAAGGCTGAATGTTTCTAGCAATTCATACTGTGCTAGTGAGCTAATATTGCAAAATTGCAGTTTGCTGGCAGAAAGCTAAAAATTACTTGGATTCCTTAGAGGAACAGAAGATCATCTACAACATACTGACAGAAAAGGCTGGAAATGTTGAGGGTTTTGATCACTGAGGGAAAAAAAATAAGTTTAAAAGCATCTTGCACTGCAAGTGTTATCTAGAAAAAACACACATAATATGGAGATATGAAGGGCTTTTCTCCATTCAGAAGTCACATTAGTTTAACATAAATCAGGTAAAATCTTGTGTCATTTATATTCTGAAAGTAAAAATGAGGACAAATATGTCAGACTAAAAATTGTATCAACATAATCCTCCTTGCAAAATATACGCAAGCACAATAAGTTGTCACTGCATGTCCACTTTACTCTTAACTGGTATATTTGCTGCAGATAGACATTGATAACTCAATTTTTTTTTACCTCTTGACTGTTATCTTTCATGAGGGTCATAGTATAGTACTGTGTTTAGAGCTCTTTGTAGACAAGTGAGATCAGTGATTTCATGCTCCCAGGGTGAAAAACCCCTAGGAGCACTGCAGGTTTGGGGGTAGGACACTATGGCCACTAAACGATTTAAGTTCTTCCTTGCCTTTTCAGTATCAGGCAGCTTTTTGGAATAGTCTATTTGTCATTCTGAATGCAGAACATTTGCTATGCAGGTTTATTTGTGCTCATGTTTGGACTTCTGCTGTGCCCAACTGTTTCTGTGATATGAGATCCATGTGGGAACACACTGAGGGTGAGAGGGTCTAAACACCCATTGGAGAAATGGAGGTTACCTGTTGAAGCAGAGAAGGAGGAATATCTCTTTTAGGCATGCTAACTTGCCTTTTGGTGTCACTTCATTTTCTTCCATTGACTGTACGGGGACTTTTGCCCCCTTCCATAGACTGTTTGAATTCCCTGGAAAGGCAATTTGCCTGCTTGAAAGTAAATGTGTCTTTTCACTTCTAAAAATCTCATCAGCTCCAGGTCTTTGTAAAAAGTCTGAGATGAACAACCAGTGGCTGACCTCACCTCTTCTGGAAACTGGTGGCCTGTCAACGTTTTGGAAAACTCGAAGTATCATGAAGAAGCTCTAAAAAGAGCATTTGAAAGCATGGAAGATAGATATCTTTAAGCATATGTGGTTTATGATGCATACAAGGCCAAGGCCTTTCCGCAGAAATACATCTGAGTAGCTTATCAGAAAGAAGATCAAGAGGTAGTATGAGTATAGCTAGCAAGTATTCCCATGGAAAGGAAAAATCAGGTATTAAAAAGGGTTTTGAATCTAGTAGAATAAAGTTTAATGAGAGTTAATGATTATGCACTTTTTTCTGTAATAATACAAATAAGAAAAAAAGGCACAATTTTTAACAGTAGAGATTTGGAACAAAGTACTGAGAAAAAGTATGATTTTTTTTCTACTTGAAATCTTACAGATACCTTCTCGAAGACTTACGAGTCAAACAGAAGTTATTAGTTCAATATCATTCTATGGCCTGAGTGGCCTTGAAGATATTAATCTGTGAATCAGCCAATGAAAATCTATGGCCTGTAAAGGGCAGAGTATCTGATGACATGATTGTGATGTTTCTTCTGTCCCTACGGGCCGGAGGCTGATGAAACCATTTGTAATAGCTCACTCCAGAGTTCGCTGTTGTAGCACTGCCTAAGAATTCTATTCACTGTAAACCACCTCCTTGGTTCTGCCTTTATGAGTACATAAGTAGACTTGAGACCTACAAATTAAGTTATGAGCACAGTGTGGGGAGTGTCACCAAGCAAGCTATCAGTGTGACATTTTAAAGCTGCTGGCTGACTAGAGTGATATGCAAGCACATACATGAAGCATATGGAGAGACAGGAGGCATATATCAGACAGCAGCTGGCATATCAGGTCTGGGACAGCTTCTACCAGGAGAAGAAAATAGCTTGTAATTCCAGGCAGAGTGTCTTAACGCCTCTCCCATTGCCTATGGAGACTTTTTTTTTTTTTTGCCCTTGTATTTTTACAATCCCCAAAATTTATTTCCAAGGTTAGTTCTTTTACTGATTTGCCGAGGTGAGTTTCTCCAAATTGCTCCTTCAGCCCCGGAGAGAGGGGAAACTCCGCGTCCAGGAGCCTCAGGTCAGAGCGGCGAGTGCCATCGAGGAAGCCCCAGGCCCTGGGGCCTGCTCAGGAGCCGGCATCTCTACTGGGGAGAGCACGGGCTCACAGGGGCAGGTGCCGGGAGGGACGGTCCCGCCCTGAGCGCGGAAAACCTGCCCCAGGGAGCGAGCGCTGCATCAGGGTCAGGGCCCGCTCTGGGAGCTCTGCTTCGGCTGCCCCGGCGGTGGCAGCGCCGGCTCCAGGCAGAGCCGATGAGAGGGGAGGCTGCGGCGCAGAGCTCGGGGCGCGGAAAGTGCCTGCCCTGGTCTCGTGAGGCGAGGGTGCGCGATGGGCAGGGCTGCACCCTCTGCTTCCTGGTGGAGGTCCTCCTGCAGCAGGGGCTGAGCTGTCAATAGGCTGAAAGAGGTCAGGGGAGAGGAGAGGGAGCTGGACTGCTTGCTCCAGGCCCAAACTGTGCAGGGGCCACAAGCGTCCACCATAGTGCATCCAGAAAAGGAGGAGGGCAGTAATCCAGGGAGCTGGGAGCTAGTAACAACACAACACAAAACAAAAACCCAAGGAAAGAAAAAAAAAAAAATAGGAAAAAGACAATTAAGAGCAAAGGGCTTCTTCCAAAATCTGACATCCCCACCCAGAACAGCAGAGCAGCTCTGCGGAGAAGCACTTGGGGGTTTTGGTCGATGAGAAAATGAGCATGAGCTGGCAGTGTGCGCTCGCAGCCCAGAAAGCCAACCGTATCCTGGGCTGCATCAAAAGGAGCGTGACCAGTGGGTCGAAGGAGGTGATCCTGCCCCTCTACTCTGCTCTAGTGAGACCTCACTTGGAGTATTGTGTGCAGTTCTGGTGTCCTCAACATCAAAAGGACATGGAACTATTGGAACAAGTCCAGAGGAGGGCCATGAGGATGCTCAGGGGTCTGGAGCACCTCCCGTATGAAGGCAGGCTGAGAAAGTTGGGGCTGTTCAGCCTGGAGAAGAGAAGGCTGTGTGGAGACCTCATAGCAGCCTTCCAGTATCTGAAGGGGGCCTATAGGGATGCTGGGGAGGGACTCTTCATGAGGGACTATAGTGATAGGACAAGGGGTAATGGGTTCAAAGCTTAAACATGGGAAATTCAGCTATATACAAGAAGAAGATCTTCACTGTGAGGATTGTGAGGCACTGGAATGGGTTACCCAGGGAAGTTGTGCATGATCCATCGCTGGCAGTGTTCAAGGCTAGGTTGGATGGAGTCTTGGGTGGCATGGTTTAGTGTGAGGTGTCCCTGCCCATGGCAGGGGAGCTGGAACTAGGTGATCTTAAGATCGTTTCCAACCATAACTATTCTATGATTCGATGTTACTTCTTGTCTTAATATCCTAAAGCACATCTGATTTTTACTTTATCTCACTGTAAAAGTGGGATAAGCCTATTGGATTTACACTTAGTACTTTGAGCTAAAACGAGCAGAGTAACTTCAGAGTTATCACTATGTAACTGACAGTGATATTAGATGTTAAATTTAATATAACCCTTCCCTGCGCAAAAGGGCAAAATTCTCTGCTGATGTAGAATGATGGAGCTCAGCTGGAAATAGAGGAGCTTCTGACCTGGTGTTCAGAATACTTAAAAACTACCCAGAGAGAACAATTGAGTAGTAGGATATATTGTATATTGTTTTCTACTTTATTCCATGACTTGAGTACAACTGCTTTTCTCAGCATGAGCCCAAGTCATAAAAGTTTCTCACTACAGAGTCAAGTCACTGCAGGCTTTCTCTACTATCCTGCTGTGGACGTTAGCGTGGTGCCATGAGGCCTCACGCAGCTGCTGTTTCGGCTCCTGAACAGGTTGGTGTCTTGGGAATCATGAAACTTTTGTCCTTACAATGTATCCTCTTCTTCCTGGTGTTACAAAATCTGCTTTACCAAAACTAACCTGTTTGTTACTTTCCCAAAATGCTTTCAAAACGTCATGGTGTTACCAACAAATGCTAGGCTGGCAAAATATGTGGCAAAGGGATCAAGGATGGTTTAGTGCGTGAAAGTAGTGAGAGGTGATCATATGATTTAGTAAGAGGTAACAAGATAAAAAATAATAGTAGTTGAAGTATTGTGGTATATAGTATTGTATTAAGCAATAGGAAATTAGGTAATATAGCAGACCAAAGATGAAATGGAGAAGATCTCCGGAAAAATGAATGGGAAAAAAAATTCTCCTTTCTTTTAGAAACAGGCAGAAGAGGAGCAGAGAGAGACAATGACTATTCTGTCCAGAGTAAGGGTGCAACAAAATAAACCAAGCTTCCTTTGAATTAGATTGTTTGTCTGTTTCTGTTTTTCAGGGTGTCAGCTCTTCTGGAAAGGAAAGCAGCCCTGGCAGAGCTCTGTACTTTCCCAGCTGTATTGCTTCTGGACATGTTGCCACTAAATAAACTAGCTTTTTATGGCACACCCTCCTTGTACAAAGCAGGCATTTTCTAGATCCGCTGTAAAAGATCACCTGTGAGGTTCAAGGTCATCCTTTTGAGCATGATTCAAGTGTGTGAACCGCAAAGGCAGCCATCCTCTTGTTCAGTGTAATCAGAAAGCCAGTTTTGTCTTGGAGCCAACTTCATGGATAGCCATGCACTAAGCCAACTCTCCACTATCTCAGATACCTCTCACCAGTGAGAACTGGGGTCCTTTTTCTCTGGTCTGACTCCAAGGAATGCAAAATGTACTTCCCCCCCCTCCCCCAGCTTTTTTTTTTTTTTTTTTTTTTTAAGACCTTGTGCAGTTCATACTCTGTGCCTGGTCTGTCTTGCAAATTGTTGTCACCTCAAGTTTCAACACTGTCGGAAATGCTTATCTCACTAGAAGGGCTGGAAAAGCAATTCAATAAAGTTAAATTAAATTATGATGTTAGCTTGGGTATGAATGACAATGTAGGAAAATGATAGTAACAAAGATGGCTGAGGACATTCTACAGCTCCCCAATGCCTAACAGTAGCAACTATTCAAAAGAGCTTTTTGATGTTTGTTTTGTTTCATGAAGTCTCCAGGAGACCTCAGGTTTGCTAACATCGGGATGCTATTTATGACACATTTCTTTTCAAAACTGAGGGTGCCTGTTACTAAATTCACTCAGTTTGAATTAATGTGTGCAATTCCACTGAAGTTTCTGGAAGGAGCTTGTATAAAGAAAGTGATTTTGTGTGCCCCAGGACAGGGCTGCAGGATCTAGAATCAAATGCAACCCTCTGCAAAAACTCATTATAATGTAGTGTAGGTTATGATTTGCCAGTAGGCTTCAAAGGTCTGCTTTGTACAAACGTATTTCACCAGAAGAGGAATATATCCTTGGGAGGCAATAAAGAAAAAAAAGGAGACCAATGCAGATGAACTGTCACTGAGAGCATTTTGACAGAAAGGCCTTCAAACTGGCAATATTAATGATGAATCTTGGTATTACGTTTCCAGACTGCTGCTGGTGGATGCCTTCACTAGAAGAAGCTCTGTTGAGGTCAGAACAATGTTAAATATCCAGTCCGATACACAAAGGAAATGTTCCAAAACAAAAGGAGTGCTGAAGCTTTTTTTTGTAATATTTCCTTAATGTGTCTAATGTGTTGTCCATTTGGTGAAGTAAGCTAAGTGCTTGCTGTCTGCTTTCAGGATGTCCTTGGAAATGAGATCCCATCTCATTGTTTTTTCCTGTTGAAGTAGGAAAACATTGAAAACAGCAGATCTTTGCTTCCTGTACTTTTTTTTGGAGATGATCCACAAAAGGAAGAGCCAGTATGTAAGTGGATTCCCAGAGACAAACCAGCTAGGTCATTCTAAAGAGCTGCACTTTCCCTTAAGATATCTGAAATGGTAGTGAAATCACCTAGCAGTTTCCTTCCTAAATTCAACATGTTTATTCCCCTGAGCTTTTTGGAGCCTTTCTCTGTTACAGACTATAAGCCTGGTCTTCCTCTATCCATTCTTCCATCTGTTAGTTATTGAAGCCTAGCTCTATGTTGGATTCTATAATGGTTCTATATTTATATAAAATAAATTTATTGAATAGGAAGTACCTATATTGTTTGTTCAGAGCCTCATCAGTTTCTTTAAAGGAAACCAAGATGTTTTGCTTAACTAAGGGTTTGTTTGTCTGCTTTCTTCTCATGTATTGCTGTATGCTTTCTGAAATCTTGGAAACCTGTCTCTTCATCAGCTTGTTGTTCCTCAGCTAGTGAATACCATTTGAAATTATTTAATATTTTAATTATTTCAACTAATACACTTTAGGTTTGGCTTCTCCAAACTCAGCATCTGTTCCTGCATATCCTGACCACATTCTGTTTTTTCCAAAGAGATGACATTAATTATGCCAATCCAGAATCAAGCCTAAGAAACGCATGAATAAAAACAGGCCCGTCATTTTTAGTAGAATCTCATGTGCTGTTTACTGGCAGTGATTTCTGTGTACTTTCAGTGCTTAAATGTTGCATCTTTGGAATTCTGCATACTAAGCCCATGTTTTTTTCACTGCCTTCACTGATCTTGTTCTCCAGCTGCCTGTGCATAGTGATGCATTAAAGATCCTGATGCAATCCATGTAAGTCACGTCCACTCCCCTGCAACTCTAAGGATGCTCTATTATGCCTTCAAAGCCATGCATTACATTATTTTCAAATGATGCAGTCTTAAAGATCCTTGTCTGATAAATGCCTTCACTTTTCTGGTAACACATCACTTCAACTTAAGTTAGCAACTCAGAACAGAAAGCCTCTTAGAGAAAAGTTAGCCATATGAACTTATAATTAATGTTTTGCACTCTGTGACTTGGTGTCGTGGCTTAAGCTGTAACTCACACAGTTTGCTCACTCACTTCCCCCTCCTTCTTCCCCCCACTCGGGGGGGGGGGGAGGGGGGGATGGGTATGGGGAGGAGAATCAAAAGAATGTAACTCCCATGGGTTGAGATAAGAACAGTTCCATAACTAAGGTATAACACAAACCACTGCTGCTACCACCAATAATAATAATGACAAGGGAAATACAAGGGAAGAGAATACAACTGCTCACCACCCGATGACTGAGCTGTTAACTAACTCTTCTGGGTTCCTGCCCCCAGTTTTTTACATCCTGGGCATGACGTGCTGTGGTATGGAATACCTCTTTGGTCAATTTGGGTCAGGTGTCCTGTTTCTGCTTCCTCCTGGCTTCCCCTCCTCTCTGGCAGAGCATGAGGCTCAGAAAGTCCTTGGTCAGACCAAACATTCTAAGCAGTAACTGAAAACAATGGTGTTACCAGCACTGTTCCCAGGCCAAAAATCAAAATACACAGCGCTGTTCCAGGCTACTAAGAAGGAGAAAAGTGACTGCTACTGCTGAACCCAGGACACTCATTTTTGAAAGTTGGAATAGTCACAATACCCAGCTGAGTCTTTCCCCTTTGCTGACATATAGTTCAAAGGGAAGGGGCTTGAGTGCTTAATACAGGTCCCAGGGAATGGTGGCATTTCCAGGGGCCATGTTAATTCCCATCAGGAAAAGGCATGACTCAAGTCCTGTGTTGCATTTTGGGCCCCTTACTGTAAGAAAGACATTGAGGTGCTGGAGTGTGTTCAAAGAAGGTCAATGAAATTGGTGAAGGGTCAAGAAAGTAAGTCTTATGAGGAGCAGCTGAGAGAACTGGGGTTGTTCAGCCAGGATAAAAGGAGGCTCAGGGGGACCTTATTGCTGTCTACAACTACCTGAAAGAATGATGGAGAGAGAGCTGGGGATCAGTCTCTTCTCCCTAATAACAAGTGGTAGGACAAGAGGAAATGGCCTCCTGTTGTGCCAGGGGAAGTTTAGACTGGGTATTAAAAAAACTTTCTTCGCCTAAAGGGATGTCAAGAGCTGGAACAGGCTGCTCGGAGAAGTAGTTGAGTCTCCACCCCTGGAGGTACTTAAAAGACATAAAGATATGGCACTTAGAGGCACTGGCTCATTGGTAGACTCGGCAGTGTTAGGTTAAAGGTTAGACTCGATCTTAAAGGTCTTTTACAATGTAAATAGTTCTATGATTCTATAACAATAACCTGGACATATCTGTGTTTCTGTTTGTGGATTGTCTGCAATATGTCAGCTCCAAGCTTTCCACTGAGATTCTTTTTTTCAAAGTTTGAATATGTGCCACATTGATGGATACATTGATCGTGTTGATTCCTTTTATGATTAAGGTAAAGCAATATGTGTTTCCAGACCATGATTAATCTATTCTTTTTTAAAACATGTAATTAAACTGTGACAAATTGCAACTGAGAAACTCCTATTTCTGTCCACTTTCCATAAAGGAAGTTTAGATCTCCTGCTTTAGATACAAATGCTGACCCTGAAGACTTTACAAGTTAGGTGACATGCATCTCATCTGTGACATGACTCTCACCATCTGTGTCTATATTGCTCATTGCTTTTTGGCAGTAGATAAAACAAGACAGACAAAGCCTACGTTAGATGCTGCAGTAGGTGGTCTGAATGTGGTTTGGAAATGTTAGCTAGGATTTGCAAGTATATATTTATATGCAAATATATAAGGCACAATAAAACCACAGTGATGGGCATATTACAATAAAAAAAGGATTTTACCGGATTAGGTGTCTTTGTCTAGACTTCAATTCTTTATTCTGCTCAGTTTTATTAATATATCTGGAGTAGATTTTTGTTTTATTTCACCCCCAGGTAGCATGTTCCCATAATCCCCAAATGGCAAGACAGGGGGATTCTGGCATGGCTGGACAAACATTTTTTGTATATCTGGAAGAAGGAAATGACTGGGTTCATCCCTGATGGGACAATACTAGGAAGCTATTTATGTTCTTTAATATGAGGATGTATTTTCCCATGCCCCATGAAAAATGAGATGATGCTTTGTGCATTTTGTATCAGCCTGGCAACAAATTGAAGAAGCAGGAGAAATTGGGTCTGGCAGCCTTGCAGGCAGGCATGGAGACACAGCAACTTTGTGAGATAGCAAAAGAAAATTGAGGAAGAGAAGCCGATATGATGAAACTGGTATCAAGGGGTTTCAACTGACAGAAAAAGTAGTGATACGATCTTCAAACAAAATAATATCTTGCATATAATTCTGCAGGCCTATAGCCCAAATCTTTTAACTTTTTCATTAATGACCTGCCTGATGCAATAGAAATCATGTTTATTAAAACTGTAGAGTGTAACCTGGAAGGGACTTGCAAAAACACTAGAAAAGAAGGTAAGAATTCAAATTCTGATATCTTGGCAACATGGTTGGGAAAAATCTGGGATGGCATAATATAGTGACAGAAAGCATGAGACACCAGAGTGAGGAAAAAATCAAGTGCATAAGCAGAAGTTGGGGAATAGGTAGCAATTGTTCAGACAGTTGAAAAGTTACACAGTTGAAGAAGTCATGTCATGTTCATGATTTCATGGGAAAAGCAAACATATACTCAGGAGTATCACCTGTAAGACATAGAAAGTTTTACTGACAAAAGATTACTGACAAGGCTTTAGGTTAGATACTATGTATAGCTTTCTACACTACACCTAAGAAAAGATGTGAAGCAATAGAAGAGAGTTCAGGGGAGACTGTGTGAATGATCATTGCTCCTGTAAACATATGCTGTGACAAAATATTGGAATTAAAAAATGGTGGTTAAGGCACTTGGAATAAAGAAATGATGCCTGAGTTGAGAAATGATCACAAATGCACAAATAAATATGTGTAAAGCTCCTATTTTCCATGGTTGCAGAGCCAAGACAAGAAATAACAGGACCAAGACACAGTTCTAGTCTAAAGGGCTATATAGTCACTTGATAATGACAATACTATGTGATGTGAGAGCCCCTGTTGGACCACCCAGTATTAATGGAGAAGAAAGGGCTCCTTAGTCCACAACTAATTCAACGCCTAGATTGTGTTCTAAACATTTTATTGCCTTGGCTTAATTCAGGGCCTGAAATAATATTTATATTCTACCCCAACATCTAGAATGGAGGAGAGAGAAAAAGATGATAATAGGACAAACTACAATATGAAGAGGAAGCCTAAGTAATCTTAGACCAAGACAGAAAAATACTTTTTCAGCAGGCACATTTTTTCATTTGCATTTTTGTTTAAAAGAAATAATTTCTCTCAGCTGCCAGTTTGAAGATTTAAAAAAACCAAACAGTTCTCAAACTGGGTAATATTGCAGGAATTAATTAATTCTACTTGGTTAATTATTTTTTGATGGACTTCAACATTTCAAGGCAGGATGACAGATTAGATTCCCTGGGTATGTTTTAAGTAATAATAATGACAGTAACACAAATCTTTTGTTTCTTGTGTAGTTGTAGACAGTATTTTAAAGCCTTAATTTAGAAGTGGGCATTTCTCTTCCGAGGCTGTAGCTTACACTAGTTTGTTCTGGGTTTTGGACAGAAAACTGGGAGGGTGAAATTGGGAACTACAAACTGTGTTCAAAATGAGAACCTGTCTCCAGGAGGTGAGGTAGATCATATTAACATTTATTTTGAAGAATTTCTCCATGTTAGCAGGAGCTCTTGGTTTTGTATATGCAGTGAGAAGAAAACAGAGTGGAAATAGAAAAAAATCCCTGGGAAAAATAGCCTGATTATCTTGGGCCTTGGTATTTAAATCCACATCAGAATATTTTCCATCTTTTTCATCTCCTGCTCTTTTATCTCTGACTCATTCTGTACTGTATAACATCTTACACATTTTTATTACTAACATTAGCAGTAGCATTAATATTTGCCTCTTCTCTTTTCTTTGTACTTGAACTGGAAGCCCTAACCTTTACAATGGTGAGACCCAAATATAAGGAGCCTGATGCTAAACCAGAATAAAAATAGTAGCTGGAATTATCTACCTGGGAAAGGAAAGGAAGAGGTCAGGATCATGTCTTGGGATCCCTAACACTTGTACTGGCTTCTTCCTCTCATACTCCACTGAGAGAAGCTTTGCAATCACAGAGACAGGAAGGAGAATTTGGCAGCTACTGCTTGGCTCTTAATTTCCAGGAAGAGCAAGAGGAAGGAGACAGCAGCACCTGGATAGCCAGCTAGACAGAGAGCCAAAAGTGTCCTTACCATTTGGTCATGACAATTTCTTCCCTGTGCAACTCAGGAAGCCCAGTCCAGAATATCAGGGCCAAAACACCAGGGTGAGTGGATGGGCAGTCATCCCATCTTCCTGGGATGCACTGGGCTTCCTCCACAATCAGATCCCTGCCTGCACAGGACAGCAGCCTGTTACCAATGGAGGCCCCGCACAGCCTGCTGCTGGAAGACACCCTGAGTGGGTTATCACAGTGTCTTTGGTTTTTGTTTGCTATTTTGATATTTTCCTGCAGAAAGAGATAATAGTTTGCAGAATTTAGAGCCATGCTTTCTTTCTGAACAAAATGTCTCCTTTTCCTTTTTTTCATTGCTAGCTCTGGCCTTGTTTCATTACCTCTCTCCATTGCCCATCATACCTGTTTTCTCTTTTCATTGGGTTCCCCTTCTTTCTATTCTTTTCTTACACTCAATAAAAAAGTGAGAACTCTTTGCATTCCCTCAAGCTTCCTTATTTCCTTGTTTAAAGTCTCCCAGTCCCTCCCAGAGCCTGAATTTTTCTTTACAGGGGAAAACAAAAAACGTCTAGCATCCTTCCCCTATCTCTGAGCTAAGGCATCCTGAAAGAGGCAGGCTTAGATAAACATATATTCATCTCCAGCACTCCCAGTTGTACCTCAGACAGTATCCTTTATGGAAGCAAGATAAGAAAATTCTGTGCAAGAGATAAATATCTGTAAGTAGCATTAAGAACAAGAGCTCTGGTCACTAGCAGGGGAAAAGAGTTTGTTTAAGCCCTAAGCTTCTGTTGCAGACTGTCATCTCATGAATTAGAAGTGTGCTGAGAGAAGTATGTGCCTCTGACACTGTATTGTAGCATAAGGTATGCTTCCACAGCCAAAAGGCCATAACCAGAAAGATAAACTTACCTCTATATTACATGGGATATTTTCGGGTAGTCTGCAATGCACATCTTGTGCTACAATAGGTGGGTGGCTCACCACAAAGGCTTCTGAGGGAAGTTTAATTTTGATGTCCATGGGGCAGAGTGAGCCCTGCATGAACACAGTAGAGGAAGAGGATGCCATACATTGCACATCCACAATCTCTGGTTGCAAGGAATTGTGTTACAGGAAGGAAAATGCATTACAGCAAAGGCCTGATCCTGGCACCCTCTCTTTTGCTCTTTCCCTTGTTTAACAGCATTTTCTGTCACAACTAAGCAAGGCCGTAGTACTGTGTTCTTACTATCCCTGATTGGGAAGAAGGGCATATCACTAATTCCGGTGGCTGATGCTAGTTCTGCTCCAGCCAGAGGGCCTAAAATCCATACTTTGTGATGGAAGGTTGTGGTTGTGGCTACAATGTGCCTGCAGAGGTGCAGGAAAAGGAAGTCCAGGGAAGAATGTGAGCACAAATGTCCCAGTGGGTGACTAAAGGCAAGGTCCTGGAGTCCAAATACCATTCAGCTGCTTTCTGTTTTCTTTTTTTTCTTCTGGGAACTAAAAAAAAAAAAAAAAAAAAAAAAGGGAATAAAACTGACCCCTGTAAAAGAATTCCCAGAAAATCAGAAAATCACTAGGGCATCTGCGAAAGGTGAGGAGCATGTTTTTCTGAAATCAGAGAGAAGTACGTAACGCTGGGGTTTTGGTATGAATTTAACAGCGAAGTTTCAGCATTGAATTCCCTTTTCAGAAGGCTCAGGCTGTTTACTTTCATGTAAGGCTGCATCTCCTCTCATGTTACCACTGTCAGAGGTCAAATCCTCAGCAGTTAAAAAAAAAAAAAGGTGTTATTTTGAAGCTATTTATATTTCAAGGCAGGATTGTAAGGCAGGACGGCCTAGCCCACTGAAGAGTCAGTGAAGCACAGTCTTTCATACCTAGGAGATGAGTTGGGTCAGGTAGCAATCAAGTATTGTTAGTGCCTGGCAGCTGATGGCCTGTCTATGCGCATTGACTTCTTTGCTGTGACTGCTTTCTGGTGTGAATTAATGTTGTCAGTTTCAGTCAGCAGAAGGAACAAATAGGTCAAGTAGGCTGAGTTTTGTTGCCTGTCTGACACTTACCTGAGGAACAGGCCCCTGGTCCCAATATAATTGTGCTGCTGTTTCCCTAGTTCAAAAAAGACAACACAGGTCACAATAAATGCAGGACTGTCAGCAGGCACCTTAGCCTCTCTTTTGCTAGACTAAACAAGCACAGATCCATTATCCTCTCTTTGCATGTTGAGAGCTGTAAGCCACTCTTCTGGTAACCATGAGTGGCCTGGTTTTAGCTATCACTTCATAAAATATGAGAATCACTTTTGATAGGTGATTGATGGCAAAAGGCTTACAGTTTGAAGGTAAACCTCAGCCATGGAAGGCACTGTAGAAAATTAACAGATAATTTCACCCTTTGGGCTCAGCTGGAGTATTAACTGAGGGTAACCTGTGATGTTTGTAAAGAATAAGTTTAAAAATACTATAAAATAATCTTTTTTGGTTTTTCATACTCATAAGCATGTTTCTTTTGTAAGCCCTATAAAGTAAAACATAGAACTTAAGTAACTAATGCAAAAGGTAAAAATTAAATAGAATATAGCTCTGTATTGCGTAAATGCATGCCATATCCTTAAGTCACTCTTTGTGCTGTTTATTGATACCTGATAGGTATAAACTGTGTGCAGGAGGGTAAACAAAAAGTAGACTGGATAGGATAGCTAGTCAGTAGCTTGAATGCTGAAGTTGGGAAGTCTGAACCATTGAGATTGTGATTTCAGTTACTCCTGTACAAATAGTCACAATACAGTGCAGTGGATGGTGGAATCTAAAATTTCAGTGGTGTGCTTGCATGTGCACTTCTAAAAGTAATTTTATAAATGAGAGTAGGGTTGTTATGTAGGGGGTTTTGGAGGGTGGAATTGGAGGTCAGGGGAGGTGATTCTGCTGCCTGCTCTGCCCTGGTGAGACCCCACCTGGAGTACTGTGTGAAGTCCTCAGTACAGGAAAGACACGGACCTGTTGGAGAGGGTCCAGAGAAGGGCCACAAAAATTATCAGAGGGATGGAACACCTCTGCTATGGAAACAGGCTGAGAGAGTTGGGTTTATTCAGCCTGGAGAAGGCTCCAGGGAAACCTTATTGTGGCCTTTCAGTACTTAAAAGGGGCTTGTAAGAAAGATGGGGAGAAACTTTTCAGCAGGCAGGGCCTGTTGCAGTAAGATGAGGGGTGATGGTTTTAAACTAAAAGAGAGGAGATTCAGGATGGATGTGAGGAAAAAAGTCTTTACAATGAGGGTGGTAAAATATTGGAGCAGGTCTCCCAAAGAGGTGGTGGATGCCTCTTCCCTGGAGACATTCAAGGCCAGGCTGGATATGGTTCTGGGCAATCTGATCTAGTTGAAGATGTCTTTTCTCATTGCAGGGGGGTTGGACTAGATGACCTTTGAAGGTCCCTTCCAACCCAGAAAATTCTATGATTCTACGGATTGACTTTATACTGAGCCATTCTGCAAATTCTCTAAGCAAACAAAGATGCTGAAGCATTTATATTGTGTTTTGTTCTGCAATATATTCAGGGCTTTCAGATGCAAGAAGGAGAACCTAATATTTCTCCTTTAAACTGTGAAGGTCCTCTTCTTTACAATTCATTTTTTAATGCTATTTAAAGGCAATTTACTTCAACAGCTCACTTGTGAATACATTTATTCAGAACAAAGCCATAATACAAAACACTGAGGACAAGGCAACTGAAACGATCCTCCCACTTTCTCCCTATTAGTAAGTATATTGGTTTCTGATCCACATAACAAGTTTGGATACCTTGTGGAAAGTATTAGCACTCTGGCTTTTGTGGTGAAGAACTGATTTTTTAAAGACACTTCTATTAAATTTCCTTGAATTTTTCTGTTTTAAAAGCGTGATGAATCAGACTACTCCACAATGATGTTTTGTGTGTATTTTTTAAACCAAAGTTGAATCTGTCTGAATGCATGAGTCGTGATTTGTTTGACTCTGTTAACGAATATACTCCTTTCTTCATTATTTTCTGCTTTTCCAAAATAAATGCCAAGTCATCCTATGAACTCATTACTTCACCATTTGTTTGTTCATTAGGGATGAGAGAAGTGGAGGAAGGGAAAACAGTCTTCTTGCTAACATCCGGTCTTAATTTATTTTTCTATAAAGTAGAACAAGCATAGAAAGAACAATTTGTTTAAAATTAATATAAAAAATGTCAAAAGTCTTTAAAAACATATTTTAAAACCTTTTTATTTCCATTGGAAGCTGCAAAACCAGAAAATGTCCTACAGTGTGCCACAGTCCAGAGCAGTGGTTACATCCATGAACAAAACCAAAGCAAACCCTTCATCAACAGCAAAACAGACTGCAGAAAAATCCCTATCCACAGAGTTATGTTAGTCTTTCTTTTGGCACTGTGGATACCCTGAGAGAAATTATTCAATTAGTTTATATTTGAGGAAGCAAGAAAAAGCGCAAGAGAGAGTAAACCAAGCAAATAATATGCATGAGCAAACAAAAAGTATCCTAATGGGAAAACAAATGTTATTCAACTGACCAAGTTTGGTTTCTATGTGAGGTGGCAGCTCTGGGCTCCTGCTGACTTCACAACTCAAATGTCACCTTGTGTCATGGGAAGCAGCAGCAATGCCTCTCTGGTGGTGCCTAAGAACTATCCCAAAGACACATGCCCAGCCAACTGGCAGTACAGAGTTCTGACTCTTTAGTGCTGCCATCAGGCAAAGTCAAGAAAAACAACAACAAATAATCTACAATTTTGACACATAGGATTCCTTTCAAGGTGTTACATCACCTTCTACCTTCTCATTTTGAACACTCTTTTAACGAAGATCTGATTCATGTTCATGTTACTGCTGCTTCTGATCAGAGTCCTCTTGTAACACAGAAAACTGCTGGCAGCAGGGAAATAGTTAAGAGATAAGGGGGTTCAGGAAATAAGAAGGGTTTTGAATCCTGCTTTCAGGAATAGCCTGCTCTTCTAGATATGTAGGCAGATAGATATGTTTGTTCCTGTGATAACATTTTTCTGACTAGCGCTCCCTTATGCTTGTAGAGGAGGGGAAAAACAAACACATAGGGAGCCGCCATCTCTTGAAAAAGGAATCACTTCAGGGTTAACTAAGCTCACAAATTAAGGAAAGATATTCAGACAGAGGCCTGTTCAGAGCACTGTTCCAATGCCTGACAAGATCCAAGGAGAAACAAGATTGCTATAAGTCAGAAGAAGGAGTAAAAAATAATCATCACCTAAAAACCCCGACTCCAAGACCCATTTTCATAGACTCCCAGTGGAAATATTCTGATAGGTTTTGATGGAACTGGATTGTTAATATTTATGAAACGAGGCAAGACCTCTAGATGGAAGCTGCTTTATAAGTGCAAAGCTCTGCTATTAATATTTATTAATCTGAAAGTGCGTATTTAGTTTTTAGGCAATTTTTGCTCCATCCTTTTCCCAAGGAAACTAACATTAAATCTGTGGGATCTGTGAATTCTCAGCTTCCCACTGCTGCCTATGATGCAAATTACGCTTCAAAGAAAAATGAAGAGAAATACAGAAGAAAGTTCAAAAAGTCCACAGTGTGAAGGCCTGAGAGCTGTTTGCTGAGACCGTTCCTGGCAAGTGCTGAACTTCTGGACTCCACATGAAGTAATATAAACAAAGTTTTCAGACTTGATACTGTGGTCTCTGTGAAGTATGAAGTCACAGGGAGAATATGGTGCCTGCAGAAGCTTCCTCCTGAGGTCATGGATATTTTGGTCTTTATACTTATGGGTATTACTAGATGGTGCCTCAGGATGTCAAGGATGCACGCCATGTTCTTGCCCAGAGCCATGTGGTAATGCTTCAGTGGTGCTAGGACTCAAGATAATGTGAGAGGGCAGTTATGTGGCCACCATGACTTTATCTACACTGCAGCTTGGGTAGTTCTAGTCTTCTTATCATCTAGATTTGCCCACACAGGTTCCCTCGTGCCCAGGTTCAGATGCCCTACAAGAAAAATCTAGAGAATGAAACACATTGGATTTGTCATTGTGTGCAGCTGGGATATGGTTAGGCTGTGCATCAGCAGCCAAGACTGCACAACTGTCACAGCAGGGTGTATTGTGGCTCAGCTGAAAAGCTGTTAAAAGCCTTTCTGTGTTGAGAAAAAGGAATGAGCAGAACCAAAAGTTTCTGCAAAGGGTTTGCAGGCAGGTAAATGTTTCCTGTTTGCTCATCAAGCCTAAATCTATGACTAGAAGGTCAAACTTACAAACAGGTAGTCTGAGTATAACAATGTGGCTTTTGAAATCTTTCCTTTCCTTCATGTTAGACACCATGGTCCTCATTGTGTATGTTCCTTATATACTGAGGACAAATGCCCTTGCATATACACACACAGGAATACAGTTATCATAGTGATATCTCTCTGAGATGTGTTACAACATTAGGATTAAAAGGAAAAGTGGGTTCTCTTCAGTCTACATACAAGGTTTAACTTCAGGAGAACTACCAGATCCTTCCAGCATGACGCTGTCTGGAGACGCAATACATACATTCTTCATTCCATCATCCAGGTTCTTAACAACTCAGGCTCCTGGAGAACTTCACGAAGTGGCTTTGCTTGTGAATCCTTCATTATATTTTTCATGACTCCATTTGTTGTGCAATGCGGTAGACATTATTTGACTGCTTCCAGCCTCCCCAGACTTATACCTACACTGTGTAGGTGCAAATTTCTGTTCAGACATAGGCTTAAACATGTCTTAGGGCCAGCCAGCACTGACCTAAGAATGTGAGCACAAAAGTAAAACCTCTCTGTTTTCTTTTTCCATACAGATATGATGCACTGCCTTGTACCTCGTACACAGAGCTGGATCAAGTATTACATAAGTCTGGCTTTTTGGCCTGTCACCCAAAGCATGATGTGTGCCTGGGTACTGATGCTGTGGATGTTGATTGATGTGTGATGCTGTTGGATGGCAGGAATAAATCAGTTTGCAAACTGTGAAGTCTCTTTCCAGTATAGTTTCCCTCTCCAACGTGCTCAGGGTGTTCAGCTCAGGAGGTAGGGTTCAGGTCCTTCCATCATTTAACTGAAGTATACCGGAAGCTCCTTCTGCATCTGAAGGAAGATGAGGATTGTGGTCACTGCTGTCTAAACACCTAGTCCTGTAGGTGATCTTTTGCTCTGTCTTGGTGACAAAAAAGACACTGCCATGCATGCTATGTGATTCTATTTGCAAAGTTCTTGAAAGTTTCAGGGCCTTATGCATGTGCTACACAATATCACAAGAAAGCTTGTTGCTAGCTTTTACTGAAGTTATAAAAGTGAATATAAATCTACCCACTCCAGAAGACAAATACTGATATCTTTAACATTCTGAAAGGAAACCCTTTCTCAGGCACAGACCCATACACAAAGAGAGAGATGCTCTTCCCTCATCCTATTTTATCCAGAGCAGAAAATATCTTGGCTGAAAAGAAGCTGTTTGAAGTACTGTTTCTTTTATAATAGTGGATCTTTAACATCTGCTAAGCCAGGTCAGTCCCAATGAACAACACCCTGTTCTGTTTAAAATTAAAAAAGAGTGCCTCTGTTCTCAGTAAATATGCAAGGGCTGCATCTGTCACAGGCCTGTAGAAGTGACCATTGTTTAGTGTGACCTCTGCTACAGCACTGATTGTTGAAATGCTTGGAATTAAATTCTGTTTAGATGAATAACATCCCTTCATTTTAGAAAGGCAAGTTATTGCAAATCTGCCCTAGTCATTAATGGGGTGTTGCAAGCATTAGTCACCCTTAGGAAGACCTCCACTTTACCAAGTAAAGCATATTGTGTTTCTCTGAGTCCATTACCTTCACTCTTACTAAAATACATATCACAGTGTCCTGGACTGGTATCAGTGTCTATGTGACCGTTATTTTTTAATTTGATCTTTGGAGTGGCTGCTCTTCTGAAGGGCTGGAGCATTGCAATAGATGTCTGTTGGAATGTTATAGAAATGGTCATATTTTGAGGTAGTTCTTCAAAGTCTTGAATAGATCTCAAGACTGATGCCATTTTTTTCTTTTCTTAACCTTTCTTTCTAATCTTATGCTTAATGGCTATTCATTTTCTCCAATACTCTTTCTAAAGATGGCTGCAGATGCAAAAAGTTTGTGTGAATACAAGACTGAATAAGAGTTTAGAAAAGATTACCTGCAGGGAAGTAGACATTCAATATAAACTCAGAGAACCCTGAGCTAAAATAATTGGAAGTTTAGGGGAGTATTAGGGAACAAGTATCATATATTATAGAATCATAGAATCATAGAATAGTTAGGGTTGGAAAGGATCTTAAGATCACCTAGTTCCAGCTCCCCTGCCATGGGCAGGGACACCTCACACTAAACCATGCCACCCAAGACTCCATCCAACCTGGCCTTGAACACTGCCAGCGATGGATCATGCACAACTTCCCTGGGTAACCCATTCCAGTGCCTCACAACCCTCACAGTGAAGACCTTCTTCCTTGTATCTAAGCTGAATTTCCCATGTTTAAATTGTAACCTGTTACCCCTTCTCCTATCACTGCAGTCACTCATGAAGAGTCCCTCCCCAGCATCCCTATAGACCCCCTTCAGATACTGGAAAGCTGCAATAAGGTCTCCACACAGCCTTCTCTTCTCCAGGCTGAACAGCCCCAACTTTCTCAGCCTGCCTTCATACGGGAGGTGCTCCAGTCCTCTGATCATCCTTGTGGCCCTCCTCTGGACTTCTTCCAATGGTTCCATATCCTTTTTATGTTGAGGACACCAGAACTGCACACAATACTCCAAGTGAGGTCTCCTGAGAGCTGAGTAGAGGGGCATCCTTGCCTTCCTGTTATTTTCTCTTTGCAGCTCACTTGGGTTTAGTGCTGCATTCTGGTTAGAGACATGCTGGCATTGAATTTTACTGAATCAGTAAGACTTTTCTTATTTCTTTTCTTATGATGAATGCTCATCCTAGGGGTGAAGAATCTCAATAGGTTTTTTGTTTGTTGGTGGGTTTTTTGTGATGTTTGTTTCCTGAAGGATATGCTACTTTCTTGATTCATTAGGGTGCCTGTTTTCTTCTGGTCTCTATTGCTCTATCCAGTACCAGAAAAATTAATATTCCAGTACCAGAAGAAGTCTACAAGGTTTCATGTCATCACATCTGGTTATTAGATTGAATTTGTGCTCTATTTGCTACTCAGGTCTTTGGGTATATGTTTTTGGTTGTGCTAAAACATTTGGTTGTGCTAATTATCACTTTCCAATGAAGAAAATCATGGCTCTATCCCTTTATATGCCTTGTACTAACAATGAATGAGTGTTAGCAAGGGGTGTTAGGGTCTAGACTGTTTGGCCTAATATGTTAAACTCTGCATTCATCTGTGCTTTCAGCAACTGCCAAATATGACCTTTTAGTAAACTTATGTGAAAATAATAAAGCAAATGGGAGTGGGATGACGGTGATCCAACTACATTCACTGAATTACCTGGCTGAAATCAGTTGCCAAAAGACAAGACACAATTAAAACAGAATTTAGAGTTTTACCTAATTTCAGTACAATGGCTCTGTCCCAAGACAATTCTAGCTCCTTGTATGATGACTTCAGTAAAAGTCACTTGACAGTTGAATGCTTTTAATTCACCAGGATCATGTTAGACCCTTAAAAGATTGTGTCCCTCTGATAAAGGTTTCATTCGCTGTGATTATTGTACTAAACAGCTATTCAAATATCATTCATGCAGATTATTTCATTTTCATTTCCAACAGGACTGTAACACAAGCTGGCTTTTCAGTTTGCATTCTTGTATGATTTGTTACCATTACCTTCAGTGCTGTCTCAGCAAACAAAGTTACTAGAAAGATGGTGCAATGAGAGATGGGTAGTTAAAAGATGCATAGATGCAAGAACTGATAGAAAAAGGCTGCCTAGCTCGTTGGGTAGCTGGTGCACAAATAAAAATGGATGTGATTATGTGCAGAGTGTTGGTAGGCCACATATCTTTATCAGTATACAGCAAAGACGATTATCACAAACAAAAAAGCACTGAGAATAGGTCATGTGAAGCTGGAGTCTCTGATAGGAAATGAAAAACTTGGATGTGAGTTGAGAAAACAAAGAGCACTGCCAGTCCTATTACTTAGGAGACACAGCCAAGTACAAATACAGAGCACTGGGAGGATTGCAGGCTTGACTTGAAGCTTGACTTTATGCTATATCTTTCTTTTTTCTTTTTAATGAATACATGAAATACAAGCAAATACAGAAATGTTTAAATGTACTGCATTACAAATATATTTCTTGGCATCATCAGATCAACAGTAAAAAAGCACAGAAATAATGATTTCTAAGGAAAAGTAGACTGGAAGTGATAGCTCCTCTGGATCCATTTGCTGTGGCAAATGACTAAACATATTTTAAAGCACTTTCTGAATTATTTTTTTTTTTGCAAAGCACCTGTTTCAGAACCAAATGAAGAAAGGGAAATGATGAGCATATAATCTGTATCATTCTGGTGACCAGAAACTCCAAACCAATGGGAACCTTTTTGTACTGTGTGCCTTCTCAAAAAGATGGTGAAAAATAGCCCTAGGCTCAAGATATTTATGCCATAAATGGCTGCAGAAGTTGAAAATATGAATTGCTGTTATTCCATTTTTACAGAGGTAGGAACAGTAGCACAAAGCAACTATGTAATTTGTTGGGTCACAGAAGAAAACTTGGCAAGTCAGGAAGGAAATCCAAACTGCTAAGATCTTCTCACTTTGGCATCCCTCCACTTCATGAAGATCTTGATCATGCAAACAAGGTCAGGATAGACTATATTATTTTCAGAGCATAGCATGCGAGTAAACCCTGGGTTATCTCAGTTGAAAATGTCTTCTAGCAACGGCTGTCCTATGCCACTGTATGTCTGGGCTAAGTTTTTCTATATTTTCTTTGAAAACCATTCTTCCCTCCAGTTGTAAGGTCTAGATAATGACTCTTTTTCTGGAAACATGAGCTTATGGCTCAAGCTCTGTCACAAAAAATTGCCAAGACAATTAGCCAGAAAGTTTTAATCAACAGATATTTGCCTCTGTAGAAACATGGCCACTTCCAGGCTGACCAACCTACAGTAATGATTGAACCTGTTGATTAACTGCAGAAGTACTTAGACTAGAAATTTTGGCCAGCACTAAATTCTTCACTCTTCAATACCAGTGTTCATTACACATCACAGCTCTTCAAACTGTATTTCTTACTCAAAAGACTGTTTGCTAAAGACCAGTAGTTATGAGCAAGTGTTGTTTAAATTATCTTTAATAGCATGGTTTGCCTTAGAAAATAGGATAGAACTATGAAAATCATGGCTTTATAACGCTGACACGTGCTTGTTATTTTTATGAGGACAGGGGCTTCCTTTGTCAGCTCTAGCAGCTAAGAAAAACTTCACCCACTATTGCGTACATTCTGTCCTTACTGTGTGTTCCTGACTTCCTCCTTCACATTATGCCAGAACTTTGGTCTGCAAAATCCAGTCACTAAAAATTATCTGTATTATACATGTGATGATGGAAAGCAAACTTTGTGAGTCATCAGAAGTAAATCACTTGTTTATTTATAATATGCAATTCTTGATGAGAGACAGTATTTTTTCTAAATAGGAATGTGAGAGCCAGGACTGCATGTCTTTGTAGCAGATCAGGAGTTTTCCATGAATATGTGAACCCCACGTACATTGTGTTTTATATTTTAATTGGTGCTGTGAGGAAGCTGGAACTTTACTGTGGCAATAAATTATGTGATTTAGAAATTAAATTTTCCTACAGACAAGATTCAGATGTTGAAGTTTATCAGGGATGAAAATAATAGTTCAAAGTCAACCAAATTTTTGCAAACCCGTTTTTAGCTTGACGTATTTTAAGTATGTCAGGTTTTGGGAGAGGTTTCACTTGGTTTTAGTTTGGTTTGTTTGCTTTGGTGGTTGCTTTTCTTGAAGAAATTCCTATCAACATGGATACATTCCCACTTAATTTTTCTATCTATCTGGATGAATTAGAATTTCTAAAGGAAAACACATTATGCAAGATTTATTTCTTGACTGTTTCTGCATTTGGAGCTTGTTTTGTTTCTTCCTTCATCTGCAAAAGATGAACTAGTGTGGGCTGAGAATGTGCTCTGAATAAAAGACAGCAAGTAGCTACCATATCTCAAAGGAAGAAATGGGAAAGAATTCATCCTGGAAAGTCACTGTCCCTCTCCTGGTTGTGACTGATACTATGCTCAAAAAAGTGACATACAGTTTTTAACAGATGTTTGCCAAGCACCTGAGTTGAATTACTTGATTGATCTCTGCAGTGTCAACAAGCAAGAAGTGTTTGGTAGCAATAGTGTTGTAGTGACTGAGTAGTAGAGCAATTCTACTAGTTATTGCTTTCACTGGAACGCAAGACCTCTGGTTGGCAAAGACATCTTCTGCCATTGAACTCAGCTTATGTTATTATAGACAGCAATGTCATGTAATTCCCTTAAGAAATTCATTAACACCTGTCTTAAAACTGTTTACCTACTGATACTCTTGGAAGCCAGCTCTGTGATCTTACTAACCTAGTGGGTAGGAAATGTATACTAATTTACAATTTTAATTTATTCAAGGCAAGCTTATGTCAATGTATTAATGATCCCAAATTATCACTTAATTTGAATAGCTCCTTAAGCCCTTCTTTCTCCTTGGAGACTTATTTTCTCCCCATGATATATTTGTAGGAATCAGTTCTGTAACCTCCCAGAATGTCTTATGTTATAGCAAAAAGGACAAACTCTTATATGCACATGTGACAAGACCTTCATGTCTCAAGTCAGCCTATCAGTGTTCTCTGTAGCTGATTATGTTTGATATATTCCTTGAATGCAGGTGGCCAATCTTCCACATAAGCTCTCCATATCATGCTGTTAGTATTTCTCTGTCCATAATAGAAAAAGTTTGCCTTATTATTAGCCCAGAATGTGACTAAGGTTTTGATGTAGTTCAAAGTGTTGTTCACTCACTCAGTATCTGCCTCATTCTCTGTCATTTCCAGTTTCTGAGCTCATGGCCGATAGCCTGTTAGTAGTCTCCAAGAATGTGACCTTGTGGTTTACACCATTAAATTTCATCCCATTTCTGCTAGAGTTTTCAAGGTCATCCAGCTCTTCCTCCCTGGTATTCTGATCATCCTCTATTAATGAAGCTTTTCAACTTGATTAGAATACTCCCACTTTTGTGTCATGATTCTTAATGAAAATAATCCTGGAGCAATTCCACTACTAATGTTTCTAGAACAATAGTTCCCTTTTTAAGACAATCTGTTGTTGTATTGCCTTTGGCGAGCTACTTGTTCACATCAGTTAACTGAAAAATGTCTAAAATTTTCTGCACAAGTAATGTTTTGTGACAGAACCGTCTTCTAGGTGATAACAACAGATTATGAGGGCAAGCACCGAAGGGATTCTTTCTTTCAACATTTAATGCTAAAGTTGAAAAACTTGACCCACTGTCAAAATACAACAGAGAGGAATCTTGCAGTTAGTGGCATTGACCTGATGGTGAAGCAAATAAAAATTTCTACATTTTGTGGCTGCCTAAAAAAATTAAAAAGAATTCGTGATTGTAACCAAATTATGTCTGCAGCCTCTGTAAAGCAAAAAAAAAAAATCAGTTGAAATCAGTGTAACTATCAGACAAAATAATGTTCTACTGCATCTTGTTAGCTTGTCAAGCTAATCCAGGCAAATAGTCTTTATGCGTAACTGTCTTATTCAGATACTTGAATGTAATCCATCAAACAATTCTCATCCATTAAATATAATTATGTGCTTTGTTGGAATAACCAGATGTTTAGTGCTAAACTGAACAGATGTCTGTGCTTCATACCGGAAGGTTATAAACCTATTTATACCAGCAATAAAATACAAGAATTAAAATGATGGAGGAAGTGAGTAGTTTTCACTTCATTTTGGCAAATTGCCAGTAATTCATACTCTTTGGATCAGATTGAAAAAGGTACCAAGTTTGCTGCAGGGTAAGTTTGATGTAGGAGTTAGTAAAATTTGGCTGACCTTTTTGTAATGAGTGGAATGATGACCAGTTTGGGTCCCTTAAATAGACTTAATTAATCTTACAGTGAATTTGTTTTCAAAGATTTTGGGCTAGATTTTGTATAGGGATAAATAAAAGGCACAGTGTTAGAATGGTTCCCTTTCACTCCAGGAATGTCTTTGGGGTGGGGAATGCAGCCTGTATGTCTCAGTACAGTTCTTGAAATTTAAAACTTGATGAAAGTAAACCTTTTCCTTTGTTCAGTACACCTTCTCCTCTTCTCTGAAATCTGAGATCCAGATTCAGAGCTTTCAAGTAATAGTCCACTGAAATGTCTGAAACGTGCTTGTTCTGAGACAAAGTGATAGACTAGAACTTCTTGTCTTTCACCCTAATATATATGTCTTAGCTTATTTTCCTGAATTTTAATCTATTTTTACTGGTTTACCTGCAAGGAGAACTCTACTGGAAAAAAAAATTGCTAGTAGAATTCTGCTGGAAAAATGGATAAGAGTAATTTTCAAGGTGGTAACTACAGCTACAGGACTAATTTCCATGAGAGTGTATCTACAATCTTATGCCTGCAGTCCAGTAAGCCATTGAAACACGCACATAAATACTTTTACAGAATCCACTTTATAAAAATTTCTCAGATACATACAATAAACTTTTATATGCATATAATTCTTATAATCTAGAGAATTATCTTCCTTTCCTGCTTGTTGAATTCCTTTAATTTCTAAAATTTTCAGCAGTATGAAGTAATCCTGAAATATATATTTATTCAACTGAAAAAATTAACTAGGATAAGTAACTAATTAGTACATCTGGTTTCTTCAGCTGAAGCGATTCAGGATAAATGGGGTAGGAAGAAGGACTCATAAATAAAGGACCTTAGAGTAGGAAAAAGTTCTAGTAGCCCAAATAAGAAGAGGGCTTTCTTGGGCATCTCTTTCTGTGAAAAAGCAAGTAGAGACCCTCAAGAGGTACCAGTACTTTGGGGTAACATAAAGGAGCTAATAACTCTCCTGACTTCTAGAAGAAAAGTCTCAGGGAGGCAAACTGTGCTAACATTTTGAACAGAGAACAGACAGTATGAGGCAGAAAAAAAAGTAATCCAATGTAAGGAGTCATGAAGAGCAGTGGAGGAAACAGATTCTCATTGTGTACATCTCTGACTGCCTGCTTAGGGTTCGTATGTTTTTTCAAAGCAGGATTCCTCCAAGGTTTGTAAAGAGTGTAAAGAAGCTACAAGATGGAATTACTCAGGAGGGGACAAAGAAGGTAATACGATCAGGGGACTGCCCATGGCAGGGGGGCTGGAACTAGATGATCTTAAGGTCCTTTCCAACCCTAACTATTCTAGGATTCTATGGTTCTATGACACTGGTTGAAAGACAGTCATGTCCAAAGAATTAGACAGGAATCTGAAGGAAAAAAACATAGTGGCTTATGAAAAACTCTCACCAGGGACTCCAGAGCTGGAGAAGATTTAAGTTCCCTACAGGGCATCAATAATGTGGTTTAGGCCTTGGTTCAAGGAGAAATAAATATTTAAAATACTGAAAAAAGTCTCACCTCATTGGTTATTGGGAATTGCTCTGAAAAATCACATGACATTATTTCTTTTTCGTGATCTGGTGAACTTTGCCGTGTTTCTGGAATCAAGTTTTTTTTAAGATTCATCCATTCACCTTTGAAGAAAAATTTCCATTTTTCATGCTGTTTAACTATGATCAGTTGCAGTTACACACCCTGAAAATGTGGTTACATTTGCAGTGGGCAACTAAGCTAAAATAGGGATACGGGGCCTTTATATCCATTTCTTTTCTGCAGAACACATCCAATTCTCCCACAGAGCCTGAAGAATAAATAGATCCTTTTTAAACATTATCAAGGAGACAGCTTGTCACTGCATGTTAGCTGACTCATTAAGATTTCTATTTCAGTGATCACCTAAACTGATGGAAGGCCATTGAGCTGTTAAGATAATCTCTCTGAAATGCCTGCAAATACAAATTCTGTTTTAAAAGTTTTCATGTGGTTTGTCGTTACTGAGTCATATTTTTTACTTCTCAATGCAATCATGAAATGTTATTTCAGTAATGGCAAAACGGTTTGAGATTAAATTACTGAATAGCAACTACTACCACTCCATCTTCAGCTATTGGAAATACTGTTTGGGTGGATCTGGTCTGATTCTTTCTTTGGGTGCTGGATTCATAACCTCTTTGACAAACTCTATTAGTTTGTGTTACTCAGCACTGAGTAACCCTGATCTGAAAAGGAGGGCAGTCTTGTGGCGAAAAAGTTGGATTTATTTCTGCTTTGTGACACAGACCGTCTGTGAGACATTAGATAAATCACATCCTTTTTTTTGAGTCTTGATTTATTAGAACAAAGAGGCATTACTATCATATTTCCATTATAATTTTTCCATTTCATTTATAGCATCATGACAGTAGAAAATAAAACCACATTGAAATAAGTGTTCAGCAATCAAAACTTGCCTTCACCATTCTTAAATCCTAAATAATTTCCTGTTTTTCTTTGCTACTGAATGTTTCAAGTTGACGTTTTGCAGGTAGCCAAAATTATGAGCATTAGAATGCATTCTCAATTTTTAGTAAAAGCTGAGATCATTTAATAACAATATGATTCTTGCAAATGAGCTCTAAAAAAATTGTTGCATATTGCAAATCCCATGATAAAAATCAGGACAGACAACAACTGTGGGAGCATCATATCTTGTGTATTAGCACTGTCTAGAACAAAGAGAACATTCTATTGTGAAAAAAGTAGGTCTAATATTCAAATCTCAATATCTTATTTTATTAATCTGGACTAAAGACCACTCCTGATGTTAATGCATTGACATGTGAACTGGAGTATGTGAAATATTGCTGAGGTTTATTTCTGCACTTTTAATTGTACAAGGCAATCAATTAACAAGCATGTTTCCCAGGAATCCTCTGCCAAAGGAATAGTATTAACAAAGGGGTTCAATTATCACTTCTGTTCAGTTTAAATTCATATGGCACTATGATAAATAGCTCCTACTGCTTGTAATAACAATACTTTGCACGCATTTATTTTCTCTTGTTTACTTAATAATTAACATGCCACCCACAGTGACAACATCTAGGGTTGTTTACAAAACCTTCAGTAATCAATAATTGTTGTCCATGTGACACTACCAAAAAATAATTCCAAACATTGCCATGACAACTCTTTTCTAATGCTGTCATAGTAAAGCTCTGCCTGACTTTTGTCACTGATCTGCCAAAAGCCGTGGAATATGAAGGTTGAATAGTTTTGACAGTTTTTGTTCTTTATCTAGGAATCTTATTTCAAGGTAGCCCAGCTGATTTGCTTAGAGCGATTTAAGTAGTGGTAATGCAAAATACCATTCAGAAAAACACCTGGGGAATAGGTTTTCAGAAGTAGTTTGGGTATCTCAGCACTATTTTGTACTGTGCAGGACAGAAATACCCAACTGAGTTCCTTCAGAAGGGCACCAAAATTGTTGCTTTATTTTACCAAAATAGATGTACAGTTCTCCATGAAATACAAAAAAAAAAAAAAAAAGAAAAAAAAAAGAAAGAGGCAGGAATAGCAGTGAAAGTGTTTTCAACACACTGCTTAAAACCTAGGCTGATCCTGTGATCAGATAGTTAATTCTACCATATCTAATCTTCCTTCTGTTTTTTTGTAAGGACTCATAGCAGAGAATAAAATATTAATTTACTGAATTACTTAATGTAATCAGTCAAATCAGTCATTGAAAATATTAGGCTGACAGTTACTAAATGGAAAAGGAAAAATTCTTTATTGCTAAATGCCTGTACTTTCTCATGCTGTAAAGAGTGAAGAATCTCCATTTTGCTGATGCATCACACGTAAGTAGAAATTAATAACATGAAGGAGAAGAGGAATCTACAGAGTGAATGACTGTCCCTTTCTAAGTGTACCATCATGTCCTGCTTTAGTTGGGCATTGACAGGCATTTACACCAGAGAAAGTATTGGGTACCTGTAATGAGGCTGGCTGAGAGATTTAAGATTTTCAATTGATTTACAATACGTCTGTTAAGAATTATTAACTTCAAGTGTTTCTGTACCCATGGCAAGCCAGTCTGAGTCTTGATGAGTTTTGGTTTGGACAATGTATTTTTTTTTAAGGAAAAACTGTTAATTTCCCTAACCGGCAAGTCTGACTAATGTTAAAGAGCAGTGCAACCTCTAATGAGGCTGAGTCCTACCTACCACATCACCACTAAACTGACATCCCCAATCGCTCCAGAATGGGAAGGTCTGGACAGCCAGCTAGGTGCATGCTTAGCTGTATGGTGTGCATCAGCAACAAACTCATGACCTCTTCCATTTCATCCAAGACCTTTGTGTATTTCCAGGAAACACAGGTTATTAGTTTGCTCTTTCTCTGAGACCCATGACAATCTGATGCCATTGTTCTGGGTTTTCAGTGGATTTCAGGTAGAACAGGAAGCAGCAGCATGCATGGCTGTGGATAAATAAATGGACAGAAGTTCACAAGCAGCTCACAAATATCTGGGGTGTCTGAAGGCAATACTCACTATCATCTCCAGAGCTGGTTAAGATGGTAAAGAGCGGTTGAGGCTTTGTTTTCCTATGTTCTGCATTGTTCAACCCGGACTTGAACTTTTACAGTCCACTTCAGCATTATTTATTTGCTCAACACTTTGTATTGCCACTCTAGACCAGGAGGCAACTCTGAACAAAGATAAAAGTTTGGTTTTGCTTTACTAAATTATTGTGTATAACAGGCAGATGTAAAAGTTCAGATCTCTGAGCCTCAAAGTTTGTGTGACTTTGAATCCAGGTTTCAGCTGGGCATGTTTCTTCCAAATCCTGCATATATATTAATTAAAAATGCTGTCAAATTCAACAAGGTCAAGTCTTTGGGACTTCCTCAAATCTTAAGCCAATCTATACTCTGCTAAAAGTGGCGAAAGAAAGTAATGTGATTGCATCCTCCTAAACACACAGCTTGGACATAAACTCAGTTTTATTAGAGGTTGCTTTTGTACCAGAGGTAGCCAGAGTAAATTTCACTGCTCCATAAAAATTCAGACCTTTTTGTCTGTGTGTCACGAAGAATCTTGTTTCACAGTCTCCTTTTGTGAATTGTTATTTGCTATTTAAACCACCAAACAGGCACTGATTATTCTATTCAGTCAGAAGAGATTAAAGGCTAGCCAATATGTGAGCTGTAGAACAGGTTATTTCATTCATACAGTTTGCTTAACAAAAAATATTGTTCTAACATTGGACAAATTTATTTTCTCTCTCCTTGCCCCCTTCCCCTTTTACCCCTGCAATCCTGGAGTGATCTTAGTATTGAGACTGGAAGGCAGTAATGCTTATTTGCATTTGCCTATGCAATTTTTATGCTTTTTATCTCCTTCCAGCCCCCAACCAAGAACCTTAGTAAATAGAAGAAGATCTACTTAATACTTAAATTTAGGCAAATCCCACCATGCTGTAGAAAATTATGTGAGTAGCTAGCAGCTCAGTTGTCTGCATTGGTTCTACTCACTGTTGCTGGGTGGTGTACAGAACTGTCATGCTACCAGCTGTCTTCCTTTCCAGGAAACATGAAACTAGCCTGGGGCCCTGAAACCTAAACTTAGGTTATACCACATCCTTCTGCATTCAGGCATATTAGCTTGTAGTAGAACATACCCTGCAAATAAGCCTCACAGTTCCAATGGTACTAACCATGTGTTAAGGTACAGTTGAGTATAAGCAAAAAAGACATGCTCTTCCAGTGGATGAGCTCTACAGAGACTGTAAATAGTTGCACAAATAATTCTAGAGATATTAGTAGGGTATGACTGAAAGTAGCTGTGTATTGATAACTTTAAGAATTTCCTTGTCTATTTGCTGGCTTCTAGAATAGGAATCAGAATTTAAATTGTCCCTCTGCAAGTGTCGTGTTGAGGGCTGCAACTGCAGCAGTTCTGTCTGAACTTGAGACATGGAATAACTGAAGCTTTGCTGCCCATAGAGGAAGGGACCCTCCCTGCGACCGGGGCTATAGGCACAATTTGGTATGGAAAGCAGATGTGGAGAGCTTCTAGTCTAAAATGACAAGTGGCATTTTTGCAACTCAAACAAGGACACTGGTTTGCAAGAAATCTGCTGTTTGAAATGGTGGTGAGAAGGGAAAATAGTTTTTATTGGCTTCAAAGTATTTTTAGAGGGTGATTTTGGAGGAAAAGAAAAAAAAAGAAAGCGATATTTCATTGTGGGTCTACCAGAAACATTTCATTTAAATTGAGATAAGGCTATGTACTATTTTAAAACATTTTTCTAACTTTGTCCTCTTGTATGCTTCCTTGTCTGGTTTTGTAATTTAAAAGCTTAGTTTTGGAAATGTTGAAACCCTTTGAACCTATCTCCTTCTGCTTTTTAATATTCAATGTCAGACCAGATCTTTAAATATTTTTTCCAAAACTTTATTTTTCCTCAGCAAACGTTACTGGGGAAAAAAAAAAAAAAAAAGTCAAATAGAATAAAAAATTGCAGGAGAGAAAGGCCGTTTGCTCCCATTTAATAGAAAGGAATTAAATAAAATGAGTGCCATCTACTGGTTGTGAGTTCTAACCTGTAGATTCCTTAACCTCCTATGCACTTTGGCATTACAGTGCTTGCCTTTTATTAGAACACATCTTTACTCAGGAAAGATAATAAAATACTCCATCTCTCCACTGTCTCATGCTTCTGGATGAGCAAAAGGCATTTTGTCATAGTCTTAAATTATAAGCAAAGAACCTTATCACTGAAAAGGTGCCATTACTCAAATCAACCAGCAGTAGCTCAGTATTTTAATTACACACAAATATTGTATTTAGTCTCTTCCTTTTGGTTATTCATCACCTCCATGCACTATACTGCTGTCTGTTTATTATTTATTAACTCTTACCAAAGGCTTTCTCTATTTTTTATGCTCATGAGAGAGGTACTTCAGAATTGATACCAACATTGTTTTTTAACCATAAAGCAGAAAGTCATAACTGGATTATGTGTACGGTGCTCTTAGCTGTATGCACATTTGCCTGTAGCACTAATTTCCATTTATTATATATAGTGACTTTTGATAATTCTACTTTTTCTTCCACATTTAAAGTGCACCCACACTAAATGGGATTTCTAATGGATTATTCTGAGGTAACAAATTTTGTTTTCAAAAGTAAAGGAACTGACAGTAATAGACTTAAAATTATGAAATAAAACAGATGTACCTTTGGTCATATAAAACTGGATTCCTGAATCATCTAAGGCTGTCAAATCAGTCTAGAATTAGCATGAGTCAAGATTCAATACTGGTTCAAAACAACCAGTGATCTTGGTTTTCTTGCTAAGAAAGCGGACTAGAGATCAAGAATTTCAGGTTTCCAAAAGTTATCAGGGTTTCAAGGTTATCTTTCATTTTAGTTACTGTAAACCTCTGACATTTCCAAACAAGTAGTTGTTGCAGAAATAAAATCCCAAACCCAAAAATATATGACTTCTTGGAATCTGAGAAGTGCAGGATTTACTCCTCTCCAAGGGGACTGGGATTTCAACCTGAATATGCTCAGATGGCAGCTGTAACTACTATGCTTTTGAAAAAACTGAGATTGGTCATGTAGGCCATGCTTTGAATTGAAATTTGCATTCTGGGAAGCTAGTGAAGTCCAGGTTAAAGGATCTAAATAGCACCTCAATTCTTGTTTCTAACATTTCTTTCCTGTAGGATAGTTCAAACACTTTAAATGTGCCCAGCCATAAAAAATTAATAATCATGCAGATATTGAGGTCAAATCTGGACCCACCACTTTGTAAAAGTGGAAATCCTGGTATTATGTTTTATTTCTGATGTCAAATGTCATGAGGTGTTCGGTATACTCATTGTGATCTTGAACATCCCACTAAGACCTCAGTATGTGTCCTAATCATGGAGAAGGAATTTGGCAAACATCTACAAGCATGAAAAATGGGAAGGAAATTTAGTCAAAAAAGCAAACGGCTGGAGACACCTGCTAGGAAAGAATGAAGCAATTACCTCTTTTCCCCCCAGAATGAACCAGTGTATACTTGTTATACTTTCATTGCTTACATGTTTATTGTGTTCTCCAGTTCCCAGCTCCCCTATTCATTCATGCTGGTTGTGGTAAGGCCTAGAATAAAATCACAAAAGAAATTTAAAGAGGATTACAGTAGCTCGGTGTAGGTAGAGCGTAAAAAAAAATCCATTGTCATTTATTCTCACAGATCAGCTGAAGCACAAGGAATAATTAAGTCTTCCTTGTTTATAATACATGTTTATAAGACATATAATAATATGCCTTTGAATATCCAGCTTTCATTCCAGACTCAACCCACCTTCCTCCATATTTAGTGAAGAGAAAAAGACAGAGGAAACTTTTGGGAAATCTGTTGTCCCTGAAGGTGCATCTTTTTGAGAAGGCTTCCTCTTCGCTTCTCAGCAGCTGGGTCAGAGGTGCAGATGGTGTCCAGCAGTACTTTTCATAGCCAGAAGGGATGCTGAGCTGGGGACTGTTTGAATTTGTAAAAGCAAAAATAGCTGAGTGAGACAGCACAAAATCAGGTTTGTTGGGTTCACAGGTGATGCGTGTCCCTGGCCTGAGTCTTCAGTATCATTTAAGATAACAACTGTTGCCACAACTGAACAGAAAGAGAACAATTTGTTTGCAACAATTCTCTTGTGACCCCATGGACTGATTGACTGGTTTATTTACAGATTGTGCTATTTGGCCTTGGCCTTTTGACAGCAACTTTCACAAAGGGTAGCTCATGACTGAAGGGAAGTCATTGAAATACTTCTTTTGATGGCAAGATAATGATTCAGTCAATTTTTTGTGCACTTGAAGGGTACTACTGGGCAGATCAATGCAAGTGAACAGTTTAAATGCCATGGACATTGTGGGGAGTCACAGCACCAATATCATAAAGCTCAACTTTTAACATAGATGTAATGAATTGGATTTCTGTAAATTGAAATCTATCATGGAAACATACTTTTAATGAAGTACTATGCCCTTTTTCTCCTCGTTTGATCTCATCACTATTAACAGTAACCTGCGCTGTCTTAAGGATGATTGCATAAACACATTGATTTAA
This sequence comes from Myiopsitta monachus, assembly GCA_017639245.1. Classification (NCBI taxonomy): domain Eukaryota; kingdom Metazoa; phylum Chordata; class Aves; order Psittaciformes; family Psittacidae; genus Myiopsitta; species Myiopsitta monachus. The sequence goes on along the minus strand of CM029926.1, from coordinate 24,070,260 downwards.
TTTCAGCTACTTTTAACCTTCCTAAAATCAGGCATTTAATTCATAGAATCATGGAACCAAATAGGTTGGAAAAAATCTTTAAGATCAAGTCAATCAATTGAAGACATCTAACTTCCATAGTCAGAGGAGACAGATATTCTCCTGTAAAAGATTCCTTCCATCCTTTGTACAAGATAACTGATTGTTGTGTTCATCTCATCAGAAAGAGTTAGTGCTCCCTGCCCCATTTCCAACAGCCATCGAGAGCCCTTGACAGTGTCCTGGGTTCAGCAGTAGCAGTCATTTTTCTCCTTCTTGGTAGCTGGTGCAGCACTGTGGTTTTGATTTTGGGCCTAGGAACTGCACTGATAACACCAGTGTTTTCAGTTACTGCTTGCTAATGTTTTGGTCTGACCAAGGACTTTCAGAGTCCCATGCTATGCCAGGGAGGAGGAGGAGCCGGGAGGAAGCAGAGACAGGACACCTGACCCAAACTGACCAAAGAGGTTATTCCATACCACAGCACGTCATGTCCAGGATGTGAAAACAGAGAGCAGAGACCTGGAAGGGTGGTGGTGGATTGGGGGGTTTGCTGCTGGGGGGTGAACTGGCTGGGTCGGGCTTGGTGAGCAGTTGTATTCTCTTTCTTTGTACTTCTCTTTTCATTATTATTATTGGTAGTAGCAGCAGTGATTTGTGTTATACTTCAGTTACTAAACTGTTCTTATCTCAACCTGTGGGAGTTGCATTCTTTTGATTCTCCTCCCCATCCCCCCGGGTCTGGGGGAAGAAAGAGAGGGAGTGAGAGACTGTGTGAGTTATTGAGGGGCTTATACCATGACAGACAGTCACAATCTCCACTGTGAAGTCTCTTTTACTTATCCTGCCAATGGTAGTTTGGACCTGCATTCATCTATGCAGATGTTGCTCTTTCCTTATGGATGGTAGTACAAAGACAAAGCAACACAGACTAATTTGCACAGCTAAATCACAGATTTGTTGGGGTTGGAAGGGACCTCTCGAGATCAGAATCCATCAGTCTCTTAACTTTGCAAGATTTATCTGCAGTGGAAATACAAAGTTCCATGGGGAGCTCAGTTTTGCGAAGTATTTTGTTGGGTTTGGTTTGGTTGCTTTGTTGGTTTGTTTCGCAATTTTTTTTAAATTTAAAAAAGACTTTCATAGCTTACATAACACTGATCCCATTATTTACAGTCCTCTCACTCTCTAGGGCTTTTCTTAGGTTGTTTTTTATAATGGTAACTACTAGGGATAGAAAAAAAGAAATACGTATGAAACCAATAGAAATCCCTTCATTTAGAATGCTTTTATTTCAGAGTTTTCTACACACAAAAAGAAAAAAAAAGTAGACAATGCCTCCAGTACAATGTGAAATGCTTCATGTGCACTGTAACAAATAAATCTTCAAAAAAGAGCTTTTCCAGAATTCTCATCTTCAATTCAAAATGAGTTGGTGCGCTTTTTCGAATAATTGACCTGGAGTGTCTATAGTGTTATTTTTGGACAAAAAAAAAAAACCAAACCTGTGAAAGGGGTGAACTTTCACTTCTAAGTGTCTGTATGAATATTGAATAGGAAATTTATCTGCTGTGAATGTTCAAAAGTATATACATATAGCTTATCAGTTTCATGAATGGGTTTTCCTCAGCTTCTGTAAAATGATTTATAATGATGACTCCTATTAAATACTAGCTTCATATTCAAGGGCGATTTTTCTTCCAAAGTAGGGTGTAATATTGCTGCTCTTAATACAAGAATCATGCTTGATACATGAAAGCTATAATTAACAGTGACACTAATCCAAAACTAGAAAGATTAGCATTCCTGATTTCTAGACTTTTCACCTGAGGGGTAGATTATGTTATACTTATGGAGAAGAATAGAATATTCATGAATAACTATTGTGCATACCATACATCTCACATAACTTTAACTCCCTATGAATGAAACACCCAGTCTAAATGTTACCTGTTTTGTCAAAGAATAAGGAGAGGCAAATTTAAAGGGCGATTCAATCTGCTTGTGTGGTATCCCACCTGTGTTAGGCTAGGATGGTCTAAATACAACACTGTGTGGTTTAAACTATAGAAAGCCAAGACAATCAAATGAGATGAGGCATTTGGCTTTTTAGCAACAAAGAAAGAAAGGTGAATTAAGCTATAATTATGATTTTGGTAGTGGATAAAGTAGTAGAACAAATAATAAGTGGAAGAAACAAAATGAAACCAAACAGATATTTTACCTGTCCTTTTAAGATCTCTATTTTGTGATATCCTCAGTCTGTTTTATTCTACTCTATAATTATCCTTTTCACTGAGTCAAAATCTGTTTTTCTGCTGTGTAGCATCTCTCATTCAAATCAGCACCTGCAAATAAAAACTACACTCACTTTCATTACCTTTAATTTTCATGTCTGAAGATTCCTGAATGTACATTTGTTAGTGGAGTGGAGTTTGTTAAAGCTAGAAATGAAGTTTGGCTGCCACCCTTATATCATTCAACTATCCCTTTCTCTTAAAAGTGTTTATAAAGTAATCCCTGGTCAGAAACCTAACTACTGGATCACAGTCTCTACTGGATCACTGATAGAAAGAAGCTGACAGTGTTGTGATCTAAGGATTTAATTCTGAAGTATGAATTTGCTGGGAGAAAAGTAGAGCAGAGAATAGTAGATTAAAAGAGTAAGGAAGGGAAAACATCAAAACTCTGACTAATGAACTCAGGAAATACAGATTAAGGGTGGTATGTTTGGTTTTTGGTTGGTTTGGGTTTTTTTGTTTTTGTTTTTTTTTTTTTTTTTTTTCTTCTGCTGCCATTTGAAGATTCAGGCTTTTTGACACAGTGTTTGTTAAGGTGAGCTGAAATCAGGACATTTGTCTGCTTGGTGCTAGGCATACGTCTCCTTGTATGACTATGCTGTTTTAATAGGACTCCAGCATGAAGAATAATGACCAAAAAATATATCCCAAAAGAAACAGTATTGAGTGCAACACATGTATCAAACTTCTCCCTGAAGAGAAACATTGTTTTCTTGATTAATGGTAAAAATGTGGAGGAGGCAGCTGACGCTAAGTGTAATTCCTGTGATGTTTGATCTTGTTTCCAGAGGACCTTGTCAACAGAAGTGCATCACCACCACACTTACAGACACAAGGCAATTGACAATAAATAACATTATTATTACTAGTCATGAAGTATTTTATGCTAGCCATCTGTTCATCTGAAGAATAGTGCAGTGTCAATTAAGGAAAAGTTTGACTAAAGAGGCATTTATTACATACATTTATTTATATAAATATATGTATCAATATGCACTCACACAAAGAATCATCAAATCATAGAATCATGTACAGACTTTTCCTTAGGAGCATGTCTACATCAGTGAAGTCTTGTCTAAAGCTCAATGAGCTTATTTAAGGACTGGAAGTACAGCTATGCTTGTCCTAATTGTACCTGCTAACAATTACCTCCATCATAATTAGTAAATTAATCCTATAAGAAGTTATTATCCCTGTATGGTGCAGCACTGTGGTGTGTAGCCATGCCAAAGTCACACACGGCTAGGTCATATTTTTCTCACATGAACCTTACTGAGCCATGGAGATGCATCTCAGGTAATTAGTGACTGTAAAATTATGCCTCCTCAGTAGGTTCCAGGGTGAATGGCATCCTGAGCTGTCCTGCCACCGTATTCATACCCCATAAAGTAACTGTTTTCAGCAGATAAGAGTAGTCCATGCTTTACAGTACACTCTCACTTTCAGTAAAAGTGATATTTAATGCTACTTGTGGAGTTTATTTTATGCCCATCTATTAAAAACTAGTGAGGTTGGTATATCGTGCATGAAGCACCTGACTGAAATTTTTTGTATTAGAAGTTTTAGGTTTTGAGGTATTTCCCCCAAAAAAATCCTACACATGATGGACATTTTTTGAAGAAACACAGTATAGTACTTACTTGAGATTTCAAATAATAATGAGTTTCTTGAAAACTAAGAATCATAGAATCACAGAATCATTAGTTAGATTATTAATATTCTTCCTCACCAATTCAAATACCATTGACAGAAACCAGTCAATCCATTGGAGACTATAACCTAAGTAACACATACCTATTTTTTCCGGCAGCTGAACTGGCATACCATTGGTGAAATCAATGGAACAGCATCAGTTTGTGCCAGAGGAGATTCTGATACATCAATTTGGGATGCTTTAAAACCTTTCACACTCATGATACTCCCTTTCAACTTAATGACAATTTCAGCTTTATAGGGGTATGAATCAGTCCTTGCATTTCAGGTTTATGTAACTTGGAAGATGTTGAAACTTCTGAAGAATGAGGATTAAAAGCTTGGGAAGTTTGTTAATGAGGTATATTCTCCTCACCCTGTGAGCTGGCAGGTGCTGATGGATCACCACATATCTTCTACTTTTTGGTATCTTTTCTTATTAAAGATACGAGTAGCAAGCTCCAGAAAGGACAGGAGGAAAGAAATGATTCCTCCTGAATCTGAGCATTAAGACTTTCCACTAAAGATGCCTTCAAAAGCATTCTGACTGTAAGACAGACCACAAGCTCCCAGGTACCACATGAGCTTCACATCAAAGGTAAAGCTTCCAGAAACAAAAGTGGAAATAACATTGTTGCAGAAAGGGAAGAAAAGAATTTATACAACACAGAGGAAGGAAACGGATTAAATAAAGGCAAAAGGAGAAGCAAGGGAGAAGGAAGGTTCAGCAGTGTTGAGAATTAGACAGCAATCTTAATTACTTCTCTGAAATGATTCCTGTACTGAACTAATGGGAGTCCACATGGCACATATTTATTTATATCCCAGAACATTGCATGCAATTGCATGAAATAAAATTATCTGAGAATCTTAGAGGGATAAACTAGCTAATACACATCCTTTCATCTGCAAAGTGCTTTAAAATATCTCCAGCACTATATGAGGCAAAAGATACTGGCAGATAGGGAACATTTTCTGAGAAGCTGAGTGTCTTTACCAGGGTGAAATTTTGAAGTAGCACCTATAATCTCCTAATTCCAGTCTTCTGCACAGTGATCATCATTCTTGGAGAAACTGGCTGAAACCAACCCAATACAAACCATAGTATGCTCTGGTACTCCAGTGGTGGTGATATCAAAATGTGTTAGTGATACAGAGAATGAAAGATTGGTGAGAAGGAATCATATCAGGTCATATAGACGTGGCCTACTCCTGAACTTGACTGGCACAGCTCAAGTACTGGTTACCTGAAGCAGGCACTGGTATAAGGCATAATATTTGATGTCAATGTCTGGCTGCGATTTGGCTACCCCAGCACACCAGGCAAAATGACCAATAGCTAAAACGCAGTGTGCTCTCATTAACTTGGCATACTACTACAGTATATTGTCAGAGGCTTTCTGCTCCCTTTACTTTCAAGTTGGACAACTCAATTTCAGTTTATATTTATAAGCAGAAGGACAGTACCATGGAGCAACCTTCAGCCCCATTTTCATTGATTCTGATATTTGACTCAGTTTTCCTTTTTTGATACGTTTCATAAACATAGCTTGAAACTATTAGATCTGTTCGTTAAAAACAACATGAAAGTTTTCACCTACTCAGCACATTCTCAGAACACACTTTTCTTCTGGTTTTACTTTAGTAAGCACAATTATCTCATCCAACTTCAGTGTATTTTGGGGCCTCTGGGCTCTGTTCTTATTTCAGAAATTTAGCATGTCATGAAATGCTTGCTATTGCTTATCCATTTTCAGCAGTGGCCTACCCAAACTTGGCTCTCTAGCTTAAGTTTTGCCACCCTAAAAAAAAAAAACAAACAGAAAGCTGGAAAAGGAAAAGCAAAAACTGCTGAGGAAAAATGAGCATGAGTTACACTAACGCCATTCCTGAATGTATAACTTGGAAGTGGAAACATCATAAGATAACGTGTGAAAGGTAGAGTTGTACAGTTCACTGATGTTTTTTGCAATGATCTGAAGTATTTGGATTTGCAAAATATTGATGCTTTTTTCCCAGTCTTCATTACACATTCACTGCTTTCAGTGATAGAGAAAAACAATATGGATGATTATGATTATTTTCCATTATGATGTCATCCTATTCTGAATGGAAATTAGATATATAAGATTTATAACATTATTTAAGTCAATTATTTAAATGTCAAAATCATGAAGTTTCCATGATCATAAATTTGTGTATGTCCTTTATTTAGCTTCTTTAATTTCTTTCTCTTTGATTCAACTCCTTGGTATTGTAAGAAACTTAGGGAATTAATCTTTATTAACAAATGAGGCTGTGTGCAAACTGTTTATTGTCTCTCACTTCAAACAGTTCTCTTCAGTCATAAATGAGTAAAAGGAAGCGTGACAAGCAATTTGCTGCATGGTAGATGATATTAATGACCTGCCACACTCATACCTCCTTGTGTGATCTGTGCCTATTATTTTTTCTAAGTGACAGATTGCAACAGAGAATGTTTGGTGTCAGTTCTGTCCTGTCCTCTACACCCCGTTAATAAGAAATAATGGAAATAGGTTTATTTATTGTCAAACTCAGGCACCACCAGCACTGCCAGTGTACCCCTTACATAGCCAGTAATGAATGCTTAAGGAAATTATATAAGAAACTGGGAAATCAGTGTCCTCCTATTAAGCTGGAAGATCCCTTTTAGCTGATAGTGGTAGATGTTCAAATCTGTTGACTATAAATGTTCCATTCATCATATTTAACTCTAGCCATCACTCTGTGAATTCCTTTCCAAACAAGCATGACAGTCTTCTGTAATCATTCAAGAATCTTAACATATGAAGGCCTTCAAATCCTTGTCATCAAGATTGATCCACAAGCTGTCGAAGTTGATGGAAACGCTTTAACACCAGTTAATGAAAACACTTTAACACCAAGTGTGTTTACCAGAATAATGATGAGTCCTGAAGACACTGGAGGCCAGGCTGAAAGGCTAAGTGACAATGGCTGGAGCTGCTGCAACAGTGCCCAAGGCTGCAGATTGGTGTTTGTGCTCTGATGCTAAGTCCACTGAGGGCTAGGTTTCTTGGGAGAGCAGGCCATACTGCCAATGCATAGATCAGCAGTATTTGCTGGGCTCACAGTGAATGTCAGGACTGCATCTCTCTGCCCACTTTGGAGAGTGTCAGGGCTTGAAGGATATATATATCTTCCTCTATTGCAAGATGGAGAGACACCAAATTAATCCATCAAGGCTGTTGCAATGTATATATATAAGGCTTGGTTAGCACTTCCAGTTAGGCATAGCGATTTCCACACTTCCTACACTGGCCTTTAAGCACTGGGTATACCCATACAATAACCAGGGGTTCAGACCTTGAAATGTGAAGAAAAAAAAATAAAATAAATTACCAAGGTGTCCCAGTGCTTGCCTGTTCTCCTAGATCTTTAATTTTCTGTCAAGTTCACTTTGTGAAAACAAAGCTGCCTGCCAATCCACAAAAATAATTATGTGTTTTTAAGGAACCAGACTGGTTCCTTAAAGTACCTGCCTCTTGGTAGATTCTTTTGTGTCTTGAACTGTCTGCTGCTTGATAGCTTTAAGAAGAGCGTTTAAACTGGTGATGGATAGAGAAAAATGCAATGTAGTGTAGGATGTCATGAGAAATAAAACTCTTCATATTGGCAATAATAGGAAGAGATTGCTTAGGAAAGTCTGCAGCTCACCTGTGCTACATACAGGGGTAATAAATAGATGATAGTGAAGCTCTGTAGCTAATTTTGGACAGTTGTGGGTTTTTTTGGTTTTTTTTTTTTTTTTCTTTTGTTTTGTCCAATAGCTTAATTGTTCTAATCAGTTCAATTAAGACGTTCAGTATGATATATCTAATGTGGGTGTGGTGGGGCTGTTAATGAAAGTAACAGAGACAGTCTGGGATTTTGTCAGAGTAGGCGTGATTCCATTACAGTCACTACAGTAAAAATCCAGCTACCTGTTACATAACTGCTCAAGTCTTTCACAGTATTCCACTTCTAAACCTCAGAATACCAAAAAGCTTCAAACCAAGGTAGTTAGGCAAAAATAGTCTGTATATGTTAGAATAAAACAAAAAAATAATGCAGATTTTTGGCAAAATATGAATCTAGGCTTTTCATTTTTATAGTACGTTGCTGATACATCTGATACTGATTTGTATTTGTCAAAAACAGTTGCTAATTTCTTTTTCAGCATTCTCCAATACAAGCATCAGTGAATGTGAACGCACTACATGTGTTGCAATGCATTGAAATTGCCAGAAAGTTCAAAGGTGTATTTCCACTAACATTTTTACTGATCTAGATCCATTCTTATTTCTGCTGTAAAAGAACTGATAGCAAAGTTGAAGGGGGCTAATTGGGCTTTTTGGAAACAAGCTGATGCATATTTAAGAATCTTAGCAGTCCGGATTTGTTTCATTTTTCAAAGGGAATGGGGGTCTTGTTCCCCTTTGATTTAGTGTTATTAAAATCAACCAACAGGAATAAATAATTGGAACCATCATTTCATAAAGACTCCATGATTATGGTAACTCCTGACCTGAATTCAGAAGAAGCAATTCAGCTAGCATGACAATACGAATAATTCATTACATTATAATGCATCATCAATAAACTACAAAACTGTCAAGTTATCAGGTTAATAGAATTTAGTAAACCCTCACAAAACTCAGAAAAAGGGAATCTGCAGAAGGAACAGTCCCTTTGATTGTGAGTGCAAACTGAAAAGCGCCTGGTGCCTACTGATTGCAAGCTTTTACCTTACACTGATACTGAACCACCCTGTCACACCATCCACTGCACAGGAGACCTGCTGAGATATGATGCCATTGTGGTCACACTCATCCATGCTGATCCCACATTCACCTCCTTGCGGTATCAGGACTTGACATTGCTCTTTAGAGTGCAGGACATGGAGCTCTAGAGTGGGAAGCTAGAGCTGAAAGACTACAGCTCCATACCACAGGGAAAAGAAAACACTAAATTGGTGAAAAATGAAACAATGCAGGTATTGCTTTATTTTATATCAGAATTCATCCTGTGCACTCTTGATTGGTACCACCCTAAGTGATTAACTAAATGTTAATAATTGAGATAGCTACCACAAACAATATACATAAATGAGACTAGAAACTGCATCATATGGTGACTGGAATCTGTAACATGAAAAGTTTTGGGTTCTGCTATGGGATGCTGGATATTTTGATTTTAAAATATATTCACTAAAAGTTATTTCTTCTCTTTGGAGAGCAGATTTATGAAAACCAAAAAAGCTTACATAGTACACAGATTTCTAGCAAAGAAAAGCACATCCTTAATCATTACGAATGCACCTATGGGGCTCAGCCCAAGAGAAATTGCCCAGATTCTTTCAGCTGAGCAAAAGGCACAAAGCAAGGGATACATCTATGATGTATATTAAGCTGGACTATTATGTATGGAAGGGACTCACAGTTCAGCTAGTGTTACACTTGAGGCTGTTCTGCAAAATATGCCAGCACAATTAATGTCAACACCAGATAACTGGTCACTGTAAATACCCTTGGAGGGATTTCTTACATCTTTTAGTAGAAATCCCATTTAAGAAGTAAAGTTTCCAAATGCATCCCTGGAAATCATAGGCCAATTCAATAACCTACAAACCAGAAAGCAAATACCGTCTCCAGTTAGAAGCGTTATCTTCTTTGACAAGAGTGGGCTAGTGGGAAGTGAATAAATGGATGTATGTTTTTCCTAGAACAGACTCTATTAAGCACTCAGATTGTCCTTTATGCCTGTGCTGTGTTTGATCATTGCAAGGCTGGATCATAATATAAACAGCAAAGCAAGACTGTTCTACAGTACAAAATTTTATCTGTCCCCTCCAGGCTTCATGCCATCTTGTCAATTTACTTACTCCATTGCCTTGCTAAAAATTCTGTCTATGCAGGATGGCATCTATGCTGCTTTACATAGATTTATTCTCATTATTAAGGATTTAAATGTTGGACAGTATTATTTAGAGGACTTGGTTAAGACAGGGACTTACAGAGTACACATTATGGTAGAAAAGCACCAGAAGGCATGTTTACTGTTTTGAAAGGTGATTGATCAATAAGGAGAGCAGCAGAAGCAGATACTTTAAACAGCAAGTGAAAGGCAGAACCAAGGATAGGCATTCACTCATTGAAGCTCTCTTCATTGGGCACTGTTGTGCTTCATAAAACTGGACAGTATGACTTGCTGTACATATAGCACTATTTTCTCCTTTTATGGATCACATTGTGAAAACCGAATTTTCTGGAGTGAGTTTTTCTGGAGAATGTGTCATTTCCAAGAAATCTGGAGAGGGACTTTTTACAAGGGCACCCTCTATAAGTGATAGGACAAGGGGGAATGGCTTTAAACTGAAAGAGGGTAGATTTAGTTTAGATATAAGGAAGAAATTCTTCACTGTGAGGGTGGTGAGGCACTGGCACAGGTTGCCCAGAGAAGCTGTGGCTGCCTCATCCCTAGCAGTGTTCAAGGCCAGGCTGGTTAAGGCTTTGAACAGCTTGGTCTACTGGAAGGTGACGCTGCCTGTGGCAGGAGACTTAGAACTAGATGGTCTTTAAGGCCCCTTCCAACTCGAACCATTCTATGATTCTATGCGATCTGTATGGGAGGCCTACTGGGGGCTTCTCAGTCTTTCATAAATGTTGTTGCGTCTAAATAATTGGTCAATGATAGCCAGGTTTGAGTCTATGTCTTTTTTTTTCTAGACACCAATACTAAAAGGCTTCCTCTGTCATCATAGTATCCTTTCCAGCCAGGTAAAAGCAGAACAGAAAAGTAATTTCTTTTTGGTTTATCAGTTTGTATTGAATTCTACAACAGACTGATTCACCACATACCACAGACTGAATTGCACTTATCAGCAGCATTTTTTCCTGCAGCTCTGTTAAAGGACTGATTGTCCTGAAGCTGGTGTGCTACTATCAGAGCTTGCTGTTGATGTTGTTTGCATTGTGACAACCTTTACATTTTCATTTACTTTATAATTCCACTTAAATAAGTTAGTAAGAGTTACTGTAGAAACTCACACTTTCTAGAGTTATCCCAACCCCACGCTAGATGCTCAAGAAGGATCTGCTGAGGGAAGGCAAAAGAAGGAACCTGATCCAAACCCATTGAAGTAATCAAAAAGTTTTCTTTCCCTCTCTATCTCTTTTCAGTTGCCAAGACTAATCAACTTTTGCTTGCCATGTAACAACTGCAAGACAATGGTGACTACAGCCCACCTCCCAAAACAATGAAGTGTTTAGAAACCGTATCTCTGCACTTTCCATTTCTTCTGTTATTTGCTCCTGCAAGCCCCATTTCAGTGTGAGATAGAGACAATTCTAGTTTCCACTAACAACAGCATTGCTAGTGATTCAATTCTGAGAAACACAAAGAAATATCAGATTAAGGTAAAATTGTCTTTGTTCTTAGTTTATGAAAAAGGCAGTTGAGAATTTAGCAAACCCTTGATTGTCATTAATTGCTAAGATGTAACAAAAAAGGTTGTGTTTTTTCTTTTTTTTTCAAATAGAGCAGCACTTAAAAGAAAAAGAAAAATCAACATTCAGATAAAGTGAAGTCTCTTTTAGAGCTTTCCTTCCATAATAGAATTGTGTATTAGAAACTTAGAGAATGACCTTAGATTGGACTAAGAGGTAAAGTATGTTTAAGCCATGCTGAATGCGTGCACTTTTGTCTTAAGAAGAATTCTCATTTTCCATGGTTTTAACAAAAATTTAGAAACTGTCTGTGTAGAATTGATAACTCAGTGCTTTTTTAATGCTTCAGTCTCCAAAGCAATGCGTCTCCTGACCTCTGACAGCCACTCAGAAAACTGCATCTCTGAAAGAGTATCTTAAAATACGTGCAACCTTCTTCTCAAGAGTCAGCTTGAACAGTAATTTTCTAAACAGTAACATTATTTTACAGCAGCAGTGAGAGATTAGGAAATTAACTGCTGTAATAATAATAAAAAGAAATGTTGAAAACTACAAGTGGCTCTTTTTAAAATTCTTATCTCTTGAGATACTGTGGATATAATTTAAATCAGTTTTGACAGAAACAGCAACATCCCCCTTTTCACTGGGGAATAACTTCAGCTCGCATATAGCAAGAGGTTGTGAGAAGCAGAGCTGGCAGGATTGTGACAGGTCCACTTTGTGACAGACTTTCAAATTTGTTCTTATTCTGCCATGGAACAGAAATAAACTTTCATTGTTTGTTTTGTTACTTTATGAAATAGTGTCAAAAGATCCAAGCCTGAGTCAAATAGATGTTTCAGTCTGCATCTCCCTCCCACTTGTGTGACATATGCACTATGCTCATCTACAATGTGAGGTCCTCCTTCGCAAGGCCATCATCAGAGGATGTGGCCTGGCAGAAATCAATACTGCAGAGAGGTTCAGGGATTCCTGGGATCAGCTTTAAGATCAATGCTTTCAAAATCTAGTACCTGTGTATAGTATAGTGGCATTGTATGGAAAAATTGATCAACTGAAGGACTGATTAAAGCTCATAAATGGCAAAAGACTACTTTAGAATTAGATAATCAGAGACAGTGGTGCCACCATGGTAGGTTACACTGGACTGGAACTACGATTTTCAGTTTATAATTTCTTCAGCCAACTTCATAACCTTCAGAAACTAAGAACAGAAAACAGAGGAAGTTTTTTTCAAGTTTAAGAAAATACCAAAATTCCTCCTGCAAACTCAATAACAACAGTGAGATGGAATGCATCCTCTTCCTGGGATTTTGCACTCTTTTATTCCTCATATGTCTTCTATGCCTTTTTTTAGCATTTAGATAAAACTTGTTTGGATTTAACTTACAAAGTGCCAATGAACTGTAAGTCAGCCAGTGGTTTATTACTGAATGGAAAACCTGCTGAAAAGAAATAAAAATACAGTAACTAAAAGAACTTTCTTTATGCCAGTGAAGTGTATATTAAGGCTAAACACCTATTTACCAGTTGATTCCACAGTGTTATTATCTTGGCACTAGATTAAGTGTGTGAAACATTTGTTTATTTAGGGTTTATGCAGCAGATATTTTATTATATTTTTGCCTTATGAGCCACATCATGTTTATCCTCATAACTGAGTGTGTGTTCTTGGCAGTGTCTTTACAGCTCATGCACTACTCATCATCAGTGAATGATGGAGCATTTTATCCGGCCCTTCATGAGGTAATGATAAGGGTAATTGGCACTCCAGTCTAAGCAGTTAAGAAGCAAGTGGTGATGGAAAACAGCTATTTGCTAAGTCACAGCTTGCCATCCAAATCCCAAAAGGACTTCTGTAAATTTTAACTGACAATCTTCAACATTTCCAATTAACATATCTTGGTTTTTAAAAACAAATTATCTTTTTTTCTCTGATTTTCTTTTTGCTTATTTTACATCACATTAAACCATGCCACGCAAGGCTCTGTCCAACCTGGCCTTGAACACCACCAGTGATGGAGCATTCAAAACTTCCCTGGGCAACCCATTCCAGTGCCTCGCTAGCCTAACAGTAAAGAATTTCTTCCTTATATCTAATCTAAACTTCCCCTGTTTAAGTTTTAACCCATTACCCCTTGTCCTATCACTACAGTCCCTTAGAACTAGATGATCTTAAGGTCCTTTCCAACCCTAACTATTCTATGATTCTATGATTCCATGTAATTTGTTGGTACAGTCCTCCCAGCGGTCATCATGTCATCAAATCAACTCTCTCTGCTTCAGCAGGGCTTTACTGAATTATATTCACTGTGGACCTGCTACAAGATCTTTGTTTTCCATTTACTTCTGTAATTCCTGGAATTCAGAAAAAGCACTCAAGGAGCATAACAGAGACTCCAGTCCATTTTGTCATGGACATTGGGCCATATAGGATTAATGCCATGAAAAGAAACTGCCTGTCATGTTTTTCATAATACTTCTGATAGAATTCATGTTCTTGTTCAGATCATCAAGACAATATCACTGCTGATCAATATAGTAGGTATCACAAGTCTGACATTTCTGTGAATCTTCTTCTCACTTCAATTCCTATTATATGCTTCTTCAGCACTAGGTCACAATGGAGTGGAAGTAGATTTTCATTCGACTATAGTAGACGCAATCTTAAATCTCATGCTATTTCAAATCCTGTTCTGTGATGAATTCTAATTCTTTGCTTCATTTTATATATTTAACCCTGCAAAAGAAAAAAAAAATTAATTTTAATAATGTGTAATTTATTAATATAAACCTCTCAACAGCAGAGTGCAGCACTATTGAAAATGGCAAGCACTGAACAAAAATACCTCAGAGTTTTTATTATTTTTTTCCAAATCTTTATGTTAAACAATTGACATCAGATGCAGAACAAAACTAAGGTGAAACAAAAAACATGGGGTTTAAGCCATTGTATGGACTGTGCCTTCTTGTTCCTTTCATCCTTGAAACAGATGGGAAAAAATAAAGAATAAAGCTGTTCTGAAGGAGCATATGAATCAGTTAGATACGCATGCATATTTATTTTAAGCATATAGATACTTTCACAGTCCTCAGCCAAAACTGCAGATAATTAGGGTTGGTATGAAAGGATGTTATAAAAACCCTTAAACATTTTGAATTTTAAATATACTATTTTTTATTGTAAGGCTTTTTTTTGCTTCATATTTTAAATGGAACTTTTATGGAAATTACAGAAATCATTATTTTGTGTTTTCAAAGCAGATATATCTATTTACAATTGGTTCAAATACTGTTTCTGAACTAGAACAGTATTTAGTAAAATTGAAATTTACTATAAAATGTATTTATTGATATAACATTATGGGAAAAGAGATATATAAAATGAACTATTTTGATAAGTTTCACATATTCTCCTTCTGATATTTCTATAGATAGAACATTTAAATTCAATATTCTGAAATTACTATGCTTTTCTAAAAATATATATATCTTTTTTTTTTTTTTTTTACGTAATTGGTGCTACACAGGTACTGTAATTTTTCCCTTATAGAATCATAGAACACTTAGGATTGGAAAGGATTTTAAGATCATTAGTGTGTGGTGCCATTTACTGTGGTGTCCTGGGTTCAGCAGTAGCAGTCATTTTTCTCCTTCTTAGTAGCTGGTGCAGTCCTGTGGTTTTGATTTTGGGCCTGGGAACAGTACTGATAACACCGATGTCTTTAGTTGTTGCAGAAATGTTTGGTCTGACCAAGGACTTTCTGAGTCTCATGTTCTGCCAGGGAGGAGGGGAAGCCGGGAGGAAGCAGAGACAGGACACCTGACCCAAAACTGACCAAAGAGGTATTCCATACCACAGCATGTCATGCCCAGGATGTAAAAACAAGGGGCAGGGACCCAGAAGGGTTGGGTTTACTGCTGTGTTGGGCTTGGTATCGGGTGGTGAGCGGTTGCATTCTCTTCCCTTGTATTTCCCTTGTCATTATTATTATTGGTGGTAGCAGCAGTGATTTGTGTTATACCTTAGTTAGTAAACTGTTCTTATCTCAACCTGTGGGAGCTACATTCTTTCGATTCTCTTTCCCATCCCCCCGGGGTGGGGGGGGGAGAGAGGGGGAAGAAAGAAGGGGGAGTGAGAGAGAGAACTGGATGAGTCATAGCTGGGCTTAAACCACGACGCACACTTAGAGCAGGCACTTTCCTTCATGTAACCTGATCACCCAGGAGCACTGAGACAGGATTTCTCTCAGTGCATTTAAATAAGCCAGAAAACCTCTAGAAAGACTCATGTACACAGAACAATGCCATTCATCACAGAACATATTAACTGGCCTATTTCAATTTTTGCTGTATCCCCAAAACAACAATTTGGTGGGTTGTTTGGGGTTTTTTGTGTTTTGTTGGTTTTGGCTTTTTAATTTTTTTCTGCAGGTGTTTCTCCCAGTATAACGTCTCAACTTCAGTATAAACTCTGCATTTTAATAGGTTACAATTTCTAGGATTTTATTCATGAGTTTGGTTTTAAGTACATGAGTGACTTTATTGTAGTTTGCAGAATGGCATTAACCATATGTTTAGTTAGATTATTGAATCTGGGCTCTCATTTTAACACCACTGAAGAAAATAATATCCACACAGAGTCATGGCTGACCAAATCCATTTGGATAAGCGTTCTCCTTCAAGGCAGTGGTTAGATCAGAGGCACTTCTAAGGTCATCCCCAGCCAACACCCTATAGTTCTGTGAAGTAGTAGGTGGAAGTATCCACACAGAAGGTTTGATGGAATTTATGATTCCTACAGCTGAACTAGGAAACCAAGATCATTCATGGTCACGATATGTTCATTTGGATAAGATGCCATGAATAGGAGGTTAATGAATATTATTTAAATAAACATATGTACATGGCTACATTAGCGATTGATCCAAATTCTGGATAATGCGAGGACATGCTAGTGTATGGCTATGTGACCAAATGAAATTATGTTAGTAGAGCTTACATTAGCTCTCATGTCTGGAGTCTCAACAACTGACTCCGACACACAACCAGCAATTTGTACCAAAAATGTTCTTGCTTAAGTCAGTAGAGCCAGTAATTTTATGAACATTTTGTGAACATCTGGATGACTTGAATGAGGCTAGTAAAGGAGATCCTGAGTTGGCATAAACCAGGGCTGGTTAGTGTCCCTGTTTTGTGCAGCTTCAAAACATTGGCACAGTATGAATCTGCTATAAAGACAGATGAACTATAAATGGAGAAAAAAAAATAGAACTCAGAATATTTATTCTTACAGCTGCCCAAATACTGCCACTGTTATTTGTGTGATACTATGAATGTTATGACACCAGCTGTGGCATTGTTCCCAGTTTTAAGCATAGCACTTTGGCAAGGGCATAGACCATTTGAAGAATATCCAGTGTTCAACAGGAATGATGTTAAGACCCTAGAAGCATGACACTAGAAGCAGAAAGGTCTAAGAACATAGCTTATAAATACAGTATACAGTTATTGGGATCGGGAAGGAAGGGAAAAAGGGAGGGAGGGAGGGAGAGAGTGATAAGGAACATGATAGTGATCTTCAAACACATAACAAGTTGTTGCAGAAGGAGTAATCTTTCCTTCATGTCCACTGTGGGATAGTACAAAAAGTAATGGCGTTTTTAATAATGGCAAGGGAAATTTAACTTAGACATTAAAGACCCCTACCTTTCTAACAGTGAGGATAATTAGGTACTGGAATACACTGCGTGGGGAGACTGTGGAAACTGTAATCGTTAAAGCCTTTAAAGAGCAAGCTGGACAAACACTCACATGAAATAACAAAGATCTAGTTGATCTATGTAGGGCAAAGGATGAGCAGTATGATTGACTGCAAGCCTTTATAGATCTCTTTTCTACTATTCAGTGAAAATTGTTTAGCACTATGGGGGATAATATATACTTGCAAAACACAAATCAGATAGACCTGACAATTAAAAGTAGCACATATCATTTGTGATAACAAAACATGGAATAAATCACATAGTGAGGAAGACCAGTCACATTTGAATAACAAATTTTACAAATTTAAAGTTCTTACAATGTGGTGACAGATATATCAGAGGATTATATTTAAAAAATAAATGGACAATTGCAAAGTTAAAAAAAAAATGTCAATCCCTTACATAATTTAAAGCATAACTTTAAGCATACTTTTACTTGGCAACGATAGGAGGAATCAAGACGATTAGAGGATCTGGTTATGCTCAGGATTGTAGAGGCAGAAAATGAATGTCTATTCCTTTTTGCAATATTTCATTTGCAGTATTTCAGATTTCCAGAGCAATAACTGAGATCAGTTTTCTTTTCCTGATCCTTTATCCACACCATATCCAAGTTCAATTAAACCTTTTTCAAGAGCTTCTTGAGTACATCAACCCAGGGGCAGGAAATAGCCTTCTAACTCAGTGAGTGAGATGAAAGGGGAGATAGATAAAGATGTACAATTATTACTTTGGTCTTGCCTGAGTAGCTATCTCACAACTCTTGAAGTACAAGCCTACTGTAATCATTAAGGCATGGTTAATCAAAACAGCTCATTATTGTCTTGGAGATACTGTCCTCTAACAATGCCCTTTGGATTAAAATGTATGCAAATGAAGCTTATTTAGTTTAGGACTTTAAATACATGGACCTTGTAAATATGAAAATTTAATTACTAAGTGCAATATTTATCATGAGGAGCTCTGGCTCTCCTCTTTAGCCTATCAAGCAAATAAAAAAGTAGTCCTTCTGAAATAAATGCTTGTTCAATGCATGCTTCTGTTCAGTGTTTCCACAAACCTGTAGAGATAATGCACCATACCAGATATGCACAGATTTATCCCCTTATCTTGGAGAACATTTCATTAACATCCTTCACACTTTGATAAGGGTCCAGCATTTCTCAGCTTCTGTAAAAGAATTTGTACATCAATCCAGAAGAAAGTAAATTGCTGGGAGAAAAAGCATGGTGTAACAAAACTGCTGTCTGATAGCTTGAGAACAATGAAGTGCTTTCATAGTAAATGGTGCGTATCTCATGGTACGTTCTTGGGAGGGGGATCATCTGAGCAGGCCTGTATACTGTCATGGGTTCAGCAGTAGCAGTCATTTTTATTCCTTGGTAGCTGGTGCAGCGCTGTGTTTTTGACTTTCGGCCTGGGAAACCACGACAATACAGAAGAAGTGTTTCAGACAGGAATATTATCCTGCCCATATGGAGGAGAATTTGAGCTGTTGTAATAATTGATCATTTATTGCTTTTGCAGTTCCGATAAATAAATGAAGAAATCCAGAAAATAATTTGGGTGAATCAAACCTTTTTGTGTGTAGAGCAATCTCGGATAAACAGAAAAGCTGAAAAAAAAACAAACCCAAAGTACAGTATGTTTTTATTTTAAGATACATGACTTTGTGAAATAGAAAGGTCTCTTGACATATGAAACCACTTTAATACTGACAAATCTCCAATTATTCCTAGAATAATCAAAACCTGGATTTCTTTGACATTTCAGAACTTCTGCTTTTGTTTTTTTATAGAAGAATCAATAAGAAATTCTGTAATCACCAGTTTTTCATCAGCCTCAACAGTGTAGTCTCCTCTTCCCTTCTTGATCCTGAGCATGGACTATAAGTAAATAGGAAAGGACAGGAAATGCATTTATTAGCACAGCAAGATATGTTGACAAATGTAATATATTTTATTAGATCAGTTGATGTAATTGGGGAAAAAAACCCCAGCAAACACACAAAATTTCAGGCATATAAGCCTTTCATTCAGATCTGGAAAACAAGTACTATTATTGAGGTTACTACATGATAGTAATATATATTATATAGTAATATATATGTAGTAATATAAATAGTAATATACAAATAGTAATATATATTGTATAGTAATATATATTCCTCTTGCTTAAACTTCTTCCTTGCTTATAATCTTGGATTGTCATAACTACAGTATGACTGCCACTGCAGACATAATATTTTCTGTGGGAAAACACTGGCGTCCTTGGGATCCTCTGTTTCAGCAGGATCCTGAAATTCATGAAAAGACTCATGCTGATTTTATATAGTTTGAATTGGGCTGAAGTTAAAAACCAGGGAGTTCCATTCAACCTCCTATACCTGACATCTAGCCATAAACCTGCCAAACAGCCAAAATCACTGTCACTTTCCCAGGGCATCACTGATGGACACAATTCATCACTGCTAAACTGGGCTGTCTTTGAGCGGCATCTAAGGAAAGTGCAAAATGCTATTTGCAGTGGAAGCAGCACCAAAGATGAGTGCTGTGTCTGTATGAAGCACATCACCTACCAGTGCTGTCCTTAGTGGTGTGTATTCTTCTGTGGCATTTTTTGAGATGCAGGAAGAACCCTTCCATGGGAATCTCTGCCTACTCTTCGCCTTAAGCCTGCTAACAGAACTGCTTCCTCAGTGGAAGTTCATATCACTGCTTTGTTAAGCAAGTAGAAATAATAACTCTGGCCTCTTAACAATGTAGAAGCCTATGGTGTCAGAGCCTCTCTTGATGAGCATTTTAGTCAGATGCTGTCTGGGAAAGAGATGTCTTTCAGTGCTTGTGCTGTGCTTGGACAGAAGCTAGCACAATCATATGCATAACTTAGCTCCTAGGAGCTGCAAAATGAGGCAAAGACTAATCCTGCATAAACACAGTCATAGCAAAATGACCAAGGGAGGGATGAAGGGGAGGCTACAAAAAGTACCTGCAGTCAGGATTTTACTGAGTTTAGAAGTATAATTGTTTATTTGCTAGTGCTCACAGGAGGTGGGTAAGACTCACGTTAAGTCTAAGCATTAAGAATCTCATCACACCTGTTGAGCCACCTGGACTGTCTTTTCTGGCCAGGCATTCATAAGAATGACGAGGAAAGGCAGATCTCCGTCATTCCTAGGAGGGAGCTTTTTGCCAATCAAATATCTTCTGATTCTTACCCTTCTCCATTTTTATTTTTATTTTACTTTTTACCTTTAGGAGTTTCAGCTTTTCTTGTCAGTATTTTTCCTCTTGAATCCACGAGCTCCTAATTATCATCATCTTAACCACTATAATTTTGTCTTTGCTTTTCTTGTGTGACTTCAGCTTATGGACTTTCTCACACCTTAGTGACAATTTTCTCAGTGCAGCTTAGTGAAGGTCACACAGCTGTGCTGAACTGAATTCGGCCTTGGGCTACAGACAGCTGGTCCCCATGGCTAAACTTGCAAGATGACAGTGTATCCACCTTGTGCACCAACAGAGGAACACATTCCATGGCTCTATGCATTCTCTGAACTTTGAAATCAGGAATGTTTTTGTTTGACTTTTCAGATGCTGTTTGATTACATGTTGAAGTAGCTAAAAACCCCCCAACTTTTCATGAAAGCTTCTGAACATCATCTTTTTCCCTTATTTCTCTCAAATGACTGTGAAAAGAATCTTAAAAGGGGAAAACTGCAAAAGAAAACTGCATAATGACTCACATTTAAGTACTGATGTTAATCTGTGAAGGCACTGTAAGAAATGTCATAAACACACATATTCATGTTGTGGGTTGTCCTTCAGTTTGTATTACAGATGTCAGACATGATCCCTGTATTTATCAATATAATTGCTACAGCATTTAATTATTTTTCCATACTCAGCCACATCATTCATTAAATGTATAAAAAAAAATCTATAAAATAATAGCAGAATATGTACTTTTTTTTTAACCTTTCTTTCTGCTGAGGATAACCTTTGCTAGGAGATGAGAAATTCCGTCGTAGTAGCTGGGTTATATGAGAATTCTGAAAGATTTTCCCCTGCAATTTTTGTGCCTTATTACCAGGAGTAGAAGGAGGATGACCCTTGCACAGAATATTTTTGGTTCATATATTACTGTTTATTTTACTTAAATCAGCCAGTCAATATTCTGCCACTTGGGCTGGACAGAGACATCTGGAGCAATCCTATTCATTTATCATACAGCTAGTGCTGTCCTCAAGAGCAAACTTCAGCATGGCCTCAGGGTTATGAACCAGTGCCTCTTCGAGTGATTCACAGTCTGCAAAAGATAATGCTATCCTGACTTTTCATAGATGGATCCTTCAGGAGCTACCCTCAGCTTTCTGCAGCTTCTTTTAGCATCTTCCCATTGTAGCTGTTTCCTTGAGGTTTGGCATGAGAGGACAAATCTCCACACACTGCCCCATAAAGAGGGTAAATGACGACAATGCTTAACTTTTGGGGAGTGAAAGCATTCTACAGTAAAATTGCTAGAGACCTTTTACACACAATGGCCATTCTCATGAAGTCGCTCTGTATCATTCATATCCCACAAGCCAAATCTCTTTCACGAGTTGCCAGTTGTTATCTCTGGGTACTAGTGGATGCACCATAAATCTGCTGTATGAACCCCCCAGCTTTCAGATGCATGTGGATTGAAGGCTTCATTTCTCTGATTCTGGATCAGTTTTGTTATAAAGATTTTACATATCAGATATATAGATATAAAGCTGATAACTGATATAAAGATCCAGGATGCTTCATAAGGCCGTTTTCACTCCTCTGTCAGGACAATAATAGCAAATTGAGTTACTGAGCTTATTTGTACCCATGCTGATCTAACAAACAGGTCTGACTGAACTGCTGTGCACCACGCTAGAGCTTACAGGCTCAGTACATAAGGATGAAACTCATTTTGCAGACCTTTGCTGAACCCATCATCTGTGTTTATGGATAAATACTTTGTAACACAGCTCACCACATGAACAGTTTATTGCTACATGACTAAGGAGACTGAGAAACAGCATGTGAATTATATACCTCACTTGGTACAAGCCCTTCTTTTTGTCGTCATTGGTCTTTTAGATTTGCTGGGGTTTTTGAGTTTAATGTCTTTATTATTATTATGGCCTTTATTTTTTAAAGCTGTAGGGTGGTACACATGTATGATTGATGAACAAGAATCCTAATGTAATAATTGTTCGCAAAACAGCAGACATAAGAATATATTTGGCAAAGATCAAGCCATCTCCCAGATGTGAATGTCTTTAAAATGAAACTTTACAGAGGAATGAATGAAAACATTCAATTAAAACTGACAGGGAAATTAGGAGAACTGCATAAAGTGTCTTGCTTGGGAAACAAGAAATAAAATAATTCCATTCCCAGGAATGTTCTGAGGAAGCAAGTGACAACCAGTAAAAGACCGAATACTTGAATATCAGCATGCTTGCTTTCCTTTGAAGAAGCGTTGCTCTTTGTGATCCCTTCATTTCACAGAATGGGACTTGGTAATTTGTTCAGAGAGCATTTTTGAAGGAGTGTATTCAACATTTCCAATTACATCTTGAAACTTGGCACACAGAGAGAGATGAGAAAGATCTTAAAAATGAGGAAATGAATAAATACTTCAGGCTGCTTTTTTTTTTTTTTTTTCCCCTGTCTTATTTGACTTCTGGATAATCTGATCTGCTAGAGGTATTAAGAGTGCTTATTTAGTAGCTATGATTGCCAGATAACAGGTTCTGACACCCCTACCCTCACCCCAAGAATAAGAATCCACTTTTTGGTACATAATATCTAAATG
This sequence comes from Myiopsitta monachus, assembly GCA_017639245.1. Taxonomy (NCBI): domain Eukaryota; kingdom Metazoa; phylum Chordata; class Aves; order Psittaciformes; family Psittacidae; genus Myiopsitta; species Myiopsitta monachus. Next base: position 24,047,184 of record CM029926.1, on the reverse strand, counting down.
AGCTCTCAGATGCATGTATATCTCAGCTGAACAGGAGTTTTAAGCAAGTGATAAGTGGACAGGGAAGACACTCACTGGTATCATAATCAAGCACCTCATAAAGTAATTAATTAGATAAAGCTATAATGCAGCATATGCAAATACTGATGTTAAATAAGTATTCCCATGCTGTTTGTTCAGACACAACACTGAGCATTTGTCAGTGGTATCCTGTTATGCTGTCATTCAAGTGCCTTGTAACTTCTATAATTAATTTCTGGATTTCACTACCCAATGCAATATACTATGAAAAGCCAAATGTATTTGTGAGTTATCTAATCTAGGAGAGGAGGGAAGACATGAGAAAAGTCTTCAAATATGTAAGAACCAGCTGCCAGAAAGGAAAGAATAATTTATTCGCTACAGCTCCTGTAGAAAAGACATACTGAGATTAATTTTCAGCAAGGGAGATTTGTTTTAGATATCTGGGAAACAAAACTGTGAAAGATCGGATGCTGACCTACAGCAATTGCTTAGTTTGTGATACTCTGGAGTCTCCATCTGTGCAACCAGCCTTTGCCAGGAATGGTTTAAGACTAGTCCATCCTGCTGTGGGACAAGAGGAGAGATTAGGCAACTCTCAAAGGACTCTGACAATGTAATTTTCTCCTTTATATTTTCTCTGGTGCAACATTTTACACTTCCCCTGTAGGCTCTGTCTCCTCATTCCAGAAGGGTGTTATTGAAATGATAGAAAATGTGCACTGACAGCAGAAGAATATGTCTTCTCCCCACAGCTCACCTCTGGGTGAATAACACCTTTAGCATTGCGTTTATCAGAGGTGAGCATCAGTCCCCATGTGTGATATATAGTTATAGGGAATGTATTGGGACTGTGGTAAAGCAGAAGAGTCTCTGGGTCTCAGCTATCCACAAGTGAACTTCATACCTTCCAGTGGCATGTCACTCAAATGATATGCTTTACAGAGTTCTAAAGAATCTGTTTTTTAAGCAGTGCACCTAAAGGTCCTTTTTGAAGCATGCATTAAACAAAAGTCTCAGCAAGAATGTGTATCTGAATGGGTACTGTGAAACCTGCAATTTGAAGAAGCCTCAATAACAAATCAAATCCTTCCTGGCATGGTTGCCTGTACTGGCATGTGTTTATTCTCTCTGGGAGGTCTTCTTTTCAGTACTCCGTGTCTGGAATGTAAAGGTGGAAAGAAATTTATTTTCTGAAATGAAGGAAGTTTTGATGGGAAATTTTCTTTGGCATTTTTCTAAGTCTTTAAATGATTATTTATTTTTTTTTCTTGGAGCCCTCTGTTTTCTTGAAAGCCTTAGTCTAAAAGAATTGCGACAGCATTTTGTGGAAGTTTGAGTATCCTGCATTTTCCTTTCATCATGGTTCCCAGGGCTTCCTACTTGTATCATTTCTTCTGTAGTGTTTGTTATGCCAGGATTCTCATAGTACATATGGTAAGCAAGCAACAGAGAAGATGATGGTAAGTCATGGGAAATATAAACCCACAGAGAAGACTGGAAGGATGACAGCTCAGAGCAACTAAACATTGCTGCATATTGATTGCTGTAGGGTGAAGGAGATGTCACTGGGGTTATGTATCTGGAAATGTTGGATCTATATCAGTGCAACACTCTGCCTGAACAGCTTAGGACCTGGATAATACATCTTCCTGGCACATGAAGACCAAATTAGCTCATACTGAAGGAATTTTTCTGTGCCATTTAAACAGCAAACTGGCTTGGTGTTTACCTAGGGGTACTGTCAGTGCTGTCCAACCTGCAAGGTGGACCTTGCCTATATTTTCTCATGGTCATAGCAGATAATAGATAAAACCCTCAAGTTTTCAAATAACATTTTGGGAATGAAATTTTGGAAGTTAAGATTTATTTTTTTTTTCCAAATAGAGAATGTTGACAAAAATTACTCCCAAAATGTTTTCTCATGAACATGGGTACACTTTTGCAAAACTTTCTTATTGACTGGCTTCATATGCTTGCAAGAGCTACAAAGAAACTATTGCTGTAATACCATGCCAGCAACAGCTGTGCTCAGAGCTATTTAATACAGGTCTCACAGACAGTGCAATAACTTTGTAATCAAAAAAGCATTTACACTGGGCTGTGTATTTCCTGCAGTAAGCTCCTCAGTCCCTGACAACTGAGTCAGACATGTAGATTTCAGTTAGAAAGTCACTACTTATCCAGAGCTATTTCCAAAAATAATAATAATGATTGCATGTACAATAGTTTTCACCAGGGATTCTCTGTCATTTTAGGTTTTGCATGCTCCTGAAATGTGAATATTAAATAGCAATAAACATGCCCCTATCGAGAACTTGTGCCTTCTATATAAATATTGCTGTATAAACTTCATGTCAGCAGTTTCCTTTTTATTCTATCTTAGATTAAAAGTGCTATAAAATCACCAGGCTGGACAGTCACCTGTGCAAAAGCTATGCTGGTTACTGACTTTGTGAAAGAGTGTGGTTTTTCAGGGGCTGATAAGGCTGAACCTCCCTGTGGATCACTTGTTCTGCCATATTTCATTTACTCCAGTGTTGCTCTAGATGACACTAATGATGTTGAAAGTCAGGAGGATGCTGTTAATAAATGCGGGCCAGGGGCCTGGTATGTATACGACCTTTATCTTTCAAATGACCTGTGTAAATTCAGTCCAGTCAATACACCTAGACAGATTACTGTGTTTCCAGGGCTATGAAATTAGGTTAGAAAATTCTGGAACAAGAGGAATTGATGGGATTGCCTGTCTCAAACTGGCCATTGTGATTTGTCTGATGTGATACCCAGATCCATTACACCTAAACATGGATGAATGACAACGTAGCTGTCTACTGAAGGTTATTAAAAATTTTAGGTGTGTATCATTCCCTAGGTGTCCTGAGCTTTATCTTACTGTGGTTACAGATTTTCATTAAAACAGAATGTAGATAGATAAAAACTTAGGAAGATCTCTGTCCTATTGGAGTTGCAGATACATGCCATGCGTGATTAGTGACAGCCTACAAAACCGCACTGTGGGATTATGTGATTTATCCCATTTGAAACAGCTTCCAACACCTCAAGACACCACAGAGAAACATATTTGGTCTTGAAAATGCTTTGAAAGGTGCATACACATTTACCCTGCTGAAACATGCTGCAAAGGAAGCCGTAAAACCAATCCTCTCTATGCTCATAGACATCCATACAAAAGACATTGGTGCATTTTACAGATGTTGTTCAAAACTGTTCTTTGAAGATGACTTCTGTTTTCGTAAAGTTTGATCTGGACTCTAGCAAATATATTAGAAATAAAAGTAATTTTATTATATCTTTTCAGTTGTTACATTTCAGAAGCAATATTGATTAGATTCCTTGAATAACTATAAGAATACGAGAACAGAGAATGGCTGTTCTCAGACCAAGAGTACTGATACCCTAATAAAATGCCCCACACATAGTCAGTTGTGGATGTTTAAGGGAAAACTAGTACAGGCTGCGCAGAGTAGTATGATTATTTCACTGGTTATGTAGCCTCTGTGTTTTATCCTGCTCCCCATCTTCTGGTGATCAGTGGCCTAGAGATTTTCTGGGATAAATATCACATTCAGTGCCTGGTAACTGCTCATAGACCTGACTTTATGGTTAGTAACCTATTTAAGGTAATAGATAACTAAGAAGAAAAAAATACATGAATGTATGTTTGAATATGGAATATGATCAGGTATTCTGATAAGATAGGTTGATGATATATTTTTTCATGTCCATGTTTAAATAGTGCCACATTTACATTCTGGGGACACATGGGCATCAGAGCATAGCTGGGTAAAAATAATCATGAATAGCAAATATTAAGCTCAAATGTTTGAATATTCCCTGAAGACAAGTTTTAGGTTGTCTATTCCATTTTGTCATTTGCGGTTCCTTTTCTAGCTGTATACTGTATAAATCAGCAAAAAATGGAAGGAGTAAGCAGTAAGAAAATTAAATAGGTCTATACCAAAACTTATAATGCAGCACAATCATTCACTAAATGAACAAAATCCAAGAATAATGTCTGGAGTGAAAATATGCAGAAAACATGAAACTTGTTTACAGTTTTATAGATAAGAAAACAAAGATGATCATTTGGTTGTGATCAAAATGTAAGCTTCCATTTTATTATTTTCTTAAAGAAGGAAAAAAATAACTCTTACTACTACATGAGCTCTAAGAGTTGGCTTGTCAAAATTACTCTTACTAATGTCAAACCTCCACCTTTCCCAAAGCAGCATTTAGCTCTGACCAGTTCAACAGGTAAATTCTTACCTGAGCAGTAAGTCTTCACACACTAACTTAGCTGTTCAAATTCATGTGTACGCGTTATGACTGACTGGTTTTTTTTTTTTTTTTCACAAATAGACCTTTTGTATACTGCTCTGCAAAGGTGACTTTTAGATTTCTCGAGACAGAAGACTGGTGCAAATGGTAACTATAACCAATCAGGAAACACATCACGCAAGTTGGATGAATGAAACTCAGTAAGGATCTTGATTTAGGAAGTTGATTGATCCATAGGATCATTTAGGAAATGATTGATCCATAGGCAGAGATCAATGCAGAAACAGTTAAGAAGTCTGATTTAACTTTTCAAGCTTCCATAGCATTCTAAATCTGAGATGTGCCCTCTCATGACAGTCTCTGAAAAGCCTCACATGACATTAGTCTCATGAGAGTTCTAAGTTGTTCTTGGTATGCTAGTAAATTTCTTTTTTCCAATTAATGCTTGATTAATTAGCTACCAGGATGGGAAGTATTAACAATACATGAGAATGTAAGTAGTATTTGGATTTAACATTGCCTGTCTACCCTGTTTTTATAATGTTACATTTTTATATTTTAATGTTACATTCTCATTGCAGAAAATCTATGTTCTTTTAGAGGATAAGCCCACTCCTCTCCATTTAAATATCTTCTGATTCACACAAGCACTCAGCTGTCAGTTATGTTACTGTCTATCTTCAGACGCAGGTTAATAGGTGATGAGCAAAACCAAAACCTGCAACAACTGGTATTTTCTTATCCCTCCTCTACTAATAAGCTGATCCTCCCAGAGATTATCAGTTAAGGGGAAAGAAACAGAAAAACAATGAATGAGATTCTACTACATTAGTTTCAATAAAACAAGTTCTAAAGTGCAGCAGGGAGATGTTAAATATACATGAGTTTAAATAATGAAGTGTGCTTTCTTTTAGTATGACAACAAGAAATGGTAAGTTAACAGCATTGAACATTTAAAATATGGCTTAGGATAAAAGGATACAACAAAATGTTTTAAAGAATAAATGATAACAGTGCCAAATTATTAAGGCCATGCAGGAAAAATAATTAAAGGCAATTACAGTGAAAATATCATTTAAGGACATCAGGAGAAATATAATTTTATTTATTTAAACAAATTGAACTATAGAAACAGGTTTTTGATTCAAGAAATATCATAAATTTTATAATCTTAATTTCATCCAAGCTACTATATTCTGCCACGGGAATGAAATATTAACAGTAGAATTGACATTCTAGTTAGTCTCCATGCAACCCCAAACTTTAATAGAAATAACCTGTCGTACTTGACTGAGTGTGATATCACAAGAGAAGCCTTGAATCTAAACTGGCTGGATCAGGAAAATTGCATGGTTTGTGAGGGCAGGTTTGAATGAAATGGAAATTTTGCTTCTATCCCATTTAGCTGTCAAAAGGCCACTTCTAATACTTTCATAAGGCTATTTGCCTACAGAGCAAAGATAAAGACTTGGAAAAAAAATAACAACATCATCTCAAAGCAAATAACCAAAAAAAAAAACAAGAAAAATTATTCTGATTTTCCAATTTCCTTTATTTTGAGTTTAATTTTTGTGTGTGATATTTCTTGATGGAGCTTCTAAATGTTAAAGAATAAAATGTTGAAGATTTATTCCAATTGATTATTAGATTGCAGCAAGGTTATTAAACACATTCATTTCAGTTAAGATTTTAAACTGAGAAACACCAGAGAAACAAAAAGCCAGAGTGGCATGTTAATTAATGATAAGCAAATTAAAAAAACCTACTGTTGAACTTGAAGGGAAGTTTACATCAAAATAGATTTAAAAAAATGTAATCAGAAGCTCTAGGCAAAGCTGAAATGGTGTTTGGAATTTTTAGAAGATGAGGGAAAATGTCTCCTTCCAAGCAAAAATGCAGCTTCCAGCACTGACACTTGCAGAATATAATGATCATATATTCTGCCCTGCTTTGCACTGCCTGGTCACTCACATTCAATTTGTTGACCTGTAAAATGAATGCATGCTTGTGATAGATATGAAAAGGTGATCAGTAGTTACATCATTAAAGAATGTTTTCACATTAAAGCCATAGGTAACATTAGCTTAGTGTCTAGAACTGGGGAACTCTTTTTGGTTTGGTTTTTTTTTTTCTGCAGTCCTACATAGAATGCAATCTGTTTTCTGTCTGCACTTCATCTAATTGAACTATGGAAAGAATAAACATCCAATAGGTGCTTCTAAAGATTTCAAGCCCAGAGTACACTACACTCCTGATCTGACCTCTTACTTAATATGGGACAGTGTGTTCACATAGACGTTTTTTGAATGAGAAGAAACTATTTCTCCTCATTATAATACTGCCTTTTAGCTCATCATTATCCTATACCGTGCACTAGAGACTATAACACACAGCCAGACATACAGATACAAAAATGTCTGAAAAGGATGGCAATACTTAATCTTGTGAGAACTCAAAATGTTTGTCATTCAAAATAAGAGGACTTTCTGAATGTCAGATGTTCATTTAGCTTGTTGCTCCATTAAGCATGCTCCCTGAAGAGATTTGCTGTTTCTTACATCTTGCTGGAAAGCGTACATCAGAGGAGATGGTAGTGCCAACATCTTTCTGTCCCTGCTGTGTTACCTCAGGATCACAGAACACTTGGGTAAGCTCAGAGAAATAATTTTTCAGGATTTGCCTGTTTATTTAACATGGGCTTTAAGGGCTTTGGCGGAAGCCATGTTCTGGAAGCATCGCTTCTTATTAATGCCTTTCCTTCACAGGCAATGAGATTCAGTTAATGTTATGGGATGTGTGTGCTGCCTGGTGCAAGTTCTCATGGGGGAGTCTCATGATGAGGGCTCACACTTAGAGCAAGTTCCTGACCCATCCTTTGCCAGGGACATGTTTCAGCTTCCCTTTCTTGCAATGCTGGGAGAAGGTACGTACTGAAGGAATTGCCTAATAGTTTGGGAGACTAATAAACCTGTGCACTAACTGCTTATTAGTCTGGCAGATACACTCCTTAAAGGTTCTTGGAAATGGCGGGATTACAATAGGTTTTCTACTACTATAGGGTGGCAACATCTCTTCTTAGTGAATATGACAACTCATAGTAACATGAGAAGTCAATGTGATGGGATTTCATCTGCCAGCTTAGTATAGATATAGCTTGTGTACATATTGTTAAAAAAAATGCACTAAACTGAAACAGAATATTTCACTGAGAGAGAGAGCCTGATTTATTTGCATGGGTTATTGCTTCTTTCATCAGGTAAAGACAAGAAGGCCCAAGTGAATTAGTTCATCAGGTTTGCTTAGCTACAACATGCAACACTGCAACGCACTAGCAACCCAGAGATGAAGAACTATTATCATCAGAAAATAGTGGGCCACATTATTATAAGCAACATTAAAGAATACAAAAGTCCTTTAACCCTTTTTCAACAAAATTCTTAATCGTGTCTATTACTATGTGTGACTAGTCCTGTTGACATCACTGAAGTCAGTCCTGCTCTCTGTTTCACTGTTCTGCTGAATAGGATGCCAAAAGGACAGTGTGTGACAAAGCCTGTCTCATAATATTTTGGAGGGAAGATAACAATGCCTTTAAACTTTACAATAATTAGCATTAACAATAGTTTTCTCTTTCCATAGCAAAGATTGTTCCTAATCCAGTAGGCAATTAAAAACATCATTATTTTGCTGTCACCTTTATACTATGTCCTTTTCCTTCTGTTGACAACTGAGATAACAGACAAGGAAACTATCCACCTGATGTGTAGTTTTACTTTCCTTTAGAATGATCCATGACAACTTCCATTTGTGAGAGCCAGGCTGCGTTAAAGCAGCCTTTGCTTCTCAAATTCAGCTACGGAATAGGCATGCTTCTATTTCCTTGATCTGCATTATTTTAGAGAACAGTTGTGAGACTTAGGAGAAAACAAACCCTCAGTTCACCTCCCAGACTGTTAAGGACACACAAGCAGAATTCATACAGGAGAGAAACTGCTGAGACGCAGCAGGCTGAGGAGAAAACTAAAAACCAAAAACCTTAAGTCAAAGAAGTAGCAGCCTCAGCAGGGCACTAAGAAGGGAGGTTTTGCTTGCTTGCTTGCTTGCTTGCTTGAAGTAGTTGTCTTAGAGACAGTTCTCACTGTCCCAGTTAAATTGCAGACGGTTACTTCACTGACAAAAGAGAGGAGGCAGTTGCTGTGAAAAGAGAGAGGCAGAATTTTAAGCTTGAAAGTGGCAATGTGCTCATTCAGACGTCACTTGTGTGGGGGGCAGCAAATACAGGAAAGTGTCCACAGGGGATTTACTTTCTTTCAAGAAGGGTGCTTCAATAGTGATGCTTCTGAAAACTTAAAGGATGTGGGAGAAAATATTACTGGAAGGGGTTGTTGGAGAGGTTGCAGTCTTATGGTATCCTAATAATACTTTATCAAAATTTACACTTCATTATAGCTGTTTGAGGTCAGTACATTCCTCCTTTGAGTTGGGAAGGACTTCTTGGTCTCCACAATGTGGAATAATGCTTACTAGAGTGAAGGGACCACAAGCATAAATAAAGCTATCCTTTTGCTTCACAGTATACTCAGCTGGGCCTTGGCCTCTACTGACTTGGGTCCTATGATGAGTTAATTTCTCATGGGGAGCTGCTAACAGCAAATGTCTAGTGTAAATTGTTCTAGAATTTCACAACATTCCTTATATTTTAATCTGTTTCAGATATAAGGACCAACAGGGGTTGGAACTAGATGATCTTAAGGTCCTCTCCAACCTATGATTTATGATTTTTCTCCAACCTTATTCTATGATTCTATGATTGAGGTTTGATTTTATTCTTTTGCTTGGAGTTTTGATTCATGGCCTAAATTGTTTCCAAGCGCCCCTGTAGTGGAAGAGTATAGCCCCTAACACCTGGAGAGTCAGTGAGAAGAAACCAAAGGCCAATTTTCCATCTAAAATCAGTATTTCTTTCTAGAGATTACTGTCTTTTCCTAATAGTTTATAGATCTACACTGATTTTATTTTCATTCAGTACCTGCTCCACTGAGTATATTGGTTTTTTACTTACTGACAGAGGAGATGACAGAAGTTTTTATACTAGTGACTGCATACCAGTTATGGCATGAAAAGGATTCTCAGAAAAGATTTACCTAATTTTCATAAAAGTTCATCTATAGAGTTTGTGAGTGATTTCATAAAGGGCTGAATGGAGGCATCCCAGGTGTGGAATGTGATGGTGAAATTTATTAGCTTAGAGTCTAAAATAACTTTCAAAAGCGCAAGCTAACTAAACTGTACTTCTTAAATAGCCACAAAGCACTTTTGAGAATGGGTTCCTAATTTTCGCAAAGTTTGAGTTTAGAAGACTTGAAGTAGATATTTAAGCCTATCTTGCCTACTTGCTCATCAGACTGCCTGAATATCTAGGCTATCATGCATGCTGTGAGCAAGCTCTTCTCATCTCTTCTCTTGCGTATGTTTCACTATACCTCAGTAATTAAACATTCATTGGACAAGAAAGAGGTTAGGGAAGTCAAGCATCAGAGAGGAAAGCCAGGTTACTGCTCCAGTGGTTATTCAATTAGTTAAGCAAAGTTGGACAGTTTCAGAGGACACAGCTGAGGAGATCTAACAAGCTTGTTGACTCAGATACTCTGCTGGAGAGACAAAATTTGTGTTGGAGTCTCTTGTCCATATTAAGTAGCCTGAGGGCAGAGTGGGTCCATTGCAAATTAATATCCTAAACACCATTATTTACAGAGACATAACTTGTAAGAAAAGGGTTTCACCGGTATTGTGAAATCAAATCTACTTGGAGAGCTGGTTGGGAAGTGACAGGTATGGCAAATACAGTTGCCAATAACTACATCCTGCATTCTCTTGATAGGCTAAGATGAGATCCTCATGTGGATGAAAATGGAACCTATCAGCAGCATTTCTCTTCAAATGCTAATTTGTAAATCATACTGAAATTCAACACAGATGTTGCTTGGCATGTGTTGATGAAATGCCTTGAGAAGACTGTATAGGAGTAATCTGATCAGGATTGTATTAGAAAAGGAAAAAAAGGGTATCTTGTTGCTCTTTATAGCACATAGTACTGTTTTTTTTAATGGATTTAAAACCTCTTAATGTCTTTTTCCTCTAAGAGATTCATCACCTGTTCAATCATTCACACTCTGGTTAACAGTGATGCAGTATCATCAAAATGCTATGAAAATTGCTCTACTTTACTAAAGTCTCTCACACTTTGACTTATCCTTGCAAGTCTCTTCTGACAGATATTTTTCCAGCCTACCAAGGTGGTGTTCAGAGAGGTTCCCAGAATTGTTTCTAAGCACCAAATCATCAACACTAGATATTCTGACAAAACAGGAAAAAAATCTGTCGTATTTAGATTGTGGGATGTGCATGTTCATGAAAGTGAATGATATATAGACTTGAGGAATGAGATTGTCTGCTGATGTAAAGATGAGGCATGTGACCATAAGAAAAAATAGGCCTGTTGTTACTGTAGGGGTAGTAACCTCATGAAAGCTTAGTCATATTTTACTCGCTGCAAGAGACAAAGTAGTTTAAAGTAGGAGGTGACCCAGTACCACAGAAATGTCTTAGACTCTCATCAGCCAGAACATTGTATTTCTTTAGCAATCAGCAGCTTTATTATGAGAATTTTTCTGATTTCTCTGCTCTTAAATATCTGCCAAACTCAGGAGGATGCTCGAAAGTGAATGACCAAAATGATGAGAGTATAAAGCAGTGAAGGAAGGATGAACAATAGTAATGGTTTTGTGAGCTTCTCCCTTCTAGATCATTGATTCTGTTGTAACTTGGAAGAGACAAAAATTTGTTACTGACCATTTAGTTACTTTAGAGAGATGTCTTGGGCATTTGCAGTCTATTTCCTATGAATTAGAAAAGACATGTCCCTTTGTCAAAATCAACATTGCAGCTTGCACCACCCACAGAAACTGAGGTATCAGAATCGAATTCCAGTCCTTGGAGATGAAGCTTTTACAACACTGGGAAAACAGCATTCAAAAAGCCTTGGGGCATCTATTCTGTTAAAATGGGAAATCTAATTGTGTGCTTTACCTAGGAACTGTTGTAAGAAAAATAAAAATCAGATGTATCTTTAAACAATTGTATAAAACATATGGTTATATGCATTAAAATCATCATGAAGAGCCCCGAGGAGTGGTTTGAATTATTCAGTTATTTTCTTCACACGTTTCCACTTGTTAATGTGCTTGCTTAAGAATAATTTTTTATTTTTTTTAATGAGCTCACTGAGGATGACAGGTGGTTGACACAGAGGAGTACAGTCTGTGACAGAGAAACTTCTTCATATATAATGCAGAGGATGAGTCCTTGAGGTAAAGACCAAGCTGTAATGATGAATATGAACACTTATACTGTGTGGCTGAAATGGGATAATTTCAGTGATACTTCTATTAGCCATCTCAGAGCATTAGACAAATAAGAAAGCAGTTTTTGACTGAAGTAACTCTGGACAAGTAGTTTTCATTCCAGGAGGCTTGCATCTCTACTTCAACCATCATGCATTAATGCATAAATATGTATAGCCTGTGAGACTGGTGTTGGATATGTCTGATTCCATTGTATCCCACTGTTTGACAGCACAGACCTGTGCCCTCTGCTCTCCTGCATCCAGCCACTGTGAGCTGCTGACAGCTCCTTGGACGCTGCTTGGGCTCTGCGGGCAGCTGGGGAGTCAACCAAGACAGTGAGAGCCTGAGCGATGCACTGGAACAAAGCAATGGCCACATACTGAGAAAACAGTATCACAGATTGCTGAGCTTTTCACATTTCCTGAAAGGACACTAAACATTTTAATGGTCATATCCCCAACTCTGTTGCTTCTGTCTGCTGATTTGTTCAAGCCCCTCTATCCTTCACTCGGAAATCCATCTGCTTTTTAAATTAACTTTTTTTTTACTACCTCAGTGGTCACTCAAATGACTTATCTCCTATATTAGTTGTTCTTTGTGAAATGGCCATTTGTTTTCTTTTCCCTCATGTTTCATGTTTTTCAGATTCAGGTATATACTTTGCTCTCAATCTTTGTTAAAATAAAGCATATCTCTATAGATTCACAAGATCATTGCTATTGCTAGTATTATTGTTTTGGGTCAGCTAATTTTTAGCAATTTGGATAAGAAATAAGAACAAGACTCATGCTTTTTCAGTCCTCTGTTTTGTTTGAAGGAAAAATTTATATCTGGTATTTAATATTTCTCTATATAGCAGACACAACTGCAAAGTATTTTATTTTTCTTCTCTCTTTTTTTCCCCTGGGTTAAAACTTAGCAAAGTCAGCATCTGTGAACTGTATTTCAGTCTTTGAAGGGCCTTCAGGACCAGGCACCCTAAGGGAAAAAGAAGAAATCCTGCAGTTTAGGCCTGTTATAAAATTCCTTCATCTCCACATGATGCTTGCTTCCTGACTCCAGAGAAAGGGAGCTGTTTATTACTGTTCCTGGCTAATGGGAATACAGCTGGATTTTAAAAGGACTTCAAGGCCCACATTTATCCCTCATAATTTTAGGAAGCTGACTGCAACAACTGTTTCGGGGTTGAAGTGCACCTGGATTCCTTTTATAGTCCTCAGGAGGAGAGGGGTCAGCTGGGGGGACCCTGGCCAGCATGGGGCTGAGCATCTTTTCAGCCATACTCTGATAAAATCAGAGGTAGCGCATGGTGCATTTGGGATGAGGTGTTTAAGAGAAAACATGGTACACTATGAAGTTAAGCAGCTTTGCTATACTGTGGAGGAGTCATGATTAAGTGCTGCCTTCATTTGATTTTGAGCTGATTCTAGAGATATTTTCTTTATCCCAGCAAGTGTCTTAATTAGAGATTTTACAGAGTGTCTCCCTTGTCAGCCCTATGCCACCATCTACAAAAAGGGGACAAATTTTTATCTGCATTCTCAACAGAGCCTTTCTCCAGGCCTGGTTGAACCTGAGAATATCTCTGAACCTGAGAATATTCTGAACCTGAGAATATCCAAGTCTAGTTCCTCATACTCCAGAAAATGCTGTGGTGGGGTACTCTGCTGCCAGCCTTGCAGGTGGACAAAAGCCAGAATTTTCTGCCCATGCAAAACAGGAAAGATCCTGTTCTAAACCTTAGCTGAATTTTGATTTGACATTTGAATTTGTATTGTTAAAAAACAAAGCACATTTTCCAGCCAGCATCATGATTACTTTGTGAGTTTTCTTTCCTAGGACTTTTTGTTTAGGTATGCAGTCTTCAGCTATATTGTGAAAACTCACTTTCATAAGAAAAATATAGGAAAGGATGAACCTGCTGCTGAGAAGATAGGAGGACCCTAAGGATTCAGCTTCAGGCACAATGGGAAATAGATATTGAAAAAACTGTGAAACGCACCCAATTAATTGGTCTATAAGAAATCCTGTTCTCTTGCTTTTTAAAGGAGAAGCAATTACATCTGTGGCAAGAGATCTATTTCCTCTTAATGCAGGTGTGGCTTTTAAATTGTCCTCCCATGATTTGCATCCTTTCATTTAGTCTTTTGGTTAACATTACTGGAGAAGATTGCATATCTTGGAAGCTAAAATAAACAGGTCTTTCTAAATGCCATTTACAGGAAGGAGAGGAAAAAAAAAAGAAAGAAAAGAAAAACCAAATAGATTGCTATCCCAGCTATTTTAGCTTCATGCTGGCCTCACTATCCAAGGAGGAAGTAGAGGGTATTCGAGTGAAATAACAATGGGAAGGAGTTTTGTTCCGTGCAAGATAAGGGTATAGAGATTTGGAAAAGTTAAGGCTGAAGTATAGGGTAGAAAAATAAAGCAGCTCAAAAGTAGGACAGAAGGTGATAAACCGACATTTAGAAGTGGTGGTTGATATAAAAATGACTTGTTACATGGTAAAACTTCATACTTTCAAAAATTTTCAAATCCTTTTATGAAACATTATCAAAAGGCCTTGAAGCTTAAGAGAAAGGAGAAGGAATAGATCCTAAAAGCACTAAAAATTATTTTTTAGGCTCTCAAAAACTAGAAAATAAATCTTATCTTTTCAAAGAGAATAATTCTGGAATCACATTCTCAGAGCAAATAGATTTTAAGATGAAAGCTACATTCATAGACTTATAGCTATTATCCTGTAAATGTAAAGTCTCAACTGAGCCCCTATTGCATCTTTAACTCCCCAAAGATTTTGTGCCTTGTTAATTACCACGGCATCTTTGTATGCATTTGGAATACAGTACTTATTAAGGAGATCATATGAGCAGCTGCCTTTTATTTAAAGCACATGGTCGCAGATCAGATCTTATTTTGCTGTATGAAAGCACTAACTATAAGCAAGGTTATACTAAATTAGTTTTGTTTTGGGAAGAAGATGGAGTAGGAGGAAGGGGTTCTGTAACCATTTTAAGTGGAATTTCAGGTGATGTTGCTAACAATTTTTGATATTGTTTTCAGAATATGTGCATGTTTTCCTACGGCTGAAGATCATGAAGTCAGGTGAAAATATATACTTTTCAATTTCTAAGTATAGAATGTAGACCTTGCTAGGCTTGAATTGGCAGGTGTGGTTCCTGCTTGCTGTGAAAGATCTGTCTTCTTTTTATTACATTTCCTAAGTGAAAATGCAGTCTTAATTGGTTTATGGAAGTTTGATGAAATACACAGGACTGCTTTGGATATAAGCAGCATTTGTTGGAGGATTGTAATCAGGCTGTTCATCAGCAACAGGTTAGCCTATACGAGCTGCTGAACCATATACTAATTGTTCAGCATCCCTCACTAATTAATGACTTAGGGAAAAGCGTGATTGTTCTAACGGTTGTTTTTTTAATAAATGATGTGTGTTTTTTCAGTAACTTTTAAAAGTTGACATTTAGAAATCAAAACTGTGAGAGGATTGGATCAACAAAGAAGAGGAAAATAGGTGAGTGAAAATAAGTTGGGAGATGATTAATCCTCACCTTTCAGGAAATCTGTGATCTACCTGGAATGGAGGGTTACAGGCTCTTTAGAAAAAACAGGCCTTGGCAGACGGGGAGGGGGCATTGCTGTTTATGTTAGGAATAGGTTGGAGAGTGTGACAGTCTGTCTGGGGACAGGTGACCAGTTAATAGAGAGTCTGTGGGACAAGGTTAAAGGGACAAAAGCTATGAGGGACATTACTGTGGGGATCTGTTAGAGACTGCCTGATCAAGAGGACTCTGTGGATGAAGCAATCAATAGACAGATAGGAACAGCCTCGCACGCCCTTGTTCTCATGAAGGACTTCAACCACCCTAATATCTGTTGGAAGGACAGTACAGCCTGGTACAAGCAATCCAGGAAATTCCTCTGTAGTGATAGGAGAAAGGGTAACAGGTTCAAACTTAAACAGGGGAAGTTTAGACTGGATATAAGGAGGAAACTCTTTACTGTGAGGGTGGTGGGGCACTGGAATGGGTTGCCCAGTGAAGTTGTGAATGCTCCATCGCTGGCAGTGTTAAAGGTCAGGTTGGATAGAGCCTTGGGTGACATGGTTTAGTGTGAGGCATCCCTGCCCATGGCAGGGGGGTTGGAACTAGATGAATTTAAGGTCCTTTCCAGCCCTAACTATTCTATGATTCTACCTGAAAGTCCTTGAATCTCGAATACAGAGTAAGTATTAAATAAAACCAAACTAACAAAAAATTATTAAAATACTTCCCTAAGAAAGCCTAATGTTCCTCAGGCATTTTGTAGTTGTCATTCAAGTCAAGTGACAATGTAGCTTTACCAGAGGATATGACTCTCAGTGCTGTATGACTGCAGGTTGATCTTTTTCACTTCTCCTATTTTAATTTTGTGTTTTCTGTCGAGATGTTATATATTTAGGACAGAAGTTCTCTATATGGTACCTACAGGCAGCACTCATACAGGGAATATACTCAGGCTGGAATGTGAAGGTGCAGTATGTCCCATGGCAACTTCCCTCGCTATTTTAGAAAGATGTTTCCTCTCCCCATTCACAAGTGCATTTTTCCTTATTCACTGCATTTCTAGGAGGCAGATCACAGCTGTTCTCTTTAAGCTGGGAAACCTTTGCCAAACTTCATCGACCGAGGGTCTGTCGGCTTTTCTGCCAGTGTCTTTGTCCAGGGAAGTCACCTTTATCCTCTCCCTGTGAGGTGGGGAACATCGCTGGAACCAGCTGTCAGCGGTACAATGTCAGCTTCTCAAAATGTCAGATTTATTTGAGCATTTGATGGTGTAATTTGGCTGCCTACTGTGCAAATGAGAGGATTAGTTTCCATAATGGAGAAATTAACAATGCCGTTGATATTTCTCCATCTCTCAACACAAATTAGCAGCTGTGGGTGGCATCAACCAGTTTAGCCTCCTTTCTGTTCTTCCTCCAAATAGCCATTGATGAAGACACTTGCCCCAATTAAATAATACTGGATAACTAGTATCTCCTCTTGATCTATTTCCCTCTTTGTTTGTCTGACTTTGAATCTTCAAGTGTTCCCAAAAGTCATGTCTTTGACTGCGTTTTCCTGAGCAAAAAGATTGCCCCACCCCCAGCTGTGAATCCTGCATGTGATACACACAGGACCATGAACCCAGCGCTGAAGCAGAGGTGCATGGTCCTCCTAGCACATTGCTGTGGAGTTGAAATTTTCTCTCTGAGGAATAAACAATGGGTGAATCACATTTTAAGCCACTTGAAAAAGGTATTGCAAAACTTCTTAGAGCCCTTGCAATGCTTCTGATGGATTTACAGGTGATTCAATGGTATGATTGACATAGCTGAAGACACAACACATTGAGCTCCTATAGGCTGTGAAGTAAAATCATCTTGTTATCATTCACCAGGTCCTAGAATCACAGCTGGAAAGCCTTGAGCCATTCAGCTGCTGGGTCTTTCAGAAAAGCCTGAAATGTTGGTTGTAAGCTGTTAAATATGCAGAGATTCATACCTAGGGTTGGGCAAAGAATATAGTTCAGCTTGGAACTTTAACCACAACAGGAGGGCTGTGGAAAGAAAGGACACTTGCTCTCTCTCAATTTTACTCCTTTAGCCAGATCTGCTGTGGAATTTCACTCAGCTGAGAAAATCTGAATGTTTCTGCTGAAGTTAATTATAGTGACTGGCACATGTGGTTTGCTCACGTAAAGCAAGCTACAGGATCAGGCCATGTTTTTTTGAACTGGCAAAAGTATATATATGGATCACAGAAGCTGACAATAATTCTTAAAGGATATAGATAATCAATAATATATTTTTAGAACATAAGGTTGTGTTCGGGCATTTAATCTCAACACACTGGGATGAATCTGAGTTTCTCCACTGAACTAGAGCAATTTTTCTCACAAAGTGCAAGAAAGGTCTGAATTTGGCTTTTTACCTCTTGTTTCATAAAGCATCATAGACTCTGCATTATGTCTGTCTAAATAATCAAACCCAAAAACCAAATTAAAATTAGAATATACGTTAGTGTCAGCTGTTCTGACAGCGAAGCCGTCTAGGATTCAGTCCCATTTGATTAAATGATAACTGAATGCACCAGCAAACAAAAATGCCCTTGTGATTTGGATTTCCTCCTTGCCTTAGCACGTCTATGATAATATATAAATAAATGGGAAAGTGCATTTTCAAGCTCAACTATAGACATAAAATAATACAGTTATGGGCAAGCTCTTGTGTTGATCTGTCAGACTTTTTTTTTTTTTTCCAAAGTTAAATGAAGTGTTATGAACTTGGTAGGAGAAGTAAGAAATGGCTCTTAAGGAAGACAAAGATCCCAGCACCTTCTGACTTCAAAACATAGTGGAGGCAGGAACTTGAACTCTTATTTTGCAGATGCTTTTTTACACCATATTGTGGCTCCCAGTTTCCATCTGTCCCCAGCAAAGTTAAAAATCTGTGCAAGTACAGCTGTATGCAGTTGTTCCTGGCAGTGTTCAAGGCTGGGTTGGACAGAGCCTTGGGTGACATGGTTTACTGCAAGGTGTCCCTGCCCTTGGCAGGGGGGTTGGAACTAGATGATCTTGCGGTCTTTTCCAACCC
This sequence comes from Myiopsitta monachus, assembly GCA_017639245.1. NCBI lineage: Eukaryota > Metazoa > Chordata > Aves > Psittaciformes > Psittacidae > Myiopsitta > Myiopsitta monachus. The sequence continues at coordinate 24,028,821 of CM029926.1, read as the reverse complement.
ATTTCTATGATTCTATAAGCTTCTGTCTCCTGCAATTTTTTAATTTTTTTTTCTTCAAAATCTGAGAGAAATGTGTTCTTGTAGTATGCATAGTTCTCTAGTGGAACTCACGTCTTCAGTGACACAGCTTAATGCTAAGTAAGTGGAACTACAGGTTCTTGCTTTTTTAAATAGGATCAGGAAAATCTATGAAGTGTAATAACTATCCCATAGTGAATTATATGTTTCTAGACTTTCTGTACTTCTGTGAATAGGAACTTATTTGCCAGCAGTAGTTGAGACAATAAGTTACCTTTTAACAATATTTTTAAAGGCTTCTTGCAACTTAGTGTGAAGCCTCCAGTGCTGGTTACTGTGAAAAGCTGGGCAATATTTACTAGGCAGTTTCTCAGAAATCACAGTCATTTGCAAAGCTACTAGTGACAAATTGCTAACAATATCAGATTCAATACAGTTTCTAGGGCTGATGAGTGACATTGCCCCATTGGGACTGGGTATTTCCTATTTCCTCCTGTTGGGCTCCCTGAAGTGTGGGAGCAAATAAGGGCAGGACAAGGACAACTAAAAGGGGTGATACTATGTGCTCTATGGGTGTAGGCTTTTGTACCTCTGACAATATAACATGTTGCTATCTCCATCCCGGAATACTGAGTTCTTCAGTATATGTACTTTGCCGCTGAGTGTTTTCCATGGGCTGTTATACCTCATATTACTGAAGGACATCATGAGCTTTGTTCTTCTAGCTGATTTTTAAAAATCAGCAAACATTTGGAATAATTTGTTAAATTCCTAAAATGTCAAATTTTCCTACTTGATACAATGACATTGCATGCATTTTCCATCTTTTTATCAACTCATTCTGAACTTGTTGCAAGTTAAAAAAAACCAAATGTGCTTACATCTGCCTTAATATGTGTATATAAGATTCCTACAGTAATGTCTTCAGGAGCTGCAGCCTTAAAAAGTGTCACTCGGGACTGTTATTACTGAATTCTTTACCATATGGTGATTCTTGATGGACAGAACTTGTGGAATGACTCAGAAATTCTTTTGTGAATGAAAGGGACACATTTACTGTTAATGAGTGGGGTCACGCTTCTCATTGGGCAGTATCTGAGCAACTACCTGCTTCTTGGTGAAAATATGGCTCCAGTCATACCAAAGTTGTGATATCTATTAATAATTATGTATTTTTTTAATCTATTTGTTTCAAATGCATGGATCATCTGCAGAAGAACTGTCGTAAACTAACAAATAACTGTGGAGTCGAAACTGTCAGATCAGTCTTCATGTGCCATTGGCGGAGAGAAGGAAGCAGAGCTGCTCCATCCTAAAATATGTTTCTGACATGAATTGGTCTCTGGAGACTCATATCTCTTTTCATTGATTGTGAGCAATTAAACTGCTATACTTTTTCTAGACAGCTAAACTTAACTGAGACAAATCTACCTGCAAAGGAGCAGAAGCACTAACAAGTGGCTTTGATAAGGATAAAAATGAGCATTGCTATTCACAAGTAAAGCAAATTGGTTACAAAGAACCCATTGCAGGAAAGTAGTACATCAGATTAAGTTGGGAAGCATTTCCAAATGAGGAGCTACTGAACCCCAAATGCCCTGCACCCCAAAGTCAATTTATAAACAATTTACTGAGTAACTGTAGGTATGTACACCTACAGCTGTGCCCATTCAGAGTCCTGCAGAGTGATTATTGCGTGCATTGTCACCCTGTGCTAGTGTGTGGTCATGACTTTGTGCAGTAACAGGGGAAATGTTGCATGTAGGTTGGAAACAGTATAACCACATTAGTGAAGGAGCCAGGGCAGTGCTGCCATATAAATATTAATGACTCAGTGCCTCTGCACAGCTCTGTACTGCAAAGCACTCTTCTGTCTCCTTCTCTGACTTCTCGGTGATTTGGGATAAAGCTTGCTCTTCTGCGTTTTGATCCAAGTACGTATTGAGGAAAAGAAATAATTTTCAAAAAAACCCTATTGCAACTTGTCGTGGCTCAAGCCCAGCCTGCAACCCAGAACCGTGCAGCTACTCGCGCACTCCTCCCCTTCCTCCCAGAGGGATGGGGAGGAGAATCAAAAGAATTCAACTCCTATGGATTGAGATAAGAACAGTCCAGTAACTAAGGTATAACACAAACCATTGCTGCTACCACCAATAATAATAATGGTAAGGGAAATAACAAGGGAAGAGAATACAACTGCTCACCACCTGATGTCCAATACCCAGCCCGACCTGAGCAGTGATCCAGCCCTTTCGAGTAACTGCCCCAGTTTACATAGTGGGCATGACGTACTGTGGTATGGAATGCCTCTTTGGCTGGTTTGGGTCAGGTGTCCTGCCTCTGCTTCTTCCCGGCTTCCCCTCCTCCCTGGCAGAGCATGAGGCTCAGAAAGTCCTTGGTCAGAGTAAACATTACTTAGCAACAACTAAAAACATTGGTGCTATCAGCATTGTTCCCAGGCTGAAAGTCAAAACCGCAGCACTGTACCAGCTACTAAGAAGGAAAAAAATGACTGCTATTGCTGAACCCAGGACACAACTAGTTTTATTCTTCTGGCTTCTTCACAGCAGTGTACACATGGTTCCAAGAGAGATGCATCTGTTGCACTTCCATCCATTTCAGAAGCAGTAGTGACTTGTGGCACTATTAATGACACTGGATAAATAAAACAGGATGCTCATGTGATCCAGAAATTTGTGCTTTGCCTTTCCTATAGATATATTTATTAAACAAACAAACAAAACCGCAACCAAACAGAAAACAAATAAGGGTGGGAAAAAAAGGTGGTTTAGCTATTTGGTTTAAGCTAGCTGTTCAGCTTTCTAGCCAGATTTTGCTCATGTTATAACAATCTGATGAAGATACAATACAAAGTGGGTGTCTCTTCTATACCTGTTTGTGCTGATATGCCCAGAGTCCTTCGCATAAAAAGTGTGCAGTTTAGGCAAATACCAAAATAGCTTTACCATCTGGGGAAAAGGACTGGCACCTGTAACATGAGGAGATTATATGGGCTTGCTTAATGCTTCAGTAAGAAACTTAGCCAGCCCTTGCTCACCTCCTCTACCTTCCCCCAAAAATTCACTACATCAGAAATATTTCTGGGGATCCTACATCAAGTCAGATGAGTTGTTGTTTGTTGGGTTTTTTTTCCTTAAAAGAGGGGCTTTCTACAGACCTTCCTCACCTCAGCTCAGCTCCCATGCAGATTCAGTCAACCATCATCATCAACCACTAAGAGAACAGGAGCCTGAATTTGCTGAAATAGAAGATCTTTTCCTCCTTATATATATGTTTCCTCCTCCCTATACAGCCAGCTTTACACTTCCCTAGCCAGTTATGTTCAAGCACCCCATATTTATGCTAAATTCCTGCTTCTGACCTTATAACATTCAGATACCCCAGAGTATCCCTCTGCTACTCTGTCACAAATAAGCAGTGACCTAGCACAGATTTATTTTAAGACTGCTTTGCAAAGTGTTGATCTGTTTTCCAGAGGTCAGATGGACTGGCTCTTTCAAACAGCCCTCTGAGGCAGTAGATATTGTTTCTGGGTGAGGTCTTTCACTTAATGAAGGTAAATCTAGAGCAACACAACTGGATTTTTCTACTTGCCCAGCCATGGAGTTGAGCAGAAGCTCCTTCTGTAACTTTATCAGTTTAGTGACACTCTTCAGAAGTCTGGCCCTTCTCTTTCTTAGTGCACAATTCTGTAATATTTGCACTAAATGAAGTCTTCTTATAGATATCTTCCTTTTTAAAGGTGTGGACCTGGTAGGTATGCTAATCTTACACTCCAGAAAGCCAGCATAGAAAAGGTGAGTGAACCCCCAGTTAGCAGGCAAAAGCAGGTGTTGTTCAGCTCATGTCTCTATAGGGATAGAGTACTTATCCAGTGATCTTTTACTGTGATGATTTATAGTTTCAGTTCTATGTCAGTGCTTCTGCAGCATGATCCAATTACTAAAAGGTGTTTGAGATTCTTTTTTCCAATTTCAGATGACTTTCCCACTCAAAAAGCCTTCAAATGCAAATCAATGAGTTCTGATAACATTTTCAGGTATTTCTTTTTCTTCCCCATAAAAATCAAGTTAAGAAAACCCATGTCTGGACTGAGGGAAATATTTTGAAAACCTTGTTCTAATTCAAGCATGTTTTCCCGTTATTGTATTTATTTTATGACATACTCATAATTGAGATTTTTTCATACATTATATCAAGCCTTGTTATAATTTCTGGTAAGGTATGACAGTATTGCTTACTGATAGGCTGAGAAATCTCACTAGCAGAACCTGTAGCAAATGAAGTCTCCAACGCATCAATGTCAATGTGTATGTGCAAAGAGGTTTTGGCTAGTTCTGATCAAAACTAGAAACTTTGACAATATACTGTAGAGAATTAGATCTGTCTTTTTCAAATGGTCTGCCTTGAGAGGATCTGTGCAGGTTTTGAAAAACTTTTACATTAAGGATATGGTGTGAGAGGCAGGAAAACCTAGCTCAGTACCTCTCGTTTTAGTCTGAAAGACACGGGAAATGTTATTGTTACAGCAATAGGATAACAGTACACTCCCTTTCAATCCACAATAGTTTGTGATCCTAGTATCAAAAATCAATTTCCTCTGGAGGACCATTCAAAGCTTGGACAGCCTTTGGAACTGGTGCTTTAAAGGTGTGGGGTTTTGATCTATTTACTTCTCAGCTTTGCATTTTGAATGTCAGCAGCACTGTTATTATCCATTCCTGGAAAATGAAAGATGAGTTATGAAGGAGGTGTGATGTTTTTCATGTTATGCCTATGAATCTGATCATTTAAATTTAGACATTATTAAAATAAGTGTTCCGCAATCTCCTGTGGGATGTACATAGTTCCTATTATCGTACCAAACCCTTGATATATATTCTGATGGCAGGGTAGGCACTACTTTCCAATTTATACATGTTTTAAGTCTGAAATGCTATCTGCAGGTCGAGCCAAAGAAAGGCTAACAACAAAGTGTAGGGCTTATATGCTAAACTATGCTACTTAACATTACAGATTCTTTTAGTTTGTATAACACCTATGCTCCCCTATGTCTCAAAAGAGACAGCTGTAAGCCTGACAATATCATGTTGAGAATCACCAGGTGGAGTTATTGCACACATTTTAGAGATTATTTTTCTGACTACATAAGTACTGTAAAAGACATAGTTACATTAGTTTCCATTTTGTGAAATAATTTCTGACTGTAGGGTGTATCATAAGGCATGAGGGATGCTATTTTCTGTTCTTAAGCTCCCTATCTAGAGTCTTCTCTGTTAGCCCCTGGGAAGTAAGGCGCTTTATCTGATCCTAGTGTCTTAAGACAACTGCCTGCATGTTCTTTACAGTCTTCTCCATTTTAGGATTTTGTATACTGTGTAAGTAAACACATGGCACAATATAGAAATCTTAACTGCCCAGCAGACAGGTCTGAAAAGCTGAGAAAATATGCAGGTAAAGGATGAGATGTATTGCTGATAGGTAACTTTGAGTCGTTCCTGATGAGAGTGGAAGAGGAGTCCAAATCAACAGAGACCACAGGAAGAGGGAAGCTGCCTGATTGCAAGATGCTCCAGGAGGAGAGGAGTATCACTGTTGTGGTTTAACCCCAGCTGTCAACTAAGTACCATGCAGCTACTGGTTCACTCCCCCCACCACTGTAAAGTCCTTGACTTAGAGTAAGTACTACTTAGCAACAGCTAAAACATCGGTGAATTATCAACATTATTCTCATACTAAATCCCAAACTAAGCACTATACTAGCTACTAGGAAGAAAATTAACTCTATCCCAGCCTAAACTAGAACAATTGTGCAGGGTCTTTAAAGACAAAGGAGAATAGGGGTGGGTGAAAGCGGAGGATGAAGGCAAATGCTGTAGGGACTACCTGGAAGAGAGTGTAGAAGGGGATAAGGAAATAGAAAAAAAGGCATGGCAGGGATGGATGATGTAATGCAGATAACAAACATGCTGAAGGCCTTGGGGGTATAGGGCAGACAGGCAGGTACACAATAAATTTGCAGGGAAAGTTCTGACCTGGCAAGGGCTCATTCTGTCTGCCAGCAGCAGCAGCTCAGGATGAGTGAGAATATGACAGGTGTCTGTCACCATCAGCCTTCCTGCTGGGGGGATGCAGGAACTGTATCACAAGCTAATGAAAGCGTATTGATTAACTGAGAATCTGCATGCGGAGTTACAGTTATTCTGTCTGAATGTCAGTAAGATGATGTGAATGGCTACTTTAAATGTTAAAATAGTCTGTAGATCGTAATCACATGTATTTATTTTGCTCTTAGAGTCAAACCACTGAAATCTCTGACTCATATACAGAGTGATCTTTCAAGGTCAAGTTTGTATTTGAACAGTACTTAATAGTTACCCCCAAAAATCCAGAATAAATATCCATTAAATGAACTGTTGTAAGATCAACAAATACTGGTACTTTAAGAATTAAGGAATAAGAGGAATTAACTGACTGATTACAGTGGTTTTGTCAGAGAATGATGGTATCTGTCCACCTTGTGAATAAAAGCATAATAATTTAACAAAGAAGTAAGATCAAGGAGAAGTTCAAACTGTAAATAACTTTAACTGAAGAGCTTAGCACTGGATATGCATTCTCCATCACTTCAAATCACTATGGAGGATAGGATGCTTAAGGATTAGTATAGATCTGCTGAGAGAAACTTCTATATGATAAGCAAGAGGTCAGTCCTGAGTATCACATTGATCTCTTCCATTTTATAAGCCCATTAAATGCTCTATGGGACAAGGAAATCCATTATCTCCATAACAGAAAACCTCTGTTTGGAAATTGTGGTTCAAGCACAAGTACTATCCTGTATTCAGATGCTGAACTCTACCCCTATTGCAGTCTGCATATTTTCAGTATGCAGTTTTGCATACTGACTTCTCAGAGACACGTGGAAGTGCATATCCTGTGTAATGGGCAATTGTTTAGTCCACAAAATACTGACTTTTACATGGTGAGCAGCAGAGGCAGAAACCAAATAGCGGATCAACCACCCCAGATATTTACACAGCCACTTGATAATAGGCAGGGAATTTGGGAAATGTTGCCTCTAATATTCATGTGTGGTTTGCTCTACATCAGACACAATGCCCTATATCTTACTGAAATAAAAGAGGATATGATTATTTTCCCTAATGCATATTGAGTTAGAGGCATCCTGGATGCTTTCATTTTTGAAACACAAGATCACTACTAAACTTTAAAATGCAGGACCTAAAAGATGGAAGTAATTCTATACGGCATTCATAACATTGCATTAATAGACACAAAAAAGAGGAGAAAGTGTCCTAAGAAACATTTGATGACTTGATTCCCACTCCCCCTCTTTTTAGCTCTGGTGAAGAATAAATTCTGTTCGTGTATCTTTATCTCCTCTTTGTGCTCTTCTCAGATGAAGTTTTATTGTACTCCTGTTGCTAAACTGATACTGTAAGAGTTTACCTATTGTGAAACTGGAGAAAGAAATATTGCTACTGGCTTCTGTCACTTGTCTTTCTAGGAGTTAAGGTTACCAAAATGAAGATTAAGGACAGTAGGAGAAGGGGAGAACAGGGCAGAAGAAACAGTTAAGTAGAAAAAATTACAACTCTCTGTCTAGGAAGATTCTCTGTGAACCCAAGAAAGGTGTTAATTGAATAAGTGGCTATTGTCCCTTTTGCAACATGAGTATCTGTACATAATTAGGTGTGCAAGCTGGCAAATCTATTCTGAGAACACATGCTGTGGGGTCTGAATCATAGAATCATAGAATAGTTAGTGTTGGAAAGGACCTTAAGATCATCTAGTTCCAACACCCCTGCCATGAGCAGGGACACCTCACACTAAACCATGCCACCCAAGTCTCTGTCCAGCCTGACCTTGAACACTGCAAGAGATGCAGGATTCATAACTTCACTGGGTAACCCATTCCAGTGCCTCACCACCCTCACAGTAAAGAACTTCCTTTTTATAGTCAATCTAAACATCCCCTGTTGAAGTTTGAACCTGCTACCCTTTGTCCTATCACTACAGTTCCTAATGAAGAGTCCCTCCCCAGCATCCTTATAGACTCCCTTCAGATTCTGGAAGGCTGCTAGGAGGTCTCCACGCAGCCTTCTCTTCTTCAGGCTCAACAGCCCCAACTTTCTCAGCTTATCTTCATATGGGAGGTGCTCCAGTCCCGTGATCATCCTCGTGGCCTCCTCTGGACTTCTTCCAACAGTTCCATGCCCTTTTCATGTTGAGGAAACCAGAACTGCGCACAATACTCCAAGTGAGGTCTCACGAGAGCAGAGTAGAGGGGCAGGATCACCTCCCTCAACCTGCTGTTCTTGCTCCTTTTGATGCAGCCCAGGAAACGGTTGGCGTTCTGGGCTGTGAGCTCACACTGCCGGCTCATGTTCATTTTCTCATCGACTAACACCCCCAAGTCCTTCTCCGCAGGGTTGCTCTGAATCTCTTCTCTGCCCATCCTGTAGCTGTGCCTGGGATTACTCTGGCCCAGCTGTAGGACCTTGCACTTGGCATGGTTAAACTTCATCAGGTTAGCATCAGCCCAACTCACAAGTGTGTCAAGGTCCCTCTGGATGGCATCCCTTCCCTCCAACGTATCAACCGAACCACACAGCTTGGTGTCATCGGCAAACTTGCTGAGGGCACACTCAATCCCACTGCCCATGTCACCGACAAAGATGTTGAACAAGATCGGTCCCAACACCAATCCCTGAGGAACACCACTTGGTACTGGTCTCCAGCTGGACACTTGAGCCATTGAGCACAACTCTTTGTGTATAGCCATCCAGCCAGTTCTTTATTCACCAAGGGCTCCACCTATCAAATTGATGTCTCTCCGATTTAGAGACAAGGATGTTGTGTGCGACAGTGTTGAATGCTTCGCACAAGTCCAGGTAGATGACGCCAACTGCTTTGCCACTGTCCATCAGTTCTGTAGCCCCATCCTAGAAGGCCACCAAATTGGTCAGGCAGGATTTCCCCTTAGTGAAGCCATTCTGGCTGTCACCAACCACCTTGTTGTTTTTCATGTGCCTTAGCATGCCTTCCAGGAGAATCTGCTCCAAGATTTTGCCAGGCACAGAGGTGAGGCTGACTGGTCTGCAGTTCCCCGGCTCATCCATTTTCCCCTTCTTGAAAATGGGGGTTATATTTCCCTTTTTCCAGTCATTGGGAACTTCACCTGACTGCCATGATTTGTCACGTATGATGGACAGTGGCTTAGCAACTTCAGTTGCCAGCTCCTTCAGGACCTGCAGATGGATTTCAACAGGTCCCATGGACTTGTGCACCTTCAGCTTCCTAATATGGTCTTGAACCAGATCCTCTCCTACAGTGGGCCCAGGGTCTTCATTCTCACAGTCCCCGCATCTGCCTTCAAAGACTTGGTGGTGTGGTCAGAGCAGTTGCCAGTTAAGAATGAGGCAAACAAGTCATTAAGAACCTCAGCCTTCTCTAGATCCAGGGTAGCCAGTTCTCCCAATAGCTTCAGGAGAGGGCCCACGCTGTCCCTAGTCTGTCTTTTATTTGCAGTGTACCTACTGAGTCCCTTCCTGTTATCCTTAACATCCCTAGCCAAGTTTAATTCTAAGTGGGCTTTCCTAACCTGGTCCCTAGCTTCCTGGACAACATCCCTGTAGTCTTTCCAGGCCGCCTGTCCTTGCTTCCACCTTCTATAAGACTCTTTTTTCCTTCAAATTTTCCTCAGCAGCTCCTTATCCATCCAAGGAGGTCTCCTGGCCCTCCTGCAGCACTTCCTTCTAGCTGGGATGCAACACTCCTGAGCTTGTAACAGGTAATCCTTGAATATCAACCAACAGTCTTGGGCCCCCCTGCCCTCTAGGGCTGTATCCCATGGAACTCTACTAAGCAGGTTCCTGAAGAGGCCAAAGTCTGCTCTCTTGATGTCCAGGGCAGTGAGCTTGCTGCACACTTTTGTCACTGTCCTGAGGATCTCGAATTCGACCATTTCATGATCGCTGCAACCAAGGCTGCCCTGGAGCATCACATTTCCAACCAGCCCTTCCCTGTTGGTGAGGACGAGGTCAAGCATGGCACCCCTCCTTGTCGGCTCCTCTATTATTTGCAGAAGGAAGTTGTCTTCCACACAATCGAGGAACTTCCTGGATTGCTTGTGCTGGGCTGTACCATCCCTCCAACCGGTATCAGGGTGGTTGAAGTCCCTCCTGAGAACAAGGGCGTGCGAGTGTGAGGCTGTTCCTATCTGTCTATGGGGCGCTTCATCCATAGTTTTGTCTTGATCAGGTGGTCTCTAACAGATCCCCACAATAATGTCCCTCATAGCTTTTGTCCCTTTTACTTTGTCCCACAAACTCTCTATTGACTGCTCATCTGTCCCCAGATACAGTTCTATACTCTCTAGTCTATTCCTAACATAAATAGCAACTCCCCCTCCCCGTCCACCAGGCCTGTCTTTCCTAAAGAGCCTGTAACCTTCCATTCCAACACACCAGTCATAGGAGCCATCCCACCATGTTTCTGTGATGCCTATTATATCATACCCCCATAGACATGCACACATCTCTAATTCCTCTTGTTTGTTCCCCATGCTATGGGCATTTGTACAGAGGCATCTGAGCCAAGCTCCAATTGAAGCCGGCTCATTGGCTGAAGCAGCTGGAATACCTCTACATTGCTCTGAACGTTTACTATAGGTGCTGGCCAGTGATTGTATTGGAATGGAATGATGCCCCTTCCCCCAACACATCTAGTTTAAAGCATCCTTGACCAGTCTGCCAAGCCTGCCAAGTCTACCAAAACCACTCTTCTCCTTCGTCAGACCAGCTCCACCAGCCCCCAGTTGATCTGGCCTACTAAACTGAGTCCCATGTTCTAGATACCCAAAACCCGGATCATGGCTCCACCCTTCTAACCATTTATTAACCTGGCCAATCCTCCTAGCCTTTTTAAGGGCCTCCCCTGTATCCTGGAGAATTGACGAAAAGACAATCTGAGCTCCAGAACCCCTAACCACCTCTCCCAGAGCTCTGTAGTCCTTCTTTATGTTCTCGGGGCTACTGCTATCTATATCAGTAGCACCCACAGGTATTACTAGAAGTGGGTAATAGTCAGTGGGACTGACTAGAGCAGGCAGCTTCTCTGCAACATCCCTGATCCGAGCCCCTGGTAGGCAACACACCTCCCTTGAGACTGGGTCAGGCCAACAGATGGGTGCCTCTGTTCCTTTCAAAGTACAGTCCCCTACTACTATGACCCACTGCTTTTTCCTGGCAGCACCAGTAGTGATCCTCTTTACTGGTGAATCAGCCGGTTGTTCCTGGTGCGAGTGTGTTTCTTATCAGCCCCCTGCAGGACAGCAAAGTGACTATGGGTGGGGACAACAGATTTAGGAGGAACCCCCTTTGCTTTTGATTTTCTTCTTCCTCCTTTTTTTGTTGTTGTTTTTTTTTTTTTTGTTACTGTTTCTCAGCTTCCTGGGTTAGCGCCTCCTTCTTCCCTGCATGAGCTACAGTGGATGCCTGGGGCCCCTGCACAATCTGGTCCTGGAGCAAGCAGTGCTGCTTCCCCTCAGCTTCCCTGAGATCTTTCAGCCCATTGACAGCGCCCCGCAGCTCAGCCGCTGCTGCAGGAGGACCTCCACCAGGGAGCACCGAGTGCAGCCCTGCCCATCGCGCACCCTCCTCTCAGGAGAGCAGTGCAGGCGCTCTCTACACCCCGAGCTCCGCACTGCAGCCTCCCCTCTTATTGGCTCTGTCTGGGTGCCTACGCTGCCACTGTCGGGGCAGCCAGAGCAGAGCTCCCAGGCTGGGCCCTGGTCATAAGCTGAGTGCTCACCATCCCACTCTCCTGCCCGCACAAACCGCCTCGAACCCGCCCAGTTCGCCGCGCTCCCTGGGGCAGTTTTTACCCAGTCACGGTGGTGCCGCTCCTCCTGGCACCGCCCCCTCTGAGTCAGCTGCTCGCGTCCCCTGAGCTGCCGGCTCCTGGGCTGGCCCCGTCGAGGACGTGGGGCTCTCGCTGCCCTGAGTTGAGGCTCCCGGACACTGAGCTTCCCCCCGCTCAGGTTTTGAAGGCATCCTCTCTCGAGCTACTCACCTCAGCAATTTACTAAGCAATTGACTAATTGTCACTAATGATCTTTCATGTTATTGGTACGAATGCAAGGAATATTAATATCCCTGCCTATTTACCTTCCATTTTCTAGAAGCAACTTGTTGTAGAAGGATGCTTAAAAGAGAAGAAATATCTGTTAATTCCTAAAGGCTGAAGGCTTCACTGTGTTGATATAATTTCACTAGGAAATTCTTTGACTCCTCATTGTGAGGTAGAAGTTCAATAGAATGTTCTTGGTCTTCCTGCGTTCTATTAGAGGTTTTGGTTATAATTATTCTTCACTTCTAAAGGAAAAAAAAGTTTGCACTATAACCATCTGGTTAGTTAATCTGTGTGCCTGTATTCTGGTTTCAGAAATTCCCTGGATGTGAGAGGTGCTTTGCTAAACGGTGTAGGAACATATTTGCATTCCTTGGGCACTTTTCATACATGCCTTTCCAAAGATTTCATATTTCAAAAATTTGTGTTGTCTTTATTGAAACTAGTTATCTGTATTGCAACCAGAGTGGTCATTTATTTGCCCTTTGGTGTTGCCATTGTTTGCAAGTTATTACGAGCACATTCCCTGCAGTGCCCATAGGGGTGGATATAGTTAGGTACTATCAGACTAGATGAGACCCAAAGTGTCTAGCATCCATATTCTGGATCCAACAGTGATGGGCATAATAATTTTTAGAAGGTATGAGAATTAATATCATGAATATTTTTCATATGTGCTTATTAAAAAAATATCCCACCCAGTCCCTAGGTAAATAACGACTGGCTTTAGCCTAGTTGTTTCAGATTTTTTCTCTCTCTTAAAATGCTTTCCTTTTCACCATTAATAATTTGAAGTTTTACAAACTTTTATCTCTACAAATGTGCAGTCACTCTAGGAGTCTTTTCAACCTCTTTTGCCTACTGACGTCCCATGGCAGTGAGGTTTACAGTCTTGTGGAAATTTTTAACTGCATTTCAAGCACCACAATCATACCTATCTTCATATTATAAGAAAAGGAGAATAGAATTCCAAACCTAAGTTCTGGATGACTGATTATTCTTTCATGTTTTTTGATTCTGCCTTGTCTATCTGTTTCTTTTTTTAGAATAAACTTCCCTAACACTTAAAATCTCTGTTCATCTAAGGTTGCTTCTCAGGATGCTGTTTTCTTTCATTTGCAATTTTTTTTCTAATGCTGCAGTGTTACTTGAGAATGGAGCGAATAGAACAGTTCAGATGTAATAGATGAGGAGATACAAATTATTTATTCCATCATTCCTTATTCTTTATGGCGTCCAGTTTACCACCTAATAGTCTAAAGTAGACTTGCCTTAAAAGACAAGGTCAGCATAATAAAATGCCATAAAAGAAACAACATTCACAGAATTCTAGTTTTTAAAAAGATCACTGATTATCTGCAGTAAGAAAAGTTAGAGTAAGTTGACATAAGCAGCTCCTTTTGCCTATGTACTGCTAGTAGGTATATGAAATATCATCAGCAGGTCTGTTTTCGTATGCTTTTCTACACTTGAAAAATGGAAAATTAGGCAGATTTGGTTTCCTGATTTGGGATTGTGATTTTGACTGATACAGGGCATGCCTAACAATTACCTCTAATCTCTGAGTAGTTTGGTGCTCTTCGGTAGCTTTCAAAGCTTGAAGGTTTCAGTTTATGTGTGATAACAACTCGTGTACTATGTAATAATGACTAATTGTGGGAGATTTGATTCAATGAGCACAACCAATGATTTATGAGGTCAGAATGATCTCAGAAAAGTATCAGTGGTTAGCATAAACCTCACTATGAATTACAGTGTCATACCTGACTCATTTAACCTGAACTTAGGCATGACACCTCAGGTCAAATGAATGTTGCTATTTTGTTTTATTGGGGGCAAGATGATGTAACCCGCTTCCCTTCACAACGAAGCAAAACCCTGTGTTTTCAGCTAATCTCAAATTTAATATTTAGTAGCATGAGAAATACAGTGTTGTTGTGAGGCACTGCTTTCTACCTGGGACACAAAGGCTAGTTCTATGGGTTTCTTAATAGTAGCAAGCCAAGCTAAGCCTGTTGCCAGTAAAATCAAAGTAGTGTGCACAGATGTTGTATATAAGAAACTGTTGAAAACCACTTCAATCTAGTGAACAACTACTGGCAAGCTCCACAACTTGCTTTGTGATGTGAAAGTAATCTTCACACAGAAATTGCTTCTAGCTGCACTGAATGGTTTGAAGAGGTTGTTTGGTTTTTTTTTTTTGTTGTCTTGTTATAATTGTACAGTGAAGCAACCTTGAGAAACTGTGGGGGAGATATTAAAATATAGTGAAATGCTTTTATTTCTATGCTGTGCTCTCATGTCTTAAATTGGTATATAGTTTCTGCTGAAAGAAAGGAAAAACATAATATTGGTAGATCATTAAACTCAAGTCCAAAATGAGTAATGAGTGAATTTGGGCTTCCATTTTATGAGCATTAGCATGTTAACAGGGAGTAAGGAATTTCAGCCTGGAATCTTGACTTGTGTGGAAGGGAGACTGCCCGCTTTTCAGAGGCGGATAGGATAGCACAAAAGGCAATAACAGTGGAAACTGTTTTAAGCTTTCCCACATCAGGAGCAAAAAATTTTTGTTCTTTTAAAGAGGAAAGGTTGGTACCTTAGCAGAATGCTAATGACCCTAAATTGGTATAGTCTTAGAGTGAAAATTACATCAGGAAAGCAAGCAATTTGTGACATTCAGAAGCAGGTATATCAGTGATGTTTGAGCATAATAAGATAGATTTTTGAATCAGAATACAGTAAGATGAAATAGGTTCATTCTGCTCTCTTCTGTTGAGAAGGAAAATCCTGCATCTTGGTTGCTGAAAACCCAAATGTGGGGAAGTGTCCACATTCCCCATACACAGTGCAGTGGCAAGCAGAGCAACTATAGGACTCTGCAGAGCATAGAGCTCATCTACAGCCTTTCCTGTAATCTGTGTATTCTCTTCTCCACTTGCCCTGCAAAAGTATGGAAGTCTGACTCCTTTTACAGGGCAAGATGATTCATCTTGGGGCAGCAAATGGAAACTAGCAGCTGAGAAACAATAGCACATGGTGTGGGGGACCTGTAGTGATCTTAACCTCTTCTCTGAAGAGGAACTGCAGCTCAGAATAGTAAACTGTAACCTTATGTCGTGGTTTAAGCCCCCCCCCCCCCCCCCACGCAGTTTTACTCACTCACTCGCTCCCCTCTTTTCCTTCCCCCAGTCCCAGGGAATGGGGAGGAGAATCGAAAGAATAATGCAACTTCCACAGGTTGAGATGAGAACAGTTTAGTAACTAAGGTATAACACAGATCACTACTGCTACCACCAGTAATAATAATAATGACAGGAGAAGTACAAAGAAAGAGAATACAACTGCTCACCAAGCCCGACCCAGCCAGTGCACCCCCCAGCAGCAAACCCCCCCAGTACCAAAAACCTGACCATGCTGTGCACCCCCAGTCCACCACCACACCCTTCCGGGTCTCTGCCCTCTGGTTTCACATCCTGGACATGACGTGCTGTGGTATGGAATAACCTCTTTGGTCAGTTTGGGTCAGGTGTCCTGTCTCTGCTTCCTCCCGGCTCCCCCTCCTCCCTGGCATAGCATGGGGCTCTGAAAGTCCTTGGCCAGACCAAAACATTGCCAAGCAGTAACCATAAACACTGGTGTTATCAGTGCTGTTCCCAGGCCCAAAATCAAAACCACAGCGCTGCACCAGCTACCAAGGAGGAGAAAAAACGACTGCTACTGCTGAACCCATGACACCTTATACTGGCAGGAATGTATTGCCTAGAATAATAGTGAGATTTGGTGGTCTCTGCCGCAGCCTACATTATTTACGTGGCACTTGTCGATAGAAGCAATGTGCTGAGAAGCATGTGGCTTCATGCAAATAACATGCAAAACATAATGTAGTTTTTCATATTTGAGTTGTTCATTGTTTGAGCAATCCCAGGCATAGCTACAGGTTGGGCAGAGAAGAGATTCAGAGCAACCCTGCGGAGAAGGACTTGGGGGTGTTGGTTGATGGGAAAATGAACATGAGCCAGCAGTGTGAGCTTGCAGCCCAGAAAGCCAGCCGTATCCTGGGCTGCATCAAAAGCAGCAAGAACAGCAGGTTGAGGGAGGTGATCCTGCCCCTCTACTCTGTTCTCAGGAGACCTCACTTGGAGTATTGTGTGCAGTTCTGGTGTCCTCAACATGAAAAGGGCATGGAACTGTTGGAAGAAGTCCAGAGGAGGGCCACGAGAATGATCAGGGGACTGGAGCACCTCCTGTATGAAGATAGGCTGAGAAAGTTGGGGCTGTTGAGCCTGGAGAAGAGAAGGCTGCGTGGAGACCTCCTAGCAGCCTTCCAGAATCTGAAGGGGGGCTATAGGGATGCTGGGGATGGACTTTTAATTAGGAACTGTAGTGATAGCAAAAGGGGTAGCGGGTTCAAACTTCAACAGGGGAAGTTTAGATTGGCTATAAGGAAGAAGTTCTTTACTGTGAGGGTGGTGAGGCACTGGAAGGGGTTGCCCAGGGAAGCTGTGAATGCTCCATCGCTGGCGGTGTTCATGGTCAGGTTGGACAGAGCCTTGTGTGGCATGGTTTAGTGTGAGGTGTCCCTGCCCATGTCAGGAGGGTTGGAACTGGATGATCGTAAGGTCCTTTCTAACCCTAACTATTCTATGATTCTTTTAATTCAGTGAATCCTATATTTACCTACGAATCTTCAGGATCTTGCCTATGAACTGTGAGTTCTAATTTGGGCTGTCTTGTGCATTACCTTACCTCCCCTGGTAGATTCCAGCCTGGTGTGAGCCAGCTGCCCTCTGGACAAGGAAAACAATCCACTGTTCATTTGACCTCTGTTCTTACAACATGGATGCATCTGATTTTGGTCCATTGGCTCTCTAAACTCAGTCCTGGATGACTGAAATTGATTATAGTGGGGGGAGGAGGAAAAGAGGAGAAGGAAACGCACTAGCAGAAACCCTAATGCAATGAAAATGTGCTCAAGAGAAGGCTTAAATGATCTTTGTCTAAATTAATGTTTTGTCACTAAATAAACAACAAATGCCAAAACAGATGGACCCATTTAACAATACCCTTCCCCAGCTAGAATCACTAAGGCGAATGGTTGATAACCAAGTTAATTGCTCCTGGTTCTGTTCATTTTCAGATTCTGGCAAGTCCCATTCATGTAGTGCTTGCCTCAAGCTGTTTAGCCCTGGGCCAGATTGCCTTAGACCCATCTGATCAGTCTGCCGATCTCTGGACTTTGTGGTAGACTCAGGGTTCATGTGGTTGTGGATGTCTTGAGTCTCTATTGCACAATGTAGATGGATAACTGCACCACTTTTACCCTCCATTATCCAGTTCCTATTTCACTGATAAAACAGGGGCTCCAGAGACAGCCATTCACAGATGCAATGGTAGTGGCCTCAGCATCCACGCTACACTACAAATATATTGGTGTTTGGCCTCCAAAAGCTACTGTCCTAAACCCTGACAGAGAATGAGTAAATGCACCCTGCAGATTTATTCCATTATTTACTAGGCAAAGATAAAGCTGTCAACAATGATATCTCCTTCCTTCCCAATTAAGCTCACTATCGCAGTCCATAAATCACAGCATGCCTTCCCTGTGGGGGTAGAAAACCTGGACAATTTCAAAAATGCTCATAAACACAGTGTGCAGGAAATAGCTATGTTTTTTTTAACTTAGCACATTCCATCATATTGCCTTAATATCGAATCATGACTAAGGCTATTAAAGA
This sequence comes from Myiopsitta monachus, assembly GCA_017639245.1. Classification (NCBI taxonomy): domain Eukaryota; kingdom Metazoa; phylum Chordata; class Aves; order Psittaciformes; family Psittacidae; genus Myiopsitta; species Myiopsitta monachus. The sequence goes on along the minus strand of CM029926.1, from coordinate 24,010,888 downwards.
GACCAGGCAATTGTTTTACTCTTCAATGCCAGGTGAAGGTCTGCTAAAGTGTTTGGGTTTTTTTCTCACAGGAGACTGCTGATCATTTTGATTAGTATTGTCTTCTAGCCCTTTCCCACCAAATCATAGGGAATATGACTACAATGATTTCTATAACCTTGTCCCAGTGCAGGATCAGCTCTACCTATGTCTGTCTTCATAAAAAAATCCAGTCACAGAGCTGCCAGCACCTTTCCCAGGGAATTGATTCCAGTGCTATGTACTTAATTCAGAAAGTTTCTATTTCTGACCAGCCTGATTCCTTCATGCTATAATATGAGCTTATTGCTTCTTATTTTGGACTCTCCTCACTTGCTCTTAGACTCCAAGTTTATCATGGGAGATTGGGGTTGTTTGATTTTTTTGTTTTGCTGTGGCTTTTTTTTTTTTTCCTCCGTAGATGGTGCTTTAAGAAAATTATGGGTACTGTGGGCTAGTCCTTTACACAGTGGTACAAACCAGGATGGGACCACAGAGGGTGCTCATAAGATGGCAGGTCAGATATCTTATAAAAAAAAAAAAGCCCCAAATTCTCTAAGAAGCTTTCCCTACTCTGAAAATGTGAATGAAAGTCATAGTGAGATATGACATACTACTACGGCATAGCTCATTGGTATGTTGGCTTCAGGGGGTGATGTGGCTCTTCTTGTGCCCTAAAGTGACTGTATGAAACACCCCAGTATTTCCTAGGAGATTAATAACCCTAGGAAATATGCAGAGTGAACCCCTGCCTTTAAGGAATTTTTTTTAATAAAACCCAAGCCTAAGTAAGAACTAGTGCACAGTATTCCAAATTAGTGGAAAAAGGTAGAAGTTAATTACAGTTCTTTCCCACTCAGGCTGTTGGTATCTGAGGGAAAATGTACTAGGTAGGATGAAGTGCATACCTCTCACCTGTGAAGGAAAATAAATCACTATCTTTGCTTAGTGAGGGTTTTCTATAGCCATGATGATCAATATTAACTTCCCCTAGTCACCTGATTTCATGGGCTTGAAGGGCCCTTTCTTGCAAACTGAGTATCTAGGTTTGGTTTATTTATTTTGGGCTTTTTGTTTCTTCTTTTGCTTGGAAGGCTGAGAAGTTGCTAATCAATAAGCAGTTCAGCACAATTATCTCTTTATTCATGGAGTGTATGCCTAGTTGCCCAGCTGTCTGGAGAGTCCATTGAACAATAAGACTGAATATGTCACATTATGTATTAATGAAGAGCAGTGTACTTTCCATGGGATGGATGGAACAGAGCTTGAAATATGTCTGTACATAGTGTTGTGTTTTAGCTGTCATGCATATTCTGTGACCCTATGAAAAAAAAAAAGTAATAATGAATCAAAATAGCTGCTGAGATATTGTGCATAAACACAATTTACGTATATTCTGATTGACACAGTACTGAAAATGTTGTGCACATTTCTTGGCTACGAACTGGCTTATTTGTCCTAGTAACTTCACACACAGCTCACTTTGCATACCACTTCCTTAGAAATGACATAGGGTAAAGTAGACGGATGTAATGATCAAGAAAGATATTAGGAGAGTCTGGAAAAAAAGGGTAAAACACTTGGTTTGCCAAATGGAGCAATTGTGCTGCATCCATACTGCTGCTGCAATATGCTTTATGGGACCTAGCTGTTAAAGGGATAGAGTGATGCAACTTTTACTGGACAAGCTTCTGCCTCCCTGCTCTCTGACAAGGTCTGGTGTAGTTGTTCCACTCAAGCAGAGGTTTTTTTGTCAAAGACTCTTGTCATCCTCCTATCCTCTTCTTAAAGGGTTCAAAGGTTGTCCCATACTTAGCATCTTACTGTGGGGTGGTGTGAAACATTTTAGGAAACCTAATAGCAGAAATGAAAAATCTGACAGTACAAACCTCTCCACAGACCAAGATATAGGTAACTGAAGCAGCAGTAGTCAAACCAAGTCTTCAAGTTTGCTCCATAACCATGGAATATGCAAAAAAACCAACCAGAAAACTATGATACCATTTCAGGAGATCAGGTTAATAGTCCCTGCACTTTAACTTTAAAGGGAACCATGAAAAGTTCTCAGATACAGAAAAAAAAAAAAAAGAAAGAAAGAAGGATTTAAAATTCTTGCTCCAGGTAAAATAAAAACATTGAAGGAGCCGGAAATGTCTAGAAAGTAAACTAGAAGCATGAGATTTTGAAACCTCATGAGGGATTGATTACACATTCCATTTATAATAACAAAACAGACATCCTCAACCTCAGAGGAATGTATGACTAGAAAATATTTCCTGGGTAATCAAGTACAATCTGTTGTTATTATATACAGTGCTGTTCATAAACTGATCAAACTTAGTGTCATGGGTTCGGCTGTGGCATGGAATAGCTCTTGGGTCAGTTTGGGTCAGGCGCCCTGTCTCTGACTCCTCCCAGTTCCCCGTCCTCCCCGGCATAGCATGAGACTCGGAAAAGCCGAACCCATGACACTTAGGTTTAGTCCACAAAATGAATCCATAAAAGGATTATGAGATCTGCCTTTCCTTCACTACTGGGAGACTTTTCCAGAATTTCAGTGCTGTGAGGGTTGTAAATTTTCCTCTACTTTCCAGTATGGATGTATTTATGGCCAGTTTGCTGTAGTGTACGATGCTTTACTTATATGCCCTTTACATGCTCACAGTTCCTGATAACATTACAGGTTGTCCTTGTGCAGGTAAGCAGGTGCTTTACTGATGAGCAGTTTGGATGCTTTGGATACTTGGCATGAGAAGTGAGCTGGTGTAAAAGAAACCAAAACTTAAGGTAAGGGTGGCTAGAGCACACTAGAGAGGGACAAGGTTGCACTTACGCAGCCTAAGAATTGCAATGTATATAAATAAATCCTTTAAATTTGTTCCACTGGGCATTTTTTGGAACACCTCTTTTGTCCCTGCGGTTCTGAATCACCTAAATTGTTTATGCAGGATGTGGTAGTACTAGGAGCAAGGGGGGAGGAACGGATGGGTCACCAAATGAGATGGAGGACTGTAACCTCAGCACTTGCTGAAGTGTTTCCATCCAGAATGTAATGATTGGGTTGAGAGCCGAGATATCATGGTATTTATGAATTGGTCAGTGGATAATGCATACTTCTTTATTTATGCTGCAGGTCTACTCTGAGGTTTTGAACCTAAACTGAAAGCAATATTTACAAAAAAAAAGAAGAAAAAAGGCTTTCCTGACAGAGAAACTGCTGTCCATAAGCCTCTTTCAAATCAAAGAGTGGTTTAGGTTAGAAAACCATCTAGTTCCAAACCACCTGCCATGGCCAAGGGCACCTTCCACTAGACCAGGTTGCTCAGAGCCACATCCAGCCTGGCCTTGAACACTGGCAGGGATGGGGCATCCAGAACTTCTCTGGGCAACATGTTCCACTTTCACACCACCCTCATAATAAAGAATTTCTTTCTATATGTAGAAGAAAAAGTACATAAAGTAGCCATTGTGGAGTTGGACACATAACAGTAGCAATAGAGAGAAGATATTAATAGAGCAAAGGCAGTGACAAGACAGCACACAGATTTCTTGAGTGAGAGATTATCTTACATCATAAACACATGCTGCTGTTATTTCTAAATGGGAGGATGGAGAGACCCTGGAAAAACACATGGAGATTTTGCTGTGCAAGTTGCTATATGATCATTCTTGTATCCAGTATCTTGTGTCCACTAGTGTTCTCCAAATTATAATTCCGAATGACATTGCACTTCTTTCTTTGTGTGAAAACCCATGTTAATAGTTTTCATTTTAAAGGATGCATTTAGCAAATGTCCTGGTTTTGGAGTGCAACATGCTACAGGGAAATGCTAGAAATCTTCAAAGGAATCTGATGTAGTGGAGGGTGAACTGAAATACATGGGCTGTCCCACAGTATGAAAGTGATTTAAAATGATAAATAGCAGTGCTTACGTTTTCTGTACAGGTATATACTTTTGTACACAAAAGCAGTGGCAAGCTTTCCCTATGTGCTCTAACACAGGCTCTCTTTCACACAAAGGCTGGACTCGATGATCTTCCAACCTCGGATGTTCTATGATTCTATGAGGATGAATTTTTACTTATTCAGTGTCTTTGGTGCAGGTTAAAGGTGAAAGAAAGTATCCCTGGACTGGGTGTGGGATGGATGGAGTCCAGATTTGCTTTGCTGTGTCCCTAGGAAGGGAAGAATAATCATCATAGGCAGCTGAAGATTGCTTCCCAGAGACCCAGTAGAAGAAAAGAGGCAGCATATTGATTCTAGAATTGGTCTGCTTATGTGGCTCACTTCCCTTTCGTGCTGCCTAAGCACAAAGGAATGAAGAGAACTTGGCCTGTAGTGAGAACTGGAAGTCCTTTGTGGGCCCTATAAAGGTCTATTGACATCACCGACAGTGACAGGGATGGGTTTTAGCCCTTCTTTCAAAGAGATGCTAAGACAGGGATTGTTCACTAGGGGGAGTTCTGAAGAAAATAGACCAACTTTGTGTTTACTCCAGGCTCTGGCATTTTTCACGGGAAGTAGGTCTAAAAGGCAATGTAACCGCTGAGACTACTTTCCAGAAAGTTGTCATATGTTTGTATAAATACTAGCTTTCTGACCTATTCTATTGTTCTTTTTTAGTATTTTACCCTTTTGAAAGTTAATTTTAAGCAGTACCCATGCAAATAGCCTGACACAATTGAAAGGTCTATGAGGAACAAGCAAATGTAGTTCAAAGCAGGAATGATAAGCTGAATATGCTGCAGTGAAGAATTATGCACTGATTGACAAATGCATAACTGTTCAGGGGGGATTCTGGGAATCAGCAATATTTAAGTTTGAATGTATTCAACATGTGTTGTCACATGTGAGCTGGATCGGCATCAGAGAGATATTGCTTGGTTTGATCACTTTGTCCTATTCCTCTCTTTTGTTTCTGCTCTTTCTTCCTTTCAATGATAGATAGGCTCATCTATTGTTTCTTTGATAGCCCCAAAACCTACTGTTTGTAACTCGACTCACTCTCTTCCAGTGTGTTGAGGTGGTGTTTTCCAGTTGGAACCTGCCTGCTAGCTCCAGGCTTTTCTCTAGGCTGTTCCTGCTGTTATTACTTGTGTTCAAGTATGAAACAGCAAGTTGCATATCCCAAACTCTTTAGACTCTCCTGTGCTGGGCACTATACATTCAATCAGAGCAGGGAGGAGAGGAATCCTGACATAGTTAGTTCAAATAAAATACTGATAAAGGATGTCAGGGAGTATATTGACAAAGATTTCAAATAATAGTTCCAGGTCAATATTGTGAAGAGCAACATTAGTAATGATTATTGAGACCTCAATAGATTTGGAACTATCCGCACTGATCATGATTTTGTTCTCATAAAAAAGGTGAAGGTCCAGGTTTCACTGCATATTTGCTAGCAGCACTAACCCAGTTACATATCAATCCCGGTTGCTTCATGGTGAACATGGCTGATGTCTGCTAATTGCTGCAGCTGTCTCAGGTCACTTGAGAATGGTAAAGGAGTTGTACAATCCTGGAGATGATTTAAAATCAACAACAACAACAACAAAAGCCCAGTTAACCAATTTAAGCACAACAAAGAGAAACCAATTAAAGTGGTGTAGAGAGAGGCTTTTGTGTGTGTACTAGTTAGTGTCCTAATTATGTCTTTAACCTTGTCCTTGAGAAAATTTCAATAACTGCTAGAAGATTGCTAGCACCAAAGGAAGTCCACATTTCAGACAGAGTCCCTGCAAAATGTTTCTTTTAAGGAGGGGAGGGGGGAGAAAAACCAACCAACCAACCAAACAGTATATTTTAGACAAAAAGGATGAGAACAGTCTCTTCCTCCTGAGAATATGTGTACACCTATAACTTGCAGCTCCTTACTAGATAGTTCTGAGAAGAACATGCAAGAAAATTTAATACAAAGCCAAGTGCTTTGCTGTGGCTTATACTGCAAATCTCTGTAACTGTGGTGCTGCTGCACGAAGGATACTGACACAGATTCCTATATGTGAAGATTACTTTTTTTTTAAGCCAGCTGGTTGCCTATAAGGATAGAAGTAACTTCTGGCGACAATGACAAAATGGGAGAGAAGATGAAGGAGAGGGAACTCCGTGGCCCTTCCTGTGAAGGCCTATTTAGTAATCACCAACCACTTGGCTTTACTATCAGCAGTCAAAAGATCAATCATTTTCAACTTCTAATGAAACAAACATGGTTTGATGCTTTTCCTCTTTTTGAAACTGCAGCTGAATGTGACTTCTGGTGTTGAAAATACTTTGAGGTGCTGAAATGAGTTCTATCAAGCACTGTTTTGCTCCTGGTAATATTCACCAGAAGTGGTTTTGAAATTCAGAGCATTTTCAGAGGAATTGTTGTTCAATTTGCTTCAACACTGCCTCCAGAATTTGATGACAAATCAGTACAAATATGGGTCGGAGGATGTTATGACAGATGCAAGGAGAGGTGATCAGATTTATAATTTTGAACCTGGTCTTTAGAGTAGCATTCATAAGCAGGGATCTAAGCTTCTGAAAAGCTGTTTGGGATGATATTGAGCATCTTCTGTGGCCACGAGAAAGTTATTGGGAGGATTTTTTGATGTCTCTAACACTGTCTGTGATGTTAAAATGAGTAGATTTAACATGTGTGTTTCGTGAAATACAGCTTCAGTGTTATAAAGGATAGGAAGAGTTGGTTGCTTTTGTTTGCAATGGAAACAGATTTTTTCTGGTTTCCATCACTGGAAGGAAATTCAGTTGAGGGGTTCTGATCTCCTGAGGAGCAGAAAAGAGCCTTAAGAGTAGGGACAACAAGCAGAGCACTTTAGATATAGCCTTGAAAATAGTGTTTGAAACAAAGAATGACATCATTTGCACTAAAGAAAGGTCAAAATCCATAAATTCACCAATGACTCCTGTATTTTAATAACAACAATTCTGTGTAGTTTAAAGCAGTTTGTCTTGAGGTATTTTATAACTGAGAATGTGAAACACAGCTGTCTTTCAAAAGAAAAATGATAGCTGATGAAAAAAAGGTGTTCAGTAGTAAAATAGAGAGGTATATTAGTTAGAAAGGTGAGGTTTCACCAAAATTCAAGCTAGTTTCTCCGAGCATGTTGCATGTAACCTTACCAACCCTACTGATCATTATTTATGCACAATGTAAATCCCTGAGGAATACAAAGGACCTACAAAGGACATGCATCACATTCGTAGAATTAGTCCTGGGACTGAATAAGCAAAGAAGTCAGCTAGAGTCCCAGTAAAATGTGGAGAGCCTCATAGACACCAATTTGAGTTTAGGGTCTTTGTATGCTGAGGAGAAGAAGGAATGATCTTGAACCTGAAATGTGCTCATGAAATCTGACCAGAGAAAAAGGTTCAAGTAAAAAATTCCTAGCTGTCAAGATTGTGTTAGAAATCGGAACATATTTCCGTAAGTATCACAGAATATAAATATTCTGATCAGCTCTTTCAGTAACTAAGAAAATAAGATCCCATTAAATCTATTTATTAGACATTGAAGATAATGCCGTATGTTAGCATCTATGCAATTTCCTCAAGATTTGAAGGCATTTGATCAGTGATTTGGAGGTGGACTGTCTTAGTATATGTCTTCCTCAATTACCTGAAGCAGTATAGAACTTTTGATGCAGTACATGACTGCTTAATGACTAACTTGCCAGACTATTAACTGCTATTACTTATTACCAAAGACTGATGGTTCAGTTCTCTGCTATGTAAAGAAAATCACAAATACATGGAACCTATTTCCTCACTCTTCTTTCACCAGTCAAAGAAACATAAGATGCAATCATTCTAAAGTAAAACTCTGTTTTCTACCATGAAGTGACAAACAATCCGAAATAAGACATAATAGAAAAAAATCCTGAGGGAAAGCACAGAGCCCAGTTTAGCAGCTAAAATGGTTGTGCTGACTGGCGATTTAAATGTTTCCTAGAAGTAAGCAAGATGGCTTTTCTGTGCTCCTAGATTGTAAGGCTGTGCTCTGATTTGGTACCTGCACTTGAAAAAAGATGTACAAATGCAATATACTATATAAACACATTCATATATGTGAATTTTGAATGCACCCAATCCTGAGGCTTTCATACTTCAGCAATATGCTTTTCCACCCTTTTTGCTGCAAGAATCAGTGCTCTCTGCAGCAGTGTTATAACATACAAGAAGAAGCAAGAGAAGAATAAAATCTCAGATGGGATCAATTTTGCAAATTATTCCTAAAAAACATCATAAATTTAGTTCACAGAAATAAAATAACAATGAAAAGTCAAACCTAAGAACAGAGTCCTAGAGGTTCTGATGTGTCATAAATGGAAATGACTAGAAGTTCTAAGGCTTAAGGAAATTAAAATGTCATACTTCAGTTGTAGTGCTTAAAGTTATATTTATTTCTTGCTATTTATTTATACAATATTTAATATGCTCTCAAATGTCAAGGTAAGTGCTATTTTTGTTCACTAAATATTTTGTAGATCAATGCTTTCATAATATGCAAGTTAAACACAATCTTATCCATTACTTTCTATTTTGACTGACAAATTAATTTTCCTACACCTTCAAAGAGATCTGGTAATAACAGAAACACATCTCTTGCCATATAGTCTAAATATTCGTTAGAAGACCTGGTCACCCAGTGGTTACTCATGAGGCAAACCCTTATTAAAGCAAGAATTGCAGTGAGAAATACCAGTTACACAATCACTTCTTAGTTTATTTCATCTGTCTTTTTAGCCTGTTGCACTCAGACCTTGATGGATCTGTTGCACACCTTCTTCAATTTTTTTTTTACATTTTTATTTTTATTTACTAGATGGGTGAAGACCAAGTCTTTCACAGGATAAATCATGGCTTCGATGTCTTCTTTCCAAATTACAAAGTCCACATGAAAGTCACTTCTTTCAGTTAGGTCTCAGTTCTGCTAGCAAAAACTGTATTTTGGCAAAACCAAACAAACATCCAATCCATGCCTGGGACAGATGATGTTTTGGGTATCAGTTGCAGTGTGTGAATAATACTTCATATGTTTAGCTGTCACAACTAATAAAGCTGGTACCAAGTGCTGAACACTTCAGCAAAAAGCAGGATTGAAGTAAATTGTTTTATGCAATTCATCAGGATTTTTGCATCGTTTTCCTAATAGTCAACTGAACCACCTATGGAATATATACTTATATCTCACTATATATCTCCATTACAATTCTATGATTCTATGATTACCAGAAGAATCATCATAACTGTTCTGACAAAGCTTTTTGCTTGTATAATCCTTGTATAAGTTTCCAATCAATATTAATGCATGAATCTTCACAGTAAGCCTTGAGGTAGACGCTTTCCACTGCAACTGAGAAAGCTGAGGTAGAGTTATGATATTGCCTGAAGCCAGATATGTAATTGTTGCATGTTGGAATCAGAATTTTTCTCTGTAGTGCTTTTAACAGCTGATTTACCCACAGGAGGATTCTTCCATTCACACATCTCCAAGCGTACAATCAAAGCACCATAATGCTCTGATCAGTTGCTTCTGTGTTGTACAGATATGGTGTTCAAGGGGGAGGAGAAAAGCCAGACAGATGCTAATCCTAGAAGAGATGTCTCCTCAGATGCAATATCCTCTTAGAACAGTTACGATTTACCAAAGTCAAAGCAGTTACTCTGTAAAAAGTGAATGAAGGAATAAGGTCTCTGAGTCATTGTGTGATCATTGGCTTATTTCTGGTGAATAATGAAATAAATCTGTGATTGATAAATATAAGTTGGATAGGTGTAAACTTCCTCTAAATGCTGAATTACTCTCATTACTTTTTCTAAAGAACATGCCAGAAAATGAGGATGAGAGAAAAAATAAATAAGCAGAGAGAGCTACTTTTCATTATATTATGGTTAATATTTGAGGCGTTATCCAAAGGCTACTAAATTCAAAATTCCACAAAATTCATTGGTTTATCTGGGCTTTAGCTCAGGTTTTTATTATAGTTAAAAGTGAAATTTTAATGAAAACTTTCAGATAAGTTCTTCTTTAAATGCTTATTGACCAAGACTGTCCTCATGTGTCAAAGGCTTGATCTTAATGCGGTATTTCTTACTTAAGACAGAAGAGCTTACATAGTTTAACAGTTCATTATTTCATGTTGGGAAAATACACAGTAAACTGGTAACGCAATGACAGCCCAAAGGAAATTTCCAGCATAAGCTACTCTATTGATTTAGACAGGGACCAAAGAGCACAAGGATTTAGACAGGGACCAAAGAGCACAAGGTCAATATTATGACTGTGTAACGGGTTGACTTTGGCTGGACACCGGGGGCCCACCAAGCTGCTCTATTACTCCCCCTTAGCTTAACAGAGGAGAAAAAAGTAACAACTGGCTTGTGGGTTGAGATAAGCACAGGGGGAGATCACTCACCAATTGCCATCACGGGCAAAGTGACTTAACTTGGGAAAATTAGTTTAATTTACTACCAATCAAATTAAGTAGAGTAATCTTAAAACACCTTCCTGCCACCCCTCCCTTCTTCCTGGGTTTGACTTTACTCCTCAATTCTTTACCTCCTCTTCCCCAGCAGCACAGGGGGACAGGAAATGGGGTTGTGGTCAGTTTATCCCATGTTGTTTCTGCTGCTCCTTCCTCCTCACAGAATCATATAATAATTTGGGTTGGAAAGGACCTTAAGATCATATATTTCCAATCCCTCTGCCATGGGCAGGCACACCTCTCACTAGACCAGGTCACTCAAGGCTCTGTCCAAATTGGCCTTCAACACACTTCCCCTGCTCCAGTGTGGGGTTCCCTCCCCTGCTTTTTAACTATGTTATCCCAGAGGAGCAGCCACCACCATTGGGCTCAGCCTTGGCCAGTGATGAGTCCATCTTGGAGCCAGCTGGCACTGGCTGTGTCAGACATGGGTGAAGCTTTTGTCAGCTTCTCACAGAAGCCATTCCTGTAGCCCACCACTACCAAAATGCAAACCCAGTATAGTATAATGCTGAAAGGGCTGTAATTGCTCAAAGCAATACCTTTTTTGTTTATACATGTAACCCATTGTGGTATCTGACACCACAGTAATTTCTCTGATATGATGCTAGAGTTTTGCATGAAGGTTTATAAAGGAATACTATAGCAACATCTATTTTTAAACTTCCTGGCAAGAGAACCATTTGGAGAAAAAGAAGTGTAAGGATAGCAATTTGAGCTCAGCTGTACTTTGGAAGCTAGAGATTAATTATTTAAATAAATCGCAAAGGTTTCAAGTGGCCAAGAATCATGACGATCTCAAACTACTCCTCATTTTGTAAGAGGAGTCATCTTTTGCATTTTAATTAACTATTTACCATAACATTTCCTATGTTTCCCTCTCTTTAATAACTTAGCCCTTTTTTCCCTCTGTAATACTGTATTTTTCCCTTCTTGCCAGTTCTATCTCTAGTTCACCTTTGTCTTCTCTGGATCTAGTCAGATATCTTATTCTTTCTCTTATTTAGTACTGGAGTTTTAAAAATTATTCCATGGATAAGGATGTTGAGCTTTATTGAGATATATTAGCAATTCAGAGCAGGTGGCTGTGAAATTTTAGCTCTGAGCCATAGCAATCTGTGTATTATTTTATTATAATATGGAAAAAGCTTCTTTTAATATATATTTGCCTTTTTTGTGTATAATTCACTGTAAACCTCAAATCAGCTCTCAAAAACTGATGAATTTTCAAATTAAATATTGCAAGTTATTAGCAAAGGGTTAGATAAGAAAACAAAAAACATCATTGTGCCATTGTCTAAATTTATGATCTGTCTTGAATACTGAACAGGGTTCTGGTCATCTCACCACAAAGGCTTTAACAATAAGAGGAAAAGCACAGAGAATAGCAAAAGGGCAGATAAAGATGGAATGACTTACATGTGTGGACAGACCAAAAAAAAACATTGAGTGGAACAGGTAGAGAAGAATTACAGAGGATATGGTAGAAATTAATGAAATATAATGGAAAAGATGTACACGGAATGAGTATTTACTTTCTTACAGTACAATAACTAGAAGCCATTGCAATCATAAGGTTACCAGGTTAAGCAAAGAGATTAATTCAGTTATGGAAGTCACTGGTGCAGCACATCTGGAGGTAAAAACGGATTTGAAAGAACACAAAAGTAGCTTATGGAACAAGACTATTAAAGAATGCATTTTCACTTAACTGTTGTGACACAGGGTAAGGGTTGACTCACAGAATTTTTTCTGTCTCTAATAGGGAAATATTTCTTGCAGTACTTTGTATTTTCGTTCCTGGTCCTCACTATTGGATCAAACCAAAAGCAATTGTGGAACTGAATTAAGGTCAGTGGCAAAGTTAATGAGACTGCAGTGATAACAGGAAAGAAAAATAGAAATGGCTTTTCAAAGGTATTTTTAATGCAGACCATCAGGGTTGGGGTTTTGTTTACATTTTGGTTTTTCTTTTTTTTTTAAATTATGTTTCGGAAGCATAAGCTTATTTAATCTTCAAAATCAAACCTAACACTGACTTTTTTAACATGACTTTGGCTGCTTTCTGAGATAACCAAGTTCTCCAGCATTTTTCAGCACTGTGAATTACATATTGATTTCTCTCTATTTTAATAAGGTCACTAAAAGTAAAAATCACAATATCTGAAGTGGACCTACAAGGAAGCCAGAGAGGGACTCTTCATCAGGGACCATAGTGATAGGACAGGGGCAATGGGTTTGATTTTAAACAGGGGAAGTTTAGGTTGGATGTAAGGAAGAAGTTCTGTGCTATGAGGTGACGGAACAGGTTGCCCAAGGAAGTTGTGAATGCTCCATCCCTAGCAGTGTTCAAGGCCAGGTTGGACAGTCTTCGGTGACATGGTTTAGTGTAAGGCGTCCCACACTAGACGATCTTAAGGTCCTTTCCAACCCTAACTATTCTATGATTCTGCAGCCTCCATGCAAAATTCAGCATTTGTTGGCACTGATGGCAGCTAAATAAAGGCAGTTTGGTTGCTTTTAGAAGAAATTCTCAGAGACTTTATTTATAGGGTTGGTGGATAAAACTCCTTTTTGCCTTAGATTTAAAAAAAAAAAAAAAAAAGAAAGAGAAAGGATTTCTTTTAAGCCAGATTGTTTACTTGAACTATTACACTTGCACCATAAAGTTTTCTGTCTTTTCCTAAAGTCTTGTTTGAAGATGATCATAAATTTGTTAAAGTATTTGTTTGGCTAGAGGAAAGATCCTTCATTTTCATCAGTGTAGCAGAAAAACCAACATGACCCATACTTTTTATGGCATTCTTGGCTGTTGAGGGTTTTCCTTCCTTAAATAGCTATTGTGAATGAGAAAACTGAGGTAGAGAGAGAGAGAGGGCAGAAGTTATGTTTCAAAACAGAGAAAAAACCAACCTGAGAATCTGCTCATTATCTAAAGCAATTCCTCCATGTTTGAAATCAAATAATGAAAACTGGTTTACTCTACAACCTTGAATAACCTGGTCCTTTGTCAGCTGTGTCTCTACTGCTAAATATACTGTTCAGTTGTTTGAGAAGGCTTCTTGTTGGAGAGCATGTTGTTCTTCAAAACTGGGATTTTCATGCAGACTGCCTATTAAAGAGCCCATAAAATGTGAGCTGCCAGACCATGTTGAGGAGTTGTTTGCAGTACATTAGTTACAGCAATCCAAATGCACAGCATATTCTTACCCTTCAATAGCATAGACAGTCACATTCCAGCAGCCAGGAGCTTTCCAGGTCATGCTTGCATTTATTATTTATCACAGAAGCAGCTTATGCTTCTGTATCTCTATCAATAGAGAAAGGTATGGTAACAAACATGCTACAGTTAAAAAAGATTCATTAGAAGCACATTAACTTTTCTGAAGTAACATCATAAATAGTTCTAAAAGTTCTACAGTTTGGATGATAAACAACTTTGGGCTGACGACCCTAATCATAAATCATCTCTGGGTTGGTCCTGCTCTAGTACTGGAAAGAATCCCTGTAAAAGGGCCATAAGATTGCAAGATAAAAAGGTATGCTGATGAAAAAATGATGGTTTGCCATGCTCTTTCCTGAAGAAATCATGTCTTGTTTTGCTTCGTGGTACTAAACCCTTGGCAGAGTAGCACTGTTTTATTTTCCTTCAAATATGCGTTTTCAGTTCTTACTTTGAACTCTGGCTAAAAGAAACTTGAAGTAATGTACATCACCGATGTAAGTTACATCTGCTTTTATTTTCTGAAACCTGTGAAATGAGACAACACTTTTTGGTGCACTTGGAAAACTTCAACTTTGCTCCTCAGTACTTATCTTTTTTCTTCATATTTCTTTCTAAACAATGTTATTAATTGGCTATTGCATGGGTCCCTTGGGAATTCTGATTAAGCCAACCACTTATGCAAAAATCAATCTTTCAATGGCAGGCTTTGTTAATCTTCCAAATTCAATTTCCATTTCTCACATTCTAGGTTTATTGATTATACTTCAGAATTCTCGGATCATCTGTCTGGCTTACTGAATTAATCTGTGTCTAATAACTTAATTGTCTTGAAAAACAGATGTGCTACTTCCACTGAACACTAAAATTTCGTTACAGATATCTAAGGAAGTGACAGCACACACACACATAGCTATTTAAAACCATTTAATTACCTAAACTTTCACACTGAACTGCAGTGAGATTGTGAGTATGAAGGGATGAAAAGGCAAACAGACTGCATCACACAAATGAACCAAGATTTGCCCCAGTGAAATTCTAGTTTTGGTCAGTTTTTGAGGTGAGAAACAGATACTTTCTTATGAAGAAACTTTGCCATAGCCCTAAGTGAAGTTAGGATGCTGCCATACTTGGCATTTGGCAACTACAGCAAAGATAATTTTTCCTCTGAAAAGCCATTTAAATAGATAAGAAAGGCAGAATTACTGACAACAAAAGTGGGGAAAATGGCTTGCCTGCAGTTATATAGACAAAAATATTAGAATAGAAATACTTTTCTGTTTATTAGGAAGGGGTGAAGAGACAAGTGAGCTCGCATTTCACAGGAATTGATCTAAATGGTAATGTTGCAGTCCTGTTTCTAGGTATCTTTTGAATGACTGTGTGCAGGAGCACAAGACCAAACATTACAAAATGCTAAATAGTAAACAAGAGTACATAATCAATTCTTCCAGTCGGAAAGAGGTTGGTGTTTGTAACCCTATTCAATAATTCACAAATCAATTAAAATAACATTATTGTTCTCCCTTTCTACTTACCTGTAACAATATGTAAAGGTCACCTACCATCTAGTTAGGGAGAAAGTGGCAATTAACATCAGTGTAAAATGAGAATATTCCTTTTCTGTTACATAATGTGAGCGTGACATGATCTCCTGCTAAGATGGAGTCTTCAGTAATAGGAGGGTTGAGTTTTTACCTCACAGAGAAGTTAAGAATATCTAAAATTTTGCACTGACTTTAGAAATCTTGTAATTTTGTGTTTAAATAAAGGGAGCTGAAGATATCAGAGGTGATTGGAAGCCTGATTTCTGTTATATTAAATGCCAGCAAAAATACCTCTAGGTATAGTTCTGAATACAAAAGGAGACACTTTTTTCTATTTGGTTCAAGAGATACTTTTTTCTATTTGGTTCACTTAGGCACTTGTAAATGGACATTCCTGTCAGCACTTTGCTAGGATTTCCAGGTGTGACTAAAGCATTGCTTCTGAACTGGGGATTCTCTCTTCTTACTGTTTTTTCTTCTCTTTTCTCACTCCCCAATTAATCTCTTTTAGGTGAAAATTTTCTTGATGGCGTTACCTCCAGAAGACAGTGAAGAAGAAGAAAGCTGAATGCAGAGTACAAGCCATCTCTTGCTGTGGAGCGTGCAGCTGCCTTTAAATTAATAAATCGTAGCAGCACACTTGAGACAGCCTTGGGCTAGCATGACTGCTCTGCATTCAGATGAGAGCCTGTAAGTCAGGGTAGTGTTGAGCTGCACCTTTTGTGCTTGCTGGCTTGGATTCTTGACACCGCTACATTATACTGCCTCAAACTGTGTTACTGTGCTCCATTTCCCAGTGTTCATTTTGAGTTTTTCAGCAGTTTCTGACAAGTTTATGACAAAAATTCAATGGCTTTCTGTGGTTCCAGATAAATCTCAAAAAAATAATGAAAGGAAGAACCATTTTGGGTTTTTCTCATTATAAAAGTTCTTTTCAACAAACCATAATAGGAATGTTTACACTTTGAAATAGCAGGAAGTTATTAATGCTGCATCAGAGGCAAGGAAAATTTGATCTTTGCTTCCTAAAAATATGTAATTCGGGTACTTGTCAGTTTCAGACTTCCATCTTTCCCAGCTTCCTGGTTTCAATTTACTACCACAAAATGTTTTGAAAGCTGCTAACCAATTTGTACTGATATGTCTGGCCTCAAAAATACTAAGTTCCTTATTATTTTAAGGAAATAAGGGAGTGAAAAATAAAGGGTAATATTTATTAATTCTGCTGGAGGGGAAACACTCGAGGCATGACCTCAGCTTTATCAACTGATGCCGAGGACTACATGTGGGTAAATTTGTGCAAATGGCTACCAAAAACTTGGCTTCAGATTCTACCAGAAAGTCTTTAGATCCAATTCATCCCCTTGGAACTGCAAAATGTTTGGTTTGTTTTTTTTTTTTTTAAATCCTTATTGACTGTGTCCTGGGCATATACTGTAATTTAGACCTTTTTTCTCCTTGCTGTAAGATGGCAGATGTGCAAAGAATCAGATGTCCAGCAAGAGTCTCTTCCTGGATTTTTGATGAGATTTCTTTCAAAGGTAAATTATCAAGTGCTTTCTACATGAACTCACATCCTTTCCCAAATACAATGGGATACAGAGCATTTTTGTCAAGTTAACATTTCACTGAAAACAGAGCTTAGAAACACTAAACTCTGTTGAAAATCTAATGTTATGTTTGTCTTTTTCTTTTCCACTGACAGCTTTTTAAAATGTTAAGCATTTCTGTCATTCTCATGTTAGCATATGAAGTGTGAAAATTAATTTTACTTGCAAATTGAAAGATTTGGTTTGGGGGTAGGAGTCATCACTCCTTCGGGGAGACAAAAAAAAAAAAGGGAAAAAACCAAGAAAAATCCAGATCTTCTCCAAGCCTGCAGGAAGAAGTAGCATAGACCCTGTTTGGAAAAACTCATCTGTAAATTAGCAGAAAAGGAGGTGTAAGATGAATCTTATGAACCAACTGGCTGAAGTCAGTGAAGGAGAGCAAAATGTATTTTCTCTAAAAAATATTCCTCTTTTAGAAAGAGATTAATGGCTCTATTATAGTACATTGTTATAACAAAAATAACCTTAACAGCTAACTAGAACCTGTAGCAGATAGGACATCCATAGAGCATGAACAGTGTGCTAAACCAAGGTCTGTCCTTCTCTTATCTACTACTGAAAGAAATCAGTGGGTAAAATGTGAGGAAGAATGAAATGTATCAGGAATAGTACAAAGTTTCTCTGCAATCTATCCTTACATATCATACTTTGCTCATTACAGAAATGTCAGTTCTTTCTTTTTATTAGGTCATCAAATTGATCTCAGTTGTGCACTGTTAAATTCCTGGAAAACAAAAATAACAAATTCCTGAGCTTTTTGCCATATTGCTTCACACAATGAGATAGGGAGAGCTACTTTGCTGCTCTTCTCCAGATGAATTTTCATGGCCTTCCTCTGCTGCAATTCTTGCAAAAAAATAATTATCAGGGTTATAGGTGGGCTGAGACAATTTTCTAACGCAATGCCTTGTACTCTTTTACTGTTTACTTGATGCTTTTTTATCACCATCTTTGTTATATTTGCACTGTAAACTATCAAGGTCAAGATCACCTTTCTATTCTGCATTTTTACAGCACCTAATGCAGTGGCAGTCTGCAGCAAAATTAGGAGTACAGCAAAATGTTCTAACAATTTAACATGTGTGCAGTGTTGTAAGTTGTTGGGAAGTCCATCTCTTAGTAGATTATATGGAAGAAAACATACAGACAAGATGACAGACATTAGTGAGGCGAAGAGGAGACTCTAGGAAATGAATATAAAAGCTTTTTAGATAATTTTCTCTGAACTTTAAAGGGAGGGTAAATGGTTAAAATGCACGGGATAGGACAAATCCAGGTCTTTTAAAGTGCTTAATATATGGTGATGATGGGCTCAGACCAACTTTCACCAAAGGCACGAGGTTATTTTTATTATCTTTGGATCTTTGTCTAATCTTACATAGCTCCAACAAAGAGCAGCTAAATATGCTTTATCATATATATATGCTATAGGGTCTCCACACAGCCTTCTCAGCCTGGAGAAGAGAAGGCTGCGTGGAGACCTCATAGCAGCCTTCCAGTATCTGAAGAGGGTCTTTAGGGATGCTGGAGAGGGACTCTTCAGCAGGGTCTGTAGTGAGAGGAGAAGGGGTAAGGGGTTCAAAGTTTAACAGGGGAAATTTAGATTGGATATGAGGAAGAAATTCTTTCCTGTAAGGGTGATGAGGCACTGGAATGGATTGCCCAGGGAAGTTGTGAATGCTCCATCGCTTGCAGTGTTCAAGGCTGGGTTGGACAGAGCCTTGAGTGACATGGTTTAGTGTGAGGTGTCCCTGCCCATGGGAGGGGGGGTTGGCATTAGATGATCGTAAGGTCCTTTCCAACCCTAACTATTCTATGATTCTATGATATCCCAGATAAACCAAACATCTATGACTGAAGTTGTATTATTTTCCTGAACCAAAATCCCGAGGAAGAGGAATCCTGTCCTCACCGTAATTCATGGTGGATTTATCATTTAGTCTATTTGCTCCCCTATTTCACCACTGGTCCACCAGCACAGGGAGACCTAACTTGCTCCTCCTTTTTTTTTTTTTTTGCAAATGGCCTGTTTATTTCACAATGACTGCAACTTAGGCTGGTTTCAGTGGCAATCCTGGCTGCTCAGCAGTTCTGAAAATTAACTCAGTGCTTTTATCCCCTTTTTATATCTATACAAATAAAAGTTAAGTATTTCTCTATGAATAAAAACATGGTAGTAAGAATAAAAGCTTTATTGATCATTGTAAGAGCATTAAAAAGGCTTTGCAGAGTCACTAAGTTCAGTTATGATGTCTAAAACTAAACAACAATAAAGATCTTTGAATTAGATGTTAAGAGTATTACTGAAACACAGAACTATTTGGTTAGTTAGGTACATCCAATCATGAAAAGCAGAGGGCAACAGCAGGAAGAAGTATCAAAATGGTCACAAAGGAAAAGGACATAAATACATATTCATATATATATTTAATATTATATGAAAGCTACTGGACCTGGACATAATCGTACTGTATAGCATTACTTATAGAGTGAAAACCACAGTATATATTCATCAGGCTCATAAACTCACAAGCAGGCTAATAATTTGTTACCAATCAGATTTTTTTTTACAAAACTGATTAGAAGACTTAATCAGGGATTGACCAGGTGGAGTATTTTTTGTACATGTTACAAATCCCAAAACTTTTCCAGAAGAAACTACAGCTGAAATAGGCACAGAAGATATAAGTTGGGAGGGAATTCAGATTGATATGGACATAAATGATTTCATGACAGTAGAAGGTGTCCCTGTCATGGCAGGGAGTTGAAACTAGATGATCTTTAAGGTCCAAACGATTCTATGATGCTATGGATAGAATCCAAGATTCCTGACTGCTCCCTCCAAAGTGCTGTCCATTAAATTGCATTAGTATAATTGCACGAGACTTAGGTCTTGAGCTTTCTGCTATTTCAGTTCTTTGTCCAGTGTAATAGATACAACATTTTTTAAAGTACTTCAAGTCAAAATGCAATTTGTTTGGGCTGTTCATAGGATGAGAAGTAGTTGTTAAAAAAAACCCAGAAAATGAAAAAATAGTATAGTTCATGAAGTAACAGGAGACATCAGAGACACCAAAAGTATATTTTGTCAATCTGATAGAATACACTAATCTTTTGCAACCAGAAGAGTTTTCCTACTGATAATTAAGATGTGATCTTGATTAACTAGCTTTTCTCAGGTGTATTCAAGGTACAGTACAGTTGTCGTGTAGCAAGCTCCTAATGCATGTGGAAATCTCAAGATGAATTTCCACATGCAGAGGTTTGTTTGAGAACATTGGGAATAATCTAATCTGCTATTTTAAATTTAATTTAGTTTTAAGAAGGTTTTTTTTACACTTATGCTGTGTCCCTGCCACGGTTGCGTGCTGAGAGTATTGCACATCACATTAGATTAAGGTCAATTAGCAGTGTTATAAAGGTGTTTTGTTTTTTTTTTTTTTCTGTCTCTATCTTCTTTTAGAATGAAGCATCACTGCAATTTTATGATTAAAACCCTGTGTCTTGAAGTGTATCAGATAAGAGACCTTGGCTGGCCTCCAGCTGTGATTAAGGCTATGTGGGCTTTTTTTTGCCTAAAAGGTCATGAGGAATCAGAACTTCGTTGACCCTTTAATCAGAACTGATTAAGTGGTGGCTTGCTCTCTGGTATTCCATTACCTTCCATGTGGAGCTTATAATAAGGAGATACTGCTCTGTCAGCAGCCATAGGAAAATTCAACCTTTGAAAGACTTTGTGGACAACATCCTACAAACTGATAGGAGATTTTGAGTACTTTATCTTGCTGTTAAACAATTTGAGAGAAAACTGGTTTAGAAAGTCTTAGAATCCTATTGATGGAGTGACGAATATTTCCAAGACAACTTATGTCTTAAACATAAGCACCTGGGATGTTGTAAAATCCTTCAGGCATTTGGTGTGGCTAGCAGAACTCTCTTTCTGCACAGGTGGAAGAGAAGAGAGGGGACCAATGGTAATAGGTTATAATTTTCTGTTCTAAAAGTAGTTTTAAGGGACAATGTAAAGAATGGAAAATACTGACAAACAAGTGATGACAAAGGAATACCCACTTCATCAGTTCATGTCTCACATATCTTCATATGTCTTCTGCCTCTTAGATGAAAGGCTACTAAAATCTCAGCTGGATTGCCCCCTTTTCTGATTGGTGAGTAGATTTATGGAGATGCTTGCTAATTCAGCCATGAAGTCAGTTATCAGGGACTGTAGAGCTCACAGGAAAAGTTTCAAATTATCTGGAATGTTAATGATTCCACACAAATAGGAAAATTGCTCCCTATGCTTTTTTTTCAGTTTTGTAGCAGAAGCTGTATCTTCTAGTTATTGAAGGCTTCCTGGAGTCTTCCTCTGTTTCCTACCAGTACAGCAACATGAAAGTTTGAACACTTATGCATCTGAATGCCATTTTTCTTATTTTCTGAGCTTTGGTTTGGGCACTGAGAGAGCATCAATTGCGAACAAAGAGCACCTTTGTCCACGTTAGTGTGTGTGTGTGTATGAGTGCATGTATGTATGTACATATATATATATCTATGTATCAGTGATTTAAGTCTGGCTCTGCTCTGTGAATATTACAGCTCAGAATAGCAGGTAAAAAAATGATAGGGTTTAGTCTGTTCATGTGATCAAATCAGTCACTATCATTAGGCAAATGAACGGAGTAGAAAAATTTCCATCAGCTTTATTTAGGTTAGGCCAATGGTGATCTGACAGTGTGTCAAAAGAAGCAAAGAAATATGCACTTTTAATGGACTTTATTATCTTCTATTGGACAGTCATAAGAAGACAATTTTCATAATATACATATTCCAGGGCAATCTCATCTTGCTTTAAATGTCATACAGGCTTGGATATGTGTTATTAAACTTAATAATGTATATTATAGTCTGTGATGTTAATAATCTTAATGTACTGGGCAATGTTTCTACAGATTAGTAAGTCTAGGATTTAAGAACTTACAGTTCAAATAGAACAGACAATGAGCCAGAAATATTCTATGAAAGCATTAGGATGAATAGGACCACCAAAGAATGACTTGGCCAGCTATTCTGCATAGCAGTGTGTTGGCCTGGAAAATATGAAATCTAATTATGGTAGCCATGCAGCTGGAATAATGCAAAGTTGGTGACTGTGCCCGAAATGCGGCAAGAGAGTAAATTAAGAAGTGGAATGTCTGTAGACAATTAAGGGACTAATGAGAGTCTACACAAGGGGTTCTTGGCCTTTAAAAGGCAAACATACATATTAGGAAATGACAACATCTGAAAAATTACAAGAGGACCTGAACACTTAATGCACGTAATGGCTGGGTCTTGCATGCATGGTCAGTGTACAAGCAAAGTGATTTAGAAGTGCACATTACATCCTAAGGCTCAGGTTAGAAGATGATAACCAGCTATAATGCACACTGCACGATGCAGTTATTCTGGAAATAAAAAGCGCAGCCTGTATTCTTTGTTTTATACTGATGCTTAACCCCACTATGACCTTTGTCACCCCTGTGTGACCTTTTATAATGTTATAATGTTGGTTTTGGTATGCACTGTGCAGTCCTGAAGAGAGAAATAGGGATGATAAATCCAGCAATGCACAGAGGTGTGCATCAAGACAAGGCTGAGTGTGTCACACTACCAGAAAAGGAGTTCAAAATAAGTTCTAGAAAACCAACCAAAAATCCACATAAGAGAAACATAGACTAAATAAAATTGCTCTTAGATGGGTGAATGTTATACAGTTAAATTACCACATGTGAAGTGTAGGTATCCATAGTTAATTCTCAATGGCTATATGGAACCCACACAGATGAGAAGAAGACAAGCATGACAGTGTCTTTTAAAGTTCTTCAGAATGCATTCCAGGTAACAGTGTTGACTCTTCCTTTGTTTATATCTGATTTTACCTTCATGTATTTCTGTTGACTTCATATGATGTAATGATGATAGGATGCAATGTAATTTTCACCCTTCTTGAGGTAGATATTATCACAGATATGTTCTTCCTTCTACTATGCAGAAGACTTCTGTGATTCATCCTACTTTGGAGCTGAATGAGGGTATTTCAGATGCAAACAAATATCAACTGAGCTTCTCTTTTTGAAGATTAACTTGTCCAAATGGATTTCATAAATTTTGGAGTCTGGATTAAATACTTTCTGATACATCTTCATTAAAAAGAATTTGTTCATTGGAAGAATGGTGGTGTTCATGCATGCCGCTGTATGCTGCAAGTTCTTAGGTCATTTTCAGTGTCCCAGGTCTTGTAGTTGTTACCTAAGCCTTGTCATGCCTTCAGTACCTTTGAACAGAAGGGAAGTGAAAGAGAAGTGATAGCAGAAACCCCACTAAAATTGAGCTAACTAATCATATCTCAGCTTTTGAGTATTTGTCTTTCAGTCTCTCATCCCTTTCATTTTATTTTTTTTTTTTAAAGACAAGCCTCGAAGAGCCATAGGAGTGACATACCTTTTTTGCTTTTATGTGCAGTTTTATGGGTATTTTGTTTAATAACAAACTCACAGTGTGTCATGGGTTCAGCAGTAGCAGTCGTTTTTTCTCCTCCTTGGTAGCTGGTGCAGTGCTTGTGTTTTTTGATTTTGGGCCTTGGAACAGCGCTGATAACACCAGTGTTTTCAGTTACTGCTTGGTAATGTTTTGTCAGGCCAAGGACTTTCTGAGTCTCATGCCATGCCAGGGAGGAGGGGAGCCAGGAGGAAGCAGAGACAGGACACCTGACCCAAACTGACCAAAGAGGGTATTCAATACCACAGCACGTCATGCCCAGGATGTGAACACGGGGGGCAGAGACCCGAAAGGGTGTGGTGGTGGACTGGGGGTGCACGACATGGTCAGGTTTTTTGGTACTGGGAGGTTCGCTGCTGGGGGGTGCACTGGCTGGGTCGGGCTTGGTGAGCAGTTGTATTCTTTTTCTTGTATCTCTCTTGTATTATTACTGATGGAGCAGTGGGGGGTTCGCTGTTGGGGGTGCACTGGCTGGGTTGGGCTTGGTGAGCAATTGTATTCTCTTTGTTTGTACTTCTCTTGTCATTATTATTACTGGTAGTAGCAGTAGTGATTTGTGTTACACCTTAGTTACTAAACTGTTCTTATCTCAACCTGTGGAAGTTGCATTCTTTTGATTCTCCTCCCCATCCCCCTGGGACTGGGGGAAGAAAGAGGGAAAGTGGGTGAGTGAATGACTTTAGTGAGTTTTAGAGACTTAAACCATGACAGTTCTTTGTGACAGTGATTTGTGACTACTTCAACTGGAGCACTTTTCTGTTTTTTTTTTCTTGTATTATTTCTACAATGTTTTCAAGCACATTTCAAGTTGACAAAATGGTATTCAACTGACCATCAGGTATTTATCTTCACTTGTAGGAGCAGAGCTTTCTGATGCTAAAGCACATTCAAGGAATTATTCTATGCTTTGATGGGGAGTATATTCTAACTAAGATCTTTTGAATGGATTCTTATAGTTTTGTAAATTAACTTTAGTGGAATTAAAGTATAGGATGCTGTGTAAGTGTGACTCAATTGCATATTTTGGTTATTATGCATATTTGCATTAATTTTGGTTCCAAAATTTGGCCGGGGAATCTTCATTCATTTCACCTGCAGACATTCAGCCTTAAAAGAGCACCAACTCCACTGAGTTAAAGATAAAATTAATAAGAGATTGACAAAAAAAAAAGTTTAAGAACTTCAAGAACTGTGTAATCTCAAAATCATAGCAGTTATGTAAAAACTTCTCCAAATACACAAGAAGCAGAAGCATTTACCACAGCTCAGAGAAATCCAGAAATTTTTCAAGGTTTATATGAAGTATCAGAAGGCATGAGGCTACAGCTGAGTAGCTGAGTGAATTTGTTGCACTGCTGTTTGCCATTCAAAATAGCTGTAAAAGGAGTCATTATTTAAAGGAAAAAGAAGTTGGAGGACTTTTTTAAAAAACTGATGTGTCATCTGGAGAGGTCTTGCAATAGTTGAACAGTAACAACTGCAAATATAAGGTTCTTTTAACTTGTGAGATTTCTGAACTTAACTATGGTTTGTAAGCTCTCATTAAAGTGGACTAATGGTAAGTGGGAATGCAAAGTGGTGTCTAAATTTTAAAAATGCTCCATAAAAATTACTAATCCATAAATGGGACTTTTGTTCTGTGTCAAGTTGTAAAAAACATAACAAATAATAAAATTATTAGAGATGCCGATTAACATTATATACTGGGAAAGAATCAAAACAGTTTTTGTGAAGGAATCTTCTTCCATGAAAAGTACAAAATTTATTGAAGTTTCTCAAAGAGAGCAAATGAATGAGTAATACATGTAAGGAGTATAAAGGGTTTTAATGAAACTAATCTGTTGTGAAATCAAATAAACGAATAAAGAATAAAAAGGAATAAAAATTTTGTCATGCCTTAATAACTGTTTTAAATATAAGGCAGGATGGGGGCACAAAAAAGTAAGTTTTCACAGTGAACAGATGGTCTCATGGGTTGCCACAATAATTCATACTAAACCCCAAGCTTGTAACTTTCTTAGATTGTATTGTAAAGAAATGAATAAAGATAGAGCAAAAGTGGCACAAATTTATTTATGACAATACATTTTAATGAAGAGGTACCAAGGAAGAATGCAGATATATCTCGCATAGTGACTGGGCAACAGTAAGAAGTGGTGTAATATTTTGTGGAAACAAATGCAAAAGCCTACACCCTCAAAGTGAAATACTCTTGCTACACACACATTAATGTGCTATAAATGTCCTTTTACAATTCAGAAAGGAGGTCCTGAAATTGTTATGATAATTTTTCTGAAAACATCAGCTTGTTAAGTTGAGAACTGAAAGCAGAAAATACCATTACAATATTGTAATGGTATGACCATTATTATGACTTTATGACCATTATTTGAAAACTAAGGCTGTATCTACATAAGCATTTTACTTCCTATCAGCAGTACACTTCTGATCTTCCTGATCATCCCCACTGACTCTACTTTGCTTTATCTTGCAGGGTAGTCTCAGAGCACAGAAAATTGTTTCCTATTGGATGACACTAAGCCATTTAGCATCAAGCTGCTAATGGGTGTTAGGCCACAGGATAAGAACAGACCTCTTCTGCTGTAACTCCCACCTCTTCCCATATATGTATAATATGCATTCTAGTTCCTCAATTGCTCTTGACTTCTGCTACTACAGGACTGCACCATTGGCCGTTGTAGATGTAGCATTTGTCATTTCATCTCTGAGAGGATACAACAATCCAGCCACTGTATAGAGAGAGACTGTGCAGAGCAGAAAGATGGAAAAGCGGTAGCACCTTCTGTATGAAAATAGTCAAGGACTCTTACATTGCAGAGAAGAAGATGGAAGATATAAAAAGTATTCATTAGACCTGGAGAGCTGAAAGACATCAAAAGCCATCTAAAGAAGTTTAGTTAATACTAGTGGCTAACATTGATAATATTTAAGGAAACCTCCCACTCTTTGAGAGCATAATGAAGAGTACATGTCAAGTCACTTTAGAATGCAGTCTTGTCGTTATCTCTATTTTCAGCAAGGAATATGGAAACATGAAAAGAGAAAGGTACTTTTCCAAAGTCATGCAGGAGGAAAATGGCTACAACATGAAACACTTGTCTCCTAAACTCCATCTCTGTACTTGCCCTGACACTAATGAGAGTCAAACCTTTTTTTGCAAATATTATCAGATGAATCAGGGTCCCTGTTCCCTTCTAGTAAAGTTGTCTGAGATATATGTGACTGAGGGCCTAGTAATTGCACGGTTAATACCGAAAGGTTTTAGAAAAATTGTAAGACAGCAAAAAGCCTTCATTATTTCAATTAGAAGAGTAGGCCATGTAGATTGAATTCAGGCAGGAAACATGTTCCAGAGACAGTTTAGTTTCGAAGGAGGGTGAATTGGACCTTTTTCTGAGGGCTGCTCCTGAGAAGAGATGAAATAAATAACACTGCATAAGTAAAAGATTTGTGCAGACCTTATTAACAGGCGAAGGACTGTTATTTATTAGCTACTTAAATTGTCTTAGCTTCTCACCAATATCTTATTAGGAAAGGGAAGGAAAGGCTTTTTCAATGGGTGAGTAAAGATTTAACAATTATCCCAAGAAACTTAAACCGCGAGGCAGTATAGGTGCTGAGGAGTGAGATAGGCTTCCACGAGCTTTATTTCTAACTGAGGGAAATCTGTTCTGACACTAGAGGATCTTTTTGGTTAGCAGATAATGATGAAGTAACTGAAAGCTGGAGATAAAAAAAATAAAAAAAGATTAGATCAAATCAAATAAAGTAGACGGCTTTTTTTTTTTTCCCCTCGTTACAGTCCAAGTAAGTTACTAGTAGAGCAGAGATAAATCTCACAGGAGTATGAAAGGATGCGAGTTATCACAAGCCTTTCTAAAAACTGTAGTCTAATTTGGTTGCAAATCAGTGGGATTTATATAGCGTTTCTGACAAAGTGGGGCAAATTTTTATTGTGGCTGCAGTTTATTTTACTGGGGTCATGCATGACTTCATGACTTATCTTGTGTATATCTCCATGAAGCAAATGCATTTTTCAGGGGTGGTGATAGATTTAGAAGGCAGCACTGATGGAAACAAGGATACCAAAGGTCTATTTTATATGCTATTTTTTCTCACTTTTTTTTTTTTTTTTTTTTAGATCTAGACATTTCTCTGTGCAATATTTTCCTTCTTATGTCTTTTTACTGAGTTACTGATCTTTTTGGATTACAAGCATCCCAGATACATTGTCTGACCATGTCCTTTTAAGGGCAGGAAACACTAACATCCATAGCCTGCACTATAGCTGGATCTTATCTAAGCGGCCGAAAAAAGTATAGAGTGGTCAGATGTGCCTGTTCCATCAAAGCCATCTGTCCTATCATTCTGTAGGTGTTGATACAATGCTCTGCATAAATGTGGTCCTTTATTTTAAGGAAATGTTAAACTGATGACAGTCTGTCAGGGGACAGCTACTGTACTGTTGCACACATCAATCATCACTGTACCGTGTAAGTAGTTGCATTAAAATATGTGGGAATATTCCAGAAAAACTTTTCCACATAATGCCAGCCTTATCTTGCCCTATTTCTCCCTCCACCCCCCCTCTCTGTTTAATAGTTTTTAAGCCATACAACAGTTATATAATAAGCACATTCAACATGAGGTTTTGAAAACTGCAAATTAGACCCACTTTTCAAAACAAAGGTTGACGCTTAAGTTGTCTTTTCATTCTGAAATCTCTCCTCTTTAGTTAAAACTTCAGGCTTTTCTTTAACACCCTAACACCTAGACTCACAAATATGTTTGAAGCCAACAAAACTACATACATTAAAAATATTTAAACTATCTTAAAATATGAAAAGACTAGAGGTGTCCAAGCAGCCATCTATATTCCTCTGCGAGTGAATCATGCAAATGAAAGACCAGAAGTTTACAGACTTGTCACAGCATTCCAGGAGATGAAGTTTCAAGAAAAGTGAATTTTTTGAGAATCGTAATGAAAAAACCTGGATTTGATAATGCTGGCTGATTAACAAGTAAACAAAGCATAATTTATTATTTTCAGGCTCACTAAAGGGTAGGTTTCCAGACTCTCTTCAGAGGATTTTTTAAAGTGCTGTCTTCTCTCATGTGCTTCTTCCTTCTGATAAAGATGTCTAATAAAATCTATGTTTAATGAGTAGATACTTTGTTACCCATTTAGGCACCCTGTAATTTTGCCATTAATGGAATGAACAACTGCAAAGTCACCTTTTCTACCCCCTCCGTGGTTACTGCAACTGTCCCTGTTTTGCCTGGGGGTCCTGCTGGAAAACCATCTATTCCTCCTCCTCTTGCACTCTTTTCAGCCCTTGAGCTGAGGTCTGGACACCCTTTGCTAACCCAACATGGGAACTATCTATTTTCTCTGACTCTGCCAGGCAACCAGGGTAAGAGTTTGTCATACTCCATCCCTCGTTAATAAACAGCTATTTAACTGCCTCAAGTCTTGACACTAATCACTGTGGCTGTCCTTTAAAGCTTCCTGTAATGTTGTTTCAGTTTGATGGCTTTCAGCCGGTCATGCATTAAGGACAGCTGGCTGGCAATCTATCACGTTGCTTTACGCACTGCAACACAGTTTGACTGACATGAGCTGACATGATCCCACACTTGGTAGCACAACATGACAGCTTAAAATATGGGAGTGGGTCATACCAGCCTTCTTAACAGTCCTTACTCATTTCAGACCCAAATTCACCTCTTTTCCTCTGCAAAATAAAAACACCCCCACTCCGAAAAAGAAAAAAAAAAAACAAAAACAAACAAAAAAAACCCACCAAAAACCAAACCCTTGATGCATTACAGCAATTTCCAGCAATTTCTTTGCTTCATCAGTGGGGAATTATGAATCTGGGTATTTGCATGAAAATTTGGTATTACTAATCCTTTTTTAAAAAGATATTTCTTCTAGTCATTGTTTGATATTGGAGCTCTGGGAGGCTAAAAGCTTATGGGCATAAGGCAGGTGGGAAATGCTCTGAAAACAAAACAGATGACTGAATCCCAGCTTAATTTTCTGTTCTGGTACAGTCTCTGTATGACTCAAGGTTAGTCACTTGGGCTGGATTTTCAGAAGCATTTGGATGCTAAGCCCTCATTTGAATAAATAGATGCTTACTCCTTAATACCTTTAAATAGTTAATAATTTTAGCCTCTAAGTAAGGTTAATTTCTTTTTGTCTGAATTTTCTTTTTGGAAAGTTAAATATCTTCTTCACAGTGTGGAAAAAATAAGAGGTTTGGATGCATTACAGACACAGCTGAGGAAGATGGGTGGAAAATATCACTTTGATTTTTCTCTATTCCAGTAAAGACTCCAGACTTCTAAATGTACTGGGAACATTCTGGTTGGAAGCCTTCAAAGCTCCCATATTTTTCTGATTATATCATTTTGGCATTCTAGTGCTATTGTTTTGGCATCTGGCATTTACTCTGCCGGTAGAGATATTTTTACTCAGAATGTATCATGTAGCTACGAGCCATCTGCGATGTAACTTCATTTCAGACATGGTCTATTATTGAATCATGAATTGTATGGCAGTCTGCAGTGATACTTCCCTTCCCCCCCTCCCCCCTTTTTTTTCTTTTGACCAAGGTCTGTTAGTTCAGTATTTAGATAGGAAAATATCCTTCTGTTATAGATAATCTTTCTATTCCTCTTCAGCTCTGGCCACTGTAGACTTCGTTTTTTAAGTATCACCCTCTTATTCAAAACTAAGAAAAGTTATTCAATCCTTCCTATCTCTAATTCTCCATCCATCCAGTTTTCCCTCACTTTTGCAACCTCCCATTTGCAAAGTCATGGATATTTAAGAAAAAAAAAGCTTTTCCTGTTGACAGCTGTGACAAATGTTCATCCATTACTTTCAGCATAATTAAATTATTTTCTTAATTGTATCTAATTAATTTTTAAACTTTTCAAATTTCAAATTAAGACACTTACAGTAAGAGAAGTTTCTCAAAGTTGCAAGGGAATGAAACAACTTTCCTTGTATTTCATACTGAAACTAAAATGGAAAGTGCAGAAGAGTATATTTAAACAAAACAAAGGTGAAGCCATAAGGAAAATACCCTTTGGCATTCAAAGCTCACAGTCTACTACCACTTTTTGAATTTATGCATAAATATATACCTTGATGGAGCTACTGATAAGAAGAGCATAAATCATACTTAATAATTGAATGTAGCTTTCATGCATCCAAAATTTGTGGTCACATCTGCCTACCTTGCTACATCTGGCAGGCAAGATAATAATTAGGTTCTCTCACAGAAATGAGATTAACAAAAAAAAAAAGTCTTTGCAGGCATTGTTATTCCTTCAAGAAATTTCAGACCCTTTTTTTAATTGATATAAATAAAATCAGCCCTGCTGAAGCCACCTAAACCCTGCTGATACATGCCTGCAGAGAATCTGTCTTTCCATTCCTGGGTCAGGTTTGACAAGAGTTGCATGACCCACTGCTTTTTTGCTTTGACAATCTCCAAAATAGTTGTTATAATTTTGTCTTCGTGGGAAGGTTTCTTCAGCCTATTTTGATTTCAAATGTTTTAACATAAAAAAATAGCTGAAGCAGAAAAGAAAATTAAACCACATTTGTATACGTAGATAATGAATTGTTTTACTAAAACAGCAGAAGATTTTAGTTTTAGTCTAAAACATTTTGCTACAACTAGCACTGTCTATTTCTGTTTAAAGGCACAAGATTCCTTCTACATGTCATATATTTATACAGGGAGAGAGCGTATTCTTTCAGCTCACAGAAAAGAAACAGAACTCTGAGTAAGTCAAACATTTTAAAAAGTGATTAATATACCTTATTATGGCCTTTTGCACATAGTTGCATTTCAACTTGAAAACAAAGTTAAATACTGTGTAGCTCCTGTTCTTTCTGCACCCTGTGGGACTTTGTGGGATGACTTGATGCTCTGTGCATTAAGCAGCTACAGTAGATTGAATCAGAGAAGAATTTTACCCTCATTCATCTCTTTTTGAGAATCATGTCCAGGATGGAGGATGAGCCTATACTAGGGGAGGAGGTCAAGAAAAGTTTCTATTTGCTTTAGTTGAATCAAGGCCAGAAATATTTTTATACAGGTCTGTTGTGCCACGTCTAGCCCTGTAATACTAAGATTGATCAGGGCAAAGAAAAAACTCTCATGGGAGCTGAATTTTCAATGTTATCATATGGGAAGGAATGCCTTCTTGACCCTAAGTTTATGTCCTAAGAATGAAACCTGATAGAAGCTGTCAGTTTTATCTTAAGCTGCAGGGCTATAAGGATTATTTCAGCTGAGGATTTTAATATTGGTCTCTGCCTTCACACAAGAAATGACACTTATGTAAGGAGATAGGAAGAGCTTTAAGAATTAAAATGAACTTAAACTGCAGATTCTGTAGGACACAGATATGCTTTCTGTCTGGATTAACACAGACACTGCTGAATTTTCCATTGATTCTGCAACTTTTGCCAAAAAGACAGCAAAGGGTCAAAGGCCTGATCTGAATGTAGCAGTTCAGCTTGCTGCAGCCCCTGGTGGGAGACGATAGTAGGGAGGGGACAGTTGTCGTTTATAAGTAAAAGTCCCTGTTTCTATTAGGAGGGCTTGTTGCTCTACATCTCCAACCGTGTGGTGCCTGTGTTTTTCCAAGGCTCAGGAGCAGATAAGGGAAGTGACAGGGCTGTGGCTATTTCCATTTTGGACTTCCTCCTCTTGTGTACAGCCAAAGATTGATCTCCAGGGATCCACAGCAGATACATGTCCTCTTTTAGTTGGTGGAAGGGGCCAAGGGGGCAGACTAGGGTAGGTGTGAGTGGACCTGTAACTTGTGTCAGTTTTCTTCCCTCTATCAAATTGCAATTGACTGGTGAGGTTGTGACTAATTGGTGAGATAGCTGAACAGACAAGGTAGGTATGCAGGGTTTCTTTTTTCTGGGGCTGGTGGTAAAACAAAACCCCAAATCAATGAAGACAAAAACCTACAAGCTTCCTGGTCCTTCCTCTCTGTGCAATAAAATGTCTTTGTACCATTATATGCAAATGGTATCTGGATATAGATATAAGAGTGACAGAGGTTACGTGAAAGAAGTCCCATCTGCTACTCATGTTGGAGTACAGTAAATATCACCCATAGACTTTCTCCCCACAGTGAAGGAGAAGGATGAGGATGGGTGAAGCAGGGGTGTAATATATCTAAGAAATATTATTCCACTGTGGTCATTCAAGTCACCTGGGAACAATTCCTTCACTTTCCTCCTGTGAGGATTATCCTGTAAAGGAACACCATTGTTTGCTGTGTCCTTGTGGGACTGAGGGTATCTCATTTGTGACGGAAGGTTCTAATGTCCTTGATGCAAAATGGTTCAGATGGCAGAATGGAGGGAGAAGGAAGTCATGGCTTTTGAGGCTGCAAGGGGCATGGGGAGTAATAGGTGCACACAGTCCCAAACAGAGTCAGGGGAATTGATTTGTTGAGATGATTGCAGCAGAATACTTTTTCTTAATTGAATCTTGGGTGTTCAATCAGGAGTTGTGCGTCATGCAACTTGAGATTCTGGAAAGTATCCAAAAAGGTAGGTGACAAAGAGGGACACAGGAACAACATCAGATGAGAAGGTGAATCCTTCAGATCAGGTATATTGTCAGGATATGACCTGGCCAGGATTTTTTCTGTTTTGCTGATTCTTGAACAGCCTTTGTGGAAGAGTTCTGAAGAGACATCTCTTGGAAGAGAGAACCATGTATTATGTTTCCTCTGCTTTAAAACCAAGGAAGGACAGGGCTTTTTTTCCAAGGAAAAGCTGCGCTGCAAAGGGTTTGAAAAATCACTTGCTATTTGCCTGTCTTAGGTAAGGTCTCTGGGAAAGGAAGGCCACATGCTATGTTGTTGAGAGAGACTAAATCTAGGAGACAAGAAAAAAGTCATCCAAGGTAAGGTTGATTGTGTGGCAACAACAAACCAATGTAATGCCCTTTCAGATAAAACCAATGTATTGATCTCTGCAACTTGCTGTGTGTGAAAAATGCCAGCTGCAACTATTGGCAGTGCAGTGGAGATCAATTTTATTGATCCATCAAGTTGTTACTTCGGGAAATGGCAGTCGGAGCCTGAAGACTGGCACTACGCCTCTATGTCAGCATGGATCAGGAAGGACCAGCCAGGAGAGAGAGAACTGCAACAAACTGCAAGTGGTGTTTGCTGCGACAAAGTCAACTGGGGGCAACATTTCTCTGTAGCTCACTGCTGGAGTCCTCAGAAGTAGCTCTTAGTTACAGAAAAGATTTTGGGGGTGTCTGAACACTGTCCTGGATAAGAGATAAATAGGGGAAATTATGGCCTTATGTTGTGGTTTAAGCCCAGCTGTAACTCAGAAAACCAAGCAGTCTCTCACTCCCCCCCCGCCTCCCCCCCGCTCCCAGAGGGATGGGGAGGAAAATCAAAAGAATGTAACTCCCATGGGCTGAGATAAAAACAGTTCAGTAACTGAGGTAAAACACAAATCACTGCTGCTGCCACCAATAATAATAATGACAAGGGAAATAACAAGGGAAGAGAATACAACTGCTCACCACCCACCGACGAATACCCAAACCGACCCAAGCAGTTATCTAAGCCTTTCTGGTAACTACCTCCATTTTATATACTGAGCATGATGTGCTGTGGTATGGAATGTCTCTTTGGTTAGTTTGGGTCAGGTGTCCTGTCTTTGCTTCCTTCTGCCTTCCCCTCCTCCCTGGCAGAACATGAGACTCGGAAAGTCCTTGGTCAGAGTAAACATTACTGAGCAGCAACTAAAAACATCGGTATTATCAGCGCTGTTCCCAGGCCGAAGGTCAAAACCACAGTACTGCACCAGCTACAAAGAAGGAGAAAAATGACTGCAACTGCTGAACCCAGGACACCTTATTAAGGAGCTCTTAGTCTTTCACATGGTCTTATGTGATGTCCACTGAAAACTAGGAAACAGGAGGGATATTGGGGGAAAAGGGGCTAAAAGGCCTAAAAAAAAAAAAAAAAAAAGGAAAAGAAAAAGAAGAATAAAGGTGTTGACAACTGTAAAACTCTCCAGGCAATTCTAAGCACCTGCAATAAAATACTTTACTAATAACAGCCATAGCTGTTTGTTTGACTAGATGGAACTTTTTTAACAATCCAAAACATCACCTTTAAGAACTATTTCAGTTTGCTGGCTGCGAATGTTCTTTCTGGTATATTTTTAGCAGTCTTAGAGATTCCTTTCTTTCAAAAATTAGGCTTTTCAAATGAAATTAACTATTTTTGTTCAATTTTAAGTATTCATCTCTAAGATATCCAGCATAAGACATCCTGTGTGTTGTTCAGTGGTATTGTCCTGATTTAAAACTTCCTAATGAAGGGTCTCAGCAGACCCTAGAAAATCTCAATGGTTAGCCTATGATCTCCTAATGTTAGCATAGTACATGGTGAAACTGAAGTGCTCACAGTTTCTTATTTCTACTTTCAAGATCTTTAAAACTCAGCCCAAGAGTCTCTAGGTAGCCAGGAACATTGCCTTTGCAATCAGCACATGCTTGGCATTAAATATTGGTTTAAATGACTTAACCTTCCCTTTTGATTACAAATTCATGGTGTTCAGCCTCATAGCATCTTCTACAGTGATTTAAATTTTATTTGAGAAATTTATTTTATGATACTAAAATATTATCTGAACACTAGAATTATATTTGAGGGGCTATGATAATGTAGGAATCATTTAATAGTTGTGGCATAATTAGTTTAAAATTATGTAAACAGTTCATGTGTAATTATATTTTTCTTTTAAATACATTAATTATTTATGAAATACTAAAGCACTGAGCTGTCATGCACTAAGAAAATAACATTGCTAGACACACAATGAATCAGAGTTCTTAGCAAAAATTCATTAGAATATTTTAAAATCATCCAATATTAAAAAAGATTACTTACAGGAATACTCAGAAGTCATGAATTGCAAACAAACAAACATATGTATTAAGTTGTTGACACTTCAGATACAAAAATTCCTATTGACTGCAGTTCCTGGAATAGCAGCAGAATTTTGGTTTTGCCATAGTTTCTAAATAGAAGCTTAGAAAGTTGGGAAGATCACAGAAACACTCCAGTATAATAATAAAAATATTCAGCAGAGAATTACATATTATAGATAAAAAAAAAATAATCACCCTGTTTGTACAGTTTAAACAAGCATGACAATAAGTCATTTATGGATCATAGGTAAATCACAAAAATACCTTTCATCTTTAAATTTTCTCTCCTGCCAAAAAACCCTCCAGAACAAACTGCACAAAAAGGGACCCCAGTAGAAAGAAAGAAAATTATGTATATAAGGGGATTTATATCTTTTTTACCAGGCTAAACTTTTTTCACAGAACCTAGTTAAAATAATAAAATCTTGGGAAATGCAAATCAATGTCTTATCTCTAATTAACCATGTAGTACTCAGAACAAAGACCAAATTTCTTCAAAGTTCCCAACTTTCCCTTTCATGCAAGCAAAATATTTCCTGGGTCCACTGGTTCAAATACCATTCAATTTATAACTGGATTTTTTTCCTCCCATCCCCCAGTGCCAAAGTTTCAGCAGCTTTGGCCTATCTGTATGGAATTTTCTTGGGAGAATTTGTTTCTGTTTTTACCATCTGTGTAGTAGAATTTTTGCATTAGTCAGAGTTTCATATTTTCAGCTCATAGTCACTTGAACTCTGACATATTTTGTCTAAAGGAACCCTGGAACAGGAATGTGCAGCAATTTTGGTATCCACGTTCATTCAAGCAGACTCATAGTCAGTAAGAGTCCTGCCTGCTTCTGGACTTGCAGCTGTGAAAAGGAGACTATGGGAGTTAACACAAATTGTCCTATTGCCAGAGCAGGAGGACTAGTGTTCCTGTCTTACTCATCTGCAGCTGTCTGTCAGGTCACGGCATTGTTTCTCCCTCTTCCTTAATTGACACAGTCTGCAGTCTGTTTGTTTCCAAAAAGAATGGGTGATTTTCAGAACCTGGATGGTAGCTGGGGAGCAACATCAGGTTATAGTGAGTAGCCAGCCCAGCAACTGAAAGCCATTCTTGGAAGTGTTGCATATAGCAAATAAAATTGAAGAAAATATCTTTTGGATTTCAGTGAGGGTAAATTCAGGTGTCCCTCAGGGATCGGTGTTGGGACCAGTCTTGTTCAACATCTGTGTCAGTGACATGGGCAGTGGGATTGAGTGTGCCCTCAGCAAGTTTGCTGATGACACCAAGCTGTGTGGTTCGGTTGATACGTTGGAGGGAAGGAATGCCATCCAGAGGGACCTTGACACACTTGTGAGGTGGGCCGATTCCAACCTGATGAAGTTTGACCATGCCAAGTGCAAGGTCGTACACCTGGGTAAGAGCAATCCCAGGCACAGCTACAGGTTGGGCAGAGAAGAGACTCAGAGCAGCCCTGCAGAGAAGGACTTGGGGGTGTTGGTCGATGAGAAAATGAACATGAGCCGGCAGTGTGAGCTTGCAGCCCAGAACGCCAACCGTTTCCTGGGCTGCATCAAAAGCAGCAAGAACAGCAGGTTGAGGGAGGTGATCCTGCCCCTCTACTCTGCTCTCTTGAGACCTCACTTGGAGTACTGTGTGCAGTTCTGGTGTCCTCAACATAAGAAGGACATGGAACTGTTGGAAGAAGTCCAGAGGAGGGCCACGAGGTTGATCAGGGGACGGGAGCACCTCCCGTATGAAGATAGGCTGAGAAAGTTGGGGCCGTTCAGCCTGAAGAAGAGAAGGCTGCGTGGAGACCTCCTAGCAGCCTTCCAGTATCTGAAGGGGGCCTATAGGGATGCTGGGGAGAGGCTCTTCATGAGGGACTGCAGTGATAGGACAAGGGGTAATGGGTTCAAACATAAACGGGAAATTCAGCTTAGATACAAGGAAGGTCTTCAATGTGAGGGTGGTGAGGCACTGGAATGGGTTGCCCAGAGAAGTTGTGAATGCTCCATCGCTTGCAGTGTTCAAGACCCGGTTGCACAGAGACTTGGGTGACATAGTTTAGTGTGAGGTGTCCCTGCCCATGGGAGGGGGGGTTGGCATTAGATGATCTTTAGGTCCTTTCCAACCCTAACTATTCTATGATTCTATGATTCTGTGAAATTATTTCTAGATGGGGCATATATATGCACATGGTAGCTGCCACAGCTTAGTTAGTCCTGAGTTATCAAATCATATCATGTAACTTCATTACAATTCTCACATCACAGGCCTTTATTAAAGGAAAACGGTCTTTTCATTTTTGCAACCTGAGAGCATATTTATCAAATAGTTTGTGATCATTCAGGCATATGAATGAAAGACTGCAAATGGAGCAGGATATGTATTATTAGTGGAACCACGTGTACAGAAATGATTGCTTAAGAATATTCTAACACTGCAGAAAAGAGCTAGAAATTAGGACTTGGTGAGCAGTCTTAGCTGAACAGGGTTCATCTTATATGTTGTATTATGTGCCCTTATTTTATTGACCTGTAATGTACTGTCTGGCATATCACATCAGAGAGCTTTCTCAGCTGATGCAGGAGGCTACTATGAGATTTTTTTCAATGCAAATCTCTCCTCCAGTGTCCCCTCTGCTATAAAATTGTGAAACAAATGAGAGCTTAATGAATAGCAGATGAAATTTATTGGCAGTTACATTTATTTTTGTATCATTTATATAAAACATGAAATATCAATATATCAACCTTTATGTAAGTGACTATAACCATGTTTTTCCAGCCTGTGCACAGTGCTTGTATTCTAGGCTCATACAGTTTGTGGGAAAAGGCCCTCTGAGCTTTTGAATTACTCTTAGCACGATAAAGCATTAAGGATGATTAGTGCCTTTGGGCGCTACAGTCATGTAAGTATAGAACATCTGAAATATGTTCTGGAATGCAGAACTGAAAAATAGATGGGAAATACTTGTTATATTGTATATGTTATGATCAGCCTAATTTGTAAGTACTGAAGTGGCTGTTCTTCAGAGGGACATCAGGAAATGCCTAGCCAAGCACACAATAGCTACAGCTCAGATTTACAGTGTAGACTTCCCTCCCATTGATTTCCAAAGGCAGTTGGAACAGGTTGACAAGACTGTAGTGACCACCACCATGCATTCTTTTTATCAAGGGGCTGCTTTGGAACAAACAGGTCACATAGTATTTACCTGCTCAAGTGGTGATGAGTCTTAGACATGTGATCCACACCATGATGATAAGTTTAGGGAAACACAGATATTTCTTATTATGAACAGACGCCAAACGGAAAGAATTTTGGTCAGTTGAAATCTGTGTTGCAGACTTGAGGATTGAAAGACCATTGACACTTCCCAACTCCACTCAAATCTTAAGGTTTAGATCTTAACATAGACAAAATTGTTCTTGAGAGGATGGAATGAGGCATTAAGGGTGAAGCAAGAACAGTAGGTCTGAACCTAGCAGCTAGGGCAGGTTAGGTGCAACTGCCTCAAGTACAGGCAGATCTGGAAAGCAGACAGCAGCAGTACTTTGTGGAGCTTGTTGGAATCATTTTCAATAGCCTAATTTTAAAATTTAACTTAACTGTCTGTATATAAGTAAATATGTAATTCACTTTGTGGATGTTTTGTTCTGCACATCTTTTGAATACAGCACCCCACTGAGGGTCCAAGGAAGTGTAACTACAAGCACTTAATATAAACAGTACATTCAAACATTGAAAAATAATAAACTTTAAGTAAGATTTCTGAAGAATGTGAAGTGGCTCTTTACTTTGTTAGAAAATAAGCATATATGCGCATATGTGCAAATGATAATATATATATATAAACTTATATATATTTACAATGTGTTACCTGGGAAAAAGGAGAAAGTGAATATTAGATTGATACTTTTTCACTCTGGTCTACAATTTAACTTTATTATCCTACCTAAAAAAATTTATCTTCACTCTGATACCATTTTTATACTTAGAAATTTGGAATACTAATATATACCAGTGTATGATCTTCATTTGGAGATACATGTAGTCAGTAGAAAATTTCCTGAAAACAGCATTGCTAGGATTGTATATGGTGTGTGTGGATGCTGATTTGTGCTCCTTGATTGTGCATGCCAATGTGGTTCAGTGTTTTGAACAATTGTGCTTTATCATGGCAAAAAATGTATAGTAAAAAAACAAATTATGGAGTTGCTGAGTGACCTCAGTCTTTTCTTCTTTTCTGTGCTTCAGTTTCTCTGCCTTTCAAAGAGAAGTGCTGGTATTTTCCCCAAATCTGAAGTGAATTTTTAGATCCTGGAAGAAAGACACAGTCTCAGACACACACAAAAACAAAAAGCAAAACAAACCAAAAGCCCACAAAAAAACCCAACCCAAAACCAAAAAAAGAAACCCAACCAAAACAAAAGATGAAAAGAAACCCCAGGTGTTAAAATCTATACCTTGGAGCTAATTTTGAGGACATTTAAAGTCAGCTTCTTTGTGTGATCTTAATAAACAGGAACTCTGCTTCAGTTTTGGATCCTTAAGTTGACATGAAATTTATGGGGTTTTAGCAGTCCATATTTGTGACTTGATAAAATACTGTAGCTAAGAACAGCACAGAACAATGAATCTGTATGGGCTAAAAAAGAGTATGTTTACCATGCGTAATAAGGAGTATTTGAAAAGTAGACAATAGAATTGCTCCTATCCTTTATTTTCTCCTATTCTTTGCTTTTGCGTTCAATTTTGAGAAATCTGCAGAATTTCTGACTTGACAGGCAAAAAAAAGAGAAATAATTGGAGTTTTTTTCCAACTATTCACCAGCATAGGAGTCCAGGTGCTGCAAAGAAACATAAAAATGTAGAACTCATTTAACAACAAGCATTGTTCTCCCTTTTTCCCTTCCTGCATAGTCATACTCCAGAAGAAGTCAGCATCTGAAAAGCGCTCAATGCTGGTTTAACTGGGTCACAACATGACCTGTACTGCACAGATGTTACTTGTTAAAGCCTTTCAAGGCTCCAAGCATTAGCTGCCATAGATAGCTGGGAGGAGGAGGCTTGGAAACATGTATGCAATAATTATCCAGCTTATTTGCATGAACAGTGTATTTTTAATAAAAATTTGGTGCCTTTTCCTTTAACAAAATATTAACAAAGCACAAGCCAAAAAATCAAGTTTCTTTCACATACTAGAAAGCTGAACTTTTTTTCCCAGGTTTCTGGCAGAAAATTTAGAAATTCCTGGAAGAGTATGACTACTAATAGATTTTTTACATTGATATGAAATTCATTTATCAAGCAGATCTAATTATAACTAACAAGATGGGTGAACTGGCATGTCATTAATGAAATCAGGGTAACTTTGACAGTTGTGAGCAGCTGAAAACTTGCCTTGGATTATATGGGCACAAGATACTTAAGCAAGTTAGTTGTTTGGCTTATTTTTCTCTTCACTGATACAATTACTTCTCTTCCACTTATTCAAACTGGGATCAGCAGATAACTCCTCCTGAGCAGCTTCAGATAGCTTTTCCTGTTATACAGCTCATGTTAGTGGTATTATTTTAATAGCCTAATGATTAGTTCATTCCAGTTCTTAATCTGTTCTATATGTGACAGGTTAGTCTACTTCAGCTTTGAGCAACATAATTTGAATTCCAGCCTCCAGATTTCAATTTCAGTTATCTATAATCAGTATTGGCTTTAATCTTGCCTGTTTCTAAAGAGTATCATAGTCATGGTTCCTATCCAGATTTGATGGTAATTTCTACGAGGTATATTTTCTATGTTTATAAGTACATAAACAAGTACACTTAGATTTTGTAGACTATGGAGTATTGTAAACCTCAAAATTATTTAATTTGATAATTAGTTACATTTCCAAAAGAAAGCCAGTGGGTTACTGGTTTATTTGTAACACGATCACTCTGTGGAAGAGCTGAGATATGAACCCACATTTTTCAACTAGACACTTAATTACGAACGCACCTTTTTCAAAGTGTATTATTAAAAATATACCTGGAAACCTAAACACATCTACATAAAACTGTGAGAAAGAATGCTTTTCCACCTTCCAGGAAAAAAGGATC
The DNA here is from genome assembly GCA_017639245.1 of Myiopsitta monachus. Taxonomy (NCBI): domain Eukaryota; kingdom Metazoa; phylum Chordata; class Aves; order Psittaciformes; family Psittacidae; genus Myiopsitta; species Myiopsitta monachus. Next base: position 23,969,335 of record CM029926.1, on the reverse strand, counting down.
ACAAGAGGTTTCTCAGTGTCCCCTAACTATCACAAATGTGTTTTGCTGTTTTGAGAGCAAGAAGCATGAGATAAGACAAATGTGTAATTACTTCTTGACCCACTCTTCTAGGTTATACATTTTCATGAGATGCCACGATTCATTATTTGCATTGATATGTACAGAAGGATGGGGCTGCTTAGTTGATATTCATTTATTCAACAGTCTGTAATCTATATTTAATGGAGTACCAGACTGTGGCATAATAAACCGTTTAAAAAGATAGCTGCTGCTTACACAGGGGTTATTCCTTGCATAACCTGTACTTATTTTTCATTACAAAACTAAAAGAGCAAAGCATAATTCACACAAGAAAATGAAGTTAACATTTAATGGCTTGAAAAATGATAGTGTACCATAATGCTGTGCAGTACTCTGAACACTTATAAAACAAAACAACGGAGCAAAAAGTAAATACAAATAAAAAGGCACAAACAGTGCACTATGAAATATGAACACAAAACAAAACAATGCATTTCAGTTTGCCACCTGCTTATCAGGACTGCTCAAAGATTGCTAATTAGTCTGAAACAAGTAAATTTGTTAGTTACTGAGCACACACAAACACCTACCTTTAACACCATCATAAATGCTGAAACTTTTCCCTTCCTTAAGTTTTCCTCGATGGAAATATAAGTTTTTATGTCATGCATGGAAGTGCTGTGTGGCCATCTCTGCATGTAACTGTGGAAGCTATTGACAAACATTATGATTGCCTCTACAAAGACATCTCACTGTAGGTCAGATAGGATCTGGGCTTTAACTGAATGTTTTTATTGAGCTGCGAAGTCTTGCTCCCAAGATGATAGCAGAATGAGAGAGGTCTGCTGTCGTAATCAGATCAGTGAGGAAAACTCCAGGGCAGGTGATGGTATAATGGTGAAAAACCCTAAATTTTGAGGTGCTCACAATTCTGACACCTGTGTCTTTTGCTACCATAATCCAAGTCATCTCTTGTAGAAATACTGGACTTGTCCAGAGCAACTTAGCTTCTAAAAACAAATGCTGCTTTAGTCAACTTCTCTTAGCCCAACAGAATTTTAGAGTGCCTCAAAACAGGAAATACAAATTTTTCTCTTGGTGAAAGCTTGATGAGGACATGTCCTTACATATGTTAGAGGTTACTGATTGATAGAAGCAGCATAGCGTGGGTTTACAGTGTTCAGCTAGTCCTCCTTTGGGAAGATATGAAGTCTCCAGCATCACTCTCCACTGGGACACAACTGGGAGAGAACTCGAAACCGAATCATCAGATTGAAATGTTATTTGATAACCAGATTTGTGGCCATATTTCCTTCTGGCATAAACAGGTGAGTTCACCTGCAGTGATTTGAAAGGCAACTTTTACCTTCCAAGCAGCAGAAAAGTGTTTCCTGCAAAGGGTGGTGACCTCTGTTTCAGACAAAATAAATCCCAAAACAAAACACATAGGTTTCTTAGATGAATGACAAGAGAGAAAAAAATAAAAATATATATATAAAACATTATCAAAGGCTTTAAAAATATAATTTAATCAGTGGCTAAAGGATTTCAAGTACCAATTAAGAGTTATTGTGAGGTTGAAGAAATTGGAAGGTTTTTTAATCCTTGTATTTAAGAAGCTTTTTCTGCTTGTAATATTATCCAGTTGTATAATTCCGTGACTAAATGTGATATACATAGAAAATTAATGATCATCGTGCCTTGTTGGCTTTTTAAGCTTCCATTTCATGCATTTATCTGCTGAAGAATTTTTCTATTTTAGTATCTTTTTTTGCTCTCTTATGGGAGTTGCACAAACACCACAGAAAGCTGGCACCTGAGAATCCTTGCAGTTGCCTTAAGGGCAATTAGCTATAAAAGACAGGTCTAAAAGCTAATTGCTCTGGCTTAGTCCTCAAAGTGCAGGTAAAGCTTGCTGAGAAATTAAAGTCAGGCATGGGAAAAGGCCAGTTAAAAAATTTTCTTTTTTGAGTTTAACTGGAGCTTTTTAGGTCTGAAAATCCTTCCAGTTTGACAATAAATCTTACATTCTGATGCATGCTGGGATGAGGTCCTGAATTTTTACATTGTGGTTTAAATGTTTGGTATATTTTGTGCCTTTTCTTCCCTTGTTGGGGGGATAAGGGAGGAATCAACAACAAAAAATGTGATGGGACTGGGAAAAAAAGCAGATTTAGACTGTCAGTGGCATAATGCATCTAGAGTCTGTGAGATTGTGTACTGTAATTGAAAGCTGGGTCTATGACAATATCCAGAGTACCTCAGCAAAAGGCATTTGTGATATTCTTCATTTTGGCTTGATAAGTGAAGTCAATACACTGTTTTCCCACATACTTTTTATATATGTAGTAAAACATGGATGTTTTGGAAAGATTTGAAGTTGGTTCTATTTATTTGAGTTTGGGTGTGGGAGGAATGCAATAGAAAAGTACAAGATAGCTGCTGTATTCTGAACACTGCACTCGCAGGAGCTAGGAGGGGAATTTGCTTTTCCATCTCAAAAACTTTGAGTCCTCAAATAATTTTCTTGTCATGACTTAAGGTTTTTAAAATGTTCAGTTAGAAACAAACACACAAAATGCTTGTTCCAACCTCAAAAACATCCAGTTTCTTCCCTTTTGTGTTTGTCTTTTGTCTCCTCTATTTGAAAACAAAGCTGAGACAAAAAGTTCTCACCTCTTCATTTTGAAATGTCAAGAAGAGTTGCATGAGTGGAGGAAGGAAATTACAAATTTTAGATTGAGAAATCTGCCTGAATAACCCATTTCTACAAATAGCAGTGAAAATGTAACACATTTTGTTAAAAAGCTCCTAGCTGGCCTTATTTCCATGGAGCATTTTAGAACTCAACTTATTGACGGTGTTGAACAAACTGTAGTTTGCTCCCTCATACTTCAAAAGTATACCTTGGTGTAACATATACATCCCTGAAATAGCAGAGTGCCTATGTTTGCCATCTTCCTTCCCACCCCCAGAATTGTTGTGTTTTGTTCCCTGGTATTTGTCCAGCTGCAGAAGGCTGGCCATAAAGAGCCCATTCCATGTACCTTTTTGTGTCATTTAGTTTCTCACTTTCTAGCTGAGAGAAGTTATTGGACCTCTCTTGTTACCATGTCCTTTAAGGGTGATGTGAAATTGTGCTTAGTAGTTTGGAGGGGAGTGGAAAATTAGGAAGGGAAGAGACCAGGGATGCTTTCATGACCTAACCTAATCTGTTACATTTCCTTTGCTAAGATCGAACCAATCTGGATGTTGGAGACCACGTAACATTTCCTAAATTTCTCTCCTTGCTGTAATGAGCGATAAGACAGAGTATGGTAGTAATGTTACCTAAGAATGATTAATCATTTCAGGGGGTTGAACCCAGGCACAGCAAATTGGCCTGGCTAGTGTCTGCAAGCCACCTCTTACTGAAAAAGGGAGAGAGGTCAGTTCTTGATATGCCTTGGAGAAGGATGTTCTGAGACAGGTAGATATACGAGTCACTAGAAGAAACTTTTTGAATTTGTGATATGTGATGTGGAAGGATATAGAATACATTTTGTATGTTCATATGCAAATGTGCATGTTTGAGAGAAGGTTGTTACACAGCATGAATAGAAATCCAGAAAGAGTTTGCCCAATTTTAAAAGCTCACTGTTGAAACAGTAAATTGGTGGTGCACCCTTTACAAAACAGTCAAGTGGAATTCAGTGTTAAGGTATCATTTTATCTTCAGATTAATGCAAAAAATAACCCTCTTTCTACTCATTAACATCTCCATAGTTCCAAGCAAATCAACATTACTTTGACAAGCATGGGCAAGGGAACTCTCAACTGGAATATATTTTAGCCTAGTAGTCAAAGCATGCATGCATGGGTTCAGACTCACACAGTTGAAGGACGAGTTAGAGTCTGGGGCTCGCCTGCTCTGCTCAGCAGCACTAGGTACCAATCTAATCATGGGAGAGGTACCACCATCTCCTTTCTCTTCTACAGCAGACCAAAATAGCTAATTGTAATATGAGAACTGAGACTGCAGTGGTTCCCAAAGACCAGTTAGCTGAATGAGAAGCAGAGATGGCAGCTTACATTTTAGATGTAAGGTTAACTTTGCAGATAGCTAACCTTAACTTTGTTTAGATACAAGGTTAGCTTTGCACCTTTTTATGCTAAATACTCTGGCAATTCCTGGCAATACTACAGAAGGCCACAAAAAGCATCAGAGACATTTGACATGTACAAAAATAAGGGTCTCATGAGTCAGAAGTGGCAGAGGCTTGACAGATCTCCCTTTCAGTTTGGGATATGTTGCTGGTGTTTGATGGATCTAAGTGTATTTTCTTGATAAGTGCACTTTTCTAAGATAGAACTGAATAAGGCTGGCAAAATCATCTCCTTGTGTTCAGCACTGGAGACAATCAGTTGTCTGCAGAGGCAGACAGCTGCAGCAGGGATAGGACATAGGTTTCCTGGCTTGCTAAGCTGATCCAGAAGCCTTTATTGACTAGGTCTATCTGCTGCTCTAGGGGCAGGTGGGGGCTGAAAATGAACCGAAGAAACAAGTAGCAGGAAAAAAGCATCAGGGCATGAAAAGGAAAAGCTTGCTATTTTGAAAATGCCATTTCACTAAATAATTGAGTTCCCCCTTCACATGCATGCTCATTCCATATGCTCAAAGTTTAACCTAAATGTTTCCTTCTTTTTATTACTTCTCTGTTATCAGTACAAACATGTAATCTTGGGCTTATTGCTAAGTGTGTATCTATCTTCAGGTTTTATGCTCTGTAATTCCCAAGGAAATCAGTTCCAGATATCTCACACTGAAAAACTATGCTCAGCCAGCAGGCTAGAGGAGTTTTAAAACTGTAGGCAATGATGGCAATCCTCTGCTTAGTTACACTGGTGTAAAGCCTGAGTAATTTTATTGTACGAAAGAGAAAAATCTTGACTACTATTCTCAGGAGGGTGTTCACTAATTATTTCTAGATAAGGTGGTGGAAGTAATTAGTGCTAGATATCGGAATCAGCACTCAATGTAATTTGTGTTCACATAATAATACCAACACCCACTTCTGTTCAACTTCTATTACCACATTTGGGTTTTTTTAATTGAGAAGGAAAAAAAACAACCTACTAAAACTGCATGAAGTGTATATGCATCTTTGAACACTGCAGATTTGTATCAGCCAATGGCTTTTATAATATGAATGGATTTGTGTGGCAGACAGCACTGGTAACGGGATCATTGCATAGTTAATGTGGTAGAGTGGGTGTGTGCTTCATTTGAACTGAAATCAGTGATGACGCACAACTGTTCAGGTAGGGACTGTGCAAAGCAGACTGACCCACTCACTGCTTCTCAAGGGAAGCAGGGAAGGAGACACAGTTTGGGCTAATGGAGGGGTGAGGGGTTTCCCATGTCAGTCTGAAGGTATATTTTAGTTCTGATCAGATGAGAATTATTCCTAGAAATGTTTAAAAGTCTTATTTCTGCTTCACATGAAACTGCTGTGTTTCCAGGCTGGTTTCCTTCCTGGAAGGAATACAGTGGAGCTCAGGATATTTTGGCCTTTTGTGGAGAAAACCATTCTGAGATGGTTAGGGCCTGGAGATCTCAGGAATATGGTTCCCGTAACATCCACAGAAGGATGTGGAATCTTATTTTTTCCCTAAACATAGGCATTTTATTTTGAGTATTCTTCTGAAATTATTAGGACATTTTTTTTTTCTTTTACTTTGGGAGAATTCTTCAGAAACTGTTCTCTCTACCCAGAAACTTTTGATTTCCAACATTGCCTTGCATGCTAACAATTCTTAACCTTTTTTTGTGAATCATTTTGCTTGACTAGTTGTCTGCTGTAGGAACTCACTCTGGAAGTGTGCCTATTTGGTGCTTTTTCCTCTATAAGCCAGGTTTTCAGTACAGATTTGGGCTTTGGCAACCTGACTCCCTGAAATATTTCAGCTGCACTAGTATACACTTCTGAAGATAGCTGGGTGCTGACACTAAGGAACAGTCTGATATTATAGCATATTAGGATCCAGTTTCATTATTACACCAGTAATGACCTCATGGTATTTCATCTGCAGTTTCTTGTACTGAATCCCTGATATTTTCACGTGTAAGCAATGTGCAATTTTATCAGGCCTTCATGTGAGGCTCCCACTCAACAACCAGAAATCAACTGGAAACCTTCCTTTTCATTTTCTGGAATCACCATGAGATGGCAGTTGTCACTTGCTGGACTTGTCTCACCCCATTTGAACCAAAACCATTCAAAACTTATAGATCTTTTGAGACACAGAGCTTTCCAGCTTTGTTGTTTGCAGCATGCAAGTGTGAAACTTTACAAGTGACTTTTAAAGGCAGCTCAGGAATGTGTGAGACAGATTGTTAGAAAAAAAAAACCAAACCCAACAACCCAGCATTATTTAATTTGATGGTGCAGAGCTTTATGCCAGAGTAAGGCATGTGTTTGCTGTTAGCGATCAAAGTGGTTTAGCGAATGAAAAGTGGCATTTTGTTTATGGGATTTCACAAGCAGGAGATCCCTAGGGAAATTAATTTGGCCCTCTGGAATGCTGCCCTCCTCCACATCACTTTCCCTGCAGCCCCAGCATTTTTTACTACAAAGCTCGATATTAGGTTTTGGGTAGATGGAACCCAGAGGGAGGGATGTGGGTATAGCAGGTAGCTCCACATTATATTGCAAACTCTTGGCAGGTCTCCAGTATTTTCATAGTGCACCCTAATAAATCATCAGGTCACAGATAATGGCCCAGATCCTGGACTGAAGCTAATGAGCTATCAGCCAGAGAACTGGGTTTTATTTTGTCCTTTCAATAAAATCCCAGAGCACAAATCCATGCTTTTTAAAATAGTTCTCCCCATATGTAGCCTGGAGGCAGTCTAAATAATTTAGATTCTTCTTCATCTCTGTTATTCTGTAGGAAAAAAAAAGTCTGAAAATTCTCAACTTCTTTCTTAATAACAGATTGATCCAATTTGTGCCTCCACTCTCTCTAGCTATACTCCCACTTCATTTTAAGCTAGACGTGTAATATTTATTTCTGCATGAACTGTTTTGTAATTTTTTTCAATATGTGTTGCTCAGCAGTTTCTGTCTTCCACCATGTTGGTGCCCATATGACAGTCATTCAGAAGAAGTGCAGCAGTTCTGATTACTTTTTTTTTTTGTGTAGAAATCAGTAGTGCCTTATATTTGTAACTTGCAAATCTTGCCATCTAATTTTTTATGTAGTTTCATGTTTAAAAACATGAGAGGCTACTCTCTTACATTATCACTATTTACATATATATATATGGTTATCTAGTTAGATAATAATTATGAATAGTTTAAAAAAAAATCAAAAAATGGCATTTTGGTTGATTATATCCTGGGGGTTCAAGAAATGGAAAATGAAATATATACTTGTAAAATTGCTGTGTTTTCAGCCATGTTCTTGCAATGCCAAGGCCTTGAGCAATGGAACTGATCTTCACAATGTCAGCTATCCCAATCTACAGGATTGATAATGCAGGATGAAATTGTATTTTCCAGTGCTTAGTTTGCTCCTCTTTGAAATGAGTCCCAGATTTGTCTGGGCTAGAAGGTACTAAGATGTATATGTCTGGGCTCTTATATCACAGGACATTAAATTCTACCCAGTTCTCCTAGTAACAGACAATTTCAGGGCATAAAGTAAGATTTGGTTAGAAAAGACATCACGTCATGGCTTTGAAGAGGTAATGAAGGCTCTGTACTTTTCCTCAGGAGTTTCTTAGTCCATCTCATTGTCAAGCATGCATGTAGCAAATTTCTCACTATTGCTTATCTGATTTCAGTTTCCAGGCTCTGGTCATGCCTTTCACCAAAAGATTAAAGTGGGTTTTGTACACCACACTTCCTCTCTCTGAAGATACTTAAATATTTCAGTCAAGTCACCTTTCACTCTTCTGGTCAGTTAAGCAGATCAAGGTGTCTGAATCCCACAGTCAGACCTTTTTTTGCAGCTTTAGAATAAGATTCTGTGAATGATTTTCTGCCTTTCTACTATTGTGCTACTCTTCTTACCTTGATTTTAACTTGCTTTACTGCATCCCCCCTCCTCCCCCCCCAAAAAGTAAAGGTCTTCTGTAAATGCCTGGTATCTGGAAATCTAATAAGCCATAAAAGCTTAGAGCTTAAAATAAATCTAACAGGTTCTTTAGTGACCAAACTTTTCTAGCCACAGCCAGTTAGGATGGAAAGTTCATCTCATTCTCCCTTGGAGTTCATGAAGGAAGATGACGGCTAATGAACTTCTTGAAGCAATAAAATTGCTCATCTTAGAAGGGAAAAACTCATTTCCATCCCCCCCATTAAACTTGTATCATGTTTTATAAAGGAGAACAATTTTAATGGGAAAAGTCCATCCTATTGTTTCTCAGCAGCTTTATGCTTATGTTTGCCTGTTTCTAGTGAGCGCCCTAGTCTCAAGAGACTGGGTAGAATATATTTTTTAAATGTCGGTTAATGACTCTCCATGGCTGTGATGGTCCCAATAATGATATCAACTGTTCCTCTTTTCCTGGGGAGAATCTGCCCTTCTCAAGTTTATAATCCTTCATGAGCTCCCTTGGTACCCAGTCCACTGGTGTTTCCTTCCCAATCCAGAGAAGGTGAGGGGTTAAAAACAGAGCAGTACAGAGCAGGACAAGCCTGGTAGATCTATAGCTCTAGTGCAGCATGGTCTGATGCAAAAACGCATGTTAGGGAAGCACTTCAAGAGCTTGTAAGAGTTAATATGTTTGTAAAAAACATATCAAAGAAGAAAAAGAAATGAGAAAAAGAAAAAAAAAAAGAAAAAGCAAAGTTGCGGCTGGGAGGGATGATATCCTGTCTCTCATGAATGTTTCTTTCCCATGAGTCTGTTCCTTGATTTGGAATTACAAATTGGAATTCTGGGAGGAAAATAAAAGTAAATAAGGAAATATGGAACCAAAGAAAGGTTCCAACAAATCAAAAAGATTTTCAAACAGTCTGGCAAATTTCCTAGACGTCTGTGACACCCTGATGAAAAAACAGCAGCAAGGGTGGACTATCAGAATTTGGTTTCTGCTAAGAGAAGGTAGGTTTTTATACTGAAAAGTTTATTTTTCTATATCTACCTTTAGCAACACAAAACTTTGGTACAGCCAAGAGCATTACATCTTCGTATATATATAAATGTACAGACTTTTGGTGCAGCTTTGACGACATTTAAAGACACTTTAGTCTTTTTCTTCCTCTCTTCTCTCTTTCCAGCTCTTTCCCACCTGTTTAGTTTAGCAGCTCTGTTTCACTTCCAGCATATATTATGCATGCACACTTCAGTAAAGCCAAGAAGAATTCTGCAGCACGCTAGCTTTGTGTATAAATACTCCTCTTGAAAGCATAATATCAAACTGCAATTGTTTAATAACAACTGCTTTAGTCATAACAAAAGACTCTCTGAAACATATTTTTTACAGGAACATAAACCCCATAGACACTCTGCTGTTTTTTCTTTAATCCGATGATTCCTTAGATGTACACAGAAAAATATTTAAAGAAATTATTTGCTTTACCTGGAAATTGTCCTTTCTTATGTGCTCAATGAAATACTGTTGAGTATAAGTTCCCAGTTTAGTTAATGCTACACTTACTTGATTTATACTACTGGGGCTGCTTATATACGTAAGCATATTTCTTAACAATCTACACACCAAAGTCTTAAAATGCTAGAGCTTTGTTAACATTTTTAATGCAATGAAAATGTCTTGGTTTTACAGGGGATATTTTTCAGAAGTTCTAGTGGGAAAAAGGCTGGGGTTTGTTTGTAATTCCTGAATCTCCAACTTTGGTATTCTAATTGCACTGGAAATGAAATTATTCTCTTAAATTAAGAATTTCTGGAGAATTTTTCTGCTAAATGTGAAATAGTCTTGATATGAAAATAATAAAAATGAAATCTCAATTATGATGTGCATTTCTGCACCAACAAAGCACTGGTACAAGGAAGTGCCAGTGTTAGCAGCTGGTAGCTCAAAATTTCACTGATGGATGCAAAAAAGGATACATTGTTCTGTCTGCCCCCAAAATACTTGAACTTACATCTACCTTCCAGGAGGTGTTTTTGACTTACAGGGCAATTCCTGGTTTGGGGGGAGGGGGTGGGGGGGGGAACAACACAAAAACCCCAAATAAACTGAAACTAAAACAAACAATAAAAAACCCTACAACAATCTCTCCCACTTCCTGCAGTATTGCTGAGCTTTAAACGTAGAAGGGGAGAGGAGTACATCTGGACTGGCTATTGCCAGTAAGTCAGAAAACTTTAACCACATCCCTGCACGAAATACAAGGAAACCAGTGAGATGTGAGAAGACTACTTAGAGTGCAAATATAATTCTGTGCCTGTTAGCAGCCACTAAGTCCAGCAATACTAGACTTAGGCATAAAGACATCTACAAAAACTTATAATGTAATTTTTCACTTCTACAGATTTATTTTTCTTTTTAAAACCTGAGCAACTAAGTAAAAATAAAATAATCCACTTAGTATCACCAAGTTGCAGAATCTGCACTTCACCTTTTTTTCTTCATTGCCTTAAATAAAAATGGTTTTTGTCTGGAAATATTTGTCTAATTCTTACAGCATCAACAAAGGGAAAAGCCCAGAATACTACTTTGACAGTGTTTCAGCTTCTTCATACTTACATTTGAAACAGCTCTGATCTATGGATAGGCTTTGACTTTCTGAGGAATAAAGATGAGACCTGGGGTAGCACACTCTCTATTTCTGTGTCGGCTGATGACACAATAGCTTGGTAAATGACAGAACTGGAGCCGGGAGGGTATCAAACACACGGCAGCAGCCGTCACAGACTCCTTGCTGTGAATGCATGGAAGGAACTTCAAAAGCTGGAGTTCTCCAGGGATTCCTTAAACTCCTGTGTTTTTCTTTTTGTTGTTGTTGTTGCTTTTTCCTCAATCATGGCTCCCTGCCTGACTTTTCTGTATTGCTACATCTTCTTCTCATCACTTCTGAGTCAAAATGGGATGCTGTGACTATATCCTGATCTTGTGCCTAGGGGGGACATGATTTTTTAATCATTACTATCATCCATTATCATCATTATTTTATTGTATTTATGTAGTGCTGCTGGTCTGGTTGATGTTTTCATGAAATGATGGGAAAGAAGGTCCTAACCCAGAGGATTTTACTTTCTATTTGTGAGATGAGCAACATCACAGCCACATCATGATCTGAAAGCTGATGGGGAAGAGTAGGATAATGAAGCCAGAGGAAAAGGAAGTATCATTTAAAGCCTATTTTCCTCTTAACTTGTTATCTGTTTATTGACTTCTCTTACCTTGCAACAAAAACATCTGTTGGTTTGTCTGGTCGGGCATGAAATTAGCATCAGAAACGTAGAAAGACAAACACAAAGACTGAAAAAACCCCAGACTTTATGCACTTAGATCCAACTCAGGCTGACACATTCAGGTCCACCAGCAACTCCACTCCAGCGTTGGAGTTACTCTTCTCTGGACTTGTAAACTTAGGAAAGCAGAAATTACCAGCCAGTATTGGACATGAGTGCATCTTAGCCAGTATAATTTCTTAGACCACTGGTTTAAAGGTGAGAATCTCCCTAGTTGACACATATGGGTTTATCTGTCCCAAGAACAGGTCTTGCCTCTAACAGCTTCAGACACAAAAGCTACTGCAGAATTTTGAGTTGCATCACATATATTTTTCCGTGGTATCCATCCATACCTTCTCTCTAGTGATGCAAGTGGGTATAGCTGGCTTAGTTCTCTAGGAAAGGCTATCATTTGCCACAACTGATAGCCTGAGGCTAGTGCCAGCAGACATACGCTGCTGACACACATAGGCTAGTTAACAATAAGGTAACAAAATCTGAATGGCAAAATGGAGTTATTGGAATAAACTCAGGTGTCCAAGGATTACTGAAAAATAGCTGGAATGAACCAGTATATTTGCACAGCACCTTGCAAGGGGACCTCCTGGTTTTAACAAAGGGACAACCTGATCTAGACAGGGAGCTAGTGCTGCCATAATATGAATAACAGCAGAAATATAATACAAGCCAAGAGCAAGATAGAGTGTCTCCTTTCCTAACTTGTGGGTCATCAGATCAATGACAGGTCATTTTTTGGATCCTGTCTGAAGACCTCTTCCAAATTTCAGCTGAGGAAAAAGGTGATGGATTTGACTCCTTAATGGAGCTGGCTGCAAATAACAGATTAACTGCACTTCCATCTGTTTCTGGGTGCAATTCAGCATAATTTAGGGCTTAGTTTATCCTGGTGCTGTATGAAAGCACTTCTTCCCTTTTGTCTTGTTTCAACTCTTGCTGTTGGTTCTGAAATTAGAAGATCAGAAACAAGGAGTTAGAGCTGTTAGTTGGGGCAGACAGGCAGAGCTCCATGGAAGCACAGGGTGCAGCCCTTATTCCTCAGCATGTCCTAGCGAACACAACTCTATCAAAACTGCTGGATTTCAGCTAACAAAGGCCTTTTGCTGCTTTAGATAAAACTAGCATAAGATGAGAGCACCTCTCCCTTCTGCTCACAGGAGCAGATCCTTACATCTCTGGTTGCTTGAATTGACTTTAATGCGTAACCACTTTCCTGAGGGAAGGGCCAGGACTGCAGGCGGCTGGTGAGACCCATTGCCAGCAATCTATGCTATATGGCTCTGTTAGAGCCATTTGGGTATGGAAAGAGTATATATTAAATGACAAAATGTTAAAAACTCTTAAGGTGTTACTTTGGAAAGCAAAATTTGTTCAGAGCATGATCTACTACCTCATTCTCCTTTTCCCATCACAGGAGAAAGGGATATTTACAAAGGTTTTGATTTGTCAGAATTTGTGATGGGATGTCCTTGGTTAGATCTCTGCTTGGTTGGGCTGGGTATCAGTTGGCAGGTGGTAAGCGGTTGTATTCTCTTCCCTTGTTGTTTCCCTTATCATTATTATTATTGGTGGTAGCAGCAGTGTTTTGTGTTATACCTTAGTTACTGGATTGTTCTTATCTCAACTTATGAGAGTTACATTCTTTTGATTCTCCTCCCCATCCCCCTGGGAACTGGGGGAAGAAGAGGAGGGAGTGAGAGAGCGGCCGTGTGGTTCTGAGTTATGGCTGCACTTAAACCATGACATGGGAGTTAGACGTTCTTCCAAGTAGCAAATTATTTGACCCACACTTTGGCATAAGAACATGTTAAAATTATAAAATACTGAGACTCTTCAAAAATGATTATTCTGACAATCCTTTTTTCTTTACACAGAAGGCAAAGCACATTTATGGCAAGGCAAAAGAGCTTCCAGAGCGTTTGTATAAAAATAATTCAAGATTTTTCTTTTTTTTTTTTTTTTTTTTTTTTTCCACAAAAGCTTTGAAAATGCTCCTTTTTAAAAGAATACTAGGAATAAAAGGTTTATCTCTGGGTTTAAAATAAGAAAGTTTTTGTATTTGCTGAGTTATCGAGATAGCCTCTCTGTGTTCCCATTCTTTAAATGAAATTTTGTCTGGCAAACTCATTTTCAGTTACAATAATGAGAAGATAAACAAGGGGTAGCAGTGGATAGCTGCAGAGTGAATAGAATAATCCAGAGGGAGAACTTTTTTCCCCTGAAGAGTATGTCAACTCTTAAAAATTTATGCATCTAGCCTTAAGATACGCAAGCCATATGCATAAATAAATAAGCTTTTGAATGCATGCCACAGGTTTTGGCAGTGCTGGAGATATCTGGGATGGGGAACAGAAAAAAAAATTCAATTGTTCCTGACTACTGAAGATGCACAATTAGTGGGTGTAGTAATTAGATAATTAAGCTGTCCCTAATAAATCTATCTTATGGCTTTTGGTACTTCGTGTAGCCATGAGCATGAGGGTTTTACTGAATGCAGATTTGGGTACCAAGATCTGTTGCTGAGCATATTAAGAGCTTATGAAATTTTGAAGTTTTGAGGAAGGAACATGCCCATCCCATATTTTCACCAGCAGAGGCAGGAGAGACATAAGCTAAGTCATGTAATGGATATGTAGACTTTTCAACAACCCAAGTAACCCCCAACCCCAAATCTTCATGCAATGGTTCTCACCCATCCACCTGTCAACAGCTGATAGTCTCGTGCCTTAACTAGAAAAGCTCACTGCCAGAAGCTCTTGTGTTTTGTTGAACAGGAATTTTAAACTGTTCTGCAATAGTTCTGGGACAAGATGGCAAGTATGTCTTTGTGGTTTTTTCTATGGGGAAATCCTACTGTACGTAATAAAGTCAGTGTCTCTGATTTCTGATCTGCGGATGATTGTGTATGGAGTGCTGGTAGTTGAGCTGGGGTGATGATGGTGGGCCTCTTGCAATTATATAAGACATTATTCTGCTTTTTCGTGCCACTGGAAGGTTCTGCATGGTCCTGTAGGATTTATTGGCTTCCTGTCAAGTAAGTCACTGGCTGAGGTGAGCATCAACCTATCCATCTCTGTTTCCCCCTTCTTGGTGTCCAGACTTTATGGAATAATATCCTTAAGGCTACTTTTAGTTTGTAACTGCAGAATGTCGTGGATTGACAGGCAGCTTTGGTGGGAACCCAGAGAATAGTTGTTAATGGCAGTGGTCCTCAGCACCTCTTAAAGGTGTGTTTTGGAGAAATCCACACAAGCATGTATCCATTTTTCTAAAATACTACTTTATTATCTGGAATACAATTAAAATGCCTGTTAAAAATAAAGAAGAGAAGTGAACCTGACACCCAGTGAAAAACCACCCAGCTGGCCTAATCCTTATCTGGGTACTACTAGTCCAGTCACGTATTAAAAAACAGCTTATGGTAACACTAGAAATAAGTTTTTCAGTGGCTTTCAAATGCAATCTGTACGAACAAGGCCTTTTACTGAATTTTTCAGTCATTGATGTGACATGTTAATTTCATAGTTCTTTTAATATTGGATGCTTTCAAGAGTTGAATAAAAAATGCTTATTTTCCTGAGACTATCATGTACTTTTTGATTTTGTGTTCCATTTTTTGAGTTTTCATTCCAATCTTTGTAAACTGAAAGTACTCTGCTTCTTAAGAACAAAGAAGGCAAGCTTTTTAATATAGGATTCTGTTGGAAGTGGCAAGGTTCTTTAACATAAAATTATTTTTTTTTAATTCAGAATGCCATTTAGTGAAATAAAATTAACTTCTAACCCCATCATTCTAATCACTACCTCTTAAAAAAGATTTCATCCATGGTTTACAGAATGTATAGCCATCAAGTTAATGCCAGAACTTAGAAAACATATATGCTGCCTACAGCTTGACAATGTGCAACTTCATCACTCCGCAAATAACCTGAACCTTGGTGATCTATGTCTCAGTCTGAATGAATCACTTCCTTATCTACCTCTGAAATGTATGGAAACCATAATTTGTTTGATATTAGGTTGCCCAGTAGACTACTGGAAGTCAGTGTTTGCAGTATACAGACCTGAGGCCATGAGGCTGTCCTATGCTATGGGCAAAATATGAGGGTCTAATATACCATTTTCCAAAACATTCTTTTAATGAATATTTTATAAAAATAACTGATTAATTCATGCCATGTTTAGCAAAAATATATTGATCTGAAAACAAACCTGATGATTAGCAGTTGAAAAATTTCTTTTAAGCATTTTAGCATTTTCCAAATGCGACTTCCTATTTTATTCTGCTTTGAAATGCTGAAATTAATTTGATGAGTGTCTTTTTTTTAATGAAAACATTTTTTTGTTTGTTTGGTTTAGGTTTTGGGGGGAGAGTTTTGATGTGGGTTTTTTTTGGTTTTTTTTTTGTTTTTTTTTTAAGACATATAGAAAAAAATGAGGCTTTTTGAGGTGTTATTAGACTAAAATTCCAATAGTCTCTTTTATACCCCTTTTGTTCCCTCCTTACCTGCTTTGTTTTGTTTTCGTTTGGTTTGGTTTGCTTTTTTTAGCAAGAAAAAACACTTTTTTAGTCATCCGGCTGTGATAAGTAAATGATGGTATGCAATGGCTGTTTGGTAATGGACTATTCAGACACATTTTGTGCCAAAATGGAGAATTAGAATAGAATCATAGAGTCGTTAGCATTGAAAAGGACCTTAAGATCATCTAGTTCCAACACCCCTGCCGTGGGCAGGGACACCTCACACTAAACCATGTCACCCAGGGCTCTGTCCAACCCAGCCTGGAACACCGCCAGCGATGGAGCATTCACAACTTCCCTGGCCAACCCATTCCAGTGCCTCACCACCCTCACAGTGAAGAATTTCTTCCTCGTATCCAATCTAAACTTCCCCTGTTTAAGTTTTAATCCATTACTCCTTGTCCTATCACTACAGTCCCGGATGAAGAGTCCCTCCCCAGCATCCCTATAGCCCCCCTTCAGATACTGGAAGGCTGCTAGGAGGTCTCCACGCAGCCTTCTCTTCTCCAGGCTGAAAAACCCCAACTTTCTCAGCCTATCTTCATACGGGACATGCTCCAGTCCCCTGATCATCCTCATGGCCCTCCTCTGGACTTGTTCCAACAGTTCCATGTCCTTTCTATGTTAACGACACCAGAACTGCACACAATACTCCAAGGGAGGTCTTATGAGAGCATAGGGGCAGGATCACCTCCCTCGACCTGCTGGGTCATCCAGCATCCTTTTGATGCTGCCCTGGATACAGCTAACTTTCTGGGCTGCAAGTGCACACTGAAGCCAGCTCATGTTCATTTTCTCATCGACCAACACCCCCATGTCCTTCTCCACAGGGCTGCTCTCAATCTCTTCTCTGCCCAACCTGGAGCTGTGCCTGGGATTGCTCCAACCCAGCTGAAGGACCTTGCACTTGGCATGGTTAAACTTCATCAGGTTGGCATCAGCCCACCTCACAAGCATGTCACGGTCCCTCTGGATGGCATTCCTTCCTTCCAGCGTATCAACCAAACCACACAGCTTGGTGTCATCGGCATACTTGCTGAGGGCACATTCAATCCCACTGTCCACGTCACCTACAAAGATGTTGAACAAGACCGGTCCCAGCACCGATCCCTGAGGGACACCACTCCTTACTGGTCTCCAGCTGGACATTGAGCCATTGACTACAACTCTTTCTGTGCGGCCATCCAGACAGTTCTTTATCCACCAAGTAGTCCACCTGTCAAATTGATGTCTCGCCAATGTAGAGACAAGGATGTCAAGTCAAACGTTTTGCACAAGTCCAGGTAGATGACATCAACTGCTCTAGCCCTGTCCATCGGTTCCGTAGCCCCATCATAGAAGGCCACCAAATTGGTCAGGCAGGATTTCCCCTCAGTGAAGCCATGCTGGCTGTCACCAACCACCTTATTGTTTTTCATGTGCCTTAGTATGTCTTCCAGGAGACTCTGCTCCAAGATTTTGCCAGGCACAGAGGTGAGGCTGACTGCTCTGTAGTTCCCCTGCTCATCCATTTTCCCCTTCTTGAAAATGGGGGTTATATTTCCCTTTTTCCATTCATCGGGAACTTCACCTGACTGCCATGATTTTTCACATATGATGGGCAGTGGCTTAGCAACTTCATTTGCCAGCTCCTTCAGGATCCGCGAATGGATTTCATCAGGTCTTTGTTAGCCTGAGTTCTAGCACTTGCTACATTTTACCTTTTGACACAGAACTCTTCAGAATTGTGCTCTTGCATGTCTGCCTATTCAACACACTTCTGAGCTGGCTGAGGCTCCCAAGCCATGGCATTAATAGAAGCCTTATATTGTCTTAATAATTTCCTGATTTATTATATTATTCATCCCTCCTCATGGCAATGGTACAGTATTATGTGATACATTTAACCTTGGAAAAGTAGCATCCCTTGGGTCTCTTCTTTTTATTATGCTGCTAATTTGATAAGGTTTGGGTGTTCGAATCTTACTGAAATCTCTTTTGACTTGGACCTGAGAGTTTACAGAATTGCTCCCTAGAATTTTCATTCTGCTCCTCCCGCTTCCACATTCATTCTTCATACACTTCAGAATTGTCCTGGGTTCAGCAGCAGCAGTCATTTTTCTCCTTCTTTGTAGCTGGTGCAGTGCTGTGTTTTTGACTTTCAGCCTGAGAACAATGCTTATAACACCGATGGTTTTAGTTGCTGCTCAGTAATGTTTACTTTGACCAAGGACTTTCTGAGTCTCATGCTCTGCCAGGGAGGAGGGGAAGCCGGGAGGAAGCAGAGACAGGACACCTGACCCAAACTGACCAAAGAGGTATTCCATACCACAGCACATCATGCCCAGTGTATAAACTGGGGGCAGTTACCTGGAAGGCTTAGATAACTGCTCGGGTCAGGCTGGGTATTGGTTGGCAGATGGTGAGAGGTTCCATTCCCTTGTATTTCCCTTGTCATTATTATTACTGGTGGCAGCAGCCATAGTTTGTGTTACATCTTAGTTACTGGACTGTTCTTATCTCAAGCTGTGGGAGTTACATTCTTTTGACTTTCCTCCCCATCCCTCTGGGAGCTGGGGGGAGGAAGGGGAGGGAGTGAGCGAGCAGGTGCATGGTTCTGGATTGCCAGCTGGACTTAAACCAAGACAAGAATAAGCGTTTTCACATGCTATTCATGACATTTCTAATGCTTTACCTCCCATCTGTGAGCATCTGATATCAATTTTAATTAAATGTCCATAGTCTTTATTTATAAAATAGAAAATCTCAGTATCTTTTTTAAGTGTAACTTATCCTGTTATTACCTTCACACTCTGATTCCTGAGAAAACTGAGGTTTTTTTCTAAGTATTTCTTCTTAGCTGTGATATATTTAGAATATTTTTTTCAATATGACAAGATGTTCTTTTTTTATACTCATTTCCAGTTTGTACATGCTTTTTTGCTTATCTTGAAATCTTAAAATTAATTTTACTTCTTATGCCACATCAATAACTTCAGCATGATATCAGTTATTGACACTAGCAAGCAACAGAAAAAATAATCACCCTCTTTTTTTTTAAGCTTCTTTGGACACACTACTAATGCAGTTTATCCTGGAACACCTGAAGCACTATCCCAGCCAACAGAGAGTACATGTGAATGCTCTCAGAATAAAGCCCGAATTTCTTTTCTACCAACCTGTGGAACCCTAAGCATTGCCCTCAGGTAGTGAGAAGGGAAAAGAAATGGAAAATTGGCAGGTCATATAACATGCATAAAAATGTAGCTGAAAGCCAAACACCACCATTTAAAGCTGTGACTGAGGAGTATGCTGCCTTGAAAAGCTCTTCAGAGCAGGGGCCCTTAGTGCCACTACTGGTATCCCACCTTTTCTGCATATTTGATGCCTGAGGCATCATGCAGAGGGACTGGGCATGTTGTGAGACACAAAGCATGTGATTTTCTGTGCTTGTACATGCATGAAGCCAGCTGCTTTGTAAGAATACTGCAAAAGAACCTGGCTGTCAATTCCAAGGTAATAAACATGACTTACAATTATTGAGGTCTGACCCAGTAGCACTTTAATTTCCAGTGTGGTGTGGTGTAGGTATTTGGATACCTATTTTGGTAGAGAACTCAACCATCTCCTTTGATTTTATTGGGACAACTTCCACTCCTACAAGCTTTATATAAGAGAATCTGTATTCAAAAACTAATTTCACCTTAATCTGGGTTAAATTTCCTCATTGTTTTTTGAGGATGATTTCTGAAGGTTAGTACAAAAATCTTAGGGGTTTGGACTTGACATAAGAGACCCTAGATTGAAATGAAGACAAGGAAAAATAAATTAAAAAAATATAAATCCATGGTCTTATAATTCTGCTGAATTCCAGAAAGCAAGAGCACATAAACTTTAAAAAAATAAAGGATTTTAAAATCAATGGAGTGTTTAATAGAATTCCATGCAGTGCATGCAAAACATGGGAAACATGGCAACAGGCAAATTTGGAATGAGTGAAAGGTTGAATGTGGCCTGGTTACATAATTGAAACTAGACAAGCAAAGAAAAATGTCAATAATCCAACCAAGAAGTCACACTGGTGTTTCACTATCAAGGAAAAAAAGCAATTAACAAACCAAAGCAAACAACTTGGAAAGCAAATGGCATTCTGGGAACCAGTAAGAAAATGGATTTAAAAAAAAGTAATATATGAGTTGTTCAAATTATGCACTGAACTCTGCAATATATCATTCGGCTAAGGAAGAGCCTGGGATGACTACCTCTAATACACACAGTGTATGCCTACCCTCACGGGTATCCTGGTACTAAATTTAAAGTTATCCCTCCTAAGAGACCTGGAGCAGGGGATAAAACAAACAAAACAAGAAAACCACAGAGGTGTTCTCTAAGAGGGCAGTTCTGCAGAACCTTTTTATTATTACTTTGTCTACAACACAGTCTGAAAATCGGAGGCTGAAAGGTTGGCAAAGATGTCATAATGCAGGACATTTGCATTTTGTCAAACAGGCACAAATCTCAACAATGGACATGTTGATAATGGACAAATCCTTCTTATCATGGAACTTGTTTTCCATACAGAAGGAAACATCCTTCAACCTCCTCCTGTAGCTGGTGCCCTGATGTGCCTTTTCTAGATGCCCAAACAGGCTTTTTCCTCTATGCTCTGCCTGCTGGTCACTTCAACATCAGCAGCCATGAAACCAGAATTTATCATGGGCAATAAGTTCCAGCTGGGGGACTGCCTTGTCATACGGACACTGACTCTGTTTCCTATTTGGCTACTGTAGTTATGAGATCATGGCTGATGAGCCCAATTTTCTCTACCTGCCTCTTGTCCATGATGTGGCAGAGATCAATTCTCACTATGATTCAGCAGCACCCTCATCTGGGCTGGGGCATTTCATCACAGTAGAAGTTACATTGAAAGCCTGCTCTATGGTTACAGAGAAAGAAATGAGGATAATTTAAGGAGTTTTAGGAATTAAAATGTACTCTGCAAATAAGACATTTGAGGAATAGCTATTTTCCCAGATAATGTGGTACTTAAAAAGAAGTACTTGGACTTAAAGGAGTCTTGGTTTTATTTTAGAAGTCAATGATGTGTCATACCTTTTTAGCAAAATGTGATTAATACAAAATCTTACAGTCACTTCCTAATATTAGTGTAAAAAAAATCAGCAGAAGTGGATAAAAATGCAATCAGCTGTTCACTTCATCACTCATTAATCTCTCTCTGAATGAGAAGCATCAGATGCAATTTTGAGGTGAATTCACATGAGCTAATGCTTACTAGTCCACTTGTCTGACAATGATTTAGTCCAATTGATATATTTCGCAAGAAGAGTCCTGGCTGTAGCAACTGGCACCAGGAATAGGATCAGCCAAAGAAGGCTGAATCTTGAAGCTCGGCTTCAGTGTGAACTCTTTGATGCCTGATGAAGACTGAACTTGCATGGTGTCATTTCTCTCCACAAGGCCACTAAGGTCATCTGTGTAGCCCTGGCAGCTTTTGCAGCCCTTTCAGAAAGGTGTTATTGTGAGATCTTTAACTACTGCCATATTTGTGGAAAACTGTCCAATAGATCCCAAAGAAGAGATGAGGAAATGCTGGCACTGTGTCCCTGCCCCTATCCACCCCCAAACACATGTAATTATATGCACACCAATTCCTTAAACCAGGTTAAAAGGTCTACACACTATATATACTCATAAATTAATTTCATATACCAGCAGTTTAAACTCCTAAACCAAACCGTCTCTCTTTTCTAAAACCAACATTTTTGTTACACGTCATGACCAGCACTTCTTTTTTCCTCAAATGGAAAAATAATTAAAAGCTTAATTTTTTCCCTCCCTCTCCCTGGCCAGTTCTAAAGTATCTTCATCTATTTTTACACTGCTATTACCTATTTAAATACATCCATATTAATCCCGTGCTGACCTTCAATGATTTCAGTGCAGTGAGTCCATAAGATGAGCCTGTAAGTCTAGGATGATTTGTAGTATTGTCCTTTTTTTTTTCATTGCTGATGTTCTTACATAAAAAAAAAAATGTTGCCCGAAGAAGTACGAAAATACATTTTCTTGACAGGCAGAGAGGGAACAATTTTATTATGACTAAAAAAGAAAATAATCAAAAGTTGTGAGGATAAAAAATGATGAAATTGGGATGCAAAAATATTGAGGAGAGGCTAGGTCTACGCATTGCACAAATGAAAGTGCATATACTCTGGGCCAGTTCCTACCAGCCTGTTTCTGGATATTTAACTGGAATTTTGCATGGTGTATTTTTATGAACTCACTCGCATACATAATGTATCATTAACACATCAAAGCTTATCCTTTAAGGCCCATGAATCATCCTGCCATGATTACACTGCACCTAAGACCAGAGGTGAATGCTGATACAGAGGACTCTCTATATCTTAGGAAGGAGTTCACTGCTGGCAGCTGTGGGTAAAACTCCACGAGTGGGATTACATAGGAAAAACTAAAAAGGATTTACAGTGAAAAGGGGGCTAAGACAATGTAATTACTGAAGGATGAAAGCATGTAGTTACAATGCCTGTACACCTACAGTCACACTAAAAACGTATTTCTGTAGCACCAAATTAAAAATTGTTTTCTCTACATGCATACACACACAGAGAAAATTAAACCTTAATTTATCTTCTACTCTGGGAATAAACCAGGAACCTCCAAAGACTAAGTAAACATGTATATACCAACTGAGTTGGAAAATTATCCTATTTTCCCTGGGTGAAGTTCAAGAACCAGGCGGAGTACCCAGCCAACACTGTCAGTGATGCAGTGTTGTAGTGGTCTGAAGCCAGCTCTAGCTGACCAGCAGAACTCTGCTTTCTCTTCAGGGATGGGAGAGGCAGATATGTGAAAACTGGAGAGAAGAGGACTTAATTCTCTTTGCATTGCCCTGTTGTATCTGCTTTGCCGGGATGCTGCCAGCAAGTGAAGGAATTCCAGCTGCACACAGGGTCAGACTGTCCTTAAAGTCTCTTAACATTGGTCATATATATATACACATATATACATATGTATATATACGTATTACACATTTAGTGTCACTGACTGCAGTGAGTTACTTTCACATCCGAGTACTATTTTACCAGCAGGGATGTCAAAGTCTGTCTCTTTATTGCTGACTTTCAATTCAAGTTTGATCAAGTCCCACTGATACAGCTATTAAAATAGCTGCTAACTTCATCCCTACTGCTTCTTTGACTGATTTGTTTCCGCCTGTTACATTTAGCCTGATGTAACCGCTAGTGCTTTCTGTAAGTCGCTTTTTTTCACCATTCTGTTTAATAATCTCCCCAGCCTTTTTCCATGACAAATATGTTCATATTTCTGGAAAGCTCCATGTTTATTTTTTCTGTCATTTAAGCCCTCCTAGCACTGTTGCCCTCTGTTGTTGTCTTTGTCGTGCAGTTGTACCACAATGTTATGAACAAATGCTCATCTCTCTGAATTATCATGCTTCTTTTTCACTTGTGTTTCAGGTTATATCTCACAACCTACAAATTGTCATTATTAGTAGATTATTAGATATAATGACTGTGGTGAATTTGGCTATTACTCATCTTACAGAGCATTTCTTCATTGCATAAATATTTGTTTCCTTTTATTCTCAATTTAGTAAATAGCATGACTGGATGATGGTTTGCTGTATTAATTTGGTGAAGCTGTTATGACCATAGGCTTATTTTGAGGTAAAACTTTACAAATTCTGTCCAGAGCTGTGTGATAGATCTTCAGGCAAAAAAATCTGCTCGAACCTTTTCAAACTCTTGAGTTTCCTACAGACTATGAGCATAGACTCCTAATCTTCCTCATTTTGCATCTTATTTATTGTTGTGCAATAGCTGTTATGTCATATGACTGACTAGAAGTAGGCAAAAGTATTTTAGAGGACCGTTAAGTTCTAAAGTTTTCTAAAGACGGAAGAACATCCATAAATCCAGATTTCAGTTGTGGAGATGCTTTTATCTATATATACACTATGTATACACACACACACTTTATATAAAAATTATATTGATTGATAGAATAGTTTATTATATTTTTATTATTTTGGGAAGTAATCAACCAACACGTATTTTGTTTGGCATCTATATAATCTCTCTGCAAATTATGATTGGTATTAAAAACAATTATAAGAGCCAGGAAATAAAAAAATATAACAATTGTATTTTGAAAGAAATAACGTGGTTGCATTTTTTTTTTTTTTTTTTTTGTATGGCCAGAATGAAAGTCCTCATGATTGATGTTGGCTTTCAACTCTATGACTCGTTCCAGTTTGTGTCAGAATATTTGACTGATGTAGGACTATTGTTTTTTTGTTTGGATTTTTTTTTTAGCTGTGATGTGTGACAGCATCACTTTGAAATCAGTGCAGAAGCAGGAAAACATGTCAGCTTGATTTATTTAGTTGTTTTACTGATAACACTTCTCATCACGTCTGTAGACTGATCAGGTAACTAACACTAATGTGATTATGCAAGAAGAGCATTTTAACCATTCAACGAATCTAACTTTGCAAAGAAAAATGGTTACTCCATATTTGGGAAAGCATGTCATTAGGAAGGTACCCAAGGCACGATATGATATGAGCTGACAGGCTTCTGGCTTAACCTTTTCTCTTTCCTTTATAGACCAGTTGAATGAGCTAGCCCATCTGATTCGATATTAACCAGTTAGTTCAACACCCTGATAGGTTGCTAATGGGGATGATGGGCTGCTTAATGGGGACAATGGGCTGCTGATAGGGTTAATTAGGCTGCCAGGTGGATGCCTGACGGCCCTTAAAGCTGCCTCAGCAGGGTGGGAGAGGGAGGGGTGTGTACGTCTCAGGGTTCTGTTCCTCCCTTGCGCAAGAGTCATGGTCCTTCAGCGGCCAGACCGAATCCAAACTCTCGTTATCCCTTGCTCACATCTAGCAAGTTCACCAGGGGGTGACAGGGGCTGGTCCTCACCAGCTATGATGACAGGAACCAGTAATTTGCAGTCTCACTGCCCCTTGTCTCCAAAGGATGCGTTTGGCATGTGAACTCCTCCGTGGCAGAGGTTGAGAACACGATCCCTCTCCGCAGGCAAGCGGAGGGGCTCGCTCCTCTCTCCCCCTTCAAAGCGGGGATGCCTTTTGGGTGAAATTTGCGCCTTTGTCGGTGTCGCGTTATAACCGGGTGGCTCTGAGCTTAATGAATTACCAATTGGTTTGGTTATTTTTCTAGGTGAGCTCAATTATCTGTTAAATCCCTTTGGATTTGAGTGCTAATGGAGTGAGTCTATCGACGGCAATTCCGAATCTGTATTTCTATTGCCTCAATAAACCGCTTTATTCATGAATCCGTAGTCATGGAAGTACTTACAGAATGCGACCGTTGAGTTGGTTATACAGTTGCGATAAGGCAAATAAGCACAACAGAACGGGGGGGGGGGGGGGGGGGGGGGGGGGGGGGGGGGGGGGGGGGGGGGGGGGGAGAGGGGAATTTTTAGTCACTGATCAGCATACAAAGGTCTGATATTTATGGACAGAATTTTCTCTGGTCTGCTGAGAGAAAGCAGAGATGTCTGAAAACCCTCTGACTCTAAATTACTTCAAGAAATAATTGTAAAAGTTTTTTGTTTCTAAAAATTTTTATCAATTCTTTTTTACATTAAGTACTTAGCCATTAGTGCAAATGGGTCATCGTGGTGCTTTATCACTGTCAAGCAACTAGTTTGGTCTGAAGAGCTTAAAACCTCCAGCAAATCTTGAGATGCCAAAATGGCAATGCCATATTGAGCCCCGATCTAAACAGAGCTGCAGCTGGTTATGTCTCTGTGCTGCTTTGTGGAGTGAGATAATGTCAGACAACACTGCTGTCCCCTTTTCCTCTCTTTTTGCTCTGAGAAATATTTGTTTGGGTTACATGATGCTCACTGATTCCAGTCCTTTGATCTGTAGAAATGTTAGACAAAAGTCATAGAATGGTTTGGGTTGGAAAGGACCTTAAAGATCATCTAGTTCTAATACCCCTGCTGTAGGCAGGGACACCTTCCATTAGACCTGATTGCTCAAAGCCTCATCTAGCGTGGCCTTGCACACTTAGGGGGATGGGGTATTGGTAAATTCTCTGGGCAACCTATGCCAGTACCTCACCACCCTGGTAATAAAGACTGTCTTTCTAATATCTAATATAATTCTACACTATTTCAGTTTAAAGCCATTCCCTCCTGTCATATCACTACTTGCTCTTATACAAAAGTCTCCTTCCGCAGAGGTTTAGCTTCCTTGTAAAGCTGCTTTCAACATACCACTTCTACTTTTGCTCTTTGACTAAGTGCTAGTATACTGTAAAAACATGACTAATATTTCTGTGAGTACACTGACACATCTAACAGGCCTCAAAAAGGCAGTGCTTCCTCATGTAAAGTAAAAGAAGAGGAACAAAAGGCCTGAATTGCATATGCTTTTTGCTCATTAACTTCTTTTATGAGTTAGAGTTGTTACATCTGTGAATCTGATTTCCCAACTATAAAATGTCACAGATGTCCTCTGTTTGTAAAACACTTTGGAGGAAATATATCAACAAATGAAAGCTATTAAAAGTTTCCTTTTTTCTTTTTTTTTTTTTTTTTCTTTTTTTGCTTTACAAATTTTTTTTTTTTTATCTGTTTTCAGGCTGGGTATCTGGAGTCTCTGCAACTGGAGAAGGAATGTTAAAGGTATGTGGTGTTTGAATAGCAGATGTTGAAAGCACTGGAAACTGTTTCTCCAAAGTTTTACTCGTCCTCTAAAACAGTCTTCCTGATACACACAGTAGTACTATGTGTTTGTGTTTGTGCATAAGAATACTTTGATGTGAATTACAAGGAGTACATTAAATGTACTGGTGGGAGACCAATTTATGGCAACTATTATTGATTTCAGTGAAGTTTCAACTCAAGATATTTGTATGGTTTGTTCATTCTTTTTACTTGTGGCACTTCTAAATTCTCATAGAAAAAACATTGGTCTAAATATAAAAATATGTTTATTTTAAACTAAAAAATACAAGTGGAAAACACATAGTGGATTAAAATGTGCAGATACTTTTTTCCATATGAAGTGATATTTAGCATAGGAAATTTCTTTCTGGATGTAAAAGAGTGTTGAAAACAGTATGATACTGCAAAATGTCATTCTGGCATTGAGGTATAGTCATAGTGTTTGGATTCCCAGAATCATGATGAATAGCAGTTTACTTTAGCTTTAGATACAGTAGGATATTCACCCCATATGACACTTTATAATGTAAGGAAACTGCATTAAGGCCCTAACTAAAGTCCTGATACAGCTGGTGAGCGGTTTTCCCCTCTTTTTGACTGGAGGCACTAATAGAATCGTAGAATCATAGAATAGTTAAGGTTGGAAAGGACCTTAAGATCACCCAGTTCCAACATCCCTGCCATGGGCAGGGACACCTCATGCTGAATCATGCCACCCAAGCCTCTGTCCAGCCCAGCCTTGAACACCGCCAGCGATGGAGCATTCACAGCTTCCCTGGGCAACCCATTCCAGTGCCTCACCACCCTTACAATAAAGAACTTCTTCCTTATATCCAACCTAAACTTCCCTAATTTAAGTTTTGACCTGTTCCTCCTTGTCCTCTCACTACAGTCCCTAGTGAAGAGTCCATCCCCAGCATCCTTGTAGGCCCCCTTCATATACTGGAAGGTGTTGGAACAAGACTGGTCTCAACACTGATCCCTGAGGGACACCACTCCTTACTGGTCTCCAGCTGGACATTGAGCCATTGACCACAACTCTTTGTGTGCAGCCATCTAGCCAGGTCTTTATCCACCGAGTGGTCCACCTGTCAAATAGATGTCTCTCTAATTTAGATACAAGGATGTCACGTGGGACAGTGTCAAACTCATTGCACAAGTCCAGGTAGATGACGTCAACAGCTCTACCGCTGGCAATCAGTTCTAATTGATAACTAAAGGGGAGAGATTGCCTGTTAGTCATAAACAAGTATCAGGAGGAAGTTACAGCAGTCAATAACTGCATTTTTCCAAAGAGAGAGTGCTTCCACCTCAGGTAGGTACTTGCAAAGCACCACGGCAAAAGTATTCAGCATCTTGGAAGATGACCAACAAAGACAGAATCCTCTGCACCTGCAAGAGTCACTTGCCAGCACCTGTAGTAAACGTTCGGAGCAATGTAGAGATATTCCAGCTGCTTCAGCCAATGAGCCGGCTTCAATTGGAGCTTGGCTCAGATGCCTCTGTACAAATGCCCATAGCATGGGGAACAAACAAGAGGAATTAGAGATGTGTGCATGTCTATGGGGGTATGATATAACAGGCATCACAGAAATATGGTGGGATGGCTCCTATGATTGGTGTGTTGGAATGGAAGGTTACAGGCTCTTTAGAAAAGACAGGCCTGGCAGATGGGAAGGGGAAGTTGCTATTTATGTTAGGGATAGGCTGTAGAGTATGGAACTCTATCTGGGGACAGGTGAGCATTCAATAGAGAGTTTGCGGGTCAGGGTTAAAGGGATAGCAGCAATGGGAGACATTGCTGTGGGGATCTGTTACAGACTGCCTGACCAAGAGGACTTGGGGGATGACGCACTCAATAGACGGATAGGAACAGCCTCGTGCTCGCACGCCCTTGTTCTCATGCAGAACTTCAACCATCCTGATATCTGCTGGAGGGGTGGTACGGCCCGGCACAAGCAATCCAGGAAGCTCCTCGAATGTGTGGAAGACAGCTTCCTTCTGCACATAATAGAGGAGCCGATAAGGAGAGGTGCCGTGCTTGACCTCGTGCTCACCAACAGGGAAGGGCTGGTGGGAAATGTGACGCTCCAGCGATCATGAGATGGTTGAATTTGAGATCCTCAGGACAGTGAGAAGAGCAGCAAGCTCACTGCCCTGGACTTCAAGAGAGCAGACTATGGCCTCTTCAGGAACCTGCTTAGTAAGATTCCATGGGATATAGCCCTAGAGGGCAGGGGGGGCCCAAGACTGTTGGTTGATATTCGAAGATCACCTGCTACAAGCTCAGGAGCGATACATCCCAACTAGAAGGAAGTGCTGCAGGAGGGCCAGGAGACCTCCTTGGATGGATAAGGAGCTGCTGAGGAAAATTTGAAAGAAAAAAGTCTTATAGAAGGTGGAAGCAAGGACAGGCGACCTGGGAAGAATACAGGGATGTTGTCTGGGAAGCTAGGGACCAGGAAGCTAGGACCAGAAGCTAGGTTCCTTAGCTTTAGGAAAGCTAAGGCCCACTTAGACTTAAACTTGGTTAAGGATGTTAAAGATAGCAGGAAGGGATTCTATAAGTACATTGAAAATGAAAGACAGACTAGGGACAGCATGGGCCCTCTCCAGAAGCTATCAGGAGAACTGGCTACCCTGGATTTGGAGAAGGCTGAGGTTCTTAGAGGCTTCTTTGCCTCAGTCTTCATAGGCAAATGCTCTGACCACAGCACCCAAGTCTTGGAAAGCAGACGCAGGGACAGTGAGATTGAAGACCCTGGGCCCACTGTAGGAGAGGATCTGGTTCGAGACCATCTTAAGAACCTGAACGTACACAAGTCCATGGGACCTGATGAAATCCATTCGCGGATCCTGAAGGAGCTGGCAACTGAAGTTGCTAAGCCACTGTCCATCATATGTGACAAATCATGGCAGTCAGGTGAAGTCCCTGATGACTGGAAAAAGGGAAATATAACCCCCATTTTCAAGAAGGGGAAAGAGGAAGAGACAGGGAATTATGGACCGGTCAATCTCAGAGCTGTGCCTGGCAAAATCTTGGAGCGAATTCTCCTGGAAGGCGTGCTGAGGCACATGAAAAACAACAAGGTGGTTGGTGACAGTCAGCATGGCTTCACTAAGGGGAAATCCTGCCTGGCCAATTTGATGGCCTTCTAGGATGGGGCTGCAGAACTGATGGACAGGGCTAGAGCAGCTGATGTCATCTACCTGGACTAGTGCAAAGCATTTGACACTGTCTCACATGACATCCTTGTCTCTAAGTTGGAGAGACATCAACTTGGTAGATGGACGACTTGGCCGATAAAGAACTGGCTGGCTGGCCACACGCAAAGAGTTGTGCTCAATGGCTCAATGTCCAGCTGGAGACCAGTAAGAAGTGTTGTCCCTCAGGGATTGGTTTTGGGACAGGTCTTCTTCAAGGTCTTTGTCGGTGACATGGACAGTGGGATTGAGTGTGCCCTCAGCAAGTTTGCTGATGACACCAAGCTGTGTGGTTCGGTTGATACGCTGGAGGGAAGGAATGCCATCCAGAGGGACCTTGAGACGCTTGTGAGGTGGGCTGATGCCAACCTGATGAAGTTTAACCATGCCAAGTGCAAGGTCCTTCAGCTGGGTTGGAGCAATCCCAGGCACAGCTCCAGGTTGGGCAGGGAAGAGATTGAGAGCAGCCCTGTGGAGAAGGACTTGGGGGTGTTGGTCGATGAGAAAATGATCATGAGCTGGCTTCGGTGTGCACTTGCAGCCCAGAAAGCCAACTGCATCCTGGGCTGCATCAAAAGGAGTGTGACCAGCAGGTCAAAGGAGGTGATCCTGCCCTCTACTCTGCTCTCGTGAGACCTCCCTTGGAGTATTGTGTACAGTTCTGGTGTCGTTAACATAGAAAGGACATGGAACTGTTGGAACAAGTCCAGAGGAGGGCCTCGAGGATGATGAAGGGACTGGAGCATGTCCCATATGAAGATAGGCTGAGAAAGTTGGGGCTGTTAAGCCTGAAGAAGAGAAGGCTGCGTGGAGACCTCCTAGCAGCCTTCCAGTATCTGAAGGGAGGCTATAGGGATGCTGGGGAGGGACTTTTAATTAGGGACTGTAGTGATAGGACAAGGGGAGACTGTTTAAAACATAAACAGGGGAAGTTTAGATTGGATATGAGGAAGAAGTTCTTGACTGTAAGGGTTGTGAGGCACTGGAAGGGGTTGGCCAGGGAAGTTGTGAATTCTCCATCGCTGGCGGTGTTCAAGGCTGGGCTGGATAGAGACTTGGGTGGCATGGTTTAGTGTGAGGTGTCCCTGCCCATGGCAGGGGGTTTGGAACTAGATGATCTTAAGGTCCTTTCCACCCCTAACTATTCTATGATTCTATGACTCTATCTGTGTTACAATTGTAGGATGTTTTTGATTCCTGAATATTTCTTGTTGAGGAATTATTTGAACAATGAGGTGACCCTTAGGGAAAATTTGGGCACTTCAATGCATTGGGAAAAATGCAGATGGTGAATGCATGTGACTGAACAGACTGCTTTGGTGATCAAGCTGGAAGTGACAGGCTGAGGGGTTGTGAATTCAGCAGTACTGGAGATAGGATTGTGAGACAGACTGAAATATGATATGAATGAGGGAATGATAAGTCTTAAAATGTCAGTGTAGTTTATTTTTATCATTCCCCATCCTTCACTCCCACCCTGCTGGCAAGGGTTATCTTTACTTCAGGTACAGGCCAAAATCTACCACTGTGGCTTCAGTAGGATTGTAGGATTCAGTAAAACTTTTCAGAACTAGAGGCACTTTTTTTTTATTTCCCTATTATTTTGTAGATTGATAAAGAAACAGGATGAGCATTTTGTCACTTGGCTCCAGCCAGCTGGATTATTTCTAGTTGGCTGATCACGTCTCTTACACCTAGTGATATAAATTATGAGCTTAGTTAAAACGGCATGTGCTTTTTAATTCATTTTCCTTTTTTATTAAGACAATCCAGCAGATTGCTTTATTTTTTCTGAACTGTAGCAGAAGGATTGTAAGTGAAGACTCCTGGACTCTTAGTCCTTGGAGAGCCATCATACATTTAAACAGGCATGCTCCTCGGCCTTATGCTGAAAGGCTAATCCTAGAAAAAGAGGGTGATGAGGTCTTTCATTGCCAGTGTTTTCTATAGTGTGATGTTCTCCTTTACCAGGCTTGTGGTGGTGTATTGCTGTGTGCTTTTCCATACATCAGGCTGCTTCCTCATAAATCTAAATCCTTTTATATAAAAAGACATATATTAGCTCCCTCAGTATGCATGTATCTTATATAAGTATTAAAGATGAATAGCTCCCTATGGCCTTTTAGCAACCTCTTTGCTAACCTGAAGCAGGATACAGACCCTGAATGGATATTCTGCATTTCTTCCTGGAACAAGTCCTGTTGAAGTGGCGCTGGATTTCTGTCATTCTTGGCGTGGCCAGGACCTCCCCAGTCTGAGGCTTGGAGCCAATGGAGTTTGACAAAATTTATTTCTCTTTTTTGTCCTCCTGTTCTAGTTTCTTCAATCTTCTCCCTCCTCCTTGACAATATCTTCCACAGCTTGTGTAAAACCAGAAAAAAAAAAATAATACTGGCAAAGCAGGGAGAGAACTACTTATTTATGTCAGGTAAAAGTCGTCACCTGAAGAAAATTTGCTATGATCATAGTCACAGAACTGTTTGGTTTGGAAGGGACCTTAAAGATCATCCAGTTCCAGCTCCTCTGCCACAGGCAGGGACACCTTCCACTAGAGCAGCTTGCTCCAAGCCCTGTCCAACCTGGCCTTGAACACTGCCAGAGATGGGGCATCCACAGCTTCTCTGGGTAGCCTGTGCCAGTGCCTCACCACCCTCATAGTGAAGAATTTCTTCCTAATATCCAATCTAAATCTATAGTTTTTCAATTTAAAGCCATTCCACATTGTCCTATCACTACATGACCTCAGAAAAGGTCCCTCTTCAGCTTTTTTGTAGGATCCCTTTAGGTACTGGAAGTCTGCTATCAAGTCTTCCCTGATCCTTCTCTTTTCCAGGCTGAACAAGCCCAACTCTCTTAGCTTGTCTTCAGAGAAGTGGTTGTATATGATGATTTACATGATGTTGTAGTCTAGTCATAAGAGATTTTTGGCTGGAAGTAGGAAAGTTAAATTCCAGTGTCTGCTAGAATTCAGGCACTTTGTATAGGCTTTTTTTCTTTATTATTGTTATTAGTATTGTTAGCCAGTGTAATTGGGAAAATGAAGTTAAGCTTGTGTGTGCTTGCAAGTTTGTAAGTTCTGCCTAATTACCTGTGAACTGCTTGCCCAATTTCTACCAAATATTATGGGGGTGGGGGGGGGGTGGGGGGGTGGGGGGGGGTGTTAAAATATCAGAGCCAGTGGGATCTGACCATTTGTGTGTGGTGGTTTGGGGTTTTTGTTTGTTTGTTTGTTTTTGATTGCTTTCTTTGTTAGGGTTTGGGGTTTTGCTGGGTGCTTTCAGGAAAGTGTGTGGTTTTCATGGAGGCTTGGTTTTCTGGTTTGGTTTTTGGTTTCTTTAGGCTTTGTTGTTTTGCTTTGCTGGGTTCTTTTTAGTTGTGGAGGGGGTTTTCTGTGGGTGTGGGTTTTTTTTCTTTTTTCTTTTTTCTTAATGGAACCAATCAGTAAATAATACAGTACAGGAGAGGAGTGAATGTTTCTGTGGAGAGAAAAGCTGGGTGTTGAAAATGCCTGAAATCTACAATTTTCTGTAAATTAATGTTTAAAAATATATTTATACAAAATGTAGCCCTTAAATTGTCTCTTGCTAATTAATGAATCATAAACTTTCAAATACAAAAACATATTGGAATGTTCTGAGAGAATTCTAAAAATGAAAGCATCAAAACAATGAATGTCTTATGGTAAAAATGGTACAATATGAAATGAATGGTTTGCTGGTTTCTAATGGGGGTAGTGGTGACAGTCTTTGAGGTCAGTTTAACAAAAGTAAAACTACTTCTGCTTATGCCTTTCATAATTAGTTTGTTTGGTTTTGTAAGCCAGCAGGGAAGATTTCAGCCTTGTCCCTCAGCAGCCACCCAGGCTTGTGTGTGGGTTGGAATCAATTTCTTAGTCAAACAGTTCCTTCAGCACTCATGCGCTGCCCTGAAAGAGCTGAAGGTTACTTGAAACAGTATTTAGAGATAACATCAGTAAGGGGTGGGTTTGAGTGTTAGGAGTGTTTTGAGATTCCAAGACTTTGGGCGGTGAATTTACAAGGCTGATCTCTGTGGAAGGAAAGCGGTAGGTAACCGGTCTCCCTTGACTCCAGAGCATATCTAGAGAGATGATGTTATCCCTCTTGGCCAATGTAATTGCTTATAGCTGAGATGTGTGAACACTGCCCTCAGTATATTGTGTGACAGGCTGATTCATGATGTAAGGACTTTTTTCCCCCTGTGGCTTTACACACTGTATTCCTCAGAGAGCAGGCTCTGACAAGGTCCTTTGTAGGCTTGCTTTGCTGACTTACACTGCCCTGTTTAGCTCTGTCCTTGGGTATGTTGACGTACCGTTGGGTGCGGCTCACAGAAGATGCAGCAAACTCTGGTTCTGGGAGTGAAAGGGGTTTTATGCATGCTCTCCTTGGCGTGCTGCCTGCTTTTGACAACCAGCAAAGCAGGGACACCTTCCCCAGCAGCTCAGATCTAAATACCAAATATAGAGATTGATTTCCAGCACAGCCTGTGCTGTGTATAAATCCTGGATCAAACAGGCTAATCACTGTTAATCACTGCTAATCAGCATGATGGGGCCTATAGACCTTTGCAACTCTGTTTACTGGCTAGAGGGGACAAACTGCCGGTAGGTGCTAAATCATTAACAGTTGCTGTTGAATTTAAGTAGCTGGTGGTGTTGAATTTAAGTGACTAGTGCCACACCTACATGCTGCCAAGGAGTGAAATTTTTAAGAGCTGTAGCATCATTGTGCATTTTTCCCAGCACAGTTGTGTCTCAAGTGCTAATCTGCCTTAGCAGATGAGAAAACTTAGTTGAAGAGCTCCTTCTGAATGACCTTCTGAGTGCTGTACTGCTGATTTAAAAAAAGTAATATTACTCAATTATTTTTTGAATAACTCCACCATAGGTTATGCTACTGTGCTCTGCTATTTACAATCTAGCATTTATACTCGACTCTGAATAACAGGAAAGCTAACATTGGATATAAAACCTCATTGTCTGTCATTGATGTTTAGCATATGTTTTATTCTTGGACAGATGTGAAATTTGGAAACCTGATAGACTACTTTGATTTTTCACTGTAGTATTCACAATACATATACATATAATACATATAATACATTGATTGTCATTCCCTTTTTTCTTTTTTTTTTTTTTAATTTCCCTCTTTCTTTTTAATTTACAAATTGCATTTCAAAATAGCAAGGAAATATGGCAGGTTGCACAGTTTGAGAGAATTATGGCCCCTTTCTGGTAGTTAATGTACTCTGAGCTTTTGGCTTTGGTGCCTCATAATGCCACATGAGGCATGCAGTAACTGCCCAGAAACACATTTGTTAGCTGTCATGTCACTGCTTAATTATATCTTACTTCTGTTTCATTGCATCATGCATAAGTCTGCTAAATGTTCTATGTGAATCTGACCCTGATTTATTGTCTCAAAAGTACCTTAGAGAATATCAGTGGAACAAAAGAGCTCACTTTAATGTGTTTTCCTATCTGCAGAGCACAAATTTAGTATAACTTTGTTAATCTTTGAATCAGTAAACAATATTGCATGCATTGTGTGGATTTAATTTGAGCAGATTGCTTACTTACATGCTTGTTCTCAGGTATAGTACAAAAATAAAGTTTTCCTTCTTTGCTGGATCATATCAAGAGTTGAAAATATACCGTGTATGTGTTGCTGGATCTTCTACCACTATAATTCAGGGGAGTTTCAAAGCCAGGACAGTACTGCTGATTTATAACAGCAGATTTATACTGCAGATTTATACCATCAGATTTTGATGCTATTGGTTATGGGAAACTATTAAAAATCCATTTTAAGGGTGCAGCTTTTTCTCCCTGTAAGTCTCTGTACTAAGGGAATAAGGAGGGCAAGAAGGAGCAGATGCTGCTTATGTAAGGAAGTGAGGTCTTGCTGGTGTGTGCTGGAGGTGTTGCTCGCTTCATTCTTCTCAATAAATTATTTTTCTCTGTTGGCGGCAGCAGCTTCAAAATGCTGCAAATGCTTTTGCTCTGAAATAAGATTTACTGAGTATGTGAGCATTTGGCAGCTACTGAACTATTGCTCTCTGCGTGAACAGACTTAGGGCAAGGAAGTATCGCAACGTTTGGAGCGTGACTTTCTCATCCGTTGTATGATGCAAATGTATTAATTTACTTATTAATATAATGGGTTTTCTTGTGTTCTTGCTAGCCAAAGCCTGTCTCTTCTTACCTTCCTCCTTGTCTGATCTAACACATGTAATTATGTGTTTGGCCTGAAACTTCCCAGGACGTAGGAGCCATGAAAGAAGAAGCCTCTTTTCCCAAGAGGGGGAAAAAACACCAAACCAATCCAACTCATATATTTCTTGGGAAAGAAAGACAGTACATTTAATAAATTTGGGCCATGAAGTATTGTAGAAGTAGATTAGTGATTTTGGTGGAAATTAATATCTACAAAGTTCCTGGTTAGTGATCTTGTAGCAAAATCATAGAATCATAGAATAGGGTTGGAAAGGACCTTAAGATTAAAGATAAAAGGACCTTAGTTCCAACCCCCCTGCCATGGGCAGGGACACCTCACACTAAACCATGCCACCTAAGTCTCTGTCCAACCCAGCCCTGAACACCGCCAGCGATGGAACATTCGCAGCTTCCCTGGACAACCCATTCCGGTGCCTCACCACCCTCACAGTGAAGAATTTCTTCCTCATATCCAATCTAAACTTCCCCTGTTTAACTTTCAATCTGTTACCCCTTGTCCTATCACTACAGTCCCTAATGAAGAGTCCCTCCCCAGCACCCCTATAGCCCCCCTTCAGATACTGGAAGGCTGCTAGGAGGTCTCCACGCAGCCTTCTCTTCTCCAGGCTGAACAACCCCAACTTTCTCAGCCTATCTTCATACGGGACATGCTCCAGTCCCCTGATCATCCTCATGGCCCTCCTCTGGACTTGTTCCAACAGTTCCATGTCCTTTTTATGTTGAGGACACCAGAACTGCACACAGTGCTCCAAGTGAGGTCTCACGAGAACAGAGTAGAGGGCAGGATCACCTGCTGGTCACACTCCTTTTGATGCAGCCCAGGATACAGTTGGCTTTCTGGGCTGCAAGTGCACACCGAAGCCAGCTCATGTTCATTTTCTCGTCGACCAACACCCCCAAGTCCTTCTCCGCAGGGCTGCTCTCAATCTCTTCCCTGCCCAACCTGGAGCTGTGCCTGGGATTGCTCCAACCCAGCTGAAGGACTTTGCACTTGTCATAGTTAAACCTAGTTGGTGGGTGGGCAGAGGAGAAACAGCAGTATTGAGAATTAATTTCTAGAATTAGCTGCAGCATAAAAAAATGTCAGAAAAGCTGTGGAGATTCTCTCACATTCTTGTCTGGATGATGGCATCTTACTGGGTAGCAAAGTCAGGAACGGAAGCAGTCTCACCTGTTTATACTATATTTGCTACTTACTAAATGTCAATATGTCCTGTAAGGTGGTTTTTTTTTTTAATCAGACTGCAAAAATTAAGCATTGAAGTGAAGCTGCCATTTTCTGTTTGTGTATTCCAGAGCAGGTGTTCTGGTAACTAACTCAAAGCATGTGAGATGGAGTTTGTAACCAAGACACGCTGTTAGCGTGTGCCAGGTAAGTGGATTGTGTATCCTGTGAAACTGGTTAGCCATGAAAACCTGACAGAGGCTTGTGAAAATAATGAAGGTCAGAAATGAGCTTTTAAATGTCTTCTTTGGATAGAAGAAAACTCTGGAGAAGCCAGATATTGCAGTTACTTGTAACTAAGTTTGAAAACTTGAGATTATGATTGCATAGACTCTTTTTGGAAAAGAAATCAAATGTCTTAAAGCCCTTTGTGTCTTTAAGACAAATGTCTTAAAGGCTTTCATGCACATAAGAACAAGGCTGTAAACCTTCTTTTTCTTTTTTCTCCTTTCATCATGGTTGCTTACCACAGACATTTCCATACTTCATAGTATAAAACTTGGTGCAGCTACATTGCTGTTAATCTTGGCAAAAGGTAAACCAGGGAAGATTTGCATCACTACTCTTGTTTATCTTTTTGCTGTTTTCCCTCTGTGCCCAGGAGGCATGTTTGGAATACATCACTGTTGTGGTTTAAGCCCCTCACGCAGTTTGCTCACTCTTCCCCCCAGCTCCTGGGGGGATGGGGAGGAGAATCAAAAGAATGTAGCTCTCATAGGTTGAGATAAGAACAGTCCAGTAACTAAGATACAACACAAAACACTGCTGCTACCACCACTAATAATAATTACAAGGGAAATACAAGGAAAGAGAATACAACTGCTCACCACCTGATACCAACCCAGCAGTGAACCCCCCTCTTCTCGGTTCCTGCCCTTAGTTTTTACATCCTGGGCATGATGTGCTGTGGTATGGAATAACCTCTTTGGTCGGTTTGGGTCAGGTGTTCTGTCTCTGCTCCCTCCCGGCTTCCCCTCCTCCCTGGCAGAGCATGAGACTCAGAAAGTCCTTGGTCAGATCAAATGTTCTAAGCAGTAACTGAAAACGTCAGTGTTATCAGCGCTGCTCCCAGGCTGAAAGTCAAAACCACACTGCTGCAGCGGCTACTAAGAAGGAGAAAAATGACTGCTAGTGCTGAACCCAGGACAATCATTTACAGTGACTTTATATAATCCAGGAAACCAAGAAATTTCACTAGGGGAGGAAGTGGCTGAAGTCAGTTACTGGTTCTGTTTGCAACTGAGATTCTCAAAGGTAATCCTTGCAAGACTGTTGAATGAAGATGCCTGGGTTTGTTGACATAAATACACACAAATTAAAAAAATCCAAATGATGCCCTTTATCTTAGATTATTATATTAAATTTTAGTCTTTGCAGTAAGGAGTGATATGCCATTTAATTATTGAATGATAGACTATCTCTAAAATTAGTTTCCATTAAAATTTAAGACAGTTGAGGGCTTACACAGGGGTCCAGCTGTTGTTATCTTCAGTAAACATGGATAATTAGGAAGAGGGAATCCAAAATTATGGCTGCAATGTGCTAGTTAAGTCAGCTGTGTCTGAGGCAGACCTTTGCTGCTGAATCCCTTGTGCTTGAATTCTGCTCAGGCATCCTAGAGGTTCCAGCTGTTATTGGGGGAACTTCAGTTTAGAGGGCCAAGCTTTGTTCCTATGGGCTCATCTTCACAAAAGTCTTGTTCTGTGTGCTCTGCTTATAGCACACTTCTGATGACCTACCGTGAACACATAGAACAAGGTAAACAAATTATGGCTACAAAGCATTTGGTACTCTATTTCCTAGGATCTGAGCATCTTGAAATGAAGACCTTTGATTCATACGCCTCAGAGGAGTTCTACTAAATAGTACAGTGTTGCAGAGGTAGATTAACTCCTCTTAAGGCAGTAGAGTTATTTTGGTGGTAAAACAATGTTTAGTGGATGCAAAATGGCTGCTGATGAGAATAAATGATTGTCCATATAATTAGGGAATGCCAAGACTTCATTTAATTTTTAAAATTAATAATGGCTTAAAAATATTGAGATCAACATTGAGAATGGAGTTTAGTCTTTCAGCTCACATTCAATTTTGTGGGTTTAGATAGCTGAGCATTTAGAGCTAAGGTAAAATATGAATTTGACCTAAAGCTTGCCAAAAAAAAAGAAGCCTTACCAAAAAAGATGATCCATCCTTCTGCTTTTTGTTTAACTTTAATAGCAACTATTTTATTGTATAAATTTCAAATCCAAAAGACAACACTAGGCAATTTTATGAATAGATAATAAATCCTGGGCTATTAAATATAAGTGGCCAGACCTCTGCGTAGCGGATTTTTATGCTGGAGGTCCTAAATTTAGATTTCAGTGTCTGTATAAAAGAGGAGATTGAGTTTTACTGAAGACAATGAAGGAAATGTAGTAAGAGTTATAGACCATGTTGTTCAGGAATTCTCTTATTCTGAAATCTGGACCTCCTATCAAACTGTGGTTGGTTTGTTTAGAGAAAATCAGTTTAGACCATTTCTGTCCATAAAGAAAACATTATGGAAGCTTTATATTTCTAATTCACTTATATTTTGCAGTACTGGAGAGAGTGTCTTTCACTGGCTATAGTTCCTACTTCTTGAATTGACTATCCTGGGAGATCCTTTCTGGATGATTTTTGGCATTGCCTGTTGGAGTGTTCACCATTAGCTGTTCAAATCTGAAGTTGAAGCTCACATGAGAAAACACAATGAATTCAACCATCCAATGAAGGGGAACAAAATATTCCCCAGATGGGATATTTGGATGTCTGATTCTCACTTGGAAGATAGATAAATTGACCTTCAGGCGATGGTCAGCCCTTGCTGACTGCTGGAAGTAGAGAATTAAAACCAGACTACACAAATATGTTTTTTTCCTTTCTCCCCTCACAGGAGGTGGGGATTTTAATTATTTTTTTTGTTTGATTTTGTGTTTTAGACATGTGGGAGAAGAAAAAGAAGATGAACAGACATAATTGGCAATAAAATTTACTTTACTTGTCTTGAGTTAGGATATTAACAGAGTATGAATGTTTCTGGTACTCTACAGAGGAGTACATTGAAGGCTTGCTGCTTGTAGATCATACTGTTTATTGACTATCTCTTTAGGGGTGTGTTGGATTTATTTATTAATTTATTCATTTTAATTGGGAAAAGTGTTTGACTGAGAGATATTTTTGGATTTAAGAAGCTTTGTAATCCCTTATCTCCTCAGCCTGAGAACAGAGCCAAAACTGCAAAAGCTCAGTGTTGTCTCTGAGTTTTGATAGGGCGCTTTGCAATGTTTGTTAGAGTGTAATGAAGTTTGCCAGGGAAGGGCTGGATTAATCTTGTCCTGTGAGAGGTCTTTGCAAAAATAAATCTAGCCATGAGAGCAGATTTTATGTAAATGGGTACATTTGCCAGTCTCTGAACCAGGATTAATTTTTATGTCTGCTTCATTCATGTGGGATCTAAAAACCCATGAGCTTAAAGTGTAGGAAATGTTTAGGAAAATTGTCATTTGATCATAATTCATCATGACATAGGTGAGGGGGAATTCTTATGGATAAGTGAAGACTTTGAGGGCACGTGCCATAGTTATTAAAACAAGCTTTCCTATCAATATGAGATTTCATTAGGTGCATTTGCAGCACACAACCTTTGTATTCAGGCAGTCCATGTGAAAGAAGGAGATGGTAACAGTTTTGTGAACATTCATTTGGGTCTGACATGGCTTGACTACTTAGCCAGATTCCTTTATGGCTTCTCACTTGCCCTTTATATAGTATGCATGTAAACTAAATTTTGCTTACTGGTATTCAGACAGGATTTTCTCTCTTAGCTTTCCAGAATGTCTCTTAACCACACATGTGCAGGTGTGCTGGTATCAGAATATAAACTTTGCCACTGGTGTTGTCCTTGCTGTTTCCCTGCAATAATAAAAGAATCTAAGCAGAAGCTATGACATGCTGTATCCTTGATAGACAGAAAATCATTGGAATGAACCTTCCTACAAAAACAAAGGGTAATTATTATTCATGTAGAGAAAAGTTCTGGGTAAAGGAAATGTTTACAGAGATCAGAATGAGTTTGCAAAAGATTGCATGGGGGACTTGCTCCTTTTCAGAACAAAAAATCTTGCTCATGCAAGAACTTGCGCTGTGACCCATTTGCCTGTTCAATTATATCTTGGATAAATATGTTTTGCAGTCTCATTCCCAAAATCTTTAATTTCTTTCAGTGATAGAAATAGGATCAGTTATCTGCAACTCGGGCTTCTGGGTGTTAGAACTTTTGCCATGTTATTTGTTAATATGGGAAGGTTGCTCTATCTTTGCTGCATACTTTTACAGATGATTTAAATGCTTGCTTTCTTTTTAAAGTATTTGTGTTACTATTGCAATGTACAGTTTCTTCTTTTTTTCCAATTCTAAATCATATACTAGGAATGATGCCTTCTCAAATTTCTGTCTGTAAACTAAGCATTCTCAATGTGCAGTAAGTTATTTGGGCTGTATCCAGTATGTATTGTTTTTGTAATTGATTGTAATGGATAGTATGGAAATGGTAGTGAAATGTAATCAAGTCCATTACTTGCGAAAATCAGACAAAGCTTAGACAACTGAAAGTTAGGCATCTGACCCAAATAAGTGCATAAGATTGACTATAGTCTTTGGAGAGTAATCGGTCCACTCAGAAGCTGATTTGTTGATCTAATATCAGTCTCTGACAGAAAAGGATATCCAGATACTTAGTTTAAGTAGATGCCTAAGTTTTAGACTGTTAAAGTTAAATATATTTTCAGAAGCATGTTTCCTAATTAGACTTTAATCATAGATAGGTTTGGTTTGGAAGGGACCTTCAAAGGTCGTGTAAAATTTCAAAATATGTGGAAACATGGCTCCTTAAACCATGAAGGGAGAATGCAACACCCAGCCATAGTGAAGAGAGATGGAAAAGAAAGCATGTTATGCTGCTAGATTTCTGCTCTCTTTTATATTTACTAAG
Source organism: Myiopsitta monachus (assembly GCA_017639245.1). Classification (NCBI taxonomy): domain Eukaryota; kingdom Metazoa; phylum Chordata; class Aves; order Psittaciformes; family Psittacidae; genus Myiopsitta; species Myiopsitta monachus. Next base: position 23,926,914 of record CM029926.1, on the reverse strand, counting down.
TTTTTGATAGGAGTGCATCTATACCAGGTTCCTGCAGTAGTATTATGGTTAGAGGTTCAGCATGACCATGCTGGTACTTAAAACATTAGCAGACTCCTTACATCAAAGTTAAGTGGGCAACTGACTAGAAAAGCACCCACTTTTTTGAAGGTAAAAACCTTCAGAACTTTAGAAACATGTTTACACGATGCAGTGAAAATCAACTTCTCTGATGTTTATGTTCACCAAAGCCACTGAGGGGATTCTTCCTCCACTTTGCAAAAGGCCGCTTTTTTTTTGAAAAGGCTGCTCTTAAGGGTATTTGTGGGAGATCTGGAAAACTGATTTTATTTCTGAAACTTGAAAGTGGGTCTCATCCATAAGTAGCATTCATGGATTTAGAGAGATATGTCCCTGTCTCTGAAACAAAAATTGGAAGTTTGGGAATCTGGTGGGAAAGGAATTTTTTGCCTATCTGAACATTAGGAACATAAATTAGTATCATAAGAACTGTACTGTATGTCTCTTATTTTTGTTCAAGCAATCATTTTTAATTTAGAGCTTTAGCAAAGTAAACTGGGATGGTGTACTTTTCCAAATTTTGGATTTCAGTCCAATGATGTAAACATAATGAAGTAACGTCTTTTGATCAATGAAGTTTGATTTTTTTTTCTTTAAATGTTTGTTTTTTTTTTTAACAGTCTGATGAACAATTTGAAAAATGAGGGAGAATAGGGTAGGATTAATCCAGAAGCAGAAAAAAAATTCATAGACAGGTAGATTGAGAGGAAAGAAATAGGTTAATGTGAAAAGTTTCCTAGGGTTTTGTCCTGTCCCTGTTAAAAATAACAGTGCACGATTATAAAGAGAATGGCTTGCCACATTAATATTGTATTCCAGGCTCTGCTGGAAGCCTTTTAACACTGCATTAAAGGGAAAGTATGGGGATTCTAAATGAGCTGTACAATTCTCTGTTTCATATGCTTGACCCTAATGTCACACCATACGATAGGAGCACCAAATTTGTATGCTTGCTAGCTGTCAGCAACACCATCACTTGTATTTGTGAGACCTCACTTGAAGTACTGTGTGCAGTTCTGGTGTCCCCAACATAAAAAGGACATGGAACTGTTGGAACAAGTCCAGAGGAGGGCCACGAGGATGATCAGGGGACTGGAGCTCATCCCGTATGAAGATAGGCTGAGAAAGTTGGGGTTGTTCAGCCTGGAGAAGAGAAGGCTGCGTGGAGACCTCCTAGCAGCCTTCCAGTATCTGAAGGGGGGCTATAGGGGTGCTGGGGAGGGACTCTTCATCAGAGACTATAGTAAGAAGACAAGGGGTAACAGATTGAAAGTTAAACAGGGGAAGTTTAGATTGGATATGAGGAAGAAATTCTTTACTGTGAGGGTGGTGAGGCACTGGAATGGGTTGCCCAGGGAAGTTGTGAATGCTCCATCTCTGGCGGTATTCAAGGTCAGGTTGGACAGAGCCTTGGGTGACATGGTTTAGTGTGAGGTGTCCTTGCCCATGGCAGGCGTGTTGGAACTAGATGACCTTAAGCTCCTTTCCAACCCTCACTATTCTATGATTCTATAATTCTAATTGTGCCTGTATATAGCTTGGTGAGTCTTAACGTTTATGATCCTTGCTCTGCATTGCTGTCACATAATTCTTCCCATCAATAATTACCGCAAACATGTTTACTTAGGAGAAATATGAGGAATGAATATACTTTAGTCCAACCTAAGGGAACCCTCATAAATGAGCACCTGTGAGGGGAAATAACAAACCAGCTGATAATGTGTATTTTTTGCTAATCACTATTAAGCATTTAATTTTGAAACATGGGAAGGAAACGCAAGTTCATGGTAATTTTTATTTGACAGTGACTAGGATTAGCATGTTCTTCTTTTTTCTGCACTCTTTTTTCTGTATTTTTTTCTAAATATTTTCCTATTAATAATGAGCCAAAACTGAATTTAGTAGAGTAGGTATAGATTATTTTGTTTATTGTGTGCATAATTTAGGATTTGTGGTCAGCCAAGCACCTTACTCTCCCATTTTCTTGCTGTTAAAATGCAGCTGGAGAGAAACAATTTATTGCACTTCATTAATTCTTTTAATATCTGTTGCCTGCAATATTTGCTCTTTACTTTGTGGTTACAATTAATATTTAACTTCCATTATGCAAAGTCCACTTATCTGTATTAAATTCTATTTGCTGGCCTTATGTGTCAAAGTGCTGCTGGGACATTATTTGGAACCTGATATCTCCTCTTATATTAATGTTTAGGCAAACTTGTGAATTCCAGTTTCTTATTCCTTCATTTTATGTAATTGATAAAGATGGAGAACAAGAAGTATAATTTCTGCCCTGTTTGCCTCCTTCATAAACCATTACCTGTTACAACTTGATTTCCAATTTCTAACCAATTTTCTACTCAGCTTACTGTTTTCATTTGCTATTGAATTCTGTTCATACAATTGACTTCAGACAGGTTTTTTTGTTTGTTTTCTTTTTTCTTCTCATGTCCTTGGTTGTAACTATTTGAAGTGTAGCAGTTGTAAGCCTTAATGCAGTTTTGAAGACAGAGGTTGGCTAACTATTTGGGTTCTGCCTTAATGTGCATTAATGCCAGTACTTAAACATAGAATTAATTTTGACTCTAAGCATACTGGGAAGGTGTGTTACCATGATGTGAACTCTCCAGTGGCATGTTGAGTACCAGACTCAATTAAAGGCATTACTGCTTAGTCAGGAATCTTATCTTGGGAACCAGGAACTCCACCCGGTACTAACTCAAACAACATTGCCTGTGTTGGATGTGCATCACTGGAATATCCCAGCAGTCATTAAGACTCTTCTTACTCACTTTGGAGGGAATACTAGATCAATGAGAATTTCTATCCAGTTCTGTTAGTCACTCATAGGCTTGTCTACAGAGTTTATGGATAGGACTAACACAGTTGAGCAAAGACTTTTAAAACTTAGTTTTGCTCTTCTACTTGAAAATAAAACACAGATTCCAGATGGATGGAGAAAATTCTCTCTTAAATTACCCAAGTTTTGCCAAAGTGCTTCAATCTCGAGTGTAGTATTTTCCTAATTAATTACTTGACCTTCTCATAAGTGTCTCTAAGTGTCTCATAGTTCACCTTTGACCTTGTTCTGGTTTTGAAACCAAAAAATAGCACTGCTGAGAAATCTGAACAAGGCATACCTATCTTGGCATGCCCAAACACCCCCTTGGGGTGGAAACAATGCTTTTAACTTTGCAGAAATGCTAGGAAAGTAAGAAAAGATGTGAAAAAATAGCCCTCTGTTCCCTTCACTGTTCGTGACTTGGATCATGCTTTGCTCCTAGAGGTGTGTGATTTTAAAGAAGGGCTGTTTAATTTTTTCCTTGCTAGCATAAGTAGGGATCTAGATGGATCTGGAAATTACTAGATGGGAAGGTCATATTAGTTCTGCCTCAGCATGGAAATATATGGGACAAAAGGACAGATTATAAAAAAAAAAAAATCTGTAAGCAAATGCCTCAGTATGTCAAATTGTGACACTTTGGAGAAAAATTCCTGGAACCTGATTCTAATGAAGTCAGTAGCAGCTTCAGTAATGCAGTGTGAAATCTCATAAAAGCATCAAAAAAGAGCAACAAATTTGGGAGTAGCCTTTAACTTTTTTAAGTTTTGTGGAAGCAGAAAGAAGAGTTTTTTGTGTCTTCTGCACATAATAGGGAATAAAATTCTTTTTAGGTGACTGCAATGATATCATCAAAAAGATAGTGATCAATGAATAGCAGGAGAAAAAAGCAGAGCAGTGAACAAAACAGAGCCATTGTGTGCAGGTAGGAGCCCGGTTCTTGGGGCTGCCCAGAGCTCTGAGATTGTCCCCAAATGGTCAATCCCTAGAGGAAACTCAAGCCCATCTTTCAAATTGAAAGGAAGAGGGAAACAGTTGTAAAGAAGCCAAACTTTGCAAAGTCAGCTAAAGCCTATCTTCAGTTTTCCCGTTGCCAGCAGAAGCTGTTGAGAGGCAGCCTACTTATGTTTGTTCTTCAAGTTGTTAAATATCAACCCTGAGCCAAACAGAGTAGAAGTAAGAAAATATGTTAGAAATTATGAAAAAAAAAAAAAAAATCTTAAATCACAAGGGTGACATTGGAAACAGGATCAGTTAAAGAAAACCTGTGGGATTTTGGCATCTCTTCTGTGACTGGTCAGGCTGTGGTTTTGCTTCAGGTTTTAAATTAATATTGTATTGAGAGTGCTTTAGTTAGTGGTTCAGACATAGGAATGCTCTTACACTGGTAGAAAGCCACTTTTACAAGAATCTTGTTTAAATACAAAAGAATAAACTAAGCTGGAAAAAAGAATAAACTAAGCTCCTCTTCTTCCAGAACTGTGTAAACACATCTTCATTTGTGTTTTACAATTTTCTGCTTTGTTTTTCTCTTGATTTGTTTCAAATGTATTGCAAGCAATTCTTACTTTATAAAGCACAGACTGAAATCCACTGCTACAAAGGAAATGAAGGGCTGTGTTTTGTTTTTTTTCCCTGTGGCTCAAATAGCTAGGTGAAGTAAAGCTGGACTTGAGCTGTTTATTTCTCAGAAGCAAAAGCTGCCTTTCTTAGTAAAGTATCGGATAATATAAGTTTCACAGTATGCTCATGTGTTTCAGAAACTGATATTTTAATCAAAGCTGTAGAATTGCTTGGGAATGATGTGCTGTGCATAAGAGAAAAAAGGTGGCCACTTCCAGCACCATCTGCTCCCCCACCTCCTTTGTGTAATGTGTCATTGATGTAAATTGTTACCTTGGAACAAGAGGATAATTTGAGCTGTACAGCTTGAGGAATTTCTCCAGATCCGGGTTCGTGTTGACAAACAAACATAAGCAGACTGAGTAGGCTTTCCTTGACTGTATGTATGATGGCTTTTTGAGCCTTGGTGCACTTTCATGCACACAGAGTGTTCTCCTTTTGCTGCTCTGACATGGAAATGTAACCTGAACTCTGGTCTCTGTGCCTTTGGGACATGGATTCATACTCATGATTCAAGCTAATCGGGATGCCAATTGGGTCTTATGGCCCAGTAATACCTCGGCCCACCTCTATATGAACAATGATTCTGTCAGAAATAATGATCTTAAACCAAAATCCTGCTCTCTTCTGTGTATGTGAAAATCCAGGAGGCAATGGATTTATTCTGGCTTCCAGAGAATAGAGCTTGTTGTGGTCTTATTACTGTATGTCTTTTTTTAATTAGTGTTTTAGGTGGTGCTATAGAAATGTGCTCTTGCACTCAAAATAAAAACCGATTCAGAGACTGTCACATTTTCTGGCATGTTGGCATTTCCAGTGGGTATCTATAACAGAAAGCTGTAAGAAACCCCAGCATGTGAGGATTGCTTTTACATAGGTAGGCCATGGGAGATGTACCAAGAATGCAGTCAGATGAGTACAGCATACTGGGGGGATGCAAGGTCACCTTATAATTTCTGACTATGCGAATGCTGAAAACCTCTCACCAGTCTAGGGCTCTCAGTATTATGACTTGGGAAAGGAAAAATTTGGATTAAGAATTCAGATGTTGGCCTTTTCAAAACAGTCATGTTTCTCTTTCTCTTGCCCGCACACTCTTGTGCTTGCCAGTGCCTCAGCATTGTGCCAGCACTGTGAGAGAAGGCATTGCACACAGTACCAAACCAGGCACTCTTGAAATATATTGCTGCATGCTGTGTGATATTCATACTTGCCTTAGAAATGACAAAGAATAGAGGTGTGCCTGGCACCTCAGTTGCAGTCAGACACCTTTCTCCAAAGAGGGCTCTGCTTAGCCTTAGTCTGTGCCTGCTTGCTGCTCCCTGGGAGAGTGGCAATGGCAGGCAGCAAGCAGAGCTGTAAACATCTATTCTTCTAATGCCTTGAGCCATTGAAAAGTCAGAGGGTGACTTGGCAGAAAAAATTCAAAAATCATCCTGAGGGTTTCCTTGCAGCCCTGCCTTAATTGCCTCCCTCAGCTCAAAATGTCTTTCCTTCTTTTACTTAGCTGTGTGGGTGAATCTCCTTTTACACTGCATTATTTAGTATCTCAAGAATTGGTACTGTGACTTCAAATGCTTTGAAACCTTCAAACCAAATTCTCATTGGATTATTTAAAGGAAACGGCTACTTTTCTGTGTTTCTGAGCAACCAGGCTATAGGAAAAGGACTGATTTTTGTGATGATTTAGGGGTTGGTTGTGGGTTGTTTATTTTTTGCGTTGGTTTTGTTTGTGTTTAATTTTTGGGGTTTTTTTTTGTTATGGTGGTTTTGTTTTTGTTTAATAAAAAATAGTGGGATTATAGATACCGAACCTTCTGCGTAGATAAAGTGGGGATGTTCAGCTTAACAAACAACAAAAGAAAATTTTCTTCCTTGACTATGATTCACTCCTCCACTCCATCCTGGGTAGTTCCAGTAGGCCCATGTTTGTAACTCCTCTTGGCTATTCAGTTCTTGCTTAATCTGTGGTTATTACTACTTATTGTATTAATTAATGCCAGTGTTATGTTGCAATAAGGTGGGAAACCATGAAAGCCATTTGTGAATATGCTAACAGTGCAAAAGGGTAGGGTTTAAAGAGTATTATTGATTAAACTTTAAGTCTTGCAATGCAAACCAACAAAATCCTCCTCCCTACTGAAAGAGCTGCCTACCTATTGAATATCACACTCTTTTTGGGGTAGATTTTAGTTCAGAAGTCACGAGATCTGTCCAGATCTTTTTCCTGGAAAGACTTTGCTGGAAATGTAATTTTTCTTGTAATTTTTCATTTGTTTCTAATTTCCAGATGAATTGGCATTCCACAGAAGAACCTCTGGTGTGTTATCAAATAAGAAAATGGGAAGAGTGCTGAGAGGGAAGTTTAAGTCAACACAGTTTAATTTCATCTTAAACAACAATATTTTCTCTTCTGTTCTTAAAGTGCAAACACTTCTGAGGGTTTGTCTTTTTTTGATACCAAATTAGAGACACTGCCTTGCTACTGTTGATCCCTGGATGTAGTTAGAAGGGAACATGTTCAGCTACATCTAATGTGCTTAATGCTGTGAATGTTCTTTCTTTGGATGCAAGAGACTTATTCCTGACTTTTGGTGTGAGTTGATGCTAATCTACACTGGGAGCTCCAGGAAACTTCAAAGTATACAAATTTGGTGGGATATAGATACTGGTAATCCCCTTAGTATGAAAGATAAATAATATTTAGTTTTCATTGGTTCTGCAGACAGGAAAAACTTCTCATTTAAATTTAACCAGGTGAAAGAATCTTTTTGGCACTTGATGTAAGCATCTTGTGCATGTCACTGAAAAAAACAAGTAGTGTAATCTATTGATGTAAATTTGTGAATGTATTTATTGTGTTTCAGGTAATCTGTGGGTTTTTTTGGGGTGCGGTTGGTTTTTTTTCTGTGGTGTACCTCCCAATGACCTACTAATTCAGCTGGTACAAAACTGGAAGCTCAGATTTCAAGATGAGTTCAGGATGATATGGCTCACAAAAATAATCACTAGATACAAAAGGGGTCTGAAATAGCATGTTTCTGTCTAGAACCTGAAATTGCAAACCCAGTCATTCTTAAGGCTGGTCAGAAATGACCAAAACCTTCGAGTTCATTACTTTTTGGTTGTTTGTTTTTTTTTTGGTTTTTTTTTTGTTTTTGTTTTTTTTTTTTTTTTGTGTTTTTTTTTTTGTTTGTTTTTGTTTTTTTTTTTTTTTTTAAGAACATTTGGGGTTGACCTTTTATTTTGTAGTATATAGATCTGATTTCCATGGGCAAAACAAGCTTTTTATTGGCCACCATGTAAAAGATTATTTTTACCCCATGTTAACATTTTCCATGTCATTATACATGAAATGTCCAGGCAGCTCTAATAATCCCAGATAAATGAAGTATGATTTGCCCAAGTTTGTTATGCATAATTATTTCATACCAGGTGCATGCTTACATTTTTACTTGGACAAAGAAGATAACTTTGACAACTGTGAACTGATGTCAAGCTCTCTTGCTTGGGTACAGCATTAGGCTTTGCTGTTGAGAATTGTATTCAAGATGTCTCAACACCCTGTGACCTCAGATGGTGAAGGTTTGAGTGGAGCTGCTTTGGGTAGCATGAGAGAACTGTCAGGGTGGTAAAGATAGAGCCACCTCATGGTCTTCCAGGTGCTGCAGTTCAGGTGTGCTCTGGCATTGTTGTGTCAGCAAGGATTGTTATGCCAGAAGGAGCACTGTAGGTGGGCCATCCTATTTCAGCCTTGTTTGTGGTTTATTGTTTTGTTTTGGAAAGGGGAATTATGCATCACAAAGCCAGAATTCTGGGTTTGCTGGTGGTAGCCTACAACACTTAAGCTGTCTGTAGTGAAGTCTATTCCCTTCGCATCCATCATGCAGGCAGCTTGCATTTCTGGTCCTGAAGGAGGGCAGAACCAGTGGATGCTGTGAGAAAAGTGCACAAGCGCTGCTGACCCAGCACTGTGAACTCATCAGGGGCAAGCTGCTTTTTTTTTTTGTATTTTTGGTCTTCTATTAAAAACATGGTGATACTGTGAGAGAACCTCACTATGATCCAGTTCAGAGTGGAGGTTTATGTGTATGTGCATGAGTTCTGTAGGCCCATGGGGTAGTCAGAGAAGGATTAAAAATACACTGTGTTTCTAAGAGGCAAAAATGAAACTACTTGAAACACTGATTAAAATAAGCAAGGAAACAGAAGCCCCAAACATTTCCATCAGATTTCTATTTTGCCTGGCTCTTCACTGGTATAGAAACTAATTGTTAGAGGCATGATTCTGGGGATACTTCTGGGGTGTCTTGCCAACATGTCTACAGTTCTTGATGAAAAAGCCTTACAGTTTCTCTTTGCTTGGTGGGTTTTAAAGACTTGCTGCTTTGAAGTTAGTGGCATTACGCTTTTCCCTCTTTACAAGTTTTCACGCTCAAAAGTGTTTTCATACTGCATCTGGATGAACGTTTCCAGCAGTCTGACTTCTGCAATGGTGAAAAAAGCACAAGGGAATGCGGAAGTCCTTCTGGTTAGAAATTCATGATAGCAATGCCAAGATACAATGTATTTGAAAAAGTCTGCCCTTATGTAAAGTGAAATACTATTTTATTCTCATAGTAGGTGAGCAATTATATAAACGTTCCTTGGAATGTACACTGTAGCTTGTACATCACTAGAGTTGATTGTAATTGTAATTAAAGATGTATTGCTGCATTTAAATATGAAAATCTACAACTGTAGTTAACAGGGATGGTAAAGTTACCTATGAGCTGTGTATTGTCCTTCAGTGTGCTTTGAATATGGCTTTTTCGTACCTAAGAAGCTATAAAAAGCACTACTGTCCCAAGAGATACTCCTGAAACTATTCAGAGGATCTCAAACCTGTCAGGATTGGATGTTTCAGCAATCTAAAAAATTTATCCTTCACATCAGTCTGTTTGATCAAATGAAGTCTGTAAGTTGATTGCTGGATATAAACTGCCTGGGAGCCTGAGGATTAAAAAAGTTTCTGAACAACTGGAATGTGGAGGGGAAGAAACAAAAAAAGACTGGTTACCCTGACTCAATAGATTTTTATAAGTAAACCTGCTTCTACACAATTGATTTTACATTATTAGTTATTTTTTTGAGATTTGAATGGCAGCTAGAATATTATAAAAGGTAATGAAACTCTCCAAAGGTACCTGAAGCACAAATTCAAGTACAGTTACAGGTATATGGCTCAAAGAATGCTCTTATCCTTGAAAATGAACTTCATTCATCTTCAATAGAGTGAGGAAACCCAACTGCATTTGAAAATTCAATTTTTTGTTTATTAACACTTTGTCTTTCTTGTCTTGCTTTAAGGAAGGTAAAGCTTCCAAATCCTCCCATTGTTCTTGACTATTTCCCTGATAAGGTGTGATTTCGGCTGAGATTTAGGAGGTCAGGAATAACAAGCCTGGTAATTCATTCTTGAGGAGAACAGGGAGCTCAGGTTTGCATGTAGCTCTGATTCACATCCTCCTTCCTGCTCATCACTCATAAATCTTCATATTCAGAAGCAATGTTTCTCTCCATTGCAAAATAAGGATTCCTGGGTACGAATGAACTGTATGAAAAGAAATGTTGTGTACGATTCTGGTGCACTAAGGAAAGGGTTCTACACCTGACTTTACCCATATGTGAAGCCCATCACTACTGACCAGTTTCTGTCGTGCAGCGCTCTCTTCCTTGAGAGAAGACTGAGACATTCCTCCCAGATGTAAGAAGCAGGGCACAGGAATAGCAGCTCAGGATTTCCTTGGCAACAAGCTTGTAATTCAGATTGAGACTGTACCTTGGATCCTCCACACCTCAGGGCAAAAAATGGCCCAGGTTCATAATGATCCCTGGTTCATTATCAAAAGTAAATAATTAAAAAAGCCTCTCTGTGTACTAAAAATAGTGGTTCTTAAGGTGTTCTAAAGTCATGATAAAGTCCTAGTATAAATGGCTGGGTAAAATAAGGACTTGCTATTAGTCATCTATGAGGTTATGACAGCCATGAGCAGGGCATGAGAGGGTGCCTAAGCCATGGGATGCTGTTCAGGAGCACACTAGAGAAGTCTGTCTCTGAGGCTGTGGCAGCTCATCTGAGCCATAGAGGCAAATGGCTTCTGGATCATTAGCTTTTCTCCCACTTCCCTGCTGCAGCCACTGACTTCCACTGCACTTCCCCAACAGCTTTGTGGCTTCCCTGTGGAGCCGGAGATATGCCAGAATACAAAATCATAGAATGGTTTGAATTGGAAGGGACCTTAAAGATCACCTTATTCCAGCCCCCCTGCTATGGGCAGGGACACTTTTCACTAGACCAGGTTGATCGAAGCCCCATTCAGCCTGACCTGTACGGCATAGAGCAGGTATGTCCTGGCACTATAGTAGGAAAAATGAAAAGCAGATCTCTGCTTCACATCTGTAGCAAGTCTACATCTGCTTGATTCCCTAATCTTCTTAATCCCACTGTTTCTGACGTGCTTTTTAGGGCTCTGAGGTGCTTCTCTGTATTGAAGCTGTAGATACCTGAAGCAGACTATAAATGCAGTTGCCAGGTATCAAGTTCCCTCCGAAACCATGGAGGCAGTAAGGTTTCTTGAAGAATCAATGCCAGGTAATTTGTATCACTTCATAAAAAGAGATGAGGTATTTGTTATTCTCTGTTTGTTCTTGGAAATTACAGAGATGTCTTCACTGAAGCTTTCTCAAAATGTTTTGCCTGAGGTAGAGACAAACGCTTGGAAATTGCAGCACAAGAGTCTGAGTCTGGCAAAGTTAGAAGCAAGAAATTTGCTGTGACGTTCAGGCAAAGGCTGGTATTAGGCTTTGATACCTGCTAACGGGCAAAGTGTTAAAAAGAATTAAAAAATCAGAAGTCTAAAAATCACATAGGATTAGCTCATGTTGCATTTGAATCACAAAGCAGAGGCTTTCACACTGCAGGTCTTTGGCCATTGCTTTCAACAGACATTTTTTTGCATTGTACCTTGTATTATCATTTACTGGAGGGTTTTAAACATTTTTAACATGAACATATAGTGACTTTTAAAGGTTTTTCTAAAATTTTGTAGAATTGGGCAAGGAGAATATCTCTTGTAACCTGATGTACGCGCTGTGCCTCAAATGTATGAGGCTGGCAGTCAAACTTTATTGAAACCTACTACTTCTAAGGAAATTTGACCATATTGAGATAAGGTCCTTTAAAAATAATTAATTCTTAACTCTGACAGTCACAAGCATCTTGATGGGAGTGCTCATTGTGTGTTTGTGCTCCTCCTTAGGGCAGAGCTCCCTGTACGGTGGCGCTGTTTGTGATGGGCTGAAATTCCCAAACCAGAACAGGCAAAGTGTGATGTTCTGCTCCCTCATTCCTCTTGCACTCCCTGTGCTGAATCTATTGTTATGATTACCCAGTAAGCTAGATCAGGGGACTTGGTTAGCTGAAAACCTAAAAATGAAGTTAAAAACCTGTTTGCTATCTGTCTGAACAACTTAAGTTAGAAGGAAGTATAGTCTCAAATAAAAAAACAAAGCCGCAACAAAACTTTAAGTGGAAAAGTCCTTCCCAGCTTTAGCTGCAGTGATGGATGAGTTTCCTTTTCTGCAGATTTCTCTCCTGGGCTCTCACAACATTAACTTTCATAGGCAGGAACATCACATTAGGACTTAAAATTGCTCAGGCTGAAGGGCAGGTTTTTGTGAGGGATTTTTTGTTTGGTTGGTTTTTGTTTTTTTTTCTTTTCCAAAGACATTACTTGTAGCTTCATTCATGACAAATCCATTGAAACTCAGTTTAGATTTGTTTGTTACACAGAGGTATAGCTTAACCCTGCAATAAACACTGGATGGTATAAATGATGTTTATGTGATTCCAAATGAGGGAGGAACTGATGTTAAGTCTTTGGGACAAATTTTCTCATATAATGGGGGTCAGGCTGCTAGAATAACCAATGTGTGCAGGAATGCTATGGGAATGAGAGGCGCTTGTCAGTTCTGAATATTATTCATTCTCCTATCCAAGGCTTATGAAACATCCTGTTAGAGCCACACTGTAGTTTCGTGCCTCTTGGGTTTAATTAACCCTGATGTAACTCTGATAACTTCATTAAAGATGGATGAGGGAAGTGTCTTAACCATTCACGGGAGTAAAAAAGAGGTATTTTGAAGATGAATTTAAAAAAGCCCCAAACAATTATGGTAAGGATCATAGAAAATATATACTATAACAGGATTTCTGAAAAGTATGGAACAATTACTACATTTAGACCTGTGTTAGTGGTTGCCCCGGATCAGATTTCAACAAAGGCTGGGATTTGTTCCAACTTCATGTTTGTCTTGACCAAAGCAGTAAAATGGTTTGGCTTCTTTGAGAGCAGATCCCAGAACTAGCAGATGAATTAATAATTATGTAGAATCTTTTTTGTGTGCATGTGTGTGTGTGTGTGTGTATGTGTGTGTTCAAAGGGGCCATTAATTTCTGCATTTTATTACTCAGATCACCGTTCAAATATACTCTTAAAAAAGGCATTGCTTGTGCATATTGTATTCTTTTACACCCAGAAATCTGGGTCAGGATTTCCCAACAACATAGCACTGCTGCTGCGTCTCCTTACAATCTGTTGAGGATAGTGATTGCAGGGATCTGATAAGAGTAAGCAAAAGCAGAGGCAAAAGTGGGACATGGGACCTGAATAACCTTTTTTGAGTGAGTTTCAGAGAACACCCTACAGACATTTCCGTTCTCAGAGTGTAAGACTGAGCATGAGAGGAAAATATCCACTGGATAATAACCTTTTACTCAGAGTCATACTAGGCAAATTTTAGTCAAGTACTGGCTAAACTAATCTGGCTTGACACTGATAATAAATTGCGCAAATTTCTGTGACCTTCATCACTCTAATTTTATATAAAATGTCATCTTGTTAGATGATGCATGAATGATTGCTACAATATGATAGATAGCATGAATTATTATCTGCTAATAGATTTTGTTAAAACATGTCTCCTCTCTGGGTTGGTCCTTGAGAAATATGCCCAAATTATTTCTTAACGGGCCTTAAAAATCATAGGACTGTAGGACATTTATAGGAGTTGAGGAAATTGCTTCTATTTTCTTCTCAGCTTAAGACATTGCTCTTTTCCTTACTTTCATTACTCCATGTGTGTGGATACTTGGAGTGATGGACACAAATACACTGATTCTGTAGGTCATGATGAACAGAAAACTTTTAAAAAGGAAGGCAGGCTGTTTTCAGAAATATATAAGAAATGCTTCAGATTAAGCAGGTTGGTGTTTAAACTGAGAGGAGGCGAAAGCTGATTTTTACCTACAACCCCTTAAGGTCACCAGTTCCCGCCAGGGCTGTTTCTGTTTGCAGGAAGTCCTGCAGAGCCCCGTCCCATGGACACTGTAGGTCATTACAATAGAGGAAGTTCAATAGACTTTTTGCTTTCCATCGGCAAGCCATGCAGTTCAACAGCAATCCTCAAACCTACATTAAAGTAAATGCACTAGAAGAACTGTTTGCCTCTGAACTGATAGATTTGATGTTATTAAATTAAAAAGATATTTGCCTAATAGCTTATAATAATTAGGGTGATACTTAGGGTGACCTGGTAATTTTGTCTACAAAATGTTGTCCCCAAACACATCCATCTTCATGCTGTCTGTTGGCATATAACCAAGTTTTAAAGTCTGCTCTTCACTGTATACTGCTGAAAAACATTTTAAATATGTTTCCAGAGACTGTCAAATAGTAAAAATTTTAGTTGTCAGAAGTTTTCTTAAGCAAAACCATAACCAAACAAAAAAAAAAAAACCTCAACAGAAAAACATATCTTTAAGGGCTCAAGATTGTTTGGAATTAAATATGATACATTATCAGCACAGCTTCTTTTCTTGTCCACACTTATATAGATCTAGCCAGATCATGTGAGCAGACCTGATACATATAGCTTAGACAGAAGAAATTCTAGCTAATATTGAAGAGCTGTTGATTGTAAGACAACATCCTCAACTTCGACAGCAGAATAAAATGCCTACTAAATGCTTTTGCATATCTACAGCCAATTTCTTTCCATGGACTCAGAAAGCCCTGAACATTTTAAATCTTACGTCAACAGCACATTTTTATTCTAACAGCTATATCTCTGTAAAACGTTTTGATGTGTCATTGAGTAGCAACCCATTTTGCACAGGAACTGATGTTTTCCTCTTGTCCTATTGCACCATGGAATTGTCTTGGCCTCTTTCCACTCAGCTGCACTTTAATTGGATGTCACAGAAGGTAGGTGGAAAGCACGAGCATGTTCCATCTGAGAAATCTTCAGAAAACGTAGTTAAAGTGCTGAAATTCGTGAAGAGAACAAGGTGGTAGGCTCCACAGTGACTCCATCTTGGCTGGGATAACAATTTCAAATCAGGTAAATCTTGGTACATGTGTGTTCTACTTGTCACCACCCTGGTGAAATGACCACATAATTTGATATACTGTTTTCCCTGCCTCAGTGTTCTTTATCTTATTTTTTCCCAACTCCTTCTATAATTCTATTTCAAAATACTGAAAATTATTATTTGAGGCACTTCAAGAAACTATCAAGAAGATATAATTTCTGAAGATGTTTTTCTTAAGTCATGCATCTCTTGCCTGATCTGAAACTACAGTGCTGCAACCTGAAATACAATCATAAGGACAGATAGCGAGAACAGAATAGGCAATAGTAATACGACAATTGAAAATGATGGAGTTCTATGCTAGTACTGCTGGCATTAAATTTTAGTTATGAGTACATTTTCTGTTTGGTTTTGATAAGTATATAACAGTAAAGTTGTGTGTGGTGGTTTTGTTTGTGTGTGGTTTTTTGTTGGGGTTTTTTTTTTTTGATTGAGTTTGGTTGGTGGGGTTTTTTTTTGGGGGGGGGGAAGGTTGTTGTTGTTGAGGTTTGGTTTGGGGGTTTGTTTTTTTGGTTTTGGTTTTGTTGTGTTTTTTTTCTCTCCAGGAAGTCTTTTGTAGATTGACTTTGATATGCTGCTAGTTTGATTTAGATGCATCTAATGCTAAAGTGAAATTTTGACTGGTAGAAGGTGCTAGCCAAATTCTTGTAATACAAGGAACATAACAATCCTACATAAGGTCCAAAATCTCCTTTGCCTTGAAGGTAATACCCTCTTGCTTAGTTTTTTCCTATGCAGAATGTGAATCTCAGGCTCAGAAAGGGGGCTTGAATTTTGTCTAATTTTAGCAGGACTAAGATTTATCAAGACTCTAGTGGGTGCTTTCTAAGGGTGATATACCTGAGATTGGGTGTTGGGATCAGCAAGAAACTGCAGTGCATTTATTACACAAAGAATTCTGGAGGTGTGGGGTCTTCTCTGATTTTCCAGTTTTCAATGTCTCATTCAGTAAGTGCTTCTCCCAAAAGGAGATTTTTTTTTTTGTAGGCTCTTATGTTATCATATCATATAAAGTAAGACAAGACTGTTGTTGAAATCAATGTGAGTCAAGATCAAATAATGTTTCCAAAGTAAGTATTCACATGATATTGAAGTCTGGCCCTAACTTTCATCATATAAACAAGTAGGATTTTGGAAAATGTGTCATGCTGATGTATGGCAAATAAACTGCATCCTGACATTTTGCAAAATTTAGGATTTCCTGGCATTACAAATAGTCTAGCATAGCTTTAATTGAAACACTGGAGATTTAAAGGGTATATAAAAAAACTCCAACCAGTCCTGGACTTTTTGCACTTTTTCATAACTAAAGGACGTGAGGTCACATGAAGCTAATCATGGGTAAGTTTCAAGCAAATGAAATGAAGTATTTCCTCACAAAGCACTTAGATCATGCAAGAGGTCAGAATTGAACATTGTAGCTGCACTTTTTAAAAGTGCCAGCTAACTTTATGGTCTTCCATAAAATTTTTAGCTTTCCCTGCTAGACTGGGTTAGTCTGTGTTCGTGCCTCAGGGCATTAGCTGATCACCAAATGACTGAAAGAATTTTTCTTTTCCCTACGCAAAGCACTGTACAATTACTAAAATACCTTCCCCTTCCCCCCCCCACCCCCCTTTGCTGTCTTCTAAATACCAGCTACAAGCAGGTGCTAGGAATAGCATTTTCCTGTGATGGATAATTGGTGAAAATCTGATAAAGTGGCTTCACTATTTTTTTTTTCGTCATGCCAGAAGTTTGATTTTATTTTTAACAATGGTTTGTGGTAACAATACAGACAGAAAAAAGTTATGTTTTCTAATAAGATAGAATGACGCATGTAACCTGGTGCAATTTGAATCTATTATACTTAAAACTATTTTCAGCTGCCTGCTTTTAGAATGATGACCTTTCCCATTGCAGCAGTGGCTTGGGTCTGTTCCTGTAGTATAAGCAATAATAGATGTTGAAAAGGAGAGAAAAGAAAGCAGTGGGGAAGGGGGAGACCTTCAGGTGCAAGAACAAAGCAGTATGTTGAGAAAGGTGGGAAGAAGGTTGAGGGGTGCAGGAGTGCTAGGTAAGTGTGAGAAACATGGCCCCTCAGTTTGAGACTAAGTGGTAGCCTCTTTTGGGGCTGCCATTTAAACACTTGCAAGAAAATTTAATATTGTGAGTTCCTCATATCTAATTCCGCAGTGAGGTAGGAAACAAGGAAAAGAGGATCTTAACATGAAAAGATTGTGATCTTTTTTTCTTCTGTAGGCATATTTGTTTGATCATGCTGGAGCTTTGAGACCAAATAAAAATTGCTTTCTCATTTCAGATGTTTCCATTGCTGCAAAGCAAATAGCTTTATTTTACAGCTTTTAAATTATTCTCTCAAGCATTTCTCCTTATCCTGTTTCTCTTCCTTGCTGCAGCATTTTCACTGTTGCTTCCATTCATCTGTATTTCTTTCTTCTTTTTTATGAGCTCAGCTTCAGCAGCAGAGTTTGCAGAAAACATCCGCTCCTCTTCTGTGTAAGACAAGCCATGTAAAAGTAGTTTACTCAAAGGGAAGGAAGGAGATAAAAAATAAATCTCCTTTGTAAATCAGGCCCTCAGGCCAAATTAAGCTGTGATGTGGGGAGCATTACCCAGTCATCTCCCATAAGGATTTGTACTTCTGGAATTGGCGTACCTTCCTTTCCAGATGTAAAAAGATGTCTAAACTTAACTTAAACTCTTCTCTGGAGGACCAGAGTCCTGTGGGAATCTCATGGATGAGTTAGAACATGACAGACTATGGCAGAGTGATGGTTTCTTATGGCTGAAGTGTTCTGACACTTAGACCAAATGCCAAATTTCTCCTTGGTCTCTCAAGTTCTTCTAAACAGATTCTTTCATCTGTGTGCCCCTATGTTCGTGTTCCCACTCGTATTTTGATAACATATTATGGAAGAACACTTGGAAGAAGATTTGGGTGTGAGCGACAATATCATGTCTGTCTTCAGTGGAGCCTATGGTTCTGTTGTAACTACCATTATTTTCATTATCAATGTGCCTAAGAGCCATCCAGTGCCTATGTTTGTTTAACATATGCTTAGAGATTCACTTCAATTATTTTTTTCAGATGTTCTTTTTTTTTTGTCCATAAGAAAATTTTCCAGTCACTAATGAAACCAAGCAAAAAATATCCTGCATTTGCATGGCAGGTGTCCATGTGGGAGAGGGACTTCTGAGAAGAAAAAGAAAGAAGTGTCAGAAATAAGAGAAGGACCACCTTTCCTAGTTTTGAGATCATCTGGTGTTACGTTGTTTGAATTAATATTCACAGTGAAAAGGCAGAGCTCCTTGAAGACAGGAGTGTGACAAACATTCATATCTGTAGGTAATAATTTTCAATGAAACATCACTCGCTTAACTGTGGGCTGAAGGCATCCAAAGCATGAAGGGCAGCTGGCATAATTTTCTGGTAATTCTTCACTGATTTTAATTCTTTCTATACTTTTTTATTTTTTTAATTTTTCTTTTCTGGATGGTTGAAATATTTTAAATATTCTGGATAAGTGATTTGAGTTTATATCTGGGTGTGTGGTAAATAAGGAAACTCAGAACACTTTATTCATGCACAGGATTTTTATTTTTCCTCCACTGCTGGAATTACTGCATGAAACAAGTGATTCTGTTATACAAGATATCAAAATAAATAGTGTGAACAAACTCTTGCAGCTTTAAGCGTCTATGAATAAAAGTCTATTTGGTCTCTTCATTGTTATGTCCGTACATCTTGATTAATGAGATCTCTGAGCGACAGCCTAGGAGCAAGAGGTTTTAATATAGTAGGTAAACTAAAAAAGCTGAAAGGAGGAAAAAAAATAACAAAATAAAAAAAAAACCAATGACACACCTGAAAAGCAGAAAAAGGGGACTGTGTATCTCTTAGATTGTTAATGTCTTTTCTCTCTCACTTCTTCAGTCATTCTTGTTGAGAAGAGTTAAAGTTTCATTATATAGTAAAGGTTTCC
This sequence comes from Myiopsitta monachus, assembly GCA_017639245.1. Taxonomy (NCBI): domain Eukaryota; kingdom Metazoa; phylum Chordata; class Aves; order Psittaciformes; family Psittacidae; genus Myiopsitta; species Myiopsitta monachus. Next base: position 23,907,929 of record CM029926.1, on the reverse strand, counting down.
TCTCATTTTCCTTTCCTTTCTGGTTAGCACTTTATCTTCTCCTCTTGACTCATTAGCTGTATCCTGAGTGTCCTCCTCTTATTAGTCATACTGCCGTGAAAAGAAAGTGGAGGACTGTTTGTCCATAAGATAGTAACTCAAGAATTTATCTGAGGGTGTACTGTAAGATTAAAGGCATGGTAGAAATCAACCTGGGCTCCTTCCCCAGCTGCATAGGATTAAGCAAGGAGGTACAGCAACCTCATCAACTAGCAATAGGCTGGAAATGAGAACTGTAGGTGATGCCAGAAATCACAGATAAATGTGCAAGCTGCTAATACATAGGATGGACCATCCATGCTATCTGTATTTGATGGTAAACAGGGTTTCCATTCTTTCCAGTTTAACTTGATATTTTGCTTTCATGCGCAAATAACTTGTAGAAACTCTGACTTCTTCCTCAATATCCACCATGTTGACATGAAGGATTTCGACTGCCTGCATGCTCTGTCATTCTCTGTTACTCCTCTATGTACAGGGAGGTCTCTCCCTGTTCAAAAAAGTATATAGAATCATAGAATCATAGAATAGTTAGGGTTGGAATGGACCTTAAGATAATCCAATTCCAACACCCCTGCCATGGGCAGCGACACCTCACACTAAATCATGCCACCCAAGGCTCTGTCCAACCCAGCCTTGAACACCGCCAGCGATGGAGCATTCACAACTTCCTTGGGCAACCCATTCCAGTGCCTCACCACCCTTACAGTAAAGAATTTCTTCCTCATATCCAATCAAAACTTCCCCCTTTTAAGGTTTAACCCGTTATCCCTTGTCCTCTCACTACAGTACCTAATGAAGAGTCCCTCCCCAGCATCCCTATAGCCCCCCCTTCAGATACTGGAAAGCTGCTAGGAGGTCTCCACGCAGCCTTCTCTTCCTCAGGCTGAACAGCCCCAACTTTCTCAGATATCATAGTCGTTACTGTGCTGGAGATTACTGATTCAAGCTGAGAGAGTTGGAAATTAACTCTTACTGTAGTATCCTTCTTTTCTCTTTTTAGGAATTTCATAAGCTAAATGTGGTGGATTAATTTTATATATTTCATTTTATGTGTTTCTGAGTGTGATGGAAATGGGGAAGCTTGTCTTCTTAGAGAAAGAAGCTTTTTATGACCAAACTATAAGGCTGACTGTTCCCTGGACCCTTTAATAACTTCAAAGTCTATTAGCCAATTTCAATAAAATACAACAGAAGTGTAAAAGACAGTAGCTTCCTACGAGTTCTGTGAAAATCAGGTGCTGGGAACACAAGGGATATCTTTACAAAGAGAAGGGTACAGAAAAATCAACTCTTAAGGAATCTTGCCTAGTTTGATCAGTGGGAGTGGCCAACACACCAGTCAAAATGCAAAATCTCAAGACAAGCCACAACAAACTGGGTTTACTTCTCAGCTAAGGGCATAGGGGATGTACTCCAGAGATGTTACTGGAATCCAGGGCATTGTCAGGGGTTGCTTAGTGATGAAGGTATGAAGAGGAAATTGCAGTGTACAGAAGAACTTGAGCGTAACAGGTGAGTGAATGTAAAACACAAAAGTTTAGGAAAAAAGCAGCTTCCCTGTGACCAATGTTTCTGTTTCATCATTGTTACTTGTTTATCATTTTCACTTCAAGCCATGAGATTTAGCTGTTATGGGTCAATGTGAATTACAGTGCTTTTATTTCCAGTTTCTTTTTCAGTGGACAATGATGGGCAGTATGATAAAATAGCAATAAAAAATAGAGAAAACTGCAGGCACAGAAGTATTTGGACAGATTTGGTGTATAATTCATGTGAATGTGTTTTTATGACAATTATTTATGTTTTTAAATGTCTTCTGATGCTCAGTGGCTTACAATGGGGCAAGTTTTTAATTAAAATTTCTATCTAATATTTCCGTTGTAAACTCCCTTAGTTTGCAGCTTCTGTGCAGTGTTACTAAATTTCAGAAACAATATTGCAAGTTGATGTGGCCACCATTTATAGGTCTGAAATAATGAGATGCCGCTTCTGAAATGCTGTGACGTTTTCAAATCTGCTAGAGATGGGCTGAACATGGAAACAATAAATGACAAGGCTTTTTTTTTTTCTTTTTCTTTTTTTTTTTTTTATTCCTGATGCACTTTAAAGAGCTATAATTTCAGATCTTTACTGTATATCTGGAAGAAATAAGAAATGTGTCTTCAGATTTCAGCACCACTGAAAACAAGGACAGGATAATTGTTATTATAGCTTAGCCAATGTACAATCCATCCAAAATATGTCATGATGAACAGCCCTTTCTGAAGGAGTCTGTGTTCTTCAACTGCTTGCCCTTACACCTGTTACTTTTATTTGCTTCTCCCAGTGGTTTTGCATTTCTCTGTCTGCCCATTTCTTTATCTGGTTCATATCTTCCTTAAGTTTCATCTCATCTCTGTCTCTCTCCCTTCTTTTGGCTGCTGCCACCTGATAAAAAATATATTTGGCTCAATCTTTGAATCCCTTGTACAACAAATCAAAAAAATAAAAATAAAATAGTGAAAGCTCACTGAAAAAAAGCAGTCAGCTGTAACCTGTTGTTCTGCAGGCTTGAATAATTTTTGTTATGGCATACTGAATTCTATGAATTTTTTGTTAAGATTTCTTAAGCACAGGATGGAACTTATAAAAAATAAGAGCACATACATACACTGAGAGAATTGTTTGCCCTCTCACCTGCTTTGAGCAGGGATGTGATTCTGTATGTAGTTGCAAATAAGCACACAGCTGAGCTCTTGGTATTTGTGGAGATTTCTTTTTGTAACTTTTTCTGTTTAAAAAAAAATCTGGTTTGCTCAAAATCAGTTGAAGTGTTAAAAAATTAATACCTCTTAATGAGAGGGAACTGTTTTCCAAATGAATGTACTTAACTGGAAGTAAGTACTGTCTTAGGTCAAAGGAAAATTTCCAGTAGAGGACCACAAGGATGATCGGGGTCTGGAGCATCTTTTATGAGGAAAGGTTGCAGGAGCTGGGCCTGTTTAGTCTTCAGAAAAGGAGGCTGAGAGGGGATCTCATTAATGCATATAAATATCTCAAAGGTAGGTGCCAGGAAGATGCTGCCAGACTCTTTTCAGGGGTGCCCAGTGACAGGATGAGAAGCAGTGGCTGTAAGCTAAAACACAAGAAGTTTCACCTCAACATGACAAAGACCTTCTTTACATTGAGGGTGGCAGAGTACTGGAACAGGTTGCCCAGGAGGGTCATGGAGTCTTCCTCTCTGGAGGCATACAAAACCTGCCTGGATGCGTTCCTGTTTAACCTGCTCTAGTTGGCCCTGCCTTGGCAGGGGAGTTGGACTGGATGATCTCCAGAGGTCCTTTCCAACTCTAATGTTTCTGTGATTCTGTGAAAATCTCTTTTTACCCTCACAGTGGTATCTTGCTATTAGTGCATAATACTGGAAGCAACACAGGTAATCACAGACTTTTTACCCAAAACATCAGTAAAAAGCTTCTTAATCAGCTATTGTGTACTACCAAGTAGATAGCCTCTGCAGCCTGTTACCACCTACTGGCGTCTACTTTTAAGAAAAATATACACTTTGTGAATATTTTCCTGAGAATACCTATGTCTACATTCTTCCTGAAAGCCATGCAATAAATCCTTCTAATTGGCAGACTGCAAGCATTTGATTTCTGCATACTCAGCCCAAACCTGGCCATGGAAGGTGAATGCAAAACTATGTGCTAATGAATTAAATGCATTCAGCTCTTGTAGAAATTTGCATAGTGGTAATGTTGGAATAAGTGATAAATTCCAAATGAGATTCAATGAGACTGAATCAGCTTTTCTGAGGCTTATTTATCTATCTTTCTCCTTGGAAAGGATCCTAGAGGAAACCGTTTATTCTTTTTTAGTTATAACTGTTTGGATTTAGTGCAGGAATCAGCAGAGTGGATCAGGCCGAAGTTTGATACTGGCCAGTATCTTGTTCCTAGCACTGATCCATGGCATACACGTCAGAAAAAGGTGAGAGAGGTCTGTAGAAGGCAGTCAGAGGAGTCTTTCTCCCCATTTTATGTTAGTGATTAGCTCAAGCTACAGTTCACTGAGGTTAACACAGTTACCCCTAATTATATATTCTGGAGTACTCTCCACACAAGCACAGGGGTTATGGAAATCTTTACATAAATGTAGACATTTAGATGTTGGCTTCTAAACTTGCTGGGTATGTTCTCTTTCTGGTTAATGAAAAAAAAAAATAAGCGCTTGTAGGATACAATTTATCTTGCTTTAAGGCAGGCATCCAAAAGACTTGTCTGATGTCTAGAAGAGACATCCAATGAATTTTCTTAGATACATTCACTTATTTCCCATGATTGCAAAAGGAACCTGGAAAGTTAGCTCAGACTAGATTGAAAACAGTCCTGATGAGGATTTGGGGGGTTTAGTCAATGAGAAGCTCCACATGACCTGGCAGTGTATATTTGCAGCCCAGAAAGCCAACCGTATCCTGGGCTGCATCAAAGAAATGTGAGCAGGTTGAAGGAGGTGATTCTTCCCCTCTATTCCACTCTTGTGGAGTACTGTGTTCAGCTCTGTGGCCTCCAACATAAGAAGGATTTAGACCTGTTGGAGCATGTCCAGAGGAGGGACAAGAAGATGATCAGGGGGCTGGAGAATCTCTCCTGTAAAGACAGGCTGAGAGAGTTGGGATTGTTCAGCCTGGAGAAAAGAAGGCTGCGTGGAGACCTGATAAAAGCCTTCCAGTACCTAAAGGGGGCCTACAAGAAAGCTGGAAAGGGACAAAGGGGAGTAGCTTTAAACTGAAAGAGGGTAGATTTAGACTAGATATTAAGAAGTCACTCTTTACTGCCAGGATGGTGAGGTCCTGGCACAGGTTGCTTAGAGAATTGGTGGCTGCCCCATCCCCGGCAGTATCCAAGCCAGGTTGGACAGGGTTTTCAGCAATCTGGTCTAGTTCAAGCTGTCTCTGTGCATAGCAGGGGGCTTGGAACTAGATGATCTTTGAGATCCCTTCCAACCCAAACCATTCTATGATTCTATGAAGTATAGTTATGTGAGATTAGTCCTGCTCATTTTGTCAGGTTGCAGTATGTACATCGGCAATATCAGAAGTAAGTGATGGAGTTTTTTCTTTCAACCCTAAACCATATTTTGTCCTCTCTAGGTCTTTTTAAAATGTGTTTAGGTAAAGAGTTCAAAAGTCACTAGAAACAACATAGAAAGAATACAGGAGATCTGCAGGGTTCAAGGCAATGGCATGATAGCAATTAATATTCATGAGTGGAAAAAGTCCCAAATGTTATGAGCAGAGAAATGCAGCAGAGAATCTACTCTGTCCAGGGTGATACTTAAACATTTAAAATACTCTTAGGAGCCTTTTTCTTTTCTTGCATTGGAAAATGCTGTCAATGTGCAGTTTTTGCAAGATACTTCAAGCCATATATAGAGAACTTCCCAGATATTTAATGTAATGCTTCATACCTGCCTACATACACAGAATTCAGCTAAGCTTAGGAAGCAGCATGCTGGTAGCACTTTTTAACAGGATATGTCCAAATAAGAAAATAACTTATCTTCTCAGTCTCTCTCCCTCTTTCTCATTTTCCATTTTGGTTTAGTTTTCCATTCATCATATGGTATTGGCATTAACACATGTTGTATTAGGGTATTAGATCAAACTGTCAAAAAGCTGACAGGTTTTTTTTCCTAAGCATATTCATTTTTTGGAATAGTAATTAATTCAACCAACTGGAAGTAAGTAATTAATAGCTTGTTTTGTTTTGTTTTGTTTTTTTTGTGCTTGATGCAGATTTTGATATGAATTATTTTTAGAAAGCTGTAGTTTTAAGATCTAAAAAGCCTTTATTTTTGGGTACCTTGGTTACACAAGAAGAATACATGATCCTAGGGAGTATTTTAACACGTGATGCTGGACATGATTTTTGAGTAGGAAATGCTCAGGTGCCTAATGACCTCAGGGAAGAGCCTTGTGGAGTACTGATGGTTGGCTGCATAAGTGTTTTAAATACTCAGGCTTTCATGTTTTGTAATTGCAACCAACCGCTACGACTTTATGTAGGAGTAGGAGTGTTCCATTACTAGAGTTCTATGTGCTTGAGAAGAGCAGCTGGTATGTCTTATATCCTTAGCAGAAGCTTGCTTAATATTTCTAGCTATTGCAGTAAGATGGTCGAAAGTTACAACAACTATCTGTAGATTTTGTCTTTTTTATATCCTTTTTTTATTCAAATAATACAACATAACAAATACTGTTAAAATGTTTTCTGAAGTGATACACCTTGTTAATTGGGTTGGTGTTTTTTAGGAACTTCCATCACGTGGAAAGAAGCTCTGGTTTTGGTGCTCTGGTAAAGGTGGTGTTGCAACACTTCCTGTAAGGGAGACCTAACTATGAGATGTATTTGAAGAAGGGAAACCTTAATTGTCTTCCATGCCCTTTTTACAGATGTTCGTAATGGTATCAAGGTGTCTTTCTGGAGTAATTATTTGCAGGAAATGGCTGTCAAAGCTGAATTCCATGTATGTTTGCAGACGCAGAACTTCCTAATTGTCTGATTGTTGTTAGAAGTTGCCACTTACAGCTTTGGTTGTTTAATGAAAACGTTTTGAAAAATCTTCCTAGACTTCAGGTTTTCTCTTATCAGTATTTTCAGCAGACTCTGATTATGGGTTATTAATGTAGGAAATATCATCTACTTATCAAATAGGGTATTATCCTGAATCAGACTCTTCTTTTACCTGACCAATAACAGATTATTCAGTCTTTGAGATGGAATATTAAGGTAACTGTCAGTAAATGTTAAAAACAGTAATGTTAAATCTGTCAGTTAAATTTTGATAGAAAATTAATGATGGGAAAACAGAAGTGCTTGGGGAAGGAAAAAGAAGCAGTACTAATCAGCAAAAGGTATTTGTTTGGACTTAGCTGCAGTATTTGCTCCTCAAAATTGTGTTGTCTTTCAGCATGAAAAACCAAGATTATTTCAAGTTGAAGCATGCACCCGCTAAGGAAAGAAATAGTAAATCTTTGTTCAGTTGTATTTACTTAATGCTAGATCTCTTTTTATTGCATATGCAGCCTGAGTTGACCCTTAAAAATCTGTGTGGAAATAGCAGCTCAGTGAAATGTTCAGACCAGATATCAGAATTTTGAGTGAAAGGGACAATATTTTTTGTGATGTTGTTGCACTGTTATTTTGACGAGCAAGAGTGCCTTGGCTGACGCTCTCAACAGTAAAAGAGAAAAAGTAGAAAAGGTAAATTGCCTTTGGACTGTTATGTAAAAGAATGATCCAGCTGTTCGCTGGGAAAATGAGGCATGGCTGGGTGGGTGAAGTTTAACTAGTCAGTGATCAAAAAGCTCGGTAATTGTGCGCTGTTTCATGCCCGAACTTTGTAAATGTGTTGTAATCAATTACAGATCCAACTGAAGAACCTAGAAGCAACAGAACAACCTGCACCTTAGATCTACAGTGAGGACAACTTGAAGTATGATCCCAGACCACAAGGAAATCAGGTAAGCACAAAGGAAAAATTCTTAGAAGAGAGATTAACCTTATTAACAACATTAACCTTGTTGCTTCTGTGTTTTTTATGAATTTTCTTTAGTTGTTCTAATTTTCTCATTGTTAATGCCTCCTGTAATTTAGTCATTGTACTGCACAATTGCATGGTAATTTGGAGCAGGGGAGAAGTCAGGCTCTTTAGTGACCTTTTCACTAGAAATTTCTCATGAAAGCAACTGTTAAGTTCGGATGTGGCTTTTTATAACCTTTACAGTTCAGCGTGTGTCTTTCTAATGAGCTCTTCAATAACTTAGTCCTTCAGTTCTTCCAAAACTAGTCATACTTAACATGGGATTATGTGGCACTGGAATTCATTCAGTCTTTTTTCAAAACCGAAGTAACAATGCTAGGAGCCTGGTAAATACTAAGGATTTTTTACCTGATCACATATAAGATGACTCTAATGCAAGTTCTTTAAAACAAGACATGAGAAGATACCTTGACACCATCTTGGCATGTGAATAAGGCAAGTACTTATAGAACTTTTCTAATACACTTACATAGTATCCCAGCTAGTCTTCCAGACTTTTTAGTGAACAATATCTGGTTGACCTTGATTTTCTTTTCCCCCTAAATGTATCAATTTAGTTTTGAGTCCATGTGAATTTTAAAAATTGTCAGAACAGGATTATTCTCCTAAATGCATGTCACCTTAGTTCTTTTGTTGGTTTTGTACTTTTGTAAAATCATTGTAGTACCTGCTTACAAACCCATAGTGTTTGGTTTTAGTGTTGTTTTTAATTTGCTTTGTTTTGGTTCTTTTTTTTTTCCAAATATGTCTGTCTGTTTCTGTCAAATGGTACTTGCTGTACATAGTACCTGAAGACTTACCCTGATCATCTCAGGAAACACTGGTGTGGCAAAAGGCTTTTTGTTACTATTTTAAACTGAAAAATAATTGTAACAGTTGGTGTTTCATTTTGGTTTTTCCTCCTTGCTTGTTACAATTTTCTGTCTAAATATAATGATTTTCACTGTATTCCAAAATAGTCCTTCTCTGGTGGCTATGAAATACCTTGTGATCTGGTGCTGGTATTGATTTAGATTTTGCCTGCTAGTCAGGAGTTAAGATGCTGGGCTTAGGTTGGGGAAATTTAGGTTGCATTCCTGACTTAAACACAGTCTCCTTATTTGATACAGCTCTCTTTATACTAAGAGGACTAGTAGTGCTTCTTTAACCTGCAAGGATATTACAAGGATAAATTTTCTAAAGCATCAAAGGACCTTGAATAGCAGATTACTGAGGTTGTTGAAATAGCTATGAGCAGTGACAGATATCACCTACTTATGGTTTTTTTTCAGTATTGTAAAATAAAATAAAAACAGATTATTTTACCATATTTTACCATACTCAGTGAGTTGATGTTGCTACATCATCCTTCTCTGCCTCATCTTACTTGTAACAGTAATTTCCAACATGAAAAGGTGAAGAAACATGCTACTTCTAATGAATGTAGTTTCCAGTCATGTCAGTTGAGTGGTTTAGAAGTTTTTCTCTTTGGGTATTTGTTCTGCATTGCTGGCAGGTGTCAGATTCCCTGCATGCTCATTTGGACCTGCTGAAGAATTTCTAGGCCATATGTTTTTAAACTTTTTCTCCCTCCTTCTTCCCCCTCCACTTTGCTGCCTTTAAAACAAACAAACAAACAAACAAAAATATTTTATTGATGCTCTTGGCTCTTGTAAGTGGAGGGACTGCATTAATCAGCTGACACTGCACTCTCTGGGTTCGTGCATGTGTGAAAGTTTTCTTCTGATGACAGCAGTCTAGTTATTGAACTAAAGCCGCTGTTCTCATTTACTCCCTGTAAGTGAGGGCATAGATTTTTTTCTACCATTATCTCCTGATGACCAGAACTCTCAGCTATGACTCTCGATGAATAGCATAGGGGAAGGATGGGCTGAGTGTTTTATTCACGGGTAGCTCAGTGACCTCTTTGGAGAAATGGGAGGATTTGGTTTTCAGGGTAGGGAAACTTGAGGGTACTCAGCCAAAGGAAAGCATATAAGACCCATCACTCCCTGATGCTGAGTATCTATTGCTGTAACTGAAAAACACGTAGGAGAAAAGAACTAAACCCATGATTTTATTTATTTTATTTTCCTCTCTCACATGAAAAACATATCTGAAATTTACTTCCTTGATCTAGAACTTTGCTATTCTGAGCTCTTTTTATCTGTTAAAAGTCTTCTCTGAGTTGTGTTGGTAAGGCTTTGTGGCAGTTGTGGGTTGGGGATGTTCATAAGTCCAATGAAAAATAGTATGCAATTTCTCAGTTAGTTGCTATCTCTCACTTCTATGGAAATCCAGGATGTTTCTCAACTACTTTCCATTAAAGGAAAAAATAGACACAAACACTGAAATAGCAAAATGGCTTTTCCCTTGTAATCTTCAGGCCATTTTACAAGTTCAAATGGTTTGGTCAGTTCACATAAACTTTGCATTATCATTCAGTCTGAGTAGAAGAAGTTATCAGGATTAAACTAGACATTCAGATTAGCTCATGCAAAATAAACATCTCTATCATCTTCTCCAACTTTGCCTAGAATCCAACCAAATTCCCTGCTGTGTTGTCAAATAATATCTACTCTTTCAATTGACATTAGATACAGTGCTTAGGCAAGCTAGAACTAAATTTCAAGTCACCTACTCTTTCTAGAATCAAAAGATTGCAATTTAACAGCTTTCTTTGGGCAGAAATTACAGGCATCTGTAAAATTATATGTGTATTTTGTAGACTAGCTGCAAATATAAACACATGCATTATTCTGTGTATTTCTCAGGATGTTACACAAGCTGAAACTAGGTATGGGGCCTGGTAAATAAAGATGACACAGCTGGAACATAAGCTGTCTAGAGTGCTATTTATTGTAATACTCTAGTAGACTTGCTTATTTGAAGACTGGCTGTAATTCCAGATATACTGAAACTTAGAAGTAACTTTTGGTTGCACCTGTTACTGATAAAGCAGATCTATTTTATTTACGTGTTTTCAGACTAAGTTCTAATCATAAAGCAGTTCTACTGTGCACATGAATTTGCAGGTGCAGAATTTGCTTGCTTAATGTGAAACAAGGTGGAGTCCTGTCATGTAAAATAAGATGGGTCTCACTGCCATCAAAGAAAAAGAAAGGCTAACATAACATGAATTTGTTCTTGACTTCTTAGCCAAAAGAAGTGAGGAAAGCTGTAGCAATAAGCATACTCACCTAGAAGCTCTCTATGTAAAGGGCAAAGTTGTAAAGATGACAGACTAGATGCTCTAAGATGAGTTTTGTTGCTGGAGAGCATAAAGAGTGTTAGGCCTTGGTACATTTCTTTTTTTCTAAAAAAGGAACTGGTGACATGCTCTAAGGTCAATGTGCTATCTTTTCCATGCTTTTCTAAAAAGTCAGGTTAGTCCTTTTAGCAGTAACCTTTCTCATATGGAGTAGTTTGCTTTCCTGTCTTTAAAATTTGTCTTCTATTTGTGATTTTTGACAGCTCGTAGGATTACATTTTCTATATATCAATTTGGATGTGCTCCCTCTGTCATATTTTGATGAAAAAAGTATGGTTTTATTTATGCTAAGATAATATACGCTGCAAAGTTGATGTATGACTTTTTAGCAAAGTCTTTTTGTTTTGTTTTGTTTTTTTTAGAATCTTTGACATTCAAGCTCAATTTAGTAATAATGAAAGAGTTGTCTTTAAGGAAAGGGTGGCAGTTTGGTGGATTGAAGAAAAGGCTATTGTTTCCTTATCTTTCAGTAGGCAGAAAATCCCCTGAGAAGGCCAGGGAAACGTCCCTAAAACGTGAAATAGAAAAGTCCTTTGAAAAACTTGAGTAAACATGCATCAAATATTTCCCATATGTATTTTAGAAGCGATTCAATAAGAATGGGCTCAATGCACTCATTGTTATTTACTTTATGATAGATAGCACTTTTCATTTTGAGGGCTTTCAAATCATAGCACAAAATCCATGTCAGCACATGCACATCTACTTCTTGGAATATGAATCTAAAAGAGACCTTGTGGGTAAGTAAGTCCAATATGTTTACTGGTTTATTTTTAAAGTGACCATAAGATAAAAACATAAAACCCCATTTACTCTCCTACTACAATACATTTTAAACCCATATAATAATATACTCCATAATATACTTAAAAATAGAATTACCAAAATAAAGCATGGTTGAATTATCATCACTCTGAAGACTACCTGATTTTGAACACTTAATACTATTTATTTAACTCCTCCAGAAGGACAAAAGTATGAGTGTGTGGTGTAAATGACAAGAAATCATTCAGTATTCTAACATGATTTTATAAAATAGGTCCTATTTTCAACATATCACTGTTACCACTTTTATTATGATTGAATCATGTTATCTGATGTTGTTTTACAGAAAGCTACTATATGCATAAAACTAATTTCTCTAATTGTACCTAATAAGGTGATGATACCTAACTAGAACCAGCCAATCTGAGTGACATTTATGTTCTCTGTCCTTTGGGAAATCTCTTTAAATCAGGTTTGCTCACTGTCATTTATTGAGTTCTGTGGAAAGATCTTCAGTCACTTGCATGGTTTTTACTATGGTGTGTTAAACAAACAAGGCTTCCTGTCAGTCAGCGCACTCTAAATACTTTTGAAGCTGTTGGTCAGCTACCACTAGATATTTTGGTAAGTGGAAGTCAGAAGTCTATAAAGCTTTGTAGTAATGTAGGATTGGGTAGGACCCACATTATCATGATTTTGCAGTTTCACAGGATTCTTCTCACTAGGTGACTGTTTTCCATCCTGGAATGATTATGTTTTTCCCTTCACGCTTTTTGAAGCAGCCTTTTGCAGAACTTCTAATGCTCAGGCTTTCTCCTTTCTCCCTAGTTTTCATTAGAGCAAGGCTGTGCTGCTTTATTTCTCTGCCAGCCATGACCTTGAGCTTTCAAAATTCTCTTGCCTTTCAGTCTTTTGGTGTATCTGAAGAGTTGCATTGCTTCTGCTTTCATGGCTAATCAAGGTTATATCTTTTAGTCTCTATAATGGTTCCTAAGTTCCCTTGGGTATCCTAGCTGCCAGCCTCTTCATTTCTTATTATTTGAATAAATTTCTCTTGAATACAAGCGGTCAGAATTATGCAGTGTTCTGGTTGATGCCTTGTACAATGCCATCAGTAATCCTGTATTGCTACTGGAAGTACCTCATCTTTTACATCCTAGGAGTGCATTTGTCTTTTCATGATCACACCAAATTAATTACTCCTCATCATCCTCTGACTGACAATACAGGTCTTTTCCCTCTATCAAATTATGAGACACCAGATCTGTCCTGTTATTAATCCCTATAAGTATGACCTTGTACTTTATGGTAGTACAGTCTACGCATAGCTTATTAATACTTCTCGGTTTCACATCATAAGAACATTTAATTAGCATATGCAGGCCTGGGTTTACTGGGGATGATGGAGGAAATATATCTATAGCATCCATCTGTTAGTAGTACCATCTTACATTAGGTGTGCTTCCACGCCATGTGACACAGAATGGCCATGTGCCTGCACAATCTTCCCGCACAGCTTGAGGTTGTGTTAGCCCTTGCATTCCTGCTTGCTATGAAGCCTCTATATCTGTTCTCTTTATGAGATGACACATATTTTTTTCTTTAATCAGTTCCTTTGCCATGTTACAAATACTCTCTGCCTATCTAGAGATATATTTTTTGCATCAAAAAAAAAAAAATCTCATCAGAATCTAGCCAGAAAAAAAAAAATTAGCGGATTTAATGTTGAAAAAATATTAGATTCGTCCATAAAAATCAAGGAGTTTTATCAGAGAAGAGTAGATTATTTTGATGTAAACTACCTTAAAGTCTGCAGTGCTTTTTATCATGTCTTCTGTTTCTCTGTTAATATATTCTTCCTTCACTGGCTTCTCTAAAGCCATACATTCTACTAAGACCAGTTGGATGAGATGACAATTTCTCTAAATTTTATATTACTACAGTTAATGTTCTCTAGTTGCTGTATTGTTATCAACTGACTTGACTCTAGGAAAAGCATACTGCATTTGCAGTGTGAAACGCTGGTTCCTTCAGAGTACATGAGTGGAGGTTTTGGCGCTTTCAGTCTCAACTTATAAATTAGGATTCAGCCCCTCTACCTGGGGAGTATAAGCTGAGCCACCTGTAGCTCCATAGATGGCTGCTAGGAGAAGACAGCTAACTGCAGAATAGCTGCTCTGTATCTGAGAGAATTGAATCTCTCTCCAGAGCTACTTGTCATTTACAAGATGCACAGAGAGTAGGAAAACTGCACTGCAAACTAAAGTTGAGTGTAATCAATGGTGCTTGGAGCAAGATTGTTCCCTTGAGCCTTTTCAGATATAAGGCATGTTCCAAGGTGTGATGATTTTGTCATCACATGGAGTATAGAAAGGAGTGTGGGAACACTGCCGTATCCATGGAGAAAAGCCCAGGAAAATTAGACGAATGTGCACACTCTCCTATGGCCACCAATGAAACAGTCACTTTTTCCTGATGAAATGTAGGCTGCTAACAGACACCAATGTGTTTTCAACCGCATTGGATTCTAGCGTTTGCTATCTTTCCCTGAGTGTTCATTAATCTAATTGTGAGGCAAATGCCAACTTTAGACTAAAGGTGGCCTAAATGTCGCACCACCCTGTAAGCAGTAAAGAGTGTTCAGGAATTAATGAACATAGTGTCCACATTTCTTATGCATAGAAAATGGTAAACCTCACCTCATGCCTCTTCAACACAATATCTTCCTTAGCCAGCTGTGTATTATATAGATAAGTCATTTTTCTTGCAGTTGTCAGGTAGCTGCATTTTATTTCTTTATAATAAACCACAGAGTCTGTGGATCACATGAGGTAGGGTTTTTGATTAGCTCTATACAATATGAGAATTTTCCTTTCCTTCAAAAAAAACTTCCCAGCTTCTCTTCCAGTGTTTTCTCCAAAATCATGGGGTACACTTGACTTTCTCCCTGAGATACTTGAGAATAACAAGCTGACTCCTTTTACTTCTCTTTTCAGGTATAGTATTTCTATTTTCCTTACTCTTTCACCTTGCTTTTTATTCTTCATGAAGTGGCAAAGGATAGCACTGTGACTGACAGGATAGCAAGAAAAGATGAGGAAAGGCTGTTTCGAAGCATAATCTGAATTGCCCAAGCAAGGTTTATTTTGAAATAATTATAAGTCTTAACCATTTTTTAACATATCTATGGTATATCTGAGAACAAGGAATTTGGACTATACATGCAGTTACTGGAGATAGACCTCAGACACAGTATATCATCAGGAGACACTACATTTTGTAGGCAATAACCTAATGCAGGCCTTTACTGTAACAATGTAATATTCTATAGAAAGAGGGAATTGACCTCAACTATGAGGACAGAACTTTGAAGCTATGTCCAAAATAGCATTTCCAGTTCTAGTCAGTATACTCTGTGAAGCCCAGGAGAAAAAGAGGCTGATAGGGACTTCAGCAGTTAAACTGTGCAGTTTACAGAAAAAGCCAGGCTTATTGCTGGAAAGGGCAGAAACCTTTCCACTTCAACTGGTGGTCTGAGCAGTCAGCTGCTACTCAGCTGGCACTGGAGAGCACCAGTGCTAGGTGGGAGAAGAGCTGTTGGGCAGCAATTAACAGGCACATCAGCAGCTAACCCAGCTCTAAGGTGACCATTACCTTCAAGGTAATGGTCATGTACTCATGTACTCTGAGCCTGTTTTGTTGGTGACGCTGGCTTTATGGTGGCATCATAACACCTGTTAGCATTTCCACACAGTCTGCCTTCTTCTTTACCATTCTGAATAATTGTTTATCAGCAGAAAACTTTAGCATATCTATTAACTCCAGGCCACTACAGCGGCCTTGGGCATTAGTATAATTTTTAGATTCTTCTGTGAAATACAGGAATTTAGACCTCAGTAGAAGGCAATGCTTTAGTAATATTTAAGTTTTTAGATTCATTGCTAACTGCTTGGATAACATACAATGACCAGTAATAATCAGGAATATGTCTTTCTGACACTAAACTTTGTGAAGTTCTACCTCGAGCCCCATTTCTGTACTGAGATCCCAAATCACAGTAGTGAGCATCTGAAAATATGAACCCTTGATTTCTGTGTGTTCATTTCATATTTTCTGTCTCTCTGCATGAACCATTCTACATATCTTGCATATATGTGTTAAGACATATTGTGGCTGGTTAAGAATTACATATATACAGATTGGCAAGCTGCCATACATGCCTAGGTGGCCCAGTTAGCTAATGCCTTTTAAATACGTAAGGAATGAGTTTTATCTGTCTTTCCCTCAAGTAGAAGAATAAATCAGAATAGTTATCTTGTTCAATCACCTAACCATTTGACAGAAATAAAGAAAATTGTTGTCTTGGTTATTTCAACTACTGTGTTATATAATAGGCAGCAAGCACAGCAGTATAAACTGCTGGCTTAGAAGGCAAGGTTTGTGCAAGAAATGGACGTCCTGCTGCCATCACTGCCTCTAGGACCTGTTTAAGCTAGGAATTATATGGAGAAAGTCTAGAAGATAACTTATGGTGAGGGTTTGAGGACTTGAAGTGATGGTGAAAACCAGAGTGATCTTTCTCACTCCTGAGTGCACATGTAAGGATGCAACTGCTCAAGGTAGGGAGGAAGTGGTGATTAGGAAAAAGTGAATTGGTCCAGAAGTTCCAATACTTTTGAGCCTGAGGATATCAACAAGCTTTGAACTTTTCCTGCTATATTTCAAGGTTCTAGTGTCCCCATGGCATTTGTAGTTTCTTGTGTCTTGGCCCTCATGCCGCAGGTGTGACAGCAAGTAAACAGTGAATATTGCTGATTACTAAAACTTGCACTCTTTTGTACTTCAGTGGTATTCAGATGTGCCAACTTGGCCTTTTGGTAGACTGTATCCATACTATCAGTAATTTTCCAAAACTCCGTTCACATCCTTGAAGAGAATACAGTTGAAATCTGGGGGCTTATTAAGGGCACCTTCCCATTGAAATTCTGTAGGTGGTGCAGCCGGCTCTCTGTGCTTTAGAAGAACTTTTGACAGACAGCCATATTTGACAGCTGTATGGCTTAATGTGGGTAAGTCTCTTAATACTGACTTAAGCCTTGAACTTCTAAGACTGCTGAGTGATGTCAAATAAGAAAACAATTTTTGACTTGTCATGCCAAGTAATTGTTGACATTGTACTATCACTTTCTTCCACATTCAGCCTGCCAAAAAAGAACTGTGGAATATTCTAGCCATCCCATTTTAACTTCACTATTATATAAACCATTCATTTTCTGTCAAATGTATTTCACAGCATTTTGCACTATCTAAGGCAGTTATACCATCACAACACCTTGAGGTTGCAATTAAAGTTTCAAAAAAAAAATTCTGCTTCATCTTTCTTGAGAGAGAAGGTTGAATCACAGTGATCCAGTGAGGAGTTAATCTAACAAAAATGGTTTATTTTCTCAGTCTACTGACAATTTTTTTTTCCAAAAGCAATTTCTCTCATAATTTATGGGATCACATTATAGAATAAACTCTAAAACACATGGTAAAGATTTAAGAGTGTATATGTTGTATGCTATTGAGCTACTAGAAAGTAAGAAATTTCAATAAATAAATATATACGCATATAAAGAAATACAGTCTCATTAGTGTACAGTCATTTCAAGTAACATGCTTGGTTGTTGTCGAGACGGCCAAACATCACACACACATATTTTCGGTGACTTTGTAGGAAGAAAAAATAGGCAGGTGCTTTCTTACTACAAACCACTACTTATGTACCTTTTCTAACACACACGTGTCTTTTAGCCATTGGTTAATATTATTTAGCAATGGTACATTATTGGATAACTCTTTACTGCATTACAAAAGTCCATTGTTTTGCCAAGTTCTTCCTTTGTTGCTAGTTCCTCCCCTTATCTGACTCTCTCCTCCAGACTGCTTTTACTTTCCCATTTGGATGTCTTCTGCTTTCCCACTCGTATGCCTTCAGTACCTCGTTTCTCAAGGATACACTTTAACATCTTAGAGACTGAGTTCTAATTTCGTGCCTTCAGTCAGGGAATACACAGGCCTCCCACCACAACGCTTTACTTGAAATTTGGGGAATCTGACAAGTGTCTCATTCTTTCATAAAATTTGGATACTACTTCCTTCCTGTAAGTGCTTAGCTTAATAATTACCATATCATTACTGTATTACTGAAATGGCTGTCCTTTCAAGGTGGGGTTTGGTGTGGGTTTTTTTGTTTTGTTTTGTTTTGTTTTTTAAACTAACAATCTCTTCTAGTAGCTGGCCATTTATATTTGTCCAGGATGAGCTGTCATGCAGCGTGGTGAGTGGTTATTTCACTTTTTTCTCTCCTATCTATGCAAAACTTTCCAGCTAAAGTGCACATGAGATAGAAAGGAATTCCTCAGTAATCAAAAAAGAAGTAATGGTGGCAGAAGGTTTTTAAATTTATCAGAAAAAGGTATAATGAAATCCAATAGCTGGAAGAGAAGACAGAGACAGTCCTATTAGAAATAGGATATGCACTTTTCACAATGAGGGATAGCTGTCTATTGGAAAAGCATATCTAAAAATGCAGTGTGATCTATGTTATCTGGAATCTTTATATATAGAAAAGGATGACTTCATAAAATATGTGTTTTAACTTCAGGGGAAAATATGAGCTGCTTGTAGATTTATTCTCCCCCCCCAACCTCCCTCCTCCTCAGTAATGTTCCCTGGTCTGTTCCGTGCAGCAGATTAAAGAAAGTCATACCTGTAGTCATATTCTCATTTACAAAATGATGAATATATGTTCTACTGGTTCTCAAAATTTTCACTTTTGAACAAAATGAAAGGGGGTTGTGGGGAGAACACCATAGCTGCAATGTGAGACACCTTGAAGACACCTTGATTATTCCTATTTTTTTCTTTAATCTTGTCTCTTTTTTAATTTTTTTTTTTCAACTGCTGAGAAAAAAGATAAAGATAGAGGGTTAATAAATGGTTAGAACGGTGGTGCCATAGACAGGGGTTTGGGTATCTAGAACATGGGACTCAATTTAGTAGGCCAGATCGACTGGGGGCTGGTGGAGCTGGTCTGACAACAAAGGGGAAGAGTGATTTTGGTAGGAGGCTTGGCAGACTCATCAAGGAATCTTTAAACTAGATGTGTTGGGGGAGGGGGGCATCATTCCATCCCAACACATCCAGTCAGTTGCCAGCACCTATAATAAATGCTTGGAGTAATGTAGAGATATTTCAGCCACTCCAGCCAATGAGCCGGCTTCAATTGGAGCTCGGCTTGGATGCCTCTCTACAAATATCCATAGCATGGGGAACAAACAAGAGGAATTAGAGATGTGTGCAAGTCTACAGGGGTATGATACAATAGCCATAACAGAAACATGGTGGGATGGCTCCTATGACTGCTGTGTTGGAATGGAAGGTTACAGGCTCTTTAGAAAAGACAGGCCTGGTGGACGGGGAGGGGGAGTTGCTATTTATGTTAGGAATAGACTAGAGAGTATAGAACTCTATCTGGGGACAGATGAGCATTCAATAGAGAGTTTGTGGGTCAGGGTTAAAGGGAGAGCAGCTATGAGGGACATTACTGTCAGGATCTGTAAGAGACTACCTGATCAAGGAGACTCTGTGGATGAAGCACTCTTATAGGGAGATAGGAATAGCCTCACACTCGCACGCCCTTGTTCTCATGAGGGACTTCAACCATCCTGATATCTGTTGGAGGGACGGTATGGCTCGGCACAAGCAATCCAGGAAGCTCCTCGAATGTGTGGAAGACAGCTTCCTTCTGCACATAATAGAGGAGCCAACAAGGAGAGGTGCCGTGCTTGACCTTGTGCTCACCAACAAGGAAGGGCTGGTTGGGAATGTGACACTCCAGGGCAGCCTTGATTGAAGTGATCATGAGATGGTCGAATTTGAGATCCTCAGGATGGTGAGAAGAGCATGCAGCAAGCTCACTGCCCTGGACTTCAAGAAAGCAGGCTGGAAGAAGGAAAATATAACCCCCATTTCTAAGAAGGGGAAAATGGATGAGCTGGGGAATTACAAGTCAGTCAGTCTCACCTCTGTGCCTGGCAAAATCTTGGAGCAGATTCTCCTGGAAGGCATGCTAAGGCACATGAAAAACAACAAGGTGCTTGGTGACTGACACCATGGCCTCACTAAGGGGAAATCCTACCTGACCAATTTGGTGGCCTTCTCTGATGGGGCTACAGAACTGATGGACAGGGGTAGAGCAGTTGATGTCTTTTACCTGGACTTGTGCAAAGCATTCAACTCTGTCCCACACGACATCCTTGTCTCTAAATTGGAGAGACATCAATTTGATAGATAGATAAAGAATTGGCTGCCTGGGCACATGCAAAGAGTTGTGGTCAGTGGCTCAATATCCAGCTGGAGACCAGTAAGGAGTGGTGTCCCTCAGGGGTCTGTATTGGGACCAGTCTTGTTCAACATCTTTGTCGGAGACATGGGCAGTGGGATTGAGTGTTCCCTCAGCAAGTTTGCTGATGACACCAAGCTGTGTGGTTCAGTCAATACGCTGGAGGGAAGGGATGCCATCCAGAGGGACCTTGACACACTTGTGAGGTGGGCTGATGCCAGCCTGATGAAGTTTTACCATGACAAGTGCAAGGTCCTACACCTGGGTCGGAGCAATCCCAGGCGCAGCTACAGGTTGGGCAGAGAAGAGACTCAGAGCAGCCCTGCAGAGAAGGACTTGGGGGTGTTGGTCAATGAAAAACTGAACATGAGCTGGCAGTGTGTGCTTGCAGCCCAGAAAGCCAACCATATCCTGGGCTGCATCAAAAGGAGAGTGACCAGCAGGTTGAGGGAGGTCATCCTGCCCCTCTACTCTGCTCTCGTGAGACCTCACTTGGAGTACTGTGTACAGTTTTGATGTCCTCAACATACAAAGGACATGGAACTGTTGGAACAAGTCCAGAGGAGGACCACAAGGATGATCAGGGGACTGGAGCATGTCCCGTATGAAGATAGGCTGAGCAAGTTGGGGCTGTTGAGCCTGGAGAAGAGAAGGCTGCATGGAGACCTCCTAGCAGCCTTCCAGTATCTGAAGGGGGCCTATAGGGATGCTGGGTGGGGGGCTCTTCATTAGGGACTGTAGTGATAGGACAAGGGGTAATGGGTTCAAACTTAAACAGAGGAAGTTTAGATTGGATATGAGGAAGAAGTTCTTGACTGTAAGGGTGGTGAGGCAGTGGAATGGGTTGCCCAGGAAAGGTGTGAATGCTCCATTGCTGGTGGTGTTCAAGGCTGGGCTGGACAGAGCCTTGGGTGGCATGGTTTAGTGTGAGGTGTTCCTGCCTATGGCATGGGGGTTGGAACTGGATGATCTTAAGGTCCTTTCCAACCCTCATTATTCTATGATTCTATGATTCTGTGACTCCTACTGATCTCTTTCACTTGGAAGAGTAATTGATTTAGAGAAAAAAAAAAAGTTCTAAAATTTAAAATAAATTTTTCTTTAGAGCTTGGCAAGAAAAAAACTAAAATCCAATATGTAATTATTTGAGTTATTCTTTTTATGATATTCCTTTTATGATGAACCAGCAGAATCTAATCTTTACAAGTGGTGGGTGGCTGACTATGAACTCTTAAGTGAATAGTTCAGCGACTTCAAAGATGAATGATGAATGTTCAATTGGTTCTATAGCAGGTCAAAAGAAAGGTGATCAGTAAATATTCAAGCATTTGTTGATGAGTGATAGGGATGGTCTTTCCCATCACTAGTTAATTTTTTTTTGTTGCAGTAGTATCTTTGAAAATAAAGTAATAAAGGGACAGGGTTGAGTTTATGGGTGGCAGTTTGTAGAATTTTTGTCATCATTTCACATGACATTGTTCCAGTTGAGCATGGCTTTTTGAAGAATTGCTTTATATGTATCAAATGAGTTGACTGAGTTTATGTGTCCTCATTTTGTGTCTAGAGATCTGGTGATGACTTTCACATTGTCGTGGTTTAAGCCACTAACACACGCAGTCTCTCTCTCACTCACTCCCCCCTCTTTCTTTCCCCAATCCCGCGGGGATGGGGAGGAGAATTGAAAGAATGCAACTCCCACAGATTGAGATAGGAACAGTTTAGTAACTAAGGCATAACACAAATCACTGCTGCTACCACCAGTAATAATAATGACAAGGGAAATACAAGGAAAGAGAATACAACTGCTCACCACCCGATACCAAGCCTGACCCAGCAGCAACACCCCCCTTCTGGGTCTCTGCCCTCCATTTTTTCCATCCTGGGTATGGCGTGCTGTGGTATGGAATACCTCTTTGGTCAGTTTGGGTCAGGTGTCCTGTCTCTGCTTCCTCCCGGCTTCCCCTCCTCCCTGGCAAAGCATGAGACTCAGAAAGTCCTTGGTCAGACCAAAACATTACCAAGCGGTAACTAAAAACACTGGTGTTATCAGCGCTGTTCCCAGGCCGAAAGTCGAAAACACGGGACTGCACCAGCTACCAAGAAGGAGAAAAAATGACTGCTACTGCTGAACTCATGACAATATCTACCCCTTATTCCATACCATTCATGTCATGCTCAGATCCCATATTTTCAGTGTGTATATATATACATCCACACACACACACAGAGAGGGAGGGAGATCATCTGTTAGTGCATGGACCAATCCCTATAAAGCTGCTGAGTCCATCCAGTCCATGATGTCAGGCTCCATCTCTTGTAACAGTCTTTCAGAGCAGGAGAGACTGTGCAGTGTTCACACTTGTGAATAACCTGGGCAATAGTATCCATTGCTAAGTCCACCCCTTGATCATGAGTCCATCTGTATGTTGCATCTCTGCTCTGATGGCTTGAAGTGTCATGGGCCCACCAGGCTCAAAATAATTCACTCTCCCCTCCAGCAGTTTCTGCAGCTTGTCACTGGGGACTCCATACAGCTGCCTTCCATCTCCGATGCTTCCAAAGCACTGGAGGGGCCCAGTGGACTAGATACTCGCCCATACTGCCCCACACACTCTGCCACTCATGACTGTCCAGCCTCGGGGAAAATCTCTTGGTCATCCTGGATTGTAGTCTAACCCCAGACAAGACCCACACCCCACTCTGCTTAACTCTTGGGACCAGATGAAATGGCTGTGGGTAAAACACACTCTGTATGTGTGCCAATATAGTGATCCCCATCACAATCAGCAGGCAGGTCCCAGGGGCACCCAAAGGCCATTCAAACCCTTCAGAACTCTCAAACGAGGCTGCTGTACTTGTCCCTGGGGCTGGTGTAGCTGCTGTGCATGCCGGCTCTCTCACCACCAGCTGCTCTTTGTCTGAGTCCAGGTCTTCCCCCCCTGCCTTGCTGGGAAGTGCTGCACGGTCTCCTGCATCCTCCTGGGGTTCGGAATTGCGGGGCTCAGCGGGCTGCTGTTGGGGAATGCTCTCGGTCAAAGTGGGGCTGGGCTCGGCCACCGCCTGCGTCCCCTGCTCATTTATAGTGATTTCCCATTATTTCTCATCCAGAGCCCCTGATAGGAGGGAGGGTAGTGGCTCTAGAGAAGACTCTTCAGGCAATATTTTTAATGTAAAATTGGCGATTGCTTTCTGTAAAGTATCTGTCTACATATGAATGACCCCATGATCTTAAGTCCAGAAATTTCTGATTGAAAAATTCAGTCATCAGATGCACCAGAGAGACTAATACTGTACATACAAATCTTTTACACATGCTTTACTACTTAATGGGTTTATAACTTTGGCAGACAAGGATTTTCTTTCTTTTTCTTTTCTTTCTTGTTTTTCTTTGTTCTAGGTACGCTTAGTATGACCATTAATATCTATATGCACTTCTACAAAAGGGCATTCTTATGTGCTGATTACACATTTATTGATATCAATGCAGTAGGCTGATAGAAGATACCTTTTTTCCTCACTGAAGTGCTAATGCAAAATTTACAAAGTTTCTATGAAAGAAGTGGTTTGGCGCTTGAGTTGGCTGAAGGGACTGCGGTTAAAGGACATTTCTTTAATTGCAGTTTGAGATAACACTCTCCCAGTTCTAAGTACAGGGCAGTCAGGCTAACATGGAGCTATGAGCAGGTGGCTGGGCCAGCTGGAGTAGAATTGCCACCTGCTACAACATCCACCATTAATTAGTTAACTCATCATTAATTGCATGGCTTTCTAACTAAGATCATGTGTAATATCTGTCTAATAAAATTTTTGCCTCAGAATGATAAATCTGAACTCTCAGGGGGACTGGTTGTAGCCTAATGCTGCAGATGTCAGATGCACATTCAGAAAGAAACAAACGTCCCAGAAATGCTGAGTTCATAGAGCCAGATCTCAAGCTGTTTTGTTTGGACACAGCACTGAGTCATTGGAGCGACATTAGTTTTTGCCTGAGGAGAATCCCAATCTGCAGGACTTTGAATGCAGCTTCATCACACCATGAACAGTCTACTTCTCTTGAGACGAGGTGATTATCAACAACAGAAGGACCTCCATGCTCTGTGGTTCTCAACTCTAAATACTACTCAAAATCAGCTTTGTTGTTAGCAACCCAGGATCTTCTGCTCTTTTGGCTTCTGTCAGATGGTCAGGTTTTTATTTTTGTTTTTTTCTTCTGTGACCCATAGGCCACATACTTAGGGTTCTCCTCCTTTTTTACTAAAGAGTGTCAGTCAGGGCTTTCAACCTGCCAAATAACTTTGGAAAGTTGGTTTGGAAGATCTTACTGATTTCTAACACAGCTCATTAAATGCCACCCAAAAAAATGCTATTTAAAAATTTGTTGGTGGAAGGACTGCTGAAATCTTCAGAAATCCAGCTGCTGAAGCAACACTGGCAGTGTTTGAAGGCAGAATGCAAAATGCTTTCATGTTGCCGAAAGGGGACATTTTTTGCACTTCAGAAGAGAAAGTCCAGTCAGTGCTCTGTCACCATATGAGTAGTGTAGTGCCTGTGAAAGAGAAAACCAGAGCAAGGGAATTTTGTCCTTTGTGCCTATTTACGTATTGAAATGTTTGCTGCAGATGCTGTTAAATGTGGGAATATCTTCTAAAGTAAACAATCAGTGTAGCCCAGTATATTTGGCTGTTTTAAAACCATATTTTTTTCTAATGGGTCTATGTGGTGTAAAGCCAGCATTTTCAGGTCCAGTCCTACTGCCGATGTAAAGGAAGTTATTGGTATGGGCACTTTATGCATGTTTTCTCCTTGGCACTTTCTATGACCTTGTTTGGCTCACCATCAGAAGGTAGCATTCTGTTTCACTAGAATAAGTAATATAACAAGCCTGACAAGATCTGCAAGCAGACTTTTGCACCTAGGTTTAATCTAAGGCAAGCATTCCATTCTTAGCTGCTGCTCTTGCTATGATGCCAAATATAAATTCTGAAGCTGGTATACTCAAACTTGTAATTATATAGCAATTAGTGTCCTCCGGAAAATGAATTTTTTTTTATTTTATTTTGAATTATTAAATTAAAATTCAGGAAACACTGCATCTTATTTCTGAATTGAAAAGTATGTGATACCTAATTGTTATGATTTTAAAATATTGCTGACTTTGAAATAAAAAAAAACTGCAGGTGCTCTGAGCTTGAATGATTCATTCTTTGTTTTTTGAATGGAAACTATTGTAAATGTACAAATCAGTTGAGAAACAATGAACTTAGTTGTTTTTTTTTCATAATAAAAACAAAGCAGGGAAAGAAAGGAAACATAGCCAATAAATAAAAAAAAGTACCGAACGGTTATAAAAAGCGCAAATTAAGTAGGGAACCCTCAGAAATCTAAGAAAAGTGAGAAATCTTGTATGAAAAAGCAACTTTATTTTTGTGGTTACTTAAATATTCTTTAAATGTACAGAGTAAAATACAGTATTGCTCACTGTGGGACTAGTTTATAAAGTAGAGAAAAACAATCATTTTGACTATTTTCATTTTGATTTCTACACCTTTTGGTTCTTATCCCAGTTACGTTGACATGCTTTGTCTTGCAAGACAGTAAGATGATTCAAAGTCTCTGAGCACAGGGACAAAGAAACAAGATAATTACTCTGGTTTGGAAAGAGAATAGCTGTTTGGACAAAAAGCTATTTTATAAAAAGTTGTGTTTCATAAAACATTAGCCCTTTTTCACTAAAAATACTGGGGTATTTCTGTCTCAGGGCTTTGCATCTTTCTTTGAAAAACAGCAGTAAAAATAGAGATAACGTCTAACAGAATAGGGAACTTGACAGCTGGTATATGTATGTAAATTTGGGGTATTTATTGGTTGGTTGATTGGTTGTTTCATTTTGCTTTAAAATGAGTTCATTTTTCATGAAAGAAAAGAAAAACAACAAACAACCCAGGAAAGAAGATGGCATATGTACAATGGCACTAAATTGTTTTTCCCTGTTTAGGTTTGAGTGACATGAATTGATCATAAATAGGGCAGATACTTTTCAAAGATATTTTTATTCTTACACTACAATGCCTTGGTGTTCCCAGAGTGAAAACATAGCAGCTTTGTATTGTTTAAAAATTGATGGAAAACTAATTTTAATCTCAAGTCAGATTTTTTTTCTGAATGTCATTATAACTGCAGAACAGGCACTACATTTGCCAACAAGCTCCTACAGGATTACCTCACCAAAAAGTATCTGTGACTCTCAGAAGGAAGAGGGAAAAATAAAAATAAAATTTAAAAAAAAAGAAAAAAATAAAAGCTATCTTGATCCAGCCGTGGTTTCCTGCTATTATGGAATCTCCCGCCATTCTCAGGGAAAGGATTGATTTAATTGAAACTTAAAGATTTTCATCTTTCCTGTTGATACAGCCTTCACTTTGATACTTTTTTAAAATTGAAGAGTAAATATTCTGGGACATGATTTGAAGATCTTTATAGCTGAGGTTTTCCTCCTCTAAAACAAACCTCCCTCTTCTCTCCATCAACTTGCACAGATCTGGCACTTCGGAAGGTAGTACTCTTAGAGCACGTTGTGTTTTATTGTGCACTGCACTGCATCTATACAAATGGATTCCTTGTATCATCATTCAAACTTGGTAATTCCTTCTCTTCTTGAAAATAGTTTCATCTTTTTAATTTTCAGCAATATAATTAAGCATGTAAAATTATAAGAGAAAATATTAATAGAAAAATAAAGGTCGTATAGACAACATAGGACTAATTTATTCCATTAATTAGAGCAATATTTTATGCTGGTATTCCAAATAAGTAGACATGCAAGTTATTCTACCACTTAATAAATTAAAATAAAATCTACTCTAAATGTAATATCTTTCAATTCTGCTAAAAAAAAAATGAATATTTTGGTATCAACGACTTAATCCTCTAATAATTTCCACACGCAAACTTCATTTTGGTGTAAAGACAAACAGTAATAGTCAATAGGAGGTGTTTTTCTATACCAATTAAATATGACCTTGAGGACCAGAGAGTCAACTGATGTGAGGTGGCATATCTACTTTTAGGATATTTTGTAGGATTAAATCGTCTGGTGATGTGAATGGAGAACATGGAGAAATATCATTTTTATCTTTCAAAAGACAGGCTGATACAGATGATTAATTCCATTAACACTTCCTAAATTACTTTAAGAATTTTCATTCAGGACCTTTCTTTTGACAGAAAAGGATATCATAGAATCATAGAATAGTTAAGGTTTTTTCCAATTCAAAGATCATCAAGTTCCAGCAGACCTGCCATGGGCAGGAACATCTCACACTAAACCATGTCACCCAAGGCTCTGTCCAGCCCAGCCTTGAACACCACCAGGGATTTTCACATCTTCCCTGGGCAACCCATTCCACTGCCTCACCACCCTTACAGTCAAGAACTTCTTCCTTATGGCCAATCTAAACTTCCTCTGTTTAAGTTTGAACCCATTACCCCTTGTCCTATCACTACAGTCCCTAATGAAGAGCCCCCCACCCAGCATCCCTATAGGCCCCCTTCAGATACTGGAAGGCTGCTAGGAGGTCTCCATGCAGCCTTCTCTTCTCCAGGCTCAACAGCCCCAACTTGCTCAGCCTATCTTCATACGGGACATGCTCCAGTCCCCTGATCATCCTTGTGGTCCTCCTCTGGACTTGTTCCAACAGTTCCATGTCCTTTGTATGTTGAGGACATCAAAACTGTACACAGTACTCCAAGTGAGGTCTCACGAGAGCAGAGTAGAGGGGCAGGATGACCTCCCTCAACCTGCTGGTCACTCTCCTTTTGATGCAGCCCAGGATATGGTTGGCTTTCTGGGCTGCAAGCACACACGGCCAGCTCATGTTCAGTTTTTCATTGACCAACACCCCCAAGTCCTTCTCTGCAGGGCTGCTCTGAGTCTCTTCTCTGCCCAACCTGTAGCTGCGCCTGGGATTGCTCCGACCCAGGTGTAGGACCTTGCACTTGTCATGGTAAAACTTCATCAGGCTGGCATCAGCCCACCTCACAAGTGTGTCAAGGTCCCTCTGGATGGCATCCCTTCCCTCCAGCGTATTGACTGAACCACACAGCTTGGTGTCATCAGCAAACTTGCTGAGGGAACACTCAATCCCACTGCCCATGTCTCCGACAAAGATGTTGAACAAGACTGGTCCCAATACAGACCCCTGAGGGACACCACTCCTTACTGGTCTCCAGCTGGATATTGAGCCACTGACCACAACTCTTTGCATGTGCCCAGGCAGCCAATTCTTTATCTATCTATCAAATTGATGTCTCTCCAATTTAGAGACAAGGATGTCGTGTGGGACAGAGTTGAATGCTTTGCACAAGTCCAGGTAAAAGACATCAACTGCTCTACCCCTGTCCATCAGTTCTGTAGCCCCATCAGAGAAGGCCACCAAATTGGTCAGGTAGGATTTCCCCTTAGTGAGGCCATGGTGTCAGTCACCAAGCACCTTGTTGTTTTTCATGTGCCTTAGCATGCCTTCCAGGAGAATCTGCTCCAAGATTTTGCCAGGCACAGAGGTGAGACTGACTGACTTGTAATTCCCCAGCTCATCCATTTTCCCCTTCTTAGAAATGGGGGTTAAATTGCCCTTTTCCCAGTTGTAGCTTATTAGACACATTTTTTCAAATTATTTTCCATTAAAAATGAAGTTGTCATAATAAGGATTTTCAAAAATATCTCCATTATTATGATTTTCAAGAAAAATATGTATGTTATTTCCACAGAAATTATTTTGATCTATAAATTATAATATTTCTTGCTATTCTGTGCAGCAGCTTCCTTTTCTTTTTTATAAGATAATAGAGGGTTTGACTATTGTAGTCGTTAAATATCTATTGCTGTCTTGAGGTTGTGTGTCAGTAATATATGCTATGAAATAAAAGGAAAAGTATTTCCACAGGGAGATATTTTAAAATTAATTCCTTTCTGAAATGTCACATTTTAACAGACAGCTTTTATCAAACCACACTTTCCCCCAGATTCCTGAGGTATTATTTACCTTCTTGCCAATTTGGCATGAAAAAGGAAACCTAGCTTTGAAACACGGAGATATTCTGGAGAAGGCAATGCTTGGGGTTTTTCTGTTGGTTTTGTTTGGGTTTCTTTTTCAATTGTCTGATCTTCCTGCAGAGCTGTATGATCTCACAAACCCAGTTTGGTGTCAGTGTGAAAATAGAATGTAAAGGTCAAAAGCCATTTTATGTTGTTTAAATCTTGTGTGTAGACAGTAGAATGGCTTCTGTTTCTTGTGAGAATGTTCCCTATTTATCTTAGGCCAGAAGAGCAAGCCTTGGTTAGCACAGAGGTTGGTCTTATTCAGCCCACAGAGGCAATGAATGAGTGGGTCTTTTCATGTCCTCCTGAGCTCAGGTTTTCTCAGCATCCTCCCTCTCCTGGATGGCTAAAAGCACCAGACTGATCTCTGCTGACTGAGTCTGTGGTTTGAGCATCTTACTCTGAAGAAAATTAAATAGTTCTTTAATATTTTACTGAAACATAAATAAATGAACATGTGACTCAACAGCACTGTCAGCTATTTAGTAATTCAAAGTACTTTAACCCGTGACATCTTATTAGCATCAGGTGATCTCTCCCTTGATTCAAAACCATTCAATCAGGCAACTGCAGCAGTGATTGGATTTAAACCTGGGTGTTGTAGACTAGACATTATTTTTAGGTTGCATACCTTCATAGCAGTATGAAGATAAGTCAGCAGTAGTGGTAGTTAATACACAATCTTCTCAAAGTCCTGAACTGTATTCTAATCAATAGTGGTATTTTTTTGTGATAACGTCATCTTTTTAACTTTTGTCTTAAGTTGTGTTCATATGGTTTATGAATGTGGCTTCACATTTAAAATGCATAAGTGTTTCTAAATACTTTTACATAGTACATTTTTTGGTGCTAGTGTAATCAGAAAAACTGATTCTGATATGAGAATATGAGCTCTTCAGAGAAAATAACATTTCCTGAAAAAATTGGATTCAGCAGCTGGTATCACCTGTGTTGTTATTAATGTTTCACTGGACTAATATTACCTGTAAAATAATAAGTACTTGTCTGTGAAGCACTACTAAGAACAGGTCCTTGAAATCAA
Source organism: Myiopsitta monachus (assembly GCA_017639245.1). NCBI lineage: Eukaryota > Metazoa > Chordata > Aves > Psittaciformes > Psittacidae > Myiopsitta > Myiopsitta monachus. The sequence continues at coordinate 23,877,757 of CM029926.1, read as the reverse complement.
GTAAACCTGTTAATTTTAAAGTGGATTTCTACCGTGAATTAAGACTGTGAATAATACTGTCAAGGAGGTTTAAAGCTATTTCAAGTTGCTTTCACATAACTCACTCTAGAAGTCAATAGAGTTAAATTTCATTGAATTTGGATTCTTAACTTTTTTTTTGAGCTGGATGGACCTTTACAGATTCAGCCTGTGCTAATGAAAGACTGGTGGTTTCAGAAGAGATTTTTGTAATCTGAAGAAATACATGAATGAATATGTGCAATATCTAACCTGAACAGGTTCCAGTGACAATGCCTGATTAGATGTTCTGTAATTTAAATGGTCAAAGGAAATAGTAAAATGTTGAGGAGGGGCAACCTGTCCTGCTAGTGCTAGAACTCAAGGTCCTCTTGTGGTTGCCCTTGTCTGATGTTCCCAAGATGGAGCTGTCCACACTGGGGTGGTATTTCCTTCCACATGGTACCAGCTGTGGAAAACACAGAAGGAAGTGACCTTCCTGGCATGATTGTAAAGCTTTCCACTTGCTGTATGCTTGGACAACACTGTATATCTAACTCTTCCCACAAACTGTGAGAGCAGTGGGTTTAGGTACTTCCTCTCATTCACTTAGTAAATCAGTGAAACAAGCTTTTTGAGACATGGGCAGGGTAGTTAAATGAAGATGCTCCATATGAAAGGGCAGATGAGGACAAAATGTGAAGATAGCTAGTGGGGCCTGAGTCTGCCATAAGGGTGATGAATAAGGGACAGAGACAGATAAGTAGCAGCAGAGCTGTGAATGTTCTTGTTAGCCTGGATAAGTAGCTGGGAAGTTGCGTATTGAGAGCAGCCAGAGGAGATTCAGCAATAGGAGTACTGAGTGATATACAGCTGCACCAACACTGAAATCACAGTTGAAATTTCACAGGATTTCAGAACGAAGGACAAAAGATTTTTTTAACTTAAAAAAAAAAAAAAAGGTAAAAAATATCTTTTTGTTTACTTAGGAAGGATTTTTTTTTTCCTTAGGAAGGAGAATTTTTCATGTCTCTGTGGGTGTATATATATTTATATGTGCATGTATATATTGTAACCCCCTATATTTTCTTCTGGAAATTCAAAGTTGGTCTCAAACAGGAATATCATAGCTCACATTTTCTTTTTTCAATTTTTTTTTGTGTTTCCCTTCAGCTCTCTTTCCCCAATTTTTTGCCTCAGGAAAAATCAAGGAGGAAGAAAATATTGAGACTATGAGGTGCTGAAGGGGGGAATCCTTTTTTCCTAGCACAGTTTTTTAAAAGCTAAAAAAAAAAAGAAAATGCTCATAATATTGGAGTTTGATATTCTCGGAGAGAAAAGCCTACAAACTAATAGAACAACAGACAATTAATTTCAGACCAATTTAAGTAAAAATGGAGAAATAAGTCACAATGTCAGAGATTTAGCTATTGAAAGAAATTACCAGAGGAAATTATGGATTTTGCAGATCTGGAGTCTGCAGACAAGCTTTGTTAACAGGTTTTCTGACTATCTGTTCTATAAGCCATGATTGTTTAAAGTAATTGAATGTTGCATTGTTCTGAAAGTAGAAACTTTTGGAAAGGAACCTGTTAGGTGCAATGAATAAAACCCCTCACAGTGGGAGGCAAGAACTCAGGCAGTTCATTCATTACCAGACCAAGGTACTGCCATAAGTTTATTGGGCAGGTAAGTAAATGGGTGGAGGCAGACAGGGGTAGATGCAGGACAGGGATGGAGGGCTAGGGGAGAGGAGTGGCAGTTGGCTTGGCTTTTGGCTTGGGTTTTTTTTTCATGTTTCTACGCAAAGCTAACAACCCTCCTTCAAGTAAAGACTGTATATCTCTTGGTAAAAAATGAGTTTTACTTAAACATCAGGGTTGTCTTTCTTTTTTTTTTTCCATTTTTTTCCATTTTGGGTCAGTGTAGCAGTAAAAAATAACATCCTCTGGCATGTTTGATGGGAAGGAAAACTTGATGAACTAATGATCCCTCTTAGTCTCAAATCTATGAATATATTACCAGCTTGACTTATCAAGATTAAACATTTGTTTATCTTCCTCTTGTCTTGCAAGAATAGCAAGGAGAATATTCATTGTGTTCATGCTGCTGAGGAAAAGGTGATGCAGAATTGCAATATTAATTTTTTTTTAATTTCCTTTATCCCACCTTTTCTGGAGCAGTGTCTTGTCATTATTCCAATTAATACTGTTCAGCAAAGAAGATGGATAGCTGCTTCTAGAATTCAGGAAACTAACAGCTTATCAAGTGATTAATGCCTGTGTGGCATTTATGCTGGCACGTTTTTATAGCCTGTCTAAACAGCACTATACTGGTGGATAGAAAGCTCTCAGAGTCACTGAAGATTACTATAGATAGGGTCACCATTGGTTACAATGATGAAAGTAACTGATTAATGACTTGAAACAGTAGAGAAAGACCAGAGATTAAAGTTGGCAAGGCAGTCAGCCTGTGCTAATGGAAGACAGGTGGTTTCAGAAGAGATGATTTTTATAATCTGAAGAAATACATGAATGAATATGTGCAATATCCAAGCCAGGTAGAATTAGGTTTTCAGTATTATTGAGTGGTCTGTATCACTACTGTGGACCTAATGAAAGATCAATGATGATAATACAAGCAAATGTTTCTAATTTAATAAATTGTACTTTCTGAAAGTTCACCCTGGTACCGTGTGTGAATCAAATGTTCACCTGATGGAAATCAGTATAGTTCAGTATAGTTAGTTCATAGCATTGCAGAATCTATGCCTAAACCATCAGGATTTCTTTTGCATTGGCATCTTGTTTTTTTCCGCTCTGGTTAAAATCAGCATCCACTCAAATAACAGGAGCTGCTCTCCTAGGGAACTATAAAGCATGAATGACATAATACCACAGCATCGATTACCTATTTTGTGATTTTATCATCAAAGACTGCAATATTCACCATATTTACTTAGCACCTACTATAAGCAAGCGAAATCCCCTCAGCTTGTTGCTCATTCAAGAAGGCCCAGGTTTTGTCTTCACACCAATATGCCTTCAACTGTCTGCAGTTGTACCAAAGCTCTCTATATCACTGTGAGATGTAAAACAATTCCATTTTGTCTATGAATCTTAAAATCCCTAAAAGCCCATTTAGTTAGGAAATAAAGATGAGCATTATTAAACTGGAATTCAAAATTATCATAACTTTTAATATTTTTTTTCTCTGTTCTGAAATATAGCCTCTTTTTCTGTGGGATCATTATTATTTTGCTGTGCATAAGGAGTTTGATATATCAGACCATGATATTAACTCTGGTCATCTCCTGCTTGAGTGTGTACATGTTTAATATCTGTAACCTCTGGTGTTTGAATAGAGTTATTTGGTTCTCCATATCATCTAAGAACTTACTGCTTTTCCGAAAACCTTTCCATCATATAGGCAGAAATAGTTAACTAATGAAACTTACATTGGCATTTTAATAATAGAGGCCTTTAGAGAGGAAAAAACAAGGCATAAGCCTAATTGTAAATGCATTGAAAACTCTAAGACAAAATCTAGGAGTTTACATCTGAAGGATGGTATCAAACCATCTATTTTGTGTATTCTCCAGAGACTGAATTGCATACCAGTACATGATTTTTTTCCATTTACCAGGTCCATGTACCATCTTGACAGCAAAACTGTGGCTAAGTGGGCTAGAAGATGGCAGAATAGCTACATGTATGAAGAGTTTTACTTATTTCAAGTGACAGACCCAAAATTGCAGTAAGTGCACAGTTATGACTAATATTCTTTTGAGGGTAAAGAAAAGGAGGCATTGCAGGAGAGAATGGTGAAAGCAGTATAATTTTTCAGTGTTAAATTCTGTGGATTCAATTGATCCATAGAAGAAGTTGAAGAAGAAATACACTAACCGATGTTAAAAGAAGCGGTAGCATTTTACTGCTGAAAATGCACTGATACGCCTGTGCTTTAGAGCAAAACCAGGGATGTGCTCTTAGCACTGTCTGTGAAATTGGCTCACATATACTCCACAATTCCCTAGGTTTTTAGCAAGTAAATTTTATTAAGACGTCATGTTCCAGTCCAAGAAATGCAAGGTCTGCAACCCTCAGGGTTGCTGCAGACTGCGGTGGACTTGGGCTTGGGTGTGCTGAAAGCAGTACAAAGTCTCTCTATGTGTGATGCGTATTTCAGTGGGTGAAGAAACAGGTGAGAGGATGCAGAAGAATAATATGGTGACATCAGGATTTGGGGGTTTCAGTATGGATTTGAAGAAGGGATGTCTGGGATTCATTATAATCAATCTCTGTTTTCCACTTTGGAGCTTCATCCAAGATTTAGATTTGCAACAAATCCAAACCAAACCAAACCAAACCAAACCAAACCAAAACACACAAAACACACAAAACCAATCAACCAAGCAAAACCCAAACAAACAAACAAACAAAACAATCCATGGATGACTCTTCTAGCATAACAGAAATCACAAAAGCAATGAAGCCACTAGTTTCTGATGGAAATGACCTTATATGATCTGCCATCCAAAAGGATTTTCTGTAGGTATTTACATGGAATTGTGCTTCAGGTAAGAATGATTTCTTTGAGCCAATACCGAGCTCCTCCTAGTGGGGCATGTTGAAAGGCTCCTCAACCTAAATATAAATAAATGCTTCAGTGAGACCTCAGAGGAGGTGATTTCATAAAAAACATTCTTAAGGCACCAGTTGCTTGAAGTAGAGATTTTAATACACGTCAGAACTTTCATATTTTTACTTTTGGAGGTTCTTTGCTTGCTCTGAGGTCTAGGGTGGGCTGTGTATGCCACCCCAGTTCAGGTTATTTCATGGTAATAGCTACTTCATCAGTAGCTTCATCATACTTTTGGGAATACCTGTTCAGATTCCTTTCTTGTCTCTTAGACTAAGGAATGATACATAATGGTTTTTGTTGGTTTTATTTGGTTGATTGGGTTCTTGTTGTTTTTCATTTGTGTTTTGGGGCTTTTTGTTTGGTTGCTTTTTTTTTTTTTTGTAAAACAGCCACCTTACACTTTAAATGGCTAATTTCTATGTTAATCAGTATAATGCAGAAAGATTAGAGGATAGGAACTAGTCCAGAACACTTACGGACATATCCTTTGAAACCTGTGTGCGTTACTTGTCCCCTTTTAGCCCTTCTTTCTCTTCTGACCAATATACAAGACAGCCCTGTATAATGTATAACAAAGAAAACAATTTTATTCTGATTAGAATAGCTGAGAGGTGAAAGGTACTATCTGTCCTAGCATGTTATGAAATTGATAGAATGTGTCCAGTCTAACCTTTTTTTCTTTTCTAATGATGTCATAGAATCATAGAATCATAGAATAGTTAGGGATGGAAAGGACCTTAAGATCCTCTAGTTCCAACCCCCCTGCCATGGGCAGGGACACCTCCCACTAAACCACACCATCCAAGGCTATGTCCAGCCCAGCCTTGAAATGTCAGTTGGTGTCTGCAATAACAGAGTACTTGTTGATGCTACTGCCTAGCTCTGAAAATTTCAACAAGCAGAATTTTCAGTCATCCAGGCAAAGATGAGACCAGCCATCACTGCAGTCTTTAGATATATTGTTTTAGCTGTTACCAGTTCAAGGTTGTTGGTCCTTTGCCAGCAACATACTAGCAAAAACCTGATGTATTAGGTTTTGGTAGCAAAGTAATTCAAACTTGAAATGTACAGATCTTACAAAAAGGTGGTGCTCGGGTTTTTTTGGTGTGTTTTGTTTTTTTTTTTTTTTTTTTTAATTTATGTAACTAACTTCTGCAATTTTTCTTTGTTGTTTGAGAGATAGTAGTGTCTGTAAATAACAGGTAAAGTTCCAGGCTTGTAATCAGTCAATTGTTCTTTAAAGGTGTTGAAAAGTGCTTGTTTCAAATTCAGACATAAGTATCAGTGTCTGACAAAGCTTTGAGATTTCCTTCAAAACAAGATTTATTGTCTTTAAGACAGTAAGTTCTGGAAAACTCTAGGCACAATTGAACTTTAAAACCGCAGTGAATTTGTCAGTAAATTGCAGTATTCTCAAGGGCCTGTTTCTCTTCTGACTGTGGTTCTATTGGAGCCTATATACAGCAACTTTAGAATAATGTCAATGACATTGCTTAAGTGCTAATTTGACCTTCTATTTATTTAGAAGTATTTCTGGCATATGATTGAAAATTGAATAAGCTTTTTTCAGTTTAATAAAGGCAGACTACATGCAGACACATACAGCTGGGGTGGTAGCTGAGGTCAGTGCAGAGAATTTGCAGATAGCTTATCACGGAAGACCGTAGCATCATAATAATTTCTAGTGACTAAATCAGAATTGACCAACTTAACTTTTCTTTTTTTCTTTTTTTTTTTTCTTCCCCCCCCCCCGAACATAATAGACAAACTATGAACAGTGGAGTTTTCATCCTTCATAAACAAAATGCTGAAATATGGCTTCAGAAGAGGACTTCCTGTATGTAGCAACTGCTGTATCATTCTTATCAGCGAGTGGGATTCTTTCAAATCAAAAGAAACTCCTATTTTGAAGCAGCCAGAGACAGAAGAGTCTTAATCAGCCAGCTGGGTGTCTCTGACACTCTCTGCTAACTTCTTTTGAGTTCTTTCCAACTTTTCTGTTTCTCTGCCTCACATTGCTCTACCAGAGCTTTAGTTAATACTTCTGAGAGCTAGCTGCAGTGAAAGTTGCCCCAGAGCTGCCTGGGTTTGAATATATTTATCAGGCACCATTTTGACCCTCAGCAGAATGACTGAAGTAAACTATACTTCTGCTGTAACTTTGCCATTGCTCTAGCCACAAAGGCTCTGTCTCTAACTGTTGCTTTTTATCTTAGACGAACCTAGGAAACACATTTTTTTTGAGGAGATGGGGACACATGTTATGGGTCTAATTGGGGTGTGTGAAGAAATGACTGTTCTATTTTATCCATGATGTTCCTGATATATTTGTTTTAAAAAGCAGATTGCTGGAAAACCAGACTTTTTGTCTCTACATTAATAACATTGAGGGCAAAATTCAGATGCTTAATTAATTACCATGAAATAATTCATGTAGGGGGGTACCTGTGGTGGTTGTGTTGTTCACTCTGCTTTGGCTCAAAGCAGGTCCAGCTAGGTCAGGTTGTTCAGGAATTTGTCCATTTGAGTTTTGAATGTCACAAAGAATAGAGTGTCTTCTAACTGTGTTTGATGATAAACATTGGGCTTGATTCTTCTTGGCCTTTTGCCTCCTGTAATTCTTATGACCTGTGCAAAAGTGGCTATGAAATGCTTCAGGACTGAAAGGCATTTTGTACATGCACTTTGCAGAGGCATAAAAACCTCCACTTAATCAAATCCTCAAATCTTTCCTCAGCCTTACAGTTTAGACACATCTATAGCATTTGACCACTGTAAGCTCCTCAGGGGAGCCATGGACTGAAGAACTCCTGTATTCATCCTGAAAAATTCCTCTTCTCTTTTTTCCTACAGTTCTTCTCTGAGGAGTTGGTGGTAGCCTCTTGACCTGAAAATATCTTCCATTTCCATTTTGAGACCTATAATCTTTCTTCTAAGAAGCCCAGCTGTAAGGCATCTACTCTCTCTGATAAAAGATCTGCCGTTTATTTCATTACACTGCTTCTTTGTCCTGAAGGTTTCTAATAATTCTGGTGATGTCAATGCAAATTCCCCCTGAAAGTCTCAAATTTTAGAGATTTGTGATAAACAAAGCCAAGATGAAACAGAGATCAAACTAAAAGAGGATATATTGTGCCATGGTTCAGACTGATCCAAAAGCATTTTTACAATTTTTTAGAGCAATACTATAAGACAGTTAATTCATTGGGAAGATGTTAAGTTTCTTTTTCATGCTAGTAAGAATTGAAGGTGCTTAAGCCCTTCCAGGATGAAATCTTTACAAAATTACTTCTTAGCAATACATAATAAGTATGCATAATGAGTCATCCTTGTTAACTTTAAAAGAAAGCTCTTGGATTTTTCACTTTATGCACATAAAGTCATAATGGTTGGTTTCAGGCATGTCTGTGTAATACAACAGTATTTCCACTTAGATTGAAGTTAAGATATATAAAAATAAAATTCATAATCTAAAAAAGAAATGTTGAGAAATCTCACCTCACCTTTTGAATGACACATGCTTTGCTTGTTTTCTTTTTTGAACTAAAATTAACATTTCGCATGTTATATCTGAAGATGTGATTCAGCAGCGGCAGTTTCTTCTCTGTCAGATATTTTTATGAATCTTTTCCTTAACTCTTGCTGCTAGACTCTACATAGTCTGGTCTAAAGCAATGAATTGTGAGGCACAGGGGATCCTACAGCCTGCAGAGCCACTTCCCTCCCACTGTTCCTGTCTTCTCCATGCCCTTTCCCAAAGCCGGTTTGTTTATATTTAGGAATGAGTAGGTTCTTGTAGCTTTGCCATAAATTAGTATTTTGACAGTTTCACCTGCAATACTGATCCTTAAAGGAATGTCAAGGAAGACAAATGTGCACTCTGCAGCAAGTGGAGCTGGAGGGGGCATCCAAACTTTCAGAGAAAGAGGGGTACAATGTTTATTGGGTAGCTTTCATTTGTTTCAGTCCATTACATGCATCCAGGCAAGAGGGAAAGTAGACTACAGTGATGCTGAGAGAACCCTGGAGGTTTTAAAACTCAGGTTTCCTCTTCTATCTTCAATTGGAAGTCCACCACAACTGTAAGAGATTGGCTCAGTTTAGCCCTGGAGAAAAGAGTGCTGCAGAGTGCTCCCAGTCAGCACAACTTTATCTTCCCAGATTATCTTCCCTACGTGTACTCAGACATGCTTGACCTTACTTAGTAAACATAATATGGCAAATACCATGACGATAATGTTGCAAGCTGAAAAATGAATATGTGCAGTACTTCATGATGTTATTTTACATTATCTCAAATATCGAGTCAGTCTTCATTAGATGTAAGACCAAATGCATCCTTTATTTCCTCCCTTACTGACAATTTCTCCTAGTCACTCTCTCTTCTGTATTTCTCTCTCCTTCCTCATCGTATGGCTCTCAGCAGCTTTCAGCCTGGTTAGTGTGGTGACAGTCACCCTTTTAATGTAGTTTAGCAGGGCAAATGGAAAAAAAACAGAAGCTTTTGTAAAAATGGGTATTTTTCCCATTGTTCAAGTGGAAGCCTAAGAACAGCTACAGGCTGGGCAGAGAAAAGATTTAGAGCCGTCCTGAGGAGAAGGTCTTGGGGATGTTGGTTAATGAGAAAATGAACATGAGTCAGCAGTGTGCTCTTACAGCCCAGAAAGCCACCTGTATCCTGGGCTGCATCCAAAGCAACGTGACCAGCAGGTCAAAGGCGGTGATCCTTCCCCGCTGCTCTTGTGCGACCTCACTTGGAGTATTGTGTGCAGTTCTGGTGTCCTCAATATAAAAAGGACATGGAACTGCTGGAACAAGTCCAGAGGAGGAGCACGAGGAAAATCAGGGGACTGGAGCACCTCCCGTATGAAGATAGGCTGAGAAAGTTGGGGCTGTTTGGCCTGGAGAAGAGAAGGCTGTGTGGAGACCTCCTAGCAGCCTTCCAGTATCTGAAGGGAGCCTGTAGGGATGCTGGGGAGAGACTCTTCATCAGGGAGAGGGACTATTCATCAGGGAGAGAAACTATTCATCACTACAGTAGTGATAGTACAAGGAGTGATGGGTTCAAACTTAAACAGGGGAAAAATCAGGTTGGATATAAGGAGGAAGCTCTTTACTGTGAGGGTGGCGAGGCAGTGGAATGGGTTACCCAGGGAAGTTGTGCATGCTCCATCACTGGCAGTCTTCAAGGCCAGGTTGGACAGAGCCTTGGGTGACATGGTTTAGTGTGAGGTGTTCCTGCCCATGGCAGGGGGGTTGGAACTGGATGATCTTAAGGTCCTTTCCAACCCTAACTATTCTATGATTCTATTCTGTTTATACCAATATTTGGCATAGAGTTTTTTTTCCTTAATTACCAACAAAAAAGTGAAAGGAGTAGCTGGGGCCACCAAGTGAAGGTTTCATATCTGATGGAGTATGGACAGCTGAGGAAACAGCTCAGGAGATGTTCTTTGCTAATTAGATCACCTACAAGGTCCTGGGATGATGAGAATGATCTCCTCTGTTGTCTCCTTTGTCACACCATAGATTCTGTGGCTTGAAGCTATCCTGTTTTGTAGTAAATTGGGATGTGTGAACTGATTCTATTGGCTGCATTTGCATAAGGGTGTCTTATTTTGACAGTTCCTCATGAAAGATTTCTGTTTCTGGTACATATACACAAAAACCCCAGACAGAGGAAGCATTTTATCCAGCTGTCCTTCCCAGCACCTGGCTCCTGTAAGCCTTTCCATCCCTCTTCTGACACTTAACTGGAAGCCTGTCTAATTAAATACAGGAAATGGCTATATTCTTGTCACATGCTGATTAAGCTTCAGTTTCCAAGATAAAGGAGTACTGTTCCCCCAGGCGTCAGTGTAAACGAATATTTCCCTAAGAAACTGATTTATTGAAATTCCTTATCTGAACAATATGACCAATCTAATATGAAAATCTAATTCTCTTTAATTAGTTGTTATTTCATATTGATCTAGAATGGCTTGAGAATCCAAAGCAATCATTCTCAGTATCACAGCATATTGCCAGTTACTGTTTGGGTAGAGGAAATTTATATTTCCTAGTGGGGAATATGGGCTTGATTTCTTTCATTGAGCTGAATAGTTAGAGTTGTGCTCTTCAGTTAATGTACAAAATTCATGTTTCTCATGTTACATTATATATGAAAGCAGAGTGTTTGAGGAAGAAAAAAATATTCTGATCAATAAAAGATCTTTCTTCATGTTTAAACTTTCTGAGGAGCAGGGGGGCTAGTTATTTTCTTGTTCTTACTCGTTCTTTCTGCAGTCCAGTCCAACTAGATGCCATCTTAAAATAGATTATATCCACAATGATAAATTGAGGAGTTTGTATTGATTTGCTGAAATCACAGTATAATGATATAATTAGTATACTTATGAATTAATTGTCTCTACTGTGAAGTTAAAAAAAAAAATGCAGTTGAAAAAACATTCCTGCTTACTCACTGAATGCTTAGTTAAAAAACCTCTAGGAGACACTTCCACATAACACTGACAGAAGCTTTAAAGATCTTTGTTTTCCCATTCTCCATTGTTACTGATTCCAATTTAAGTTTTCTGTCCCCATTAAATATCTAGAGTTCTTTGACCCTCATTGAAGGAAGCACTTAAATATTTACTGAGCATTAGTGGTTGTTGTTTTTTTGACAGCTGGTTATCACATTTTGATTGGGCTGTTAGACCACCTCCTTATTGCAGCACAGTGCCAATGTATCTATTGGCATGTTTTGTTTTGCAACTTGCATTCTAGTAATGTGAATCCTGATTCATGAGCTAATAATAGGTGCCAGGAAAAAAACGAACATTGCTTAAAAAATAATTTGAAATAAAATAGGTTGAGAGAGAAGGGAACAAAAGACTCTCAGATCAACTGAGAAAAAACAGCAAATTGAAATAATGAGGCAAGCTTTTATTTTAAAGTCTTGAACATAAGCCTTCAGAGTACCCCTTTTACCTTTCTCTTTTACTCAAATAATGCTTACCTGGGCGATGATAAAGATAACCCTGAAGTTTTTGGAAGAAAAACCTGAAGTCTAAGCAAACCCTTAAGATATACCTTATTGAAATATCTTCTTGAACTTTACGTTCTTATTCTGGGGAAAAGATGGTGATATTTTAACCCTTGTCATCATGGCCTTATGATATTTTAACCCTTGTCATCATGGCCTTATGATACAGTTTTCTAGCTAAAATAAAACAAAACAAAACCAACCCTCAGTGAAAAGCATAGAAGAAAGATATGATCAAACCCCATATGTAAATTCTGTCAATTTTTATGTTTTTTTACTAATAAACTTGTTTATCAAGTCTGAGAGGATATCTCTTCTGCTTATGGCACTGACTGTCATTAGCTGATTCAGGTGATTAATGTGAGCTCCAAAAATATACAAGAAAATTAACTCAGTGCAGAATTCAGGTGTGCTGAGAAATTAAAATACTTGTTGGTCAATAGCTGGAATTTAGACACTAGTCACCCAGTTACTATTGAATTGTGCCACAAAATACAATCTCACCATACTCCTGAATTAATCCTTGAAATCCTTTCTCCTTCACAGATCTGAGTTACTAAAGAGAGGTTGCATCAAGTGCAGAAAGCTAAAAGCAATCCACATATGCATAGGGCTATTGAAGAAAAATACGTTTCAGAGATGAGAACCTCTAGGGTATTTGTTCTTCTTTTGCATGAAAAGTCCTCAGACTTGCATGCTTTTTCTGATGTCCACAGCATTGCCTACTGTTTGATAATGGTAACAAATGTTGCATGCCACATACCCCAAGACATCCTTATGGTGTGGTTTTTCAGCCCTACTAAACAGCTGGAGCTTGTACTTGGTGTTTGTAAATCATGGGGCTTTTTACCTAAGGATGTCAGTAATTAGTTGCTGCTCCCTAAAGGACAGTATCAGAAGGCTGGCACTTTTCAGGTGGAGTACAGCTGAAGTGAAGGTGCCGAGAAAAGCCGAGGAAAGGCTCTGCTCAGCTTTCAGCAGGAATGTTTTGGAGGCAGCACCCAAACAAACTTGACCATTGTAACCTGGGCTAGGAAGGAACCCTGTCTTAGTTAAACTGTTTTTCACCCTTCTTTGTACTCTGTCCTTGCATTTTTGTATTGCAAAATAAAACACACCTCTGAGCCTTGGCTGTCTTCTCCTGAGCACAAGATGATTAAACTGCTGATTCCAGTGTGATAATAGTCTTCCTGGAGGCAAACAGTTTGGCCCGTTGTCACCCTATTTCAGAGGTACCCAACCTCTTTAATCTCTGGCAATTGATTTTGACTCCTGATTTTTATAGGCACATGGTTGGCAAGAAATTGTTTCCAAAGACCTAATGGAGAGGCAACGTTCCTGAGACACCATTCAGCCCAGTTGGTGGCTTCTGGAATTTTGTACTGGTCTCACAAAGTTTCTGAGTTGTTGATGTCTCTCTACTATGAGCCTTGGAACCATCTGAGATTTGCCAGTAACGAGATTTAATTTCTTTGCTGTTGTGCAAAATTGTTAAGCAGCATACTGAGAAGTGTTTTAATAAAGACATCACTTTAAAGTAAGCTACTACCATCTGTTCTGCCCTCTAATTACAAATAAGGAAAGAAGGGAGTGAAAATAGTTTACAATTGCATCATAGAGACAGCAAGGATAAATAAGTGATATAAAGGTATGCAAGTCTCCAAATATGGCCTGTATCACTTCTGTTGCTTTCATGATTCATGTACAAATGGAAGATGAAACTGTTCACTTGTGAGAGGAAAAGTTCCTTATGATAGTGATTTGTTTTCAGGATATCAGAAACTTAACCTGAAATGGCATGTCTGTAACAATGTATACCAGTGCCTTCTCTTTCAGTGTCAGTTACTTAACTTGAGAAAACTGTAGATGTAAGTTGGGTATACTTGAGATAAAATAAAAGATATGCCAAAGAAGATGATCTGGTAGGCAGTGGATTGAGATTCAAAAGAATTGAGTTCAATTCCAGTTTCCGCTCGTTTCAGCCAAAGTAAACAACAACTGGGTGTATAATTTCAAGTGTAACTCTGGATTTGATGTACTGGAAGGTTTACGCAGTACTTGCTTGTAAAACAGGAATAACAGTGCCATATTGTATAAAGGTGTTGCCAGGGTTCATTCAATTTAATGTCTGTGAGACATGAAGGCTGTTGCCTGACAGGAAGCATACACAATTCATTGAGATATGAGGTTTTTGATTTGATTCCCTACAGCCTTTTCTGCCATACCTATTGCACCACTGCATGATACTGTCTCTGTAGTACTTACACTTTTGCAACAAATATGGAGTAAGCTGACACTGAAAGATGCTTCACAATCCCTCTGTGGCAATTAAACCACATATTCTTGTTCCCAAATGTGCTTCCCAGTGTGGTTCGTGCTACTGCAGTGGAAACTGCAAAATCTCCTGTGGTTGTAATGTTAATCATAATCCTTAACCGTGGGAGGAGTGGCCAAGCAAGTAAACAACAGCTGCTTGATGACTCTTTCTTCACCCTGATTGTCTCAGGGGCATGCAGGCTCTGAGCCACTCTGTCTTAAGGCAGCTATGCTGCTTCATCTAGTTCCCTAAGTTGGGGAAATGCTGGCCTCCTGAAGCAAATTCCTACAGGTCCCGCAATATGTTTATGCATTTACTTAATCAAACTATCGGAGGCTTTATCTAAAAGCATCTGAGCGCACTGCACAAACTGAGGAAGACCAAATTTCTGTTTGATGCAAGGAGACAAACTCAGAGCCATGTGGCAAAAAGGAAAACTGTATGGCAAATTAATGAGTCCTTTCAGTCAGGGAGGATCAGCTGGTATCTGATCAGCATGGATAATCAGATCGTTGTGTATTCATGGACCTAATTTGAACTATCCGTTGGTGATATTTAAAAGATCAAAGGGAGAAGATGCAGTCATGTAGCTCTTATTTTTTTTTTTTCCATATTTCTCCAGTTTGAGCCTAAAGATCTGGGAATATATGTCTCATTTTCTAACTGTGAATGAGTCCATTACATCTTTTTCTTTACCAAAATATTGACAATGAAAAATGGAGCAAAATACTGTCTCCCTCTTCCATTCCCCCCAAATATTAAAAGTGAACGAGACAAGTTGTTCCAGAACAACGCCAGGCACCAGACTGCAACTGTAATTAAGGTATTTGCTACATTGAGGACTCCACCAAATTTACTAAAATGTTTTTAAATCAAGGAAGAAATAAAACTCAGACCTGTCCTAAACAGCAATAATTTTCTGCAGATAATATGGTACAAGGGGATTTTTTAGCCATGGTGAATGCTCTCAGATGCTTGTTTCAGTTAGTGTCTCAGACTCAGAAGATTGCAAGCCTCGATTTAATTATGTCTCTAAAATTAGTTGAACCCTTTAGGCACTACAGGAATGAAAATTACTTTTAAGTTTAAGTCCCAGACAAAGCTCAGAGGGCTATGTACTATTTCAGTGCATTTCAGATAAAAGATGGTCCATAAGACCACCTTAGCCAGCACACAAATATATCTCTTTCAGGCTTTCCTTTAAGTATGAAAAAAAACAAGCTTCTTGCCCAACCTTCCCAAAATATACTTACCAGGAAGCATTGAAAAGCTATCTACACTTGTAAATATGATTTCAGTTTTTGATTACTAACAAGCCATACTAGGCTAGGACTACCCAGGAGACAATGTGAGCCAGGGCAGTTTGTGTTTTCCACTTTCTTGCAGAACATGAGAAAAGTTGATTGCATTGCTATGAATCCTCTTCGTCCTCTGCTGGGACATTGCTGCTTGAAAAAAATCAGTGGATTTGGTTTTTTTTCAGAGGTCAGTGTTAGTCTGAAGTGATGTGGTTGGAAGGGATCTCTGAAGAGCATCTGGTCCAACACCGATATGTAGCTACACCAAGTTCTATATCTTTGCATTCAGTGGAAGTTCTCAAAATTTTGGTGTGCATTGGGAATAAGAAAAAGGAGATGAATGGTTTTGTAGCTCTTTTGAGACTCTCCTGAAAAAAAGATATGCTGTAATTCTGCCTTGTATTTCCCCTGAGACCATGTGTTGTCTCAGAACGGGATGCCTGGTCTGAATATTAATTTCATTTTTTAATGAAGGTTCTTGATTGACCTGAGTGAGAAATATTGCTTTATGTAGCTCAGAAACCTTCTCAGTTATCTAATTCCCTCAAATGGAGATCACAAAGTCAACCTGCTTCAAATAGAAGATGAAAATAGTATGGAAAATAAATGTAAATGATAAATGATCTTTATATTTCTATATTGTTATATTTTTCTGCACTCATCAGGCCATAGTAAAGAAATCACCTTGGATTTCAGTTCTGGTTCTCTGCAAATATAGAAATCAGTTTGTGAAACAAATATGTCTAGGAGTCTCTATTGTACAGATAATATGCATCTAATCTAAAATATTTTCTGATATCTGCAGCTCATATTTTCCTATATCTGCTGCTCACAGATACAAAAAGGAGATACTTTTCATATCTTACTGTGTAACAAAATATTTTGTTGGTCAACAATGGCACTAATACTAAAAAGCTACTTAAATAGTCCAGGTAGTAGTGTTAGCAGCTTTGTTAATCTTAATGGTACATTAAATAGAATGAAAAAACTCTTCTTAAAATGCTCAAGAATCATGCTTTTTGAATTAATTGTTTGAATTTATGTAAAATAGTTTAGGTTACAGAGCTGACAGGACATCATTATAATTATTATTACTGCTGCTCTTTGCAAATATACTTGCAGAATCATAAAAGTTATTTCCAATAAATTATTTAAAGACTGCTTTTTATATTCTTGAGTTTGCATAGAAAATACATGGAATCTTGAGATGATCTGTGGCAATAAAATATTCCTATTCCTTTACTAAGGAATGAACCTTCTATTCCTTTATTAAGGAAACTCCTGTTTGTGAGTTGTTTGTTGTTTTGTCTTGTTTTTGCTTTTTTTTTATTTTGGTGCATAATGATTGCTCAACATAACAGCATTGGAGAGAAATTATTTCAAGGACATAAGCTAAATAATCTTTATTTTTGTTGAATAAGCATATATGTTAATATAATCAACATCCTTGCTTGTGGGCTGGGTATTCAAACTGAGATTATTAGCTTGAAAATTATTGCAGGGAGGAATGGCACCTTATTACTTGACAGAGCAGATCCATATGTGTGTTCAAAGTCGTAATATATTTTCACTAGGGAGAGAGAAATAACATTTCATTTATTATTTATTTTTCTATTACCTCCGCATACTAGATCATTTTGTATAAACTAAGTTGTCTTCTAGTTCTCTGCACAACAGCAAAATAATTCCTCAAGTACAACTACATTATGTCTTTGCTCTCTATGCCACTTTAAGGCCCTGTGGAAACCACACCAGCAGACTCCATGCACAGTTTATATGAAGTGTTTTTGTAAATATAAATTTCTGTGCCTTATGTCATCACTTTTGGTTCTTATGTATGGGGGGCTGAATTATTTGCTGTTATGAATTTGTGCTTGCTTTCCTCATTATACAGTACTTGTAAAAAGAAGGTGGTAGAATATGGAGAAACAACAAAGGAAAATGGAGAAGGGAATGTAGGAAAACTTCAGATGTATGGAAGAGTATACTGCAGAAATGGACATACTTGTAAGAATAGCAAAATGTGTTTCTCCTGAAATATTTCTGCAACTACTTAGTGGAAAGTAATAGCAATTGAAATAATATAATTACAATGAAAATAAAGTCAAATAGGAAGCATTTTAATAAAAAAATCCTGACTTTTCAAAAAGAAAAATCCTTTTCCTTCTCAACTCTATAACTTCTATAGAAGGTTGTTAGTATTTGTATTTCAACTTTTCATAGTATTTCTCTAATCCTCAGAATTTGACACAAATAATTGCTTTCTAAATGTCAAGAAGCTAATGGTTTTAGTTCAATTACTTCATCTATAGTGAGAAAATAACCAGACTTTAGAAGCAAGTAAAGAATTTACTTAAAAACTGATGGATGTTGCCCAGTCTGATCAGCTGCATTGCACAGCCTCAATATTTCATCAGTGTCAGGGAGGGAATGATAAGTGGCCATCCTGCTTTCAGGTGCTCTGACACCTGAATTATTATCTTAGAAAATGGTGACCCCAATACTATTCATTCTTGTCCTGTACTTGTTCAGTTCAGGAAGAAAGGAATAATTTTGTTCTCAAATTCATTTTCTTTTTTAATTAAGGGCTGTGCATTTGGAAGAAAAATCCATGATTATTAATCACAGATGGAAGGAGGCAGGCTTTGAACAGCAGGTGAAGCTCAGTATTTAGAGAGCTTGCCCTGGGGAAAATCACCCAGGTCCTCTCCCAGATTCCTAACTCCTCCTATGCATCTGTGAGCATCACCGCCAATCAGGCCCTGGGGTATGTTCATGGGCCAATCTGTCTGTTTAGACACAGCATTTTTTTTCATAAAGCTCAAAGCCCAAGCTCTCTTTTCCTCAGAGCTAACTTCTCAACATGATGAGAACCTTTTCTGTTTCATCTGAGAAAGTCAACAAGGAACTGAGACATCAAATAGTAAAAGCTTTCATGTTTGGAAAATTGACTGTTCTTCTAGCACACATCTTCACTGGTTTGGTGTTGGTTTTATGAAGCATCTTCCATTCTAAGATGCAGAATTAATGAGATGAAGTCTTGGGACCTCTGGAAGTCTGATCCAAGGGGAAATAAAACCAAATGCAACATAGGCCAATTGGATGATTGTGTTCAGGAGGAAAAGAGAGAGAGAGAAAAGTTGACCATGCACAGAGTTTGAATAGAGAGTTAAGAAAAACCCAGAGTTGATGATGACTGAACATTCATATTGCCGTGGTGCTCCCAAAGCAAATGCAGCTATTACTTTGAGTGGAAACAGTTTGTGAAGAGTTGACAGGCTTAATTGATTTAAGGGGCTCGGAACAAAACAGTTATTTAGCAAAAGAAAGTATGAAGATGGGTAAAGGATTTCCTAAGTCTTGAACAAAAAAACCCTACAATTTCTTTCCTGAGGCTCAATAAATGCTTTTTCCTCAAACTAATTTTCAGTGTTGCAGCGAAGAGGGATACAGAGTTTAGTATCAGTCATCCTGTGTACAAACACTTCCATTGTGTCCTTTGTTCCCATTTGAAGGCTGCATAGTGGCAATTACTCTGAGCTAGTGTTTATCTGGAACCTTTCTCCTAGAAGGAGGGATCAACAGGGAACAGTGATTTTTCTATTAGAGAAAACTTTGACCATAGCAAATTCATTCTGAGGGAAAAGAGCAACAAACCCCAAACACCTACATGACTGAAATCCAAGGGGAATTAGGCTAAGAAATTTTTTGATCCCTTTGGTGTTTTGGGATAATTCTGTTACGGTCTGCAAAAGCTGTCAGTATTCATAGGTGTGCCAAGGGGGTAACTTTTGTGACCAAGGGAGGTCACAAACCGCAGCCACAAGAGGATCCAATTCCTCTGGGATCAGGAGTGTTCTGGCTTTTAACTTCCAGTTGGAGGACTCTGTGTGCGGAATACCTTCCTTTTGGACCCACCCCAAGATCTACAATACAAAATCATGAAAATTTTCCTTTTCAGGAGTCTTTGGGTGCTGACTTCTGCCATTTTTTAATTCCCATTGTTCTTTCCCTCCATTTTAGGAGTAGCCTAAGTAAGTTTGGTGTTTCTTTCACTTCTTCCTCATTTTTTTTTTATCTTTATTTAGGAGGAAAGAACAGAATCATGAAACCAGGTGAACTGGTTATTGTGCCTGTTACATAGTTGACATAGTGACTAAACTGGGAACGCTTTTCAACATGTGTTTTTCTTATTTGGGTTTTTTTGGTTTTGTTTGTTGGTTTGTTTTCCTAAATTTAGCTGGTAACACTGCATTTTCCAATTCTTTACCTAAAAATTTATTTTTTACATTCTGAAGCCCATCTTTAGGCCTCTTGAAATCACTGGAACAAAACCAGGAATCAACATTCTCTCCCTTCTCACAGGAATGGATCCAGTGCCTCGATGTCTTTCAAGAGCAGGTCAGGATAAGTGTCTCCAGCTGGCTTAATGCAGAGGACTTTTTGCCCTCTGTTGTGATGGGCAGCACATTTCAGCTTGATTTATGTGAACAAAGCCAGCAAGCAAGAAGCAATAGGGCACAGATCCTCTGAGGCTTCAAAGCTAAGCTTTTCCCACTTAAATGTCAGTCGACTACTGTTTGTCAGCAGCATGGAAAGACCTGACAGAAGGAAATTGAGTCTTTTCTGCTTGTTTAATACCCATGTGGCAGTGGGCCATGCACGATGCCACACTGGGAAGTGAAGCAGGCTCAGGAAGAGCACAGTAAGGTGAGGCTGCTGCCTCACAAACATCCCATGCAAGGACACTGCAGTAGGCTCAGGGCTCCCAACTTCATCTTTCAAAATCTGCCTCAGGGGTAGGGGTAATTTCTCATTGTGCTTGCTTTTTGCATACAAGAGGATGTCCCAGGCAGCCTTTGCATACCTTACTAACCAGTTCTGGGTGTTTTGATGTTTTCCGGAGTGTATAGTCATGCATCTGGATCCAGAGGCACATGATCTTTCCTAGGGCAGCCTCTGGCCCTGCTTATGAGTTTCTCGTCTGGTCCAGCACTAAGTATAGCAATGCAGGATGCAGTAGTAGGGCTCTATCTGGGCTGTAAGGGATGAGGATTGGTGTATTCCTACATGTGACAGCAGTAGGGTTAGGATTTTAAGAATAGACGTCTGCAGGTCTTGCTTGCACCACTGACTTTTGAGGGGATTCTTTGGAAATTAAGGATGCTGTTTGTGTGAGATGTTTATGTAGAAGAGGACCCTGACTGTGCTAGTCTTTGTCTGTGCTTGAAAACAAGAATGGCATCTCTATCATAAAAGTAAGGATTATAGTCAAAAGGGTTACTCTGATGAGAATAGATATTTCATCTAGTTATTCATAAGCCAGATGCTGCAGATGACTCACTGCTGGGTGAAGTTCATACTGCAGGTATCACTGGCTGAGTAAATAATACTATTAATTGTTTGCATTTAGCTCTGCTTGTAATCTCTCTTGGACATTTTATTTGCAGTTTTCATCAAGATGAATTTGTACCCTACCAAACTGCAAACGAGAGCTGCCATCCCCACCAGTTTATTCATGCCAGTGGTTTCAACTAGCTGAACTCTGAAATACATCTGTCTTAGGAAGGGAAGTACTATACCTAACAAGTAATTTTTTTCTCTGTGTCAGAATAGCAATATCACAATGAAGATCTGATGTCAATGACTGGAATAGAGATATGAATAATAGTATCTAATGAAGATATTAATTTAAACTTGTAATATCATCTTAATGGGAACATGTTGCAAAGTTAAATTGCATTTTTTCCCTCCTTTCAGATTAGCACAGTCGATTAACAGGTGTTCTCCATGTGTAATTATTTTCAGTGGAATGAAAAGCTGAGTTAAACATTACAGCTGTATAGGAATATATTACTGTCAGGCACTTTGAGAGGATGAAGGCAGAGGGGAGTGGAAATGTGGACCAGGATGCTCTGGCTATGTTCCAGTTTGCTAATCACATCCCACTTAGTCAAAGCTGCCTGGTAGTTTCAATTAGTTGCTGTGTTCTCGTATTTCCTTGGAGGGCTGAGTGCTTTGCGATATAAAATTGAAAAGCTGCTTCCCCCATGTGTGCCTGCTCTTAACTCTCAAGTGACACAAATTTCAAATAACAGATCTATTTCACCTTCATTTTTGTGTGCAGGAAAGGCAATTCATTTTACCTATCTCTGTATAGGTATATATATGAACATATGTATGTATGTTTTACTTTAAAGGCTGCCTGCAAACTGAGTTTTTTGCTTTTCTCATGGAACGTCGATGGATAAAAACTTGTCACATTGTTTTAGCCAAAATATCTGGTTGTATATTTTCTAGCTTTCTAGTTGTACAGCGAATGGTCTTATAGGGTAATTCAGCTCATCACCCAGACGGATTTTGAATGTTTTGATAATTATGGTCTAGTATTAAGCTTCCACATCAAGACTTTAGAAACAGTATCTTTTGATGAGCTGGTGATGACAGGAGTTAAAGCAAGGATATCTGGGTCTGAAGGTATGGAATAAAGGATGAAACTGTGCTTGTCTCAAAAAAAAAAAAAAAAACCACAAAAAACCCAGTTATTTTGTTCTTTTGGTATTTGTGAAGTGGAATATTGAGCATCTGTGGTTACCCACATGTGGAGGTCATCAGTGTGACTAGATCATGGAATTTATGTCCCATAATGCTGAAGGGATGGATATACTCTTCAAGGTATATCCATCTGACTGAAGGGGTACTTCAGAATTAACTTTATTTACCGTCTTGTAAAATGAATACTCACCATTTAAGTGAATGAAATCTGTTCCATTCAAAATCCAAAGCCAGACAAAATCAATGGAAAACTTTCCATTAACATCAGCGAGCTTTGATTATTAGCGAAAAAAATTAATTTTGCAGGAATAAGAACATCTGAGCAGCCTTTACAAGTGGATGGAAAATCATAAGAACAGTTTGCATTTACACAGAATTCTTCCCCTATAGATTTCATTCTACTTTGAAAATGGACTCCTTGAACAAGCTTTAACTCCATTTAAATATTCATACATATAGAACAAGATTGTTTTATTTAAGATTTTTCTTTTCCATCATCAAACAAAACGTCTTAATCATGGTGGTTTTTTTTTTTCCTTTTTCTGGTTTCTCAGTATTTTTCACCACCTCTACCCAGACATTAGATTTCCTAAGACATCCAGATCCCTGTCTTGACAGGTTATTAATTATCACAGCTGGAGGTGGGGTGCTGTGGCTGTTCCTTGCTGTTTGTCATTTGGCAGTAAAACTGGATGAAAACTAAGGCTTTGGAAGAAAATAGAAATAAACCCCAACATTTGTATATAGAACACATTGGCTGAACAGCTGCTGGGTTATTTTTCAGACCATCTCTGATGTCTCTTATCGTTCTTTCTTGAACTTCTCTTTTCTTAACTTGGAGATCTTCAGAGCTATTTCAGCTGCTCCAGCTAATGAGTCAGCTTAATTTGGAGCTTGGCTCAGATGCCTCTGTACAAACACCTGTAGTATGAAGAATAAACAAGAGGAATTAGAGATGTGTACATGTCTACGGGGATATGATATCATTGGAATGACAGAAACATGGTGGGATGGCTCCTATGACTGGAGTGCTGGAATAGAAGGTTATAGACTCCTTAGGAAAGACAGGCCAGGCAGAAGGGGAGAGGGTGTAGCTATTTATTTCAGTGACAGGCTGGAGAGTACGGAACGTTGCCTGGGGACAAGTGATGGGCTAACTGAGAATTTGTGAGTCAGAGACAAAGGGAGAACAGTAGTGGGGGCCATTACTGTGGGGGTCTGCTACAGGCAACCCAATCAAGAGGACTGTGTAGATAGACAGGTAGGAGCTGCTTCATGCTCTCAGGCCCTTGTCCTCATGGGGGACTTCAGTTTCCCAGATATATGTTGGAAGGATGGTACGCGCTGGCACATTCAATCCAGGAGGTTCCTCAATTGTATGGAAGACAACTTCCTCCTGCAACTAATAGAGGAGCTGACAAGGAGAGATGCCATGCTTGACCTTGTACTCACCAACAGTGAGAAGCTGGTTAGGAATGTGATGCTCCAAAGCACCCTTAGCTGCAGGGATCATGAGACGGTGGAGTTTGAGATCCTCAGGACAGTGAGAAGGACAAGCAGCAAGCTCACTGCCCTGGTCTTCAAGAGAGCAGACTTTGGCCTCTTCAGGAACACGCTTAGTAAAGTTCCATGACATAAAGCCCTAGAGAGCAGGGGGACCTAAGATTGCTAGTTGATATTCACGGATTACCTGCTGCAAGCTCAGGAGTGTTGCATCCCAACTAAAAGGAAATGCATCAGGAGGGCCAGGAGACCTCCGTGGATGGATAAGGAGCTGCTGAGAAAATGCAAAAGGAAAAAAAAAGGATTATAAAAGGTGAAAGCAAGGACAGGTGACCTGGAAGGCATAGAGGGACATTGTCCAGGAAGCTAGGGATCAGGTCAGGAAAGGTAAGGCCTGGTAAGAACTGAGTTTGGCCGGGGATGTCAAAGATAACAGGAATAGCTTCTATAGGTATGTTGCTAACAAAGACAGAAAAGACAGACTGGGGATAATGTGGGCCCTGTCTGGAGGGAAACGGGAGACCTTTAGGCTCTGGAGAATGCTGAGGTTCTCAATTACTTCTTTGCCTCAGTCTTCACCGGCAAATGCTCTGGCCATGCTGCCTAAATCTTGGAAGGCAGATGCAGGGACTGTGAGAATGAAGACTTTAAGCCCAGTGTAAGAGAGGATCAGGTTCGAGATCATCTGAAGAAACTGAAAGTGCACAAGTCCATGGGACCTGATTAAGTCCACCCACGGGCCCTGAAGGAGCTGGCAAATGAAGTTGCGAAGCCACTGCCCATCATTTTTGAAAAATCATGGCAGTCAGGTGAAGTTCCCAATGACTGGAAAAAGGGAAATATAACCCCCAATTTTCAAGAAGGGAAAATGGACGAGCCGGGGAACTACAGACCAGTCAGTCTCACCTCTGTGCCTGGCAAAATCTGGGAGCGGATTCTCCTGGAAAGCATGCTGAGGCACATGAAAAACAACAAGGTGGCTGGTGACAGCCAGCATGGCTTCACTGAGGGGAAATCCTGCCTGACCAATTTGGTGGCCTTCTATGATGGGGCTATGGAACTGATGGACAGGGCTAGAGCAGCTGATGTCATCTCCCTGGACTAGTGCAAAGCATTTGACACTGTCTCACATGACATCCTTGTCTCTAAGTTGGAGAGACATCAACTTGGTAGATGGACGACTTGGCCGATAAAGAACTGGCTGGCTGGCCACACGCAAAGAGTTGTTTGCAATGACTCAATGTGCAGCTGGAGACCAGTAACGCGTGGTGTCCCTCAGGGATCAGTGTTGGGATCAGTCTTGTTCAACATATTTGTCGGTGACATGGACAGTGGGATTGAGTGCACTCTCAGCAAGTTTGCCGATGACACCAAGCTGTGTGGTTCGGTTGAAACGTTGGAGGGAAGGAATGCCATCCAGAGGGACCTTGACATGCTTGTGAGGTGGGCTGATGCCAACCTGATGAAGTTTAAGCATGACAAGTGCAAGGTCCTACACCTGGGTCGGAGCAATGGCAGGCACAGCTACAGGCTGGGCAGGGAAGAGATTCAGAGCTGCCCTGTGGAGAATGACTTGGGGGTGTTGGACAATGAGAAACTGGACATGAGGAGGCAGTGAGTGCTGGAGCAGGGGACTGGAGTACCTCCCGTATGAAGATAGGCTGAGAAAGTTGGGGCTGCTCAGCCTGGAGAAGAGAAGGCTGCGGGGAGACCTCCTAGCAGCCTTCCAGTATCTGAAGGGGGCCAATAGGAATGCTGGGGATGGACTCTTCATTAGGGACTGTAGTGAGAAGACAAGGGGTAACGGGTTCAGACTTAAACATGGGAAGTTTAGATTGGATATAAGGAAGAAGTTCTTTACTGTAAGGGTGGTGAGGCACTGGAATGGGTTTCCCAGGGAAGTTGTGAATGCTCCATCGCTGGTGGTGTTCAAGGCCAGGTTGGACAGAGCCTTGGATGGCATGGTTTAGTGTGAGGTGTCCCTGCCCATGGCAGGGGTGTTGGAACTAGATGATCTTAAGGTCATTTCCAACCCTAACCATTCTATGATCTTAAAACAGAGAATAGTATGATAGCAGACCAGTACAGAAGGTAGCAAATTATTGCTGAAAATACCTTGCCTTACTTAAAGATATTTCCACAAAATCTGCAAACCAAGACTGAAGTAGGATGGTTATGAGGTGATACATTCAAAACAACCAGAAGATCCCTTCCAACAACAAGGCTGTTTGCCAGGAATCAATAGGGGATCCTAAATTCCCTACATCTAGCTGCTCTCTGAAATCGCTTGTCTGGAGGGGTGATTCATTTGGTTTGGGGTTATGACTTGGTCATTTATTTCAGGGAGGCTTGCAGTGGTGAGTGCATCTGACTAGGTAAGGACACTGTTTGCAGAAGGATGTTATTTGGGTTGCCAGGAAGCTTTCGGTGAGCCTCTATGCCACTTGCAAAGTAAGATGAAGCAAGACTCCCCAAGAGCATACATGGGCCGCGAGGAAATTCAGCCCAGGTAAGGACAGCTCTGGCATCAGAGCCAGGAGGTGCAGAAGCAGCTAAGGGGCTCTGCTAGAAGCACAGAGCCTACAGAATTTGTCCTTTTCTCAGCTTCTGAGCATCTCTGGAACTGACGTTGAGTAGGGGTATTGAGAAGGAGTGGAGGGATTTGGGCAGCCCATGCTAAGACAAAGCATCTCTTGAGAAAGATGAATTTATATTTGTCTAAAACTTGTCTATTTTACCCAATACTCCTCAGGTGTAGCTGCTGTTGTCAGGCTCTGAAAAGCAAACAATATCCAGAAGAGGGCAGTGCTGTGCTCACACATCAGCTGGATCAGGTTGGAAATCCAGGATCGTTGTGGAAATACTGTGAGTGATGGGAATTTGTTCTTTTTATGTAATCAGTTCACTTCATTAATGACAGATTCTTCTGCCACATTTACATTCATTTTATTTTTGTATCTAGTCAATCTCTGTCATGGAAGGCACTAGGTGTTGTCAAGTAAATTGTGACAGCAACACTGCTTTACAGTTTCATTTTTCCTCCTAGTTAGAATGAGATCTAGGAGAAAAAGGGAGGGATCAACATCCTAAGATGGAATTTAATAATGTTGCTAAAAACCAAACACTTTATCACCTGAAGAACACTTTGCAATGTTTCTTGAAAGTGAACAAACTCTGTCTCCTTTCTCCTTTCTTAAGAAGTTTTGCTGTGGCCCGATCCCTCAGCCTGGATAACCGTCACCTATAACTCACTTGCACACTGTGCCAGGCTTCCTTATTTATATCATCCTGAAGGAGCCCCACAGCTTTGGCTACTATCAAATGCAGCTAAATCAATTGAGATCAGATTCTTTCATTGCTTTGCAGCATGTACTAAGGCCTTAAATTGTGGAAAGATGTAGGGAGTGAGCTGATAACAAAGCTCTTAAACTACAGAAGAGAGACAGTCCACTCGAACTAACTATAACCAGACAGTGAACTGCAGTGGTCCACACTGGGCATGACAAATGTATAGCTCATCCTGGCCTCCGTTTGGGAAGAAAGGGAGAATGATAGATGCACTTTGGCTTCCACAAGATGCATGAGGATCTGTGAACTGAAGTGTCTCTGGAGCCACAGGAAGTGTCTAGCACTCCATGCTGGCAAAGAGGGTGTTTTATGCCCAGCAAGCTGAAAGAATGGGACATAAGCCTGTGTCCATATAAAGGCTTCTGGCAGTACCTGCCATTTATCTGCTCTGTACTTGTTTTCAGAAACAGGTACTTCTTTCTTGTCTGAGTTTCCCTTGCCAAGTGTGCAGTCCTCCAGTTGCTCCTCCACTGAAATGGAGACCTGTATATTTAAGACTTGCATGTTTAACTCTTGCCTTCAACCTCACTGCTGCTCAGTCCACGTCCAAGAGATATCTAACAGATGCCCACCACACAACAGCCTCTCTCCTGGTCCTGGAGTGGTCACATACAACTTTGGGGAAAATATGGACGAAATCTTGAAAGAGAGTCTCTACCTCTTTCACCACTTGCAAATACTGTATTTTAGAAATTAAATACAGCACAGGAGGTGATGCTGTGAGCAGTCTCCATTTACCACCCTTTAAAAGTCTACTATTATATGGGCAAAAAGGAAGGGAAAAGTTGCCAACTAGATGAATTTTCATCTTTACCTCACCCAAATCCCTTAGTGCTAGTCATTATTGCTGCATGTTAACATCATCATTCAAAGAAAACTTGTTTTCAAATTTGTCTTGAGGACAATTTATGGAAGTTGTTCAGTGCATGACCTTTTTTCAATTCACCTCCTCCCTGCAGATATTTTAGAGTCACAATAAGCCTGAGGCCATGCTACTTAAATAATGACCTCAGACTTTGCAAAATAATCAGGGTGAGGACTGGGACATACTTGACTAGAGAAACCTCTTAGACAAATCCAGAAGCCCTCAGGAGAATTACAGGGCTGAACCAATGTCACTGGATGATGGGTGTTACTGATCTGCTGCTTTTTACAGAACTTCTTCATTAGGTAGTGCCCTTACCTACATATGAGGATATTCAATCATGCGTTTGTAATTGGGACTTTCCCCTAATGGGAAAGCTTTCAGACTTCTCTTTGGTTATTAGTCAGTAAGATCCCACCAAACCTAGTGAAGGGAGCAGATTATTTAAATGTAATGTGGGGAGAGGTGAACATAAAAGAATTATTCACAGTCAATACATTCTATTTGTTTGACATCTGCTGCAGGGTCTGAAGTGAAATTATAACCAAACATGCTAGAGTGCAAATAGCTGGGATATAAAATGGCAAAGTATTTCTTATGCCACGACAGAACCTTTCAAAGGAAAGGACATACTGACGGCCTTATCATCATTCTCATTCATGCTTTCTAAGACAGTCATTTAGGGATTGCTGAATTGTTGCTATTTTGAAAACCTCAGAAGGAAAGCTGAAATCTGAACAGTCATTGTCTGATTACACCAGTTCCTCCTGAAATGTTACGTGTATATAATGCTTTTTCCTCATGGAGCTTAAACTGATAATAGCCTTGGTGTTAAAATGCTATGTTGTGCAAAGGAAGAAACAGGTGCTTTCTACTGGTTAGTGCACATTTTGTCAGTGAAATTTCTGTAAAGGTGATGGGCTCTTTAATACGTTCTATCCAGGAGGCTCTGTCCCTAGTTGGAATATTTGCCCTTGGGATCCAAGAACACACAGGTGCTTCTGTAGTGGGATATAAAAATCCCTTTCCCTCACCTTGCTGCCTCACTGAACTGGTTATCTTGGAAGAAAGCCCATTGCTGCCCCCCTCCTTTTCACAAGTGAAGGTCAGTCAATATCCTACCAGTTTCCATTCTTCTTCCATAATTGCTTCTCATATTAAAAGAAACATTTTTTATTACTATCTGCCGGTGTGTGTTTACCACATAGCTCATGTCATGGATTTATTTTCTCTTCTAGCTTGCTGGCATGTCCACTTCTTAGTTCATCGTCTGTTTCTTTGTACAAGGAAAGGTTTCCTAAACGTGTGTGTGTATGTCTAGAAGGGATGCAGACTTCAGTTTGACAGTCACTCCTTCCTACTAGCCCCACAAATTCAGCTACTTACTTCTCAAAAATATGCTGCAGCTAGGTTAATATGAAAGAAACAAAGCAAATTATCTTGATTTGTATTGCAAGTTTTGGACATAATTTATGGAGTGGCAACATAGTTGGTTGCATTTACTACTTTGGATCATCTTGTATGAATAAAATATGCCAGTGAAAACTTCCTCACAAAGGAATAATCTGGGAAAAGTGATTGAAATTTTGTTACTTTGTACATTTTGCAAAGTTGAAATTTCCTTCATCCAGAAATCCTTCATCCAGAAATCAACACTTTCTCATAAAACTACATTTTCTTTAAGAAAACAGCAGATTTTCTGTGAGAATGCTAAAGAAAATATTGCTTGTAGGTGGAAAATTTGGTAGTGTTTTATATGAGAAATAACATGTTAACACAATCAAAAACTGGGGACGATATTCTCAGCAAGCATTGCACAATGCACGATCTAATATACACGTAATTTTCATGCAGTCCCAGCGTGCTTGCAAACCAAGCCAAGATAGCTACATACGCTGTCAGAATAGGTGCAGAGTCAAATTAGACTTAAAGAATATATACATGTCTTTGGACAATCTTGCTTATCAAAAAAAAGTGGCCCTTGCAGCTCTGGTTTCTGTGCACTGAAAGAAACTGGTGCAGCACTAAACTTCTATGCTCAGAGCCTGCTTTTGCTCCCCTTTTCTGTTGGTGGAGGCAGCAAGAATGAACATCTGCCCAATATATTTTGAAAGCTTAATTTTGCATGCTAGTGTAAACCCAGTTTCAAGGGTGGCTTAAGCCAATATTCAGTCTCCTGAATTCATTATTCAACCTACAAGCACACATTTCTTTACAGTGTCCATGGGTGATAAGTGGTGACAAAAAGCAGAAAGGAATAGCACCTTACGCTCCCAAGTTAGATTTCAAAAGCCTTTAGTCTCTCTGAGCCTGTCTTCTACCCGCAAAAGGAGTTAGGAAGATAAATATCTAAAGGCTCCCACAGTGTGCAGTATCAAGGATAACAAATGTAACAAAGCTGGACTGAATAGATGAAATGGAAATCCCAGCCAGCCTGGTTCTCAGCATTGAAAACTGGTACGATAATCTGGGTCTGATACATTTTTTCTGGTTGTAGTTCCTCAACAGTGTGCCAGATATACAAGTTAGTTCAAACACCAGTAATTTATTCCACAATTTGCAGTGTTGAAATCCCTCGCTGACATGTTGATGAAATTCACCTCAGTTGGAGAGTCTAATTAAATGCACAGCAGTTTATAAAGCTGGCTAAATTCAGACACAATCCAATGCAAAGCAGAGAAATCTGACCAATATGAAAAGCCAGGCTTTCTGAGAGGTGTTCAAAAAATGGAGAAAGGGATTAAAAAATGAAATAAAGTAAAGAAGGACCAGCTAAGTATATATTAGATATGTATGTCTGTACATAGGTACATACATAGATATATGTATGTCTATATATACATACGTATACATATAACAGGGACAAAACTGGAATGGTGTGATTATCAAATTGAGTGATAACAAATTCCTTGGCTTTTGTTTAAACAATAAAGATTAAATGGCACAGTGGTTTCCCAGAATGTCCTCTCATGTTTGGCAAACTTCTAAACCGCAAAAGAATAGTTTTGAGCCTTAGCCAAATCCTTACTCTACTGAGTTCACTGAGATTCCTTTTGCTGAGTCAGTGCATAACGTTACCATGTGTGTTTATACTAACAGCTCCACAATTCCTTTTGGCTGAAAAATTAGTGAAATTGCCTATGGTTTTGATTAATTGATGAGTAATCAAATACCATCTAATATTATGTTGCTTCAGACAGACTGCTCATTAGGACTGAATTATATAGCTGAGAGATAAAGTATACTTAGTTATCACTGAGGTGATATTTCACAGTTGGTCATTTTTATTTTCCTGCTGCCTTTGTGTGTATAATTTGTTTGGGTTTTTTGGTAAGCAGATAAAATAGCTGCAATTTTGTATTGGGTTTAAATCCAATTTAAATTAAACTGGATTAATTGCAGTTAAAATCCAAGCTATTCATTAAAAGGGTGCTGCTACTTCTCCATCCAAGGCTATTAATTCCCTCATCCTCTTTTTGCCACACCTAATACTGGTGTAGATCTCTGATGAGTCAGACCAAGGAGCTTACTTTGGCTAAAAACTGACTTAAAATAAAAATTTGCACTCTCCAGAGTGCCCTAATCTCTCTCATGGCATAGTAAGGGCTGGACCAAGGAAAGGGCAGGAATTCAGAACCAGATGCAGTGAAATGATGTTCTTCTGCAGCTCTGCTGATTTAGATTAAGCTTCATAGTGATTTTAAGCCATCCTGTTGCTTAGTGGAAATATACGCTGTGAATAGCACGAGTTTATGCCAGTCTTGAATGCATTGCCATAATGGAAACAGGAACCATGAAGTACTACCTGCTGTAGATAGCACAGTTTTAAAGAGTCCTTCAGTATCCAAAACTCATGTTGATACAGAAATTACTCTGGTAGTCTCTACACAGAGGTGCTCGTGTTAGGTGTAGCTTTAATGAGAGCTAGTGCTCATAAATACTTTATGAATAGAGGAAGATGCCCAAACTGGAGATGGCTCTGGTCCTTTCCTGAAAATCTTGGCTCCCTATAATTAAATCTCACCTGTTAGTTTTGCAAATCCTTCAGAGAGCAGCAAAATTATTTGCTATTAAATCTTACTAAATTAATTAGGTTATTTAGATAGACTAAATTTGGTTCAGTTCAGAAGCAGCACTCCAGTTTCTGTGTCACATCATCATTCTGAGGGTATAATAATATGTGTGATAACATGCATTCCCCTCATGCCGATTTTTCTAGCCTAAATCCAGAGCTAGGAGATAGGCAATTTTTTTTTTCAGAACTGAAGTTTGTGTTTTGTTTTGTATTGAGTTTTTTAGCATAAATCATTTCTAATTCTTGTATTATGCTATATGTAAGTAAGCTGGAATGAATGATTGAAAATATAATCATTTAGTCACAGTTATTATACAATAGTAAAGATTTTGCCATCTTTTTTTTCCATTGGCAAAGTGGGGATACGGTTTCTGTCTCAGAGGAGAGTTATGATGCTTTGTTGGTTAATGCTTGGACTGCATTTTGTCTGTGCCAAGTACCATATAATTATTTAATGTCCCAGTTACAGATGGTTGATGTTATGTTGCATCCTTGGAGTATTGCTCACTTATTTTATTTTCTAAGACTCTGAAAATCTGTATGATTCACTTTTTCTGAATGTAATGCATCAAATATCAAAGAACAAATGTGAATTTTTAAAATAATACTAAGAATAATGCACCAGTGAGTGCAATTTTTTTATTGGTTTTTGTTCCTAATGCACAATATTTTTCTATTATTTTATACAAAACTGACCAAAAATTCCTGCTATACTTCTTTGTAATTTCAAGAAGACTCTTGGGTAATTTCTTCTTCCTATGGCCAAGATTGTGACATCGTGCTATTGCAAAATTCACCTTTAGAGGATAGAGCTATTTATATGATTAAATTTCAGGTGTGCTCAAAAACATGATTGCAGTGTTGAGGAGACTAATAAAAGCTCATCACTTATTAATTGGAAATTAGTTTTAGTATGTGCACCTGAGCACAAAAAATATCAAAACTGAGTCATTGAAATTTCTTATAGAAAGAAGTCTTCTCTTTAAAACAATTTTATGGCTTCAGGTCTCAAAGCTCCACACTCTCTGGTTGTAACAACTACTCCTGATAAGTACTCTCATTTTGAGCGAGTTATATTTTTTTAGACTTCACTCACTGGGGTTCTGTCATGGGTTCAGCAGTAGCAGTCATTTTTTCTCCTTCTTGGGAGCTGGGGCAATGCTGTGTTTTTGATTTTGGGCCTGGGAGCAGCACTGATAACACCAGTGTTTTCAGTTACTGCTGGGTAACGTTTTTGTCTGGCCAAGGACCTTCTGAGTCTCATGCTATGCCAGGGAAGAGGGGAAGCTAGGAGGAAGCAGAGACAGGACACCTGACCCAGACTGACCAAAGAGGTTATTCCATACCACAGCACGTCATGTCCAGGGTGTAAAAACAGAGAGGAGAGACCCGAAAGGTGTGTGGTGGATTGGGGGGTTCGTTGCTGGGGGATGCACTGACTGGGTCAGGCTTGGTGAGCAGTTGTATTCTCTTTGTACTTCTCTGTCATTATTATTACTGGTGGTAGCAGTAGTGATTTGTATTATACCTCAGTTACTGGACTGTTCTTATCTCAACCTGAGCGAGTTGCATTCTTTTGATTCTCCTCCCCATCCCTCTGGGTCTGGGGGAAGAAAGAGGGGGGAGTGAGTGAATGAGCGAACTGGTTTGAACCATGACAGGTCTCTAAGGAGAATAGGCACCAGCCTAAAAGCAAACAGCCCAGTTGCCAGTGGATGGAGAGTAAAGCAAGCAAGAGCATGACTCTATGAATTGTGAATGCACTTCACATTGAGATCTCCTGGATTTATAAAAAAAGATATAAACAAACAGAAACCATTCAAAAAATACCTCCATGAATCAGCTGCCTTTGATATCCTCTCCTACAGCTTGTGCTCTGACTATTGGACTACAAAGTCGTGTTCTTCCTTCAGTACACTGCCACCTTGATTTCATATGTCCTGTTAAATTTGTCCCTGGGTGTTAGATGTCTTTCTCTCCTTCCCTCAGAATACAGTAGTGAGACACCCTCTAGGTGAAGGGACCTGACTCATAGAATCATAGAATAGTTAGGGTTGGAAAGGACCTTAAGATCATGTAGTTCCAACACCCCTGACATGGGCAGGGACACCTCACACTAAACCATGCCACACAAGGCTCTGTCCAACCTGGCCTTGAACACCACCAGCGATGGAGCATTCACAGCTTCCCTGGGCAACCCATTCCAGTGCCTCACCACCCTCACAGTAAAGAATTTCTTCCTCATATCCAATCTAAACTTCCCCCTTTTAAGGTTTAACCCATTACCCCTTGTCCTATCACTACAGTCCCTCATGAAGAGTCCTTTCCCAGCATCCCTATAGGCCCCCTTCAGATACTGGAAGGCTGCTATGAGGTCTCCATGCAGCCTTCTCTTCTCCAGGCCAAACAGCCCCAACTTTCTCAGCCTATCTTCATACGGGACATGCTCCAGTCCCCTGATCATCCTCGAGGCCCTCCTCTGAACTTGTTCCTGCAGTTCCGTGTCTTTTTATGTTGAGGACACCAGAACTGCACACAGTACTCCAAGTGAGGTCTCACAAGAGCAGAGTAGAGGGCAGGATCACCTCCCTCGACCTGCTGGTCATGCTTCTTTTGATGCAGCCCAGGATATGGTTGGCTTTCTGGGCTGCAAGCACACACTGCCAGCTCATGTTCATTTTCTCATCGACCAACACCCCCAAGTCCTTCTCTGCAGGGCTGCTCTCAATCTCTTCCCTGCCCAGCCTGTAGCTGTGCCTGGGATTGCTCTGATCCAGGTGTAGGACCTTGCACTTGTCATGCTTAAACTTCATCAGGTTGGCATCAGCCCACCTCACAAGCATGTCAAGGTCCCTCTGGATGGCATTCCTTCCCTCCAACATTTCAACTGAACCACACAGCTTGGTGTCATCGGCAAACTTGCTGAGAGTGCACTCAATCCCACTGTCCATGTCACCGACAAATATGTTGAACAAGACTGATCCCAATACCAATCCCTGAGGGACAACACTTCTTACTGGTCTCCAGCTGCACATTGAGTCATTGCAAACAACTCTTTGCGTGTGGCCAGCCAGCCAGTTCTTTATCGGCCAAGTCGTCCATCTACCAAGTTGATGTCTCTCCAACTTAGAGACAAGGATGTCATGTGAGACAGTGTCAAATGCTTTGCACTAGTCCAGGGAGATGACATCAACTGCTCTAGCCCTGTCCATCAGTTCCATAGCCCCATCATAGAAGGCCACCAAATTGGTCAGGCAGGATTTCCCCTCAGTGAAGCCATGCTGGCTGTCACCAAGCACTTTGTTGTTTTTCATGTGCCTCAGCATGCTTTCCAGGAGAATCCGCTCCCAGATTTTGCCAGGCACAGAGGTGAGACTGACTGGTCTGTAGTTCCCCGGCTCGTCCATTTTCCCTTCTTGAAAATTGGGGGTTATATTTCCCTTTTTCCAGTCATTGGGAACTTCACCTAACTGCCATGATTTTTCAAAAATGATGGGCAGTGGCTTCGCAACTTCATTTGCCAGCTCCTTCAAGGACCCGGAGATGGATTTCATCATGTCCCATGGACTTGTGTACATTCAAGTTCCTAAGATGGTCTCGAAGCAGATCCTCTCCTACATTGGGCCCAAGATCTTCATTCTCACAGTCCCTTTGTCTTCCTTTCAAGACTTGGGTGGTCTTGTCAAAGCATTTGCCAGTGAAGACCAAGGCAAAGAAGTCATTAAGATCCTCAGCCTTTTCCAAATCCAGTGTAGCCAGTTCTCCCAGTAGCTTCAGGAGAGGGCCCACATTGTCCCTAGCCTGTCTTTTATTCACGATGTACCTACAGAATCCCTTCCTGTTATCCTTAATATCCCTAGCCAAGTTTAATTCTAAGTGGGCCTTAGCTTTCCTAACCGGTTCCCTAGCTTCTTGGACAACATCCCTGTATTCTTCCCAGGCCACCTGTCCTTGCTTCCAATTTTTATAAGACTCTTTTTTTCTTTGAAGTTTCCTCAGCAGTTCCTTATCCATCCAAGGAGGTCTCCTGGCCCTCCTGCAGCGCTTCCTTCTAGTTGGGATGCAACACTCCTGAGCCTGCAGCAGGTGATCCTTGAATATCAACCAACAGTCTTGGGCCACCTCTTCCCTCTCGGGCTATATCCCATGGAACCTTACTAAGTAGGTTCCTGAAGAGGCTGTCTTGAAGTCTTGAAGTCCAGGGCAGTGAGCTTGCTGCATGCTGTTCTCACTGTCCTGAGGATCTTGAATTTGACCATCTCATGATCGCTCCAACCAAGGCTGCCCTGGAGCGTCACATTTCCACCAGCCCTTCCCTTTTGGGGAGCACAAGGTCAAGCATGGCACCTCTCCTTGTCAGCTCCTCTATTACTTGCAGAAGGAAGTTGTCGTCCAGAAAATAACAAAACAAAACAAAACAAAAAAAAACCACACACACACACAAAAAAAGAGGCCCCCACTGCCACAAATTATGCAGTTGAGTTTCTCGTATTTGGGGAAATTGCAGGGGTCAGCACACTAGCACACCCAGAGTGCAAGGGATGAGCCTCACCCTGGGAAACCACCTGCTTGATCATGGTGTCTCCCCTGCCAGGTAAGACTCCTTGCTGTGGAAGATGGTTTTGTGATAAAGCTGATGCTTACTCTGTACTTTAGGGGTATCTCAGTCTCTTACCCTTCAAGGTCTTAAATGTCACAAGTAACAAGTGATAGGACACTGCTGCACCAGGGGAGGTTTAGGTTGGATATTAAGAAAAATTTCTTCACCAAAAGGGTAATCAGACATTGGAACAGGCTGCCCAGGGCGGAATCATCGTTATTGGAAGTGTTCAAAAAATATGTAGCTTAGGACCTTAGTAACATGGTTTAGTGGTAAACTTGTCAGTCCTGGGGGAAAGGTTGGACTTGATGACCTTAAAGGCCTTTTCCGACCTAGACAATTCTATGATTCTGCGAAGCAGGGTCTGATGGGGTTCACTTGGAGACCCTCCAAAAAGTAGCCATGTACATGTTCCTTTTGCTTTCCTTGCACAAAGAATGGGCATCATGGATGCAAATAGCCTCTATAGTCATGGCTGTCCTGGAAATTTTTGGATCAAAATACAAATGCCTAATGATATCAAATGCTGATAAACTAGGTTGCTAATTAGTGTTATAGCATAAGATTTAGAGATGAAGAAATCTTTCAAGTCCCGTTTTACATGCCCAAGTTTTTCATTAGACCTTGTCTATGTTTTGAAGAGATCTGCCTCTTTCCACAGTTCAGTTCTAGTCATGTCCAGATCATCGCGGCTTTCTGTAGTCAGTCCTTGGATTTCCTATAGCCAGAGATAAGTCACAGGTGATTGTCAGAAAGACAGCCTGCAGACATTGATCCAATAGCTGACTAAAAGACATGTTTAAAACATGAGTCTTAAGATGTGAGGCACACTTGTTATGTATTTACCTCCAATTGGCTGAGACCTATCCCACACTTCACTTTCACGTCATACATCTCTGAAAACCAGCGCCCCAAACTTTTTAATTTCCCACTTATATCCTCATCACTACATTTTTTTTTTTCACAATTTCTCACTCTTCTGTGATAGATCTTCACCTCTCCAAAACATCTGCCTACCTACCCTTGCTTTTCTTCATCCTCTTGGAAGATGTGGTTGCTTCTGGATGTATTCATTTGTATGTCTCTGATCTCATGCAGCTTCACAGTTCTCTGCTGCCCAGCTTTCTAGTCTGTTACTTACTGGCTCAACAGAGTTCCTTTGCAACATGCTTCAGATGACGCAACAGGAAAGTTACATGAGACACAAGCTTCTGCCTCCCATGGGAGTGAGTGACCAGAGATCAGCCGCCATGAAGTGTCTTGTTCCTGCTTGAGGCAGTAACTTCCAGCACCTGAAATTTTCACTTTATTTCCATGCATATTGCTGTCCAAAATTAATGCCTTTCCCATTTCAGCATGTGTTGTGGTTTAAGCCCCCCACCCACGCAGTTTTACTCACTCACTCACTCCCCTCTTTTTCTTCCCCCAGTCCCAGGGGGATGGGGAGAATTGAAAGAATTCAACTCGCACAGGTTGAGATAAGAACAGTTTAGTAACTAAGGTATAACACAAATCACTACTGCTACCACCAGTAATAATACAAGAGAAATACAAAGAAAGAGAATACAACTGCTCACCAAGCCCGACCCAGCCAGTGCACCCCCTAGTAGCAAACCCCCCAATCCCAAAAACCTGACCATGCCATGCACCCCCAGTCCACCACCACACCCTTCCAGGTCTCTGCTCTCCGTGTTCGCATCCTGGACATGATGTGCTGTGGTATGGAATAACCTCTTTGGTCAGTTTGGGTCAGGTGTCCTGTCTCTGCTTCCTCCCGGCTCCCCCTCCTCCCTGGCATAGCATGAAACTCAGAAAGTCCTTGGCCAGACCAAAACATTACCAAGCAGTAACTGAAAACACTGGTGTTATCAGCACTGCTCCCAGGCCCAAAATCAAAAACACAGTGCTGCACCAGCTACCAAGAAGGAGAAAGAACGACTGCTGCTGCTGAACCCATGACAGCATGCATAGGCAGTCAGAAAATCAGCATATTTGATAAGCAAGCAGATCATGAGACACTTCTTGGTCATGACTATTATAGTCAGCAAAGAGAAGCCACAAAAAATTGCCCATAGTATCTAAATAGAAAAGTTTCGAGAAAGATATTAATGTCTTCTTTATATCCTGAAGATGCAAAGGGATGTCTTTGTCTCTCCTGAAATTCTATGAGGGGTACAACAGGGATGAATCTGCTCCATAAAAACAAAATTACACAAAAGAAAATTAAACTAATAAAAAAAGAGATTACAATAACAATAAAAAACAATAGGCAAAGAGAAAACAACTCCCCCTCCTTATTGTTATGCATCCAGAATCAGTGTCTGACTCATTTGTTAAACTTTTATGGCACTGGGAGTTTCAAATACTAATTTTCTTCAGCATGAATGTGCCCTTTTTAACAGGATGAATATGATGCTCTAGGTCAAGGCAAAAGCAGGCATCTGGAAGATGCTAATGTTGTATTCTAGCCAACTGGAGGTTTGTGGGCAAGACACCTTTGCTTTATTGTTTCTCCTACCCTTTTTCTGACCTGACCTGCTGATGCTGCAAGAACATTTGGTCAAAAAGCATCTATTAAAACCAGCTGTTTTGATGATGTTGTGTTACAGTTTTCATTGGCAGTGAGGCTAAAATGTCACTTTCTCATAAAGTAAAATCTTTTGCCTCAAAAATAAAATGGTGTCCATGTGGAAATGAGACATCCATACTTCATGGGAAGGGAAGTCAGGCAGTGTGCTGTCATGGCTGCCCATGAGCCACCAGACTTCACCTCCGAGGGGACAATATCCCTTGAATTATGCTAAATGAGGGTCTGATGTATCATAGGAGGGGTTATCCTAGGGGCAAGGAGAGAAAGAGGCAGTGCAGCCGCACTACTTATTTGCAATAATGGGAATTCCTGTTAGAAAAATTATGTCTTTCATCCTTCTCTTAAAAATGGAGAATTAAAGTTTTACAAGTGACAAACTCAAAAACATGTGTACAGTGATGGTTTAGTGGGAAGTGTCCCTGCCCATGGCAGGGGGGTTGGAACTAGATGATCTGAAGGTCCTCTCCAACCCTAACTATTCTATGATTCTATGATGAAAGGCTTTGATTCAAGGTCTTCATATGGGTAAAATATACAGCTGAGCCCAATATGACTGGAATTTCAGTGCTCATAATAGAAATAATTAGCTATACTGGTTTGTTTGCAGAAGTTTTCAGTACTTGCTTAGTTTTATTTAGTGTCACTGTGTGTATACTAACAACACACACAGCTCTCCAGGACTTCTGAAAAAGTAGGCCATTTAAAGAGGTGAACATCACAGGGTAACCTTAACTATTGGTAAGAAGATGGACCAGAAATTATGTTCATGGCTGTACTTGCAAGACTCTGATGATAATAATAATAATAATAAAAGAAGATATCATGCCATTGACAAATAGAAACAATTTTATATCTAATAGGATTTAAGTAATAAAGGCTGAAGGGCTGCAACAGCTGCAAAGAGATTAGATACATTATGTTTTCTCGGTGTAATAAAACTTGTCAAATAAAGCTGAATAAAATCTTCTTATCGGTGTCTCTGGCATATTTTTCCTGCAGCCTCTTTCCTTTCAGCTGATTGTGGGAATCACCATTTCTCTAGAATGGTTATACACATGACAGTTCAATTAGAGTCAAGTTAGTGGAAGTTATTGCTGGATTTGCCTGGGTTTTTTTCCAAGCAAAGGACATTTGCAGCATTTGAAAAGTATGAAGCAAGTAAAAAAGCTCGCTCTGCCAATCTGTTACCAGTCTCTGATAATATTGACTGGACAACTGGGCTGGACTGTGTAGGTCACTGTAGTGCCATGAAATTTAGCACTGGTTTACACCAGATCTGGATCTGAAATTAAAATAAACCACATCAAAATAACAAGACAGCCTTTCCCAATCTCATTTGATGCTGCCTTGGTTACACCAACCCATTCCTTTGTAAGGTCTCCCTTTTCTCAGCTGTCAGCTCTCACCTGTAGGCAATGTCTGGAGTCCTTCTCCATTCTTTATGCTCCTCCTGCCTCGGTTTCTTCTTATCTAGAAAGGAAAGCATTATCTTTGTAGGGCTGGTGTACTAATGTTTGCTGAAAGCTTGAGGATATGCAGATGGTATTTGCATTCAAAAGTGTGAGTTGTTATTATTGCTCTTAATAAGATATGACAGGCTGACATTTTGCTAACCTTTCTGTGAAATCCAAGGCCAAACCTTTGTCTTGGTTACAAATATACTTGGATATGCCATGTGGTTTGTCCTTCCACCCACACTAGTATTTCTGAACTTGTGTGCATGTCTGATTTAAATTACATGAGCATCTAAAACAGAGTTATTGTTTTCAATGCGGAGTGGAAAGAGCGAATGATGATGCATGTTTGAGCAGCATTGCTGTGTTGCCTTCAACACATATTTGAACAAAATACATTATTTTCCAAGGCAAACCAGTGAACCTAGTAAGAAAGGTCAAGGGATCCGTCCAAGCTGATGTAATACGTAAAGGCACAAGCATCATCTATAAATCAATTGGCATTGATTCAGGTAAATGAGAGCTTTACCCTTAGCTAAGGAAAATTAATATTTTTATATGTATGTATTTTAAATGTTTCATGCCAGATTTCTGGGGACACATCCAATATTAATTAAAATTTAAGTGTATTGTGTCAGAAGCCACAAACTCATTGTTTAAGATTTTTTTTTGAATTAAAGCTTTTCTCCTACTTTTTTCCCCCTCCAGATAGAAAGCCCAGGAAGCCAATGCATGAGGACAATATAATAATCAATTAAGGAAAAAAAGCTGAAACTGGTTGCTGGTGCTAAAACTACTGTCAAAATATATAGTGTATCTGTGACTGAAACAATTTCTAGATATTGTTTTAAACTTATCTCTTCCTTGGGATAGAAGGGGAAGAAATTTCTATATAAATTTATTCTAATAATTTCATTTATTCTCAGGCTAATTGCATGGAACTGTGAAAATGCTTGGAAAATAAGGGTGAGTGTAAACCCTGTGTCACTCTGACTGAGCCAGCATGAGTCTTCAGGGAAGTAACTGCATTAACTAGACTGTTCCCAGCCTCTAAGCTGGCATTGCAGAGGCACTACATGCAGGTTTATTAGGAGGAGGTGCATTAAGATACTTCTCTTCCTTTAATAGCACAGGAAATCTGATGGCTGGCAGGATGCATTAGTCTGGATTTGGAGACCCTAAAGTAATCAGACCAACCCAGCTGTCATCAGGTGGTATACACACATCACGTGCCGCATCTTGCTTGAGTGATCACAACTGCAGCCATGGTCCCCAGCATGGCCAGACTTTCTATGGAGCAGGCTGAAGTGTGAGTATGCACCATCACAGTCCAGTGGTCAGCATCTTTGGGGGTCTTGGGCTCTCTTCTCCACCTGCCCACTTCTCCACCTCTATGTTTCAATTATTATTTCTATACAACATTATTCTCCCTTCCTTACAAAGTAAGGTAAATGTTATATTGGGAAATACTCTTTACAGGCTTTAAATCAAGAATGACTCCACTGATTTTAATTAAGTTGGTTCAGTTTTTTTCCAGCTGAAGTTGTCGTCTATTTGTCAATATGGCCTTAGGTATAGCTGTTGATAGACATTTTTATTTTAGTAGTTGGATGGGTAAAATCGCATTTTAGAACATGCGCTTCTTTTCCATTTGTCTCCCCTTCCTGTGAAGTCAAATTGTTACCAGCGACTCAGGTATAAATAAGTGTAGGGAAGAGCCTATGTAAAGTTATTCCTTCCCATGGCCTGGCCAAAGTGTTTTTCTAAAATCCTTTTCCAGCTGAGATGCAGTACTCCCAATGTGACATGAGATTTTAAAAGGCACCTGCATGGCTCAGCCCTCTGGATATAAAACTGTGTAGGTACAGAGCCAGCGTGCTTTTCTAGGAATATGAACAGGAGTCAAGAGGGTGTAAAAAATGGATAATTACATCCTCTGCTTAAATTCCTCTGCTCTCCCTGCAAGATTGTCCTGGGTTCAGCAGTAGCAGTCATTTTTCTCCTTTTAGTAGCTGGTGCAGCACTGTGTTTTTGTCTTTCAGCCTGGGAACAGCACTAATAACACCGATGTTTTTAGTTGCTGCTCAGTAATGTTTAGTCTGACCGAGGATTTTCTGAGCCTCATGCTCTGCCAGGGAGGAGGGGAAGCTGGGAAGAAGCAGAGACAGGACACTTGACCCAAACTGGCCAGAGGTATTCCATACTGCAGCATGTCATGCCCACTGTATAAATTGGGAGCAGTTAACTGTAAGGGCTAGATCACTGCTGGGTTGGGCTGGGTATCGGTTGGCAGGTGGTGAGCGGTTGTATTCTCTTCCCTTGTTATTTCCCTTGTCATTATTATTATTGGTGGTAGCAGCAGTGGTTTGTGTTATACCTTAGTTACTGGACTGTTCTTATCTCAACCCGTGGGAGTTACATTCTTTTGATTCTCCTCCCCATCCCTCTAGGAGTGGGGGGGAGAAAGTTGGGGAGTGAGCGAGCAGTTGCGTGATTCTGGGTTGCCACCTGGCAAAGATTATGAAAAAATCCTGTGTGCAAGTGGAGCCTTGCTTTGACTCTTGTCAGAAGTTCACATTTTAGTATTAGTTTCTTTCTATTTTGTTTGGTTTCTCTCCTTTTCTTCTGGTGATAAAAGCTTAATGAAAGTTAGCCTGACAGGAAATGCTGGAATCCAAGCTGTGGATGGTTTGCTGCCACCAAAGTCCTTTGGGCCTTAAAGTTCATCCTTATCACTGCTATTTAACATAACAGCATCGTCAGATTACTTTCCAGCATTGGTTTTCACACATGATTGACAGATGTAACAAGCAGGTAGGCAAGAAACTTGTTGCAGGACAATGGATGTGCACATTAGAAGCTTTCTGAAATGCCGAATGTTACTAAAGGGCATAACCTGATATCAGTGATGGAGTTGGCTGCAAGCTACTCAGTGCACTTCAGTTCTAATACTTTTTGTTTTGTTACTCACCTCTTGCAATAGATCACTACTCATGTACTCCAGGTATTTCTTGCATACCAGAAGCCCTCAGGACACAGGAACCAATCAAAGATATTGATATTTTTGCTTCAACATTAAGTCAGGGAAAGAATTGACAGTAATTTCGAGTTCCCTGTGCATACAGGAGCTTGTTACCATTTCCATAGGGCTTTCAGACTGTCTTTACTCCCAGTGAAAATCCACACCTGAGGAACACCCTGCAAGGCCTGAGGCATGATTTGCTCCCAAATTTTTGATTCCCACCAATATAATTTGTTGGAAACATTCTGCTTTTGTTGGAAACATTGACAGGCAGTCTGGGAGCTACTGAAATATGTCCCTAACATCTAGAACA
Source organism: Myiopsitta monachus (assembly GCA_017639245.1). Lineage (NCBI taxonomy): Eukaryota > Metazoa > Chordata > Aves > Psittaciformes > Psittacidae > Myiopsitta > Myiopsitta monachus. The sequence continues at coordinate 23,834,149 of CM029926.1, read as the reverse complement.
GAGGTTGAATGACAAAACCCAAAGTAGTCATGGCCAATGGTTAGACAAAGTGCCTCATGACCATCATAGAATCATAGGATAAATCATCCTTGCAACAGGTCCCAGATCAGGTATATACTTATGCTTTCAGTCACTTATGTTTGTTTGTTTGGGTATTCTTTTCAATTGCACATTTAGAATTGCATATTGAACATTTAGAAGTCCCACTCCAATGCCAAGCTGGAGTCCCAGTATCGCAGTCTTGCACAAGCAGTCGATTTCACCAAAATGAACAGCTGCTGCTCATGTTCCCCAGCTGGTAGTGCATGAAGTACTGTGTGATGGTGGCTGGGGAGAAGGGGAAGATCCTTAAGGTCTGAAGAGGCAATGATCCATATGATCTGCTCTTAGCTCATGCTCAATATGCTTTGCAGCTTGGCTATGTTCTTGGGCTCTGCTCAGGAGCATTATGTCAGCTCTAGTGCAGTGTTGCAGACAACTTTATCCCTGCCTGAAAGAGGAAAGAGGCACAGTTATAAAGCTTCCTATTCCTCTGTTGTGAGATTTTATCATTTCTTTCACAGCGTCTGCTGTGCTACTGCACTGAAAGGCACAGAGTAGCTTCCCCTTCCCAGAAAGTTCCCCCTGAATGGGGAAAGGCATAACAGCAGACCACAAGCTCTGTCTGCTCCTTGCAAGGAGTAAGGGTTTGAAACCAGGAGCTGCAATTTGCTGTCAACTTTATTTTTGTAGCACAGCATTTAAAAGGGGTATTTGACTATGACGCACTTCACTCATGGTGAAGGACCAACATAAAACTTTTTTCATAACCTTTACAATTAAAGCCTGTTTTAAAGAACTTTAAAGAGGATTAAATTAGAGACACTACTTAGTATGAAATGGTGCAGCTTCTCAGTGGCTGATGAAAACAAATCTATTTCCATCACTTACAGATGAAGCCAAGCAGCACGACCATGTAAAACCAGCATGAGAAAAAAAACATAATAGAGCATTTTCAAATTTAATTATATAATTTATTAAAAGATAACTGCTTATTTTGGGGTCTGAGATAAGAATTTGCATATTCTGTTTGTAAACTGTCCTCTGGGAACTTTATCTCTGTTTACAAATGATAGTTTCCTACTAAATATTTGTTGTGTTTGTTGAACACAAGATAAACATAGGTTAGAAGGCGTCAAGACACTAACACTGCTTGTGTTATTTTTCTTTCTCTTCCCCCTTGTTTCCTTTGTTTGGGGGTTTTGACCTCCTCATGTGTTTGCTCCCTGACCCAGAATATCAAGAAACAAATTAGATTTCCACAGGGGGAAGGTGCTTGTTAAAACTGGTTTTGGTTTTCAATGCAGCAGCAGCACAAGGTTAGGGCATTTTTGACACAAGTAACCTCAGTCTTTAACTTGAAGACTGCTTTACGTAACATTCAATAGTCTTGTCAACACAACAGGAAAAAAAAATGTATATTCCTAGTTTTTTTCTTTGGGGCAAATAAGAAAGCACTTGTCAAGGCAAAGTACTTTAATATCAGAGGCTTTTTTTTTTCTTTTTCATACCTTTTAGTTCATTTATTTTAGGAAGATGTTTCATTCTAAGTCTTGGAGTTTGAAAACAGAAGCTTTTTGTGATTTTTTTTTTTTTCCCCTGTGAATATCAGTGGAGTCATAGAGTCATAGAATGGTTTGGGTTGGAAGGAACCTTCAAGATCATCTACTTCCACCCCCCTGCCGTGGACAGGGACACCTTCCACTAGACCAGGTTAGAATCATAGAATCATAGAATAGTTAGGGTTGGAATGGACCTTAAGACCATGTATTTCCAACCCCCCCTGCCATGGGTAGGAACACCTCCCACTAAACCATGTCACCCAAGGCTCTGTCCAACGTGGCCTTGAAGACCCCTGGAAAAGAGTTTCTGGGGGACTCTTGTAACACATATGAGTCTTATTGGTACCCCTGTTGAAGGTGCATGGATCTCATGAATAGTGAACATCATCTTTTGGCATCTGCCATAACTCTTTACATCAAAACAGACAGATGCTGCTCTTTGAGCAACCTGGAATCCAGGCCTGGGAAATGCTAACACTGCGCTGAGTCTGGGTGTTATTTCTTGCTGTCACACATTCATTATGTGGCCTTGGGCAGGTCATTTGAGAACAGTCAAAAGCCAGGGAATTTCATAGGTTTAGAAATCTGCAGAGACTGTGCTAATCAGTTCATGTTTCCAGCTCCTGCAGGATTTCCCTGATTGAATTTCTGTTTAAGCTTAGCTATGTCTTTAAGTAAGAATTGTGTAAACCTGTCTTAACTTTAACATGCCCAGTAACACTAAAGCTCTTGGTAATCATTCCCCTGGTTAATTATTATTCATATCAAAGAAACCATGCTGTTCTTGAGGAAGCACAAAGCCTGGATTACATGTTTATTTTCCCTCTATATTATCATTAAATAAAGAATACAGCAGAGGAAACAGGATTTAATTTCTGACTCACAGTTGCCTCTATGTCAGCAGTACAGAGGTACCTGAACTAGTAGGATGTGAAAGAGTCCAGATCCCAATGCAGCTTCATTTGGTATGCAGATTATTAACTCCGGCATGGATCTAGATTGAGGCAGTTTAGTTTGTGCACTCTAAGTGATAAATCAGATTGGAGCTGTGCTGAACCACTGACACTGACCAGCTTGTGGCTTCTGTGTCCCAGAAGCCAAGGCACCACTTCACAATTCCTGTCGGTGAATGACATGATCAGAAAGTGTGGGGGACTACGTGACTGAGAGTATGAAGTTAGAACTTAACCTTGAAGATATCGCAGCTTATCCATGAAGAATGAGATACAGAAGGTATCTGGATGGGAAAGCAGAAGGCATCCAGAGGAGCGAGCAAGTCAAAAGGAGTAACTAACTGCAGAACAAGAGCTTGGCAAGATAACAGACTGTAGTAATGCAGCAAAGGGTCATCCAGTAATGTGCTGTTGCAAACTGATGTAACCAATGGCTAAAAGACACAGGTATGTTAGAAACTGTATATAAGTAAGGGTTTGTGATAGTAAAAAAGGAGAACTTTCTACTGAGTCACCGAAGAAATGCTTGTGTGTGGTTTTGGCTGTCTCAACAATGACAAGAAGGCAGGACTCTTTGGGCAGAGCTAGGTTTTAGGTAGGTTTCAAGGTTTTCTTACAGAGATCTGGAAGGCCTGTGGGTTCAAGCTATACTGACTCTCAGACCAGGCTTCTAGTGGTTGGCTAGGTCCAGCACCCGGCTTTTAGCTGCCGAACTCTCATTTAGCCCATGCAAGAAAGACTCTTGTAAAGGCATAATCACGACAGAGATGCTGCAATATGATCAGATAAACAGTATTGTGACAGACTGATTGTCTGCACCGTCTGAGTAGGATTAAGATGCCTAAGCATAAGCATCTAGGGGAACCCACCAGGTCTCTAATTGCTGTTTTAAAAGGATATTTCTATTTGTGCATCATAGCCGGAAGTGCTGCTTTAAAGTGTCAGACCTCCAAGGGTATTGGAAATGGCACTAGATTCCATTACAGGGATATATCAATCACAGCACCATGACAGAAGAAAACCTAAATCTACTTGGAAAGTATAGTTCACAAGCCTCAGTGATCCATTAAAGCATCTGCTTCATAAAGCTATGCTCCTTGAGTCCAAACTAATCCACCCTAAACTTAGGCATTAAAGACAGGGTTAAGAACTTGTGTACCATGAATTCCTTCTGTAGTCAGTAAACAGAGATATATTTAAGAGTTTATCTAAAATCTAGCAGATTCTGCATGGGATTATTCCATGGTTTGACAGCTATCTAATTGTTGTCCAGGGACTTTCTTCCTACATGCTTATTTTGATCTACATGGGACAGATTTTTGTTTGTGGCAGCAGTTTCTTGAAAATAGAAGGTCGGATGAGTCCAAGCTTGTGAGTAACTCCCCTGTAGCCAGTGGAGCTACATCTGCCTTTGAAAATGTGTCAGAATAGAAGCAGGTTCCTTCTCCCATTGTGTTCAGAGGAACAACCTGGGTATCAGATATCATCCAGCATTTGTCTACCTGAAAGTCCCTGCTGCAGCTAATGAAATGTACACTCTACTTAAGTCTTGTTACCCTTCGGTCGTATGGATCATACCTATCGTGATTCAAAACAGCTTTGTTAGTGAAAGGGAGAAGGCAATGGAGAAGAGGAAACTTTGTAGTGTGTGAAATAACATTTAAATGAGAAGTTTGCCATTCAGCTAAGAGCTGAAATCTAAATTTCAGAAAGACAAGGAGTGTAGATTCAGGTGGGCAGAAGTTGCATACTGCAAAGGCTTGAATTTTAGATGGACAAACTGATATGGACATTTGAAAATGAAAGCTTATAGAGCATCAGACTCAAGTGGTAGGAGGAATGACCCAGCTAGGGGAATATCCATAGATTGTTGTCGTGCTTTGTTTTATGATATGAACGCTTCTCAGTCTATTTATGCAATAAATAAATAAATAAAGCACATTGCCGCAACCAAGGGCCTTTTCTGATGTGTATCAGAGACATGCTATTTTCCTTTTGAATAGCAATGATTTTCACTGCTGACAGATTCATGTAAGAGAATCTCAAAATCTTAAAGGAGAATTGAATAGGTTTTTCAGCAGAATTAAAACATAGTGAGTGAAATATTATATTGGTTTTGCTGACTTAGCAGCTTCAATACATTGAGAAAGTTTGATATACAAAGATCCAAAGAGTGCCTGAAAGTCCTGGACAAAATCTCATTTTCATGACATCAAGATGCATTACATTGTCACTTCTATTTTAATTAGAAAGGTGTCCTTTATGCCATTGAAGAACTACTGAAATTGGTCTGATTTTTAATTTTATTTAAATTTTCAATACTATTCTATTGTGTCTTACTACTGATCACTTTAAAATGCAGAGAATGTTCATAGGTCATCATGGTTTTTCCTCTGGAAATGCCCAGATGATCCTACTTCCAGTTTCAGTTGATAGTATTTTAAGAACTAGATCTTGAAAAATTGCAAATTTCCTCTATTTGTGTTAAACTGACAATAACGTGCTCTGCTTATAGGTATATAAATAAAGAGCCAGTGAACTGGTGCTGAAGACTCTGTAGCACTGCTTAAGATCTTGGTAGGCACAGTAAGTGGTTCCTGTTAGTTACTTCGCGTAGCTCTTCAGCACAGCTCTACATCAGCTTCCCACCAGCAATCAGTCTTTACTCCTGCTTTGTCTGGAGACTTTCCTGCCCCTTGTTAGTGCAAAAAATTGTTGGTTTTGTTCTGCACTATTGTGCTTTCTGCCATATAATAGCACTTCCACCTCAAAGAAACATTTCTCAACCATTTGAGTTCCTTAGGGTTTCTGGGTTCATTGTTTTGTTTTGTTTTTTCTTCCCCCCCCCCCCCCACTATTTCCATTCTTCACTTTCCAATATGGGCTTAACTTGGTGTTAAGCCTCTCAGACTCACCCAGTTCGCTCACTCACACCCCCCTCTTTCTTGCCCCACTCCTGCGGGGATGGGGAGGAGAATCGAAAGAATGCAACTCCCACAGGTTGAGATAGGAACAGTTTAGTAACTAAGGCATAACACAAATCACTGCTGCTACCACCAGTAATAATAATGACAAGGGAAATACAATAAAAGAGAATACAACTGCTCACCACCCGATACCAAGCCTGACCCAGCAGCAACACCCCCCTTCTGGGTCTCTGCCCTCCATTTTTTCCATCCTGGGTATGGCATGCTGTGGTATGGAATACCTCTTTGGTCAGTTTGGGTCAGGTGTCCTGTCTCTGCTTCCTCCCGGCTTCCCCTCCTCCCTGGCAAAGCATGAGACTCAGAAAGTCCTTGGTCAGACCAAAACATTACCAAGCGGTAACTAAAAACACTGGTGTTATCAGCACTGTTCCCAGGCCGAAAGTCGAAAACACAGGACTGCACCAGCTACTAAGAAGGAGAAAAATGACTGCTGCTGCTGAACCCAGGACACTTGGGACAAGACATTTGAATATTTCTGGCAGCACAGAAAAATCAGATTGAGGATTTCATAATTGAAACTGAACTGTAATATTAGGGAAAAAAAAAAGAAAAAAGAAGAAGAGGTGAGAGAGTTGAGCTATTCAAGTATGAGTGAAAGGATAGAAGTGAAAAGATGGGACTTGTAAACATTTTCAGATCAACCAGAAATTTTTCTTTAAAGGAGATGGAATGAAAACAGATGGGATACTCAACATTAAAGAATCTGGAGAATAGATCCTTAACTTGCTTCATCACTACTTTGGAAAGTGAAGTTGTACAACTCTGGGCAAGTTGTTCCTTCTTTCTTCTGTCTCTCTTTAGTTTTGTTTGCCCTGTTTTTTTCTCTGTGTTTTGCAATGTCTTACAGGAGATTTACAAAAGTAGAGCTTTGCATAGTGTGGCTATAACAACTGTTAGGTACATTTTCTTATCAGAAACAAACCAAGGATCTATGGCACGGAAGTCTCAGAGACACAGATTTAGCCTCATGGCTCTGAAGGTCCACCATTAAAAGATGATAGAATGAGGTATAATGCTCCATCACCTGTTTCCAGCATAAATATAGGATAGGATATAAAGTTAAGTATGTGTTTCTGAATTAAGTTTCAGGAGATGTGGCTTTAACTTCCAGGCTGCCCAATGAAGCAGTTGAGTCACTGTCCTTGGGGGTATTTAGGAGACATGTAGGCGTGGCATTTAGGGACATGGTTTAGTGGCTCACCTGCCAGTGTTAGGTTTACAGTTATGCTCAATTATCTTAAGGATCTTTTCCAACCTAAATTATTCCATGATTAATCACAGACTATTTGCAGGACTAGAAAAGATATTTAATACAATGAATACCTGGTTGACCAGTATTAATCTATGTGATGATGCTGTCCTGTGTTCCAGGAATGTTACTAGGGCCAGAATCTAACACTGTTTATAGAAAGTTGAAATAATATGGGTTATATTCATCCTGCAGACCTGAATCAGGTTAGCCTGGTAAGGCTCTCTCTTCAGAGAACATAGTATCAAAAAAAAATCTTGAAGTTTTCTGAATTAAAATCCAAACAATTTTACTATGTAAAAACGTTTAAGCTGCCTTTTTCTTCCTCATTTTTTCCATACAAAGCCTGCACTTCTCAAATAAGAAAAATATTTATTCAAAAGATAATGTATCTATTAGCTAAAATCATTGCTCATCATTAAGTAAACTTCTCACTTCTTTCCAGTTGCAGATCTCCTGGCTTCCTTCTTCCTCCCTAGTACCATATATGTAGTCATTTGTATTGAGTGTATAACGCAAAGAGCTCATGTCATCATCACAACTGTTTAGGGTTTCACTTCAATCATTCTCTTCCTTGTCAACAGTATCATTTTTTATCAAAATCAAAAGTAGTAACAGAAAGTGGTTTCCCCCCAACACTCTTTCAAGTAAGCAAAAGACAACTTAAACTTTCTATTTATTCTTTCTTCCTGGAGTTAAGCCTTAGGTTCAAGCAGATGGCATTTTTTATATTTGGAGAGAATCAACCTCTGCAAACAATGGTTCCAGACAGGCAGGGAGTGGATAAGGGCAGAAAAAAGGCAGAGCTGATTTTCATCCTTGGCTGTAATGGTATGAGGCTATCATTAATCCTCACTGTGTCTCAGTTTTCAGAACTAAAAATTTCAGTAAGAAGCTGTGATCAGCTCATTAATTCCTCCAGTCATAACCTTTTTCTTCCTCACTCTTTCTTGTAAATGATCTGAGTTAAAAGAGATAAGGCAGAACCTTTGCTTTGCACTTTTAGGACAGGAGAAGGCCTCAACCAATGTCCATGGGACCCATTTGTGGTGGGTTGGTGCGCTCAAGTGTGCCCATCTCCTGCTGTGATAAACAGCGGTCATTTACATGCAAGCATCAGTCTGGTTCTCATTTAAAATCCTTTGAAAATTGCTGCGATTGAGAGAGGGGACATAGGTTTGATGCAAGCAACGTGTCGGTTTATTAACAGTCCTCATGCACTTATGTGTGTTCCTTCTAACACACTGGTTGGATATTTCAAAACCAACGCTACTGATACAACGGTTTCTGATTGGATCCTGGCTAATACAAAAGCCTTCTGGGGCTTTCCACCACCAGTGGGTCTCTGTTGCGCAATCAGGGGATTTCCATCCATGGGCCTGTAAGTCTCCACCCAGCACTGCCTGCTACCCTGTCTCAACCACACCCCCTCTGGTTTCCATAACAACCATGATGGCTCAAGGGTCTGCGGTTTCATATTCCCTTGTTTCTTCTCCCAAGGCCTGTAACCCGGGAGTTCCAGCACATACCCCTTTATCATTTGAACAGTACTCAGGCTTCTGCCCTTGGGGCCTGGCCCTTCAGAAGATGCTTTTAGGTTTCATTTGCTGTAAAACTGGAACTGTTTTCTGTCACTGCCCCTTCTGACTCTAGCTAGCTGGTAGACTACTGATTACTTGTCTTTACCCATGATATGAACTATGCCAGCAATAACATAAATATATAATATTTAAAACTCATTTGCATTAAGCTAACAGCAAGGCGCTGACAACATTAAGGAGGGAGAGAAACAGAGAAAGAAAACTTAAAAAATAAAATCTCCCAACAGAATGCAACTAGCCTGCTGCTCACCTTCTCATGTATGGACTGTCAGAAGAAAACTTTTGTGTATTTATGGCCTGATGAAGTAACTCTTTTTTCCTTCTTCTTCGACATAAATGAAGATCCTGGTAATACTCAGCTGTTGATTGGATTTAAAAAAAAAACCAACAAAACCTGGCCTGCAGATCACTGGAAACTGGCAGAGTATTCCAAGAAAATATCACAGTAAGTTTGTGCTAATTCTGTATTTGCCCCTTAATGTTTGCTGTTGGGTAGGATACCGGGTAGATATACTGCTAGGTTGACATTGCCCAGTTGCTGCTATGTTCCTGTGGATTAGGAGAGCTTTCCTTGGAAGGGCAGGAGCACACTGATTTTGCTTTGCATGAGTGTTTGCATCTCCCAGCAGTAGCTGGCTGCAGGACTAAGCCCATATGAGTTATCATTTCTAATAGAAGTGACACATTATGCTTAGCTGCCAAGTAAATGTTTCTGAAGGACTAAAATTCCATCTTTCCTATCCAGTGATGTGGAAGGGATGCCAAATATGGACACATATTCTCTTTTTAGTTCAAATGTTGAGACTGAACGGCAGCTGAAGTAAGCTAAGCAGCTCTTTAAAGGCTGTCTTTATACTGAGGAATCATTTGGATGTATGAATAAATTTTTGTTATTCCACTGTTTTTAAAACCTTCTGACTTTTTAAAAGTTTAAAGATTCAAAAGAATTGAAAAAAGGAAATACACCAAAATAAACTAAAATTTTATTGGGTTTTGTATGACATGATTTACCAGGTCCAGGTAACATAACACATAACATAAAGGCTGCCCATTTCCCTAAGGGCCTACAATGTAAATATAAAAAAAGACATTATAGACAAATGCAGTAATAGGAAAACTCTGAGGAAAAAGCCTGACAGAATTAATTAGTGGGTTCGGGAACTTAGCACTGTAACATCTTCACACCCCCATATATTTTATTTATTATTTTGCAAATACTTTAAAAACGTACACACACAGAGGAAAAGTAATTATCAAGATCCTTTTTTATAATAAACTTGCCATATATTAGCTCACAAAACCTCAGAAATCTCAGCTGCCTCCACTGTTGATGAGCCTATGAAGCTGAGCAAATAGCCTAGCTTATTTTGCCTCCATTTCAGCTTGCACCAGTGGTCTGTTCCAGATAATTCTAGTATTTGCCTCTTGGTCAAAGTGTATTTTGCCTGTCCCTTGCTACGCTATATGTCTGTGCAGCACATAGGATGCCTTCATCCCAGTCCTTTGCTGTCATTGGAATGCTAATATTAAAAATAATATATCAAATTGAGAATAACCAGTAGCAAAAATAAGACAGAACTTTTATAAACCACAATACCACTTTCTGGGCTACTGATACAAAACTGGATTTTGACAGATAGAAATCAAAATAATGCTATCATGCTATCAGTTCCAAGAAACACCAGTTTACATTCCATAGTACGTAAGTTTACTCATTTATAAAGCTGTGAGCACACAGCTTTTGCAACTATGATTTTTTTTCCTCATTTTTTTCACAAAAAGAATGGAAACAAACTTACTGCCTACCAAGAGGAGATCTAACATATTAAATTAAATCATGGACCAACTATATTAGATCAACATCTGTGCTCCCAGAAAAGGCTTGCTTACTGTCAATAATATAAGCTGACAGCTTTAGGATCAATCAACTTCTTAAAACTTTCTTTTCTCTCATCTCTCTTCCCTCTCACATTCCTTGAAGGAGCTTTGCAAAGTTTATTTGTTTGTTTGTTTCTACTTCAGAATTTCTCTCACTAATACTTCCATAAGAAATAGATTTGCCTCAAGAAGCTTACATTAATCTGGGACACAATAATGAAAAAATATTTGGAATAAATAATGCATAATGTCTAAGTCTGATTATTATACTAATGATGACTGACATCCTCCTAGTACCTTCCAACCCCAAATCCCAAGGCACTTTATTGAATGAGTAGAGATTTGGGGGTTGGGGAAGGAGATGGGGAAAGATCCCTAGCTACAGTAAGCTGCCAAAGCTTCTCTGATGTTGGTTGGGCATCTTTACCATGCATGAAGCCTGTTTTTTTTTACATAACCCACACTAGTAGCTATAAAATAAGATGCTTTTATTATAAAATATTTTTTATGTTGGTGACTTACTGGGTGAAGATATGTAAAATGCTGATACTTAGGAGAACTAGGAGGGAGGTAGGAAAATACACCACCTCTTGGAACAGTTTATGCTGCGCTGTTGCCCATTTACTGCAAGGACAGAGGCAGGTAGGTGACTAACAAGAAATCAGCCAAAGGAAGCCAACAGCTGTTGCTGAGGCATAGGATAGTGCCCCATTGCATCCATACCACTTTCTTCTGTGCTGTAGAATAGGTGTGGCCAACAAATACAGGTGTCTTAGATGAGGACCAGCAAATAAGATATACAATGCTGCTGAGCTCTAAGGGTTGGGTAGACATGAAAGCACACCTTTGGAAAGCCCACTAGCTCTGGCATGTTAATGAAGAAGTGTTGCACCATTCAGCCTTGTAGTTGTGGGTTGTTTTGTTGGTTTTTTGTTTGTTTTTTTTTTTTTTTATTTTCACAAACAGGGAACAGTTCCTGGCATTGATGTCCATGGTCATGGGAGGCAGGATTCAGACCTGGGGCTTTTCTAATCAGCTTCCCCTGGACTTGATGTTCTCTAAATCCAAAGTGCAGGTGAGGGATAAATGGATGAAGGAGTTACCAACTGATGGATGACCCAGAGGTTGCAATTTCATAAAAGCCAGCACTGAAGGAAGCTGCTGGCTTTGGTCAGTATGCTTAGCAAGATTTGGAGAACATTTCCAAAAGCAGTGGTCCATCTTTCTGCCAGAACATCACTTTGAGCTCTGAGAGAGAAGAAAAAGCTACTTCATTTTTTTTCCCTTTGAGGAACAACTTTCTCCAGGCCATTTTGACCCCCAAATCACTTCCCCTGGAGAATTCAGGGTACCAGACCTGGGAGGTCCCCTATTGATGAAAAGATCCTTCACTGTGGGTTGTTTTTTGTTTGGTTTTTTTCTGCTGCAGCAGGAAGTAAATGAATTCTGTATAAAGCTGGAAGGTCTTATAGAGGCTAGTGGTTGGAGTAATATCTGGACATCCCTTTCACAGTGGCCTGTGCAACACTGTTAATTTTGTGGACTTTCTACAAGTACAATGGAAAAGATTGTGCCTTAGGTGTCAGGGACATGAGAACCATTTTAAAAGTCTGCTTTGTCCCGTTATATTGTAATGGAAGTAGAAAAGCTCCCAGATGTAATACGCATAACTGTGAACCTGTATGTTCTGGAGCAGATGTACACAAGAGGAGCACAGTAGGGACTTCTTCACAGAGGTGCACAGATTTATACACAGGGTAATAGTCTTTGAGGAGCCATATACATCCTCCTTTTCATAAATGCTTCAGTGGGACTATTCACATAAGGAAAGATAATACAAAGATTTGCCTATATAAGCATGGCAGACAGAAACACAATGTACAGCTGGAGAGTGATAAGGGAAATTGATTTCTTTTTCCTATTCCTTTTCACTTTATTTCTCCTGGGTGGCAGCAGCAGTTCTGTTCATCAGTTACATTGCCTCCTTCTCCTATACAGGAGCAAATTTTCTAACAAGCTCAAGCCCACTACATGAAGATGTATTGAATAATCCACCTCTTTAAAAAATAACAGACTTTTCACAAAAATATGCTTTGTGTTTGTCAAGTTATTGAATATTTTCCATTTTTCTTTATGCTCTTCAGAAAGCTATAGGACTAAGAACATTGCTCTGACTGTTGTGCAACTGTCCTAATCAGCAGGTGATTTGGAGAGATACATGTCACCTAAACAAGGCTTTTCTGTGCTAGATATAGTATTAAACACTTAACCACCCATAAGATTTCTGTGCAGTCTCTGCTTGTGTTTAGGTTGCAGATGAGGCAATGTCAACACAAGCATGATAAATTGGAGGCTTCTTTTGCAGAGTGCTTTCACACACACAAGCAAACACTTCATTAGCAAGACGATAAACAGAATGAAACCCACAGCAGTCCCCAGGAATGTGTCAGTAAATTGCCTCAGGGTAAGAAAACACCCTCTGCATTAACTTCAGGGTACCAGGGAGGCTGGGAAGATGAAGCCTGGCTGGAAGCATCTCCTGGCCTGTTATGTTGCCTCTGTTAGAGGAGGCTGAAGATTAGAAATCCTCCCCTCCCACAAAGGGCCAATCTTGCTGGCCCCTGTCTGGTTGCTGCTGGGCTCCTGCAGCTCTCAGGGATTCGGTACTTTGCCTGAAAGCCGATCCTGTGAAATTACTCAAGAAAAAGCAGCTGAAGTTAATGCATTCTGGCACATGAAGAATGCTTCTGTCCCCCTCCAATTCAAAGGCAAGTTTTGAAATTCTGCTGCAGGGATCAATGCCCTTTAGGGAGAAGGGAAACCTTTGGGTTCTCTTGGGTGTAAGAAAGAGTTGCAAATAAGTTTCAATGCTGTTTATCTTTCTGTGATCAATATGGAGAAAACTGCTGAAGAAATACACAGAGACAAGTTCCATTAGGAACTATGTTTTTCCCTGTGATTTTTCCTTCTAAGTTTTTATAATTTCTAATATTTCCAATTTCTAATTGGAAATGTTAATTTATTAAGTATTTTACACTCCTCCCATGATTTTTGCTATCGAGCACAACAGAAAGAGTGATACCTATGGGATTCATGGAATCATAGAATGGTTTGTATTGGGAGGGACCTTAAGGATCATTCAGTTCCAACTCCCTGCCGTTGGCAGGGACACCTTCTACTAGATCAGGTTGCTCAAAGCCCCATCCAACCTGGCCTTGAATACTTCCAGGGACACCCACAACTTCTCTGGTAACTTGCTCCACAGCCTCACCACCCTCACAGTAAAGAGCTTCTTCCTAATATTTAATCTAAATCTACCCTCTTCTTCAGCTGTTTTAATTTTGTTTCCTTCACTTATATATTTATTCAGCTGCCTTAACTTTGTAAAAGGGAAAACAAAGGCATCTTCTCTTTCTGCCAAGATGGTCTAAGATGTACCTTGATTTTTTTTTTACTTTTTTGTTTTGACATTAGCTTTGTCTGACAATGTAACTATTGATTTCAAACATTATAATCTAAAGAAAATGAAATACAAAAAAAGATATTAATAGAACAGTTATGACGCTCATTCATAATAGAATTTGTAGCCTGAAAGTGGTAGAGCACATATTTAAAAAAGAGGAAAAAAGGAAATGCAAATTATATGAGATAAATGTAACACAATATTGGTAAGTTGTAAGTGTATTTCTGGAAGCATTGAGCCTGGACTGTTTGATGAATGATTTTCTCTGTGTTATCAGATATCTATTTCATATGCTAACTTCAGACAGTGTGATATTCGCATTCTCTAGAATCAAGGAAGTCTAGGCTGTCTTCACTCACCCTTACCACTTGCTGATTCGAATTATTTGATTAGGAGAATTCAGTGAAACTAAAAAAACAGTGCACTTCTTCCTAAAGAGTTTATCTTCATAAGAACTTGAATATATTTGCCATCACTAACAAGTTTAAATGTTTTATGTTACATGTTATTTCTGAACCAATATAACAAGGCAAGAAAATTGCCTTTTCTGGAAAGACCATCAACATATGCATTTGTTGGGGTTTTTTTTTTTTTTTACAGAAACTTTTTTTCTCCCACACACTGCAAGCTGGCTCTTTAAATTGGTTTTTAAATTGGCAAAGACTTACAGATGTGATTTTAGCAGTTAACTGTTATAGTGATCTGCTTCTATCAGCCTACTTCTGCCTAGTGAGCATTAGGGTTTAATTTTTTGTTCCTCATGGTGCTTGGGTGTTTCTTAGCATATTGTCCTGGTATTTATGCATCTCTGACTGGGTTTGTTGTGTGAATGGAATAAGTAACTGAAATATACTAGTTTACAGAAGACTTGCGTTAAAACCATAGATTTTACATTGGTTAAAACTTTCATAGAGAGCAAGTAAAGCTTTTTTATTATTATTTTTAACTTTAAAGGTAGCTAGTACTTAAATATTTTGTGTAGTATTGTTTCTTTTAAACAAGGCCCTGAAATAAAAGGCACAGTTTCAGAAAAATGTATGTTGGACTTGTAAAACAGCTGTGCAAAACTGTGGTTGAATTGTTAGTCTTGATAGGTATGTTTCAGATTTACTTGTGCATCTTAGGCAGTTGTTTCTATGGATGTATATTATTTTAAAGACTTCCTCTGTATTTTTAACCTTTTTCAGATTCTTTGAAGATTTTTTTTATACTATAGAATCCTACATTTTTGGTACTGCCCCTTCAGTCTTTCCTCAACTAAATCATTTTCCTTCGTTTTTCACTTCCTTTTGCCTCTGTCTTTAATTCAGTCTCAAAAGTTTATGCTTTTTATTGCTCAAGTGTCTTCTTATCTCTTTGTATTTTATTTTTAATTTTATATATTTATAGTCCCGTGTCATGGGTGTGACTCAATTAACGAACAGCCTGAAAACTGGAGTTTGTAGTTATAAATTTTCTTACATTTCAGGTAGTTTTGCTTTTTTCATTCTTGTCTTCTAAATAGGATCCAGTACAATTGGGAAGTGATCTCAGTTTTCTTTCCTATAAAATATTTGGGAGGGTCACATGGGCTTCTCATGGGTTAATAAATTACATACCTAGAATGAATAGCAAAAATCAAAGAAGTGATCACATCAAATGTGTCTACAGCTGTAACCCCTTACTGGAGATGTTCAGTACTTTGTACCGCTTAGTTTCTTGTTTACTGTATAATTTATATCAATCAAATTATTTTCAGGCTTATAATTAGTCTCTGCATGTGCGAAAACTGTTTATTCAGTTACATGTTTTAAAAAACTACCAAGACTCACTGTTGTCTCAGAACTAATTCTATTCATAGAATTTTGATGCTTTCTGACTCTTACTGCTGTTAGTGTATTTACATCACAAATA
This sequence comes from Myiopsitta monachus, assembly GCA_017639245.1. Classification (NCBI taxonomy): domain Eukaryota; kingdom Metazoa; phylum Chordata; class Aves; order Psittaciformes; family Psittacidae; genus Myiopsitta; species Myiopsitta monachus. The sequence continues at coordinate 23,818,524 of CM029926.1, read as the reverse complement.
ACGAATTATAAAATAAGGCTTTAGACAGAGCTATCTATGCCAGATGAATCGATTGCACAATGTTTTATGTTCCCTTTGTGGGTAATATTTGTGTAATTCTTTTTCAGTTTTTGTCAAGTATTACATTTTGTGTTTGCATTTAGTATGATTTTTGGATGTTCACATTGCACTCTTCTTACCACTTTCCTCCCAAAATTATGGTGGGATTTTTACAGTGATTTATTTAGCAGTTCACTGGAATCTGACTCTTCAATTTTCTCACTTGCTTTTCTTTCAGTTTTGTAAACTTAGTATTGCCTGAATATAGAGACGGGTTTTGGCATTTAACATACAGATAACTGTGCTTAAAATGCCATTACTGTTGTAACAAACCAATAAACCCTGAAGAACTTCTTTGAAAGGCTGAAATTATATCCTTAATTTACATGCTTTTCCTTCTCCTTGTTAAGAACAGTGGTGATGAAGTGTCATCCTTAACTTTGAATTGCCCAGGATCTGTTGGCTTGTAGCACAGCCCAATCCTAAAATTACTTAAATGTAGTTTAGAGCATCTGAATATTAAATGGTACCCTGAGGATTCAATTCAATAGCCAGCACTATAGTAGTTACAAGATTATAATTTCTCTTGTGCTCATTTCGTGTTCAAACATCTACTAACCAGTTCAGTCAAAAAAAAAAAAAAAATGAAACGGAGGAGGGGGGAAAGGGATCCAGATTCTATTTGTGGAAATATAATGGAGGTAGGGTTACCAATCTGTTTCTTTCCTTTAAACTTTCAAATTAATTCCCCAGAGTAAGGATACTTTAAATTTCTAACAGCACTTCATGCCAGGTTTGCAAATTGCAGGGAATTCATCTGTTCTCAGGTTTGTTTGTTTTCCTTACAAAATGAACAGCAAAAACATATGCATATATAATGTGTACATAACATGCCAGATGAGGAACCCTGGAAGCTGAAATCTGTTTCTATCAGAAGAAAAAGGTAGAATTAATTAGAGAAGAAACCCACTACAAGTCACCTAAGCTGGTAAAGTGTGGCAGGCTACCTCTGTGTAAAAAGCTGCCATTCTCAAGCTCTGCCATGATTTGTATGGTGTTTACACAAGTTTAAATGGTGATAAATTCAGTAACTCTTGTTTTAAATGGACAGATTGGTTTGCTAAAATTTGGATTAATATCAAAAAATAGGGGATTTGAGAATGTGGATTTTGGTTCATTTTCTAGGATTAACAGAGATCTTTTTTCAAAAGAACCCAGACTGCTTATTTAGGTGCCTTTAAATAAAATGTAAGTAAACTCTGCAAAAACTTAATGCTTTGTTTTACCCTTAGATTTCACACTTATGGCACTATGTAAGATTTTTTTATTATTATTTTACACAGTGATTAGAATCTCAGATGCTTTGAAAAGATTGTTTAGTTTTCCATTCTTGAGAATTTATTTCCTTTAAAAGACGCATAAATTTCTTAGAAAACTTCAGGTGTTTGGGCTTAGTTAAAAAATGAATGCTGATACAATGTTGCAAGCCATAAAATAATTGGAGTTTTTCATTGCAAGTTTTGCTTCAGTGGAACGTTTTTTCCTTCTTGCTCACCAGGTAACGTCAGCTGGCTTCATCCCAAGGCAACTTCTAGTTTTGTCAAGAGGAAGGATTTGCCTTGCTGAGGCAAATAAGAAATAAGAGCAATCACATTATTCTTTTTTTTTTTCCCCCCACATTCTTGGCACTTATTCATGTCTTTTTCTCCTAATTTTTCATCTTTCATATGTGGCCCAGAGCAGAATCTCATCTATTTAAAATAATAGGAAAAATATTGAAAAATAGTAGACCTTTTCCAAGCTCCATTAGCTAAGCAATATGATGCATGCTGATGAAAGGTGCTGACAACCTCTTGTAGCTCAGGTCCGGAGAATGGCTCCATAGCAAGTGTCAGCTCCATTGCTCAAAGCGCACCCTTAATGCTGCCACTTAAGAAGGCCACATGAGGGATACCATTCTTTGACTGAGCTAGCACTGGCATGAAACTCGCCAGGAGCTTGATTTCATACCTCTTCTGCTGGTTTCTTGTTTGAGTGATGACAGTTTCTTTGCAGGCAGAAAGCACCTCAGGAGCCCCAAGTTGTCTTTAGGATTCTTTGATGTTTCTAAACAGCAAGGACATACAAACAAATCATAGTTTTTGTCAAATAACACCTGCAGTCTTGAATTATCACTGGTGTACTCTTTAGAGATGCCTTTGGGTCACTCAATATTGCTTTGTTAGACTCAGTTTCTTTACAGTTAGTTCTTTGGCTGATCATGAGGAACCTCTTCGTGAGACCTATTTGAGGTTTCTTTACAGTTAGTTCTTTGGCTGATCGTGAGGAGCCTCTTTGTGTGAGCTATTTGAGGCCTGCTGATAGCTGATGGTGTCTGAGGCTGTATCACTTCATGTAAACATGTGCTTGGCTGAAAAATGTAAATTAATTTTGAAATTAAGTACAAAAGCTGCAAGTGAAACATTAGCATAGAACTCTATAAGGGCAAACCACTGAGGCCTAGAATGACACACAAGTACCTACACAAAACCAAGTGTAAAAATAACCTGTTTTCCAACAAATCTTTGTCCAGAGGAAATAGAGAAACAGACTTGAACCACAGTGGTTTTATCCTAGTTACTTGTTGCTTTCCGATGTGCAAATGATGTGCGTAGCATATCTGTCAAAACATCAAGGAAGCACATCCAGGCAGTTCCTGAACACCTGCAAATCCCACTGAAGGAAGACGCAGCTGCCAAACTGTAGTTCAGCTCCTTAAAATGGCTGACTACTGTGAGTAGTAACAAAAGCAGTAACAAAAACAATTAAGTCAGAACTACCTTACAATATCTGCTTTGAGGAGATAGGTTATATGTCATAGAAAAATCAAACTTTATGTCTTTACTGGAAATAAAATCAGACTACTTAACTGTTGCATACCAGTGACTTTTCTGGTTGCATACCAGTGACTATTCTGGTTGCTAACCAAAGCCTACGTAAATTTTCTGCTTTTTTTCTTTTATTTAGATTCATGGAACCTTCAGTGTAGTTGTTTCGAAAGCAGTTATGCTGAGTTATAAGAGCCTGACAGAAACTTTAATAAGTACTTTTTTAAAGGACTCAGAAGGATCATACACAACTGTTGAATGAAAATAAGGAAAAGCACTGAAAAATTAATTGCCAAACCTGATGCCAACAGGGGACTGCAGTCAATGTTGACTCTGAATACCTGAGTCCTAAATTTAGACCACTGCATCTGCAGGTGATTAGCAAGTAGACACCAAATTGAGGTAATGAGTTTATGATTAAAAAAAAATAAAACTTGCCTTCTTTCAAGGAGTTGCATGAGGGCCTTGAGGAACCCAGTGAAAAGCAAGCTGTGCGTAGCCTCTTATGGTTTCAGTAAAGATCTCTACTTCTATTTGCCTTGGTATTTTACAGACAGGTGTGTATGTGCAATATTTTGTAGCCTGTTTGCAGTAAGCTATTCTTTCTTCAAGACTAAGTAGAAACAAAATTACTTTGCAGCCTTTCAGTTCTAATTCATTAAAATATTTTGCTTACAGAGAAGGAGGCTTCTTGGTTCTTCCATAATTGCTTTATTTATAAATATGTTGACTGGCCAACAGGTTACATTCACTTCAGGACTCATTCATTTGCACTTTCAGTAAATCCCATAAAGCCATTTTTGTCTTTTGGGAAGATGTAAGTGATGGTTTTGGAAAAAACAGATATTTGTGCCTCTGGTTACTTTGCAAGCCTTTTCCTTCTCATTCACACAGAAAGTCTTGATTCTGACATACCTGGATGGGATGCCTTTTTGGACTTCTGTGAGGCAAACAAGGGCTGTATGAGTCATCTTTTAGCTTTATTCATTAAGTTCCACAAAGAATTTAAATGTTACAATGGCTTTGCATAACTCCTTCATGTGATTTCTTACAATATTTATTCTACTAATTTTAAGACCACATTACATAGGTCAAAACCCACTCCATCCGTTATTTTATTGATGGATGCTGTGGACCTGCTGGGAACTTGGAGAACACAATTGATCTTTTGACTGTCTTTCCCTTTGTATCTCCCTTTAAGACTGATCTCATGAAGTAGGCAACTTCAGTACCAGTGCATGAGCCTCAAATAGACAGAATCATGTTTTCAAACATTTTATTTGAACTGCCATCATGTCCTTGTCTCATTTGTTGTTGGTTTGGTTTGGTTTTAGGGTTTTGTTTGTTTGTTATTTTTGTGTTTTGATTGGTTGATTGGTAATCTTTCTCCTTGATTCACTTCTATCTCAGGCCATTAATATTCTTCAACTTTGAGTTAAAATGACCTGTGTGTAATTTGCCATTTGAACACAGAATTTCATTTATATTTGGCATTTAATCAACAGAGAGCAAAGCCCAATGTCAAATTAACACTGTTCTGTTATAGAACACCGTAGGAAAAGTGTATTTTCTATATGTGTGAATCTTCTGCTCAGATGTGCCTAGAACTGTGTGTAAATGTGTGTTTGGAGGGCAAGTTGCCTATATTTTTGTTACAAATATGCTTTTTTTTCTCTTCAGTAGCATTATGGATTAGGAATATCACTATCAGCACAAGTTAAACAGTCAGTGTCTAATGGCTGGCTTAACATCCTTTTTCCATTATGTCCTAAGTCTCTGCTACACAAGATACCTGGTCTAGGTGTTGCCTTGGATAGAGGATAGACATGACAATAGTGGAGCTGCTGCTGGTAGCGGGCTGCAGCCTGGCAGCTTTCTCTTGGTTTTTTTTTAACTGGTTTTGGACCCTAGACTAAAGGTTGGAAGCATATGCTGCATGCTTATGTTCAAAATACAGCATATGTGCATGCACACACACAAACACAGCATGAGTTTGTGTGACAATTATGCTGTTCTGATCATTGCCATGGGGACACAGCAGTTTCCGATGGCTTCTCTGTATGGAGTGTTTGGATACAACAATCTGGAAGCTTAGTAGCTCTATAGAAGCAGAGTTTTTTGCCATGCCAGGTATTTTGTCATATTTCTCTGGAGGAGGGCTTTGGGTTTGGACTTATGAAAGGGAAGCTTGCTTTGTATCCTAGAAATTTAGACTGTAAGAAAAAGAGAAGACTAAGGGCAGTAGTAGAAAACAGAATGCATTCAGATATTAAAAACCTGTGGACATCATGGGCAGTGATTTTTCATTTTAAAAGTAAGTGAAGTTATGCAACTAAATTTCATATATGCTTTAGGAAAATACGAATGTTGATATTCATAAGAGATTATTTATTTGGAGAGACAGATCTTACTGTTCTTTCCCAATTCCTTTCTTAGGCCTCCAGTATATCACAAAGTTCAAGCATTTCTTGAACAAGATGTTAACCATTTATAAAGGCTAAAAAGCATCCTTTTGCTAAAGACAAACTATTCAGAGCTAGTATAAGGACTTGTCTAAGATAAATAAGTTCAAGAAAATAATAGTTTCAATTACCTAAAGGTTGGTAAACATTATTACTGCCTAATTTGATCTCTGGGTTAGTGCATTCTGTGTATTTTTACCCTATAACTTCTTTTTGAGTTGTGACATATATTTTAGACAGCTTTTAGCCATGATTCAACAGTTGCAGATAATGACGACTCTGCCACATCTATTAGCAGAATCTACTAATGGCTAATAACTTCACTATTAACAGTGTGTTTTGCAACTTTATTGTGACAATTTTTTGGATTTTTTTTTTTTGGTCTCTTTTAAGTTTCCAGCTGTTGACTCTCATTATCTTAAAAACTTGACCTGTCAGTTGTGGCCAAGTTGCTTTGCAACACTATATTTATGCAAAGCAAACCACATTTTTCCCGAGAAACAGCCTTGTAACAGTACGCACTACAACTTCTGTAAGTGATGTGCCTGTTCTAAATACCTGCAACATTGATGCTTTCAGATAACCTGAATAGATTATGAATATTTGAGAGTCTATATAATTTATAAAATCTCTGAAAATGGTTTATTTGCTATAAGTGGCAAAAAGAAAACAGTAATTGTTAAAATCCATGCCTGGCATTCCTTCCAATTACCTCTGTGAGCCTCCTGTCCTGTGCTGGATGGTAACTTTACTCCACTAGAAGGTATGCACCTTTGGTAGCAATTTAATTTAGATTGGAAGTGAGCTTTGGAGGTGAATCTCCTGATTCCTCCCATTTACTCTGCTTTGTTAAAATTAGGACTAATCCAATGTAAAAGCTACTGAAATGCGCATCGTGTGAATGCCACAATTATAGTGTCAAATAGTCAAATACTTTTGTGTAATGATTTGCATGTAATGGTGCTGCAGAAGTTATGAGGATATTGCTTGCATCACAACCAGATCTGGGGAATCAGTGTGCAGCTCTGAAGGAATAAGGGTGGCATAACCATGTACCTTTGTTACAGACTGGCAAAACAGGGTGTGAATTCTGGAAGACAGGAGCAGCCCTAAGTTCACATACAGCCCTACTGCGGCTTTGGGGCCTGCATTTTGTACCATATTGTGGCATCCACAGTAAAATTCTGAAGCTCTTTTGAAGTAAAATAAAATTCAGAAGGAACCAATCATTCTGTATGAAGATAGGATGAGAAAGTTGGGGCTGTTGAGCCTGGAGAAGAGAAGGCTGCGTGGAGACCTCGTAGCAGCCTTCCAGTATCTAAAGGGGGCCTATAGGGATGCTGGGGAGGGACTCTTCGTTAGGGACTGTAATGATAGGACAAGGGGTAACGAGTTCGAACTTAAAGAGGGGAAGTTTAGATTGGATATGAGGAAGAAATTCTTTACTGTGAGGGTGGTGAGGCACTGGAATGGGTTGCCTAGGGAAGTTGTGAATACTCCATCCCTGGCAGTGTTCAAGGCCGGGCTGGACAGAGCCTTGGGTGACATGGTTTAGTGTGAGGTGTCCCTTCCCATGGTAGGGTGGTTGGAACTAGATGATCTTAAGGTCCTTTCCAACCCTAACTATTCTATGATTCTATGATATTGGCTAAATGGTATTGAGAGGCTTTCTTTCCCGCTTGTCCTGTGATAGCTCTTATAGTCTTTCTGTGTTTCTATGCCAGCTTTGAGACCCAGAGTGGTTTCACAATAGACCTAGGTGGGACCACAGGCCCTTCTGCTTCCTGGTGTACTTAATGTCAATCCATTTATCTTGGTACCATGCTGTGGGGCTGTTTGGTTTTTGTTTTTCTTCACCAAACTATTCTTTTCTTCACTCAGATAACTAGTTGCCTCTAGAATTCTGATTAAAGTGTTGTGCTATTTTGGGGTTCACCCAGATGCTTTAATAGGTCATGTGAAAAATACACCTTTGAAGAAGCAAAAAAAATCGTGATGAGAGTGCCTCTCTCCCTAAATGTAAAATGAGAATTAGTGGAACTAGTGAAACACTAAAATTTCTGCATACGTACTATGTTATCCCAAGGCTCTGTCATGCTCTTCCTCTCTTTTGAGCATCTTACCACAAGTAACTTTTTTTAAAGATATGATTCTTTAAAAATATAATTATCCAAACACCTTAGGGTAAGCTGACCCAGTGGTTCTGTGCATTTAAAACTATTAAATCTCTGCTAACATGTCTGTTAGAAATGAATGAAATAATGATGTGGACAAAACTAAACCAAATCATACTATTAATTAGATTTCATTTTCTGTTGTGGTGGATTCCTGGAGCTCTGCAGGCACTGACCAAAGATACATTTGCTTTTTTCATGTGGGATAATTGGATTACTAGGTACTATGAATCTTTAATCTTGGCTAGATAGAGATAAATGCTTGCTAAATACACTGAGCAAACGAGTAGCTTAAGAAAAGAAGCGACAAAAAAAGTTGTAGTGAATATAGAGGTTTTAGCAATATATCTTCTGGTGATGGAGAAGAAAAAGCTGTTCTGTTGTCACTTGGCTAGTTAAACATACTGTGACAATAGGGATAGCTGTTTCCTTGCACAGTTTAATGATGTCTCCGTGTATGCACTGAATTTCAAAATGGGGTGTCTCATTTGCATGTTTGTGTAAGTGTCTTTGCTTTTCAGGGTGTCTGAAAATATTTGGAAAATTTTCTGAGTAACTCAGAAATATAGATTGGAAAAATTCAGGTGTTGATAGTAATTTCTGGGGTTGAAAATGGAAACCATATTTACACCTTGTGATCAGGGGGGGGCTTGTGTTTATTATATTGTTTCAGGTATTGGAACATAAAAAGAAATGTGACAGAAATAAAATGACTATAATTCTGGCAACTCATCCTACCAATCACCACCCTAAAAAAAGAGAATGCCTCTCATTTGTGACTAGTCATAGACCTGCATTCAAGCAAAAAGTGAGCATCAGATAGAGAAAAGATTACGAGCTGCACTGTTTGGTGGGGGAAAAGAAAGAAATTTGGGGTTATGCTAATTTGATATTGGACACAATTTTCTGTGGAAGACCTTTCCTCCCAACCTGCAATTTATGGCCTGCTTGAATACTGAGGAAGAACCTGATCTCTTTTGAATTCCTGAGAAGCATAGGAGAATGCGCAGTTGTAATTCACAACTGTGGGAAATAGATCTGAGTGCCTCTGCAGAACTCCAGGGCTGTCCTATGTAACCAGAGAGGGAGACTCAAAGAGACAGCATGTGACCAGCTTCTGTCCACCTTCCCTTAAAAGCCATCTGAGCTGAGTGTTTAACTCATCTGAGGCGCTTGGAAAACCTGGCCTTTCAAGAAGCAGTTCCAGAGGACTATGCAAACAGCTTGCATGCCAGTAAGTGGGCAGACCACCTCCAGGAGCACCGTAATCCTGATGTCCTGTCATGAAGGCAACTCTGGGCTGTGTATGAGCACAAAGGGTGGATCATGTTCTGGGAAGGAAGATTGCCACCAATTATAAAACAACAGATACTGTCAAATTCACTTGTTAAAGCTTGTTTAAGCTGTTTGAATAGACATCCTGAATTTTAGAAAGGTCAGCAGTAAAGAGCTGACACCCAGACCAGACACTAGAGACCACATCTCCAGTTTCTGTGACATCTGTGGCTGTAGAATTCGGAGAAGCACACAAATATATGCTGAATTGTTTCATACATACCAGAGAGGTCAGTCTTCCTTCCTTTCTGCTTCATGAGGAAGTGATTGATGCTTGACACTTCTGTATAATAATAAAACATTTCCAAAGTTTATGGTCAATAAATTTGCGTAATAAAGAATTCATCCCAATGCTATTATAGTTCATGCTTCCACTTCAATAACTTCACAAGCTAAGATTATGTAAGTTTTGGTCATGCTATTTTTGTTTTCAAAGAGCAAAGACTTTGAAATTTCTTTCAATCTAGTACATGTTAAGGTTAGTGTCCCCTTCAACTAGTGATTTCTGCTGGAGTCAAAACTGTGATTTCAATTTTATTTTTCTATGAGTCTTTTCAAAGTAGTGTGGTCTGGGACTTTGGGTGGCTAATATTCCTATGTTGTGGTGGAATTTTTTGTTCTCTTTTTCTGGGCACTTCTGAATACACCTGTATTTACTTATTTATTTATGTGAGGTACCACAGAAAAACGTCTTTCTGATCAGATAGCCTTTCATTAGGTGTTTTGATGTTTATCATCTGACCCAAAATACTGTTCAGTCAGTGGCTGAGTCTTCACTGCTCTACCAATATTTGAACAAAATAGTCAGGTAAAAGTATGTTATAAGAGCCCCCATCTTTCTTCAAGGCATAGAGTTGATAAGGTCTTTGTTTTGATTTGTCCCCTTTTTTTGGTTGGTTGGGTTTTTTGTGAGGATTTTTTGTTTGGTTTGGGGGTTTTGTTGTTGTTGTTGTTGTCAGTCTCTCTTTCACTTTTCTGACTTTGAATTCAGACAGCAGCAGTAAATGGGGCTGATAGAGGAAGGAACTCCAGTCCTATTTCCATTGAAATGATGATGTGGCTTTCTGTTAAGAGCTCATGTTCATGTGAGGAATGTAAACAGGGTTTGGAGACCCTATTAGTTAGATTTGCAGTCACAGAAATTCCTAGCCGTTCCAGAACCACATTTCAGCTAGCTTTAGAAATTAGCTTTAAAAGTTTTAAAAGCTTTTGTTTTCCTTTTGAAACTTCCTATCAGGTTTTTTTGAGACTTCTGGATATGTTAGGCAAGGTTTTGTCTTCAATGTTTTCCATAGAACCATGACAGCTAGGTATCACTTCAGTTGCTAAAGCATAAATATATAGATAGTGGCATAACAAGGCTTCAGACAACGCTGAAGAATAGGGGAAGTTATTCTGTGGGTCCTGTACCGTACCTGCTAGCCTCATCTGAGTCACCTTAAGGGTTTTGCAGTCGCACTATATCTAGCTGTGTGTAAACATCTGAACTGACATGCTAATGCCTGCTCCTGCTTCCATTTGAAAACATGAGGATGAAATTAAAATAGTCTGGGCTGAAAAAACCCTGAATTTCTCTTCATTACTAATAAAGAAAATCAGTATTTTTTATTTTTCTTGCATTCTGTTTTGATAAAACTTTAAAGATTTGTCTTCAAATGGTCTCGTCAGGAGATGTCATCTGCTGTCTGCTTTGTCCTTTGCACCTTCTGTCTCATTTTTGCTGTTCTCGTGCATACTGATGGCATATGATGTAGCCTTCTCTACCTAAAAAATGTTGAATCCTATTTCTAGACCTGTCCAGCCCTCAGCAATAGCTCGTATCTCTGACTTCTGACTTTTTCTTCTCACTCCATAAAGGCCAGGGCAATATTTTGTGCATTTAGGCAGTCCTTCAGCCTCACTGCAGCTCTTGTACCTTGATTTATAACCTGTTACCAGCTGCTGTCCCCCTTTTGAAGTGCCACACAGCAGCGACCTACAGGGAAAATTGATGCCTCCGAATTCCTCCATGAATGCCAGGGATTAATATAAGCACAGAAAGCTTCATAAGGAGTCCTCAGAGTTCATGTATAAAAATACTGCAGTAGACTTGCAGCTTTTGAGGAGTGAGTTTAAAAGAAGAAAACACAGCAATTGATGGCCAAAAGGAGACTGCATATCGGAGAAAATACACGGTCACTTGTAAGCTGCAATCTGCTGAAACCCAGAGGGTTCTTTAAGTTTGTCTTTTCTCTGATCTGTGTTTGTTTATTCCAGCAAACCATGTTTTTGTCCGGAAGATATTTTGTGCCTCAAATAAAACATACAGCTTGGCACAAAGAGCTCTCTCTTTTAAACTGGTATCAACAGTTATGAAGTTCATTGTGGAAACAGCACAAATAGAAATGTGAAGATTCAAGCTTTTAAGGACAGGCTTTTCTCTTTGACTTGTGAGGTTGTAGCACCTATCTCTTCCTTGTAAAACTTGTATATTGCCAGTAAAAGAATCTGAGGCCTCTTTTGAACAGATAGAAACGATAGGACAATTTTTACATCCTTGGACTTAAAGTGACTCATGACCTTGTTCTGTGAACTGTTACTTTTAGGTAAAGAACTTGGGCTTAAGTTAGAAGTATTTTTCTTTGTATAGGTTCTCTCTTTGTTTCATTTATTCTATTATAGTCAAACCACGTAATGCTACAGAAACTGAACCACATTCTGTGTGACACTGTAAACACACAATAAGCTACATTTTCTGTGCTGAAGAAGCAAGTAGGCCAAAGAGGTGAGGGTATAAATAGTAGGAGTAAAGAAAAATCAGCCCTTTTGTAAGTTCTGGGAACCTGAGATACAGAGCTTGTTCAAGGTCACTCAGGAGCTGTGCACCAGAGATGAAATTTAACCAGGCTTTCTGAATCTGAGGCTAGACTTGCAATCACAAAATATCTCTTCATCCAGAAGTTTGCAGTCACTTGACATTTGTGTTAATGCCTGACACTTGACTTCAGCATTTCAGCTTTGATAAGGCCACACTGGCTTCACTTAAGATGAAAAGAGCTTAAAAAACAAAATAACAACAGGAAAGAAAAGCAGTTTTTTGTGAAGGCTCCTCCATGGTACGTGAAAAGAGATCTGTCAACTCACTTTCACTAAATTTGTGCCAGAAATGATCTGAGAAAAATCTTACTGTGAGGATAAAACCTCAACAGATTAATATTATCAGTGGCTGCTTGCACTGCTAGTTGAGACAAGGGAGGCATCTTGTCTTTTCAGCATGAATAGCTTAGGGAAATATTTGCCAATGCAAAACAGGTTATTTCTACACTTTTTCCAGATTTATTTGTTTATGGTAGAAATCCACTGGCCTTATGCCAATACCTGGCATGTGGTAATTCTGAAGAATCAGAATGGAGAGCATGGGACTTCACAGATGTTAAGAAAAAGTAACAGATCAAAGTGAGCTCATCTAACTTCAAGATGTAGGCTATTATTGTTATTACTATTATTGCCATCAGTAATTCTCTGAGCATTTTCAGATAATCTAGGGATTGGCTTCTGTAAGTTTGATCTGTGGGATATGCCATCACATATTTTGGATGGGCACTTACTTTTCATGATCCTTATCTTTCTCGTATGCTGCCCAGTCCTTTAGGGGAGGGAAAGGGGCTTGGAGGAAAAGCAGAAATAAGGCTGCACCTACAGGAGGCACAGCTTGTGCAGAGGTAAAGTTACTGGAAGAGGCCACCTTGTGGAAGCCAATGACACAGCTGCACCTTTCTGCAAACTACTGACTCATGAGCAGAAGGATTTTTTGATTTTAGGACTGATTTATCAGCTATCACCAACTAGGCAAGAAGGAAAAAAGAGCCCCTTCTTTGAGACCTGTCAGTGCAGCTTCATAAGGCAAACATACAGAATACTTAAATTGTAGCATTTACCCTACTGGTGGCAAACAGCTTTGCAATTACAATATTTTCAAGAATATCTCCTCTCTCTCTCTCTCCCTTCCCTTTTCTTGTACCCAACTGCCAATTCTCCAGTAACTACCGGGAATCTGTTTATTTGTAAGAGCTGTTAGAGAGGCAGCTTGTCATAATACCAGCATCAACTCTCCAGGTTTCTAATTTGTTACTTGTTTTTCTAATAGTGCTGGCCTCTGCTTCTGCTTTTTTTCAAATGTTTTCATTGCTGCTAATTTTCTGTTTGGATTATATTCAGAAAACTATTATTATTATTATCATCATCATCATCATCATTATTATTTTAAACTATGTACTCAGAGTCATTTCCGTGTTTTCACAGAAGGAAGGACAAAAGTTGGGACAAGTGTCTGTAAGGAAAGAATTGCTGTTATATTTAAAACTAAGTCAATAGCAGATCCTTTGAACAGGCAGCTCCTGCCAGGGGACACAGATACCCAACTTAGAGGCAAAGGCACAGTGAGGAGGCAGGATATGGGGTACAACGATGGTTTATGATGTACAGTCCTCCCATGTATTTAGGAGGGTGGAGGGTAGTGTTTCATTCACCTCTTGCTTCCCTTTGGTATTCTCTTTGTGTTATCATTTTGACACATTAGGAGTGTGATTGGTGGTCAAGGTTTGGCTTGAATAGGCCAAAGCCAGAGAAGGCAAATGGTTTATAGGGCAATATTTTAAGAGCTGGGTTAAAGAATGGATTGCAATGTTTATTTTTTTTTCTTAAAGCAGACATGTAAAACACAAATAACCCTACAATGGGATTAATGTCAGACTGTTTCAGAACCTAAAAAAATAGATGTACACAAAATATATTAGTAATGTTGATGTATGTTTTTCTATCTGAAAGGAAAGGTTTTGTGTTTTGGTTTTCTTGGTTTTTTCTAATATCTGAAGTCATCAAATAGAACAGAGAATAGTGACATGGAGTTTGATTAACAGAAAACATGTCAAATGAACTGTGAATAAGCTTGGTGATTTTTCCAATTGGGGAGGCAGAGACTAGTTGGTTTTGAAGTACCTAAATGAGTGTTGAATAGTTATATGCCATCTAATAACTTAAAGAAGTGACAGCCTGTCTCCTAAATGATTCCTTGCAGTCACCCCTGTTTGGATTCTAGGGGGAAAAAAAATTGAGTCTTTCTCCTGCCGGGTATAGCAGCAGAACCAAGAAAAACAGACCAGTAATGTGGTAAAGCTTCCAAAAAAAAGATAAATTGATCAGAAGATGTGCTTGGTCAAGGAATCTGATGGGTAATGGCGAATGATGCCTCATCACTGTGTAGAGAGGACCAAGAGCTGTTAGTCTGAAAACATCCTATGTTAACACAACTTGTAAATCAGTGTGCTCTCAGTGAAAGGAGTAGTGGGTAAGCTAGTGTTAATGTCAGATTTATGTTAACATGCACTAAGGAAATCAATACAAGGTAACACTGTTTGCATAGGGTAAACAGATTTCTGGCATGCTTGCTGCTTTTGATTATCCAAAATTGTGTATGCAGAGCTGTGTTTGCACTGCACTGTACAAACCAGAGGGTACTTCTCCTGTGTAGAGAAAGGAACACTTTTCAATCAGGCATCAGAAAGACCTTAGAGCCAATTTCCCTGTTGTTTGGCACAGGGGTAGGGCCTGCCCTTTACAACAGCTTGTCTCTTTGGTCTGAATCTTATTTGCTTGTTCCTGGGGCAGTCTCTTTAACTCTGCCAGGAAAGTGTAAACTGAATTCTTTGTATGGAGTAGGGACTGTGTAGGAAATCTTAGACACAACCAAAATACAGGACTTAGAAGAACCTGATTGAGGAAAAGGTGCACATAAGGATGCTCAGAATGTTTCTTTCTTTGCCATGCGGTTAGATCTGAAAGGCTGTATGCAAACCTAGTCACAAATAGTCTTTGATCAGAACTGTACTGATTTTAAATGCTTTTTGAAATCCTAATCTGTTTTCTCATTAGTGGCTGAAATTTTCATAAGCTGCAAATTACAGCATATCTAATAAAAAGTTGGGATAATTTGCATCTCTACAGCTCTGGTATTTCCCTCCCATGCTGTGGTACTCCCTGTTTTATACCTTTAATATCCAGTTTTTAGGTTAGCGTAACTTTTTCCTGGGAGAGCTGTTAGTGTGCTTGGTCTCTCACCCCTTAATGAACTGTGGATTGATTACAGCTAATGAAGCTCACAGTAGCCCATTTTAATTTGAGGCTAATTTTTCTGGGTCCAACGAAAACCTATAAACCATAAAGAGCATAAATGGGGCCTGGCTGAAGGCCTGAGGTTGTTCAGTCCTCAATTCCCTTTCCTGCCCTCATGCTGCTAAAAGTTATTTCTTTTCATAATGAGCTGAGGATGCACTGCTCCCAGCAGGACTGGGCTGTGGGGAAGCAAAGAGGTTTTGCCAGCCTTTGGCTGCTGCTGCTGTACCAGGTGTGATGGACAGGGGCTTCAGACTCTGAGCAATGTCTTTGTACCCCAGAGGAAGGGTATGCCAAGCTTCATATACCAGTTTTCATTTTCCACGAGTGAAAGCTTATTTTCTCACATCCCCAGCCACAGAGATATCTCCAGTTTGGGAACTGATCCAGTTTACATCTGATAATTTTTACCTTTTTGGGAACAGTTTCATTAAAGCAAAACCTTTCTCAGCAAGGAAGATAAAGAACTACTTCACCAAAAAGCGTATTTCTTTCTTTCCTTCTACCCTAAAAGAGCAGGTTAGTTTTTTATAGTGAACTGTTAGGACATATTTCCCCTTAAAAGGATACATCTTCCAGATTTCAAATGTGCAAAATATCTTTATGTGGTCAGTAACTTTTACACAGATTCCTATTTAGGTAAGAAAATTGGGGGGGGGGGGGGGGGGGGGGGGGAGGAGAGAGAATGTTGCTTTTTGCTACAGCTTCACTCCAGAAACAACAGTATCTGCACCATTTATTTCTAGATGGCACTGATATTTGGTTTCTGCACCACACGATGGAAGACTGATTTTCTTACTGCTTCTCCCAAACCCATCAGTATTAATAACCCAAATAATAAATCTAAAAAGAACTCCTCAACTCCCTCCTTTACAAGAGCAGCCTCTGCGTGTTGTGTTTTGCTTGATATAATATTTCTGCTTTGTTTAATTCAGAAGCATTTATTTTTCCTTCCATCATTCATTTTACTGCATTACATTAGCAGTTATGTGGGGATTCAGTTGATTAATGACTAATTTCCACCCTATGCATGCTCAAGAGGAACCTGTTCTCACAGTACTTCCCTCTAAAATAACGTATTCTTGAAAGAGGGGGGAATTTAGGGGAGCAAAACTTTCATGCAAAAACAAAAACCCAGTAGAACTGCAATGGAAAAATGGGACATGTTGAAAAATTTGCTTTTCAGTAGTTTCCTGGGTAAGAGAGCACTTACTGAATTGAGTGCCTGTATTCACGCTTTCCCCAGCAGCCAAAGCTTTTACCAACCAGTTTGTGTCTCGACCCTCTAAGAGGCTAAACTGTACTGACTTAACTGGCTGTTTGAATTCTTGCCCGCTTATTTTGGTTTCCTTCTTAGAGAGCTAGAAATTGATGGCTAAACACAGAATCATGATCTTTACTCCCCAGAGAGGGAACAGAAGAAAGAACAGCAAATGCCATTGCTCTAGGTCATGCTATACACATTGCTGGCAGAATCAAGAATTGGTCCCAAATCCAACTGTTTGCTTAGTTCTTCATATTCATGCTTGTGGTATTCCTGATCTGAGCTTCCCCAAAACAGTCCATAAAAACTCCCTGAATTGCTAAATGTATCCTCTAAGACATCAAAATCAAAAAATGGGCAATTGGCTCTCAGCAATGACTGAAGACCTCCAAACCCCCACCCCATGCTTGGAAGTGTGCAACACTACTGAGTGCCACTACCTTTGCAGGGAGGAAGTTGTGTAAAAGTGAACCTGAGATTTTGCAGTGCAATTCAGTGAGGTCCTGGTAGTAGCTGGTCTGTGAGGGATCCGAGCCTTTCTCTGCAGGATAGCCACATATCTTTTACTTGCAACATTTTAATCATTTGTATGTTCATTTACCCTTAATAATAAAACAGAATCCAGTGAAATACCATAGGTATTTTGGCAACTGCTCTTTTTCAAGGAATTAACTAGTTAAATTAGTATGTCAGCAAGTGAACTGAAATGCAGGCAGATACTGCATACAGCAGATCTGAATTTCATTGGTTTGCACATCACAAAAGCCATAGACATATGGCAAAGGACACCAACGAACTGACCTCCGGTTGCTTCCTAATGCTTCCTCTGAGGCTGCTACAATCTTTTAATAGGTATTCCAGTGCAGTCATAGACTCTTCCTTTTTTTTTTTTTTTTCTCTTTTATTTTGTTTTCCTGTTGGAGATGACACAGAGGCAGAGTTCCATTGCTAAATCAATTAGAAAGAAAACTACAGGTGCTCTTGTAATGCTGCTTGCAGGAAGACATATTTCCTGATAAATTAGTTCCTCTGACATGCTGTTAATGAGAAATTGAGAACCATGTTGTACTGTGTGCCTGGGCTTGACTGACTTAAATTTCTTTTCTTTCCACTTCAGGTGTAACATATATTAGGGAAAAAAAAGTATAATAATTTCAAGAGCAAAGTAGATTTTTTTTTCCCTAAGATGCACATTTATGCATCAGTCTAGACACATGATTGTTAGTATGCTGATAAGACTTTCCTTTGCCAGCTTCAAGGATGAACAAAAAATGTTCTCTCTCTGATTACTAGCAGCTAAAGCATCTTGTCAAAATTTTTGGAAGTGAACTTGTGAAGTCAGAAATGAGCATGTAGCATCTTAACAGCAAATCACAAGACAGAAGAGCTGCAACATAAAATCAGTCCCAAATACAACATACTTATTTGGATTATCATCTTTTCCTGTCTTAGACTTTGACTGTGAGTCTGTGATTTGCTTTGTGAATGAAGTTTTAGTCAACTATTTTGGATGGACTGATATAAGCGTCTAGGTTCTGATCCTGCAAGGTATAAAATGCCTTGTAAGAGCATGTCTAGTGTCCATTGTAATGGAAGTAAAAACATTCAAATGCTGTATCTCTCTTCTTATGAATACAAAATGGACATTTCAGCATCAAAATGGTTCTTTTGTACTATCATTAGACCTCATAAAGTGGAAAACAATCCCAGATTCCAAAACAAAAATCATGCACTTGCTCTGTACATTTTACTGGGAAGTTACCATCCATACCAGGGCTGGAAAATGAGAAGCAGGATCCCTCGTCTGTCACAGTTCGTAGTCACAGTACAAACCTGCCCTCCCCAGCCCTTAAACTTAGAATACCACTCTAAAGTGTAACAGCTGAGAAGTCAGCACCCAGACCCTTTTGTTTTGCCTGGTCTGTGGAGGAAAACCTCCACACACAAGAGGAAGTTTGCAGTGTAGCTACTGAGTATTAAACTACCGCAGCAAAAATATCTAGATTCTCTCTTTATCAGTGTCTCAGGGACTTTTGCCATGATTTCTGAGTTTGTTTGGTTTGCAGGCAAGTTTGGTATTGACCTTTTTTTATTTTTATTTTTTCCCTGCCAAGGGCAGTGAGCAGGTTGTACTGATCCTAGTTAGCTAAAATCTCTCTCAGTGGAGCACAGACTCCATCCCGGGCTAACTCACAGTACTTAATATGTCGTAATTCTATTTTAGCAGCTGAAATTTGTTAGCTGTTCATAAGCAGCCTGGTCTCACAAGATCATTTTTCTTCTGCAGGTAATTACTTTTCCCCATGAGATTTTACAAAGGCAGTGCATATACAAGCACACACACATATTCTATTTTTATAAAATCCTCTATTTGCTGTTTCATTAGGAAGTGCTTAATCTTCATGTCTCTAGTGATACATTCTGCCTTTGTGTTCCAAGTCTATTGGTCTCATTTTTTATTAGATGACTTGCTTCCTGTTAGTCCTTCCTTATTTTGGTGTGTCTCTTTGAAATCATACTTTTTGTGTTTGACACAAAGTGGAACTGAAAAGTTTTTCAGTACAGTTGCTGTCAAAGGCATGGTCCCTGACGCAGCAGGGTAGGTCAGTAGTTAAAAGTCTTCATGCTTTGCTAATGTAGATAAGAAGAGCTCTACTGAAGCCAGCAGAACTGAACAGCTTTGCTGATGTAGATAAGAGCTCTACTGAAGCCAGCAGAACTGAACCAGTTTGCATCAGATGGAGATGCAGTCTATATATTTAAGGATGGAGTGGATGCTTTTTAAAAAGTAAGTTAGGGTTTTTTTCTAGTGACTATTTTAGTTCGTCACATCTTACGTGCAGTCCATATTACAGTTCATGGTGGACTAAACCATGAGATGTTTCCACTCA
This sequence comes from Myiopsitta monachus, assembly GCA_017639245.1. NCBI lineage: Eukaryota > Metazoa > Chordata > Aves > Psittaciformes > Psittacidae > Myiopsitta > Myiopsitta monachus. The sequence continues at coordinate 23,799,342 of CM029926.1, read as the reverse complement.
GATGTATGTGGACCTGACTTCACAAAATGCCAAGCTTATGAACATTAAACATTCTTTTGTTTCTGTTTCTACAGTAAAAGTTAGGAGCTGATTTGCTAGATGAAAAGCTTATCTTTAAATAAGTAGCTAACCACAGTCTGTCAAAACAAAGTAATTGACCAGTCAACACAAGTTGAGCCCCACAAGAAATTGTATTCTTTGCTTTGTGATTACTTTAGATAAGTTCAGGATAATCTCCCTGATCTTTACTAATTACTTACTAGGCAAAATCATGGACAAGTGCAACCCCTGCATCAACTCCTGTAAGCCACTCTTGCTCATCTGTGGGCAGTGTTTGTGCAGTGCTTAGGAGGTCTTTTTCTTAGTGGCTTAAGAAGGGATGAAAAGTTTTCTCTCCATAAAAAAGTGCTATCAAAAATGGAAAAAGAAAATAAATGAAGAGAAAGTCATTCCAGGATGCTATTTGCATGTGAGTGGTTGTATTAACAAAATTGCTGTTAACAAATGTCTAGATAAGCCCTTCTCGCCACTGCACATATGGGTTGTTAAGTAAGACCAGCCTTTTTGCTCAGACACTTGAGATGGTATCATACCATTTCTGTGTAGTTGGTACTTCCTATTTTATCTTCTACTACTCCCACCATACCCCTGAATACATATAATTTGCAGTATTTAAAGGGCTGGCTACGACTTCACTGAGCTCACTAGTGAAATCTCCACTGTTGTCAATGGCATGACGTAAAACCCAGATAATTCCATGTTTTACAATGAACCACCCAAAGTCTGCTCTGAAGGGCTGCTTGAAGGCAGCATTCTCTGGGACTGAAACAAGAAGGTCCTGCCAGTGCTCATATACCTAGCTAAAAGCCCTTTGTCTCTTGATTCTTACCAAGTGCTTGCTCACCATGCTCAGTAATGCACACCCAGTGATGGTGTACATTTATTGTTTTGAAGGAAAACCTGCTTCCTTTCCACCATGTTCTCTTGTATTTTTATCAGCTGCGTATCTCCTCCCTCACCCATTAGTAACTTTGTATAATAGCAAGGCACTGCTTACAATAGTTTAGTTGCATGCCATCAGAAATAGTGTGTGATCACAAAAAAGTACAATGTTATACAAAGCAGTATACCAGAGGAAAAAATCTTATCAAACAAAAGCCAAAGCAAAGAAAATCAGAATGTGTGTTAAAGATAAATCTTATGTCATGACCTTAAAAAACTCCAGCTGGGACTCCGCTATTCAGAATAGCTCTTGGAAAATATTTTCAAAGGTTAGCTGCATGTGAAAAAGGACCAAAATTAACTTTGATCACCCAGGGATTTGCATGCTTCCCACATGCTTGTGGGAGCCACCAGAAGTCCCTGTACAGATGACTTGAACAGAGGAAGAAATAGTTCAGCTTTCCAACCAAGCGAGCAGGAGTGAATGTTCTGTAAACATTTGAATATCAAAGGAGGCCTTTTAAAACCAAAGCCCTACATCACAGGAAGCCAATTTAATGAACACACACCAGAAAAAAAAAAAATTAAAAAAAGAAAAAAAAAAAGAAAAAAAAATTACAGGGCTGCAATACATTACTTGGTGAAATTGCACCTTTTTGAGGCCTGTCATTTTCCAAAGACTTTACTGTGCAGGCCAAGGAGCAGGCTCTGATCTGAACCTTGTGGTGTGATTAGTAGGGCAAGAGAAAGAAGCTTAGGTTCAGAAAGTACCTGGATTAACACGTAACATTTGAGAATGCTCCTGAAGCCAGGTGCTACTAGAAAAGCAGTAGACACTTGGCATGCAGTAATCCTTTCAGGAGGTTTAATGAAACTTTGTCTCACAGATAGTTCCTTCTGGATTATAATTTCTTATTATTCTGTGTCCTTGCTGAATTGCTTCTTGCTGATCAAACAGAACTATTACAATACGTAAAAGCTGTGTTGAAGTCTAGGCTTGGTTTTCAATGCATGTTTTCAGATGGACAAAAACACAGAAAAGCCTTAAAAAGCTGTCTTGTGGATAGATCCCTTGAGTGCAATAGTTCCAGTTTAATGAAGGGGAAATTACATTCCTGTCAATTCTGTACCACATAGTCCTATGCACCAAGAACTTCCATTTGCCTCCAATGAATCAAATACAAAAGTATGAGATGAAACCAGACCTTATTAATTTCAGCTGGTTTTTTTTCTTCTTTCTAGAACTCCTTTCAAAGTAGTAGGACTATTTGCAGTCTCTTGGAGCTTCACTTTGTAAACATTAACTTCAGATACGCTCATTTTTGAGCAAGCACTGAAATACTGATGACCATGCCTACCCTGTGTAAAGTTTCTGTGCATCTTACTGGCAAACACAAGCAAAAGTTTTTTGTGTTTTTCCTTTTTTTTTTTGTTTATAATGTCAGAAGTATGAATGGGTTCACCAAAGGATTCATGTTTCTTAATAGTACTCTAGTTGTTACTTCCAACTCCAGATATCTCTGTACCACTAATCACAATATATCTGGAAGCTGTACTGAGGAAAAAAATGTTCTCACTATGTCCTCATTATTATATTCCTCAATTAGCACTAGGTCCCTGTTGGAGCTGGAAGACTGAAGTTGATGGGCTTAGCTCCACCCCAGTTCAATGCTTATGTCCACCTTACATGCAAAGCCTTTACAAAAAAAATCTGGTTTTGATATAGAGAGCCTGACAAAGGCAGGAACAATGTACCTATGCAGGAGATATAGGAACAGAATCACAAGTATGATGGGAGATAAAAGATGAAAAAGAATTACGTCAGTATAGACCCACTGATGGCAATGAAAATGTACTGATTTACATCAACTGCAGTCTTTACTAAGTTAACAATATAAAAGGATCACTGAGAGTATAACAAATGTTTCTCTCTAGCCACAATGTGTTACAACCAGCCATGGCTGCAAGTTGCATGTGCTTACTCCAGAGTTTAATTTGGTGCAGTAGCTATCATTATGATATGGCTTAGCAAATGATTTATGTTGGTTTTGTAGGTAGCTGACAACAGAGATCTCCCAGTAAAACTGTATCTTTGAGGTACAGGAAGAGAAGTGAGTGACATCTCAGATGACATCGCCACATTAATCTGTACAGTGGTATTTGTGCTGTCACAGTCCATCTACATGAGCAAAGGACACAGAAGAAATGCATGACCATAAAGATCCTCTGATCAGGGGTGGGAAAATTACTTCATCTTGTGATGATCAATTCAACTCTGGAGGGTGTCGGAAGGGATAGTTCTCCTGGGGTTATCAGGGGGAAAAGTTGTCCCTGCATAGGCCACTGGATTTAGCAGAGTAGTCAGTGTGTTTCCGGACTAGCGTGTTTTCCTCGTTTCCTGCATCTATAGTGTGAATAGGTTTGTCCTTAGATTTAGCAGCTTGAGAAAGGAAAGTGGGGAAAATCCATTGCTCTAAGAAATACTGCTGCAAATTGGCATTGCTATGGTTTCCCCTGGGGTGTTTGGAAATGACCCACCAGAGCTGAGCTATTTGGTCATACTAATTTGACATCATCAGAGGATATACAACTCGGGCAAATCTGGGGAAGCAGCTCTGGCCCAGCAGAAAGTAATGAAAATTGAGTGTGCCAGAGATATTGCAAAGGGTGAGCAAACTGCATCCCTGAAAACCAGTGAGTATGCATAAAATAACGACAGTTCATACACATTACTTATCTGAGGAAGCATGTGGTAAAGATGATCTCGGTAGCTACGGCATGTCTTGTGACCTGTCTCTTCTACATGGAATTGGCCCTGTTTGAAAGCAAAAGCACCTGGAAAACAGGCTGCTTTACATATTTTAAAGTAACCAATTATTAAAATATTTTTAAGCAATTATGCAGAAAGAATCATATTTCAGAGTTACTGACTCTTACAAATAATAGTTTAGAGAGAAAAAAAAGCCAAACAAACAAAACCCCCACAAATCATGGCTGGCATGTGGTCATGAACAGAGACAGGACTATGGTTTAGATGAACTGTGTGTTCCTGGATTAGTAATTCTCACTGTGTTGCTTTGCCTTTGAGTGTTGCAACCAGGGCAAGACTGATGACTGAACTGGTCCTCAGAAGCACAGAAAAGACATAAATGTGATCTGGAGAACTGAAACTGGAGCATGTGCCTAGTATAAGCTAGGCACACAGGGAATTTAAGGAAGCTTCCTTTATGAACTAAGCAGATATGTAATAATAGATCTGTAAATATAATTATTAGTAGTACAAGAAGGTGTAGAAGCATCTTTGTTAAGAACATTTGCAGTTATGAAAGCATGCACTGAAATAGATAGTCATGCTGTGGTTAGCACACTGTGAACTTCCCATGTTTTATCTCTGAAACAATTTGAGACCACCCATCTGCTTCTGTTCTGCAAGCTGCCTTGTGAGAGAAATTGCTTTCCATCAGCACATAGCTTGAAACATTAGTTTGCATTGTTGCTTTCTCTCTAGCATAGCCCATATGAGTAGATGCCACCAAAGGATTCATGCATAGTCTAATGTGCTGTGGCATGGGAATATGTCCAGAACAAACTTCCATGCTGTGAATGTAAAGAAACTATTCAAAAACAGGAGCAGGAATTAATTGAATTTTCTTTCCTTTCCTTCCCCCCCCCCCCCCTCCAGTTTTTCACTTCTACCTTGTTAACTGAGAGAACAAAGGAGTGAGAAGGGCAAATGGGTAGGGGGAGACAATGTTTAGTATGAAGTCGTTGCTTTTGACATGTGCTTGTCTCATTTGTATCTCTTCTGTGTGTGGAGTTTGTCTAAATGTCTGAAGAGTGAAGCTTGCGAAAGACTCCCTCATCTGTGATTCTGCTGTACCTATCTGCTCTACAAAACTTGACCTTTTCCATGTTAAATGATGTCTGAATTGTTAAAGCTTTTGAGGGGACAAAAAAGGGGAATTATAACTGTTATTATGTAAAGATGAAAAAAGAAGTTTGTGTGGGGTTTTGTTATTTTTTTGGGTTGGCTGTTTTTTGATTTTGTTTTTTGTTTTTCCTGATAGCAAGAAATCAAAAGTTTCCTTACCACGTTGAGGAAGACAGCAAGGCCAGTATCTTCTGCATAAATTCACCCTCTTGTATTTCTACCAGATTACAACACTGTGTCACTCCAGTCTCTCTGTTTTTAGGGAGAAAAATACTAAAACCTAAATGACGTTATAATGATCTTAAAAGCCGTGTTTGTTCATAATTTTTTTTAAGTTGGCTATAAATCTGCAGAAGATTGCATGTACAAGGTTCAGTGTTCAGCACTGAAAAGATCTGCAGATGTTCAGTAACAGTTCTGTCATGCTGTGAACACGAAAAGCTTGGCCCTTTTGGATGTTAAAGAGGATGTTGATTAGTCCTGATGAAATGTGCCATAAAGAGCAGAAGAAATTTATAAGGCAGATCAAAGGTGTTAGGGCCTTCAGAACAGGCTGTCACACCACATGGCAGGGCTGCGTGCACACCTGACAAAGGAAGCAGCTGAAAGCAATGAGCCCAGGGGTTATTTCTCCTAAGATTTCTTGCACTTCTCTTTACACAGAGGTAGGTAGGCAAAAAGCAAAATGCAAATGGGAAGTCAGAAACTCGAGCAGTTACAAAGCATCTGAGGAATTAGCAGGCCAAGCATGTTTTGGTGGGTGCAGTTTTTAATCACTTTTCTTACGTGAATGATTATTTTGCCATTGTGGGTGTGAGAAATTGTGTGAATGAAAGATGGAGGGGGTGGGAAAACGAGGGGGAAGAATCAGGCAAGAAGAGAAATTACTCCCAGAAAAGAAGCTTCCAAGTCCTTAATCTTAGCCTCTCCTTTGTGTCCCATGCTACTGCAGTACCTCCTGTCCTCTGTCTTCTTTCTTTTTTTACTTATTTCTGTGCTGAGAGGAACAAGATTAGAAGAAAGGCCAGGATTCTGCAGACACAGCTAAACACTTTGATAGTACTCACATTATTTGCCTTCACATTCCTGGTATCAGTATAGCAGATGTTCCCATAACATTTGGTGAGGAAGCCTGTAGCTGACGGAGAAAAAAAATTAATTCTCTCATGTTTCTGATTAAAAATAGCAACTGAAGCAAGGACTTCCCCCATCTGTGCAGTCATTTTTGGCTTGGGTGACGGATCAGCTGGTTTGTGGTTTAACATAGGGGCCTCATGGTGTTTTTATGATTCTGTTCAAATGTTATTGTGTGTATAGGCAGCTATCAGCAGTCTGTGTGTTCCGAATGAAAAACTTAAATGTCATACAGATCGAGACCATGGTAGGGCAGGTGTTGAAGCAAATTTGAAGTTAAAAAAATAAGCAAGTCCATCTAAAATGCAGATCATCTGGAGCCAGCAAAAAGCTTGAAAAAGATGTGTACTCCTGAGTCTTTGTTTTCTTCTTTCAGACAAGAATAATGCTCCAATTTTTATTTATTTTTTATTTTTCTTTTCCACACTACAAGCAAAACTACCCAAGGTTGATTTTTGAGTTTGCACTTACTCATTCTAAACTGGTTGTTATTCCACACTGTTTGCTTCAGCAACTTCAATTTCATTTTAGTGTGTCATGGGTTCAGCAGTAGCAGTCACTTTTCTCCTTCTTGGTAGCTGGTGCAGCACTGTGGTTTTGATTTTGGGCCTGGGAGCAGCGCTGATAACACCAGTGTTTTCAGTTACTGCTTGGTAATGTTTTGGTCTGACCAAGGACTTTCTGAGTCTCATGCTCTGCCAGGGAGGAGGGGAAGCCAGGAGGAAGCAGAGACAGGACACCTGACCCAAACTGACCAAAGAGGTTATTCCATACCACAGCACGTCATGCCCAGGTTGTGAAAACAGAGAGCAGAGACCTGGAAGGGTGTGGTGGTGCATTGGGGGGTTTGCTGATGGGTTGCGCTTGAGCAGTTGTATTCTCTTGCTTTATATTTCTCTTGTATTATTATTGGTGGTAGCAGTAGTGATTTGTGTTATACCTTAGTTACTGGACTGTTCTTATCTCAACCTGTGGGAGTTGAATTCTTTCTATTCTCCTCCCCGTCCCCACAGGACTGGGGGAAGAAAGGGGGGGGGGGGGGGGGGGGAGGGAGAAAACTTCGTGGTTGACTGGACTTAAACCACAACATAGTGTTATCTGATTTTCAAGTCAGTATTTTCTTGAAATCAATGATATTTGGAAATTGGGGGTACCTTTAATGATCTGAACTGAGTTAATTTTTTCTAAGTGATAAGAGAGTTTTTGATTACATCAGCGAACTGAATGCAGGTCGTGCCAGTTTTAGGAGCTACCCAAACTTCCCTATTCCACAGAGAAACTCTTATAGCAACCAGGCTGGACAGAGAAACTCTCTTCATGATGCTTGGTCCAGCTTTTCATCTTTTCTTTTTTTTTTTTTTCCTTTACCTTGTCTTCTAGTACCAGCAAGGACTAGATTCTTTTTACCTCAGCAGTGTCCTACAAATACCTTCTAATCTAAAGCCATCACTAGTCTTATTAGACTAAAAGGTTTTAATTTCTGCTTGCTAGTAGTGATAGGCATTGTGAAGTAGGCACTGCAAAGTAATGAAGCATCTGGTGCTTCCTTTTTTGCTATATTTTTCATCTCATCAAACCTATTTATATTCATTCTCTTTCCCACTTAATCAGACTCCTGTCCTGCTCTGCTAATGGTGTGTTTGTTGCAAAGATTTAAAAATATATAGAGAAATAATACTTAAAGAAAGGGTGAGAAAGAGGCACAGGGTTGATAATATTCTCCACTTATCCCAGACTGGGTTTCACTACCACATGTAATGCAGAGAGCAAATACCCTTCACTTTGATTTGTGATAAAGCAGCTCTTAGAAATGGTTGGTGGGAAAGCTGTTGTGCATATGCTTAAGGCCCTAAATTGCAAACACTATCAACAAATAAGAAAGAGTCAGGAGGCAAATGAGGGTCTAAAGATGTGAATAAAACCAGATAGTACCAAGCACTAAGTCGGCAGTCAGGAATACTGCACTGAAGCCTGCTAACCATCAAATCAGCTGACTGGCCCTGTCTTGCCCAAATTGCAGTAGCAGTGGCCATCCTTGGTCTCATTTGAAAAAACTCATTATGGAACAAGCTGGACTTATTTAAGTACCATAACTCTTGTCCTATATCTCCTGCACTAGAAAATTATGTTTATATAAGAGCAGTTTTTACTGTTCTTACACTTTCCCACTCTCAGCTAAAGAGATTAATGCTATTCTCACAGTATTTATTTATAAAGAAAAATTATTCTAGTTGGGGGGTGACATTTATGCTGATTTTACCACAGCCTTTTCACTGCCTATGTCTTTTATTATAGCTGTATTTCTTTCATTGCCTGATGTTCATCCCTTCTTAGAAGCAAAATATTTTACCAAGCTGACCATCTGATGAAACATTTTTTCTGCTAGGTTCAGAATATACTTACAAAGTAGTACTGGAGGATTGAAGATACATAACATTTTCAGACAGCATGCATAGTATGAGGGTGATAAAGATTTATGGGAGACATAAGAGAAAGGAGGGAATCGCTTCCTTAGGATGATTAAGCGATTTTATTTACAGCATAAACTGGACACATGCAAATTGTGTATCCACTAAACACAATACTACTTTAGATTTGAGGCAGCTGGAGATGAATGAGTTGGTATTAATTTTCACCTACTTATAAATGCTAGATCAAGTTAAGGTTTAGGATATATCAAGTATTCTTAAGGGTTTGGGGTTTTTTAAAGAAGGCAGGAAAAGCAGGGGTGTTGCAATTATCCCTAGAGAGACCACTGCAAGTAAAATAAAATGAAAATGCAAATCCAGATTTCCAAGAAAAGTAAATAACAGAAGGTAGTGCAAAGCTAAACCACACAGGCTATTTAGGCTCTGCCATCTTGTTTTTCTTCATAGTTCTTTCACACCATTACAGGAACTGGTGAGAAGTGGGAGAAGTTAGGTTCTGTGCCTGTGTCTTGCCTCTCCCATCATATTCAATCTTGCTTTCCAATAAATTAATCTGCACTCCCCACTGCTGACACTGTGCAGGAGAAGGGAAACAACTAGGGTTCACCTTCCCCATAGGAGAAGGGCTACGTGTGCAGTGAAGCCTAGTAAAGAAGCACCAAAGTATCTAACAGAGGTCCCAAGAGATGCAGAGAGGTGGGAACCACTCCTGTGTCTGGCACAGAATTGAAGTAAGTGGCAGAAATGAACAAAAGCCAGCCTGGATCAGACCCAGTGATCAGTGAATGGCAATGGAGTGAGTTGCTCACCCAGGCATATTGTGAAACCGGTTTTTGTGCACTTCAAACTAAATACAGAAAAACACAGCATGTTATTTTCTTTAGAGTGAATTTCCTTGGGTGATGGCAGAACAGGGAGTAATAAAGCCTATTCTCTGGTGGGTCACAGAGCTGCCCTGAACTCTTAGCATTTCCTATTCAATATTCTATTGTCATCACACTGAGCTGCTGCTTTCCATCAGATTTAGGACCTGTGAGCAACACCAATTGAATCCTACCCTTGCTTGTTCATACACATATCAGGTATATTTCTTGTGAGCTAGATCATGCTTCTGAGAGCAAATCAGTGAACATGAAGCAGGCTGGCTTTTGTATCTTTTACTCAATACCATGTACTTTGCACATATTCCCTTTTACCCCTTTCCCAGTATTTTCCACAGGAACAAAAATTGCTCAAGTGTAAGAGAAAAATCTCACCAGCTTTACAGGTTTCAATTAAACACATCCATTAATGTTATCCTCATATGCTTATTTATAAACACAATTTATTCTTTTCTGCAAGTCATTCATGTAGCTGCTACTGCTGCTATAGAAGTGCTTTCCTTCACTGCATATTTTACTATCAGCATATTTCTTTAGCTACTTTCCATTTGTCCTACCTTAGAAATAAAATATTTCATTGAAATGTCCATTCGATAAAATATTCCCCTTTAGACATATATTTACTCAATGAGTATTTGAAAAGTAAATTTGTATAATATTTAAGGCAGAAAGAGGTGTCAGCAGCAATAAATTAGTGGCAGGCTAACCTGCAGGTTTTTAGGCACTCTCTTCCTGCGATAATATACAGTATGTCATTGTTAGTAGGGATGTACATACTCCTGTAGGTCTCAATTCAAGAAAGACTTATGGACATGATTTGAAGAGTCAAGTGCACCAGCTATCCAAACTGGAAAGGGCTTTAAGTACATATTTGAACTGTAGAATGAAGCTTCCCTGGGGAGTCTGGGGAGCTCATAAGGCCATGTCCTTTAAGAGTTCCCAAATCAAAAAAACAGAAGAGCTTCAGCAAAATACAAAAGTAAGCGTTTATTATATGTAAGCATGGTGTTCATTGCAAATTTAAGCATGGCTTTTAATTTAGAACAGGTGGCATTCTGCATTCAGAGTTCAAGTTTATCCCAAATCCCTCAGCAGAATATTCCATCAACCCATAGGGGTTTCTCCAGGGGCCAAATGTGGTTAGCTGTCAGTGCCTAGGTTTCAGCCAGTGGTGCTGCTGGTTAGTTATTCTTCCCTTTGACTGTATTACAAAGCCTGAAGCCTAGTTCCTTCCCCACCCACTGCTCAAATAGGAAGAGCCAACAGGCACATGTAGGTGAGCCAGCGGCGTTGCTAGCAGTTCACTTTACACAGCTTTGCAGTGCACAGATTCCTGCTCTAATCCATCCATGAAGGCTCAAGCTCCTTTCTGTAGCCTCAGTTATATGTTCAGCTGTTATAAACTGGTATAGCTACTCTGCTTAAGTGGTGCAAGTTCTGCTCCCAAAAATGCTATGAGACTCCAGTGTAACTGAACTTAAAATTCATGAACACTTGAATGTCCTGAATGTGATATACATCATGAATTACACAGGCCACAAGACAATGCAAAGATTTACCTCACTATTTGTGAGCTCATTTCCACAATCTCCTGCTTAATGCACTACGTTTGCTAACCAAGGAAGACTGAAAACACAAGGAAATTAAGTGCAGAGAAAAGACCCTATCTCTGTGCTACTTCCTCTCAGGGTTGCTGTTGTAGGTACTTTGGCAACTGGGGACCATATGTGTATTACAACAAACGCAGAGGGACTCCTCTGTAACTGACTAGTGTTTATAAAAGGCTATGCAAAAGGTAAGCTGCGTGTATTATTTTAGCCCCTTTGTTGACTCATTACACAGTAAATAAAAGCCCTAGAAGACAGGGGAGGAGTATACAGATTGATTTGAAGGTAAATAACTCCCATGCATTGCTCTTTTCTAAAATCCTTGTTACACTGCAGAGCATGGAAGAAGTCCTTTTCCTAAAGTAATTCCACATACACACATCCCCAGTTGTGACCCAAGTTAGGCTTTCCCAGAGTGTGCCTAAAAGGAATAGAGAGGTTTTGCCTCTAAAAGAAGCCAGGTGCCACATGTTATCGCTCTAGGCCTCTGTTGTTCTTACCAGAGGTAGCAGCTGCCAGTCCCTTTAAGTCTGGGAACTGCTGCCTTCCATGGGCATTTCACTCAGGGTCCTATGGATCTTGCCTCCTCTGCTCTTTGCTGTGGGTGACTAGTGGGTTTTCTCTCTCCATTTGATGAAAGAATGGTGTGATGTTGCTCTGTAGCAAGAGTTAATGGGGCTGAGGGGCAGGAAATTTAAATATCATATTTGTGTAGTATCACTCAGGGTGGACATGGTAGTTCAGGTCGGCATTAACTTGGTGATCCTGCTTTCCCAAGTCACTTCTCTCTTCTCCATGGTAACCTCAATGTATACTTTTAAAGCTAAATGATACTGGAATGCTTAACATTATCGACATTATCTCGTTTTTTTTCTTTATGCTGGTTATCCCAACTCTTCTCTAACCATAGTGAATGAGGAGCTGGTGGGTTGAAACAGCATGCCAGCGTAGCTCCCACAATATGCTCTCTTCACCTGTCTGTGGCCCTGTTAAATGTGTAATCCCCTGTTTCTGACAAATTAATCTTTTCTGTATGCAAGCACTAACTGTGACACTACAAGAAGATGATTATGCTTGCACACAGTAGAGAAGTAGCAGAGGAATGTGCACTTTGAACACTCCTTTAAGTTCCCATTTCTTGTGTATCATGGTAATAAAGATGTATGGAAGAGTGAAAATGAGAATTTCTAAGATTAATATAAGTGCTTACAAGGGGCTTTGTGAATGCCTCATAAAGTCTTCTTGTTGCTGTGCAAAGCCATCAATTAAATTAATATTTCTTCTTGGAAAGTTTTGTTAGGAATGTATCATTGAAATAGATTTTGAACTTTAAAGGTAGTTTCAGAAAAGAAGCACAGGCTTGAGGCTAGAATGAGAAAGTGGATGTCAACTTTATTGGTGTTTTTCAGTGCCCATTTTCCAACGGTCAGCTAGACTGACCTGGACACTCTGCCTGCTGCTGGGGCATTTCTTTCCCTGACACTGGGCTTAGGTGGCATATGATCTGGTGTGGGTGGGGACAGATTCAGAGCCCTTCCTCACATTTTCACTCCTTTTCTTCACTTTGTCTCCCAATTGTGCTTGGCAACACACATCCAGCGTTAAACTCAACCTAAGTGTGGCTCCCAGCAGGGTAAAGCCCGTGGTTTGTGACGCAGGTGCATGTGAGAAGCCTCGGATGTCTGCTGTAGTTTGTTTTGCTAAAGGGAACTAAAGCATATCTCCAGCCAGTCTGTCTTCCTGTCCTCCTCTCCTCTGGGCTTTTTGAACACGAGACGAGGAGGATTTGCTGCAAGACGCTTGCTGCTGCTGTTACCATTTCTGTAGTTCTCATTAATTTCACAAAAGCCTTGTTTTGTCTTGCAGCCACTGGCAGCAGTTCACTGAGGGTGGAAGCAGGAGTCCTGTCTTAGAAAGAAATTTTATAGTGGTGGAGTGTCCAGGCCACAGATATCTTTAGTTATTTCATTTATGCATATTGGTGCACTACTTGTGCACTTGCTATGCAGAGTTCAGACTGTAATGTGGAGCAGCATGACACAGATACTACTAATTTTTCATCTTTGGCCTTTTCTTTCTAGCTCTCTTGTTAAAACCCAATTGAATTATCTCAGACTTAAAAAACCCTGTAAATTTAGTACCTATCAAGTAATTTATATTAGGGAAGAAAAAAATAAGGAAAAAAAAAAGAGGGGATTTTACTCCATTTTGTATAAAACACCCATATCCTATTTTTCCCCTACTGCCATGCCAATTAGCATTTACCTTTTCTGTGGCAGGATGATAAAAAGACTAAATATTGAATAAGCACAAGCAGCATCTAATTGATAAAAATATTTGTCCTTGGATATAGGTGGACACACTAGAGGGTAAGGCTGGGATACTTGTGAGATGGAATACTAAGTGAGAGAATTCCTGCTGGTGATCCCAATGATGTAGAGCACTGTTCAGTGTCTGTAATGACTGATGTAGGCTGTGGTTATAGTGGAAAACCATTTCCAGTTCACCTGTCTGCTTGCACTCATTTCCAAAATTTTTTAAAACTTCTACTATTTGGAAAAATTTTTCCTGTATTTTAAGATGCATTTTCATCAATGTCTGCTTTTGAAATAAAACCTTTTGTCTTCAAGCAGTGAAAGAGAGAAAAAGAACAACCACAGATCATGAATGTTTTTACAATGCTATGGTGTATTAATATATTCAGATTTTTTCTAATAGAGATTTTGATTATTAAAAATACAAATGGTTTAATTATAAATTATAATTTGATTTATAAGATGGTGCTACATATTAAATAATGCCAGATGGTGCCATGAGGGCATTAGCTCCTCGTAATAGATTCTGGGTGACAAGGGAATTAAAGGGGACAGAGTCCGGGAACCAAATTAAACAAGCAGTGAAAACTCTGCCAGAATAAAAATAGATCCCAAAGCATTTCTCACTCTCCTTCTCTCCCTCTTTTTAAAAAAGTTAAACATTAAAAAAACACCTACGTTTTGTTTTGTTCTGGTTTTGTATGCTTTCAGCATTTATGATTACGGCAGGACTCCAAAGGCAACAGCATGGATTAAATAGTCAATAACTTCATATGCCTTATAAGCTTCTTTCAATATGTTTGCATTGGTTAGTAAAAAAATCTATTGTTATGTACCACCATCTGAAAAATGCTTCTGGATTTAGAGCAGCCAGGTTTGTTCCTTGTGCTACTCCTAGGTAAGACCGTTCCCTTAGCACTAGTGGCTGAGGTACGTAATTTCCCTAAGTGATGTTTCTCTTCCTATACAGAATTAAATGAGCTACTACATTGACTTTACTTATAAACATGAGTTAAAAGGACCAAAACATATGCTTATACACAGAATAGTCCAAATACCACTGAAGTGAACTTCCTCTCCCAAAGGTGTGAGAGGGAAAACCAGCAGGGTATGCAAATACATAAATTGAAATTCCAGCTTCATAAATATTGTTAGCACTAAACTATGGGGGTTTTAAAAATAATTTGAATTTGATATTTGAATAGAAATTTTCTGCTTAAACTCATGTGCGGAATGAGGTTCTACTTCAGCACTGACCTGAATATCTCTCTTCTCCTGGCCCTCAGTTCAGACTTTGTATCAGGTCATTGTATTTAAATATCTATCCCTGCCGTTGCTTTTCCTTGCATCTTAAAGGAATATTCTGGAGTCAACTAAAATATGCATGTTATAATTGCAAGCTTTATTTTGAGTGGTGTTCATTAAGAGGTTGCTTGTTCTTTGTCCAGTGATTTATTACTGTTATGTGAGCAATGTGTGGTGATGTAGTAATACCTTCACCCATCAAGTATATTCTCGTACCTTTCTAGTTTAAAGTTTGGTGTCTTTATTTGATGCCATTTTTTGAACACCTACAAAGACTTTTCCATCTTGCTGTACATGGATTCTTCTGCATGATGAATGCAGGGAGGGTGTATGAGACTGAAAGCTCTGTAAAATAATCCTTGTTATTGCAATAAGCATCTGAGGAGCCTGAGAAAGTCTTTAAGCTTAGCAAGTATCCCTTTCCTATGGGAGCTGTGCTTCTTTCTATTCGCGTCTTTTTTTTTTTTTTTTTTTTTTTTTTTTGTGAAAAGAACAGTGAAACAGTAGGGCCATCTTCCTTGAACTCAACTGCTTGTATTTTATACTGACATGCCTGATTCAAGAGCACTGTTTTTTTTTCTTGTATTCTTTATGTTCTTGTTGTGATATTTCATCTTTCTATTTAACAATGACCAATGACTTCAGGCTTTGCCTAATGTGCAGTGTTTATAAATGAATCAGAAAAGCAACATTGAACATATTTGCATCAGAAGATAATATAATGAAGTCGAACCAATTTTACCCCTGAATTTTCCTATTTAAAGTGCACTGGTCTTCAATGTAAGATGATTTAAAAAATGCTAAGCCTGAACTTTGGGTCTTAAACTTCAAATTTCTACCGTAGGTGATTCCAGTATCTCCAAATTTCTTTTGGTACTGAACAAAAGAAAAAGTTATGCTATCATACAGTTTATGAAGGGAGGAAATTTTATTTTCTGGTTTTATTTTCTATTTTTAATCTTATTTTTTATTTTATATTTTATTTGTTGTATTTAAAATTAAAACTACCTTAGTATGTTGTCTCTTCCTGCTAAGGTTAAAATATTTTATATTTGTGTTTTATTTTTACTTTTATATTATGGTATAGTTTTAACGTAATAAAAGAGTCTTGAAATATGAAATGAAGGATTTCAGTCACTAAGCATATTCCAGTAATTCTCATTCAAATATATAAAAAAAATTTCCCATTTCAACTGCAATGTTACAGTGTTTCAGAAGTATTTACTGATGAAAATAACTTATTTTTTTTTTCACTCATTTCTCAGAAGTGTGTGTTTCCATGTTCTTAAGTGGTGGTTTATAGTAAAAATAGAACTTGCATATTTCTACTCAGGCTCTCTGTGCCAAAAATAGTAGCAAGAATTCTCTGAATGTCTTAAACTTCACAAAACTCTGTTATCAGGAACTTAAGAAACCAAAAAACTTCTGACACAGCTCAGCTTCTGTTAAAGACAACTAATTTCAACTTTGCCACAGTTAGAAGGTCTTTCCTGCAACTGTCCAACCTCAAATCATGATCTTGTTGCATCTGATAAAAATCTTATAAAATCTAATATAATCCAGTTTGGAGATGCAAATTGCTCGCAGGAGAACTCAGAGGCATGTGTGTATGCACTTGTATATATGTTTCAATAGATATTACTCAGGTAATTGGTACTTTGAAACAATCCTCTCTCCAGAAACCCCCACTGTAAAATCCTCATCATTCACAGCAAAGAATGACGGTGTCTATCATGCTCCAGGAAGGTTAACCCAGAGTTTCCTTTCCTCTTGGAGCTCCATCTCTGTGATTTCTTCACAAACTACTCTCTTTCCTTCTGCAACTTTCTGCCTCTAATTTCATGAGCTATTTTCAAATATCTACATATTTAAAGGACTGAGTCAGCTGAAAGAAAAGAATATAAGCAGGAAAATATAACAATGTTGATAACCCATCATTTGATATTCTAATACTGACATATATTACCAAGCAAATGCTTCTGCCCAGTTGAAGCTGGACTGCTCAAGACACAGTAGGAAATAGGTTAACATCTGCATTGCAGTTCAAAGGCACTTCAGTCTTTGATTTGTCTTCTCCTGAGTGCATGGTTAATTCTCTAGAGAAATTTAATGATTAATTCTCTGGAGAAAGGCAGCCCATATAGCATAGGTCAGCAAGGTAAAATAGACTGGGAAAGATAGAAGAATACAAGGATGTTGTCCAGGAAGCTAGGGACCAGGTTAGGAAAGCTAAGGCCCACTGAGAATTAAACTTGGCCAGGGATGTGAAAGATAACAGGAAGGGATTCTGTAGGTACATTGAAAATAAAAGACAGGCTAGGGACAAAGTAGGCCCCCTCCGGAAGCTATTGGGAGAACTGGCAACTCTGGATTTCGAGAAGACTGAGGTTCTTAATGACTTCTTTGCCTCAGTCTACACTGGCAAATGTTCTGACCACACCACGCAAGTCAATGAAGGCAGACACAGGGACAGTGAGAAAGAAGACCCTGGGCCCACTGTAGGAGAGGATCTGGTTTGAGACCATCTTAGGAACCTGAACGTATACAAGTCCATGGGACCTGATGAAATCCATCTGTGGGTCCTGAAGGAGCTGGCAAATGAAGTTGCTAAGCCACTGTCTATTGTATTTGAAAAATCATGGCAGTCAGGTGAAGTTCCCAATGACTGGAAAAAGGGAAATACAACCCCCATTTTCAAGAAGGGGAAAATGGATGACCTGGGGAACTACAGAGCAGTCAGCCTCACCTCTGTGCCTGGCAAAATCTTGGAGCGAATTCTCCTGGAAGGCATGCTGAGGCACATGAAAAACAACAAGGTGGTTGGTGACAGCCACCATGGCTTCACTAAGGGGAAATCCTGCCTGACCAATCTGGTGGCCTTCTGTGATGGGGCTACAGAACTGATGGACAGGGGTAGAGCAGCTGGTGTCATCTACCTGGACTTGTGCAAAGCATTTGACACTGTCTCACATGACATCTTTGTCTCTAAATTGGAGAAACATCAATTTGGTAGATGGACCACTCGGTGAATAAAGAACTTGCTGGATGGCCGCATGCAAAGAGTTGCGGTTAATGGCTCAATGTCCAGCTGGAGACCAGTAGCAAGTGGTGTCCCTCAGGGATCGGTGTTGGGACTGGTCTTGTTCAACATCTTTGTCGGTGACATGGACAGTGGGATTAAGTGCGCCCTCAGCAAGTTTGCTGATGACACCAAGCTGTGTGGTTTGGTTGATATGCTGGAGGGAAGGAATGCCATCAAGAGGGACCTTGACACACTTGTGAGGTGGGCTGATGCCAACCTGATGAAGTTCAACCATGCCAAGTGCAAGGTCCTACAGCTGGGTCGAAGCAATCCCAGGCCCTCAATCAAAAGGAGCATGACCAGCAGGTGGAAGGAGATCCTGCCCCTCTACTCTGCTCTCGTGAGAACTCACTTGAAGTATTGTGTGCAGTTCTGGTGTCCTCGACAGAAAAAGGACATGAGACTGTTGGAACAAGTCTGGAGGAGGGCCACAAGGATGATCAGGGGACCGGACCACCTCCCATTGAAGATAGGCTGAGAAAACTGGGGCTGTTCAGCCTGAAGAAGAGAAGGCTGCGTGGAGACCTTATAGCAGCCTTCCAGTATCTGAAGGGGGCCTAGAAGGATGCTGTGGAGGGCCTCTTCATTAGGGACTGTAGTGAGAGGGCAAGGGGTAATGGATTCAAACTTAAACAGGGGAAGTTTAGATTAGATATAAGGAGGAAGTTCTTTACTGTGAGGGTGGTGAGGCACTGGAATGGGTTGCCCAAAAAAGCTGTGAATGCTCCATCGCTTGCGGTGTTCAAGGCTGGGTTGGGCATAGCCTTGGGTGACATGGTTTAGTGTGAGATGTCCCTGCCCATGGCAGGGGGGTTGGAACTAGATGATCTTAAGGTCCTTTCCAACCTTAACTATTCTATGATTCTATGATTCTCTATAGTTGGTATGCTGCCTGTTCATTTCCAGTTGCTTTTCCTAACCATTGCAGAGGTAGGGAGTAATAGGGAAACAAGAAGGACAGGAAGTATGAGAAGGATTCAGTACAAAAGGAGACTGAAAGCATTGGAGAAGTAAAGATAAAAAACAAGGAATGAGGATAGATTTCTGAAGGAAGGTTGCGCAGTTGCTTTTGTTTCCGTTCTCTTTTATTACCTAATGAAGAAATAATTAAGCTTACCAGATGCATATTGAAACAGACTGAAGGACATGTCTGTCTTCTGTTTTATTATATTAATCATTGAATAAGAACCTTATGGAATATTGTCCTGGAGGGAGGGAAGGAAGCTTTCATCTGAATTACTTGAATCAGTTTCACTGTATTCAAATTTTTCTTAAGATGATGAATTTTTTACTTTTTGGGGCTAATCTTTCAGTCAGGTTAGGAAGATGGTTTTATTTTACTCCATAAAGGTACCTTTTACAGAAATGTCTGTGAATTACTTGAGTCTGGCTACCAGCTGAGGAAGATCTACTGATCCCATCTTCAGCTGCTATTCATATATCAGAAGTAATAATGTCCATAAGGATTTCTACACCTCACCCCACAAATAATTAGTTTCACAACTCTTTTTGAAAGTGCTCTTTAGAAAAGGACAATTTAATATAATTTCTTTTACTAAAAGCAAAACAAGAGAGGAAAACCTGTTGAAATTTAAATTGATGTCTCACATGTAGCATAAATTAATTGTAGTTTAAAATATGAAATGGTTACACTGAAAACAGCTCAGCATTGTGATTCTTGCTCTGGTCGGTTTTGCTTATGAATGTTTTTGACACTGTCAGTCATCACATATATGAAATCAGTAGTTATGTTTCATATTGCCAGTTCTTCAAAGAATAAAAATATCTTTCAGTGTCTCCTTCCAAAAGCATGAGTTTAAGAGGCAGGTTAGCTGCAAGCTAGTAAGAAGCTGGGAGACAGAATTTACTGAGATGCAAAATTTAATTGCCTGATTTTTCCCTACATGTGTATCAACCATAGAGATGAAGCACCCCTGAATAGGCTTTCTTAGGTATGTAACTCTATTAAGACTATTGTTCTTACATAAGTTAATCTGGACTGGGGTTTTAAAGCCAGAAATTTGACAAAACATGGAAGATTGTTGAAATAAATATGCAATTAATTTAACTTGTATTTCCAACACACAGAATACCAGGCATAATTTTTTTAACCTCCCCTGCTTTTCCTCTTTATTTATTGCACATTTAAATTAATTATGGAAAAAAATACGAAAAAAAAATCCTGATAGTTATTTTTATGATCAAATACCTTTTCCAATTAGTGTTGGCACCTCACTATAATCACGATGAATGTTATTAATTCAGTAGTCTACATCCTATTAAGGGTTTCATCATAGCAGTGTGTTCAGGAACTTAATGGCTTTTGCATATTAATGCTTCAGCCTGTGGTCTTGTGTCCATTAGTACCGTGTAATATCTTGGGTTTGCATTCATATGTGTATATACAAACATCTAAACTTATGGTTATATACTAGTTTTGATCAGGTGACTGCAAGGCTATGAAGCTATTTTGAATTTACTTAAGCAATTATTTTTAGTCAGATTATTGTACAATCAAAATGTTCTCCACACAGTGAAAGATGTAATGCCATTATAAAGCAACAGGATACCATTACAACAACATACAAGAAAAGACAACTGCAGTGGTGGTTGCTAGGCATAGTGCATAGGTGTTGCTGATTTTTGAGGTCAAGGTAAAAGTACACCTTACATATACAACATTATTGTGAGGCTATGCTAAATAAAAAAGTGATTCAAAAGCATGGACAAAGTGGTTTGTGGGAAACTGAAGGTTGATAATGATTTGTGGGGGAAAAATTTTGGTAACTACTGGTTTATAAAAATCATTCTGACAGTCTAACTTACTTTCTGTCAACAGCAAAATAATTAAGAAAATATTTGAGCTCTCCAACCTTCAGAGGACTTCAAATTTTGGCATAAACTGCATTTTTTTTTATTGTTATAGAAGACTTAATCTACGATTATTTTCTCTTCTCTGAATTTCTAAGGGTATGAGGGTAAAGAAGGACCTCTTTTAATCATTCATTGTCACCCTCACCTCTGTATAATTCTGATGGTAGTCCTTATTTCACTTTCCTCCAGTAAACTTATGTTACTTATGTTCTCTTCAATCTTTCCGGAAGACAATCTAGATATAGTTTTGACAATTTAAATGATGGTCAGTCAATCAGTCAATCACAATTTAAATTGTCCCATTAATAGCCACTGGTATTTAAATGTTTGTATCTTAGAATTTTCTCTATTTCTCCTCCCTATTATCCTGCACTTTTTAAAATTTAGTCAAAATTCCATCTGTCTGTGGATTTTAAATATCTGGAACATCTCATGCAAACTGCTGCTCTGCGAAAGCTCTTCTTCCTAGCACTTTGACAGTCCTCAAGAGCACTCCTTTTTGTTCCTCTTCTAATAAGCCAGCAGCACATATCAAAATTGTGATCTGGACTTGACATTTGTTCTAAATTGTTAGGCTTGTTGTGACGCTGAAGCCTTCACAGAGGTAGATACAGTCATATCACTCCTTTTCATGATGTTTCCTAAAAAAAATATTAAAAAAATCCTTGATAATGCTACTGCTGCAAGTTGCCTAGTTTTGGACAAGCCTTTGTCATGGAGGGAATGATCCTCTCGCTTAAAACCTGAGCACTTCCTCTGTCTTCCAAAACGAACATTACACAAGATCTATTTAGATATTATGCCCTCATCCAAAAGCACATTTAGAGCTGAGCAGTGAAATAGTCCTTGTATCACTAATTAAAATTCAGTAGTAAGGCTGTTTAATTACTCCCTCCACTGAAAATTCTTACTTTACTTTTCACATTTATTCTGGTAATAATGCGTTGAAGAGCTCATCAGCCTCTGAAGGAAGGCAACAATTTTTCTCATGTACATAATCATTAAACTGACAAATAGGCACAGCACTATACAGTTATCAGTATTAGCACAGCAGCCCCATCACTATTAAAACTCTTTGCAGCAGGGGATTAAAGTGCATGGGGGGGGGGGTGGAATGATGCGAAACAACTAAGTTTGAGATCCTTCCCTTTTGCTCTCCAAGCACCCCCTCAAATCAATTCCTACTGAAATTCCTCCTTCCCGCACAAAAGCAAGATAACTGAGTGCATTTGATTTTGTAAAAAATTAATGGCCTTATTTGCTTGCTCTTTGTGAGTTAGGTTAAAATGCATTTCTTTTTTTTTTTTTTTCATTCATGATTGTCAAATCTTAAAGCTGATGGATGAATATAACTGCCTGCTGCAGACTGCTTCCAAATCCAGTCACATTTCTGCCAGTGAAGTAAGTGGGATGGAGGGGAGGACTCCCAGATTACCTTTCTGAATCTTGACTTGGGTGAAATAACTACTTAGCAGCTCCTCAGCTGTCTTTTCTGAGTTCAGAGAATCAGAGTGCAGGGACCACCCAATTTCACAAGAATAGGCTTGCCAGCCACAGACTGCTTCTGTGAGCTATACAGATACACCCGTATAATCAGATGAAGTTTTCAGGAATATCAAGCCTTGCTAAACTGGGGAGAAGCAGAACTGCAGCAACTAGAAATTAAAAACCTACAGGCAGGTCTAGAGAGTGCAGGTAGGATAACGTGGACTTTGAAAGCCTGGTGTGGTACTTTTGAGGCAAACAAGTGGAAGTTAATAATGAGGTAAAAAATGCATTTCATAGCAAGTTTAGAATATGAAATAAAAGGGGAAAATACTCTGTTTCTTCACTAACTGAGCTGGGGATCTGAAAGGCTTGCTAAGCTGCCATTAAAAGAAAATAGTGTATCTCGGAGTTGAAGATCAATTACACAATTTTCACTGATGGAAATACCAGTTCTGTTTCTCGTTTTGTTCATGGCATATTTAGCTCCAGCTTTCAGTTTTCATGCTGAAAAGCATGAATTAACACCAAGGGGATTTTTGGTGCTCTCTCTAAAAGAGTTTTAGCCCCAACATTGTAAGTCCACGGTAGCGACAGCACAAAACATGACCACAGCTCAGGAAAAAGTTTCTCCCATTACTAAATAAGCAGGTTTGCTGTATTTCAGACTTTGTGATCAGCTCATACTTAGGTGCCTCCAATGAGATGGCATTCCCCAGCATGGATGTTTTACACTAGGGTCTTCAATTTTGCATATGAGGTTTCAATCTGGGAAGATGTTTGAAGTACCTTTGCCACACACAGCTATATCCTATCCCATTATTTGGTTGATGGGAATAGTTTATTTGGGTGCTCATTTGGCAGAGATTATCTCCCTGATGTATCCTAAGCTGTTAGTGCCAGTTTACCTAAAAGAGAAAACATGTCAGGAGAGCTCGTTATTACTGCAGTAAGTCTTTGCAGTGGCCTCCAAAGGGACTGAAAAGAAACCGTATATCAAAATTTATATATGAGGGATGCATCATGGGGAGAATCTCCCTGCACTTTATTCACTCTTTGTTGGAAGGAGGCTGACCTAAACCTCACACAATTCACTGTCACCAGGATAACTTGCTTGGAAATGCAAGACCCAAAATATCCTGAGATATTTTATATATATATATTATATATATACCCCCAGGACACCAGGCAGTAAGGCACCCCATGTGGGATTGAAGGGGTGTGTGGTGTGATGCTTCCTCCAGCCCTTCCTTGCATCTTCTGGCACAGCACTCTGGATCCAGAGATCTCTAGGCACAACAAATAGGCATGACAGCACTGCTGAACGGGGTGGTTTACTAGCACTGAAAATCACTTTGAATAAAGAAGGAAATGATAGGAAATTTAGTCACTCAAGAAAACAGCAACATGATAAATAATGTATGGAAATTGAATGTTTCTTTAACATGGAAGAATGCTGAAGCTTTTATTGAGCAGTTAATGCCCTCTCTACTTATTATCTTTGGAGTTTTTAAACCTCGTGGCTGTCAGATATGTTCAAATGGAAGAATTTGATCTCTTCTACCCTGGACGATAGGGACCAGAAATTTGATTTGACCTGAAGTTCCAAGATGTTAGTTTCATTTTACAAAGTTTGATGTTTTCTGTTGTTTTCTCAATAACATTTTACTATGGGTCCACAAACAGGGAGGTGAAATTCAAGACATGTACCTGGAGTGTGATGCATACTTTCCCCAGGCATTTTTGGCTTAGAAAGGCAAATATTTCCTATGGCATGAAAATTATTCCGTTTCCAAGTCTGATGGTGATAAACCAGGTGATTCAAAGTTCATCATTTTTAGGGATCACATCCTGGGCTTGTATTTTGAAATTGGTACATTTGTTTACTGTGATGACTTTAGGCTGTGATTTACTCAACTTTATTTTCCAATCCTTTGAGGCATGTAAAAGAATGATGAAGAGATAGAAAACCCATGAAGCTTGTGTATTTTTGGCAGCATTGCCAGATCTTTTGATGCAGTCTTACAAATGAATGTTCAGCTTTTATTCAGAATCTATCCTGTATCCAAATTTCCCCATTGTATCATGAAACTGGGAGGCAAACTGTTTAAAGACTCTGCTAAACTTGTTGATTTGGATCAAACTTCTGAAAAGCTTATAGCAAATTATATGGTCTTTATTTTCTTTGTGTAGCTATAAAAAATACACTTGTAATGCATTTTGGGAAGATTAGATTTCAGGTGATGGAAGATATGCTTTGATTTAGTATCTCTAATTATTCTTCATTACATTAAAACCTGCCAGATTCACTATTGGATGAACCTTCTGAGAGGGGTGGTGGTAACTTCACCACTTGAATTATTTAAAACTGTCTCATTATTCAAGCAGAAGTAGGTGGACCTAATGAGGTAACAAAGCAACATTTTATGGGTGCAGAAGACCAGACTTAACTGATCAATTTCATCTATCTTCTTACTACGAGCTACAAAAGCAATGGAGTTAAAGAAAGCAGCATACTTGAAGGCATGACTTCAAATGACTGTTTGGATTACTCATGCCCAGCAGAATGCACAATTCAGATTAATGTTTTCATCTGGGGAGATAATTTATCCTGAAATCAATATTGTGCTGGATATGTCAAATATCAATTATAAGGTACTTTATGTTTTCAAATCAAGAGATAGCTGTTTGCTGTTCTTAACTTTTGTGAAAAATTTTTGGGGTAAATCAAGTAAAAGCTATTTTCCCCAAATTATATGCTGGCATAGCAAGCTAAACAAGCATAGGAATCTTTCAGTGAATGTCACAGTCTAGTTGGCTATGTCTGAAGTGCATCTATTCAAAAATTATGTAGCAGCTTCCCTCCCCAAACGTGGCTGGGCTTAAAGAGCTTTCAGAAGTTCCAAACTCTAATTTGTTGTGCTGGGTAACCAAGGATCTCAAGAATGATTATACTCTGTGGGATTTACTACCGTGTAATCTTCTTGCTAAAAGATATTTTCTCTTTTTATGTCTTTCTCTAAGTACTACCCAGAATGCAATAAGGTTTTTTTATTTTCTTACTAATTATCTTAAAAAAAAAAAAAGAAAAAGAAAAATACCACCACCCCACACACAGAAAAAAAGTCAGAATAACCCTGTGCTGAAAGCTAGCCTATTTACACTGACAAAGTACAGCTGATTTAGAAGAATGTGATTATCTTTCATACTTTCCACCTACAGGTGTCAATGATTGCATGCAAAGCTGCTTCTGACTGAAAAGAGCCCACCCTCTGAAAGCATATTGAGATATCTGATTTGAAAAGATGGTGCTGTAATCTGTTACCTCTCAAAATGAAATAAATGGAAGTGACATTGCATCTGCACTCTGATATCTGTCTAACAAAAAAATTATTTATGACTGTATTTCCAGAATTACACCATTCATAAAAACTCCATTTGGGAAATCATTTATTGAAAGGTGTCCTGGGTTCAGCAGCAGCAGTCATTTTTCTCCTTCTTAGTAGCTGGTGCAGTGCTGTGTTTTTGACTTTCAGCCTGGGAACAGTGCTGATAACACCGATGTTTTTAGTTGCTGCTCAGTAATGTGTACTCCAACCAAGGACTTTCTGAGTCTCATGATCTGCCAGGTAGGAGGGGAAGTCGGAAGGAAGCAGAGACAGGACACCTGACCCAAACTAACCAAAGAGGTATTCCATACCACAGCGCATCATGCCCAGTATATAAACTGAGGGCAGTTATCCTGAAGGGCTAGATACTGCTCGGGTTGGGCTGGGTGTCAGTCAGCAGGTGGTGAGAGGTTGTATTCTCTTCCCTTGTTATTTTCCTTGTCATTGTTTTCATTGGGGGTAGCAGTAGTGGTTTTGTGTTGCACCTTGGTTGCTGGACTGTTCTTATCTTGACCCATGGGAGTTGCATTCTTTCAATTCTCCTCCCCATCCCTTTGGGAGTGGGGTGGAGGATAAGGGGGGAGTGAGAGAGAGGCTGTATGGCTGACTAGCTTAAACCACGACAAAAGGGTGCTAAAAATTCAAGGTGTAAAGGGACAAGAAAATCGCAGCTCATATGCGAAAAATTATGGGGCTCATTGTCTATATTTTTTTTTTTTTTTTTTGCAACAGTAGAATATAATTGCCTTTTTCTGTTTCACTTTTGGACCAAGAAATATGTCACTACAAAATATTTAGCTATTGAATTAGCTCATAGGAAAGCCCTGTGATTGAAGAGGGGGGATGAATTATCAGCTCAGCTGGTAAAATTGCAAATGTCCCAACCAGCAGTCCCTGAAGCTGGAGATATGATGCATCCTCTCCTATGTCAGCTTCTTTCCTTCAGTGTTGGATGTATTATCAGCACTCATAAAGAGAAAATGAAATTTCCTCAGCTTGCATCACAAGTCCAAGAAAGAAAGGCATAGCTCAGAGAAGTCCGTGTGCTGATTAGGAATTTATTCTGATTGATCAGTAAGGGGTTACTTAAAAATTAATGCCTGTAGAAGATCTGAGGGCTTCAGTATAATAAACGGCTGTAGCAGTAATATGGAAAGACGTCTTCTAAGTTAGTTAAGTGCCAAGCCTCCTGCTGTTGCAAGCAAAATCTATAGGACCTGAGCTATATACTTGCCTGCATTTTAGAGCACAGCAGAAATATTCTTAAAACCAACTGATTTAAGTGTTGGGGTTTTGTAATTGTTTTTTGGTTTGTTTGTTGTTTTTTCTTGAGAACATGTGAGGCAAAACACTGTGTGTCTATTTTGAATGAGACATAATGAGCTTTTCAACTGATTAAATTTGAACAGTGACTTTCGTGCTTCTTCAGCTGAGCTGATGACCACAAACAAGCTCTGTCTGAATGCAGATCTCAAAACTGCCAAGCATGCCAAGCAAGGGGAAGTACTACTAAAGGCAGATTTCCGTGTTTTTTTTGTTATGGTGTCCAGCTTCTCCAGTCCCTAATAAGCCTTGGGTTATATATTTTTCAGCACATGAACTATTTGCAACATCCCTTTTTCTCTCCCCTGTGGATTTGCTGCCGTTTAATAATGCTTGAATTCATAGTGCTGTTTTCTGAGGGTTGGGGTTATTTCATGTTCTGTTTTCTGGTTGGTTGGTTGGTTGGTTTGATTTTTGTTTTTTTGTTAGATAATTACAGAGTTCTGTTTCCTCTAGCTGGTTACTGTTTATCATCATGTGAGAACTTAATATCATTCAGCCTAATCTCCGGCTGTCAAATATGATTGACAGTTGCCAAAGAGCTAAAAAGATTATTACAGAAGTACAGTCACATGCATAGATAATATTTGTAATGTCTCCTGAAGGAGACTAAGGACTAAATAACTGGTTCTGGTTCCTGGATCCCTTGAACACCAGGTGCCTGAAAGTCATTTAGGTGTTAAAGCAGTGTGTCAGAAGAGAGACTGAGGCATGGGTTGGGGTCAGATCATCAGCATGTGAAATTAATTTTCTCCTTTTGTTTCCTTTCAAAAAGAAGAAAATGGTAAGGTTAGGATGCAGGACAGGGAAGTCCCAAACTGTTTACAATAGTAGCTTTGGAGTTCAAAATGGGGAAAATGGGATGAAAAAATTATTGAAAATATTCTAATTTCTTTTCCTTCAAAGTCACACTTCTATCCTGTATAAAGGGAAAAAAAAATATATACAGTATTCCTTGTTTGTGTGTGTTTTAACCTGCTTTCTTTTGTGATTGTAGTTTATTGACTTAAATCTTATAAAGATTCCCAGGCTCCAAACGTTTTACTGGGTCACCGAGTGGGTCTATAGTTTTATAAACTGTCTTGTTGTCAGGCTGTTCTCAGTAGATATAATGCTGTCAAATGTGAGGTTATAAGGATGAAATAGAGAAAAGAAATAAATAGCTGAGGAATAAGGAAAGGGAGAAGACACAGGAGAATGAGGCAGGTGGTTAAGTTGAAGAGAATGCTGGTCTTCACAGATGGCATTTGTACAATGCCCTGCACAGTGAGGTTTCCATAATCCCAATGAGATACTAATATAGGGCTATGGGTTCAGCTGGATGGCACTGCTAATGAAATAAATTAGGTTTTTATCCTTTGCTTCTGTGCCAAAGATATAACTGGCATTTCTTTTGTCACACTCCTGTAACACTGAAAACTCTTATTGCAGTTCCTTCCATCTGTTTACCTGGTGGATAACTTTTGTGTACTCTCATCAGCCTGGGACATAATTTCTTGAGCTGAATCTCTTTGTATTTATTTTTTTGCTCTTCTTCAGAATGTTTTCAGAGTCCTTTGTTATTTCTGTCTTGAGTGGTGTTTGCAGCTTCTCCTAAATTTAAATCATCTGTGAAGTTAAATAACGTAAAATTTGTTCTTTCTTCTGGGATGTTAATTATTACATTAAGCAATCCAGATAGACCCTCTCAATTTTCTGCATTACATTGTGTTAAAGCACAGTAGTAACTAGTTAATGAACCCTTTAATTTTTCCAATTTTAGACCAGATCTGAAAATTAACATCAGTACAGAACACTGCATGTTTTCTTGTCTCAGCCTCTGGTTAGTTAGAGAACAAAATATAAGCACTGAATCACTGGAGGCTGACGAATCTATGTGAAAGGTTACTTAAAGAAAATAACTTGCTTGATACAGCTGGAGACCACACTATTTCACCACAGATAAAAGAAGAAGTCATCACTTTGTGTTTTCTTTAATGGGGATTTTACCAGGTTTAGGCATAAATCAGACCCCTACAAAGCAGGGTGATTGGCTAGACTTTGTTCTATTTGTTTTGTCATTTTTCCTTTGAAATTCTTTTTGATTTCACCAGTATAAAGAACAGGCAGCCACCTCAAATTAAAGGTTTAGAATGGGAGGATCAAACAAATCTTATAAGGCTGTAGGACAGAAGAAAAATTATTTGAAAAGTTAAGAAGTTCATGTCATCTTCTCTCCTGTTCTTTCCCAAAACAATGGTAAAGTCACTGGAAGAAAACAGAGGCCTGCTCTAGCAAGCAAGAGGGAGTTCAGATTTTCAAGAGCTTTGGCCTCACAGCAGTCTTTTGCCACTGAGAAACTGAGGCACAAAGAGTTGGAGCGATATGGCTGTGTCTATAACAGATAGAAGACTCCTCATCACTGGTTCCCTGAATCCCCTTTTTTCATGAACTAATCCCATACAAGGTTGTGGAGGTCAAATATATCCCACTTTCTTCTTAGAAAAGGAAATATACTGAGTTTTTCTGAAGCAAGCAGATTTTTCATAGGCATGTGACAACTTTGTTTCTCCCAGCTTGAGCTGACAGGAAGTCTTTTCCAAGATTTTGTATATAATTCTTGAAAAGAAAGACTAGGGGTTATATTGTTAGTCTTTTTTGAAAATCTTGTATTATTAATTTTTAAAGAAAAATCTGAGGTTGCCCATTCACTTCCATCTATAAAGAGAATAAATTTGCACTCTGACAGTCTTTTATGTTTATATTTTAATGTAAATATTACAAAAATGTAATGTACAGACTGACAAATGCTATAGAATTTCTGTGATGTATTTTGATGTTCCATTTATAACTTCCAAGCATTCTCTCATTGAATTATTTGTGAAGAAAGAAATGTATGGTAACAGCCCATAATCTGTTTGCATGGTCTGCTGTAGTGCTACACAGTGCTGTGTATGAAATATTGCTTTATCACACTGGCAAGCAGATCTGAAATGGACTGGATCTTTCTGAGAAGATTTCGTTTTGTGGGCTGTGTAAGAACACTCTCTTTAGCTTTGTGCAAAATGATTTTAAAAACTCCAGGGGAATGTTGACAACGCCTTTTAAAAATGGTGCTATGAATCTTGGCTCTCTAATTACATTTTACGAAATAAAAGAGAAGAATTTTGGAAAATTACCCGGACACTTCAGTGCTGTTTTCCAGATGAAATGGGGATGGTTTTGCTTTGATCGAAAATCTTGTGAGAACCTGTCAAATTCCTCTTTAAAAATCAACAAGATACAACAAGTGACATTACTGCTCATGCAGAATGACACTGGAATGACTTGGTTTTCTCAGTGTTCAGTTCCTGGCCATGTCCTGTCTCTGCTTTCCAGCTTGGTGTTTTCTCCAATGGCTTCTGGTGAGCACCTAGTTGATTGCACACTGAGACTCTTACGGCAATGAACAACCAAATATTTATAAACACAGAGGAGTTTGTTGGGGTTTTTTTCTTCTCTTAGACCAGATGAGACAACTTTGACAATCCAAAGCTGAATCTGTTTATTGCTCACTAGGGGATCTCAGAGTCCTGAGATACAATGAAACTTGTTGACTGAACTTCGGAAGTGTTTCCCCTCAGTATGCCTTTCTTTTTTTTTTTTTTCTTTTTCTTTTTTTTTTTTTTGCTTAATTGCTTTGTGTGTATTTCTGCTCTGTGGGAGAGTTAGACAGTGATTCCGAAACAGGAGGATGTCATATTTATTCTGTAGGCATTAAGAGTTCTAATTACTCCCTAACGAGTCTCATTCACAAAGCATTTTATTTATGATGCTTTTTCTTAAATGATTAAACATGTATTGGTTAAATATTTGCTAAATGTAAGGGCATCACATCCTTGATGCTGGTTCCCAGTAGGAAAATAAGAATAAGAAAATAGTAGGCAGCTGTTACACGAAAGTCTTTCCCAAAAGACAGTAGCTGTTTATCAGAAAGATACAAGCTGCCCTGTTTTTTTTTTTAAATATATACAATTATATGACATTTTTTAATATGTGGTTCCATCTAAATGGTTTTGGGTTTGTCTAATCTTCATCGTATAAATAAAACCTTTTGAGGTTTGACTTTGTAAAGATATATCTCAGGTAGCTCGTTAGAGTTGCTTCTTTGTTTCCAAATTCTCAACAGCATTTTTTTAAGTTCTCACCTTGATCATGCTGGAGGTCAAATGAAGTGTGTCCGAAGAAAACCAAATCAAAGGACACAGAGTGGAAATTAACCAAGGAAAAGCAGTGAGTGGCTGCCCTAGAGTTGTAGGTCTCAAGTGTTACCTCTGCATTTTCAGTTTGTTTTGGGACCCTTCCTTGCCTGCTGCTTTTAGTCCTTTCTTCCCTCATTTCCTAGTGACTCTTGTGACTCCATCTAATTTGTTCTTCTCTTAATTGACACTATTTCCCTTATCTTATACCTCAGTAGTTCTGCTTTCTCACAAGCTCCACCTTCTTTTCACACAGGCTGCATGTTGAGATTAACATCCTTGCCCCGTCTCACAGCATTTTCAGTTATCGTAGAATCATAAAATAGTTTGGGTTGGAAGGGACCTTCAAAGGTCATCTAGTCCAACACCCCTGCAATGAGTAGGGACATCTTCAACTAGAAGAATTGGAAGTTAGTAACTTCCTATTTGCAAACTGCTGTCAGTGAGAGGGATGACACTGGCGTCTAATAAAAAATCCCTGAAAGATGGTGGTACCTTCACATGAGTTCTCATCTTCTGTTCGAAGCATGGTTGTCACGAGCTTTGAATGACACTGCGTGTGTCTGTGTGTGTGTGAGCCCACACGAGATATAGACTGGGAAGAGCCGACAGAAAATCATGCTAGAGGTTGGCATTGTTAGAGGGAATTGGGTGCTGACTAGTCAGGCAAACCCTTTTTCCAACTCCTGAGATGTCTCCCTTCACCCTTGGAAGGTTTATCGTATTTCAGATTTTTGGTACCTTGTTCTGTGTTCTCAATATGAAACTTTTGTCTTGATGGAAATCCCACTGTCATCATTGTATCTTCTTTCATGAAACCAATAGCTTTTAAGAAAACAAAATTAATATAGAGGCATCAAGGTCAATTACTCTTGGTAGTGCATAAAATATCATGGATATTTTATTGATCCAATAGAACATGCCAAAATAAGAGGGATGAAATTCTTCAAGGTGTATCTATGTAATGAAGATGGAGTGAAGCATTGGGTCCCACACAGACTTAAGACTTGAGGTCATGTAGGTGCTATATTGAGGACTAGCAAAAAATCCTTTGAAAAATATTATTCTTGGCATTGTATAGGCAGGCACCCAGAAGAGCTGCAGCAACAGTCTATTTCGGTGGATGAATCAACTGAAGTACTGTGGGCAGGCAGTACAGCTTCACCGTAGTATTGAAGATTGAAGGGATAACTACTGGCTGAGGGAGGCAGGGGAAGTTCAGAAAACCATGGCTGGC
Organism: Myiopsitta monachus; assembly: GCA_017639245.1. Lineage (NCBI taxonomy): Eukaryota > Metazoa > Chordata > Aves > Psittaciformes > Psittacidae > Myiopsitta > Myiopsitta monachus. The sequence continues at coordinate 23,767,191 of CM029926.1, read as the reverse complement.
TGGAGAACTAGCTTTACTCCTTACAGCAGAGACTGGGTAAACCCTGTTATTCTGAGATGTAATATCTCAGACTTCCAGTCACTGACCAGGTCTTGTGAGCTTAACATCACCAAAAAATGCATTTTTTACTGCTGAGTAATCGGTAGCCTCAGGAAGCCTTGAATGTGTAACTCTATGTATGTCAGGAGCAGGCTGTGTGTGGGACTGCAGATAAAAAGACATGACAAAATGGTTTTTTACAAAGCGTTTTTATTTCCTGGGCCTACAGTACTGCATAACATGTAAATTCAGAACAGCTCCACCAAATCCAGAAATGGATGGCATTTACCCTACTGCAGGTGAGATCAAAGAGAGGCGGAAAGATGTATGCATTTTAGTGCCTGTAACATTATTTATTATGCACACAACCCAACAATTCCTGAGCTCAGTTTCTGCTGTTAAGTGTCTTCCTCACAACCTGCAAAGGCAGATTCTTTAATTAACCTTTAAATGATAATTATTTCACTGACAGTGCACCAAGCAGAATCAAAGTAACTCAGTTTATACTGTATTAGACTTGTCTCCTGAAGATATGTTAGATTACCTGGAGTAACTGCCATGGGTTCAGCAGCAGCAGTCATTTTTATCCTTCTTAGTAGCTGGGGCAGCGCTGTGTTTTTTACTTTCAGCCTGGGAACAGCGCTGATAACACCAGTGTTTTCAGTTACTGCTTGGTAATGTTTAGGTCTGACCAAGGACTTTCTGAGCCTCATGCTCTGTCAGGGAGGAGGGGAGCCGGGAGGAAGCAGAGACAGGATACCTGACCCAAACTGACCAAAGAGATTATTGCATACCACAGCACGTCATGCCCAGGATGTAAAAAATGGAGAGCAGAGATCCGGAAGGGTGTGGTGGTGGATTGGGGGGTTTGCTGCTGGGGGGTGCACCGGCTGGGTCGGGCTTGGTGAGCAGTTGTATTCTCTTTCTTTGTACTTCTCTTGTCATTGTTATTATTGGTGGTAGCAGCAGTGATTTGTGTTATACCTTAGTTATGGGACTGTTCTTATCTCAACCTGTGCGAGTTGCATTCTTTCGATTCTCCTCCCCCTCTCCCCGGGACTGGGGGAAGAAAGACAGGAAAGTGAGTGAGTGAGTGAGTGAGTGAGTGAGTGAGTGAGTGAGTGAGTGAGTGAGTGAGTAAACTTCGTGGTTGACTGGGCTTAAACCACGACAGTAACTTAGTGAAACTGAAGGATACTACATCTATTTGTTTGTGCTGTGTTAAACCAGATCTCTAGACAGATAGGATTGAATGCATGGGGCAGGGCAGATGATTTGCTTTTCTGAGAAGCTTAATGAGTAGAAAAGTCAGACAATGCAGTCAGGAGTCATTTGGGTATCAACATGAAAATGTACCAGAAAGTGCAAAGGAAAACTGGCCAGCTACACTGACTTTGGAAATGACCTAAACAGACCTTACTGTGACAAGCATTGCTGTGCCAGTAGCAAAACACTTGCTGTGATACTTGAGAAATATACATCCAGATAGTATTAAATAACTGGTATCACTTGCTGTTATTTTTATGAGCTGAGCATGGAGGAGTTTGTATGCGGAGCTAGTTGATATGCTTGGCTTCTTGAAGCTGCAGAAAGCAATAGGGCAAGTCCTGTCAATACATGGGAGGTAAACTGATTTCCCAGGTATTTAACATGTTTAATTTCTAGACCATTCCCTCACTCCTCAATGAATTTTATGCAGTGGGCTCATGTTATATCCTAGCAGTTCAGCACTATCCCCCAAATCAAACCTGTGAAAAGTGGTAAGTCATCAAGGAGATATAGACGTATTTTTGCCTCCTGCAGGCCTCTCCTAATGCTGTGTCCATGAAAGCTATAGTAGAAGTGACTCCCTCAGCCTGAGATAGAAATGCCAGTGAGGTGAAAGAATGTGTCTTAAACGTGTATTATTCATGCAGATCCATCATTTTAGGGAAAGCAATGATGCCAGGGCTAGCAGCATGCCTTTTCTCCTTATAATTACTTGTTTCCTCCAACACTGCAGCAAGCAACTACCATAGGGTAAATGAAGGAAAATGGTGGATAAATCACCTCTGGTTTTCAGGACATTTTCCAAATCTGATTGGGACTGTCCTTGAGAGTGATGGTTCTATCTTCTGTCCTTTGAAGCAGAATGCTGCCACCTTTTTTGCCTTTTTGAATCTCTCAGCAGCGTGTCTCGGTGGAGGTATGTTTTACCCTTCACTGTAACCACACTGTGGTTTTGCACACAATTCACTGGTTCCCATTTATTCCCACATGTTCATAAGCAAGTCTCTCATCTGAATGACTGGAATATATTGCTGTCTCCAGGCTAGTAAAGTCAGAATAAATGGATGCTACCACATTCCTTATCTCCAAAATGCAGAAACTTTTGTCAATCCCTGAGATAGACTGGGCAGAAGCTGAATGCATAACAAAATCATTTGGGGTCATGGTACAATGATTAGATTCCTACAGCCTGTGTTACTGTAGATTAGTACTCTAGCTCCCTGGAGAAAAGACAGATTTGAAATTCTGTGCTACAGCCAGATGCCAGGCAGACCATCATAAACAGTGTGTGAACCTGAGAAAAACATGCATCCTTCTAAGGTACTGAAATCTCTTCCCAGCAAACACTAATCTCAGTCCTAAAGGGAAAGCTCCGTTCAGCCTGCAGTGCTGTACTGCAAATGGGACATCTCTGGCTACTTGCAGGGATCGCAGCTGTGGTTTAGTAAGCTTTAGGAGCTGTTGCTTTTTCTGGAAAGAAGGAGAGAAGTCAGAAATGTACAAAAGCTCTAAGTCAGTGACAGAAAGTTTTCAAAAGCTTTGTGCTATGGCCCAGAGAATACTGGCAAGGGATTGCCTTTTTGTCACGGAATCAATTATGTTATTCCCCCAATACATCTAAGGGACCATGATGTACTGCCTTGAAATGAATGAATTCTGGATGTCTGGCTGTAGTTTCATGGTTGTCTGATTACACAGTAAAATGTATTCAGCAGGTCAAAACTAATGTTCATTTCCAGTCTGTATATTTGCCCCTGGGACAGGGGTTTGTCAGTGTTCTTCTACCACATAGCTTTTGCATCCTGATAGCTGCTTTGGATATGGTTTGGCATATAGAGAAAACAGGCTTAATCCTGATTTACAGGCAACCCCTTAGAGTGTTTGAGAGCAAGTGGGGTTTTTTTTCTGAATTATTGGCATCATGTAACAAGAGAACTTCAGATTTCTGTAGACACACTGCATGCCTTCCATGGAGAAATACGGTTGTGGGAAGCTAAATTCCTAATACAAGCATCAAGCAGGGAAGTATAATTAAGCCCCATATCATAAGAAGAACAAAATCATTCTCCTAACAGGGCGCAAACCCAAACAACTCCCTGTTCCTTTCTTTTTATGTGGCAAAAGAAAGAGAAACATTTCATCCTGCCAAAAAAACAAAACCAATGACAAATAAGGTGTTCACAAATGTGATCTTATTCCAGCAATGTCCAACCTCAGAGAACAATTTGTGCTTCTGCCAGTAGATACTGCAATTGGATACTATTTTGTAGCAGCAGAATTGTTGTAACTGCTGTGGAGGCACAGCATGCTGCTAAAAACCTGGCAACTTTTATGAAAGCCGTTTATATTACTGTAGGCTTTCTATAAACAGTGGCAATAAAAAGCTAAACTGTTTTAGGAATAAGATGCAGATATTAGAGATGTGTTTTGCTGCAACAGTAATGCCTTTTGGCAAGTGTGCTGGCATTTAAAGAAAAAAATAAAAATAAAAAAAATGTAAGTACCTCTTAGAGATAAAGACTTTCTCACTGCAGTCTTGACAGCGAGCAGAACCCCCTCCCCAGGAGAGAGAGCACTGGCTGCAGAAATCACACAGAATTGGTTTACTTACTAATCTTGCATGAGAATGGGGGCAGAGCACTCCTAGATAGCAAAGGCATCTTTTTCATGGATGTAAATATTAAGAGGGGAAGGAACAAGTTTCTCAGCTGCCCTCTGATGAATGGCTCCGCTAGGCAAAACACAGCTTTCCAGATATCTATGTAGAGCCATTTGGACTCATATATTAGGAGTTTAAGACTGGGGAGGGTGGTGGTGTTGGTTTTGTTTGGTTGGTTGGTTGGTTTTTTTGGTTTTGGTTGGTTGGTTGGTTGGTTGGTTGTTTTTTTTAGCTGTGCACTCTAGAATTTTCCTTTGGGTTCCAGTGACTCTTCCAATGGAGACCTTGGAAACCAGACCACTGACTTATGGACCTCACTGCAACTCGCCACGTCTGATGTTAAGGATATATATTTGAAATCTTTGAATTACATTAGCTTTGATAGTGTTCATTCTAGGCATAGTTTGGTTTCTACAGTTAAGAGAGATTTTCTTTTAGAGTCAGGTTCAAAACAAACTGTCTCCAGAAAATGCCTGAGTTGAAAATGTCTTGAGTTAAGAAATGTGGTTGGTCTAGTTTTATGTTCTTTACTAGGCATTTCTTTTTGGTCATCACTGGGGACCAGTTGCTAAGCTTTGGTTTGAATTATTTAAGTGGTTCACTTTTTCTTGTTTTCTCGTGTATTGATGATGCTTTCCAGCCAAAGAGTTGCTGGGCAAGAAGGAGGGGAACATAATAAGAACTATATTTCTATTTGTAAGCTCCAAAATCCTTTTGAACAGCTATATACTGGAAATCAGTCAGGTAGACTCTGCTACACCTGGCAAGAATAATCTCTCTATCCCAGAAGTCCTCCCTTTTAAAGGAGATACGTGTAAGTCTGCTTTATGCTTTCCTGTGTGAATTAAAATACTGATACAATCCCACCCATGCCCAACAGCAGAGAATTTAGAAAACTCGAGATGTTGTAAAATTATGGGAGACTTATAGTCATTTATACTTAACCATGGGCTAATGGAGAAGTGTGGGAACTGTATGTGAAGTGTATGGACATTTTCCCAATAGAAAGCTGTTGCAGATATATTGGAAACCTGCTCCCCAGCGCAGTAGTCCATCCGGGGTTTGCACAAGTATATCTAAGATTAGGTTGTAGTTCATATCTACAGCAGTAAAGTTATGCCTACCTAAGCTGTGTTCAGTGCCGACTATTTATCCTACCTGGAGCAAGATAACAAGAGGCTATGATATCTGTGCCTACTCTCTTGATCTTAAGTGATTATTTCTCCCACTTTGTGGGAGGCTGTGAATATAAATATGGTTAAATATAGCTTTCCCCTTTTTTTCTTATTGTTCCACAGAAGCTTGAACTCTATCTGCCCCATTTAGTATTAGCTATCTTGCAGAGCTGGGTACAAAGTATAACAGCATTTTTTTTTTCTTTTTTATTTGAAAATGAGACTCCCTCCCCCCCCTTCTATTTGTGGACTGCTGGTGAATAGATCACTCGCTTCTCAAAGTTATTCAGTATGAGAGTAATTAGGGACATTGAAGCATGAAGTTTAAGGGGAAAATGGAAAAGGAAAGATGATTCTCTGGCTGTATATAGTTTCTTTAGGGATGGTATTTACTGAGCACTGAGATTCAACATTGAAGCTGTTTGCATTGGATTCTCTGACTTCAAGGCTTTGTGCCTCCTATTTGAATGGTAAGCAACCAGGAATCAGCGTAGTAGAGCTTTTGCTCTCTGCATTAAATCTGAAATGTTCACTTACAGTTGAATTCTGGAGTAAAAGTTTAAGCCCAGTCGTGAATTTGTGAGAATTGGGTGATGTGAATTCTAAAGGGTTATGAATATATTTTAGGAAACATATGTAAATGTATGCTGAAAAGTGTGTAGAACATTTTTTTTTTTCAGGCTATTCCCCAGTTTATTCATTAAATAATTGTTTCTACAGTTTTCAGTTGATGAGGGAACAAATCCAAAAACTAATCAGGAGTGAGTCTACTATTAGTATTATCGGTAATTAGAATTGCCAAATCCATTTGAGAAGAGACACGGAGCTGAGAGAGGCAGTCTGCTGCCTCAAAAACCATTACCTCCCTTCCCAAGTGAGGACGAGTTTTAGCATGGGCTGCTTTTGAAAACCACTTTCGAACTATCTGGGGGAGGCAGGGGCAGAGTGTGAGACCTCAACACATATGGATACCCTGCCCTTTGGACTGCCTTAGGATGCCTGAGCACCCGTGTGCTGTGAGCCAAGGGGAAACAGGACCTGCAGTGTACCAGAACCTCTCTAAAGAAGCACCTGGATGTCACTCAGCATATCCAACGTCCTATCGGATGACATTAACAGAAATTTTATAGAATCACAGCAATGCTGTGATTGGAAGGTACCTCTGGAGATTGTCTAATCCAAACGCCCTGCTCAAAGTAGGAACAACTATGGCAGGTTGTCTACAGCCATGTCCACTTGGTTTTAATCATCTCCTGTAACAAAACTTCACAACCTCTCTTTGCAGCCTGTTTCAGTCCTTGGTTATCATCACAGTAAAAAAGTTTTCTCTTGTATTTTCAGGTATTTGGATAGCAGGGCAGCCTGGAATATAAATCCTGTTATGTCTAACTTGAGTACTGTGGTCACCAGCCATGGTTTAGCCACCTCCAGCTGCTTCTTTGCATTTGAATGGGCATGATAGTGGGAAGCACAGGCAGCTCTTTGCAGGGCTAGGAGCAATGTGCCAATGACAAGAGAGGTCCAAATCAGTGTCCCGGTAGTTGCTAAAATTGCAGCATATTATTAAATTAAATTCCCAATGGTCAGATTCATGTGATGGGCAAGATGATGTGACTCTAATTTAACTGATGCTTTTAATTTAACTATTCTATGATTCTATGATTCATACTCAGTGCAGCAGCCCAGTGATGTAGCTGCATGAACTGGTTAATCTGAGGTAAACAGAAGTGTGAATGTAGAGCAAGTAATCCTGTGGTCACTGCCTGGGTGCTTGCTTTTCCCAGCAGTAAATGCAAAGTAGCTCGTTCTGTTTCTCACTGCATGCAGAGTGGGCTTATGGCCAGCTAATGTGCTATACATCTAAGCCCAGGCTTGCCTCCAGTGCTTACAGCCCACATGATACATAAATAAATCACTGTGTCTATCTGACAAGCTTGTTTCAGGCTAAGAAACTTCTCAATAGAAGATACATGTTTTGCCAAGGAAGTGGGAAAGGTCCTAGGTGTTTTAATAGTGACCTGTTGGGTTGGACCAAGGGTCCATCCTGCCTGGGACTGTTACTGAAGGGGTCACGGAGACTGTGTGAGCCTGCATGCTGTCTGCAAGGGGTTCCCTTGTGCTTCCCCACATTTGCAGCTACTGGATTAGAAATGTGAAAAAGCACATCCTTGCCTATTCCTTTCAGTATCTGTGGGATCCTTTGCAGTATCTGTTTTGAAGCTGCTGCTGCTTTCTTCCTCCAAAGTCCTGTGGCAGCAAATGTTGTGGGCTTTGTTTATTTACTATTTATACAGAACACTGTAGCTTTGGCTTCTCCTGAAGATCAAGACTCTAGTTAATACTCTCCTGACGTAATAGCCATTGGTACCTTTCCCAATGGACAAAGTTGGCCACAAACTCCCTCCCAGTCATTCTCTGGCTTTCTTTCATCTTTCCACAACAAAAGCAGGAACAAAACCCAACGGCAGGTTAAGGAGGGTTGCAGCATCTCCTGCTCAAAGATGGAGCTGCATGCCTGCTTAACAGAAGAAATTAAAAGCAGCACTCTCAACGTGCTGTGAGAGTAATCTTCCTTCATCTTATGGCCACTGGGTAATCAGGAACTTGCTGACTGTCACAGCTAGAACAAAGCTATGAGAAAAAAAAAATAATAAAATCTACACACATTCATTATATGTGTCAAAATCTTACCATCTGTATAGGAATTGATACATACATATAATTGTATATGTCTAGGACATGGTTCTGTATGACATAAGGTGAGTGTAGGACAAAATATGATTCCTTGATCTAAACCCTTTTGGAAAGGGACTATGTATCCTTCTCTTTCCTCTATAGACAAAATGTGCCTTAAGTACATAAGGTCTTAAATGATGCAGCAGCCTGCTACAGTAAACAGGAACTTCATTTCCTATTAGCATCACACCAATCGAGTTTCATTAGCATGAACAATCACAGAAAGAAAATTTCAAAGCAATGCATATAGTGGGAGAAACAGGATTTTAAGCTAGCACTGCATCAAAGAGACTGCAGAAACAGTGCCATGTGATTCCCCTGACCCTTTGAACAGATAGCTCAAATAGCTCATAATAATCAACAGGTTTAATATTTGAAACTAAGAAACCACCATAGAATTCTGAATAATGAATATGTTTCAGGAACTCTACCCTCCCCAGAGATGAGCAAAACTAAAAGGTAAAATTGATCAGATACACTACTGGGAATTCAGTGATTTCTGTTCTGCGAGAAGTGATGTAGGCAGATATCATCACACTGCAGATCCACTTAGCAACTTTCATAGAAATAATTTATACCTGCCAATTTCATTGTTGTCATTAGGACTTTGCCATTTTGTACTCAAATGGACTCACTGAATCAGCTGGAGTCAGTGACATTTTGCTGGTTGCTAGCACAAGAACTTATCAGTCCCTTTGATTGTAATTTTTATCGCAGTCACAAGCATCTTTGGTTCTTCTGAACAGGAATAAAAGGATTCCAACTTGCAGTTAAAACTAGATGATTATTTTTTTCTTCTGTTGAGAGAAGCAGAGGAAACTGAGAATTTGTTTTTATTGACATTTCCCTGATATTTTTTTGTCATCTTTTTTCTTTACAGAAAGCTTAGGATACACCAAGTGTTCACTGAATGTGGGTTTCCATTAAAAAAAAAAAAGTATAGAAGCAAAAATATTCGAAAGACCACTTGTCCTCAGATCCCCCTGAGAAAATTTTGCTTTAATTTATTTGGCTGCAAGGGAACAGAAGCCCTGAAACTCCCTTGTTGGCTCCTTCCACTTGGGATGTCGGTAATATGGTTCCCATGAGATTTGCTGGCCAGTTCTGCAGATATCTGAAGTGTAGATTCTTCCTGGGGGAAAAAAAAAAAACACAACCACCAAAAAAACCACACACAAAAAAACCAAAACCCCAAAAAAACCAAAACCCCAACAACAACAACAAAAAAATATCTAGAGAATCAGTTATGCTGTTCCTGTGTACCTCTTACTCTTTCCTTGCTTAGGGAAAGCTCCCTTTGCAAAGCCTGAAAATAGCGGGTGTTTTGTGCTGGCGGACACTAAACATAGTGTGATTCATGACTTGAGGTTGTTAGGATGCTTCAATGCAATCTCTTGGCCTGGGAGCCAGCTTGGAAACAGGGCTGGCAATCACAGAACACCTCTGTTCTATTTATGCTCTCCACGTGGCTGCTACTTTTCATTCCTGCCCTAGAGGAATCTCACTGAACATATATAAAACACATAATTGATTTCTTTGACTTCATTTATTTACATTCTGATAAATAATTTTTAATCAGGCTATTTACTAAAATTATTACTAAAATTATTTTCCCCAGAAATAGCATGTCATTAACTTGTGACAAATGACATTTCAGCTTGTGACATCTCTCACTTGAATTAGTTTCAAGTGATTCTGAGTACATTTGTGATTATATTAAGCATGGGTCTTAAAAGAGTATTTTGCTATTCAGTATTTCACACAGTAATGAGGCTGTACTCCTTCTCATCTTACCTTCCTTTGGCAGTGTGCAATGAGTCCGGAATCTTCAAGGGATAAAACATTAAGGTCTTGTAAAGAGTTGAATCTTAAGAGTATTAAGAAGAAAAGATGATAGAAGCATGTCACAATAAATTCAGGTTCTTAAGGACCTGTTAAGGGGAGTGGGTGGGAAGATCCTTAGTAATCTTTATATATCTGACAGGTATCAGAGAAATGTGTATCAGTGTATCACTCAAGTGCACTTTAATCCTGCTTTGAAGACTTAATAATCTGTAGGGCTTTATGCATTGTTTCATCTGCATGCTAGTAAAGAATGTTTAAAAAGCATAAAAATTCAGCAGTTTAAGAAGTAAACATTTAAAAAAGATAAAGCAATTGGTTGAGATAAAGTAGGGAGTTTCCAAATGAAAATACTTGTTTTCAGAAGACTGAAGAGAAGAAGACATCATTGTGTCTCCATTTCTCAGCAGGTAGGTGGAAAGAAACATGAGAAGGCCACCACCTCTGGTTTAGGTGTTGCTTATGACCCTCATGTGGCTTCTGCCTGAGACAGTACCAATCCTTGCCCTGAGATCAGAGAGGAGACTTTTTGCCCTGCTGTTGGCAGTTGACACTGGTTCATTCTTCAGCGGACATCCTTCTCACCATGGGCAAAAACCCTGGAGGAGGGCCAGCCCTGGAGTTTCTTACCATGAACATTGTGGGCAAGATCCTTGCAAAAATACTTGTGACAAAAAGTTGAAGCCAATGCTTGACGTACAGTTTGTGCTGGGTGCTTCCCAGACAGGAAGACTGCCTGAGCGCAGTGTGATGGTGGCAAGTTGGCAACTTTCCCTGGCCCTCCAAGGTGGGCTTGGTGGGCAATTCAAGCATGTTATTTTATACTGTCAACTTGCTTACCCTCGTACCACTGGCAGAAAGCTCTCAGACTGCCTGCTATGTGAACAGGGAGCTTTATTTAGTGCAGTCACATGGAAATGACAGGTCTTTCCCAGTCCTGTGGTACTACAGCTATTCTTCTGACTAAAAACTCAGCTAAGCTAAATATTATTCAAGATATTTATATTCTATTATACTAGGTTTCATCTGTGTGCTACTACATATTTAAAGGCTTCTTAAAAAAAATTGTATTAAGAAGCAGCTCTAGTGTCTACTGCAAAATGTAGAAGTTCTCAGATCCCAAAAGACTGTGAGAAACCAGAAGGTTCTTTTAATGGCAATAAAGGCCTAGTTTGGTTTTTATGGATTTTTTCATCATTTCAAAGTACTCAATTTTAACTTAAGTCAGATTTACTATCTTTTCTCCAAAATCAAAAGGAATAAAATCTACTTTAAAACAGTGAAAAAGCAAGAAAAGTAAAATAAAGGCACAAGTCTCAACTGTTTAAATGTTGTTGAGCTTAAAACATTAAATATTTCAAAGTATGATTTATAAAACACAGAAATGCTATGCTGGTGTCTTTGAACAGAAAAAAAAAAAAAAGAAATCCCACTGAATGATGGATATCTGACAAAAGTACCTTTTTAAAAGGCACTCATTCAAGAAAGAAATAATGAATGTCAATTAACCATTATTATTCCAACTCCATGTGATTATTTCTTTGGTTTTGTTGGAGAAATTTGGGGTTTTTCATATGTACTGTTTTTACTAAATAATTGTATTTAATCTGAAAGAAACTGAAATAAGTACCAGGGGAAAAAATAGGCTGTGGCAAAAAAAGACATGATTTTGTTGTACTATGATTTCAGTTATCAGAAACCCTTGTTCCAGTCTTCATAGTTATTTCTGATGAACCCATCTCTTTAACAGTATAACAAAAAGGCACATAATTTTAGACTTTAAAACTCTTTCTTTACATTTAGCTTTGGTTTGGTTTGCATCTGTCTTTGTTACTAAATCACTTGCCCTGGACAAGCAGTCTTCAATACAAGCTCTATAATTTATTGCTCGTACAACCGGATTAAAAAAGTTTGTGAGGTTCAGGTTGTTCTATGTGTCTTCTCTAGGACTACATGATATATGTAACACACAGAAAACTTAGGCTGAATATGGTAATAAAAAGTCACGTATCTTGACTTCTGTATTTAGCTATTAAAAGTTGGGAAGTTCTTTCCCAACTTTTAGATTTTCTATGCGATATGCATGGAAATTTCAGCTCTAATCTAGAAGCTTTATTTATCAATATCCTGAGACTTTAGACTATAGAACAGAATCACAGCATAGTTAGGGTTGGGGTTCGGGTGCACAGCGGACAGAGCCGATGTAGAACGGAGGCTGCAGCGCAGAGCTCGGGGCGCAGTAAGCGCCAGCACTGGTCTTTTGACGCGGGAGCGCGCTATGGGCAGGGCTGCGCTCGGTGCTCCCTGATGGAGGTCCTGCTGCAGCAGGGGCTGAGCTGCGGAACGCTGTCAATAGCCTGAAAGATGTCAGGGAGCTGAGAGGGAGCTGGACTGCTTGCTCCAGGCCCAAACTGTGCAGGGGTCACAAGCGTCCACCATAGCGCATACACAAAAGGAGGAGGGCAGTAATCCAGGGAGCTGGGAGCTAGGTCAATTAAGAGCAAGGGGCTTCTTCCAAAATCCCACATCCCCACCCAGAACCACTCCGCAGCTCTGCAGGGGGCTAACGAGGAAAAGCATACCTCACCCTCGCCTCACGAGACCAGTGCAGGCACTCTCTACACCCCAATCTCTGCGGTGCAGCCTCCCCTCTACATCGGTTCTGCCTGCTGCCCGGGCCGCCGTAGCAGAACCCCCACAGCCACCTCGGCCCCTCCGAAAGAAGCGAGCGCTTCTTCCCTGCAGCCGCTTTTCCCAGCTCAGGGCGGGACCGTCCCTCCTGGCACCGCCCCTTGTGAGTCCCTGCTCGCGCCAGGGCAGTTCCTGGCTCCTGGGCAAGTCCGGGTGGGGGCGCGGGGTTTCCTCGGTGGAAGATCTGAGGCTGCTGGGTGGAGGGTTTCCCCTCCCTCCGGCGTCGAAGGCTCCCGTCTGGAGCTGCTCATCTCCGCGGATGCTAAAACGAAACTGAGATTTGTTTCCCGCTTACTTCATGCCAGTATGTATCTTTTGACATCTTCAGCTGTAGACCTCCCTTCTCTTGTCTGGGTCCAGCAAACGTCTTATTGGGGAGGCAGTGGAGCTTATACACTAGGAAGAAAGTTATTACAGGAAGGCAGCTGAACAACTGACAGGAAACTACTGAAGCAGTCAGTAAGCTTTTTGTAATTCTCATCTAAACTTCTGAAAAACCTGATGGGTATTGGCTTCCCAGTCAGTGGAAACTAATCCAGGTTCATGAACATTTTCAATTCCTTGCAAAGACTTCTAGATGATTCATGTTACAGTAGGAATCTTCAGGGAGAGTGTTGGAAGGGAAAAATAAAGAGGAGGAGGCTGTATTCCTGCCATAGCTGTATTTTCTATGCCATTTGCCTCCCAAACTACTGCTACTTTTTGCTGTAAAATTACTCATCCCCAAGTGTTTGGAGAGTGTCCATGAGGTGGGAAATACAGCTCTTCATAAACCAGAGGAAAGTGATCTTGTTGGTTAAAATTTGCTTTCTTCAAGGTATCCAAATTGCAGATGAGCAGAGTTGCTTCCATTGAAAGTCTTTTAATCATATGAGACTCAAAAAATGTTAGAAATAACAGATAAACAAAGGAGTGAAATACTAAAGAGTAAGAATAATAAATACCTATGATTAAGGCTTTTTTTTTCTTTTTTCCTGCCGGAATGTCCCTGTGAACAGTAGCTTTTTTTTCAGAATGTGACTGTACAACACATTTAGGTTTCAGTGTTTTCAGATCTTTATTTTTAATAAAAAGCATTTTGAAGTACTGATAGAACTGGTTAAAAAGAATTTTACTCAGCAGAAAACAGTTAATGGCAATCAAACAACATTGTAGAGATCTGAATGCGGAGATTTCAGCCTTAAGTGTAGAAAAAAAAAAATCATATACATATAAGTTGGGGATTTTAAAACAAAATATTATTTTCCATTAATAAAGCTGTTTTCAACTTTGTGACTTCTTAAACTGAAGAGCTATCAAGAAGAAACAACTTTAGCTAATCCATTGCATTCATATCTCTTGGAAAGTGTTAGAATTTGGAGTATTGATATATTAAAAAAAAAAAAAAAAAGAAAAACCCGCCCTTACAGTTTCACCTTTTACTTTTTAATCTTTCTACCTTCAAGGCTTTATTGTAGACCAGATTTAAATCTGACATTTAGAGTAAACTTCAAGAAAGCTCAGAAGAACCTGAGCTCTCAAGTCTGTGATACCCTTTAACAGCTGAGTCATTCTAGTCCATATCTGCATTAAAGAAAACAGAGCTGGGTAATTTGATGTTCTTGGACTCCAGATTTGTGGGATGTTATATCAGCATAATCACTGCACTGATCTACACAAAATCTGCTGTCATTCTACAACACCACCTCTGCCACACTAACATAATAAATGTGGTGATAGTGTGGTGCAATTTGAATTACTTAGTATAGTATGAGTATATATAAGCATATATACTAAGCTTTTTCCTACTTGAAAGAGATTACATTAAAATAGTAATATGCCAACCCACACAAACTGTAAACTCACTAAGCAAGTCATCAGTATGTTTTATCAGGCCTGCCTCTTCCTATGAGTTGTGCAATATTTCGTGCCCCTTTCAAAACCCTCCCACAGCCTTCAAATATTTATCCATTGAGATCTCTATGACTGTCCACATGCCATCTTATCCTGAGTCTGTTCTTACATTTGATTGCAGTCAGCGTTTAACAAAGGAATCAGGTACACACTTCCACAGCAGCAAATCTATCCCTATATTATTTTTTATTTAAAGCTGTCCTTTATCTGTTCCCACCTCTTTGCCACTAAGTGTTGGACTTACCCCACCCTGATGCTGTTTTCTTGATGTGACAAGAGCCTCATGGTTTTCCACTTTGTTGTGACAACAGCCTCAGGGTTTCCCATAGCTTCCAAGCAAGTATAGTTGGGAGGTATATATATGTTTCTAGGTATGCAGTTGTTTTATAATTCTTTTTCATTCAGCTGATTTGTGACTCTGCAAATTGAAAGAAATGATGCTTTGTTTGTCAACTTGTTTTTGCTTTAGAGAGGAAAAATGCTATCAGAGAACTATGTTTGTTTCTGACTATTATTCTGGCTTCTGTCCCATTTTTATGTCCGACTTCATTATGTTTTGGAGAAATTATTTCTTTTTATATATCTGGGTAACCATACATCTGCAAAACTAGAATTTAAGCAGATTAAATATTGAATAAAAAGGTGTTTGTTGTTGTTTTTTGTTTGGTTTTGTTGTTTTTTTTTTTTATTTAGATTTTTTTTAATTTATTTAACATTTCACTAGCTTTCCAACAAAAGATCATAGATTTGAGTTTCCTTGTTTACAAGCAAAGGTGATTATTTTCCACACTGCTGTAACTCAGCTGAAAAGAGTATTCCTGTATAGTAAAAACAATGTGCATGTGTCTTGGTTTAATCCCTGCTGGTAACTAAGCTGAAACAAGCACTGTACCAGCTACTAGGAAGAAATTTAACTCTATCCCAGCTGAAGCCGGGACAGCATGCAAATTGGGAGGCAGAGGAAAAAAGTCATCCCAATGACTTCATGCCAAACATTGTCTTACTGCATACCTCAGTTTCCCTAACTACCCAAATGTAATGTGGTTTTCCCTCTCTAAATACTGCTAATATCAAGGCTTAAAAACTCATAAATCCATGGCTTGGAAAGCACTGCGACAGAAGTGTATGTTTTCTTGAACTTGAACCTTTCAGAAGCTGAATAATTTGTCCTTCTTAGTTACAAATTGCACAAATAAAAGGAATGCTACTTCTATTATTTTTAAATCATCTATTTCAGCTCAGAAAACATCTTTCCTGTTCACACTTGACCATTATATCTGCCCTTCACCTGCAGATTTTTCTGTTTTTTCCTGTGGTAATTGCAATACCCAGTGTACATGTGCATCTTGGATGACTGTGCAGCTGATATCACAGTGGGTAGCAGAGAGGTAAGAGGCTTCCCTGTGCAGCAGATTGATATTTTGCTGGTCTGTTTGTTACTATATTGGCATGGTTTACAAAAATACAAAAAGTTTTTAAAGATCACCAGTGTCAATTATTCTTTTTACAAACAGTGTCATGGCCTTAATAAAAACAACTGAACAAACAAAAAAACCTCTACCCTACCAAAAATAACCCCACAAATGATGTTTGAGGTGGGATAAGAAACACTTGCTTTTAGCCTGTCATGATCATCTGTGGCTGGAAAGCCTGTGTGTCTAATGGCAGAATATATGAGCAACAGGATGCTCATTCCAGCTGCCATTTGAGGTTGCATTTTCTTTAATTAAGAAAAGTCAAATACAGATTACCAGCTGTTTGACACTTCCTTCACTAACAAAGAATTGGATCACCCAGTAATTACTTTTACTGTGACTTTTATGAGCCACTTGTCAGACCCAAAATTTGGATTAGTATCACATTTATAAGAGCTAAAGGGTTTACCTGAAATGTAGGACATATTCTGGATGTGCTCATAGGGATTAATAGTTAAGCAAAAATCCAGGTCCCACAGAAGCAAGTAGAAAAACCTCCACTAATGTCATTAGAAGTTGGATTGAACTGTTAAAAAATTAGCTTAGTATAAACCAGGACATTTTTAGTTATGCCTACAAGGAAAAATGCCTCTGGAAGTTTTCTCCCTGAAAAATTGTAGTGAAACATTTGGAGATTTTGTTTTTTCTTTTTTTTTTTCACACCCTGTATCTGATCCAGTTATCATGCACAGCTAAATATAAGCCAGTTTTGGATATAGGTATTCCATATCACTATGTTAATCTAGAAAGGTATATTAATCTGTACTTACATTTAGGTCAAATAGTTTTCCTAAAGTTTTGGAGTGAGTGTAGTACATAAAAGGATAATGTAGATGTAGTGCAGTTTGAGGTGATTGCAATGGGAAGAGGGGTTTGAATAAACGACAAGTATATTTCAGAAAGTCATCTTTTGAAAGCACAAGGATGACTAATGCCTTCACTTAGAATGAAATAACTCTAGAAATAGAAAAGTTTCATTAGTACTTCTTCCCTAATCACTCACAACAACCATCAGCTGCCTACTGGTTGAGTGGGTGGAGGAAGTATTCTGAAACCCCTCAAAATCAATTAAAAGATTTTAATAAATTCAGTGGATGTTGAATCATCTGGAGTGAGCACTGAAGGGGGAATGGCAAATTCCCTGCAAAACTTACACTTGCTTAGGAAAGTTCTAAAACAAGCATTTGTCTCCAGAAGCGCTAACATCTCTTTCATATTCAGATTTGCCTTGTTCCCAGCTTGAAACTCTTAGAAGCAAAGCATCTAATACTCAGTACAACAGTAACAGGGATAACACTTCTTTCCTTATCCAAGCCATCCATCTATAGCTAGGTGCACAGCGAGAACAGTCCAGAAGAGGACAAGAATGTCCAAATATAGAAAATGAGGAAAGATTTTTAAAAAAAAGTAGTTCTGAGAAAGAAAATGCACAGGAAGTTGCTGTGGTGTTCCTAAGAAACGAAAAAGGTCACTGAAAGGCAACACCAATAAACTGAATTCTGAGGATAGAAAGAAGCCATGGGCTTGTATTGAAACAAGGTATATGAAGGGTAGACACTCATAAAAGCTTTCCAGTAGTGGGAATCAGGAAGCAGTGAGGGATTGCCAAGGATCACATCCAAAAAAAGTTAAGACAAGTGCCTGTCAGGGGAGAGTTGGGTAGAGCCAGTCTTTCTCCTATGTTACATCTCTTATCCTAAAAATTGAACTAGTTGTATCTGTTGACTTGCAACAGGGTGTTCTTTTGAGCATTGATTACCTACCCCCTAGCCAGACCCCTGAATTGTAAACAACTTTAGTTTATTATTATTATGTTCATCTCCTATACTCAGTTACATGACTGGCTGGGTTTTGCGGTCTGAATCTTCATTAACTAAAAGTAATCTTTCCTTTTTTCCTTTTCTTTTTTTTTTTTTGTTCTTATTAAGTGTTCACCTTGCAAATTCTGAGCAGTAATTTTATAAGGAAAAAAAAAAACCACAACAGTTTTATGATCCTTGTCTTGCTGAGTTTACTAGCTTGTCAGTTTTGGATTTGGTTATATTGCTGTTCAGTGCAGGCAGTTGACCTTATTTTTATAACCTTATTCCCAAAACAATTTTTCTAAAGTAATTCTAAAGTAATTCCCCTTTAATTTCATATGCATTATTGTCTTTCCCTACCAAGCACCAGACAAAGTAAGATTAATCCTCTTTAAGGAGGAAAAAGAAGGGGGGGGGGGGGGGAGGAGAGAAAGGGAGGAAATGTGCTCTTGAAGCTAGTATCAGTCAGCATACATATTTTACCTTAACTCTTTCATTATACAAGCTAAAAATATTTTATAATTTCTAATATTTCTTAAAAAGAGTGGGCTGTGTTTAATGTATTAAATTATCACAGTTAAAAGGTAGAAAAGTCAATTTTCTCTTTGGCATCTTGCATTTTGCTAGGTTATTTTAAATCTAGCATGCATATGATTTATTCTGAATTCATGTCTTTAGTGCTTTATTCAGACAATAGTTGTCTCAGATTATCCAAAGAACAAATTCAAAACCAACAGCAAGTTAGGTAAAGTTAGGATCTTTATTGACCTGAAATTATACCCCAGTTAACAAGTTAGTTAAGTATGTGTTTAAATCCATCATTTTTCAGCAAATAATTAATCTTAACTTTTGGCAAAAAAATCAAGTTAAGCATTAATGCAGGTAATGAGTCTTCAAGAATATTATTTAGTGCTTCTGTAATTAGGTTAATTAGTCCCTGGTAATTAACAAGACCGTCATGAAAGTAAATAGTGAATTTTGAGTTATTCATTTTTATGGTTTGAACACTTTTTGTTTCCTTTTGCATGTCATTTGCTAACAGTATTAAAACCTAGGGATGGAGAGAAATTCACATCTTACACTTTTGGTTGGGATTTTTTTTTTTTCCTTCATAGTAGGTAATTCCCAGAGGATTCATAGGCTCTTAGCTGAGGTCACTGTGTGTCGCCACCTTGAAAATGAGAGCTCAGGTGTCAGAGTAGAGTCCCCAGTTCACTGCTGAGTGAAGTCTCAGGAACTGTGATTGGAAAATGGATTATATTTACAAATCTGCTACTAGCTTTTAAATCAGTACTGGGGTTATGGAATTTACTAAACATAATGTGAATGAGAACAAAAAAAACCCAACTTGCTATTTTACGTCATGGTTTGGATTTATTAACATATAAACTGTCATACTGCCATCTAGAATTCTTTTATGTTAGTTTTTTTTCTGGTACAGCTACTCTTGTTTTTTAGGGGGATTGATTTTTTTTCCTGAATTAAAAAAAAAAAAAAAAAAAAAAGGAAAGAAAGGAAAAGGAATACCTAAGGGACAAAGATGAAGAAGCAGCCATTTTTCTGTTTCAATTTATTAATGTTACAACTCTTGAAAGGGCTGTATACATATCACCACGCACTGATTCACAAATGTAATACTGACTGCTAGGAAAGAAAATCTCCATATGGGTGTGATCAGATTTGCATTTTCAAAGTTTGATGGGGTCTACCTGGCTGGAAAGTTTTTAGTGCATGCTTAATTTTTGTTGAGGAGGGATGGCACTCTTTGGGGGAGAAGGGATTTTCAGTAATACTGGAAAAGTTCAAAAAACAACCTACAAAAATAGAATCATAGAATCACGGAATAGTTAGGGTTGGAAAGGACCTTAAGATCATCTAGTTCCATTCCCTCTGCCATGGGCAGGGACATCTCACACTAAACCATGCCACCCAAGGCGATCTCCAGCCTGGCCTTGAACACCACCAGGGATGGAGCATTCACAGCTTCCCTGGGCAACCCATTCCAGTGCCTCACCACCCTTACAGTAAAGATTTTTTTCTTGATATCCAATCTAAACTTCCTCTGTTTAAGTTTGAACCCATTACCCCTTGTCCTATCACTACAGTCTCTCATGAAGAGTCCCTCTCCAGCATCCCTGCAGGCCCTGTTCAGATACTGGAAGGCTGCTATGAAGTCTCCATTCAGCTTTCTCTTCTCCAGGCTGAACAGCCCCACCTCTCTCAGCCTGTCTTCATACGGGAGGTGCTCCAGTCCCCTGATCATTCTTATGACCCTCCTCTGGACTTGTTCCAACAGTTCCATATCCTTTTTATATTGCGGACGCCAGAACTTCACACAAGACTCCAAGCGAGGTCTCACAAGAGCAGAGTAGAGGGGCAGGATCACCTCCTTCGACCTGCTGGTCACACTCCTTTTGATGCAGCCCAGGATACCGTTGGCTTTCTGGGCTGCAAGTGCACACTGAAGCCAGCTTATATTCATTTTGTCATCGACCAACACCCCCAAGTCCTTCTCTGCAGGCCTGCTCTGAATCTCTTCCCTGCCCAACCTGTAGCTGTACCTGGGATTGCCCTGACCCAGCTGTAGGACCTTGCACATGGCATGGTAAAACTTCATCAGGTTGGTGTCAGCCCACCTCACAAGCGTCTCAAGGTCTCTCTGGATGGCATTCCTTCCCTCCAGCATATCAACCAAACCACACAGCTTGGTGACATCAGAAAACCTGCTGAGGGCACACTCAATCCCACTGTCCATGTCACTGACAAAGATGTTGAACAAGACCGGTCCCAACACTGATCCCTGAGGGACACCACTCGGTACTGGTCTCCAGCTGGACATTGAGCCATTAACCGCAACTCTTTGCATGCGGCCATCCAGCCAGTTCTTTATCCACCGAGTGGTCCATCTACCAAATTGATGTCTCTCCAATTTAGAGACAAGGATGTCATGTGAGACAGTGTCAAATGCTTTGCCCAAGTCCAGGTAGATGACATCAACTGCTCTACCCCTGTCCATCAGTTCTGTAGCCCCATCATAGAAGGCCACCAAATTGGTCAGGCAGGATTTCCCCTTAGTGAAGCCATGCTGGCTGTCACCAACCACCTTGTTGTTTTTCATGTGCCTCAGCATGCCTTCCAGGAGAATTCGCTCCAAGATTTTGCCAGGCACAGAGGTGAGGCTGACTGCTCTGTAGTTCCCCAGGTCATCCATTTTCCCCTTCTTGAAAATGGGGGTTGTATTTCCCTTTTTCCAGTCGTCGGGAACTTCACCTGACTGCCATGATTTTTCAAATACAATAGACAGTGGCTTAGCAACTTCATTTGCCAGCTCCTTCAGGATCTGCAGATGGATTTCATCAGGTCCCATGAACTTGTATACATTCAGGTTACTAAGATGGTCTTGAACCAGATCCTCTCCTACAGTGGGCCCAGGGTCTTCTTTCTCACTGTCCCTGTGTCTGCCTTCCAAGACTTGGGTGGTATGGTCAAAACATTTTCCGGTGAAGACTGAGGCAAAGAAGTCATTTAGAACCTCAGCCTTCTCCAAATCCAGAGTAGCCAGTTCTCCCAATAGCTTCTGGAGGGGGCCTACTTTGTCCCTAGCCTGTCTTTTATTTTCAATGTACCTACAGAATCCCTTCCTGTTATCTTTCACATCCCTGGCCAAGTTTAATTCTCAGTGGGCCTTAGCTTCCATAACCTGGTCCCTAACTTCCCGGACAACATCCCTGTATTCTTCCCAGGCTGCCTGTCCTTGCTTCCACCTTTTATAAGCCTCTTTTTTTCCTTTGAATTTTCCTCAGCAGCTCCTTATCCATCCAAGGAGGTCTCCTGGCCCTCCTGCAGCACTTCCTTCTAGTAGGGATGTATCGCTCCTGAGCTTGGAGCAGGTGATCCTTGAGTATCAACCAACAGTCTTGGGCCCCCCTGCCCTCTCAGGCTATATCCCATGGAACCTTACTGAGCAGGTTCCTGTAGAGGCCATAGTCTGCTCTCTTGATGTCCAGGGCACTGAGCTTGCTGCACGCTCTTCTCACTGTCCTGAGGATCTTGAATTTGACCATCTCATGATCGCTGCAACCAAGGCTGCCCTGGAGCATCACATTTCCAATCAGCCCTTCCCTTTTGGTGAGGACGAGGTCAAGCATGGCACCTCTCCTTGTCGGCTCCTCTGTTACTTGCAGAAGGAAGCTGTCTTCCACACAATTCAGGAACCTCCTGGATTGCTTGTGCTGGGCTGTACCATCCCTCCAACATATATCAGGGTGGTTGAAGTCCCCCATGAGAACAAGGGCCTGCGAGCGTGAGGCTGTTCCTATCTGTCTATGGAGCGCTTCATCCACAGATTCCTCTTGGTCAGGCGGTCTGTAACAGATCCCCACAGTAATGTCCCTCATAGCTGTTCTCCCTTTAACCCTGACCCACAAGCTCTCTGTCGACTGCTCACCTGTCCCCAGACAGAGTTCCATACCCTCCAGCCTATCCCTAACATAAATAGCAACTCCCCCTCCCTGTCTGCCAGGCCTGTCTTTCCTAAAGAGCCTGTAACCTTCCGTTTCAACACACCAGTCGTAGGAGCCATCCCACCATGTTTCTGCGGTGCCTATGATATCATAATGTTTCTTTGTGCAGCAAACCTGAATGAGCAGGACAATCAGGACAGTGCAGCTTCCTGAAAGTCTCAGGATATTTGTTAAACTTGTGAGGGATTATGGTATGATTTGGATAAGGTCAACAAATACTGAGAGTGAAACAATTTCTGAAAGTTGACTGCTGTTTTCTAATAGAAAACAGTCTTTGGTGGAAGGAATTGAAGACTGTTTCATACCAAGGACAAGATACCCATTTCAGACAAAGGGCAGTTTACTTGTTGGGATAATTCGTCTAGAGATATGTTGAATTCTGCATGCCTGGAAATCAAAGACTTTAAACTTTTCAAAAACTGGGTCAAATCAGAATCATAGCCTTGATGTAGAAATGCAGACAATAATTGTCTCAGATATTCCAAAGCACAAAAGCAATAGTTACTAAACTCTGCTATGGAGGGTGCTGGAGGAAATGATCATCTGACACTTCAGTCTTTAAAAATGGTTAATCTGAATTTTTATTTTACATCATGGTTTGGCTTTATTAACACATAAACTGTCATACTACCATCTAGAATTTTTTTATGTTAGCTTTATTTTATAGTACAGCTACTCTGGGTTTTTTTTGGGGGGGTGTTGTGTTTTGTTTTTTTTTTTTCCTCACAACATCATGTTCTGGTCATGTTCATTTTTGCTTTGTAATAATAAAGAGATAAGAAATGTATTTTTAGTTAATTTGTTTTATTTAAGTAGAGGCACCTGCTCACAGTTTATGGGACTTAGGTCTCTAAAATAGTATATTCTGATTCCTGATACAACATTTCAGAGGCTGAAATCTGAGTTACACCTACTAGGACTACAGCCCACTAGTGACAAGTTCTCGCATCAGATTACCTAAACCTGGCAACTCTACTGCTGGGAACCACCACTGACAAATGAGCCAAAATATGGTCAGGCAGGTCATTTCCCCTGAAAAGTAGTGTGCTGAAACTTCATCGTTCTTTCACTCTACATTTTTTTTTTCATCATAAGATACCACTTTTACTTTTTTGACAGATACTGCCAAAATTAGATACTTCCAAAATTGCTGTTTGTGCCAAGTATAATTAATTCTATTCAACTGATAGTGCTCTGGGACCTGTCACTAAGCTACACAAAAGAAAATAAATAAATACCCTTAGGAGCACATTTTGTACATGAGAGAGGTTGGTATCTATCACAGACCAGGCAACCAAATGAAACTAAAATGTGTGACTTAAGGAAAGTAATAACAAGTGGATTTCAAAATACCATAGTTGTCTCCTTTATTGACTCCAGGCATGGGAAACAGATACACTGACCCTGCAGGATTATCCTTTCAACTCTACTGGAATCCAGTTTTCAATTTAAAAATATATCCTAATTTTAGAATTCATTTTTAAAATCCATTTTCTTAGGAACAACACTTCTGTGACTGACCTTGAGATATTTGCCTCTCTATAAAGCTCCTCTGAAATATCCTGCCACTTTTTTGCCTTTTTTTTTTTCCCCAGTCCTTGAAGCTGAGATGTATCGTTGCTAGTTTTCAGCATAATTTTTTGTTCTGCAAAGTGAAGTTATTGTGTAATTATATCTACACCAGCTACAGCACAAGCAGCACTGCTGGGTAAGATAGTCGTCAGAAGCCTCCTTCAGTTATTCTGTTAAATCACACTGTGTCACTTGCAAAAATATCCCACAACCAATTGTGTGCAGCATCCTAAGGGAAAGGGAACTCAAAATCACAATAGTTTCTTGATAAAATAGAAATGATGGCACTATTATCTTTCCTCCAGATTCTTTCCAGGCTCCTGTGATGCTTGCAAAGATGTGGCACATTGGTATGGTCTCTAGCAAGTGCTGATAACACCTTGCTCACAGTATAAAGATGCCACTGGGAAATCTCAGAGATAAGCAGCAGTTAAACTCAGACTGCTTATTTAAGGGTCACGTGTCAGTGTATTATCCACTGACATTTGGGCATAAGCCTTGCCTGTGATTACTGCATGGATCAGTAGCATATAAAAGGTAGGATTCCCAGTTTTGTCCAAATTACCAACTAGTGCAGTGCAAAAAGAAAGATTCAGGGTCTGATTTTCATGTCTGCATTGATTGTATGCCAGCAAAGAGGCTCATGGAGCTTGCTGATCTCAGCTGTACACCCCACGTCTCTGCACAGCAGGGGATGATGCACCCACTTCACAAGTGGGACTTTCTCAGAGGCAACCTGGCTTTGGCCAATGGATAAACTGCTTAGGCATACATGGTGCCCTTAAACCAGAACCCTGTGCCTTCTAGAATACATGTGAGTACTTTGAAATGCTAGCACTGATACTCCAGTATATTCTAGCTGATAGAATTACTCATTTACTTACTCATTTACTACCTCATACCGGCATGGGATTTTGTAACATAAAGCATTCAGCAAGTAAAATGATAATGTAAGAAGAAGAGTTCTCTATGAATTTTTCTAGAACTTCTTGAGCACTTACAACACTGGAAGGCTCAGTGCATTAAGCATCTGAGTGCCATATAAGCATAAAAGAAATACTGAGCAAAACAATTGCTATCTACAGTCACAGATCGGTACATGTGCTGACAGTGTACATTCCCTCTGGCAAGGACCTCATGTACCTTTAATTTTTTGTTCCACACCAGATGCACACACAGTCCTTGATAATATTTAAATAATAACACAAGCAGTAGTTCTGCTTTGATTTTATATACGGCATGCTTGTTCCACCAGATATTTCCAGGGATGAGAAACTTCCGAGAATGTTTGGTGTTCTGTGTGATAGCAGCAGGGTTATATTTGGTTATGTGTGCAGAAATAGCCTGAGGAGCTCACAAATGTGTTAGATTTGCATTGAGTGAAGAACCTTAGAAACTGCTGTGATGAATAATGAGGAGAAGCACAAGTACATACAGCAAGCAGTCAGTTGGTGTGTAGCGCTCTTGCATTAATACAAAGACATCTTGTCTTTGAAATCTAGAAGGTTTTATTCAGTTCTCATATGATGGCAAATCCATGAGACCAGAATGAGATTGGAGATTGGGACATTTTGTTCATTACAAGCAAGAGTTGCCAGGTTCACAGAATCCATCACTCATTCCAGGAAGGATTTTAACCATGGGTTTTTGCAGTCAGGCCCACCTCCTGCTGCTCTGAAGACATCTGCATACCGTCTGCATTGCTTTTCAAACATCTGGAGAGTTTACAGACTTTGCTCTGTCATTCCAGTACAAGGCATGGACAATCAGTTCTCCTAGTGGGAAATTAAAGGTAACTCTAGCTTAGCCTCCACTGTATTGACAAGTATTTATTGAGTGTCCTTTTTGGCCTTTCTAAGTCTGACGAAAGATTAAAAAGGGAGCTCTATCATGTCCTTGGAAAAGCTGATTGAAAATGGTGGATCAGTGATTATATTGAGCATGGATAAAAAGTAGTCATATATCACTGGGGTTTAATCTCTTTTGCAGAAAGAACATATTGATCTGATTCAGAATGTTGAAAGTTAGGTATACTTTAAATTATAGTATTGACACGTAGACATGCGTCAATAAAGCTATTTTGGTGTGTCTCATATTATTCTGTCCAAATTATTTCATTGGCTTTTCTATCATCCTTCTGAAAACCTAATGATCTCTTCAGCTATTGTTTTATGCCAGAATGTTCTTTGTTGCATTTGCAATGATGTTACAGTTTCCTGATGCTGTTGGAATCTCACTGAGATTGTCATTTGTTAAATTACAATCCTTGGGTGCAAATGTGTAGTGAACATTGTTCCTGCTTTCAGTCTCTGTGTCTCTAGGTCTCTGGTGCAGTTGTCAAAGTAGCCTTGCTTGGAAGTTCCAGAATTATTCTTAAATTACCAAAAAAAAAAAAAGCTAAAAAATTTAAAATGAAAAGGTCAATGACACTCTAGTTTTAAAGCAACGAGAGAGAAAAAAAAAGAAATTTCATACTATTTTCTACACTATTCTTTCCTTTTTTTTTTTTTTTTTTTTTTTGTAATCAAGTTGGTTTCAGGTCTTCACATTTTCTTATTACTTTTTGTTCTGATTAACATCAAGAATATGTGTGGGAGATTCCAGGACAACTCTGACCAATATGATCAAGCATTGACAATTTATTAAAGGCAAGCAGCGTCTTTTATAGAAAAAGCCTCAGAAGACTAGAACATTCAATAACATCTAATTGGTTACATTCTTTAGCCAAGTGTTAGCAACGGTTCTATAATTGGTTGTTACAATAGTAAGTGATTTCCAGGCTTCTGCCACAACAGCAGATGGTTTCAAGGACACAACTATCAGTTCCTTTATACACATCCCTCTTAACAATCGTCCCTGCCAGCGTTGTCAAAGCATTTCGCACTTACGCGACCTATAGTAATCTCCCCACATTCTTTAGGAGCTTCCAAGCAGGGCCTCACAGCCTTTGGTTCACTACTTTACAGATGTCAAGCAGTTGTCTGGGTTGCTCACAGTCCGTTTTCAGCAAGAAACGCTGCAACAAATATGGTGAGAAAAAAAATTGTGCACAAGTTTCTGTAGATCATCACCTGCAACAGAAGACAAAGCAACTATAAACTATTGAAAAGGATATCACCCAATTTTGTGCTATCCATGTTCTCTTTCTTCAGGGTAAATGGTCATACAAATGTTATCAAAGTTTTAGTCTCTGGAAAATGTCTCCAAGGCATGACACAGGAGCTAGAAAATTGCTGGAACTTTCTGCTCTTACTGTATTGCCAATATTTTCCTGCCACCAAAGGTCAATCATAGTATAAAATGGGCTGGCTAAAGAGACAGTTTATTTATGGGTATATTTACAGACTTGACATACTTGAGAGATACAGCTAGCATGGAATACACGTTCATGGAATACATGTTCATTTTGTAACAAAAGTTAGCCCATTTCTTCCTTTTCATGTTGGTTTGAGGAAGAACAGAGATGTTTTCTCGTTTGGCTTGTTTAATTTGAAAGAAGTCCCTTTGTAGATGAGTCTTCAAAGTAATTATGTCCAGATCGTTAAATGTACCTTTAAAGTACCATTGTTAATACAATTGCCTGCTTGATTCCACAAAAAAAAAAAAAAAAAAACCACAATCTTTTGTACATAGGCTATGCTCCTTGTTTTGGATACAAATATATGAAGGGACTACACATTACTGACACTGCAAGGAAAGCTTGAAGAATGACTGCTCTGGATCTGAAGAATTAAAAAACCTCAGGACTTGCATTTTTAGGGTGAAAGGGAGAGAAGGCTAGTTCATAGTTCACTATTTAGTAGTTAAAGAACTGGGCTCTTGCAGTTATTCTTTTTGTCCCTGGGAAATTTGCAGCTAATTGCAGCTATAAACTACTCTTTATTAAGCTGGTAACACAACTGGTTTGATAATTCTTCATCAGTTCAGACAGTAATCTGTACAGTGGCAGAATGGCAAGAAGCTGTTATGACATGTATGATGTTGTATCTTTAAGAAAACCAGAACTCTCTGGATGTGAATTAAATTCTAGTGTCACTTACAATCTGTTCCGGAGCTGCTTTCTTTGGGGGAAAAAAAAAGTATTCACCCTTCTACCGTCTGTGCCATGTAGCTGAATTCACATAGAATAGTTCAGGTCATTTAAAACAAGCATCTTGGAAATCAGGAACATATGCTCCTTAAATAGTCCATCAAAGTCAGAATGCTAATGTGACCTGCTCTTTGCTGCTGCTGTTGTTTTTCCTGAAAATCACCCTTTAATGCAGACTACAACAATTTTGATACAATCAATCAGAAGAAAACACAGATCCTGTATCAAGTTCCATTTTAAGCTCTGTTTCTTTAATCTGTAAAACAAGTCATAACATACACTGAAGCAATGTATTTTAAATTAAACATTTGCCAAGATGCTATACTATGGTACTCTATGATGGTAAATGGATGAAATTAAATTCTCTGTGTTTGCCTTTGTAATAGGATAAATGGACGTGCATGTCACTGCAAAGACCCTAGTTTATTACATTTTGGATTAGATTCAGTCATGAACCATCAATTATTTGCACTGTAGGTTATTTTTCTTTTGTTCTTTGTTGTTATCAGTGCCTCAACTCATTGACTATTTGTTGTGTACAATTCGTGACACTGTTGTGAATTTCTGGCCTTTTGCAAAAATCCGTATGGAATAAGTGGTTTCTGCTATGTGTTTTCGGGATGAATTGTGCTCAGCGCAGAAGTGGTGTGGTGGTGTTCTGTTTTGTCTGTTGTACATCCGAAAGAATTCCCCCAGTACAGCTGCACTCATTCCCCTGCTTCAGCTACGCTTTCAGGCATTGTTACATTTTCTCTTTGGATTTCTTTTATAAAGGCAGAAATTTTCTGTGGTCATCACTGACTTCAAGGGGTCTGACACAGAGACATTTTTATTGAGTTATTGCTTGTCTCCTAGTACTTTGCACGGCAAGTTGTACTTTGCGATTTATAATATCCAGAAAAGAGCTACCTTGTCCTTACCACTTTCATCATTATCTGTTCTCTATTAATTATAATTTCTTACCTCTCATAATGGTTCCCAAGCAAACAAGGCCATAAGTTAGTAAGGAGGAGCCATTCTGCACACTCACTGTTATTCATCTGCACAGATTACTTCAGGCTGCATGGTAGGACCTTCTACCTGCTCCAGTCCATCTGGTCTCAGTCCGTCCTCACAGTGTGGTTCTCCTGGATGTGTTGGCATCAGTGTGCCTCAGCTGTATGGCTTCAATCCCCACTTGTTAGTACATCTTCATGCTGACATAGGCCTATGGCAGCCAGTGCAGTGGCAAAACAGGAAAACAAACAAAGAAGGATCATTATATTCAGCAATTTGATCTCTTTGACCAGCCTTGTGTGCTGGTGAATGCTCCGTACTCCTCAGCTGTGATCTGATTTGGGTTACCACCTGTCCTTCTGCTCAAAATATTATTATCAGGATGGGAATACTATACAAGTGTAGCTAACACTACTCTGTACAACTACATCAGGGTTTGCAGTCTATCTATGTTCCTGCTTCAGCAGGTCTTGAAAGCTTCAGAGGAATTTTAGTAGAAGGTGTGGACCATGGACACCGGACTATTTGCTATATAACCTGGCCACTCACTTGGCAAAGAACTCAAGAGCAGTTTAGAATAATTCCTGTTTTCTGGACACAATCGAACTTCAGGGAAAGAATAGTATCCTAATCCTTTGCATAAGATCTGTGCCTAAGCCCAGCTGAAGAAATTATCACTGAAGATTTTCTGTTGGCCAAATGTATTGAGGTTCTGTCCTGGGTTCAGCAGTAGCAGTCATTTTTCTCCTTCTTAGTAGCTGGTGCAGTGCTGTGTTTTTGACTTTCAGCCTGGGAACAACACTGATAACACTGACGTTTTTAGCTGTTGCTAAGTAATGCTTTCTCTGACCAAGGACTTTCTGAGTCTCATGCTCTGCCAGGGAGGAGGGGAAGCCGGGAGGAAGTAGAGGCAGGACACCTGACCCAAACTGACCAAAGAGGTATTCCATACCACAGCGCGTCATGCCCAGTATATAAACTGAGGGCAGTTACCTGGAAGGGCTAGATCAGTGCTTGGGTCTGGGTGGGTATTGATCAGCGGTTGGTGAGAGGTTGTACTCTCTTCCCTTATTATTATTGGTGGTAGCAGCAGTGGTTTGTGTTGCACCTTAATTACTGAACTGCTCTCATCTCAACTGTGGGAGTTACATTCTTTCCATTCTCCTCCCCATCTCACCGGGAGCAGGGGGAGAAAAAGTGGGGGGAGTGAGCGATCAGATGTGTGGTTCTGAGTTACCAGCTGGTAAACCATGACAGGATCACTTGTTATGTTGCTATGCTCTGTAGATGTCGTTCAATAGGAAAAAAGTGCAGGCTGTTGAATTTGCCTTAGAGGAGATGTCTTTGGCTGTTTAGTCCGGAAGTGGATGGAAGACCCGTATTACCTGGTTAGCTCAGTGTGTGGTAGTCTCTATCATATTAAGATGTAGAGTAAGTATCACAAATTCTGAGGCCCAAAGAAGTTGCTTTGATCCCATTATCTAACCCTTCTTATAATATAGATGATATAATCATCCAGGTGTTTATCATAACTTTTTCTTAAGCTTCACAGATGTGGATTTGGAATAAGAGAGGTGTCATTCTCACCTCCATAACCGTATTATCAAAGCATCAGATGTGGGTGTCTTCCTCTGTCACATGAGGAATTCACTTACTGATCAAGGTTTTCTCTGCCTGTGGCTACTTAATCCTCTGTGTTTCTTTTTATGTTCTTGTATATCTTTTCCCTTTCTACAAACAGGAAGAAATCAAAATGCACAGTGACTATGTAAAATTTGCATACTATACATACTGTAATTTCTCCAAAGGTGACATATTGTCAGCATGTATAAGTTATTTATTTTCAAAAGGTGTGAGATGAGTTCCAGAGGAGTCCACATTGCTAGGAAATAACTCCCTCTTCAAAAACACACCAGCTGCTTCCCTTTTTCATGGGAGTGTTTTGCATCGTAGTACCACCTGACATCATTTGCTTTGGAGGCTCCAGGAAAGGAATGGAATGGTTGCCATGTTAATTAGAGGAGAGCTATAAAACCTGGTGTTTATTTATTTTCTTGAAGAGGGATTTGTGTGTCTTATCTTGGTTTGTGGTGATATTTTTATGATTAATTTTTTCAAGTTTAGTTCAGAATCAGTTCCCCTGAGGAATAAGTGCTACAGCAAATTGCAGAGGCCTCCAGTGCTTGATATTTCTCATTAAAATTAACCCACCCCTGACTGCAGTTAACAAATAGTCATCACATCTTCAAGGAACCTAACATAGCTCTTGAGGATGCCATAGGCACAATTAGACATATACACTCTTAAGCATTTATCTTTAATGACTGAGATTGAGTATGTATTGTGTTTAAAGTGCTAGTTTAGAAACACTGCAAATAGCTGGATGTTGCAGCATATTATGCCAGGAAGTGAACAGAGTTATCTAGATCCATCTCACAGAGATTGAAATCTGAACATCTTCATGGACCTATGGTGGTTCTTTTGCTTGGCAAACAAGTATCAACACTTACATGAAATTAACTTTGGAGTTGACAGAACTCATAGAGTATGTAGTTGTATTGTTATAACTACAAGGACTTCTCAGATTTGAATGGAGTCAGGATAAGTCTGGACATATTACTCCCCGCTGATCTTTCATGTAGGCACCAATGATAACCAAGGATAATGTGAGAACTATCAAAGGGGATTTCAGACCTCTATGGATGTCTGGGGGCCCAGGTATTTTTCTCCTCAGTCATGACAGTGATGTGAAATTTGGTGTCAGCCTGGGCTGCAGTGTTCATGAGATTGTGAAGTTCAGTATCGTGTGAGTAAGATCACAACTTTGGACTTCAGGAGAGCTAACTTTGGCCTCTTCAGGGGCATTCTTGGAAGACTCCCATGGGAACAGGCCCTAGAGGGAAGAGGGGTCTGAGAAAGCTGGTTAATATTCAAGGATCACTTCCTTCAGCCTCAAGAGCAGTGCATCCCCATGGGTAAGAAATTGAGCAAATTGGGGAGGATGAACAAGGAACTACGACGGGAAAAACTGGCTGGATGGATAAGGGGACAACAGTGTATGTCGCCTACCTGGACTTCAGCAAGGCTTTTGACACTGTCTCCTGTGATATCCTCATGGGTAAGCTCAGGAAGCGCAAGCTGGACAAGTGAACAGTGAGGTGGATGGCAGAATGCAGAGCTCAGTGGGTCGTGATCAATGGTGCAGAGTCTAGTTGTAGGCCTGTAACTAGTGATGTCCCCCAAGGGCTAATACTACTCCATGAGCCAGCAGTGGGCCCTTGTGGCCAAGAAGATCAGTGGTATCACTGACTGCATTAGAAAGATCATTGCCAGCAGGCCAAGGGAGGTAGTCATTCCTCTCTACTCCGCCCTGGTGACACCTCACCTGGAGTACCGTGTCCTGTTCTGGGATCCCCAATACAAGAGAGACATGGAGGTCCTGGAGCAAATCCAGCAAAGAAGTACTACAGTGATTAAGGGTCTGGAGTATCTCTCATGAGGAACAGCTGGGGGAGCTGGGCCTGGTCAGTCTAGAGAAGAGAATGCTCAAGGGGGACTTCTGATTGATGTACATAAGTATCTGAAGGGAGGGTGTCAAGAGGATTGGGCCAGACACTTTTCAGTGGTGCCAGGTGATAGGATGAGAGGTAACAGGCATAAACTAAAACACAGGAAGTTCCACCTGAACATGGGGAAGAACTTTACTGTGAGGGTGACTGAGCATTGGAATAGGTTGCCCACAGAGGTTGTGGAGTCTCCTGTTGTGGAGATACTCAGGAGCCACCTGGATACAATCCTTAGTAATGTGCTCTAGGTGACCCTGCTTGAGCAGGGAGGTTGGACTAGATGACCTCCAGTAGTCCCTTCCAGCTTCAACCATTCTGTGATTCTGTGCTAAGATTGCCCCATAGCAATTAAATTAGCAATTAAATGAGCACAGCTCTCCTGTTGGAAGGGAGCTGGATTTTGACCTGTGTGGTCTAGAAAGCAAAAGAGTAAGGCAGAGAAGAATAGTTGTGTCTTCTTTGGTCTCAGATTTATTATAATTCAAGTTTAGGATTCAGAGGGACAGACTAAGCTGTCACACATAATGAAACCTTTGTTGAAAATCAATGTTTTCATTCCTTTCTTGTGATCCAGAGGAATCAAAACCAAGAGGCAAAGACCTGACTTCTATAGACTTTTTGGTTTAAAGATCCATTTTGTATAAATGACTTGACTGAACCAATCCTCACAGCAGCCTTGGTATTTATGTTATAATAGTCCCTAAAGTCTCCAGACATGCATGGGGTATTATTTTTTCTAGATGCTGTGTATAATTCAATAAGAAATATTTTCCAGAAGCATTTATAACCCAAAAGAAAGCTTAGAGCTTAGGTGGGGTGGGGAAAAATGTCCTACAGGAGAAAGACCATTTAGTACATACTAACTTTAAGCACCAATTAAAATCAATTGCCATTCAGCAAACAACTTAAGCATTTTCACACTGAATTTAGCTCATCATCTATTTGGGGCTAACACTGTTTTACACTTGGGTAAACAGTTTACCTCAGCAGGATTCGGTTCTTGATTGTGGCTGCTTGAAACAATTACAATACGAATGGCAACAATAATATTAATGAGTCTCATTAATTAGGATCACATATTGCCAAGTTACCTCTGAAAAATACCTTCACTATTACAGACTTTGTACACTTTATTGTGTTTTTTACTGAAAAATTCCTGGGTTTACCTATAAGCTTTTTGCCCTGGCTGTGATTTTTAGTAAGGAAATGGTTTTTATCCAAACAGCATATTATTCACAATTTCTCAGTGTTTGCCTTATGCTAACTACATTAGTAGCTTGCCTTCTGTGCTTACAGTCTTGCTGCTAATAATGCTACAGATCATATAATAAAGTTAATAATAAAAGCAGCTGTGTCACTTTCATTGTCTGTACCACCAGGGTACACAGATGTATAGAGGCTGCTGTGATAATTTTGAAAGGGCTCAACAACCCACCATGTGTGGGAGCCATCAGGTGTGGGAATGTTTTGCCATGGTTTAGTACTCTTCTCCAACTCCACTGTCTGCTGAGAAAAAAAGGATTTTCATACTGCTTCCTAGAGGTCCACCTTTAGATTCTATTAAACCTATTATCTGGATACAAGATAACTAGTCAGTCCAGAGGAAATGATACAAAGATACAGTCTGGTTTTGCTCTAATCATCACAGATTTGAACAATATGTTCTTGCCAGCAATTTAAATGCATCACTTTACAAAGCTGTTTATGCAGGATTTGAATTAATTGGGATAAGTTTCATTATAGTGATTAATATGCATGACACTGCATCACAATATGAAACCTATCAAGCCTGGATTGTTTATTTTGTTGTTGTTGTTCTTTTGATGGTATGCAATTTAAGAGCAAACCCACCCCCTCTCAATAAGGTCTCTGTCTTTTCATAAGCTCAATGTCTGTTCTTATTTCCAATATGTGATCATGTTTTTGAAATGTCAATTTGTATGCATAACACCTTTGTTACATACACTTCATAAAGAGCAAGTTTGGTTTATAATATACATGGAAACTAATTTTCTTGTAGTTAGACTTTTGAGTTTTGTAAAAGATAGACACTACAGAGTTTCCTTCAAAGACCTTCAATTAACACTGGCTCAGGATATGTCCTGCACAGAATGGTGACTGTTTCTGGGTTTGCATATGAATAGCCCTTACTCCAAATGAAAGGCAATTTGAACAGAAACTGCCTGGGCTTGTTTCTTTCTCAAAGACTTGTATGCTGTGAATTTTACCCAAAACTTGATGCTAATGCACCTTTGCATCCTTTGAGAAACTGGGAAGATTCCTATAGAACAAAGCATAAAATCTTGAGAGTTTCTGATTGGTTTAGGTTTCATCTTAAATATTCCTTTGAGTTTTGATGAAAAGTGTCTCCATAGCATTATATGATGAAAAAACTCCCCGTCAGTCTAACTTCCATAGATCTAACCTAGTTAGATTTCTGTGAAGCTTGTCATATTTTGCCGTAAGAGAACTGATTAATGAAAATAGAAAGAATTAGTAGAAGGCCTGTGAGATGCATAAGAAACTGAAATACAACAAAGGAAATATTAGGTTGAAAGGAGCTTTGTATGTGTAAACCTCAACTTCCATCTTATTTAATCCTATTGTGCACAATAAGCAATGCGTATTTGAAATGTGCTAATATTGCAAGGGTAGAAAGGATGCCAGTAAAGAAGGATCCAGGTATATATAGAATATATTGAGTGACCTTGAGGTCCTGGAGTAATGGAAACAGAAGGTCATGCACCCTAAAATTAATACAAGATAGTGCACTGATAATATTAAGTATTAGGAGGGTGTTTGGGTTAATCACAGTATGACTATGTAACATCTATGGAAAAAAGCAAATACTGTTCTATTGTGCTTCACAAAAAGTGTTTACAACAGAAATAGCAAAGTATTAGCAACCTTATGTAAGGCCTGTATACTTGTTTTTATCCCTCCTTTGGGTTTGTATGGCAGCGTTTTGGTATCAGGAAGCTAAGGGGTGGCTCCTGTGAGAAGCTGCTAGAAGCTTCCTGTGTCCAAGGAAGGCAGATGGTCAAAGGCCAGATGGCACCAAGTCAGACCCATTGCTGGCCATCAGCAATGGTGGTAGCACCTTTCTGATAACATAATTAAGGAGGGGGAAAAATTATTGTGCAGAA
The DNA here is from genome assembly GCA_017639245.1 of Myiopsitta monachus. NCBI lineage: Eukaryota > Metazoa > Chordata > Aves > Psittaciformes > Psittacidae > Myiopsitta > Myiopsitta monachus. The sequence continues at coordinate 23,731,717 of CM029926.1, read as the reverse complement.
GAAATTGCAGACACAGAAAAGAGGAACATGAGAACCAGAGTTCTGCAGGTATCAAGGTCAGTGAAGAAGTAGGGGAGGAGGTGCTTCAAGGCACTGGAGCAGAGATTCCCCTGCAGCATGTGGTACAGAGCATGGTGACACAGGCTATCCCCCTGCAGCGCATGGAGGTCGACAGTGGAGCACATATCAAGGATTGGAGATACCATATAGGAGAATAAAAGATTTCTTTGCTTGTTTAACCTAATAAACTCAAGGTTGTGACTGATCTCTCTAAATTCCTCAAGAGAGAGAACCTGCAGGCTATGTATGAGATAAAGGGTAAGGTGAACAAAGAGTTAAATATGTATAAATTTATTTAGGTTGGAAATCAGAAAAAAAAAAAACCACCTTATTTTCAGAGCTATGATAGAGTATCTTATACTTACTATGAGAAACCTGTGTACGTAAGCACAGGCACACAGGTACATTAATGGAAGGAGTTATATCAGGCGTCAGCTGTTGACCGGACTTTGATAGCCTGTGATAGACCCAATGACTCAGCTGAATCCTGTCTAGCCTTACACATGCTTCTCTCCCTAGCTGTCATGCTGTGAATGTCTTGCTCTTGCGAACTTTCATATTAGCTATCTATCCTACCATCAGAATGACATGTGAAAAGGGATATTTCTACTCAGATTGATGCCTTGTAAAATATGTGCTTTAGAAGCAAACTGAAGTTACTGCTTTTGATGGAGAAAACTATATGTTCCAGAGAAATCTTATGCATGTTTTTGTTTCTTTTGGTTTTGATTTCTCTTAGAAAAAAAAGAAGTCAAGTGAGTAGAATTTCCCTAAGAAAGACATTAAGGCTACTCAATGCATGCATAGAGATAAGACAGTTAACACTGTCTTCTGTACAAATAATTCTCCAGGTTTCAGGATTGCTCCTTAAGTCCCCAGGTGTTCAAATGGGGATGATCACACCGCACAGCAGCAAGGTATAAGAAGAAGTGGTGATTTGTATTTCTTTTCCTCAGTAGCCCAGTTAAGCTCTGGCACACATCCACTGATGTACAAGAAAGGTGAACTGTCAGGGTGTTGTGTCTCAGTAGAAATATCTAGTGTCAACTCTGTAAGACTAAATAACACAGAATGTATTAGAGGCTAATAAACAGTCATTAACCACCCAGCATTCGTATTTATCAATTACCACAGTGTTCTAGGCCATGGACCTGCTCACTGTGGCTGACAACATGGCATTAATGAATCTCAAGACTTAACCTCCTTGAATTCATGAATAACAATTTGACTCCTTGTAACTTGATTACTATGAAGTGGAAACTTTAGTTGAGTTTAAACAGTGGTTATGAGGTTGAGATGAGAGAAAGACAACCCTACTCCATCACTGGTAATTTAAACTCATACAAAACCAAGCACTTGTCACATTGATAAATGGGTTTTCTTGTTATCTCGCTGTCAGTATCATTTCACAGTCAGATTCCTATCAAACACCCAGACAGCATTGTGGAAACCAAGCTACAATCGTCTTCATTTTATTTCTCTTCCAGAGAAATAGGTAAAGGTCACAAGATGCTTATAAATGTTATTGATTTCATTTTCTTTGAGTCATTCCCAGAGCACAGATTAATTTACTTGTATATGCAAACGTAAGGTTTTTATAGTCATCACAGAAGAGAAAGCCATTTATTTTTTACTGACTCCAAGCAGTCAGGAGATGTCCCAATGGGTTACATCTTTCAAGGTCCATTTCACTGTGTGTGGTTAAGAAAAATCAATTTTTTAATCTGTTTTACTTTAGATTAGTGCCTCAAAAATTTGAGGGTATTCTTAGCCTGAAGAATGAGGCTGAAAGTGTAACGTGAACAACCTTACAACTACATTGTGTCATATTTTTTTCCTAGACTAGATTTTTTTTTTTAAATTCTTTTTTAGTTTTCAGGAACAGAAACGATACAGGAATATGAAGAAAGAAGGAAAGAAACAAGCCTCAATATTTAAAAACATTAAACTTGGAAGAATTATCTGTCCTGCATTAAACAATGACTGAATAAACAATCATGTTTTTGACAATGGTCATTTCAGAATGTGGAAGCTATGCACAAGCTGTCACTTGGTATCTGGATGAAGGAAGAGAACCATCTCATCCTGGCCTATCTATCTGATGGATTTAGGATTAGCTTTATAATACTGCAAAGCACTTTTATCCTTCTACAGCTTCGATGTCATACATCCAACATGATTGTAGTGAATTTTCATTCTCTCTTGCTGGACCATGGTCTTAAAATATAAATTTGAATGTTCATAGATTTTGTTACCAGGTGCACAGAATAGTTTGTGAACATGGAGCAAACCTTCCAGAGATTAATGTCACTGCTGAAGGAAATGGTAATGATGATTTTTCTTTATTTTGTAGAAAACTTGAAATAAACAGAACTCTCTGATTCTGTTGCTTTTCCATATTTCTTCTCTCCCTAAAGTGATACAAGTTGCAGAGTATAGGTTGGTCTTTCCCTTTGAAGCTGTCTCTGCATAGAGGAAAATATGTATATTATTTGATTGTGAAACAGGAGATGAGAGAGGGTTTTGCCTAGCAGTTAACTGGTCCCTCTCCTTTTGTGAGAAAGGATGTCTGCTGTTAGAAGATGCTTTAACAATCAGTTCTGTACTTTAGCTGGTGATAAATAACAATCCTGGAGAAGGGAGTAGAAGGACCCTTTCTAAAAGGAGCAATAGGATTGTTTGTACATTGACAGTAATCCAATAATGTGGTCCTCAGGACAGCCTCCTATGGAGGATCACAGCCCAAGGGTGGTAAGTGCAGCCAAGCCTCACTGTTCTCTGCCATTGCCTTCCAGCAACAGATCCCACCAGTTCTGCTGTAGTCTGTGCAAGCAAGAGCCAAAAGCAGCACTGAAAAGTCAGAACTGGAGATGGGAAAGTGACAAGATAACAGAGTAATTGTCAAAATGTTTCACTGTAGAATTTCTCTGAGATGTGAAATTGAGTCATGTCAGACATAGCAGAGAATCAAAGCCATTTCTTGAGTGAACCCTCATCTGTAAAGTCTTTATGTATCCCGGGCAAGTATGTGATACTTCCTTCTCCTGTTAAGTTTGGAAAGAAAGGAATGAGGTGTGCTAAGCTCTTTGAAATAAAGATCCTGTGAGCCAACATTTCAGGAGCATGTTTCAGGCTTCCATCTGTCAGGAAGGGGATGAAAGATGACTTTTTCTTCCCTGATATTGCTTGCTGATTAGTCTAAGATGTTCCTACTCAACATTCTGATCACTTTGGATCCCACCTGAGCATCTGAATTTTCTCTGAGTTCTGTGCAAGAGTTCAAATCCAGGTTCCTACTAGTTAGGTATTGTAGCACTTCTTGTTAGGTTGTTACTGAAACCCTTTACTTGATTAAGACCTGTGTGATTTATGATGTTGCATAAGTCAACACAAAGAATAAAATCCTTATGCTTCTTATCTATTTCCTCAGGTTACCCTTTCTTTTGAATCAATGGCCATGCAAAACAGCTCATTACAACCATGACCCTTTGGGATGCAAAAATGTAACTTAGCTGGAAATGTGTGAAGTTTTGCTTTTAGTTAAGCTGAATGTCATCCTTTCTTTGAAGAAGCCAAAAAAGACAAGGAAGGAAGGTACAATTTATCCACTGTATTGAAATTTGGGTTTAGAAAGTACAAAAATACGTGAGCTGCACATACTATTAATATTAATAATGTTAAAAAAAAAATCCTTTCACAAGGGCTTTGTGTTAATCTTACATGATTCAGCTCCTGGCTACATAATGAAGTTCTTACATATTTAATAAGCAAATTGAAGTAGGCCCAAATGAATGAACAACATAGCACTGTAAAAAGAAACAAGGAGGTGGGAATTCTTGTCAGATAAGCTGGCTGAAAAAAAATTCAATCTACTGACATTTTTATGTCTTCTATCAAATGTCATTGTGAATTGAAAGTGGAATGTCTAAAAAAAGCCTCAGCAAGTTTCTATACAACCTGATGAATGTAACTCCATTGTTTCCCTGAAATCATATTAAAAAGGTCATCTCTCTACGTATGAAAATACCATGGCAGCTGCTCTATTGCTCTTTCAATTTGAAATAAGCACTTGAATGTCATCAAAGAGAAATAGCTGATATTCTGTAATTAAAAGTAGATTTTGGTTTACAGGGAGGAAGATTATAGGAATGGATCCTTCCATACTGCTGATGTAGACATGCAGCTTATTTGGGAATAAAAGAAACTCTCTGAAGGATGAAGGGAAAATATGATTAAATTAAAATGCCTAGGGTAAGAATATGTGTATGTGAAAGGAACTGAAAAATTCCCCCTTCTTGTGGTATTCTGCAAGTAACTCCTTTGGGTAAAGCCTTTGCCATAGCAACAGATGAGGTATAAAGTTTTGCTAAGAAAATTAAGGTTTTCTATTCCAGATCAGTTGATGTCTTGAAATTAAGTCTGGCATGAGACTATCATCAGTTTAAAGATGCACTATTTAAGACTACAACAAAAAAGAGTCTGGGGTGCTTTTAGGGAGTAAGATACACATGCATGGTACATCTTCCTGATGGAGATGAAAAGCAGAAATCAGAACCCAAAAGAACAGTGATTTCATTTACCCTTTACTCTGTCTACTCTCCTGTCATCTGTTCTTTCTCTTTCATGTTTCATTATTCTTGGTATCTGCATTGCTATCATTCCTCTTAGCCTCTCCATGTTTTCTATGCTTTTCATGTTTTTTACAAATGAACGGAAGCAATGGGATAGATCTTGGCCTTAGGGTGTAACTTCCCATTTCTGCTTGCTCAGCTTTTTGCTTTGCATTACATCCCTTCTTATCTCTCACTGTATTCTCTGTTTCTTCTACGGAAAATCAGAGATCAAGGCCTTCACTCATCCCTGTTCTTGAGTTTATTTTTCAGTCACCAGCAGCTCTCCATAGCACCTGTTCCTCCAGCAGGCTTTAGTTTCCATTCATGGCGAGGCTCTCAGTGATTATTTTTTAGGATTTCAGCTGTCATGTATTCTCAATAGTGCCTCAGTGGATAGACTGAAATTGAAATTTTCTCATTCTGTGCATTCTCGTGAAGGCTCCTAAAAGCAAAGCTACAAAGGTCTTTGTTATGTCATCGTCCTCTTCATTGAAAGGCCCCAGTTCTTTTCAGGGAACTATCTCAAAGGATTAGAGTGAATCACAAGAGGATCCTTTGATTGTCTGGCAGTCCTGTGAGTTTCTTGGTATTTGTACTTTTGGTCTTTCAGCTGTGTCAGTGTCATTTGCATCTGCAGATGGAACTTTTCCACAATGCCAAAAAACCGCTATTGGTTTTCATGCTGCCTTTTTGCCTTTACCATCAGGAACATCAGTTTGTGAATGAAAATTCTCTTTGTTGCAAATTGCTGAACACTTAAACTAATGCCCCTTCCCGTTTTCATGTTTTGTACACTGGGCTGTATAGATATTCCTCTCCCTTTTATTTTGCTCCCTTTTTTATTCCTCCTTGTATGAGGGATTGTCCTGACATTGTGAAGCTGGGACTGCAAGATTAGAATGACAATGTGTGAAATAAAAACCTCTGTCTATCACTTTGCAATCAGTATTCTGCAATTCTCTTCCCCGGCTGCTATCAAATCTCTGAGTTACACTTCTATCAGCTGATTTGCTTTTATTTTTTTTTCCCCTCAACTAAGTCCTTCAGTGCTTTTTGAAAGCTGGCAGGTCGGCTGAGCTGCTTCCCCTCGTCTTCATCTTGAACACAAATGCTCAAGGTCTCAGAAGCATGGGACTAAAGCAGGCATTGAAATAGGGTCCTGAAGTCTGGGTCATGATTTTGCACATGTTGGCAGCTCGTTGTGTTCCTCACCAAGGAGCATTCTCATTCACAAATGAGCTCTGGGGAGAGCAGGGAAAAACATGGCACCACTTAGGGCTTATCTCATCATTATCACTTGTCAGCATCACCTTGATTACCACATTATCACATCAGCATCAGTAGCTGAGGCTGAAACTGCTTTGCTACTGTGTCTTTAAGATGGTTTTGTGGGATGTTTAGACTGACATGCAGGCTTACAACACAGGAAGTGGATCCCCCCTAAAAAGTAAAATAAAATTACAAAAGTAAAAAACGAAGTTATCAAAAAATTTTCAGCTATTGGAGCTCAAGAAATATCTTCCTTGCAAGTGGAAAAATATTCAATACTTTACACTCCCTTTTCTAAAAACCTTGAAGTGTGTGATTAAGCTTACTTTTCAGGGTAATTTTGGTATAAATGTACCTATTCTACTGCCTCTGGCAGTTCATTCAAGGAGAGAAAGTTTAAAAGAAAATGAAAGCAAAATCAACCTAATGGGGAAAAATCAGTCTTTTCTTTAGAAAGCAAATTTTTAAATTCATTTTCCTCTGGCTGGCTTGTAACAGTGGGGAGGGTAAGGATGTTCATTCCTGGCTCTTTCTATCTTTTCAGTTCAGTACAGACTAATGCAGTTAGTTACTTACCTTGCTTACATGCACATGGCCACCTTCTGCTTTTGGAAGTGCACATTGTTTTTGTCTTATGTGTTTGAGAGCATTTAAATTTATATTGCTATATGTATTAATAATTGACCTTTGAATTAATAATTGATTCTTTTTCCAAGCAATTACTGTGGTTCCCAAGCACTCTGTATGCATTACAACACCCCTGAACTATGAAGACTACAAAAATGCCTTTTGCGTTCAGTGCAGGTTTGAATGAACTGAAATTCGCTCATGTTCCAGTACAGAAAGTTCTAGATTTCAGTCTTATCATACAATGTCCAACATACTATTTTTTTCCTACTGGCAGGCTAATTTACCCTTTGGAGTAATCAATGGAGTGACTTCTGTTAACTAAGCAGGTGAAGAGCTGGGGCCAGCAGCTGTCTGGGAATGAGGCAGAAGGATGCTGTACACTCTGCTCAGTTGAATGCAACACCGGAAAAGAGGAAAAAAAAGGAAGGTGAGTCTCCATTGCACTCCTGTCTCTTCAGTCTCCTCCTCAGGAAGCCACTCTTAGGTCTGTACTAAAAAGTTAGTGATTTTAGTATGGCTTAAACTTGGCTCTGAATGTTTGGCTCAGTAGTGACTTGCGCTTTACAAAACCAGTCACAAGTCTGGTCCCTATTGCAGGTGGATGAATGCCCATCCCATTGCCTTTCCATTCAGAAATGAATGTGGGAGGGAGGAAATAAAGTTAACTGTAGATAAAATCACAGATACTATATGCACCAGAGTGATTTCTTCTCAACCTCTCCTTCCTAGTGTACAGAGGACCCCCTATGTGTGTTCCCTCTGCAGCAGAAGGTTTGGTTTATCTCCTTTATGCAGGTGCATGGAGACACAACTTCCCTCTTCCCATTTCTCTCTGAATGTTAGAACTCTGAAAAAGGGCCTTGTCTTCCCCTTCCTGTGCACAATTCCTGGAAAAAAAGAATGAGGCAAGCAGAATGCAGCATCTGCAGGTGTACGTTTGTTGAAAATGTCAATGCTATTCAAAAACTTGTTCTCTATAGCAATTAGCTTCCCTGCAACAAAGACTCCATCACTTAATCTTCAGTTTGTCTTAGCATCACACTGTATGTTCAATCTTTGATGGCTTAGGAAACAAGGCTTCCATCACAAAAACATGGGCCAAAATTAACTTAAAAATTAACTTAAAAATAAACTTAAACAGGGGAAGTTTAGATTGGTTATGAGGAAAAAATTCTTTACTGTGAGGGTGGTGAGGCACTGGAATGGGTTTCCCAGGGAAGTTGTGAATGCTCCATCACTGACAGTGTTCAAGGCTAGGTTGGACAGAGCCTTGGGTGACATGGTTTAGTGGTGGTATCCCTGCCCATGGCAGGGGTGTTGGAACTAGATGATCTTAAGGTCATTTCCAACCCTAACTATTCTATGATTCTATGATTCTAAATGTGTTCAAGCGAGGCATCTCACAAAATCCAAGGCCTTCTAGGAAATCCAGCTCCCTGGTGAATGAGGATGACAGGCAGCGAAAGTTTAGTCTGCAAACTGCTGCAGTTCCTATTTTCAAAGTCCTGAAGGGAATTTACAAGCCACTTAGGCAAGTGGAAACAACTCTCAGTCCTTTTCAAAGATAGGAAACTGAGAAACAGAGAGGTGAAGTGAGCACACACATAGCACACTTGGCCATGCCTGAGCTCCCAAAAGCTGACCTGGGTCTCTCCTGGGCTTGGATCCTCCAATCCTAAGCAAAGCCAATTGGTGACAAGGCCTTTTGTCCGTGGTCTGGCCAAATACCTGCGGAAGCGCCAGGATCTGAAGTGAGGTCTTTTCAGTCTTGTGTTGCTGCTTTTATTTCTTTTCTCCTTCTACACTCATCCTACAAGGCGTTATAAAGCATGCTGCTTGTTATGTATTATAGACTACTGTTGTAACTAATATGTGAAGTGCTTCCCTTACAGTTTGTCTTTGACCATACCAATTGGCAGTATTCATGTAGTGGGCACCACAGCATCTTTATAGTAGCATTTGGTGCTTGCAAAGCTCTGAGCTGAGCTCAGCCCTGGCTGAGATGTTTAGAAATGTTCAGCCAAAGGCAAGATTTCCCACGGTGCTTGCCCTCCTGTGCAGCATGTCTGACACCATTTATGAATTATCTTCAGTTTACTGAGTTATCCAAAGGGACAGTATATCTCTTTGAGCAATGCCTGTGAATTCATCACTTTTTTTTTTTTTTATGTTACTGAAATATAGCTAACTATATAGCTCTGAATTTTGGCCTTTGTGTCTCTTCAGAAGCAGAACTGTAAGTTCCTGGGTTTATGTATTTATTTAATTTTCTCTAGCAATGGTTTGTTATGAGTGATCATTTAATACTTTCTGTTCCAGGTGAATTCTTTGTGGATATCAGCTAATGAAAAGTTTAGAAAAAAAGAACCCAGGATGTCTCACCTTTGTTTTAGATGTCTCAGTTTGTGACTCACCCTAGGGATTGCTAGTCCCAGTCGTCAGGCTAAAGTGAAAATCTAATTGCTCATCTTCCTCTGCGTGGTCAGACCTTTGGGTCTTTTGGTTTTGTTTTTGTTTGCTTTAGCTCCACATTTTTCAATTTTGTTCAGGAAAGTGCAGAAGAAAAGACAGAGTTAATTTAGTCTCTCAGATGAAAAATCCCTCAGCACTGACAAAACCTGCTATGCTTGTGCCAGGTCTCTAACAGCTTGGAAATCAAATTAGGCACAGAAATGTTACAGACACCATTTGCTGTCAACAACCTCAAGAAAAGAAAAAAAAAAAAACACAACACCCACACCCACACCCCCCCAAACCAAGAGAAAATGCCTTCTCCAGAAATTTCAGTAAGAGCAATGCTTCCCAATCCATTTGCAGCATCTCACTTCAGCTCTAATGCCCTTTTGCCAAGTGGTTGGGTATGAAATAAGGGCTGCAAAACAATGTTTTTAAAAGTCATTTGAAAGGGAGCAAAGAGATGACATGCCAGCTTGAAAGTATGACAGCAAGAAATATCTGAACTTGCTTTGCCAGTGATGAAGAAACCTCACCAGATTCGCTCTAGGTTGAGCTCACTGGGGTGGAGGAAGGGAATTTAATCTCAGTATTTGTCAGACTTTCCCAGTGCAGTGGCATATGCTGATCAGTACAGTCTTGCTGCATTTTCTCACAGGGAAACTGAATGCCAATGCATTGAAGCTACCTTGGTTATAGTCACCCTCCCTGAATGTAAGAAAAAATGCAGTAAATCAGATTAAAAAGAAAGTTGATGGGGGGGAATAGATTCTTTCTAGCCCAGTCTCTAATTGTGGTCATGGTCAAATGTCTAGAGCACATTGAGAACAGCACAAGCATCTGTGACACATTAATTACCCCAGTGCACTCCAAAATACCATGTCAATAATAATTGTCAGTGGATTCTCTGTTATGAACTTAATCACTCTACTATTGAATGTATATAAACTATCTACAACATCCTTTAGCTACATGCTCTATAAGTCTCCTACTCCCTATGAGGTAAATAACCCCTTTTTTTTCTGTTTGTTTTGAACTTGGCAACTAGTAGCTTCACATAGCATGCCCTAATTCTTGTGGTTGTAAAGAGATGATCAGCTCCCAGTCATACTCTCCATGTTCATTCTGCTTCCAAGGTCTTTTTTTCTCATCCAGAGGATTTTCTATACATTTGGTATTTCTGCTCTCCTATGAATCTTTCCCAGTTCCAGTATGTCCTTGGTGATACATGACAAAAAGGGATGACTTGCTGTGTGTTCCATGTTCTGAGGTTGACAGCAACATCTACTTTTATTAGAGCCATCTGAGCTTAGTTATATTCCCTCTTCCATGGTGCATGGTCTCTTCAGCAGCGCATCAGCTCACAACATATGTGCTGCAGAGCTTGCCCTGTCTTTCTTGGGAGACAAAAGGGGCTATGAACTCTTTACTGGCCTGGTAATTTTTCTGTTGGTGTCCCCTGACCAGCTTTGGAGGTAAATTCAGTTGTCATTGTCAATGAAGGCATGTTGGGCTAGAAATCTGAGCCAACCTGACACCTCCTATATGCATGGTTTGATGTACTTGTTTTGTTCATCTGTCCATGTCCTGTATTGCCTTGAAAAGGCATCACCACAACGGGAAGCTGCGTACTGGGGAAAGTCTCACTCATTATAGTTTGCGCAGGCTTTATCACTTTAGTTATGCCTGAGCCATGAGCAGAAGCTTTTGCAGCGTGTTGGTGATGCTGCAGTTATGCCCTCGTCACTGTTAAAGCTTGAGGCTAGTAGGTAGCATGGGGTAAGCTTGCAATTTCTATTTTAGAGAGATTTTTTTTTTCCTCTTCCCCAATATGCATAAGATAACTTGTCATATTGAGCTGTTTTTTTTATCCCCTACCAAGTTGTAAATGTAATTTTGCCAATGTATGGTTACTACTTCTCAGTGAGCATGTAATGCAGACAAAACTCATATCTTGGCTTTTTGTCTTGTTTTGGGAGAAAGGGAAAGAGAAAACACCAAAAAAAAAGGAGGAAATATAGGAAAAATAAGTTAAAATCAAGCAAGAACCTAGGAAAAATATTTGCAAAAGTTCACCCTGTTTTCTTGTTACTGGGCAATATTTCCATGAACTACTTCTAACTAATCAGAGAGGACATAACAGCATGGAACTTTCACGTATGGATAAGTTTTATGATTTTATGTTGTTACTCCCTCTTAACATTTAGCCTGTTTTCACTGTGCTGTGTTGAAAGGAAGATGTTTGTTTTGATCTCTACTTCACCACAGTGGGCAGCCTATTTCTGCAATAGTACTTAATGCTTTGCAGGAAATCCCGTTGAGGGTTTTCAAATGCCTCTTGTTTGCAGACACCAAAAAACAGTTGGAAGTTGGGAGAGAATAGTTAAAAATGAGCTGAAGGTGCGGAAAATGTTTTTAAGGAGGAAGTTGATAAAACTATAGAGGAATATCGAATTTTATGTTCTGGGTCATTTAAAATTGGACAGTACAATATACCCATCAGAATGTGAACTTGTATTGGACTTGAGGGGTAGATTAAACACTCTGGTTGGCTTTGGGGATGAGATTTTCAAAAGCAGTCAATCTGCTCTTTCTATTTAAGTGGCAATAGTGTTCAGTCAGCATTCAGCACATTTTGAATATCCCAGGATTTGTCTCTGGTTTTATAAGCTGAATCTTCAGTTCTTTATTAAAAGAAAGTACCCAGCAACTCAAAGACATATTTTCCTGAAATAAGATGTGTTTGCAGGTTCCGTGCTGCAAATATGCAGATTTATTTTGTAGTATTTGAAAATCTAGCAAGAAATCCCATGTTTTTGCAGCATCTTGGATCACTGCTGAACCTCTTTCAAGGTTAACTAACTGTTTCATTCCCTCAATGTGTGATTGACTTTCAGAGTAAGATTATCCTAATAAATCTGTCTGTACTGCTGTTGTGAATCCCTGCCTTTGTTATGTTTTGCTCTGTCTGACAGTGGAAGGATAGAAAAGAGCCTACATTCAAAACACCCCAATTTGATCAGTCTTGGCAAGAGGAAACAAAAACTTACAAAAACTTATTTGATTTTCTCTGAAGAACAGACGGGAACCATCAGCACATGCAGTATCCATGCATCATCACCTGCAGTACAATTCTGAAGTCAAATGTACACCAGTGTTTCCTAACCCTGGGAAGTTCTGCAGCACACAGTTGTTCTGCTTGAGCTAAACATGCAACCTGAACCAGTTGTAGCAGCCATAATTTTGAAGACAACTTCCCTGGCATAAGAGGCTGGACTAGACACCTCGTGAGGTCCCTTCCAGCTCACATTTCATTATGACTATGATTCTGGAAGTGAGCATCCCTTCAACCATGTCCTCGGCTCCTTTAATGATTCCCTGAAATTATTGTATATCTATAGTTTTAAAACCACCAAAGGATTGCTCTGGGTACTTACTGATTTCTGAAACTGCTAAGGGTAGGCCACTGTCAAGACATTTTATTGTTTGAGGTTGCACAGGTTTTCTTTCCCAGTATGTCATCTAGTCTCTTTCCACTCCTGGGAGTCTTTACCTCTGCACAGGTGGATCTCAGTATTACCATGCTTCTGCATGCTTTTCCCTTGAATGGAAGCACTGGAGGATTTCCTACATCTTTTCCCCTCAGGTGCACTCCTTATTATCACAGCTCTAACTAAAAAAAAGTATTGGAGTACAGTTTGATGGAGCTAAAATAAGATATATGTAATTCCTTAGATAGTTAGCAGGCCACTGAGAAATAGCAAAACACAATAATCAACTGGGAATAGCTGAAGCACATAGCTTATCTACAGCCCCATAGATAGCATCTTTCACCTTTTAAACTATCTATTAACAAGGGTTGAATTAAAACCACAAACATTCATCCCTGTGCTGTGTTGTTTTCTTTATCATGCTATCACATTCACTAAATGGATTATTTGTTTCTCAATTGCCTCTGGAGAACAGAGAATTTTGAAGACATAGACTAGTGAGATAGTAATCATTGGATCAGACCATTTCCCTTCCAGCAACTTGCTGTAAGCAAGAACAACAGAAAAAAATAAATATACAACACAGAGAAAGAAACAGAGCCTGAGGAGAAAACATTCATGCTGCCATTTAGATGAACTATGTAGCTATCTCTCTTGACACACCTATTTCACAAATATGTTTCTTCTCAACCTGGTATTCATTTTCTGTCCTTCTTCATTACATTAGCGATTCTTTTTTCCCCTCCTACTCTGCCTACAGTCTGAAACACTTGCTTATTTTTTTGGCTATATTAGCCAGGTTGTTTGTATTGCTGTCTTGCGGGTGACCTAGAAGCTGAAATAATAGCACATATTTCTTTATCAACATGTTACTCTTCAAGCTTGTTGAAGACATTTTATATGTCCAAATTGCAGCAATGTATTTTGAGGATAATAACACAGAAGTGGAATTAATGCCTCCTGGACCTTTCTTTTCTTGTGAGATTGGACTAAGATAAATGGTGTTCTCACCTAGCTTATTTTTTGTTTTCTTTTGTTTCAAAACTCCCGAGTTTAATAATGTTGGAGATCTCTCCATAGAATTTTTATGGGTTTTTTTCACTTGGTTTGTTGTTATATATCAGGATTTGTAAGTTCTGGTTCTAACTAAAAATAGAATAAATTCAGACATTCCAATATCATGAAGATGTGTTTGGTTTCATTTACATTGCAAAGTGCCTGGGACTGAGAGTTACGTATTTGTATCTACCATAATGAAATTTCTTCACTAGGATGAGGAATCTCATGTGTGTTTGAGATTCGTGACACGATTGAGGCCATGTTCATGGCAAAGATAAATTAGTTTCAGAAAGAAGGTAGAATTATTTTTTTATCATCTCCCTCATTTACCTTATCATTGTAATAACATTGTATTTTTGAATCTGAAAAAAATTTGGTTAAAAATAGCCACTACAGTCAAGGCAGATGGGCAAATAAATGTGAGATGATCACAGGAATTTTCTATGTCTTAACAAAATAGTCTAGAGAAGAACTGATGACGAATAGTTATTTCTTAACTAACTATTGATGCAGAGAAAGATGTGCTGTCAGAGTCCATTGCAGATAAGGTATGGCAATAGAGTCCCACATTCCTCAGTAAAAGAGTAATGATAAGGATTTTTTTCAAGGAATATCTGCAGGCTTAGGAAAACAGAGATCAGGTTTGTCCCTCATGTAAGATTTCATCCACATACAGGAGCAGAAAGTCCTGGTCCTACAGATGTTAGGATGTAAGAAGGTAGGAAAACAATGGAATATAGTAGAAAAAAAACAAATTTACCTTATTTTTAACACATGGAGGATTTAGCCATATTTTAGTTTAGTCCCACGTCCTCACATAGAGGTAGGTGCACGAGGCCCATTGGTTTTCCTGGGAATTAGTTATTTAAATCCTTGTGATTTTTTTGTGTGTCCATGTGTGCCTTACCCAAGGTCATGCACATACCATCTGCAGAGTTCAGGTCTAAATGGGAACGCAGTAAATTTCACTCCACCAGCTTGCCCAGATTAATCTGGGTACACAGATAAAGTAGGGTATTTCTGACTGTTATATCTCACTTGGTTTTGATTTGTTTTCATAATGCTACTGCTGGACACAGCTACAGGTTTTATTCAGTTTTAACACACAGAAACAACTTCTAGTCACACCTTCATGGACAGACAAAAAAAATTTGAAGTTCAATTATAAGCCATTAATCTAATTTGAGTGTAATAAAATATAGAAATCAACCTGTATAGTTAGAGCCTAGTGTTGTAGAAAGGATGCTGCTTTTTTTTTTTTTCCAAAGGTTTTCACCATTAGCTCAGTCCAGTTATTCAGTTCGTTTTCCAGATAATGTCTGTACTAACATGTTAGTTCAGATGCTGCGCCTCACACTTAATCCTGTTAGCCGCGCTGCACAAACTATGGCTCCAGTCTTAAGCACCCCAACAGTGAGATGACCAACCTGCTTGCTCGCTCCATCCCAACCCGCAGCATGGGAACAGTTGGATCCATGCATTGGCTGTGCAAAATGAAACAAAGCTACCAAAGGCAGCATAGATAAAAGTGTTAAGCTTCCTGATGCTAGGCGTATAAGGAAGAGGAAATGTCTATTTTCTGATAAAAACCGATCATGCTTAATTTATTTTGCTTGGAATAAAAAAAAAAAAGGTGAAGACTCAGAAGACAAAAAGGTGGTGGAAAACCAGGTATGCTAATATTATTAAAAACTGACATAAACTATGTATATTATTTATAATGGAAATTGGATAATGGTTTCTGGTCTTCAGAGGTACAAATACCTAGAATTCCCATCAATAGCTGGAAATCATTTAAGAGACCTGACTTTTTCAAGAGAATATGGATCCCTTTTCAAAAGTAGTCTCTCTGTGACCAAGAGGTCGAAAGAAGTGATCCTGCCCCTCTACTCTGCTCTCAGGAGACCTCACTTGGAGTCTTTTGTGCAGTTCTGGTGTCCTCAACAGAAAAAGGTCATGGAACTGTTGGAACAAGTCCAGAGGAGGGCCACGAGGATGATCAGGGGGCTGGAGCATGTCCCGTATGAAGATAGGCTGAGAAAGTTGGGGCTGTTGAGCCTGGAGAAGAGAAGGCTGCATGGAGACCTCATAGCAGCCTTCCAATATCTGAAGAGGGCCTATAGGGATGCTGGGGAGGGACTCTTCATGAGCGACTGCAGTGATAGGACAAGGGGTAATGGGTTCAGACTTAAACAGGGGAAGTTTAGATTGGATATAAGGAAAAAATTCTTTACTGAAAGGGTGGTGAGGCACTGGAATGGGTTGCCCAGGGAAGTTGTGAATGCTCCATCCCTGGCAGTGTTCAAGGCCAGGTTGGACATAGCCTTGGGTGGTATGGTTTAGTGTGAGATGTCCCTGCCCATGGCAGGGGTGTTGGAACTGGATGATCTTAAGGTCCTTTCCAACCCTAACTATTTTATAATTCTATGAATAGCTTAGTAATTTCATTTTTTAACTGAGGAATGTGATTTACTTTGCAGGGAACATAGTGAGAAAAAGTGAATGAGTGACTGTGGGGTGCCAGAAGAGCTACTAAAAACTAGATAGCTAGAGGGGTTCAGCTGTGAACACTGCCGGTAGCTCAACATGTACGATGTAGGATGTCTTGTTTGTGTTGTTTCCAGGCCATTCTGGAGTTTATCCTACTGTATCCTTTCACATTAGCCATATATATAACACAGCAGCCAGCAATATGGTGAATAATGTATATGAGCCAGAGAATAGTGAATGAGACAAGAAATAATATTTTTTTCACTCAAATATTGGATTCATGAAGGTAAAATGAGCCACAGTATTTGAAATGTCAAAATCGTCAATATAGCTTTGTGTGTGTTTGGGTGTTAATTTGTATTTATAAAGTACGCTAAAAAGTGTGGCAAGGAACAGGTGACAGGCTTTTACCAGAGCATCTACTACAGTAATTTCCTGATGATAAAAGCATTTAGAATATGTCTAAGAGATGAAAGAGGTTTTCTGATCAACTGAAACAAGTGTGAGGGTTAGCATCTCCCCATGTTCATGGGTATATGTAGGAAACCCCGAAACAGATAGCTTTGATACACTCTGAACCTTTTTGAGCAGCAGATTTTAACAGCTTCTGGGTATTCTGTGAGACAAAACTCTTTTGAAATGTATAAGGTTAATATCTCCCAAACAAACACAAAGCGATAATGCTTGATTTCAGGGATCTCTGCTGGAAGTTGCCGATCTTCTCAGTCAGTAAAGCTGCATCTTCACATATGTATCAAACAGCCAGAGGGGGGAAAAAAAAGGAGGTGGTTTCTACAGCAGGAAAAAGATATTCTTAGCAGATGTAAAGCAATATAATTCCAACGTACTACAATTACAACCCAACCTGCTCATCATCTCCATGGTGGTCACTGTTACTACTCTATCAGGATTTCCTATTTTAATCTGAGGAAAAAGCTCAAGTGCCGGGGTAAGTTTTCCTAATGTGCTGATTTTTGGTGGCAGCTTGCATTGGGAGCACACCAACTATCTCTCGCTGCGTATTCTAGAAAGTAGAAATAAACCCACATTGTCTCACTTGACCACTTACCCAACAAGAAATTTTTGCCCCATCAGGCACACTGCTGGTGCCTTCAATTCTAAGCATTTTGCTTTGTGCTGCTGTAAACTGCTATATGAAGGCTAAAGCAAACCAATGCACATTTTTCACATGTCAGTGTTTCTCTTTTTTCCCATATCAGGATAATTCTTGGTGAGGTCCCACAATGGCCTCTTTTGCCTGCAAGCAACTGCTTCAGAGCTGACAGCAGATTGCTCTGAAATTTGAACTGCAGCACTGGTTCTTGTATAAACATCTCAGCAACAGGAAAGGGAGAATTATGTAGAAACAAACTTTTTTTTTTTTCCCAATTTCTTATCATCTCATGACCATCCTTGCAAACATGCTCAGAAGCAGTATTGAAGGGTGAACAGGTGAACTGTGTATATTTATTTATCTTTTCTTCAGCTCAGCTGTCCCCCTATGTTGTCAGCCTTGCCAAAGCTGTTTTTTTAACCTGATCCTTTTGTCAGCATGTATATGCTGAGGAAGACTGTGAAAACCTGCCCTGTGCTTCCTTACTCAAGGCTGTCAGGAATTCCTTTATATTGGATAAGCAACTAGAAAATTGTGTGTGGGCTTTTTTGTTGGTTGGTGATGGTGTGTAAAATCTGTTTGGAGAGAAGGTGGTGTGTGAAATGTATCTGCAGTGGCATTTCACATACCCAGAGATTCTGCAGTCCTTCAAAGTTTACTATAGCTGGAGGAATGGCTAAATGATGAGCCAGCCTCCCTGTTGTCAAACCACAGCACAGACTCCCACAGTGAGCCTGGTGCTGCTTTTTTTCCTGTCTCTGTTGATTTGTGAATCCGTGCTTGTCAGAAAGTGTGATTTTGGTTTTGTTTCTCACACTTCCCCTGAGCTGACTGTGACTGTTACTGTGTTTCAGATTTGGTTTCAGGTTCCAACTGAGACTTTGATATAAAGTTCATATTAAAAAAAAAAAAGAGGAAAAAAGCTCAGTTATAATAAGCTGGGGTTATGATGTCTATGGGCTTTTTGGTGGTTTGAGAGAGTTTTCCAGTCTGGTCTACTCAACATGAGCATTGTAATTGTGCACTTCATTTTGTGAGCATGGGTTGAAGGGTGAGCAGATGGGAGTTCAGCTGCTGTAACCTGTAACCAAGCCCATGGAACAGCTTTTCTCTCACTTATCTGCATGCTGGCATGTTCCTGGTGTTCACTGCACTGCAATATCTTTTTTTTTCTTATTGCTGAGAATACTGAGTAAGGAGGGAGATGTGGATGAATCCTGGAATTTGGGAGCAGGAATTTCAGGATTGTTTCCAGCAGGCTTCCTCCGCTTGATGCCTCCATTCCTCTATAAATATGAAAAACTTGTCAGAAAATGTTAAGCTCAGGTAAGTGCCGGGCTTAAGTCTCCCCCAGACATGGAACTGAAAGAAGTCTTTACATGTGGGATGTTGAGCTGTTTTGAGGGAAACTATGGGTTGTACAAAATGCAGAATGATCAGACATCGGAGGACTTCAGGAAGATCTTAAATGTTATTTTCATTATCAGTGAGCAAATTATGTTTGTACACTGTATTTTACCTGGAACTCCTAGGCTCAATTCAGAACTTTAAGTATGGTTGTGGGATATAAAGAAGCCAGAAATTCTGGTCTGGTTTCTTGAACTGACACAATATTCTCACTATCCCGATTTCCTTAAGTCTAAAATTGAAATAATCTATCCTTTAAGAGAGAGCATGCTGATGATTTGTTTCATATCTCACTCTAAAAAATTACAGTGCTATGAAACCATCCCTTCTTGCAGCGTGCGATGATAAGGAATCACTATACCTTTAAAGCAAAGGCAAAATGCCAAACAGTTGCTCCTTTGGCATTGATGAGTTAACGTGATGTTTTTTTTTTTTTTTGCATGTGATTTTTTTTTTTTTTTGCATCACAGGCGATCCAGATTGAGGAACATTATGTTTCACATAATGTTTCTCTGAGGCTTCTTGTTACAAAGCTTCTTAGCTCCTTTGAAAGGTTAATTGTCAAACTTCAGTTTAGGACTGTATAATGTACTTCACAACACCATGCCTTGACTTAAAGTATTAGCATGAATGTGGCGGGTGATAAAGAGCTGTTTTTCATATTATTTTGAAAGGTTGAGCACATATTATTATTCATGATTGAGTAAAGATGTTTTTATTCCAAGGTACTAACAGCTTATGGATTTCATCTGACCTCTATTAAAGTTGATGGAAAGGTTTATCTCGATATCCATGTTCTTTGGACCAGATTCTTTACGTAGGATGAATGTAATTCACTTTTCCTTGGTCATTTGGGGCAGTATTTTCAAAACTTCATCAAAAGAATGAAGCATAAAAGCAGATGGTGGTTAATCAAATGTTTGTGTCCCCTTTTTCCTCCCCCCCAGTGAAGTGATGGAGGAATTGTGCAAATTACTGTGATTGATTGATGCTCTCTTGCCCCATTGTCCTGGGTTCAGCAGCAGCAGTCATTTTTCTCCCTCTTGGTAGCTGGTGCAGCACTGTGGTTTTGATTTTCGGTCTGGGAACAGCGCTGATAACACCAGTGTTTTCAGTTACTGCTTGGTAATGTTTTGGTCTGGCCAAGGACTTTCTGAGCCTCATGCTATGCCAGGGAGGAGGGGAAGCCGGGAGGAAGCAGAGACAGGACACCTGACCCAAACTGACCAAAGAGGTTATTCCATACCACAACACGTCATGTCCAGGATGCGAAAACGAAGGACAGAGACCCAGAAGGATGTGGTGGTGCATTGGGGGGTTCGCTGCTGGGGGGTGC
This sequence comes from Myiopsitta monachus, assembly GCA_017639245.1. Classification (NCBI taxonomy): domain Eukaryota; kingdom Metazoa; phylum Chordata; class Aves; order Psittaciformes; family Psittacidae; genus Myiopsitta; species Myiopsitta monachus. The sequence continues at coordinate 23,711,794 of CM029926.1, read as the reverse complement.
ACTGGCTGGGTCGGGCTTGGTGAGCAGTTGTATTCTCTTTCCTTGTATTTCTCTTGCATTATTATTGGTGGTAGCAGCAGTGATTTGTATTATACTTTAGTTACTAAACTGTTCTTATCTCAACCTGTGCGAGTTGCATTCTTTTGCTTCTCCTTCCCATCCCCCCAGGACTGGGGGAAGAAAGAGGGGAGTGAGAGTGAGTGAGAAAACTGCGTGGGTGGGGGGCTTAAACCACGACACCCATCTATTAAAAAGGAGCTATAAGACAGATCGTTATAAAGTCCTTGAAAATATATTGAGGGAAAAGTGCTATGGAAGAGACAGGTAAAAGAGGCATTGCAGAAGTTTCAATTTGTTTTCATTTTTTCTCTGACAAGATTGTACAACTCTGAATGTACATTGATGTACAGGACTGAATGTAAAATAAGCAGGAATATATGGGTACCTACAGAGCTGCCGGATCCTCAAGATGCAAGTGCATCTGGTGTCTGTTTCTTCCTTTTCCTCATGCTGTGTCCAGCAATGGTAAGTTACCACTAGTACAGGATTTACTTAGCTATGGCAGGGAAAGATTAGCTGCATCTGGTTTCCCTGAAGGAAAAGACAGCTTTAACTTAGTCATTCCTTTGGGCTGGGAGCTGCAAAACCTTGCCTGCTCCCTTGCTTGAGCCAGGCTGTAGGGTTCCCCAGGTGATATCAAAACCTCAGAAAAACACGTACATATGTATGTGTGGCCCCCTGTGCAGGAGCCACAAGCATCCATCCTAGCACAACCAAAAAAAAAGGAGGGCAGTATTAATGCAGGAGGTTGGGAACTTGTAACAAAAACAAACAAACAAAACAAACCAAACAAGCAAAAAAAAAAAAAACCCACCAAAACCCAAAACCCACCAACAAAAAAAAAAAAAAAAAAAGAAGGAAGGGGACAATTAAAAGTAAGTGTCTTCCTCCTAAACCCAACATCCCCACCCAGAACCACTTCCCAGCTCTGCAGGAGGCAGCACCCACCACACCAGAGGGACAAGCAGTTGCCACACCAACAAAGAGGATAACTACCAGTGCATCCAAGAAAAAGTGGTGGCTCACAGTAGTAGTTGACTCTATATATATGTCTCTGTGTGTATGCATGCATTAATGTATATACAATATGTATGTATAAATGCAGATGCATATTTGTATATGTTATCTATATATACATTATGTGTAGCTAGTGAAGCCACTGTAAAGAGATATCTAAGCCAACTAAGTAATAAATGAAGATTATATTAATTTTGAACAGTGCTTTCCTGTCAGGAAAAGTGCTATATATCATTCTGTCACTGGACTGAGGTCTGGAGTTTGCTATACCTCTAAACAAGTCCATTGCACAATATTGCCTCCTGTAGATAAAAGTTGAGTTGCTATTTCTGTAAAGGAATTTTGTCTCTCTGAGCACAGATTCAGAACACAGCTGCATTTAAGTGAACCTTGTTATAGCACTTCTTAGATCATACTGGAGAGACTTATGACCTTCATAAAACCAAGAAGGACAAACATTGCTGCCTTAAAAGCTTTTAGAAACTGAACATTTTTCATGCCTACTTGTCTGTGGCAGTAATAGTAAATTTGCTGTTCTCTACCTGGCTCCAAGATACACTTTCCCTTATTACTGAACTACACCAAAAAATCCTGTAGTAATATATGATTCTGGCTTCAAATGCAGCTCCACTGCTTTGGTTCATTTCCATGTAACTTAGTACTTTTAACACAGGTGGTTCTTCTCCCTTTAAAAGGTGATATATAGAAGTCCATAGAAAGGGGGTTGTTTTTACTTTAGAGCTTTCTTAGATCCGGACATCCTTAGAAGTACTGGTTTTGCTATAGTGGTAGCTGCTCTTGCCATAATCTAGAAGCCTTTCTGCTCTGCTCTGTGTATCTACTAAGGAACAGGTCCTTGCCCAAAGGCCTTTCAATCTCAAACAGTAGATGATTTCCACTGTTTTCATCATTATGATTGTTAGTAATAATAATACTATTAATAATATGATTCATTGATTATTATAATGATATTATTAATCATTATTCATTAACAACATACTATTAATAATAATAATAATAATGTACTAAGTAGCATAGTGCTTTGCAACCTTAGGATTTATTTGGCCAGAAGTGAATTGACAAATGGAAAACCTTACTGCCACTGAAACAGGAATCCTAATTATTTATCTAGACCCTATTTTGCTGCATGCTATAGAGAACAGTGCTTTCTGACATCAAATCTGATATTACTTAAATGTAAGACAAGAAAAATAGGTGCAGGCTCCATGGAAACAAAGATAGACTCATGGTAAACACTCCTGAAAGTTCAGCCCTCAAGAAAGCAGAGTCTGGCTTGATCTTTCTTAACAGTGCTCTGATACAAATAATTAACACTTTACTAGAAGTGTCCTTCAGGTAGCAATATCCAGTCAATTAAAGTGTTCTTAGCTTTACTGTTCTTTTTCCTTTCTAACAGTTTACAAAAACAGTACTTGCATTCCCTTTCTATGAATGGCTAAGGAGAATTTGCCAGGCAAGAAAGCACAAGCTTATCTGTGCAGTAATTGCAGGATGTTCGTTTTGAGATGATTTGACATATTTCAGTTTGTTTGTGTAGCAATAGAATTCCCTTTTTTCCCAGGTGGCATGTGTAAGGCATTGTGTGCCCAGATTTCCAAAACCAGCATTAATAGACCTTAATAGCTCAAACTGGAAATTGGAAACAGGCAGAACATCCTCCTGTGGGAATTTTCACAGATTTTGGTCAAAGGCAATCATATTTTTATAGGTGTTAACCAATGACACACTGAGAAACATTCTCCCTCTGGAATAGAATTCTGTAGAAGACTTAAAACCCCCCAAATTAACAAAGTAACAGAGCTACAGAAACCAGGTAATTTTCTATTAATTTTGACAGCAATTATTCTTAAGATCTGTATAACCAGAGATAGTACAATATGTTCAAAAAGAGAGTAAACAGGAGAAATATAAAAGAACTTTATTTCTTGCTTTTAAACAATAAAAATGCTCAAATCACAGGAGAAACATTAAAAAAAGCAAATCACTTGAGGTATGATTTAGCGTAACAAGAGGGGCTGAGATGCAGCTAAGAGTAGTGCTGTGTGTGCTCCTGTGTTACACTTTTCAGTTGGGTCACAGACTTTTGAAGTAAACCTGGGGATCTGGGCAGGGAGGGAGCTGCCCAGTGTTTGGGTCCCATTTTGGCTGATCAAAGCACCAAAATTCAAATGCACCTGCTCTAGAGATATAACCAAGGATTCTTGCCAGTCAAACATGCAGAAGAAATGACTCGGGCAGTGGAATTCAAGATCTAATGGAATCCATGAGAGTTAAACAAACAAAAAAAAAAAAAAAAAAAAAAAAAAACAACGGAAAAATGTTATTGTGTCATCTTTTTTCTGTCTGCTTTTTTATGTTTGGAATAATAATGTTAAACAAACCAAACACCTCAATGTGCAGGCACTTATTTTCTTTCAGAAACAAAAGCTGAGCATTTCTGTGAACTGAGATACTACATATTTTGCAAGACTCACAATAAATTACTGAAGGCTGCTAGTACTGGAGTTAAAGGATGCAAGACCTTTATGTGAGCCCTACATGAGCCCTTCTGTCAAGCTCAGTGTCACTGACAGTGCATATACTTCATCAGGAGGAGAGAATATCTCTTTTTTGTTTTCAGAAACTGTGGATGAGACACATGTTCTATAGTTCAGTAATGATGATTCACAATGAGGTGTCAAATATCAATGTTCTTTAGGACATCTGGAAAATACTGACTGGAAAATTAAGATGAGATTAATATTCCTTCTTATGTTTTTATCCTCTTCATGCCTCATCATCATGCCCACTGTACCATGAGATCAACAACATTAGATATCTTTGAAAACTGCTCACCAGCAGAATGTGATATTCAGCTGATGTAAGATGCTAAGAACTGACCTGCAAGATTCAGGTGACAAACTAGACGTCCATCTGTTCTAAATAAGTAAGGTATGAATCCATGATGCATCAATGTGTTGACTTATCCTCATCTGAACCATAACTCATAAATACTACAAATGCACAATTTTTGCTGATTGTTCAAGGTTCAAGTGACAACGAACAGCACTGGTCAACACAGAAGGTGGGGGAAAGAAAAAAATACTTTGAATAAATAGAATTAAATAATGGTTTTATATGCAAAATATATAAAAATTAGTATATATGAATAATAGATAATACATGTAGTTTATATGTATAATACATTTGTAATATATTTTTGAGGATGATAAGGGGGCTCGAGCACCCTATGAAGACAGGCTGAGAAAGTTGGGGCTGTTCAATCTAAAGAAGAGAAGGCCGTGTGGAGACCTCATAACAGCCTTCCAGTATCTGAAGGGGGCCTCTAAGGATGCTGGGGAGGGGCTATTCATCAGGGGTTCTGGTGATAGGACAAGGGGTAATGGGTTTAAACTTAAACAGGGGAAGTTCAGGTTAGATATAAAGAGGAAGTTCTTTACTGTGAGGGTGGTGAGGCATTGGAACAGGATGCCCAAGGAAATGGTAAATGGTAGTGTTCAAGATCAGGTTAGACAGGGCCTTGGGTGACATAGTCTAGTGTAAGGCATCCCTGCTCCTGGTAGGGGGGGGTGGAAATTGGAACTAGATGATCTTAAGGTCCTTTCCAACCCAAATCATTCTATGATATGCATACATTTGCATGTATATAAAATATACATACATAATTGTCATGGTTTAAGTCCAGTCAACCAAGAAGTTTTCTCACTCACTCACTTTCCTCTCTTTCTTCCCCCAGTCCTGGGGGATGGAGAGGAGAATCAAGAGAATGCAACTCACACAGGTTGAGATAAGAACGGTTTAGTAACTAAGGTATAACACAAATCACTGCTGCTACCACCAATAATAATGCAAGAGAAATACAAGGAAAGAGAATACAACTGCTCACCAAGCCCGACCCAGCCAGTGCATCCCCAGCAGCAAACCCCCCAATGCACCACCACATCCTTCTGGGTCTCTGTCCTTCGTTTTCGCATCCTGGACATGACATGCTGTGGTATGGAATAACCTCTTTGGTCAGTTTGGGTCAGGTGTCCTGTCTCTGCTTCCTCCCGGCTTCCCCTCCTCCCTGGCATAGCATGAGGCTCAGAAAGTCCTTGGCCAGACCAAAACATTACCAAGCAGTAACTGAAAACACTGGTGTTATCAGCGCTGTTCCCAGACCGAAAATCAAAACCACAGTGCTGCACCAGCTACCAAGAGGGAGAAAAATGACTGCTGCTGCTGAACCCATGACAGTAATATATTTGCAAAACTGAGTATTTGCAGAATGCACCTATACATTATATATGTAAAAATCAAATAACCCATTCTCTATGAGCATGGAGAATTAGTTCTTTTTTTTTATTTATTTTTTAGTAACTCATGAAGCAAAGGGCTCAAAAGGCAGCTCCATAGGTTAGATGTTGGGAATTATACTCCTGGGTCATATGGAACAGACTAGTTTATGTTGCCAAAAATGAGTATGAACAGGCTGAACAAACATCTGCTAGTTATGATATAGCTATATTTTCTCCTTAAGATTGCTTTTCAGCATCCTGCTAACCCTATGATTCTATATCCTTCTAGAATTTTAAACTCTGAACATCAGAATGCATTTAACCAAAGTGGTGATGCATTGAAAGGACAAATTCCTTCTTTGGATATATGTTTTATTTAAAGGGAAAAAACAAACAAACAAACAAACCAAAACCAAAACCAACAAAAAAGCAAACAGCTATTTCCTATTTTCAATTATGATAAATTTCCCTCCTTCCATCTAGCTCGTACAGTGCTCTGCTTTGGATTTAGTATGAGAATAGTGTCAATAATATACCAATGTTTTAGTTGTTGCCAAGTTGTTCTAAGCCCAAATCAAGGACTTTTCAGTCTTTCTGGTGAGGCGGGACACAAGAAGCAGGAGGAAGCAGAAACAGGACATCTGACCCAAATTAGCCAAAGGGATATTCCTTACTACAGAGCATCGTGCTTAGTATATAAGCCAAGGGAATTTGCCAGATGTGATCAATTGCTGCTCTGGGACTGGCTGGGCATTGGTCAGCAGATTGTGAGCAATTGTACTGTTCATCAGTTGGGTTTTCTTTTTTTTTTTTGTTAATTTGTTTTATTCCTCTCTCATTATATTTCCTTATAGTTACATTACAGTTGTTGTAAACAATAGTAATAATACAACCATCAACTTTATTTCAATTATTTAACTGTTCTTGTTTTAACCCATGAGATTTTGACTTTTTTTTTTTTTTTTTTTTCAAATTTTCCTCCTCATCCCACTGGGGTGGGGGTGTGAAGTGGGCAAGTGGTTGCATGGTACTTAATTGCTAGTTGTGGTTAAACCATGTCAGACTGTCTAATGAAGAACATGATCTTTTGTCCAGCAGAGAATGAGCCATTGCAGGACGCATATAGATGACATGAAAGAATGCAGAGACTTAAGAGAGAGTGCAATATGGAAGTAAAATAAAATTTGGAATTGGTCACCACTTGAGACAGATGGAAGGGGCTGGGGAGGTGGTGAGGGGAAGAAATGCCAAATAACAAAGTAATTAAATGTTTCACAGATTGTAATTTTTAATATGGCATTGGGAAGCAACTAAGAAATTATCCTCTTCCTGACAGTTACTGGTTGTTTATTGCTCAGAACTTTGGTTACATAAGCACCTAAAGGGTAACTAATGCATCTTCTTTATGGCAGTCTCCAAGCTTCATGCAAGAATATTACTGGGCTTTTAGGATCAGATAAAAAGGAAGTGGTTTGGAAAGGGCATCACTAAATAAATGCATTCTCAAATAAATGTTGAGTAATTCAGTCATCAGAATATATGAACAGAGTGAGCTCCAAAGTGAAACACAGTGACCAAAGAAATTAGAGGAGCCAAGTTGCTAAGCAGAGATAAATAGGGGTCTAATTGGTTTTATACATCTCAATTGAGGTACTTATTCATGTGCAGAAAACTCACAACATTAAAAATAATCTGATTTAGAAATTGTTTTCATGGAAAGCATATGGTATGAAATTCCTCTATCAACGTAATATAGTGACAGCAGAAGAGAAGATATATGCAATTAAACACTTGAAAGCATCTTTTGTGGTTTAAACTCAGCCATCAACTAAGTACCAGGCCACCACTCACTCACTTACTTCCCCTTCCCCAGCAGGATGGGGAGAATTGCAAAAAGGCAAAATCCATGGGTTGAAATAAAAACAGTTTAACAACTGAAATAATAATAATAAATTAAACTTAAGAAAACAAGTGATGCACAATGTAATTCCTCGCCACCCACTGACTGATACTCAGCCTGACCAGAGCAGTGATTGGTCCCTTCCAGGTAACTCCCCTTAGTTTATACTGAGCACGATGTGCTGTGGTATGGAATACCCCTTTGGCTAGTTTGAGTAAGGTGTCCTGTCTCTGTTTCCTCCCAGCTTCTTGTGCCCCTCCTCACTGGCAGAGCATGAGACTGAAAAGTGCTTGACTTGGGCTTAGAACTACTTGTCAACAACTAAAACATCAGTATGTTATTGACATTATTGTCATACTAAATCCATAGCAGAGCACTGTACCAGCTGCTAGGAAGAAAATTAACTCTATCCCAGCCAAAACCAAGACAGCTTCATATCCATAAGTTGGTAGGCAATAGAGTTCATATGAACTGCAGCTCTAAATAGGATGTATGTTCTCTTCAAAAAAATCAGGTAATTGAATGATATAAATACAATCTGGAAATTCTCATAGGCCAGTAGTTACCTTTGTAGTTAAATGGAAATTTCATTTTTGAATATGTTTAACTGCTGTATTCTGCTAATGGATGTCAAAGTAGCTCCAAAAATTTTGGTATCCATATGACTCAGGGAAGAAATAGACCTATGTATATCCCTTGTTAGCTACCTCTTCAATACTATTTTGCATCAGTCAAAATTAGTTTGGGATGCCATTGTCCAGAACTTTCCAACCTCATGCAGGTAAAATAAATTATCTAGTAGCTAGATTATCAACTATCATGCTCTATTTTTTTCTCTCCTGTTTCCTTCTTACCTCACTCTTGCTGCCCAGTGAGACAAGGGATGTGAGAGCAATATATTTAATAGCTGCCATATTCCAGCTGGTCAAGGATAGGAGATTCAAACCTGCTTACCTAAGATGAAATTCAACTGGATGGCTTACTGGATGGGGTCTTTAGTTGCTAAAGTTTGCAAGGTGATTTCAACTCTATTATGTCTGATCTGGTCAGTGTGTCATAGCTTTACTCAGACTCAACCTGCTCCTTCAACAAATTTGCAAGACCTTAGAACACTCTTTCGACTATTTTAGACTCATACCTTTCTTCATTCCCGTGTGCTATATGTCATGTTGTTGCCTTACTAGCTGGAACTTCATTGTATAAGTGAGTTAGCTGCCATCAGTTTATCTGCAATACCAATGTGATTTTGGCATCATCAACATGGAAGTCACCATTTTCAGTCCAAAAATGCTTAGCAGCTGAGGTGGTACTTTCACAGGAATGAATTGATCTCACTAGTGTTGAATGTGAGATCTTGACTACAGCTCCTGACTAGATCCATGTAGGCCACATTTCTGATGCAGGGACAAGCATACCCAAATGATTTTGTAGTTCAGGCACTTTGAAGTTCACTGCAGGCTTCCCAGAAAGTTTAAACTCTATCTTGGAGCTATACACTTCCAGCCTGGCTACTTTTCTTTCACTTAAAGAACCCCATAGGCACAAAAGCGCTGCATTAGTTGTGCTTTGAGAACAAAGGCATTTAACAACTAAGTAAAAATATAGGCAGAATATTGAGAAAATGACCATGATTAAAGCAATAGTTCAGTAATGCATTTGGTGAGCCAGTCTAAGATGAAGTCAATCATTGACATTCTAGATTATTTCTTAGAAGAAAACAAAGAACAGATGGGCACTGCTCTTTGCTGGCTCTTAATGAAACGTACAATTCAATGAAAAGAAAATAGTTTTTTGATTGAAAAAACCATGCTTTTAAAGACAGAGATATGTCATATAAATCAGTATTACTGACTTAACTAAATGAATTTTGTGTTTCAAAACACTAAGCTTTAATTAAAATAGTAGTTCAGTAAATAGAAGTTTGTAATAGTTTGGCTAGAAAGATTAATATAGAGATTTTTTTTCTAAATGGAAAGTAAGCCTGCTTCATATCCTAAGAACGTTTTAAAATATGTAATTTTGTTTCTCAAAGCAATTTTGTGTTTTAACCAGCACAATGCCATTTGAGTGTTCTGAACACTGATGCCCTAAAGTCCATTTAGCAAAGAAAAAGATGCCGAGAAACATATCTGTGGCAGATGTATAATGAATGCTGAATGACAGCTACTCTGGAAAACAAGGGATTCTTTTTTTTTTTGTCCTAAATGGAAGTCAAGATCACCAAATTGCTAGCTTTCCTGAAGAGGGTTGTCACTTAGCACTAAGCCCAGACAAAAAGAATATCACTGTCAAAGTCTTGTGGGCAACGTGAAGACATGGACTGATTCACCACACCTCAATTCAGAACTTTGGATTGTGCACAGCAGATATTTTTACCTGAATGAAGAGCATGAAGATTTTTTTTTGGAACTGAAAGGCTCCTTATTCGCCTCTTCCCCTACTAGTACGTATCCTCAAAGAAGGGGCTAGCAAGCTGGAAGTGGCATTTAGGTGCAATTTATTTCTTCATGCTGTGGCATGGCTTCAGTCATCTGGTGGGTTTCAAATTGTGTGAAGCCATGGCTCTGTAATGTCCCACTGGACTGAACATAAAGGTTGCCTAACTGGAGAGCACAATAGGGTATGCATGGACTAGACTTATAGAATCATTTAGGTTGGAAAAGATCTGTAAGATCATTGAATTCAACCATGAACCTAACACTGCCAAGTCTACCACTAAATAATGTCCTTAAAGACTATGTTTACAGGTCATTTAAATTCCTTCAGGTATGGTGACTCAACCACCTCCCTGGGCATTCTGTTCCAATGATTGATAACCCTTTTACTGAAGAAAGCTTTCATTGCAAATATGCAATTTGAACATCCCCTAGCGCAACGAGCTCATTTCCTCTTGTCCTGTCACTTCTTACTTGGGGAAAAAAGATTGACACCTACAGGTAGCTGTAGAGAGTGATAAGACACACCCTCCCCACACCTCCTTTTCCACAGACTGAACAACCCCCAGTTCCCTCAGTCACCCCTCACAGGACTTGTACTCCAGACCCTTCCGCAGCTTCACTCCTCTTTGGTAATCCTCAGGAATGGAGAGGATGAAGGCAAAGGGCAGAGAAAACCATCCTCTCTTCTGAAAGAATTGCAAACTTGTTCTCAGGAAAAGTAAGTGAAGGAATGAGAGCCAGCTGGGAAAGACAGACGGTTGTTGGGGGTTTTTTTTACACTGTTTTTATTGCATGTTCCCTACAAAGAGGGGCAAAGAGTGGAGACCATTACAAAGCCTGGAAGACATGAACTATAAAGCAGAGAAGCAATCAGCAGAAAACCTGCTAAGCTGACCACAGAAAGAAATAATGAAATAAATAACCAAATACCTTAAATTGTTCTAACTGGTTCACCTTTAAATTCCAGCACCAGGGGACTGTGACTTCCCCTTTGGGAGTATATTTCCTTTGCTTGAATTAACCCAGCACAGGCAATTTTTCCACTCATGTTTCACATAGAAGGTTATTTCCCAGCAGTTAGAAGTAGATACTTATCTGCTTTTAAAATTTGAGGAGCTGGGTAATTGAAGCACTAAGTTATTTTGTGCACAAAAAGACCTCAATCAGTTGCTGCTCCCTCACAACATATGCCAGACTTTCAGGGGTTATGTTATTTTCTTTTTTTTATTGAAAGTATACAGCACATCCACTTTATAGAAAACTGTTTCTTCCTAAACAAAACATAGAGAAAAAAACAACTTTGCCTTCCCCCCCTCTTCCCCCCCCCCCCATTTTTTGGTTCTAGAGGAGAGTTTAATTTTTTTCTGTAGTCATGTTGAACCGACATGTTTTGGTCTCCTTAAAATCAACAAGTTTAATGCTGAATGTATTCAGCATGATCTTGAGTTCATTCAACATGAACCTGAGTTACTCTAACCTGCAAGAATGTTGTATAGGATCTGGAATTGCTATTAAATATAATGTTTACCAGTTAATATTAAATAATATATTACAGCTAGAGAAGTATATAGCTGAGTGTTGTAGACCTGGTGTATTGAACTGGATATATACCTTCTAAAAATTCTCTTAAAATTCAGAATAGTGTTAACAGCCTGTTTATGTATACATAAATATATGTATAGATCTATATGCATATAAATCTATGTGTGCATATATACACAACCTTCTCTGAAGCTGGCTAAGAAATAATTAGATAATATCTTCAGAAAATGTGTCTCACTTTAAAAAGTTTTCAAGATACTGAAACAAATCAGCCACTTGTGAAACATAATGCATTCTAAAGACATTGACTTTGGAATATCTCATATCAAATAATTTATAACCTTTCTTTAGGGCATATGTTAATTTTCTTACAAGAACTGGAGCCCAGCTTCTTAAAGGTATTTTACTCTCTAATTCCCAGTGAAATCAGTATGGATTAGGGATTTACACTGGCATTAGAATTTTAAATAATTTGGAGAATCCGGATATAGTCTCTCAACCACAATGGCATTTATAGCAATTAAGAAAAATAATATTCAAATTATAAATGAAGTAGTTTTCATTATTAACTAAAACTTATCTCTATCAATACAGTTAAGGCAGTCCCGCTAGACGTGGAAGCATTCAGCTGTGGATTGAAACTGTTGCATATGAAAGGCAATGAGTCTGATCCACAGTCAACACCCTGATAAAGGTCACCTGTTAAAAAAGAAAGAAATCTTTCAGTAGCTGTCTACTGGCTCCTGAGGGACCCAGTGAATGTCATCAAATGCTGCCTACCCACAGATCTTAGCAGTGTGTCTTGGCCATGCAGGCAACTAGATTAAGTTGCTTGTCCTGATCCCATTATAGAGCGTTAACTTGTCCCTTCTTTTTGTATCTTCGTTTAGATGCTACACTTTTTTTTTTGTTTTGTTTTTGTTATTGCTTTTTTACCCCTCCAAATATTTACTCTGTGTGCTACTGAGAGTTGTGTTCTTCTGTCCCAGAGCTGGCTGCCCTCATCTCTGTGGTGGACAAAGTAAGTCCTGGGCAACATTTGCATTCTTAAAACACTCGTGGGCACTTGGGATGAAGGTGGTGGGTACGTTCTACAGGGAAGATTATAGTATTCTTTCCTGCCCAGCTTCTACAGGTGGCTGAATTATGTTAGCTAGTGTAAGTATACATATATACATGCAGGTATATTGCTATATACAGAATATATGAATGCTGCTTTCTTACCAGGCTATTTTAAGTTCTTCTATTTTTACTAAAGATACAGTACCGCAGCCCTATGCATTTACTCCTACAATCCCTTTCCTTTTTTATCCAGCAACTATTATTTTAATTAGCTGCTGCTAATTAAGAAAAGCTAAGAAATATCCAGACTTATAAAAACTGATGATAATCTATGGTTTAAATGAATAAGGAAAATAGAAGTTAGGCTTATTAAAGCTTACAGGGGTTAACGACCCGGAACATTAGTCAAGAATTGCTCATAACTGTAAAGGAAACTATTGAGTTAAGAGCATAGAAATTCAGCAGAAAATCCCCCCCTCCCTGGCTCCCAGTCATTCCTCAAGAGACCGGAGGAGCCGGGTGGGGCTGGGCTGCACTCGCTAAAATCAGTTCAACACTGTACATCTTGTCGCGTTCAAGAAGAACTTCCACAATTATGGATTCATGAATAGAGTGGTTTATTGAAGCAACAGAAATACAGATTTGGAATTGCCCTTGATAGATTCGCTTACTCTGTTAGCACTCAAATCCAAAGGTACCCCACGAGTAATCAGGCTCACATAGAAAAATAACCAGTTGTTAATTCATTAAGCTCAGAGCCACATGGGTATCACAAATCTTACCCAAGAGGTGTCCCTGCTTTGGGGAGGAAAGAGGAGCGAGCCCATCTGCTCTTCTGACAACAGAGATCATGTTCTCATCTTCTGCCATGAAGGAGCTCACATGCCAAATGTATTCTTTGGAGACAAGGGGCAGTGAGACTGCAGTCAAAGCACTGGTTGCTGTCATCATAGCTGGTGAGGAGCAGCCTCTGTCACATCCTGGTGAACTTGCTAGATGTGAGCAAGGGATAAGGAGAGTTTGGATCATCTTCGGTCAGGCTGCTCAAGGGCCATGAGTCTTGCACAAGGGCAGAACAGAACCAGGAAACATACATATCACTTCTTCTGCCCGGTTGAGGCAGCTTTAAGGGCCATCAGGCACCTGGCAGCCTAATTACCCCCTTCAGCAGCCCATTATCCCCATCACAGTGTTGCAATTACCATACCTCGTTAATCCCTTCACCACATACCTCACGGCCTCATTCCTGCAAAGAGCTAAGTTCCTAGATTCTTCCCTCTTATTTATAGCCAGAATTCCTCAAAAGTGACAAAGCACATTGGAGCTTTGCTTTTGGCAGGGTACTGTACAGGTCTGCTGTTCACTTTGGCGGTGACTTGCACTGAGGTCTGGCCCCTCGTTAAGGAGACTGTTTCCTGGGTCTGTTATTTGTGACACTTTTTCCCACTTACTGGTTTATTCTTTTCATTCATTTGAAGTTTTACCAATTTGTTACGTATCAGGACCATTACAAGTGCAAAAATTTTTTTTTTTTTTTTTTTTGAGATCTGCTTTGCAAATATTTGACTTCTTGGATATTGGAAGGTTACTGCATAGAAAGCTCACCAGAGTTTAGGAGTTTGTAACAAAAAAATCTAGTGACACTCACTACCAAGGTTTATTTAGAGTCTTAATTTCTTTAACATGATTAAAAAACACCCTATCTTTTTGATAAGGATCTGGCTTGCTCTGTGAGAATATACAAAGGAATGTTTCAAACCACATTTTTGAAAATGGTGCCTGTAGATATTTTGACTATGGGTAGAGGGTTATGTCTTTCTATTTTAAACTGCTTCCAAATCTATTATTACTGAGGGGAAATGAAAGTGTTTAATATTTTTGGTCTTCTAAAGAAACCAGTCCCCTGATCAATGTGTGGGAGCTGTGCATGTATGAAACATACTGAATGTTGCTTTCCTACTGAGCACCATTATGAGTTGGTAATGGTGGTCAACACCAAAAATACATTCTGTATGCATCAGTAATATCATGTAAGATGATTTCTGTCAGGAAGCAGTTAGTCTTTGGAAATTAGGAATGTATCATTATAATGACTTCTGAGACACCTGCCACTGTGGCCCTGAACACTTCAGTAGATGCTCTGAGCTATTTCAGGGTATGAAAGTCTGCAGGTGACAAAGCTGAAATGATGTCTTCAAAGAACTTCTAGAGAGCAGAGAATATCCAAAGGTACCTTGGAGTCTATGCTTTTCCAAGTAAGTAGTTCTCCTTGCCTTAGATATAAAAAAAAATATAGCAAATGTGCTTGAAATTCAACAAAGTTTTGACAAAAAGAAACAAATGTTCTTTTCTAAACCAAGCTAACTTTAAAGAGGGAGGGAAGATGATAACTAGGGAAAAAAAAAGGCAAAGGTAACAGTTTTGAGTAAAACTGAATAATATATATTCTTTTAATTAGTTTTGGTAATGAAAATGATAGAGAATAACAGAATCAACAAAGAAAAGTGTTTTGCTCCACTGTTTGTGTTCAGAGAAATGCGTTTAGAGAGATTTTGTACAAAACAAACTTGCAGGCTCTGGGGACTTAGTTATATGATCTAGGAGGTCGAGGTTTATTGAATATGATTGTAGTGTTTCAAGTTTTCTCCTTGAAGGAAATGAAGCAAGCAGTTCCACAAGCAGAAGAATGACTGAAGTCCAACTTCAGGTAGCTTTGGGTGCCCTGATTGAATTCTCTGCTCTCATCTAATGAAAAGCCAGCTGAAGCTTTTCCTAGAAACTGCCTTGCCCCTGCAGTGTTAGCAGCTGCCTTTTCCCAGGCAGTGGCAGGTCTCTCTTTTCTTGCCGTACACGTGGCTTTCTTGAAACTCATGCGAACACAAAATTGTTAAAAACGCACCCGGCCAGAATGCCAAAACCAGGATGTTTGTACACGGGTAAGTAGTTCCTAGGTAAAATACCAGTAGATGGCGCTTGAGAATACGCAGTGCTATTCCTGAGTTCTGGGGCGTAATAACGTCCTCATTCTCTTCTTATTTTGTCAGTAGATCTTTTTGAAACGCTCCCAGCAGAACCCCCCTCATGGGATTGTCCTGGCCTCTAGCAGCAGCCGCACTTTCCAGTTCAGAGTTCCCTGCACCTGGGGTGGGTGAAAACACGGTGGTCCCATGAGCGGGCATTGTTTTAGCCTTACAGATACTGTGTTTTCTTCTGACTACTAAAAAGTGAGCTGCTCCAAATGAATGAGCACAGCTGTGCTTTGCTAAATGAGCAGGCACACTTCCAGCAAGTGAAAAGAAAGCTAAATAGTATGACCCCCAAATGACACATGATGGGCAGCTGTGTACCAAGTCATGGAGCCATTTCAGCACCGTGGGCCTTGCCTCCTCCCTGGTAAAACTCCCTGGTTCACACCAGGCAGAATATGACTCTTCATTTGAAGGAAATATCATAGAATCATAGAATGGTTTGGGTTGGAAGGGATCATTACAGTGTACGTAGTTTCAATCTCCCTGTCATGGGTAGGGACACTTTCCTTGAGACCAGTTTAATCGAAGCCCAATCCAAGCTGGCCTTGGACACTTCTGGGGATAAGGCACCCACAGCTTCTCTGGGCAGCCTGTTCCAGTGCCTCACCACCTCTGTAGTGAAGAATTTCTTCTTTATATCTAATCTAAATCTACCCTCCGTCAGTTTAAAGCCAGAAAGATAGTATATTTTATTACCAGTCGGTCAAGGATAACAGCTGGGACATCACATTCTAAAAGTAAAAACACAGTAATGAGGTGACCTATAATTTCTTACAACAGGGAGAAAGACACAAATCTTTTTTCAGTACACCCTGGAAAGATTTGATCCTTCATATTTCCCTTCCAATACAGAGATCCTCTTGAGACACTTGAGAGACTGGCAATGTTTCTCTGAGGCTCAGAAACATTAGCGGAAGATTAACCTTGGTAACAGGACCTCCTCAGAAGCTCCCACTCTGTGCAGTGTTGTTTCCTCCCTTTCTGGTCAAGTCGTGCCCCCCACCTTCTGCAGAAAAACTCTGCGCAGGATAGCCAATGTGAGCAGAAAATGGTCTTCAGAGAGAGGTGACAGCAAAAGAGCATTACATTTGGGCTATTTATGATAGTGGGAATCAGTGCTGAAGGAGATGTACCTCTTCTGTGTGCTTCATGCTGCCATTTGAAGAGATCACAGAAATCCTGAAGTGAAACACATGGGATGACAGTCATGGCTGATGGGGAAGTGCCTGCTGCAGAAGCAGGCCATGCTCTGTTTTAATGCTCCAAGTTGTTTTAAGAGAAGGGCGGCAAAAGTCTGCTGCCTTAGTTGACCCAGCATCCCCACGTTGTTCAAAGCTCTGCCACCACTGCTGTAATGCTGAAAGGCTTTTAAGTTAGCTTACTTAGGGGCTTTTTTCTTTCCTGTGCTATTTCTGCACTTCAGAAGTCAAGTAAGTTTAATGTCCCATAGTCAGTTATTCCTTTATATGACAAAGGCTAGCCAGGAAATACTTATTGTGACTGAATAAAAAAAGAAAGAGAGAAAAATATCAGGGGTGTGTGTATGTATGGAAGTTATGTAATTTTTCAGAGATATGACTTACCATTTTCCTAACAACTCTACCACAAGGGAGCTCAGAGCTGTAGATGGAGGTAAACAGCATGCCTTAATGTGAGAGAGAAATTCTGCTAGCACTTTGCCAGCGTAATGGGCAGAATTATGCATTTTTGTCCCCTGGAAAGGCTGGCATTGAAAAGGGCCTTTTCAACCCAAATGAGCACTTGAATAAAATTTTTGACAACTTTCATGAAGGAAATGCACAGTGTTTTGGGGAAGGGTTTTGTTTTTCTTTGACATAGTTGCAAACAATTTCACCTTTACTCCATTGCCACATAATATGTCAGTGCACCACTTTCTGGCCTTATTAATATGGCATATTTCATATTGTTAGAAGATTTTTAATAACTCATGAAAATATTGACAAAATCTTCACATTTCTGTAAATTGTTTATATGTAAATAAAACAGTTTTTCCATTAAAATTGCCTCCAGACCTTTTGTTATTACCCAGACTTACATTTGTTTTCTGTAAACCTTTTCCTGTAAGGTGGCTTCAGAAACACTAATCCATGAAGTGTTGCAGCCTATCATCTTGGTGACTCAAATCTGAATTTTGATTTTATAATGCCTTTGAGTATTGGTTCAAGCACAATTATATCAATGAGAATCTTTTCATAAATCAAGCTTACACAGAGACCCTTAGGAATGAAGGAGCTGGTCTTCTACTCCTTGAAAGAGGGGCAATATTCCCCCAGCTTGTGTTGGAGAAGGTACTAACCATTTTGCCCAAGTCACACAGTGAGTCAGTTTTAGTGGAACAGATTTCAAGGGTTATGCTAATTTTCACTTCTTTCTGCATTCATATAATTTAAATCCTGAAAATCGATCACAGAAAGCCAACCATATCCTGGGCTGCATCAAAAGGAGCGTGACCAGCAGGTCGGAGGGGGTGATCCTGCCCCTCTACTCTGCTCTCAGGAGACCTCACTTGAAGTATTGTGTGCAGTTCTGGTGTCCTCGACAGAAAAAGGTCATGGAACTGTTGGAAGAAGTCCAGAGGAGGGCCACGAGGTTGATCAGGGGGCTGGAGCATGTCCCGTATGAAGATAGGCTGAGAAAGTTGGGGCTGTTCAGCCTGGAGAAGAGAAGGCTGTGTGGAGACCTCATAGCAGCCTTCCAGTATCTGAAGGGGGCCTATAGGGGTGCTGTGAAGGGACTCTTCATTAGGGACTGTAGTGATAGGACAAGGGGTAATGGGTTCAAACCTACACAAGGGAAGGTTTGATTGGATATAAGGAAGAAGTTCTTTACTGTGAGGGTGGTGAGGCACTGGAATGGGTTGCCCAAGGAAACTGTGAATGCTCCATCTCTGGTGGTGTTCAAGGCCAGGTTGGACATAGCCTTGGATGGCATGGTTTAGTGTGAGATGTCCCTGCCCATGGCAGGGGTGTTGGAACTAGATGATCTTAAGGTCCTTTCCAACCCTAACTATTCTATGATTCTATGATTCTATCATTCACTAACGTCCCACAATAAGCCCTAAATTATTTTATGAGATTTAAACCCTTCTCCTTGCAGAGAGGTGAAAAGGTAGATGGAGAAAGAGGGCTGAGTGAGAGAAAGGAAGAGGGTGAGATTTTATTGAGGTCTAGTTGGCTCTTGAGCACAGATTGAGCAGATGAAGAAGAAAAGTTAATAATGGCAGAAGTAAGAAAATAGAGAGAATTGGCCATCTCTCTGAAGGACAAGGGTGAGAATACATGCATATTTTGATGGGAGACAGTTCTCAGCATTCACAGGACACCTATAGAAGACTATACAAAGCTGAAAAAGTGATAATCTTTCAAAAAACAAATCTGTGGTTAAGATAATAAATTGTCTGGGGAACTTCCTGCTGAGATATTGTGGTACTGGTTTAGAAGTAACAAATCCCATGGAAGCTGTGTATTAATAACAAGGGATGCTAGTTCTAGGATAAATGCCCTAGCTGGGTTAGCAAACTGCGTCACTATCTATTATTTTGTGGAGAAAAGTATAAGCAGTTAATTAATGCTTTGGGGACTCTTAGGGGGGAAAAACAGCAACAAAAAATCCAAACCAGATTTCTCTCGGATCCCCAGGTATAAAGAAATGCAGGAGGTAGAAAATAATTTATTATTCAATGTTATTTTATTTCTGCTAGAACTTTGTCAGAGGGCTGCAAAGTGTAACTCGGCTTTAATCAGTGGAAGTTTTGAGCTTGATTCATTTCTAAGTAGCATTAAATTTCATTTGGTTTTTAATGATGTAAATGTAGAGCTCTCAAGGTGATCTAGTCTTAATAGTTACTAGTGAATTTGGCCCATGCATTGCATTAGTTAACTGTACTATAAAGATGCTAATGAGGTGAAGGGCAAGTAAGTAATTCTTTGCTAGCATAATTTCAATGATCTATGAAGGAATTTATTATGGTGTAATTTGTTTGTTCTAAATAGCTTGGTCTGTAGTGCAAACTAGTGGAAAGACCTTTTGGTTAGATGGAGGAAGTTAAGATACCTATTTAGCAGTAAAGAAAATTTATACATAAAAATAAAGAAATAAACCCCAAAATACTACAAACCAAACCATAAGCTCAAGCATCAACATAAGTAATATGAAAATAAAATTTAAAACATAGTGTCGCCAGCAGAGCAGTTTCCAAATACTTTGGATGGGAGTAAGCTGTAAAACTGTGAAGATACTGAAAGAGAGGAACTGGACTGTTTGATGATTTTGGCAAACGATAGGAAAGCTGCTGGAACTGTAGCAGTGTGAAACGAAGAGCTCCCTTCTGACTCACTCAGAAGTTAGTTTTGACCTGTTGAAGTCTTCAGAAAAATTCCTGCTGATTTTCTGGGGACTTTGATTCAGGTACTGATGAACTGCTTAAAGGCTGCTGAAGCACATGAGTAGTGACAGGGTGGAGCGGTAAGGAAGGAAGGGAACAGTTTCCTGCCGAAATGTCAGTGTGTCCTGACAGCCCAGATGCAAGCCGTTTGAAAAGCAGTCAGCTTTACTGTTTCACCTGAATGTCAATAGCTCCAGTCTGTATATGGTGAACATTAGCTGTAAAAACATCTGTTCAATATTTTTTTAACTATGCTGATTATTTTCAGTTCAATGCCTCTTTAAACCCGAACTGCTCTCTTATCACGGTACCTCTGAGAAATCTGCCTTCTGGCAGTTCTCCTTTGAAATTTGTTTTTTGCCCATAAGGTGCAGACGCTCAGCAGCAAGCCTGTTTTCTCAGCCTTATCCGCTGAGCATACAAAAGGAAACTCCATCCAGATTTCATGCTGTTCAGGAAGTCAGAGGGTTATCTGGCAGAATTGTGACTTCAGTCGATTTTGTGTCTGTGTGTGAAAACGTACAGGTTTAATTAAAATGGGCACTTGCACTGGAAAGCTCTGCACACTGCAGGAGATCATGTTTGGAAAGTGTACAAATGTATATTTTAATGTGTATGCTCTGTGTGTGCGTGCATGTGCAGACCTGGATGCTGTTAGGTTATGTTGGAGGGATTCAGCTTTCAAAGGACACGTACATTTATGTCTTGACAAGCGAGTTAATGGAAAGAAATATAGCTATAAATTAATGTCTATTATATATTTTAATTGCATCAACATGTAACCTCATGAGTGGGCAGCAGCCACGCTTGGGTCACAACAGGCACAGGAAAGATGATGGCTGAAGAAAATCTAAGGAAGCGTTTTGAACAACGTCATCAAAGTTTAGATTGTATATGAGGAAGAAATTCTTTACTGTGAGGGTGGTGAGGCACTGGAATGGGTTGCCCAAGGAAGCTGTGAATGCTCCATCGCTGGCGGTGTTCAAGGCCAGGTTGGACAGAGCCTTGGGTAGCATGGTTTAGTGTGAGGTGTCCCTGCCCCTGGCAGGGGGGTTGGAACTAGATGATTTTAAGGTCCTTTCCAGCCCTAACTATTCTATGATTCTATGATCATGATATTTATGTATTGGCTAATTCATCGCTTTTTATCTCCTATTTTAGTGGATCATAATACATTCACTAACTGTCCTAATTATTGCCATCATATGAATGGGTTTCAATTTCTTTTGGTGCCCACCATATTAATCCCAGATTTCACTTAGATCCAAAGCAGCCTCCAAAGTCAGTCTTTCCTTTCACCTTTTTTTGTACTTGGAGTCAGCAGCTCAGCATGTGAGCTCTGTTCCCAAATGCCTGAGACTTGTGGGTATTTAGTGCCAGTCAGCAAGTGGCATTTAGGCTTTTAAATATTTCATGGGATAAGAGACAAGAAACACATCTTTTGCCTCAGCAAACCCAGGCCCTCCAGCTGTGAAGGAAGGAAGCTTATTCCATGAAAATAGGGATCAGGGGGCTTTTCACTGGCTGAAAAGTGGAAACCTAACACCAGAGGGGGGCTTACATATGTGTAAATATGTATATTTATACATGAATATATATACACATACATACTTAGATGTATGTATTTTATCTGTGTATATGTGCATGGACAAGTATGTATATATAAAACAATATTGAGCCTGAGGAGTGACTGATTCTTTTTGTTTTTCACAGTAGTGTCCCAAAGTGATGTGCTGGGTTTCAGATCCCAGGACCATTGTCTGCCTTCACAAATAGATAGAGTCCCTTTAATAGCCTCTCCTTTTTGGCTACAGTTTTTTCAACTTGATGATGCTGAGAAGGATCCTCTGGATCAGATTGTAAGGGTGCTGCACAGCAGTCTGCTCTTGAAATGAAAAATAAAAATCCTTTCTTTCTGCAATATCTTTCTTATTGCAATATTTACTGAATTCTAAGCAGTGTTGGTGGGGCAGACAAAGCTGCAACATCATCTTTTCTCTATTGCTTTTTAAATGGTCTCCTCCCTATAGGAAGCTGGTATCTTTTTTCACATCAGCTTGCAGTCTTTTAGGAGGACAGGGTGAACTAATGAAGGGAGATTTTTGCATTACCCTATGGGTTGAGGTGCTCCTCCATCTTGGGCATCAGCAGCAGTAGGAAATAAAGCTGATGATCCTCTGCATGAGCAGAGGAATGGCCTGAAAAGTACAGCTTAGTCCTTCATTATACTTGGTGTAAACAGGGAATTCTCTGTGTGTGTGATTGTATACAACTTGCAAACATGCCTTAATTGTGGGTCTTTATCAGTCTTTTGCGTAAAGTTCAAGCATATGTTACCCATGGAAGACAACACAGGTATACAGGTTCAGATGTATCCTGGGGCAGAGAAGTCCTGTAGTCCTGTCTGTGTGACTATTATTATGACTGAGAGAATTCAGTAGAGAAACTGTTCCTGGTTTTCTCTTTCACTCCCTGACCAAATTCAGGTGAGGGATGGCCTTAAAGAATAGAAGGTCGTAAGCAAGACTTAGGGTGGAATCCAAAATTTAAAAGAAATAGCAAATTCCTCAGCTGCCAGCTATTTTCTCTCACTTTATCTCCAGCACTAGTCAGTGGAAGTATATTTTAGGCATCAGCTCCTAGGCCCACACCACTGATGTCCACATGGAAGTAAAAAGTACATAGTATATTTCACTTCTTTTGTTATCACTTATATTCCTACCCTAAGGCCAATACTCTGCTCAAGTGCACAGTCCTTCATTCAGGAAAAAATGCTTCATTTAAACCATATAAACTTGCTAGCAGACTGCTAGCATAGGCTGTTGAAGCTGAACTATTTATTTTATGCTGAATCTTTCATTTGCTATGTAGCTGCTTGTTGCCTTTCTTACATTCATCATCCACATGCTCTCTCCATCAGATCCTGTTCATTTCCTGCTCTGTCCTGTTTATTGCACATTATTTTACGATGAAGCTTGTAGCACACAAAATATCCACTTCATTTCCACATTGAAGATTTTTTTTCTCTGCAGCTGTACCTTAGCAATGGCAGAGATCCAGCAGCTACCTTGTACTTATACATGGTCTCCTTACTAAGAGAAATATGAAGCAGAGATCTGCCAGACCTGTTAGTTCCTAATTTCTCATTGCCCAACAATTTGGTAAGTGAGAATGAACTAAGAACTGGTCTTTTGGACAACTGGTGACCCCTTTGTACCTCCTAATGAGGCAGAAGCACTCTAATCCATCACACAATTGGATTTCTTGCCACAGTAATACTTACCATATGTAAGCTGCTAGTAGTAGATGCTAGATCATACTATTGGTGTCCCATGAGTGCTTTGTTTTTTGCAGCATGGCTTGGCCTACATCACTGCAGAGGTCTGATGACATTTTGTTGGAGATGGGTGCATGGATTACGGCAGAGGAAAATAAATTTTGGGGAGGAAAAAAAATAATCTTCTGTAGATTAATTATGCTTCAGTGAATTCTGACACCCCAGATGGTAAAACAAAGCATCACGTTCTTATTAGGCAACTGTTTTCTGTGATTGTATAGGTTTAGAAAAATGCAAGGAAAGGTGTAAGGGAAGTGGGGTGGGTTTGTCTGAAAACAAGGAAGGCTGAAGTTTGTGGGAGGCTGGAGAGAGAATATAGCTGTTAAAAAGACAAAAAGGGCAGCTGCATGACAGGAAGGGATCGAGCTGCTCTTTCCATTCCCTTAGGAATGAGATGAGCTGTAATGGCCTTAAATTGAGGCAAAGGCTATTTAGCTTAGGCTTTGAGAAAAAGCTAGCAATGGTCTCAGGCTAAGAAGAGTTTAATACAGGCATCACCGCCATGGGGGGCTTCAAGAACAATATGGCGTTGTATGACTGCTTTTTATGATTTCTTGCTAGGCTAACAGGTGTAGAAAAAATCATCACTGACTGCAGCAGCCCAGTACTCACGCTGTGGGGAAAAAGCCAAAAAATACCACAGCTAACTATAGCAGGGCTCTCCTGCATTTCTTTCACAGCAGTGCTCTCTTGATGGTATTTGCCTATATACAGGTATCAATGGGCTTTGGTTGAAGGACTTAAGCTTTCACATAAAACTCTTGTTGCTCCTGTGGATGCTTCAAAAAAGGTGATTTTTGTTGTTGTTGTTGTTGTTTAATTCTGCTGCATAGAAAAACACAGCAATTGCTGAGGAAGAGGGAAATTTGATGTCAACCCAGCATGGTGTCTTGTCCCCCTCTTCCAAACCTTACTAACTAGTCATAAACTGAAATTAATGATGTAATGTCAGGCCACCAAATAGATATATGCATTTCCAGGACACAAGTGAAATTATTTAATGTAGCCTTCTGAACAATACCTTTAACTCATCACATGAGAGTTCAGGCAGAAAGAAGCATCAGGAATTAAAAAAACCCTAAAAATCACGGGGTAGGCTAAAGCAGCCACTGAAGGTGTTAAACAAGAAGAAAATAAAAATAATATGTCTCTGCACTCAGAAAACAAGTCACAGTGACATTCCAGACTGTAAACCATACAAACTTAATTACCAAAGGCTGGATTAAAAATAAAATTGTAGGAGTCAGTACTGTTCTTAAAGGACTCCATAAGGTTACTGTTCCTGTTCTATCAGCTATGAAAGTAGAAGGCTGGAAGATTTATGTTGGTATTGCTCTTCCTTCTTCATTTTTTCCTGCGAATAGTAGCTTGATGTGGAATTCATTGTAACTTGAAATTTCTAAGTCAAGTGTTATCTGAGCCCCACTGGCGCCCATCAGGAACAAAGGCACACTAGGAGGGTGATGATGGGTAGGATAGCTTTGTGTCTGCATACTGCATAGCTGGTTGAGGACTGGGACACCTGTGGTAGGTTGGATCAGCCCTGTGAGATGGACACTCGTGTAGTGTTGCCTGCAGAACCCAAGGTAGGTATTGCAAAGCTGTCCTGCCAGATAGCATACCTCCACGCAGGGCTATAGACACTTGTTAACCTTGCCTTCTGGTTGGCAGTCTGTCCAGAAATTATGGGGGAAAAATAAGACTCATAGAGAAGTTCCTAAGATAATAAGACCCATAGCTCCTTTGCTAATATAAAAGCCTTTGGATGATTGAATGTGTATGCACTAAAAGTTTAGAATGAGGATTGCACCAAATTCAAGCACGAGAAACTCTTAGGAAAGAAAAAAAAAAAAAAAAAAAAAGAGCTCTCCTCTGTACTTAGTAGGAACTACTGTTTTCTAAGTCAGTGTTTACTGGCTCTTGGTCAATAGTCTCCTTTGAAAATCACAGTCTTTGGTACTAAGAGATTTATGTGCTAAGTTTCCATGGAGAGGGAAAAAGATAATCAGTGAGACCAAAAGCATAAAGCCAAGGCAGAATCACTGAGACAGCCAAGTCCACTTTATCATGCTAGGGACATGTGTGCTAAGTGGCAGTGTGCGAATGTGATCCCTGTGACAGCCAGAGGTGCAGTTGTTCCATGAGGGAACACATGGATGAGGCAAGACACACTTGTTTATGCATGGCAGGCTGGGGAAAAAGTATTAGTGTGCATGCACATGTATGCGTGCATGGATACCTGGAAAGTTAAGAGGTATGACTAGGCATGTTTTATAACCAGAACTAAAGGACATCTCCACAAATTACTTTTAACCCCTTAAGGCATTTGGATAGGTGCTGCAAACCAGCATTAATCAGTTCTATTAGGGATGTAGGTAATGACCAGATATCCTCTAAAAGTAACTTTTAGCCATAGTTGAAATCAATCCAGGCTGTGGGCACTTTATCTTTTACTAATATCCAGTCAGATCTGCTGGCTTAGAGTTAACATGTAAATGCCTGAAAATCAGTTTTCCCATAATCAGAACTTTTTAACGTCCACTTAGCTAGAAGACAAAATAAAAACACAAGAGGAGGCATTTGTCTTCCACACAAAATCATACAAAAAGTCTCTTTTTATTAAATATACATTACTTACAGTTTAAGTCTTTCTTCTGTACAACAGTAACCATAGAAAACAAAAGAAGCTAAGGCTAAATTTTTTCAACCCCCAAACAGTTAAGACATGTTACATTGTCTACAAAACTGACTTGGACTGAGGCAACGTCCTGTGGAATTCTCTTCAGAAAATCAGATAGTGAAAGGGGAATAATCTAAATCTCCATTTTGCTTTTTACTGTAACTGAGAGACCCTTGCATTATCCTCGAACAGACCATTAAAAGAAAAAAAAAAGTTTGTTTTTTTTTTGCTTTGCTACAGAAATGAGCAGTGTTATAAGAGATTTATTTAATATAATTTGAGTAGAATAAAGTAAAATGAATGATGAAAGGCTCATCTGTAGACAGAGCCAATTTCTTTTTATTACAAGTATTTAATCTCAGCTTTCACAGCCTGGGATGTTTTTTGGGCACCTTCATTGTTCAAATAGGATACAGTTTACCACAGTCCATCCACGGATGGACTCCATTAAAATCCCATAAAATCTTTCCAAAATCAGTGGGTAGGCTCACATGTTGATTGGCAACACACCTCCAGAGACTATGCTTCCCCTTACACACATTTCCAGAAACTCCTGAGGGTGATTTAAGTCATGTCATGGGTTTAAGTGGAGCTGAAGTTCATTGCTTTATAGAATCACAGAATTATAGAATCAGCTAGGTTGGAAAAGACCTTTAAGATCATTAAGTCCAACCATTACCCCCAGACTGCCAGGTCTACCACTAAACAGTTTCCCTGAGGGCATCATCTACACAGTTTTTGAACACTTTCAGGGCTGGTGATTCCACCACTTCCCTGGGCAGCCTGTTCCAATACCTGATCACCCTCTCTGTGAAGAAATATTTCCTAATATCCAGTCTAAACCTCCCCTGGCACAGCTTGAGGCCATTACTTCTTGTCCTTTTGATTATTACTTGGGAGAAAAGACCGACCCCCACCTCACTACATCCTCCTTTCACGTAGTTGTAGAGAGCAGAATGTTCCCCCCTTAGCCTTCTCTTTTCCAGACTAAACAGCTCCAGTTCTCTCGGTGGTTCCTCATAAGACTTATTCTCAAGTTTTACACACAGTTCTGCTAGAAGACACAGACAATTGCAGTGATTGCAACTCTTGTTGACAGCAGTAGGGGATGATGATTATAAGGTCCTGACTTGAATTCGTATATGTCAGCCCCAGTTTGCAGGAGATCATCACTGCCCTTGCCTAGGGCAATCCAAGGCTAAATTAATCTGTGATATATTTACATTGACCTCAACAGGATTACAGCCAGGTCTGAAGCTGGCTCTGTTTCTTTCACAAAGTAAGTTTCAAAGCAGATCAGGTAGTATAGTGTTTAGCTTCTCGATACAATGTTCTATGTAAAATATTTCATTTGGAAAACTTACAAAGCAAATCTTTTTATGGCTGAATGCCCGAAAAATCATGTACCTGCTTGCTCTTCTAACCTTATCTGAAATTCCATAGAGCGGGCTTGGGTGTCCAAATACTCCTCTGTGTCATGAATGAAATGTGAGGCTGTGACTGCTGGTATCTAAGATTTACCTCAGAAACAATCAGTTTTCTTTCTTAATGATAGATACATCTGCTCAGCATTGGCAGCAATGACAAAACACATCAGAAAATGGTTTGCCTAAATGATGCAAGAAAGAACTACAAGGGCATGCAAAAGTGAGTAATTTCCATGCAGAAACGCTATCAGACAGACTCTTGAGGGTTGTGGGATTGAAATCCATGAGGAGATTAATGACCAGCATATCAAGAAGCAAATGGCATAATGTGAACAGCAGTCAGTAGTTTCGAAAAAAGCTGCCACAAGCATACTAAGTGAGGGAGGGATGGGAAGAGGAGAGTCTCTAAGCAAACACCATTCTTTGGATCATCTGTTGTACCCAACATTTCATTAAATGTTACGACTGAGGTAAAAATCATCCCCAATTATATTTTTGGATGTCAGGGAGATTCTAACTGGAGACATTCAGATTAGCATCAGCCAGAGGTTTGAAATCCTCTGCCATGTTCAAAGCACGTCTCTTGTACTTTACAGGTCATCAGGACAATTAAGGTTATGTTTTGGCAGGGTAACTAGTAATTCATTCAATGGCAAAAATGAGTTGTAGAAAAAGACTTAAAACCCTCATACCCACCTGATGGTTACCATGCCTGGTTTCCAACAGCATAAACTTTCTGAGAGCTTTTGCCTCTTGCACTGTGTCATCACAATTGCAATTTGCAGAGTTCATGTTCCCATTCCCCCTTACAGGTCACCACTTGCAGGTGACTACATCTCCATTTTGGAGTGCAGCCTCCCTTCTAGTAGAATACCTGGGTGTCACTTTGAAAATTATGCAATTTCTTTGAATTACTGGTTTCTGTGACTTAATAACCTTAATTAGTATTGTAACACAAGATCCTCCGCTTCCTACCACCAACTTGATAGCAGCACATGTGAAAAATAAAGGAGAGAAGAAGAAAACAGAGATGAGCTACATATGGAGTGACACTATCAACACCAACTGTTGCCTTAATCCTTCCTTAGCTTGGCTTGTAGACTCAGTACATTACAAACAGCAAACAACGAGCTTACAAATTACAACAGTTCACCAGAAAGTGTGCTTTTTTTTTTTTCAGTTTTTGTATTTGACAAAGTAAATTAGTGCAAAAGATCACAAAAATTAAGCACCAATACATAGAAATATCCAAATATCCTATATGCATGACTTAAATAAACCAAAGTTACTTCAGACCCAAAAGAAGAGTGCTTTTAAAAATTTAATGTACAAAAGGATCATGGAAGATGGGGATGCCTACACCAAAAGGGGACATGGAGAACATTTTATGGGGAAAGGAAGTGCAGTAAAGTGCAAAACCAAAAAGAACAAATCATGCTTTGAAGCTTTGATAGTAACTTGTGAAGAAAGTCCCCCAAACCCCCAAGGGCATGGTGCAGCCCTAACTGTAGTCAACAAAGAGGCCTCCCACCAATCTCAAAACAGCAGATAAGGCCCTTGGTTTGGCAGGGATGTAACTGTAGGCATCACAAAAATGCATGAAAACTTTGAAATAGTACTTGTCTTAGCCTTGCAAGGTCTTGGCTTTTGCGCAAATCTTTTATGAAGTGTTGCTTTCTGAACAATAATAATAATTTTAAAAAATTAAAGCAAAACCCCCAAATCCCTTTTTGTCTGTGAAAAGCTGACAGTGCAGAAAAATAACTGAAACTGGTCTTCTTTAGTGTAAGCTTTGTGTAGGTGACAGCAACAAACAACAATGGCATGAGGCGGTGGACCACAAAGGGGTCAAATTCTGCCTCCTGTTACACTCTTGTTAAGCTGAGGTGAAGCACATACTTCAACTGATTGGCTTACACTAATAGAAAAGAAAGGTTGATGCTGTTCTGAAGATGGGATTTTTTTCAGTGATTCATCTCAGAGAAAACTTTGGGGTTCTGGATGAGCAATTACTATAATTTGAAAAGCCAACAGGCATCAGAGAAGCAAGGCTTGGGGCTAGCAGATACAAGATATGGCAGACTGGAGACTTGCATCTTTACTGGAGCTGCAGAGATATTCTATAACATCTCAAATGGTGTAAGACATACATGGCTAGAAAGGCATTTTAGGAGGCTGAGTTAGCTTTAGATTATGGAATCTGTGTAGGTTTGTCTACATACATACTATCTGCCAATACCCCCACTTGAGGCAGTGAATAGATTTTAGATCTTGGTTCTGTAATAGACTGGAAGGAGAGCTATCCTCTCCCATGCCCCACAGGTTACTGATAGGATGGCCACCGACTCATGAGAGTGCTTTTTTTTCCCACGTATTCAGCTATAAATAGAAGTGTATATTTCCTAAGCAGAGATGTGTAGTGTAATTTTAGATGCAAGGTGGTGTCCATCCTTTATCCCAGCTGGCATCTCAAAAAAAAAACAAGTCTCTTTTAAGACCTGTGCAGATGCGTCTACTGAAGCTGCAAGACTAGTGTAAAATTCCTGTATGCAAGCAAATTCTGCTAGAAGTAGCTAACCTATTGCCAGGAGCCTACCCTGACTCTATAATCAATGGAGAGAAAAACACACCTGTAGAGAGTGATTAATTTTATCTTAAAGGATATCTGAGGTATTTCCCCTGTCTTCACTGACCACAGGACAGAACCGGATGTCAAGTGTAAAACAGGTAGCCTGTAAAATCAAATTCAAAATGAAACAAACCCAAAGGGCTCAGATAAAAGCAATCTTCAAATCCTTCTATAGCTCTAGGATTAATCTTATGTTCAGCAAAATCTATAGCCGACTTCATTAAGAGAAGATTCATATCTCCTCACCATTGTGAAACTATGTGATGTATTGATTGCTTCTCCCTAATGTGCTAAATATGTGATCAGCTAAATTCTAATGTAGACAAGCATCTAATTAAAATAAGGATTTGACTTATGGTGTAAAAACTGAGCAACTGCTAAATAGGATGGGTTAAGTCTGGCTACATCAGGTCAAAATAAAGCAGAGAGAAATCATCTCTTGTTTGCCTTTTGGCTATTGATTTTAACTTAAATGTCAGGGGAATCTCATGACTGAGCACAATTGCGTAACACTTGTTATCAGCCTAAATGGCTTGTTTTCACAGGTACCTTCACCCGCATGAGAATCCTGGTTTAGCCATTATGAGTAAAAAGCCGGTCTGTTTCTTGTCTTTGTTTTCACTGCAGATGTGCCCTAAGTGTTGTGCCACTGCAAGAACAAGAAAAATAAAGGAAGTGTACAGGCTAAAAATTTACTCAAAATACTCAGTCTTGTCTGTAGTGAGTAAATAAGGACACATGAAATACTTACTGCAAATTACACAGGTGACTTACTTCGGACCAATATTTTATTTCCAAAAGAGAAATGGGACTCAACTTCCAAAGGTATTTAAATGTCTTGTAGTATTTTCAAATATTTCACAGTAAGACAGAAGCAGAAACCCAACTGAAATTAATTAGAGTCAAGTGTTCATCTTGTTTAGTCACTTAAGCATTGGTCTATATCCTCAGGAATATAAATTCCTTTGAAAGTCCTGACTTCACTCAGGTGCAGCATGTGTCTCAGTGAAATTTAGTGGAATTTAGCTTTCTGACAGAAAGCCTTCATTTGTTTTCTATAGCCAGACATCAGGATTCTCAGACAGTCCTTTTAGGTATCCAACTCAGACTCCGCATAACTAAGTATCTTTAAAAGCGGTTGTTACTGGCCAAGTCATTTCTGGAAAACAAGAATTTCCAGTGCCTAACTCCATATTTAAGTGACTTAAAAATTTCATAGCCTGAAAATCCCTGCCTACCAGTAATAATTTTCAGAGATTACCATAATACCAGGAGAAAAAAAGAGACTTGGCTTCTACCAATCCCTTACTTTTGTTATGACACTTGTTCTGGGAGAAGAAAACCCAAACAACCAAATAATACCTTAAAAAAAATATTTCATATTCTCAGGTTTTCCATTAAAATAAATACTTACATTTTATGTGTAAAAAATATTATACCCTGTGTTTACTGAAAAATGTTATCTAGAATGATAGCTAAAAAAAAAAGACCCCCACCATTTAAAAAGTAATTTTAACAAAAATAGCAGAAATTTTTTGTATTAGATGGGAAAAAAGGTCTATATTGAACTGTGGGAAATGAATGCAATTTTAATGCTATGGGGTTTTTTTTTCAAAATTGCCTTTTTTTTTTTTTTTTAATATTTTTAATTGCCTTTAACTGGCACTGAAATAAATCAGATTATGCCCTTGCTGGAGAAAATATTATAACAGAAAAAACCCAAACCAAAACAAAAAAACAAAATAAAAAAAACAACCAGAGTTAATATTAGCATTAGATTACTTCATACAGTATCTTTTAGATACCTTTTAATAAGAATAATATTGACATCCTGGCTTAGAAGATAGATAGGACTTTAAATGGCAAGTCCGTAAAAATGTGTTCATCTGTCCAACCCTGTAGCATATAAATATTCACATCACATTACATCTATAGGTATTGCTGCATATGTTTCTGTATACTTATGCATGCATGTATGTATGTGCAGTTCTTTCTTTTTACAGAGGCACAAGAAAGTAGCTAAATTTTCAAGGGGCTTTACCAGCCTGGGCTATATTAGGTAACCATAAGGAAACACAAGACAAATAGACCACTTAAACTGTTTTGCCAGGTCTGAGCTTGCACACAGCATGCCATACACCTCCTCTCTGGCCTAGGACTGAGCCACTGAGCTGTATCTGAAATGTTTGCAGCAACACAATACCTACAGTTGGGGATGAGAACTTGATCCTCCTAGAGAAAACTCAGTGTCTTGCAGAATTAGGCCCAAGATGGTTGAAAGTAATTTAGTCACTTCAGAAATTAAAGGATTCTGCTTCATTGTTCAGTCTTCCCTTTTCCAGCTACTCCCCTGATAGAGCTACTTTGCGCTTTGTTGTTGCACTTTCTTTGTAGTAATTTTATTTCTGGAAACTGATATGTAGGAAAACAGAAGTATAATCTGTTAGTTTGGCTATGGCCTTCCCCTCTTTCCTACTCAATTCTCCATAAAGCCAGTGAAGTACATTAGGACTTAAGAGATGTCTCATACAGAGGCTGTTTCAGGCAAGATGACTCAAACATGGGCAGAGGAGTCCATGTGCTTGCTCATTCCTCCCTTCCCACCATGTGAAACAAAGCAGCTTTATGTTGGGGAAGGAAGGAATGAAGGAGAAAAAAGAATTACTTTGCCAGGATTTTACCACAAAAGTTCAAGCAGCATAAGGGAACACAGCTAGTGAGTCCATAGTTGAATACTGCATCATGCAAAAACACTCTCAAGTAGCCATGTATCATGCCAACAGCTATCATGAGGCAAAAGAGCTGCTGTTAACCACTGTCTAGGAAGAATGGCACCAATACTAATTAGGATATATATGGTTTTATAAAATTGCTTAGTTAAGAGTTCTGGTTATGGGGCTGGCCTCAGATATTCCTCTTCACATGACAGCAATTACCATTCCAAGATAGCATTCTGTTCACCAGATGCCTCTTCTCAGAAAGTCTTCCAAAAGAAGTGAAGAATCACCATATCCAAACTGCCATTTATTTATTCCTCCTTGTCTGTCTCCTCCTCCCATAAAAAAAATAACCAGCTACCTTTGAGATGCACTGCCTGGAAATATAGCACCTGTTGCATCTGTAACCTCATCCCTAGTTTGCTGTGGGTAATTACCTCATACTGTGCTTCTCTGATTTTAATCCATGTAAAAAGGGCTGCCAGGTAGAAACCCCAGGGTGACTTCAGAAGGGTGTAAGGGGGAAAGAAATAGATTCAGCTGCACAATTAATTGTCTTGAATTAATTCTTATTAAGACTATTGAGAGAAATATCTTTTTTTCTTTTTTTGTCTTGGCCATGGGATTAACTCCTTTCAGAAACCTTCAAGTTTAACAGCAAATTATACATACTCTTCAGAAGCCCTGGAAAAGAAGTATGCCACATAGACACAATCAGGATGTGAAAAATCTCTCCATTTCTTTCCCTTAGGATGTTTGTGACTGAAAAGAAGGGATTTTTAGCCTCATACAGAATTCATGCAGCACAAGTAAAGTGAGCAGGATTTGAGTCTTCAGTATTGTTCCCAATAAGGAAAGGACAGAAGACTTTAGAAAAACAGGAGAAAAGATTAGTTCAACATAGAGTATTTAGAATCTTTTTAAAC
Source organism: Myiopsitta monachus (assembly GCA_017639245.1). Taxonomy (NCBI): domain Eukaryota; kingdom Metazoa; phylum Chordata; class Aves; order Psittaciformes; family Psittacidae; genus Myiopsitta; species Myiopsitta monachus. The sequence continues at coordinate 23,678,327 of CM029926.1, read as the reverse complement.
TTACTTCCCTAATGTTCTTCCCTGTAAATGGGGTTGATTAAATATTACCCTTTTTAGATGCGACATCAGACCTCTCTATTTAGCTATGGAGAAGATATTCCAATTTCTACAAACATGAAATACCAATCAATCTTTCAGGTAGTTTGGAGGGGAAGTTAAGTAGTTAGATTTTATTATTTATTTATTTATTTATTAGAGCTGGCAGAAAATGTGACTCATGTTTAAGATTATTTTTTTTCTTGTCTATGTACTTCTTTGCCACAGTGGCAACAGTATTTAACCCCAGCATGTGATAATCCTCCATATGGCATGAACAGATATGCTGCATTTCTAACATTTCAGACAAATAAAGAGCACCTAAATCCTAGCAGCTTCCTAAAACCCTTGGAGATTCGAGCTACTACTCATGCTTCAGCTAGAGTTATGCTAGAGTATGTTGGGTCTACATAGCCAGCCTTATGAGATGGAGGTGAAAGAAGTGCATGGGAATGACATTTATTGTAGATACATATGTTGTTGGAAAAGTACTGATAAGCCTAAAAGTTACAGTAAAAGGACAGGAGGTTGTGGGAAGGAGCTTAATGAGGATGGTTTTATTTTTCCTTACTTCATACCAGCTTCTCAACTGGTATAAATTAATGTAACATCACTGAAATCAATAGATATATGTATCAAATCATATCACTTGAGAATTTGGCCAGTTCTTTATGATTGCTGTAAATAAGCCTGTAAAATAAATCAGGCAGTCTGGACTCATTCTTTCCCTCTATCCTGTCCCAGTATCTGCAGAGCTGTGTGTTCAGCTCTACTTTACATAGTCCAGCTCTAGTGTAAAAGTGATGAATTAAATGGCTCCAGAGAAAAACAGAAATAAATGAAGGGACTTTGAAACAACCAGGAACCCACAGCAGAAACCAGGTGTGCATGTGGATCTTACTTTGTGTAGGGTGAGTTAACAGGTCTCTTGAGCTGCAGGAGTAAACTGTGACTGCCAGGTTCTTGTGCAGAATGAGGCACTGTGCTGTCAGTGTTTCTTGTGCAGAGCAGTCTTTTTCAAATGAAAAAGGAGTTAGCAAAAAATGAATGTTTAAAAAAAAAGAATTACAAAAAGAAAGCAAGGAATAAAGGAAGGAAGGTTAGGGGAGTAAAAGTAAGAAGAAATTGCATTGTCCATCAAATGAAATATTCCCGTTTGCACTCGCTCACTGTGTTCTGCAAGTCAATGTCAGCTTTAAAAGAGCTCTCGAGGTTTTCTGGGTATTCCTTCTCCTTTGCTTGGCTACTTCGATGTGCTTGTTTGTGCTGATAGAGAAATCTGCTCATGATGGCAATGATGCAAAAGATGATGAATATCACAACTGCTATTACACCTGGATAGGGTAAAAAAGGACAGAAAGAGTAAAAATTAAAACCAAAACAAAACCCCCAGTCACCTCAAAAATACATTAGCAATGCACAACAGCTAGTGGGTATGATAGATCACTGATGTGAGTTTGTAGATAATATTCTGTCCCTATCCTGTACTCCCTGGTAGCTTTTATTTCTACTTTGTCATCTTAAGTAAGCATTGATGCAATGGACTTCTAATTTCAGACAAATTCTGCTTTCACAGGAGGCAAAGTTGGGTCAGTATGTTTGTTTTTAAAAAAGCAGATCTGTATATGTTCATTTAAATTCCTGATCTGTCATATTTTCTTTTGTGTTATCTCTGGAAACCTTGCATGAGTCTTGTACTTTGGTTTATAGCTTCTAGATATTATCAAAGTCAGATCCCTAGATGGCATCCTATAAAATAAACAGAGATAAATTGCCTTCCAGGTTGTTCAAGGAAAATGAAAACCATACATGAAGCTATGAAGACAAATTTCTTTAGTATATAAATGCTTCTATATAACCTAGCAAGTTCTGCTACACCACCAGTTTGTAAAAAGAGAGCTCAAGAAATACAGGAATGTGAATTTGAATACTGTATTAATACTCTCATCAGAGTAGCGTGTAGAACAATTACTAATTAGCTGGGTCTTAGGTCATAGACTTACATAGAATCAGAGACTGGTTGAGATTGCAAGGGACCTCTGGAAGTCATCATGTCCAAATCCCCTGCTCAAGCAGGCAGATAGACTGAGTATATGGTTATGTTTTAGAAGGCTCATGCACTTGACAATCCATAATGACTTTTTTTTGGGTGATATCCAACATCACGTACTGCCACTATTGGCTTTATCCATAATGCAGGTGCCTCTCTTAATACAGATCTGTGCTAATAAACACACCAACTACTAGACCTGAAAGAGACTACAAACCTTGAATTGGATTATTTTTCAATTGTAATTTTAAAAAGGAAGTTACCTCCAACCACAGCTGAATCGCTTCTGACTGCATTGGTGAGAGGCTCCCTTTCATCTGTCTTCCCAAAAGGATCTGCAGGTGGTTAAACAAAACAGGACTTATTTCCTGTATCAATTATATTAACTTTCTCTGTGGCTTAGATAGAAGCGTCCCCTCAACTTCATAAATTCTAATCTGTTTTCAAAAGATATGATTTGGGGGTTTGCAGAACAAAACCAGAAAGCTCTCTGAAAAGGAAAATGAGATTGCAGGACAATTTTCTTCTTCATCTTCAGGAGCAAATTCTGCTAAATGTGTATTTAAAAGGAAACAGAAAGGCTCTCACTAATATCTGAAAGTGTTGTTTCAATTTATCAGCAGAAGAATCAGGGAGACATTTGAATTAAATAGCCCACTGGGAACTTTCCTCAGTCAGAGCTTTTTTCTGGTTTTATTTTTTTATTTTTTTTTAACCTAAGAAACAATATCGGAAAGAAGGAAAAGCAAAGGAAGACTGGAGAGCAGACAGACTTAGACCTGACCTGTTTGTAGATGAAGATGTGTTGAATTTAATTCCATAAAGCAGAGAAGCAGTCTGACTGGGACAGCTTCTTGGAAGTGATGTTTTTCTTTCCATTGCAGAAATGCAGTGGTCAAATTGGATTTAAACCAGAGAGGGCTCAGAAATCAATTCCTATATTAAAAGCACCTCGATATTGGAGTGATCTTGTACCTTATCTATAAATGACTACTGTTGAAACACTAGACCAAACAGTCTACATTCTGACCATTTCAAATCCAGATCCAACCCTGAGATGTCAAGCCCTCCCTGAAGTTAACGGAGTCATGCCAGTGTCCCGTATGTTTTAAAAAATGTTGTTTTCTGTTGCTACCTGAATCCAGCTTTTCTGAACCTTCAATTTTTTTTCCTTTCAGTCTATCCTCCTTTGATGAGATTCCTGTGTTTCTCTCCTTTATAAGCCTCCAGGCTATCATACGGAGAATGCATATGAAAGTTATAGATGACTGTCATTGCAGTATATTATACTGCTTTCCCATAATGATCTTTCTGATGCAAGAGGTGGAAGCCTGAGAAACTTGGTGTTGCAAAGTTTATTGTAATTGAACATCCTTGCCTTAGTAGCTGATGCAGCCACATTTTGGTTTCTCATTATTCAGGAAGATGTTTTTTTTAATTGAAATAAGCAACAATATTATATTTGTGTATCAGGAGGTGCTGAGTTTGTAATAATGGTGGCTTTGGGCTATTTAGGTTCTTAAAGGGAGCCCTGCATCACTGATACCAGCCCCAAAGATGTGCAGAAGGCATCAGCCTCAAAGAGGCTTTCATGTTTTAAACGATGCAACTCTACTGCTAGTTTTAGGCTTGCAAGGATTTCATGACAAACGCATCCATCCTGAAAAGTCAGGGTTCCCCATATCTTCAGTTCGTTGACTGAGAAGGCACAAAATGGACTTCTGGAGCCAACTGTACACCTCCAGTACATCCATTATCAACATGAACGGTAATTGCCAATGACAGATTTGGACACTCAGGTTGAGACCTATTTACAATAGGCCCCTTGCTTGGATCTTGGGCGCCTATAGTGATGTTGCTAAGAAACAGTCATGACAATGCTTCATCTCATTCGCTACAATTGTGGGACTAGACTGGGAATAAAAATTGTTATTTTACACATAGATCCAAACAGCATCATAGAAAAGGTTAGGCTGAAAAATCTGGAGGTTATTTAGTCTGATCTCAAGCTTTTGAGACTAGGATCAAATCAGGGACAAATTCAAAATTAGATCAAGGGTGCTCATAACTTTGTACATCATGGGTAGGTTAATCTTTATTTTTCAGTATCTCAGAGTTATTAAAACTATAATTTAGGCTCTTTTCATTTAGTCACACTCCCCCCCCCCCCCCCAATTTATAATTTAAGATGGCTCTCAAAGATGGACAGTGTGGTTAGCCTAATTTTTTTCCACAAACTCGAAGAGGGGAGTAACCATTATTTTAGATTCAAGGTGATTTAAATTTCACCTGGCCTCAGTTGGTGCCAGTGAAATCAGTTATGATAAAAATTAGTTAGTTATTGAACATCAATCCTCTTGTACTAGAGAAAAATCTCCATCTGGTATCTGGTGCATGGCATTAGTCGAGCAGAGTCCTGAAAGTCTATTAACTATTATGAAAAATACATGAAATCAAATTTCTACCTTTAAAATTGCATAAAATGTCATTCATGCCTAAAAGATTATGTAAGACCTGACATTTAATGCTATTAAAGTGCTATTATTTTTTTTTGGTGGCTGATACCAGAATTTAAGCACTGAGAAGAAATCAGAGCAAATGTGGGAGATCAGTTTCAGAATGGAGGCCAACAGACACAGGCCTTAAGAATTATGTATTGCCTGAGAAATAAAATCAGGATGCGATAAGGTTTTTTTTACAGTGCAGCAGATGGCATGTGACAGGAGAACCATACCCAGTGGGAAGACAAGCTCTGAAGCCAAGGAAAAGAAATACTGTGTCTCATATGAGACTGTAACAGGACATCCTTGTCCTTTTAGATAAAATTGATGACATTAGAGCGTGAATCACCCCCCTAGAAATCATCCAGTCCAAACCCATTACGAAATCAGGCCCCAATAAAGCATATTTCACAGGGGGTATCCATTTAGGTTTTGAATATATCCAAGGATGAAGATGTCACAACGTCTCTAGGCCCTCTGCTGCTTTTCCTAGATTTCTTGCTTCGGAGGATGGAACATTCTTAATCTTCGAGGAGGTGATCCTTAGAATCATAGAATAGTTGGGTTTGAATGGACCTTAAGATCATCTAGTTCCAACCCTCCCTCCCATGGGCAGGGACACCTCACACTAAACCATGCCACCCAAGGCTCTGTCCAACATGGCCTTAAACACCACCAGCGATGGAGCATTCACAACTTCCCTGGCCAACCCATTCCAGTGTCTCACCACCCTCACAGTAAAGAACTTCTTCCTTATATTCAGTCTAAACTTCCCCTGTTTAAGTCTGAACCCATTACCCCTTGTTCTCTCACTACAGTCCCTAATGAAGAGTCCATCCCCAGCATCCCTATAGCAGCCCTTCAGATACTGGAAGGCTGCTATGAGGTCTCCACACAGCCTTGTCTTCTCCAGGCTGAACAGCACCAACTTTCTCAGCCTGCCTTCATACAGGAGGTGCTCCAGTCCCTGATCATTCCCGTGGCCCTCCTCTGGACTTGTTTCAATATGTTGAGGACACCAGAACTGCACACAATACTCCAAGTGAGGTCTCCTGAGAGCAGAGTAGAGGGGCAGGATCACATCCTTCGACCTGCTGGTCACACTCCTTTTGATCCAGCCCAGGATAACGTTGGCTTTCTGGGCTGCGAGTGCACACTGCCGGCTCATGTTCATTTTCTCACGAGCCAACACTCACAAGTCCTTCTCCACAGGGCAGCTCTGAATCTCTTCTCTGCCCAACTTGTAACTGTGCCAGGGATTGACCAGGACAGGATTGTGCCAGGGACTCTGACCCAGCTGTAGGACCTTGCACTTGGCATGCTTAAACTTCATCAGGTTGGCATCAGCCCACCTCACAAGTGTGTCAAAGTCCCTCTGGATGGCATTCCTTCCCTCCAGCATATCAACCAAACCACACAGCTTGGTGTCATCAGCAAGCTTGCTGAGGGTGCACTCAATCCCGCTGTCCATGTCACCTACAAAGATGTTGAACAAGACTGATCCCAACACCGATCCCTGAGGGACACCACGCGTTACTGGACTCCATCTGGACATTGAGACATTGAGCACAACTCTTTGCATGCAGCCATCCAGCCAGCTCTTTATCCACCGAGTGGTCCACCTATCAAATTGAGGTCTCTCCAATTTAGAGACAAGGATGTCATGTGAGACAGTGTCGAACGCTTTGCACAAGTCCAGGCAGATGACATCAACTGCTCTAGCCCCTGTCCATCAGTTCTGTAGCCCCATCATAGAAGGCCACCAAATTGGTCAGGCAGCATTTCCCCTTAGTGAAGCCATGCTGGCTGTCACCAACCACCTTGTTGTTTTTCATGTGCCTCAGCATGCCTTCCAGGAGAATCTGCTCCAAGATTTTGCCAGGCACAGAGGTGAAGCTGACTGGTCTGTAATTCTCCAGCTCATCCATTTTCCCCTTCTTGAAAATGGGGGTTGTATTTCCCTTTTTCCAGTCATTGGGAACTTCACCTGACAGCCATGATTTTTCAAATACAATAGACAGTGGCTTAGCAACTTCTTTTGCCAGCTCCTTCAGGATCTGCAGATGGATTTCATCAGGTCCCATGCACTTGTGTTCTTTCAGGTTCTTAAAATGGGCTTGAACCTGATTCTCTTCTCCAGTGGGCCCTAGGTCTTCATTCTTAACAGTTCCTGCGTCTGCCTTCCAAGACTCGGGTGGTATGGTCAGAACATTTTCCGGTGAAGACTGAGGCAAAGAAGTCATTTAAAACCTCAGCCTTCTCCAAATCCAGGGTAGCCAGTTCTCCTGAGAGCTTCTGGAGGGGGCCAACTTTGTCCCTAGTCTGCCTTTTATTCGCTATACACCTATAGAACCCTTCCTGTTATCTTTAACAACCCTAACCAAGTTTAGATCTAAGTGGGTCTTAGCTTTCCTAACCTGGTCCTTAGCTTCCTGGACAACATCCCTGTATTTTTCCCAGGCCACCTGTCCTTGCTTCCACCTTCTATAAGCCTCTTTTTTCCTTCAGAGTTTCACCAGCAGCTCCTTATCCATCCAAGGAGGTCTCCTGGCCCTCCAGCAGCACTTCCTTCTAGTAGGGATGTATTGCTCCTGAGCTTGCAGCAGGTGATCCTTGAATATCAACCAACAGTCTTGGGCCCCCCTGCCCTCTTGGGCTATATCCCATGGAATCTTACTGAGCAGGTTCCCGAAGAGGCCAATGTCTGCTCTCTTCAAGTCCAGGGCAGTGAGCTTGCTGCACGCTCTTCTCACTGTCCTGAGGATCTTGAATTCGACCATCTCATGATCGCTGCTGTCAAGGCTGCCCTGGAGCGTCACGTTTCCAACCAGCCCTTCCCTGTTGGTGAGCACGAGGTCAAGCATGGCACCTCTCCTTCGTGGCTCCTCTATTACTTGCAGAAGGAAGTTGTCTTCCACACAATTGAGGAACTTCCTGGATTGCTTCTGCCAGGCCGTACTGTCCCTCCAAGAGATATCAGGGTGGTTGAAGTCCCCCATGAGAACAAGGGCCTGCGAGCGTGAGGCTATTCCTGTCTGTCTATAGACTTGCTTCATCCAGAGATTCCTCTTGATTAGGCGGTCTGTAACAGATCCCCACAATAATGTCTACCATCACTGTTCTCCCTTTAACTCTGACCCACAAACTCTCTATTGACTGATCACCTGTCCCCAAACAGAGTTCCATACTCTCCAGCCTATCCGTAATATAAATAGCAACTCCCCCTCCCTGTCTGCCAGGCCTGTCTTTCCTAAAGAGCCTGTAAACTTCCATTCCAACACTCCAGTCATAGGTGCCATCCCACCATGTGTCTGTGATGCCTATTATATCACACCCCCGTAAACATGCACACATCTCTAATTCCTTTTGTTTGTTCCCCATGCTACGAGCGTTTGTATAGAGGCATCTGACCTGAGACCCGGATGAAGCCGGCTCATTGGCTGTCACAGATGGAATATCTCTACATTGCTCTGAGCATTTATTATATTTGCTGGCAAGTGACTGGGTGTGTTGGAATGGAATGATGCCCCCCTCCTCCAACACATCTAGCTTAAAGATTCCTTGATGAGTCTGCCAAGCCTCCTACCAAAACTGCTCTTCCCCTTTGTCAGACCAGCTCCACCAGCCCCCAGGAGACCTGGCCTACTAAATTGAGTCCCATGTTCTAGATACCCAAACCCCTGACTATGGCACCACCCTTCTAACCACTTATTAACCTGGCCAATCCTCCTAGCCTTTTTAAGGTCCTGCCCTGTATCCTGGAGAATAGACAAAAAGACAATCAGCGCTCCAGAGCCCCTAACCACCTCTCCCAGAGCTCTGTAGTCCTTCTTTATGTTCTTGGGGCTACTGCTATCTATATCAGTAGCACCCACCTGGATCACTAGAAGTGGGTAATAGTCAGTGGGACTGACTAGAGCAGGCAGCTTCTCTGCAACATCCCTGATCCGAGCCCCTGGTAGGCAACACACCTCCTTTGAGACTGGGTCAGGCCAACAGATGGGTGCCTCTGTTCCTTCCTAAGTACAGTCCCCTACTACTATGACCCACTGCTTTTTCCTGGCAGCACCAGTAGTGATCTTCTTTACCAGTGTATCAGCCGGTTGTTCCTGATGCGAGTGTGGTTCCTCATCAGCCCCCTGCAGGACAGCAGAGCAGTTCTGGGTGGGGACAACAGATTTAGGAGGAAGCCCCTTGCTTTTAATTGTCCTCTTCCTCCTTTCTTTGTTGGTTTTGTTTTGTTATTGTTTCCCAGCTTCCTGGGTTAGTGGCCTCCTTCTTGCCTCCATGAGCTACCGTGGACGCTTGAGGCCCCTGCACAGTTTGGGCCTGGAGCAGGCAGTGCTGCTTCCTCTCAGCGTCACTGACATCTTTCAGGGTATTGACAGCGTCCCGCAGCTCAGCCACCTGCTGCAGGAGGACCTCCACCAGGGTGCACCCAGTGCAGCCCTGCCCATTGTGCACCCTGCCCTCACAAGACCACGCAGGCGCCCTCTACACCCCGAGCTTTGCGCTGCTGCCTCCCCTCTCATCTGCTCTGTCTGAGTGCCTACGCTGGCCACTGCTGGGGCAGCCAGAGCAGAGCTCCCAGACTGGGCCCTGGTCATAAGGTGAGCGCTCACCTGCCCGCTTGCCTGCCCACACAGACTGCCTCCCCACACTCCTGGTCTCTCCCGCTCCCTGGGGCAGGTTTTTACCCAGCCAGGGCTGGTGCACTCCTCCTGGCACTGCCCCCTGCGCTCGCATCAGCGGAGCTGCTGGCTCCAGGGCAGGTCCTGTCGAGGACTTGAGGCTCCCTTGGTGGCTCTCCCTGCTCTGAGTTGAGGCTCCTGGACACTGAGCTTCCCCTCACTCAGGTGTCGGTGTTCTCTCTCGAGCTACTCACCTCAGCAATCCTTGAACCATCTCTCCTGAACTCTTCTACTCACCAGGGCTGTATCACATGGGATTCTTCTAAGCAGATCTGTGACCAGGTCAAAGGTTGTTCTCCTGAATTCTGGGGTTGCAGTCATCCTGTCTGGTTTTTTAACTTCCTCTCAGGTTTCCGAACTCCACCATATCAAAGGTGCTATAGTCAAAGCTCCGCTGACACATCCTTAGCCAGTTCCTACTTGTTTGGAAATACCAGGTCCAGCACAGCTAGCACACTGAGACAGGGACATGCACTGTTTAAGCTGCCTTTCAGAAGAAAATTTTTCTGTGTAGTTTCCGACTTATGAAATTTTTTGGCATGTTTTTTCTCTAAATGCATGAAGACCCACTCTTCAGCTGGAGTAGACAGACTGCTCAAAACTCCACCATTCCCACAGCAGAATCTGCTCTGGCATTTACAGCATTTTAATATTAAAAAACACCCCATAGTAAAAGTCTATTATACCTATGCCATCAGTACAGAGTTCAGAATACCAAAACCTCAGCAAAGAAGAAGGTTATTTGCAGGTCTTTGTTAAATACCAAAACACAGTAAGCCACCTTTCATTTTGTGTTTCCTAATCAGAAAGAGTGTGTATGGATAACTGTGCCATGAGTCAATAGATTTTATTCCATATCCTCTGCTAGGAAACTTTCTTTAAGGCAACATGCATGCCTCTCTGAAGGAAAAAACTTCAATTGTCTCCAAGTTATAAATATAGAGAGCTTTCTTCATACATTTAAAGAGAGATTTCTTAGGGGGCTTTTTTGTTGTATCTGTACATTAGAAAATTGACATAGAGATGTACAGTCAGCTTTGAAGTTCTATTTTTCTTCTCAGACACTCAATAATGAGAAATTGGGAACTGATGAATTGAGATATGAGCAGTAAATTTGAAAGTTAATACTTAACTCTGTCTTCTTTTCATTTCTTAAAATGTGTCCTTCCCATGTATAAATGCAATTTTCAAGTACATCTATACAAAGTATAATTTGCTACAAATTGGAATTTTTTTTAACAAGAATCTACTGCCCAGTGCTATTACTATGGCATATAAAGACATGAAGTCTTCAGAACTAACTTGTTCTAAAGATCTTATTCAGTCTTTAATCAAATCCACTGTGAACAGTGAGGCAATAGTGTCAGTCAATTCATCATATTGAGACGAAATCATTTTAAAGCATGGAGTGGCAAAGACAGGGATGAGCTTTTATAATAATTCTGCATTTCTGATGTAACCATGCTTAACCTTCACAAAAGAGTGCTTCTGATCGTAAGCTTTAAATATTTAAGTCCAAATTTGCTTCACTCTGCTGTGTTCTGTCCTGCAGTTCTGAGCCTCAGGTTTTACTGCTTTCTAAACTCCTCAGAAAAATTAGATCATTGAGATGACAGACCTCAGGGCAAAGAGTTCTTGTTTTCAGTATCATTGCCCATTCGGTGTTGACAAGCAAATTTCTTCTGTGCGTCAGAGCAGATACCTTTAACAACTCTGGGTGTTGAGAAGAAAGTTGCTGGTGGGGAGAAGCACACACACACTGCATCCACTCTCCACAGAGTAATCAGGAGCTTTTTCCCTATGCAGAATGCTAATAGCATCATTTGTTTTCTGCTGAATACCTTAGGCAGAAGCTGCAGGAAATGGGAATTTGATGCAAGTACAAATGTCAGAGGAATCATATTACGATCTAAAGCAGTTTTATTATCAGAAAAGAGAAAGTGGTTTCATAGGTCAAGGGGCAAAAAACAGCCCTTAATATTTACCCCTTTCTAGTCATTAAGAATTCTCCCACGTCCACTGGTGATTAAAGCAGCAACTTGATTGCCCCTGATTTGGTGACAACACTTCCAGCTGCTCTGAGTTTCCTTCTCTGCATACAAATTCACATATGCAAAATACTTAAGATTCCCAGGGGACAGTTTCAGGGCTGCAAAAGATATATGAACTACTGGGATCATCTTACTGGTAATACTCAAGTAGCACTGCTTCTCTTTAGCCTGAGAGAATAAAGTACAAGCATTCAATGGAAGTCACGCACATGTGTTAAGGGCTTTGTACAAGGAGTTCTTGTGTCTGATAGGGTGAGAACAAATTCAGCTTGTTTGTTGTATGACTCCTATTGCTTCATCACATATGGGATACAGAATATGTAACATTTATATTCTTGCTTGAGATCTGCAGCACTAGATCTATCTGTAGTGGACAGAAATGGCAAATCAGGTGCATAATCATATTTAGAATGCTGTTTTCACTACAGTTTGGGAAATTATTTGTATGTTCTAGGCAATCTAGGAACTTTGTTTTAGTAAAATGACTTTTAAAGGGGCCTTGGCTAATCCTAACACCCATCCTCAGCAGTCCTAATTCTGAGAGAAAAGGCATTTTCCCAGTTTCAGAATTTATATTATCACAGTTGCATGACAGCAGAAAGGATGGAAACCTCACTCTACAGTATTCTTCAAATTCCCTGTTCCTCTGTTGGCAAGACATACCTGATGAGGAATATATCGTGGTTACTGTGCTCACGTCAGCTTCCATTATGGATGCACAGCTGGATTCAGTCAAGGAGCCTTTGACAGTCACGGGAGCAATGCTGGGATGGCGTAAGGCAGCTTTCAGCGGAGCAATGTGATTGTACTGAACAGAGGACAGGCAGCCAGTGAAACCGTGGACATTTGCCTTTGAGACTTCAGGGTCCAGTGACAAACTATCTGCAGTACAACAAGAAAACACACAGGGAATTCTCTCTTTCAGGAAAGCATTAAAAAAAAAAAAATTTTTTTTTTTTCATTTTTTTTTTCCTTATCTACCCCTTTTACTTCTCTTCTTCCAATTTCAACTGTTCAGGCAGTCTACGAGTTCTCCCTGGCCTGACCCAGTAGGTTCCCATTCCCAGAACTTTCTCTATAATGCTACTTACAGTGAATCAAGTTGGCTCAGACGTAAAAATCTGGATTGTGTTTCTTTACTTTCTGGACAATATCTTAACACATCATAGCTGCTAACCATGGCAAGAACAATAATAAACAGTAAAAATAGAAACACTAAATATCACAGGATCCTGGGAATCATGCTCTTTTAACTCATTGCATCTATTAACATCAGTTTCACAAACACGGATCATATCTTCAAGATATTCTATCTCCTACACTCTTTTAATGAAAAAGCCTGCTCTCTATTGTCTATTATACAATGCTTCATGTGGCCTAATATTGAATGGCTTGCTAAAACAGGCTTCCATCCTTCTTTAAGAGTCATCTTGCTTTCCTGATGCACCTAATCATGTTACTACATTTTTATAATCCGGGTTCCTAGGAAGCAGGGTTATGAGCCAGGCTCTCCCTCTGCTAGCCCCATTCCACTAATAAAATAAAAAGCAAAACCATACCTCTATTTCTCTAAATAAAAATCAAAACCAATACCTCCATGCTCTTTTCCAGCCTGAAGATGATAAAACACAATTAGTTTATCTGTTGGTCTGTTTTCATTTACATTTCACAAAGACAAAGCCAATTCAAAGGTGTTTTTTATTTAGTTCCAAAAGTTTTAATATCAAAGATTGTTTGGGAAAGTCAGTGAAGGACAGTGAAGGCATCTTCTCTTTCCTCCAAGCTCTCATTTATTTACTTTCCAGAAATTCAAATTCATGCTGCTCAGAGGTCTGTAACATGATGCACCTTATATCTAGGTCAATAAAACAAGAAAAATCCCGCAAATACACGCAACTATAGTATCAAAACTTATTAAAGGTCTTAAAATTTACCTGCTAATGAAAAAAACAACCTCTAGCATTGAAAGTTTTGGAAATATTTCCAATGACAGCAGAAAATAAGGATCCTCAGCTTCTCAAGTTTATCTTCAAAGCTTGAATGAGTAAGATCGTAAACTTCAAAATAAGGTCCAATTTTTCCACTATCATTCAAATAGAGTGATCTTAGATGCCCTCAGCCAAAAAGATTTAGGAAAAAAGTAGACCTTATCTATAATTGACATTGTTACACGAATGACAAACTTCTTTTATGTATAAGGAAATACAGAGAAATGTCAAAACTAGCCCAAATCACACAACATTTTGGTGCCAAGATCTGTGACTATGATGTCATGCAGTCAGAAGGAATTAGCAGGGACATTCTGTTTGAATGTTTTCATGGAAGTATAACATGGAAGAGTTTGACTGCTTTTCAGCAAAGCAAGGTACAGTGTGAGGGGTCTTATAGGAGAGATGCTCAGTCTGCAGAGCTGTCATGAGGACAGCCTCTGGGTTGTGAGTAAGTGCAAAAAAGAGAGATGGGAAAGGAAATAGTGAAACTTTTTTCACTGGAAAAAAAGGCAGCTTTTCAGAGGTTTTCATTTGCTCTTCTCAACATATGTAGGATTGTCTGTATTCAGGTTTTTAATGAGATTTTGGCAGGGGTGTACAAAATAGACAAAGAATTGTTTCCAAGTTTCTGCAAGATGACTTATATAAAACTAGGAGACTGATTTACAGTGTTTGCCATCTTTGTTGAATTTATAAAACCCTTTGTAAACATTCCTGCTCTCAGCCTTTCCTGTTTTCTTAGTTCTGACACAAAAGGTGGATTTGTTGCTATCTTTTAGACATCAGGCAATCTAAATTGTTCTGTTCTGCCCCAGTGTGCAAAAGGTAAAGCCAATGAAATAATGAATTCCTTTTTCATGGTACAGTAGTTTGAAAAGTCTAAAATACAGTATTTTGAAGGCTTTTTTAAAAAGTCAAATTAAGAGCCAATTCCAGGAGTCTTTTGTTAAAGTAAGCTTTGCATGAATGAGAACTAGATTTGTTTTGAAAGGCTTTGAAATTTGAAGGAAAAAAAAAATCAAAGAACAAACCAAAACCCATCTCAGAGGCAGGCCACTGGTAAAAATCTCCAACATGCACAGTACAGCTTGCTTTATTATATGCTTTTAGGTGCACACTTTATGTCTTTCAGAAAGTGGGACTTTCACTGTTCTTAACAAGAGCCCTACACAATTAGGATGTGGATGACATGCGCTGCCCTCTGAATTCTTGAGTCGATAATTTAATTCTGTGGTTATGACATGGTTATCTTTGTGAAAGGCTTAGTAAGGGCCACTCAGTCACCTGAAGTCTTTAAACCATGACAAAATCTTTTTCCAAAAGATTTTTCACTACATGATTTGGAGGTCAGTAAAAGAAGCAACTCAGTGAAATTCCAAGGTTGGCGTTGAAGCAAGGTCATATGAAACGTCAGTGGCCTTCATCTGACCTGGTTACACTGTCAACCTTCCCATGTGTTTGGCCTGGAAAACCACACTGAATTGCTGCTGATGGTTTGGTTTGGTCTTCTGATATTTTAGCATTGTGATTCTGCTCTCGGTTCTGGAGATGGAGTTACTTTGGATGATTTTTACATGTAGGGAGTAAGAAGGCAATCTTTTTCGGCTTTTGAGTAACTTAAATGTTAATTCATCACAACTTAAGTTTCCCCATGTTTTTAGGAAGTAATTTTTAAGCTTTGTCTGCTGAGTTGTGCATAAGTTCGTCTGGCTTCTTGCTGGATCTTCTAGCTGCTCCCTGGAAGCTCTCTGTAATGTCACAGCTAAGTAAATAACTCGGAAACTTAAATCTGAGCCTAAAGTTTACCTGTGTGCTCACATTCAGGAAGTCCCATTGTGGATTTCCTCAATAAAAGATTATTTTTAACATCAGTCAGAGCAGATATTGCCTGTTTTAAATGTCCATGCCTTAATTAATTAATTAATCTAAGTGAATCATTAGTAGATGCATAAAGGGTAATTTACTCTGCATGCTGAAGCTGTTCTTAAAAAAAGAAGCCTGAGAAATAGAAGGATAATTTTTGGGAGAGTTTAAGTGTATCCGTCACCTCCTTTTGCTAAGGTGCTGAACAGCACTGGAAGATTATTTCTTGGACATTCTCACTGGGTTTCAGCCCATGACCTTGAAGTGAAAGACTCACAGTTTCCACACTGCGCCTATCTCAGAAGAGTTGACTAACAGGTACTGTGTGGTTACCTTGAAAAATACGATGCTACATTATTTCAAAAACCTCAGTAAAAACTGCTGATACTCATCATTAATTTAGAAAAGGAGGAAACTATATATTGGATTAGACTGGAATCCACAAAAAGGCATCTTTGCAATAGTCTCATTTTCTGGTGTAAGCCTGCCACAAAGGCAGCAGAGTGAACAACACAGAAAAGTTTCCTGGTTAGGACCATTGGGCTCTATCAGTTTAGCTCTTGCTTATAGAAAAGAGCAAGTCTGAATGCAAGATAGGTTCCATGCATTCAATGCACCTCCAAGACACTTCTGAAAAAGTAAGAGACAGCCAGAGCAAAGTAAAGGTAGTTTTTCCTCAAGTTTTTCCAGGAATGAGCAGAAGATGCCAGGATTTGCTTGCTGGCAATTAAATATTTCATGCCAAGTGGAGCATCAGAGAATTTTTCTTTCATTAGGCTTAGCTGAGATAATTTCAGACATGTATTTAGTATGTTTTCTTAAAGACAGTTTGTCATCGAAAATTAAGCACTACTTGGAGTTTCAATGTGAAATTTGTTAGATGCCATAGTTTTTGACACTTGAATCCTAATTTGTCACAATGCAGCCAGCCCTATGTGATTTTGCATGGGCTCAAAATATAATCTATAAAAAAGAAGAAACTGTGCAAGAAGATGGAGAGATGATGTGCAAAAGAATACATGGTTTTCTTATAAGCAGACAGCTAAAATCAACTCAAGTAGCAAGAATTCACAGACAAAAAAATTTTGGATATAAGTAGATGACTGTGGACACTTATATAGAGAGTATTATCATAAAGAAATGGGTGCTTAAGCATGGTGTTATCATCATAAGCTAAATGATACTGCTGGGTGATTTGGTCTCTTTTTGATAAGATACATGGTGGTATTATTGGCTTAGACCTTGGATTGCTTTAAATGCCTAGGGCAGCCAGACTGCTTGTTTTTGTCTGCTGCCATCTTGGTCCTAAATGCCTCTCCTTTTTCATTGTAAGTTGCAATTTCCATTTTCCTTAATGCTTTACTAGGCTACAAAGAGAAAACAATGACTTTTGTTATTGAATGCCCTATAATGCACTCAAGAGACCATTCTCCAGGGTATTTAAGTATTTAGGGCAAGAAGAGTCTGCAGTAAAGAAAAAGATCTTTGCAGTGACCACAGGAGTTCTGCCAATATCTCCTGCAACCATTGCTATGTTATTTAAAATGCGAGAGCATGATATTCTGAGACTGTGACTTTAAATTTCTCAAGCAAACTGTGACTTGTGTGCTTAAAAAATTGAATGATTTTCCACCCAAAAAAATGGAAATCTTTTGCACGGAAAGTCTCTAGGAGAAGATTCTTCTTTAAGGAACCTTTTGTATCACGGAGTAAATGTCAGCTTAGTTTTTCTGACTTAATTATCCCATTATCATCTCCCCAGTATAATACCACTCTTGGATGAATTGCTCTGTGATTTCTTCAGTGTACAGATTCCATTTTCTTCTTGTGAATTTTTAATAAGAAAAGCTATTGTAGAAATCATAAGAATGGTACTGCACCTACCTAATGATTTTAATAAATTATTTTCTAGATAAACTTTCTTCTACATACACTTCATATCAAAGCTGAATGATTCAGTGGAAAGATACCTGCAACTTGAGTGTTTAGCTCAGGCTTTTAAAGATAAAAGATATCATGATCATGTGCTAGACTACACAGTTCTTTACATTGCCTGTGTAGGGAGGTCTGCTAATTCATCACTTTGAAGACACAAATAAATTAGGTCAACATTAATAGGTGTTAAAGAAATCTTTGCAACCTTTTTCTTCAGAATATTCTTGAATCCCTTTCAACACTACCCTTTTACTCTGGTATCACTACAATACTCTTGAATCCGTTTCAGCACTACCTTTTTACTCTGGTATCACTACACAGCTCATGCATTAAATTTCTCAGAATCAAATACACAGACAAAGAGGGTCACTTCTCTGCATCAGTGATTATTTTTCCAGGAACTATACCAGTGAAAGATTTAGACATGCTGGGGCACTGTAGAAAGTTTTCAAAGATTCCTTAAGGTCAACCCCAAAACAAAGAAATTAAATTTTCCACTGGGATCGCAGCTTCTTTTATACAAGACCTATACATATGCAAATATGTCTCTGAGATAAATTAAGTTGAATAACTTAAGTTGAAAGACACCTCTGAAGGTCATGCAGTTCAATCCCTTCTTCAAAGCAGAGCAAGCTTCACAGGTCAGATTGCCAATAGAGCTCATGTGGTTAAATACAGCAGTATGATCTCTGCAAGGAGTACTTAAAGTAAATGAACTGGGACTCTGGTTAAGATTTCACTGAGGCTTTGCCATATACTGTATGACCCACTTGGGGCCTGAATCCAGTACTCACTAAAGACCGTGGAAAAACCCCCATTGATACCGATGAGCTCTGGGTAGGTCCTTTTGTGTTTTGCCTCTATATCTGTGAAGCAAAAATGACAACAAACTACAGGACAATAATATTTTTCTATTGCTGTTGGATACTGTGAGGATGAATTCAACAAACATCTGTTGGCTTCTTGAATGCTGCTTCTTTTTACTCCCTTGTCTTCAAAGCCACACTTATATTTAGATTGATCTTTCTAAGGCAGCTATATGGCCCCTTTACTGTGGATCTGAACAGCCCACAGCCTTTAATGCTTTTATTCTCCTAGCACCCTCTGATGTAGGGATGTTCTATTTTCCATGCTTTACTGATAGAGAACAGAGATAGTAAAGCTCAGACTGGTTCCAGTGGGAATAAAATGCCTGCTTGCCTTTATATCTGCACATAAATGGCTTGCCCAAGGTTATTCAAGCAGTCTGTGGCAGAGGGAGTGTCCCTATGTTTTGAATTCCAGGTGGGCCCTCTCTGTCTTAAATAGGTTTGGTTTTGGTTTTGTCCCCCTGACCGCGAATTCAGAGTTAGGTGTAGGGCAACCACTGGAAAATACAGCAGATTCAAAAAGCAGAAAAAAAATATCTGAGCTTGAGTAGCTTTTGACTAAAGGAAGTGAAATGGGGTAAGGTGGTAGGAAGGGAGGAAGCACTATTATTTAAAAGCTGGTCATTGTATGGACATGCAATTTTCAAAAGTGCTAAAATGGTTATCATAAGAAAATCTGTTAAGGAAGAGATTCCAAGCTTTTATTAGATGCTTGAAGCTCTCTTTGAGATATCTCAGCCAGTGGGAAATGAAAAGTCAAGAAAGAAGGTGGCATAATCATCTGGTTAAGCATCCAGGATTGGGCTGTTAGAGCAGGCAAAACAGCAGTGGTGTGACAGGAAGTAAGAAGAGTCAAATTTTCAGAATAGTATAGCACGGATATGTAGGATATATAGAACAGAGATTTTTTATACTGTTCCCTTTAGATAGCTAAGTCCCAGTGGCATCCGAAACAAAGACTACAGAAAGCCTAGATCTACTAGGAAGCACCAAGTGCCTCTGAAAGTTTATACTTTACTCCTGAACAATGACAAGGAAGAACTCAGAGGATATTGCTTCAGGTCACCAATATTCAACTTATGGTGAGCTATCATTTAAAGAAGCTATTGTCAACATTTTACCCATGTAACAGTATAAATTATGAATGGACATACTTATGTAAGTTTTACATTCCTAAAATGACAAGGTCCAGATCTCCTCAATACAAGGTGGTATCCTTGACCTTGTAGCAGGTCAATTTTGTTGTGGTTTGGGGTTTGGTTTTGTTTTGGTTTTGTTTTTTTCCTTTTGTTGGGTTTATTTGTTCATTTTTTTGCCAGCATGGCAAAGCTGACCATGAGCCAAAGATGTGTCCTTGCAGCAAAGGCAGCCAATGACATCCTGGCACAAAGGGTTGCCTTGGGAAGAGTATTGCCAGCAGGCAGATGAACGTAGTCCTTCCTCCATACTCTACATGAGTGTAACACTACTGGACCCATGGGTGCTGGGTTCAGTACTGGGCTCCCAATCAAAAATAGACATGAACTTCCTGGAGTGAGCTCAGTGAAGGGATGCGAAGATGATCAAGGGACTAGAGCATCTTTCCTGTGAGGAGAGGCTTGATAGAGTTGGGGCTGTTCAGCCAGGAGTGGAGAAGACTCAGGGGGATTTATGATTCTGTGAGGGCAAAAGGACTCTACTCAACACAGCTACAGCTGTTAGATAAAACCTGGAAAATGAAAACTTGACATAGGAGAAAACATTTGTGGAAATTCACTTAATATATGAGGAAAAAAATAGAATTAGGATTAGGCTGGAATTAAAGTGACTTGATGGGATGTATTGTGTGATTCCTGGTACAGCAATAAGACTTCCCACCATCTGGATGGCTAAGTTTATGGCTTTAGTGTCATTACAGAATATGAACTATTACTAATAGTATTATTATTACTAAAACAAAATCACAATAAACTTTGGGGCAAGAAAGAAATAACACAAGGATATATCCCTTAAAAGCTGTCTGGAAATAAGTCTGTGGTGCTCAGTGGAACTGAATGCCAGACTTCTGGAGATGCATCTGGGCTTTCTGGCTTGGCAACAACCTTGTACTTGTAAAGTGAATCATATTTTTGTGACTAAATCTAGTTTCTCTCCATGAAGCTGAGCTGCACCACGTCAGCTTGCTGGCTACACTTTTGAAGATCTTTGTCCTATGTTGCATCTTGCTGGTTAGAAAAGCCTTGGTTTATTGATTTGGCATCTATAGCTAGAGTTTTAGGTAGAAGTCATGATGAGCAATGTTCTTTTAGATTTTCAGCACTACAGCTGACTGTTGACAAAATGACAAATTTTTAGCTTAGCCTTACTTCAGCTGAACAGCGTCAGGTCCCCAAATCAGTCCACAAATGCTCGGAAGACTGCTGCATTCTGAACAAATCTTAAATATATTTAAGGGGAAAAATCAGTTCCTGCCCTTAATCTACATAGTAAAACATGATATAGAATGCACTACTGTCATATACAGTTGCACAAGCAGACACTTACGTATGTCTATAGTTTCTGTTCAGCTACCAGTCCCACAGGCTTTGGGTGCTATTAATGACACATACAAAATTGTAATATGCAAAAGAAATGTCGGGCTTGGTATAAAGGTCCAAATTTTAACAAAGGACTAAAATGTCTGTAACTAAGGAAGCATTTAGAATCTTACTGGGGACAAATAAGACTCATATAATGTAACCTGACAACAAAATAGAGGAGCTCTACTCTCTGTCTTGTAATGTCTTTGTAGTGTTGGAGGGGTAAAGATCAGGAAGATCCACTCAGAGCATGCAGAACTGTGGCCTCAGTGCTATGTGCAATGTAAATATTCCTTGCAAAATTCAAATGGAAAAGAACTGGAGAACTGGGAATAGAAAAGGGTAGAGAGGATGAAGCTCACAGTGATGTTCTTATTAGGAAGCAGAGATGGCCCAGAGATGATATCACTGGGCTAAGATGCCACTTTGTGCAACCACACAGTCAGTATGAATCACTTTACTGCAGGAAGCAATGAGAGAAGTTAATATTGCTGCTAGTGCAAACAAGTAAAACTGCCAAATTTTTTCATTGACAAGCTATACAAATAGGAGTACTGAAATGCTCAGGCCAACTCTTTACAGCTAAACCAGCCAAACAAAACTCCAATCCTATTAAATGCCCAAGACACCAGCATAGGTTAACTCCAGCAGTATAACAACTGATGAATCAGGAATATTTTTAGCAGAACCTACCTGTGACCTTGCCCAAGGTGAGTGATTTAATGGCCTTAAAATCAATCTCAGAAAAGTTGTGTTTGAGTTTGAGAACTTGATCAACCTGGAAGAGGTCAATAAAATTAGTTCATTACAGCAGCACATAGACACCTCTAGATCTCTCTGTACTGCAAACTTCTGGGAACGCTCTCAGCTGCAAATCACTTAATTCTGCCCCCAAGCATGATTCAGTTTCTAAAGATAGTAAAGTGAATGTGCTTTGATTTTAGCATGAGAAGCTGAAAGGTATACCAGAATAGTCATATAAAGGGCTTTGAAGAAACTTCCCCTGCAGAAAAGCTTAAAATGTTTGACACTGAAATCCCCCTGCTTCCCAAAATCCATGTGTAGTCACTTTAGAATACGCTCAAAAGAGGGCTCTCTAGAAATGTATCGTTAAAAATTAGTTCTGCACAGAAGAAAACCTCAGTGCAGACAATAGAAGACTGGTACTTAAGCAAAATCCTGGCTTTTAGCATAAGCTTCCTTCCTAGATAATCAGGCCTACCCACCCTTGTTCTGTGCTGTGTTATAATTTTACCACCCAGACATAGAAACTGTAGAGGGAAAAACCCAGCTATGGTACTCCCTGTGTTTCTGTCTCCTTCTCATTCTACTCCTTAACACAAGGCTTCTCTAGATTTTGCCACCCTTCCCTGTTAAATGACTGCTGCCCAGATCTAGCCAAGTTGTTTCTAGTATCAACTGGCGTAATAAGCCTCAGAAAGAAAGCAGAAGGAGCAGTAAGGCGGTCCTCTTCTCCCTGCATTGGAAAAATGGGTGATGCAGGGAAACAAGGCAGAGGAGGGTTCTTGGCTCTCATGAGGTTGTCACATTCAGCATGGCTTGCTTCCAGCAAAGGGACAGGGCATAGTCATGCACATGGTGACTGCACCCTGCATTCCCTCAGCTTTTCCTTCTCTGTGAGAGGATAAGGCACCTGGGTCATATTCTCCCTTGAAACACACACCCTAAATGAAATTACATTCCCAGGTGCTCATTCCTCAGCTATTTTTCTCCCTTTGTAAACTTTTTAATGAACTATACTGTATGCTTCCTTTTCGACTACAGGTCACGCAGGCATCCCTAAGCCCCAGAACCACTCCAGTGGTCCAGATGAACTTCTGCCCAAGGGTGTTTCAGGAGAATTCACATATTGTCACAGACAAGGGAAAGATCACTCACAGGAAAAAACTACAGTTGGGCACTCTTTGAAGCAGGGTGTGAGTGGAGCTTTGGTGTAATCTACAGGGCTATTCTGCTGCTGGACCAGATTTGTTTCCACCAGAAGAATGCAAAACCTTTGCCTCCTGCTGGCAATCAGGCACTGAAATCAGTGGGTCTGTGGCATGAAGTATTATTTAACATTCAACATAAACCATGGCATACCTGAACAACGAGCTCTCTGCCTTCTCTGTTAATCTTCACATGGTGCAGCTCTCGATTGGCAAAATTTCCAGAGTTAATGGTGAAAATGAGGAGCCCATCCTTACTCAGCTTGTATCGGACCTGTAAACTTCCTAAAAGCAGAGCAAATTTCTATGTATAAAACTCGTGTCAATAATGAGATACCATTCAATACCTTTACACAACATATAACTAAGTTTATTACAGTGAAGTAACAAGGTTAGAAAGTCAAGAAAGAGGTTGAAGAGAGATGAAAGAGTTCAAACTGTAATGAAAAATGTGAGAAAAAGAATACACTGGAAGAGCTTTCCTTTCTACTAAGTAACAAACTCTGCTATGGAGAAACATAATTAACGAAGTTTATCAAGGACAGGGTGTCTGCCACAAAAGCTGATATACAGTAGTTTGTTAAGGATAGCTTCCACTAGAGGGCATGCAGGTCTTGCACTGTTCTATTTAATATTGGTGGATTTTACTATTCCTTTTCATCAACATGTAATAGACAATGCAGAAGACAGCCACAACTGTGAGAATTACAGCTTCATTTCAAACATTTAGAGGCCCGGACACATTTTAATTTATATGCAACACAAGAAAAGAGATATTGTAAATGCTTATGCAGAAAAAATATTTTTACTTTGATCTAATCTAATGTATTTGAAGTAAATATATTTCATATAAAAATGAATGCAAAGCTTCTCTTTCAGTCTCAGTCTTTGTATCAAAAAAAGCATTGTGACTTCTGATAAATAACAGTACCATAACAAACCAAATTGCTCAAGAAAACAGAAAACAAGAAACCCAATATGCATTTTAATCCTTCCACAAATGACTGCAGGGAAAAAGAAACACACACACACACATGTATATATATAAAATTTAAAAGGAATAGAACCTATTCTGAAAAAATCCCTTCAAGCTTACTTTTCTGGGAATTAAGCAGCAAGGAGGAGAAAAAATCTCTGAACTTTTGGAGCTCTTTCGATACATCAACAACCAAAATAGGCGGAATCACAGTGACAGTATAGAGTTAAAAAGCTTTCCTAACAAATCTTTTACTTTATTACTGTCTCCAAGGAGAAAATGAACACTGACAGCACCACAACTTGAGCAAAGGGTCCTTTGTTTACTCAGTTTTGAAAATCATCATAAAATCCTCTCCTATCTCCTTCAGTTTCAGCACTTCTGTTAGCACAAGTTCAAACTATTCCATGTATCACAAGGTATTGCAGAAATCTACAGGCAAATGTAACCTATGTTGAATGGTAAGGACCAATTATTTGTCACTGAAGGATGTGTTCACATTATGTTAGTTCTAGGACTGGTTTCAGTGTTTGCAGAGGCAGCGTTTACATGTACATTGCGATGCAGCACTATGTCAGAGAAGCCCACTATACACCTGTACAAGCTGTTGCATAGCGATTATGCACTGCAAGGTTATTCAGAGACATCTCTGACTCCAAAAAGAGTCTAGCTACTTGAAGATGTAAATGAGCAGCCTTGCTTGGCTCCTGTATTCAGCCATGTTAATACTGCAAGACATGCTTGCTGGTCTAGAGTTAGTGAGAAAGGACATGGAGCAATTCTCCTTCACTACATAGTGTGGACATAACTGCTGTCTTCCGTCTTTCAAATCCTTCCTTAGTAAGGACAGTTCTCTTGTCTACAAGCTACTGTAAAGCCACTTTAAAAAAAGCTTGAAACAACATATAAATTTCCTGCAAAGGAAGAATTTAGCCAGCTTGACACAACTCATGGTGATGTTGGGAGCCCTTCCAGAATGAACCCAGAGACCAGTTAAGATCATCCCTCCTTTCCTCTCACCAGGATATTTGACTGCTCAAGATTCTAAGAGCTGCACTTTTTATAACATTCAGTATATCCCAGATGAGCATTGCCGCTCTCTGAGCTTTGGAAAATAGAAACAAAGCTTCTAAAAAAGAGAAGTAAAATGAGAATGAACTACAAGATTGAAGGCTTTTTAGCTGATTGAGAGGGCTGCTGGATCAGGTGAGCTTTTAAAGGAAAAATAAATAAAAAAAAAAAGGAGATGGAAAACATTTACTTTCTCACACATACTCATGGATGTTGGAGCAGAATTTGTGAAGAGATCTAGGTCAGTAGCAACTGCTAAATTATTCAGTGTAATATTATAGGTCTTGATCCAGCTGCCCTGAATCATACTGCAAAGCTCCTAAATTCTGCATTGCATAGCCACAACAAGGAGCTACTATCTGTCACCACTAATGTCATACCTAAAGGTCCAAACTTAAATCACAATCCCATTTCTGGTAGTGAATGAAAGATGCATCAACAGGGAATAACAGGAATAACATCTTACAATCACTTTACTCTAGAAAGACATACGAAGCCCAAAGATACAGAAGTTAAGGGACCTTCTTCAGACTTGCTCATTAGGGCAGTGAGAGAGTTGATGAAAAATTGAGAAGATGCCTGACCCTGCACACCATAGCTGAGATGAACACACAGAATAAGCTGAAACTAAGATGTGATAGTGTAACAGATTGGTCCAAAGATTAAAATCTTATCCCACCAGAAGGACTTTGTAGACTGCATCTTACCTGGATCATTTGAAAGGAGTGCAATGCAGAAAATGGAACAGGGCCTAGATTTGGTCTCTGACGCTGTGCTAGTTGCTTAGTTTGTAAATATGAAAAAAGAATCTGCTCTTTTTGGATTCTATGAACACACCAATGTATAAAATATAAATGGTACTATTATAGTCAGGTGACCAGCAGCAACATAGAATCATAGAATAGTTAGGGTTGGAAAGGGCCTTAAGATCATCAAGTTTCAAAACCCCTGCCATGGGCAGGGATACCTTACACTAAACCATGCCACACAAGGCTCTGCCCGACCTGGCCTTGAACACCACCAGGGATGGAGCATTCACAATTTCCTTGGGCATCCTGCGCCTCACCACCCTTACAGTAAAGAACTTCTTCCTTATATCCAATCTAAACTTCCCCTGTTTAAGATTTAACCCATTACTTCTTGTCCTGTCACTGCAGTCCCTGATGAAAATCTGTCCGCAGCATCCTTATAGGCCCCCTTTAGATACTGGAAGGCTGCTATGAGGTCTCCACGCAGCCTTCTCTTCTCCAGGCTGAACAGCCTCAACTTTCTCAGCCTGTCTTCATATGGGAGGTGCTCCGTTGAACATTTGTGTTCAAAGACAGCCAGCAAGATCTGCAATCTATCTAGGCTGTCAGCTGCTGCAAACTGGGATTTACACAATGACTTTATCAGAGAAGCACTGATTTTAAAAGAGAAACCATCTGTTCCATTTGTTGGAAGACAATAGAGGAGGTTCTTGACATCCATTAAGAACAGATCTTACTTTCCACAGTGGTACAATTTTACCTTAAATCATGTAAAGAGATCGGTGAATGGCATCTTATTTTCCCAAATTGCTTTGAATTCCAACGGCAACTTTTTTTGGATGGCTGCTCTTCAAAACTACTGAATTAAAGTTGTCATTTTGCCTGGGGTCAAATTTGCATTAATATAAACCAGAAGTACATGGGCTTATCTCTCCAGAGGTGTTTTGGAATTTATGCCATTGTAGCTGAGAGCTGATTTTGGCTTGCATTCAATATCAAAAACTTCTGTTTTCAGAGTACAGAACAATTTGTCTAGCAGACTACATTGTCATTTTGCTACCTGAGAGGTAAAATAAATGGATTATTAATTAGGATTATTATTAAGATTTTTTTTTCTTCTGAATTTTGATTATCTGGTCCATCATTAGACGCAAGTAAAAATCTTTGTAAAAACCAACTCTGTTCTCCCTATCCTCTATTCTATCTGTATTTTGCATAATTTCTGCCTCACAGTAGGGATTCATGAACAGAGTAATTTCTAGCCTTCTTGCTGTAGTCATGCCTGTCATCTTCTTTTCAGCTCCCTGTGTCTAAGCATGCACACCTGTAGTGCCATAATCCTGAAGCAATGCACTACCTGTTGTGTTTTCTTCCTTCTCTAGTGTATGTGAGATTGCTGGAGGCAATTTCTATTAAGCCCATAAAAGAGGGAGGGAAGGGAAAAAAGAGGTATCATGTTTTTGGCCTTGGGCTAGAAAATTTTACTGGGCATATTAGCTCAGCAGTGTTACATAAGAGTAGGTTCACACTTGATTATTATAGTCATCCTTTTCAGCTTCAAATTTTGCAGACTTTAGATCAGCATGGAGATATGCTGTGCTAGCTCTAGGGCAGCCCAAGAGGGAGAAGGCACAGTTTAGTCACAGTGTTATAGAGCATAGCTGGCCTCTCTTCACCACTTCTGGAGGAAATGAGTCCATGTGGGCCGCCATGCTACTCCGATGAGACAACTACCAGTATCAAAGCTGTCTTGCTACATACACATCACTATGGTCTTCAGCCTGTAATTTGAATTAGTTTAATCCATTACTGTAGGGCTTAATGGCATCTCTCTGCTGATATCAAAAGAGCTACAAAGCCATTTTAACAGGATTCCTGGGAGTCCCCTTTTGCAGGGGGGAGTTCTGGGAAATAGAAACCGCAGGGCAGTATTTACGCCATCCCATGCTGGTGACTCTTCTGAAACTAAACTCTCCCAGGACACACTTTCAGAGGGTTACTACTTTACTAACAGGACACTAATGATGAGTGCCAGCATAACGAACCAGGCAACTACAGGAATAACATGGTGCCTTCAAACTGCTTCTATATTTTTGCTAAGGACAAGAAAGACATAGTAGCAGCTCTTAAGTCTAGTGGTAATGAGGACATTAAACTGGTTGGAGATTTCAAAGTGTTCAGCATGAAGAAGAAAAATACATTCCTAAACTGCAGTGTGAAGAAATACCTTGGCCACGATGCTACATATTCTATGTCCAATACCTTTTCTGATTGAACATGTCAAGAGTAGAGTCCTCTTCCTTTTGCCTTTCCCTACAGAAGAGCTTGAGTGGAATGTCAGCAACATCTGTTGTATTCGTGGTCTATGCCAAATAAATTTCCATTCATTCTGGACTGCCAAAGCTTGTGTTGAAAATCAGATAGTAATTTTTAAATCATCAGTTGGAAAAGGGAACTTGGGAAAATGTTACAGAGAGTGTTCTAGCTCAGAGAAAAGACTTCTTGGCTTGAAATATCTCACCCCAGTGCTAGATATTTGGCAAAAATGTTAAAGCAGCTCTGCAGAAAACCCTGGGTATCAGGAATTTGGTCTATAAATCCATCATTCATAAGTAAGGTTCCTGCCACACATGTCACCAGGACCACAGGCATTGTGTCATTTAGTTTTGCAGAACCGAACAGCAAGAAAGGGAATGACATACACTTGGAATCTCAGACAGCTCTGCAAGACCTTCATTTACAGAAACTGGTTTTAAACGAGCACAGATTGAACCCAAGATCTCCACCAACTTCATTAGCACTTTTTAATGACTTGTACTGTCTGTAGCAGCTGGCAAGACATCTTGCACCACTCAGAGAAACTGAGGTTTGTTCAGGGAGCACATGCGGGTAGCACGCATAAAATGTACAAGTTTATCACTATCATGTAACATCAGAAAAAATTGTCTAAACCAGGGCAGCTGACAACTCTGATTTGGGAGAAATATGTCTGTATAATTAATGAAACACTGAATTAGGAAAAAGCCCTAGGACTATCCCTGCATGTCCCATTGCATCAGAGGCACCCAGAAACAAAGGAGTTTAGGACTAACAGAATCGCAGCTGTCTCAGACACTCACCCTTGGCAGGCTGTAAGATGTTAACTATACTGCTACACCCACCCTCAGCACTCAAGTGAGCTATAGCTAAAAGAGAAGATTATTAAGAAAGTCGCCAATTAAACAAAGGATGGAATATATTAGTGAGGCTACTGATGTTGCTGCTATGAAACAGAAAAATAATATTAAAGTACTTAGCCCAGAAATCATTTGCAGCTCATAAGGTGGAAATGCTTATTCATTCCTGATTGCACAGCAACAGTTTTCAGTCATCTCTACCACAAAATATCTCTGGCAACTTGTACAGCTTCACTGTGACAGTGTCCCTATTCATAACCTAGATATTTAAAATGAACCACTCTTTTCTCTATTAGGAGCTGCTAGCTAAGAAACCTTCTCCTTAATTAGTAGCTTCTCCCCAGGGATATTTACCCAGTAAATTTACTCTTTAGTCGAAGTACCACTGGTGATTTGAAAGATCAGGGCCCATCTTCTAAGCGTCCAGTGGTGTTTAAATAAGAAAGTACTTGCACATTTTTAGGAGATGACTGTTGCTGTTTGTTTTGCAGGGAGAAAAGAAAGAGGTGAAAGTGTTGAACATGTTTGTTGACACAATTACTCAGCTACTGCATTTGCTTAGATGACACTGTTTCATAGGCTTTAAAATAAAAAAAATCCACCCCCCAATTTTTCTGTAATCGCTCATAATAGTGGGAAAAGGTGCTTATTTGAATGCCTCTCACTCAATGTTCGAGACATTCAGGACTTAAGGATCGTATTTAGGACATCCTATATCTAAAAACCAAAAATACTTCCATGTTGCATTTCTTTAACTCGGAAAAAGGCACACACCCAAAAGCCCCTAAAGGAGCCTATCTGGAGGCCTGTGACTCCAGCTCACTTTGCAGTCCTGCCAAGCAGCTGGAGCCAGACTGAGAATGTCACTTAAACATCAACCAATGTAGCTAGTTCACTTACGTGACTGACAAATGTGTTTAACCTTCGTAGACATCTCATTCCCACCAGCCACCAGTTGGCTTAACACAGGCTGACCAGCAATTAAAAAGGAGCTGGCAGTCATCTTGCTCCAAAGCTAGAAAAAATTGTAAACCTAAAAGATGACCCAGAGGACCACAGTAATAAAGCTCATCATGCACATACTGAGTGGGTTTTAGTGATTTTCAGGGGAACACTCATCTAAACAAAACAGATCATTTCCATGCTGATGTGGCTGGGCCTAAAATGGGAATAGGGCTAACCCATGGTTGTGGGGTAATACTAAATACTGCCTTTTCAAGTTAGCTCATGGGTAAGCATACACAGTGGTGTATTTATGTATCCTTGAGGTGATGGACAGAGCACTAGCCACATTTTGGGATCTACCAGCTTGATGACTGCTGAAAAATTATCTTACTTCTTTGTGTTGCAGCTTATCCATGGGTAAAATAAATGAATGTTAGCATCATTTGGAAAATTACATGAAACCTCTGTGTGAGCAGCAATTTAAAAAGCCTCTATTAGTCATTATCATTATTTTTCCATTCCTAGATATTTCTTTTTGGTGAAGGAAGTGGTTGCTGTTTCTTTTACAAAGTGATGTTGCATTAATCATCTTTTGCCTTGAAGGTGACTGAATATAAAGATGAAGGAAAGAGCTGAAAACATCAGATGCAGTTAAAGCTCCCTGAAATTACCTGTTTTCTGATGGTGAGATTTATTTCGGTAAATTTTAAATTATACCTTTCCTTCACATTCTTTAGAATTTCAAAAGTCACTTTAAGACACTTCATTAACACAAACTATCTGTATGATACTATTTGATCTGATGCTCAGATCTCTCCTGTCTTTAAACACACAGTGGATGCCATTAGTCTTCAAATGGTCAGACATTAAGTAGGCCCTACGGTTTACTCACCTTTGTATATAGAAGAATTTTGCCAGGCTTTCATCTCACACTGCACTTTTCAATTAAGACTAGTGCAGCAGCCAGGATGGCAGGAAGAGCTTTTATTCTTTACCCAGTGAATGAAATGAAAAGTATAATTCTGTGAATTCCAAAAGTTCAACATGGCTTTGCCAATTATGCATCATCACTAACTCTGTGAGAACAGCTTGCAGGCAAAAAAGGCTGACATTGTCTTTTGTGATAACTTGAGGAATTCACACCAACAGGCCCTCACTGAGATCCTCCTGGCTTGTAGTTTCCATTCTTTTCCTAGTGTCTTTCAACCACTCCTGTTTCAGTTTTGGCAATACAAATACCTGTTCAAGCTAGAACTTGTTTCATGCTGCTCTAACAAATAATCATAATGTTCAGCAAGGAGAACATGGAAAAAGATGGTCTGAACAGAAAAAAGAAACAATCAATTTGAGCACTACATTATGCCTGTAGAGCTGGAGAGTGAGCAATCTGTTAAATAAAACTGCAGAGAAATAACCATATGCCTCTCTTCTCAAGTCTCCTTTTCATTCTTAACTCATAATAAAGACAGTACAGAACTTCGTGGATTAATGGCTTTCTCTGGTTAATGATCCTTGTTTGTGTTGAGATCTATACACACTGCCTGGCTAGTCACAAATCTCTGGAAAATGTTTTGCTCCTCTGACCAGTAGGTCCATCTAAGTACTGTGAATTTCACAGATTATGCCAGATTCTGTGACTGGAGAAGTTGGATACTTTAGTCCTTCTCCTGATTATAGCAAACTCTCAAGGGAAATATTTGAATTTCATAAGAAGCCACAACCACTGACACAAAAAGAACTGACTCATGTTCTTAAGAAGTCATCTAATGAGAAAAATTAGAAGGATGAAACATTTACTTAGTAACAAGTACCTAGTACAAGAACCATATAATGGTAGCATTGTGATGATTTTCTGTAGCAAAATACAGTATTATAAAAATATATGTCCACTACTTCACCTTCAAATGCATACTTCTGCAACCTTTCACAGAATCCTAGAATGGCTGAGGTTGGAAAGGACCTCTGGAGATCAAGTTGTCCAACAACCCCTGCTCAAGCAGTGACACTTAAGGCGGTTGCCCAGGGCCATATCCAGACAGCATTTAAATATCACCAAGGATGAAGACCACAATTCTTTAGGCAAGATGAGTCAATGATTAATCACTCTCACAGTAAAAAAGTTTCTTGATGTTCAGATGAAACCCCATGCATTTCGGTTTGCGCCCATTGCTTCTTGAGCAGCCTTGCAATGACATGTCAGCTTTCTCAGCACTCATGGGTGTATCCTACCAAGGCCCATGGGTTTGTGCATGTCCAGTTTGCTTAAGGATTCCCTGATTTGACCTTGTTCCACCAAGCATACGTTTTACTTGCTCCAGACTCTTCCACTGGTCTTGACCTGGGATTCCAGAAGGCTAGTCTTCCAAAGACTAAGGCATAAACATCCAATTTCACCAGACAAGAAGGATGAAGACATATTTTCATTATCCAGCCAACATAACTGATATGTTACAGAGAAAATTAACATGGTAATAGAAACACTAAAAGCAAGATAGAAAAGGAGGTTTGCTTGGTCCCAGGCTGGCTCTTCCAAGTATTATTAGTTTGGGCTCTATGTTGCGTGGAGATAACTACACTGCTCCAAAGCAGTACTAGAGCCAGTGGTTCTGCTGGACTACAGCTCTCACTACACAGATCTCTCCATCCAGAACAGAAATAATTCACAACTTAAGAATAACTGAAAAATGATTACTATCAATCCTCAGGGATAAAGGTTTTAGTAACATGGGTTCTGAAAAGACCCTCATTTCACAATTACTGAAGAATATATATATTTCTGCACATCTATTTAAACATGGGAGCTTTTGATCCTCTGTTCTTCCTCCCCACTCTTTTCAGGGCAGCTCTACAGAAATCCAACAATCAAAATTATTTTTGCAATTTTGTAAATTCCTAGCTGCAAAATACAAGCTGAGAACTAAAGTCTTCTAGGAGATAAACACCTCCTCCAAGCAAATGGGAATGTATGTTTTCCTCCTAGCTGATTATCTGCAGCTGCTGGTCTGGGATTTTATGCCAGACATCAGTATGTTCAAAGTCAGTCTGTATATATGCAGAGCACAGATCAATTATTAACCACATCCTCAGCCTTTCCTGCTCAATGTAATCCAATTACAGTTCCCTTGTTTTTCCCTTGTGGGTCTCCAGAACATCTCTTGACCCTTCATTATGGCAAAAAAAAAACTTCATGTGCACAAACATGTCCATGAATTCAGCTAATGAGACAGATCCTTCAGTTCTCTCCTCTTGGAAAGCAGACAAAGAAATCTGCCAGAGTTCTTGGCTGAATGTTGTGGCTGCTTCTCCTTTCAAGTTAGTTTTGCACACTTAAGAGATTTAGAGTGCCATATGCTAAAAACAAACAAACAAACAAACAAACAAACTGGTTTTGGGCTCCAAGTCCACATCTTCCCTCAAAGACTTCTTAGTGCTGGATTTGAAATGAAAATCCTAATCAGCATTCCTACTTCCCGTGAAGCGTGCTTACAGTAGGGAATCATCCAAATGACCAGAGATGTTTCTAACTGCACAAGTTTCTCTTATTTACATAAAGGAACTAATTGGAGGTTTCCTGCCACCTCAACCCTTTCTACTCATTGTGCCACAGCTAGCCCCCCATTTACAGGCCTCTGGGGAAAATTTCTTTTACATTCACCATTCTCAATCAATCTCTCACTAGCCCCTCAGTCAGTAAATAACATCATATTTCAGAACCAACTACAACAACTGCATGAAATTACATTTAAAACCATATACTACTACCTGTTATATGAAATAATTTAATGGCTGTGAACCAGAGCTAGACTGGGAACAATTCTCAGTCACTCACAGACAGTTGCTTGAAAACTAGTCTCTTCAACAAAGCTGTCTCCCACACTTCCCAACATGACTCACTTTCTTGCTCCTGATCTGTTAAAAATAACCATGCCTGAAACTTATCACCATTTTCCACTTCAGTCACATAAACTGTGCAGGTTGCTCAATGTATACAGAGAATCTTTCTGCAGCAGTTAGTTATATAGTGTGATAACCATATTCCAAAACTAAAACCCACAACATGGTAAAGTAAAAGAACCAGCAAAATCACCTCCCAAACCCATGCCAGTATTTCAGTAAGTCTTATTTTACCTAATTATTTTAGTTTTTCCCATGGAACTCCAGAGTGCACAGCAAGGAACAGAATCAAAATATTCTTTATGTCAAAGATTGAACTACATTTTTTGTCTTTCCTTACCATTGAATGAAAAAAGCCTTGGTTTTGCCTGAGAAAAGCTGTTGAAGATGCAGCTCAACAGACTTGCAAGGCAAAACCAGTAAGAATTCACATGTTCAACAGAAAGGCTGCTTCTGACTTAGAGGCAGAAGGAGATTACAGTAGATTTCTAGTTTATTAGAAATAAAAACCAACATGAGTAGTTTCTCACTGATGACATTTGCTTCTTTTTTGCAGAGTATTAATTCAGCTTACCTCAATTACAGGGTTTGCTTTCTTTTCCTATTTATTTTACGTATCAGCTGATATCAGCTGACCCTTAGAGAACCGGATAGTGGAGTTCGTATACGTCCTGCTACTGTACTCTGACTATTATAGCCCTAATAGAAGAATTACTCAAGCTGTTATCATTTGCATATTTTTTTTTTTAATATGTGCCTTTTTTCCTTGTCTTTAATCTCTTCTATGCAATTTCAGAGTCTTGATTTCCAAAAGAAATTGAGAACAGAGCTCACTGTGACAGCAGTAGGTACTGGATAGAAATAAATTAAGAAAAGGACTCAAATTGTTTAGTTTCTTATGAGATCAGATAATATATACAGATAAATTTTCAATCACTTAAGGAAACTTTGAGATTTTATCTCTTTTATTTGATGCTGGATATCTGCTGATTTCTAGATTAAGAGTCATATTGTTTTTTCATGGAAAAAACCAACACTGAGAATCACAGACTTGGGAAAACATTTTCTAGACAATACACTTTGTCATATTCATATCTCATCTGATTCCTTGCAGGTGGAAAAGAAGATGGAGAAAGGAAAAGCACTAACAATTTCTTTCTTAACATCTTTCTCCCCCATCAATTATTGTATTTAGGGTTGAAGACAAAGATACTAATACTAAGGTACTGGTAGCTTAGTGAAATCACATAAATGCAAAAATGTATGGTGAAAATTTAACCTATTTTCTTCTTGGCAGTAGCTTCCCATGATGTGAATAACTTCTGTGGAATAACATAC
Source organism: Myiopsitta monachus (assembly GCA_017639245.1). Lineage (NCBI taxonomy): Eukaryota > Metazoa > Chordata > Aves > Psittaciformes > Psittacidae > Myiopsitta > Myiopsitta monachus. Next base: position 23,643,684 of record CM029926.1, on the reverse strand, counting down.
TGAAAGGTTAATTAGAGACATTTACCCATTTTCTGTACCTTAATAATGGATACTATAACTGGAAATTTCTACAGCACTGATATTATACTAACACTATCAGTTACTACAGTACTGCTAATCTTTTCAATGTGGGATCAATGGGGCTATGTGAGCTTACATACGTACCCATCTATATACACTTATACACACTTATCTACATAAAATGCATACCCGTCTATATATATGTGTAATTTAAAAATCCACAGGTATAAAAGCTTGTCCTGTCCTCCCTAAGACTGGGGAGAACGAGACAATTCTAAGGTTTTGCATACGATTTTCAAAGGCACATGTATGATTCAGAAGTGTAAGGTTTAATTAATTTTGGAAAAAATCTCTAAATTATCTTTAAAAACAACTTTGTAAAATTTACCCATAAACTGCCAGGGCATGATCCAGTTGATCAAGGGTAAGAATAACCTTGTGATATAGATAAGCTCTTTGGGTGGAAACTGTTTCTAGAAGTATTAGCTGCTAGGCACTACTGAGCCTCTCATTTTCTAGGGGAAGGTCATCTATACAGGTTGAGAATTGTAGCTTCTACATCGACATATGGTGTTACCCAACATCTGCCATTACTTCCTTTGTGAACTACTTGCCCCCTAAGGCTCCAAGCACTGGAAGAGCTTTCTGCTGTGAGCAGCATTGATTTGGGTGGGTGAAGCCATGAGTGGGCATGAGGAGATTTTTTTTCCTTTCCCAGGCCTGACACTGGCTTGTTGGGTAACTCTAAATAAATAATTTTATTACCACAATTCTAGTGTCGCAATGAATACATATACATACTGTATCTTCAAATGATACAACCTACTTAACAGACTGACAGTGGAAAGTGTGTTAGTGTTAAATGTCATTATTTCTTTATTTTACGGAAAACAATTGATTTTACAGGAAATATTTTACTTCTGACTGGATTAGACCATAGCTGCCTATTCAGGTACATTTTTATATAAGCCCCTTTGAATACAGACTAGCTGTGAATATAGCTATGAATGCCCTGACCACACTACCGAAGCCTTGGAAGACAGATGCAGGGACTGTGAGAATGAAGAACTAGGGACCTCTGGAGAAGAGAATCAGGTTCAAGCCCATTTTAAGAACCTGAAAGTACAGAAGTCCATGGGACCTGATGAAATCCATCTGCAGATCCTGAAGGAGCTGGCAAAAGAAGTTGCTAAGCCACTGTCCATCCTATTTGAAAAATCATGGCGGTCAGGTGAAGTTCCTGATGACTGGAAAAAGGGAAATATAACCCCCAATTTCGAGAAAAGCAAAAATGTATGACCCGGGGAACTACAGAGCAGTCAGTCTCACCTCTGTGCCTGGCAAAATCTTGGAGCGAATTCTCCTGGAAGGCATGCTGAGGCACATGAAAAACAACAAGGTGGTTGGTGACAGCCAGCATGGCTTCACTAAGGAGAAATGCTGCCTGACCAATTTGGTGGCCTTCTAGGATGGGGCTACAGAACTGATGGAGCATGGCTAGAGCAGTTGATGTCATCTACCTGGACTTGTGCAAAGCGTTCGACACTGTCCCACACAACATCCTTGTCTCTAAATTGGAGAGACATCAATTTGATAGGTGGACCACTCGGTGGATAAAGAACTGGCTGGATGGCCATGCAAAAAGAGTTGTGCTCAATGGCTCAATGTCCAGATGGAGACCAGTAACGCGTGGTGTCCCTCAGGGATCGGTGTTGGGATCAGTCTTGTTCAACATCTTTGTAGGTGACATGGACAGTGGGATTGAGTGTACCCTTAGCAGGCTTACTGATGACACCAAGCTGTGTGGTTTGAGTGATATGCTGGAGGGAAGGAATGCCATCCAGAGGGACCTTGACACACTTGTGAGGTGGGCTGATGCCAACCTGATGAAGTTTAAGCATGCCAAGTGCAAGGTCCTACAGCTGGGTCAGAGCAATCCCAGGCACAGCTACAAGCTGGGCAGGGAAGAGATTCAGAGCAGCCCTGCGGAGAAGGACTTGGGGTGTTGGTTGATGAGAAAATGAACATGAGCCGGCAGTGTGCGCTTGCAGCCCAGAAAGCCAACGATATCCTGGGCTGGATCAAAAGGAGTGTGAACAGCAGGTCGAGGGAGGTGATCCTGCCCCTCTACTCTGCTCTCGTGAGACCCCACTTGGAGTACTGTGTACAGTTCTGGCATCCTCAACATAAAAACGACACGGAACTGTTGGAACAAGTCCAAAGGAGGGCCACGAGGATGATCAGGGGACTGGAGCATGTCCCGTATGAAGATAGGCTGAGAAAATTGGGGCTGTTCAGCCTGGAGAAGAGAAGGCTGTGTGGAGATCTCATAGCAGCCTTCCAGATTCTGAAGAGGGCCTATAGGGATGCTGGGGAGGGACCCTTCATGAGGGACTGTAGTGATAGGACAAGGGATAACGGGTTCAAACTTAAACAGGGGAAGTTTTGATTGGATATAGGGAAGAAGTTCTTTACTGTGAGGGTGGTGAGGCACTGGAATGGGTTGCTCAGGGAAGTTGTTAATGTTCCATCGCTGGCGGTGTTCAAGGCCAGGTTGGACATAGCCTTGGGTGGCATGGTTTAGTTTGAGGTGCTCCTGCCCATGGCAGGGGTGTTGGAACTGGATGATCTTAAGGTCCTTTCCAACCCTAACTATTCTATGATTCTATGATTCTATGAATAAGACTTTGCAGACATTTTCACTTCTTTAATTTTAAATATTTAACATGGATAATCTTAATTACTAGGGTCATTCTTCTCATTGTCAGTTCTATTAACTAATAACTTGTCTATTTTGTGGATAATAGAAAAGAAGAATAACAGGGTACATGAGTAGTAGCTTGAAAAATACTTAGAAAGGTAAAGTAGTAAGGTATACATAGACTGTTCTAATACAGTTTCTTAATAAGTGGAAAGGGTCTTGGGAGTATGCAATGTACTGCTCAGCTCTTAAGTGAGAATGCCCATTTCCATTTCACCAGGAGCCTAACCTTTATATAACCAGTTATCCAGCAGGGTCCTGCTTAGGTCCTGCTATACAGCCGAACTCAGCAAGATTCCTTGAAAATGAGCCGATAAGAGAGAACAAATTGCACTCGCTTTTAATGCTACAAAGGACATTGGTATTCATAGTCCAGTAACTTTATGGCAAGCATAAACCTGTTAGAGGAAAAAAGAGTAACACATCTGAACATTATTTTCATTGGAATAATTTCAATTCCAACAAGACTAAAAAATATGAGGATATGAGGTTTAAAAAAATGATTACATTTGCAACAAAAGGCAGAGAGTATTAATGACTGAAATGACTGTCTTGGAAGAATGACACAGAAGCATGCACAGAATAACCCTGAAAGAAACCTCCAGGAGTTAACCAAGGTCAGCTAGTTATCTTAATCATTCTTTGTATATAGTGCTGCATGTTATAATCCAGAGATTCAGGAGCCTGACATCTCACCGACCTCCTAAACTACTGTTATCTTCATTTTACAAGTGAGTAAATAGAGGTACAGATCTGAGAAAAACACCACTGTTTAAACTGCCTGAGTGTGCTGCGAGTAGCTCCACCTAATTTCTGGAAGTACTGAGAGTCCTTGTCTCCTTCAGAACCAAAGTGGAGATCTGCATATGGTGCAGCTGTTAAAATGCGAGACATACCTCTGCTCCTGCTGAGCTGCTACAAGAGATCCCAGTATCCTGATCCTAACCCCTTTCCCAATCACCGTTAGTGTTCCTCCTTCCAGAATATCACAATTACAGCTTGCTTATGGTGGTATTTCATCAATAAAAGCCAATTGACTCATGTTTCTAAGGTCATTTTACACTACTCTGGCAGCAGTAAAGGTGATTTGAATGGATATTACATTTTCATCCACTTTACAGCTATTTGTGATTGCTTGAGTGGCATCAAGAAACTAGAGTGTAACTAAGAAGCATTCCAAGGTTTCACCTCAGCAGGGCCTAACCTCTGCCACCATGGAGCTATGCACTGGAATATTCATATATCTTAAAGTCATAGGCACTTGTCTCTGAGAGCAAATCAGAGATGTAAATCTAGGACTGGAGAGGAGAGAGAATTTCCTCAGTAGTTCCACTGCCCTGCTGTGATTTCCACTTAGGGGAGACGGGTCCAGTCTGATAATGTCCCAGCCGCCCCTCCCAAGGATTTGGATACTCATCTTGTGCCAGCTGAATGCTACACACATGGTGTAACCAGGAAATAAACTACTCCAACACCCTCATAGAGAATAAAACACTTTTTATTTTCTCTCCCTGCTAGTTTCATTCGACGGTACTTGAAAGCTTAGCTATTTTAGACTTCGCAAGGCTTCAGAGTGCTCTGGGTCATTTGGTCAAATGTACATATTCAACCACGTAGCATTAATTTTCTATTCTTCCGCCACAGGCTAATGACTCACCAGTATGCTTACTTATCACTTCCAGGGCTCCAGTGCCTGATAACTCTTCAATAATTCAAATATCCCCATTTGTCTAGGTTGATGTTTTTCTGGAGAGAGTTTTCTGAAAGCACTGCAAGGACTCAGGAATCAGTCTTACTGAGAAGACATAGGGCTTATGCCCCTAAAATCTTTACATGCTTTCAAAGAGTCCCTATGCCATGTACCTGTTAATAGAAAATGGATTTACACCTCATGCTTTAGTCAGTGAACCCAGAAAACTGTAACATTTTCTGGCTCTAATTCAGATGTACTGGCCATATTCCATTGAAACAACCCATGAAGAACAATATGTGTGCCGAGACAGAATGCAAAAGATAAAATGATAATATATTTCCCCATCAAATGTTCTTGTACATTCATGGTATTTCTCATTCCCTTATCTTAGAGGCCTAATGGATCTCAGTGTGGAATAAATAGCAAGGAATTGCTATCGTAAAGTCTTGTCAAATGAAAGTCAAAGCACTTTTTAAACCCCAACAACATGATTATTCAAAGACTGAATAGGCAAGTGTAGGACTGAATGCCAAATAAAGGGACATAAACAAGAGTGATGGCCATTTGCATGAACTGTACACTACAAAGTTCATAAAGTTGCAGACACAGAAATTAACTTAGAGCAGAATTCTATACTATTCTCACAAAAAACACAGTTACATTGGTCTCCCTTTGGTAGCAAATCAAGACTACTTACCATTTTTGGAGAGAATCACAGCCAAATATTCATGAAAGTAGGTGTTGATGTACAGCAGAAGGCTTGGAGTATGTGCTGTAAGAAAGCTAAATGCGATATTTTCCTTGGACACGACAGCATCCACATAAATGGCAGAGCTTGAGGAGCTTCCATTTTTTGTGACAGGATAAGGTTCTTGGAAAATATAGGTAACAGAAGTGCCAGCTTCAAATAATGCAGAAACCTCTGAAAGCATACATAAATCAAGGGAATTTCAGCTACTGCATTTTCAGATGTCCAAGATGGGCATGGATATGAGCTGACTGCCTCAGAAGCAGAGTACTGCAAAATGCCCCTGACCCACCGGTTGTTACTTTGGACAAGCAGTGTGTCCTTCCTTAGTCTGTTTGTGCATGGAGACAGGCCTCTAAATTCAATTGTTTTAGTGCCAGTCAGAACTCCACAACACGGAGCAGCACAAAATGTCTGTCAGCCAAATAAATGCTCAGTTCACCATCTTCTGACAGCTGACTTGTAAGGCAGTATTCTCTATTTCTCCCCCATTAAAGAAAATATATTTGTCCTTTCCAGTCTCCTTTGTAAACAAAGTCATTCTTAAAGCAAAACACTGACCCAAAGACAGTCACTGAGTGAAGCTGTCTTTGGTAGCTCCAGAAGAAGAGAAACGTCTACCTGTGCATGCTAAGAACCTGTGAACCCATGCTTGTGTTTTCAATGGACACAACATACTCTGGCCATGAAATACACAGATGCGGTAAGAAGTTTTTTCTCAATGTGAGGTAAAGTCAGGATGGTGATATCTTCAGATACAGACTGACTGCAAGTACTTTCTCCAGTAAAGCAGCTCCACTACTACAGCAGCATCTACTAACAGTACGCTATATGATTATTTGATACATCTTTCGTACCATTGGTGCCACATCCTCAACTCATGTAAATGGGGACAGTTCTGTGGACTGCAGTGCAACTACACTGATTTACACCAGCAGGTGATGCAGCCCACTTAGCAAACATAACTGTTTGTGAGGTGGCTGAGGTGCAGCCATGGAAATTAAAACCCTCACATGGCACCTTGCTGTTATTGAGCAGGAGTTTTGCTAGTTCACTCGAATCCCCAAAAACTTGTTATCTAAATTGGATGCTCTGTATTTGCCCTGCTCCTTTTTCTGGTATTGGCAACATCTCCTATGAGCTACCAGAAAAGTTCAGTAAATGCACCTTCACCAGAGGCTGAACCAGGTAAATCAGTTTTCTCCTGGATACTTCAGGCTTATTTTTCATGTCTCTTAAGTAAGTTTGGATGGATTGTCACAGAAATGGCAAAAAACCACAAACAGACTACCTCTTTTTGCCATACCATTGCTCTAAAACTTTGTAAATAAAAGGTCTCAAGGTTTTGTTAAGGTGGATGGAGCTGGATGAGGTTTAAAACCAACCAAACCAAATATTCAGATTCAGGCAGACCACTGTTATGGGAAATTATTTGTTAATTTCTGGGCCAATTACATGCAACTGAATACAGGTATCATTGTGGGATATAGCTGATAACTTTAATAGGACAACTAATACCATTTTAATTTCTGAGGCCATCGCTGAAGTCCACAAATGGAGGCTTAAGGCTGCTTAATATAAAAATATGCTGAACAGATAGCTGATATTAGAATGTCTTATTGTAACATGGGGGACACCAAGCTGACATGGGTGAAATTGCTGTAATTTAGAGATCACTAAGGACTTAGGATCAAAGCTTGCTGCTTACCATCCTTGCAGAAAGGTCCTTCATAGGCTGAGTTGGTACAATCACAGGAGTAACCATTATACTTCTCCACACATTTTCCTCCATTATGGCAGAGGTTACCATAACTGCTGCAGTGTCCTGGACATCCGGGTTTAACACCAGGTGTCATTTTAGCTCTCTCTTCAAGGTCAAGTTTTTGTCCATTTAAATGCAGAGATCGAATGCATCCCAAAAAGCCCTTTTGTCTGGAAGCTGTTCCCCCTGAAAAAGGGACAAAAAAGAACACACATTCATTGGTGAGTCTGCGCAGCAATCAAAGCCCTGAAGTCCAATCCAGAGGTACAAGTACAAATCTGCAAATTTTAAAAAATACCCTCTCTTATATATCTATGCATACAGTGGCAGAAGATGACAGAGGGACAGCCCTGGAAAATAAAGGTCTCTATTTATCTTTATGAAAGGACTAAAAAGCTGTATGTGACGCTTTCTTGTTGCCATTCTTCTCTTTGCTGCTTTACCTACTGCCCTGTCTGGCGCCTGAACTGCAAATTTATTCGGGAAAAAGATTAGCTTCTTTATTGTATGTCTGCATATCACCTAATACATGAGAAATCCAAACCTAAAATAATATTTTTTTTGTCCTATTTATTGCCATAGTACAGAAGATAAATAACAACCTAATCCCAACAACAGCTGAGTCAAACACGCTGATGAGTCCATATAGTACGGATGAATCATGTCCAGATTCAGGAAAGGGTGAAGGGAAATGAGTCAGAATTTATGCATGACTGCCCAACCTGACTTTGCATGTGAATGGCTGTTGCAGGCAAGAAACATGTTCAGGTCACAGTTGTGTTATTTATTACAATTGTTAAGCATAATTGCATTTCTTCCTAAAGACCAGAATGTTCCACCCAAGAGGGCAGCTCCATCTCCAAAAAGTAACTAGCTTCTTACCTGCCCAATGAAATTGCTAGAAGTGTTACATTGAAGACACTTTTTCCATAAGAGGTGGTCTCTGAGAATGATGGTAATAATGATTGTTAGTCTGTGAAAATATCACCATTTTTCTTCTTGTAGGCTTTGTTTGGCAGTTGCCAATGTTTTGCTTTTGAAGATGCTGCAATTTTGATTGCTGCTAAGAAATCTAATTCTGCTTCAGAAGTTAGCAGCATTTGTAGCTCTGAAATCCTAGCTTTATTGGTGATTTTCCTGCAAAATTAGTATGAAAGAAGCTATCTTTCCAAATTATTCTTCTGTAGAAGCTGGTTCTATATCAAAATGCATGAGGTAAGGGCTTACATACATTGCTAAGTCTTTGCAGAAGAGCATCTGGTTTTTCATAAATTGTTTAATTAAAGCAAGACTTGTGCAAACTAAGAGAATGAAGCAACAGTCTGAAAAGCAATCTTACCAAATCACTCTTGTTCTGCTATACAATTCTAGCATATTTTAGTTTCTGGTACACTAATAGCAGAAATATTAGATTTGAATTAGAATAATTGAACTACAGATAGTATGTGTGAGACAGGTTTATCTCATGCTAATTTTATGATGCCTTTCTCAGACAAAAACATACTTTCAGATTCATCTTCAGCCAGCTATTCTTTTCAGGTGAGAAAATGTTAGCTCACTTATTTTAAAGGTTGCCTGAGCACAAGAATTCGACCTTCTGCATTTGCCACACTGTGCACACACAATCTTTTTCTTTGGAGATTTTGCTCCAAAACCAAACATACCGTACTGATTTTCCAATAATGTTCAATTAAGTAGAAGTGTGATTTCTTCCTTTAAGGTTACTAGGTACTCTGTTTTCTTTAGCATGGAAGGTTACCACAAATATCACAAGCACAAATGAGAGTTTTCTTGCCTCTTCTCTCTGCACACATACAAATCCCAGCTGTAACATTTAGAGGATGAGTACAAACTATTGTAACTATTTCACAGGTGCCATGTTTATTGCATGACCCATATTCTTTCTGCTCACTAAAGCACTTTGGAAAGCCATGTAAAATAAGTTTCTCAGTTTTTCCGTCTGGAGAGTACAGGGCTTAACAGAGACCATCTAAATAATCCTAGATTCACACAGTATTGAATAAACAAATCTGTTTATTATGTGGGCATTTGAACAGTTTTCTTCAATTGATTAGAACTGATCTTTAAATATATTCCTGAGAAGCAGAAAAAAAAAAACAAAAACAAAACAACATTCTTCCCCAAATTATGCTTTACAATTCTTCCTAGTCTAATAGACCATTTGGATGGGACAATTTCATGGACATGACTTAAATGTTTTGTTCAGGAAAACAGATTTTAGGATAAGCCTCAGGACCATAAAAACCAAGGTTGAGGGTGCAAAATTCCTGCTGCGTGGAGGTGACAGTCAAATGAACCATGCTGGTTTATGTAGCTAAATTTTACTGAGAAGCCTTGGGGCAAGGAATAGAGTCAGAGACGGGAGCAAGAAGCTCACAACTGGGCACTCGCAGTATACCTTGGTGACACATTTCGCTAAATAATTAATATTCTACCAATGCGTGGAGGATTTGCTTTAAAAAGTAAAGGACTTTTTGTTGGTAAGAACTGGATCAGGGAGGCTGAAACAGCATTAGTAAATTAGGAGCATTCTTGCTTTATGTAACTGATACAAAGAAAAGGAAAGGGCATGGGAGTATAAGAATCATAATTATTATTACTCAGGAGTAGGAGAACTTGCTATGATATTCCTCAGAAGACATCCAAGTCACACTTGTTAGTCTCAAAATGAAAGTTGCACAAAACTGTCAGATTACACAGGGATTAATTCTTCCTCCTAGCCTCCAAAATATCTCAAAGTGCCTACAGATCCCTTTAAAAGCAACAACAGTAAACAAAGTATGCCACTTCTTTTTCTCTCTTTCTTTTTTTCTGTTCCCAAGAAAGCTTCTCAGATGCTGACTAGAGTATGTTACATTTGGACTGTGATTCACCTAAGAATTCCTTGCTCCCTTGCTCCCAAGTCAAAACCAGGAACCTAAGCACTTAACTCTGCTAGTCATCTTAACATACCAAATAAATACCACAGAAACTACTGATCAAATGCTTTATGCATAAAATTAACTCCTTAGGATTTGTATTTTGCTTCTCTGATGTTACCAGTCTAAATGTGAATCCTGTTCTCAAAAGAGGTCTGCGAGGACTGCTTTTCCCCTCCTCATGCTGGAGTGTTATGGGCATGCCTTTTCCACTAGGTGAGAGGAGATGATGACACACCTCCTCTAGGAGCACAAGGACATACTGGGAGACAGGTGAACTATTCAAAAAGATGTCACTCATTTTAAACGCTGAAAGCCAAAATCCTCTGAAAGCCACCATCCACTGAAAGGAATGATTCTGCAAGTAATGTGCCAAATTGGCCTGTTGCTGGGAAGTTTGGTGCAGTTGATGTTATCTAGCCTGTATGTTTGTTTGGGATTTGCTCCTTCTACTGTAATTTTTAAAAACGAGCAGAAGAAACATAGCTTGGTGCAAGGGTACCCATGTTGTGACTGAGGATTATAAAGCAGCCTAAAGCAGTTAGATACTCAAGACCCCTTGAAAGGAAGTGATAAATGGTTCTCTAACTCTTCTAGGCTGCTTTAAAATCCAAGCTTGTTTGATTTTGAGTATGCTGGCAGTGAACAGCCATTTTTCCCTTCCACTTTGCACACACAGAAAGCTATGTCAGAAGCCTACCACATAGAATCACTTAGATTGGAAACCCTTTCATCACTGTCAGTATGCAGAATGCTGCAGGAACAAATACGTTGTGTATTATAGGAGGAGTAAGGAGTAATATTATGTTTTGCTGCTTCTTTCGTTTTTACAATGCTGTTTATGCATTTGTTTTTCAGATGGATAAAATAGATTCCACATGGCTGAGGTTTTAAATCAGTTGCTTCCTATTAGAGAATGGAATGAGACCATCACTAGAGACAAACTGTGACGCATCTGTGTGTTGTTGGACTTCTGACACCTTTTCCTGGAGCGCCCAGTGACAGTGTCAGAATCAGGAGCCTGCCCAGGTCTCCATCTCTTCTGAAGTCATGAACAATTTTGGCTGTCAACATGGTAGAGCTAAGGGATAAAGAAAGCACTCCTAAAACCATTCTGTCCTTTTTTTCTTCAGGGTTCAGTAAAAGTGTAGATGGACAATTGAATGCAATATATTTAGCGCACAGTGAGAACTTTTCACCTCTTGGATGAGATAAAGTAAATATGTCCCAGAGTTTGCTGTAAATATTAAGTACAATCAGAGAAAAATTTTGGTGGAAGTCATTGCTGGAGATCCACTGGACAAACCTGTTTCTCAAAGAATGGCTACATTCAGATGAGGTACAAATTTAACTTCACCACCAAAAACAACAGGACTTTTTCTGCACCACAGCTGCTACCCATTCACACAATCCCCAGCTTGTAGGGATACATGATGCTATTCTGCCCCTGGTGCAGGGCTTTGCATCTGTCTTTGACTACAAGTGTTTCTGTTTGCACATTTCTCCATTGAGTTCCTTAACTGTCATGGATTTCCATAATGCAATTCATTGATTGTGTCACTTTAAAACCACCATCAATTTTGTTCAGGTAACCTGTTTATTTTGCTAAGGCAGAGAAGCAAGATAAATACGGCTTTATTTATTTATTTATTTATTATTATTACATGGTAAATACTGCTTTTCAGATGCGAGATAGTAAGCAGTTAAATATCTGATATATCTAATTTGTGACTTAGGATAAATCTTTCATTTTTACTCCTTTAAAAAGTCACAGTGAAAAATTTACAAAAGCCTATCCAGTCATTAAACTCTCTACATTTTCTAACTGGAAACAGTACCTTGGCTAGATTTCTCTAATGCTTCTGAAGTGTCTAGCAGCTCAACCCTACGGCCTTCAGGCCTGGCCTCCATTAGAACATGTTCTTAGGATCATCTTGGCATTTAAGAAACAAGTGATTAGCAGCATGCTTCACACCAGGAAACAGACACCTTTCACTGTGACAGTCTTAAGCCTCCCTTCTCTGAATTCTTCAGTGAACTTTCCTCTGACTGATTCTTTCAGAGATCATTTTAGGTATAAATCAATAGCTATGTGGTAAGGGGTCCTGGCCATTGATGCAGCTATATCTGTTAATTAACAGATTAATTCCTTATGTTCAGAGCCCAATAATTACTACACACATGCACAATAAACAGACAAGAAATTACCCCAAAATCTTCTTAAATCAAAGGGTGTGGATACACAGGTAAACTTTATTAAAATGAATTGACAGATTGAGATTTCCTGCAGCATTTTGGCTAAGAAAATCCATTTTATGGAAAGAATCAGTAGTTACTTTAGTGGCCCTGAATAAGCAGCAGGTTACAACCCAGTCCATCACCGAGAAGATTACTCAGAAAGACAGTGTTTGAATATAGAAAGGGCAAAATTCCCTTTGTTATCCCTGATTATATTATCAAATACAAGATGGTCCCAGTCTAGATTTTCTTGGCAAGGGAGAAAGAGAAACAAAGTACATGCAAATGGAGATTTTTTATATATTGGAGTTTGTTCTTTTTTTTTTAAAGATCGCCTTCAGTTAAAATAATTGTATTTGCTTTGACTGTGTTCGTACTTCTCTCATATATGCACTCTATGGCCAAATAAGGGTTTTGGCAGGCATGTTTGAAGGAAGAGACTCCAAGACCACACCATCATCAACCTCTGCCCCAGAAATTTTTATGATGAATATGTGCCTTTTACATTGCTTCTAAAAAGAGATCACATTTCCTACAGCAAATTACAGATCCAGTGCTGCTCAAGAAAAAATACTAGAATTCCTTGGCAATAAATAAGTTTCAAGCAATCTTAGACCCTAAAAATACCATCTAGTATAGTTAAGCTATGGTTAGTGCTTTAAGTGTAAATGAAGTAGTCTGGGTTTACTTTATGTGGCTTAGGCAGGAGCGGAAGAAGAGAAAGAGTAGGTCACCACATGCAAGCTCAATGATGAAACAACAGCATTACCAAGGTATGGACATGGAAATACTGTATATATCTACAGAAACCCTTACATGGTGCCTACCTACAAATAATTGGCTGTTGAGTTGCAAGCGGAAATGCCCCTCAGCAGATGCCTCCAGGACCTTCTTGGGGAGGCTGTCCACCTGGAGAGAGGTTTGCTTGAGGTTCCTCTCTGCTCGGACATAGTGCCACTGATTGTCATTCAGGGGTGTAGGAGACTGGACGGTGGCTTCTCTGGGGCCATTCCCAACATCTATGGAGAAGGTGATCTCTTTGGGAGCTGGAATAGATAAATAGATATGAAGAGGAAGTGAAGGTCTGAATTAAATTATGGTTTTGACATCAAGAAATCTTACATAAGTATAGGGTCCATTAACTTTAATGTCAGCAAATAGTACAGCATCATTTACCTCCCATCTCCTACACAGAAGCTTATACATAAATCTATGCCTGCAGCCTCACTGTTTGATCTCTGCTGTGATTATGCTTGGCTGTGGGTACTCATCTTTTTTTGCTATAACAATTGCAGTGCTCTAGAAATAGTAGCTCTCTTTCACTTCAAAAAGTGCCAGACGCTGTACAGAAGTCACACAATGGTAGCAAAAGATTTTTGACAAATAAAGATAAGATGAAAGAAAGGATGAAGGAGCTCTATCTGCCTAAATCTTTCTAAATGCATGTACTTAACAATTACAGAACTTGGCTGCATATGGTAGAAGAGAATCCTAGAAGCATTTGTTTGCCTGAATAAGCTTGACCTTTTTTTTCTTTTTTTGTGATCCATAACTAAAAAGGCATACGTAACACATATCCAGAGATAGTAGGGCTCCTAGAAACAGGATGATAATTGAAAAACAACATCCACATAAAGAGGAGTCCCTTGCTGGAAGCCTAAAAGGAGACAGAACTTTTTAACATTCTTGCAACTGACAATTTTTCCTCTTCCTAAAACACTAAATATACCAGAAAGACCAAGACCCAGGTCCACAGACCACACAACCAGAAGGCTGCAGTTCGAAAATTCATAAAAACCTGTTATTTCAAGTCCAACAAATGGGACAGGCCTGGTTTTGAAGCTGCTTCTTAGATAGCTAAGATAGAAAACACTCCATAGGGATATACAAAGATCTATTCTGAGTCTTTGCATCTGCTAAAAGGCCATTTTCCTATGAAGCAGCTGGTCGCGGAGCTTCCTTGATACAAGGCCTTTAGGCTGCAAATTCCATCTGGAAGCAAGAAACACAACACCAAACTACTAATAAGAAACCTACATTTAAAAGACTTTTCCCAGACTTCTAAGAACTCATTTTTCTAGGAGTACAGATTTAACACACATACAAAAGCTTTCACTAAACAATCCTCTTAGTAGTTTATAGTATTTGTAATATCTGATATCAAAATGCCATTTTACTTCTATATCCCTGAGAATGAAATACAGTATATTAAAGTGCAGCCAAATTGGACTTTGATGTGCAATTAACAGTAAATCATACCTCATTACCTTGTGATAACACACCATGGCATTTACCATTTTTTAATGACTTGAAGGGCCTTGGGGCCCTGTTTTGTTAAATTTTATATTGGGGTAATTATAAGCATCTTGTAAAATGCATAGCACTCAGTTTGTTTTTCTTAAGCTTAACAGAATTTAGAATACAGAAGTCACATTTCATGTCAAAGGCACAGTACTGTTTTGTAACTAATATCTGAAGTTATCAAAACAGGAGTGAGGCAAAACCTCACTAATTAAGTTCCCTGCTACTGTTCTTTATAGACTGAGTAGTAGTTACATTTCACTCACTTACTAGATTTTGAAATATTCAAGGCCCATTACAACTGTTACTGACTTGTCTTACATTAGCATCCTGTCCTTCACAGACTCTCACCTCATAGCTGTACCATACACACTGAGTTCTTTGAAACAGTAGAGCTGCATCAGACTGGGTATGTTACTATACAGAAATAAAAGTAAATATCAGAGGGGCTGTATTAAAATTTTCAACTAATTTTTTTCAACTAAAATTAAGATCTACAGGTATATCTAACCAGTAGCTTTTTCTTTAAAGAGGAAAAAAAAAAGTAATTGAAAAAGTAATTTCAGTCACCTCTTTGATTAAGAAAGACAATCCTATCTATAACTAGGTTAAGTGTAATGACCAAGGTGGTCAATTTAAATGGAAACTTTGACAGGAGATGTAGATAAGTCTAGATTAATGTGTCTACATGTCTCCATCTTATCTTCTTCATATATCTCCCACCGTTCCAACACAGAAGAAAATATGACCTTCCCATTTCCCTGCACCTGCCAAATTGGGTAAATACACTAAGATTTCTTGGAGGCAAAACTTACATCTTATTTCAACTCGTATGAAGTCTTTAATCCCAAGGTTTTCCAAGAACACCCCAGAGGCGGCAGTAGTTTTGAAGAAGAACGAGATGTCTGCACTGACCTCGGCATGGAAGGTGGGAAAGTGCAGGTAGGAGGCCTCTGTGTTGAAAGAAGCGGCGTTCCAGAACTGCCCTGAAAACACAACACCCTTCTCTATAGTTAACTGGTGCAGGACAGCAGCTGTGAGCTGCAAATGGAAAAGCCACCTTTCATCAGATAAATACATTAAAAAACCCAACAAACACAACGAAACAAAAAGAGGGAACATTCTGTACCTATGGAAATTGAGAAGCGCTAGTACTCACTGTCTCCATAGCAACGCAAAGGGCCAATTTTCCAAGCAGCCTCAGAATTTGATCGGTTTGTGTCAGTGATCACTATCTGAGTTACAGGCAAATGGTCTTTGAAAGCAAGGAGGCCACTGTCATTTGTCCTGGATTATAATAAACAGAAGGAGACAGATTAACCACAGACAAAATCCCCAGTATTCTTGTATCATTGTATTTAGATACATGATAATGTCAGATATGGACTGTAACTGTTTCAGCTGTGCAGATTGATTGTGAAGGTGATGCAGAGTGCTGCCATTCTGCTTGATGGGCGTTAATGTAAACTGGGCTCTGCTGGGTATCCTCAGCAGAATAAATTTGATGTGGATCGGGTTTAAGTCCAAGTTTGCATTTCTGTTAAATTAGCTAAAGACAGATAATGACATCTATGCTGGCTTTATGCTTTATCTGAGCAAGAAGAGGTCACACAATACCTGATCCAGCATGTAATTAGCACAGGGCAGGCAGAAAGCCAACCGTATCTTGGGCTGCATCAAAAGAAGCATGACCAGCAGGTTGAAGGGGGTGATCCTGCCCCTCTACTCTGCTCTGTGAGACCTCACTTGGAGTATTGTGTGCAGTTCTGGTGTCCTCAACAGAAAAAGGTCATGGAACTGTTGGAACAAGTCCAGAGGAAGGCCACGAGGATGATCAGGGGACTGGAGCACCTCCTGTATGAGGATAGGCTGAGAAAGTTGGGGCTGTTCAGCCTGGAGAAGAGAAGGCTGCGTGGAGACCTCCTAGCAGCCTTCTAGTATCTGAAGGGGGCCTATAGGGATGTTGGGGAGGGACTCTTCATGAGGGACTGTAGTGATAGGACAAGGGGTAATGGGTTCAAACTTAAACAGGGGAAGTTTAGATTGGATGTAAGGAATAAAATCTTTACTGTGAGGGTGGTGAGGCACTGGAATGGGTTGCCCAGGGAAGTTGTTAATGCTCCATCACTGGCGGTGTTCAAGGCTGGGTTGGACATAGCCTTGGGTGGCATGGTTTAGTGGGAGGTGTCCCTGCTCCTGGCAGGGGTGTTGGAACTAGATGATCTTAAGGTCCTTTCCAATCCTAACCATTCTATGATTCTATATTTTCTGATCCAACAGCAAGATGGCTGCTACACAACTGATTCAGCACATTGCGAAGATGGTTGGTTTAGCAGATTGAGGTCAGACTGAATTAGCCTTTTGCATTACATGCCTCTGCGAATTTTGGTTCAGCAACTGAAATGCTGAAGGGTGATTTATTGCACTGTTGAGCTACAGTCTCTCGTTTGTGTCATCTGGGCTTATTCTTCAGCTGCGACTAACTTACACATGGCTGCTAGAAAGGAAGAGGGAAAAAAAAAAGATTCCTAAAGGATATTTTTTTATTATTATTTTTACTCTGCGTGTGCTGGGCAAATTGCTGTCCTCAAAATGAAGCACAGCATTTCATGGCAGTTGCTGGTCCCTAAGCTGATTCAGCAGCTTTGACTCTGATGTGAGTGACATCAATGACAGAGATGTGCATTCATCCTGTTGTACTTCCTGAACTGAACTGAGTCTCTCAGGCATACAACCCTGACCTTACCAGAACCAAACTGCCCTCTTGAGGTATATCTCTATCAATTGATAGATTATAGAGAGGAGGGTGCTATCACATCTTACCTCTGCAGTGACGAGTTTTTCCTTCTCCTAGCATTTTTTCTCAGGGTTGAGGTCTGCTGTACCTGGGCTTGGCAGCACATCCTTAATGGAGCTGAATCTCAGTAATTTTGGAAAAAGGGATCCCTACCTCTACATGGTTTAGCAATCTGCATGCAGGGTCTGGACTCAACTCACCAGTCTGCTCAGAGGCAAAGACTACATTCTGCAATAATCCCAAATTTACACCCACTGCTCTTTCAGGCAGCTATGACAAAAAGCCTCAGGAAACAGGCATCACTTTTTGAGCGATACCACTGCCAAAGAGTCTGATATTCCAGGTAGGATCCCACACTACCTGTATGCTGCTCGTAATAACACCTTCCACAAACATAACTCTCATTATACTTCCAGCTATGGCAAGGGACGCAGGACTTCAGCAAAGAAATAATAATCAGGAAGAACACTGCAACTGTGCTATGACACACAACTTCAGATGTTTGCTTGGCTAAGTGTGCTACTCTGTTTAATGTTAGAAAAAATAGAAGGGATATTTTGATATTTTTTATAAAGGCTGCATACATTTCATTAATTTTGCTTTGTTTCTAATTGCATACAGCATAGTTAATTTTCTCACAATTCCAAGGAGAAAAAGAAAGGTAACCTCTCTGACTCTACTGTTTTTCTCTTGTTTCAGCAGGTGTCTGACATGCAGATAATCATGGACAAAGTGCAGCCAGATAAAATTCCCAGGCACAAGGCAGAGTGATGCCTTCAGTACACGCTCAGAAGAAAAAGTACCAAGTATGAATCAAAAGTACATGATTTCCAAATCTCTTCACGGAGGTCTCTCAGCAGCATACTCATATAGCTTATTGTATCAGCCTTTGAAAGTTAGTATAAATGCTCTCAACAAATTATGAAACAGTTGAAAGAAAAGTTGAATTATTTATTTCTTAGGAAGATAATTAAATAAGGCGCTTCAGCAGGTGGGAGTAAGAAGAATATGAATGAATAAAAGGCAGAAAGATGCACAGAAAGGACACAAAATATGCAACAAATACGTGAATAACTAAGCTGGCATTTGCTTTAGAAAAATAAAATAATGAAAAAAAACCCACAAAATATTTAAGGAGGTTCAAGGTTCCCTGCAAATTTATTTTCATTCAAAAAATAGTGCAGCCTTTTGACTAGCTACGATCAGCATTAAAATAAAAATCAGTATCTTTCTACAGCTACCACTGAAGATAGCTACAAAAAAAAAAAAAGAAATGGTGACATTTTAAAGGTATCTATGCCACAACTCTGAGAACTGCATTCCTTATGAGATATTCTGTTATATTGCATGAAGTTCTTTTGCACAGAATTTTATCACTCAAGAGTTCTTACTAGTTATATGCCAGTATCACAGAGAACTTTAGTAATGTAGCTCAACTGTGAGAAAGAAAAATATTCTAGAAAAGAAAAATATTCACTTTTATGTTAATGCCTTGAAAACTCAATCAACTTCCTCTTGAAGCTCAAACAGCACATTTTATGTATTTTATCCTCTCACATGTGATAAAACAGAATTGTATAAGGATATTCTCATACAAGCACACACTGAAACAAAACCTATCAGGAAAACATTCTGCCTTTCAAAGAATGTGTTTGTGACAGGAACAATGTACCTATTGTTGCAGTTAATATTATTTCATGGTGGGAAATAGAGTTTTTGATAAAAAGTCAGGAAGTTTCAACTAAGAAAAGCAGAAAAGAGGTTTGAACATGATGCAGGCCCTCACAGGAGCTAGATTTTGAGTGTTTTAAATTCCTGGTATTCTTGAAGTTAAACTTATTTCAGACTCCATCTCTTGCAAAGCACCACAATTCCTCTTCCCTTTACTTGGTGCTCAATGGCAGCCTCTCAAATACAGTGTATTATGCCTCAGAGAGGACTGCGTACCTGTAAAATGATTTCCCAGAGGCACTGCTGTGGCACTATAAAATACAAATATTCCACGTTTTGGACAAAACATTTGGAATTTTGCCTGAAGGGGAATTGAAGATCACTTGACTGTACTACAGTTTTCATATAAAAGGTTTTTACTTATATGCATTTTAATTTAACAGTTCACATATGCTTAAAACTAGATTCTATTTGGTTTTCCATAGCTGTTTCTCTGGTTAGCCAAAACTATTACTTTAGTTTTCTTAGCAGGTTTCACATAGCACTCTGTAGGCACTTCCACTAAGCATGCCTTTTGCACAGTGCTATGCCCTGCTTCTCAGTATTGAGATTTACAGGTTAGTCCTGCCTGCACAAGGGTCCTGGGGGGGGGTGATGCTCCGTGGCCAGGAATGTGAAGTACTGAGTTCATAAAAATCAAAGCAGGTTTATCTCATTCCTGTAAGGAGTCCTGTACATGCAGAAAATGGTATAAATATATTAATAAACTTGGGAAGTAGACTTCCTGCTTATCTAACTTGGCACTCAATTTGGCACAAATTCAGATGAAAATCTGAATATATTTCAGAGGGTGGAAAGCACCTTCAAGAAACAGATGTTTCTCTGAGCTCTTTGTATAAAGGGTGAAATCAATTTCTACTTCCCACAAGCAAAACCCAAACAAAACAAATCCAATAATGTCCCTCAAATTAAAAAACTGAAATATTTTTAGTTATGGGTATTAAATACAGTTGTATGTCATCTATTTATCCATGCCTGAGGATTAATGCCTGTATCTACCCAAAGCCCTTCCTCGATAAGCTATGAGGCATGTTGCACATCAAACAAATGCTCTATTTGTTTGGGGAGAGGGGAAAAGGAAAAAAAAATATCCAGTGCAAGTGCAGCAATGCTAAAGGTGATAGTGCAGCAACTGGATACTTTAAGATGTAGCACAGGAAGTCTTACCTGTAAATGACAAATAAGTACTTTGACAGTAACCTTAGGAGACTATTTTTCTTTTTCCTGGCTATTTCTAAAAGCATGGTCAAAAAGTTCTCACTCTATGGTATCCTAACAGTATAAGCTATCGTAAATTGGTAATCCCCAGGTAGCTGCGTCTGTATATTTTAAACAGATAGTAGAGCAGTGGTGCCATTAAATATAATTTATTCTGGCAAGATCCCCTGTTGGTACGCTTTCTTCCTGTACATTAATGAAAACTGGTGGGGTCTGAGCCTCAGTAGCTCAGATATTCACTACAGATTTTCATGCATACAGTACATTAGGGGAAAAGAATACTATCATCAGCAGATGTCAATGAACCGCATGAGGAAAGGGCTAGTGAAACAGACTACCATCAGAAAAAGTTTTGTGCCCTATGCAGGATGTATCATTAATAATCCAAATGAATAAATTTTAATTGCTGTTTTACCCACCAGCTGCATCCAAAAACGTTTTACTGGGTAGAATAACATAGAATACAGAATAAAGAAAAAAACAGCAGCAAAAGGGGACATACCTAATAGTTGAACGCAAGATGCAGTGGCTGTATTTTGTTGAATTAGAGAATGGGTACACAGAAAGAATTTGGTAGTGATAGTAATGAACTGATTCCTGACACCTCAGAGGCCTGCTAGAGTCAGCTCTCTGCAGGCAGATTTTCCAGTTTGTTGACAAATGCAGTC
Source organism: Myiopsitta monachus (assembly GCA_017639245.1). Taxonomy (NCBI): domain Eukaryota; kingdom Metazoa; phylum Chordata; class Aves; order Psittaciformes; family Psittacidae; genus Myiopsitta; species Myiopsitta monachus. Next base: position 23,622,807 of record CM029926.1, on the reverse strand, counting down.
ATGAAGGCAGATATCCAAGACAGCTCTATACAGTCAGGTCACCTCCAGCAGGGTTTACTTATGAGCTGCCTCCACTGCTTCTGGGGAAATGGATTCAGTGTAGGGCAGTGGCTGAATGAGCAAAACCTGTCAAGTCTGGGCTTCTCAGTGGCTGGGTTTCTCTGTCCTGCTTTCCTCAGCCCTTCCAGTTTCAGCATCCTGGCTCTGGCACATCTTTGCACAAATATAACTCATCCCAAGAGGGCTTTATTTGCCTCCATGTGGCATTACTTGTTCCAACAGTTAACTATTCTCCGTGTTGGGGAAGGGGAAGAGAGAGAAAGAAAACATTTTCTGAACTAGATTTAGCTTCAGCTTGTGGCCACTGTATTTCTATATTTCTATAAGTCTTCCTATCCACTAGCAAGACCTTTCAGCAGTCAAGAGTGTCGCCTTTTTGGAGGCATGCATTACAGTCATGTCACGTTCAACACCTTTCCAGATCTCTTGCTTGGGTTAGGGTGACAACTTATGCCTCTGCTTCCTCAGCAGAGGTCCTTCTCCCATTCTCCAGCAAAAATCATTAAGATGTTCCACTATTCTGCAGTGACAAAATTAGCTGCCATCAAACTGTAGGGTGGAAGTATGGTGAGTAGCTAGTTGGAAAAAGATACTTTTCACTAGAATGCCCTAATAAAAAAAAAAAGTGAAAAATACAAAAGCCTTCCCCAAATAGCATACAACCTATTATATTTCTATTCATCCAGGGGAACTCAACTTGGTGTCAAGTAAGAGCCCAGAGATAACAGCTGGCTCAGATGTCTACTTAGATATCATCTAAAACTCAGCATGCCTAGAAGTGTGCATTTTGTACTGCCAAACACCTGGCTCAGGACTTCTTTCAGGCCTGTTTTCTCCTATTTTCAATTTATTTTGCTGCTCTGAGAAATTAGTAGTTTCTTCTGCACTTAATACATAGTCTAGGGAAACCAAATAAAAAAACCTATGCCTGTTTCCTCTTCAGGGCACTCCAACTATTCTGGTCAATTCCTACCTCAGAGCTGCAGTGAGCAGCTTGATTTATGTAAAAGGAGTGAAAATTATTTTCTGGTTTTCCACTCTGCAGCACCCATTTTATTTCATGCTAAGGCAAATAAATGCATCTACTCCTGTCTTGCTCCTTTCACTATAATGTATAGCAGGTTAAAGTCACAGTTCAGATCTTAGCAGATTTTAGATTCAAATGCTCATTATGTATCAGGGGGTCAGTGTTTTAGCAGAGAAACACAAAGCTATTTTCAAGAGGCATGAAATTTCTTATATTTAAAAAAATCTTTGTAAATGTCAAGATTTTTTAGCTTCTAAAAAGGCAACCTGCAATTTAGAATACTACCAAAGTCCAAATTTCAAATGGATTTAAAACCAAAACAGAACACCTGAATCCCCAAACCAACAAACAGCAGGCAGTTTAGCTGGGGAAACTTCTACGCATATCCTGTTATTATCACGAAATCAGGAGAAACAAGTAGCTCTGCGTGCTGCCTAGCTAATGAAGCATGATTTCCTACATCTCTCTCCCATGAGGGTTTTCCAAAATCTAATAAAAGTGTATGCTTCCTTAACTTCCTTCTTGTGGGTTTTAATTGGCTTTTTCCCCTCAGCCTGGCATAAATTTTCATAAAATGTGCAATTTCTAATACTTTTGAGATCCCTCCTTCTCTGCTACTAGTGTTCATAATCATTGGGTGTGGGGTGAAAATGGAGATAAACATCCACAGCATAACTCGCATAGGTCTCATTTCCTTCGGAGGCTCAGCTGAAACATTTTAAAACTGCATTTAACTTTCACTTTGCATTTGTTACTATAATCTAGTAGTGTGCTATTCATCAATCTCAGACTGCAACTCCAGTAGTGTACCAACATAACACACCCTGCTCCACTTTAGGAGCTCACTGAAAGGTGGAATCTGGATTATGAAAAGAGCCAAGCCCCAGTAAAAACAGATGCTTTTCATGTTCATGCACAAACCTCACCAAAATGCATCTGACACCCTAGCATTAAGGATAGATTAACATGCACAGCCAGGTCCCTCTTTAAATATCTGTACAAACCACATTCATAAACCAACATTTGCATAATGATCTTCATGAAGAAATCCCCTTGTGGCTGTGATTTTTGAAAGTGAACAGTGACTCCAGGGATATAAAGGATCCAAGAGAATAATCACACTGTCTGGAAATTGAGCAACCAAAAAAGCCTCACACAGTGACAAGTAATTTCTGAATTACTTTTTTGGTTTTGAGACCCCTTACAGCTCCTTTCTGCTCATTCTCTTTTAAGTGAAGGTTTCACAGGGATAATTCAGTCACTATTTCAAGCACAGTAGCCTACTACAGCAAGACATTTCTTGTCTACGTCCATTATTCGTAATTTCTGTACTACTCAAGGTAAAAAATCTTTACTTTTAGAGAAAGGGCAGCAGCTCCCATCAGTGCGTCCAGAAGTGAGACAGGGTGAAGCAGAGTTTTCACATGCATTTTCAGTGTTTCAAATTATACTTTTAACAACACTCATCTGACATTTCTGTCCCCTTCAACACAAATATGGAATTAATTGGAAAGTTCACCAACTAGCTCTCAGCTGCTGGACAGTCTCTGAAGGTAAAGATGATGGAAGAATGTTGCGAGGGTGCTTTCATAAATTCACACAGCAGACCACAAAGGTCCAAACCCAAGGAAGACTTTGAAAGTTCATGCTGTAAATCTAAAAACTTCCTATGGAGACTGAGCCAAAGCATACAGAAACTAAAGGAAGTCTTTTTAAAATCCTTGCGACCCAATGTAAATTAAAGTCTTTTCTGATACAGCAGATTTCTTGTTTAGCTGTCTGTACCTGAATTTTGTTGTCTATGCCTGGATTTTCTGCTCTGGTGCATACCCATGTACCAGCCTCCTAGAGCCTTTATTCACGCAATGCTCCAGCTGAATCAATGGAAATTTTTAAACAAACAGAACTACTAGATTTGGCATTGAACAACAAATATTTTTTTAAAACAACCCATCTCAGCAACCTGCTTCAGCCAGATATCATGTCTTTGTTTCAAGTAAGAAATGCTGAGATGAAACCAGAAGTCTAAATTCTAGTTTGAATCTCATTTTCATTTGACCATACTCAAGCCATTCAAGCTTCCTGAGCTTTCTTGCCCTACTTCCTATCCCCACCTCTCACACAGATACAACTATAATCACATGAAATTTATTACCATTCTTCTCTATCTGCGTCACAGTTGCAAAAATATCTCATATCCAGACAACTTTCTTCCAGTCCACATGCACACTGTTGAATGCCTGGAAGAGATCCTCCCCAGTAAAGGTGCTTTTCATTGGCACGGCCAACCCACCAAGCAAATGGCATTCCATCTGGATGAAAGGGAAACAGAGGGGCAGGGTAGGGGGGGAAGAGAAGAGAGGAAAAGAGAGAGAGAGAAAGAAAACTTGATAAGCAAATTGGAATCTCCTGAGAATGAAAAAGACAATGGAGGTGGACACGTTAAATAATTCTGAAAGAAAAGATGCAAACTACAGATGAAGTAACAAGCCATAAACTTTACCCAACTTCCATTTTATGGACTCTGTTGAGAAAGCAACAGCTCTATGGTAATCCTGTTTAGTGTGAAGAGCAGATGTTTTCCCTATAGGGTTCATGTGTCAGTCACCCATGAGAGCTTTGGCACAGTTCAGCTATGAAGACTTTTACCATGCGAAGCCAACACCACTGTCTGTACCAGCTGTGTCCAGTGGTCTTGTGTTATGCTAGAGGGAAGATCTGACCACTGAAGGAGTCTGAAAAAAATGTCTCCTAGCACGACTCACACTGCACAGTTGTCTCAAACCACCCAGCACTGGCCAAGGACCTCTTGCAGAGTCAAACAGTTATAAAGGAGACTCTAGCTCTTAAATCAGGACTCTCTTACCTTAAGGCTCACATATAACGAACAAAACCCTTCAGAACTAAAACACAAACTGACCTATTACGATCGGTTTAATACAGTTTCTCTCAGAACTACAAACCAAAATTTGCATGGGTTTCTAAGGTAGTAGTCCAAGGGTGGGATTTGCAATTGCAAAGCTCCATTAGATATTAAACCAGGTAGGACATAAGTGGGGAAAAAGATCTCCCTATTTGGGAATTAATGTGTCTCTATGACGTTATTTTCTATCTACAGGAGCTCCAAGATCTATGTATTCATACAAATCAAGATAGATTTTGTTTAAATTTTGTAATCTGTTATACATCAAGCATTTAAATTTTTAACAGTCAGATACAGTAAGCAGATTCAGATGTAATGAAATTCACAGATTAGTATTTTGCTAAGAGTGACTTTGTCTTCCAACTCAGGCAACTTTTTCATTGACTTCTTAATCCTTAAACCAAGAAATGTAATCAGTTACACAGAGGTAGATGGCAAAATTTAGCAAAATTGACATATAGAGACTTTTTGATCCCAGGAGTTTCAAAAAATAAACTTCACTGCTAATGCAGAAAAACGTATCAATTTATTTTTCTGTTTTACTAACATTATTAGTAGGGAGTATTCCTCATTTTACAAAACAAGAAAGCCTAAAATATGAAATGCAATCAAGGTTAACTGTAGAGTATAAGGGACTAATTAAAATGAGGTTCAGAATCACTTGGCAAAATTAATTCATATTTGTTTTCCTTCTAAGCTTAGACTGCTGAACTGCAAATTCATAAAAAGGGAAAATAAAAATAAGAAGAGTAATTCTGTTCTCATGATACCAACAATTAAGACATGATGAGTTTGACCAATGCCCCATGGTACTCATTAGAAAAACACAACTCAAGAACATCTAAGGATTCATCTTACAAAAATGCACGCATTCATTTTAGGTCTCATATTATTGTCAACACATTTCTGTTTTCTTTCTTTTCTTATCAGCTGATTTTCTTGCAGAAGGTGATTGCTGCAGCCAGAGAAATGGGTCTATACTATATTATTGGGAAATTACTTGGTAAAGCTTGGAACAGTAATGTTAATTGAATAAAAGGGTGACTTGTCTAGGAGTTGAAATAGATATTATACAGAAGTGCTTAATCTAATTTTAAAAGTGCCCATTCTGTAAAAATATTTAGGTAAAGACAAATCCTTTGGGCCATCAGCAAATAATGGTATTCATTAATCAAATTCAACCTCAAATTCTTTTGGCAGAAATCATTACATACTTCAACGTAACACTGAAATGAACAATCATTCACAGGAATTAAGAATGAGTAGTTTTCTGATGTCTTTTTCAGATCTGTTGTTATTTGTTTTATCGAGCAATACCAAGCAAATACATACACGTTCAGATTAATAATACAAACTGGGGAAGTGATAGAAGCACCACAGTTTGAGTCATTTACAACTAAATTAAATACAGTGCTAAAACCCAGAGCATTCAACATTATAGGGAACAATCTTAGGTTGTCAAGGGAATAGAATATAAAAGAACAGTGCCTTTTCAAAAATTCTATATATTAGGCAGAGTTCTGCCACTCTTTACTCTAGATAAGTAGATTTTTCTCCCTAACTAGTCCTTTAGAAATCAATTGTGGCATTATGGAAAATTATGCCCTGATTCTTCAAAACTCTTTTTCACATGCTTAATTTCTAACACATGAGAAATCACAGAGCTATTCAACAAAGCTCTTAAATCGAATGTATCTTCAGCAACATTCAAAATATGGGGGAATTATTGAAACTTGTACGTCATATACCTGTAATGCCTAAGTAATCAGTAATTCACTAGCAATGCCAGTCAATCTATTCTTGACTTCTTTCTAGAAAGTTTACACCATTGTACCTTAGCAGAGTTGGAGGGTGCCTTGCATTAAGATTGAGTTTGGCCAAGAGGTATTGATTAAGATTCTTTCTCCTAAGTCTGTAGATTTGTTGCAATATCTTCACTTCTGTAATCATGACATTGTCATTTTTTAGAAGCACTGTCAATTCTCCACCACTTCAAAATGAATTAATTTCCATTCCTTCGTGAAACCATGGACTAAGTCAAGGATGTTAATTAACAAGGTAACATGGCCCCATAAAACAATGGTTAGTAGAATTTTTAAGCTGACAAGTCCATTTGATAAAACATGCTACTAATTCTTCATTCTGTGCTTACACACATGTAGTAAAATACCTAGTAAAAAAAGGTAGTCAAAACCTACTGTACAAATAAAAGTATTATTTTCCATGCTTTTTTGTCTATTTAGAACTGAAAAAAAACCCCACCTTGCTATGATAAATTTATTAAGGTTGTCTTTGAACTTCATTCTATGGTTCTGAAGCAGAGAATACATGGGGAAAAAATCCAAACCAAGCAAACATGCCCCAAGTGATTGAGTTCACCAGTAAAAGAACAGATATCTGTTTCTTTCAAGTGACTTCTTCCTGTACTTCTTAAGCTGCCTTGGGAAGGTTTTAATTTTTACAAACAAGTCCTCAAAAAACCCAAAACTTTTTGAGGACAATAACCCCTTCTGTGATGATGCTCTCTGCAAGACTCTACCATCAGCTGTGATATTTTCATAACTGTTTTTACCATAATTTAATATAGTATTGAATAAAAGACCTGAGTAGGCAGACAGTATTTTGTATGAAATCAGGTACTGCTAGTCAGTCATACTGCCAGACACAGGCTAGAGGAAGTAAGGTTGGCACAGGTCTTCTGAAAGGCAAAAATAAGGGTATCATCTTCACCTGATCATCTTGATGTTTCCCTCAGATAGAAAGAGCCTCAGTTTCCATAGGCTTGTCTTTTGTGGTCTGTTGGTCTATTCAACAGCTACTGTATGTATGTATCTGAAGAATCAAGTAAGAATTTGGAAACCCTGTCATATATAATACTGAAATGCATGGACAAGAACTCTGTTTTATTTCATCCAGCAAGGCACAGAGAGTAAGCTCCTTTCAGATGTCAGTTCTTCAGCAGACCTCTAGTACCTGCTCTATCAATGTGCTTAACTAAACTATTCATTGTTAGTTCTCTATATAAAATCTGCTTCAGCCGAAGCAAGGCTGTCACAGACTGTACAGATCACATGCACAGAGGCTGAGGACTATGAAGACAACAGCAGACACATGGAGGTTGTTTCCACTAATCCTTAGAAAGAGATGCAAATTGAGATCAAATTCACCTGCAATGCGTATCAGGCTCTTCTAGAGACAAGAGTGGCTGAACAGACATTTGGTATCCTTTCACCAGCTCTCAAGATAATGTCTGTCCTCCTAAATCTCCCTTATGCTGACAGTTCTCTCATTTTATGTATTAGAAGACATTGACATTTGTAGCAATACAAGTTATTTTTAAAGGTTTTAGGCTTGCTCATGTTTTAAATGGCAGAGAATCTTTTAAAAATTATTTGTATAGGCATTCAGAAGCTGGAGGAAGAGAAGAAGCAACATATTCCAATGGCATTTAGAACTAAATTACTATGCATATAAGTCCCAAGCAACTCCTGTGGACTCAGTTCACCTTTACATAGGCAGAAAGTCCTAGCATTGGCTTTTATGTTTATCCAGTACAAGTTAAGACAAAGCCATGTGTTTTTAACAGTATTTAAAATATTTATCAAGATTTACCTGCATCATTTGCTAGATGGTTCCTGTTATTGCAACAAACAAAAACGTAACAATGGAAATATAATAAGATAATCTGGATCTCTTGCTAAGATTTTGTGCTGTATAAACCTAAAGTCTGCCCCAGTAATTCCATACCTTTAACAGAAGTAAGGCTTTTGGGGTACCTAAATTACTGAAACACATCTTTTCCACCACCACAGCAAGTCAATTTATTTGTATCTGTAGAAATGCTGAAACCATACTGCATTCAAACAGCCTTTTGGCAGTCTTCATTTTTTCCTCCAAAATCAAACTGAGTTAAGAACTGAATTTGTTAAATCTTATTTCTATACATCTTTCTGATGAAAGCGTAGATTAATTTACATCTATGCTATTTTCTCTTAATAAGAAAAATTCATATATCAAGAGATAGTGAAAACTAGGAAAATATTGATTGTAGAATTGCATGAAAGCCAATTCTTTCCTACCACATTCAAAAAAATACAATATCTGTTTTTACTAATCACTTCAAGTATCTCAAATCCTGCAAACAGCTCACCTGATGCACTGTTACGTGAAACAAGCAGCAGATTTTTATATATATATCTGTATATGCACACACACAAATATGAGTCAATTTCAACCTCAACAACTGAATCCAGAGGCCAGTCCAGGCTACAGATTATAATCTCAGATAATATGTTTTTAAAAGGTTCTTGAAAAAAAATTGAGAAAGGGGTAAGGGATTGAGAACAAGGAAAAGCTGTGACTCAATATTTTTTGTAAGAATTTACCAATGTCATGTTTTCCCATGCTTGATTTTTTTCCATCACAACATTTTTTCTAGCCTTTTTTTATCAGGTTTTAAATTGATTTAATTGATTTTAAATCAGATTTAGATTGAAGTAAACCCAAATAATTTCCGTTCAGCCTCTTTTCTTAAAAAAAACCACCAAAACCAGACAAACAAACAAACAAAGAAACAACCCCCCAAAAAAAACCACAAAAGAAAATCCACAAAAAAAACAAATAAAACAAACAAAAAAAACACAAAAAAACCACACGAAAAAACCCCGAAAACAAACCAAAGAATTTGAGAAATCAAAGAAAAAAGTGCTTATAATAATTCTGGGCAAAATTGTGGGCAAATTGGAGAACTATTCCATATTTGGTGGATAGGACAAAATTAACACATTCTCAGAGGATGTTTGGTCAGTGAAGAAGTCTGTGGTGTTAATGACTCGGAATCTGTATTGATTTAAATGACAAGTCACACCTCTAGGTGGAAAAAATGCATATAAAAATGCATATATGTAATATGGACCAGGTTAAAAATGAGAATCCTGATGACATGGTTCCTCTGAACATTACTCACTGAGTGAGCCATCAAGTTGCCCAGTTGGTTTTGCACCATATAAGTCTGTCTCCATGCAGACACATACCTATTTTATGCCTGGCTTTTCTCTTTTCAGTACAGCCATAATGAACAGCTAACACTTCCTTCCTTTTACTCAAAATCTTCCCCATGTCAACTGCACAATTCTATTTAATAGTCCTTTTTCTGTCTTAAAACTGTAACCCACAGACCATTGCCCCAGTTGTCAGAGATGACAAACACAACTGCGCTGGAAGTCATGGCTGGTCAAACACTGCAGCAAGACAGATGCTATTTGGTACTAAGTAACACCACTGCAAGCTGGTGTTACTCTAATTTGCACTGAATTTGCTTTTAGTTTCTGGCCAGATCCTGAAAACCTTATTCAGATCAGCTATCTGAAAACAAAGTAGTGCTGATAATTCCAGTGGTCCTACTCTCTGGGAAAATGTTACTTAGTCACAAAGTCTGTCCCTCATTTTAAAATCATTTTGTTAAGTGTGGTTCGGAAAAGGGGAAAGAAAGGCATTATTTTGCTAACTTTTTCTCTTTTGTTATTCAGCTTTGCTGCAAATGTGCACTGCTTTCATACACAGTCCCAGGATGAAGTAACTGCTCAAAAAAAAACCCCACAACCAGCCATGCGGCACCATTTGCCTGCATCTCTTTCTCTTAAGCAGAGCAACGGCGACTCCCTCTGGAGCAGCTGTCATCATAGCGTGCTCTGTTCTTCCTGGAGTTAAGATATTCTCACAGATGAGAATGAGCAGAACGTAAATAAATATGAACCTTTACTTCTGGGTTTAACAGGAGGCTAATGAGCTGCAATGACAGAGTTGTGCCATCTCACACCAACAGTGCTTCACTAAGCAAAATCTTCATGAAGCCTTTGAGAGGCAGATGTGAGGATGGACATAAGGATTTCAGACCCAACTACTTATATATGCCACAGGAGATTGGATCTGCATCCAAACTAAACTTTTGTGACTCGTGAATGTCTCTGCTGAAGGCCCAAGAAGGTTGAAAATACTATGAGTGTTTGCATTCTCCCCTGCCAGCTCAGGCTGGGCTGTTCGCTCAACAAATTTCTGGCCACGTGACAAGTTTCCTGAAAGATGCAAGTGAGACTCCAGCCAGCAACAGAAATTATGGGAACGGCTAAAGGCATGCAGGTTAGGAAGAAAAAGCATCAACAACAAACTAACCCAACAACAAAAATGCAGAAAAGATTACAGTTTTCAGAGCCAAATGACAAAACAGAGAAAATATTAGCTTTGAGTCCTCAGCAGTTTTGCTAAAGACGACTAGATATCCTACCCTGGTGAAACAAACACTTTAGCTTATTGCCTTTATCTTGTGCATTTCAGCTCGGCTTCACTTCAAACCTGTCTCTCTTGCTTTCAGCTCCTTCTTCTTCATTCCCCTTTACCATTTTCTTTGTTTAGCCTAACTCTTCCAAGAAATTCTCAAAAACAAGCCCTTCATTGCCTTAACAGATAGGCCTATGACACTGATGCATATGACTCCTGCCACATCCTGACTCTACAATGGGACCAGAAACCCATCAGTGGCCTGGATTCAATTGCAAGTGGACAAAACCATGGATAAGCCACAGCAGGCTCCAGCATGACCCTGCCTGGGCCAAAGGAGCAGGTCCTGCTCAACTGCTGTCTCGACTTTTTGCCTACATCATAAGTATAGCCAGTAAGAATAATGTCAATAAGATGATGCCAACATTTTTTGCTCTCACTCTGCTCATTCAACTCCTATGTACTCATTACAATCACATTTAAAGGGGGTGAAAAAGGAAAAATAATCATATTTTTGATCCATTTACTCTTGAAAGATCCATAATGGCAGCTCAAGCTCTTGGGATAGGGTGTGGACGAAGAGTAACAGAGGGACCTTAACCTGTAGCACTCTGCACCTTTTGCACTGGTGTGATGGTGGAGCTGTACAGCAAAGCTTCCAGCTGTGCATCACTCCCAGCCTCATATACTTTCATTTGCCTACCAGCCTGAGCCCTTCACCAAGAAAGTCCAGGAAAACTTGAGTCTACAGCCTGGCCTAATGAGTAAACTGGAATCCCGGGTAGAGCTCAAAGCAGGTTGCTCAAGTTTATGGACATAAGTCAACTGGAGTAAAGGTGAGTGGAATTAATTAAGGTTTAATCCAATTCTTGAAGGAAGAAATGGAAGATTTGCTGATCATGCCCAAGCAAAATGCAATTTGATAAACTGAAAAAAGAAAATAGATAAAATGGGGACATTTGGGACATTTAATAGGAGACTGGATAAGTTACAGAAAAACATGTGGAAAGCAATCTTTGCTTGGTCCTTTGGGAAAAACTACATTCACTAATAACAATCCTTCACCCTTTATTTTGAAAAGTGTCTGAGTAAAAATGGAATTACCTTACTCAACAGAACTGTCCTGTATAGGCAATCTTAACTACCAGCATTAATAATGAGAAAAGTATCATTATTACTCTTTTTCCCTCCTGCTAACATCACACCAATGCAGTCAGTAGTGACTGAAATGAACTCTCTTCTGATTTGACAGCCCTCCAAAAAAGACAGATTAATTTTATTCCCATTGTACTTGTGATGTCAGCTTTTTGGAATAATGAAGCCTAGATTTGAGTATAGAGAATCTCTATTAGCAATATTGATTCACAAAGCAATGAGGACACACCTCGTCCTTCAGCTCCCAGCTTAACACAGCATGGCTGACAGTTAGACAGTAACATCTATTTACATGGAGAGAATATGATCAGAAAGTCACTGGGACAATGTTATTTCCAGAGATGGCCTTTTTGAAATACAACTACTAACTGGTTCCTATAAATGGCTGGCAATATCTACTGAATTTCATGGCTTAGATTGATCTTAAAGAAATCAGAAAACATCAGTCAGTAAATATGCTGAATTTCTGAACTGGAATAAAAATAGAAAAAAAGTCTTAATAGAATATAAATTAGAAGAGGTAATAACATGCTGTTAATCACTTTAAAGCTGCAATCCCTAATTAAATAAAAGAGGGACTGTCTTAAAACTGATAATAGAACTCACAGATACTATTGGGATGGTGCTTCTGTTTCAGAAAGAATCCTTTGGAAAATGAGATGTGAACATCTCAAGTTCCATGTAAAATCAATTGAGCAAATTAGAATCTTTGTTAAGAAGGAAATTCAGTATCATTCCCACACAGCTTTATATAAAAAGCCAGAGGTTTGGAATTTGTTTTTTGTTGTTGTTTTTTTTAATAATTTTTTTAAAGGCAAAAAAGCAGTGTATTTAAAACCATGCTAAAGAGATGAAAAAAATCCCTGTGCAGAGCATGCAATATATTTGCTTGTACTCTGTAGGACAAGCACTGTAAACAAGGAAAAAATGAAATCAATACCCAGAAAAGAGTTTAGAGAATAAACAGGCACACTTCCGAGTCATACTAATTATGAGCCAACAGGGCAGTTTGCGCAAGCAGATTAAAAGCCACACTCAGTCTCTCCTCCTACTCTTCTGTCACATCCTTACTGAACTGAAATCTCACAAGACCAATTGAACTAGATTATTTATTTTTGATCCCAAAACATGTTCGTTGGCAAAAGACAACACTCAGTTATACTTACTATGATCATAACAGCACTTATCTGGACGCCCAGCACAGCAGTGGAGAAAGCCCAGTTTTAAGTGCTTTATCAACAACCCCCCCCCCAACTCATCAAACTGCATCCCTGCACTCATTAAACTTCTTTATAGTCCAATGTGTTACAACACATTACAGAGAAATGGTTAATGAATAACTGCTGATTTGACACTGCTTTCAACTGTTTAGCAATTCTGCTTTCCTCAGTGTACAATTAATGTCAGCAGTTAATGCCTTAAGTAGTGGAATTGGAAACTCGACTACAATAAACAAATGCAGTCAAGTTTCAACTTAAGGATATATCCAAACTGCAGTATGGCATTGGTTCAGCCATCGTTGTCTCAGGCTGCAATTACAGTTCTGTTGGTCAGAGCAGCAGGGGCATCATTTGTCATTCTAAGGAAGGCTGAAGTGCTGTGAAATTGGGCACTTTGGAAAAATGCAGCTGTAGCAGAACATATGTATAGGCAAGACCATGAAATGAACTGGCTCCAAGCCAGCATGTAAGGAGAAAAACAAGAGAAAATAAATGGAAAAATTCATAGAACACTGTACTCAGAAGACTCTCCTATTGATATATCCTAACCAGCTTTAAAGGTCAGGTTGACAACAATCTGTCTTCTCCGTGGAACAGCTTAACAATTTGCAGCTCTTTTTTCTTCACCCTTTTAGCAATGAGTTTACATCTTTCAAATAGATCTTCTATATAGTTTTTTGCTATTTAATTGGTCTCAGATTCCTATACGTATCTCTACACAACTGCATCAAACAGAAGGATTATACAAGGGTATGTAGATACATTCATGCACAGACTGTACTGGATAGAATATGAACTGCTCAGCTATGCTCCTTAGCTCTACTGTCACTAACAGAGGTTATCGTTCAGCTCAAGAGACAGTTTTCTGCTCCTGATACAGAAGGAAGAACTCAGCTGTAGCTTTACGACTGCAGTGAATACTGGAATGAGCAGAGGCTGCAGAAGAATGACAACCATGCAATCACAAGGAACCACTCATCAGTCCTTCCTCTTTTTCCAAACCCTGAAGAGAACTGTGTGGAGACACAGACTCTTTCCCCCACCATGCACACACACACACATACTGCAGTGTGGGGCTGGATACTTCAGGGGCTCTATGCCCAGAGTCAAAGAGTCAGCCGTAAAGCTTAACAGTATTCAGAGACAGCACCTCTTGCCCTCTCGGCAAGATCAGGGCATCTTGTCCCAACCCAGCATAAGATGACCTGGCCTCATTCATTGGTTACTTGGCAGTTCTGGAGCACAGCTCTTGACTCTTGAGAGAACTCCAGCTGCCACATCAATTGTGAAGATCATGCGGACTGCAATGAGAATATCAAATACTTCTTTTTTTTTCCATTTTCTTTCTTCCCATGGAACATACAGTTCACAAGGTTACAGTTCATACTGTGTTCATTTCATGCAATTTTCAGCACTTCACTGAAATGGCTACATCCATGTGCCTTCTGTATTTAATGGCAAGAGAAAGAACCACTATTGAAGCCATTCAACCTACAAGCTTCATGGTGTAAGAACCAAGATTTTTACACATAGCCTAACTTTCTACTGTAGGACTTTTATGACAGCTGATGAAAAGCAAACTTTTCTTGTGGGCTGCATCATGTCTGTGAATCAAAATCCTAGAAGATCATTACATACATCACAGTCTTTCCTTCCAACAATAAGGCTCCTTAGTTGGACATACCATCCTCAAGACAAGTATAACCTACTGCAAATCCTGTCTACTACTGGTTTGGAGAGATGTAGGCATCTCCCTCATGCAGTGATGCTTGGGTGGAAACAATACAACTAAGGCAGGTGAGTCTCTCTAAACATAAGGTAGAATTTTGGCAAGGTATACATCAATATATGTTGCTAGAGTTCTCCAACAGCTATGCAAAAAGTAACTGGGTTCAATCACTTCCATTAACTGCCTGCTTCATTTGCCTGCATTCTTTTCAAGATATGGAGGCCCAAGGGCCAAAGGTCAGAGGAAATGAGGTCATGGACAAGATCCAACCCAAGGTCAAATCAATCCCAGATCAGAAAAAATGTGAATCCCTGAGGAGCAAACTACTTTTAAAAATATACAAGAGCCCCTCCTTCAACCTCTTCTCTCTACATATGACTTCATGTATATGTATACCTCTTATAATGGAAGCTTTTCCACTGAGTTTTATGTTAGGGAACTAATAACTATAACTTATACATTCATGGCTGTAACACACTCCTAAGGATTATACTTTTTCTCACTTCTGAAGTGCAGAGCAAATGCAGAAGCAAGCATTACCCTGATGTATGTTTCATTACAGAACAGACTGCAGAAACAATCAGCAATATGCAACCTCCCGTAAAGAAAAGTGACAACTTTCCTCCTCCTCCCCTCATTTCAGTATTGCTTTTTTCCTACCCTCACCCTCAGACAAATGACATTCAGCAGTGTTGAGTTGCACTGTGCATTTTCTTCCACTCACACGCAACTGGTCAAGATAAGGTGCAGATACCTAGAGATTCTGGTGAGGCACTGCTGTATTATGCTGTAAATCCAGAGATACAGAACACTGACCTGTGTAAGGGCAGCAACCCCCTAATACAGGAAGAAATGTATTTGTCTGAATTTGTATTTGTCTTTTCTATTCCACAGTGTGAGTAAAGGTTTTAACCGTGCAGCTTTACTTTCAAATGAAATACATAAATGACTCCCAAACAGCTGGCCTACTTAACAGAACTATGTAAACATCTGTTCACATTTATGCATGCAAATAAGTACATCAGCTAGCAAGTCTCTTAGGCTCAGACCAGTCTTTATCAAGTCCTCCCAGAAACCACTGGGGTCGAGGCCAAAGACTGTGTGAAGGGGAGGAAAGGGAATTCTTAAGCTTTTTTTTTTGAGGATTGATCCTTGGAGAAAAGATGGATGATACAAAAAACCCTCAATTGCCGTGCTTTCTATTTTTCAGTATATTTGCTTTAATGGAAGTTTTGCTTCCTGCCCCTTTGTGGTGGTTTCCTATTTCATTAGATATTTTAGTAGGTTTTTATATTAATGGACACTGTGTCAGATTTTTATTCCTCTTTATTTAAACCATCTTTTGAAAGTGCCAGAGATCCCAGGCTTGCTCCTGCTGAACTAAATGGGATTCTTGACATTGACATGAATGGAAACAGGACTAGGCCGGCTGTATGCCTCATTAAATCCACTATTCTATTGCACCCTCTAAAATCCTGCTGAAGTCTCCCTTTCAAGAAAATAAAGCAGGTAAACTCAAAGGCCATGAAATGTCACTATTACATTTCAACACTTAAACTGAGGTACCTGATGAATTAGTCATCTTCTTGCCAGGCATCTTAAAAAACTGCAGCCCCTGAGGGATTTCCTGTGGCCATTACCAGTTATTGCGAAGTCAGAGAGAAAGCTAAGGTTATTGTTTTGCCTGTGGAATCAAAATATGCTGAGAGAGCATTTTATCCCCAGACATAGAGGTTTATTGCATTTCTAATTCACACCTAAGGTCACCATATGTCAAGTGAGTATGCATTCTGCTACCATGGCTACTGTCATTTTAACTGTAATGCTAAATAGTCCTAGACTTAAACAATACTGCCTTAGTGACAATGCAATCTAGTGCCTATAGCAGAAGACTCATCTTTCAATTGAAGATAGAAAATTAAATGTTCTGGTTCCACCTTTGGGTTTGTCAGACTCTTCAAAATCCCACAAGTTACTCAACAGCTCTGGGACTTCATTTTCACACCAGAAAGAACTAAAATCCCTGAATAAACAAAATAAGCAAAGCTAGTACAGCAGGAACAGTGTTTCCTCTTTTGAGAAAAGTTAATAAATTAATAAATCTTTGATCAAATTTCATTCAGCATTTAAAACTACAAGATGAGGTTTGAAATTGGTTTCCTGTGGCTTGGTACAATTATACCACAATGACGATGCTTCCCTCTGCACAATGCATTAATGCGAATTTGACCACACAATTGTCATTTCTTGTCATTTAAGTATTCGTACGGTTAAAGCAGTCATAATTGTCCTTTGGGTGTTATCTTAAATACATTAAAAAAGAAATTGAATGCTTTCACCACATTATAGATGGGACAGTTTTTCAAAGCTAATTTCTGTGTCTGTGAATTATTCATAACACACTTCAAATGGGCTCTTCTGGATAAGGTAATTGACCTTGTCTGCATAAAGCACCTAGTTCCTTGCCTTGGGATAATTAAATCTACGATGTGGTCCATTATTTAAAGGTAATGTCTTTTCATTAGGTTAGGCAATATATTATCACTCAAGTAGTCACCTAATTCTGCATTTAGTGCATTGAAGCTTTCGCTGTTTTGTCATGGGTTACACACACCATAGTAATATCTCACATTAAGTAGCATGGTGCAACAGTAAGACAGCATTCTTTTAATAAATGGAAACAGGACGTTGAGGACTAAAACATCAAGATTCACCTCTGCATTTGTAATCTCAGTTGCTATGCTTGTTTTAATGTGGGAAAAGCAATAAAGTGTGTCTATTCAGCGTCAGGTCAAAACTCAGGTACAACTAATGTACAGGTGGCAGCAGCTACACAAATTCACATGCTGTTGAGCAGAAGCACTTAGTGTTGCTGAAAGGTATGCTACAATACATTTATTGAATGATGATCTAAACTAGCCCAGGTATAGAGTTTTATTTTGCTGTATAGAGAAACCCTTGGTTGGCCTGCCATCCAAGGATGCAATTAGCAATGCTGGCTTTCACATTAAGGCTGGCTCTGAATCATTTCAGCCTTCCCTGTAACAGATTACTAGGACTCAATTTCCCACTACCTATTCCCTCAAAAGATGTTGCTTAGTGAAGATCTAAGTAGCTGATTATTTCTACATATGCATGGAGTGAAACCTCAGAGAAAGCTAAATAGTTGAGCACCCTATTCTCTTCTGTGTTCCAACTGCTTTGAACCATTTTAGCAGAATAGAGCAGCTCTGCATCTAGTCAGTCACTGACAGAGTTCTCCTGCACAGGACAAATTCTTCAGTGGCACAATGATCTGAAGGAGCTCCTTCATCAGTCTCTTTCCTGGCTCTGAAAAGTGGCCAGAGATGGTATAATAATTTATAATGCACCACTCCTGCAACCAGGCTTAAAGATGCTTCACCACGCACATCTACTTCAAATGTTCAGGGTATGTCTGTCTATTCTATTATAGGAATACAGCACTGGCTTTTTCAATCAGTGCTGAAGCATTTAGACCCTGATTGCAAATACTGCATTAACAAGCTATGAATGAACGTGTTAGCTTCCCTACATATCTGATTTTTTACAATGTTTCTGTAGTTTGTTTTACACTAAAGTGGAATTTAATGAAAAATGCAATAACTAAGGAGTTAATCCACAACTTTACTTGCTTAAATCAGTACAAATATACTGAATCCAATGGAATTGATCCTGCATATCTTTAAACTTTGTATTTTTTTTAGTTGAATCATTCACTATTGTAACTTCTCTCAAGATGTCCATTAATAGAATGTTATAATTATGTTAGCTATTCAAAGCTTTTTAATCATGTTATAAAAACACAGTTCAGCCTTTTAATTGTTTATCTTGATTAGATATTGTTTGAGTGTTCACTTAAAATTATGAAGCATTATTTTAGAACAGAAACAAAGACAAGGGCACCAAAAAGACTTCAAGGTGATAGAGTAAAAAATTACTGTGAAGGCCTTTGGCTGAATTCCTACTTGCATGAATACTCAGGAACAATCTGTTCATGCCTCAAGAACATTTCTGCAAGGACAAAAATTTCAGCATTGTGGTCCAGAATACATCCTTGTCTCTAAGTTGGAGAGACATCAATTTGGTAGATGGACCACTCGGTGGATAAAGAACTGGCTGGATGGCGCATGCAAAAAGAGTTGTAGTCAATGGCTCAATGTCCAGATGGAGACCAGTAACGAGTGGTATCCCTCAGGGATGGGTGTTGGGACTGGTCTTGTTCAACATCTTTGTTGGTGGCATAGACAGTGGGATTGAGTGCACCCTCAGCAAGCTTGCTGATGACACCAAGCTGTGTGGTTTGGTTGATATGCTGGAGGGAAGGAATGCCATCCAGAGGGACCTTGACACACTTGTGAGGTGGGCTGATGTCCAACCTGATGAAGTTTAACCATGCCACGTGCAAGGTCCTACAGCTGGGTCAGGGCAATCCCAGGCACAGCTACAAGCTGGGCAGGGAAGAGATTGAGAGCAGCCCTGTGGAGAAGGACTTGGGGGTGTTGGTTGATGAGAAAATGAACATGAGCTGGCAGTGCGCGCTCGCAGCCAAGAAAGCCAACGGTATCCTGGGCTGCATCAAAAGGAGCGTGACCAGCAGGTTGAAGGAGGTGATCCTGCCCCTCTACTCTACTCTTATGAGACCTCACTTGGAGTCTTGTGTGCAGTTCTGATGGCCTTAACATAAAAAGGACATGGAACTGTTGGAACAAGTCCAAAGGAGGGCCTACGAGGATGATCAGATGACTGGAGCACTGTCCCGTATGAAGATAGGCTGAGAAAGTTGGGGCTGTTCAGCCTGGAGAAGAGAAGGCTGCGTGGAGACCTCATAGCAGCCTTCCAGTATCTGAAGGGCGGGATGCTGTGGAGGGACTCTTCATTAGGGACTGTAGTGATAGGACAAGGGGTAACGGGTTCAGACTTAAACAGGGGAAATTTATATTGGATATGAGGAAGAAATTCTTTCCTGTGAGGGTGGTGAGGCACTGTAATGGGTTGCCCAGGGAAGTTGTTAATGCTCCATCTCTGGCGGTGTTCAAGGCCAGGCTGGACATATCCTTGGGTGGTATGGTTTAGTGGGAGGTGTCCCTGCTCCTGGCAGGGGGGGTGGAACTGGATGATCTTGGGGTCCTTTCCAACCCTAACTATTCTATGATTCTATGATTATGAAAATTAAAGTTAAATTGAAATGAAATTCCAGTAGGATAGGAAAGAAATAGCTGCCATTTATCATTTTCCATCAGCTAAAACAAACTGGCCAAGGAAAGTATTGTTCTAAGCAAGATTACATGCTACTGGCCTGTCTGCTAAATCATATTTCATAACGGTCGACTGACTTTCACTATGCAACCACAATTGTGTACTATACATTGATAGCTCCTGTCAGTATAATACAATTATGTTTACCCATTAGTTTCTGCTTTTGTGCCACAACCCAGCAACTACAATATTACAATGGTTCTAATGCTCTGCTTCACTTAGTTAATTTATCTATTAATTTTGGCAATGTCATATTTCAAGGAACATAAATTTCATCCTCTGAAAACATGACAACCTGTAGTACGGTATGGTCAGGCACTATTCTGGAGCTTTGTATGGAAGTAAAATGAACTGTCCAGGGTGGCATTTTGGAAAGAATATACCTCCCTCTGGAGGCATCAGTTGTATCTAAGGTGATTACTTCGGTTGTAACAGGATGTAATTATTCACTCAATAAAATTCTGCCTGTATTAAGTAGGTGCTTCTAATGTTCTGCAGTTTGACTAGTGGCCCTGGCATGTCTCACAGAGGCAGTAAACAAAATGCAACACAATCTCTTTGTCTTGAATCCAGAACATAAATGTTCACTGGGAAGGAAGTGACCTAGAAAGCTGGCACTGCTCTGAATCTGGAGGTTCTGGGAAATATGACCCCAAAACAGAAGCTGAAAAATACTCATTGCCAGAAGGACCTTCCCCCTTTCAGTGACAGGCATTAAAAAGTCAAAACAAATGGTCCAAACAGACTTTTCATAGCCAGAGAAAAAAGCCAAAGGGAGCTGAAACTAAACTTACTTCAGGAGAAGACAACTTGTCTTAGAATCCCACCCTCTGTTGTTATATTATCATTCAGTTCTGAAGAACTCTTTCTGAGGAACAACCACTAAACTACCATTATACACTAAAATAGCTTCAACTGGCTAAAATCTGAAAGCTTAAAATAATGTGAAATTGGCAGGTAAACAAATGCTGAAGTTCACAAAGCTTTTAACTCAATGTGGAAAAGAGTAACCAACACTGACGCATCTTGCACCAGGTTTGACAATGACCCATCCAGTGATCCATGAAAAAGTTAATTAGAGTCAACCTTAACCCTTCCTTTCCTCCTAACCTATCTGCACATATCTACATAAAAATGCAAACACATACTTCCCCCAAAAGAAAGCACTCTACGTATAATAATGGACAATTTATACAGTATCAATTACATAATGTCTATTAAATAATACATATAATATCAATTATTTTTTTATCTATATCTAATACGGATTGTAGTGGCCACTTGAATCAGCAACTGAAAGGAAAATTGATAGTTGAAATAAACATACCATGTAACTGATGTTACTTTTTCTTCAGAACTACTTTCTAGATCTCTGCTCATTTTTTAGAGCATTCCATCATAGGCTTGGACTTATCAGTAAACAAACTTATCAGACCTGAACTAGATGCAGTAATACAAAATTGAGGGGAAAAAAAAAACAGCCAGGAATTGTTATAATCTTTTTTTTTTTTCTTTTTTTTCCTGCCAAGTGCTCCTTTGAACAATTTGATTGCATTGAATGAGGTAGCCTGAACAAAAAGAATAGAAAATGGTTACTGATTACAGACTAAACTACTGGTAGCACTATTCATGCACTATTAATGCTAATATACTGGAATCGCTACATTTTGTAAATCAGACATGTCATTTTAAGCTTTTTTGGTAAACCAAAGATAGAGGAGAAGTGGGACAGAGAACTGATCGTCCTGGATAAAGAAACAGGCAGCACATGAGGCAGACACTGAATATAGCACAGCAGTGTGTCCAAAGATCAGTGGAAGACTGATGGATACTGATGGAGTTCAGGTGAGTTTAGGATATACATTTGGTGTAAGTTTTTGTGTCTATGCTGAGAAGGAGACAGACATTTGTGTCAGTCATTTGTGTCACATTTGGCATAGTGAGAAAATACTGCATTTACATCTCATTTTACCCCAAGTACCAGAGAATCCATACAGAAGATCAACACTAAAGCACAAAAACATAGGGAAAAAAAGCAACATTTATTACTCCACCATTCATTGAGCTATGGTTTTAGCAAGAATAAACAAAGGAACAGTGTTCTAAATTGCCATAAAAAAAAAAAAAAAAAAATAGTAGCACTGATAAAATAACCAAAACTGTACAGTTGGAAGAGATGCTGTTCACTAGGCAGAAGCATGAGAACATACAATATTTAATCAGTTTGATCAGTTCCCGTTAAGAAAGATGGCTAAAGTAAATTGGAAGTATCATCTTCAGTTGTGCGTATCTCTACCTGGAAGAACCTGGATGTCTACCTTGGGCTGAATGCATAACCTTAAGACAGCTACAGTAAGACTACATGGACCATCTTAGAAGCTCAGGCCTGCTCTCAACAGCTCTAGTAAGAGTGATTTCCAACAACAAGGGTGCTGTTTCTTAATTACAGAGTCCCTTCTTGCCCTTTGCAAAGACATACAATATCCTTACCATACAACTATGCCATGTACTTCAATAACAGGTACAACCAGGCAACAGGTAGAATAAGTGTGATAGTTTATAATCTGCGCAGGTAACAACAGCTGTCTATCAACAGTGGATGAATTCTAGCATTGAATCAGCATTACTGGAGACAGACTCTAAAGACTAGATTATGAATCCATGCCTGCTGCATCTGTCTGTGTTCAGACTCATACCTAGATTTAAACCATAATGGCTAAGCTAACACTTTCTGACTGCATGACACTCATTCTCAGGTAAGCTTATCTTTCTTCCAAACATCTATGAACAAGAAAGACAGGGCTGTCTATATAGCATCCCACTGTCTAATAAAGAAGGTAGGCTTGGGGTTCTCACACTCCTCCCTTTACAACCACAGCAGCAAAGCAGAATCCAAACACTGCCTGAGAAATGAAGAGGAAGAAATTTCGAGGCTTTATTGATGCTTCACGCTGGTAATACTACTCCTGGGCTGCAGTGCAGAATCACATCTTTCTCTCCTTACCTGGCTGAATATACCAAACATCCCATTGTATCCCACCTGAATACACCATTACATCCCTTGTAATTTAATAGGTCCATATAAATTCACAGAATCACATGCTCCTTGCTAAACCACTGTAATGCTGTTAGTAAGTTTACTATAAAAAAACAAATGTACCTCTAAGGGATTACATGTTCATTCTTCCACTCGTGCCTTGCACAAGGGCAAGGCACAAAAGGTACCTATATAAATCTCACACTTGGAGCATAGGTCTTCAGGGATGTTCACCTGGGAGGAAACACTCTTCTTATGATTCTTTTTTTATGGCTGCACAAATTTGGCCATTGGTTTTAGGGTGGTACTTACAAATAGATCTAATGGCCCATACCATTTTCAGGCAAAATTGTCATCAGTAGCACCCTGCTACCTCAATTTTCTTTGCTAAACAAGACAAGATAACTACTTTTAGAAGCAGACTACATAGATTAATTTGTTAACATTTCTAAATGCTAATGGTAAAAAAAAACAACAAACAAAAGAAAAGTTTTTTTCTGAGACTTTCAAATTCTGCTCTTCAGAGCAAAAGAAGAAGGCTCTTGATGTTCTGAGTCTTGGACAGCTCAAGCAGGAGCACACCCCTTGGCTAAACCAATCCCCATTAAAGTCTGAGCCTTTCTCCTATCAAAGGGGCTTGGAACAAATTCATGCTGAAAAGCTTTTTTACATTTTGTTCTCCATCTTCTGGCCCAGCAGACAGGAAAAAAAGCTTCTCTAAAAGAAGTTTCAAAAAGATGGTTTTCTTTCAGGTCACTACTTCTTTCTAGCTACTTGTCAAGTCTCAGTCAGATCTGATCAGCCCCAAATCAATCTGGGTTGGGGGGAGGTAAATAATTTGCAATTGCTTTTGGATGCTGCTTAGAATGGGAAGAAGTACACAACTTTTTTCCCCAAAGACACCTGGGAAAATGTTTCCTCCAAGCATGCTTGTTTACCCTCTATATTTTGGTTTTATATTTTTGGTGTTATTTTTCTTTCTTTTCTTTTTTTTTTTTTTTTAATCCAAAGAGAGTAACAGACATTTAGAAAAGCTACTTTTATGCTCCCCTTGACATGAGAGGGTTCAAATAAGGAAAACATTGAACTAAGTACTCTTAGGGAAGGCTCTTGTTCTGCTGCTGTTTGAACACCACTCACAAAGTAATCTGAAAATACAGCCTTCAGCTGATTCTCGTTCTTTATTTTCCCTGTCTCTGCCTTTACCACTGCCAAAAATAGAAAATACGTTTCCTTAGGCTACCCTCACACTGTAATGGTGGTAAAATTCCTTGACTTATGATTTACAAGCAATGAAGCTGAGTCTAGCCCAATCTACATAGAGTAAAAATTTGACTACCTTTTCCACAAGCTTACATCTTCTTTTCTCCTAAGTATACTACATAATGAAATTATGCCATTGTTCATTTTGTGCATAGCCCCTTAACAACTCTGTCTTCCTGGAAAGGTGAGACCAATTAAAATGAAGTCAAAGCATATGGGCTCTGTTTCATTCACTTGCTCCACCCCATCTGATTTTCACCAAGTGCCTTGCTTTGCACATACTTTCCCCTCCCCCACCTCAATCTAAAACAGGAATCAAATGAATGAAAACACCTATAAAACTGAGAGATTAAGGTCCCAAATGCTTTGCTACCCTCAAACATAATGTAAATAGAAGTGTAAATTACTAATGCCTCACTCATGTGGCATCTTGGTAGAGGTCAACTGCAAACTCATGCACTACTATGATTTGCATCTTCTGTTCTCCAGAATCAGAAAAAATCACTCTGCACTGGCCCAAATTTGACACAGAAATTAGTTTAATGTCAGTAAGACAGTCTGGGTCTAATGGAGCCCAAGATGCTCAAAGTAGGACATCCAAATGAAGCAGACAAATGGAAGCGTGATGAGAACACACTCCCTGCTGTGGCTCTAATGAGGGAGAAGGCGCACTTTTCTGCTCATGCAGCAGTACTGCTTTCTTTCTTGAATGGTGGACAGGTTGCTGTCATAGCTAATGACCCATTAATATAACAAGCCATGGATTAGCTGTTTGTTTCTAACTACCATTTTTTGTTTATTTTTAGCAATATGCTGAGTCCTCCAGATTAAAAAAGACTACCACTACTTTTGATTAAGGTAATGTTGACTGGGATAGCCTGAAAAAAACATGTATCTCTGCCATTCAACTCAGGGAACTGAGTACCCTGAGGATGGGTAGTGTGACAATTAAAGACTGAGGCAAAGGTAACATAAAGTACCTCAGCCTTTTTGTCATCCTCAGTCACTAGGTTTCCCCTAGGACCCAGTGGAGGATGGAGGTTCTCCTTGACCCTCCTTTTATTGCTAATATATTTGTAAAAGTATTTTTTATTATCTTTTATGGTAGTGGCCAGATTTAATTCTATCTGTGCCTTTGCCTTTCCAACTTTCTCTATATATAATTCAACAACATCCTTATACTTTTCAAGGATGACAGTCCCTTCTTCCACAGGTGATAAATTCTGTTTTTTTTTCCTGAGTTCACCCAGGCTGGTATCTTCCCCACTGGTTTGATTTTCAGTACAAAGGGACCGCCTGCTCCTGCGCCTTGCGGATTTCCTTCTTGAAGAGTGTCCAGCCTTCCTGGAACCCCTTCTCCTTTAATAACATTTCCCAAGGAATTCTGCCAACCAGCACCCTAAACAGGCCAAAGTCAGCCCTCAGAAGTCTAAGGTGGAGGTTTTGCTGACTTTCTTCCTGACATCTGCAAGGACTGAAAATTCAATCATTTCATGATTGCTTTGCCCAAGACAGCCTCCAACTATCACATCACCCACCAGTCCTTGTCTGTTCGTGAACAACACATCTAGCCAGGCATCTCCCTCGTTGGCTCACTAACCAGCTGGGTTAGGAAGTTATCTTCCACACCCTCCAAGAGCCTCCTGGATTGTTTCTTCTCTGCTGTATTGTACTTCCAGCAGACATCTGGTAGGTTCAAGTTCCCCATAAGAACAAGGACAAGCAACTATGATCATTTGTAACACCAGCAATAAGAGTTCACACAGTGAATTTGAGATGCCATGCTCAAAACCTGTTGTCTAGATTTACATTTCATTTACCTGTAATATGCATCTTTATTAATACCCCAGGTACAAGCTTCTGGCATAATGTCAATAAAACAGATCTATTCAGTTTGAACTGACAAATTTGTTTTCTAGAAAACTGTAAAAGATTTCTTAAAAAAATATAAATATTAGCAGTGTAATTTCAGAATTGCTCCTTAGACTTAGAAAAAAACAAACAAACAAAAAACCCACCCCAACATTCAAAGGAGGAAAAAAACCCAACAAAACACACACACAAAACCTCAACAGAAATATCTAGTGACAGCAGAAGTACGAAGGATATATTCCACATTCACAGAAGCAATCAGGAGTTACCCATACAAGCTCCTTAAGGTCCTTCTTCACTATCAGGCCCCACTTCAAGAAGTGTTTTTAAATTCACCTGACATTGTGTCTAAAGCAAACACAGATAATGGTGCTCCAGTGTACACTGGAGCAGTCCCAGGAGACTCATGCCTTTTTGGTGTCACTCCAGAAGTATGCCAGTTAGCATTAAGCCTGTCCTCCCCCGCAGAAGTGTTCAAGGAAGGAGTATGGGTTAGAAGTCACCCAAAGTATGTGTGAGCACGGATTTCTTCCTATGTCTTTCCCACCACTAGGCCTCTTTGCTGCACCACATTCTCAGAGAAGTCTAATAGGACTAGAGGAGAAGTAATAAAAGCAGCTGCCATTTCTTCTTTGGCACCTATAATACACTTTGCCTCACTGCCAGTCAGGAGGGACTGTATAATGTGAGGGGAGTAAAGGGTTAGAAACTGGGATAATGACATTTCCATTACTCACAGGTGCATGCATACAAGATGCCAAGTTACCTCCTCCACACAGGAGGTTTTTATTCTCCTTAAACCATCTGCATTTTAATCAGCTGCACACTACTAACAATACAGCATCTT
Organism: Myiopsitta monachus; assembly: GCA_017639245.1. Classification (NCBI taxonomy): domain Eukaryota; kingdom Metazoa; phylum Chordata; class Aves; order Psittaciformes; family Psittacidae; genus Myiopsitta; species Myiopsitta monachus. The sequence continues at coordinate 23,596,121 of CM029926.1, read as the reverse complement.
TAAAAATGGCATCTAAACCTCAGGCATCTATTCTGATGTTCACAAACCTCCTGAAAATCTATCTGATGGCACAGATGTACAAAAATGCAGTTCTGGACAATTTAAGTTTAGTTTTAAAAGACACACTTGCAGCTAAGCCATAGTATGACAGTAAGAACTGATAATGCTGTTTCAGACTGCAGGAGGTGGAGATGAGTAAACTCCTTTGCCAACTACCAGATTGCACGTCTGACACATTGCAGATGTAAATACAAGTAACTCAATGGGGAGACTACACTGAATCACACCCACTGGGGATGTGCCTGTGTCTTCAGGGCATGAGGTAGTAGGAAGACAGGAACGACAAATTCCTTGATATAAACTGGAACAACTTAATGCAAGCCAGAAGCCTCCCTCAGTTTCCCTCTGAAGCAACCCAGAGTGCTATGCTTGTCCCTTTGCCCAGGCACATATTTTTTTATTTTTCTTTTCCCCATGTCAAAGCTGTGAAAGCCAAATTTGCTATGTAAGAACATGCATCTTCGCTGGAGAGTAACGTTATGAATGCAAAAGGAAAGATTTTTATTGTTTCTCTGTGAAACACGACAGTGTTTAGATCCTGAAGACAAGGATTTGGGGGTTTGGTACTGCCACTGAGACAATCTAATCGTGTGTTCCATCTCCTTAGAAGAAAAAGAACAAAGCCCTAAATGAGAGGAAGCTTAGAAATGGATTTGATTCCTTGGCAGGAAGCAGAACTTTTATGGCTCTGTCAAGATCAGATATACCTCTGGGAAATGCCCTTCCATCAAGCATTCACTGCTGGGCGTATTAATGAGTGGTGATATTCAGCATGCTGGATTGGGTCATGTAATATTTCCTGCTGGCCTATAGAAGCTGCACTGTCATCATTACGTGTGCATTGCATACTGTCTTCTGAAGGAAGATCTGAAGTGTGGTTTGTTAACCATAACTACACCTTATGATACCTGGCCACACAGAGAGAACATAGTGCTTAAAGTATCCAAAAGCCTAGGTTAAATCAAGAAACAAAACCCCAGAGTTTTGATTTTTGTCCTGTTGTTCTGGCCCCAAATCAAACTCCCCCCAGTCACTCCTGGGCATAAACAACGCAAGTGACAACCATCTGCAGCAAGTGCACCAAAATGCTCTAGGTTATTCACATTTGTAGCTCATCTTTAAGTTTGGGAATGTAAATTTGTTATATCACAGAACTTTTCAAGACACCTATAGTGTTCAGCACCACTGGGTCTCTAGGCTTTTCTATAATATAGCAGCAGCTCATCTCAAAATTAATATTGATTAATAGAGCTATTTAAGTCTATAGTGAGAAAACATCAATAATTTAAAAACACTTAATACTCAGCTAAGAACAAACTGTCACCCATATCTTGTTGTTTCAAGAACTCAAATGATTTATTTTTGAGCATGTTCCACATCTTGCCAATCTTACAGCCTCAGGCTACTGAGAATGTTCAGGATGAAAAATCGAAAGTATAATTAAAAAGCATACAAAAGGAAGAAAAAAAGGAAAAAATGATGGTGCTGGCCACATGCAGAGCACTGGGTTGGAGGCTTTTTTCTTATTTATCAGCTGGAATGGCATTAGAGATTTATAAGTTGTGCAATTCTTGCGTGATCAGCTCTCAGGACCGCAGTGGCACTGCAGCAGTTGCAAGAGCACAAGCCAGGCTGCTGGACACAAACCCTGTGTCCTCTTCTTTGAGGAGTCAGAGTCACAGCTTTGGTCCCGGCCAAGCAGAGAAGGAGCTGCCTCTCAGGAATTGTCTTAGCCAGTAGATAGCTTTAGTCCTGAAGCACGATAGTTTATATACTGTCAATTTATACAAGATTATCACTACCTTTTTGGTGGTGGTTTTTTTTGTTTGTTTGTTGGGGCTTTTTGGGGGGAATTTTTTTTTTTTTTTTTTGGTTAGTTGCTTTGTTTAGGTCTTCCTTTTTTTTTTTTTTCTTCTAAAGGAGTAATGGGCTTGGATCCATAAGAAGTGTCCCTAGCTTTATAGAGGCACCATATACAAAGGTATTTCAAAGTGCAGTCACAGTGTACCTTTCTGTGTATGCATGACCAAGTACCTCACAGAAATGTGTAAAAGCAAACTCATGCAGCTCTTTTCTAATATTGTAGCCTTCACGCTTAAAGACTTTGGAAATAATCACAGTGTGATTATATCTTTATAATATGTCAAGTATGGTGTTGGATACAGAAGCAAGCAACACTAAAACTATTTATAAGACATTATTTGCATTTTGCTTTCCTTCTGGGCTCTCCTCTGGATGCCAATATTAACATTCTATTCTTTAAGAAATTATTAGCAATGGGTAATCTTGGCTGGTAAATTCTGATGATAACAAAAGACATGATTCTCAAGTTTTAAAAATAAGCTGACTGTAAAGCATCCGATTACTGGATCCATAAACATTCAGTGTTATAGTAACTTTGCTGGAACCAAGCAGTTTTTGATACATCTCATTAGACAATGTATTTTTAACACAATAGGAACTCCCATTGCAACCTTCCCTTAAGGCTTTCTGTGGGATTTCTTCTAATCTACTAACAAATTTAAGAGTTTCTAATAATCAAAGAATCACCAGGACCACACGGACATTACAAGTAGCTAGATGAGACTTAATGTCATTCATTTCTCTGGATAAGCAAACATAAAATCTCAACTCTAAGGGAGTGGAAGGCAGCCATCCTTAGTAGCCACTGGAAACGTGGTACCACAGAGAGACACAAACGTACTTTCTGCTTTCTTGTTGCTGCTACATTAAGTCAGGGAAAAAAACTTATTCCTTCTATCCTTAGGAGCAAATTAGTGTTGCCTCAGAAACCATACAACCAAACACCTTGAACATCATATTCAGGGCTGTGGGACTCATAAGACGGTACACCCTTCCTCTCCAGAAGTAAAAGTACAAGAGGCAATCTGGATGCTTCCTATCTTTAATATACAGTTAAAACCTGCAAATTAATAAATATATCCATTTGCTATCAGCTAAATACAGCTCTTGTGATTTCTTAGTAGGACTTTCCATTGTAGAAGCTTTCAGAGCCTTTGTATGCATGAGCCTACAAAGCAGAAACTCCCTTGCTGAGCTCTGCCCCTCTTCCATCAGAGGACAGGCACTGCACGGGGGTATCCAAGAATGCAAAAGGCTTTTCACTCTATTCTGTATTCATTTTGATTGTGGCTTTTTTGGTTTTTTTTTTTTTTTTTTTTTTTTTTTTTTTTTTTTTCAGCCCCAGTGCTGCCTGTATCTGCTGTATAATCATTTAAGAGTTAACAAAGAAAGATTTGAGATCATGGTGCTTACTTGGGGTATTCAGGAGACGTGACTTTTTGCAGTGGTAGGCTGCCTCCTGTTCACAGTACTCCGCACTGTTTATCACGGCTTCAAGCTGCTCCGCGCTGCTGTTGTAATTAAAGAACATGGTGTACGGCTTCTCCATATCAGCTCTTTGGACTCTGGTTAGCCCTGTGTTGTTGTGCTGCACTGCAGTCCAGATCTTATCTTCTGTTAAATGAAAAAGGATTGAATGTGAAGTCAACAGCAAAAAACTTGCAACAAGCAGAGAACAAAAAAAAAATCCCCAGATTGAAATCTAATGTTTTCCTGCATGGGAGAGAGCATCAGCAGGACCCTGGTCACTCTGTGATGAAGACCTATTACAGGACAATGGAGCCCACAGAGATGTTTCTGTCTGAACCAGCTCAAGCAAACACTACAGAGCCTGCTGGGCAAGAGAGAAACTATCAGCTCCCCAGGAACCATAGGAAATCTGCAGCATCTTCTATTGCCAAGTACCTGAAGAAAATTAGAAAAGAGATAATTATGGGGGTACCACTGGTCTTTTGCAAACAGCTGTATCTGAGAGCAAAGCCCACTCTGTTGCAACAACAAATGGTAGCAGACAACTGTGGCTGATGAGCTCACACAAACTCACCACAAACAGAAACCACAAGCTGTTGCCAGAAAGCTAAAACTGAGAGTATGCTCTTACCACTCAGTTGGAAATTAGATCACTCATTCAGTTTTCGGATTTTTCTGTATAGAAATTGAATTATGCTGTGCTTAGATGATGGTACAGAACAACATATAACGCCTGTAGTTAACTGTAAATGTTGATGCTTTCCCATGCTGGGGAGCCCATTCTCATCTCCTTCATTGCATTTACTGGCAGAGCAAGGGATATTGCAGGTAACAGAAAGCAGAATCTAGGCTTAAGCACAACAAGCACTGTAACATCCCAGCTTATGAGCAGCATTGGGGTTGGCATGATAGGTAAAAAATTGCAATTAGAAGCAATTAGCTTAGCAGGGAGGCTGTTTCCCACCTGGTTCTGATGAGATTGTAACAGGTAAGATAACAAGGACAGCCTGAATGGCCAATCTGCTGAAGTGACCCAGAGCAAAAGGCAAACTCCTTAATAAGTATTCACAGGACTCAGCCCTGCACGTGCTCCGCAATATTATGAAGAGTCACATCCAGTAAATTTCCTCTTTATCAAAGACCCTGCTTGCCTATAAAATACTGACTGGACAAAAATTTAAGGAAGTAAATTCTAATCATTTGATGAAAGGAAGATTTCTATCTGATTTGCTGTAACCTAGAGTTACAGAGGAAGAGGCAAGGTCTAGACAAGAGATTCTGTTTTGTTATTTATGCTTCAACAGGAAAACCCTGGATAACACTGAATCAGATCTGTTCTAAACTGATCTTAAAAACTGATCTAAGTATTCAGAAGTTTTTACCAGACTACATAATCTAAATTCTTGCAGAGCTTCTATGAGTTTTCCAGTTACTCTCCAATACACCAGCATAACAAGTCCAGTAGCTATGTGGCCACCGTAATGCACTGCAGTTTAAGTATTTTTCATTAGGCTACAAATATCCCACAGATTATTTCAAAAGAACACTAATAGGTGTATAAAAATCCTAAATGGACTATCCATGCAAAGACACTCAGATGATTTAATGGATTGTCATTATGGAAGCATTCAGATGACAAGCAAGTAACAACCACCATCTGGAGACTATCTAAAGAGGTCTGTTCCAAGTCCAAGCTGCAAGTTATCGGGAAATTACTCTCCCAGTAATGTATGGCATTAATTTAAGGACAGTTTATGCTCAGCAAACCATACATTCATTCACAACATTCTCATAATTTCTGTGATGGTAGACAGAAAGAGTTTGCTCACAGATCTGTAATTCTGTGTTTCTTACTGAGTTTAGGATGCTGCTCATGGATCCTGTGAGTTGGAGCTCAAAGAAACACTGATGCAATGTGTGATACACAAAATTCAGATTAAAATCACAAGACGTACCACAAATATATTGCTTGTAAAACTTGCCCCAGTGATTGCAATCACAGTCAACACTGTAGCACAATACTCTGCACAGTCCTGCAAACGAATTTCACCCAACACAATATAATTCAATGACTTCATAACACACATCTGAAAGTAGTGATTCTTATCAGCCAGAGTCACTCTGTTTTTATTTTTGTTCTCTCAAGGACTGACATGAACAGAATGGATTTTTACAAAGCAGTTGAGGGTGTTCTAACTTTCCTACCACTGAAGTTGGAAGAAGTTTAACTCATACGTTCACTGAAAAATCTATTGAAAAGACAAACATCAAGTTGCTGATACTGTAAGGAACATCTAAACCCAAGAGATGATGGAATTAATTGGTTGCTGAAAGTACAGATTGGCAGCCCTAAGATCCTCCCCACTGAGAGTTATTAACATAATTTTGAGAAATTGCAATAAAATCAATTCTTACAATAGTGACTACAGTGCTGATCAGGAATTACAACAGGCTGGAGTTTCAGAGTGGTTAACACCACTGTGCTTTCCAGGCTGTGTATTTGTGCACCAAGAAAGACGCTGTGTCTGTACCTGAAAAGTTGAAAGCATAAAAATCTAGTAGTTTAGAAGGAACATAGGAGTACTAGGAAAAACTTCTTAAAAATACCATAGCATAAAACAGTCTTCCCAAGAAATGTGAGGAACATAATTAATTGACATCTTTGAAATGAAGATGGACAAGACTTCAACAAACATACTGTTAATGATAAGCACTTGTTAACAAGTGTGTTGGACAGAAAATAGTTCTTTATCTGATTTTCCTCTGTAATTGTTCATTAATTTTCAGTGGTCTTGTTATTATTACAGCTGTGCTCAGCGGTCCTGAAATCTGAACTACGACATTCAGGAACTGCTTTTCTCCGCAGGACCTTTTAGAACCGAGATGCTAACTTCAGATTTTTTATCCTCTAGTTTGGAAAGGAAAAGGAAAACAAAGTTTCTTTCTGTACTCAAAGTAATTGTGATTTTGCAAGTACATAAGAACAGAGAGTTCAAAAAAGTAATACCAGAAGGGAAGAATCCCAGATTTACATTTCAGAGATTTTACAGATCAATGAGATCTGTGCTTTGCTGGTCACTTCAAAGATTCCCTCTATGTTCCACCTTGGAAGTAAAGGTAACCATCAGCACATTCTCACAAAATATACACATTCAGCTCACTGATCTAGTAGTGAAAGGAAAGTCAACAGCCACCATCAAGCATCCCTGTGGGATGGCAAAAGCTACCACCATTCAAAAGTTTTTTTCCCTATGTAGCTGGTGTAGAAAGAGCACAGAGAAACACATCCTCTGCTACCTTTTTATTTTTAACAACAACATCAACAACAACAACAAAGCAGTGAAAGAGGCTTTAAAAACTTGTAGTTTGAAAGAAAGTCTTCAGACTAGAAGGGCAGCCTAACACACCACAGATTCAAGACAAAAGAGCTGGTGACAACAATGTTAGAGGAAGAAGAGAGATTAATTCAACTATTTCAGGCATAATTCCTCCCACTTCCCAGGGAAAAAATAAGTACACCTTATTTAGCAAGAGGGATGTGAAGCACAGATGCACTAGGCAATGTGCACAAAGTCACAGGCACTTGCTAGATACAGACAGAAAGAAACCCCAACAATTGGGAAAGTTCCTTCTTTCAAAAGGACACCCCTTTGTTTACATGCAGCAAATGAACCTGAAAATGATTTAATCTTTAGTTTGCTTTGGACAGAGTGGGAGAGCTTCTCTCTCCTGCATCTCAACTGGCTGAGAGAGAAGTAACTAACAGCAGGAGGGCAATAAATTCTTGAACCATTCCAAGACAATAGCAAGACTATCCATACCTGCCTCCATAGATCTGAAAACTACACAAAAATAATCCCAGCCTTTCTTCTGAAGACTCTCATCATTCAGATCAATTTTTGGGTTTTATTCAAGCACCATTTTCTCCACCTTAAACCTGGCAGCATTAAGAAAAAGATTATATTATTTTCCTCAAATTCACATGCACAACCTTCAGAACCTGCGTAAGAAACATAGCTGCAATCGACATGAACACAGATCACTACACCTCTAGAAAGCAGTGCAAAACCGTCTGCAACATAGCTCTAAGACTTGCATATGCCTTGCAGAGGCATGCCTCTGAACAGATTATGTCCATGGCTTTTGAAATTAGGACTTTAAATATTGTTCTTATTTCACAATATGAGGTTCAGGTTTGGTTTTTAAATCTTTATTCTTTTTTTGTTTTGTTTTCATTACATTTTTAGGCAGTGGCACTGTAATCATAGATACAAATCAAGTTGAGTGCCACTAGTTCCTTCTAGACGTTTCCATACCTGGAAACTGTTAAACTAGGCAGATAAGGAACTCTTTTCCTTTTTCTTTCAACAAAGAAGTGATCATTATGTATTTATACCTATCCATACTATATGTTTTTTTCCTGTTTACTCAATTTAACGAGCTCTCCCTGCACTTCTGAATTTGCAATGAGAATGAAAAAGCTGTTCTCCAGGCAAAGGTCACTGCCTAATTTTACCTTCTGTTATTCAACTTTATTGTTTTATTACTTTCTCAGCTTGGTAAAATTTTGAACCACACACAAGCTGAAAGTAATTCTAAACCCAGTAGGAGAGTAAAGCCACATCATCTACTGTATAACCTGTAATAGTTAAATGCAGCCTTGAAAAGCATATTTCCTAAATGCTTGTTAAATTGTTCCATAATTCAAAGGTGACAATGCTTTAATTTCAGGGTAATGCTACAGCTTTATGACTTCACAGTTTTATTTAATGGTCCAATTTACCAGGATATTATGCTGCCTGCATTTGGCCCTAGGAGATGTTTTTACAGCATGGGACTGCAATGCATTCAGCACATTTTAGACCCTCTTGTTTAGCCTCACCCATTGCTCTATCATCTTGCTGGAAGACTCCAAGTTGCTTTTGATGGCACACAAATTAAATTGTGGGAAATTAGAGCAGCTGGAAAACTGGTTTTCAATGAGCTCTGTATTGTCTAATTCTCATTTTTATTCTTCAACTTTAAATATCCCTCTGGAGCACATTTCACCCATACAAACTGCATCACTCCTTTGTGATTTAGGAGGTTTGTCACAAAACAAGATTATTCAGACTGACTAAATTGCCAACAAGCCAAACATACGGTAAATGCTACAAGAGAGAGAAAAATTGCTCTGAGAGCTCATATGATGCATTTGTTTCATGGTGCTCTACACTGAATGCTAAATATTGTCCTGAAAGCTGTACCTATAACTACAGCAGAAACCACACAACAGACTCTCCTCTTTGAACACCATACTGTTTTAAGCTGCAGTGGCAGTTTAACATATATATTCAAATATTATTTGAGGGGTGTAAGAAAAGCCATTTTCTTATCACAAACAGCTTTAATTCGCTGACTCCAAAAAAGTGTTTTCTGAGTCTCCTATGGAACCTATGCATTTTTACGCATTTACTTTTCCTGCTAGCTGACCCAGCAATATGTCCTTCTGCAGCTTGTTCTACGCTCATCAGCTTCCGCCTAGTTTCTGATTCAGCCACCTCCAGCCAGTACAGAGGTACCGCATTGCATTTCCATGGAAGCAGTTCTGGGGGGGATGTTCCTGTCCTCTCTGTCTTGCACGCAGCCCACTCTCCAACGGTGCTGGTAGACTGCACCTGTGGTGTGCGTTCCTTAAGGATGTCCATGCCTCGAACCGTTCCCCATCAGTAGCCAGCACCAGGAAGGTACCATGCCCCCAGCTCCATAGACATGCTGCCTTGGCCCTGGCAGAGAGGGAAAAGCTGGGTTCCCTGTTCTCTTACACCCCAGGCATGAAGTTTGATCAGTCTGAGCCCACAGTTCTCTGCCAGCAGAATGACCAGGCCAGGGGTCTCTCATGGATGAGAAGAAGGCACCTCTTCTGCAACCCCTTGCACCCTCATCGCCAGTGCTGAAGCCCAGAGGTCACAAACCATTAACCTGCCAGCCTCCTTCTTGATCTCCATTTCTGTATTTCCCCATATACAGTCTACCTTCAACAAGCAGTGAAGAGCAAGTTGTTGAACTACTTCCTAGTGTAAAATGGACATTCCTTCACTGTGCCCACACTCACTGCACTTCTGACAACAACACAGTCTTCTGACTCAGTCTCCATCATCTAAGGTAAGTATTGAGAGACTCAACATAATCACTTTCCTGCTGTTTTGTATGTCTTGTGATGGCTCAGACATTCGAATGAGCCTGGCAGACAAGAAGTGAAGCCTGTAGGAGACCTGTCATTCTTCTGGTGCTGAACCAGGAGGCTGACACCAGCCAGTAAGATAAAATTAATCATTGATCTAGTCATGGCAATTTCTAAGCATTATTGATTTGATAGCCTAGAGTCTGCATACAGTAAAATAGCATCAATAAAGTACAGTGACAGAATGACTAAAGTGTAACTAAATCTTTCAGATATCAAGGGCAAAATTTACCTGGGAGATGACAAAAGGTGACTACAAACACTTTCCATAGAGGGCAGCAAAACAACTACATGGATGTAGACTGCATGTCTATAGACTTTGTACTAGTGAATATGATTATTAGCATTTAAGTAGTACTCCAGACAGATCAATAGATTTCCAAGCAACAAAAGAATAACGCTCACAATGATGGAAAGACTGTCAGACCTGATGTTCAAAGGGTCTATTAGCCATTTTCTATATTGACTGTTATCAGTCACTTCAGTGGGAAGCGAAGATTAATTTAACTGGGCTAATTATCAAACAATCAACCTACAGGGAAAATTTCTTTCCCAGCACTGGTGGTTGTTCATTACCCCAAAGCATGACAAGATACATTCTCTCTGTACTTTATGCAAAAATACGCGGGCATAGAGTACCATGGATCATGAGAGAATCCAGGTAAAAAAAGCAGAGCTAGTTTACATTCATATGCAGATAGACCTGGAAATGCTTATTATGTTCCCTTGGCGCTGAACACAATCATCCCAAAGTATTAATCCCTACACTGACCCACACAAATCCTTATGGTTTCTCTCATAACATTCAGCTACATATGATCATGGTTTGGCCACATATCTGGTTTACTTCCCCATGCAAATGCTATACAGTGTAGAGCCTTCATTGTTTCTTACAATTGACGAATTTCCTCATGACAGTGACTTTGCTTTGTGTATGATGGGTATAGAAGGTGAACACAACATTATGGTAATCAGGTGCTGGGTTTTTTTTTTTTTGTTGTTGTTTTATTTTTTTTGTTGTTGTTGTTGTTTTTTTTTTTAAATCTAGTTTGTTGTCTTTCACTGCCATTGAACTGCCTCTTTATTCCTTGTCTAAGGCTATGCAAATGAACATAGCTTCTGTCAAAGAGGTCCATTCACTTCAGGTCTTTCCAATCTTTGAACATATCTTTCTATGCCTTAATTAAATACATTACTGTTCCTGAGAACTTCCTATTTTAACAACATGTTTTACTTCGCTAGAAATAAATAACCTCTAAGATAAGATCCTTCCAAACAGCTTCAAACACTCTTCCGTCTTCTTGACCAACCTAAATAATAGCATGTCATCTACAATTTTTGTCACCTTGTTTTTATGGCCACTTCTCCAGACTGTGAATAAATACATTTATCCACTTTTGTATCTGCAGATGTCCTGTGACACTTCACTGTTAAATTTCATACCATGCTGAAAATTGGCTTTATGCTTTTAATATTTTTTTCCTCCTTTCTCTCTGAAAAATTTCCCTTCCTTTATTTCTCTCTCCCTCCTTGTCTTTCTATGATTGTCCAATTCCCTCTCAACACACACAATCACAATTTTCTGGTTTCTTCAGAACTGTTCCTCAGCAGTGGACTGTTAAATTTAACAGGCTGGAGAGAAATCACTGGGATCACAGATACAATAAATTAACTTGTAACGTTGACACTTCCTATATCCACATATTGGATGCCTATAAAAAGACACCAATATGTGAGAAGGCTGGTTAATAAATGCCCTGGTTAATAACTGGCTACAAACTAGATCCATACTTGGTTCAATTAAACAGGTAAAAATCAGAAAGAATTTTAAACAAATGTAAGTAAACATTAAGGAACAACATTGTTCTCTAAATGCAGTGATGCTACTCATTTCTGATGTTCTGATTCCTTCTTTGAATTCATCCTTCACAGATTCAAGCACTGTATTTCCTAGCTCACTGCACCTCTACTTCTAAAAACACCAAATAAATTATTTCCTGGATTTTCCATTTCATTTCCAAATTCCTCAGCCTGAACATGTTTTGGGCATAAAGAGGTTACTGTTTCTTGAACTGTATACAAAAAGAACGGCCAATGTAAAAGCAAAGCTTCATTTACACCAAGAGGCAACCTTTGCCTTTGAGTGTGAACAGATACCCAGGGAAGCATGGAAAAACCACAGGTTTTCTTGAAACCAATTCCCATTTCCCAGCAATCTTTGCCTCACAGCCACCTGAGCTGGGAGCTGCAGCTAAACCTCCATGTTTAATTGCACTTTCTGAATCTGACAGGACTGGGCCTTTTTCCAGCCTGATTTTTTTCCCCTGTTACATTACCACCCTTGATATCCTGTGGTAGTAAGTTTCAAGTTGAATTATTCAACGCATCAAGTAAAAGAAAACAAACACCCTCCACCCCCAATCCTGCTATCTAATAATTTCACTATCCCTTATCTCATATATGATGAAAAAGAATCAATCGCTCTTTGCTTTCTTTAACCCACATATGATGTACCTGATTTCCTGTGACAGTTCCCTCCACCATCTTTTGAATTTATTTAGCCTCCCCATATGGGGAAGCCATCCATGGCTCTGGACCATCTGTATTTTTCCACTGATAGGAGGTGTGACGTGAATTTATGCCACTGAACAGTAATGTTGACTTTTTTGTTCTTTGTATGATTCTAATATAACAACATAGCATATCACTTTTTGACTTCCCCTGAATATTGAGTTTCAGAAAACAATGCAGAAGCACTACCCAAAAAGATGAACAAATTCAGAATCCATACCTGTATGCATGAAGTTATTTTTTCCATACTTTGCACATAATCTATTACTGTAAACAATTTTTATCAATGTATCAATAAGGTGTATTTCCAGAGAGAAAAGAAGCTCTTCTTATTAAGGCACCCAAACCATATTTAGATGATACAGAAGCCTAACCCAATTGTACCTCAAACTCTCTGAACAACTGTAAAATACTAATTTCTTCTGTGTCTCAGCCTTCTTCTATGCAACAGAAATAATAGAGATGCCTGTTACAAACAACCTTCCCCTGCCTCAAATAAGACATCTAGAGGAAAAGAAGAAATATGAAAAAGTTCTCCAGGCTAGAAGGTTATGCCATTTTTCCCCATCTCCACTTTTCTTGTAATCAAAATAAAATTAGAACATCAGCAACTACATTGCAGATAGACAGAAATTCAGGCATATGATTCTGGATTTCTGCCAGATAAAATTTATTTGAGGAAACCAGATGCTTTCTGCAATGAGTTTGTCAAAAATCCTACCTCTTCAGCAGAGATGAAAAGCACTGACAATGTTTTGATCACACATATTTATATGACAAATAATAAAAATGAGCTCGTTTCCCATACTGGAGATCAAGGAAGAATATTCAGACAGGTGAAACTCTGTTTCAATTCTTATGAGATTCACAGTGAAGGAGGCACATCTTATTAAATATTTGTTACACTTGAATAAAAAACATAATAATTAACTGGCATGCATTTAATTAACATAACAGTTGCCCAATTATATCAAAATGAAAAGTTAATTTGAGACACTTGAAGTACAAGAAGATTAAGGATAAAATATGAATACATATATCCTGCATCCTTAGTTTTAGGGACTGAGTGTGGAGGTGATATGTAGCAAATTAGCTCAATCAGAATTAGCAACTTAGAATTGGTAATAAAATATTCTTTCATCTGCATCTGACCATAGGAATCAAAAAATGTCAAACAGGAGACAGCCTAGGAAATTTCCTCTCCATTTAAAAAATAGAAAGCAGAAAGGGCACTCTACTATCTACCCCAATTCACAATACAGGCTATGTAATCTTCTCTCATTCCCTTGCACAACAGTACTGTATACAAAACAGGACCCATTTAAGGGGGAGTTTGCCATACAAAATTTTGTCTTTGGTTTTATTTTTTCTTTTCTTTTTTAAACTACGTATCTGTAAGGTTAAAAAGTCTCAACCAATAGGTCATCTTGCCAGGCTCTTGCTCCACTACTTGTCCTTTGATGTCCCTACTTCTAAGAACGTCATGCCTTCTCCTCCATACGGGTACCCAGGACGATCAAGATTTCTATTCTCTGGGACATCAAAGGCAGCATACTCATTTGAGAGGAGGTACTCCTGCTTAAGTCAGACTGGAAGGGTTTACAGCTAGTTCAGTGTAAGGAGTTTAATAATCATTCTCAGATCTACTGTTCTAGTTAAGCAGAGAAATCATTCCATTACAAAAGAAAGTTTGAATTCTAAGTTTCTGCACCTTTAGTGGGAAAAAATAAACGTCCCACTAAAAGTGATGCTATTATGAAAAATATACCAGCAGTGATCTTTATAAGGTGCAAATAGCATTGTAAATACCACTTAACAACGGTACAAGGTAAGCCCTTCAAACTTCGTTTAAAAATTACTTTTACTTAGATCCTATTTAAAGAAACATTTCAGAGTTGACTCAGTGACTACCAGTTCTCTGCTTTTTCCCCACTACTGAGCAGTATTATTGTTGTGCCTACCATTGTACTAGTAAGAAGATCTCACAATCATATTAGAGCCAACATAAACCACTGAAGAAAAGGTTAGCTCATTACCTGTTATATTGCAATAAACACGGAGTGGTCCAAGAGGTCCACTTCCATCAGAATCGATGTAGAAGAAACCTGATGTCTTCCCTTGGTGTCGATAAGCCTCACAAGATTGTTCATAGATAGCTTTAAAAAAGAGAGAGTGATTGTATCACAAAGAAGGAGAAAACATTCAGACACGTTTCATACATGAGTACTGTATTAATCACTGTCATACAATAAACAGTTGTTTCACTGCTAATTAGTATGTGAAAGATTTTACTGCCTTTGGACCCAAGCCCATGCTCAAAATTAGGCATGTAATCAACTACTTCCTTTAACTTAATTGATTCTGGTTTTAAAGATATATGCATTGGCCTTATTTTGGATTAAAGGATGTAAATACTTTAGTAAATGGATATGAACTTTCAAATGTACCACCATCAGGTTTTGGAGTGATATATATAAGCATCCACATAATGGTATTTCAAAGACATATGTGCATACACTTGTGTACATGATTTTCTACACAGGCATGTGCTCAAGTCTTGTCAACACAGATGATGCATTTTTAAGTTACCAACTTCCCTTCAGGATATTGGTAACAGTAGCTATAAGCCCCTACCACCATCTACTACCCAAACAAAAACAAGCCAAAAAAGCCATTGTTCCCTAGCAGAAAAACTCAAGCTCAGATATGGTCTCCATCCTTGGTGACATCTTTATGCTTTAGACCTATTCTTATGCAACCCTTTCTCTCTGCTTATCAGTGTTTTTCTTTTGGCAAATTAGTGCCCATGGAAATCAAAGCAGTTAATAAAACAAGCACAGCAGGTCACCACGGACAAGAACAGGAGGAAAAACTCCCACAGGCCAATACAGTTCCTTGTATTTTAGGCAATGTTTCAGGCAAGACACCATAACTGTCACTTCAGATGGGGCAAACAGAAAACTCCCCCAGACAGGCCGTTAGGTCATATCAGAAAGTCACATGTATGATCCTGGATCTTGAAGAACAGTAACCTTAAATCCCATTGCAGAAGGATTGATTTCTTTTTCCACCCACTTAAACACTTGATTATAATGACAAGGTTATTCTCCGTAGCAGCTTATGATTGTTCAACTAATTGTCAGCAAACACAATAAAACCCACAGATTGACTTAGCAGATAGCTCAAGACTTCCTTTTTTTTCCCTATGAGACAGCATTATTTGGAACACACAGTAGCTGAAACACAAGCAAACAGAACTATCCCTAATCTTTAAGTAAGCTTTTCAGTGCTACCAATAGCAGAACATATAGAATATATTTGGTCATCATCTTTGTCTACTGTGAGGACAAATCTATCTTTTTCTTATCCCCTAATTTTAAGAGGACATTTGGATACTATTGGCACATTCATAGAACACTCTACAGCACAGGACTTACACAGGCTGGGAGATAGGGGAACTTGTGAACAATACATTTGTTAGCCACTGCAAATTTTTTTTTCCAGGCCCCCTCAACTCTTCAGGTAGAAGAGCAACACAGTTAAACTTGATAAGGCATATCTGCTATATCAAGATCGTAAATACACCTGCAAAGTTCTCAGTGCTTTTCATCTGGAAGGACATTTGCAGACTGAGTGCAGGAAGAGCACTTCCTCACCACTTCTGAAATGCAGTCCTAGCCTCTGCTGCAGAAGGCAACAATCGCTCTGCACTAGCAGCAATAGTTCCTCATTTCTACTCCTGTGTGCACAGGGACTCACATTCCTCTTTGTCCCTCATTCCTTAAAAAGAGCTTCTCTAATAAATAAATAAATAAATAAATTACAGAAAGGCTTAAATAGTCAGCTTGAAGTAGCCTTGTCTGATTATTATTCTGAAGAATGTTATATTTCGCCACTCAGAATAGAATTTGGACATTTCTTCACTTCTGCCAACAAAACTGAATCACAGTTCTAGGATCTCTGATCCTAAACTGGCTACAAATTTATTAGAATCTCACCAGTAAATCACTTGTATCATTCACCAAAATATGCTCTTCCCTTGTACATTTCTCTCCTGACCAGACATCTTCAGCAGGCAGAACATCACTAAGTGCTAAATATACACAGCACTACCCTTCCCAAAGTTAAGAAGCTTCTTAAGGTACTCAGCACATGGTGAGACAGTGCTTTAATTAGTATCCATCCTATAATAAATAGAATTCAGAAAGCTTCTTCTGTACAGTTATTAGCCTAATGTAGAAAGCACTGTAGAAGTCCAGAAGATCTCTACATTCTCCCTCTGCTAGCTGGCCAGCAGTACATATTAAATGCAAATAAAATAAGATCCCCAAACCAGAACCTTTTCTTCAAATATTCACAACCTGCAGGGCTAACAGAGTCCCACAGACATCAAAGTGCTGACAAAAGCAATTAGGATATGGAGAGTCAAGAGAGAGAGTGTAAGAGGCAATTAAGTAAGCAATAAAGGAATCAAGTTTGATCAGTTTCCAAAGTTCTCAAATTGCAGTTCACTTAGTGAATTTACTGTCATCATCATTACAGGACACTATCTTGTCTCATTAGGGAACATGTCAATTGCGTCCCCTGAATTGTTTGCTGAGTATTTTTGAAGACAAAGGATGGTGCAAGGGGTAAAGACATAAAACTAATGACTAAAAGTCAGTGAACTGTCACAGCTAGAAACTCAGTCTTCATCACAAACTTTTTCTTAATAGGTGTTTTGCTTCTTCTTGATTGTCATTCTGGCTAGAGCCCAGATTTACTTATTTGAAATTACTAAGGAAAGATGTGAAGACTCAGCCATTAATAATGTGGTCAGATGCAAACAGAGATGATCACTCACCTTAAAATGGCCCCTTTGTCATTGCAACTTTGGGAAAAAAGGCTATATAGAGCTAGAAATCAGGCTAGGGGTGCTCAGCTGGTATAAATCTGAAAGGATGTACAAGCTTCAGTGAAACTACAGTTATGTCTGCCAGAAGAAAATCTATCCTGGTATGTTTTCCTTTTGGTTATATGAGAATTCCAGCAGTAAATACTAGGGAGTAACAAAAGAAGTGGGAAAAGGCTACAAACCTCAAGCTCTAGCACATAAAAAATACTCTAACTGTCATAACTTAGAGAAAAGGGGTTTTGGGGGACAGTTTATTTTGTGGCTGCAAGCTGAAAGTTTCACATCTGTATCTTAAGCATTTGGTACTGCATGCTTCTAGACTGGATGTGCCATTGCTTTTTGTCTGTCTTTTTGCTATTTTGTGCGGTATAATGCATCAATGAAAAACAGATATTTGTTTTCCAGTCAACTGACAGATGCTCCCACAGATGTTTCAAATGTACCATCCAGTCCAAGCTCTGCTCAATGTCTTTGCAGGCTGAGCTGACTGGTTTCAGAATTAAGTTATGCAACTCCAATTACTGAAAATGACTTGAAGCTGTCTTCACGGTCCAATGAAAGACAAGATCTCTTTGCAGTGACTCTTCTCTTTATAAAATTAGAAATATCATGCAAAAGTAAAAAATAATGAAGGTCAGATGTGACTGTTAAGACTCCAGAGCCTTAACTTTAAAAAGTGCCTTCATATTTATATTCCTATTTTTTCCAGACTTTGATACAGATGAAGACATGATCATTTTGGGAACAGTAGGAAAACCATTACTGTAGTTGTCATGAAAGAATCACCAACCGTTTATGCATGCAATAGGGCCTCACTTCCCAAAAGCAAGAACCAAGTGAAATTATGGAACTCTTGACAAATGCATGCATTTTAATGTCAAACAACATTTGCAGTAATTACACCTTTTTAATAAAGGAGAGGCATTCATCAGTTCATTCAGAGTAGAGGACATCAACAATTTTCAAGCATTATTTTAAAATTAATAATAAACACACAAAAATAGTGATTTTATTCCTTTCATGAGAAGCATTTTAGTAGTGTTTACGCTTCCATTTCTTCAAGTTTGTTTTCAATTTTAAAATGCTCTCCAAAATTGGACCAGAGCAACAAAAATAACGTTCTTTATAGGCTGCTCATGTGAAGCTTGCTTTCTCATTAAAGTGCTTCATTAAGCACTTTTTGAAAACATAATTTCAAAAATTAAACCTCTAAGTTGTCTTTTGTGTCAAAGAAGCAAGATCAGTTTTGCTTCTCTAACCCTCCCACACTTTTTTTTTGGACTAATTTTGATTTATGCCAGCCACTGAAGATAAAATTATAGTTTTCCACCAACATTTGTTTCACTGAGCCAAAACCACTGAAAATCACAGTTTATGAATTTCAGATCGTACTGTGCTTCTTCAGGCCCTTTTGGGAACAAGCTGCACTGCCATGCAGCAGTAGCACATCAGGTTCTGCCACCGAGTTTCTGCAGGCAGCCAGAATGAAGCTCTTTGCTTCACAGAGTTGCATTACACTAGCGCTCGACAGAAATAGATGTCAGCAGCACACATGAACCCACGCTCCCCCCCTGCAAGTATTGCCTGCACCTCACAGTCGGGTATGGCGGGTAAAAGCATTAGGATAAACTACAGTGTAAGGCAAAAGCCAAAGTGTAAAAGATGTCACATGCGAAGACTTTGGCTGGTGGGCTATCACTGGTAACAGTGGCTATTCCAGGAAGACAAACCAAGAAGCAGTGGGAGTCCAAGATCCCAGATTTAGTAAGGGAAACTGGTCATCAGAAATATCTGGTTTACTTGGTCCCAGAGACACTGGATGTCTTTTCTTCTCCTTCCCCTTTCCCGTCCTCCTTTCCCCACAGATCACTTATAAGCTTGTACTGTCATTTTTGCAGCTGCTCTTTAAGGATTTTTTTTAAAGGCTACTGCTGTGTTTCACAAAGAAATTGAAAATACTCCCAGAGCTAGCTACCGAAACTGATGCAGCCTGAGAATCTCATTCTTAACACCAAGAGCTGCTTTCCTAAGTACTATATGTGCTCTTGCCTAACCACTAGGATGAACAGTGCTGATGGTGTTCAGGCATGCACAATACTGACAGAATTCAAGATATCTATCTCATAACAGACTCTTATAATCCTCTGTGAAACACATATAACGCAATTTCTCCCTCAGGTATCTCTTTCAGCCTTAAGTATCTCAAATTAAACTAGCTATTCAGATCAACAACTCATCCCATCAGAGCATTCATTTTGAGCACTGCTTTACTTACTTATCATAATGGCCATCTTTTCTTTAGGTCTCATTTCTCATCCTCCCAGGTGCTTCAGAAAAGGTCTGTCAAACTTTGAGCAGCATTTACAAAATAAACACTTTATCTGCAGTTGGATCGACATCACACAGTTCTACAGGATGTCTTATATCATCTGGGATATAAAGATTCATAAGCTCAAATATCAAAACTATGGATGTGAAACATACACTTCCCATATAAGCCCCAAAACCATTACATCCCTACAGAAGCATGCTAGCAAAATGATAAATCCACACTTTGACTGATCAAGGTTCAAGCTATAGATCCATGATTCGGACTTCAGCATCAGAAAGGCATAAAGAGATTTTGATGTCATTAAAACAACGTTTTGACCTTTTGTGTGAAATCAGCTATAGAATGTCATTTTCTAATTCCTGCATCAAAACCCTTACAGCTGGTCAGCTAGAGCATACGCAGTAGCTCTCTATACCCTGCAGTCAGGTCCAACATGGCTGGGGTCCCTTTTAGCTTGGCTCTGCAATTGAAACTTCAGCCTTGATTCCATACGCTGCAGGCATTTGACAAGTTTTAAAAAAGAGCAGTTTCATCACTGTTCAGCTCTCTGAAGTATCTTGAACCTGTTAATCCAACTGTTTTAATTATAGTCCTTAAGCCAGAAAATAATGTACGCCTGCTGTAGCTGAAATCTTTAACATCATATGGCTGAGCACAAACATTCTCAATGTCAAATGTCTATTGTTTCCAATAAAACATCTTTTTATTCAGTTTTTCACTGATTAGCTGTACTTTACTGACATTTGTCTTCCAATCTTACTTTTACCCCAACCAGTTCATCTGCAGTCTCTGTGATAGCCTTCATTTAAGGACAAGTTTAACTGTTTCATTGTGGAGCTCCCTGGCAGATAAGCCTTTAGCTAGCCCCAGTTTCTCTGAGTGCTTAATGACTCTGATTCTTCTGCCCCCAAGTTCCTACCTTATAAAACTTCTCCTGTCTCTCACACCACTTTATTTTCCATCTCCAGTGCTATTTTGGCTTAAAAAAAAAAAAAAAAAAGACAAAAAAAAGACAAAAAAAAAAGACTGTTCTTTTTACAAAGACCTGAACTTCTGCAAAGAAACCCCAGGGAGCAATATATTTACAGCACCCTCTCTTCAATGAATAAATGAAGTAGTTATTCACCCAGTTAAGACTCAACCCTTATATTTAAAACAGTGTTGGCTGTTGGGCTCAATGCAAAGATTACAGTGATAACCAGGCTTCATTTTTCCTGTTGGGAGACCAGTCAAAGCAAACCTACCTCCCCTCTACCCAGAAGTACGTTACCAGCATAGATACAATCAAGAGCATAAATGCCAAATCAAAACCAATTTCTTTGGGGTTGTCTGTTTTTTGTTTGTGGGGTTTTTTTGGTGTTGGTTTTTTTTTTTGGTTTTGTTGTTTGGTTTTGTGTGTGTGTGTGTGTCTTTGGGTTTTTTTTCTGGCTTTTTGAAATTGAGCATACACTTTTTATTCCAAATACTCTGAGTTGGAGATTCAGACTTTGAACTACACTAGTCATGATTACCGAAATAAACCCTGTAGGATTGCTGTTTCTAGGTTGGATTCTCATAATCTAATCAAAATAGCTGATAATCTTAAATTTCTCAAAGGGAGATAACATTTTATGGTGATATAATAAATAAAGTACATTAAAGAGCCCTAAAGATCTTGAAATCTTGATTTCACTGGGAGGTGCTGACACTGTTCACCCACTAGCTAAAACACTGCAGCAAGATGAATGTTGCTTTTACCACCTTTAACAATTGCACGGTCATTAAAAATTGTATGCAGAATATTTACTACCAGGTCATTTGGGACTCAGTTCATTGCTTTGTAATTCTTTGCACCTTAGACACAAAGAGCAGTAATAATCCCTATAGCAATTATTAATATCGTGTCTTCTGAGGTTAAAACTTATGTACTGGTTAGACTGGAAA
The DNA here is from genome assembly GCA_017639245.1 of Myiopsitta monachus. NCBI lineage: Eukaryota > Metazoa > Chordata > Aves > Psittaciformes > Psittacidae > Myiopsitta > Myiopsitta monachus. The sequence goes on along the minus strand of CM029926.1, from coordinate 23,574,785 downwards.
GGCCAGTAAGAACTGGTGATTCTGTTGGGATTGTAACCAGCCATGGAATGACCTTGGACAAATTGCAATGCACAAATGCTGACACAGACCAAATTAAGCATTCTCACTAAAATGCTCAGAGCTCCTGAAGGCAGATTGGACATGACTGTTTCACCCTGTGCTTGTATACCTCAGGCCTGACAGATTTGTTCTTGCAGACTCGGAGTATGGATTTTTTCTAAATAACAAATAAAGCAATATGCAATGGGAGGTTTCTTCTTCTCGTTCCAATAGCAGAAGAATTAGTACCAGCAATGAACTCTGGGAATGATCGTCATTCTCACCCTTATAATACAATTGTCTTGTTAAATGCCAGAAAATGAAATCTGTGCTCTTGAAAACTGCATTTTGATAGCTCTGCTGCTGACAGACTAACGCAGTCTCTACTGTGATGTGCCTTGATGACAGATGGCTTATTTTCCCTTTTCAAAATATGGATTTACTCATCTGATAAAGAATGCATTATTTCCATAGATAGATTTAAAATAACTTTTACCACAGTGTCACCTAAATGGATGTTTGGGAGGAATCTTTCCATTACACATGGGGATTAGACAATTTCCTACTATCCATGCTAAGACTCCCCTTGGTTGAGGTATGAAAGGCCATGCCAGCCCGTCCTCCCCTGTCACTTCCCTGCTGAGGTTAGAAGGCAACTGTGTCAGTCATACACCCCAGTGGCCCTGTCCAGTGCTTATGCAGGGTGACCTGCAAGTCCTCCTGCTGCAAGAAAGCAGTCAGGGAGACCTACACCATTTTAAGAGTAATGTTGGAGGGAAAAGAGAAATCAAAGACTAGAAGGACACAGTGTAAAGCATAGTATTCCAGCATGGCTCTTGAAAGTACTGGTGTCCCTGTGGTGATGGTCACACCTGGTGCAGTCAGGGTTCAAAAGCAACTGAGCTAGTCCCACACATACTTTGTTCTGCAGTAAATTCCCAAAGAGGAATACTCTCTGTGTTATTCATAAGGAAATGTTGATCAAAGGGAAAAACTTTTTTTAAACGAACACCGCTGAGAAATGCAGATGTACAATTTACAGATACACAAACTGAAGGGAAAGTATTAATAAGACAGTAATTTATTACAAAATAAACAATGAAAATTCATATCCCAGCAACATGGTGTGAACAAAAATATGCAGGAACACTAAGTACAGTACTGAAGGCTTGATATGAATATTAAATGTGCTTTGTTTAGTCAAAGAACACCAATGTGTTTAAATACACATGGAAAAATCTTATTCCACGAATCTCAGACAGGAAAATTGACTACTCAGGACATGCAAATGACACGACTAGACTTATTGTTAGACATCTGGCAGCCTGAAAATCTCTGAACCTCATTCGCCCAGCCAGCAAACTGCACGCACATCTCCCCACCTTGGAACATGAGAGAATTACCAAATCCATGGCTGGCACTTTAAAATGCAGCTCCAGTACTGCTAACGATCTGGCTGAAGCCATATTAAGCTTTTCAGATCAAAAGTGATATATGCAGTAAGCATATTAATATTAAAAAATACATATTCAAAGCCTGAAGTTATGTTAAGTTTATGTCATATCAATGACTATATGACATTTCCATTATTGGATGTATCTTTCCTCCAGCAGTTACCCAGGCCAATAGGACACATGCTTGTATGTGCAAGATAGATCACACACCAAACCAAATATCCAGAATTTAATTACATTCTGTTAATTATCACCTTCCAAAGCTTTGGGACATGTTGACATCCCCAGAACAGGAGGAATAAACCCATTATTTTATATGTCTCATCATCTTTTATGTATGTTCAGCACTCTTCACAATAAAATAATACACCCAAGACTAAAGGCCATCTGAAAACTATCATATATAAAAATAATAGAAATACAGAAGGGGAAGATGAGGCTTTCTAAGGGACTAACATAACTCACAGAAAAGAGGAGATTACTAAACATTACCTTGCAATAAAGCTATAACATTCCGTATCTCAGGGCCATTTTACACTGGTCTACTGCTTTCACTATCACATGATAATTACAAGCAGAATTAATAGTACTAGAAAGATGACTATGCAGGTTTTAAACTATGACCTTCCAATTTAAAATATTTTGCATATATATATGACTGTAACTTTTGTTTCCCTCTGTTTCTCTCTCCCTCTCTCCCAGACGATAATTCTGGTCTAGCTTCAGTTCACTATTGTATGTCTAAGCTAAGACAGCCTCCCTCTATAGGTGACAGACACTGGCATGTTTCAGAGGTGGCCCATGAACTCACCTTGGACAACCTATCTCACAGTGACATTAATCAAGTTCTGAAAACAGCTCACACTCTGTTATATAGAGAAAGCAAGCACACTACTCTCTTAGATTAGATGTCACAGTATCAGCCAGCAAAACCAGATGAGCTGAATCCCACCCAGGCCTATTCCCCAAGCTGTGTACTAACATTAGTGTTTCTATCTAAAAGAGAAAAACAGAAAATAAACATTACATTATTATCTATTTTGCTATGGCTCACACAGATGATCACATATGACATCCTCTCTTATCTATCTGGATTAGACCAGACTACTCCAATACCTGATGGTAAGCAACCCACCACACTGCAGAAATGGGAAAAGTATTGATTGTTAAAAGGGCTTCAGCTGAGCTAATCTTTCAACTTATATAAATGCAAGCTGTGTGAAGCACATTTAAGAGATAAACCAAGATCAAACCCATGCATTTTATGGAATTGAAAAAAGATTGTGTCCTCAAAGCACTGTCTTAGCTAGAGATCAGCTCAAAGAGTGGTAAGCAAACAACAGTTTAAAAGGAAAGAATCCATACCATTTCAGTGCACAATATAGATCACATACAGTATACCTGCAAATGGGATCCTTTTCCCAACAGAGGTGGAGAAACTAAGGCACAACAGAATTCGTACATGAGCAAAAGCAACTCACCTACCATTGGCTTAATATCCGTCAGGGTTACTTCATGACTCCTTGTTTCCCCAAACTGTGGGCAGTGAACACCCTACCCAGAGACAGTAAGCACACATCCTGCATTTTCATTAAATGGAAATGCAAGGCCCTAGCACATGTTTTGCAGCTTCACAGCTACAGTTAGTAGAGTGATGAAAGCACAATTTCTAATCAGCACTGTGACTAGCCAGCAAGATGCGAATTGTATCGGAAGCTGGAATGAGAAGAGTTAGATTCAAACCCTCATTCCCCACTGGAAGAAAAAAAAAAAACCAAACAAAAAAACCCAAACAAACCAAAACCCCAAACAAAAACAAAACAAAACAAAAAAGACTTGGAAGGTATTGATAATATTGTACATGCGGCAGCTTGCAAAGGAAGATTAACTGCCACCAGAAAAATTGACTTATGCATCAGGCAATAACCTTTGCAAGCAAGAAACAACCGGTTTAGAAAACATTCAGACTCTTCCCATATGTTACTGAAACCCAGAAAACAACAGTGGGTTTTACCACTATTCTACCTGTATTTACAGCTAAACTCAGAGAAGAGGAAGAGAAGATAGGCAGGACCAGATGAGACTTCAGTTCATGAAACCTGTCTGCCACAGAATAGCTATTTAACAGGACATGAGCCTACACCCTTTCAGTGGTGGAACCTCATTGGGATCATGTAGATGGTCACAACTCCTGTAACAATTTAAGACCTTTCAGGATAAGAAGGGATTTTGAATTAACAGGAAAGTACCTGAGGTTTGCAGAAAATCAACTGCATTTAGGAAGATTATATTAAGGCCATGTCTAGACTCAGCAATTTCTTCATATGTGCCTTGAGATGTGCACTTTAGCTTCACCCACACATCTTGAATTTCAACTATACCCACTTTGAGTCACGACTGATACAATCTTGTCCCACATATCTGACATGGTCATGCAAACGTCCCAGCTGTGTCTTCTGTCAACTCACTGTTCTGCCCTAACACTGCTTACTTCCCCTCTGTTGTATCAAATGCAAACTATTTATCTTTGCTTTTCATGGCATATTTCCAACCTATCTACCTGTCATGACTAGCATTTGCCCTGTCAAAAATGTCAAACTCCTCTGGCCATAGCCTCATATTTGTCAAACCAGCACATTATTGCTTTCTCTCATGTCACACCTTCATGCCTGCAAGCATTCAATTTCTTCCGCTTTTTAATTTCTACTCTATGACTTTTTGTCTACAAGAAAGCCTAGCAATAATTATGTACCTGGTAGACTGAAAATGCCACCTGTGATGCTAATGAAGACTTTCTGGCACTCCATCACCTGCACCAGCATGGTTTTTTTCCCTCAAAAATTTAACTACAAACTCTCTGGAGAGATGATAGTTTATATTGTTACCTGTTCCTCACAGTGGGATTCAGTGTGGTCCACAAATATTTGCGAAGAAACCAGTAAGACAGCTTATGTATCAACCACAAAATGTACTTTAACACGTTACAGATGGTAGTAAGTTAAGGACAATATATCTTCAGATTTCAGTTCTTTAAATGGTTAAGTCTCTCACTCTAAGCTGGTAAAACATAAATCAATTAATTCTCATTTGCAAATGCATGTCCTGCAGTTAACTTCATGAAAGAATGACAAAGATTGGGTCTTTTTATGTTGCTCAACCAGTGGCACCCACCTCTTACAAACACCAAAAGATGAAAAACCAACACTAATGCAACTCAGAAACAAAATCCATGACACTGAAACTATTCACACTATGTCTGACTTGCAGCAGATTGCCAGTTAAATCTTTTCACTGTTGCTGTATGGACTTGTGTCTGAAGGGCAGTTTAATAAAAGAAATAGCATCTCCAAAGTAATACAAGTTCGATTTCAGGCTTATAAGTCTCAGTCTTCTAGAAAAAAATCAAAATCTGCCAAGAAAATGTTTCAGACCATAAGAAATTAGATGTTTTTCTTTGATAGAACTACATGGAATTACAATTCCATGATTGGAAGAGTTACCTGTACACTAAGGATGTTCAAGAGTTATGCTGTGATCCGATCTGCAGCTTTCATTCACCTGCTACAAGGTACTTCTGTACATCAGTCACTATCATCTGAAAGTGATAACATCTCTTGTTCTGCAGGTTTCTTATCAACAGTCTGCATTTACCCACTGGCTCTGAAATGGTTTCATTGCATATTTCAAGCACATGAATGCATCCCTCCAGACTAATGTTGCTGTTTATCAGCATTGCTTGGTTTACAGGGCATCTGGCTCTACAATCTAGCTGGAATCAAATTAGTTGCTGATAATATGGGTGTAAATAAGATGAGCAGCTGAATAGCTGTACATTACATGTGTGCATAGCTTGATTTGCTGGAAAGTCTTAACACAAGACCTTTCTGAGAAACTTTTTGGAACAGTTTTTTACACATCAGTGAACATAAATGTCTATAGCTACGAATGTGCCTTTGAGAGAACAGACTCAAGTTCACAGAACTGGGAGGCCGGACTAGCTCCGTGCAAAAGTCTATGAAGAAAACTGGTCATGAATCAATCCTCTGCAGTAATAAGATCCTTGGACCACCAGACACACCAAGCTGGCACAGACATAATAAGCCTCAGGCCCCAAGGTAATACCACAGTGCAGGTGTAGCCTAGAGTTTAGTGTCCCTAATCACCTTTGACAGCTAACAGCAACAGGTCTTTTCTTTCCCAAAGGAGCCTCCCCCTTCTCACCAACCTATTTGATCATCGAGTTTTGTACCAAAACCATCAGCTGGTGTAAATACACTGCTATGCCCTCAATCACTGCATGCACTCTGGGTTGGGGATTTTGAAGAGGGGTGATGCCTTTACAGCAACAAAAACATTAGACAAAAAGTTAAACTGTCTTTTCAAAACTACAAATTCAGCATTTTTCTTCCCATCTTGCATGTGGCTTGGCATGACTTCTGCACTAAAATTTAACTTCCTTTGTTTTTACAATGTAGGGTTCAGGTGACATATCTATGAATAGACCTCTCAACAGCCTCTCCTGTCAGCCGCAGACCCCACACCACAAATGATTTCACTGTTAATTAGTAATCCATTAAAGCCTTCAGAATTACAGTGTGGTTGCCAATATTCTCAGTTTCAAACCACTAAGTACCTTTTCTTCTCTTCTGCTTTTTAGCTTAACAGGGAAAAAATGGATTTCTCACTAATCTTTTCCTATCTGTGGTCTGAGTGCTCATCAAACACCTGGAGTGGGTATAGTTGTATTCCTGGAATTGTTCTTACTCACTCATTTTTTCTCTTTATTTCCAGTGCAGAACAGTAAGTTTACCTTCATTTGCTAACTGTTTTCCATTTTAGTCAGCTGTATGAACAGGTTTTACTTGGCTTCCTCTTTCTCTGTTTTTTATTAAAATTCACAATATGCTGTGCTTCTACAGTTTGACACTTGTTGGTTTTTAAACCCTTAAAACATTGTATTCCTTTTGCTGTGGATTTCAGTAGCTGAATGCTTCATATACTGCCACTTTTTTCAGATTTTGTATCAGCAAAATTCCAAAATCATAAGTTGTTGAAAACTGGGTTCTTGCAAAATGAACTTTTGGATAATCTAAAAGCAAAGGAGCCCATGGGTGCCAAAATCGATGTAGAGCCCCAAACACAACTCAGCCAGCCCAAATTCAGCTAAATGTCTGATGAGCAATATGTCTACCATATGTATGTAATATTAATGGATTTAAGATTCTCCAAATCAATGAGAGAAAAAAATGTTGAAAATTAGTTAAAATAATCTGGTTCTTTTCTTCAAAAAATGCAAATGGATTTCAGTGCTTTCCCAATCCAGTTATTGACCGGTTTGAATCATGTCAGGACATGCTACATCCTATAATATATGACCTCTCACAAAGCTCTAGTTTATGTGCAACTTGACATACCAGCTGTAGTAGAAAACACTGTATATGTGGGTTTACTTACAGTTATGACAGGTAGCTCCCATGTAGCCTGTATCATTACAATCACAGTAAAAGGTGGTCCAGGACTGAGAGCATTTTCCTCCGTGTTCACAGTAGTTGGGTAAACATCTAATTGGAGACAGTTTTAAAAAAAATGCAATTAATGGGCTGGAAAAAACAATTATAAAACTGTCTCAACTCCTCATTCAGGCAAGAGTTTCCCATGGCTGAATCAGTGTATAATACCTGAAATAATTATGTGTTCCTCGATCTGTGATTCACTTCAAAAAAGAGCACTGAAGCCAACAACATTTAATGTATCCAGCAAGTAGGTAAAGATTACTCTCCAAAAAACATTCCACTTGTCTTCCACTTGCTAGCAATTAAAGTGTCACAAACTTAGCAGGCACAGAAAAGGACAAGTAACAGTGAAAATTATATTGAAATCTTGTTTCACAGGAGAACCCCCTGTTCTTTGATTAAACAGGCATCATTGTTATCAAAACTAGGCTAAGTTACTTTTGTGGTAACACAAACAGCATAAAAATATCAGAAGTGAGAGGAAAAATATGCTTCAATTATGAATTCTGTACTCTCTTCTTTCTCTCATTTTAGTTGGTATGCCTCTAAAGTACTACTGTGAAGCAAATTATTAAAAGAAGAAAGAGGCACAATAGCATGTAGCTTGGGAAGTGAACAGAAGCAAAAGCTGTGGGAGATAAATTCAATATCCAGGACAAGAAGTGAATGCTGATCTGAACTACACTGGTATAAGCATGGGCAGTGCAATGGAGCTACACCATCCACCAGGGATAGTTTAATTTTTTGCTTTTTCAGTCCTTCTTTCCCCCTCCCACTTACTGTATATTAGATAATCTCTTTTATACTGCATGTCTGGCTTTTAAAAAATGAATAACTTGTTTATACCACTGATTCAATTGTGATCAGTGGGTAGACAGAAAAGAGACAATCAATTTCTCTCTTACACCCCAGCGCTCCATTAAGGTATGCTTTGCTGTAAATTGATCTTCAAACCCCTTTTTACAGCCCAGATGTTTCAATGGTATTAGTAATGAAGTCACTGATGCTACCTAGATTTGTATGAGCTGAGGACATGATTTTATTGTTGCTCATCTCATCTTTAGGTAATGTTTTTTGCATGTGCACTCAGTTCAGCTGTAATAATTATTTTTCTCCTTCTTAGTAGCTAGTGCAGTAATGTGTTACCAGCTGGGCTTAAACCACGACAGCATGTAAGTGTGCGTATTGCCTTTAACTGTGGCTTTCAGTCTGTTTCTTTTAGAATCTGTGCAATTAAAACATTTCATGCATGCAAGCAGAAAATCTGCATGTCACTAAAGACCACCATCTTCACGAGTCTCTCAAAGCCCTACCAGCCAAGCATTCATCAATTTACCTGAGACCAAGGCTGTTCAGAGCTGCCAAACAATGACAACCTAAAGAAACCTGTTTATGTGGACAGAGGCCTATCAGACTCACCTCTTGTCTCCAACAGGCAGTATGCAAGTATGTGCATACATACATACACTTGTCTAAGTGTGAGCCTGAGATTCATTCTAGAAGTCAGGTTTACTTTATCACAATTTACACCATCATATATCAAATTATGAAGATAACATAAAATATTAATATGAAAGATTAATTATTTTTATAATACTCCATTATTATAGTAATTATTTATTATTCAAACACCAGAGACATAAGGAATTTGAGAACAAAGTATGTTATTTATAACTATCTGTAACATCTTTTGAAACAAGTATAAGATATATTGGTCATATAAAAATAGTTTCCATGGCTTCTACTAATCACAGGGTTGAAGTACAAAATGAGGAAAGTGAATGGGAAGCACATGCCTGGTTTTCCAGCTCACCAGGGAGCTTTTTTCAGTGCTGTAGAGAACACAGAGGCACAGAATCACAGAATGGTTGGTGTTGGAAGTGCCATCTGAAGATCATCTAGTCCACTCCCTCTGCCGCCTCCCACCTGACAAAGCAGGTTCACCTACAGCAGGTTACACAGGAATGCATCCAGGTGTGTTTTGAGTATATTCAGAGAAGACTCCACAACCTCCCTGGGCAGCCTGTTCCAGCACTCGGGCACCTTTGAAATAAAGAAGTTCTTCCTTATGTTCATTTGGAACTTCCTGTGTTACTGTTTGTGCCTATTGCCCTGTATACCCTGTTGCTGGGCATCACTGACAAGAGTGTGGCCCCATCCTCTTGACATCCATGCTTAAGATATTTGTATGCATTGATCAGATCCCCTCTCAGTCTTCTCCAGGCTCAATAGGTCCGGCTCTCTAGCTTTTCCTCTTAAGAAAGATGCTCCTGTTCCTAAATGCATAACCCTCCACTGGACCCTCTCCAGTTGCACTTTGTCTTTCTTGAACTGCGAAGCACATAACTGAACACAATACTCCAGGTGAGGCTTCAGCAGGGCAGAGTAGAGTGGGTGGATTACCTCTCTTGACCTGCTGGCCACACTCCTCTTGATACATCCCAGGATACCATTGGCCTTATTGAACACAAGGGCACATTGCTAGCTCATGGTTAACTTGCTGTCCACCAGGACTGTCAGGTCCTTCTCTGCTGAGCTGCTTTCTAGCAGACCAATTCCTAACCTGTGCTGGTACGTGGGGTTATTCTTCCCTAGATGCAGAACCCTACACTTGCCTTTATCAACTTCATTAGATTCCTCTCTGCACAATCCTTAGCCTGCCTGGGTCTCGCTGAGCAGCAGCACAGCCTTCTCGTGTATCAGCCACTCTTCTCAGTTTTGTATCATCGGCAAACTTCCTGAGGGTACACTCTGTCCTTTCATCCAGATCACTGATGTGTAAGTTGAACAAGACTGGGCCCAATACTGTCCCATTGTACCTTTTAATGGTATGCCGGGAAATAACCTAACAGAGCCTAACACCTGGCTGCTACAGTGACAGCCTAGCCAGACCCTCTGCAATTACATCTACTCTTGGCAATGGTCAAGAGATTAGAGGCTTTGGGTTGATGCTGAAGAAAACAAAAGCAGCCTCTGATCTGAACCATCTATACTCTGCAGGAGTATGCCAGTTCCCTTGAACTAGCAACTCCCCAACAGCTTCATCCTAGAGGCTGCAGGAGAAGCAGTGTTTCAACAGCTCTGCGTGACATACATTAATTTTGCCTGTAAGAGCAGATTTGCTCATATCTGTGCTTTGGTCATGCGTGCCCTTGCCCCAGCATATTGCCTTTGCTTCTACTTGCTATTTGGTGACAAATGTTCGTTTATGTCCCCTGTACAACAGCAGTAGTTACATTCACTTCACAGGGTGCCGGGAACAAGAAATATCTGATGGTAATAAAGCTCTTTGGATGGGTAAAAGAACAGTACTATGTTATTAACATAATTTACATCATCAGTGTAATGGACAAACATGTTTTTTGCCTATTTTAAGCTATGTTTTATTAATTAACCCAATGCAGTAGAGCCAATTACTAGTCATTTGTGGTTTGCCAAAAGCCTGTGTCAGAGGCTTAGCCACATTTATTCCCTCAAAAGTTTTCTTTCAAAGGCTTTACAAAGTTGAAGGTCACTTTTCAATTCTACTTGTCTTACAAATGAAGACACTTTTTCTTCCAAAACAATGCACAAAACTCAAGTCAAGCTAGCCATGTAAGCTTTTAATAATATTCATAAATTCAGAATTAAACCTTTTTTTCTTCCTTAGTTTATTTGCTTTAATTAGCACCAACCACATTGATCTTGGTTTTGGTCAGATAACTAACCCTTCTAAGAGCTTATGAAACAAATTTCTTTGCAGCTCTAATAATTACCATAATCCCATTCTTGCTGAGCATTTGTGTCTTCATTATAAAATTTATCCTAATTGTCAGAGAACTCAAAATTAAGAAATAGCTATGATTAAAATTAACCAAGGCAAGGATAAATCACAGGTTGTTCCTTTTGCTAACTGTCCCGGATCCTCATGTTGAAGAATTTAAATTGATATAATTTAAAATTAATATTTCCATTCTAGTAGAATCAAGCAATTTTAGCAAAAAATGCAGTGGTATCACAGAAGGTTTCACAGACAAAAATTTGCAGCAGGCAGCCCCTGACCTATTTGGAATTCAAATGAACAAACAGATCAACTAATTTTGTTGTATCATAAATGGGACACTTAGAAATTTAATGATTTGCTTAAGACAGTTTGTGACAGACCAGCACTCCGATCTTCCAGGTTCCAGATAAATTCATAGAATATATTGTGGTGAATGAGTCTTATAAAAAAATTAATGAAGCAAATAAAATTTTCCTTCCTCTGGCCATGCTGGAAAATACAAAACTTAGCCATTCATCTAAGTGAGCAATATGCAGAGCCTGCACAAAAGCATTCACTGTCCTTAGATGAAACATTCACCTCCAAAACTGTATGTGTGCTTCCTCTGAATTCAAAGGACAAACTGCATAGGCATTAGAGTGCAAAATGTGGCCTTTTGATAGGAGCGATGAAGAAATAACAATGGCAAAATTACTTGAGTGGGAAGGCTGAAGGAGTTCTGCACATTTGATGTTACACTTGACTGGAAATAAACTTGGTACTTTCAATAAGAACCTCTCAGATATCACTACAGTCAGCACAACACATTCTGCCTGCACCACTCCTTATTCTTCTTAAATAAAGAGGGGGAAAAAAAACAAACCAAACAAACCTAACTATTCAGAGAGAACAGCATACAGTTCCTCAATATTAAGATTGTCAATATACATCATTTTGAGACAACCACTAAGTCCCCAAATCTCAACAATGACATAACAAGAAAACACATGACATACATTTTTTGATCAAGAGTTTGTCTGAACTTATCTCAAATTCATTTTATTTCATCATGTTTTCCTATTTATGGGCTGCAGCTATTTCATGTATAATTAACAAAATACAACATTTACAGCGATGAATACATATATGTATGATGAAACTCACAGTGTTACAGCCTACACTTTTCTTCAATAGAATGTCTTTGCACTAAATTCAAGAGATTGAGGCCAATTGCAACAGCGTGGATTTGGGCTCTGCACTGCTGAACTGTAAACCTGTGAAATTCCTTGACAAAAGTTATTTTGAATACAAGAAATGGGTTCAAGGGGAGACCAGGCAAATGTTTAGAAGAGAAATCCACCAATGTTACTACACTGACAACATGTAACAACTTCAGGGATTTACCAAGGGGAAAAAAAATGAAGATCAGAGAGCTTTAGAAAAGAAAGTACCACAGAAGCATATCCCAGTTTTATTTTGCCTTGGATGTCTGTGGCAAAATAGTGGGGCTAGATCTCCTTAACTATAGAGAAAAAAAAAAAGAGAACTTCCAGAATGAGAGGGAGGAAGGGAGCAAGAGTGAGTAATGTTAACACTCTCCAGATCTTTGGTATTCCTCAGCACACATTCTCTCCACATCAACACACCTTCCAAATTCTCCCTTGCAACTTTAGAAAACTCTCTTGCAACTTTTTAAAAGGTGTTGCGGCATACTTTAGTTTTGGGTTTTTTTTAAAGCCATCCATATTTTCTTCCCTAAATCTGTTATGTTATGAGAAGTCCCGGAATACAAACAGAACAAGAGCAATGTGAATAGACACGATTTTTCCTTTCCATGCTGGAAATCATTTACTTGATCACATTAAGTAGATGTAAAAGAAATCTAAAGGAAACAAAAAAGGCATTGTTGTAATTTTAATACTTTGTCACAAATTCCAGGTTTTCTTCTTTCTGAGATTTGTAAAACTTGATGACTGAACTTCTAAAACATATTATTATTTCCATTGTTGGCCACCTTGGGTCTCGGACTGCACCTTCATACTACTGCGAGACCAGCATTTTGAAGATCTGAACATTGGTACTAATCGCCCTCAGGCATGTGGCTGGGACAGAACTGTGGGAGAAGGTTGTGCTGGGATTGGCACAAGTGAAGGGAAAAGAAGCTGTTACCTACGAGTTAGATAAAAAGCTTTTTTTTTTTTTTTAAGGTTTGATTGCTTTGTTCTTAGAATACCTACATTTTTAATAGAGGCAAATGTGCTGACAGTTTGGCTTGGCATCAGCAAAAAGGATTTTATATAAATAAATCTGAAGATGAAAAATAGGAAACAAATAAACCATCCTGTACAGACAGCTGCTTCATTTAGAATCCATCATTTTACAAAGCAAAAGCTGAAAAGCCATCTGCAAAAACAAAACAAACAAACAATGACAGGATATTATATCCTACATACATTCCTGTAGTTGGCCTTTAATTTACCATGGGGGTTGCAGAATGTATGGGGTTGCACATCCCATACATTTTGACTCTAAAGGAATAGCAGTGGGGATGAACTATTCCATATTCAAGTTGGATTCTAAAAGTTGGGTCACTTAAGTAGCCCCCTATCAAACTTGAAGCCACCTTCTTTCTCCACATTCATTCAGGGCAAAATCCCCTCTCCAGCACTAGTGGGAAGTCCCTCCAACTCTTTATCAGACAAACTTCATCACTCTTCCTCATGTACAAATCGTTGCAGTTACAGGAAGGAGTTAATCCTTCTCAAACCCCTTACAGCATTTACTAAACACATTTCAAATGACCAGATCAGCACTGCTCTGCAGTGGCATCAGGTAAATGAGATTTAAATTCAGCACCAATTTCTTGCTTCAACTGAAAATAAATACAACTAACAAACTTATCTGGAAAAGAACAAGTCTAAATTAAAACACAATCTGTCTCAAAATCAGATGTGGTGATGTGAGCAGATGAATCTGAAGAAACTGTATTTTGTTCTGAAACACAGTATTTCTGCAGACCAAGCTCACCCTTCATGGGCATTGAATCGTTTTTTTGCAGCTGGTCTTGCATGTATGAAACAAATTCAGGGGAAAAAAAAGAGCCTTAAAAATAATGCAGGGCAGGCAAAACCAGTTTCTGGCATTCTCCAAATAACCTGAGCATTCCCTTTCATTTGCATTAAAGAAACATACAGAATAGAAAACTCCCCACTCTTCAGGGGTAGCATCTTCCACTGTAGCTGCCTATTTTTACATAGACTTTGCTCTGTACAAACATATCCTTGTTTTATAACTACCACAGAGCAAGTTCATCTGACAATACAAAGACCATATACCAGTTTAAGAGAAGAGAATTCTTTTAATTGTTTTTATTACACTTGTTAGTTGGCCTTAAGCTATCAGAGAGAAAAGCTCTGTCATTTCCTGCAATATCCAGCTACATTTAATCATTAAATTTAATCATCAATTAATTTTAATCATTTCCATACAAGGAGACTGGGGGATGGTCTTCAGAACTGCAGGGTTTTTAATTCCAACACCCAGGTTTTGGGTGGTCTGGTTTTGAATTTTTAAATCTTGCCCCATTTTTCTGCATCCTACCCCTCCACCCTGAAACCTGGGTGGTATTGAGGGGGTTTTCAAGACTTGTACTCTAAAATGAGCTATCTGCGATGATTTAATTATATTACTTAGCAGGTCTAATTTGTTATGTAGGTGCATAATTTTGGGAAGAATCCAAGGGGCTCTTCAACTCTTACAGAACATCATGTATTCTATTTCTAATACTATTTTTTCCACTATATATTGATCTTTACAAGGGATTAAGCCATTAAGATACCTTTTTCACCTTTTCCTTCCATGCCATGTAACATAAATTAGGTTTAAGATATTTTCCCCCTCCCATTTCCATATCATGATTTCCAGTGTTTGGCTTTGTTTTTAGCATAAAGAAAGTGGAAAAAGATACGTTCTGTAAGGACAATGTGATGAAAGAGGCATTTCTACCAATGTTGTAATTTTTGCTGTAAAAACACAAAGCAAATTGTCACTGTTTTAAAAAGCACCAACACAAGTATGAGAAAAGGAAAATTTTGAAAACCCGTCCATGATTTCCTTAATTAAAATAGAAACTGAAAGGAAACATGATGCTTCAGTGCTCCCTGTACTATTTGTAAACACGTCCACCAAAGTCTACATTTTACAACAGGTAAGAGACAAAAGGTGAGTGGGAAAAGACTGAAGCGATCCTTTTAAGGTGACACAAAAAATCAAAAGAACTCTAACCTGGACTAGCAGATGATTATAATTAGACACGACAGCCTCTCCTGTATGTAGCAGTTAATGAAAAAAATCTAGAAAAAGACCCAGGTATTCCAGCATCTGAAGTGTGCAGTTTAAATACTTTGTTTGGCTGATGATTGAGATATAGGTGGGCAATATTCAAATCTACTTTGGGATTTACCCAAGATCAGAAATGTTTTAAAATAGGACAGATGACATCTCCTATTACGTCTTCAAGTTGTTCCAGCTTTGATCACCATCTGAATTCAAGTGGTGTGATCTAAACCCATCAGACTCATTGCTATAAAACCAAGAAGGAAAACATCAAATGAGTTCCTGCAAAGAGAAAATAATCTGGACTATAAAATAACTGCCATTTCTGCTAAGAGGACACTAAATACTAAAACTATGAATACTAGAGAGAACAAAAAGAATGGATGCCAAATTGTGGGTGGTGGTTTGGTGATTTTGTTTTTTGCTTTTTTTTATCCTTTCTGCAATGCACTGCAGGTATTTATGTGGGGGTGAATGCAATAGTGTTTGCTTTTTAAATCCCAGCCTTAGACTGCAAAAAATAAAATTAAAACTCACTAGGCATAATTAGCCAGGGTATTTTCTCATTTGCATGACCACATTTGGGGAGGAGCTGAGGGAATCATAAAATTTGGCTTCTGCTGCAAGGAATATGTTAAATCTTAGAGATCTGGGAAATGCACAGAGACAATGCTTTCATCAGATTTATCCTAACACCCTTCACCTGCAATAGTAATTAATTTCCCAAAGGCTCATTTTAACAGTACAACACATGAAGCAATGTTAAGTTCAATACTGAAATAAAAGGAGGAAAAGGTAAAAAAAATATTATTTCTTGCAGGTAAAAACTTATAATAAAATCTAATGAAATCTACAAAACAAATAGACATAAAGCAAGATTTGAAAGGTCAGCTCCATTTAGCAAGAAAAAAGAACTCTTTAAGCTAATTTGTTTAGAAAATGTTACGAAGAATTTTCACAGATAAAACATGGGTAGGGATAAAAAGAGAGGGACTTAGGGTGCTATTTGTGCTTCATAACTCAAGTGGTGCGTACAGGGAAGCAAACTCATGAATCAACTCAGTATGCTTCTCCCTAATGAGGTAAACTGTTAATGCCAATCCCATAGCAGTGATTATTATGTATACCACATGCTGCTCTCTCCATTTTTATTTGCTAGGAGAACTGGAATATGCAGATGAATCTTGGTTTAATAAGGACAGCAATATCAGTGTGTGCTTGCATCTGCCTGCTGATGCTACAGAGATGAAACACTGATAGAATTCGTAAGAAAGTATCTGAGGTCAGGTTTGCATTCCTTATTGCAGACCTCTGGAACTCCCAGGATGTCCTGCAAGATGCGGCATCCATCCATCTGCCAAAGTGGATTAAACATGAAATTTTTATTTTTATTTCCCTCCTCCCCCAGGCCACTTAAGGGAACTGAAGTTCCCAGTGTTGTCCTTGACAAATACTGCCAGCATTTGCTGTAGCGAGGGCAGGGTGCCAGACAAGTAAAAATAGGACAACCCAGTCAAAGCTTCATCAGTGCAATATCAACAAGAACTGCAACAATCAGATTAAAGTACCCTAGCAGTTGTAGACAGCGAGAGCAATGCATGCAGATTATCTATGCATTCATGTAAAATTGAGTCTAAAGGAAAGCAGCCTCTGACTTCTGTCATAACTCGTTTATGAATAATGACAGGTTCAACACACAGATGGCCTTGTTAAACCCAAGACTACTTATTCTCATATACTGAAGCACAAATTGTGTATAGAACTCATGACAATATAACAATGCCTGTACAAACAGTTCTCCATCTGCCTTGACCCTACCTCTCTCCAGGTAAACTTCATTACCAAAACATCAACAGTTTCAGCCTGTGCAGAAATAACAGAAGCATATGAAATGTCAGTCTCCTTAACAGATCTTTCTCTGTCACTAGCCAACTTAAATACTACGCCCTTTGTGATGGGAGTTCAAAAGCATTAATGCAACCAACACCACTGCTAAGGATGTGTCTCCAGAGGATGTGCCACATCTAAGGATGTGCCTCAAAAACCTGGGGGAAACAACTATTTGTTTAGCACCATCTTAAGGGGTGAAGAACACTGTTTCCATACGAGGTGTTAAGTCAGAGGAAAATGAGGCCAGTTTTCCCCTTAGGACAGCTATTTGTCACACATTATCCCAACTGCAATGCCTCCTTAAGCACTTCCCTTTACAGAATTTACAGGTAGAGGGAACCACACCAGATCTTACCTCTTTGTGAGCGCACAGAGTTACAAAACTCCTGGAAATTGAGTTTTCTTCTCTGTGACTAATGTTGCAAAGCAGTTTGCCCCATTGCATGCAAGAAGTGGGTGAGATTAATCAGTCCATGCCTTCAGACTGCAGGCAAGACCTCAGCCCTTCCTGCTGTATTCCAAGGGGCCCATCTGCTGTAACAGCAGCCAGCCTTTCTCAGCCCAAGAGGAGCATCTGTGCCATATGATGAAGGGCTGGGAATCCACAGTGTTTCTGGACTGAGGTTTAATGATTTTCTGGCACATTTTCCTACTATCCATGGCAACTCTTGAGCTTCAGTATCTCTTGAGCCCACATTCCTGCATCTATTCTCTGAACAGGATGCCAACCGCAGCACACAATCAACTCAGCTTCAGGGCTGAAGCTAGTATTTCTAGTCACAAAATCTGGCATTCCAGCCAATTGCTGAATGGGAAATCCCAGATCTACTCAACAGTGTGGCCAAATTCTCAGCATCTGCGTATTTGTTTTCCTACCCATTTAATTTATTTTTAAATGAGAGGCTGCCTGAATTTCCCCCAAGCTACGTCTTCCATTGTTTGCCCGCACACACACAGACCCACACCCTCACAATTCCACTGCCACATAGGAAGAGAAAAACACAGAAAGTATTAGTACTTAGCAAAATTCAAACATTCCAACATATTTTTGAGATCAGCACAGCTATAGATGACCTTAAGGTCCTTTCCAACCCTAACATTCTATGATTCTATGACAAAATATTTTTTGATTTTGAACAGAAGAGGTACAAAGAGCTGCCTACAATGAAAATGATGTTTTTGAAAGAGTAAGAAATTTGGGCTTCCCAGTCCTAAGATTATCACCTCCTTGCAGACTTCAACACTGCCACTCTTCCAATTTCTTCACTCTGACAGTGTCACTGCAAAAATGCTGATGACATAAGTGTAAGAGCATCCCACTGAAAATTTTGCCAGCTTTCAGTAATCTGTGGTTTATGGATTCGTGTATGCTTTACTGGCTTTTTACTTTTTATCTGGCCTCTACAGCATCTAACAACAACCATTTGCTGCTGTGTAAGGTTTGAATGAGGAACAGCAAATTCTTGTTTATTATTAACCTCCTTCATGCTGCTCCTTTTCACACAACCCTGCCTCGCCCTCTCTTCTCAAGGCTGAAGAGTCCTAGCCTACTTAACCTTTCCCTGTAAAGAACAGTTTGTGGCACATAAAAGAACAGTGTCAGTTTTAGAAAGAGCTGTGAGGCCTGAATGGCAGACACATATAGTCACAGCTGCACACAGCACCACCTCTGAGTGACCCAGAGAGGGTGAACTTCTCAAAAAGGGCTGCTCAGGCCAAGGTTGAGGTCAGTGACTACAACCAACTGGATTCGTGCTTCATCTTTTAGCACTTGAAATAGATGTGACAGAATCAACACACAACTGTTGGGTTGATTTACTAAGAGGAAGATGTTCCTGTGCCTCAGTCCCCACATCCTCCTCACAGCTTACAAACTTAGAATCATAGAATCACAGAATAGTTAGGGTTGGAAAGGACCTTAAGATCATCCAGTTCCAACCCCCCTGCCATGGGCAGGGACACCTCACGCTAAACTATGCCACCCAAGACTCTGTCCAACCTGGCCTTGAATACCGTCAGCGATGGAGTATTCACAACTTCCCTGGGCAACCCATTACAGTGCCTCACCACCCTTACAGGAAAGAATTTCTTCCTTATATCCAATCTAAACTTCCCTGTTTAAGTTTGAACCTGTTACCCCTTTTCCTCTCATGAACAGCCCCTCATGAACAGTCCATCCCCAGCATCCCTTATAGGCCCCCTTCAGATACTGGAAGGCTGCTATGAGGTCTCCAAGCAGCCTTCTCTTCTCCAGGCTGAACAGTCCCAGCTTTCTCAGCCTATCTTCATACAGGAGGTACTACAGTCCCCTGATCATCCTCATGGCCCTCCTCTGGACTTGTTCCAACAGTTCCATGCCCTTTTTATGTTGAGGACACCAAAACGGCACACAATACTCCAAATGAGGTCTCCTGAGAGCAGAGTAGAGGGGCAGGATCACCTCCTTTGACCTGCTGGTCACACTCCTTTTGATGCAGCCCAGGATATGGTTGGCTTTCTGGGCTGCAAGCACAAACTGCCAACTCACATTCTCACCTATATTTTGACCACATCTGGAAGAGGGATAGACACCTCAGCTCCAAGAAGTCACGGGATCTTGTCAGAGCAGAGAGATAAGTAAAAGGGAATCAAATTACTCTTTATAAAAGAAAAATACACAGCCTGAACTGAACCATCATTCTAGATACCATGGAATGTGCAAAGAAAAAATTACAAGGAAAAACAGGGCAATAAACTCTGCAATCACAAAGTTTTAGCCTCCAATTATAAAAATGAATCACGCATTTTTAGAAGCAAAAAGCAAATCAGAGGAGTGACAAATTATTAGAAAGTGTAGCTCCTTCTTCCCTACTTCCTAACACTCCAAACTTAACATGCGCCCCAGGTTAAAAAAAAAAGCCACCAAACTTTTCCTATAGGTTACATGGTCCCTTCTCCTGCTGCAGCATTGCCTTGACTGTCTGAGTGATACATCTACCAAATGAGCTTTCCCACAGGTATCAGACATCCTGAGCTGAATTCCTGCAAGATATTTCCCACGTTTCAGGGTTTTGCTTTTTTTTTCTTAAGCAGTGTTATTGGCATTTCAGAACCCCTAAAGCAAGAACAAGACACAGTTATTTCAGCTGAAGGAGAAGCCTACGTGAATGCAACAGAATTGCACAGAGCTAGAGGGAACTCTGATCACTCAGTCCATGCTCATATCCCAGAGCAGGGTAACCTGTACCCATGTTTGTTATTTCTCACAGACTCACTTGAGCTGTTTGTAAAGCCTTCCAGTGACAGAGACTTGACAGTCTCCTCAAGCAGTCTATCCTGTGACTGCTTTCCTATATATCTTGGTTAGAAAAGATTGTTAGTCCCTTCTGCACTGCAGCAGCCTTTTAGCACCTGAAGACCATTATGCTGCTTCCCCTCAGTAATCTCATCTGGTTACAGAACCAGAACTTAAATAATCTAAGTTTTCTAGACCTATATTGTGTCTTTCCGTATAGGCAGGGCCATTCAAGAAACAGTTCAGGATCTGTATATGTTCTCAGAGAACAGACATTTAGAAGCATGACTGCAAATGAACCTAGGACAGCTAAATACCAAGTGGCAACCCTGGCTAATATTTACTTCACCATATTTGCTCATCCCTCTGCTGCTCCTCCCTCAGATGCATTTGCCCACATGTTTTGCTCACTTGCTCTGTTTTGTATTTCAGGATTTGTACAGTTGCCAATGACCCCCAATTTAAACCCAAATGTTGTAGATTCTAAGAGTTTGGTATTTTGGTGTCAATGCTATGGCTTAGAGGCCCTGCTTAGATGAAAGGAATGGAAGTAAGCATGTTAACCTTCTAAGCCAACAAGAGAAAATATTGCATGAAGAAAAAACTCTGCTGATCTGAGTATATGGCCCATCACAGTACTGAATAAACTTCAGGACAGAGAAACATTATTAGCACTGCAGAAACCAATGCTTGTTACCAGTGTTCTGAAGAAACAGGTTAGGATTTGTCAGTTTAAGAAGGCACAAGTAGACTCAACCCTCAATTCTACACACACAGTAGTCAGGGAAGGGAAGCACTGGCATCAATCTTGCGCCTTTCATCAGTGTTAAGAAGACTGAAAGAAGAGCTCTGCTCCAGCCACAATGCCCAGCTGGCTGCTGAACTAGATGAAGCTGTGATTTCTTACCCTGCTGAGTGATGCTTTTCCTCTCCTCTGACAGATGGACCCCATCAGCCACCAGTAGACCAGATTTCTCAAAGTCAGTCCCATGGACCCTGTAACTGTTTGTTGATTTGCCAGATTTGACTGACCCTTTCAAAACCCCTCCCTTTGACCTAGAAGACTGATGAAAAAGCTATCTTCACTCCAGAGTCCCTTAACACTGCTCCCAGGGCTCTGTAATCCTCCTTGATATCCCTAACCTATTTCCAGCAGGCTGTTTGACAGGGTTTGAAAACACTGTAACATACTGAGGAGGGACATTCATAAGTGAAAAAAACATTGGGAAAAATACATCCTTTTGTGGTTTTATTTTTTTTTTTCTCCTCTAAACCAGAATGTCCTGGGTTCAGCAGCAGCAGTCATTTTTCTCCCTCTTGGTAGCTGGTGCAGCACAGTGTTTTTGATCTTGGGCCTGGGAACAGTGCTGATAATACCAGTATTTTCAGTTACTGCTTGGTAATGTTTTGGTCTGACCAAGGACTTTCTGAGTCTCATGCTCTGCCAGGGAGGAGGGGAAGCTGGGAGGAAGCAGAGGCAGCACACCTGACCCAAACTGACCAAAGAGGTTATTCCATACCACAGCACATCATGTCCAGGATGTGAAAACAGAGAGCAGAGACCCAGAAAAGTGTGGTGGTGGATTGGGGGGTTTGCTGCTGGGGGGTGCACTGGCTGGGTCGGGCTTGGTGAGCAGTTGTATTCTCTTTCCTTGTATTTCTCTTGTATTATTACTGGTGGTAGCAGTAGTGATTTGTGTTATACCTTAGTTACTAAACTGTTCTTATCTCAACCTGTGGGAGTTGCATTCTTTCAATTCTCCTCCCCATCCCCCTGGGACTGGGGGAAGAAAGAGAGGGGAGTGAGTGAGAAAACTTCATTGGTTGACTGGGCTTAAACCGTGACACAGAAGTACTTGGGATGGTCTTTTCCCTAACACACTACCTGCAGGTAAAGAACAGGGAGACTGGCCATACACTTAAAGCCAGAGACTTAGTGGAACTCAAGAAATGTGTGAATCCCTTTTGACTTAAAACACCTGTGAGAAGCATCCAGACATCTCTTCTTTGTTAACTTTCTGCTCTGCACCATGCTATAAAGGGGAAATGCAAACATGCTGTAAGAAGCTGTGTTTTCTGACATTAACTTAAGTAAAGCAAACAACTCCCAATGTTCATATTCACTTTTAACCAACATGAAATCCTGAAAAGGCAACAAGAAAGAGGGATGAAATGAAATCTACTTCCTTTTAAATATGGAACAGACCTCTGTGTCTTAGCAGCATATTGTCTCATTTTTCCTTTACCTCTCATTGGAATAGAGAAAACTGCATTGCAGGCAGCAATGACCACTAACACTTCATAACAGGAGCAATGTAAGCAGCACGCTTTGCAACATCCTCAAAGAAGACTGAGCAATCTGTGTATTTGGACAACCACAACAAATATACACACTCCAAAGCAAAACAAAACAAAACAAACAAAACTTGATTAACAGTAGGCAGGCAGTGGCGATAATGCCAAGAGTCCTACACATGCATTGCTATAATAAAAATTGCTGCCTCCTACAGATTCTACTTTCATGTTCCATAAGGCATTGGGAAAAATTTTCAGGAACAGCTTTGACTTGAAAGAGATGAAGAAGGAAATAAGGCAATACTTCGTAGGTCTTGCGGAACAGATATAGCTCTGATATGAAAAGATGGGGGATGCCTTTTCTTGCACAGGATGTGTCACCTAAAGACAACCTGTGGGTAGCGTACAAAGAAATGGTAAATCAGAGACGTCTTCATATGCAGCAGCAGGAACATCAGTGAAGCTAGCATTGCTGTTGAGGGCTAGAAACAATCACTTAATAGGAGATGGTGCTAACTAACCTTCTTCCATCATCGGGACACTTTGCTGTGCTCAAATCACACTGAAAACACAGAAGTCATGAGTTTTCTGTGTGTTACCTGTTAAACACAGTTCTTAGAGATACATCCTGAACTGCCCACTCAACCAGGATCAGAGCAGCTGCTGGGTGGCTCTGTTAAAATTAAGAGGCTCATCACTTCATACAGGGAACCCTGGGAAGGGGGTGTGCATTTAAGGGTGCGCGTATATAATATGCTTACACAACTACATCTCTCTCAAAAACCCAGTTTATCTGAGCAAGAACTAAAACGCTGGTGTGTTATCAGCATTATACTCAGACTAACCCTAGAACACAGCATTATACCAGTTACTAGGAAGAAAATTAACTCTATCCTAGCTGAAACCAGGACACTATCAATCATAACTCCTATAGATCTACCTAGATTATATAGTACAGACACAGAAATTTAAGGCTGTCCAAAGAACTGCATCAGAAGAGAGTGCTTTAGTCTTGACCAGATCACATATAATTCTTACATTTGTGATAAACAAACGCCCATAGTATGGGGAACAAACAACAGGAATTAGAGATGTGTGCACGTCCAGGGAGATATGACATAATAGGTATCACTGAAATATGGCGGGATGGCTCCTAAGACTTGCGTGTTGGAATGGAAGGTTACAAGCTCCTTAAAAAAGACAGGCCTGGCAGATGGGGAGGGGAAGTTGCTATTTATGTTAGGGATAGGCTGGAGGGTATGGAACTCTGTATGGGGAGAGGTGAGCAGTCGACAGAGAGTTCGTGGGTCAGGGTTAAAGGGAGAACAGCGATGCGAGACATAACTGTAGAGATCTGTTACAGATTGCTTGACCAAGAGGACCGGGTGGATGAAGCGCTCTATAGACAGATAGGAACAGACTCACGCTTGCAGGCCCTTGTTCTCATGGGGGACTTCAACCACCCTGATATCTGTTGGAGGGGTGGTACAGCCGGGCACAAGCAATCCAGGAAGTTCCTCGATTGCGTGGAAGACAAATTTCTTCTGCAACTAATAGAGGAGCCAACAAGGAGATGTGCCATGCTTGACCTCGTCCTCACCAACAGGGAAGAGCTGGTTGGAAATGTGATGCTCCAGGGCAGCCTTGATTGCAGCGATCACGAGATGGTCAAATTCGAGATCCTCAGGACAGTGAGAAGAACGTGCAGCAAGCTCACTGCCCTGGACTTCAAGAGAGCAGACTTTGGCCTCTTCAGATACCTACTTAGTAAGGTTCCATGGGACATAGCCCTAGAGGGCAGGGGGGCCCAAGACTGTTGGTTGATATTCAAGGATCAGGAGCGTTGCATCCCAACTAGAAGGAAGTGCTGCAGGAGTGCCAGGAAACCTCCTTGGATAAATAAGGAACTGCTGAGGAAACTTCAAGGGGAAAAATGGGGCCTATATGTGGAAGCAAGGACAGGTGGCCTGGGAAGCATACAGGGATGTTGTCCAGGAAGCTAGGAAAGCTAAGGCCCACTTAGAATTAAACTTGGTTGGTGATGTTAAGGATAACAGGAAGGGATTCTGTAGGTACATCGTGAATAAAAGACAGGCTAGGGACAATGTGGGCCCTCTCCTGAAGCTATTGGGAGAACTGGCTACACTGGATTTAGAAAAGGCTGAGGATCTTAATGACTTCTTTGCCTTGGTCTTCACTGGCAAATGCTTTGACAACACCACCCAAGTCTTGAAAGGAAGACAAAGGGACTGTGAGAATGAAGATCTTGGGCCCACTGTAGGAGAGGATCTGCTTCAAGACCATCTTAGGAACTTGAATGTACACAAGTCCATGGGACATGATGAAATCCATCTCCGGGTCCTTGAAGGAGCTGGCAAATGAAGTTGCAAAGCCACTGCCCATCATTTTTGAAAAATCATGGCAGTCGGGTGAAGTTCCTGACAACTGGAAAAAGGGAAATATAACCCCCATTTTTCAAGAAGGGTCAAGAAGGGGAAAATGGATGACCTGGGGAACTACAGAGCAGTCAGCCTCACCTCTGTGCCTGGCAAAATCTGGGAGCAGATTCTCCTGGAAGGCATGCTGAGGCACATGAAAAACAACAAAGTGCTTGGTGACAGCCAGCATGGCTTCACTAAGGGGAAATCCTGCCTGACCAATCTGGTGGCCTTCTATGATGGGGCTACAGAACTGATGGACAGGGGTAGAGCAGCTGATGTCATCTACCTGGACTTACACAAAGCGGTTGACACTGTCCCACATGACATCCTTGTCCCTAAGTTGGAGAAACATCAATTTAATAGGGGGACCACTCGGTGGATAAAGAACTGGCTGGATGGCCGTGCACAAAGAGTTGTAGTCAATGTCTCAATGTCCAGATGGAGACCAGTAACGAGTGGTGTCCCTCAGGGATGGGTGTTGGGACCGGTCTTGCTCAACATCTTTGTCGGAGACATGGACAGTGGGATTGAGTGCACCCTCAGCAAGCTTGCTGATGACACCAGGCTGTGTGGTTAGTTGGATACGCTGAAGGGAAGGAATATCATCCAGAGGGACCTTGACACACTTGTGAGGTGGGCTGATGCCAACCTGATGAAGTTTAACCATGCCACGTGCAAGGTCCTACAGCTGGGTCAGAGCAATCCCAGGCACAGCTACAGGTTGGGCAGGGAAGAGATTCAGAGCAACTCTGCAGAGAAGGACTTGGGGGTGTTGGTCAATGAGAAAATGAATATGAGTTGGCAGTGTGCACTTGCAGCCCAGAAAGCCAACCATATCCTGAGCTGCATCAAAAAGAGAGTGACCAGCAGGTTGAGGGAGGTGATCCTGCCCCTCTACTCTGCTCTCAGGAGACCTCACTTGGAGTCTTGTGTGCAGTTCTGATGGCCTTAACATAAAAAGGATATGGAACTGTTGAAACAAGTCCAAAGGAGGGCCACGAGGATGATCAGGGGGCTGGAGCACCTCCTGTATGAAGATAGGCTGAGAAAGTTGGGGTTGTTCAGCCTGGAGAAGAGAAGGCTTTGTGGAGACCTCCTAGCAGCCTTCGAGTATCTGAAGGGGGGCCTATAAGGAATCTGGGGAGGAACTCTTCATCCGGGACTGTAACAGTAGGACAAGGGGTAACAGGTTAAGACTTAAACAGGGGAAGTTTATATTGGATATAAGGAGGAAGTTCTTTCCTGTAAGGGTGGTGAGGCACTGTAATGGGTTGCCCAGGGAAGTTGTGAATGCTCCATTGCTGGCGGTGTTCAAGGCTGGGTTGGACAGAATCTTGGGTGGCATAGTTTAGTGTGAGGTGTCCCTGCCCATGGCAGGGGGGTTGGAACTGGATGATCTTAAGGTCCTTTCCAACCCGAAATATTCTATGATATTTTCAAGGCAATGATTATGTAAAGTGCCACCATTCTTACTGTTTGGATACCTACCCTAAGGAATTGTATGCTACGATCACAGCCTGATGCTTGTTGTCCTTGAGATACTGAAGATGAGAAAGACACTGTAGTACCACAGATTTATGCTGTAGCCTGGACAATATAAGCACTCGAGACATCCCAAGGAACGTCTGCATCATACCAGAAGAGTTGTCTTCTTTTTCAACATACAAACATACAAGTTGCCTTTGAATGGTCCACTTGATCTGAAAGAATTTGTTTTTCCAACAAAACAGCAGAATTCTTTTTCTTAATTCTCAGGAAAGTTTACGTTTGGCGTCTTTTCATTAAACCAGCTACATCTATCAGTTCTGTCTACCATTTCAGGCATATCAATTCATGTCCTCCTGAATTAAGCATCATTAAACATGGAAAAACGTTTGATCAGCAGAGAAGGCATTTTCTCCATACAAGCTTACAAACATGAACATACAAAAAATGAGTACACAGCTCTCAGATAACAGGGGGTTTGCCCACTTTTCAAAAGACTGCAGTGCCAGGCAGATGATCATCCTACAGTAAGTAATGGAGAACGGCCTTCAGTTCCTCTTCTCTAAGCAACATTGAAAAAAAAACGTAAATGCATAAGCTCCTAATTCATTCCCAAACTATCCTTACGACTCCCTTAAGTATCTGAAACATGAAATTTCCAGCAATTACATTTTCAGAACTTAGCTAGATTTTAAAAAATAGCAAAAGCCAAAATAACCCTAAAACACAGTCCAAAACCAATATCAGAACCTATTAGTCCATGTGCTAGCTTCAAAGTAAACATTTGCTGAAATAATTCAGAAATATTTAGACACTAAAAAATCATAGGAAGAAAAGAACAAATTGTGAAATACTTAAAAAAAGAATTGTTATTTCTTCTGTAGTCTTTATGAGAAAATCTGGGTTTCCTGAGAGGTTTTAGCTTAGGAGGGATCCAGATCAGTATTTAAATTGTGTCTCTGGTAGATTCAGGCATTTCATCATTATATTGTCCTACTGAATGGGCAGTATGTCGTGTGAGGTGTATCATATCATCATTATAAAAGTGCTGTGCTCTAATGGCTAACAAGAAAAATTGTAAATGATCTACTTAAGTGAAAACAGCTAATATATTAGGTGGATGACACGTTCTGATGAATCAAATAATTTTTCCTTCTCTTTCATTTCCTCTAAAACTTCAAAGCAATCAGATGTTGTCTATATATAAAATTTAATCCTTTCACTGATCTGTAGTTTGATTGAATTTGCATACTCTATTTCCTACAAGTCAATCTGAAGACAGCCTCATGTAATTGAAACCATTTCCCCTCCTGTCCTCCTATCTTTGCTGTAATATTTTCTATTACTAGCTCTATTATAACTAATATCTGTAATGTTGGCAGATCAGAAATTTCATTTAACGCAACCTGTATTTATAAACCACTAGGATGAAAAAAGTAACAAATTCAAGAAAGAGGAAACAATAATTACCTGTCTTTGATGCCACACAGATCAATGTGTAAATCACTAAAATTCCCTAGGGAGCCTTGCTGAACTAAAATGAGGTCCCTGGGCTGGTTATCAATAAAGATGAGCCTCATACAGCCTTGAAAAGCAGTAATGGGATTTAAACATTGGGAATCGGTGAAATTGTCAGGGCACCCTGTGGGAAAAAGAGAAGAGACAATAATATGGGAATGTTCATCTATTTCTGCTGGGATTTCCTGATGCAAAAACTCAGAGACTAATTATTCCAAGTGCTTTCATTCCTTATGCTACACAGCCTTCTGTGTTATAAATCCTGCAGTAAGAAAGAAAGAAAAAAAAAGAGAGGGGAAAAAAGAGAGTATCCAGCCATTGGAAATATCAGAGTATGAGGTTTCATGTGTGCTAATCAAAATCAAAATGTGGGTTTTTTTCTCTTGTCTTTAAACTTCACAACTGATAGCAACTGAATCCCACAAAAAAAGCTATGTAAATTGTAAAATCATTATGAGATAAATTCTTCTGCTGAAGAAATATATACAGTAAATGGATGAAATTCTGTGGACAGTAAGCAGGAAAACCATTTGTATCTGATCTTCTTTAACATTTGGCCAGCTCTGAGATTCAAAGCCTCTTGTGCTTTCTCACTTAGTGCTGTATCCAGAGGGTTCATTGAGACCACAGCCTCACTATAGTAAGTGCTATACAGAAATCAATTAGATAAAAAGATATTTGATGGCACTCCCTTTATCTAAATTAACACTTGCACTGCAAAAAGCAGAAGGTAGTATTTTAAAAGACTGTTCTTTCAATTTTCAAAATCGAGCTAAATCTACATTCATCTCCACGAGAGAGTATCTTTGTAGATCTGAGCCACATGTCAATAAGCTCAGAAGCTTAAAGTCACAGAGCCTGATCAGGACAGTGATATCTACAGGAAGATAATACTAATAGTCCTCAAGACTTTTAACTAGAAAAAATCATTTGTGGCTAATGCAGCTAATGCAACTGTTGTATGTTTTGCCAGCTAGCTGTAAGTACCCATTAGCTACCACTACCATGAGTCCACTTCTACAGCTTTGTTAGCAGTTCTGTTCATTATCTCTCTGTCAGGGTTGACCAAGACCTTTCTATCTTCCCACAGTGCTGTATGACTTGCAGCTCCATAGAGGCTCTAAACCAAGTATTACGACATTTTCTGCTAGCTGCAGAGTGCCCCTGGGAAGACCTCAGTGGTGAAGCATCTGAGGATCTGTATCATGAAAACCTGTCCTGCATCTGTCTGAAACAACCTACCTCCAAAATAGTAGCTGTTCCCAGAGTAGATCCTCGAGGCAGTGGTTGCATGGCTAGCAGTGGCAACGTTGTTATCCAGTGTCAGGGTAATGCGATGTCTTCTGGCATCAATGTTAACAGAATGCCAAAGCCCATCATGGAGATTGGTGCCTGGCAAAAAACAAGTACTAAGAGTGAGGAAGGAGCTGCAGGAGATAACTGTGTTCTTCAAACCTCCTTTTGCTTCCAACTTGTGAACACAAATGTGCATTTAACTCCCAAAAAAGGGAGAACTGGCAACTGAAAAGAACTCATTACCTCTGGAAGCAATCTGGCATAGAAGGAAAGGCCCAAGAAAGTGAAAGCTTTTGAAAGCATTTAAGTGGGTCACCTCACATTTTAATCTAACCTGCTTCTGGCACTGCATCAAGCTATCTAGGCCCTTCATATTTCTGGTAGCACATTATTACCATTTTCTGGGTGCTTATGTCTATCTTTAGTCTGCTAGGACATGCTTGTAGATCACAGGAGTGCACAGAGAAGATGCCTGCTATGTTTCTGATATTAAACACATGCCTGAGATTGCAGAGGATTAGACTCGGTGAGATAGCCATACCCCATCTCAGGCTCCAGTATGAAACCTGACAAATTCCGGTGGGTATCAGTAGGATTTGTACTTCTTTAAAACCCTTGAGTGCTAAGTTAGCACACAGTCTTATTGACAGATGTACCAAAGCCTTTCTATACTGGATTTTGACATGGGTCTTGTGAGAGCTGGGATTGATGCTCTGACCAGGAATTCATAACGTACATGAGAGATTATGGTACTGGGTAGACTCTTTCTCTTCTAGACACATGTGCAAAGTGGGAAATAACCTTTTTGTTTCCTTATCCTGAAAATTAATGTCGCTGCGAAGAAACACCTCATTCTCTGTTCTGACAGTCACAAAAATCAGTGGGCAAGCTCCTGAGCTCACACACTGCGGCACAGATCAAAAGTAAACCTAATTCCAGTTTAAATATGCTGCCGTCAGACTGGAGTCACGGAGATCACATACAGACAACTAGTATTTACTCCCCTCCCTAATGGAATATTTTTTGTTAATGTAGCTTTCAGAAGAAACAAACGATCACTTAGAGACACAAAGAGGTGTGAGAACAGTTCAAAACAAAATTAAAAAAATTGTGGGTGTTACACTTATGAAAAGCCATTTCATTATGAATTCGAAAATGAGACAATTTCGACAGCAATGGCTGTTAACGCATTCACTATTTCCATAGAGTAAGAAGCTGGCTTCCCAGTAAAACTGGATTACTTTTCAACTAGAACAAGTCCATTTTGAAGTGAAATACATTGTTGAAGTTTGAAAAGATGTCAAAACAAAATAGGTCCCATTTGGGGCAAAAATAGGTCCATTCTTGAGCAAGCATGAGTTCATTGTCAGTACCTGACAGCTGCTGAGCATAGCACTTGCAATTTCTGCATATTTTCCATATGTAGGTAGGCCGTTTAGCAATGTTTTGGATAACACCAAAGGCTGGGCTCTGATTCATGATTTCAGAACTATATAAAAATGAATATGCCCATCCAAATATTGACATTGTCTCAGCTTTGTCAACAACAATTTAATCAGGACTGTAATAGAAGCTGGAAACTGAGTTTCAGCATTCAGTTGCAGGAAGCTAAGGCTGTAGTAACCTACACGAATAAGGATAGATGCAGGGCTGTCTCATTTTCTATCATACAGAGAAATGAAACGTGCACAAAGAACAGCTCCGCTTTGACAACTCTGTCAGATTTTACCTCTGCTTCTTTTAATAGACACATATGCCCTCTTTTAGTCTGCGCTGCGAATATTCTAATATTACGTATTTTTAAACAGTTGCTCTTTTAGAAAATATTGTTATTATTTAGTTCTATCTGAGTTCCATCAGTCTATTACTCATCCACCTTTGGATACAGATATTCAACCTATGCAGAAAATTAATTTCCCACTGTCCCACCCAACATGGTTGCTTAGCAGGAAGGGAAGTGCAGAATCCCTGGGCTAAGAACATTTCTATTTGGAACACTGGCATAGCCTATATAGGTCACACTCGAATGGCAGCTGGGCCACTCTGATCCTGCCTCTGTTGTACAGTCTGAAATTGTTTCCCTGTTGTCTCTGGGAGTGAATGCATAGCTGTTCTGGTAAGTGGTTACAAACAATTTTCCTTGAATTTTAAGTCAGACAAGCAACCCCATTTCATCCTGTTGCATCCCATCAGCTGCACTGCACAAAGCAATGTGCAAACTGGCTAAGGAGACCAATTGAGGGAGTGTGAAGAAAGGAAGCCCACGGTGAGTATCACTTCTGAGCATAGCATAGAGGGAGAACGTAAAACTAAGTCAGAGGAATAAAATCAGCCCTGAGTCTGCCTTCATTTGTACTGGGGAATGGTGCAACAGCTAAGCTGGCTCCTAGCTAACTTCAGCACAATCTCAGGACAGGAGACAGCAAAGTCTTCATGTGAGCTGACTGAAGAAAATTTAATGTGTCTGTTTAAGAACACAGAGGCTGAGCTAATTGTCAGGTAGACTGAATCTGGAGATCTCAGGATGCCAATTTTCCACACTTAGATCTAAATTAAGCTGCAGAGAGTGGTTCTACCACTGGAAAGCAAGAGAAGATTTGAAAAGAGAAAGGCATATTGGGTGCTTCCTTATTTCACCACCCTTTCATCATATGGGGTTAGACCTTTGCATTTTAAAGAGAGACATATAAGAGTAAACAAAAAATAAGTACCTTCAGTGATTTCCACTGGGTTCTCTGTCTCCTTCTGAATAAGTAGTGTCAATCTCCCACCATGGAGGTAAATCAAGAGAGGTCCTGAATTTTCAGACAATTCAGTGTACAGGAGTAAGCCATCTTTATTCCATGTTCGAAACTGGAAGCTGACTGACAAACCATCAATTTGAGGAGTGCCAGGTAGTAGCAAGTAGCTTTGACTGGTGCTGAGAAAGGTGATAGGAACAATCTGTGGTTCTGAGCAAGAAAATGTCACATTCCCCTGCAAATAATAGAAATCAAATATAATAAACATGATATTTTTTTTGGTCATCCAAAACATCCATAGTTAAATAAACTTCAGTGCCTAATGGCACTCAAGGCTGGAATAATGTCCCTTATCAAGTCAGACCATCTCAACATGGCAACATCTACATAGTGTTTCCCAAAACCTTCCATTCCACCTCAAGTTTAGCTTTATGTCAAGAAAATCAAACTCATTTGGGTCTATGCTGACTTCAGGAACTGACACTGAAGGAACAGTAAGTCCACAAGATGAGAAACTAATGTTCTGCATTGGCCATGCACTGATTTCTTTCAAATATAAGCCAAAAGGCAGCTGCTAATGTCAGGTTTCTGTGGGGTTTTTTTCCCATTCACACCAACGCAACATAACTTTAAAAGTAAAAACTTCCTCATCTACTTGAATCTACTACGTGAGGCAAACGACAAAGCAAATTTCCTGGGTTTATTTCAAATACTCAATATAGAACTTGTGGAAGCAGTACTCATATTTTCTTTTACCCAGAGTGACACAGCCTTGTGCTACTACAGATAACAAAAGTTCACTTAATACTACTAATATTACCACAAATAATTAAAAACAATTATTCTGAAATTACCTCAAAATTCATAAGGAAACTCGAAGAAAAAGTCACTTGAATACAGTACTTGTAGTTGGATGAAACAATAGTGAGATTTCCTGCTCAGTGCTAGGTCTCATGGTTTCCATGGGGCATTTTGAGAAATTATTAAAACATTAAATACACAGTAAGTGTGATGAAATCTAACACCCTTTCAATGACAAACACGGTTGATTACCTCAGTTATCCAGCCCTAAAATCTATGATGATATGTGCCCAGAAGAACAGCACATTTACTCAAAGCAGTCAGCAGAATCTGTACCAGCATGTATCACGGCAATTTGTAGAAGAAATTACTTCACTGTTTTGTTCAACCATTGTAGATGATTCAACCAGGTCATTCAAGCCATGTAAATAAAACCTTAGTAATATATAAAGCTGGCATGCATTAAAGAAGCCATGTCTTTTAAAGTCACTCAGAAGACTGTTGTAGCCAGCTAGCTTTGAACTCAGCTGTTTTGTAAAATACCAACTGGAATCTAATAAAACATTGAAGTAAAAGGCTTTTTCTATGATACGGCTTCTCATCAGAGTTAGTACCTCACTCTAACAGGATAATTATAATGAACAGCACTTGATGGATATGTAAGAAAGTTGCATAGTGCTTGGGGAATTCCTATCTGAAATCTCAGACAGCTAATGGAACTGTTCCCTATCACTTTCAAATGTCTTTCTAGTCTTTATTTTAAAATGTAAAATAAATAAAGTGCCAGAAAGAGAAATCACTGGCTGAAATAACCCTTGATAGATATGTATCTGTATCAAGCTATTTATTCATTTCCTACCCAGTTAGGTGCAGAACGGAACATATCACATTTAGCAGCAGCGAAAGGTATCCATGGGTATATCATGTTAGAATGAATTTTGAGATACAATCCAAAGCTTACCCAAACTCACCTGAACAGTCAGGTGGGAAGTAGGATCGAAATTTTCTCTCAACCTTTAAAGTGTTTTTACTACCTGATGGGTTTTGCCTGTGTAAGAGATGCCACAGTCTTTCTTTTTGTTATTACATTTCCACCTCCACTTTTAATTGAATTCATTACAAATTACAGAAAACAAAGGTGGCTAACTGCAGCAATATAAACAAATATAATTAACCTTATATATATAACCTTATAAAGGTTAAAAGTTTAGACATTTAAAATGCCAATGACAAATTTTCTTCAGAATTCTAGGCAATTACAGTGATTCCAGTAACACCACACAAAGTAGTAAGTAGTTTACAGAGCTTATACATACAACTGAGCTTTGGGGAATGTTCAAATATTGTCTGAGTCTGCACTCAAGTATCCAATTTGCTTCACTGGCAATGGAAGGCTGCAACAGAATGCAAGACTGCATTGCAAGGGGGAGGATTTGCAATGTTTGGATAGGATTTTTGCCTCAAAGGTTATTGTAGATTTTACTTACCAGCAGAACAAGCTATACCTAGACTGACTTAATGGTGCTGGAGATGGTGAATGTTAAGATGAAGAAACATGTTTGCAATGTACAACAAACTTTCAAAACCCCTTAAAATAAGCCAGTAAAGATCTTCTGTAGTCAATACAGTTCCAGCTGTTTGCAGCATCACTGTAGCAAATATTGGGTTTGAGTGGTAAGGTTTTGGAAGCAGGAGGCTACAGGGGTGTCTTCTGTGAGAAGCTGTTAGAAGCTTTCCCTCTGTCCAATGGAGACAATGCCAGTCAGCTCCAAGACAGATCCACCACTGTCCAAGGCTAAACCCATCACCAGTGGTGGTAGCACCTCTAGGATAACATAATAAAGGTGAGGGGAAACTACAACTGCAGCCAATGAGAGGGGTGAGAATATGCGAGGTCGTCAGCCCTGCAGACACCAAGGTCAGTGCAGGAGTGGAGGATGTGCTTCAGGTACCAGATCAGATTCCCCTCAAGCCCACAGCACAAACCATGGTGAAGCAGGCTGTGCCCCTGAAGCACATGGAAGTTCACAGTGGAGCAGATCTCTACCTGCAGCCCATAGAGGACCCCATGCTGAAGCAGGGCAATGCCTGAAGGAGGCTGTGAACCCAAGGGAAGCCTATGCTGGACCAAGCTCCTGTGGCCCTGCAGAGAGAGGAGCCCACACTGGAGCAGGTTTGCTCCAGGCTTTGTGACCCCACAAGGGACCCATGCTGGAGCAGTCTGTTCCTGAAGGGCCGTACCAGGTGGAAGGGACCCATGCTGGAGCAGTTCATGAAGAACTGAAGCCTGTGGGAAGGACTCACACTGGAGAAATTTGTGAGAAACTGTCCGTCGTGGGAGTGACCCCACACTGGAGCAGGGCAAGAGTATGAGGATTCCTACCCTGAGGAGGAGAAAGCAACAAAAACAATGTGTGATCAACTGACCACAGCCACCCATTCGCTGTCCTCATGCACAGCTCAGGGGGAGGTAGGTAGAGAAAATAAGGAGTAAATTTAAGCCTGAGAAGAAAGGAGGGGTGGGGGGAAGATGCTTCTAAGGGTTGGTTTTATTTATCATTATCCTACTCTGATTTGATTGGTAATAAACTAATTTCCCCAAGTTGAGTCTATTTTGCCTGTGATGGTAATTGATGAGTTACCTCTTCCTGTTCTTATCTCAAACCATAAGGCTTTCATTATATTCTCTCCCCCCTGTGCAGTAGAGGAGTGGAGTGACAGAGCAGCTTTGGTGGGCACCTGGTGTCCAGTCAGGGCCACCCCACCACATAAGGCCAAATTTCTGTCTGCTTCTGATATGAGGCCCTCAGCATGTGCTACTAGTCCCCTACCTAAATTTATGGATTACTTTGACCCCTTGAAAAATTTAGCAACACTCTAGGCATTCACACTAGCTAGTAATTCATGCCATCTGGGATCCACACAGAAGTCTTACACTGGAAGAGGAGCATCAAGGAGTAGTGACTGAAACAATGCTGGGACAGGCAGACTAGACATACTTGTCTCCTTCCAAGGTTAACCTGCTGAGGCTTCAAGCTCTGTAGCTTCTCCACTGACTACACTCAAGCAGAGCAGGCATGATCCCGCCTGCCACAAGAACAAGCAGGCGGGAACACATAAAGCCGGTGCTGTAGTTTTCTATGTACATGGGATTAAAGGTACACTTGGGGGATAGAAATGAGGCATGTTTGCCTTTTAGGGGGATTCTTCTGTTACTCATTCAAGAATTGAGACCTTCATGAGGTAAAGGCCATAACCCATTTTAGCCAGAGCTAAGAACTAGCAAGACAATTGGGAAAAAAAACCAAACACAACAAAACATTAAATAAACTAATCAATGCCATGGGAACTTAAATCAGTTCAACTGACTCATTTAGGAAAGAAACACTTTCTTAAAGCAGCATTCTAGAGCAAAAGCTTAATACATACCAAAAACAGTTGCTGATGTCCTTACACTGACCAACACTGTCTACCCTTCTGGAGACAGTAACATGAAAATTTGAAAGAGAAATACACAATGGTTACTTCAAAAAATGTTCATCCACTGAAGTGGGATAGGTTCCCATTACAAAGAGTGTTAAATTTGCCCCTAATTTTATTCACAAACTAATTATTCCAGTGGGTCTAAGTCAGAAAAGTAAACAGCTCTCCCTAAACCTGTATCTGATCAGGAGTGCTTTGCTTTAATTGGCAGCAGTTCTGGAACTCTCCAGGGTAAACACAAGACTTCTGGCAGACACTTGATTTTATAATTGAACCCAGTTTAACTGAAAAGTAAAAGCTCATTGGCTAGGAAATGGGATAAGAAGAGTGTAATCCCTAGAGAAAATAAAATAGCTTCTCAGCTCTACCCCACTGCTGGAAAATCCAGCTATCATGTGGCATTTAAGAATTTCACTGAGTCCATCATCTCCAGACTGATTAATGACTCCTCTAATAAACACTGAAATCTTTCCAAAAGAGTTCTTATTCTACTTTAAAGGCAAAGTGCATGTAGTAATAGGACATGGAGGAATGGCTCTAAACTGAAAGAGGGTAGGTTTAGATTAGATATTAGGAAGGTCTTTACTGTGAGAGTGGTGAGACACTGGAACAAGTTGACCATAAAAGCTGTGGCTGCCCCATCCCTGGAAGTGTTCAAGGCCAGGTTGGACAGGGCTTTGAGCAGCCTGATCTAGAAGAAGGTGTCCCTGCCCATGGCAGGGGGTTGGAACTAGGTGATCTTTAAGGTTCCCTCCAACTCAAAACATTCTATGAAGCTATAAATACAACAGAGTGGTGGGAGGAAGAAGGCGGGGAGTGAGCAAGTGGCTGCATGGTTCTGAGTTGCTGGCTGGGCTTAAACCATGACAGTTTATATTAAGATAATGTTTCTGTGTGAAAAAAAATATTTAACAAAAAAGAATGCTTTGAAAAAACTAAAACATTGTGATCATGACAGAATCAGGGATAAGATGCTTGGCTAGGTATTTCTGGATGTTCCTTATCACAGATGCCTAAGCTATGTCACTGGACAGAAGTGAAGCATTTTACCATTCTTAGGCTCACAGTAATGGTACATTATTGTTTCATCACATAGAGTGGTTTGGGTCGGAAAGGACATTAAGATCATCTAGTTCTAACACCCCTGCCATGGACAGGGACGCCTCACACTACACCACATAGCCCAAGGCTCTGTCCAGCCTGGCCACGAACACTGCCAGGGAAGGAGCATTTACCACTTTGAGCAACCTGTTCCAGTGCCTCACCACACTCACAGTAAAGAACTTCCTCCTTATATCCAATCTAAACTTCCCCCATTTAAGTTTTAACCTGTTACCCCTTGTCCTATTGTTGCAGTCCCTGATGAAGAGTCCCTCCCCAGCATCCCTATAGGCCCCCTTCAGATACTGGAAGGCTGCTATGAGGCCTCCATACAGTGGAGGTGTGAGGTCTCTTCTCCAGGATAAGCAGCCCTAACTTTGTCAGCCTGTCTTCATACACGAGGTGATCGAGCCCCCGATCATCCTCGTGGCCCTCCTCTGAGGTTGGAAGTACAATAGCTGAGAGTTGCTGACAAAAGATCAGAGCAAATTCTAAATAAATTCAAAATACAGACCTAATTTGGAAAATCATACATATTTTCCTCAGAGAGACAGACAAAGAGAAAACAAAAGGACAGAAGTAAACACAAGAAAAATGTAGACCACTTAATATTCTCCCTCTGTGGTGGGCTTACCTTGGCTGGACACCTGATGCCCATCAACTCTGTCACTCCCCTCTTCAACAGTAAAGTGAGGGAAAAAATAAGATGGAAAAAACCTCATTGGTCAAGATAAAGGCAGTTTAATAAAGCAAAGCAAAGACTGTGAGCTTCCCATCAGCAGTTATTGTCCAGCTGCTTATTGAGAAGTAGGGTTTCTGTATGCATAGCAGTTGTTCCAGAAGACAAACGTCACAATAACGAATGTGCCCCCTCCTCTTCCTTTCCCTTAGCTTTTATTGCTGAGCAGACGTCATATGGTATCCTTTTTGTTAGCTTGGGTCAGCTGTCCTGGCTGTGTTCCCACCCAAGATGTGAGGGGTAATGTTGGAAAGACAGCCTTGATGATGTGGGAGTGCTGCCCAGAAATAGCCAAAACATTTTCCAGCTACCAATCAAAGTATAACACTGTAAGGGCTGCTATGGGGAAATTAACTCCATCTCAGCCAGACACAATATACTCTCCTCCTCTGAATAACGAGCAGGAACGAAGCCAGCCTTCCAAATTCACCTTGCCAGAAGTGGGTGAGATAGGTGTCTTAGATCAAACTGGAAAATTAGCACAATCCAAGCCCAATTTTTGTTTGAGTTCAAGGTAAACTGATCTACAGCTTACTAGGGTTTATTACCTGGAACAAACACAGCTGCAAGGAGATTTTATTTTATCATTATTACAAAAACAGAGCCACATCTACCTTAAAATAGAAAAGTGCATGAAAAGCAATCCTTATCAGCATTTTTTGTGTGTGTGTTACTTTTTTATATTTTTCTCTTCTAAATTCTAATCATCTCTGTATCTTAGCACAACCCCAGATCAAGTGGTAGCTGCAAAATGCACAAACTAGGGGGTAAAAAAAAAAAAAAAGAAAAGGACATTTAAGCCTTGGCTTAACAGCAAATCACATGCTTCCCCATTTTCCTTATCCCCTGGTAACTCCTATGGCAGTAATTAGCCATCTTTCTTGCTCTCCTACGGGGATTAACAACCTTACCACCTCCCACCTTGAAACATCCTCCTCTTCTCAGCAGGTATTAACTATCCTATTCACTCAATTTGACTACCCAGATAATATATTAAATTAAGCTCTGAACAACAGTTTCTAACCTGTAATTTGCTGAATGTTGTTGACTCTCAAAAAGACCTTTGCTCAAAAACGTGTCCCTTTTTTTTTTCTGTATGTGAACTAGTCTTATTAAAAAAATAAAATGGTCTCTCTCCCGAAAGAATTGCTTCCCTTATGGTCATCACAACTATCAAATTTGTAACACAAAATTTCTACAGCAAGAAAAGGAGAGTTTATTATTGCTGCTACATGCTGGATGAAATATTTACAGACTGAAAGTCTTTAGAATTGTAAACAATGCCAACAGAACTCAAAAGAAAAACCGCATTTAAACTTTCAAAACCTTGATTGAGGTGACATACTGAATTTCTTTCAAAAGAAGCCTGCTATATCATTCACCAACAACAAAATGAGACCTTAAAATTAATTCTGTGTAAACTTTTTTACTATTTCACACTGCAGTTAGGATGTGAAGGAGACTCACCTGAAGATCCAGAGAGCAGATAGGAAGGCAGAAGATAACATAAAATTCATTTTTTTACAGGAACCAAGTATTTCTGGTATTTGAGTTCACATGTCTTATCTAAAGAACAGCAAATTCAGTTTGTGTATGACTCACTCTTTTATAAATAATTGCATAGAAGTTTTAAACTAATCCAACTTAGACCTATAGGAAGTTGTCACTAAATAGTTCCAACATTTTTTATTTATGATTCTTACAACCCGCAGTGCAAATGATGAAAGATATATCTAACTCCTGGTTCTCTAAATCCTAGTAGGGGCCTTCACAAATTACCAGCCCGACATTCACAGATATATCAACACTTGCAATAGCACTTTGGTAGAGTGAGATGTGCGTAGACAGGTAAACTCTTCTCAAGATGAAGGTATCTCAAATCAGCCTAATAAAATAGCATGTTTGGATTCTCTATAAAGAGAATGAATTATTAGTTTACATTCTCCTGTCACTAGATATCTTTCCTTGCTCTTTGATGCTGGCAATTGGTTATTTCCCTGAGGCACCACAGTGATGCATTTCCATGTCACTACATTCCTTACTGTGCTGAGCTGTCACTCCCAGACTCAACATGGCAGGCCAACATCGAAATTCAAGCATATCTGAGGGCTGACAAACTCTACCTTACAAATACCCTGCATTCCTCTCAAGTCACTGCAGGGTTTGCTTTGCAAAATAGAAATACAACCACAATTCTTATCAGCCAAATTTAATAGAAGGGAAAGCGGGATACGGTTTTCACCAGTTTGAGTCAGTAAGTAAGGTGGAGCATTGACAAGACCAAACGCAGCATTTCTTCGTAACTTCTTCATTTTTCTTTAGCTAGACAGCTGCTTCTTTTGGCATCGCAAATTCGTGACACATAAAAACACTTAAGAGCTTGGCCACAGATCACATTAGAGAAGTTTGTAAAGGTGCATCTGCATCTAGCAGTAAGTAAACACAGGTGGCCAGGATATTTTAGCTATTTTGAGGATGCTCTAGATATTTTTATCTTCACTACTCCCTCAGTGATATGTATTTAGCAGTTCTCAGTGGATTTCTCTTCCTGTTTTGTCCCATCTCTTTCTGCATCTACATACACCCTTAACAAGCAAAAAAACCCTTCAACAAGGACTTTACCATCACAGATATCAACAGGTCAAATATGCTTCTATGGAGGACAACTCCCCTTCTGCTTCTTGTAAATGTGGCTCCTACTGGCGTACCTCTCTGTCCCTAACAACTTGCCCAAGAAGCGCATCTTCTGTACAATTTCTCATAATGGGCAGTCTGCACTTCTTTTGTGCTGAGAAAACAGCTAGCAAATATGGCTGATCTTTAGATTATTATTTTAAGGCATATTCTGAGGTTTCCCAATGGTCCAGCCCTATGACCATAACAGCAGTAATTATAGAAATTTAACTTCTCATAACCTCTTGCAACTAAAACCAGAATTCTTTGGAGAGCAAATAAAAGATTCCCCATCATTTCTCCACACTCAGTGATCTAGGGCAAAAAACCCCACAAAATCACAAAACCCATCAGGACAGGATAGCCTGTCCAAATAGACAGGGCTGCCACATGGAGAGGTTAAGTATCAGGCAATATAAAAATGGAATTCTGAAGGCAAGTTTCAGTTCAAAGAGACAGACTGCCTAGTTATCTAGAGATGCCTTCTCAAGGGGATTTACTGCAAGTCTGACAACTGCAAATGTGTTACAGAAAAGAATAGACGGAATGATAATCACAGCCACCACCCAAGAGTATGATACACAGTACAGTTCCCTGTTATTGACAACCTGTAGTTTCTTCCTCTGACTTTAAATGCAGCTCATTTGGGACCATTATTTATATGGATGAAGAACTGCATAAGAGGAAGTCTATACCTCCAAAGCTGATGTATCATTCTCCTGCTTGTGTGAAAGATGGCAACAGTAAAAAAAAACAAAGTTAATGGGCGTAAAAACCCATAAGTTTGACTCACTGACTGTATCAACATTTACAAAGGCGCAGAGGATGAAGCCAAGACTGAGTGTTAAAGTCTGCCTCCCTTCTGGAGGAAAAAAAAAAATGGTTTTCTAATCCCAAATTGGCCAGTTTGTCCTCAAATATCTTCTGTTAGGAGACAAAGGTATTTTGGGGACTAACAACACAGAGTCATCTCTGGTGATCTCCCGTTTGTGGGGAGGGAACACAAGTGCACAACGCGTTCTTGCAAAAAGTGGTTCCAAGGCCCTGCCATATTTCATTATTATTCTGTGCTGTTCCTCTCATGCATTTCCACTGCAGACAGCCTTAGTAACAAAGATGTGAAGCAGAGAAGCTCATAGCTCCCTGGGGATATAGATTCTCAATGAACTTTGAGTAAAAGCATTTAGTACAGAAGTCTGGCAGGCAAAAGACTATGTTTAGTAAGAACAAGTTATTTTAATTTGAGCAAGTAAATTGCTAAGGAGTGGAGAAGAGAAGGAAAACGAGAGAGTGAGATCAGCCTATGAAAACTGGAAGTACCCAAGAGTTGTTGGAGGAGATAAATAGCTGTGATGGAAAGGATGTTGGAAAACAACAGATTTACAGGGGCCGTTTCCTATAAAAGGAAGTTCATCTAAGATTCTGAGGAGTTGTGAGTGTGGCAACCTTTCCACGCACTTTGCATACACAAGTGTCACAGACACAGCACATAACAATTCGTAAATCTTCCAAAATGCAGTACAGCAGCCAGCCTTTGAAAACTATTGCATAAAACCCATCACTTCTGTGAGGCAGACTGAATAATGGGGG
Source organism: Myiopsitta monachus (assembly GCA_017639245.1). Classification (NCBI taxonomy): domain Eukaryota; kingdom Metazoa; phylum Chordata; class Aves; order Psittaciformes; family Psittacidae; genus Myiopsitta; species Myiopsitta monachus. The sequence continues at coordinate 23,532,375 of CM029926.1, read as the reverse complement.
CACATCCCCACTACCTTAAATTGACGAAAGGAGCAAGATTTCTAGACTTTCAATCTAGCATTGGCTGAATCCAGTACTGTGATAACAGTTTCATTGCTCATGGCCACGTTAACCCAGACAATATCCTTCAGAGAAAAAGTGCATTACAAAGTTTTTCTTCTCCCCTTTAAGAAGGCTTTCCCATTACCCAGTGGGCAAAACAACCATTTAATGACCTAAGAAGCAGACCAGGGGACTTTACTCCCCTTAGAAAGTAAGCTGAGGGGTAGAGCAATGTAACACATTTGGTAAAATTTGTGCCATAGAGTCCTGAGTCAGAACAGTCAAACTTGAGGTTATTAAAGCAAATTCTTCAGTCCAAGGCTAGGTGAGCATCCCTAAGGCAGTCCTGACTGCAAAGAACACAATGTGGGACTTCCCACCTTCCCATTTTCCATTTCCCTGTATATTCAGCTTCACCCTAGGCAGGGAAAGTGAGAAAAGGAAGGACATCTTGTGATTTTCTGGTTTGCTTGGTTGCTTCTTCCGTCTGTTCATACACATTACTACAAACTAGAGAAGCAGTTTCACCTCCACATTCTCCACAGTACTAGCCAAAAGGCATATATCAAAGCATGGTGCAGGAGTGAAGCACAAGGTAAACAAAGCACTGAATTATTTACAATTTATCAAGGCTGCAGAGGAGTATACTGTTCCGTCTTCTTATGAAAGAAAATGTCCTTTATTTTGCTCATGATATATTTAAATATATCTGTAATTTTAGGACATTTTTGTGATTTGAATATATATTTTTGTTTTATGTTAGCAGGCTGGATAAGACAACAGTTCCTTTTGCTTTACCTCCACCAGCACACGGTTAGAGACACTAGTACCAAGTCAATGGTTCTCAGAACTGCCAATACACTGAACATAAGGAGCAGCACAAAGGAAAACATTTCCAGTACTAAAAGAAACGTTTATTCTTCTCTACAATACCAACTCAAATAGCAGAGTAAAATTTTGCTACTACTGTACTACCCAACAGCGATGGAGAGTTGTTCAGAAAATACAATTTTTGAGTTGATCAGAAAAAAACCAAAAGTGTCTATGAATTACATCATGCTACCAAAAAAAGATACATTTTAATCCTGCAAAAAGAATTTAAAAGTTTCTCCAAACAAATTCTAATGCACTTGGAAAGTCAGAGGAATGTATTAATTTCCACATGTGTCTTTCAATAGCTCCCACCACATCCGTCAGTGCTGGCAGGTGTTAGCCTCAGCAATATCATTTTAACAAGCTAATTATGCCCATAGCTAACTAAATCTGAACTCCACTCATTCAGTGCACCCAGCAGCACCAGCATCATGGAAGTAAGAAAGCAAGCATACATTATTGTCTCTTACCACAGTATAGATCTGAGGTTTGCGCCTTTTTGCTAGGTCAATTATATTGACTCCATTGTAATAAAGGTTCTCAATGCATCCATGGAAATTTTTCCTCTGGAAGGTTCCTGGTTTTCCTGGGACAGGAATGCCTCCGAAACTGAGCTTTTGGAAGGAATAAGAAGAGTATTTTGTTATCACGCTAAATGCAAGAGGGCAGAGCCCCCCTCCACAGCCAGCTGGGATATTATCTGAGAACCAAGTCACATTAACAGCATCATCTTGGAGCACAAAGCAGGGCCTGGTTGCCCAACTGGGGAATTACAGGCCACACAGCATTACAGCTGTTGGAGAAATGCTGCTGCCACAGACAGCTTACTCATTTGGAAACAACTTTAAAGAGCCTTGACACACCACTTCACCAACCTAGTACCACCAGCCCTCCCTTCCCCAAATCACAGGGTTATGTTCAAATGGTCTCCAGCCCATAGCCCCCACCGGCCTGCAAGCTGCCACCCAGTAAGCAGACCACGGTGACCAGGAATTGCTGAGCAATGGGGGAATAAACTCTTCCCACTCATAGAGCACTGGATTTGCCTTGAGCTGGAATCACCCCCTTCCACGAAGCATGTATCTGAACAGTTCTGGTTTCAGCCAGTTGAGGGTAGTATCACACACACAAACTACCCCATTTGCACCTTGCAATGGTTTTCCTTTCATTTCCCTGTGCTTGGTCTTTCCAATATATGCACGTGGTATATGGGACAGAGCAGTGTAATGGAAAAGTTATGCAGGTTACACATTTAAAAAACCTGCTGTGCTGTTGTACAAGTATTGAAAGATGTTAGTATTGTGCAGATTACAGCCTGTCCTTAACGGAGGGCTGAAAGCCCTGAGAGAACAAAAAGCCTAATTAAAAAAAAAGCTCCCAAAATCATCGGAGCATATTTATGTTAGATGACAGATTTCTCATAAGCTCCACTGACCTTTTTGGCAAAGTCATACTGGTGGTACTGCTGAGCTTGTATTTATTTTGCCATTGCAGCCATCAGCATAATGAGTGATACAGTACAAGTTGGGATCCTGCAGCCACCACCCTTCACAGTGCTTCCAGCACATCAGGAGCTGTGCTGCAATCCTGCAGCATCCACTACAGCAAGGGCATGTACTGCTGTGCACCACTGGTTACGCGGTGATTATTGCTGGAACCTGCTCAGCCTTATTCCTTTGTCATGACTCCTAATGTCTCATCTCAGCTCATTCTTACAAAAATAAAGGGCAATTTGGAATTTTTTAACTTCCACTCCAACTAACATGCTGGGATACACAACCAAATGAAACCTCCCTGGATAACCTTGAAAGCACTTCTTTGAAAAGAAGTCCTTAATGAACTTGCAACTCAGTTGTACTAATTGATCACTTCAGAGAAATAAAGAGTGAACAGACTCCTACTTTACATCACTTTCAGTTTTCTTATTGGCAATGCTTTTTTTTCAAGTAAAAATCATTAGTTCTTCCTTAACACACCGGACTTTCCTTCTTTCATGTTCTGTTCTTTCAGTCTCCTGCTTAGGGACTCTGTACTGGGTTTCAAAACCAAAAGAAAAATCAATATCAATTATGCCACTGCATTATTAAGAAAACAGTTTCCTTTGTGATTAGTAATAATTTTCATTACCAAACTAATAGCTTTATTACCCTCATCAAGGCCTTTAATCCCTAAATTGTGCCAAGATAAACTTTCAGTGGACTATTGCTGCAATGTTCAATTGAAAGATTGCCTTGGTGCAAATAGAAAGAAAGTATATTGTATGAAAAATTAAGCACTAGGGGCCAAGACTGAGTGCCACAGAGGTCAGTGGTGATACTGATTTATACCACCTGAAGATCTTCTCTACCATGTTCCCTGTTTTGGAATATGTGGAAGAATTTTCTGCAAATTACCCTGGAGCTAGAGTTTTCCCTAATTGGCATCAATCTTCTATCTGGAAGCAAAGAATTGTATTACTTTGAAATTAAGAAAGCTGATGACTCAAAGATGGCTTTTCTCAACTCCATCTTATAAGCAGTTACAGTTTTAGCCCTTACTTGTTCAGTCTGAAGCTGTTCCAGAATCTCACTGCTCGAATGTGCTAACCTTACTAAATGTACTCGTGATCTGGTAGAGCAGTGCCAAGGGACAGATATCACTCTCTCCACTCTGCTTTGTGAAATGCAAAGAAGAGAATTTCACCTGGAACACGAGAAGAGCAGAAAGCAGGCACCTGACACTGCTGAGCTGTCTGCTTTTGTCCCTTGGGCATGCTGGGAATTGATTCTTTCCAGAGAAATGAATCCAAAGTGCAGAGGGGAAAATCATGGTCTCTTAAGCAATGAACCATGCCAACTCAACACATCCAGACAGGTTGATGGCACTGACTGTGCAAGCATGACCCCATGCCTTGTGGGCCAGCAAGATTCAGTAGACAAGTGCATGGGGATAAAAATGAACATGGATAATATGCACACAGGTATGCACTGGTGAAGGGGGACAGATGAGGAGCTGCCTTGCATATAGATATGATGATATAAAAGTTTTTTAAGGCGTTTTTTTTACTGTCTATCAGCCATGAGCACTGAAATATGCCGAAGTGATATAAACTGCACCCTGCCACACCTTGGCCTCACCACAGGGAAGCACACCAGCCTCAGGTTTTATGGACAGGCAGGTTATTTCTCTGCTCTGTTCTCCCTTGGCTGAGCTGTGCGGAGGAATGGCTCAATGAGAGAGGGCATGTTAGCATGACTGAGCTGCTCATGTCAGACGAGTTAGCAAGAGTAAGGACTCGAGTTGTATAGGCCTCTGACTGGGCCGCTTAAAGCTGCTGACACAGCTGCTGATGAAGTAAGGCTAGAGCAACCTTGGGCATATATACAATGTTACACTATAATACAATGTGGTAGTCAGTAAGACAGGATCTTGAGTAGGGCAGACACCACAGGAATGTTGAAACTATCTACTCTTGTAACTGTAGTGGTTGAATCGCTTATTGTTGTAATAACCAATGACTAAACTATTGCTGACACTTGGCTAAAAGATGTATCCAATGAGGTATTTGCTGAATGCTTTAGTGTTTCTGAGCCCGCTAGCTAATCTACAACCTATAATGAGCTCGCTTTTGTACTATGCATGAGGCTAATTAAAATGAGTATAATAGTTGGTGTGGTAGTAATAAAGTTTGAGGTTTGTCGATCACTCGTATCGAGTGCTTCATTCCTCCCGCCAATTCGCAACAGAGCTGCTCTGGCTCCCTAGACCAGGATGCTCCGGATTACAACTCTAGATGTGAAGGGACCTGCATCAGAGCTGGTTGTCTTGACAGTCATGTTCAGGGTCTTCCTAATGGGAAGACAGTGGACTTTCCCTTCTTATCTCTATGTGGAGAGGTGAAATCCAAGCAAGCGGTGGCTGGATATAAGCACAACTCAGACCTGGTGTCCCTATGGTTATGTCAATCGGATGCAGGAATGACACAGAATGATCTCATTAAAATCATACTGGAGATGGTAGCACAGCACCTCTCCCTAAAGTGCAGTTGCTCCCTGAAGCTTGAACTAGAACCCAGGCTATACCTTTTAGTTTAGCTCAAGCTCTGCCATAATTTGAAGTGTAAACATAATCTAATGTGTATTTGTCCAGAGACTGGCCATTTTCTGAGACTATCATGTATAAATTGCACTGATACAGTCTTATGTTTGTTAACTACGAAAGCAGCTGTCTTGGAATGAACTACTGAACAAAGAAATGACCTTTGCTGAAACAGACAGCTCACAGGGTGGTTATTTTTCTTCACATTCATTTCATAGCTATTCAGCTTCTTCTCCCAGGTTATAACCTAAAGGGCTTTACACACCTCATAATCAATATCCAAGTGATCTGAATCCCCCTTCGTTCGGAAATGCTGGGTGTGCTTGTCCACCGTGAAGTTTACTTGCTTGTTGAAGCGCTCTATGAGAACCGAGTGCCAGTGCTGGTCATCCAGGAGGCTGCCCAGGGTGACAGATGTGTGACTGTTACTGAACTGCAGGTTGGAGTCCCCTGAAGGGGCAGAGACAGGCAGAAGACACCAGAGTTACCACCAAGCCCTTAACTGTAGCATGGGGACTCAAGAGGCATACAGAACAGTGCTTCTAGATGCAAACTGAAGCTCTGCCCATCAGAAACAGACCCTTGTCAAAACTTGCTTTAGATTCTTTGGACCTCTTATTCATATGCGTATGTATATGCACATGAAGATGCACACACACTGTTTTTTTTCCCTGAAATACTTATGATGAACCAAGAGGTTTTCCTGATGCTGCTCCCCACATTGCAGTATGTAGGGGATGGCTGCTCTGCCTGTGCCCTTGGTTCTATTACTCATTTGAGGCCCTGGTGTTCTAACAGCAACCTTCAGGCTGCACAAATATCTCTTGTCTGTTCACTCACATTAACAGACCACTCCCAACACTTCTGTATCAACTATGTGATTTCTGTATTTTAACAAGAAAAATGCACCTGTCCATTTTCAGGGAAAAAAGGCCACAGGTCAGTGGAGCAACGTGAATACAAGTGTTTTGTTCAGCTCTAATAGATATTTAATCTATTGTCCTAAATCTCCAGGAATTTAGATCAAGAGTCATAAAAATATTTAGGCTCTAACCCTGGTAATTTCAAGTACTCTTCTGTTTTCTAGCTGACTACATGTCTGAACACTTCTGAGCCTCTCTTTGAAAGGGAGTATGTGTCCTTTCTTATATTCCCGCAGATGGAGATAACACATGCTCCACAACTATCTGACAAGTTGTGTATTTACAACAGCATCCCTTTGGAAGAAGTAACATAGCGTATTTAACTATACTATACCCTTATCCTAGTATGAAACATTGGTAAGAAGAAGACAAATCAATGGAGACATTAAGAGGCTTGGGATGTAGCTACTTGGTTCAAGTAACATCTGAATACCAAATCAGAAAAATGCTGCATTATCATTTCTACGCTTGAACGAACTAAATAAACAAACAAAAAGAAAGAAAGAAAATACTAGTTGGAGACTAAACAATTAATGAGCTTATGTAAAAATGAAATTCAAGAGCTGTGGAAAATTGTTACTGATATTTAAAACAAACATAATTAGGCACGAGGGGAAAAATGCAGAAAAAAATATCTATGAATTCTGTTTTAGTACCCACTAGTTTATGATTTCTTTTAATTCCCCAAATCATAAACAGTGGACTGAGATATTGCACCGTAGACTGCTTTATCTGCTCTAGGCAAACTTCTTAAAGTGCCCTGGCATTGCTAGTCAGAGATCTGTCCCTGCTAATACAGTACATTTCTAGATGCTACATCTCACACTTTTATTAAAAACAGACTTGACAGTCTAAGCACCATGTTCTGCATGACATCAGCCAAGTCTATTTTCTTTTGCTTCCCCTACCACCTCCTCTTATGAGTATTAAAGCTGTGGGCTGTCCAAGGCACACGGCATGTCTTCTTGATCTCAGCTGGAGTTTCTATATACTGCCTAATATAAATAACAAATTTATAAAAGCAACCAAGATAATCTTTGTTACAGCAAATGTGAACAAATAATCCTAATGACCCTTACCCAGGTTGATGTGCAAGGAGAGCTTCCCTTTCTGCAGTTCCAAGGTAATGTAGTCTCCACGCTGTCCTTCTCCATGGAATAAGACACCATCCCCCTGCATGCTCTTAAACTTCAAAGAGACCACATCTTTGAATGTGCTCATAAGTTTCTGATTGAACCTGTAGAGGAGTGAACTTCTGCCATTGAAGTCTGCAACATCTGACTCTGGGAGAAAGAAGATGGCAAAATGAAAAGGAGTGCATCAGGAGAGGGACTGTATTTTTTCAGGATCTTTTCAAGCATCACTTGCAGTCAGGTTTTCTCAGAAGCATACATCCACAGGACGTATTCACCAGCTTAGTCAGTATGTGGATGTATGAGGCATCTGGGCCACCATATTTCACCCGTTTCTATATGGGGAATGGGAACACTAGGATAAAACCAGAACTCCTCTGCACTTGTCTTCCTCTCTCACATGCACGACTGCTTTCTCACTCAACTTTTTAGGGCAGAACAGGTGCCATACTCAGATCTCAGAACATCCCTTAACACATTTACTGTTTGTCTCAAACACATCCAGTATGTTATTCATTACTTCGAACACTTAATTTCTCACCCCACTTTTTGTAGCTTCACAAGCATCTATTGAGCTGTTTCTGTGTGTCTGCCATGCCTGCATCCACCTCTGCGTCTAAATAAGCATCATCTTGGCCTCTGAGGGTTGGCTGCTTATTTGAGATGGTCATTTATCAAGCATTTTTCTGCATACATATTGTCTAAGCTGGCAGAAATAGCCAAATATCAATTCAAAAAGCTTTTGAAGGGATTTCATGGGAACTGGGTATCTAAACTGATTATACACCTTTGAAAATCCTATTAGAAACATATTTCCCTCTTTAGCCAGCCTTTAAAACCTAATCACTGTGACAGAAAACAAGCTTTTAATTCTTCAGTTGCAATTAGTATTTCCTTTGGCAGCAGCAGCTAGCAGCACTCTTTGCTTTATAAAGTAGTATTTTAAACAAAACATATTTTTAATAAACTTTTTTAAAATATTTATATACACATATATATATATAACCAGAACACTTGAACTAATACACTGTATTCAAACATGTGACTGACATCTGTAAACTCAATTCCAATTTCTATCCAAAAGCAAGCTGGCACTTGTAAATAAGTCGTATGTCAATTGGCATTTCCTGTTGTGAAGAAAAGTATTAAAATTCAAGAACACCAGACGATGAAGAATCTGAACAAGGGTTTATTAAGCTACGTAACTACTTTGATCATGCCTAAAGACAAAAAAAAAAACTTTTATAGTAACCAAGAAGAGCACAGACTACCTTTATTTGCAAACCACATTTTAATGATAATCTACAGCTATCAGCTTTCCATTTTCTTTTATAAACTGAAATGTCTGTATGCAAAACAAGATTTCCAGGCCAGCAACTACACTGTGATTGAAGTTGGTGATTTAAGTCACCTAAGCTCCCTTAACTTAAGAGTTCTTCTACCTTTTTAAGCATTGATGGTAGCTTCATTTGCTCCTCTCTAAAACCAGAAATAATAAGGGTTGGGGGTTTCCTCACTTATTAATTTTCTTCTTTTATTATTTTTTTCTAACCGGACCAAGATTTAAAGAGGTTTGCAATTAAAATTATTATAAGCTCAAAAATAAAAGACCTGTTAATGATGTATTACCATGCAAACTAACATCAATAACTTCTGCATGTCAGTATGACAGTTTGTACAGAAGTTTGACAGCAGACTTACAAATTTGTAGGGAGTTCAAGATTTAAATCTGAAATTAAATTCTACCACTCCAAGACTGATTACGTTCTAAATCGGAAGGTAACTAATTATTTCTTATAAGAATAAAACTACAAAGAAATTCAACCCTGGGAAAGATTCACTCCAGAATAAACTAAGACCAACTTCTTACCTGTGATGTCAGAATTATAACAAGCTGTTTAGCATCATATGTGGCACATTTGATAGCTTAGGAAGCATTATGAATACAAAAGTATTCACTTCATCTGCTTTTACTGTTTTATTTTACTTCTGAATTACGCGTTCAGAAACAGCTTCTTCAGAATTGCCGATTTCTCTCTATTGACACCTTGACAGCCAGTTTCTATAAAGGGATTTAAATTCATAGTTTCGTTCTTATGAACTTCCCCTAGCTACATTAAACACTTCAATTTATTTAAAGTTAATTGCAAGTGTTATCATAAAAATGGTTTCATTTTAACACAGGCAGAAATTAGGAAATAGCTTATAAAGAAGTTAGTCTTTGATTTCCAGTACATTTTCCAGTCAAAGTTGATTTTCCTCTTGGTTCTCAAAAACAAAGATAATGTAAGAGAGCAGTGATTCAATGTTGCCATAATAGCAGCCTTTTCTTCTTTTTCTTCTTAAAATACAAGCATTCAACCAGTCTAAATTCACACTTCAGTCCTTGTTCACACTAAGCCTCAGCATAACACACAATTCTTGAAGAGTTCTACCACCAACATTTACAGAGTATAACACAAAGGACAACCTGGTTTTGAAAGGTTGTGCTCCACTAATTATCAGTTGAAGGTACACTGGCCAGTAAACAGCCCTGAAAAACATGGGAATATGTCAAGTAAATGCTAACACTGGCAGCCAAAAATCATTACTGGCAGTTTGCATAACAACAAATAGTAGTCTTCTTGTTAGAAATTGAAAGATACGGCACAATTCTAATACAGTCACTCCAGAAAACTGGCTTGTTTATTTAGTCCATTTATGTCCATAATCCACTTGCAGCAAGAGCACAAGAATAAGAAGCATTGTGAGTTTCAGAAACCCTGTAGGAATAACAAATTAAAACACAACATGTGGTTTCATTCTGCGCTGCCCTCTAATTTACTTACACTCCTTGAAGATAGACTTCACTCATTCGGGGTGCTTTTCTACACTGTCCTTAAAAACAAGTCTACAAAACTCATCAAAAGTGTTATCAGGCAAAAGACAGTTCTTTCATGCTATTCTCCACTGACCAACAAGTCAAACAGATGTCTCTGCTGTACATACATACGTAATCATTTAGGCTGTAAAAGACCTTATTAAGATCATTGAGTCCAACCATTAACTTAGAACCGCATGTCCACCATCAACCCCCATCTACAACCTCCAGGGATGATAACTTCCCTGAGCAGCCTGTTTCAATGCTTGACAACTCTTTGCTTGGTACTTGAGATAAGAGACCAACCCTCACCTCGCTAAAACCTCCTTTCAGATAGTTGTAGAGAGCAAGAAGGTCTCCCTTGAGCCTCCTTTTCCTCAGACTAAACAGCTCCAGTTCTGTCAGCCACTCTTCCTGAGACTTGTGCTTCATGGCTTCATTGCCTTCACCAGCTTCATTGCTTTTCTCTAGCACCTCAGGGTCTTTCTTGTAGTGAGGGGACCAAAACTGAATACAGAATTGAGATGCGACCTCACCAGTGCAAAGTACAGGGTGCAGGAGTACATAGGTACTCTTGCAAACAGGTAAAGGAGTTCTCAGAAATAATTCATCAAACTTTTCTGAAATTCAGTAGAGGTTCTGGCCCCAGGAGCACTAGTTATGTCATTCCATTTGAATTTCCTTTCCTAACGCTGACAAAAACTTCAAAGTCACCTGGGGCTGAGTAGAAACAGAGGCAGTTAGTTGAAGGGACTACCAGGTAAGCATATACTTGGCAAAGCTATTCTAAAATACAAAAATATCCTCTATGAACAGTTGTAATTTGAGGCAGAACTCTTGGTCTTGCACTTGCATCAGCAAATAGAAGCTTTAACTCACTACAGGAGGAAGGAAGGTTGTTCCCAGTCTAATCAAATCTTTCCTGGCTAGTCATGCCTTAGTAGCTTGACTAAATCTAAAGCAATCTGACTTTCTTCTCTGTACCCTTCTCAGATATGCAATCCAAGGGATGTCTGGATGAGCACCACAGACGTGACTCTTCTGCTACACAGCTTTATCTGTATCACAAATCTGTCTCTTGGTAAGAAATCGTTTGGGTATTTACTATACAGAGTTGGTTAAAAACACTACCGGTCAACAACCATCACATGGTAAGTGGTTCTGTGCAATGTGTACTTATCTATTTCATAGGAAGATGAAGGAGAAGATGGAGGAAGGTGGGGGGAAAGAAAAGAAAGGGAAAAAAAAAAGGAGAAATAAAGGTCTAGTAAAAATATCACTGAATGAAAAAGCACCACATCAGGTCATATTCCCTGAAGCAATGACCACAAAAGATGAGAAATCAGAGTCCTGAGCTGCAAGTGAAGAACTTGGATCTCAAAAGAAGATAGCCTGTCTCACACCCTATCATTGTGTCTCCTGTGGTTTTCCAGCCTGATAACTGCACATACACCAGATACTGCTGATGCATTTTGGGCTGTTAACCAGTTACAGAATATGATCGGCATCTTCGATGTGGCTATAAATCTTATCCCATAAAAAGAAATTATGTCAGCAGGTTTTTGTCCCTGCACTGAGCCAACAAGACTTTTCCCAAATATAAAGATATTCCAATTTCCCCCTCACCACCTCCAGCATCAAAAGCAATTGGTTTGGCATTTGTCTGAAAACATTCTCTATTGCAGCTCTGGTTAATCTGCTACAATTACACTGTTTCTGGAACCACTGCTGTAAAGGGGCAGTGAGAGCTTTCACATACCTCTACATGGAAATTTCTATTTAACTCATCCTAAATCCTTTTCTGAATAGGGAGCATTAATGTATGTTTTCAAATCAAGATAAGATCCTTCCTATTTCAGTACCTATTTTCTTAGATGGAGTCCTTACAGGAATTTCAAATAAATGCAATAAATTTTCATTTAAATACATTCTGTTTCAGAAAGTAAAAAAAAAAAAACAAAAACAAAAAACCACAACAAAACACCCAACAAAAAACACGTGTGTTTGATTTGCTGAAAATTTCAGCTGAACTAACAGCCTTGGATTGCCTTGTCACACAGGAACTTCAATCTGTATGGGATATGCAGTCATTGATCTATATAGGATGGCGTTAAACACACTCGTGTCTGAAACAGCTTTACTGTTAAAAACATGGTTTTATGCTCCAAAGAAACAATGTTAATTGGCAGAGAAATCAAAGGTAAAAAAAAAGAAAAAGGGCTGTCGGGGGGGGGGGGGAGAAGAGAAGAAAGATCTCAGTCAGCTTGACAAGCAAGGCTTGACAGAGAAGTGTTGGGGTGTTGGGGATAAATTCATAGTAGTAAATTACCTCTAGGTGGAACAAGATAATTTGTGCCATTCAACAGCACGGTACAAACACGTGGTTAGCCACTTTGGCATCCACTGCACATAGGAGAAAACATCTAATGTGATATTTCAGTATTTTTTGTCACGGTGTCCTGGCAGAGTGTTGGCTGACCTACAACACCTGATGCCTTTCACATGCCCCCTGCTAAAGAGTCATCATTACAAGCTGCATTTACCAGAAGTCAGTACAAGGTTGGTGTTTCTGGGACCTCTCCAGAAGAGTATGCTGCACAGGAGAGTCATGCTCTAAAAATGAGAGAACAGACCCTTGTATTGGCACAAGAGTGTCACATTCACCTAACTTTGTCGTCAAAAAATGCTTAAGCAGTAGAGAAACCACAAACTTCTCCTCCAGCTGTCATCTTCTGCTCCAGTATGCAAGATAAGAAAGGACCTGAGGTGAGCAGAGACCATCCAAAGAACCACAGGCTATTTTGCACACCTTGCTGTATCACAGCAAGGTACTGCTGGGTTTTGAAACATGTGCAGCAGCACATGAAATTCAGGTGGCCTAAGCTGCCAGTATCCCCACAATTTTGTTAAAGCCAAACAACGACTGCTGCTACTCACACAAAAAAAAAAGATCTCAAGCTTGCATGTAAATGAAACTTTACTTCTACAGTTTTCTGCCCTGGGAAGTGATATAAATCAACTCTCTTTTCAGATCAGATTCTGTGTTTCTGGGGCAAGATTTGCCTAAATGGTGGAATGGACAGACAGCTGTCCAGCATTATTTGAATTTCAACCTATATTAGGCTAACAGGCAGAAATGACCCAGCAGTCACACGTGTACATTCGTGCAGGATTTGGTTCATATGTGTTCCCCATGCACATGTTCTTTCATACTGCAGGACTGGATTCAAAGCTAAAATGCTGATGGAAATAATTTCTTCAGATTCAGTCAACTTAAGGCCAAATACTCTGGGTTTGTTTACTTACAGAAGCATTTACGTCATTCCAATGTCTTAAAGAAAATTGTGAATAATGGGAAATAAGGCTCTTACAGTTGAATTTGTATCAGCTGAATGCTTTCGTACAGGTAGGTGACTTCCTACTCCCAGACTCACATCCCTTCTTTCTTACACACAATGACACCAGCATAAAGTGTTATCTCAGAGAGATTGTGCACATTTGGGACATATGTTTTCTTCTAGCACTGTTTCCTTCCTGGCTTGTCCAACAGCCTGTCTCTAGTGATTTCCCCCCCCCTCATTTTATTTGAAACTCTTTTCATATTATTAATATAGTTGTTGTGCCAGAAATGAAAGTGGTAGATGAGCCTGTATGCTATTTGACATCACATCAAAATACAGTTATGTAGCTGTACACCAGCTCAGGATCTGCTCGAGATATTCTGTCAGTATAACATTAAAGATGACATTTTACAGATGATCAAACACCTTTTGTACGGTGCCGGAGTGCTTGGCTTAGAAGTAGCCAAGCCTGTGAAACTATAAAAGTGAAACTTGTAGACAGGTATTGGTTGGCATATGCAATTTGCCAGACAGAAATCTAAATGGCACATTTATACAAAAGGAATAAATATTTCAACCCTCTATAAAACTTTCATGAATCCCTTTATTTCTTTTCTGGCTTGCTTCAATCTCATACCTTAATTCTGCACAATCATTTTTATTTCCTGTAACTGCAGAGGCACAGGAAAAAGATGAAGACTTAAATGATATCAGCACAAGGAAACTCAGCCAGCAAGTAACTGAAATCTTCTTCATGTCATAGAAGATATAACCACAGTCTGACATGAAAGTAGTGCCCATGTAGTGTTTCACACGGACTAGCACCAAAACACTTTCAGCTACGAAAGTTTCAATCTTCAGTTTGAGTTCTATTTGTTCCACTTCTGTTTGTGCTGTACTAGTCACTGCAGAGGTTTGTTTATCATTAACAGAAGAAAACTCTTTGAAAATGGATGAAACAGCTGCTTCAGAATGATGTCAACAAGGGCAGTTGGTTTTGATTTAATGTTTTAGTTTCCATGTCCACTGGCAGGGCTGGAAAACGTTTCTTTCCGTAGTGACTATCCATGCAGACTAAGCTGTTGCAGGTCTGTGCTTAAATGAACGATAGTCCATAGTGCCCAAGCACAGAAGGAGGTGGAGAAGCGCGAGGATGATCAGGGGACTGGAGCACCTCCCGTATGAAGATAGGCTGAGAAAGTTGGGGCTATTCAGCCTGGAGAAGGGAAGACTGAGTGGAGATCTCATAGCAGCCTTCCAGTATCTGAAGGGGGCTTAGACTTACAAGGATGCTGGGGAGGGACTCTTCATTAGGGACTGCAGTGAGAGGACAAGGGGTAATGGGTTCAGACTTAAACAGGGGAAGTTTAGATTGGATATAAGGAAGAAGTTCTTTACTGTGAGGGTGGTGAGGCACTGGAATGGGTTGCCCAGGGAAGCTGTGAATGCTTCATCCCTGGTGGTGTTCAAGGCCAGGTTGGACAGGGCCTTGGGTGGTATGGTTTAGTGGGAGATGTCCCTGCCCATGGCAGGAGGGTTGGAACTAGATGATCTTAAGGTCCTTTCCAACCCTAACTATTTTATGATTCTATGATTCTAAGCAGCACTTAAAAAAAGCTGAGTAGATCTTTCAGATCTACATACAGACCATATGTCATGGTTTAAGTCACTATAATTCAACCAGTTCACTCACTCACTCCCCCTCTTTTTTCCCCCCAGCTCCCCAGGGTATGGGGAGGAGAATCGAAAGAATGCAACTCCCACAGGTTGAGATAAGAACAGTTTAGTAACTAAGGTATAACACAAATCACTACTGCTACCACCAGTAATAATAATAACAAGAGAAATGCAAGGGAAAAGAATGCAACTGCTCACCACCTACACCCACCCCAACCAAGCAGTGCACTCCCACCCTTCTGGGTCTCTGCCCTCCATTTTTTCATTCTGGACATGACGTGCTGTGGTATGGAATAACCTCTTTGGTCAGTCTGGGTCAGGTGTCCTGTTTCTCCTTCCTCCCAGCTTCCCCTCCTCCCTGGCAGAGCATGAGGCTCAGAAAGTCCTTGGTCAGACCAAAACATTACCAAGCAGTAACTGAAAACACTGGTGTTATCAGCGCTGCTCCCAGGCCCAAAATCAAAACTACAGCGCTGCACCAGCTACCAAGAAGGAGAAAAATGACTGCTGCTGCTGAACCCAGGACACCATAGCAAGGATCTTCCTGTGAAACCATGTGAATCAATCCTAAGACCCAAGTGCAGTGATGAGGCTAGTATGAGTCCTGGAGTTATATCTCTGTTCAGTGGGATTATGCGAATCAAAAGTTTTAAGACACTTTGCTCTTTCATTCTGCTCAGATTAATTTAGGAAGTCTTTCAAAGAGGAGTTTTTACACTTATTATCTTATGATCCCTCTTCCACACCCAGCAGGAGCACATGAGCACCTAAGCTAAATGGGGAGATGTACAAGTACAGCAGTGTCATGTTATGGTGACTTGTGACACACCACATTGAACTTTGGGTAGAATGTTGTTAATCCCCTGAACTGTCCCCACCAAATTCTTACCTGTCTCCACCACTGTCTTAAGACAATTTTTACCATGTTGGAAAGAAACACACAGCTACCTCAGAAACAAATACCGGCCACTTGTTTCCTCATTTGTGGACTTGGTTTTGCTTTGTGCTAGGGAGGTCTTTTTTCTTTACATTCATATACTTATGTAGTGATAGGTCTTACATCTGCAGCAGTACACCTAGATAAATATATGACTGAAATGCCCCAAGACAACAACATTAATAAGCTGCTGTAAAGCACATGTGACAAAGGCTGCAGACCATGTCTTAGAGGATCATCACCACATGTTATGAATAGAGGAGATGCTCATGCAAAAGCAGTAAAAGCAGCAGATAAGTTCTCTTCTCTCTGGAGCTATAAAGTCATGAGCCTCAAATAGGAGTATTAGCTGCACAATCTGCAGCACTTCCCCCAACAACTAGTTAATTCGCCTTAAAACCAAAAATGAACTCTTTAAGGAAAAGGTAGTACCATTCCTAAATAAAGCCCTGCAGAATATCTGAAGTAGTTTTGTGCCCTCCAGCAGGGTGGGAGGTTTGTAGCATCTGACTTCCTTGCACCTTGCAAGAAGCAGCAAATAGCTCTGTGATGGGTTCAGCTCTGAGAAAGCTTCATAGGGTGAGCTAGATGGCTGAGCACATCCCTGAGCAGAAAGGCAAAAATAACGATGGCTATGTATTTCACATTACATTCTAACTTGTAAAACTTGTGCTGGACACCCCTTCTAGCACTGACAGCATCAACAAAAAGCTCTGAGAAAACGTGGGTTAAGATGTACTTACTATAGGAGCAACCAAAGACCTCCACTCTCAGTCCTATCCGACCACCAGCATTCCACTTAAGAGGGATGAAGCGCAAGAAGCGGGCTTTCATGGAGTGCAGCAATTTGTGGTGAGCCACACTGTCAGCATTGCTGTTCCCTGGGAAAACCTGAAAGGAAAGGGAGCCTTAGTGAGACATTTAGCACTGAGAAGTGAATGCAGCACTCTAAATAAGTCTCATAAACTACTCAAAATTATATAAATTGATTTTCAAGCTTTATTTTAAATGCTGCATCATTTATGAAGGGAAAGAAGGGAAAAGGCAGCACAAAGAGCACCTCATAGGAGTGAGGAGTATAAAGGGAGTTACAAAAGTAGGTTGTAGATGGGGATATTGCAGATGCTATACAATTTCTCCAAACCCAAGATATTCCTGTGACCACAATACTCCACTGGCTCTTAACATACCCACAGTCACTTCAATGCAGTGAACAACAGGGCCCAATTTAGCTATTGGTGCATCTGGGGTATAGAAAAAGATGGTCACAAGGCACTGAGGTTGGCCAGACTCTGTGAAGATGAACAGGAAATCATACACCTAGATACGCCACAGAAAACTCAAGTAAGACAGGAAGAGATGAAAGCCTGAGTCTGTACGCAGAAGAGTCAACATTTTGTCTGTGTTTGCACTCAGGAGATTTAAAGCTTGCAAACAATAATATTTTTTTTTTCTTACCTATTTGATTAATTGCCTGCAGCTTGCAAGCTAAAATTAATGGCACTACTCAGATGTAACGTAACGGGAGGAAACTCTCTTACGGATAAAGAATGACAGAAGGATTTCAAAGACAAACCTTAAGACAAGCATCCAAGCTCTGATCCTGCTTGAAGCTTTTTCAGTTCACCTTTAAACCTTTACCCTGTAATATCAGTCTAGAAGTCCCATACACTTGCAATCTTCAGAAGATTTGAGCAACTCAGCTAGGATTTAAATTTGAAGCTAACAGTTTTGCAAAAAATGAAAACCAAGACAGAACTCACAAAAAATAGTGTCACAGAATGGCCATATGTTTAAAAGCAGTCCTTCACTTTGTAAGTATAAAACTTTATCACAATAACTTGAACCAGTTTTAAATGCTTCTGCAGTTTAAAAGCTGGTGTCATTCACCTATGAAATATAACTTCAAGCACAGACTAGAATAACCCCAGTAAGGTAGACCTACAATTCATTCCTGATGTCCAAAGGATAAGTTACAGAGATTTGGGGTTTCATCTCCACTCTGAAGAAAAAAGGACTAATTAGCCGCTGTTTAAATTTTTACTCAAATTCAAGCATGTCATCTTTTTTCCACATGCTGTTCAAAATGGTGTTAAACTTAAAAATTACTGAATTTGCTTTACTAAACCCAGCACATTACTGCTTTATTGGAACTATATTAAATGAAAAATATCCTTGAACATTTCTAAGGCACAATACCTTCAAACCATACCATGCTTATTTCCTTTCACCTTAGAAACTCTAACCTGGGAAAATTCTCTTCTACACAGTAAGCCTCACTTTCTGCCCAGTCGTGAATGCAAAAGACAGCATATATCTTAATTTCTAAAGCATGCTCTGCAAGTGGATTTCACTGCTGGCATTGCTTCCCTCTGAAAATGAACAATTTCACTGAAATGATCTCTTACAACCTCAGTTACCTCTGTGAACTGAATAATCACCCTTAAAAACGTGATCTGTAAAATTATTTTGATTAGGAGCTTATCAGGCTGAAAAGGGTATATAATTTGGCTATCCCAACTGTCCCCAAAGGTTTGCTTATCCTGAATCTGTTTTTCAGAACATTGTATGCACAAGATCTTGTTTTCTACAAAGTATTACGTGATGGTTAACTAACCTCTCTCAAATTTAGCTATATGATATAAATAATTTTTTTGGATGAGGATTCTTGTTCATCTTAATGCAAAAACAACCACTTACACTAGTTCAGCAGCTTTTCCCATCACATGGTCTTGAGGAAGGCCATAAGTAGCACTTCAAGATATTCTGGGCTTACTTATATTGCTTTCAAGATAGCCAAATTCAAATACCAACAGACTATTTAACAGTTTTTCTTCCTTACATTTCAAAGAAAAATCTTGTTCTTCTCAGTGATGAAACTGTCAGCAGACAGCAAGTCTCACAGTCAGAGCTGTGGCAATGCTCACAATTTTATTAAGACACTTGAGAATATATGTAAGATGGGTAAAGGGAAGTGTTGTTTTCTGTTTCCTTAGAAAGCTCATCCTCTTGGAATCCTGTGATTATGTAAAAATATCACCTTTTGGAAGATAAAAAAGAAAGAAGGAAGATGAAAGAAGAAAACAGGCAGGGAACAAAGAGTTTTCAGTCTTCCCAATTGTGAAGAAAAGCTTCAAATGCAGTGACTAGAATACAAGCGAAAGGTGAAAATTAAGAGAAAAACAAAACAAAACAAAAAACCAAACAAGTACACCTTAATGCAGCGAGGCTGTGAAACAGAGATCTGTGTTGGTTTTTTCTCATAATCCTCTCGCACACAAGACTGTCAATATTGCACAATGCATCACAGGCCCACAAGGTAATAATTATTTGGTTTATATAAAAAAGAAAACATTCTAGGAGAAAGACCAAGTTCAAAAGCACAGCACCTCTAGAAATATCTTTGTAATTACAAAGTAATGGGAATTATGTGATTTGTGACTACAACTGTGCGCTAAACAGCCCACACACTCCTGCTTGAAAAGCAGGTAAGAATGCAGCCTGTGCCAGCACACAGTGGCACGATGGATCAGCGAGTCCTCATGGCTGCTGGACAACCAGAGGCAGATACATAACTACATATAATTGTTGGCAATGGCAGTCTTGACACCCCTCTTGCAGGGCAAACCTATGAAGACATTTTTTTTGCAAAGCTTGAGCAAACCGCATGCCCAAGCACAATGCACAGAAGCGTCACCGCTGCTCATGCACACGGAGGCAATACTCTGCCTCCAGGCAGATGGTGTGTACAGCACGCTTCAGGGACTGCCAGAACACTCAAAGGAGCTTTGTGGGTTTTCCAGGTAAAACAGAGACAGCTGTACTCCACAGTCTGCAAGCAGACCTAGATGCCCACCCAACAGGAATCTGTGCTAGATAGTTCCCTTCAAGACAGCTCAAGGGAAAGCAGAATTACTTGCTTCCAGCCTCCAAATCAGTTGACAACAAATCTGATATGCAACAATATGAAACCATTCTTCCCACATTGAATTAGTCATGTCAATAAAAATAAACCCTTCAAAATTTCAATAGATCTCTTACAGCAATGTTTCTCAAGCTTCTCTAATAACCAAAGAGCCAACAAAATGTTCAGTGGAAAAAATCAACAGGCAATGCTGCACCCATCGATCTGTGCCTATGAGATGGTTTTGCATGCAGCTGGTACATCACTGCTTGCTGCTAACTACAGGGTGTCACTGTGTATGCCTTCAGGACTGCTTTGATTTTCACTTCCAACTCCCACTGCTATACAGAGCACCTTCTGATGCTTTATGGACCACCTGTGGGCTGTAGACCATTGACTGGATAACACCAATTGCCACAGATGGTCACTTGAAAACTTACATCCACAGCTGACACAGAAATAACCCATCCATTAAAGAAGATTAAACAAGGAT
Source organism: Myiopsitta monachus (assembly GCA_017639245.1). NCBI lineage: Eukaryota > Metazoa > Chordata > Aves > Psittaciformes > Psittacidae > Myiopsitta > Myiopsitta monachus. The sequence goes on along the minus strand of CM029926.1, from coordinate 23,512,115 downwards.
GCAATACCAGATTTCATAGCCCTGGAGGTTCAAATATTGATTAACAGTAAACTTATCAGTGAGAGTGGCAGGAATACTTTCTCTTGAGAAACAGCCTCTATTACAACTTGTCATTGATAGGGATTACTTCACAGGAACAAAATGACAAACTAGTGAAGAAAACAAAGCACCCACATGCCATTTCCCGTGCAACCCAGTTGCTCTGGGAAGGGAACACAACACTGAAATCTGTGGTTTCTTACAGGCCTGTAAGTAGACTGATGATTTACCTGGGAAATTCTGTTTCTAGCATTCTATGGGGGTTATAAATCAAAAAGCTCCACTGGCACCAAATATTGCTACCAGCTTCTTGAAGGCAAAAGATTTTCCCTAGTGCTAGCAGCTGCAAGGTTAACAGCTTGCCACGGGCAGGGCTACCTCTCAGACCAAGTTTGTTTCACAATGCCTGGCTGCACTGTGCTTTGCTGTGACACAGACCATGGCACCACAGTAATATTTTATGAGGCTTTTTTATGAGGCAGCAAAGGCAGGTCCCACTGGCATGAAGAGGTGAGGTATGAACAGCTGCAGTGGTTCAGAGCAGGGTCTAACCAGCTCTTCGGCAGTGGCTGTGGCACACAGGGAAGAGTAAGAATGAGAGAAGGACACCAAACACTTTCCCCAATGCTGAACCCATCTGGTTCATGGGTCATATTGAAGTGAAACAAAATAGAATTCTAGTTTAGAAGAAGAAGAAAGATTTCACAACAAGTTTAAAACTCAGAACCACCATCATTACCTGGAATTTGGATCTATGTCTCCCTCAAGAGTCATACAACAATTCAGGATTATTAGACTGTTTATACAACTCTCCCATTCAGAGGGATCCCAAAAGCTGTTCAAGGGCAGTTCAGAAAAATGTCACACAACTGTGGTAAAATATGACAGTTGTTTAATAACCCTGTAGGATAAATATTTGTGTCTCTACCTCATGTATTAATTCAGATGTAGATCACACCTGTGAGTTCTGATGTGCTGAAATTTAGATGGCCCTTTAGCCAAAGTATTAGACTTCACCTTTAGACCTGCAAGTGAAAATTCGGTGCAAGGAAAAAGGAAAGTGCCTGCTCATAAGAGTCTAATCAATTCAAAAGATAGCATCAGACATGGGATTTGATCTCCCACACCCCTGCACATACAGTCTGCACAGCAAATGGCAACTTATTTACAGAGCTGCAGAAGTGGTTCCCATAATGACTCTGCTGAATATATTTTGCTCTCCCACTTTGTTAGACAGGTAATGGGATAGGTTCAAAATAGAGTATGCAAGCAGAAACACAGGCACAATCAGCTCTGAACGGTGAGCAGGCAGACCTGAGGTTAAGTACCTTCTAGGGGAGGTATTTTAAGACATATTGAATACTCTCATTTCTGCCAAAGTCATTCTGATGAACTCAGCTGAGGAAAAAAACTCCATCAGATTATGAATGTGCAGAGGGCACATAACACAGATGTTAGCAATTTACAACATTTCAACCTTCACTGAAAGAAATACAAGCACAGAAAAGAGCACCTTCAAATATCACCCATGACATCATTGTATGCTGTCTCCAGTGCTTAAAGAAATGAGGGAAGGAGCACACTTAATTCCAGCTATCCAGCAGCTCAGTGAAAGAACCAAAGTGAGATAAAAAGCAGCTAAGCCTGTCCTAAATCCCAAAACTGCAATACTTAAACAGTGGCATTCTCCCTTTTAGACTTAATTCCTTGGATGAGAAAGATCATGAGCTAGGAGTTAGCACCATGATACAGAACATGCTTCCTAGTGCACACCTCCCAGGAACTCCTCAAACATTTGAGTGTTCATGCACTTTAAAGAAAACATGAATTCCTGAGTAAGAAACAACATGAAAACCTGAAACAGGAAGTAGAAAATATTGCCTAGCTTTTTGCATTTTCTAGGTTGAAATAAACTCTGACTCAAGGATAGCTTTTATCTTTTCCAGAGGGGAAAGAATTTAACTTCTGCTCAAGTCTGTACTCCCTGAGATGGAACTCAGTGGACCTATTGAGTGTGGGTATTAACTCCAGGTCTTGGGGAAGCCAGTGACTGAAACCAAGTTATGGTAGTAGTCCTGTGTCTCTGCTTGTGTTTGTGGAAAGAAACTGAATGCTACCCTAATAAGGACACAGTACAACTACAAACACACCATACAGAAACTCAGCGGCCTCTTGATTTTACTGGGATGTTAGAGGGTTTTTTTTCCACAGAATAATTATATCACAGCAGTGCCTGCTAGCAACACCTTGGGTCTGGACAGGATTTTGGTGACTTCTGATAACAATAGAAATTTAAAAAAATAAAACAAAAGAAAAATGAAAGCAACTGTCAGTTCAGGCAACCCTAGTAATATTCCCCCTTCACCTCAGCCCAGCCCTTAGAGAAAGAGATTACTCAAAGATGTTGGGGGTGGAGAATGTGAAAGAAAAAAAAGACAACTTCAAAGTCTAAATGTTCTTTTTACATTTTGCCCTTTCTACATGCTGTGCACGTCAATAGTGAAATATGCTGCTTTGCTTATGAAATGGAAAAAAATGTCCTGCCCGACACATCAAGCCAGAACTGGTAATAACTTGTCATGAAGAAACACAGTGAAATGGCTTTGCTGTCATATTAATCGCTCTGTGTCCAGACTGGGAGCTGCTGGGAGCTCACTTCAGAGAGTTAAGAGCAGCTCTCCAGCACAGAGAGGTCTCCAGATCCTGTTCATGGCAGAACCTTGCCTCTGGGAGATACCCTCTTTCAGCACGTGGCATTAAAAATGCTTTTGCCATTAAAGCAGGTCAAGCCATGGGGAGAAGGAATGGACAACTTCATAGCTCCTTAAAGAGCTACAGTTTGGATCTTCGTTTTCACCTATTGCACATCCATGGATGGCAAACCTATAAATTGTGTTTTCTAACCTCTGTTTCTCAAGAGCCAAGTTAAATTTTATTTGGTTTTTTCAACCAATCTCTAAAAATGAAACACATTTTTTACTTGAAGAACAAGAAAATTGCCTGCTTTAGACTCAATGGGAGTCTAAATTTCTCTTGATTCAAGCAGGTTTCAGTCTAAGCCAAAGAGGAAAAGTCTGCAAGCCTGGTCCAGCAACCGGAAGCTAGAGGGCAGGATGTGTCCTCTTAGCACATCACTTGACTCCAACCATCTCTTCCTACTTCATGTCTGTCCTTCCTGTTAATACACCATGATCTTCATGACAAAAGGAAACAAGTCATTTCTGGTTACAGGCTCATGTTTTCCCTTCCAGGTTGAACACTATGACTCAGTCTAAAGCCTACCCTATGCTCAGAAAGAGAAGACTTCATTCTGCTTACATTTCTTTCTTTCCTAACAGCAGCCACATTTTACTGTTTGAAACACCTATCCTTGAAAAGAACCTCAAAAACAATATCCCCTGGCACAGTGTCAGAACTGCTATTAGAGAGGAACGGGGGGGAAAATATACAAGAGGCATATTTTAAAAGTATCCTCCCATAATGTATTATCTGAGGAGGGCACAACTTCCCTTTTTGTTCCTCCACCTCCAATGGGAAAAAAAAATGTACTGGTCTACAAAGAGGTAGTTTAACTTCTCAGTACAGTAAGAATTAAAATGAATGGCTGCACTATAGGTTATCAAGCAACAGCCCTACTGGGAAATATGCACTGCATTTGATACTTACTGAGGGGCTGACTGGTATGCTTTAGCAATGCAACATTCACCTGGGCTCCTGAGCATTAGTTAGTCACCTCCGACCTAATGACAGTTTCTGTATTCAGCAGGGTGGTCCAGGGGAGAGAAGATGCAATAATGTGGAGAGCACATACTACTTCATCACTCCCTTGAATACCCCCCTTAAATGGGAAGGTTATTTGCCTCTAATCTACCCCATTATACAAATGCATGCCTTTCTTTCTGGTTAGTCACTTTCCAAATACAGGAACAAATACTGTTAACAACATCTGTAGCCTCAGACAGATGTCTGACCAACATAAGCCACATTTGTATTAAGGATGTTTCTTATTATCTTTCTGCAAACAGTTTATAGAATTACTGACATGTTTTCCAACAAAAAACAATTTTTACATAGTCACAGTATTTTGCAACAGAAAACTTTATTAAATAAAATTAAAGACTATCTGTTAAAACAATCTATGTAATATTTTGTTTCAAAAAAGTCTGTATCAATTCAGAAAACATCGGTTCAGTGATGGTGACATTTAAAACCATGAAGCTTCTTCAGTCCCTTCAGGGCAATGAAGTATTTCTATTTAGACTGAAGAAAATTAAGTAAAATACTGAAGAACTTTCTTTATGTCTCCCTACTACCCTTCCCCTTCCCCCCCCTCCTGCTCTCTTCTCCCGTTCTGATTTACCATAGAACTTCTAATTTCTTTTCTTGCTTTAGTCAGTAGCATCTCCCAGAATGCTGACTTTCTATACCAGAATGGATAATTAGATCTTCAATTTGAATTAGTTTCAGTCTGTTTCTAGAGTCTGACAGACTGTACCTTAGCAAAGTCTGAAGTATTGTATCCACCAGAGACGATTCCCAGTAGGCAGCTTGGGTAAGGTGATTTGTTTTGAAGAAAAAGAATTTACCAAATGGATAATACATCAGCTCAGGACTAGAAAATGGTCCTTGTTGTCATTTACTCATACAAATGTAGCCCAAGTGTTTGAGCCGACCTGCAGCTGGTCATGCAGCCCTTCATCTTCCCAGCAATGGACTAAGTACAATTTCCTTACCCTACTGAAACACTCTTTGTATACATACGCGATGTTGCATCTCACAACGTCAGTGAGATGGAGAATTGATCCCTATCTTTAGTTTTTAGAATCAGCTCTGTCTTTGGAGCACCTGGAGGTGAAGCTGTTATTATTACCATTGCTACGTAAATTAATAATGATGGATGCAAGAAGCAGCAAAATTAAACCCGTAAATTACAAGTCTTAACTGAAAGTCGGCAGCTAATTCCTGTTTCCACCCAACCTCCTGCATTTTATCTTAATGGCAATACTACATACAGATAGTATTTTAAGCTGCACCACAGCAAGGATAAATATTTCCCCAGTACCTTCACTAGATTAACCTTAGCCAACAGACTGAAACTGCTCTTTCCACTGCCAATGCTAATCATAGATTTTAGCTGTTCTGCATAAATCTCATGGAGACCCTCATGCTTTACATAAAATTAGTGGGATTAACAATGCAGTGAATGTGTTTATGTCTGTCAATGTTAGAGAACTCTGGGAACCTTCCCTGTACTTAGTTTTATCAAAGTCCATTTAAGCAGCTAGCACTGTATACTTGGTATCTCTCTAGCTATAATTTGTCAGACAGATGCAGCAGGATGGCACAAGAGAGGTGTTAGTTATTCCATGCAACAGTGACCTCAGATGAATATTGTGCTTCATTATCTTACATTATTTCCCTGTTATGAAGTTTGATGTCATCTTTATTTGGATCAGTAAAGTAATATCCTGTGGATGAAGATAAATAGGTAGCTTTAATTTTCTCCAGTGTTTTCTAATGCACTGAAGTGCACACGCACACACATGCATTTTCTGCTATATAATGCCTTCTGCATCATAATTTTACGTCCTCAGCACTCACCAGAATGGATGTGGCAACCCAGACAGAGCTCTCACAAAACCACGCAGCCATGCAGGTCTCAAGCTGCAGAGAGTGCCAGAGCCCTTCACCACTAATGGATGGCAGTAGTGAGAACAGCTGTGTGAGGTGTTAACCAAGTAGATGATCTGCTCAGCCTGATGGTAGAGCTACAAGAGGAAGTGGAAAGGTTACGGAGCACCTGGCAGTCTGAGAAAGAGATAGACTAGTGGAACCACGTTCTGCCTTCCCTGAGACAGAAACAGGCAGCAGACAGGAAAACAAGAATGGTCTGTGGTTTCTACTAGAGGCCACCTGATCAAAGGGATCAGAGGAAAGCCATCTTACCCCAGCTACAGGAGGCATTGTGCTCATAGGCTCCTGTCCTGCTGGGGTGCTTGAACCACCCCAGCAGCTGCTGGAAAAGTAGCATGGCACACTGTACTCAATCCAGGAGACTCTTAGAATGCATTAAGGATAACTTCTTAAGCCAGGTAATACACATCCCTACCAGAGGGGAGATAATACTAGACCTCTTGGTCTCCAAAGCAAGTGAGCTAATTGGTGGTGTCAAGACTGATCACTGGGTCACAGTGATCACGCACTGGTGAAGTTTGCAGTCCTGAGAGATAGAGATCAGGCAAAGAGTAAAGTCAGGGCCTTGAATTTTAGGAAAGTAAACTTCCAGCTCTTCAAGAAGTTGGTCAACAGGATCCCCCGGAAGACCTGCCCTCAGGGACAAGGGAGGAGAGCAGAGCTGGCAAATCTTTAAGAATGCTTTCCATAGAGTAGAAGAGCTCTCGATGCCAGATGTAAGAAATCAGGAAAAGAATGTAAGAGACCAGCACGGATGAGTCAAGACCTGCTGGTCAAACTAAAGGGCAAGAAGGCACAGGCAGTGGAAGCAGGGACAGGTATTTTGGGAAGAGTATAAGCACACTGCACAGTTGTGTAGGGACAGTGGGTTAGGAAGGCCAAGTTGCAGCTGGAACTGAGCTTGACAAGGGATGCAAAGAGTAATAAGAAGAGCTTCTATGTACATCAGTCAGAAAAGGAAGGTCAAAGAAAGCACACAGCACCTGATGAGCAATGCTGGTAAACTGGAACAACAGTCAAGAAGGCTGAGGTACTCAACAATGTTTTTGCATTGGTCTTCACTGGCAATCTCTCTTCCCACACCTCTTCAGTGGACGGACTGCAAGATGGAGACAGGGGGAGCAAAGTCCCTCCTACTGTAAGAGAAGATCAGGTTTGTGACCACCTGAGGAACCTAAACATACATAAGCCTATGTGACCTTATGAGATGCATCCCAGAATCCTGAGGCTGGCTGCAGTTGCCAAACCATTCTCCATGATATCTGAAAAGTCATGGCAGTCAGGTGAAGGCCCCAGTTACACGAAAAATGGGAAACATTGCACCCATTTTTAAAAAGGGGTAGAAAGGAGGACCCTGGGAACTGCCGACCTGTCAGCCTCACCTGTCTCTGAAGATCATGGACCAGATCCATTTAGAAGTTATGCTAAGGCACATAGAGGCGATTCGAGAAAGCCAGCATGGCTTCATCAAGGGCAAGTCCTGCCTGACCAACCCTGTGGCCTTCTACAGTGGAGTGACTATATTTGTGAATAAAGAGCTACAAATGTCATCTGCCTATGCTTCTGTGAAGCCCTTGACAGTCCCCCACACCATCCTACACTCTAAAAGAGATACAGATTTAATGGATGGCTGTTCTGTGGGGGAACTGGTTGGATAGCTGCATCCAGAGGGCAATGGTCAATGGTGCAATGTCCAGTTGGACAAGTGGTGTCCCTCAGGGGTCCATACTAGGACCAGTACTGTTTAATATCTTCATCAATGACAGTGGAATTGAGTGTACCCTCGGCAAGTTTTCAGATGACACCAAGCTGAGAGGTGCAGTTGATGTGCCTGTAAGATGGGATGCCATCCAGAGGGACCTGGACAAGCTCAGGAAGGGGGCCCACATGAACCTCATGAAGTTCAACAAAGCCAAGTGCAAGGTACTGCACCTGCGTCAGCTAGAGGATGAAACTATTCAGATCAACCCTTTGAGGAAGACTTGGGGGTGTTGGTTGACAAAAAGCTCAACATGACCCAGCAATGTGTGTTTCCAGCCCAGAAAGCCAACCATTTGCTGGGGCACATCAAAAGAAGCGTGGCTAGCAGGTGATTGTAGGAGGTGATTCTGTCCTTCTATTCTGCTCTTGTGAGACCCCTCATGGAGTACAGTATTCAGCTCTGGGGCCCCATAATGACATGGACCTGTTGGAGGGAGTCTAGAGAAGGGCCACAAAGGTGATCAGAGGGCTAGAGCACCTCTCCCAGGAAGACAGGCTGAGAGTTGGGGTTGTTCAGCCAGGGAGAAAAGAAGGCTCCAGGGAGACTATAATAGCTATAATAGCAGCCTTCTAGTACCTAAAGGTGGCCTACAACAAAACTGGATAAGGACTTTTTACAAAGACATGTAGTAATGGGACAAATGAAATGGCTTTAAACAAGAAGAGAATAGATTCAGATAAGATATAAGGAATAAATTTTATAAAATCAGACTGGTGAAACACTGGCACAGGTTGCGCAGAGCAGCAGTATATGCCCCATCCCTGGAAACATTCAATGTCAGGTGGGATGAGGAGCAACCTGATCTAGTTGAAAATGTTCCTTCTTATTGCGGGGGGAGGGAGAGTAGGACTAAGTAACCTCTAAAGGTCCCTTCCAACCCGAACTATTCTATGGTTCTATGATCCTGTATTTCTTTTTTGTCCTTTGAATAGTAGAGCTTTCATATCCTAGCCAAGATAACAACAGTTAACACACAAAAAGGCACTGTGCTGTTTACTTTTCTCAGGAATGCCATCATCATAAAGTACACAAATATGAGGTTACAACTAATAATAACAAGTGATTGTTTCTAATGTGTTATGCTCTGCTTACAAAAATACCATGTAATTGCAAATTAGAAATAAAAAATAATCTTTTTGCCCATGCATTTCTCTAGACCTTTTTAACCATGCCTTGTTAAACTGCAAATTCAGCTGTGTATACTTTACTGATATAAATCATTACAGCACCCTTCAGAGCAATGAAACCATGTTCATGTACATGGGCTGTAGTCTTAGCCCAGTGACTTATACAGATGTCTCTCTTACCACAGAAGGGTTAAATCTAATTGGCATAGCTTCCTCCTACAAAACCATTACTGTAATGTTTGCAGCATCCTACATTTAAGTCTTGACATTCCACTTTCACATTTGGGTCTGTCATTGAACCACATTAAATTAATCTCCTGGATGCTAAAGCAACTTAAAGAAACCACTTCTCTTTCTCCTGAAATAGAGTAAGATGAGCATTTGCAACATCTCCACAAGCAAAAATCTTCCAAATACATGTCTGCCCATTGAGTTTCAACCACACATTTTATTACGCCAACCACACCAAAAAACCCCAGCAGCAGACTCTGAAGATCATGATTTTCTTAAATACAGCACAAAGAAAGTAACGTTCTATTAGTGACTTAAGGAGGAGGTGGCCTGGAATGCTGACCCTGAACTGTAAATTTTGCTTGCTTTTGCAAAAGGCCCGTAACTGTTGCTATGGTAGGACTTTAAATGGAGTCATGATATTTGGAAGGGTCCAAGATCACAGTAGGCCACAAATTTTATTTTGGAAATGGAAAGAGAATAGGAACTGCTCAGTCAGTTGGAAATTTCAGGACTTGTAAAAAAAATGTTTCAAGACAAGGATGTTCACTGTGGGCTGAGCATATGGGAAGGAATGTGTAAATTGTTTCTTGCAACAAGAGGAGTTTCTATACAACGGTGCTTTCTATAAATATGTCATCTGTGTTGCATTACTCTTGACTGTCCCCAAGAACTTTGGTAAGAGCTGCTTTTCCCCAAGGAGGATCATCTTAGAAAGACTATGTCTTGGTATCCTCTAAAAGCAAGATATGCAATGCTGATTTACGCAAAAAAATCACCATTTTTTAAGTGGTTGTAATGGATCACGCATAGGAAGGCAAACAAAGACTGCCAGTTGTCATCCCCTGCTGTATATCCCCACTTAAGAAAGCAAAAAAAAAAAAGAAAAAGGTGTTGAAATACTCCTCCAGCCTTGCACTCTCTGGCACTAGGTTCAGGAGCCTAACACATCGTTTAAGAAACGTAAGAACATTATTTCTATATGGACCTACAGCCCAATATTTACATTAATGGGTACTTTTAAAGAAATCAAACCAGAGCTGTGGCTTAAACAAAGGGAAAAGGTTTAAGTGGAAGGAAAAGTAGAATTATATTTCAAAATACCATGTCAATAAGTTCAGTGTAATGCCTCTTAATTCTAATTGGATCAGGTGTTTTCCCAGAGTTATTTTATCACACTTTTTGTAAGCTGCCCTTTCTCCTTTCACTTCCATACAGTTTTTTCCTAAATCATAATCAAGCAAACATTTAAAAACTAGAAAAATTAAGACTCACCAATGGCACCAATATTTCCTATTTCAACATAGAAAAAGAGATGGGGTGACACTTTGCTTAACAAGCCTTTCTCCACAGGTGTGAAATCTAGCACACAGAGCTCTTTTATTCTTTTTAATCTCCTGATCATAGGTGAAAGAAATGACCCATGAATGATGTCCATAAAAAAGAGCTTGCCTTTACAACAAGAAAAAAGAACCTAATTTACTTTTTTTTTTTAATATTAAGATGAAGACATTGTGTTTAAGTTTCATTGTTTTTTTTTTTTTTCCTGAAAGCAGTGTGAGCAGCTACACGTTGAAAAGTAGAAAAGAAGGAAAAAAAGAAGTGTTTTAGAAAATGCAACCCACAGAGAGGAAAATTAACCTCTTACAGGATTTCCTTTCAAAACTTCTCCATATTGCGAGGCCTGCATAAAAAGCTATGCTAGGACATCAGCTCAGTGTTCAGCCCTCAGCAAAGATGAGCCCATTTTCTGACAAACAGAAGAGGACTGTGCAAATACACAAATTTAACTTCTAGTAAAGAAGGACGCTGATATCTCCTCCACTGCATCTACATCTATACTATACTCTCATGCACATTTGAACTCATCAGGTTTCTGCAACAGAGCATTAATGAACACCTGAAGCAGTGCCCATGCAGAGAAAACACAGCCTTAAGACAACAGTTATTTAAAATACCGGTAAATCATCACATTATGATTAAAAGAATATGCAGCCATTCTGCAGGCTCACAGATCTTTTATTATATAATATCCCTGAAGAATCCCAGATTAGCATTTTCAGAGAGTTCGATTTCCCTCTATGTTGGTGTTCATGAGAATCATAGGATCACAGAATCACAGAATAGTTAGGGTTGGTAAGGAATTTAAGATCATCCAGGTCCAGCATCCCTGCCATGGGCAGGGACACCTCACACTAAACCATGCCACCCAAGGCTCTGTCCAACCTGGCCTTCAACACTGCCAGCGATGGAGCATTCACAACTTCCCTGGGCAACCCATTACAGTGCCTCACCACCCTTACAGGAAAGAATTTCTTCCTCATATCCAATCTAAACTTCCCCTGTTTAAGTCTGAACCCATTACCCCTTGTCCTATCACTACAGTCACTAATGAAGAGTCCCTCCCCAGAATCCCTATAGGCCCCCCTTCAGAATCTGGAAGGCTGCTATGAGGTCTCCACACAGCCTTCTCTTCTCCAGGCTCAACAGCCCCAACTTTCTCAGCCTGTCTTTATACGGGAGGTGCTCCAGTCCCCTGATCATCCTTGTGGCCTCCTCTGGGCTTGTTCCAACAGTTCGATGCCCTTTTGATGTTGAGGACACCAGAACTGCACACAGTACTCCAAATGAGGTCTCCTGAGAGCAGAGTAGAGGGGCAGGATCACCTCCCTCGACATGCTGGTCACGCTCCTTTTGATGCAGCCCAGGGTATGGTTGGCTTTCTGGGCTGCGAGCACACACTGAAGCCGGCTCACGTTCATTTTCTCATCAACCAACACCCTCAAGTCTTTCTCTGCAGGGCTGCTCTGAATCTCTTCCCTGCCCAACCTGGAGCTGCACCTGGGATTGCTCCGACCCAGGTGTAGGACCTTGCACTTGGCATGCTTAAACTTCATCAGGTTGGCATTAGCCCACCTCACAAGTGTGTCAAGGTCCCTCGGGATGGCATCCCTTCCCTCCCACATATCAACCGAACCACACAGCCTGGTGTCATCAGCAAACTTGCTGAGGGTGCACTCAATCCCACTGTTCATGTCACCTACAAAGATGTTGAACAAGATGGATCCTAACACCGATCCCTGAGGGACGCCACTCGTTACTGGGCTCCAGCTGGACATTGAGCCATTGAGCACAACTCTTTGAGTGCAGCCATCCAGCCAGTTCTTTATCCACCGACTGGTCCATGTATCAAATTGAATTTTCTCCAACTTAGAGACAAGGATGTCCTAAGACTTACTGAGGAATGAATTGAGCCAAATTCTTTGGGATTTTTATCGTAGAACAGGGCAGAAATGTACAAAATACACACCTTTGAATCAGTAAAGCATGATCTGAGGAAGTCAAGTTCCCTTTAAACAAAGCATGTAAATATAGGTCTCTAGCATTATGTCAAGTGTACATGTGCTAATTCTGGAAATCTAACCAACTTGGGTGAATGCCTTGTGTATTTGAAAATACATCCAAGCGGACACATTAGCGGAAAAAAGACACTTGGAGGAGGCAGTACAGTTGCAGGGTATAAATGACAAGGGGGGGAAAAGAAAGGTGCTATGTTTTAAAGCAAGGTTAGAACCCAACAGGGACAAGAAGTTACTGTTGATGACCCTAATATCTATGTGGACTGAAATTCTTCCACATTAGAGTGTTAGATCTGGGTTATCAAAAACATGACCAGGTGATTTTATCATTTCACAAAATTATACGAAGGCAGTAAAAAAGGATCCATGATTAGACAAAACAGAGACTTGAATAGAGAGGGTAACTGACACAGTGACTTAAACTCCAAATTTTATGAAATAGAAGTAAGCAATTACTGGAGTTGATAGGCAAGGTACCCAACATGCAGCCACAATGTGTGCTTCAGACTTAAGCAGCACTCAGAATGAAAACACTGCTATTGTGGAGATACTCTGTAACACTGGCCACACAACACTGAAATTCAACACAGTCAAATGCAGAGCTACACACACACACAAATTAAAAATACATCTTTAAAGAAGAGCTTAATATCAAAAGGATAAAATACATAAAAATTAGGACCTGATAGAAATTCAAACAACAGGATAAATTATTTTAAGCCCCAGAAAGGTAAAACTCATCAGACTAGAGATTCAAAATAAGCATGTGTCATTTATTCTGAAAACTAATTTATTTGAAAGGAGAGAAATAAAAACAATCTGGAAAACCAAGAGCCTAAAAGAAGCTATTTCAAGTAAGAAGATCTCCTTTTAAAGGAGTCATAATTAAATGATGAAAATGGAATCAGGATTAGCTCTGTACATACAGAATCCCAGCATAACATAAGACATAGAAAAATTGTAAGTCACTAGACACAATGCATAAAAACTAGCAAAAAAATGCCTTTTAAAACACATGATAAGAAGAAAACCTGACAAAAAGTCTGCATGACAGGCTTGAAGAAGACAAGACCATAGCTGAGACGTTAGATGGATTCTTTGCGTAAGAGCCGAGCAGGATACAGCTTATGACATTTACAACTCTAAGTCCTTTTTTTGGAGGAATGCTTGATAAAAAACATTTTAATTTGAAGTACTGAATTAACATAAAAGTGAACAGAAGAAATCCCCTAAGCTCAGTTAATATTTTCTTTCATAAGCAAATTCCATATAAAATTGCTCAGCTATTAGTTGTACTATCTTATTAAAGAAATTTACTTCATTAGCAGAGGAACAGAAGGTAGCAAATGCAGGAGCATGTTTTAAAGGGATTTAAGACAAGCCTGGGTGCCCACACACAAACAAATCCATAAATCAGTAGAAACTATTTTAAAAATCAGAATAAACAAACAGGCAGATCATTATATAATGACTAAAAGGCCTTTGTTTTTTCAGAGGAGAGACATTTATCAGAAGTCTTCAAAGGAATTTGACTGTATTGATAATGATGATCCTATTGGTACTACACACTTCCACCAAGTTTTTGTTGAAAATCACTGAAAGACAAAAAGCAAACCTACCAAGCTGATATATTTCCAAAGGAAATGTGCCTTTATGGGTTAGTAGTTTATCAGAGTATAAGAAAGAAAGGTTGAGAAGAAAATTATCAGACTATATACCCTAGTGTCTATTGATCTATGCTGTTTCTTGACTTTTTAAATGCCCTATCAAAGAAAACATAGAACATACAGAACTGACACAATTTTATGACAATATGAAATTTATTTTTATTTAGAAAAAAAAGCTGCACAAAGATCTGATGATACCAAATGATCAGGCAATAAAATGGAAAATTAATAGTATCAGCAAATGTAAAGTACCACAGCATACAGACAACCTCACCACGCACTTGCTCTGAAACAGGTTGTAAATCCACTCCCATCATTCAGGGATCTTGAAGCCTTGTAAACTGCTAGGTGCAAGCATCAATTCTGCACTCAAACATGGCCAAAACCCCAAAGAGGTTACTAAGAACTACTAGAAAAAGTAGAGAACAAGCCAACCAGAAAGCATCAGAATAACATTAAATATTAAAAAGCTACATAACCACAACTTGAGAACTGAAGCTTTTGTCTCTCCATCTGACAAAGATATAGTTGAATTGAAAAAAATACTGAAAACAGCAACAGGGTAGGCCAATAGTATAAAGTACCTTTGGAATGTGGAAAGATTTAACAGACCAGAATTTTTCGCACTGAAAAAACGATGCCTGAAGAACAATACAACACAGAGCTATAAAATAATGAATGATAGACATAGCAGGAGATTGGGGAAGTGTTATTCATGTTTACTAGCACATGAAAGCGAAACAACTAACATCATTTTCAGACAACTTGCAGACTGATCAGCTTTTGTTTAACTAGGAATTTCTAGACATCTTTTTTTCTAGTCAAATTTGTAGGTCTGTCGATATGAAATGTCAAATCTACTGATAAAATTTTGCTTCTCTCTTCACCAAACCACTAACTAAAAAAAAAAAAAAAAGACCACAGAAACTACAAAAATAATAAACCCTGTAATCTCTCTGTCAAAGACAGGTACGTTCAGATTCATAATTATTCGGTGTCTCAGAGCTTTTACTGACAAAAGAGTTGAAAAAGCTCTGCTCCTTTTCCCCTGGTGAAAAAGATTAAGAAAATTTCTCATTTGGAGCTGGTGATATTTCATGGGAAATTGTGCTTAAAAAAACCAAACAAGCTAATTTTATTTCTGAACTATTTATTCATTGGCTTATTTTCCAATAACTATACTGAACAGAAGAAATCTGAAAAACAATAAAAATTTAATTTGATTTCAAAGTTTCTCTCTGAAAAATGTCACTGAAAATGTTTCTTTCCATTGAACATAAAATGGTACTGACACAGGCCATTTTTCAAAATGAAAATTTCTCCATAAATTGACTAGTCATAACCTGGGATTGCAACTACAAAGTTATTTGGAAATCAAGCGCAGACTTTGCACCACAAGCTTGTTGGTTTCTTTCCTACTTCTTCTCAGCTGACCATCCTTACAAACTGTATGACATTTATAGAGCATCAGTAGCTGTATGCGCATCCACACGACTGAATAAAACAGCCTATTTTAATGACATCCTAATTTCTCTAAATGTATTCATTACTTCTAATAGGCATTTCTGCCTCATCCAGAATTAAAGAACCAAGCAGAAAAATAACACTTGAATATTTTTACACTGCTTTTACACAGAAATCTTCTATTTCCACTAGTTCTGAAGGCTTTAGGGTGCTTCCCCAAGCGGTGGCACATGGTAGACAGAAGACCAACCATTTCTCTGTGCATCCCAGTCAGGAGCCCATGGGACAGGTGGGGCCTTTGGGGGCCCCGGGTAGAACTGTGAGACAGCACAGCTGTTACAGTTACAGCTTCACATTCACCTGGACCCTCTGCAGACGGGTTGTATCCCCATAACCTATCCCCACAGTACATATCTAGAACCTGAGGAGCAGGTTCTTCTATAGAACTTGAGGAACAAAGTAACCAGTGGTGGCAGCACTCCCAACCCTGAGAGTATCCCAGCCCTCCTGCCTGCCTGCACCACTTCGGCTTAAATTCCCCCACAGAACCTGCCGCTGCACTCTTTCATGGGCAATGTGCCGCGTGCTCTTACGCCACGAGCCATTCTGACTGGCACAGCCACCCAGGACACCTTTAAAGCAGAAACAGGGAGATGACCAGCCTGCCTCCAGCCAAAGGCTGCCTGCCCCCAGATGGCAGACTAGGGTGGAGGAGTACCTTACTCACATCGTAAGCATTGCTCAGAGCACCCTATATATTGCCCAATTTACAAGTGCATAAATCTTGTTTGCCTGTGTTTGCCCTTGACTAGATTGATGCTACAAAAGCAGCCCCTTTCTTTAATACATTTAATTTATGTCATTGTTTCGCCATGGCTAAGGGTAAAACAAGCTCAGCTGCATCACAGCAAGGATGATCACTTATTTATCTTCCCCTCTGCCTCCAAGCTAAAGGGCTTTTATTGCAGCCACTGGAAATACCACGCTTGACAGCTCTCAGGTATTTACTGTTCAGTGCTGACCTTCTCCAAGGTTCGTAGTCCAAACAGTATTTCCAGTTCCAAATCCAAACAGATGGAGGGAGACACAGTGGGAAATTCCCTGGTCTCCAGGCCCAGCATCTACTGGCATTTCCTTACCCTGTGGAGAGCAGCTGGCAGAGATCAGGAGAGAGAGGAAGCACTCATAACATTAATGAGCTATCATTATCCACTAAAGAAAAACCGAACTGAACATTTTTACGGATGAACTCTTCTTTCATTTCTTTTTGTACCATAAAGGAACATAGAAAAGACATGGTTCATTTCTAAGGTCACCTTTTGCATTAATTTTCACCACAGTTGCATCAAATAACACCAAGTATGCACCCTTTACCATAACCACCCAAGACACAGTCAGATCATGCTGAATAAAAACTTCTTCAAACATCTTCAGATGTTGCATATGGCAAGTTCAAAGCCTGGTATTTAGGACAACAAGTGAGCTGATAAATGCCCCAATCTAGACAAAGCAAATGAGAGCACAGACCCAGGGACACCTACCTAATGAGTAAAGCAAAACTACACTGAGGTGGAAGGACTTTGCCTCTGATTGACTACCAAATCTTACAAACTCCTTTGGTTGTTGGAGACTAACCTGATCTGTGCCCTACAGATCCCATTGATTTTGTATTCACTTCCCTTGCATGAACTCTGTCAGCTTTGTTAAACCACTCCTCTCCAAAACTATCATTAGGGTAGAGATCGTTGGTCTCCTAGACAAATAGAAAAACTGTAAGTTTTGGCAGCTGAGTTGAAGGTCTCTTTAAAGCAGAGATAGTACCATCTGTTAGATTTGTTCTGGCACTCCATTTCCTGCTTTGTTACAAAACCCTAATCTCAAATCAAAGATCTACCAGAAACTTTCCAAACCTTCCAGATTGTACCATTGTACAATCTACAATGCTAAACTACACTGGAGGTGGGATGAGCAATCAATCTTGTTAATTACCTGCAATCAATTATAACAGTTTCTCCTATTTCAAGCAGAGATGCTTGGGTTTGTTGGTTTTTTTGCTCTATTTTGGTTTTCTGGGGGTATTATTTTTTGTTTGTTTTGTTGATTTTATTTGTTTCATTTTTAATTTTATTTGTGGACATTTTTTGGAGGATTTTTTTTTGGAGGGGGGAACGTTTGTTTTTCCTTTTTAAACTCTGAAGTAAAATACTTTAGTTACATGAAACACTCTAAAAACCTCAATCTTCTACTGGATAAACCTAGCCTTTCTAAATGCAAAAGTAAAATTTATGCCCACATAATCCAAAGGGATTAAGAAGTGAAAGCACCAAATTAAAAGGGCAAGGCAATGGGAATGCTTAAAACAGGGACTCAGTCTTTTAATTCAAATTATTCCATATGTCTTTATAGGGGTGGGTTTTTTTAATGACATTGTCTTAATTTCCACAACTTTGCCTAACACACACTCATCCAACACTTCTGTAAGCAAGGAGTTGTTCACACTGGCCCAAGAAACTGGAAGGGACTATAGCATGACCTACTTTTTAGATTAATGTCATACTAGTTTTCAAATAGCCACATGGACTCCTGCAAAAGGCTAACTCCAATATAAACAAAACCAGATGGCATTGTTCTGACATACGTAAAATCTTGAATCTGCCATGAGAGGGATGTGAGAAATCTCTAGTTTTCTACTATCCAGTTATACAAAAATAGTCTATTTTTAATACTCAAATGCTGGCACAACATCACCAGGGAGATCATAGAACCATAAAATAATTGGGGTTGGAAAAGACCTTAAGAACATCTACTTCCAACACCCCTGCCATGGGCAGGGAGACCTCACATTAAAATCATGTCACCCAAGTCTCTGTCCAGCCTGGCCATCAACACTGCCAGGGATGGAGCATTCACAACTTCCCCGGGAAATCCATTCCAGTGCCTCACCGCCCTCACAGTAAAGAACATCCTCCTCATATCCAATCTAAACTTCCCCTGTTTAAGTTTTAACCCGTTACCCCTTGTCCTATTGTTACAGTCCCTCATGAAGAGTCCCTCCACAGCATCCCTATAGCCCCCCTTCAGATACTGGAAGGCTGCTGTGAGGTCTCCACACAGCCTTCTCTTCTCCAGGCTGAACAGCCCCAGCTTTCTTAGCCTATCTTCATACGGGAGGTGCTCCAGTCCCCTGATCATCCTCGTGACCCTCCTTTGGACTTGTTTCAACAGTTCCATGTCCTTTTTATGTTAAGGACACCAGAACTGTACACAAACTCCAAGTGAGGTCTCCTGAGAGCAGAGTAGAGGGGCAGGATCACCTCCTTCAACCTGCTGCTCACGCTCCTTTTGATGCAGCCCAGGATACGGTTGGCTTTCTGGGCTGCGAGCACACACTGCCAGCTCATGTTAAGTTTCTCATTAACAAACACCTCCAAGTCTTTTTCTGCAGGGCTGCTCTGAATACAGAGAAACTTGCCCAAGGATCCTGTAGGAGGATGTAAAAATCAATCCTTTATTTCAAATCACAATTTACTTATTAAAATAAAAATCAAACCCAGAGCATATTCTTAAACATCTCCTTGAGAGGACCAAAATTCAAAACTAAACACTTTGGAAGCTGAGAAAGTCTAGATTATATTTCTGATCAGGTTCCTTACTTCCAAAAGCAAGGATTGTGTAGTGGAGTAAGGACCTGAAGCTTGCCTGAAGTCCCACCTGCAGTGAATCAAAAAAGTAGCATCTCTTTATGTCAGCGTACCAGTGTTGACAGCAAATTTTAATTCACTTAGAAACAGAACACAAGGTTACAGGTAGATGAAAGTTCAGGGAAAAAAAAAAAAAAAACCAACATGCAAACCTCCAGTCTGCACTTCTCCCTTCAGTCCTGTCTTTACTATTTACACTTGCCTACCACAGTGCACCATCACTAGCAACTGCTTCTAGAACAACGGTACACAAGTACTTCTGCTGAAAGCACGGATGAGGGCACTTGCAAATGACTGTAGGAGTTTTGGAACTCCACTGAAACCAGAAGGAAAATGCTGAAATACATCCTAATACACACAGAGTAGAGACATTCTCTGGCTCTATATAGCTTACTGCCTGTTGTCCTGGCTTCAGCAGCAGCAGTCATTTTTCTCCTTCTTGGTAGCTGGTGCAGCGCTGTGGTTTTGATTTTGGGCCTGGGAGCAGCGCTGATAACACCAGTGTTTTCAGTTACTGCTTGGTAATGTTTTGGTCTGACCAAGGACTTTCTGAGCCTCATGCTCTGCCAGGGAGGAGGGGAAGCCGGGAGGAAGGAGAAACAGGACACCTGACCCAGACTGACCAAAGAGGTTATTCCATACCACAGCACGTCATGTCCAGAATGAAAAAATGGAGGGCAGAGACCCAGAAGGGTGGGAGTGCACTGCTTGGTTGGGGTGGGTGTAGGTGGTGAGCAGTTGCATTCTTTTCCCTTGCATTTCTCTTGTTATTATTATTACTGGTGGTAGCAGTAGTGATTTGTGCTATACCTTAGTTACTAAACTGTTCTTATCTCAACCTGTGGGAGTTGCATTCTTTCGATTCTCCTCCCCATCCCCCGGGACTGGGGAAAGAAAGAGGGGAAGTGAGTGAGTGAATGAATGAACTGGGTGAGTTATTGAGGGGCTTAAACCACGACACTGTCTCCCCAAAACCTTGGGATTTGAATTAACAAAATACCAGGATCTGAAATTTATATTGTTTGATTTTAAGAATTATAAACTATATAATACCTGAGCCTTAATACAAAGCCTCAGTCAGTGGCTATCATAACTACTTCCAGCCAAAAATATCATAGTGACAATATGCTGTTTCTTAAATCTTACTATCAGTAACTGCTCCATCATGTACTCATCAGAAATATTTAATGTCAACTTGCAATTATGAGCTTATCCTTTCTAGTCTATTGTAACTACATTTAATTCCTTTCTATGCTTTGCTGCATTGCCTAGATATGTAAGGAGAATAGGTGTCTCTTACCTATTTCAAGAGCTCCTAGAGGGACAGACATTTCTTGTATGACAAACTGCACTGCATTCTCTTCAATAGGAATGAGAGTGTAATATTGTAAACGATCTGCAGTATGCCCCTAATCTTAGTCTCATAAATAAACTTCTGAATGCTTGCTTGGAGGAACATAGATCTTACAGGGCCTGAAACATTGACCTGGACTAAAGAAATCAAGGTACCAATACTGATTCTCAAAACCATAAAAACCAAAAAACCAACCACAAAACAAGCGTACAAGAGAGTTCTAAAAGCTTCAGCTTTTAAGCTGGGGGGGGGCGGGGGGGGGGGGGGGGGAAAGGAGTATGAGTGGAAGCGTAGGTGGCACCGAAGCTCAAAAATTTCTAGATGTCAGAATCATAACTAACCTATACTGAGGGGTCAAAAATCAGTATTGAGGAATAAAAATCTGCCCTACTGACTATCTGCAATGTTATTTTAGCTCACCGACAATTCTGCCCATTGTGCTCTACTGATGTACGACTATCATTATCAAGTGCTCCAAGTATGAAAACCATTCCATACTTTCAACAACCACTTTCAACCAACTTTCAACAGTGCTTTCAACAACCACTTGCTAGGTTATTTATGCATCTTCTATTGCACTGACTTGTCTTGATCATGCTAACTCAGTGTTCTCCACCAGCCCCACCTGAGGGCTCTGCCAGTCCTTGGTCTTCGGCCTGTTCAGTGCAGGAGGCTATTGCAACCAACTTGGATTTGCAAGGCAAAATGGGCTGGAGAACGGGAATCTATTCAGCAACATGTAGTGGCTAACAGTGCTGTGAAGGGATGAAGCTGCCACACCTCTTAAGGTTTATGCTGCTCTGGATGACAAAAGTCAAAGACCCAACTGCTGAATACATATACAATATCACCTTCTGAGAACATAACTAAAGAATATAGCTAAAATGATTCTCAGCAATATATTGCTTTATCACTGAAATTTTGGTCATTTCACTGGGCCATATTTTAACCCACATGTAAAGTTTGGTTTGGTATTGCTGCAAACAGAAGACACTGCATGTAGGAATCACAATTCTTGATGGCTTTCATATGTGCGTATAGAAAATGAAAACTGGTTGCACTCACATCTAAACTCTCCTGCTTTCCACTTCATGATTCAAAACTCCATTTCTTCAGTCACAATCATGTTTTGGGGAATGTAATAGTACTGTAGCAAAGTAGCTTAATATTACAACAAACAATTCACACCACAGATGATAAAGATGCTCTTCGAGTCTATTTTGGAGAAAGCAGCAGTATTGCTGGCATTGGTTTTATCAGTGAATAGGTGTATTAAAATGCATGCAGGTAGGCAGAGAAGTTGGACAATTGTTGTGGTTTAAGCCCAGCTGTACCTCACGCAGTTCTCTTGCTCACTGCCCCCTCTTTTCTTCCCCCCAGCTCTTGAGGGAAGAAGAATCAAAAAAATGTAACTCCCATGGATTGAGATATGAACAGTCCAGTAACGAAGGTATAACACAGACCACTGCTGCTACCACCAATAATAATAATGATAAGGGAAAAAACAAGGGAAGAGGACACAACTGCTCACCACCCATGACAGATACCAAGCCCGACCCAGCAGTGAACCCACTCTTCCGGGTCCCTGCCCCTAGTTTTTACATCCTGGACATGACGTGCTGTGGTACGGAATAACCTGTTTGGTTAGTTTGGGTCAGATGTCCTGTCTCCGCTTCCTCCCAGCTTCCCCTCCTCCCTGGCAGAGCATGAGGCTCAGAAAGTCCTTGGTCAGAGTAGACATTACTAAGCAGTAACTGAAAACATCAGTGTTATCAGCACTGTTCCCAGGCCAAAAGTCAAAACCACACCGCTGCAGCAGCTACTAAGAAGGAGAAAAATGACTGCTGCTGCTGAACCCAGGACAACAATGAACATTC
The DNA here is from genome assembly GCA_017639245.1 of Myiopsitta monachus. Classification (NCBI taxonomy): domain Eukaryota; kingdom Metazoa; phylum Chordata; class Aves; order Psittaciformes; family Psittacidae; genus Myiopsitta; species Myiopsitta monachus. The sequence continues at coordinate 23,489,840 of CM029926.1, read as the reverse complement.
AAAAAAAAAAAAAAAAAAAAAAAAAAAGGGACAGCTTAAACTTTGTAATGCACAAAAAGGCAGACAACTAGTATGAGTTTTCCCAAAATTGCTTTATCCAACATTGTCCCTTGAAATAGTGTACAAGAAAATGTATTTAATCTATTGCAGTAATATGGCACTTTACACTGAAAAGCAGCTTAAGTAGAGAGACTCTCGTAAGCTACAACCCATCACCAAATTTTCCAAGGCAGCAGTGTGCTCATTTCACTTATCCCACAAACTTCCTGTTTATGACCCTACTATCTACATTTTAAGTCTGGAGTCTGAATTTGTTGTGTTTCAGTGCTCAGTGTAGCTTAAAGTAACTCTGTTTTGTCCCTAATGACTTGCCAAGTCTTCATAATGCTTAGCAAGAAATACAAAAACATGAATTAGATTTAATATTATTACAGATAGTTGGAAAATCATATTTCCTCTCACAAGTGATCACTAACAGCCCAGCCTGTGCTGTACAAGTCCTGAGGTACCCACAGAAATTATATGCCTTATATGCTATTGAACTACTTCTCATTCTGACACTATAATCACTCAACTCCAGCTCATCTTGGGTCGTACAGGAGAAGGGCTAATTCAGCATCCCTATGTAATTTCGTTCCAAGTGAATGCCACAAAGTGACATTCACAAATGTTTGGTTATTGCATCTCTAGCCAAGCTCAAGCTGTTGCAATGCCACCACACTCCAGCATATCACCTAAAAAGGTTCAGACTGAGACTTCAGCTATTATCTGGCAGGGCTAAGTAAGTATGATGGGTTCAAATGACATAATGCTTGTTTAAACCTGGAGTAACTTAATTCCTTGTCAAGACAAATCTGCTGCTTATCTGGCAAGAAGTTGAAATTACTGACACAAGTTGGAGTGTCACATTTCAGTGGATTTAAGTATAATCCAGAGACCGTTATTATTCTTCCCTGTAGCTGCTCTGTGTGCTTTTGACTGAAGGCAGAATTGCTAGCAATTAGCATGCTAAGTTCTCAATCACAGATTAATGTTTTTCTTCAACAGGGGACAGAATATAATTTTGTAAGGAGGCATCCTAGGAAGGATAAGCGAGAGCACCTCCAAAGACTGCATTTCCCTTCAGATTGTTCTCCTAGACCTTGCCCATAGATAAAGGGCAGAACATTCACAAGACTGCGGAGTTCACAGAGCTGACCAGAAGAAACAGTGCCATTTTACTATGGCCATTCTCATTTCAAAATTATCACCTTTCTTCTGTGATCTCTCTGAAAAATACTTGATCTAGTTTTTCAGGACCTTCCACCAATAGTCAGAAAAGCCAAAACAAGCAGCTGCTTGATGCAGCAGATACGCATGTTATCTAAGCAGATACAGCATGTTATCCTAGATTTGAGCCATGCAAGATTCAATGACACTCCATAATAGGGCTCCCACATATGTACATGTCCATTAGCCTGTGTCAAAAATATTAAGGCTCCCAAGTAGATACTAGCTAGAAAATATTGTCTTTCCTCTCCCATTCTCTCTATTAGATGGTTATTTATTATTTCTGCAGGACCCTGGTTTCAATAAGCAATGGATAATGTTCCCGGAAAACTCTACAGTTCTATGCACTTCCTCAGTAAAGCAGCTGTTGCCTGTAACACCTTCATCCTTGCAGAACTTGGGGGGGTCAGCAGCAAGTGAGCAAAAGGAGAGGAAGCCAGAAAAAATGTTCATTCATAACGCCTGGAAGAATGCACTTTAATCCCATCACCACTTCATGGATAGAAGGAACTGCCAATTATGAGATACCAGTTTTATGGTAACAAACCATAGGTAAAAGACAATGAAGAGTTTCATTCTAAAATACCGTTTACATTTAATAAAAACAAAAACAAAAACAAAAAACCCTGGTTTATGGGAAGAGTTCCTACGGTCTACTATGAAAGCAAATTACAGTAATTGATATTTTAGGGTTTGAACCACAATTTGGTAATTTCAGGCTGAAATCCTTATTGACCCTTATTCACACCTGGAATATGGACATTAAAAATGGAAAGTGAAGGACCACCTGTAACCCCATTTTGAATTATACCCTATGGGGTAGCGAGCTGGCTCACTTTAGTCAGTGCTTGTGCCCCCACCCCCTTGATTTAAACACTAGTCCTGTTATTAAGAGATTCATCCATTAGTGAGAGACATGGGCTCAGTGTTACAAACAACAAGTCACTTCTGCCTCTCAGGCAACATCTTAATACTACTTTGCTATGAATTATTTGGGTGAGGCCACCTTGTGGAAAGGATATAAGTGCAGGTTAACCATGCAGATGGAAATGCCAAAAAGGAGCAAGCATGTCTCTCACCAGCAAAAGGTTCAGGCCCCAGCTGCCAGAATTATGTTTCTCTACCACAGAGTAGTTTTTAAATGTAGAGCAAGTATCCGTTCCTGGGAACAGAAAAGATATGTTTATTTTCATTGCTACTCCTCACCATCATCAGGATTGGTCTTTCTGATTCACAGCAACAATTTTAAATGCAGCTTTCAACCATCTCAAAGACAGCGGTTTAGAGCCTTAATGACACAGCTAGGGAGGCAATATCTTGCTGGCACAAGGCACATTCTCGCTCTCACTTGTTTTTGGTTTTTTGTTGGGTTGTTGGTTGGTTTTCTTTTTTTTTTGTTTTCTTTAAACAGGTCAAAGTCTTGTTTTTCAGCCTATGCTAGGTAGGAGTAAATAAAAATCTATTTAAAATACTGTGATATGATGTGCTTCACCAGTTTAGTATATGCAACTGAAATATTCTGAAATTTTTCTTCAAGTGCATATAAATTGCTGAAAGACAGTTTTATTTGCCCTCAACATAGTTTCCAAATTAATGTATGCTTTTTCTTTGTGACACAATTCACCGTGTGAAAAATCATAATAACCCATCAAACCTTTTGGATGGTGTGAAAATTAGCAAATATTTGTGAAATAAATTGTATTGTGAAGTGTACTTCAGAATTTCCCATCAAGAAATGAACAATTATGTTTCTGAAGATAGGTTTTAAGCGTATGCAGTGACTAAAATGTAAGGGTGTGTATTTAGGAGAAAACAAAATACTGAATAGTTGCTCATTAATTAAAGACTATCCTGTTTCTATGTTGAAAGGAGCAAAGGATGCCGTGCAAAAAAATAGTTTGTGATCAGGTAATTAAAGCCCTTCCTACTGCACACACATTAGGGGGTCTAATTAAGATTGCAATGACATTTTTTATTCTTCAGGTTTCTAACTTCACAGCTTAATAATGTTCTTTTAACATTTCTTCTTTGCTTGTAATAGCTCCCTACAATACCTCCACAAAGCATTAATACATTAAGATGTTACATATAAATGCATCTGCCTTTGATCTGTTTTTAAAGAATTTCTCAGTCTTCAGTCTTCATAAAACAGACATAAAATATGTAGCACTTCCTTGCCTACCGGGAAATACAATACCTCTTTTTTTTTTTTCCCAGACACTTTGAGCCCTTAGAATCAGCTGTGGGATGTCTATATTCAGCTCCTCTCCAGCTTTGGTGTTAACAGCTAAAGAGCTCTTAGTTACATAAAAAAACCAAAGTTGATGACATCTGTACCACAGATCTATAGATAGGTGGGATTACCATATAAAACAGCCATTTCCCAGACTTTTATAAACTCTCTTCTCTACAGAGTACTCCACTTTTCCTATGAGTCTGGGCAAGCAGGGAAAGAATAGGGAAAGCCTCAAACCCACTTCACTGCTTTCCTTCCTCTTCTACAGAAGCAGAGAGTTTAAAGCAGGGAGCATAAATTCAAATGTAAAGCATGCAGATGTAAGAATCCTCTAGCGTGTGAAACACTCCTGCCCTAGCTCTGCTTTTTATCATAATAAAGTGTGAAGCTTTTCTTAGTAAGATTTGAAAAGCATTCAGTCATACCCAGTTGTGTTGTGCCTTAAGAAACATGAGGATACATCCCTCAAAATAGAAGGATCAGTCTTGTGCTGATGAACACTCCAGATGAACATCTTTCACTATAGCACTGAAAATCTTCTCTTGTTCCATGACCACTGCCTTCCTCCAGACATTCTGAAAAGGAACAAGTACATTCATCCAGTGCTTGTGCTTCATTTGGAGGTGCTGAGGATGCCAAGGGCTGAAATGCCCAGCCATGCACTCAGTGATACTGGAGAAATACAAATTATCGTAACTAAAAACCTTTTCTCCATAATGTCCATCCCTCCCTTAGGATTAATAGAACCAACCACCGCAGCATAAAGTACAGGTTATGTACACATTAAAGGAAGCAATGCTTATAAATTACCTCTTCTCTGCAATGGACAGTTAAAGCCACCACATCATCTTGTCACTAGAATTTTTCTCCATCTAATTCTATTTGCTGTTCTTCAGCGAATATCAACAATAACTCATTTAGTTTTAATGACATTAGAAGTAGAGCCTGCCCTTGAGATAGCATCTAATTTTTCTTTATGAAAGCCAACATAAATTCTATGTATGAGATCCCTGACAGCCTGGTAATAGAGGTGTTGTTAAAGTGAGCTAAAAATATAAACCAAGGGGAAAAAAAGGTATCTCTCGGTGGAATCATTAGAGAAATTGATGAGGTTTGCTTTCCTTGGACTCTCTGAGGATTCAGCATGGAGCTATCACTAAGCCTGTCACACAAAAACAGTAGTTGAACAGATCTTGACCTTTTCTTCCATTTACGCAAGAAAGATAAAGGTTATTACAGGAGTTCTGCAAGCACCCCTTATTACAGTTAACTCACACTTGGTAAGTTAGTAAACTTCTGGTTTTTTTCTCCAGTACACATCCCCCCTGCAGGAAAGAAATAATAATTAAAAAAAAATAATAATAATAAAGTCTGGCCCTTAACTCCTCAATCAAAATGCATATAATTAAAGGAAACAGAGTAACATTGCCCAGGCAACTAGTTCTTCAATTTCCCCTGTTTCTGCTCGACTTTGTAGCCTTGCTATTTATATTTGTACATAATATGTAACTGAATACAATTATTAATAGATCTGTGATGCACAGCTCCCTTTTGTGGCAAGTGAATGTATCACTTATTAATAACAAAAGTAACACTAAGTCCTGAAACTTGCATAGGATGTGAGTAGAACCACCACCAAAATCTGTAGGGAACTCTTTACACGTGTAATACAGAATGAGATACAATGTTTCACCAATCAAATGATATCAAACAACTTTCAAAGTCTCAGGAGATTCTCTTAGGCGGAATTGAGACCTCACTGCACTATAGAGCCATAGAATTGTTTAGGTTGGAAAGGACCTTTAAGGTCATCAAGTCCAACTGTTCAACACTGCCAAGTTCACCACAAACGCATGTCCCTAAATGCCACAGGTACATGTCTTTTAAATACCTCCAGGGATGGTGACTCCACCCCTTCCCTGGGCAGCCCATTCCAGCACTTGACAGCTTTTTTGGTGAAAAAAGTTTTCCTATTATTCAATCTAAAAATCCCCTGGCACAACGTGAGGCCATTTCCTCTTATCCTATCACTTGGTACTTGGGAGACTGACTCCTATGTCACTACGTCCTTCTTTCAGGTAGTTGTAGAGAGCAAGAAGGGTGTGCCCTGAGCCTCCATTTCTCCAGGCTAAACAGCCTCAGTTCCCTCAGCTCCTCCTCGTAAGACTTGTACTCCAGGCCCTTCACCAGCTTTTTTGCCTTTTATTGGACGTGCTCCAGCACCTCAAGGTCTTTCTCATAGTGAGGGGACCAAAACCAAACCCAGTACTGGCCTCCCCACTGCTGAGTATATCAGGACAACCGCTTACCTAGTCCTGCTGTTCAAACTATTTCTGATACAAGCCAGGATGCTGTTGGCCTTCTTAGCCACCAGGGCACAAGCTTGCTCATTGTTCAGCCGGCTGTTGAACAGCTTCCTCCAGGTCCTTTTCCTCTGGGCAGCTTTCCAGCCACTCTTCCCCAAGCCTGTAACCTTGCATGGGGTTGTTGCAGCCCAGGTGCAGGACCTAGCACTGATCCTTGTTGAACCTCATGACTGGCCTTGGCCCATCAATCCAGCCTGTCCAGATCCCTCTATAGAACCTTCCTTGCCTAAGCAGATCAGCGCTCCCTTCCAACTTGATGTCATCTGCAAGCTTAGTGAGGGTGCACTGATTCCCAGGTCCAGATCTTTGCTAAAGATATTAAACAGAACTGATCCCAGTACTGAGCCCTGGGGATACTTGTGACCAGCCACCACCTGGATTTAACTCCATTCGCCATCACTCCTTGGGTTCAGCCATTCACACAGTCTTCTGCTCAGCAGAGTATACTCATTCAAGCCGCGAGAACCCAGCTCCTCCAGAATAGTGTAGGAAATGGCGTCAAAGGCTTTACTAAAAACAACATCCACAACTTTTCCATCACTCACTAAGTGGGTCATCTTGGCACAGAAGGAGATAAGGTTAGCCAAACAGGACCTGACTTTCATAACTCCATGCTGACCGGATCTGATCACCTGCTGGTCCTGCAGGTGGCACATGTCTGCACTCAAGGGGACCTCCTCCATAACCATTTAGGGCACTGAAGTCAGACTGATGGGCCTCTAGTACCTTGGATCTTCTTTCCAGCCCTTTCTGTAGATGGGCATCACATTTGCCAGCTTCTAGTCAACTGAGACCTCCCCAGTTAGCCAGAACTAATGGTAAATTACTGAAAGTGGCTCAGTGACTATTTCTGCCAGCTCTCTCAGTACCTTTGGGTGGATCACATCCAGCCCCATAGACTTGTGTAAGTGGTGTAACAGGTCACTGACCATTTCCCCTTGGACTATGGGGGCTTCATTCTGCTCCTTATCCCTGTCTTCCAGCTCAGGGAGCTAGGCACCCAAAGAACATCTTCTGTGTGATTACTGCAGCATGACTTCACAAAGTTTCCTTGAATTTTAGCCCAGATTCATGTAGGTCTAGATTTATAATGCATCCTTGACAAGTGTCCAACAGGGATGATTCCTCTTCTTGAGGCTATCATCAGATATCCTCAGGAGTAATATGCACATTAACTATAAAGTTTTTCTTACTTTTCATGATCTGAGCAGCCTAGAAGCATTAAGAAATATGTAACAATGCTCAGCATCAAGGCTGGATCTCACCTTTTAGTACCCATGATAAAACTAGATTCCTTCAGAAAGGAGTTAGCATTTATTCCACTCCACCTCCTCAGTCCTGTCAAGGGTTACTCATCTGGGCCATAAAAATGCAGACTTGGGAGAAATTTACTGGCTGTTGGCAGAACAATTCTTTCACCAACTACTAGAAATTTGTTTTTAAGTCCTTTTCTTCCCACTTTCTCCAGATAACATTCATGAAAGTCATGTTTTGCAATGCTAACTTAGTATGGCACCAAATCATTATTCAAGATAATTAGCTACTCTATCTTTGATAATGCACTTAACTTTCATTTTTTACAGTGCACCATTCTCTTCTCCAGAAGTATTGTGTTCTGCTTCCAGGCATCCTGCCTTCTATGTACAATATGAGCGACTGTTTCCAGTAAAACAAATACTTTTGTTTTAAACTGATGCATAAGTATTGTTACGGTAAATCTCAGTACCTTGTTAATCTTGCTACCCAGTAACAGATAGGCAAGATCCAAACTCAGAGAAACTGCAGCACAAACAGAAGATTTACAGAAATATGAAGGCAAATACAAGAAAACAACTCCATGTTTATTAATGGAATATTGTTATTCTATATCAAATTACAGTTCAGCTGGATGGATGCACAATACTTAATTCTGTTTTCTCTTGGTTTTTTGTTCAGGAAGGGAAAGAAAACTCCCATAAGTGTTCGTAAAAATAGATTAAACCTTCATGATAAAAGGAACTGGTGTATTTTATTCTTTTCTGAGATGGACATGAACTCGGATATTTCCCAAAGTTCTCCAGTCACCCTAAATGCAAGACTCTAGAGAGTCCACCATCCACCTTGACCTTGTCTAGCCCAAATATCAGCATGAGCCACATCCTCTTCTTCCCCACCGTCTTTCCTGGCATGCTTATTGTTGCTGGAAATCTGGGTGCATAGGCCTGGAGGGAGACATAGAAGCTCCCAAAATTTTCCCCCAGGAACATTCTCTTTAGGAAACTTGAGGACATGTCAAAACTTTAACAAAAACGTAAAGAATCACAAATAAAAGATAAGAAAAGGCAGAGATATTTATGCACTACTGGTAGAGCTTACAATGTTTATTTTCTAAAGTGAAGAATACAGAATTATTTGGAATTCCGGGTTCACAATTTACTAATAGCCCTGAAGGATGACATGTTGAAAATTGATGGCAAGGTATATTCATCAACATAGTAATGAATTTAAGAGGCAGCATATAACTGAGGATCTTCCTAATTAGGTAGCCCTAACATTCTGTCAGCTCAACAAAAGTTTTTCTTCTTCCTTTAATTTTAAATAAAAAATAAATAAATAAAAGAAATAAAAGGGAAAAAGCCTCACCTGAAATGTCTGCAAAACTGCAAATAACCTGCAAACCATAAATCTTACTAAACTTCCATGTTATTAAAATAAAAAAAGTTTAATAATGCTCTTCCCTCTGGTCAAACAAGGAAATAAAGTAAAAGTTAATACCAACATACAACAGACTTTTAAAGATCTAAGTGTCAATGCACAAAACAGGATCCGTTGGGACACTGTATTCTCATCAGCTAACACTGCATTGTCTAGAATACAACTTCCCAACTATTCTAGATCTCTATGTCCTAACTAGCCTTTCTGGTCACTTTTTACACTTTTCATAACCTTCCTGAAAGAAATTCAAAGTATTTCTCACTCCTGTACAAATGTTTTTGACAATGAAAGCAGATTTAAAATTGGACAATGCTAGTGCTAATTCATAGTGCTGAAGCCACTGAGGTCAGAAGTAATACTGGAGCAACCAAAAACCAAGCTATTACCAAAGCTTGCAGAAAGCAAATTCAGACTAAACTAGGGTCTGTTAGGACTTGAACAGCATTATTCTATATGGACTTCCAAACAGTTCCCTGCAGTTTCACTCACTGTGTCCACAAGAGCCTCAAATGTTACTAGAAAATTGCAGTGCATGGGGATTAATGAACCCCAGGAAACAACATCTGGAATCACAGAATGAATCCCCAGGTCCAATATAACAGACCTAAACAAAAGCTTTACTTACAGCTTTCTTTGAGAGCAGTAGTGAACCAGAATTTTCAGTTGCATCCTAAAGTAAAAAAAAAAAAAAGAGAAGACTCCTCTCCAAATACGTGACTATGTCCTCCAGCAACATAAGGATACAGTGACTTTTCAGAGAACTAAGTTGGATGAAATATAGATTATTTTTTTCTCTTGATTTTTATTCCTGAAAACTTGAGTTCATGGTGTTTTTCACAGGACTGGCACCAAGGTATTCCCTTGCTTCTTATGAAAGTAGCAAAGTGTATTTTTTGTCTGCGCTACTTTAATGTTTAGTAGTTAAGTGGCAACAAAATCCGTGAATTAAAAGTTAATAAAAACACTACAGTAAATAAGATGCATGAAAATCATATTCAGCAAAACTCTGCAAGAAAGACTAAATAATAGAAGCAACAAAGGTACATTGAAGGGTGTAAAAAAATAATTTAGAAATGAAAGGTGAAAGAAAGACAGAGGGGTTTTACAAAAGGAGCTCTGCCAAACATTCCCTAAAAGCAGGGAAGATGACTCGTTGGTTTAAATCAACAATAAAATGTGCTGATCTTCATATGAGCCACGCTGTTCTCCATATCTCATATGGCATAACCTCTACTGTGCTCCTTAACAGCACCTACTTTAACACTGGCAATTTTTCTAGCTTTCATTTTCCATATACAGTTTATCTTTTGACCAGATGAGCAGCCCCAAGAGTATGGTGCCCTGTCTGTTATGGTGCCCTGTCTCACAATATTCTGTTCATCCCTCTTAAAAAACATTTTAGAACAATATATTAGAAATATAGCTTTCACAGATATATTAACTTCCCACTCCACCTGAAATCTCACCCATATGTATGTTGAGGGGATTTTGAGAAGAACGCCTGAGCTAGCATAGTGTTACTGGCCATCTCATACCTATGCCACAGAGCACAGAGAAATCAGTATTTGCAGCAGATTTTTAAAGAAAAGGCCAGGTGTACAACACTGACTTACCCCAGACTGCACAGTGATTAAAAAGCCTTTGCTCCTCTCTTGGCTCCTGAATGTCAGACCTACTACTAGTAAATTCAAGTAACTAAGCTCGCACCTTAACTTGCTCTTTCCTGCCTCTTTCTGGGAAGTGCAATGGAGTAGTCACATAGGTGGCAGCTCCTATTTGAGATAAAAACAAGCAAAAGAACTGGTTTTAGTTCCCTTATGCATACTTTTAAAATGCTTTGATCTACTACCCAGAAAAGAGGGGCCTCTGGAACCCAGCAGAGGAAGAGGCAAAATTGACAGTTTAGGGTGGTTCAAGTACAAAAGCAACTTTCAAAAAGTTACTCTGAAGTTCTGCAGGGAGATCTGGAAACCAAGACACTGAAGGACACAGCTGCAGCTCCCACTGTGAGGAGACTGACAGAAGAACCCATTTACACTGCCTAGTAAAATGTAGATGCATTTGCTCAGACAACAAGTGGCTGAGTGGGTTTAACAAGCAGGATAATAGCTCAGGGTATCATTTTGATCTGAATACATAATTAAAGGGGATCAAGAAAAGGCTCAGGTTTAGAAGTGGCCTTGAATATATGCAGCCTAATTAAGATTGATTTTGCCAATCATTGCTCAGAACCTGACTCTTCTCTTCGTACTTGGTTTCCAGTAAAACTTGTCAGCTGCCTAGACATCAGCATAACTTCTAAAGGCATTACACAGACAGAAAATACTGTGGGTTCAAACTTGGCCTACAATAGTTACATACAGCTCCTATGGGTTACTGTCTTTTAACTTTAGATTACCCAAAACAAGTCAAATTGTTAGCCTGAGGCTTGGTAGGTCTGTAGCTATTTTTTTCATCTTTGCCTGTATGCATAAAATGCTAAGGCAGCAAGGAGACGCAAATGAAGCAGTTTGTTATTTATGACAATATCAGTCAATGCACTCTATTACTAAATGAGTTAAGTAGCACTGCAATAATTGGCTTTTCTACTGCATCTTTGTTTTTTTTAAAAAAATTGCACAGAAGAGTGAGATTGATTTTCCGAAGTCTACTGCCATTTTATTACAATTCTTTCACAACAGAACAGAGCCCATCTACCACTGCCCCAAAATTTACATAACCATAAAACTAGATTCACCTAAAGACTCAGAAAAGTACTTGAACAGATTTAAGCCTTTGAAGTTCAAAACTCCAATTCTAAATCTCTCGGCACAGCATCTGGTTGATTCAGGAGACTCCAAAACTCTTTGACCATTGTAGTGGTTTAAACCTCTAAGTCATGCAGTTTTTCTCACTCACTCACTCACTCACTCACTCACTCACTCACTCACTCACTCACTCACTCACTCACCTCTCTTTCTTCCCCCAGTCCTGGGGGGATGGGGAGGAGAATCAAAAGAATGCAACTCGCACAGGTTGAGATAAGAACAGTTTGGTAACTAAGGTATAACACAAATCACTGCTGCTACCACCAGTAATAATACAAGAGAAATACAAGGAAAGAGAATACAACTGCTCACCAAGCCCGACCCAGCCAGTGCCCCCCCAACAGCGAACCCCACCCTTCTGGGTCTCTGCTCTCCGTTTTCACATCCTGGACATGACGTGCTGTGGTATGGAATAATCTCTTTGGTCAGTTGGGGTCAGGTGTCCTGTCTCTGCTTCCTCCCGACTTCCCCTCCTCCTTGGCAGAGCATGAGGCTCAGAAAGTCCTTGGTCAGACCAAAACATTGCCAAGCAGTAACTGCAAACACTGGTGTTATCAGCACTGCTCCCAGGAGGCCCAAAATCAAAACCACAGCGCTGCACCAGCTACCAAGAAGGAGAAAAATGAGTGCTACTGCTGAACCCATGACAACCATTTGACATGAAAGTTCCCAATCTTCTACAGCTCTGTTTCACTGGATGTCCAGACCTACAACTCTATGCAGTCAGATATTTTGCTGCTGCCTAACCTTGGATCTATTTAAGAGGAGCCTTCTAAACACTCTAGGTTCTACGATGCTAGCAGTACCCTTGGTGTTATTACAAACAGAAGTGGCCGGAAAAAAGAACACAACATTACAAGAAAGAAGCACCTTGAGAATAAACCACCTGTGCTCATTTGGAAGTGAAGAACCTGGTTTCAGCTCTGTATCTTACATGAAGGAAGTCTCATTTCATCTTATGTGAAGGAAGCCTCACCATAGAGCCATCATTTCTCCCATTGTTTGCCACTACTGGAAGAGCCATTTCATTCTGCCTCACTGGGCCAGAAGATCAGGAAACAGGGAACCTGAACACTGCTCTGGGCCAAAGCCACTCATTTTATCATTGGAAAACCTCAGGAGATGAGGCATTTGGTGCTGATGAGGTGTGTCTTCATCCCTGAAAGAGGTCCAAGGCATAGAGGAATGGCCCATGGTAGCAAGAAGTACATGGCTGCACAGAGATGAAAAATCTAGGTGATTCAAGTGATATGAATGCTGGGATTTCAGCCTTTAGCCCGGCATAAAGTATACAGGAAAACTTCAGCCTATTTGCCAAATTTGAATTACAGTGAACACATTTATACAACCACATGCTTGAAAGTTAGCAGGTATATTGGCCCAGGAAGGTAATGATTAATTTATGACGAAGAAACATGTCTAATCAGGGGATTTGAGAAAAATTAATATGAAACAGGCCATGGCTCACTGTCTAGGGCTGCCAGACATCCAGAACTGCACTGCTACTTCAACTGTGGCATTGTGATGTTTTGTTTACCACTGCGCCTGCTGCTGCCCAGGCAGAGAAACCCTCTGGAACCATCTGATGCTGTATCAACTTTTGTGCCTGAATGCATAAGGGTCCCTAGAAGGCAGCAAGAGGGTTCCAGTTTCAATGTTACAGAAAACAGCAGCAAAAAAAAAAAAAAAAATTGGTGTACAATATATGTGCAACTGTATGGTAATATCCAATGATTTGTCTATGTACTTGGAGATCCACCAGTTAACATTTAACATGTCTTTTCTTTTCACACCTCAAAGTCAAGGGCATTTTCAGTTTTGGTAGGGTCTTTTGGGGGAGGGTAGAAGGACTGGTACAAAAACATTTTCTGGCAGCTACAAAGTTATCAAGAATGCAGTCAAGGATAAAATGGCTTTATAAGTAACAAGGGCTTTGGTGGCCATAAAATCAGCAAGAGTTTTCCCTGAATGACAATACTGGGATAGGGAACGAGGAAAGGCTTTGATGAGCATGAAGCCAAACATGAAAACTGAAGCCCCCAAATTTAATCTAATTTGATCACTGAAATCCAGCTTTTATGTAGATAAAATGCAGAAAAGGGGTGCTCTGATGTGTGAATAGGCTTATTTTTAGATAACCACTGACAGCATCTCCAAAGAGGAAATGTAGATGTCTTCTTTTGTTGTCATTTTTTGTTTGCTGCTTTTTTTTCAACCCAGAAGAATAAACAACCATTGCAGTTCATAATAACGATTCCATTGGTGTAGAACCAACTTTGATTTGGTGTATGAAGCTAGAGGATATTTGCTTCCTTCCACTTCCCTTTTATAACCAACTGTATGAAATAAGAGCCTGGACTAAGTCCAAGGGACTAAACCAATTATGATAAATAGCTAAATTTGTGAATATGTAAAATCAACTGATCATTGCATAATTACTTATACTCCCGAGGCTATGGTAAAAATGTGGCAGCAGAAACATCGTTACTTTCATCACAGTAATTATAAATCATCATCGCTGCATTCTTGCAGATATGGCTAGATGAATGCCACCTGAAACTCTGCCTTCCCTCTATGTCTCAGATTTGCTTCTCCACTGTCCTATGAACTTATTTTTTTGCACACACACAACTGCTCTGCATGTTTGCCAATAACTCTTCAAACCTACCTTAAAAACCTATGAACCTTCAATTTCATGAGATCATTCCTCGCAGATAACCACTTCTGTTAACCTTTATAATGATGTATGCGTTACCACATGAACGTATTTCTCAGGCTGAAATAGTGCACATATTTTACAAGATTATAACCAAATAATGTCCTTGGATTATAAACACAAGTAACATTGTAAGCTTTCAAATACTAAAGCTAAATATTAAAAGGTGACCTCTAGCTTAGTAGAGAGAAAAGAAGACACAAAGTTAGGTGAAGGATAATGAGAAGTTAAGGCCTTATTTTATGGCAATTTGCTATTGCAGCTTATTTAAAAAAGAAATCAGACTGTCTATATGCATTTGCTTCCAATGACTCTGGCCAGTGCAAAATGCAGATAAGAAGAAAGCCCCCCCCCCCCCCCCCCCAGATGAACACATAGGCAGAGAAACTAGTTTTGCAGAAAAAAAAAACCAGGAAAAACAAACTTCATAGTAAATGAGAAAAACTAAGTAAGTAACTTTGAAGTTCAGCAAGTATATAATTGTATAGCTCCTACTCTACAATATGGTAGGGTCAGTGTCTAATTACAGGTGAGAGATGAAATCATGGCACCACTGGAAATTTATAGAGTTATTTGGAATCAATATTTCAGATTTCCTCATTCCTAAATTGCTATGCTTCATGGCTCATTCTGCAAATGTAAATGCACAACTTAAGTGCCCATATGTCTGCCAGATCACGGGCTAAAATCCTCATTTAGATGAGAAGTTGTACCTGAATAACCTCACAGATTGTAGAAAACATTGTTCAAAGTCAGTTATTACTTGCTTTAAGTGGAGGTAACAGAAAGTGGTCCTGCAAAAAAGGAGATACTGAGAACCTCCAGAACCTCAATAACCATCTTTAGATCCTTTTCCACTTGATAATTTCCACAGCAAAATTAAACACCCCTCTGAACTCCATGGGAAAGTAAAGGCTATCTAAGTTTTAATCTGCTATCCTCTTCACTACAACACATGCTTCAGTTGGAGAAGTAACTAAACAACAAGCAGTCTAATGTGACAGACAAATTAAGGAAAAAAGTGAAATGAGAAAAAGAAAAACAAGGGGGAGGGGGGTCTGAAACAGCATGGAGGGAGAAATTGTGAAGACACCTTTTTCATTCCTGTGGTACACAAAATTCCCCTCCTACAAGGAAATTCAGAAGCATAGCCAGACATGACTTCCATGGCCATCAGATTTCAAAGAATGAGTTTCTCAAAAGGTGACTATCTTTCTCTTTCTTTGTGCACATTTTGATGAGTACCAAAGGTTCTGCAGATACGAGGATGGGAGAGTGCATCTGAATGCTTTATCCTTACTACAGTACCTAATCTTGAGTTCTACCGCTAATGAGAAGTTGCTACCTGTAAACGTGTGAAACATTAACTACATGATTGCTATACAAATTGCAACTACTTTACATTATTTTAAATCATTCTACAGGGATAGCTTTTGCTTTGGCTGGCCGGAATTCGTTACGGTTTGCTGGGTGTAATTTGTTAACACAGTATGCTTCCCGCAGAAGTCAACTGTACACTTCAGCTGTCTGCACATTAATGTAAGGGACTGAGAAACTTGGGAAAGGATCTAACTCTTCTTAGATATTACAAAACTGTTCGCAACACCAAAACCAGTAGATTTGATTTTCCTTACAGAGAAAACAAAACCAAGAAAGGGCTACACATATCAGTGCATTAGCTCCAAATTTTCTTCAGCATAAATCATTTCTGGTTTTGTGTGCTTGTGATCTTGTAACAAGAAACAAGCTGAAATTAGAAACTTTAAAGATATTGCAGAGTTCTTATAAAGGACCACATATTAGATGCATATAAAAAACTGAATATAAGCTTCTGGGACACAAATTAAAAGCAAAGAGAACCACCTATTGTAAAGACATGTAATAAGTGACAGATGCCTAAATAATGATTCCATTATAAAACAACTTAGAAGCCATAAGGTGGAAATTTTTCCTAAATTTCTAAAGAACAGCTTTTTGCCCAGAGACTGCTTTATGGGGAAAATACTGAAGTGTGACCTCTTCCTTGGAGAAAAAAAATCTTTCCCCTGAAGCACTAGATCTGCCCATGGCAGGGGGTTGGAACTAGATGATCTTAAGGTCCTTTCCAACCCTAACTATTCTATGATTCTATGATTATGCAAAGAAGGCAGTATCTGAAAGACGACCTTCAAAGACAACGAATCTTAAAATTTAGTCACAAGAGCAGATGCTATCTATACATATTTACTAACAGGTCACAGAAGGCTTTTCAGGAGGTTCTTGCAGAATTTTTGCTTTCCCTCTCCTTGGCTTTTTTGTTTTGTTTTTTTTTTTTTTTTTTTTTTTTTTCTGGTTTTTGGTTTTTTCTTTTTGTGTTTGTTTTTTTGTTGTTTTTTTTTTTTTTTTTTTTTTTTAACTGAAGTTCAAATGAGAAAGCACCAAGAAGCATCTGCATTACCATTAATAGATACTGCCCATGGAAAGATTTTCTTCACCAGGCACACATACATTATGACTGGCATACAAATACTCTTGGTCTGAGTAACTTGACAAGAAGACCTGAGTAATGGTCTGTGGACTAGTGCTGAAGTGCAGTGTGAGCATCTGTACCCAGAGACTACCAGGCTTGGGTCTGACACAGAGTATGTAGGACACTTCAGATATTTAGGAAGTCTCCCAGTGACAAACAAGTGTAAAATAGAATTATTAAACCAGGATCCAGAACTCAGAATGCAGTTTTCTTTAGATACTACTAGAAAATTTCCTGCCCTATAATCTCAAGAATCCCAATTCTTCCCCAGCAGCACCCAAAGAAAAGATCTGAAAGCATCAGCAAAAATCAGCTATCATCCCAGTGTCAAAAGGACCTGCACCTCTTGGATTTGTGGGAATTTAATGAAAGAGATTACACAGAATTACTAGGCATAGCCAGAATTGCTTTAGTCTTCAAAACAGTTCTCAAGTGGAAGGTGTAATGCTTTCTTAAATTAACTGGCACAAAGTTTGGAAGCTTTCTTGACTTTCTATCAAGATGTAGACCCTCCTGAGTCAATCATGACACATATTTTAAACTGATAGGTCTTATTTCCAAATGGAAGCTATTGTAAATTAAATCATTATCTTTGGGAGCTGAACCTAAATATAAAATACTCCAAAACAGTCAGTCTTTACATATAAATTCTCCAAAGTCTACCAAACCTCATCTCAGGAAAGCAAGCATTTGTTCATTCATGTCACTGATGTGGGAGTCTGTATATTTAAAATAAAAGTGACTCGCATTAAATATTCTCTAAGTAAAACAGCTTGACTGGTTTTTATTTGAGCCAAATCTCACCTCTTCGTGCAAGCTGTAAAGGTGTACATATATGGAACCTTTCATCATGTTTGCAGGAGTCCATTTCTACCCTATTACCCTGAGAACAACTTTGAGAATCAAAAGTACAATGCATAATGACTTTCAAGATTAGTGATTAGTGTTTTTAAAATCCTCATTCACCAAAATTGGAAGCTATGGAAAGAATACAAAATATACACCACACATTTGGAAGGTCAGTGTATTAAAAGACGTCTTCCATACTAACACTTTTACTCATTTTTTTTTTTAATACCAGTAATCTCACTAATTATTCTTTCTTCATTAGGCAACAGACCTAATAAAATATATTAAAGATTTATATTTTGTCTGTATTAGGCATTATAGAAACACTGTTTCCAGTTTTAGCATACTCCTATTCCAGTACAGGCACTGGTGGTTAATAAAAAATAATTTGATAGAACTTGCTTCTTAATGAGAATGAAAACAAATAATTTTAAGATTCTTTCTGCAAGGTAAAGAAATCCCTCTTATTTTCAGCCTTTGAAAAATAAATCCATATTATGCTGAAACTACTGGGGTGAGTGGGAGGAAGGGAAGTCTACAAGGAGTGTATTTCCAACACTATAAAGATGATGTCACAACAGAATTTCTTGGTTAGCGCAAAGGAAAGAAAAACTTACTTATCAGACAATCCTATTTGTGTATCTATACTCTATCAATGTGTAATATCGTAAAAACATCCCAGTCCTGGAGTGTTTATAGCTTGCCTCTTCTTCTTAGAAGCCATTTCCACAAACCACGAGTAACAAACTTCTATTTCTCTGTTCATGAGACTCTCAACAGGAATAATCCAGAATTTAGAAAAGGGCTCAGAGTAAAACAGGTACAATCTTATAACAATTACTGAAGACCTGAACTCTGCAAGTTCAAACCAGCAGATCTGATAACCCATTTTTTTATTTGGATTAATCTAATCTAAAAGTGAACTTAGTAGAAGTGACACACTTTTCAGCAGCAGGAAACCCTATCTTATTTTATAGTACATGACAGTAGGATAAAAGCACTCTTGTTATTTAGCTCCCCCAAAGAACTGGCTTTTAAGACAACTGGAGCCATTCTCAGTTGTTTCAAAATGTACCAAACAACTGCAAAGAAAATACCTAAGGCCTACCCTCTGGAAGCATACAGACTGAAGCACTATTTGTTTCATTTTTATTTATAATTTCTAAATGCACTTATTTATTTTCACATATCATAAAACACAATTTACAAACAAGAATAATGAATCTTGTCTACTGTCCTGGGTTCAGCAGTAGCAGTCATTTTTCTCCTTCTTAGTAGCTGGTGCAGTGCTCTGTTTTTGACTTTCAGCCTGGGAACAGCGCTGATAACACCGATGTTTTTAGTTGTTGTTCAGTAATGTTTAGTCTGACCAAGGACTTTCTGAGTCTCATGCTCTGCCAGGGAGGAGGGGAAGCCGGGAGGAAGTAGAGGCAGGACACCTGACCCAAACTGACCAAAGAGGTATTCCATACCACAGCATGTCATGCCCAGTATATAAACTAGGGGCAGTTACTTGGAAGGGCTAGTTCACTGCTGGGTTGGGCTGGGTGTCGGTCGGTGGGTGGTGAGCAGTTATATTCTCTTCCCTTGTTATTTCCCTTATCATTATTATTATTGGTGGTAGCAAGCAGTGGTTTGTACTATACCTTAGTTACTGGGCTGCTCTTATCTCAGCCCATGGGCGTTACATTCTTTCGATTCTTCTCCCCATCCCTCCTGCAGCAGGGGGAGGAAGGGGAGAAGTGAGAGAGCGGCTTTGTGGTTCTGGGATTGCCGCCTGGGCTTAAACCACGACATCTACTGATACAAAGGAGTTGCTGTCTAAAATCCCCCGTCGAAGAGGGAATGTCCACTGTTTTCCATATTAGTCATCTTACGTGCTGCCACTAATATTTATGTTGTTTGTAGAAGCCTGGAGGGAAAACTGATAGCTTTCTGTCTGTGTCAGACAAATCTGCTGGAAATGATTGGAAGACATGCATGTTCTCAGGCCAGATATCACCAACCAGAGCCATGCCAACCACTCCTTCCACAACAATCTGTTAGGGCAAACACTATGAAGTCATACCTTACAGTCCCTAGCATAAATCAGTGGAGAGCTAAGAGTGTACAGATCTGGGATGTGGGAATGAGAAATCAAGGAACACTTCACGGCCTTCTTGTGCAAACTGGTTATAGAAAAGTTACATTGCAGGCAACTTGCAAAGAAACAGGTCTGGGAAGTCAGTGTTGATGGCACAGGCTACATATAACCACATTTCTTGCAGTTTCCTGGGTCAGGGTGAACTGCTGCCAAATACCAATAATGAAGACTTACTTAAAACATTACTGATGGATATCATGTTAGTATCAGCATTAAATTCTCTAGACTGCACCTTAATATTGCTTTACAGTTAACCAACTATAAAAGCACAACATAAGGTCACAGAATTTACACAAAATTCAGTTAGCTTAAGGCTAACTCAAGTACCTCAACACTAAAGGGCAATTTGCAATCTAAGTATATCCATTTTTTTCAGGCATAAATCCACATAGAGTGTATGTAACAAAAACAGATATACTGACACTTTGAATTATCCTCCCAATGGGAGAACTGCCCTGGCCGTATCAAGACGGATTTCCTGAGAACATGCTCAAGAGGCCAGTTTTCCAGCTAGCTCAGTAAGATAAAGCAGAATTAAAAGTAAATTAGTAACATCCAAACAGCATCTCAGAATCAAGCAGTCTTCAACCACAACAGTCCTAAACACAGCAAATCAGCAACACACCTCTTCAAAACCTGTAATAACATATCTCTTACAGGAAAAGTGATGAAAACCTCTGAAAAACATTGCTTCCCTGCAGCAAGACTGAATTGGCTCCTTCAAAGAAGCAATCTGCTTTTTCTTTACTTCTTTCCTTCTTAGAGCAAAGGTGATAGAAAATAAAATAATCCATAGATACTTACTGTTTAACACCTATTTGCCTGGCAATAATAACTAGTGCATAGAAGAGATTAAATATATCTGATAATAGTACAGCAGGAGGCATTATAACAAGACAAGCAGAAACTCATTCCCTTATACAAGTCAATGTAGGACTTCTCAACTACAGGTAGAATTTTGCTCTGGCCTTGCTTGGAGCGTGTTAGGACTAGGAACTAAAGATAAATTAGTACAGCTATGAATCTGACATGAAGATAAATATTCTAACTATGTTCACAATAATTAACTCACCTAAACAGTTCCACAATCATTACCCAGCTAAGGCAGAAATAGGAAAGTTTACAGTATTCCTGCAGATTTATATGCCAATTAAGAATGACCCTCCTCTAGATTTTGCTAGAAAAGCCTCTGGTTCAGCAAAAGCTCACACACGCAGGTAAGAATTTCCCTGAGGAAAGGGGATGCAAGGGACTTTCATCACCTCTATTAAACATGTCTCCTGCTCCCCTGAGAATTATGTACTCTTAATGCATACTTAGAGTCCTGTCAGCTCTTCAGCTCTTGTGTGGTGCCCTCACACTTGCAAGAAGCAGAATGGACACTGGCACTTCCCCATAGTGAAGTACTGCTCTGTACCTTGCATGACCCAGATGTTCCAACACCAGAGATGCACTTCCTATCTTGTGATCTAGCATTAGAGACAGGTCTTATAGTCCCCCCTTCCACCTGAAGCCATCTTTTCCCTTCCATGTGCACTTGACAGCAGATGTGTAAGAAGCTTCACCAACTAATAGTCAACTCCAAATTTCTGCTTAATATGCACAAGTATGTGCAGATGTTTGCACAACGAATCATCTTCCTGCCATCTATGCCATTTTCCCCCTTCATTGCCTTTCCACAGAGATACATTTTCTAATATAAGAGCTTTCTCTGACACTGTTGAAGCAGTCTCCCTTTATCTCCAATTCCACAACTTCCCCTTCTGCTTTCAAAACTTTGTTGAAAGAACATCTTTTTTCTCCTTGTCCGGGGTTCAGCAGTAACAGTAATATTTTTTCTCCTTCTTGGTAGCTGGTGCAGCACTGTGTTTTTGACTTTCGGCCTGGGAACAGCGCTGATAACACCAGTGTTTTCAGTTACTGCTTGGTAATGTTTTGGTCTGACCAAGGACTTTCTGAGTGTCATGCTCTGCCAGGGAGGAGGGGAAGCTGGGAGGAAGCGGAAACAGGGTGCCTGGATGGGGCTGACCAAGGGGATATTCCATGCCACAGCACGTCATGTCCAGGATGTAAAAAATTGGGGGCATGAACCCGGAAGTCTCTCTCTCTCTTCTCTGCTTGGTCAGGTGGTGAGCGGTTGTATCCTCTTCCCTTGTATTTTCCCTGGTCATTATTATTATTGGTGGTAGAAGTACTGATTTGTATTATACCTCAGTTACTGGACTGTTCTTATCTCAACCCGTGGGAGTTACATTCTTTCAATTCTTCTCCCCATTCCCCCCCCTACCCCCCCCCCCATTGGAGTCGGGGGGAAGAAAGAGGGAGAAGTTAGTGATTGGGCTGCTTGATTTACAGCTTAAACCACGACACTCCTTTTGTTGCATACATTTATACCTGCTCTATCCTCTTTCCTTAGTGTCTTCCTGAATAATTGCATTTTCAGCTCTGTAATGTATTTTTCAATACAGACAGAATAAAAATTGCTATCTGAAATGAAACAGCATTGTATCACACCCCACTCTTTTGTCCCAGTAATATGCACAATTTGGACTGAATCAAGCTGCGTCTGTATGCAGGTAAAGTAAATTCTGAATTATTCAACACTTCAAAACACTGAAAAATCATTTACTTGTTACAAGCAATAGGATTTATGTTTTATGTCTCCCAATGAATACCTAGTGTGTCCACACACAGCTGATTTATCCATATTGAAAATATAAGTCTAGTTTGCTCTGTACCATAGAGCCCTTTTGTAACAAGATTATTTAAATACTAATGGGGTTGGAAAATTGGTTTTAAATGGCTAATCTGTCTTGTCTTCAACTCCAGCTGCAGAATTTACTAACATCATAAACACAGGCTGAGTGAAAATGCAGGAGGTTTTCTGATTCTCCTCGTGATCTGTCTATGCAGCACTCATTAACGGTGAAGTTGATGTGAGCTGTATGCATACCATGAGAGGAGGATAATAAGCCCTGTAATCCCTATAAGGAGAAAGGAATTTTTACTAGTGACATGTCATATATACTGGTGGGCAAACATTTGTCTTATTGACAGTCCAATAAAAAAATTTATGTGCCCAGGTTTCAGATGCACTGAATGACACATATGCCATACGGGTGGACAAAACTTACACCCAGATGGCTGGAAACAGCTTTTCAGGAGCACCACTTGCAATATGGAGCATCAAAAATTGTGAAGACATGATTAGGAAAAATTTCATCCAGGCAGATTTACTCAGGGATTATGAAAGGAGCTACTGCCTTCCTGCTGTCTCCACCATCATGTGACTAATGGCCCCTAACATGCAGCAGGGAAGGCTGTGCCAGTACATCCTCCTCCAAGAGACCACTGTAGTATAGCCAGCTGGGAACATGCCATAACTTTGTCTCTGGATCATGCTGATGGGCTGGGAGAAATTGCAGTTCAAATTGACTTAGATGGAGTAGAGATTAAATATTTCTGCCAGTTTTAGTTTAAAAGACATAGTAGGGAAGGAATTTCAATGCCCCGTTTTCCTTTGCTGGAAAGCAAACATGTAAACAAAGTGAAACCTCAAATTTCTACTTGAAATCAAACACTTGCCTTCAAACACAGGTACTTCTTACACCCTTCTTTTCAGCAATTCAGTATATTGCTATTCTGTCAAATGGTTATCCACATAGTTACACTGCCTTTGGAAAACAAATTCACCAGACTATTTAGATCCCTTATATATAATCTTCTCTTTCAACAGCTGCAAATCAATTATATTTTCACCAATAAGCTATTAGTGTGAGACATTCAGTAACATCCACACAGCAAAGCACAAACTTCCAGATAGTTTTACTAAAATAGAAGCTGCATCAGTGAACCTGACAGGTCCATTGCATATCGGTATTTTATATTGATACAGCAGACATCATCTAAATGATCCCCAGGCAATAATGATTCAGATTTCACAGCCCTGAGCTGTGAATCAGTTTTGACCACTTCTTAAGTTAGGAACAGCACAGCTTTCTGAAACAAAAACCAACAACAATAAATAGGTAAGCTTCCAGCCCTTTTAGCTATGCACAAAAACTTAAAAAGGAAATCCTGAAAAGCTCAAAGTCCTGCAGGACATAGTACTAAAATCGTGTCCTAAGACAGAGAGAAAAATCTTCAAAGTTAAAGTTTGGGGAAGGGATGTGTTTCCCAACTGACCATCTGAGATTCCTGAAATGGTGCATTTTCCAAAAGAACCTAGATTTAACCCTTCTACTTCCTGTGGACGAGAGGTAAACTATTAACTTACCACCTTGCACTGACATAAGAGACTCCTACCTTGAAACCTGCTTTAACAGATGCTTCTGCCCACGCCCAAAAAAGAAAGTGAGAATGTGCTGGTTTTGGCTATAGTATAGTTCATTTTCTTCATAGCAGCTAGTATAGGCTATGTTTTGGGCTTGTGCTGGAAACAGTGTGAATAACGTAGGGATGTTTTTGTTACTGCTGAGCAGTGCTTAGACAGAATCTAGTCGTCTTCTGCCTCTCACACCACCCCGCCAGCAGTACGCTAGGGGTGCACAAGAAGCTGGGAGGGGACACAGCTGGGACAGCTGACCCAAACTCACCCAAGGGATATTCCAACCATATGACATCATGCTCAGCATATAAAGCTGAGAGAAAGTTGGCTGTTGGGCTTCTGCCTGAGGACTAGCTGGGCATTGGCTGGTTGGCAGTAAGCAATTGCTTTTATTTGCATCACTTGTCTGTCTTGGGTTTTGTTTCTTTGTTATGTACCTTTTTATTACAATTTACTATTATTATTATTTTATTTCAATTAAAAACTGTTCTTAATCTACAAGTTTTCTCACTTTTACCCTTCCAGTACTCTTGCCCCCATCCTGCTGGCAGGAGGAGAGAGCATGTGGCTCCGTGTGGTGCTTAGTTCCCAGCTGGGGTTAAACCACCACAGTCGAGGTATGAGTCTCACCTTGCTCCAGTGCAGCCTGTATCAATCCATGGCAAATGACAGGATTCCACTTACGGGACAGTCGATTCCAGGCATACTGGATACTCCTCCATGGGAGAACAAACTGTGGCCCACACTCTACTGTCAGAGAGATCATGAAAAACACACTGATGATATCAACAATTGCATACTGTTTGGCAGCCTCTGTCTCCAGCTCATTTTGGAGTTCTAGCACATCTGCTGCAACAGCACTCAGCAGCGGTGCAACTTCGCTCAGGCCTTAGTAATGCATTGTTAGCCTCTGCTCTCTGCTACACTTTTTTTTCACTGGCCATATGTGACTAATAAAAAGGTAAAATGAGCCTTACTGATCAATCTTTGACTCTTCAGTCACAAGATAAACATAGGGATGGGAACCATGGATTCTCAATTGGTGTGATACTGTCACAGGTGCACTGCCATGACCATACTCTCATGGAGCCTGGGTCCTATTCTTAAATTGCTTGTTAACTTTAGAAAAATATCAGGGAAATATTCCTAAGAAATAGCAATAGAAGTATTTTAAGCCAAGGACATTCAAGATACCAAGAAGTTATTGTAACAAGGGAGAAATGATTACGGAAAAATGTAGCAAAGGTGCCATTCTGTATTTCCTTCGCAAAAAGAGCTCTCAGAGGAAGAAGTATAATTGTTAATTGTCTCCATAAGATGGTATCTAAAGTACAGTAATGGCTTCAGTACAGAGCCCAAATACTAGATTAAGCTCAAGGTCAATGTTTTAATAAAAAATCTCCCAGGCAAAACACCACTAATCACTAAAAAGCACAGTAAACTGCAAAAGCCAACAGCAATGTAACATGTACAGCAAAAAGAAAAAAAAGCATGGTGCAGATCAGATAAACTAATATTGAGAACAGATGGATCAATACTGTGACCTGCAATTGTTAACAGATACAAATATCTTTTACTATGCTTTGGTCAATCTCTTATTATCTTAAACCCTTCGAGCCCCACACTGGGCAGCAAAAAGGACTGTCATGGTTTAACCCCAACCAGGAGCTAAGTTAAATAATAAGCTAAGACATAATAACAATAAGAATAATATTTTGGATGGCATGGTTTAGTGTGAGGTGTCCCTGCCCATGGCAGGGGGGTTGAAACTAGATGATCTTAAGGTCCTTTCCAACCCTAACTACTCTATGATTCTATAATAATAATAACAACAACAATAATAAAAACAATAGTAATGCAATGGAAAGAAAAAAAAGAAAAATAAAACCATAGAAAGAGAAATTATGTAAATGAAAACAAATCAATGCGCAGCCGTTCCCCGAGAACTCAACCTTCCTCAAGCTCTGTATGCTGAGCGTGATGTCATATGGCATGGAACAGCCATGGTCAGTTGGGGTCAGCTGTCCTGACTGTGACCCCTCCCAACTTCTTCTGCACCCGCAGGCTACTTGCTGGTGAGGAGGTAGGAGAAGATGAAAAGGCCTTGACCCTGTGTAAGCACTGTTCAGGAATAACTAAAACATCTCTGTATTATCAATGCTGCTTCCAGCACAAATACAAAACATATCCCCATACTAGGTAGTATGGAGAAAATTAATTCTATCCCAGCCAAAACCAGTAGAGATACAGATTCCTAAGGTTGCAACTACCAATCTCATGACAGATTGGTACAGTGTACACTGTCACAGATTGTGACAGTGGAGACTACCCTGGGACACTGCTTTCCCAGCCCTGTGAAATGATCCACACCACTGCCTTCCCTTAAGGGAAGTTAAGGTTTTTTTCTAGAAGCTAGCAATGCAGATCTTTACTTACAGCTATTTAACAGCCAGATGTTTAGGAAAATCACCATTGTGAGCTTCTCCTCATTTTGTCCAAGCATCTGACATTTTTAGGAAAACCTTCAACATGTGGCTGGGCAGCACACTCTATTCTTCTTAGTAAAAAGCCTATGGAAAGGATTGCAGCTAACAAACCAAACACTGCAAAATTTGGAATTAAAATTCTATACATGCTTCTGCAAACCTCTTTGGCTTTGTTCTTTGTGCTCTGAATGGCTCTCAAGACCTAATTTAATTCTGTGAAACAAATCCAAAAGTGCAAGGAAAAAAAGAACCAACTTTCTCTCTAGTTACAAAAAATATTATACAGAAGGAATTCTTGATCTTCATTAATTCCATACGCAGGCATACAAGCTTCTGGGTGTTAACAAGACTTGCCAGTTAAGGTGGACTGTAGAGACTAATAAAATGTCAAATGAGCTCACTATGGATTCTTACTATCAGATACTTCCAACAGCAAATTTCGGCAGTTCTTGTCAACAATCCCTTCAAGCCCTCTGCCTAGGAACGTGGAGCAAATTGTTCTTCTGGACTGGAATAATACAACTGGCTCGCGTGGTCAGTGTGACTTGCAGAGACTAACGTGAGGGGAGAAATACATAAACCCTTCCCCAGTGTAACCTTTTCCATATCCAAATTAATTTCATTTTTCCTCAGTTATATATAAAATGATCATATGTAACCTATGGTGGTTTCCATTAGAAAAGCATACAAAAATTACCCCTCCAGAAAGCAAGCTTCCAGGTCTACTTCAGAACTTGTGTCAGGGTCTGCTCTGAATCAACTTTTCACCTGATCAAGGAAACCAAGAGAGTTTAGGTTAATCATAAATTCCAACTCACTGTCAAAGGCTACTACATTTGTTCCAATTAGGTGTCAGATCAGAACTTGGGGGTGTTGGCTGATGAAAAAAAGGAACATGAGCTGGCTTCAGTGTGCGCTTGCAGCCCAGAAAGCCAACCATATCCTGGGCTGCATCAAAAGGAGCATGACCAGCAGGTCGAGGGAGGCGATCCTGCTCCTTTACTCTGCTCTCAGGAGACCTCACTTGGAGTATTGTGTGCAGTTCTGGTGTCCTCAACATCAAAAGGACATGGAACTGTTGGAACAAGTCCAGAGGATGGCCACAAAGATGATCAGGGGACTGGAGCATCTCCCATATGAAGATAGGCTGAGAAAGTTGGGGCTGTTCAGCCTGGAGAAGAGAAGGTTGTGTGGAGACTGCATAGCAGCCTTCCAATATCTGAAGGGGGCCTATAGGGATGCCGGGGAGGGACTCTTCATTAGGGACTGTAGTGATAGGACAAGGGGTAATGGGTTCAAACTTAAACAGGGGAAGTTTAGATTGGATATGAGGAACAAATTCTTTACTGTGAACTGCGAGGGTGGTGAGGCCCTGGAATGGGTTGCCCAGGGAAGCTGTGAATGCTCCATCACTGGCAATGTTCAAGGCCGGGTCGGTCAGAGCCTTGGGTGACATGGTTTAGTGTGAGGTGTCCCTGCCCCTGGCAGGGGGTTGGAAATAGATGATCTTAAGGTCCTTTCCAGCCCTAACTATTCTATGATTCTATGATCAGAAACTCACAGAACTAGATGGTTAAGGCATGAAGATTTGCTATGGTAAATTCTAAGTATTGTCCTTTCAAGTTTCCATTTAAGAAGAAAAATTTTAAAAATAAAAGTTCAAGGGTTTCCTACAAGGAAAGGACTGAAGAATTAGACATGACATAAAAAATTAACTGATCTTAAGACAAAATTTTAACAAGACACACAATATCTTCAGGGAAGGATGCACTTAATGACACCACATTTGCAAAAAGATCTCAGTTCTGGATTTCTGAGTCATAAGGGTGAAGTCAAGAGCCAGGTTAAATGATCCCTATATTCAGTCCAGAATGAAATTCTGCTTGTTTTAAACATAAAGAAACCCCCAAAACAAACAAACAAAAAAAATCCAGACCAAACAGGTGTAAGTATTTGGAGCAAAGGCAGCCTAATAATATAACTTCAGAAGCGACAGAAGCAGAGCCATGCTTGACAACTTTATAATCACCCTTAGGCCAAAGTTGCCTTTCTAAAGGAAGGATTTCATTAGCTTTCCCTAAATCAAACCACTATAAAAAGACAGTGTCAATGCAATGGATCTTAAAACCACAGAAGTTAACATCGCTCTACAGCACCCCGACTGTCTGCAAAACATTCAGGAGAAAAATTAAGCAGCCCTTCTTCCCTCTTCCTGCTGCACCACAACTCTCCTCATTCACAGTCACTAGCTTCTGGAAGAAAAATCTGCTTTTGCAACACAGTATTTAACCAAGGCGTTAACCAAAGAATAATTTAACACAAAACCATAACTCCATTTTGTCACTTATAAAATGTCCCCTTCAATTTTCATGAAGAATGCATTTCATTTACCACCACATACTCTCATGCTACTAGGGCTACTTTTCCCTCAGAACTACGGAACATAGCACAGAGAGGATGCTAACATTTGTTAACAATTCACATTGTCCATATAAAAGGAAGACTTTTAAACTCTCCATCCACACCTGAGGTGGTACTGCTACTGCAAGCAATCCTACCCACAGCACCTGGCACATGCTGAACTTGTGACACAGCAAGCATCAAGTCTGCATTCAAATTTTAGGAAAAGCCTTGAGCAGTTTTAGTTTATCTGCTAAATCATCCCACAACTCACACTGCAGCTCCAGCCTTCTCCAGCTGAGGAGCAATCTACCACCCACCTCCCCCAGCATGAGCTCTGTTGTTCTGGCTAGCAAGCTTGCATAAGACACAGAGTTAATTTCCATATTTCCTGAAGAAACTATGTAGGTGATTAGCTCCATTTACCCTGGTGTGCCTGAATCAAAGCCAACCAGGCACAGAAGCATGCAGGTCATTTTGAGTGCCCTGAGTATCCTCATAGTCTGAAAAACAATGTAGCCTTGAGGGCCTAAACTTGTATTACACAGACAGTAAGTAACATAACCCATTTAGATCAAAACACCCTGCAGAGTCTGCTCTCTCACCAGTGCTTCACTCCTCTGATCTGAAACCAAAGCTGCTTCTCCAAATGCCAAAATGAGCCGAACCAGGAAGACATGGAGACAAACAACATCCACAATTCAGACCTACCCAGATGGTGTCGTCTTGCCTGTACTGTTTCCAGTTGCGGCCGGTGTCGCTGAACATCAGCGTATAGCTGGTTACCCAGTCTGAGCTCCCGTACCTGCCCTGCGTAGCGACTGCAACAATCTCCACTCTGTCTCCTAGATCGACCTGGAGCCACTGCTGCTCATTTGAGTCCAGCGGGGACCAGCCACCAGCTCCTGAAGGAGATTGGATAAAGATAATTTAGATGACAACAACAGCACAGAAATTACACTTGAAAAAGAACCACATTATTATTTCAGGTCATCACAGAGAAGTTCACTTTCTGAACATGCAGCTGTTTGTATATCTGTATTAGGAAATACACTACATAAGGGGTGCTTCCTTAAGGTTTTCTTAATTAACCTGAAATTCATAAGGAATTTTGAATTTCCAAGAAATTTTAAGGGAATTTATTCTTTGCCAGCTGGACAAGCAACAGTGAGGTTTGCACATCATCAATCACAACAAAAAAAAATCATATCTATCCTCTCCTTGCATGCTTATGCTAATCTGGGGTTACTGATTTCATGCTTATTTGCTTCGACATTTTCTTTATCGCTACATTTTGAAAGACATGCAAAAACATTAGTTACTGGGATTTGAGCCCTCTTAAGTTTTTCAAAACACAGTTTAATTATAGGTTGTAAATGTACTTCGGACAGCATGCTGAAAAGCTAGAGACCATTTGATAAAAAGGACTAGAAAGTAACATTTGCCTTACACAAGATGCTTGTTGAATGAACTTTTATGCTATCTTAAACAAAAGAACAAACAAGATCTCCACAAGGGTAAATGCAATTTGCAACTTATCTGTTTCCATGACCCACTTTTCCATTCAGGAACGGAAATTTCAGAAGTCATGAACACATGGAAACTGATAGCTTGTAATTCGTGTTTGTCCCTTAAAAGTAAAGATATGTACTACCCTGTCGTGGTTTAAGCTGCGTGGAGGCTGCATAGCAGCCTTCCAGTATCTGAAGGGGGCCTATAGGGATGCTGGGGAGGGACTCTTCATTAGGGACTGTAGTGAGAGGGCAAGGGGTAACAGGTTCAGACTTAAACAGGGGAAGTTTAGATTGGATATGAGGAACAAATTCTTTACTGTAAGGGTGGTGAGGCACTGGAAGGGGTTGCCCAGGGAAGTTGTGAATGCTCCATCACCGGCAGTGTTCAAGGCTGGGTTGGACAGAGCCTTGGGTGGCATGGTTTAATGGGAGGTGTTCCTGCCCCTGGCAGGGGGATTGGAACTAGATGATCTTGGGGTCCTTTCCAACCCTAACTATTCCATGATTCTACAATTTACTTTAATATTTAAATCTTAACTGATCCATCTCAAAGCTACTCCATGAAGAGTTAGCAGAGTAAACTGAGTTGAAAGATAGATAAATGTGGTTTACATAAAAAACCATCAATTTCAGTAACTTTGCCCTTCAAAAAAATTTCTTGAGTTTTGTGGACAACATTGTATTTTATAACTCACAACTGAAATTCCTTTGCCTAAGAACAGGTGTCAGAATTTTCATTTTTTGCATTTTATTAAGATATAAGCATGCCATGAAAGACCTACTGAGAACATTAGGAACTTCTTCACTCAATTCTTCTCTCACTACTTCATAGCTCTCTTTTAATGTCATACCTATAGTTTATATGAAACTATAATTTTACATAGTTCACTACAGCTTCCTGTCAAAAATCCTTCCATTTATTCTTACACACACACTCTCTCTCCTCCCCCCCACCAATCTTATGTGCCATATAAAGAATATTTGTCATGCTTTTAAGATACAACCTACATAACTGTTCAAAGACAACAAGCTGCATATTTCTCCTACATGGAATTGTGGTTAATATTCATGAGAGCCAAAGGAAAAACTTCCTTTGGATTATAACATCCAATATACGGTCTAGCAGAAAGGTGTTCCTGCCCACACCAGGGGAGTTGGAGCTAGATAACTTGAAGGTTCCTTCCAAACCCAGTTCTATGACTTGAAATAGGCTCTGAACACAATAGTTGTTGCCTTGTTTACAGTTTTATGCCAGGAACTGGTGGGACATAGAAATTAAGTTCAGAAATTCTGGCAGGTCTGTGGCATGAAGTTGTTTCTTTAAATGCTCCACAGAGCTTATTCTAGATGTTTTCATAAATATTCAAAGAAATGCAGGCATTTTCATCTTTCCTCAACTGTCTTTATGCAACATAAACAGCAACAGTGAGATGCAAGATGGAGGAAAATCACTTATAACAGGTGATTTGTTTGATGAATTTCTCATTTAAACAAAAACAAAACAAAGCAAACCCAAACAAAACAAAACCAAAAAACTTTTCCTTTCTCTATGCTAGTTTATACCCAAGCTCTTAAGCCAAGCTTATTGCCACAGGTACTTTCCAGGAATTTGTTAAAACATCATAACTAGCATCTATTCTATGTAATTTACGCTCTCTCCCTTCTGCTGCCAGAAATGGTACAACAGTGAGAAGCTTTCCACGAAAGTATTTGGCTTTACAAAGCACTGTTAATTTCCAGTTTAAGCATGGCACAACAGGTTTATATTGTTGAAGTCAGTCAAACAAACTAGTACACACTAATGGAAATTTGAGAGGTCTCTAGTGAGCTTAAGCTCAGAAATCACAAATTGCATGGCATTTCTGAACTGCATATCTCTTCTCATGAGCACATCTGTCTGTTGGGAGTGTCAATCTTTAGATATGAGAACTGCATGACATAGCAGTGACACCTGCTCATTGCACCACTTTTCCAGACACTGGTCTTGCAAGAGAGACATTATCACTGACAGATCATGCCTTTTCAGAACTTCAGATGCTTCATACACCTTTTCCCATGGGGGGTAAAAACCCACTGCATTTCCTCCTCCCAAACCTTCCACCATTACCGTTTCCACAAATGGACAGTAATTCTACTGACTTATAAGAATGGCAGTTAAATTCCCAGCAACAGCAAAGCTGCATTGTCTTTGTGACTGAAGACAGAACTGAAGTTTTTCCCTTGGGCCTCTCTCATTTCTACTAGTAAAGCAAAAATGTAACTTCTGCCTGCTTTTGAGGGTATCTTAAATCCTCACCAAATACTGCTGTGAGTGCCAAAAATCAATAAATATTCTTTTTCCTCCATATTTGCTCTGTTATACAGAACAGGTGGCACAAGCGGCATCTTTTTTCAGCACAATCTGTGTCTGCATATTTCTTTTATGCACGATTCCTTATAGAGTGTCAACACCCCACCCCATACTTCTTTTATTAAGTAGTAGAAAAGCACATCTGGAGTGTAGTAGCTCTTTTACAGCCATTTGCTCCTCTACCCATGAGCTATGCTAATGCTGGGAACATCTGCCAGGGCAGGCCCAAGACAAGAGACAAGAACATAGGATTGCAAAGGCTACTGAAGACAATACTTACAGGACATCAAACTCCTTTGAACAGATACAAGCATAACCTTGACACTCTTTTCCTGCAGTTGAGCACAAGAAAACTAAACAGGACCACACATCTTTTAATAGTGTGGCATAAGCATAAAACAGACAAAATGTGGCTCTGATTACACCCAACAAATCTGGACATTTGATTTTAGGTAAACCGGAAAGTACTAATGCATGAAGATGCCACATGGCCTCTCTCACAAGGACAAAAGAGAGAGTAGATGACCAATAAAGTCTATACACATTTGGTACTTTACGACATCATGTTTGGATAGGAGGAAGAAATTCTTTACTGTAAGGGTGGTGAGGCATTGGAATAGGTTGCCCAGGGAAGTTGTGAATGCTCCATCCCTGGCCGTGTTCAAGACCAGGTTAGACAGAGCCTTGGGTGACATGGTTTAGTGGGAGGTGTCCCTGCCCATGGCAGGGGCTTTGGAACTAGATGATCTTAAGGTCCTTTGCAACCCTAACTATTCTACGA
Source organism: Myiopsitta monachus (assembly GCA_017639245.1). Lineage (NCBI taxonomy): Eukaryota > Metazoa > Chordata > Aves > Psittaciformes > Psittacidae > Myiopsitta > Myiopsitta monachus. The sequence goes on along the minus strand of CM029926.1, from coordinate 23,456,393 downwards.
TTCTATGTTTGAGGGACATACAATTTCCCTTTCTTCCCACTAGATTCCCACTGGCACTGATATGATTCTGTGCATTGTCATGCACCATCATTGCTCATGGTTCACATATTTCTCATTTTCTGTAGATCATTTTAGGGGAGAGGTTCAACATGGTGTGGAGAAAATACCCTAGTGGAGAAACTACCAGAGTTATCTGATATACTGCTCGCTCTCCATGGCAACAAATCATAATGCTAGAAATATGAAAAGAACAAAGATCAGATGGGAGACCCATATAACTTCAAGAAATAGGATCAAATATTTTTTTTTTCTTTTTCAGACCATTTGTACGTTTTGCCATAATTGTTCCTAAAATTGCACTAAAGCCAAGTGTTATGCAGTCAGTGGTCCTTGATGGTCCACAGGGCTACTCAAGATGCCCATGCTTATTTTCGGTTTATTAATACAAAGCAAAGAGAATGCTTGCTCCTGCCCTACAGTTCCTTGCAAACAGCTCAACTGGCTTTGTATTGTGCTACATACTTTCAGACTTCCTGCTGCAACTAAGTGCTTTCCTGCTGCACTATTTTACTTTAATGCCCAGATCAAACACTTCCTGGCCACAAAACTAATTCTTTTTTTGACATTATATACGTTTTATATTCCCATACATAACTGCCTGTACCGACTGCTAAGGCTGAGAGTTAACAGAAAAATGAAAAAGCTTAGTTGATAGAGTCATATTGTAACAATTTTCTTATTATTTTTCATTATTATTTACTGTAAACAAAAAAGCCAGTTAATCCCTCTCGTGTGTAAGTAATATATTTCACACCTCAGGATCATATTTATCAGAATTATACAGTTTTACCATTGCCAGTACAGATTTATCAGCATTTTAATTGAATGCTTTCATCAGTTCACATAAAGCTTTACTCATGGATAATGTGTGTAGGGTTTGGGGTTGGTTTGGGGTTTTCTGCCTTTTTTTTTTTTTTTTTTTTTTCTTTCCTTCAGGGTTTTTTGTGTGTTTTGGGTTTTTTTGTCATTGTTTGTTTTGTGGGGCTTTTGGGGGGGGGGGGGGAGGTTGGTGGGTTTTGGGGAGGTCCCCTGTTTTCTTTGTTTGCTTAGGGTTCTTTGGTTTGGTTTTGGTTTATGGTTTATGGCACATTTCACTGCTGCAGGACTTTTTCCAAACAACAGCCTTGTTACTGTTACTTATTACTGAATCAACATGATGAATCACAACTTTCTATCAATGTCAGTCTGGACAATACTTTATAAATTCATCTTCACCTGCTGCATTCCTATTTATATTAACAAATATATTTACCTGGGTTTCTACCTGGAGGCACTGTTACTTGTAGCACTGTCTTGTCAAATATAAACAAAGCTAAGCTAACCCATCAAAGCACTCCAACATTATTAGAAAGCCATTGCACTGACCTTGTGAGTAATATTTATTATAAACATATTTACTGTTTGCATTCCAATGCCAATTCCTTCAGTCCCCATCTACCACTGTTTGCTCCTCCAAACCAGGATCAGGTACCCATATGACTTCTGTTGGCAGTACATTCATGCATTTCTACAAAAGTCTGGGCAGTAAGATAGATATTGTTAAGCTAGAGTTTGACTTGCAATAATATTGACTTTGAATTTCTTCCTCTTTTCTGCAGATAAAATGAGTCATTACAGACATTTGCAAGATCACATTAGCATGTCTACTCACTGTCCCAACAAGCAGTTGGATACAAAGGCAGGGCTCAATGTTTATAACTTACATAATGTTGAGCAACTACTAGATGACTTTTTCCTTGCTGAAGAACTCTGGTTCAGGAGTTTAAATAGGTTACAGTAATTTCCATTTAACACTTTTCTAATGACCTAGCAACTTCCTTATCATTAGTGCCAAGTATCTGAGAGAGTCCTTTGCTGGCTTTGCTGATTTATCAATCAGTCTTTAATTAAAACAGACATTTCAGGGATTGTTTAAGTAGGTAAATTCTCTTTCTTTTTTTTCCAAATTAAAATATCTTTTCCAGTAATATACTTTCTAACATTTCTTATAATTAAAATCACATGTAAAGTCGTAATACAGGGCTTTCCTCTTTCAGAGGCTCTAACTTGGGAGTAAGATGGGAGCCATCAACACAGATTTGCAGCACAGTGTCAAATGATGTCCTAGGTACTGCCAACTTCTCTTTTCTGGTATAAAGTTTGATCCTAGAGAGTTTCATCTTGTATGTGAACTCATTATCTGGGCCTTAAATATTCTTCACTGCAAATGTCCGCAAAGTTTTCTTCATTAATTTTCACTAGATCTGGAGAATTGTATAGTCATTGAATTCCACTGGAACTTCAGTATCTAGTTGCTACTAGCTTTTACAAATACCTACATTTTAGAATAGAGACTCAAACCTAATGACCTTCAGGCCCTAAAGATTACAGGAACTCTTCAAAAGCAAAAAGACTGTGAACTCCCCTTAGGATGTTTCTACAAAATAGGTGGATAGTTTCAAATTTAATGCAAGTTTTCTATAACAAAGGAAGAAATTGCTCCTTAACAGAGCTCTCTCAAAAGCATAAATTAATGTCTCTATTCCACTTCATTCTGAATGCACTGTAGACAAAGAGCATAAAAGGTTATTCTTTGTAAAAGTGATTAAAAGAACAGTTTAGGCATTTCATACTGCAATCTTACCATCTCTCCTGTTGAGCTTTGCAAAGCTGGGACTGTGAGTACTGAAGAGCTCAGAGGAACTTGTAAGGGCTGTTGAAGGTAAGGAAGATACCAATGGATCATCACAATTATCTAAAAAAATAAAAAAAAGGCAAGAAACAAAACATACAGATGTCATCACATGAGCAACAAATATGCTAATTTGTGTTATTCCAAGGTGGTGTTTGTTTCTACTTAGCAGACAGAGACTGGAGAAAGAGCATACTTGTGCTTGAATTTACATGCAAGACTGAAATTTACCCTCCAGAATGACAGTCTGGTGGGATGGCAACAGGTTGGAAGCTGTTTACAAGTCACTGAATACTTGAAAAGCTGGAAAGTGTTTTCCTTTCAGTGAATGAAATTTTATGATTTCTCCTCCAGTTAGAGGGTAGTGACTTCTCTTGAAAAAGCCACAGGAAGAACATAGTAATGATCTGGCAGACTTTAGAGAATGCTCCAGGGGATGTGTTTAGTAAAGTTTCTCCACTGAGCAGGCACACAGGGATATGCTGCCTGGCCTTTTGCAACATGTAAAACGCATGTACCAAGCTTCACGAGAGCCCTATGCTGCATTGCAATTATAAAATCTGAACACTTCCTTAATTTCTTCTGCAAGCTCACACAGACATACATGGCCAAATTACTTCTGTTAGCTCAAATGTCTGCTATGTCCTTCCCCTCTTACTTTCACATCCTCATCTGAGGACAGATGGGGTAGCCTAACACCCAAGTAGGATTTTTAAGCCCATAATGTTTGAGTAAAGACAGAATTTGGTAATGTAAGTTTGTTAATTACAACACTGTCATATACACACTCAAGAACATAGTGAGGAATTTCAAAAGGGAATAGTAATAATAAAGTCCTCTCATTTTTAATTGAATCTCCTATGGAGCAAACATGATCTAATTACTGGGAAAGTCCTGCAGGTTAGCAGGATCTCAGGCACCAGTGTTCTCACACTCAGAGAGTAAATACACAATTTGCAAGGCAGGGGCAGGGGATAGGATGAACTGATTTAATGACATTTCAGGGCTACAAAAGACAAGGAATAAAAGCAAAAAATTGCTTTATGGTCATGAGAGCAAATATAGACTGTTCCAAAACTATGCAATACCTTTCCTATATTGAACCAGATTACATTAAAATATTTCTCTTGCCTTTCTACAATGACTCTAGAACAGCCCAGATACTTTTGCAATCAAAATACAGCTCTATATGAAAAAATCAGCATATTGGATGTAATTTATATCAGTGCATTGACTGATGGACATTAAAAAGTAAATCTCAGTACAAAATAATTTCCATATCTTTCATTAACATCTGCAAAAAGGCCTAACAAGATCTCAGAGTTCAATAAATTAAGGATAAGTATGCCACTGATATTTTCACCATGAGGATAATTAGCCCACATGTTACCACATTCCTGAGCAGATTTCTCTATCACTTACGGCCTTTGAGTCTCAAAGAGAACTCCCAAGTGCAATGCAGAAGGGTCTGTACAGTGCTGTGCTCCCCAGTACAGCATAGGGTCAGGCCATAATTGCTCTGCCTGAACTTAAAAAAATATAAATTTGTAAATTAAAATGAGGCTCTCAAATTCACTGTCACTTGTGGCCTCAACAGTGATCTAAACACAGATCTCAAACATTAAGTACATCAGGGTTCACCCAAACTCACACCAAACTCGCATCCAAACTCATCCAAACTTCCATATTCTTTAAAACCCAGGGGAGGGGTTGAGAACCTCTCTTGAAGAGGTTCAAGGTCTTATCAACAGATCTACATTACTAATCAGCAGCACTTAAAGCTTAATGTTAGAAAAAACTGAATGCAGAGATTTCAATTTAAATAGTGTCTAGACTGCTGGTCTTCTTTAGTTCCCTGTGGCTGCTCCCAGACCATGAGAAAGCTCAGCATATCAGCCTCTGGTCCACAAGTTGTGAGCAAAAAGAATCATAGTGACAATCTCTGGGTTCACACTGTTCCTCAAGGTTATGACTGATACCTATGAGGCACTAAGTGTCTAAGCAATGCAGCAAGTGTAAACCATTTCAGAGCAATGCATTTAAGGTTCTTCCCTTTCATCTCTGGAGGCTCCAGCATTGGAAGTGACAATTAGCTCTTCTAAATACCAGATGGTTCGTCTACATTTCTACACTCTTTGCTTCTGTCCCCAGACACATTCAACGGGATCTCTGATGCTACAACATTACAACATAATTTTTACGTCAAATTCTGGTATCCTTGTTTGGTTTTCCTCTACAAAAAAAAAAAAAAAAAATTAACGAGGGGAATCCTTCCCTGATTTCATATCTAACTATAAAAACATGTAATTAAAGGCTTTAGAATTTAGACAGCATTAACAATTTTGAATACACTTCTGTAAGCACCAGGACCAATACAGTCCAACTTCCAATAGAAAACAAATTAATAACTGACTGACTTCAGAGTATGAGTTTCCTCCAAGTGAAGTTGATTTTTGAATGGATACTTTGAGGAGATGCAAGGTTCTTCTGCCCTTCTCTCACTCAGAACTAACCTTGCAACATTGGAGGTTGCACTTGACAGCTCTACATGCACAGACCTACAGTGCATGACACAGCACAGCTTTTATATGACAAATTAAATTTCTACGTATAGAAATATGTAGTATAGCAAAGTGCATAGGATGCATCGATTAGCTGATGCATGCACAACAATTCAGATCATATGCTGAATAGCTGTGATGCACCCCTTGTCAGAAACACTACACTTCCAAACTGTACAGATTTTAGATTGTTCTACTTTTATAAAATGTAGCTGAAATAGACCACAGGGTTCAAAAATGTAAGATATGCACATATAGTGAGAATCATCCCATAGGCCCTGCTTCTCTGAGAAGGCAGAATTAAAAAACAAACCACCCAACACACCTCTCAAGATTACAAAACTCTCTAAGAAAGGTTGTTATTATCATATTTCCTTTTGTGATGGTTGCAGACAAGAAACAGAAGAAACATTTTGTGCTTATGCAAGGTCAGAAAAGACCCATGGAAAAAAACAAAAGCAAAACCAATATATCCTAATTCTCACCATATAATCCCAGCTCACTCATTTCAAGAGACTTCATCTCCCTCATTTGGTGTAACAGAAACAGACCTTTATTGCAGGTACTCCCAGATTTCTAGTTTCTGACACTACTCCCTTTGCCTTGGCAGTTTGCCTGTCAGAACGAAAAGTCCCCTTCTTTATGTCAACTGCATTGTGACTATTAAAAACATTTTTTCTAACAAAGAAAAATTCTACACTTCAGAATCATTTAAAACATCTGGACAGTCAAAGAAAATCATTTGCCAGCCAGTTGTTCTTTCCTGTGTTTACTTCTGACCTGATAATTAGCAAAAAAAGATTTTAAAAATTGTCTAATTGTACATATAAGCCATCTTCTTCATGCAAATCATGTAACAATACAGATGTTCACTTTCATTTGAGTACTGGGTGCTGACCTTGACTATGCTAACTTCTCAGAAATAAGCAATTAGGGATAGCATTTACAGTTTTATGTTCATTAATAGAACTGTCATCAGGAATGCTGCTTCTGAAATGAAAAAAATATTTACCCATAGGCAACCTGATTTTTCCGACTTCTATTCATTTTTTATTTTTAGATGAATTAAACAAATATAAAAATAGAGAAACTCACTAACTTATTATGAAGTTGTTTGGTTTACTATTTTTTATTCTTTCACTGTAGCTTCAGTTGCCCTCTAAGGAAGTACAAGGAAATCTTTTTCCCTGTGTACTTAAATTTAAAACATATACAAAATTTAAAAGAAATAGAACTATTACTTCAAGATCATCCAAGTGAGATTTAGACACCAAAACTCTCAGGCTCCTCTGAAACATGCCAGATAATTCCAGCTTTAGCTAATATTCCATAAACTAGCGAATTTCAGAAAAGACTTTTTGCCAAAATATCTGATTAAGCTCTATGGTTTGTGATGGCCTTCAACACCTGTGACAAGTATGAATTAAAAAAACAACTCAGGAAAAAGTATCAAAGTCCTAGAGAGACAGGATTTCATAAAATCATAGAACAGTTAGGGTTGGAAAGGACTTTAAAATTACCTAGTACCAACCCCACTGCCATGGACACAGACACCTCCCACTAAACCATGCCACCCAAGACTGTCCAACCTGGCCCTGAACACGGCCAGGGAAGCAGCATTTACCACTTTTTTGGGGCAACCTGTTCCAGTGTCTCACCACCCTTACAGTAAAGAATTTCTTCTTTATGTCTAGCCTGAACTACCCCTGTTTTAGTTTTAAACCCATTACCCCTTGTCCTATCAATACAGTCCCTGATGAAGAGTCCCTCACCAGCATCCTTACAGACCCCCTTCAGATACTGGAAGGCTGCGATTAGGTCTCTATGCAGCCTTCTCTTCTCCAGGCTGAACAGCCCCAACTTTCTCAGCCTGTCTTCATACAGAAAGTGCCTCAGCCCCCTGATCATCCTTGTGACCCTCCTCTGGATTTCCTCCAACAGCTCCATGTCCTTCATATGTTGAGGACACCAGAACTGCACACAGTGCTCCAATTAGGGTCTCACGAAAGCAGAGGAGTGGGACAGCATAGCAGGCTTCTGAAACACAGCTAACATTATCAAAACTGAGTTTGCACAGAAATGAGATTCAGCCCAACTTTACTTATTCTTCTGGTACATGTTTTACACCAGTGTTTGTAGGCATGGTAAGATCCAATTTATAACTTTCTTCAAGCTTAAGATAACATTCAGCGGCAACAATCGCTATAAACAATTTCTGATTAGTGGACACTTAAATATTCAGAAAGCCATAAACCCTCAAAACCTATCATGATCACATTGATGTTTCTTTCACCCTGTCCTCTGAAAAGCATCAGTCCCTGAAACAGGGGCAGGGTTGATAGCAGCCATGACTGAGATGTGCTAACACACCTACCCTGCTGCTATTTCGCTTGTCCACTCAAAGAGTCAGTGGGACAAAACACATTGATTTCCACTTGTGAAAGCCATCCAGAAAGGTCGGTAATACTTCCTTAATGAAAGCTTTGATGGAAAGGACTTGATCGGTTAAAAGATTGCCAATCCCTAGGCTCCATAGATTTCCCACATATCAGATTTGAACTGCTTTAAATAGTGCTGTACCCTCACAGAGACAAATGTGTAGAAATTCTTTGACTGTGGAATTTGCAGTACTTCTACATGGTAGTATATTGTCAGCCAAGATCTCTTTTCAGTATGATAAGTAACACCATACTTACACCAATGATCTCATATCACTGCAAATGGAAAGTATTTGGCAAGCCACAGTTTAGTCTGTGGTCTATGCTGCAGGTACTCTATGAAGATAGGATGAAAAAGTTGGGGCTATTCAGCCTGGAGAAGAGAAGGCTGCGTGGAGATCTCATAGCAGCCTTCCAGTACCTGAAGAGGGCCTAAAGGGATGCTGGGGAGGGACTCTTCATTAGGGACTATAGTGAGAGGACAAGGGGTAATGGGTTCAAACTTAAACAGGGGAAGTTTAGATTGGATATGAGGAAGAAATTCTTTACTGTAAGGGTGGTGAGGCATTGGAATGGGTTTCCCAGGGAAGTTGTGAATGCTCTATCGCTGGAGGTGTTCAAGGCTGGGTTGGACAGAGCCTTAGGTAGCATGGTTTAGTGTGAGGTGCCCCTGCCCATGGCAGGAGGGTTGGAACTAGATGATCTTAAGGTCCTTTCCAACCCTAACTATTCTATGATTCTATGATTCTATTAAATAGCTACAATACCACCAGGCAGCAGCACCCTGAGTAGGAACGCAGGACTAGAATCACTCAATAATGCAACCGGAGGAGATGTAGGTACAGTGCACAGCATGCCAACAGAGTAAAAATTGCCTTCTTTTTGCAAAATACACAAACTGGAGAAGACGAAAAAGAAAATTACAACTCAGAAACTGTTGTGGGTAGGTTGCACCATGGAGTCCAAAAGGCAAATTCAGTAGTGAAGTAACATGCCTCCTACATCATCAGTAATAAAAGCTATTTTAAGGGAAGAGAACTGCCTCCTGTAGGTGCTCCTCTTCAAGAGCCTGGCAGGTCAGCAAACAGCTCCTGGATTAGAGCTTGCTTATAGCTCTGAACCAGTCCTATATTGTGCAATGAGGGCAGGCATACTGTGCAAACCCTGAGCCTCAGAGGCAGGTTAACAAGGGCTTCACAGTATCACACAGACCTCTTGTCCACAGCTTACTATTTACATCATAGAATCATAGCATGGATAGGGTTGGAAAGGACATTAAGATCACCTAGTTCCAACCCCACTGCCATGGGCAGGGACATCTCACACTAAACCATGTCACCCAAGACTCTGCCCAACCTGGCCTTGGACACTGCCAGGGATGGAGCATTTAACATCTCTTTGGGCAACCTGTTCCAATGCCTCACCATCTTCACAGTAAAGAACCTCTTCTTTACAGCTAACCTGAAAATGCAGACATATATGTTTTGTAGTAAACATCAAGGAGATTTCAGGTTAAATCAGAGGCCTTGTAGCTTCCTCTTGGAGACCTAGTTTGGAATTTACAGGCATTTTATTTAAATGGGATTTCTGCTGCCAAGACATAATTTTGATATTAAAATACCAGCAGAGTTACAGATGGTGCTGAAGTTACTTGTGTGCATAATTTTGACTGCAACTGTAAATTGTCTCCGTACTGGGATTCCAAGTTGATAAGATTCACTCGTATTCATAGGATAGGTAAAATTCCTCTTAGTATTACCCACTTAATGGCATACTTTGTTTTAAAGACATAAACCATTCATTTTGTACCATGCTTCTAACTGTGCTCTAGGAGTGACAACTAATGACTTCCACTGCATCTGTTTTCTCCTGTCTTCTGCAGCTACAGTTCTCCTTAGTAAAGACAAGAAATAAATATTTGGACTTACAGTGGAAATTAAGCTTCCACCTTTAAAGTCCAAAAGAGGTGCATGTGTACAGGAGGAGGAACTTCTGTGAGGGAGGAGAAAAAAAGGGACACACAGAAGACACAGGAAACGTAGTAAGCAGGGTACAGCTATAGATTCGAAAGAGACTGAAGGATTATTTCCGTATCAAGGTTCCCCACACAAAACATCTCAGCAGGATACCAGATATTAATGGGTTCTACTACCATGAGTATCTTAGTACATTGTGAGACCTCACTTCAAGTACTGTGTGCAGTTCTGGTGTCCTCAACATCAAAAGAACATGGAACTGTTGGAACAAGTCCAGAGGAGGGCCACAAGGATGATCAGGGGACTGGAGCACCTCCCGTATGAAGATAGGCTGAGAAAGTTGGGGCTGTTCAGCCTGGAGAAGAGAAGGCTGCATGGAGACCTCATAGCAGTCCTTAGGGACTGTAGTGAGAGGACAAGGGGTAACGGGTTCAGACTTAAACAAGGGTAGTTCAGGTTAGACATAAAGAAGAAATTCCTTGCTGTGAGGGTAGTGAGGCACTGGAATGGCTTGCCCAGGGAAGTTGTGAATACTCCATCGCTAGCGGTGTTCAAGACCAGGTTGGACAGAGCCTTGGGTGACATGGTTTAGCATGAGATGTCCCTGCCCATAGCAGGGAGGCTGGAACTAGATGATCTTAAGGTCCTTTCCAACCCTAACTATTCTATGATTCTACGATTCTACATGATTCTTGGAAAGATGTGGGGGGAAAAAAAAAAAAAAAGAAATCTGCAAAGAGAAATTCTTTTTTATTTTTTTTTCTCCTAGAGACTGGCTACATGAACATCCACAGCTGTGAACTCCATCTGTTAGCTGAAAGGCACAGCATAGTTTTCAAGATATAAGACACCAGAGGAAGCACTTAACAACACAGGTTTCTTTTCCTTTCACGTCAATAGTTAAGTTAATAATGAACTCTTCCTAAACAACTGTAAATTACCTATGTGTTCTTTTATTTGCCTGTAAACCCCAACATAAAAGTATTACTCAATCAGTGCATTTACACAGCAGCCTTTTATGGTACAATCTGCACATGTAACCTTGCCTCATAAAAAATAGTTAAGTTTGATCCTGAGTAACACAAGGGGCTCTCAAAAAAACTTTGATTTAATAGTGTGTCTTATTTTTTCATTAAAACAAGCACATCTGCCATATAACTCCTATTCACAATAACAAAATAGCAGTCAAATGAGGAACAGAGTGATTATGTACCACTCGGGTTTATGAAGCCCAAATGTTAATTTCAAATAACCATCAATGCAACTCCTGTAAACTAATGTACACAAGCAGTACTTGTTTGAGAGGATCAAAGAACATCAAACAAAACCAGTTATCAGCAAAAATTAGTTAAAATAAAAATGGTCTTATGTTGAAGGCATAAATGTTCCCAGATTCTGGCTCTGTCATAGCCCATGCCACTTAGGTGAGTCATAAAGACTGCATCTATAAAATGAAGGTACCCATCACTCTAGCTTATGCTATATGCTTCTCATTAGATCACATATTCATTTAGGACAGGAATGAGCTACTGCCAATGAACGGCAAATGCATCACTCAAATCCACTGAATAAGAGGACAGTGAGGTTTCAACAATTACTGAAATCATTGTTATTTCTACATGGAAAAGAAAAAAAGACTACATCAAAAGGATGCGATGTCTTGGCTTGTCAACATTTATATTTCAAGGAAGAAACTTGCAAAAGCATATTGTTGTCCAAAGCTATGATTTACTTCCAGCAGGTGCAACAGCAGCTGTCAGGGGTTCTTACTACTTTCTACTCAGACTATGCTTCTTGTGCCTATTTGCCTTTTCCTTCCACATTTGTGAGATCCTGCAAATTTAAGAGTGCTCTGATCTTTGACCCAAGAGCAGAAAGCTACGAAGCTGACCCAGCAGACAGAACAGGTTTTATATCTGAAGTTTGCCCTTTTGACATTTAACATACTTTAGTGGACAAACAGCATAAATCCCCTCAATGCACGGCTAGGCAATGCATCCAGAAATTGCCTTTCTGTAGAGGGAAAACACAGTCAAGTGTTTGTGTCAGCACAGAGCATTTTTTGCTAAGTTATGGAAAATACAATCCAAGAACATAGGGGGTCCTTTGCTGTGCCTACACAGCATCACAAGCATCCTTTTTGTCTTGGTCTAGATAAGACTTGTTACTTGTGCATTTCAAATGAAGTAGCTAACATATTCCAAAGATCAGGACTGTCTCTTAAAGTTTCAGAAGTTTTAGCACCACTCACAGAAATGTAAACTTGATGTTCTTCAAAAGCATCAGACTTTGCTACAAGCATGCTCCAGAGGTCGTTAACGACCCCAGAGGTCGTTACTGAAGTAGGAGTTCAGGACTCCATTAATTAAACAATGGAGTAAAAAAAAAAAACCAACCAAAAAAAAAAAGAAAAACAAAAAACCCACACCCCAAAAAGCCCACAAAACAAACCAGAAGAGTATTTGCCTTAAAATATCATAATACGTACAATTAAAACAACATTGAATTTTGCAGAAGAACTTACTATATCTGCACCCATCAGTAATCCTGTCAGGCTCATTATTATAAGAAAAACCACAAGAATGATATAATTAGAGGCGATTGCAATGGGCTCAGTACAGGCAATCACTAAGATAAAATTAAAATGCAGATGAGGTAAAGCAGATTTTCTGCTGATATTACTTGGTGTAACATTGTTCAGGAATTCATTGGTGAAGCAGTTTTTCTGATGTTGTACAAATACATTTTTTTAAAAATGTGAATGTAAATACCTGTCTCAATGAGAATAAGGTGTATTGGAAAAAATAGCTTCAGCAACCTAAGTTGAGCCATGATGCATTCTACCACCTAACAATCAGCCAGAGACAGGAACATATTTCAGACCACATCTCCAAATTGGATGCCTTTCATACAGATAGATATCTATGATATTCCCCACACCTTGAGTGACCTTCAACTTCAGCATGCTTGCAGCAGCACTGCTGCAAACTTCAGTGGAGCATCTTAACACCAAACGCTTATCACCGTTGTACCTGCAACCGGACACATAAGTGCAGCTCTTAAGTGAAGACTCCTCACTCTGCCTTTGTGGAGGCACACAGTGTTAGTAGGAGTACCTTAGAAAACAAAAACAAGAATCCAATTCCCATGGTGGGTTTCCTTTTCAGGTTTTATACTTGACCCCAATTTCCGTGATTTCAGGATGAACATAGAAAGGGAAGTTAAAGGAGAATTAGCCTTTTATAAGTTCCTGTCTCCTGCTTCCCCCAGCACAGTACTACAGTTCAAAGAATTGTTAGGGTTGGAAGAAGCCTTAAAGATCATCTAGTTCCACCTAGATCACCTAGTTTCACCCCCCTGACATGGGTTTGCATAGTTTCTGTGCAATGTTACAGTTTCCCCCCACCTTGAAGCAAGACCCATGAGAATCTGCATCAGAGTGATGCCACATTCCCATTCCCTCTCTTTTTAACCCAGCCACCACTTCAGATGGGCAATGAAGTTGGGCAACCTCCCTCACATGGGAAAAGTGATCAGGCCTGAGCTTTCTCAAACAAAATTAGTCTGCTTTGGTTTTCCTGTGGACGTCTATGGAAAAGGGTTCATTTATACAGGCAGTCATTGCAAAGACTTTCAGATAATGCCCTGTCTTTGCCTGGTAAGGTTATTTTGTGCACATCTAAATTTACAGCTGTTATCTCTAAGCAAACAATAGAAGAAGCTAGGAAGGTGCGAAATGCTGATGAATTTCACAGGCATACACAGGTCACAATGCACAGGAATTTAAAAGCCATCAGTAACCAAGAGAGTGTTCCTTGAATTTTCAAATCAATCAAGGTCAAGTGAATTCAGCTTTTATTTTTCCTTTGCATTTTTTGTAAACTCAGGGATAAAACTAATTAAAGAGAAAAACATAAACAGCATGGGGTTCACAAAATATTTTCTGTTTGGAAGAGAACCTCTTCAAATCATGTAGCATTGCAGGATGGCATACTGAAAAGCAATTAGAACTCTGAGAATTTCAGTGCAGCACATAAGGCTGAGGGAATGTTCAATTTCCAGGCTGTGAGCAAGTATTAACAGAGATGAAGGTAGTAATAAGTGCCCGTGTAGCATTGCATTTAAATGTAATGTCATTTCTAGGGATGGTAAGTAATCATTTCATGTCTCAATAACCTCCAACAAAAATGCCTTATTTAGCCCCAAAACACCAATTTTTAAGACTTTTCCATGCAAGTTAATGGTTTGGATAAGGGACTGGATTGAAAAAAGCTAAAAATTCCTATTCTTAAGCAAGGTGAATGCAGCTTTGATGTCAGTTAATAGATGAAAATTTTCTGCCAGGCATTTCTTAGGGCAGCATATTCTCTCTTCATCAGTCACAGCAGCATTTTTAGTGCCACAGGAGAATAGAAACTTACAGATCGAATGTGTTGTCAAATAAGATTAAATTGAATTTGTTGTCAAATAAGTAACAGAGTTTATACATAAATTTTATTTTTTCTCTTTAACCAACCATAATTATTTTAGGAATCAGTTTTAAGACCCTCATGTCTTTGCTAGAATTTTATGCTACATTACACCCCAGTCCCATGCTCTGAACAAGATCCATGGCACTAAATAATTGCGATCCTCAGCCTTCACATCACTACAGTTCTGATCCATGACTGTAGACTCACTTCAGCATCACTGTCATTGAATTTTCTTGTTAAGTGGAAGGTATTTCCTGACCCTCTGAGAAACTTCCATCCCCCCCTGACATTATGCAAGTATACAAGAAGATGTTGGCAAATAAGAAGACAGAGGATCCTGGCAGTCAGAAGACTGGGGCACACTATAAGGGAGATGGTAGCATATTTTTTCCCAGTGATACCCTATCCATCACCTTCAAATACAATCCTAGGACTGTTAGGAAGAATGAGGTGGTGAGCCAGATGGCAAACTCATAAAGATATTTTTAATTATCAGTTCAGTCACAGACACATTCTGGATTTGAGCCTTGCTGAGCTCAGTTTTTCAAATGTATTATTTATTGCCCTCATTGGTCAGGACAGCAACAGTTTGAGGAAAAGATGTTTGTCACTCTTGCAGCAAGCAAGTATGAGAGCTATGCAGCTGGTTGTGGGTACAGAGGACAAGCTGAAGACTGTGGATGAAAACACGTAACTACTCAGAACCCACTGAGACTACCAAAACCTGAGCTTGATTTTCATGCAGAAATAGTATCCTTTTCACTCAATATTGAAGATGTTTTAGAGAAGAGATGTTCCCCAGAAGATCCATTAAAATTGGGTAATAGTTATATTTTTGATTACCAATATTCAGCATTCATGTTCCCTTCGCCCATGTTGACGATGCCTTTTAAATCAGTATCCAGAAAAATCCGTATGAACTCTGGAATGATTTTGTCAATCCCAAAGAATAAGATTTTTTTTTTCCTTAGTGGAAATTAGAAACCAGCTAGGGCAGTGGTCTCAAGGCCACACTTGTCATGCCTGGTTGGCTGCTCACTTCCAAGTCCTGCTCAAAATCAACTAGAAGTTTTGCAAGCAAAGATAAAGACTAGATACAAACATTTATAAAGACTGGAGGTGGGGGAGAAAATTCCCATAGCCTATGCAAGTACAGTATAACAGAAAGAAGGGAAAAGCACATAACTAGAACATAGCAGGATTACTCACGCTACACTTTTGCAATATTTGTTCTGCAATAAGCTTACAAACACTAACAACAATTAAGAGATAAAATACACTATGAATTGCAGCGCAGTATTTGTTTCACATGACATGAAATAAAGACAGGCATTCTTCCTTAAAATAAAAAGCAGTGATTTAAAGTGTTGATTAATGTATCAGTTTAAAAGCCAGCTGAACTCCAATAGTCAGCTCCCTTTTACTTTGTATAAAGGCCATTCTTCAGCCAACAAGGAAAAAGGCTCACCTTCTATCAGCATTCTTCCTTGTAAATAACTTTGCATAGAGAAAATACGAAAATTTCCACTAAAAAAACCCCACATACAACAAAACCAAAGCAAAACCCCCTATCTTCCACTGTGCCCTGTGAAAAACAGTATACGAAACAGAGCCATCTTTACAAAGTTGCTTTAAGGAGCCTTTGTAGGTAAACCTGTCAAACACAGGACAATTTGGGTAATAATTTGATAACTTTATTTTCAGATATGACAAACAGACAACTCCCCCAGGCTCCCTAATTGCTTGTCACTTTGATTAGACAGATCCTACTCCTTTAGTACTGAATGACTAGTTCAAATGCTTTCACATATAATTATGGCTCAATCCAGGCATGCTTCCTTAAAAAGAGAGAAATTCTATATATCAGGATAATAATCTTTTAAACACAGAGGAAAGCTCAGCTGTGTATTTTCTTACTCTCTTTAAACCAAATTCAGATCCTGATTAGATTTCTGCTGGTTCACATCCCATTTTAATACACAAACTCCCACATGTTTTATCTCTTCAACAAAGCAATTAATAAAGCATGGCTGAAGCCATTAAAGGTTTGTTTTATGTCCTTCTAAATCCCTTAAGAAAAATAAGAATTTATGCTTATTTTAAACCTTTTGAAATCTGAATAATTTCTGCAATGTCCTGCAGCCCTGAAACTAAAATGCAATTACTTGCAAGTGTTAGCAGATATAAGTACACATTCAAATTCACTCTCCCATGTGGCAACCTTTATAAAGATCAAAGGGCTACCTCTAGCCTTGAGGCTCCTGGTTTGAAAACGTACACAAACTTTTAATGGTGTCATGCACCAAAGCCCTGCACACTGCCTTGAAAACGTACCCCTCTATGGTGGAAGCAGCTTTCCTTGCTACTAGCACTAGTCAAAGAGACCAGGATTATACATTCAGAAGATCCTCCAAAGAAATGCAAAGCCCAGTTGTCTTACAAGAGGTTATTTGCAGCAACTCTGTACATCTGCCCAATGAATAGGCATGAGAGAATTTTTCTCTTCAATTTGGCACTGGAGGAGTCAAGAGGAAGCTCCTGCTCCTTTTCTTACCATTTAACAGAATCACTCATGAAACTCAGAATCAAAGAACAGCTGAAGTTGAGAAGGACTCCCAGAAATCATCTCCTCATGCGGGGCCTCCTACAGCAGATTGCTCAGGACCATGTCAAGACTCATGTTGGTATTTGTAAGGCTTTTTCCTGACCCTTAAGGGCAGAGAAGTAAGGTTCACTATGCACATTCGTCAAACCTATCCTACCTTACAATAGAACATGACATTCAGGAATAAAAAACATCTTATGGTGTAAAGTTGTAGCCTGAAGAAACTATAAAAAGCCACCTTCTGTGTCCTACTGATCTGAATGGAAGTGAGAAAGCCTCAGAAAAATTAATTCTTCAGGACAGGAAAAAAAAAAAAAAAACAAAAACATTTCAAAGGTGTGTGTTTGATTTTTGCATTTTGTTTTGGGTTTGCTTTTTTTCTTTTTTAGTATGATAATACAAAGCATTAGATGATGACATGGAATTGATCATGTGCATCTGGGGAAGGGTTAAAGGAGGGCAGATAATTTTCTCCTCTTTATCTGTATTCTTCCTATTTGTTTTCTTAGTTTCTTAAAAAAAAAAAAAAGTAAGTTCTAAATCGGTACACTGAATTCGTGTATTCAGGTGGGGTTTTTTTGGATAGGTTTTTTCACTGAAAATATACATAAAATATGGAATTCAAGCAATATGCTTCAAAAAAAGGGATGAGGAGGATGTAATTTGGCTGTTAACCTCAGGGACTTTCAAAATAGTGGAAAAAAAAAAAAAGAAAAGAAACATAATTCTAAAGCACAGTTCTCTCTCACACTAATTTTTAACTATATGAATCCTTTGTCATCCAAAGGATGATGAGAGTGAACCGCTTATTATTAGAGACCATACAAGATATCACATTGGCTTTCGCTATTTTTCAAATTGCTCTTTTCACCTGGGTTGGTAATAAAGAGAATAGCATGGGAAAATGGTCAAGCCCCTCCCAGCAAACCCATGAAGCTCCAGCATGACCTGAGGAGTCCCTTCACATACTTATCCCTGGAAGGTTAAGTGGATTTTGATGAAGCCATCAGCTTCAGCTACAAAGAGCTTGAGTCAGTGCCAAATGAGGTCAAAGGAATATTTTTTTTTCCCCTCCATTACCTTCAATGGGCCCTTAATAAAACCCAGGAGGCTCAAGCATGCCTACTAATTGCAAAGGTAATTAGAATCCTAGTAAATCATTCCGACTATGGTTACTTGAAACCAGAATGACAAAGGGAAATTACATGATCCCTTGCATATCACTGTGTGAACCACTGAATGCATGGCAAAACCGTGATACTGTCCCAGAATTTAGGAATACCACCTCAAACAATGCAAACCAGCACTTAGTTCACCAGATTAATTCTTGTCCCCTTGAATTCCAGAGCAATAATTCCTCATAAATCCAAGTGACTTTTTATGTACTCGCATCACACCCCCTAAATAGCCTCTTTCACTCTCAAAGTTATTCTGCTCTTCACAAAAGCATTTCAAAAGTTCACATCTATTGGTATAAAGCAGAAACTGATTCAAAGGCTGCTGGGCTGTATCTTTTAGGAATAAAAAGTACCAAGTGAGAAAGGTTTATAAAGCCACATATATATATACATTTAAAATCTATTTTTTTTTAAATAAAGTTAGGCCTGTTTGCTAACCAAATTCACAGCACAACAACAGACAAGCTGTTGTCATGTGGAATTTCACATTGGACCATTCTTTAAACATTGGTCAGCAGTATGATGCTACTTAGCAGTTATTTAGTTATTAAGTGTAGGATGCCCATAGCATTTGGTCATGGCCTTGGTTAAGGCTAGTCATGTTATTTCATTTTTGTCAGCACAAGTGTTTTCAAAAGAAGTCCACATTTCTGTAACATTCACAGATACTCTCTGCAGACAGCTGTCCTAGCAGGGCTACGCACAGTAATGTCTCTAGGCAGCACATACAAAATCATGCCAAGCCTGGTTAAATGAACTGAAGCAATTCCAAGCTTGTTTGCTATTCAAGTAACAGAGCAGTCATAACTAAAGTAGGGACCATGCATGGTATGAAATGCATACAGCAATAGTCACTTTAGAATGGTGCTTTATATAGCATAAAGCATGCCTTCCCTTTCTCTGGCAGGGCATGTTACTTTACCTCACATTGTGAACATAGAAATGAGACAGAAGACAAGGTCACACAGAAATCCTTTGGGATGAGGGGAACTGAACTAACCTCTAGAGCCCACCAGCACCAAGCAGCTCTGTTGTCATTACTCATTTTTCTTGAATGAGACATTTGAAACTCATCAAATGCATGAAAAGTGTTTGAATTGAGTCTGGGGAAAGGATGGAGAAACTAAAGGAGAAAATTAAGAATACAGGCATTAGGAGAGTTGAATAGGACAAATACAATGAGAAGAGGACAAGCCTTGTAACTTTCCAGTTTTAAAAGTGCTCAGCTTTGTTAGTACAGTATTTGAATAAAACAAAACGGAGTGCTATGAGGATGGCAGAGTAGAAGTTAATCTAGGTGCATGTTTGGATCTTAGGTTGATTAGGTCATTCACAGCCTGAAGCTTTCTGGCCATAATAAAGCCTATACCAAATCATCCCTGCTGTGTCTCACTTCTGTTTATTTGAGTAGCTCTGTTCAAGGTCCAGATTTGGCAGAGCCTCTGTTTCCCCCAATGTGCATTTCATTTTCAACCATCTGCTGAAAACTCGGAGCCTTCTCTCTGAAATTTGAAAGATTTAATGACAATTAGCTCAAAAATACTCTTTTTAATTTTATTAACAGATTGTTGAATCAAGAAAATTCACAGGGGAAAAATGTATTAAATAGCATTGCCTTTCCCCATCACTAAACCTGCCTACCAAGCAGTGCATACAAGGCACATATGGGCAGAGCTGCAAAGCACTTCAAATTCAGAGCTATGACATTAATCCTGTAAAAATTAATCCCAGTCCTCAACTTGTGCTATCATATAGCTTTACTGACTCGAATAAGACCTTGTGGAGATGCACAAAGCCATCTGCAAGTTATGCAACAGAATCTTGTTCTTTTGTGTCAAGTCCCCTATCACCTACCCAATCTGCCTCCTCCCCAGATACCAAATTCAATAAATATTAGAGGAAAGCACATCCTCATATTGCTGGTCAGAGAAGTCCGACTTGAATAAGATTTTACCTGGGAAGTCTCATTGCCACACAATAGATGCTCAATATGGGATGACTTCCATACTTTGAACCACTTTTACTTTTTTAAAAGACAAAGACACTCATTAAGTTTCTTTGTTTCAAGGTATCCATAAATTCATGACATTTCTGTAGGAGCCAAAGGTGCTTTGCTTTCATTTCTAAGGAAACTGCCTTTATTTTTTTTAATACACACCGTCACTGCACACCCTTTCTCCCAGCTTCATAGTAATTCATGTCACTGGCAACCTTTAGAAACTTGACTCATACTGCTAATGTAGTAAAACAAGGCTGACATGTAAGTATGCCCTGAAAATCTTTTGTAAGCTTTAACGGCATCTCAGACATCAATTGGGTTAGTTCCACCTGTCAAAACTACTGATAGTCAGAAGTGTCTCAAGAATGCCTATCTACTTGATAGTTCATGTGCAACTACTTACATTGCTTCCAAAGGAGAAATTACCTCTTTTTGTTTATTATGAAGCCAAAATGCTTATTTTTTTTTTCCAGTTGGAAGGGGCATCAGGTCTTTCCCTCTGCAAGCTTGTACCCAACTCTGCTTTACAGATGCAATGGAAAGGTACAGCTCCAGTCTGTTGCCAGATCTATTTATGACTCAGATTCCACTGTGTACTCATATGCTCAAGCTACTGGTTCTTCACAGGACCATCCAGATCAGTGTAACTCAAGTCTCTCTCAAAAAGAGTTTCTCCATTAAAGACATACAGGCCCCAACTCCTGGGCCAGAGTTGGAAGAGAGGCAGCACTTCAGAAAACCTGGTTTACAAAAACAATCTAGGGTACTTTTGGAGGTCTGCTTACTTTCCAGCCATCTGAATTATGTCATCTGGAAACCTTCAGTTTCAATGGGCTGAAGACAAAACTCAAAAGTCAAGTTACCTGTGTTCAATCAAGGTACATGGCATGGGTTCAGCAGCAGCAGTCATTTTTCTCCTTCTTGGTAGCTGGTGTAGTGCTGTGGTTTTGATTTTAGGCGTGGGAGCAGCGCTGATAACACCAGTGTTTTCAGTTACTGCTTGGTAATGTTTTGGTCTGACCAAGGACTTTCTGAGTCTCATGATCTGCCAGGGAGGAGGGGGAGCCGGGAGGAAGCAGAGACAGGACACCTGACCCAGACTGACCAAAGAGGTTATTCCATACCACAGTACGTCATGCCCAGGATGTAAAAATGGAGGGCAGAGACCCGAAAGGTGGGAGGCTCACTGCTGGGTCGGGCTTGGTATCGGGTGATGAGCAGTTGCATTCTCTTTCCTTGTATTTCTCTTGTATTATTATTGGTGGTAGCAGCAGTGATTTGTGTTATACCTCAGTTACTAAACAGTTCTTATCTCAACCTGTGGGCGTTGCATTCTTTCGATTCTCTTCCCCATCCCCCCAGGACTGGGGGAAGAAAGAGGGGGAAGTGAGTGAACGAACTGCATGAGGGGCTTAAACCACGACAGTACATTTTTCAGAAACAAGGCACAAAGTCTTGCATGTCCCTCCTTGACCCCCTTCCCCAAGAAAGCACTTGTGCAGTGTCCCTTACTGAAAGTACAATGTTATTAGCTCTAGAAGCATAGAGAGAGGAGGTTGGATTTTGGAGCTAGCAGGAAAGTAATAGCTAATAAGCCAACCAACTGCAGTGTGAAAATATGACAGGTGCAAAATTAGCTTCTGTATTTCCATGCCAGCCAGAGTGTGCTTACTCATTCATAATTAAGTTTTTCACACCTTACATAGTCCGAATAGATTTCTGGCAACATTTACTATCATAACACTTCTTTTAATAGCAGAGACCTCAGTGCTTTTTGATCAGACAAGTAGGGTATCTGAGTCCTGCTTTCATATTTTATATTCTTGTTCAATCACTACTAAATGTAAAATTTGATTTTTAAACATGACTTTTTTTTTTTTTTTTTTTTTTTGGTGAATCTTACCTTTATTTGCATTGGAAAACTTACAAATTTTCCAAGATTGGATCATGCTTAACTCTTAGTAGTTGCTTCTTATTACTCTTAGTAATTGCTTCTTATTTATTATCTTTTTATTCAAAGATGCTTGTTTCTGTTCTTGATGGCTATTAACATTTATAGACAACAGCCCTCATCCCCTTTTTTACATTAAATCACAACTCCCCCCAACCTCTGGGACCCAAAGATAATTTTCATCATGTTATCCTGAAGCTCCTTATGGTCCACAACACTTCAGCATGCTCTCTGGTGAGAGATGACAGCCTGCAAAGCAGGTCCTACCCAAAAGCTTCTTCCTCTCTTCTTCCCAAAGGAACCAGGAGTTCCCAGGGAACAACTGGCTTCACCGCAAAAGCTTCTCAGACAAGCTGATGCCTCCCCAAGCCTGAAGAAAGGCCTGCCACTACTGCTTTTTGGCTCATCCCTTCTTCCCTTTTTGGAAAGCAGTGGAAGTGCCTTGCATGGTGCTGTACAGCAAGGTACCACTGCTGCCTACCTTTGTGGCCTCTGGGAATAAGCTATCAGTGATTGAGAAGCTTGTGACATAACCATTTTCACAACCTTCAGATGCTCCTCTACAATGTGACCCTGAAGTGCAGTGAGAGGCTTCTCCTTCCATTACATGCTCTAAGACACTGCTTGTTTGCTTTATCTTCCAGTTTTCTACTGTTTCACTCCTTGATTTTTGCTACACTTGCTAGAAAATGGACCATCAACAACATCCCAAGTTAGTTTGCTGTTTGGATATTTCTTCATGATTTTGCAAATGATTTAATCAACATGAAAAGGAAGAGAATCACAGGTCTCTGATTTGCTGAACTAGATGAACCAAATGCTGTCACTGACTTTTTCCACCAAAGCATTTCTCTGCAAGCTTAATTTCATTAGCAATTCAAAAGACATGAATACAAATCCCAGAGGGTTCATTTATACTTGGGATTAGTCTCAGCAGACTACTAGTTGTGGGTGGTATGGAAAGAAACTCCTAGTAAGGAATGCATCTCACACAGTCTCGCTCCATATCTATATCTAAAAATTTGAGGTCTGAACGGACTGTTACATTGCCTTGTTTAACCTCCAGCATAATTCAGGCTTTATAAATCTGCATAGCAAATCTGACATGAAACACAATAGACTGCTGCCAGATAAAGTGCTAGAAAATTCACCTGAGGTTTGGGATTTTTTCAAGTTTTTAGTTTCCTTTGTCTGGAGGTGGGGGAAGCTCTTTCAGGGGGGAGTATGTGTTTTGGGGTTTTGTTGTTGTTTTGGTTGTTTTTTGAGGGGTTAAATTAGTATAGGGCCTTTTTTAAAAGAAGAGCAAATTACAAGAAAAAGATACAAGAAAACTCATGGTATTTTTTTAAATGCATGAGGATTTTTTTTTTGTTAATGTGCAATATTGTGCTTCCTTCCTGAACTGTGAATTACTGTAATCCAACCATTAGTTTCATCTCTGAACATTTGCAGGGTCAGCAAAGACTATATCCAGCTCCCCAAAGGAAATTCTGAAAATGTTCCTTCCTGCACTTCTGCTGCATAAGAACCCTGACAAAGGTGTTATTTAAAGATCCCTCCAAGTCTCTGGATGGCATCACTATGTAAATGAGCAAAAGAAAAGCTGTGCTGATGACAAGCTAAAAAAAAAAAAAATCACCACCACCACAGGCTCACAGGCATGATTCAGGTTGTTACCTGAATCGTGCCCAACAACCTGAATCATGCCCAAGTATGATTTTCCCATAGGAAAAGCAAATGCACACCCCTATGAACTTCACGGCGCTTTTTTGATGCAATATGTATTGGTCAAGGTCTCCAAACACTGGCACTCCTATGTCACACTCTGGACTACTGTTGATAAACAACCAGGAAAAGGTGGTGTGAAAAGATGAACTAAGTTAGAGTTTTAATATCAAAATCAAGCTGATGATATATTTGACTATTTTAGGGAGGGGAAAAAAAAACCCAAACCAACAAATACAAGCAAAAAAACCTGGGTGCTGATGCCATACAAAGCTGAAACCATCAGTAAGCCACACCAGATCTCCCCTAGCAAAGCTAGCAAGGTTTGTACCTTAATATTCTGTAACTCTGGAAGGAGGAGGGCTAGTACCAAGTGTAGGAAGTGGTGCTATCTGCCAGTCTGCCAGCATCACTAAAAGACGGGAAAAAAAAAAGGACTTTTCAGAGTATTATCAAATTATTATGCACAGAACTCTGGTTCTCTCCAAGTTTCACAGATCAGAGAGCTGGCAATAAAGAGTCAGATAGAGGAATAGCTACAAAGCAAACTGCTTCCTTCAGGAACACTTCTATGTGACACACAACAGACCAGAGAACTGCAGATGTGAGTCCAGCAATGGGGGGAAGTATAAAGCAATGGTCTCACAGCGCTCTATGGACAGGACTGCAATGTGCAGAATTTTACGGCCAACAAAAACGGTTAGGTAACTGCACAAGAAGGGCATCAATGTCTACATTTATTTTCCCATTTCCCAAAAAGGTGTTTAAAAAAAAAAAAAAAAAAAAAAAGGGGGGGACCAAAAAGGAAGAACACAACAACTTTCACTTAAAAAAAAAACCCAACAAAACAATTCCACCCCCTCTCAGCGTGAAGTGATAGAATAGAAGCATAGATCATCTGCTTTTCTCGAATAGTTATATTTTTCTTCCAGCTCCTCACCTCACTTTTCTGACTGAGAAAAGAAAGTAAGAAAGCAAATTAGGAAAAGTCTAAAACCTTCATCTTTCAAGATCTAAAGTTTTTTAAGCAATTAAAAGGAAAAAAAAAAAAAAGACACACTGACAGAAACAAGACAGAAACTCACATTTTAGAATAGTTCAAACAACCGAAAAGTCTGCTTTGCCCTCTGATTCAGTGTCATCAAGTTGCAAACACATATGCACCTGACAAAACCAGGAACTACAAACATAACCAACAAATACTCTAGGTCATTAATTTTCTCTCTGTCTTTCTTCTTGAATATATCAAATAGAGCTACGATGCTTCTTCACTTTCAAACAGCAAGATGTAGAAGGTAGCAAATTTTTAATTTTAGTTGCTTTCACAGAGAACTGAAAAAAGGCAAAAACGCACAGCCCAGGAACTAATTACCAATTAGACACAGCCACCACTCTATTTTGTATTCTCCAAAATGCAACTCTTTATCAGAATGTTTTTCTTTCCATGTACCTAACTTCTGGGGTTTTGTGCTCAAACACATACAAATGCAACCATCCACGTTTTCTTAACATAAAATCAATCATACATTAGCCCCAGCAAATTGCACATAGACCAGCACTATGCAAGCAAGCCCCATAAAACTGCCTGCAGAAGCCACATAAGTTTCTAACGTCGATTTTAAATGAAAACAGTTTAAAAAGGCTTAAAACCATCAAAGCACCTATTTCTACCACTACACTTCCCTGTCAAGAACCCCTCTATTGTTTTTAATTACTCTGCTATTTCAGCACTTTGCTCTTAAAGACATCTGCCACAGAGGCTTAAACAAGAAACATTGTAAACAAAACCAAATACAGAAGTCAAAAAACTTGTGTGGGGTAAATTAAAATAGAAGATATGGCCCTATCCTAGAAGACTCTTGCTTGTACAGCTACAGCCACAATTCCATACATTACTGTACCACTACCAATAAACCCTCAAGAGTGATTAATAGCAGTGCCTTCCCTTTCAATCAACACAGTTTTACACAGTTTAGCACAGGGAAGAAAGTAACTGTGTTAGCTTTGTCAGTTCATATTTCAATATCGCACATTGAACTTAAAGATTTTTATGCTACCAACAGGAAGCTATAACAATCCAAAAAGATTTTTCAGAAGCAGTAACTTACCGCATCCTCAGCCAAAGTGTGTATGGATTTATTTTTGTTCAGTTGGATTTCTTCTAAGTTTTCAGATATTAATAAGCATTCTTGGTGCTTGAAAGAAAAAAAAAAAAAAAAAAAACAAAAAAAAAACAAAAACAAAAAAAAAAAAAAACACCAAAAAGCAAAAAACAAAAAACACATTCTTTTCCAAAAGTAGTTTGTAATAAATAAAAGTTCCCAAAGTCCCAGAAGTGCCAGGATGAATGATGTTTGTGAAATGCTGTTGAACTCTCTTGAATCTGAAGTCTTTCATGACATAGCCCTAGGATCACTGGCTACAGCAGGGATCCTAGCTGACTCACTGCACAAGACAAAAATCAAAGAATGTCTAATAAAGCCTGCAGGGTGAATGATACAAAGAGTGATCATCTTTGGGATTTTTTCTACAAGACCACTCCTCTTTGCTCATGTTGGAAAATATGTAGGGGGTACAGTAGAAAATAGAAGAGAAAGGTTGTTTCAGTCCTCGCCTTTGCTCAGATCTTATAGTTGGCCAAAAAAGTAGCAAGACAGTCTCTAAACAGGTATTCCTACATGGAAGCGTTGAAAGTTACACAAATTTGCCTGTTTTCTAGAGAGAGAGGCTGCACCACAATGAGCAAGCACAGGGATTTGAGAGGGCTGATCTTCATGTATTTCCTGGTCAGCAAGGAGTTTCTTCAATTCAGAGCTCTTGTCCCCTCCCCTCAATTGACCATCCTTGGACACCATCACCAGTTCACAAAACAAATCTCAAGTAACATCATATTACATTAACTTTTGCTTACAAGTATATATGCTAGTTACAGCAAGATCCAGGTCAGCCCTGAAAACATTTTAAAATGTTTTCACCACCCTGGAGCTCTTCTCATCTATCTGTTCGGCAAAGAAACATGTGGCTTAGGTACTTAGGGACTACTAAATGGCTTAACTACTTAGGGACTTCCCAGGGCAAAGGTGGGATTTAGAATCTTAGAATCATAGAATAGTTAGGGTTGGAAAGGACCCTAAGATCATCTAGTTCCAACCCCCCTGCCATGGGCAGGGACACCTCACACTAAACCATGCCACCCAAGGCTCTGTCCAACCAAGACTTGAACACCACCAGTGATGGAGCATTCACAACTTCCCTGGGCAGCCCATTCCGGTGCCTCACCACCATCACAGTAAAGAATTTCTTCCTCATATCCAATCTAAACTTCCCCTCTTTAAGTTTGAACCCGTTACCACCTGCCCTCTCACTACAGCCCCCAACGAAGAGTCCCTCCCCAGAATCCCTATAGCCCCCCTTCAGAATCTGGAAGGCTGCTATGAGGTCTCCACACAGCCTTCTCTTCTCCAGCCTGAATAGCCCCAACTTTCTCAGCCTATCTTCATACAGGAGGCGCTCCAGTCCCCTGATCATCCTCTTGGCCTCCTCTGGACTTCTTCCAACAGTTCCATGTCCTTTTGATGTTAAGGCCATCAGAACTGTACACAAGACTCCAAGTGAGGTCTCACAAGAGCAGTGTAGAGGGGCAGGATCACCTCCCTCAACCTGCTGGTCACGCTCCTTTTGATGCAGCCCAGGATACAGTTGGCTTTCTGGGCTGCAAGTGCACACTGAAGCCGGCTCATGTTCATTTTCTCATTGACCAACACCCCCAAGTCCTTCTCTGCAGGGCTGCTCTGAATCTCTGCCCAACCTGTAGCTGTGTCTGGGATTGCTCTGACCCAGCTGTAGGACCTTGCACTTGGCATGGTTAAACTCCATCAGGTTGGCATCAGCCCACCTCACAAGTGTGTCAAGGTCCCTCTGGATGGCATCCCTCCCCTTCAGCGTATCAACCGAACCACACAGCTTGGTGTCATCGGCAAACTTGCTGAGAGTGCACTCAATCCCACTGTCCATGTCTCCGACAAAGATGTTGAACAAGACCGGTCCCAACACCCATCCCTGAGGGACACCACGCATTACTGGTCTCCATCTGGACATTGATCCATTGAGCACAACTCTTTGCATGCAGACATCCAGCCAGTTCTTTATCCACCGAGTGGTCCACCTATCAAATTGATGTTTCTCCAACTTAGACACAAGGATGTCATGTGGGACAGTGTCGAACGCTTTGCACAAGTCCAGGTAGATGACATCAGCTGCTCTAGCCCTGTCCATCAGTTCCGTTGCTCCATCATAGAAGACCACCAGATTGGTCAGGCAGGATTTCCCCTTAGTGAAGCCATGCTGGCTGTCACCAACCACCTTGTTGTTTTTCATGTGCCTCAGCGTGCCTTCCAGGAGAATCTGCTCCAAGATTTTGCCAAGCACAGAGGTGAGACTGACTGCTTTGTAGTTCCCCGGCTCATTCATTTTCCCCTTCTTGAAAATGGGGGTTATATTTCCCTTTCTTCAGTCATCGGGAACTTCACCTGACTGCCATGATTTTTCAAATATGATGGGCAGTAGCTTAGTAACTTCATTCGCCAGCTCCTTCAGGACCCGTGGATGGATTTCATCAGGTCCAATGGACTTGTATATGTTCAGGTTCTTAAAATGGGCTTGAACCTGATTCTCTTCTCCAGTGGTCCCAGGGTCTTCATTCTCATTGTCCCTGCGTCTGCCTTCCAAGACTTGGGTGGTGTGGCCAGAGCATTTGCCAATGTGAGCTCTGATTTTCAGTCTCCTGTGCACAAGGCTTTTACTTTTTAATAGGCTTAAACTGATAGATTGGGTAAGAGAAAGAAAAGAATGAGGATGTAATAATAAGTAATAATAAGGACTTATTACTGGTGTTGATTGCTTTAAAGATAGCTTTGAATACAAGAATTTTTTTAACATCACTTTCCTTTCCCAATGAACTGCCTCAAAAAACTTTTTTATAAAAACAACTCAAAGTTGAATATTCTCTAAAAATTACAGTAGGAACAACAGCAGCAAAAAGATTACACTTTCATTTCTCTACCAAGGTCTACCTGACCTACATGAAGATGTTAAGATGAATATTCTTGAATAATATGAATGTTTGCAGGGAGGAAAGATGAGCACAATCAGTCTGAGATAAAGTATCAGCTGCCAAAACCTAAAAATCAAATTTATAAAAGATACACTAAGGTTCTGCTAATCCTCCAAAAGCCATGAAGGTTTTCTGAGAGGTTTTGTGCAAGGTAATTGAAGCACTTCTGCCTTCAGACAAATTAGGAGGAAAAATCTCTGCTTAGTTGGTCTTAAATTATCAGATTCAAAATGGTATTTCAACTTCTATTGTCACCCACTCCCAAAGTCTGTAGAAAGCGGTGTTTCAAAGCATTTTTTATCATTTAAGCAAGTATTGTAAGTACAATCACACCTGAAAGTCAGCTGATATTGTATTTACGTATTAGTAAATTTCTGTGTGAACATTACAAGTCTGATACAGATTTAATCTTTTAAGTGATTACTAATAAATATGTATGGTGTTCATCATTAGAAACATGGTTGTACTTTCTTCCAGATTGTAATTCATTTCTGCAGTAAAAAATATTACTTGAGGCTTTCAATTTCTTCTGTTAAACAATAAATTATGCAGAGGTAAACAAATCAGACATCTGCAGCTTCCGGTCTCAGTTCACACTATGGAAATAAGACATTCAGTCATGCTTTCATACAAGAATTGTATTGTATTTCCAGTTTAAACCAGGGCATTAAGTCATCCAATCTGGATAAAGCTAGAAATGAGCAAGAGAATACAGTAAAGTGCATAGTTATTTCTTCTGAATATGTTTTTAACTGATTTTAAGTAATGATGCTGCTGTCCCTAATAACAATGTGGATCACAGGCAAATCAATATATTGCTACATTTCCTTCAAAGACAAGCTGTGTTGCTGGGAACCCAGCTTGTCATATTTCCATCCTCATGCCAATTACTACAGCCATAAGACTTACATGACATGTTCAGGAAGGTTTTATTTTTATTTAATGATCAGCAAGCAAACAAGGTCAAGTCTTGAACTATGCATGAGACAGTAAAGGAAACTGCACGCACATCACCGAGTTCAGCAGAGGTCAATAATACCAAAGTCATCATTTTTTTTTCTTTTTTGTATCTAATTCCCTCAAGGTACAATATTAGTGCATAGAAGTTAAGACGCAACTTTCTGCTTTTCTAGAGCTGTCTAGAAATTTTCTGTCATGATTTCCTGCTTAGGAAAAGCAGTTTCTACAGACTCTTAGTTTTCCATGGAGTATGCTTTCTCTGATCAAAACCAAAGTGAAATCAGACTATATAACTTAAACTAAAGCTAATTTTTTCACCCATGTTTTCTTATGCAGCAGACTAAATTTAGAACCTAAAGAACAAAACTGGCCCTTACTTTCTATCCAATTTACACTTGGCTATTTTGTTATGAATTGAATAAGTAAGGACTAAAGGAGATGACCTCCAGTACATAATTATAGAGTTTCAGATTATATCAAGTTTGTTTGGGTTTTTTTCCCCACAGATGAGCTTGTTCATTTTGCTGACAAATATACTTCTTATTAAACCCAGCCGAAATACCTTGTCAGAGTATTCAGCTGGCATTTTTCAAAACTGCCCCTGGGCTTTTGTGTAAATAAGCACAAGTATGCTCTTCTATATTGAGATGGTGACATTGTCTGCTACTGTTACAGCCCCAGGAGAGTTATAGATCATCCTAAAGTATTTAATATTCTCAATAGATCAGAAACAGGAAACATTCAGTGACTTAAGTCTGTTTTGGCCAAGGAAGTGTCTAGTTGTGAAAAGGAGAAAAAACA
The DNA here is from genome assembly GCA_017639245.1 of Myiopsitta monachus. Lineage (NCBI taxonomy): Eukaryota > Metazoa > Chordata > Aves > Psittaciformes > Psittacidae > Myiopsitta > Myiopsitta monachus. The sequence continues at coordinate 23,425,883 of CM029926.1, read as the reverse complement.
CAAAGCTAACTGAATTTTCCTTAACTTACAATAGTCAACACCAGACAAGCACAGAGGAATTGACCCCACCTCAAATAGTTCTTGGTAATAAATACACTCATTATGTACACACAGCTTCACAAAGAATATGAAGGCAAAGTAGATATACTTTTTCATTCTTGTGTTTATAACGGAATGCAACATATTGCACAAGAGATTTATGAATAAAACTTCACTTTGAGTATTCAACACCTATCTTACAGGTCTATATATTTTAATGGTACCAGGACTGCCAACCTGTCTGTAGCAAGAATACAGTATGTACAAGCAGTTGCTCTTCATTTTCATCTCAACTGTAATGCAAGCCCACACACACTCCAGTCTCCCTAACTGGAATTAAATACAACTTTTATTATGGTATTTCCACAATAGGGGAGGAGGGGGGATGAAGGACAGGGGGACAGGAAGGGGAGAACCTGAATCCGTAAGTATGTACCTGTATTCTATTTTATGCACCTGATATTGTTCATGTATAACACACTGAAGTACAAATTCCATAGACAATTCACACATGGGGTTTTGTCATGGATTGGTGAATTCACATTGAAAGGCACAATAGTGCCAAGAGGATGAATGCTGAAGACAGAAGCAAGACCAGAATTGAACCTGTCTGACATTTTACATCAGCAACATTTGATGACAGCAGCACTACAGAAAACTATTCTTAATCAACCCTCAGGTGATGCTCAGGGTGGGGGAGGTAATGACAACTCTGGTATCAAGGCACTTCCTCAGCAAAAAGAAGCCCAAGGTTCCTCTGACTAAGGTAAGAATGTGATCCACTAAATTTAAATTCCTAAAGCTATGGTAAATTTAAAGCTGGTAGAAGGAGAGAGATTGGATGTAGTGAAAATTAATTTATCTGCATATTTAAAGAGGCAAAAGGTTGTCAGAGCAGGGCTACTTTTTCTCTAACAGAGCTTGTCCTGCTGACCTTATTTCCACCTTCACCCAGACATTCAGCTTCAAAGCTGAAAGGCTATGAGGTAGCAAAATGTGCGAAAATAAAAAACCAAACAAACAAATAAGTAAAAGAAAAAAAAAAATCCCCAGCTAATCCATAACTATTAAGAAGAAACAAACAAAAAAAAAAATTCACACAAGCCTTGTTCCTATGAAATTTTATTTTAACTTCATATAGACTGAAAGGAAATGCTAAGTTACCCTACAGGCATTATCTTATTTCTAATTAAAATATATGCATCTGTTACAGTACGCTGCAGTTATTAAATGTAACTCAGTAATATAATTTGCCTTAATGAGAACTGTATAAAAACCACAATGAAATATCACATATGATGCTTTAATGAGGATTATTGCATGTTAATTTTAAACTGAACAATAGGGCGTGTAATGTAATCTAGGCCCTGTGTACAGTTCAACAGCTGTTAATGTGTTGGACTGGTTCATACTAGTGAATGACACAGATAAATATGGAACTTATTAGAGATTTGGTTATTACACCTATTTATGGTGACAACTACTTTGTCGACACTGAAATGAAGTCATGAGGGCCCCATTCAACTTATTTTTTTGATCTTTTGTGCTTCTAAAATATGACAGCATTTACAGTCCTAGAGTTCTTTCCATCATCTATTTTAACTTGGGAGCATATAAATCAACATCCCAATACGGACTATGTTGCCTGGTCTTCATGAAAAGCTTCAGCTATTTCTAAATAGAAGTTTACTTTTCTTTCCATGTGTAAAGTTCCAAACTCCAAAGTGAGCAGCTGTTGAAGGCAGTGTTCTCACTAAGACACAGTATCAGTGAACAGAGCCAGCTGGAACAATTGATTCAGTGATTCTTATACAATCAAGGGATTTCAAATGAGTGAAAACCAAGACAGGCTCTCCTGAGGTACAGGCCAATGCTGACATGCTTTCTAGAGAAAGCCGGACGCTGGAGGTGCAAATAAAGTAAGGTTTGTATGCAAAGGCAACCTCTGGTTTCAGAGAAAAAAAAAAAAAAAATAACAAAAAAAACAACCCAAACCATGCACACAAAACCAAGAACCCAAACCTTGCCAAGTGCTCCCAGAACAGCCATGCTGAACACAGTACTTCCACTGAAGCAGAGTCATGCCAAACTGGCTTCAGCTATAGCTAAACCTTGCTCTGCATGGCCCTGGTCATTGTGAAGCCACAAAGGGGACTGCAAACTGTGACAAGGTTGATGCTTTCGTTTTCTGCAACCAGTATGTTCAAGCTTGAACCTAGTGTCCCCTTCATCAAGCCCTTTGCTTAAAAAGGGCATCAACAGGATGTATTAGCTTATTAAACAAAACAAAACAGGCAAGGAAAGTTGAACTTACAAGAGAGAGAACTTAAAATGAGAAATTCACTTACATAAGCATTTTTGAAAAAGCAATCTCGAGGATGGTAAAAAAATACAATTATGTTTCAGAGACATGATTTTGTTGTATCAGGTTTTGGTGGGTTTTGTTAATTTGTTTTCAGTTTTAAGAAGTTCTTTATTGAAAGCTGTGACTCAAAGAAAAAAAAAAAACAAACTTAACTGGTAGTTTCCATGCTTAGCAGCAGCTTCCTAAATGTTACCAGCAGAACTACCTACTCCCCTTTCACCTTCTGCCCCAAAATTGCTTCCCTTCTAAGCAATTCTAAAAGGCCATGAACTGAGATGGGATTTGCAACTTGTTACCTCTTTTTATTCCCACACGACAGGCTGAAAAAATGAGGCAGAATGAAGACAGGTTTGTACAGGGAACTGCACTAGAGTTAAAAAGCCACCAGCTTACCCACCTCAGACCCACAAAACTCCTGAGCTACTAGCCTCAACCCAGCTAGGCAACCTCCCCCTAAAAACTCTCCAAATGCATCTGGATTGTGGACAGTAGACATGGTACAAAATAGCCCCCTTTCATTCACAGAGTCCTACTTCTACTCAAGGTTCTTCTTTGTGTTCAAAGACATCAGCAGAGATATTCTTGAGTTGACTCATCTGTAGACCCTTCTCAGCTTCCCCAGGGACACTGTATTGCACTCAAGCACAGCTCTGAATGAACATCATGGCCGTTTTGAATGATTTAGGATTAAATGAAAGGGCCATAATGTAGTTAAACATGACAGGAATGAACAATACAGAATGTGAGCACCTACTTCTGTCAGGAATTAAAACGGAGGCTGAATGACTGTTTATTATTTGCATCAGCAGCTAGCTACTGTAGAATGGGAAAAAAATAAGCTCCTTGGAAACATGTTTGACTTCTTGTGCATATATTGAGCATCTGTACATTTTCACTACCAATATGGACAATGCAAGAATATGAGCATCCAAGACAGTAGATTTTCTATTGCATAATGCAGACAGCATGTGTTTTCTGTTAACAATATATGAACAAAAAATAGAATTTAAGGGAACTAATCCTTGTGTTTTCCCCTCAGACATACTTTGCACCCTTGATACTTGCATGCCCTCAACTCTACCACAAGTAAACGGCAACACTAATAATCTAAGCTTTCCTTTACTACTTGGCTTCCAGCTTCTGGAGCACCTTAATCTCCTTTGACAGGGACAGGGCAATAAGGAGCAAGTTAAATAGGAACCATCTTCCAACCCTAAAGCTCCAGGCTAACTGAGCATCATACTTTCTCCAAAAGTATCTGACCTTTGGGAAAGCAACTGCAAAGAGACTTAATCCAGGACTGCAGTTCCCTAATAAAACACTTTTTAAAAGAGAAGCTTATTTCTAGTTGAAGCACATGCACAATAACATAGAAGACTTAATCACAAACAGGATCTCATAATCTTTGAAGTTTGGCAGAAGCTGCTTTCTCAGTGGTGCTATATGTCCAAGAAAAAAGTGTTTTCAAAAAGGCTTAATTTTGGTTTTTATGATATGCAACCCACTTGGGTAACACTGGCAAAGGTTGTTATTGACATATTTCCCCCTCACTGGCAATTCCCTAATAACTATAATGCAGTTATTTCATAAAAATAAAGAGAAAAAGAACTTTCCTTTCTTTGGGGGGGCAGGGGGGAACCCAACCAAAACACACAGAAAAAACCCCAAACACAAACCAAAACCTTAAGTCTTAACTGTGGAGACTTTCACCAATTTGGCCAAAAATTCAAACACTTTAAATGAGTTTAACACACACATACACAACATAACATTTGAAACAGCTTCTGAAACAGCTCAGAGAGAGTTCAACACACTGAAAAGGTGTGATTTCACCTCCATAGTACAGGGGGATAGCACCTATTTTTTTAAGTATATTAAAATTTTCCATTTGCTCTTGAAGCATTGTGCTGATAAAAGACAACAGCATAATACAAAGGTACAGTGATAACATAACCATGTTTCATCATGAAGAACCGTTACGGAAGTGATACATGTTCAAATGCTTTGGAATAAAGGCCCACTAGGTATAATTTAAAGGAACATAATAATCTATTGAAAGTCAGCTACTAAGATTTAAAATGCTTTAAAATGAGCAACAATAAATTCACTTAATATTTTTTGCAAGTCCTGTGTTGCACCCGCATTATTTCCAATCTCTTATGCTACAGCATCAAGATACTAACTACAACAATTTAGAATTATATTGTGCTTTAAGGATTTCACAAGTGTTTTTCCTCCATGTAGAGGAAGCTTTGCTATGGAGCAAGGCTTTGCTGTAGCACATCTTGTCTCTTCAACAGTCTTCAGGACTGAAGGAAATTAAATATATGATAGACCAATAGGAAATACTTAACAATTCACTGTGCTAAGGACCTGACTTGCTCTAATAACCCAATCTGGAAGTAACAAATGCAAGTTATACTCCAAGAAGATCTAAATTTAAAAAAGCATGCACCCTCCACTGTAGGACAAAGATGGTGTTGCATGACATGCTACGCATCTTTCACTTTGAAAGATTCACTGGCCATTTTCTTGCCCCACGTAGCCTGTATGAATTTGGACAAAGAAACAGACTTTTTGACCAGGATAAACACTGCTCTATCAAGGAACAACATATAAACACAATAACCAGTGGTATCTCTCAATTAGCAAGCATTAAAAGGGCTGCAGATTTTTTAAAGCAAAAAGTTCAAAATGCAATACATGTTTAAGTGAGCCCTTGCACTGGACACAAGAAACATAATAGATTATATCCCTTTCAAAACATTTCCTGGTATTTCCCTGCCCACCTGCTACAGGGGAATAAAATGAGTTATTTAAACTTCCCTCTAAATGCGTACGTTCTTTTTCTGGCTTTATAATCTGGATTCCTTTCATCCACTGCTTTAATAAAACATGGTTCAATGCTATCGTGTCCAACTTCCCATCGATTAGCTTGTCTGCATGCTTTAGGACAAAACTGCAGCTGCAAGAGGTTAAAGACACATATGAAACACTACAAGATCTGCTGAGGGTGCATCTACGACCCAAGCACAGCCCCGTACTGCTGGAAGCTTTACAAATACCTCCTCCCCCAAACAGCATGCATGGTCCTTCAGAAAAATTTTACCCTTGGGCATCAATAAAAAAACGCTAGTCAATGAGTATTCCTACTGAAGCTAAAGGAGTTACAGCTAGCATAAGAACTATTTAGGTGACAAATAAAAGGACGGATGGATTTGTACTAGCTTATTTTCCATTTACTTAATTAAACAGCTTTAGAAGACAGAGAAGTATTTTTCTACATTTCCACCACAATGTGACTACCTTCAACTGGCAAATTAACAAACAAGAACTGTTCTAGAAAGCACTCAGTTTAAGTTCCAAGTGTAGCAACAACTACGTAAATCAGTGATTCGGAGAAAACTCCAGGAACTCGCCAACCAAGTTTCAAATTGACAAGCAGGTATTCTGTATTGTGGCGCCGGGAGACACGGGGGATAGCTTCTCCAAGCGCGTCTCCCCGTATTGCCACACAGGCCATCCTTTTACAGTCACTGGGCATACATCCATATTCATGAGGTTACACAAGTTTCCCATCGGTACACAAAAGGTGATGGTGGTCTTTGAGAGTTGTTTACAGCATTCATACCCGCTGGCAGTCTTTGGAGCTCCAGCTTAATTAACATTGGATTTAGCAATCATCCTGTCCTTTCGTTGAGCAGATAATTTCACTGCTCCCTCCCCGGGACATCTACTAGTCCCGGATACTCCCCAGTAGATGTTTACGCCAATTTAATGGGTTCATTGACTTAGCAATCATCCTGTCCTTCCACCCATCAGCCAGTTTAACTGTGCCCATCCCCAGGTCCTGATTTTCTATTTTATTTTTCTTACACTTTTTGTACTAAGGTCCTATGGACCTAAAACCACCCTCAAGCACCCCCATTACAAAGCCATAACATTATTTAGAACTGATTACATTTTGTGCTTTTGTGCGTCCCCCTTTCATCAGTCATAATCCAACTTTTTGGAAGGAAACTAACCTAATTACACTCTGAAAGGATAAGAGGAAAAAAAATAATTATTAAAAAAATCACCCAAACAACTTCTTTCATGGACATCATTTCTTTTTTCCACTGTTCAGTAAGTTTGCACTGCAACAAATTCAGATACTCCTTCCTCCCCAAACTGGTCATTTATCTTTTAATCTCCATTACTTCCCTTTTACTAATAAATACTGCAAAAGTTGTGTGTTCCTACTTTCTCTATTGATGCAGCTCACTTACTGCCTTACTAACTTTTATTACAGCTGAGGTTTCCATGATTCACTTTATTTCCACTCCCAGATCCTTTTGCTTATAATAGGCATAATTTCCCCTTTTTCTTGGGGGAGCAAGTAGAGTATCTTCTTAGTTTGCCTCATTATTTTTGACAGTTGTCTCATTCAGTGGCATAAACTCTTAGAGCCTGTACTCCTGCTGTTTTTGTTTGCAGCACTACACATTCGAAGCCTCTTTGGGCTGTGGTACTTATACTGCAACTTCTGAAAAATTAATTAAAAAAAAAATCAAAAGTTGACACATGGGCAAAAAATATGTGCTGCTTGTCCAACTTGGGGCAAACATTCAAAAAAAACCCAAGCCCCAGTCACCAAGTAATTACAGAAGACTGCTTGAACAATTTAGAAATTAAAAAATGCATTTTATTATTTAAACACTTCATAAAAAGAATGCAAAATCTCTGCAGTAGACCGATTTGAGGTACAGTCAGAATGTCAACTGCCTAATATTGGTGTCAAAAAGAAACAGGACTTTCCTGTATTTGGTACAATATAAATTTACAAACCCTGTTGCACAAGGAGGAAAATTACCTTTGTGTTAACCTTATGTGCAGGGCTCTGGAACAAATCTGTGGTCACAGCTTGTGAACTCCCGGCTTTGTCTATGTCACAAATTCACTGCCAGCATCTACAGAAGTACTATTCAGTTCAAACCCAGAGAGATCAGCTAGTAATTTCAAGCTGTTCTACAAAACACAGAAATGCTTCCTCCCCACCTGAACATTAGTAAGTATTGCCTTGAGTGAACATGTTATTAATGAAGTAGCTCTGGAAGAAAGGCAGGGATTTTGTTTTGGTTTAGGATTGGCGTTTTTTGAGATAAGAATGAAAAACAGAGGGCAGGACAGATCCAAACGAGTATCTAACTCCCTTAACTCCCCCCCAGGATTCATTCGCACACAAACACCTACTGCCAATTTATGATTAAAGAATATAATCTTTTAGTGATTGGACAAAGCTATAGCACCAGGACAGATTTCTTTGTGTCTTGAAATATGTATGTTACCCTGGGGTTGTGCCTCACTTCTAGATATAGAATCATAGAATAGTTAGGGTTGGAAAGGACCCTAAGATCATCTAGTTCCAACCCCCCTGCCATGGGCAGGGACACCTCACACTAAACCATACCAACCAAGGTTATGTCCAACCCAGACTTAAACACCACCAGTGATGGAACATTCACAACTTCCTTGGGAAACCAATTCCAGCGCCTCACCACACTCACAGTAAAGAATTTCTTCCTCATATCCAATCTAAACTTCCCCTGTTTAAGTTTGAACCCGTCACCCCTTGTCCTATCACTACAGTCCCTAATGAAGAGTCCCTCCCCAGCATCCCTATAGCCCCCTTCAGATACTGGAAGGCTGCTATTAGGTCTCCACACAGCCTTCTCTTCTGCAGGCTGAATAGCCCCACCTTTCTCAGCCTATCTTCATACGGGAGGTGCTCCAGTCCCCTGATCATCCTCCTGGCCCTCCTCTGAACTTGTTCCAGCAGTTCCATGTCCCTTTTTATGTTGAGGACACCGGAACTGTACACAATGTTCCAAGTGAGATCTCCTGAGAGCAGAGTAGAGGGGCAGGATCACCTCCCTCAACCTGCTGGTCACTCTCCTTTTGATGCAGCCCAGGATACCGTTGGCTTTCTGTGCTGCAAACACACACTGCTAGCTCATTTTCATCTTCTCATCAGCCAACACTCCAAGTCCTTCTCCACAGGGCTGCTCTGAATCTCTTCTCTGCCCAATCTGTAGCTGTGCCTGGGATTGCTTCGTCCCAGCTGTAGGACCTTGCACTTGGCATGGTAAAACTCCATCAGGTTGGCATCAGCCCACCTCACAAGTGTGTCAAGGTCCCTCGGGATGACATTCGTTCCCTCCACCGTATCAATCGAACAATACAGCATGGTGTTATCGGCAAACTTGCTGAGGGCACACTCAATCCCACTGTCCATGTCACTGACAAAGATGTTGAACAAGACCGGTCATAACACCGATCCCTGAGGGACACCACTCGTTACTGGTCTCCAGCTGGGCACTTGATCCATTGAGCACGACTCTTTGTGTGCGGCCATCCAGCCAGTTCTTTATGCACCGAGTGGTCCATGTATCAAATTGATGTCTCTCCAACTTAGCGACAGGGATGTTGTGTGAGACAGTGTCAAACGCTTTGCACTAGTTCAGGTCGATGACAGACTGCTCTACCCCGGTCCACCATATGGTGGCACTGTTCTGAAAATGCTACCACCTTCGCACAGAACAGCAAGGGTAAAAGTGGGCAGAGATAATAATGATTTGTTTGTGGTTTGACTTTCATTTACAGTGAGAAAAGAGCAAACACACAACACTAACACATTTTAGTTGCCTCAGCTCCCCTCCTATGCTGTGTTCAGGCTCCCACCTACATTTGTCAGCCATGCCTCCAGAGCACATTGTAGTCAGTCACTGTACTGACTGTAGCTGGGCTTTGGCTTCACACACCTAAGTGGAACTGTCTCTCTTAGCAGATCTTTTTACAGATTCAGCTGACTCATACATTTCCTACTGTTTTCAAATATTTAATTTCAAATACACTTTTCCTTACATCCTATAGAAGTGTAAGCTTTTCTTTCCTTCTCCTGAAAATTGCTTTTAAAACTCTAGAGTTCTGACCTTTTATTGGTTTGTAGATTAAGGCTGGTAACCTATTTGAGGCTGCAGACAAGAACATGGAAGTTAACAGCTTTCCCCGCTGCTTTCTGAGCACCAGAGTGTCTTTATCTCTAGCTATTATATGCCTATCCTGATTAGTTTTCACACACATCCCATTAAAAGTTACAGTACTAAGCATTCATGCAGCATGTACTTAATAAGATAACCTTAGTTAGATGAGCTTGCTTTCCCTGACAGATCACTTCCAGACCCACACTGTATGTTATTTTTCAGAGACCTACACTTCGCAGCAGCTAAACAAGCTCCACAAACTTCATAATGTGCCTCCACACTCATCGGATTTAATCAGTTCGAAGCTGATTTTCCAGGAAAATTAGAGAATTTGAATAAATAATCAGCTCCTGAATACACCCCAAACACCACTCTCCACAACAGTTTTTGACTAAAATGCCTGCCCCTTGCGTCATCTTAAAGCTATCAGTCTCCAGGTCTAACTCATCCCAGAATAACAGGGCATTTCCAAGATGCCACAGGATATCACAGGACTGCACAAAGAGACATAAAACATTTTCCAGCCAGCAGCTGCTGTCACCTGGGACTTTTTACTTCTGAAAACTACTACATTTCCCACCAGGCCGCTCCACTCAGAAGGAAAGAAACTGATTCCGAGAAAGACAAAGTCAATTTTTGTTTAAGTAGCTTATTCTTTATTACAGCTCTGGATGCACGGGGGATCACTCCTCCTATGGTGCATACCTTCTGGTCACAGAATTCGGACATATATTATACAAATTCATACATATTCATGAAGGTGTTGTAATGTGTAAATTAGCTCCCGCTTCATATGGTAATTGATTTCGCAAGTCTTTTCTGCATGCGCACTGTCTCCTGGTGGTCTTGGGTGAGGATCTCGGGATGAAGTAAGAGTCTTCCTCAGTGACCTTTATACAGACTTTTAAGGTTGAACATTTTACCTCTTTAGTCTGCCGCGTGCACAATTGTCATTCAGCTGAACTTAGCTGACTAAGCAGAACTTTATCAGTTTCTTCCCAGATACTAAGTCTCAGGATACTTAGATTTACCTCTTCCTGTGTTTACATTCCTTATTTTATGACCTCCTATGTTTACATTCCCTTCTTCAAAACACAACACTGACCTTGTACAGGTTCAAACCTCCTCTTGAAATCTTACATTGGCAGATTATTCCACTTTCTCACCAGTTTCACTGCTGCACCTCAACAGCTTCCTCTTCAGGGCTGCTCTCTATAAACCCCCCCATGCTTGTCCCACCCCAGCAGGTGAAACCCCTTTGCACTCCTGGGTCTCTGCAGGCCATGCCCCAGTGTAAACAGCCATCTGATCACAGCTGAGCAGGGGTAACAGGGCCCCTCTGAGCAACTCCGAGCAGGGGTAACAGGACAATTCTGTCAGTACAGGCCAGACCAAAGGCCAAGAGCACTACAGTTGTTATAAAGCAAAATTTCTAACTTGTGCCCTTTTGTTTTGCAAGCACTTCCAGTTTTTCTGTTCTTTACAACAGCCACAGGCTTCCTGAGCAAACTGGGGTGGCAACAAATAATGAAACTCAATTTATTCTTTGTGGAATACTTGGATGCATTTTCTTGTGCAAAGTTTCACCTAGCCTTTAAGTTGTGAGCCAAACATTCCATTACAAACTACACCACTATCACACGAATGAGTGGAATGGAAATATCAGGTCTTAGCCACAGCCTGGGGAGTCCTTGAACATGGGACACCTGAAGAACTGAGTGAAGCAGCATGGGAATGGGAAGAAAACTTCTTAGCACTGTATCTTCGTAAAGCACTGGGCAATGACAATATTAACAAGGCTTATTTCTCTTTTGTCCCATATGATTCCAGAATTCATTACGTGAAACTAATTAAAATTTCTGGTTTGGACAGCACTGCAGCACTAGACAGAACACTGCAAAATAAATACAGACTGCTGCTATCTGCAAGCCAGCACCTCAACAATAAACTTAAACCTTGAACATAAAATACCAGACACCTCAAGAAGCTACTGTGCCACAGGAAGAGAACATAGAAATTTGGGTCATGCAATAACATGAAACCTTCAGGTGAACATTTCTGCTTTTTCTCTGTGTTGCTGCATACTCTGAGATTTTACAATAGTTGTCTTCCCTTTGTTTTTCCCAATCCATTTTACAAGTCTTTCTGTATTACCACTTATAAGATTTGAGAAAGGACATTTACGTCTGGATCCAATCCAAAACCACACTTCAGAATCCTTGAAATGTGAAGGACACAAGTGGTCTAATTGTAGTCAGTGAAACAGAGCATACATCTAATTTTTCGGAACACCAGCTGTCCAGCAAAGTCCTGTTTTTTAATTACTTTATGAAATTTTAAAACAAAATTAAAACTTCTTTCCTTCTTGAAAGTCTAAACTTTTGCTATTCCATTCAAATAAATATGACACGAGAAGATAGAACTTTTTGACAGAAAGGAAACATCAAACAGAGAAATGCAGAAAGAATGGCTTATTTGCTCCCCTCTACATCAAACTGTACCACTGTGAGCTGCTGAGATTCTTTCTTGTTCTTCTTAGATGCAAATTCCCTGTTAGGACTTCATCTTTCATGATTCTCTTGAAGGAGGAAAACAGTAGTACAACATGAGGGACATAAATGAGCCAGCAACCCTGATCAAGTAAGAGAACTAGCACTATGAACCTGACAAATCCAGCTCTGTGATGCACCAAAGCATGCCGTATCTGAGTATTTAATACATGTAAAGTATTTTGAACAAAGTACTTCTCCTGGTGTTCCTGGAAAATGAAAATTGCATATATGAGCTTCTGGGAAGCTTTACTTCCCATTGAAGAAAACTCTCAGACAAGGATATTTCAGTCTGAAAATATTTTTAATGTAGAGACTATAAAAACCAGCACAGAATATTAAAAAGCCCATTCAGTCAATCTTACCAAAAAAAAAAAAAAAAAAAAAAAAAAAAGAAAAAAAAAAGGATGAAGTGAGGGATGGAAAAAAAAAAAAACAAAACAACAAAATCAACAAACAGAACGCATTTAAAAGAAAAGAATCACAAAGGCTGAGAAGTCAACAGGCTATGGCAAGTACATCCTGAATGCACTTCATTTGCTGTATGCCTGGTTGTTCCCAGCTTGTTTCATATATGTGCAATAAGAATTTTTTCCAGGTTATCTTTGCCAAGTTTACACAGAAATAATAGCAATTAACCCTATGACACATGTACATGTTCATACATGTATTTCTTAGTTTGCTTGGTTCCCAAATACTGTATCTGATATTTATGAGATAGACAGCATGAAGACAAAGGCAAAAGACATTTGTAGCTTCAGATAGCCTTCAACTGTAGTTATTCACATGCCTTATCATCCCTACGTTCCTATCCCCCTCTTCTTTCTGAGGCATTGAATACCTGCTATCTTTTCTACAACTGAGAGCTTGTTAAGGAGACTGCTGTTGGCCGGACATGTTAAAATTTTTTAAAGCCAGAACTTCATTCTTCTTTCATTTGTACTTATTCCTGATAAAGACCAGGATTTTCAATTCTTTCTGTCTTTTTTTGCTTGCCTTACTTTCCTAATACAAGCAATAATGTAGTCTGAGGTCTGCATATGAATTAAGTCATCCACAGTTAGCAGATACTTCTGTAGAAATATATTGTTCAGGTATGCTTTGTTAGGCTGAGCTACTGGTTTTTATAGCTCCATAACCTGACCTGTCCAAGTAATGCTCTTGAAACACATGTGCACTAATGTACATGGGGGAAAGAAATTTTCACACTCCTGCAATGATCTGTTTTGGCTGTGAAACAAGATATTTGATTATTTATAGAGCAAAATGATCATACTCCAAACATGAGTTTGTCCCTCCAACTCCGCTGAAGTCAGTACATCACATATTTCAGTACATCACATATTTCAATGTAAGAATACATCATGTTCTTCTTGGTGACAGTGATAGATGCTTTCATAATATGTTAGAATGTGTACCTAATCATCTAGAGATAATGGAAATTATCATATGGCCTCTAACTCTTGTAAATTACTTTCCTGATAACACAGAAGATAACTTTCCTGGGCATTTCTCCCTCACTGTGTAATTTTCAATTTCATGGATCTCCTTATTCCAGATCTGTTTCCTCTCCTCTGTACTTAAGAGTTCCAAACTGATACTGTGTATGATACCTAGGTAGGTCAAAGACAGCTCTACTCATAGATTTGTCCATAAATTCTAACAGCTACAAAGTTGCATCTACTTTCTGATGATTTGCCTCTTTCTGAAGCTCCATCTTTGAGCTGACATAATATTCTACAGATTCATATCTAATAAGACTGTAAGTAGAACATACACATCACTGAAATTTATAAATGACCATGTCTGTTAGGATCTTAATTGACAAGTCTGATTGCAAGTGGAATGAAACTATTTCACACTCTCTTCAGTAATCACTGTAAAGAGATGTAACAGCATAAGGAAGAAAATTTTTTTTAATATTTTACTTAAAAAGATATGATTTCTTAATGCACAGAAGGTCTTTTCCATCAAAAATATGGAAGCAATGTAGCCATGCTGGATTAATTCTCAGCTGTTATATCCCTTAAGAGAAAAAAAATACCCTACTGACACACTGCATGAGCACAGCTGAACACACAAATGTGGCTCAGCTGGATCGTCTGTGGTTTGTTTTGTTTCATGGACCAGGATAGTTGCAACTTCAAAAGGAAATTCCTATACTTATGACCCAGAAAGTTTACTAGTAGTTTGGCAGTGGAAAAACTTCTATGGGAAGATACAGCAATTTCAGATGGCTGTGCTGTTGCGCTTGGTTTGGAAATTGCAAGTTCTCAATTTTTGGCACTATTCCTTTCTGATAAACCCTGGATGACTGTTTCGCCAGAATAATTTTCATAGTGTACGGTTATTCACATGGACTTCATGCAATTATTTTCCTGGTGTGCATTTTGTACTTTTCGTCCCTCTAACGTTTCAAAGAAGGAACAATACTGGTTAATAACTCTCTACTGAACTTCAAAACTTTCTTAGTTTTTCAAATGAGCTCTGCATACTGCTAGGTAATAGGAATTTATTTATAAATTTGAATCACAGAATGTATTTTCACTTGATTGCTAGTCCTTATCTGTAACTATAGCATAGAGACTCTTCCCTGCTAAAAGTGCAATGGAAATTAAAGCTAAGAAATACACTGCTTGTTTTCCAAGACAGCAGGAAATATATAACAATTTGACAACCTGCAAGTACTCTAAAGAAACATGAAAATAAGAGTCAGTTGAAATGAATGGTATTTACATGGACAAAATGTTTATTTTACATTGAATTATTTGCCATATGCAGTTATGTGAAACTGATCCAATTTAAATTCCCTGAATGAAGTCAACCCACACATAACATACTGTTCAAGATCATGGTGGATTTTCCACTGAAGAAACCATTAATATAGCTATACCATCTTAATTATGTTGCTGCGGGACATGAAAATATCAAAGGATAAATTTAATCCTTACCAAGCAGCTTGAATAACTCCATTCAGGAAAGAGGAAATGAGATTAGGGAAGAAAGGGAACTTCCACACCAGAGGCACTTGCTGTCACTCCTTTGTCTATCTCAAAACTACAGTTACAATTGCCTGAAATGAGCATGACCCAAAAAGCCCTGAATTGATGTTTAGTATTTAGTAATTACAAGATGCCAGTATAGGAGGAAACACAGGTCAAAACTGAGAAATGACTCTGAAAGAGAATCTCCCCTGGATTGCTCAGGCCATGAGTGTCCTACAGTCATAGAATGGTTTGGGTTGCAAAAGACCTAAGATCTCCTAGTTCTAACCTCCCTGACATGGGTAGGGACACTACACACTAGACCATGTCACCAAGACTCTGTCCAACCTGGCCTTGAACACTGCAAGGGATGGAGCATTTACCACTTCTTTGGGCAACCTGTGCCAGTGCCTCACCACCCTCACATTAAAGAACTTCTTCCTTATATCTAACCTGAACTTCGCCTGTTTAAGTTTAAACCCATTACCCCTTGTCTTATCATTACAGTCCCTAATGAAGACTCCCTCTCCAGCATCCTTGTAGGCCCCTTGTAGGCTCTGGGTGTCTTTGGACATCCCAACAGCACAGCCTCCCTCATGATCTGAACCAGCCCTAAACTAGGCAGCAGGAAACAGGACTTTTGGGGTCTTAAAAATACAAGCATCCAAGATTCAATTACGTGAGTGAAGATGAGATATGCATTTCTTAAGATCCTCCCTCCCATTTTCTGATAATTTTATTTCCTTATTGATAGAATTGGTAGGATCAACTTGTTTCCTTTTGCCATATTTAAATGAGAAAATTATATGAGCTGCAGAGTGCAAAGAGGCAACTAACAAAATAAAAAGGGAAGAAAGGCAGCAGAAAGCAAATAGTGCTCTGCTCTTTTGAAGTGGATCTGAAGTTACATGTCTACAACTGGAATACAAAAGCAAGCACAGAAGCCCTAGGAAGCATTTGTCTATTTGCAGTTAGGGCAGTATAAATGAAGACACTTGGGACATCTTACATGGACAGGGCAGTATAAATGAAGACACTTGGGACATCTTACATGGATGTTCTTCAGTGAACAATCTGTTGTGAATTCAAGTCACAATTATAGCTGCTCCAGGCACCTATTAGATAACATTAAAATGATCGAAGAAAGGTAATTACAGATTGAAAAGACCTGAATAACAGAACTGATATTTGGCATTATTTGAAGTTTCTCCTTGCCTTTAGTGGTACTACAAAAGAAAAAACCCAAGAGATATTAGTAAAATGTGGTAAGACCCCTCAAAGGTCCTCCATATCAGTAAACATATAACCAAACTAAGGAGATACTTCCCTAAAGGCTAGCAGACTAGATCCTATCCCACTGTTGTCCAAGCAGGCAGTTAATTTACTGTATTTTCAGAGTGGTTTTACAATAAAATTGCTATGTACACAATCAATCATGAAAGCCACTCAAAAGTTTAACAGTATCAGATGCAACTACTTGTCTTCGGTGTGAAGACAGTAAAGAGTAGCCGCATTTGCAAAATCTACAAACTAAAGATCTTTACAACTTTCCAAGTGAGCAAGCTTGCTCTGAAAATAAAGAGGGACATAACTGAAGCAGAAGTCAATCTTTCCATCATCCCTCTACTGAAGCGTTACAAGTCCATCTTAAAAATATACTATCTACTCTTCCTACAAATAGTAACTCACATTAATACAGTTAAAACTAAGCAAGCTCCTTCTGAAACAAATGGTGAGATTATGTCACTACAAACCTAAGAAGAGAAATTAAGAGATGCTCAGTGCTTTGCCACTTTTTCACACTTAATAGACTGAATATTGGAACAATAGTATCTGTTAATATGTTTGTTAATTACAGGTGAAGAACTCATTAGAAAATAATTACTTATCACCCAACAATTTGAATGTGAATGTTCCTCAAATCTAAGTCAAACACTCACCAAAGCAGGGTCATATATATTGCTTGGCTACAGTAAAACACATATAAAGGACCTATTCATTGGAGAGGAATCCCTTGTACAGGTGTACTAGGGCTGGGTTTCAGAGCAGGGCACTTGGGATAATCCGAGGACTCCCATTACCTCTAAACAATCCAATGAATCCAATGGTCAGTGCGGTAATTATGCTCTTTTTTCTTGTATATGATCTTCATGTATTTTTAACACATGAGCAGGAGACAATCGTTCATGTATCAAAAGCTGGACATTTCCTCTCTCTTACTAGGCAAAAAGAATGTCACACCTCCCCTGTTGTCAGCTACCAGACCAAGTGAGCTAGTCATGCTCTGAGCAGCTCAGTGAGCCCAGACGGGTTGTACCGCTGTGGCAAAATCCCTCCAGCCGCAAAATTGAGGGAAAGGCGGGAAAGGCAACATCCAGCATTGGGTCTCATAAAAGAAGAAGAGCACTTATGCCTCCAGCTGGCACAGCTGTTTACTTTCTGGAAGTCTGTTCAGTGCATTAGATAGTAATGATGAACTGAAAAAAATTAGAGGAGGTTATGTCTGAGTAATAACTGAGATTCTGTTCCTGGCTCTGCCCCTTTTTCTTCACAAGGGTCGGGGCAATTCATCCATTTCCTCCTGAATAAAAATGGGATTAACAGCACTTGTTAATTTATCTTAGAGTTATGGAAGTGATTAGTTAGTATCTCTGTGGTAATGTGAATATGTCAAATGGGCAATAAAGACTAAGTATGTTTCCCACCTCCATCAAGAGGCAGCTCACACCCACCTGTAATATATGAAATATGTATTTAACATTTTAAAGGTTCCTTCATAAATCACTCCCATTTGTACCAGAGGAACACAGACAGATTCTTGAAAAGCCCTTACTGGCAGACATACAAAGACCTCAAATACAGGAACTGAAGCAAAACTTCACACATTCAAGCAGGAATCTTAGATTCTCATGAAATTTGGTACTGTTGTATTACAGTTCGGGAGTAAGGAAGAAAATAACCTATCCATTTTGGGGCTATATGAACAAACACCATACTGAATATATGTTTTTTTCGTCCTGTGTGTCTCATTATTTCACTTGGGAAGGTGGGTTTTTTTTTTTTTTTTTTTGTTCCCTACACATAAAAAAGAGGGAGAAATTCAACTTAAGTTCTGTATTGCGCAGAATATTAGTGAACTTGCCTAAAGTCAACCTTTGCCTATCTGCCATCATTATAAGATTCATTTTATAGGTAACCAGCTAATAAATGAAAACATATAATGGAGTAACCTTCCATCTAAGGGAAGCTTCCTATATATAGTTCCAAAACTACCATTGCATTAATGAAACCATTATTACTAGCCACAGCCTAAGTGCAATTAATGTAAATGCCATGAAGATTCTACTCATATTTTTCTCACAACTTAATTACGATGGTGAGAGTTTTAATAGCTCTGCAACTCTTTCCCATAAATGAAGAAAATCTCATTGTCCTTGTAACTCTTGCTTTCATTACAACAGCATCATGAGAGATGGATTAGGTCCCTAATGAGCCTTTCAAATGAACAGCCCCATGAACTTGCTGAGGCACTGTAGTGAGAAATGTACATTAGTTAGGCTTTGGCCTTTACAAATTAGCAAAAATTCAATGTGAAAATTTTCCCTCCCTTTCACTTTCCCATAGTTACTTGAAATGCAAGATGTTGAGAAAGTAGGAGAAAACAGTCCCAAGAACAACTGCATCAAAACAAGGCATCCACTATCCTCACTATCCTCCTTTTACCCCCTTCATGTTATAAGACTACTGGATCAACGATTTTAAATCTCATTATAATAAAACTATGCATTAAGTATCCTCTTGCCATTGCATTCTATTTAGTTATTCTTAAAGACAAATTTCCTCATATAGCTGCAAAAGCAAAGGCTAAGAGCAAGGCTATAAACATGCTGGGTTTTGTATTAATGAGAACTTTTGCCCATGTTAGAAATACATGTTGGGGCAGAACCTGTAATTTACATTGGAAATAGGCAGAATTTTGTGTGATTTAATGTATGTCAAACTTAACTGCAATGCAACAGGGAACATCAGGTACAGAATCAAGAAATCCTGCTTTCTTGATCTTAAAAGAAAGCCACTGGAAAGATCAGCCATTGAAGTAAAAGACTTGTCTTACAGCATGACCTGTGAAATCTTAAAAACCCAGTGTTTTCTCCCATACACTTTGTAGGGTGAATTTCACTCAATCACAACACATGCAATGCCTCTATCTCCTACCTAAACCCCAAACTCTGACCTGAAACTCTTCAATTCTGATAGTGCTTCAAATTTTTCTAATACTGAGGAAAATTATGTACACTACCTCTGACCACATTTATTCATATTATTAAGAATATTCATATTGCACTGTTTACATTAATATTAAAGGAGGTGTGTGAATGAAAAAAGAGATATGAACAGATGTAAAGACATGGGATTGTACCTGAAAATAAAAGTCATTATATATTCTGACAAGAGAAACCCCTTTGTTCTTCTCCAGACATTCATTGGTGTATGGGTGTTCAACACCCATTAGTGGCAAAGCTGCTTAAAAAGAAGGCTTATCTTGAAATAATTTCTGCAGCTAGAAAGAACAAACTTCACCTAGGCAGAGAAGACAAGCTGGCAGAAGTTTCCCTGGGGCAAGCTTGATGCTGGATGTTTGTGATGCATGTATTTTCCCACAAGGAAATTGCCAGGGAGACATGTGATAGCCGCCAGCTGGGCCAGGCCCATGCACCCTTAGCCCTTCATCTGCATTTCTATCACCTCTGTGCCAGTCTTTATACACAGGGGGAGAGCCCATCTTCAGAATTTTAATTGTGACTACTGAAAAGATATAGTAGCAGAATGGAAGGAACACACAGGAATTCAAAGAAGTATTATGGCAAACATGTGCAAAGACATAGGTCCATGATGCTTTAAAATCCATGCAAGGTCAAAGCCTCCATGCACAGCCTTGGTAAAGCTATTCTGATAGGACCCCACCATGGTGAGACTGGACGTGGACCTGGCAGTGTGCCTGCCTCTTCTCCCTGAAGTACCTCCACAGTCCTACATCGATTCCCCCACCTGAAAAAAAAAATTGTTTCAGATAAATTAGAACAAATAAGTTCTTAAAGTAAAGAAACCTTGGAGATTGTGGCTAACAAATCTCCTCATGTTTCCACAGTGTCCTAAACGGGCAGGTTAATTCCTTAGGCCTCTTGTTGCTAAAGTGTTAGTTATCTGCTGGATTGACCTCTGTCGTACAAACATATTTTTCCACTCTCTTCTCTAAGTCTCTAGAAAAAGCCTGTATTCCCATTAGGGCACAGCTGCATGTCTGACAACTGCTCTTCTAGTGGACTGCAATGTTACAGATGTATGATTGTGTTCCCTTGGCAGGTTCTCCACCTGCTCATCCCTCTCCTACCCTTTGCTCCAGCTAGGTTCAGCTGTACTGCAGGGAAGAATCAGCCCCTCTTTTTCCTCCTCCAAAGTGCAGAGTCAGGACAACAAGTAGCCTTCAACACTCCTGTCAAGCCATGCTTTACAAATCCTAAGAAAAATCATCCATATTGTTCCTTCAGGATTTGAAGTTCATTGTTTTTAGGCAATGCAGTAAGATTTGAAAACATCCTAACAATGAACATGATTTAAAAGAGCCCTAAATATGAAAGATGAAATGATACAACTGCTGGCAGCTGTTTCAAGATTATTTCTAAGCAGCAAGACTATGTGGCAAGAGAAAAAAAAAAGAAAACAAACAAACAAAAACCCCACAGGTTTTAATTGGAAAAAAATAATTTTCTACTGGGGAAGTTTCAGGAACGTACTTACACTATTCATTTACCCTGACAAAGGTTTCCCAAGCGGTAAGATACAACCTGGCCAGGTCGTAAAAACTCATTTTTCCCTGAGTTTGACAAGTCCACTGGAGTGAGTCCAGAGGAGGGCCTGATTCGGAGAAAACTCCAGGAACTCGCCAACCAAGTTTCAAATTGACAAGCAGGTATTCTGTATTGTGGCGCCGGGAGACACGGGGGATAGCTTCTCCAAGCGCGTCTCCCCGTATTGCCACACAGGCCATCCTTTTACAGTCACTGGGCATACATTCATATTCATAGGTGCACAAAAGGTGATGGTGGTCTTTGAGAGTTGTTTACAGCATTCATACCCGCTGGCAGTCCTTAACATTAGACTTAATCATCCTGTCCTTTTGTTGGGCAGATAATTTCACTGCTCCCTCCCCGGGATACTCCCCAGTAGATGTTTACACCAACTTAATGGGTTCATTGACTTAGCAATCACCCCGTCCCTCCACCCATCAGCCAGTTTGACCGTGCTCATCCCCAGGTCCTGATTTTCTATTTTACTTTTCTTACACTTTTTGTACTAAGGTCCTATGGACCTAAAACCACCCTCAAGCACCCCCATTACAAAGCCATAACCTTATTTAGAACATTTTGTGCTTTTGTGCGTCCTTCTTTCAGGCCACAAAGATGATCACAGAGCCTGAAGCACCTCTCCTATTAACACAGGTTGAGAGTTGAGGCTGCTCAGCCTGGAGAAGAGAAGGCTTCTTGGAGATTTTAGAGCTGTCTTCTAGCACCTAAAAGAGTGCCTACAAGAAATCGGGAGAGGGACGTTTTAGGAGGGCATGTAGGGATAGAATAAGGGATAATTACTTTAAGCCAAATAACGGCAGATTTAGAATAGATCTAAAGAAGAAATTGTTCCTTATGAGGGTGGTGAGGCACTGGAACAGGTTTGCCCAGAGAAGTTGTGGCTCTTCTGTTCCTGGAAGTGTTCAAGGCCATGTTGGATGGGGTTTTGAGCAACCTGGTCTAGCGGAATATGTTCCTGTCCATGGCAGGGGGGCTGGAATTAGATTGTCATTAAGATCCCTTTGAACCCAAACCATTCTATGATTCTATTAAAGAGGGTGCTTTCTTCAGCGTCCTGAATGGCAGATTAGTGTCCTGTTGCCCTCTGAAAAGGAGACAATGTATTTTAGAACAATGGTACTTGCTCTAAAATAGGTGATTACTCTTCATCTAATCAGCGGATGAAGAGTAATGTGAGAGAGAAAACATTGTGCTGAAGGCAGGCAGTATTTAAAAAGTGTTTCTTGGCTCAAAAAAATTAACGGTTTGCTCACATAGACTGTAATCAAGTCTGTGGAAACCCTGCCTTTAGTTAAAAGTTACATTTCCTTAAAGTTTAATTTTAAATAAAATTTTTACATTTTAAAGTTAAAAAAAAAAAAGAAACCACACAAAACTGCATTCATATAATCTCAAGACATTGAAACATGTCCCTTAAAGAACAAGGCATCTAAGTTTGGGTAATTAGATAAATGCCAATTCTCAGCCACATTTCTTCAGCATTATAACTTGTCAGAGAGAATACTGCTAGTCAGATATCTAACAAGATGCAAACACAAAGTCTGTTCTTGAAGACCCTCTTCAAACATAGCAGAAAAGAAAGCAATTCATGCTCTTCCTAACTACTGGGGCATTGTTTCTAGAATTCAGACCTAAATATTTATTTTCATAACGACATTGTGTACACAGAAAGCATCATGAGGCTGCTCTGTTTGTATGTGTAGAAAAAGACACAAGGTTCAGTACCCCAAGAAATGAGGAAGGCAAGGAAGGGTGCCTGACAACAGCAGCACAAGGCTACTACAGCCCTGCTCAGTACATCTGCTACTCCCTGAGAAATACCAAATTACTCAACATTGCACAGGGAAAAGCCTAACACCAAACCCCTCCCAAGCAAACACCCATGACAGGACCCCATCCATCTTCTATGTAAAAGCAAAGCTAACAAAGACTGCACAGGAATCTCAGCTCTAATCAGTCACTGGTGGACATTTTGACTGGGATACTTGACGTAAAATGAAACTGATTTGCAGTATTTCTATGGCATCACAGTTTAATTAGTAACATTACCTTGCTGGTCAAGATTCTATCAATCACATTTCAATTAATTCAGTTTATAGCTGTCTAAATATGAGTGCTTCATGAATTCATATATTAGTCACAAATGAAGTGTCCATTTGTTTGATGGGAGGAAGCATCACCGAAGAAGTACTAAACTGTGTCTAGTAGAAGGCTGGATCAGTATTTGAGATGTATTCAGAGAGGTGGTAGTAAAGGCTGCTTCTTCTTCTGAATTTATTTTTCCTCAATGGATTGCATTATAACTTCTAAGTTAAGATAAGACTTTTCTAACTGGCTACTCATACACTGATTTTTAATTTGGGAAGGGCTAGACCCCTCTTGCTTCACATAGCTCATTGCCAGGGATTTTCTTGTATACATATTCTGAAATACATGGAAGTTGACCAAAACCCAATGTACCTTTCTGCATCCACCCAGTCTCCATAGCGCTGACCAACAGTAAAACCAAATAGTTTCCTTTGGCAGCAAACCTAAACAGATATAACCTGGATATAACAACAGAAAGTTGTATTAGTAACACCAAAGTACAGTTCTGGTGGAATCATTCTTCTGATCCTAGAAATGCTTTTGAACCTGCTATCCACTGTATTTCTCCACCACTCTGTCAAAATGGGAGCAATATAAAAGAATTTATTTGTTCTGTCAAAGGTGAGTGCATTCCTTCTAGGTAGCAAGGTAAATTAGAATCTGCTTTCTTTTCTGACAGGATTTAAGGTTGGCTTAGGGTTTTTTTGGGTTTGAGTATGGTTCTGGGGGGACTGGTGAGTTTTTCTTTGGGGCAGGGAAGTAAAAGAAAGCAAGCTGGATAGATGAAAAAACAAATCCACAACCTGAAGAAAAAAAAAATCCCTCCACCTGAAATACTGCTGAGTGGTATTTGTGGCCAGTTCCTGGAAGCAGTGGCCTGTGGACCAGCTGTGGCCCTCTACTCCAGTTACTCCACTCAGAG
Organism: Myiopsitta monachus; assembly: GCA_017639245.1. Taxonomy (NCBI): domain Eukaryota; kingdom Metazoa; phylum Chordata; class Aves; order Psittaciformes; family Psittacidae; genus Myiopsitta; species Myiopsitta monachus. The sequence continues at coordinate 23,402,047 of CM029926.1, read as the reverse complement.
TCCACAGATATGGTATTTTCATTCATAATATTATCAGCTAATGCTAACATATCCCTTAATGTGCTGGGCTGTGAAATGTGTTTGAGAAACTTTCAGAAAGGAATAGGTTTCCTTTCACCCCAATGGCACGCAACACAAGCCAATACTCAAGCCAGACAGCATTGGAAATGGTCTCTCCTTCCATCAAAAATATGAATCAGGGTTAAATGTCTACATGGACATAGATATATAAAGAAGCATAACGTGAGAAGTCTTGTGATGTTTTGGAGGGAACATCCAACATACATAAAAATGTATGAGGGGTGAAAAAAAGAAATCTTTTTGCAGCCACATAAGAATTTCTGCTGGAGGTACTTTGGATCTCTGTGCCAGCCACATAATTTGGCACTTTCCCAACCGTGTTCCTGCTGCACATCATTCTGTATTTAATGTGCATCACCTCTAAATACATTTCCTAAAACTGCTTTTATGTTGGTTTTGTTTGTTCTAAGGGACCTTTGTGAGTCATATGATAGAAGGGAACATTTAAGCAAACTCCTAAAGGATAATGTCATTTTTAGATCATGCTCATTATAATTCATAAGTACTTCTCCACTTGACAGCTCTTTGGTTGCAGTTTCAATCTTACGCCAGTTTTTTCTTGACAGCCCTTTTCAATTTTCCACACTGCTAATAGAGCCTGAGGCAAAGCTAAAAATCATTTGGGCTTCTTGAAAGGATCAATAATTTTTCTGTGCCATGCATTTTAGAGTACACAGCATCACTGACACAAGCACTGCTCCTGCACTGATAAATATAACGCATCAAATAACATCTGAAGTTTGCACGCATTTAAAAAACAATATTCAATAACTACTTGCAACCCCACATGCAGAGAACAGTGTTAAGTATATCAGAGAAAGAAGGAGAAAAAAAAAAAGGCTTAAAATAAAGTTACCAGAAGACCGATGAATAAATTCTTTCAAATACTGACATTTTCTCTGCATCTTGGCTCACACGAGAGACTACACAGATGTAGAAGGTCTAACAGTTTCACTCCCTCTAGTTTTATACCAGCATAAAAGCTGATGGAAGAAAGTTCATTCAGCTTTCTCTGTCACCCATCCAAGCAGCCAAGGACATCTGACCAAGTGCTTAGACATGCTGTACTCAAAACAGTTAGCTCAATAAATGATTTGTTCAGCACCACGCAGAACAAATTATATTTGAAGTGGACAGCATTTTTGCTTTCAGTTCATTCACTTACAAGCCAAGCAAGAGATTGCAGTGAAAGAGAAGGAAAGGTTCGCTAACGTGGAGCTATGTTTTTCTCAATTTGAAGCTGCTAAAGAAATTGCTTACAGAGCACGTTGGGGCTGACAAACTGAGAGCTATTCTGCTGTTGTCTGTTTAACCCTCACCAAGAACATGTTACTTAAGATATATTGAAGCTTCTGAATGCAGACACAAGTTTTTCAGAGAAAGCAAGCGCTGAAGTAGCATTAGACTGTAGAACAAATGTGGTTTTGCATAAAGAACTCTGAGCCATATCACAAGATTGGAATATAAGGAAGGACACAAACATAGAAAAGGCATGTTATATTGCTTTTCTTTGCCGAACTATGCTCCATTCTTTGCTTCTGCCTTCCGTCTACCATTTCCAATATAGAGTGCCTCATCATCTCCTTGCACTATGATTTCCAACCTTCATTTTCCTTCTGCATGGCCGTGTTCTTGGGATCAAATAGGAAACTGGGAATCAGCACACTCAGTGTAATTCTGCAAGCAGGTTCTCTGTGCAGGTACCAGAAAATAAATGAATGTCAAGTGTTGATGTGTTAGTGTTTTGCATATGCTGAGTTATCTTACCTATAGAACATTCAGCAGACCAGAGCACATTTGTTTGTATTTGTATGTGTGACTTTCACCACAACTAAAAAACTTTCTCTAACTGAAAATGCTTCACTGAAGAAAGCTGCAATGCAAGTATCTAAAACAGGTCAAAAGACTTTCACAGAAATATTAATTTTAACCAAATATTAAAAAGTTTGTTTGTAAGGGAATAAAGGCCTCTTATTTGATTTGAACAACAAAATATTTTCTTAAAAAACTGGGAAAGAACTGTAACCCCTATTCAGAGAACAAAGTATCATGAGGTACACTGGATCCAAATAATTTTGATGAGATTGAATCAGATGCATAAATTAAGGCATGTCAACATGAATATCTGCCTCCAATACATTTTTTCCTTGTCATTAGGTTGAGAAGCTCATTACCCTTTCCCCTGAGCTCTCCAGCGTGCCATACAACCAGGGAGAGACTAGTCCCTGCCCTGTTGGAAGTTTTCTGCATGTTGGAAGGGAAAGCTCTGCTTCAAGTTCTCAGATCCAGAAGCATTTCCCCACCTGTATGCATGCTTCTGGTTATTGGTGTTGGGAGGGAACTGGGAGGCTGTGGGTGGTAGAAAAGAAAGCTTCCAAGAGGGTGAAGTCAGGCACCAAAGATGGAAAACATGCAGGTACTGCCCCTACCACTTAGCTGGGAAGGGGCATAACTGGAGTTACACCTAAATTGGGCTGGGTGCAAAGGTGGAATGACTGAGCAGTGACCCAATCTCTTCCACACCAAAGGGTACACATAGGTGGCACTAATTGGAGGGTTATAAGCTGCCCTGAGACCCACTCAGCCCACAATTAATGATGATTCCATTCTCCTTCCAAAGAAAGGTGTTATAACTCTTCATTAATTTAACTGACAGCTCCCCTCTCCCTATTGACTTAGAAAAACTTTGCAAGTGTAAAATAAGAGAATAACCTATGCCTCACACTTTAGTAATTTTTCCAGTCTGTGAAGGGAAATTGTCTCAGTTTACCACTGCAGAAGTCCAAGTAAATACATTTTCTGTTCTGTGACTTGCTTTCCTCTGGCTGTGTATTTCTTTTGCTTAAGCTACCACTTTTGCAGAAAGCCTAAATTGTGGCTCTAAAGTTTTAGGAGGCATGCCTTTAAAAACTCCTGCATCAATTCCTCACTTACTCTGCTGCCACACTTTCATCAGATCAGCTTTCTTTCACCATTGTTTCTGAGCTAATTATCCAACATTTAGCTCAACCGAACTGCATTTACCATTCATTTCGGAGCCAGAGGTGATCATATGATCCAATACTCCCTGGATTTCATAGTAGCTTGTTATGAGCTATGTTCCCATCATTTAGTGGTATGCTTAAATTTGGCTTTGAGTACCATCATTGGGAGCAATTTGTATGAATAGCGCAAATTGTAAGACATGACAGATAATGTAGAGCAGCAATAGGAACCTATTGGCATCATCTTATCAAGACAGAATACTAAAACGATGCTGATAAATATCCAGACTCTGGTGGCACAAGACTGAATCCACACTATCTGATAAAAGGGGTTTGAGTCCACTGTTATTAGCAGGCTATATAGCAGACTCCTAGCCTGATCACATGCATTACAGAGAAAGCAAAATATATGGAGGAGAGGGAGGGGGGAGGGGGAAGAAAACCTGCCTTGTTTCCCCCAGTCTTTTAATGGCACATTTCCATTTGATTTGAAATGTTCATTTTTATGTTAAAAAATGGAAACCTGTTTTGAATTGAAAAACAATGATCAAGTCTTTTCTTCCTGCTTCTCTATTTCCTTCCAAATTGAGAGACTGATTTTCTTTTTAAACTACTCCACCCCTAAGAAAATTACAAAGATCTGCAATGAAAAAGGAAGGGAGAGAAAACAAGGAAGTGAATTGGAAGAGAAAGCCTAACTTTGGCTCTTTGAATTAATAAAAAACTAAATTAGAAGCTTCCTTTTTATTAACAAATCAAACTCATTTCTCAGTAACAAAACTTTTCATTTGAACTATTAAACCTTTGTATATAAAAATATTGAGATATGCTTGGCATATTTCTCCATTGGGACTGTGTGCTTCAGAAATAATTATTTCTCTGCAGCCTTTTCCTCTGCATACATTCCTTCTTTTAATGGCTTTTTAAGTCCATGTCCCTAGGAAAGGCTAAAAGAGGATTTAACACGTTCTCTTCCCTCTTTATACCTCCAGTTACCTCTGGTATATTTCTCAGCAAGGAGCTACACAAAACCATGCTGTGTTTTCGAACAGCATTTAACGTTCACACATAAGCTTCATTCTTCTCCTCAATTTTCTTCTAGAATAAATACTGCTCCGAGACCCATTGTGCTGTGGGTATCTTCAGCTCCAATCACGGACTCTGAAACCAGGACCCATGTCTAGAGTAACATCCCCTAGACCTAACACTCCACACACTCCATACTAACATTAGCTAGCCTCCACCCCTTAATCTCCAAGAGATACTAAAGCCTTAGTTTGAGTTTCATACTCACAGAGGTTACAGAGTATACAGGAATACTCCAGGTTTCATATTGACTGTTTTTTATAATTCATGTGGCAAACAGTTGAGCTCTCTGTGATGCTTGTTTAGCTAGCTGACTTGTTAAAAAAAAAAATTGGGGAAATCCTGCCACCATGCTGTTTTCTCCTTCCCAGTAATGGGTGGGAAGGAGAGGAGAAGCCATCACTGGTAAATCTGCCAAGACACACGATATGGGACAGGACATAAGAAAAGGCAAGCTCATATTAGGAATGTTACAAAAAGGCATGTTTGTGAGAAGACTCTGCAATAGGAAGAATTTATGGCAGTAACTTCAGATACCAATTCAGAGGTATTTCACAGGTCACCCTGTGTCAGTATTTTTCTTGATGACACATATCGCACACAAAGCACTGGAAGAGATGTTACAATCAAAATCAGGCAAGTGGATTTGTCTTATTGGCAGATAGGAGTCTTGTGCAGCTCCCTGTAGAGAATGCAAGGTAATGAGATTAGGGATGAAAAATAAGATACTGTATAAACCTTGAAAAGCAAGCATAAGAGACACCCGAGGGTAGCTGTGGATCATTTCACTTAAGCCCTGTGTTTGCCAGCAAGAATAAGCAAAGTAAGCCACAGGATATTTACAACCAATATATATGTGTGTAAAGCACATGAAAGAGCTCTGGCACAGTGCCTCCAAAGTGTTGTTTCAGGGCTCTTCCTTGTTCTTTGATGTACAGTGTGTCAATGTGTTGGTGCAGGCACACGTGTGCTTATGAATATTCATGTGAATCTGCTTGTTTTGTGTGGTATCTTCAATGTTCTGCTGTAGTAACGACTTTCCCATCATGCAGGTGGAAAGTTAGGTGGATTTTTGAACATGATGGTCCAAACATCTGTATCCATTTTCCTTAACAGTTAACTTTAATTCTGTTCTGAGCAATTACAACTATGCTTCATTATCAGAAATGTTATTTATATATTCATCTTTATAAATATGATACAATATGCTAGATACTTTTTCTTACAGTTCCTCCTGAACAGCAAAAACAAAAAAACCCTAGTATATTTTATAAAAGAAGTTAGTTAGATCTATGGAAATGCAAAACATGACCTCCTATCCTGTAAAAATGTTAATCTTTAATGTTTGTTTGTTGTCATTCCATTCTCCTCCCACTCTACTCTAAAACAGAACATAAATTAATAAAAATTTTGCAAAGCAGGATAGGTTTCAATTCAGATCATTGGAAAATAAAAGGAATAATAAGGGTACTAATTCAATACACTGAGTATTTTTAATGTCATGTCAAAACATCATTCATTAAGTCTTCCATGACTTGACTGAGTCCCTGCTTCTGAGAAGAACGCAGGAAGACCCATCAGAAGCCGGGGCATAGATAAAGTTAGTAATTTGTTCAAGCCCACACAAGAAATATCTTTTCTTAATTATGTTGCAATCCACATGGCTAAAATCCTTATTATTGCACAAGATAAACATAGTTTTCACAGAAAATGGGTCTGTAGAAAGCATATTTATGCCTTATATTTAACTGCAAAATCTTTTAAAACATTCTAATACCACGACTTCAAATTCTAGTATCAGATTTTTCTTTTCAGATGAGATTGTAAATGCAAGAAGTCCTGCAGAAAGGCTCAGGCTCTGCTTCATAAAGAGGTAGTAGAAGATATGTAAAGAAACTTTCCAATCCCCAAAGCAGCATATTATATTCTATTTTTAAATTATTCTTTTTTGAGTATGAACATCTGAAAGCTGTAGGTACATATTTGCACATAAACATGTGCATAAAGTATGGATAATTACCTGTGCATGTTCATATACATATACATACTTATAACTGTATGAAAATATAAAAGCATTTAAAGGATTGGGAATTAACTCTGAATGTCAGGTTCTACAAGATTATGGACCTCTGACTTGAAGAAAGGACCTTCCAAAGCCAAATAAGCAATAGTTAGAGGAGAGGTGCTAGACTGAAGCAGATAGAGACAGCAGTCTGCTCTGAGCTGCTCATTCAGCCTGAAAATAAGCAAACCTGATTTGCAGCTTCAGATGTAATTATATATTTTCCTTCTTCTAGCAGTGACAGTGTCTCTTTTTTTGGAAGGTGATTTTCCTAAAGTCAGGAGTATTACTAGAGCTTTTCATTATTATTGTATCAAAAGACCCTCAGTTTCTCTTCTCTTTCTGCTTTATGTAGACTTTCACCAGAAAACAGCACTTCCCATCTTATCAACCACCTCTAATAGAAGACAGACAGGATTGTATCTATCAGCATGACATGGAACAGTCAAAAACTATATTTAATCTTGAGGAAGGAATAAGAACTGAACTGCAGAAAGCCAAGGGAGCCTACAGTGGTAATCCTGAAGGACAGAGAGGACAGTGATATTGAACTTATGGGATGAGAGTTAGAGATCATACCGAAGCAGCTCACCATTTAGTTCGTTTAGTTTCTTTGACTTTGAGGCACAGATTAGTCATTGTATCAGAGGACTGAGCAGAATGAACAAAAAAAAAGGAAGAAAGAAAGAAGAAAGGTCAGTACTTGCAATGTGACTGAAGACAAGTTGAAAGCTAGTGAGAGACAGAAATCAGCACACCGCCTACATGAAGGTTGTGCTGGATGTAATCTTCCTTCTCACCAGAAACAGCAGCAAGCTCTGGAGCAGAGGGAGGGCTCAGAAGGCGTAAAGGTAACTAGTGATGTCCCTTTCTACATTACTTCAGTATTCCTTAAATGAGACATAATTAGTGCAAAGAGTTTACCCATACACCACAGAAAAATTTCTATGCATGAATTGTATAGTGAAACAGAGAGAGTTTTAAACTCTCCCTACTATCTCTAATGATAGCAGATTCCTTTAGCTCATCACAGGGTCTTTTTTGTGGTATTGCAGTGTCAGGGGCTCACAAGCCATCATTAAATGAGAAATGATAGAAAGTCACAAATTAGAAATTCTCAGAAAGGATTGCATGCAACAGTCAAACTCCTAATGACTCCTCTTCAAATAATTATAAATGTCTGATTAAACAGAATATTAAAGCTACTCAATCTTAGAAAATTATTCCAACCTGAAAAAGTATAATAAAGGCAAAATTAATATATAAAAATGGAAATTAATGGATTTCATCAAGGAACTGTTTGATTCCACAACCTTATTTTTTGTTGTATTTTAGTAATTGTAAAGAAATAGTCTTCTGTAAGAGCAGCCACATCCAAAATATTATCCTACTCTGTATATAGAGCCAAAGGTATGTGCGCATAAAACTTTCTGTTAAAATGTCACGTATAGGTAATGCACATATAGAAGCCAGTAGAAAGATCTGGACATACCTATTCAAGAACAAATTTAAAGTGTTCCATTTACAATACGAAATTTTGAACTGAATAGTCACCAGAATTCAGGAGCAGCATATTTTGAGGGTTTGATGTCTCATCATCAGGGCTGAGTATTCTTTATTTAATTTCAAGGTGGAGGAAGTAACATTTAGATGATAGACTTAAAGAAGTTAAATTCCTCTAAAAGAAGGGGAAGAGGGAAAAATTATTTTCATCATCTCTATTTACTTTTCAATATTTGGAGTCTATTAGAAAGTAAATACTTTTCTTCCAATTAAACCATTCTAGCTTCTTATACTGTTTACTGGAACATTTGACTTCAGTGAGCATACAGTGAGCGTACTCATTTCAGTTTCCCACTGCTTAAGTGCGTTATCACTTTTCTAAGTGATATGCTGAGAATTAAATCCTCTGGACTGAACTGAGACATGCTTATACTGCAAAACCTAACCTCCATAGTCCTAATAAGATTCTGTCGCTATTTGCTTTTCAAACTACAAAGGTGGGTATTTAAATGTTAAACAAAACAGAGCATCAGGCAGAGAAACATAATGTGACCTGAAAAATGAAGATTATTTCCCCAGAGATTCTTAGAAACAGTACTAGAAGTGCTTTCTCATTTGTTCTTTCATCAAAGCTGACCAGCAACCTTAAAAAACTATCCAGAAATTTCTAGAAGACATCCATCTGAAACAAATCCTTTACTGACCTGTAAAATACTAGGGCTTTTCTGTATTATAGAATCATAGAACAGTTAGGGTTGGAAAGGACCTTAAGATCATCCAGTTCCAACCCCCCTGCCATAAGCAGGGACACCTCACACTAAACCATATCACCCAAGGCTTTGTCCAGCCCGGCCTTGAACACTGCCAGGGACGGAGCATTCACAACTTCCCTGGGAAACCCATTCCAGTGCCTCACCAACCTTACACAAAGAACTTCTTCCTTATATCCAATCTAAACTTCCCCTCTTTAAGTTTGAACCCATTACCCCTTGTCCTATCACCACAGTCCCTCATGAAGAGTCCCTCCCCAGCACCCTTACAGGCCTCCTTCAGATACTGGAAGGCTGCTATAAGGTCTCCAAGCAGCCTTCTCTTCTCCAGCCTGAACAGTCCCAACTTTCTCAGCCTATCTTCATACAGGAGGTGCTCCAGTCCCCTGATCGTCCTCGTGGCCCTCCTCTGGACTTGTTCCAACAGTTCCATGTCCATTTTGTGTTGAGGACACCAGAAATGCACACAATACTCCAACTGAGGTCTCACAAGTGCAGAGTAGAGGGGCAGGATCACCTCCCTCAACCTGCTGGTCACTGTCCTTTTGATTCAGCCCAGGATACGGTTGGCTTTCTGGGCTGCGAGCACACACTGCCAACTCATGTTATGCTGCAAGACCTTTCTGTATTCAGAAACATCTTTTCTGTTACCTTATTTGACAGAAATTTGCTTGAATCTACCAGTATTTCAATATTTGAGGGACTCAGCTTTTTATCTAGTTGAAATGATACCACAACACTTAACTAACTAAATGTTGCAGCCTGCTGGATCTCAGGTCTTTGACAAGTTGGTGCAATTGAAATTGTTCTACCCAGAAAAAAGTAAAGGACAAAGCTGGAGAAGAAAAGCCAGAAAGAGAAGCCATTGCTGACTCTGGTGTTATCAGAAGGGGTAAGACTGAAAACTGTAGGGAGGGAAGACGGGAAGGTCCAGGGCTCATGAAGGAGATGCTCCTATTTCTTTCTTGTTTGCTTCTCAACCTCTTCCACCAGTAGCCACCAACTTTGCATGGTTCTGGCAGAGATAAAATAAGCATGACTTATTATTCTGATTTCCCTCCTCTTCTTAATTAAAGATTTCCTTGCCCTTAGGGAAGCTTAAGAAAAAAAAAATCAAATAACTGAATGAATGTAGGCAGATTCACTCTAAGCCTTGTTCATTTCTACAGCTGATGAATGTTTCACTTTGTTTTAATCTTGGTCACTTCAGTGAATGAAGTGAGCTATGTTTTACGTACTGTTTATTCATATATGTACACTAAGTATAAGATTTATTTGCTAGTATAGGTAAGAATACTACAGGAAGCAGCTTTCAATCACTCTGACAAAACTATCATGAAGTGGGATGATCATCTGGTTTATTTGGCTTTGAGCATACTAGTACTAGTCTCAGACTTTCTCTTGGGTACTCTGCTTCACACAAGAAGAGCTTCAATTAAATGAATAGACTTACTGATTAACATAGTTCTTTGAAGTATCACGAATGACATCCACCTTCTTTCATATATTTATGCTCAAAAGTAAGTTACATGGAAAGGAGGAGGGTTTTCCCATCACTATTATTTCCTAGCTGAAGAAAACCTACAAGTATACATACATTGTGTCTAGCTAAGAGGAACTAAACTTTGCTACATTTACTATCAGCTTAGTGAACTTCCTAGTTAAGTGCTCTTCCAAAACCACTTTTAATTCTTTGAGGGCTGAAGGATTCACTTACTACTCTCAGACTAGAATGGTCTGGCTGTTCTCATCAAACTAGCTATTTCGTAGACATCAAGACTGCCACCAGTCACTGACATACAAATATGCTGAAGAAGCAGAAGATGCATTTGCATTCATACATAGCCTTCAGAGCAGAGACCTCACTGGCATGAAAAGATCCTTCCACTAGGATGAAGACCTTGTGCTTCACACTTACTAACATGGCAAACCCATTCCCACCCTGAAGGAATCTAAATCAATTACCCTTCTCTGTGCATCTCATGGAAAAGAACAGGCATTTCCAGCTGTGAACTGTTTTTATCCCTGCCTGAACACTGAATTAAGTGCCTGTCTTGGAATTTACAAAGCTTAGCTTCAACATGACTTTATAGATTTGCCCTAAATTTCCTCTAAGCTAAGATTATAGTTTCCCTTAATGCAAGAAATAAAAAGGAATAACCTTTCTCTTGTGTAGTTCTCTTGGCTATCTCAGGATGTTTTTTTTACAGTCACAAGTAACTGGTTATCATTCTCTACCTTAACATGAATGCACCATTTCCATCACACAATTTTAGTTTAGCACCAATGCAAGCAACTCAGTGCAAACTTATATGCTCTCATAAGGAGATGCAAGGTAGTTCTACCCATGTGCCATATAAGGACTGGAAGGGCACAGTGTGCAAAGAATTTTAATTTTTTCCCTGGCTCACAGCCAACCAGCCCACAGCTTTCATACTGAAGACTGCACAGGTTTACATAAAAATCATAAAAGTTGCTGCACATAGACCACTATGGAAGTCACTAGGGAGAGCCAGCACAATCACAACGGTTTAGATACTCCTTTATGCATTGATGCAGTTAGTATTTTTATAAGTGCCATAATAGCATTATTGCTTCTATTAAGTCACTGCCTAGCATAAGGGTTTCTCTCTTACCCATGTAGTTAGGTGTCTGCATACACTAGAAGAGATGAACACTTAGCCCTAATGAGACAAACCAGATAAGCTCAAAGCAATTAAACACTTCACCTAACTGTGCCCAGGAAAACTTTCAAAAAGTCAGACATCAAACCCAAGCCTTGCAAATGTGAAAATGGTGCCTCTCCTCTAACACCCACACTGTCATCCTCACACTTAGGAATTTTATGTTAATTTTCCCATGCTACATTTTTCAGTGCATAAGAAAAAACATAATTGCAGTTGTAATTGTGGTGTGCTCTTGTAAAGTCTGTCAGGTGTTAGAATACTGACCCCACTGCCTGTGCTAATTAGATGAAGTTGAAAAAAAAAAAAAACCCCAAACAAACAAAAAAACCAACCCAGGCACTATAAATCAGATGCTAAGTTGGCAGGGGGATAGGGCAGGAAGAAAATCTGTTCTGTTTCAGCTCTGATTCACTGTCTGCTTGCAATAAGAGAAAGGATGTCAAATCAAGAGTTCCTCATTTAGTTCACACAAATCATAGATGTCCAACCCAATGACAGAATTGGTGGGGTTTGGGTCAAACCTGTCAGAGCAAGTAAAATAAGTATTTGCTGTGAAATGAGTCATGGTGGTTGATACCTCCTTCTATAACCTGAAGTGGAAAATTACTTCTGATTTAGCAAGCAGATCTTTTTTCCATCTATTCTGCTGAGGTCTCAAGAAAGTAGGCCACTTCTTTCATACTGGTTGACCTTGCCCAACAAAGTCAACCACAGCTCCTGATCAAAAGTACAAATGAGAAGCACATCTCAGATGCTTGTGCGAAAAATATTTCGGGCTTTTGCAAACATTCACTGATGAAATTGAGTGAGTAAACTCATAATGATGCAGTTAAAAGACTACTTGGACTCATGCACAGCCTTTTTGGAGGAGACCCCAAGGAACAGTACTAGCTACCAGATGAAGATTTTAAAAAGAGAAGTGTTTATAATTTGCAAACAGACCTAAGGTTTAGTTAGAATGTTAAGTTTAAATACGAGCAATTTTAGGAAAATTTAGAACTCAGGAATGACTAATACTGGCTTTCACCCTGATTCAGTTCATCCTTTCATCCCCATAATATCTGGTTCCAGCCTATACGCTTCACATGAATGCCAGAGCCAAACTCTGGTGGCAGTTGTTTGGTGACTTTCCTAGAGCATAGGAATCATACAGTAGCTCTCCAAAAGTGAACCAGGCCAGAAAACAAAGGAAATTACTTAATGCATTTCTTCAGAGAAGGAAGATATGGATGGGAAAAAAAAAGGGGGATTTAATTTCTTTAAAAGTGTCTATGCAGACTTTTGTACGCTGTCATGAACAACCCCACGTACCTCATATTACTAGCAGAAAGCTACCTATATGTTTTCCAGGCTGAAACAAGCTTCCATCTATCCACCCGGAAGTACCAGCAATGTGAGCTCAAGAAAGATAGCCAGGAATACCCTTGGACTATCAGCTTTTCAGAGCATTTAAAATGTTTCCTTTAATGATTGTAAAAAGTTAATATCACAATTTAATTATGTTATAGTGGCCAGTATTCACCTCAACTAAACAGAACAGAAGGACCCAAGAAAGAGTAAAACTGTTGATAGACTACAAAGAATGTTAAGGGGTGTGCAGCTTTAACTTATTCTGTTGTTAATAAGTTGGATACAAGGTTCGAATAGAATATGACAGAAGAGCAGCCCAATGCACTCTGATATGATGTACTCAAAAAGAGCGGCAACCACCAGGAAAGCAAAGTTTTTCGTACTGATAGGTACAAACACACCTTGTACTGCATACACTGCCAGACAGGTTTTAAGGAAAATAAACTTTACAGGAGAACAATAACAGGGATTTTACACACTGGAGGAACAGAGTTCTGAGGAAAACATGATCTGAAATTAGAGTGATCCATTTCATTCTCAGGAAGTTTAGACCAGGTCCTAGATGAAATCAGTCTGCACAAGAATTCAATGGATAACTGTCCAAAAAATAATGAGAATTAATATTATATATAAGATGAGCTCTGCACTTAAGAAGCAGAGCTGGGAAAAGGGAATTTGATAATCTATAAATATTTGAATGCTGCAAGCTACATGTGATTGAAATTCATCAAATTTTCATTTTCTTTCCCAAACAAACAGTCTCTGTGAAAAATGCCATAGCTGTTTAATCTTGCTAGGGTTTGCTGAAGGAGGTTCTTCCCCTGAAATTAAAATGCAAACTATTTTGATACAAAATTTAAAAAATAATACAGCAACAAACAAACCCTTCTGAATTTTGCAGGAGCAAGTACAAAAAAATCCAATGTCACTGTTCTTTCCAAGGTTTCTCTTCTCCCTTCTATCTGCTGCCCTGTTTCATGTCCAAATAAGCAGCTGTACCAAGGGTAGGGCAGCCTAAACAAGAGTGTCCATCTAGAATCTGTAATAATCAAGTTAATATTATTTTCAGAAACTTCCTAGGTAGCTTTAGACAAAACACTAGCTCCTCTGAAGCACCATTGTGTATAGACATACCAATGCACCCCCTCCTGCTGACATGACTGTCTAGGAGCAAATGGGTAAATGCCCACCCAGATTACCTGAGTACACTGCACCCTGCATGTTCCAGAGCATTTGCTCTATCTAAGAGAGGCTCCTGTGGGCATATTCACAGACATGTAGAGACCATGGGAAGACCACACATCCTTACACCTACTAAAATGATGCTATCATTACTCACAGAGGTAGCTTCCCCAAAGATTATTTAGAAGAGGTGCAGCTGAAGCGTTCCTAAGGCCAGCTTTACAGCACCATATCCTCTGAACAGAAGCTCCCTCTCCATTTTGCCTGCAGTTTCTCTTTGGTTTAGCTTACCCTCTGCACTGTAGAGAATGAGTGTTCCTTAGCTCGTAATCCTGTGGGGCAGGCATTTCTCATAATCTATTAAATATTTAGACCTCCATATAGCAAGTAATGCTGCTAACTTGTTTGACTTAAATTATACCCCACTGGCAAATCAAATTAGAGAGGATTTGAGTAAATCTACCTTTTAAAACAAAAGTTGATTTTCTCTGTGTTCAGCCATTTGTGGGATTAACTTGTTTAATGGGTTCTTATGTGCACAGTATTTTTGTTTTCATGGATACTAGATGATGAATTATTCATCGGGAGGAAAATCTACAACATGCATTTTCATAACATATTTAGTCCCTTTTGTCCCATCCATAAATCAATCCTGATTACTACAAATGAATGTGTTACCCCTAATGGTTCACTGATGACTCACTTGGCCCATTAATTCAGACCTTGTCATTGAGTGAAAGGAAATTAGGAAGCTGCCACTAGTAATGGGAAACTGGGAGAAGATCCTTTGTGACTTCCCTCCTTCCCTTTAACAGAACAGACTCCATCACCTGCTCCTTTCCTTATTTACAGACACACACCTATTCTCTAGTAAAAAAAAAAACCAAAAAGCCCAAAAAAACCCCAACAAAACCAAAACAAACAAACAAAAAAGACATTTCCACTCCTGCTCCAGTGATTAATTTGCATAAAAGAAAAGAATAAAATGGCCTTATTAGTCTCAGTAGGATGTTTTCATGACCTGGAAGGAGGACAAAGGGCAACGGCTCATAGTATCTACATCAGAAGTGGGAGCAATTTAGGCCCAAACATATAGAGACATCACTGAACTAGTATGGGAATGACTATAGCTATGTCACTGGTGACATAGATCACAAGGTATTTGTCTCTGTTCCTGGACTGCTGATGAGCTGTCATCATTGAAGAACCATTGTCATTGAGAAACAATGCCTCACCATTTAGAGAAGATGTAAATGGAACGTGCCAATTCCGATAAAGGCAGCACAGCATTTATCAGCTCCTTATTGCCCAGCTGGGAACTAAGAAGGAATTCTGCCCATTTGAAAATTATTATTATTTACTACTATATTAGCAATACAATACACTGAAGAGTTTTAGAAGAGGAATTTATGCTCCAGAATTCCTAAAGGCCAACACTCAATCCTTCACAATACACACAATAAAACAGAGAATGAAAACACATTTATTTCCTTTCCAATCCAATTGCTACTGTGCACAATGGTTAGTATTGAATACCATTCTGTTTCATGCATTGGAGCTCTATGCTAAACTCTAAATACCAATGTCAAAAGCGAAGCATTACCCAGAATGATACCATAGTTATTCTTTGCAGTTTCCACTGTTGCTGAATACCTTTTGAATATTTATGGGTAATGGGCTGAAAGGAGCGCAGTGTGTCCCAGTGCAATGCTATGCTCTTTTACCCCATAAAGATCACAGAGTTCCAGGCAATTAACAGTTTGGAAAAGAGTAGAATCATAGAATCGTAGAATCGTAGAATCATAGAATCGTAGAATCATAGAATCATAGAATAGTTAAGGTTGGAAAGGACCTTAAGATCATCTAGTTCCAACCCCCCTGCCATGGGCAGGGACACCTCAAACTAAACCATGCCACCCAAGGCTATGTCCAACCTGGCCTTGAACACCACCAGCGATGGAGCATTCACAATTTCCCTGAGCAACCCATTCCAGTGCCTCACCACCCTTACAGTAAAGAACTTCTTCCTGATATCCAATCTAAACTTCCCCTGTTTAAGTTTGAACCTGTTACCCCTTGTCCTCTCACTGCAGTCCCGAATGAAGAGTTCCTCCCCAGGATCCCTATAGCCCCCCTTCAGATACTGGAAGGCTGCTATGAGGCCTATGAATACATTAACACCAGCCACTAAAAACCTTTTATAGTCTAGAATGGCACAGAATGAGCAATTACAAAGTTAGCTTTTCCTTGTTACTGCTCTTGGGAATCTATGTAGAACCATAGAATGATTAGGATTGGAAAGGACCTTAAGATCACCTAGTTCCAAACTTCCAAGGCCCAATACAAGCACACCAACACAATTCTGGATCTGAAACAACCTCCAAATCTTGAATCAGTGCTGCTGGCGAATGTTACTTTAAATCCAGCTACTTAAGTAATCACCATTCATGACAAAACAGAAATTATCAAGCAGCTGTAATCCAAACCCAGTTTCAATTAGACTCAAACTGAGGGGAAAATCTACTAGTTCACTTAAACCCCTATTTGCACCCTGGTTCACCAGAAACTTTCTCTAATCTGCAGGCACAGCACCTCAGGGGGGTCAGACTCCAAGCCTGACTTCTCTCTCTGATTTGGCATGTGCATATGATTAAGAGGAAAGTTACACTGATCTGCTGCCACTGATACAGAAGGAGACTAGTGTTGCTTTTGCTATTTGAATAATTTCTTGACATTTCTTTCTAACACTAAAACCTTCTGCCCAACCAGGAAGCAATCACCAAATACACATACAGCGTCTAAGAAAGAGCAGAGCAAGCATCTCTTTCAATATTACTTCCACAGATGACTTCTGGCATGGAAGAAACAAACCTTTTTATCACACATGTCCATGAACTCACAACATCCTGTTGTCCTGTCTGTAGCACACATCTGATATTTGAGGATATTCAATGTCTATACAGGTTGACACCTCTGAGGTTGTGTTGGAGACTGAGAGGTTGAACACTGGCAAGTTCCTGATTATGGCAGAGAAACACAGGGTAAAATAAAAGCTATCGTTACCTAGAAAAACCATTCTGTCTCTGAGCTCTGTATCTCATTTTCAGCTAAAATACTACAATTGTACATTCAAAAAATCAACTGTTAAGCTTTTAATTCACAGGTTACAAACTACAATAATAATTGAACCAACCAGTACTCTAACACCTGTTTAGTATTGTAAATGGGTAGGTTCATACAGGCTTCCACTGCTTGATTCAGAGCCTGTGTTGATAATCTCTGAGCACAGACTCCTGTAGGAAATGGACCAAGTTATCTAAGTTCCAGCATATGCTTGTAAGAATGTAGAGAAAGAGCTACTATCCTGCAGAGGCCAAACACAGACAGAAAAATGGGATTTCCTCTCCTGGAATATAGATCAGGAAAGACCATGGCATTTACAAATGGCTTCATGCTCTCTTATTAAGCTACTTTCCTTTATTTTTGGAGCAACTGCAAGCCAAAATCTGAAATACATTCTGCATATCTATTTAGAAAGGCAGTTACATGACTACACTATCTTTTTTTTTTTAACTGCTTACTAAAGAAATTCATTAAAAATAAATCAATGTTTTCGCATCTCTTTTCCTTCTAGATTCTATATTGCATTGCTTTCATAATTTAAGACATTCTCAGTTGCATGGATCCAGTGAACAGATGGTATTATCAGCCCACAAGAATCTGCAGAGGGCAATTAGAAAATTCAGATAGCAAGACTAATACAAGGAAAATTATCAATTATATCAGTCCAGCACTGTGTACAAAAAATTTCTTGTTTTGCTCTGACTCTACAGAGACGTGCTAATAGGTCTACTGATGCTTCCAGCTTTACCAAGTGATGCATTCAAAGCCTCCAAGAATTGCTTGTAATTTTAAACTTTAATTACATCAGATTTATACTATTCTTTTACCCTCTTTCTCTGTTTAAGTAGAGACAAATTAGTTAAGAATGAAGAAGCCCAAACCAGTCCACATCCCTCTTGCTGAGGAGAAAGAAAAGGTTCAACCAGTTCTTTTCTCTTGCACCCTTCTTTTCTGCATAGACCCAGAAGACACATGTCCAGGGAGAAACAGATCCTACAGAGATTATGCAAATGTGTCCCTTTTGTCAGTAAGACAGCAGGCATCTGAAAAAGTGAATGATGCAGGACCAGACTATCTTTCCCCAACTCTGTGAGTAGAAAAGCCCAGCAGAATCAGTTACTTTAAAAATAAGCACAGCAGATTACCTGGTGCCTTATATAGACATCCCTCTCCCCAAAACACTTGGTAGGACTCTGGAGGCTGGTAGGCTAAGGGAAAGCAGATGCATCTACAGAACCTCTGTCACATGTGATGCTGGCAGATATGCCTGCAGTTCTGTGTTTCTCCCATTCTCATCCCTTTCAGAATGGGAGGGGCAAGGAGGGTAAGAAAGTTCAGCTTTGTCAAGTCAGCTGAAACCTGTCACATTCATAGAAAATGCATTTTGGGGACAAAAAATAAATAAATGCTATCCCACACTCCCCCTGCCTTCAGATTCTTACTCATTTCAGTATCCAGATACCCGAATTCCACTTGTTTCAAATAGCAGCCGAGAAAAGGGAGTGAGGGGAAGAGGAAATCGGGAGTCGTCTACAGATTTAGAAACCATTACTGGGCAAATATGGATATAAACTAATAACAGAGAATGGGACATGATCACACCACATGGGATCAACCCAACTGATCCCAAAGGACTCATCTTAGATACTTAAATGTGTAATCAGTGTGAGAATCTATCTCCAGGCTTGCCTATGACACACTGCCTCAGTTTCCAATTGGTAAAAGAATCATTACAGTGATTAAAAAACATTCATCAGTCCTACACTTGCTGGGGTGCTCGCAGAAGCCTGTACATGCAATGAGCTGGGAAAGCTTCACAAGTGTGTTGTTCTACCCAGAATCACCATTATTTTCCACTTGAAGTCTATACTTTGTACAAATGCACATTTGAAAACAATTTGTTCTTGCTGTTAACTTACATAAAAAATCCTGCTGCATTTGCATGGCATTAAGAAAACAGAAGGGGGGGGGGGGGAGAGAAAGTCAAGCAGACAATGTATTTGGTACTGAGATGATAATAACCCTGGAGAGATTCCTGTTAGCTGGCAATGCCATCTGCCTAGTGGATGCAGAATCCAAGGACTGCTGTAGTCCATGCAAAGACCAGATTTAAGACTGATGCAAAATCAAGGAATGCTAGTTGAGTCAAACTGATTGAAAGCTAGATAATGACAGTGCAAGAGCAACAGTGATCGGCAGTGGGTCATTCACAGCCTTTCTCTCAAATCTCATTAATCTGTACCATTTCTTGTGGCATCTGAAGGCACAAAAGAAAAAAAAAAAAAAAAAGCTAAAATTTGTAGGTTTTTCTTTCTGTTTGGAACTAAAAGGAGGAAAGCACATCTAAAAGCTATGCTCTTGTAAAAAACATTGAAGTACCAGAGTCAGATATGCGTCTGACCTCCTTCACTCAGCGTGCAAGCAAATGAGCCACAAACTGAGATCAGATGACCAATATTCTACCTATTTCAGCAGATCTCTTCAAAACTTAGTGTAGCATTTCTGACCACATGGATAGAAAGGTCACTATTTAAGAGACCCCATCTTTACCACTGCTGACCCGACAGGTCTCATACATACTGTTACAAGTCCCAGATACACCTACTAATCTTGATGGCCTCAAGTATCCAGAATTAATTTTTCTCTGTTTCTACTTACACTTGTCTGACTCCTGCACAGCTACTATCAATTTAGATCTCTGCAGAAGAGTACCAAAATCAGAGTGAACACTTTCATTGCCTCAAGTTTCCTTGACCAAGAAATTTTGTTTCCTTATTTTTTTCCCCATTTCAAAATAAACAGAAATACAGACACACACCATGTACCTTTCAACTGAATAGTTATTAAAGGCAGTGTTTTGTAAGACCACATCTAAATCTACTGCAGAGTACTGAGTCATACTTTGACCATGTGTTTCGATAAGTTCAGCGTGAGATCTGATCGTACTGCATGTTGTATTTCTGCAGCTTCAGCTGTCACACATGACCAGGTCTAAGTGCAAGGTTTGAAAGTCTCGTAATCAGGTAATAAGTGCTAGTGAGTTGGGATAATAAATGCAGTGATTCTGTGGGAAGAGGAAGAGGCTGTATTCAGAAACAGAAACACAATCATTCTGAGCATAACTTTCACAATGGGAGTTAGCAGGGGCCACTTCTCCAGGAGGTGTTTTAATATGCTGTATCTTTCTGGCCATACGGAGAAAAGTCAATCAAGAAACATACAAATAAGGGGGAGGGGACCACAATGAGCAAAATGATGAAAGGAAAAATTTCTAAGGTAATGTCCTGGGTTCAGCAGTAGCAGTCGTTTTTTCTCCTTCTTGGTAGCTGGTGCAGCACTGTGTTTTTGATTTTGGGCCTGGGAGCAGCACTAATAACACCAGTGTTAATAGTTTCTGTTTGACAATGTTTTGGCCTGGCCAAGGACTTTGAGTTTCATGCTATGCCAGGGAGGAGGGGAAGCCCCAGGAGAAAACAGAGACAGGACACCGGACCCAAACTGACCAGAGAGGTTATTCCATACCACAGCACATCATGTCCTGGATGGGAACACAGAGGGTGGAGACCCGGAAGGGGTGTGGTCGTGGACTGGGGGTGCATGGCATGGTCAGGTTTTTTGGACTGGGGGGTTCGCTGCTGGGGGGCGCACTGGCTGGGTCGGGCTTGGTGAGCAGTTGTATTCTCTTTCCTTGTATTTCTCTTGTATTATTATTGGTGGTAGCAGCAGTGATTTGTGTTATACCTTAGTTACTAAACTGTTCTTATCTCAACCTGTGCGAGTTGAATTCTTTTGATTCTCCTCCCCATTCCCCCGGGACTGGGGGAAGAAAGGGGGGGGGGAGTGAGTGAGTAAAACTGTGTGGGTGGGGGGCTTAAATCACAACAGGTAAACACCACCACACGAGGTAGAGGATCAGTAACCAGGAATACTCCTGCAGTGGTTTTCTGCAGCGCAAACTAGCCCTGAACTGCTACATCAAAAGGGTCGGGAAAAACATAACTTCATTTCTCCTTCCATATTTTCACTATTTCCTTCTCTCTCCAACTTTAAATTAAAAAAATAAATAAAATTGGGGGGGTGGGGGGGGAGGGAATGCATTCAACTGGAAATCCAGAGTTACCAAAGGTACTAATGTTTCCAGATCACAGAATATGCTGCCAAAGGGCAATTAATTTGTTATATAGTAGGCAAGGCTTTGTGTCTCTTTGTCTGCCTGATAAATGTAGACATTTCTGCTCCCCCAGATATCATATGCACCACATTTCCAGTGTTATGTACATGGCCATTTATTCATTTTCTAGTAATTAGTATCCTGGGGACAAATCCTATTGCCACTCTATTTACCTAATGCAATAAAATACTGCAGAAAGCAAAGTGGAAGGAATTTCTTCTGGTTTATTAGCATTTGCTGATTTTGATCTTTCTAATGATGTCTACTGACCCCTAGCCTATAGCTGTGTTTCAGAGCAGATTCTTTAGCAGTTTTTTTGTTTAATTAAAAACAATTACCAAAGAGGAAATTGGAATCAAATATCTCAGCAGTGGGGAAGTTTTTGACTTACTCAGGACTTTGACTTTACAGGAACTAAGTGACAGGAGTATAATTTTTAAGAGTTGCCTAATTTAGAAATAAGAAAAAAAACCCCAACCGATTAATGACAGGCTAAATATCAGGAAGAAAACTAAGTTGCATTCTTCCTCCCAGAAACATACTCCTTTGCCCACTGAAAATCCTATTCCCAGTTCTGTTCTTGTTTGCAAAACCTGTCAGAAACAAGGCTGTTGCAGCCATGGTAAGTAAATGTACCAGTGCAGGCATCTGAATGAGATTCCTTTGGCCAAACTGTTCAAATGAACAAAGGCAATGCTTTTCTATTTGCTCTTTGGCTTTCAGATACAAGGACCTCAGCTCCTGGCATCAGCCTCCCTCAGGCTTCCCATTTCAGGAATTTGGTAACTTCTTTTGGAAGGTTTACTGGCTCCCCAGAAGCTCAGTAATCCTTACAAGCAATGGCACTTTTATGCAGCCATTTAAATATACTTCAGGATACTACTTACAGGCATGTAACATTGAATATTGTTCCCCATATATAAGCTTTCTTAGCCCAAAACTGAGGAAATGGAGCACAGCTTCCCTGAGCTCCAGCATAGAGAGATGATTTACTTAAGAAGGCGATGAATTTTCATACTGGATGCAATTACGGAGGTCCATGCGCGCACACAGATACCTTCACATGCAAACCTAACAAGGTTCCTAGGGAACTTGTAGCTATTACAGATTCACGGCCCTCTTCACTCAGCTCCTGGGAAAGCACTTACAGCTGATTCCATGCTAATTCATTGCTCAATGAACAAGTAAAGTCTGTACAGTATAATAAAATCATTGATCATTATGCTTTAAAAAGACTGACTCCTAAATATTTAGGAAGTAGTGTGTACTCAATGGAAATGTTTATTGGCACTGGGAAATTAAACTGTCACCCGTGAAATAGTAAAACTCATTAATGCAGAGTTTCTTTTTAACCATTAGGAATTAACTTTATGACTGCATCAGTAATGATAAGCCTCAGCCTTAAATCGCCTGCCATTTAGTCTACGTGAACATTATTAAAACATATTAACCGTAATTTAATTGACTGAAAATTAAGAAAAGGGGAAGGGAAAAAAAGGATATAGAGAAAGGTCCAGCACTGGCTCCCTTGGCAGCGCTTCCCAGCGGGAAGGAGGGGACAGGGGCAGCCGGCCGCGGGGCAGCCGGCCGCGGGGCAGCCGGCCGCGGGGCAGCCGGCCGCGGGGCAGCCGGCCGCGGGGCAGCCGGCCGCGGGGCAGCCGGCCGCGGGGCAGCCGGCCGCGGGGCAGCCGGCCGCGGGGCAGCCGGCCGCGGGGCAGCCGGCCGCGGGGCAGCCGGCCGCGGGGCAGCCGGCAGAGCAACAGCGCCCTCTAGCGTCCACAGCGCCCCGGCGGGGTCCTCTCCCGCCCAGCACCGCCCGACGGGCCGCGTCCGCGGGGAAGGCCGCGCACCGCGAGGCTCTGCTCCGCTCCCTCCGGTACTGGCTGCCTTCTCGGGGGAGGGCAGGTCATAGAGCATCCTCTTCTAGGGCTACAAGGCCCACCAGCGCCGAAGGTCGCCGGCTGCACCGAGCTTGCCGAAGCGCCTGGAGAGCAGCCGCTGGTGCTCGTCCCCCACGGCATGCAAAACCCAGTGGCAGGGAAGGCTCCTGCCTGCGGGGACAGACTCCTCTGGCACCGCCGTAGGGCCAGCAGCAATACTTAGGAAACTTAGGAAAGGATTCTCCAGGAAGAGGGAGTGAACAAGTATTTTCCAACGGGGCTGCTGCGGAGGAAGTGGGGACGAGGAGTATGCCCCAGAACCGCGCCACACCCGTGGAACCCACGGCATCGGCTGGGACAAGGGAGGATTCCCGGTGATGCCAGCGCAACTCCACCAGGTTGGAGCAGGGGTGCGCCCCAAAAATCCCGCACCCCCGACCCATGCGGAAAAGGCCGACCCCTGCCAGCCCGGCGAGCAGAGCAGCGCAGCTCCGGCCCTGTCCGAGGGCCGGCATCAGCAACACCGGCCTCAGAACAACGCGGCCGGCGGAACGGCAGAAAACGGTGAGGGAGAGAAAATCGCTAAACGGCTTATTTCAGGCTCCAGCGGCTCCCGCTCACGTCCACATCCGCACCGGCAGGACGGTGGTGAGGAATCTCTTCATCTGGCCGCAACTTTGCATTTCTAAGCTCCATCAGCAAACCAGAGCCGCGCTAACTTTCTTAGAGGTCACGCTGCAATAACCCCCATTTCCAGGGAGTTTTTTTCCATCTCTCCCCGCCACCACCCTCGCCCCAACCGCAGACAACCTCTTGCGCTTCTTCTACTCACAGTTTGGTGCAGTTAATCCCAGGTGCCAAAAACTGAAGAGCAGCAGAGTGAAGCCCCTGAGGACTTGGGGATCCATGTTTAGCCCCGGAGGGAAAAGCTAGCCACCCGCCTGTCTCCTTCGGTCCCAGTCTCCGAGAGCCTCTCAGCCTGTGTGCGCTCCCTTTTCCTCCTGTCATTTACACCATTCAGCATCCAGGCAGGCAGTCCTGGCGAAGGGGAAACCGGGGCCAGGATCGGCCGAGGGACTCTCCTCCGCGGTCCTCGGAGGAGCAGCGCCAAGTGCCGGCGGCAGCGCTCTAGCCGAGCCCTCTCCCCCGGCTGCCGCCGCGGCGACTCACCTTGCTAGCTACGGCAGGGAAGCAGCAGCCGGGCGCTGGGCACCTCCTTATAGGCGAGAGCCTCGCTGCTCTCCACCTCCTCCCAGCCTCCTGGAAGTCACTCCTCCTCGCCTCCCAGGGAGGATCCTCATTGCAATCTTCACGCATTGTTGATAAGCATCAGAGTCACGGAGTAAAACAGATACCAGGAGGGGAAAATAAAAAATAAAAATAAAAAAAAAAACCAAGGCAAATAAAATTAAATCTTCGTCTTTTTTTATCCTTCACCCCTCCCTCCCTTTCCCCTTCTTTAGGTATTGCTGTGGATAAAATATTTTAAAGAGCCCCCAGCTCAGTTGTTTTTTGCTTATGAATACATACCTTACATACTTACATACACATAATTAAAATATACACACCTATATCCCGGCACATAGAGTGCCGGCACAGCCCGACGGGCTGCAGTCCCGCTCCCGGAGCTCAGCCTCATCCCCAGGCAGTAGGCATGAAGCCTCGGACGGGGCAGACGCTTGATCCGCTCTCCTCCCGCGGGGGGTCCAGAGCCTCCTCGCTGAGCCCTCCCAGCGGGCGAGCGGAAGTCGCTCCGGAGCTGTGGATCAGACCAGACCCGCACCCTACGGCTGCATCCCCCTCCCTGCTGGAGGGGGCAATGCTTGGCAAATCCGTATTTCATGACGGATTGATTAGCCGACTGCTCAGCGGCTGAACAGGCTGTGATTGTCTTTCAGAAAGGGGGTACAGGGAAACAGAGTTTGAAAAACAGCCTTCTGGAGAGCTCCCTGAGCTGGCACCTTGGGCCATTCTTGACCGCCTCCTGCACACCGGCACACACGGGGGGTACATGTAAGCTCGGAGCTCCAGCTTAATCACTGCTGAGATCTCACCTTGTTGCTTTAATGCAGCATCACCCAGCATCAATAAAGTGCTGCATCAAAGGTCAAAATTGCATTAGTGATTCCACTGTAATCTGCAAGGAGAGTGTGCTTGGACCATTGAAGTCTTTGGGGGGTAGGGGGAAAGTGGCTGGTCCTCAGCCATAATCCCTTTCAATGGTGAGGAGTAATCAGAAGAAGCAAACTGTTCACCAAAGCCATCCTAATTTGCCAATGCAGAGTGGAGGTTTAAATTGACAGCATGTAGTAAGCCTTATATTAAAAAGTAAGGAGGGTACAAGAAAGACATCAAGCTTAGCTATTACATACTGTATCAAAGAGAGGTGTCAGGGAGAGATCTTAGCTTTAAAGGGACACTCAGCCTGGAAAGCAAAAATCCACGTTTAAAAACTGACATTATTTCACCTTCTGTTGTTACAAGTGACACGAGTGACACAAGGTTAACAGGGAAGAAAGCTGCCTAGCACTGAGGCTTCCAGTCAGAGTCAATACAGGATTTAGCCAGACAAAACTAAGACTTAGGAGAAACTTAAAAGCCTAATGAGCTCTCCAAGTCTGTTGCTTTTGGCTTTAAATACCACACACACCAAGGCTGTACACACCAAGGTTTCATCTTTGCTCATGAAAGACCTGACCCAGTTGCTCTGTGCTTCACTTACATGTCAGCCCAGTGAGATTTCTGGGAACTAGGGGTAAGAGTCAGTCCAAGGCTAACGCATCTACGTGAGGCAGCTGCTTTCTCCTCCAAAGGCCGTGAAAGAGGTGTTCAACTAATCACCCAGGAGATGTTAGTGTAAGGGCACAGACACCTTCTCTATGCAGGCCTGTTTTTGAAGGTAGTGAGCTGTGCTCATTTTCCTCAGTGGGTGAGGGAAACCTTCAAGTTTTCTGATCCTAGTCAGAAACATCTCATCTTCCCCATACTGATCAGAGACAAAGCTCTGGCCCAGAAGCTAAGAAGTGTATTGCTTTGACACATTAGGCCAGGAGGCTGGAGTATTGAGAAAATGTTATTAACTTGACTTTTTCAGGTGAATAATCAAGCTTTAGAAGTGCTAGCTGTGCTTCCAGTGCTACCACTTGAGTAAAGCTAAGCAGTAGAATATATCAGAAAGCTTAAGCCAGAGTGGATTTGCTCTAAAGATGCAGAAGTCTTTGACGCAGTCACAACTTTGCAACTGTGTGTTCTGAAATTAGCAGAAGAATTCAGAGTAAGGAGATTAAATATGGGATTTTTTTTTTCATGCTTTCCTTTTAAAAAATGATTAAGATTAAATGGACTGTTTCAAATATTTTCAGTGTCTCTTTAAGCTGTTTGGCACATTGGTTCACTTTGTAACTGACTCACTGAACTAATTAGTGGCTTGTTTATAGGAAAGCAGATGTGGAAATGAGCTATGCAGACTAATTAAAAGCTGTCAGTAAATATGAGCCCAATCCTGCAGTGTATCCCGGTGGTCACCAATATGGATCTGACTACAGGATCTGTACCCCAATGACACCACTGGTTTTCAAATCACACTGGTGAGATCCTTCTCTACCATAAGCTCCTTTGTACCATAAATGCCAGGCAGATGCTTTAAGATTTGTGAATGTTTGGGTGCAGAAGCACTACAACTGAGAAGTTATGACCGGAGTGGAGGGCTACGCAGCTGTTTGTTGCAGGAAATTATGTAAATAATGTCAGGTTTAAGGGGGTTTTGCCAGCAAGACTTTTATTAGGGTAAATTTATTAATCACTATTAAAGCTGTTCAGACAAAAAGTATGGCTCATCCTCAGCCACAGATCTCAGCACCCTGGGTTTTGGGAAAACTCAGTTGTTGATTTAGGTTTAGTGTATCTGGACTTTATTTAAAATGACTGTGATGGTTGCCACTGAAGGCATTGCAAGCCTTGGCAATGAGTGAAGATCTTGTTGCATGTATAGTAATTACTCCTTTCTATCTCAGTGGTAACTCCTTTCTAACTCTTCCCTTCACTGTGGCACATGTTGACTCGTCTTCAATGAAAGCAAAGCTGGCCTTGAGAGTGAAGGCCCTGAGATCTTCTTTTAAATTCCCACATCTTCTTTGACACATTTTGGTTATAACCTTTTTGACAGTCACTCAATATTCACTCCCTGTTTGTTACACAAGGGAGTGTAAAACACACACTACCACATCTCATACAGATGACAGCAGGAGAAATATCCTAATGTCTGGCGTATGTTCAGAGTCTGCAGTCATGATGATCAGATGAGCATCTTTGTAATTTCAGAAGCAATGTAGACCACGATTAGGTCATCTGGGGCTGTATAGAAAGGGGTCCATTAGTTCTGCATGAGAAAACCTAACATGGGCATTCAGTTCTCCTCCTCCCCACTGGTAGCTGAGTGCCCATATTAATGCTGCTCAGGACCTGAATGATGGGGAGAGGAAGACAAGGAGCATTAGAACAGTAGCTGTTCCTGTCACAGTATTACTGGCTTGACAGTGCAAGCAACAAGTCACTGAAATTCAGCATTTAGTTTTTTAGCCCCAGTCCTATCCAAGTTTGTTCTACCACTCTGGAGCCTTATTATTTGAGCAGAAGGAACCATTTGTGGTACTTAGATGAGAGAATATGAATAGGAGAGCAACATAAGGACATGAACACATAAGGAAGAGCAGGGGAAGCTGGATGCCACCAGGGAAATAAGGGTATGCATTTTTGAAGGAGAAAACTTTTTCATTTAAATGTTTGTCTGTGATCAGATAAACTTTTTTCTTTCCTAGAACCATTAAACAGTATTAACACTGTTATAACCCTTGTTGAGTTTGCCACTAGAAGCAATAATATTTAACAATACAATCAATACAGCTGTTTGGGTAATTGCAGCTGGAAGCTTTATATCTGACCCCAACCCTATAGCATTCAGGGAAGGAGACTATGTATATTCTTTATACTTATGTATATTAATTTTGGAGAACACATGCTACCTCAAACTTCACTGTATGTGACTTTTGGATCACCTACTGCTGTTTCCTGTTGATAACCAGAAATTTGTCTGAAGAATATCATGATTCTTATAAAAAAACTAAAGGTCATGTAAAAAAAACCAACCAAACAACAACAACCTAAAGGTTTTCTTTTTGGTTTGTGGTTTTTTTTTTTGGTTTTTTTTTTTTGTTTGTTTGTTTTTTGTTTTGTTTGTTTTGTTATATTTTTTTTCTTTGAGTTCTCCCCTGAAAAAAGAAAAGACTCATTCATTAAAAAGAATATGTGGGAAGCTTTCATAAAACACATTGACCCCAAACAGGTGAGTGCAACAGCAGGCTGCTCATTATCCTTGGATAGTTCCACAGCATACCTAAGTCTGGCAGATAAGAAAATTTAATGATCTGCTGAGATAATCCAATGGCCAGTAGCATTTTTGAGATGCATGCTGAGATTAGGGTAAAAGAAATCAGATGTCAAGCTGTGCAGTGATTATTGGAAGACAAAGAACTACAATCACCTTTTCCTTCCCATTGCCTTATCACTGTCTGCTGGTGTTATGGCTTTCATTGCATTACCATGTCTACCTGTGAAGACATTTATGTCAATCACGGCCAGATACAGCTACTGGACTCAAAAGACCAGTCACATGACTCAATAAGAGTGACAATGGCTATGGCTACAAACTACCTAGAGGCTTCAATATAGAGGCTTCAATAGGCATTACATAGGATACAGTCCTCCCTGGTTAATTCCAGTGACATCGTATGTTGCAGTTCAGGACAGAGTCAAAGAGGTCAGAGAGGTCATGGTCCATAGTCACCTCTCTGTGATGGTTCCCCACCAAATACAGTGGTCAGCACCAGCTGGGCCACCCACTGTTGTCTCTGAGCAATACCATATTCTTACTAAAATGTACTGTCATCCGGGCATATTTACTGTCCCAGAACCAGCTGTCCACCAGTGTCCAATGGAAGGATGAAATTCATGAGGTGTTGGCATAAATGCAAAAGCCTCTCCTGTGATCTCATCAACCACAATCAGACCTGAAGAGAGAACTCATACACTAAGAAATGCAATTTCTCTCTCCCAGCCTCCTTTTGAAGCCACACAAATTAGAATGAAGAAACCCTTAAAAGGCCCCAGGACAGTTAGATGTCACAGGATGGATGTAATCCTTGGAGAACAGCTGACTAATGGGAGCATATCATAATAAGAACTATGAGTCTGTCGTGGTTTAAGCCCCCTGCCCACACAGTTTTTCACTCACTCACTCACTCACTCACTCACTCACTCACTCACTCACTCACTCTCCCTCTTTCTTCCCCCAGTCCCGGGGGAATGGGGAGGAGAATCAAAAGAATTCAACTCGCACAGGTTGAGATAAGAACAGTTTAGTAACTAAGGTATAACACAAATCACTACTGCTACCACCAGTAATAATACAAGAGAAATACAAAGAAAGAGAATACAACTGCTCACCCAGCCAGTGCACCCCCCAACAGCGAACCCCCCAGTCCCAAAAACCTGACCATGCCGTGCACTCCCAGTCCACCACCACCACCAGGTTTTGCACTCGGGCAGTGATATCTTGCCACAGTGCAGCAGCCCAGATGGGTTTACCTCTGCATTGCCAGTTGCTCTGCTTCCATTGCTGCAACCACCCCCACAGGGCATTTGCCACCATCCATGAGTCACTATAAAGTACTGGCCACTTTTCTTCCCCCAGTCCCAGGGAGTATGGGGAGGAGAATCAAAAGAATGCAACTTCCACAGGTTGAGATAAGAACAGTTTAGTAACTAAGGTATAACACAAATCACTACTGCTACCACCAATAATAATACGAGAGAAATACAAGGAAAGAGAATACAACTGCTCACCAAGACCGACCCAGCCAGTGTACCCCCGAGCAGCGAACCCCCCAATGCACCAGCACACCCTTCCAGGTCTCTGCTCTCCATGTTCACATCCTGGACATGACGTACTGTGGTATGGAATAACCTCTTTGGTCAGTTTGGGTCAGGTGTCCTGTCTCTGCTTCCTCTCGGCCTCCCTCCTCCCTGGCATGGCATGAGACTCAGAAAGTCCTTGGTCAGACCAAAACATTACCAAGCAGTAACTGCAAACACTGGTGTTATCAGCACAGTTCCTAGGCCCAAAATCAAAAACACAGCGCTGCACCAGCTACCAAGAAGGAGAAAAATGACTGCTGCTGCTGAACCCCTGACAGAGTCCCAGCTGAGGTCAAAGCCCAGAGTCTTAGAGTACTTAGAAACTTCAAGGCAAACTGGAAGAAAAAAAAAAAAGGAAGGTGGGAAGGCATTTTAGGAAAAATCTCTATTTTACAGACATTCCAGTTCAGACCCAAAGTCAGAAGGGAGACGATGTTATCTGTATGAATACATATTTCCGTATGTAAAGAAGGCAGCTTTATTTGTCATTCATTAGTCAATATCAAGTCTCCATTTTGTAGAGATTCAGTCATTCAGTCATGGAATTATAATATCTGCCATGTCACTGATGTGAGTAATGACATTTAATGAATAGTCACTGGGATAGATTTTCAGAAGCAATTAGTGATTTTGCATGAACAACCAAGTTATCCCTTAAGGGGCAATTTTTCAGAATGGTTTGGGCCTTTACCTGCTGTGTCATGATCTGTCTGTCCAAACAGGACAGTTAAAAGGAGAGGCATTCAAAATCATTAGTCTCTATTGAACATTTCCACCTCAATGTACCACTAAACCATAGTCTCATGCTTGAGGAGAGAAACAAATCACCTGGGCCTAAATACGTAATGAACAACTTAGAATGTCTCCATCATTTTGCAGAAAAAGTTTGCAAGGAGTAAAAAAGAGAGCTAATTTCATCAAATAAATCATTCGTGACAAATGGCTCATCCAGTGCTAACACTCAGAATATTATTATTAGCAATAGCTAGGCTGGGTATGACAACCTATATTCAGGCATTCTTTTTACTTCCCTGCTTGTCCTTCACTAATCTCTATTATGGATAGAGGTTGGAGAGGAGTGAAAAGAGGAAAGCTGTGTGGAAACTAATGCAATCATTAGGTCATTTTTAACCTTGTTGTAAGTATACAGAAGGAGCCAAATGAGAATAGTGGAAGGCAAGACTGTAATTTAGACTTCCCTGAAAAAGAAAAAAGAAATGAATATACTTTCTTTCAAAAGTCATCAGAATGTCTAGGTTTCATCCTGCAGGAAAAGCAGGTCCTGAGCACTCCTGTATTGCTCACTTCTCAGCATAGGCAGGGGAGATTCAGTCTTTGTCCCATGTTTTTACAAAAGCCTGCCTTTCTAACACTAATATTGTCATATTTTTTGAAGGACGTGGAACAGAAAATGGGATTAATAGAGGTTCCTTAGCCACAGTATCATTGACTGCTTCTGGAAAGTCCTTGCTGAGGGCTGGGCTGGAAGTTGGTCTGGATTAAAGTATGAAAATCCCCATAAATATGTCACATTGCATACACAGGTATTCATACGTGTATACATATGCATATATGTATACACAGGCAGATATACACGCATAGAGAAGTATGTGTAAAACACAAAATTGAACAAGGAAAACTCACCCCTCACTAGGAGATCCACTTATTTCATACTTACTGACTAAAAATGTTTATTTCCTCTAGGAAGTGGAAGCATTTGCGTCAGAATGAAAAAAATTCCATGTAGACCTACCACTGCCTTTTCAAAGTAAAGTGGTTTTAACTCTGCAAGGGATAGCTGATTATACCACAATGTGTAGGCCTGAGTCAGTCACACTTGCCTTACTTCTGACTTGAGCCAGCTTGAGGTATAGGAAACCTCTGCTTTCTGCCAGTCTGGATTGCAGATTACACAGGAGTTAATGAATCCCTCCTACTTGGTAAAGATCTGCTGACAACATGAGAATATTAACATAATGTAGCTATGTAGAGGGCTGAATATTCAGGTGGTTTTTGCAATCAGTGTATTTTGCATTAGTTAAAAAAAAAAATCATACTTATTCTCAGCAACCACTAGCAAAACTAAGTCAAAATAAAAAATCCTACTTGATGCACTTATTTTTCTGACTCTTAGGGGCTGTTTTTCTCTTGTTCTAAGGATAATTACCTATACTTGCATGATGTTGTGAATTTCAGTCAGGGCGAGGAAAACGTCAGACTTCACCATTGAAAGTTTCTATGTCTGAACATAATTTAAACTAGAGCAAACAAATCCCATGATGTTCCCATCAAGAGGGAAAAATCCCAGCCAGTCAAAACTTCCTGTTCATTTCTTAGATGCGTGTTGAATCAATTGAGGTTCAGGCAGAAAATAGAAACAAACTACAGAGATTTCACTGAGCTCACATGAAGGGAGGCCTTTTTGTGTGCGTGCAGGGCTGAAGATGAAGGGGTGAAGCGCAGCAAACCATGCCCTGGAGCTCACCAAAACCCCAGACTTTAACCTCTCATCCAAGCAATTTGAAGATGAGATGACTTTAAGCTTGAGACTCTATTCAGGCTCACTTTCAAAGGTTACAGAGATGTATCCAGCGTCAAAAGACAGAAAGAGTGTGGCAGATCCAGGAGGCTAGCCCCAATTGTCTTTGCTTTCTTAACTGGAATCTATGTCCTCTAATACTTCTCTTTTTCAGTTTGCAAATGAGTTTCATAAATGTGGCAACTCAATAGAATGATAGTCATCTGGGACAATGGCGTATGACTCAAATCTTATCCAGATCCAGGCAGCAAAGTAAGTATGGCATTAAGCACCTTACTTGACTTTGTTTCTCCATCTTAGGGGTTGCATTGCAGACAGATCCAGGCAGCAGAGAATCTCAGCAGTGACAGGAAAGCCACAAGCACTCAGATGTGCCACCTAGAAACCTTTAGCATTGTCTAATATGAAGATGCAAATGAGGAAATTAGCTGTATGCATTCTCTACATGTGTTAGTACCACCTATGTAATTGCACTCATAAGCAACTCAATTCCCATAGCATCATTATGACAGATGGATAAACAAGATGTAATATACTGTTCACTTTATGACAATGATCACATAATTCCAGCTTCACTGCTTTTAACTGTTTGCATGAAATACTGATTAATAAAGCTTCGAAAGGCTGTCAGACAAAGATATATGAATGTGTAACAGATACAAATGAAATTATTCCCCAGTATAAATATCCCTAATGTTGCAAAAGTAGTGAAGGTGGATTAGGGATGAACATGATGCATTCTGTCCATCAGGTTCTCCTTGACAAAGACTGAGCAGTGACTACAACCAGCTATAATCAATATCTTCCACTTTCTTTTTGTATCCACTTCTGTGTCCATATAGATCACAAGCTTTCTGGAAACAGTTGCCTTCTTCCTTGTCTAGATGTATACATGCTGTTGTCCTGATCTCACTATGAAGGGTTTGGACGTCTGCATAATATTACCATAGTAAACCATTAGAGAGAATTATAGCAATCTATGAGCACATCA